>OY740794.1:20719277-23570790 GCA_963514005.1 Raja brachyura | reverse complement strand
CCACACCTGGAGTATTGCGTACAGTTTTGATCCCCTAATCCGAGGAAAGACATTCTTGCCATAGAGGGAGTACAGAGAAGGGTCGCCAGACTGATTCCTGGCATGGCAGGTCTTCCATATAAAGAAAGACTGGATAGACTCGGCTTGTACTCACTGGAATTTAGAAGATTGAGGGGGGATCTTATAGAGACTTACAAAATTCTTAAGGGATTGGACTGGCTAGATGCAGGAAGATTGTTCCCGATGTTGGGTAAGTCCAGAACAAGTTCACAGTTTAAGGATAAGAGGGAAGTCTTTTAGGACCGAGATGTGAAAATCATTTTTCACACAGAGTGGTGAATCTGTGGAATTCTCTGCCACAGAATGTAGTTGAGGCCAGTTCATTGGCTATATTTAAGAGGGAGTTAGATGTGGCCCTTGTAGCTAAAGGGATCAGGGGGTATGGAGAGAAGACAGGTACAGGATACTGAGTTGGATGATCAGCCATGATTATATTGAATGACGGTGCAGGCTTGAAGGGCCGAATGGCCTACTTCTGCACCTATTTTCTATGTTTCTATGTTTACCTGTGCAGTATCGTTCTATGTTCTAATTGACATTTTATTAGTTAGCTGAACTTGGTTTTAGTTCTGAGAGACATCATGGATTTAGGCCCTTTGGCTCACTGAGTCGCACCGACCAATGATCACCCGTACACTAGTTCAATCCAACACAGGAGGAACAATTTGCACAATTCAATTAGCTTACAAACCTGTTCATCTTTGGAGTGTGGGAGGAAACTGGAGCGCCAGAGAAAACCCACATGGTAACAGGGAGAACGTATAAACTCCATACAGATAGCAGTCAGGATCGAACCCGGGTCTCTGGTACTGTAAGGCAGCAACTCTGCTGCTGTGCAGCCCTTAATTGGATGTAACTTGCCTTTATTTAAATATGGCTTATCACTTTCATCTATGAAGGACAATTTATTTCCTGCTGGTATTTTAAAAACACTTCCTTCAAACTGCTTTTTGAAGCAGTTTGAAGGAAGCAATCAAATCCATGATTTTATTGTCTATAAAGATGAAAAATAAATTGATGCTTTAAATTATAAACTCAATTTTGTTTAAGGATGGATTAGTGTATAAAGGGCCTGCCCCACTTAGGCTATTTTTAGGCGACTGCCAGCAACTGTCATAGTCATAGCAGGTCGCCGAAAAACCGGTGACTAGACCCCCCCTTCGACGTAAAATTTGAAATAGTGTAATTACTTTAACAACAAAAATAAAAACAGTCAACAGGCAACAATCTACGTTAACCTGGCGACAACCAACCTGGCAACAACTACGGCAGCGACTACGTCAGGAGAATTTCAAGCTACGCTCATTGGTGTCAAACCCACTGTCGCCGACTGACTCCAAAAAATTTTCAACATGTTGAAAATCCAGCTGCGACCAGAAAGACGCTACGACTCGTTGGGCGACTGAGGAGACAAATCACGACCATACAGGCAACACCTCGGCGACCATGTGGCGACAGCCTAGTCGCCTAAAAAATAGCCTAAATGGCACAAGCCCTTAACAATGGATTGTGCGTCAGATTAATGAAACTGAAAGTCAACTCCTCACCCTGTTATGAATATTGAAGTAGTCTAATTTACTATGGTGGTGTACACATGTGTAGGATGCTAGCAGAAAATGAAGCAAGATGTATGTTTATGAAGTTTCAGAACTTGCTGCTAATTGCTGTTGTATTTCCCAGTTTTTTATCTGCCATTTTGCAACTCCAGTTCGGCTTCCAATTGGCTGGTTTGGAAAAAAAAATGTCTAAAAAGGTGTAAAATACATCCTTAGTCGCAGATGTATTATTGTCAATCAGCCTTTGCTTTAATCAACTGTATCCTGCTGTTATTCCTCATTGAACTTGGCTGAGTTGCTCTCATTTGATTTTTCCTCTTGTCAGCAATGGGCTCTTCCCTTCCTGCATCATTGGGCAATGGAACCCCCTAATGAATTTGTAGTTCGATTCGCCCTGCTTTTCCTACAAGCAGTCCCTTCATATAAATCACAGAGAAGTGATCAAGTTTTATAACTGGTGTATTGTGACCAATTTGGGTCACTCTGCTTGAGGAATGTTATGAAAGTCCACGGGGTGGTTTAAAGGATGAGGATTCACAGTCACATGATTAGATAAGATTGGCCATAAAACAAACTAGGCTTGAGGGAAGGTTTGATAGTGTCATACACTGAAACCGATCAGCCTGTTCAACTCGTAGATCCCAACCAAGTTGTCTGAGCTAGTCCCATTTCCCTTATCCCCCTTAATCCCCCTGTATCCCCCTTAACCATTCCTATCCATGTACCTGTCTAAATGTGTTTTAAAAATCGTAATTTACCCACCTCTACAACTTTTTCCATGTCTTGTGCAAAAAAAAGTCATTTTTAAATTGTTCTCATCTTAAACCTATGGTTTTAGACTCTCATCTCCTAGTAAAAAGAGACTATGGCTGTTCATGTTATCAATGCCCCTCGTGCTTCAAAAAAAATGGATAGTGTCAAAGTACATGATGGGTATAAAAATAATAATTGGAAGTTATTTCCATTAAAAGATGTTCAGGCAATTCAGAGTTGACGGGTGAAAGATGTCGGGAGGATGTGAAGGGAAGCCTTCTTGAGCAGAGAATGAAACCTGCCTGCAAGGATGGAGGAAACGGTCATTCTGGAAAATTGAAACGTGGGAGGGAAAAAGCAGTGAGAACAACCGGGATGCAGCATGATTAGTTAATTTGATAGTTTTGTATTTAATTGGTTCTATTATTCTATCTGGATGTTTCTCATCCATTTCTCTCTCGAGCCCCTTGCATTCCCATAAACTCTGCATTATTTTATCCCATGCCTTGGAGATGGTTTCAAGTTGAACCAGACCGTTTGCAGACCATTTGATCTTGAGCTGAACTCTTGAGCCCATATATTTGCCGACCTGAAATCTGTATATCCTTAACATCATCCATGTTACACAGGTCATTGGTGAGGCCACATTTAGCCTATTGTTCAGTCTTGGTCACTCATATTGGAAAGATGTTTTTAAGCTGGAAAGGGTGCAGATAAGGTTTACAGGGAGGGTGCACAAAATGCTGGAGAAACTCAGCGGGCGCAGCAGCATCAATGGAGCGAAGGAGATAGGTAAAGTTTCGGGCCAAAACCCTTCTTCGGGTTTACAGGGTTGTTGCCCGAGCTGTAGGGAGAGCAGGCTAGGACTTTATTCCTTGGAGTGCAAGAGGATGAGAGGTGATCTTATAGAGGTGTTTAAGATCATGAGAGGAATAGATAGGGGAAATGCACTGTCTTTTACCATTAGTAGGGGAATTAAGAACCAGAGGCCATAGGTTTAAGGTGACGGGGTAGGGGAGGAAGTTTTAATAGCAACCTTTAGGGCAACCTCTCTGCTTAAAGGGCGATATGTATATGGAACGAATTGCAAGAGGAGTTAGTCGAATTGCAAGAGGAGTTAGTTGAGGCAGGTACTATCACAACATTTAAGAAACATTTTCGTCAGATTCATGGATAGGATAGGTTTAGAGGGATATGGGCCAAATGCAGGCAGGTGGGACTAATGTAGAACGGGCATGTTGGTCGGCATGAGTAGGTTGGACTGAGGGCCTGCTTCCGTGCTGTATGACTCGCTGTAGTATTTTACCTCGTGTGCTATTGGCACATATGTTCACACTTTGTTGCTTCCAGAAGCACCTGCTGCGTTGCTCTCTTGCCCGGGTTCCAGTTCGGCATGCTCCAAGTTCTCTGTGACCTGCATTCACATCTACCTTCCTTCGCTTCCAACCTCCCAACCCCAAAAGAAACACCCCTTCCCCCAGATAGACACAAAGTTCTGGAGTAACTCAGCGGGTCAGGCAGCATCTCTGGAGCTCCAGAGATGCTGCCTGACCCACCGAGTTACTCCAGAACTTTGTCTCTTTCTTCATTGTATACCAGCATCTGCAGTGCCTTTCTACACCCCTTTCCCCAGAGTCATGCATTTTAAGTGATTTAAGACTTTTACTACATTTGATTTACATACCAGTTTGATTACAATTTTTAATTTGACGTTGGGATTACCTTTTGTTCCTTTTTAGTCCCTTTTTGTGGCGCATAAGCCAATCGGAACAGCATAATGGTGGCCAAACAAAGGATTCGCATGGCAAATGAGAAACACAGTAAAAACATCACACAGCGAGGGAATGTTCCTAAAAGTTCGGTAAGTCTTTGTCACTTTCTAATTTTTTCACTCCATGAAATTGAAAGAATTCATTCATGGGTCCTTTTGCTCTGGAATTTTGATTTGTGACTGATAAAAGTGAGTGTCAATTAAATGTATCTACAAGAGCTCAGTAATTAGATTTTTTTTTGCCACTGATGGAAGGTTTGCATCTTTTTTTCTATGCCAAGCTTTTTGATAATGTCCATTGCAATGGCTAAATTGTATTATGGAGATGCCTCACGATCTTAAGTTTGCTTGATTAGGAACATTGAAGTTTAAACCTTCAAAATGTGTGCTTAAAAATATTCGGTTCGGTCTGAAAAAGGGTCTCGACCCAAGATGTCAGCTATCCATGTCTTCCAGCGATGTTGCCTAAACTGCGGAGTTATTCCAGTACTTTTATTTTCAATTGGCAATTGCTCAATTAAACTTTATCCCTTCATCACTTGCGAAGATATTCAACCCCCTTTTATGTACTCACTTTGTTTCCTTCCCCAGAGGTTCTTGCCAACATTTTTCAAAGCTTACCAACCAGTGGGCATAGTAATGCATCAGTAACTTTTGCTGTGGTGTGTATGTAATTAGCAAATGTCACCATTTCAGACTCAGTCTGTGAGAGTAGACGGCATTAAACTGATCTTTTGCTGGGCCTGTTATCATGAAATCAGTTAGGCCGCCTTATTTTTGTTAGCTGACAATGCGAGATTGTTTAGATTTCACAAAACACGATTTGTCACTGCAGTTTAAAGCCTCAACATTTCTTTGCTTGTAAAGGCTCCTTAAGTAAGTAACAAACTGTCTTTCTTGTCTTTATAGAAAACAACACCAGATGAAAAATCATCAGTTGGTCCCTGGCTATTGGCACTATTCATTTTTGTTGTTTGTGGATCAGGTAATTTATTTTCTTTTATTTATCTTTTGAAAAGTGTAGAGTGGTGTTAGAGATTACACAAGTTATCAGAAATTTCCAATTTTTGTGAATGATATCACACTAAAACTGTTAATCTTTAATTACAAAGACCTGCAGTCTTAAAAATGGCCCAAAAGCAAAATGCTACAGATGCAAGAGATCTGTACTAAAAAAGTTGCTGGTTAAGGATAATAAACCGTAAAGTCCCAACAGGCTTTAATGCAAAATGTGATTTGTCAATTACACTCTGTAGGGTAGTCAGAACCTTTTTCCCAGCTTGGATAGGTCAAGGACTAGAGGGCATAGCTTGAAGGTGAGTGGGACAATGTTTTAAGAAGATGGTCTGGGCAAGTGTAATTTTTTTTTTAATGCAGTGGTCGGTGCCTGAAATTAATTCCCAGGGGTGGTGGTGGAAGCAGCATTTAATAGCAGCATTTAAGAGGCTTTTAGATAGGCACATGGATATGGAGGGCTATGGATTAGTTGCAGGCAGAGGAGATTAGTGTAACTTGACATTGTGTTCGGCATGGGCATTGTTGGCCGAAAGGCCTGTTCCTGTGCTGTATCGTTCTATTTGCTAAAGATTTTCTCCATTGACGGCTATCCCTTCATCTCAAGTTCACAAGTTATAGGAGTAGAATTAGGCCCATCGAGTCTCTCTGCCTCCTAATCCCATTTTCCTGCCTTCTTCCCATAACCCTTGACACATGTTCTAATCAAGAATGTGTCTATCTCTGCCTTAAAAATATCCACTGACAGCCTCCTCAGCAGATTAACTACCCTCTGACTAAAGAAGTTCCTCCTCACCTTTCTTAAAGAGCGCCTTAAATTCTGAGGCTATGACCACTGGTCCTAGTCTCTCCCACCAGTGGAAACATCCTTTCCATATCCACTCTATCTATGCCTTTCATTATTCTAGACTTAGATCCCCTTAGAATTTAAGATATCATATTCTCTCCCTAAACCCTACTGCCTGTTTTTATCTTTTAAAAACTAATCTTAAAATTTAAGACTTAATATTTTGTAAACATTTTTTAATTTTACTTCATTTTTTTCCTTACCCTTTTTTAATGTTTGGAATGCTGTGCATTGTTTTGGCTGCATCCCAGCTCATCCGGTGAGTCTTCTTTAATAAAGCCATCCACCTTTCAGCCCCAACACCATTATTTTACGGTCTGGCGAATGGAAAGTTGACAGGGTCGCAGTAAGCTAATTTATATGTAGTTTTTATTTTGTAGATGTGACATTTTGGAAGTCTTCCTCTGGCTAATATCAGTGTTGTGAAATAATGTGCCAGTGAGTCCTGCTAAACAGAGTGCACCGAATCCTGCAGGAAATGTACAACATAAATGGGCAATTTGACCTTTTACACAACGACAATTTTTTTTGGTCCACATAAGCATCATATATCTTTATTTCATTCACTTAAATTTTATCTTGCTTCCCCTTGAGTACAGCTGTAATCACTGACTTTATTGTGCTGTCAGTTCCACATTCTGACCCGTCATTTCTATATTGCACGGTGGTGCAGTAGTAAAGTTGCTGCCTGACTGCACCAGAGACCTGGGTTTGATCCTGACTATGACTGCTGTCTGTACAGTGTTTTTTCGTTCTCCCAGTGACAGCGTGGGTTTTCTCTGGGAGCTCTGGTTTCCACCCACATTCCAAAGGCATGCAGGTTGGTAGGTTAATTGGCTTTGGTAAAATTGTCCCCAGTGTGTAGGATAATGCAAGTGCACTGGGTGTTGGTCGACGCGGACTCAGTGGACCAAATGCCCTGTTTCCACGCTGTATCTCTGATCAGAATTAAAATATACTAGACCAAGTGGAAGTGGTTGGGTCCTGTCCCCTTAACGCGCGATTGCGGGGGTGGGGGGGGTTGCGGTGTCACACACCCCACGCACGGCCACACCACGCACGCTCACACCCCCACGCGCGCACACCCCCCCACACCACGGGGGGGGGGGGGGGCAGAATTCCACAGACTCGCAACTTTCTGTGACAAAAGGTGTTTCCTCGTCTCCTTTCTAAATGGCTTACCCTTATTCATAAACTGTGGCCCCTGGTTCTGGACTCCCCCAACATCGGGAACATGTTTCCTGCTCTAGTGTGTCCAAACCCTTAATAATCTTATATGTTTCAATAAGATCCCTCTCATCCTTCTAAACTCCAGAGCATACAAGCCTAGCCACTCCATTCTCTCAGCATATGACAGTCCCGCCATCCCGGGAATTAACCTTGTAAACCTACGCTACACTCCCTCAATAGCAAGAATGTCCTTCCTCAAATTAAAGGACCAAAAATGCACACAATACGCCAGGTATGGTCTCACTAGGGCCCTATACAACTGCAGAAGGACCTCTTTGCTCCTATACTCAACTCCTCTTGTTATAAAGGTTAACATGCTAGTCGCTTTCTTCACTGCCTGCTGTACCTGCATGCTTCCTTTTATTGACTGATGAACAAGAACCCCCAGATCCCATTGTACTTCCCCTTTTCCCAACTTGACACCCTTTAGATAGTAATCTGCCTTTCTGTTTTTCCTACCAAGGAGGACAAGCTCACATTTATCCACATTAAACTTCATCTGCCATGCACCTGCCGACTCGCCCAACCTGTCCAAGTCGCCCTGCATTCTCATAGCCTCCTCCTCACAGTTCACACTGCCACCCAGCTTTGTGTCATCTGCAAATTTGCTAATATCACTTTGAATCCCTTCGTCTAAATCATTGATGTATATTGTAAATAGCTGCGGTCCCAGCACCGAGCCTTGCGGTACCCCACTAGCCACTGCCTGCCATTCTGAAAGGGACCCGTTAATCCCTACTCTTTGTTTCCTGTCTGCCAACCAATTTTCTATCCATGTCAGGATTTTACCCCCAATACCATGTGCCCTAATTTTGCCCACTAACCTCCTATGTGGAACCTTATCAAATGCTTTCTGAAAGTCCTTGCACACCACATCCACTGGCTCTCCCTTGTCTATTTTCTTAGTTACATCCTCAAAAAATTTCAGACGATTAGTCAATCATTGTTTCCCCTTCCTAAATCCATGCTGACTTGGACCGATCCTGTTACTGCTATCCAAATGTGCTGCTATTTCATCTTTAATAATCAACTCCAGCATCTTCCCCACCACCGATGTCAGGCTAACTGGTCTATAATTCCCTGTTTTCTCTCCCGACTTTCTTAAAAAGTAGGATAATATTAGCTACCCTCCAATCCACAGAAACTGATCCTGAATCTATTGAACATTGGAATATTATCACCAATGCATCCACAATTTCTAGAGCCACTTCCTTAAGTACCCTAGGATGCAGACAATCAGACCCTGAGGATTTATCCGCCTTCAGTCCCATTAGTCTACTCAACACTATTTCCTGCCGAATGTGGATTTCTTTCAGTTCCTTCGTCACCCCACTGATCTCTGATCACTAGTACATCAGGGAGATTGTTTGTGTTCTCCTTAGTGAAGACGGATCTAAAGTGCCTGTTCAACTCATCTGCCATTTCCTTGTTCCCCATAAAAAAATTCACCTTTTTCAGTCCTCAAGCGTCCAACTTTGGTCTTATCTAATGTTTTCCTCTTCACATACCTAAAGAAGCTTTTACTATCTATGCTCCTTTATATTCTTGGCTAGCTTACCTTTGCACATTATCTTTTCTCCCCGTATTACCTTTTTAGTTATCTTCTGTTGCTCTTTAAACATTACCCAATCCTCTTGCTTCCCGCTCACCTTTGCGCAAAGATGAGCTCATCTCTTTTATTTTTAGACTGTCCCTGAAGTCCCTTGTCAGCCACGGTCTCCCCTTATTCCCCTTGGAATCGTTCTTCCTCTTTGAAATGAACTGATCCTGCACCCTCTGTATTATTCCCAGAAATACCTGCCATTGTTGTTCCACTGTCATGCCTGCTGAGGTATCTTTCCAGTCAACTTTGGCCAGCTCCTCCCTCATGGCTCCATAGTCCCCTTTATTCAACTGTAATACTGAAAACTCTGATTTACCCTTCTCCCTCTCCAATTGCAGATTAAACTTGACCATATTATGGTCACTACCTTCTAATGGCTCCTTAACCTCAAGTTCCTTTATCAAACCCTGTTCATTACACTAAATCCAGAATTGCCTTCTCCCTGGTAGGCTCCAATACAAGCTGCTCTAAGAATCCATCACGGAGGCACTCCACAAACTCCCTTTCTTGGGGTCCAGTACCAACCTGATTTTCCCAGTCTACCTGCATGTTGAAATCTCCCATAACAACCGTAGCATTACCTTTACTACATGCCAATTTTAACTCTTGATTCAACTTGCACCCTATATCCAGACTACTGTTTGGGGGCCTGTAGATAAGTCCCATTAGGGTGTTTTTACCCTTGCAATTCCATAGTTCTATCCATACTGACTCCAAATCTCCTGTTTAATGTCACCCCTTGCAAGGGACTAAATTTCATTCCTCACCAACAGAGCTACCCCACCACCTCTGCCTAACTGTCTGTCTTTTCGATAGGAGGTATATCCTTTAATATTCAGTTCGCAGCCCTGACCGTCTTGCAGACATGTCTCTGTAATTCCCACAACATCATACTTGCCAATTTCTAACTGAGCCTCAAGCTCGTCCACTTTATTTCTTTTACTTTGCGCATTCATAGACAACACTTTGACCTCGGTATTCACCTCCCCTCTCGCACCGCTCGCAATTGGCCCTGACCTTGCTCTCTTATCCCTTCTCGAACTTTCCTTCCCATTAATTCAGGAGTCTTTTGTAACTTTTTCTGTACTCACTTCCCCTTCAACTCCATCTTTATACTCCCAATTTGTCAATCCCTCCTGATTAATTTCTGATTAATCATGTTTGTACTGACCACATTCAGTTCCAGAAGTAATGTAGTGCAATGTAGACAATGCAGGGCTCTCGCTTAACTTTTTTCCCTGTTGCCAGCCAGGTAACCTTGGCAGCTTTTTAGGTTGCCAAATGACAGTTTAGGTGGTCATTTAAGATGGCTTGCATGACGCATGCGATAATGTGCTCCGACGAAGTGCGAAGTTACCAGTCGGAATTATACTCAATGAAGCATTCACATATTATTTCTGCTTCAAATAAAGTCACAAACTAAACATATTCACCAATCAAGACATGAAATATACCACAATGACATGCAGCAAAATTATAAGGCAGTATCTCAACTCATTTTACACATTGCAATTAATGCAATTTATTTTAGCTCTTTCCACTTCCAAACAAAAATGTGGTTGGATTATTCAGCGTATGATCAACCTGTGTCAATAAATCCTGGACCATGGTAACATATATGCGTACGTATAGTTCATGGAATCATGGAAAACTTTATTGTCATTCAGACCTTGGAACCTGCGAAACTCGGCTCGTTCATATTGTCTCGCCTTGTCGGTCATCACCAAGTCAGGAATGCCATTCCGGGCAATCGTGCCCGTATCTCACGTATCACCGAATGTGACGTCATGTCCGTCAGTTGTGCTATTTCTGGGCACTTGGAGTAATAGTCCACTACAAGCAAATGGTCAACTCCATCCAGATGGAAGATATCTGCTCCGACCTTAGACCAAGGTCTGCTGGGGATGAAGTGTGGTTGGAGCGGCTCGCTTGCTTGTGCTTTCCCGGTCGCCTGGCATATCGAGCAATTTCCCGCTGTATCTTCAATCTGTGCATTCATTCCAGGCCACATAACTAAATTGCGGGCTCGTTGTTTAAGTTACCAGTCGGAATTAACTTAAGTCCAGCATCTGCCTTCGCATGCTTTGGGGGACTACAATTCCCTCAAGACTATTTCCCTCAAGACTAATCCATCGATTTCAACCAGCTCGTCATGGTATGTCCTGGCTTCCACCATATTTCCAGGTCGTATCGTAGTAGGAGCATTCGCATGCGCTGTAGTCTGGGGCTTAGTTTGTGTAGCGGCTTGGCGAGCAAGCCTACTAACGGTTTGTGGTCAGTAAAGATTACAGTGCATGGCTCCTTCTCTATAGTTGCGTTCACACGTCGTGAAGCGTAGGCAACAGGTCTCTCGTCTTGCATTAGGATCGCTCCAAATCCGCTGTTGGAAGCGTCTGTGGCAATTGAAACGGGCGCGTTCACATCGTACAGTTTCAGTACGGGTGACGATGTGAGTAGAGACTTCAGCTGGTCAACTGCCTGTCTGTGCTTCTGCTCAAAATAACACGCTACTCCCATTTCTGCTGGCTGATTAAGTGGGGCGGTGATCTCCGAAAGGTTTGGAAAAAACTTGGCCATGTATGTCACCATCCCCAAGAACGTTTGCACTTCAGCCTTGTTTGTCGGGTATGGCATTTGTAGCATGCTGCTGACACGAGGTTAGCTTGGTAACACGCCTGCTTGCGAGATGACGTGTCTCACATATTCAATCTCGTTTGAGCGCATTACCGACTTTCTGGGATTGAGCTTTAGGCCGGATTCTTTCACCCGTTCTAGTAGGGCTTTCACCCTTGCGTCATGTTGTGCTGCATTCACACCCCAAACGAGAATGTCATCAACGACTATCTCCACCCTTTCTAAATCGCCGAACTCTTCCTGCATCGCCCGCTGCCAAATCTCACTTGTGGATGAGATTCCAAATGGAAGCACGAGGTGTCGGTATCTCCCAAAGGGAGTATTAAATGTGGTCAGACGCGAGCTGTCATCGCTCAGTGGGAACTGCCAATGCCCACTTGTAGCGTCAAATTTCGCGAACCATTCTGCCTCCGGCATGCGGGCTGCAATGTTCTCGGCATCGGGAAATGATCCCTTAGAATGGCCGCATTGAGGTCACGTGTGTCAAGGCATATGCATACTTTGCCATTAGGCTTGCTAACCGCAGTCATTGAATTCACCCAATCTGTTGGTTCGCTCACGGGCTTTATGACTCCCAAGCTTTCCATGCGCTCAAATTCGGCTTTGACCATATCCCCTATCTTATAGGGGGATAGTGCGGGGTGGGTTTTGCCTAGGTTGCACGTTCCCTTTCAGCGCTATGGTGTACTCATGTCTTTTTAGCCTTCCCAGCCCTTGGAAAATCTCGCGGTTTTCCTCAATGATCCTCGCAGTGTATGATGGGCTCGCACTCACGCCATCTCCTTTCGCACAAGAAGGCCTAACTTTTCACAAATATGGGTTTCACATTCCTCTCCACTATTTGAAAGACCACCCTATATTCTTTCTTACCTACTTTGACGGTCCCCTTTGCCTGCCCCACAGGCTTCATTGTATGTCCAGAGTATGACCTCAGTGTCACGTTCATGTTCAGTAAGGCAAGACCAGTCTTTCTGAACAAGTGCTCTAGCAGGATGTCGACTTGAGCGCCAGAGTCAAGTTTGAACTCAATGTTCACATTGTTGATGCTGCACATCTGCCCCCATTCACGTGTCGACTCAATAATGGCGTCAATGTAGAATACATCAACGTCGTTGTCCACTGGCTTGGGCAGCGGTGAAGTGTTCATCTGGAAATCGATGTCACGGCTCCAGTCCCCGGCCTTTTGTCTGATTAGCCAGTCATGTTGTCGGGAACGTGGGCGGCTGTTGGGCGCTCTATTTACCGGGCAGTTGGGGGATCAGGAAAGATGTCCAATCTCCACAGGTATAACATCTCATGTGCTGAGCGGGGCAGTAGTTGCTGGCAGGCGGTATCCTGACCAGAATCACGGATTTCTGCTCCATGGCAGACTGCCGCTGTTTTTCTTTACTTCCTTTTCAAAAACATAAAACTAGAGGTTGTACATAGAATGTATTACGTTATTACATAGTTGGCACCTAAAATTAGGTACCACTGTATTGTTTTGTACTGTATTAACATAATAAAATTTAAAAAATAAAAATAAGTCATCGCATTGTAGTAGTTTCTCCCGGAGCGGCTGGCTGGTGATGCCGCAGATGATTCTGTCTCGCAGCAACGTGTCATGGATAATGCCAAACTCGCAATCATAAGCTAAAGCCTTCACTGCAGTCTGGTAGCTGGAGAAGGTCTCCCCTCGTCGCTGATTATGTGTATTAAATAAGTATCTTAGAAACATAGAAAATAGGTGCAGGAGTAGACCATTCGGCCCTTTGAGCCTGCACCGCCATTCAATATGATCATGGCTGATCATCCAACTCCGTATCCTGTACCTGCCTTCTCTCCATACCCCCTGATCCCTTTAGCCACAAGGGCCACATCTAACTCCCTCTTAAATATAGCCAATGAACTGGCCTCAACTACCTTCTGTGGCAGAGAATTCCAGAGACTCACAACACTCTGTGTGAAAAATGTTTTCCTCATCTCAGTCCTAAAGGAATTCCCCCTTATCCTTAGACTGTGACCCCCTTGTTCTGGACCTCCCCAAAATCGGGAACAATCTTCCTGCATCTAGCCTATCCAACCCCTTAAGAATTTTGTAAGTTTCTATAAGATCCCCCCTCGTCTTTTAAATTCTAGCGAGTACAAGCCAAGTCTATCCAGTCTTTCCCCATATGAAAGTCCTGACATCCCAGGAATCAGTCCGGTTAACCTTCTCTGTACCCCCTCTATGGCAAGAATGTCTTTCTTCAGATTTGGAGACCAAAACTGTACGCTATACCCCAGGTGTGGTCTCACCAAAACCCTGTACAACTGCAGTAGAACCTCCCTGCTCCTATACTCAAATCCTTTCGCTATGAATGCTAACATACCATTTGCTTTCTTCACTGCCTGCTGCACCTGCATGCCTACTTTCAATGAATGGTGTACCATGACACCCAGGTCTCGTTGCATCTCCCCTTTTCCTAATTTGCCACCATTCAGATAATAGTCTACCCTCCTGTTTTTGCCACCAAAGTGGATAACCTCACATTTATCCACATTATACTGCATGTGCCATGCATTTGCCCACTCACCCAGCCTATCCAAGTCACCTTGCAGCCTCCGAGCATCCTCCTCACACCTAACACTACCCCCCCAGCTTAGTGTCATCCGCAAACTTGGAAATGTTGCATTCAATTCCCTCATCCAAATCATTAATATATATTGTAAATAGCTGGGGTCCCAGCCCTGAGCCTTGCGGTACCCCACTAGTCACTGCCTGCCATTCTGAAAAGGACCCGTTTACTCATATCCTTTGGTTCCTGTCTGCCAGCCAGTTCTCTATCCACCAATACTGAACCCCCAATACCGTGTGCTTTAAGTTTGTATACTAATCTCTTATGTGGGACCTTGTCGAAAGCCTTCTGAAAGTCTAGATATAACACATCCACTGATTCTCCCTTATCCACTCTACTAGTTAAATCCTCAAAAAATTCTATAAGATTCGTCAGACATGATTTACCTTTCGTAAATCCATGCTGACTTTGTCCAATGATTTCACCACTTTCCAAATGTACTGCTATCCCATCTTTAATAACTGACTCTAGCAGTTTCCCCACTACCGATGTTAGACTAACTGGTCTGTAATTCCCCGTTTTCTCTCTCCCTCTTTTAAAAAGTGGGGTTACATTAGCTACCCTCCAATCCTCAGGAACTACTCCAGAATCTAAGGAGTTTTGAAAAATTATCACTAATGCATCCACTATTTATGTGGCTACTTCCTTGAGTACTCTGGGATGCAGACTATCTGGCCTTGGGGATTTATCGGCCTTTAATCCATTCAATTTACACAACACCACTTCCCGGCTAACCTGGATTTCACTCCGTTCCTCCACTTTATTTGACCCCCGGTCCCCTGCTATTTCCGGCAGATTATTTATGTCTTCCTTAGTGAAGACAGAAACAAAGTAGTTATTCAATTGGTCTGCCATGTCCTTGTTCCCCATGATCAATCCACCTGTTTCTGACTGCAAGGGACTGAAAACAAGATTTGTTTTAACTAATCTCTTTCTCTTCACATATCTATAAAAACTTTTGCAGTCAGTTTTTATGTTCCCTGCCAGTTTTCTTTCGTAATCTATTTTCCCGTTCCTAATTAAGCCCTTTGTCCTCCTCTGCTGGACTCTGAATTTCTCCCAGACCTCTGGTAGGCTGCTTTTTCTGGCTAATTTGTATGCTTCATCTTTTGTTTTTATATTATCCCTGATTTCCCTTGTTATCCATGGATGCCCTACCTTCCCTGATTTATTCTTTTGCCAAACTGGGATGAACAATCGTTGTACTTCATCCGTGCAGTCTATAAATACCTTCCATTGCACATCCACTATCAACCCTTTAAGAATCACTTGCTAGTCTATCTTGGCCAATTCACGTCTCATACCTTCAAAGTTACCTTTGTTTAAGTTCAGAACCCTTGTTTCTGAGTTAATTGTGTCACTCTCCATCCTAATGAAGAACTCAACCATATTATGGTCACTCTTGCCCAAGGGGCCACGCACAACAAGACTGCTAACTAACCCTTCCTCATTACTCAATACCCAGTCTAGAACAGCCTGCTCTCTCGTTGGTTCCTCTACATGTTGGTTTAGAAAACTATCTTGCATACCTTCCAAGAAATCCTCTTCCTCAGCACCCCTGCCCATTTGATTCACCCAATCTATATGTAGATTGAAGTCACCCATTATAACTGTTTTACCCTTGTTGCACGCATTTCTAATTTCCTGTTTGATGCCATCCCCAACTCCAGTACTACTGTTAGGTGGCCTGTACACAACTCCCATTAGCGTTTTCTGCCCCTTAGAGTTTTGCAGCTCTACCCATATTGATTCCACATCCTCCAAGCTAATGTCCTTCCTTTCTATTGCATTAATCTCCTCTCTCACCAGCAACGCAACCCCACCTCCTTTTCCTTTCTGTCTATACCTCCTGAATATTGAATATCCCTGGATGTTCAGCTCCCAGCCTTGGTCCCCCTGGAGCGATATCTCCGTGATCCCAACTATAGCATAGTCATTAATAGCTATCTGCACATTCAACTCGTCCACCTTATTACGAATGCTGCTTGCATTGAGACACAAAGCCTTCAGGCTTGTTTTTACAACACTCCTACTCCTTATACAATTATGTTGACAAGTGGCCCCTTTTGATTTTTGCCCTGGAAACCCACCACCTCTTATTCTCTGTTTATTATTTTTCTTCTTTCCCCCCTACATGTTGGGTCTGAGTGCTTCCCTTCTCTGCCTCCTGCCTCAGACCCTGTCTACTGGCTTTCTCTATTTGAGTCCCTCCCCCCCAACCGTTCTAGTTTAAAGTCCCCCCCAGTAGCCTTTGCAAATTTCCCTGCCAGGATACTGGTCCCCCTCGGGTTCAAGTGCAACCCGTCCTTTTATATATAGGTCACTCCTTCCCCAAAAGAGGTTCCATTGATCCAGAAACTTGAATCCCTGCCCTCTGCACCAGTCTTTCAGCCGGGCATTTATCCTCCACCTTGCTCCATTCCTACCTCACTGTCTTGGTTCTTCTTGGTTCTTGGTTACTTGGTCCTCCAAAATATTCCAACTGGAATTTAAACTGGAGGTGGTGAAGGGAGCGGTTTAGCCAGAGAGGGTTATTGGGAAGAAAGTGCCACTTTAAATTTAGTTGCATCTGGCCAGGCAACCATGGCTTGGTGGAGATTATTCCATGCTTTAATAGTGCTTGGAAAGAACGAATTGCTGTACACATCTGTCCTTGAGGCTGGGACCACAAATTGGATCGAATGCTCTCGTCTGCTCATAATTGGTTTGGGGTTTGTATAGGTCCCGTGATCTATGTCTAGCTGACCATTTAACATTTTGTAAAAACAGGTCAAACGGTGAGCTTCACGTCTGTCTTGGAGAGGGTTCCACCCCAGAGAATTCAGAAGTTTGGTGACACTCGCTTCTCTCTCGTAGGTGTTAGTAACAAATCGAGCGGCCCGTCTTTGGACACGTTCGATGGATGAAATGTTTTTATCTGTGTATGGGTCCCAAGCTGCAACTGCGTAGTCCAGATGAGGTCTAACGAGGGTGAAATACAGCTTCTCCTTGACAGAAGCTGAACAATGATGGAAGTTGCGCCTCAGGAAGTTTAGGACACCTGTTGCTTTCACTGTTAAATGATGAGTCTGACCATTCCAACGTAGATCATTCTGCAATTTGATGCCAAGATACTTGGTTTGTTTGGATTCTTCAAGGGTGACACCAAGTATGTTGTAAGATGTGACGCCTGGATTCCTCTTTCTGGTGACACGCATGGTTTCACATTTGGAAGGGTTGAACTGTATGCCCCATTGTTGTGACCACTCGACCATAGTATCGAGATCCTTTTGGAGAGCATCTTCATCATCAGCTGACTTAATTGGACGGTACAGCAAACAATCATCGGCGAATAGTCTGGTCGTACTTGCGACTTTTTCATGGATGTCATTGATGTAAAGCAAAAATAGGTGTGGGCCAAGTACTGTGCCTTGGGGTGTACCACTCAACACTGGGTGCCAATTGGAGCTCTTTCTGTTCACACACACACGCTGAAGACGTTTTGTCAGGAAACTGGAAATCCATCGTTTCGTGTTGGAACGAATACCGTAGCAGTCAAGCTTCCGAAGCAGTCTGGTGTGGGATGACATCAAATGCTTTATAAAATGCTTTATAAAGCACTGTCGTGTGGCACAGGAAGTAATCCTGAGATTGTTGTCTTTGCAGTTATTTTCCTTAACTCCCTAAATTCTCCTTTCAGGATCTCTTTTTTTTTAACCTATGTCATTGGTACCAATATGTACCACGACCTCAGGCTCCTCTCCCTCCATTTTCAGGATACCTTGGACACGTTCAGACACATCCCGGACCCTGGCACCAGGGAGGCAAACTAACATCCGGGTCTCCGGACTGCATCCACAGAATCGCCAATCTGACCCCCTAATATAGAGTCCCCTATTACTAATGCCCTCCTCTTCTTTTACTTACCCTTCTGAGCAACAGGGCCGGTGTCGTTACCGCAGGCCAGGTTGCTGTTGCTACCATGTTTCACGTATGAGGTGCTATACTTTGGATCTTGGGCAGTTCCTTCTCTCCTCCATACTTAGCTCTCGCAATCACTCTGATATGTTAATCTTCATCTCATCTGTCCACAAAACCTTTTTCCAGAACTGTGGTTTCTCTTTTAAGTACTTCTTGGCAAACTGTAACCTGGCCATCCTATTTTTGCAGCTAACCAGTGGTTTGCATCTTGCAGTGTAACCTCTGTATTTCTGTTCATGAGGTCTTCTATGGACAGTGGTCATTGACAAATCCACACCTGACTCCCGAAGATCACATAGAACTGGTGTGAACAGGTGATCTGCAGTCGGCATGGACAATGGGCCGAGGGGCCTGTTTAAATGCTGTATCTCTGAACTAAACTATCCAGCCTAGGAGAAAGCCTATATGGAACGAGCTGCTGGAGGAGGTCGTTGATGCAGATAATATCACAATATTTGAGAAACATTTAGACGGGCACATGGATAGGATAGATTTAGAGGGATAAGGGCCAAACGCAGGCAGGCGGGACTTGTGTAGATGGGACATGTTGGTGGGTGTGGGCAGGTTGGGCCAAAGGGCCTGGTTCCATGCTGTATGACTCCATGACCCTGGTAAGCACAAAATGATAGTCACTGTGGTCTGAATTGCCTGTTTCTGTGCATTAAGATTCTGCAACTCCCTTTCATCTCAGCATACCATCTGTTTTGAACAAGTAGTTAATCCTTGCATTGACTGCCTTTCTGTTCACGCAGGTAATGTCAATTGTGCCAACTCCATTAGTGGCTAATCAGCCTAGATAGTTCATCATTTGTATTTGGTGTATGAGTCACCTTGATATATTTCTACCTCTACCCCGTTTATGCGATAACGTTATCTATAAGTGACCTTGGGTGGAGGGGGGGAGGGGGGGGGGAGGGAGGGAAAGCTTCAATTGGTTTGGAAATGGAGTGTTGACAAGCCAACTTGCTGCAGGTCTGGTTCCTTCAAATCTGTTTTTCTCAAGATTAGTAGTACTCTTTTCTACATTATTTGCTGAACCGTTGAACCTATTTTAAAATACTTTGGGGAACTTAGGGGGTCAGATTGGCGATTCTGTGGATGCAGTCCGGAGACCCGGATGTTAGTTTGCCTCCCTGGTGCCAGGGTCCGGGATGTGTCTGAACGTGTCCAAGGTATCCTGAAAATGGAGGGAGAGGAGCCTGAGGTCGTGGTACATATTGGTACATATATTTATACAACTAATGATCTCCACAGTAATATAGGTAAAGTTGGCTGTCGTGTGGAAGAGATTAATGTTTCAAGTAGAACACAGAGGATTGTTCACCACAGAAAGAAGTTGTGTCCCATCATACCTTTGAGAGAATGCCTGTTTCTTCAGGCCCACTGATTCTCCGACAACTGGTGGTCCGGTACCTCCTTTAATCTGGACAACATTTTGAGAGTGCACTTAAAATCCCTCCTGGAAGAACCCCCCCTCGGGTCCCTGGCAACGTGAGGCCTAAATGTCACCATGCACAAATTCTCGCCATCAAGTACAAATCCAAATCACTGTAGGAAAGTTACTTTTTAAAAACTTATTAATTGGGTGTAGACATTTTTGGAAATGCCAACATGTTGTTTTGTCCATTCCTAATGGCTCCTAAACAGGGGAGAGAGTTGAGAATGAATGTCAGTGATGTATCTGGAGTCAGATGAAGGCGAGACTGGACAAAGATGGTGCACTTGTGAAAGACATTGATAAACTCAAAATCGGTTTAAACAACAGTCTGGTAATTCCGTGGTTACTGTTACTGAAACCGGCTTTTGAAATACTGTCACATTGGAGTGATACGTCTTCGACTTGAGCCACTAACTGTACCGCTGCAGTGTAGTGGCACAGCGGTAGAGTTGCTGATTTACAGCACCAGAGACCAGGTTCGATCTGACCTCGGGTGCTATCGTTACAGAGTTTGTACGATCACCCTGTGCCCGCATGGGGTTTCTCTGGGTGCTCCCACATTTCAAAGACATGCAGGTTCATTGACCTCTGTAAATTGTCCCTAGTGTGTAGGATAGAACTCGTGCAATGGGTGATCATTGGTTGGAGTTGAATCTGTGGCCTGAAGGCCAGTTTCCACGCTGTTTCTCTAAACAAAAGTAATTAACACGTTTCTCTTGCAGCAGCAGATACTGTTTGACTTGCTGAGTATTTTGTACATTTTGTTATTTCAGATTTCCAGCATTGGGAACTTTTTTTGTTTTTGAAACTCCAGATTTAATTGTGTGAATTTTAAAATTGTCGGCTGCTGTGCAAGGATTCAAACTTGCCTTTTTATCATAGAATCATAGAAACATAGAAAATAGGAGCAGGAGGAGGCCATTCGACCCTTCGAGCCAGCACCACCATTCATTGCGATCATGGCTGATCGTCCCCAATCAATAACCCGTGCCTGCCTTCTCATATCCCTCGATTCCACTAGTCCCTAGAGCTCTATCTAACTCTCTCTTAAATCCATCCAGTGATTTGGCCTCCACTGCCCTCTGTGGCAGGGAATTCCACAAATTCACAACTCTCTGGGTGAAAAAAAATTCTCACCTCAGGCTTAAATGGCCTCCCCTTTATTCTAAGACTGTGGCCCCTGGTTCTGGACTTGCCCAACATTGGGAACATTTTTCCTGCATCTAGCTTGTCCAGCTCTTTTACAATTGTATATGTCTCTATAAGATAACCCCTCATCCTTCTAAACTCCAGTGAATACAAGCCTAGTCTTTTCAATCTTTCCTTATATGACAGTCCTGCCATCCTAGGGATCAATCTTGTGAACCTACCCTGCACTGCCTCAATCACAAGGTTGTCCTTCCTCAAATTAGGAGACCAAAACCAAATCAATGGTCCAGAAATCTGGCTCGTACTCTGGTGCATTAACCACTGGCTTCTATTATTTTAAGCAGCAAACTCCAGATCATCATGACTCCATGTAAAACTGGAAAATCTCTCTCCAGTTCAGTGTCGATGATCTAAATGTTACTCCTCCGGTTATTGGTGCTACTGTGGGTGCAAAGTTCCTCCTCGTTTATTCTATCAAAGCCCTTCGTATCATTGAACCACTAACCCGCTCTTTGACCATTGTTGCTGTGACGAAACACATTCTAGCTGCTCTAGTTTCTCCACGCTACCTTGCGTGCTTTGTGGCCTTTAAAATGTAATACTACACTGACAGAATCTTATTTGGGATAGTTTGCTCGAGCAACAATTTGGCCACTTAACTAGGAGGTGAGGTTAGGAGATGGTGGGCTTGATGTGGGTGACTCTGGGTCTTCCTAAGTCAGGAGAATGCGTCCCGTTTGCTCAATGCCCACAAAAGAAATGTTTCTGACTGTTTGCCTCATTCACTGTAAAGCCGAGATCTTTGAGAAAGGAATGTGCAGTCTGAGGTCTATTCTTTCCGAGATGACATTGGAAGGGATATGTGCTGTGAAGGCATCAAGGTGACGACCTCACTTGGGGATTAAATTTGTGCATTCCAAACTATTAGTGGAATCTCTTTTGTTAAAGTTCCATTTTTTGCAGTTGCCCCTCTACCTGCATTGCCAGGCTAACCAAAAGACACACGGAGAGGCAGGAAGCTACAGGTCCAACACTTTTTTTCCTACTGCTTCTAAATCTGCTCCTATCACTTAAACATGAAACTTACCTGTTAAATTAGATGAAGACGTTCTCCTTTAACAGTCTTTATGCCTATTGGCAAAGGTTTTACAGTGCTCTTTGGACAGCTCCAGTGTATACAAGGTCAAAATGACCCTGTTCAAATATGCAACTTTATTGACTTGATTTTATCCCTGCCACATAAACCTTGTGCTACATATACACTTGGGAAAATGTTCATTTGCCAAATACACGTGGCATTATGCAATATGGTTCTCAAATAAACAAGCGGCTTTCAGCCATCCTTTTAAGAGGGCCACATGACAAACTAAGTGAATGTGTTGTCCTTGGAAGGAATGCAAAGGGAACAAAGTTAGATTGTGAGTAGCGATTAAGCAAACTGTTTGTTCCGCTTAAAAACAGGTCAAAGGAGTGATTGAATAGAGGGTGATGGCGACTTCAGCAGAAGCTCTTTTCCTTAACATTGAGATGGTTATACTTTAAGACGTAAAGTGACTGCTGTGTGAAAAACGTTAATTTGCACATTAAATGTTCATTTGCTGAACGGATTAGAGGGTGTTGGTTATTAATAGGACGAACAAACGTGGATTGTTTTCTTTGGAGCATCGGAGGTTGAGGGGAGATATGATAGAAGTATATAAAATTGAGAAGCAGAGATAGGGTAAATGGTCGGAACCTTTTCCCCCAGGGTGGAAATGTCAAAAGCCTAGAGGACGTAGCGTTAAGGTAAGGGGAGCCAAGTTCAAAATAGATGTACGGTACAAGATTTGTTTACACAGAGTGATGGGTGCGTGGAACATGCTGCCAGGGGTGATGGTGGAGGTAGATACAGTAGCGGCGTTTAAGATGCTTGTGGATATTGCAGAGAATGGAGGGTTATGGATCATGTGTGGGCACAGGAGATCAGTTTAACTTGACATCATGTTCGGCACAGACACTGTAGGCCTGTCCCTGTGATGTGCTGTCCATGTTAATCGTGAAGTCAAAGCACTACCTCCTATCCGTGAGTCAGTTGATTGAGTTCCCTTGCAAGCTATGGATTCCTTCGAGCTGATTCTCCATTAATCCTGTCTGTCCTTAATCATTCTATTTTTAATCATTCTATGTCTCTTGCTTTTAACCCCTGGTGGTAATGTTAAGATGTCTGGGTTACAAAGACAGTGCTAGGGGCTGAGCTATAGGGAGAGGTTGAGCAGGCTTGAACTTTATTCATTGGAGCACAGGCGGATGAGAGGTGATCATATAGAGGTGTACAAAATCATGAGGGGAGTAGATTGGGTAAATGTGCAGAGTCTTTTACCCAGAGGAGCGTAATCAAAAACAGGAGGATATATAGTGCCCTTCATAATGTTTGGGACAAAGACCCATCATTTATTTATTTGCCTCTGTACTCCACAATTTGAGATTTGTAATAGAAAAAAAATCACATGTGGTTAAAGTGCACATTGTCAGATTTTAATAAAGGCCATTTCTATACATTTTGGTTTCATCATGTATAAATTTCAGCAGTGTTTATACACAGTCCTCCCATTTCAGGGCACCATAATGTTTGGACACAGCAATGTCATGTAAATGAAAGTAGTCATGTTTAGTATTTTGTTGCATATCCTTTACATGCAATGACTGCTTGAAGTCTGCGATTCATGGACATCACCAGTTGCTGGGTGTCTTCTCTGGTGATGCTCTGCCAGGCCTGTATTACAGCCATCTTTAGCTTATGCTTGTTTTGGGGGCTAGTGCCCTTCAGTTTCCTCTTCAGCATATAAAAGGCATGCTCAATTGGGTTCAGATCAGGTGATTGACTTGGCCACTCAAGATTTGGCTTTTTTTTTTGCTTTGTTGCTTTAGCAGTATGTTTGGGATCGTTGTCTTGCTGGCCAATGAGTTTTGAGGCATTTGTTTGAACTTGAGCAGATAAGATGTGTCTATACACTTAAGAATTCATTATGCTGCTACCATCAGCAGTTGTATCATCAATGAAGATAAGTGAGCCAGTACCTTCAGCAGCCATACCTGCCCAGGCCATAACACCCCCACTACCGTGTTTCACGGATGAGGTGGTATGCTTTGGATCTTGGGCAGTTCCTTCTCTCCTCCATACTTTGCTCTTGCCATCACTCTGATATAAGTTCATCTTTGTCTCATCTGTCCACAAGACCTTTTTCCAGAACGGCGGTTGCTCTTTTCAGTGCTTCTTGGCAAATTATAACCTGGCTATCTTATTTTTGCGACTAACCAGTGGTTTGCACCTTGCAGTTTAGCCTCTGTATTCCTGTTCATGAAGTCTTCTGCAGACAGTGGTCATTGACAAATCCACAACTGACTCCTGAAGAGTGTTTCTCAGGAATGTCAATTGTAGTGAAATCTTAGGGATTGTAACATCCAGTCCTAATAATCAATCTGATCTGTCGGACAGGTGTTTGGGGGGGGGTTTCTTTATTATAGAGAGAATTATTCTGTCATCAGCAGTGGAGGTCTTCCTTGGAGTCCCTTTGCGATTAGTAAGATGAACAGTGCTCTCTTTCTTCTTAATGATGTTCCAAGCAGTTGATTTTGTTCAGCCTAAGGTTTGACTGATGTCTCTAAAGGACCTGTCCCACTTGGTGATTTTTTTTCAGGGTCTCCGAATGATTTTGAACATTTCAAAATCCAGCGACGACAAAAAAATGTTGCGACACTTGAGGAAACACCGCGCGTCAAGACATCATCATTCCGCGACTTTTCCGGTGACCTGATACGTCAGTCAATGATGCCGTCAGTCGCCGAATAAAATCGCCAAGTGGGACAGGCCCGTGACATTTTTATTCTTGTTTCTCAGTCTTATAATGGCTTCTTTGACTTTCATGGGCACAACTTTGGTCCTCGTGTTGATAAACAGCAATAAAAGTTTTCAAAGATGATGGAAAGATTAGGTACTGAGCGCTCTGTTATACCTGCATTAAGGAGGCAATTAAACACACCTGAGCAATTACAAATGCCCGTGAAGCCGTTTGTCCCAAACATTATGGTACCCTGAAAAGGCGGGAGGGACTATGTATAAACGGCTGTAATTTCTACATGATGAAAACATTGATAAAATGGCCTTTATTAAAATCTGACAATGTGCACTTTAACCCCATGTGATTTTTTTTTTCTATTACAAATTTCAAATTGGGGAGTACAGAGGTAAATAAATAAATGATTGGTCTTTATCCCAAACATTATGGAGGGCACTGTATGTTTAAGGTGAGTGGGGCAAGAATTGATAGCAGCCTGAGGGCCAGCTTTTTCACTTGAGTATGGGGCATGAGATGCCAGAAAAAAATGGTACTAAACAGCATTTAAACTCTTCAGCTTCATGGATAGGATAGGTTTAAAGGGATATGGGCCAAATGGGATGAGCTTTGATGGGGCATCTTGGTCTGCAGGTAAGATTTGGGCTGAAGGGTTGGTTCCTGTGCTGTGTGACTCCATGACTCTGACTCATGTACTCTTTCCAAATATATTCTAAAATTAAAACTTACTACCTCTTTTTTTTCCACTGCAGCTATCTTCCAGATTATTCAGAGCATCCGGATGGGCATGTGAGATGGACAAAACACAAACTTCTGTACCTTTTAAGTGTCTTGCTGTTAATTCCAGCTGTGAGTCTGACCATTCCAACACTTCCTTTGTCTTATAAACAATGGATTTTACAGAACTCTCTCTGTAAATGCTTCTGACAAACTTAATTCCATGGTGTTGCTAAAAGTCCAGTTCATTCCTTCGTATCTCTCTCTCTCTCGAGGCAAGGGTACGGTGAAAGCCATCCAGCAATTTGATTTTGTATTTTAATCAGGGAAACCGTTTGTAAGTTCATATTTAATGTGAATATTTTAGCATTATATATAGTAAGAGTATGTAGGTGAGAACCCATTTTGTGCATTCTGAATTTTGTTCCCATCCTTTCACACTAAAAATCAAAAATTGTAGAGAAGATGAATCTACTGCCTGTCCCCTTTTGAGATACAAAATGTGCATCTTTCTAAATTAAATTTATAATTCCAGAAAAGTGCCTTTTTTTGTATATTAAAATGTCCAACCATTTTGAGACTTGGATGGGAATGATTTTTGAAGGTAAATTGATTTTGATTTTTCTTTTCATTTGAAGTAGGCTACCTTTCTAAAGTCTTTTAGTATCTGATGAAACAAACTCTGGTCTAACTTTTTTGGGGAGGGAAGCAGCGAGTTTAAGTTTTAATTGAACTGAGGTAACGGTAATCTGCTACTGAGGTACAATGTTTTGAGCATGTTTTGAGGGCAAGCACGGCCATTTCAAACGTGCTCACTGGCAGTTTCTTCTCTGTGGTAATTGAAACAATCAAAATACAATCTGCTTCATTGTCAACAGTATAGTCTGAAACTGTTGTAAATCACAGCATGATAATATTGCCACTTTTTTTTTGGCCACTTGTTGCTGCTTTGTCTTATCAGGGCCAATCGATTTGTGTTTGAATGTAAGCAACTGCAGCATTTTGTCGCCCAAATAAATATATTTTTGCTTGATTCAGCTGATGTGCTCATTTTAAATCTCATTGTCTTCAAAGATAAACGACTTTTCAGAACAGTTATTGTAATAAATGATTACCTTCAAGTGCCATTCATTATTACTGGAGAGTCTGAGTGATAACTTGTGAAGCGGGAGAATCTATGAACCCAAGGCAGGTAAATATAATTGTCCTCCATTTCAAATCATGTGCAATTTATTTTTGTTATTAAAATGTGGATGTGGAAATTTTCCTGAGAACTATTTACACCGTGGTACATCTAGCTTGCAAGCCTGCAGTCCACATGTGTGTGTCACATTTACACATGATTGGCTTGTGCTCTGTCCATGAAACCTGCCAGTGAAGTTTGTTTCCCTTCCTGATCGAGGAGGTATATCAGAAATGGGGAAGAGGAGGATGCTGAAATCTTTCTTGACAATGCAAATGCCTAACACATTGCTGCCATGGGAACGAGGCCACAGTGTTAAGTTTTGTAACAGAGAAATGCAATAAAGAAAATTATCTCACATTATTCTTGCCAGTGAAGTTGCCTTATTTGCGTTAATGCTCTCACACATTTGCATCATGGTTCAAGTTCATTGACCTTTAACTATTTACAGTGGAATAGATCTGGTCGATAATTTAATTCCTAGAATACACTGAAAAGATTCTTGGTGTCAGGCAGAATACTAGTTGAGACGCCACCTCATCTCATGTTTAAGAAGGAACTGCAAAAAAAAGTGGTTACTTGAAGTTAGAGAAATTCGTACCACTGGGTTGTAAGCTGCACAAGTGAAATATGAGATGCTGTTCCTCCAATTTGCATTTAGCCTCACTCTGACAATGGAGGAGAGCGAGGATAAATGTCAGTGTGGGAAAGGGAATGAAAGTGTTTAGCAACCGGGGGATCAGATAGGTCCACGTGGACTGAGTGAAGGTGTTCAGCAAAATGATTGGCCAGTCTACGTTTGGTTTCATCGATGTACAGGAGTTCACACCTTGAACAACCGAAACAGTAGCTGAGGGAGGAGGTGCAAGTAACGCTTGCAAGTGAAAGTGGACACTTCCTACTGTCTGTACATTTTCAATATTTAATTAAACCATTCATCATTATGGCTGAGGAGTAAACTGTACCAGTAATTACAAAATAGTTCCTTAAGATGTAAAATGGGAGGTCACCTCATGAAATAGCAGTAAATCACATCATGTGCGTTTATTAAAGTGACATAGATCATCGACAAACAAGAGGAACTTTAGGCAATCTGTGGTTTAACTTTCTCAAAAGCCTAAATAACATTCCATCCGTCCCCCAGCCAAATCATACCAGCTTTCGTTCTCGCCTCGCTGCAGCTAACAATGGCCCGTTTCTTTTATCATTGTTAATTTTTTGCATATCTTTCATTCATTTGTTCTATATCTCTCGTTTCCCATGACTTTCAGTCTGAAGCAGGGTCTCGACTCGAAACGTCACCCATTTCTTCTCGCCAGAGATGCTGCCTGTCCCATTGAGTTACCCCAGCTTTTTGTATTATCTACCCTTTTAGAATGTTTCGAATTGGCTGCAACTGGGAAGAATTCACTGCAGGATTTGTTTTTAGTTTTAGAGATATAGGATGGAAACAAGCCCGTTGACCCACTGAGCCCATGCCGACCATCAATCACCTCCTACACAAGTTCTATCCTATGCTAGATACAATTTGCAGAAGCCAATTAACCAACAAACCTGCACATCTTTGGAATGTGAGGGGAAACCGGAGAAAACTCACTTGGTCACAGGGAGAAGGTACAAACTCTGTACAGACATCACCCATAGTCAGGATTGAACATGGGTCTCTGTTGCTGGAAGTCAGCAACTCGACTGCTGTGCCACCTTCTGACAGATTGCCAAAATAGTTCTCTCCCCTGCACATGAAGGATGGCAAAGGTTGATTGGGGGTGCAGAGATTCACGGAATGACTGGGGGTGAGAAGAGAACACGTAGCCCAAAGAGATTAGGATTTTTGTCAAAGGCTTTCACAACTGAAATGTTAACAATTTTTCTCACGTGCTTCTTGATGTGCAAAGCGTTCCAGCATTGTATTTAAGATTTCCAACATCCGTCATGTATGTTTTATAGAAACAAAGAACTGCAGTGCTGGTTAATACATCTAAGGACACAAAGTGCTGGAGTAACTTAGAGGGTCTAGCAGTGTCTCTGGAGAACATGGATAGGGGACAGCACGGAAACATGCCCTTTGGCCCACTGAGTGTGTGCCAACCAGCGATCACCCTGTACGCTAGCACTATTCTACCCACTGGGGACAATTTACCAATGTTGCCAAAGCCAATTAACCTACAAACATGTACATCTTTGGTGGGAGGAAACCGGAGCACCTGGAGTAAGCCCATGTGATCACAGGGAAAATACAAACTCACACATACAGCACCCGTAGTCAGGATCGATCCGGGTCTGGTGTTGAATAAATTGTTGGAGCTTTGATTTCTTGCTAAGAGTGGCTTCAGTAAACTGCACTGCCATGGTAGAAATTGATTAATGTGAGCTTATCAAAAATACATAAGTACAGATGTATTTCTCAGCAGGAAAGAACAGCAGCAGCTGATTCTTTTAAAATTACTGGTTTGTGTTTTGTCGCATGTGTGCATTTTGCCATCTGCTGGACATTGGACATATTACAACGACGTCTGGCTTGGTTTGAGAGGCAGAACCTTTACAACCTGGTGATCTCAAATTTACATTTGGTTGCAGTGGTAGTAGTCGAGGTCCACATTTGCTTCTGGATGGAATATAATGCCAGTATTCAACAGAATTTTATAGGAAACAACACTCTTCCTTCATAAGGAGGCACTAAATGCAGATTAGAAGAAGAGCATTTCATATTCTGAAGATAGACACAAAATACATGAATAACTCAGCAGGTCAGGCATCATCCCTGGAGAACATGAATAGATGACATTTAGGGTCAGGACTCTTCAGATTGATTGGAAGAAGATGGGAGAAGGGCTGGACAGAACACAGCAGGTAACGTTTTTTGTGGCTATTTGGTTATTATTGTTATTTCATGTTCCACTTGGGCAGCTTAAATTCAGTTTAGTTTCGAGATGCAGCATGGAAACAAAACCTTTGGCCCACCAAGTCCCCACCGACCAAAGAGAACCCATTAACATTAGTTCTGTTATTCCACTCTCTCATCCATACCCTACACTCGGGCAATTTACAGAGGCCAGTTAACCTACAAACCCGCACGTCTTTGGGATGTGGGAGGAAACCCACGTCATCGCGGGGAAAATGTCCAATTTCTCCACGCAGACAACACCCGAGGTCAGGATCGAACCCAGATCTCTGGCACTGCAAGGCAGCAACGCCACCAGCTGCACCACTGCATTGCCTTTGCAGTATTGTTCTAGTGTTTTTGTTTACTTTCCCTTTATAAATCTTGTTTCCTTAAGGGCCTGTACCACCAGCATGCAACTCCATGCGATGAGCGCAACCTAAGATGGTCGCTTGAGCCGTCCGGCATCGCGGGGCCGGTCCCACTTCAATCGCTGGAGCCGTGCGGAGTTCGTCCCGACATCACACGGAGCTCCGAAAAACTGACCATGTTCAGGGGGAAGGATAAGGGGGAATTCCTTTAGGACCGAAATGAGGAAAACATTCTTTACACAGAGAGTGGTGAGTCTCTGGAATTCTCTGCCACAGAAGGTAGTTGAGGCCAGTTCATTGGCTATATTTAAGAGGGCGTTAGATGTGGCACTTGTGGCTAAAGGGATCAGGGGGTATGGAGAGAAGGCAGGTACGGGATACTGAGTTGGATGATCAGCCATGATCACATTGAATGGCGGTGCAGGCTCGAAGGGCCGAATGGCCTACTCCTGCACCTATTTTCTATGTTTCTATGTTCAAAAATTCCGCGCGGCAACGGCTTGTCGGCTCGCTGTCGCCTCGACGCATTACGCACCGCCTCGACATCGTGCTTCCGTGATCCTCTCTGTAGGTGCCTCTGTGACCCTCTCTGTGTGTGTCCCTCTCTGTCCTGGCGAACTTACCTTTAAGACTTCGCTCCAAGTTTGCCTCACTTTGCGCCGCTCACCCGACCTCCGCGCGGCCCCTGCTGCCGGTTTGGTCGCGCTTGCCGCATGCAGGTGCATGCTGGTGGGACAGGCCCTTTACTTCTCACTAAGTGCAGCTAAGGCAAGGACAATGAGAAAGTCATGCTGAGGCTCGATCCTGTGTAACAGCCTCTAGCACACTTCATTGGCGAATTATTTCAGGAACCACGATTGGCATTGATGCATTATCAAACAATATATTGAATTGATGGTACAATGAACATGGAGAAAAACATGTTGTGTTTTAATGCTGAATAACAAATAAAATACATTTAGAAAGGTACTTTGGGGTCCTGGGATTGAGCAATGCATTGACTTGTTTACCTTTGTTTTCCATGAGACTGCCGGTGAATTGGTAGAATGGCTTGTTAATTGCCACGCTGGCAACCTTTATGCTGCCTGGTTCCCCGTGGACTGGCCTTGTTCCTTGCCACTGGGAGCAAGATTTCAGATGTTTCCTCCACTGCCTCTCAACTGGTTCCTATTACTGCCTCAGGTACACTCTAGTCTTGGATCCAAGCATTTCGCAAGCCACTGCATGCTCAGGTACGCAAGTCTGACTCACACAGCCCGGTCAGAAGCAGAGCAATAGGTTAAAGGACGAGGGCAGGATGTACTTGGAGATGGGCAGTAAGAGATATGGGGCAGGTGAAGATCTACATTAAAGAATGAAGCCCGCTTCTAAACACGGGCATCAGTTGGGAAATCCAGTTAATATCCAGACAACAGGTCAAACAACCCTTATGCATTGAAAACCAAAACAGATGGTTGACAGGTTTAGGTTTATTATTATCACATATACTGAGGCACAGTGAAAAGCATTGTTTGACATGCTCTCCAAACAGCTCACATAACAGGAATACAAAATCAAGGCAAACTCAAGTAGAATATGTAGAGCAAAGGAAGTTACAGAGAGCAGAATATAGTTCTCAGCATTGTAATGCACCAGTTCCATGGACAAGGTACTGTCTTCCAATTGGGTGGAGGTGAATCAAACTGGTTCTAGCTTGTGGAAGAGCGCTCAGAAGTCAATAACATGGGAAGCAGCTGTTCCATATTTCCACAGAATTATCAATGTAGCAAAGTACCACCTTCAAGGACAATTAGAGATGAGCAATTAAAAGCTGCAAAACCCAGATCCATTGAATGAATATTTGAAAGATCGTCTGGCCCAGGTCAGTCCGTCCATCGAGTAATGCTGCCTCTTTGTACAAAGGTCAGTATACCTGTCCAAATGTCTTTTAAATGCTGTTATACTACCTGTATCCTGAAGGATTTAGGTAGCACCATACAAATCCAAGATAAGATGCTGGTACAGAAAGCTATTAAGGCTAATATATACCAGCATTAAACAGGAAATAGGAGGATAAGGAACTCCCTGATGATATATAGCAAGACCAATCCATCAGTAACACATGCGAGTCTTTACTTAGGAGCATGAAAAATCAGGCAGATTCAATGAGGCTTCACAAGATTAATTCCAAAGATTGAGGGGTGGTCAGAATCGGCTTATTTTCAATCGGATTTTAGAAGAAATAATTATATACAGTGCCCTCCATAATGTTTGGGACAATGACCCATCATTTATTTATTTGCCTCTGCACTCCACAATTTGAGATTTGTAATAGGAAAAAAAATCACATGTGGTTAAAGTGCACATTGTCAGATTTTAATAAAGGCCATTTTTATACATCTTGGTTTCACCTTGTAGAAATTACAGCAGTGTTTATACATAGTCCTCCCATTTCAGGGCACCATAATGTTTGGGACACAGCAATGTCATGTAAAAGGAAGTAGTATTTTGTTGTATATCCTTTGCATGCAATGACTGCTTGAAGTCTGCGATTCATGGATATCAACAGTTGCTGGGTGTCTTCTCGGGTGATGCTCTGTCAGGCCTGTATTATGGCCATCTTTAGCGTATGCATGTTTTTGGGGGCTAGTCCCCTTCCGTTTTCTCTTCAGCTTGCATGCTCAATTGGGTTCAGATCGTGTGATTGACTACCACAAGAATTTACCATTTTTTAGCTTTGAAAATATCCTTTGTTGCTTTAGCAGCATGCTTGGGATCATTGTCTTGCTGTAGAATGAACCGCCGGATATGTTTTGAGGCATTTGTTTGAACTTGAGCAGATAGGATGTGTCTATACACTTCAGAACTCATTATGTTACTACCATCAGCAGTTGTATCATCAATGAAGATAAGTGAGCCAGTACCTTCAGCAGCCATACATGCCCAGGCCATAACACCCCCACCACCGTGTTTCACAGATGAGGTGGTATGCTTTGGATCGTGGGCAGTTCCTTCTCTCCTCCATACTTTGCTCTAGCCATCACTCTGATATGTTAATCTTCGTCCCATCTGTCCACAAGACCCTTTTCCAGAACTGTGATTGCTCTTTTAAGTACTTCTTGGCAAACTAACTTGGCCATCCTATTTTTGAAGCTAACCAGTGATTTGCATCTTGCAGTGTTGCCTCTGTATTTCTGTTCATGAAATAGTCTGTGGACAGTGGTCATTGACAAATCCACACCGACTCCTGAAGAGCGTTTTGGATATGTCGTACAGGTATTTGGGGATTTTTTCTTTATTACAGAGATAATTCTTCTGTCATCAGCTGTGGAGGTCTTCCATAGCCTGCCAGTCCCATTGTGATTAGTAAGCTCACCAGTGCTCTCTTTCTTCTTAATGATGTTCCAAATAGTTGTTTCTGGTAAGCCTGAGGTTTGGCCGATGTCTCTAACAGTTTTATTCTTATTTCACAGTCTCATAATGGCTTCTTTGACTTTGATTGGCACAACTTTAGTCCTCATCTTGATAAACAGCAATAAAAGTTTCCAAATGTGATGGAAAGACTGGAGGAAAGACCAGGTGCTGAGAGCTCTTATACCTGCATAAAGGAGGCAACTAAACACACCTGAGCAATTACAAACAAGCTATGTGTCCCAAACATTATGGTGCCCTGATATGGAGAGACCATTTCAGGGCACTGCTGTAATTTCTACATGGCGAAACCAATATGTATAAAAATGGCCTTTATTAAAATCTCACAATGTGCACTTCAACCACGTGTGATTTTATTCTATTACAAATTCAAATCGTGGAGTAGAGGCAAATAAATAATTGATGGGTCTTTGTCCCAAACATTATGGAGGGCACTGTACTTGCAAAAGAGTGAGTCGAGTGAATATTCACTGTGTTGGTCCTCATGCCTGGACTTAGTGTAAACTTGCTGACACATCAATAGTTCATACAAGGATAATATTTCATTAAGCTGGGTATGCAGAGGTCATTGCCTCCAAATGAGAGCCAACCATTCAGGATGGCAATAAGAAGGGATTTCTTCGCACACACAGGAAATGTTTGACATTCTCTACCCAAGACAGCTGTGAGAGTTCACAAAGAACCTTCAAGACAGATTGGTATGGTGCTACATATTACAGGGCTCAAGAGATAACAGGTTAGCACCGGAAGGATTGGAGCAAATTGATCAGACAGGTTATTGATGGGTGGTAGAAGAATGAGGGGCCAAATGGTCCACTTCAACTATTTCTAATCTTCCCACTCCCACAGAGCACAATAACCTACTCACCCTGCAGAATTCCCAGCACGAGTGTGTGGTTGCAGACTCCAGTACTGACCCAGGATAAATAGTTTCCCCCCTACCCCAAAATGTAAAACAATCACTTGGACTAAGCCAGGCTAACATGTAATTAGCCAGGCCAGTCTGTAATTAACCAAAAGGTGAACAAGCCATATTTTTGTCCATCTGCAATTCAAGTAGTCTTCCTGTGGAAAGATTCTGCTAAATTAATAATGGCAAACTATTATGTAAATGAATTAAACTCTAGCGTTGATTGGAGTTTTCAACTTTTCAGAAATAGGTCCGAGTTAAGAATTGGAAGGGGAGGGAGGAAATCAAGGAGGTGGTATCAGGGGCAGTGGTAGTGAGCCAATTGTTGGACCCAAACTGAAAATACTGGGAACACCTAGCAGGTCAGGCAGCATCTGTGGAGACAGAAACTGAATTCATATTTTAGGATGATCACCACAAAGCATATAAAAGCTGATTGAAGAACTCTTTGCCTAAGTATAGAGGAAAGAGATTTGATTTCTTTAAGGCAGAGGTACATAGATATTTGATGAGGGGCAAGGTTAAAGCAGGTTGAAAGTTATAAAGGGCGGAGGTTACAGCGAGTTCAGCCAAGATCTCAAAGGACAAAGCAGACTTAAGGTGTTTATTTGTGCTCCTAATCGCCATTCTTATTTCCTCGTTACCTTCCCACCCCCAAAGACACTCTATGCATGTCCAAGAACCAGCTTACAATCTTGCAGGGTTTTTTTAAACAGTGGATTTGTGATCAGTCTCAGGCCTTGCATTTAAAGTTAGACACGAAGAGAGATTTTTCTTTAAACTACTGTTGCAGTTTTGCTCATTTTAATTTAACCACACAGGACAAATCGCACATCTGAATCGGCACGTTGCATTTATTAAATACAATAAAATCTGCAATGTAACAAAACTTTATGCATATGAAATTCAAAACACCATTTAAACAAAAGATGGCTCACTCCATTTTTTTTCTGACTAGCACTTAACACTAGCTCGAATCCAGCTGTTTTAGTTTTCATTGGACATTGTTCACAGACTAAACTTGTTACAGTAAGAGTGCTCAGTAAAAACATGAGGTAAGAAACTGGTTTGACAAAGGGGTCATGCAGAACATGCTGAAGATTAAAAAGGAAAATAAAGGATGCATGTTATAGCTCGAGAAAAAAAAAAGTATAAACTAAAATACGTACAGAATAAGCGTACAAAATAAATGAATCCAGATACAGCTTTGCTTCTTTGGTTACAAAGTAGGTTGAACAATTTCACAGCTTATTCCTCCCCCCCCCCCCCCCCCCAACATACTTCTGAGGAAAGGAGAAAAAAATGTAGAACAATCATGGCAATTCTCCCCACCCAACCCACAAAGAAAAATCAGTAACAGAAGTGAGCACAGTTTATTTTTCTTTATCAAAAAAAAAGCCCAAATATTCTTTCAAGGTCTTAAATCGCAATGTCTGGTGCCTACTTGTACATGTCTGCTATGTTCTTCCTTACATTACTTACACTCTATACAAAATTTACATTCAAATTGGGATTCAACTATTGCAGAAGAAAATCCCCAAGGTAAAACTGCCATTAGTGTTAGAACTCTTAAGCCAGGATTTTTTTTTAAATTTTATTATTGCCTATATATTTTTTAAACTAATATATGCAATCCCAACTATCGCTTGCTTTTACCAGTAATCTTATCTTTTAATTTCAAACTTACAAAAAAAAAGATTCTGTGACATTGTTCATATACATATGAAAATAGCAGCCCTGTAATAAATAAAAACAAACAGTAAATGAAAATTCATGTATGCAAAAAAGTTACGAGAACAGTGGCTCTTTTCGAACAGAGCTGCTTATTGGATCTTAATGTTAGACAGGAAAAGGCTCGTGGCCTACAGATTCCTATAATATGCATTTTATATATATTATTTTTATATATATAAAACCTTGGTAAGCCAGAAAGATGGAGGTACCCTCTTGTCCATTAACCCGATGAAGATCCGCTTTTCTCCAACAAGATTCAGATCCTTCAACCAACTCTGATTGTGCAGTCACACATTTGCTGATGCCAACTGGGACATCTCAGGCAGAAAGCTCTTGCAGATGATTGTCTAATACTGAAAAGGCCAAGGAGCAAAAAACACATTTAAGCATGGCTATTTGCTGTTCAATGGAGAGTGGTAAGAACACCAGTGGCACACAGAGACAGGATTTCCTATGCAGGCGAGCGAGCTTCATGCAGAAGGAACGTTAGGCTGCGGAGGAGGCTGCGTCTGTTGTGTGCTTTGTTGAGGTTGTGCTACTGCTGCCGGCTGCTGTGGTTGGGAAGTGCTACTGAGGTTGGTCACCTGCGTTTGAAGCTGAGTCAGCTGGTCATTGTTCGCTAGAGATTTTAACAGGGAATTCTCTCGTTCAAGTATACAGTTCTTCTCAATCAACTCCTTGATCTGCTCCTTTAAGACTTCCACTTCCTCTCTCACAGCGTACATCAGATGACTTTTCACTAAATCCTGCATTAAAACACAGATAATCACACGTTAAGTGAAATAGATTTCACACTGGCTTGAAATCCTTCCATGAAAAGAGAAAAGGCCTGTTAAGTTTGTTAACACGATAATGTGGAAACAAGGCAGCAGTGAGATCAAGCCTGGAATACTTGTTGCTCAATGAAACTTTGCATCAAAAAATGTACTTGAAAGAAATCAATTTTCTTGCCAAGGAGGGAGAGCATTAATGGACATTCATGATTATCTCTCCTATAATATCAACTCAATGAGAAACGCATACTATTCTACCGCAGGAATTAATGATTTCAAAATGGTCTCCTGTCCAAAAGGATTGAAAGATGCAGTATGGAAACAGGCCATACAGCCCACAACACTCAAAGATCACCAATTCTGTTATCCCGCTTTCTCATCCACCCCCTACACACCAGAGGCAATTTAGAAGTCAATTAATTTGCAGACCTGCACGTCTTTGGGATGTGGGAGAAAACGCATACGGTCACAGGGAGAATGTGCAAACTTCACCGTCAGCACCCAGAGTCAGGATCCAGCTCGTGTCTCTGGTGATACGAGGCAGCGGCTCTACCACTGTACTGCCCAAACTGTTACATTTGAGCATTTATGAGGTGTTCAGTCTCTCCCACACCTCACCATCTTGCACACTGCACTGTCCAGTCTCGCTTCCGACAGAAACTGTTAGCTAATTTATAATATTGACGTGGCTTATGCGTTACCTACAACCACATTGATAGATATTCTCATATATACCCATTTTAAAGACTGCTTGTGAGGAATCCTATTCATCCAGTACTTGTAAACAGACAATGAAGAGATTCTTACATCCAAGAGTCCAGAAATAGCTAAACTAGTCAGGAAACTTCTCCGAGGCAAAGACCAAATTACATGGAATAATGATTCAAATATCACAAAACAATGCCAGTCATCCATCTGGGCCGCAGTGCTGTTGAGCTATTAATTTACTTGGCTAAATTTCAAGTGTTATTATTACATTTAATGTTTTTTTCCCCAAATATCTGCAGTGGTACACCAACATTTGGTTTTGGTATATTAGCGTCACATGCACCAAGAGAGTGAGAAACTTTGTATGCTATCCAGTCATATTATACTCTACACAAATACAATTAAGCCATACACAAGTACTACAGCTAATGCAAAGAGAAAAATAGTAGTGCAGAATATTGCTCTACAACAATGACAGGAATACAGCAACAGAGAAAGAGCTTAGAGTTGCAGCAACAGAGAAAGGGCAGATTAAAAGGTTCAAGTTGAATGATTTCAGTTGGGTTATCAGGATGACAGCATTAGTCTATGAGGATCGTTCAGTAGAAATGTGTAGGAAGGAATTGCAGATGAGGCTTAAACCGAAGATGAAAACAAAAAGCTGGAGTAACTCAGCGGGACAGGCAGCATCTCTGGAGAAGGAATGGGTGACATTTCGGGTTGTTCCGAAAAGTCACTCGTCCCTTCTCTGCAGAGATGCTGCCTGTCCCGCTGAGTTACTTAATCTTTTTGTGTCTATCTTCATTCAGTAGAAGCTGTTCCTGAAAGTGGTGATAAGACACAAAAAGCTGGAGTAACTAAGCTAGTCGGGCAGCATGCCTGGAGAAAAGGAATAGGTGACTTTTTGAGTTGAGGCCCTTCTTCAGACTGAGAGTGAGATACCCTCCAATAGACATTCATTCACTGCCCCTACCCCCACCCTCCTTTAGCGTTTTGCTGCTCTCCTGCTATTGTGCAGAAGGCTCCCGACCCGAAATATTGTCTAATCATTCCCTCTACAGAGGTTGCCGGACCCGCCAGCAGAGTGTTTTGTTAAAGATTCCAGCATGTGCAGTCCCTTGTGTTTCCAGTTTAATGAGATCCACTTTTTTGACAAATTCTAATCTTATTTAAATCAAAAGGAATAAAATGCAAGCTTACATTTGCAGCTCAGATTTGCAAGTTGTAAATAGAAAATTCTTGGCAACTTCATTAATTTGGAAAGGAAAAACTGAATATTAATGGGATAATTTCACTTACCATGGCCTGTTCTATTTTGTTATCGATTGCTACCACACTTGCTCCTGAAGCACTGTAACACAAACAAAGTGCACCATGATTACAACGTGTACTCTTTTCAGAAGCTTTTAAATGAATCACCAAACCTTTACTGTATGCAATGTTGCAAAACCAGAGGCTGGTATAACACTACTGGTGTAGATTTGAAAGCCACACAATTGACAGTTAACACTGAAGCACAGCGAGAACTAGATTTAGAAAACAGTTTCAATATGTTTCTCCCAACAGCTTCATTCAAACTTCTGCGCACTGATCAAATCCCTAAATTTATTATGAATTTATTATTTTAAATTTCTCATGACAAATCTGAGCACAAACTTGATTTAACATTCCATTACTGGTACAGATCCTTAGATAATTTTTAAACAGGCGTTAAAAAAAATCCAGTGTAACCTTTAAGCCCTTTGTTGATGGCGATGCAAATTTTCAGTGATGCGTTAACAATTCATAGGAAATTCGACATTATCAGTAATACGAGCTCACCTTTCCAATGAAAGATTGAGAAATACAAGGAACAATTTGACAGCAACATGTATTATACCTACACCAAAGCAAAGTGCTATGTCACAATATTGTTACCTCAAAATAACTTCCAGATCTTCCAGCGTATTAAAACAAACCTGGGTAACAAATTTAAATTTGGAAAGAAATATACGTTCCAGTCTGATGCTAGTATTGTCAAGATCTAACACCAACCTAGCTAAGCAAAGTTGCCGTCAGCTTAGAGTTTGAGGTTTTTGCCAGCTGTACCTCTAAACACAATTTAATAGAAAAGATATATATAGTTAACGACACAAACTTCCAGCTTCTTCCACTTCACTCTTTCTTTGAGATGAAGGACTACAGATAAATCCTAGGAAAGTATCACGGCTAGATTTAGACTGGAATGCCTCCATCCCATATCAGGCATTATGGGATGGAGGCAGAGGAACTAGTTAGATGTGGCCCTTGTGGCTAAGGGGATCAGATGGTATGGAGAGAAGGCAGGTACGGGATACTGAGTTGGATGATCAGCCATGATCATATTGAATGGCGGTGCAGGCTCGAAGGGCCGAATGGCCTACTCCTGCACCTAATTTCTGTTTTATCAGGATAGTTAGCACCGTAGCATAAGGCCCCTTTCTATGACTTTGCCATTTACTAGGAAGAGTAAGTTTATTAAGGTTAGACACAAAGTGCTGGGAGTAACTCAGCAGGTTAGGCAGCATCTCTGGAGAAAAAGGATGGGTGACGTTTCGGATCGGGACTCTTCTTCAGACTGAAATAGAAGGGAGGGAAGTAGAGGTAAGAAAAAGCCAGAACAAAGCAGGACCGACAACAGATGCCCAGGGAGGGTTGAGCCCATAATGGCCCATTGTTGGCTGGTGAAGAGATAGCAAGAGGGTACAGGGATGCAAACAGAGGAACTAGTAGGACAACTAGGGTAGGGGTGGTGGAGGTGGGGGGGGGGGGGGGGGGAGAAGAAAGGCAGGGATTACGAGAAATTAGAGAATTCATACAGCTGGGTTGTAAGCCACCCAAATGAAATACGAGGTGCGGTTCCTCCAATTTGCGTGTGGCCCCACTCTGATAGTGGAGAAGGCCCAGGACCGTACGGTCAGTATGGGAATGGGGAGTTAAAAATGTTTGGGAACCAGGAGATCATGTAGGGCAAGGCAGACTGAGTGGAAGCGTTCAACAAGACGATCGCCCAGTCTGTGGTTGATCTCGTTGAGCTATAGGAGCCCACACCGAGAACACGGATACAGTAGCAGAGGTTGGAGGTGGTGCAAGTGAACTGCCTCACATGAAATGATTGTTTATTGAGGCTGTGGCTCCTGCTACTCTTGTTCCGTTGCAACATCTACTGAGGGGTGGAGGAGAGGACCCTGGAAATGCGCTTAGGCTCCGTTTGAAACAAAAAAAAAACTGCTGGAGGAGCTCAGCAGGTCGAGAGGCATCCATGGAATCAAAGGGATGGTTCATGTTTCAAGTCGAGAACCTGCACCAGGACAGAGTGGAGGAAAAAGGGAGGGAGGGGCAAGATAGAGGCTGGTAAGAACACAGATCAGAAGGGATGATTGGTAGATAGGACAAGGAGAGAAAGGAGAGAGGATAGGGAAGGTGAACCAAAGAAGATACCCAGATAAATAGGTATGTGGGTGATGGGATGAGCAGGGATAGGGTAATCATTTGACAAAATGTAGTGGGCAAGAGAAGAAAAGAATGAAGATGGAGGAATTTCTTTAGCCAGAGGGTGGTGAATCCATGGAATGCATTGCCATAGACGACTGCAGAGGCCAAGTCATTGGTTATTTTTAAATCAGAGATTGATTGGTTCTTGATTAGCAAGGCCGTCAAAGGTTATGGGAAGAAGGCAGGAGAATAAGTTGAGAGGGAAACGTAGATCAGCCATGATCGAATGGTTGGGCAGACTCAATGGGTCGATTGGCCTAATTCTGCTCCTGTCTGATGGTCTTATGAAATAAGGGATTGGAAAATGAGAACAGGAGTGTGCTGGTGGGAGTGGGAAAGGAACATTTTGGGTGTGGGTTGCCTGAAATTGGAAAATATTGTTTATACCAGAGTTGCAAGTTCCACAAGTAGGAGGCGGCATTGGTCTTCTAGTTTGCACATGGCCATACTCTGGCAGTGGCTAAAGCCAAGGACAGATAGGTTGTGGGAAGAGGAATTAGAATGATTGCAACCGGAAGCACAAAATGGCCACCATGGACGCTCTTCAAAATGGAAGCCCGGACTGTGCTAGATCTCGCTGGTATAAAGAACCCACATCATAAGTGCAGAATGCAATAGACTGCGATGCCTTTGGACCTTGTGGAAACGAAAGATGCTATGCTGGATGCAGAGGCTAAATGAAGTGAAAGGTATCTTCCATTCAATTCTCATGCTGCCGAGTCATGCTCAAGATTCCAGCATCTGTAGTTTCTTGTGTCTCCAGGCTTCCTTTTAATATTGTTAAAGAAGGAACTGCAGATGCTGGAGAATCGAGGGTACACAAAAGGCTGGAGAAACTCAGCGGGTGCAGCAGTATCTAAGGAGCGAAGGAGATGGGCGACATTTCGGGTCGAGACCCTTCTTCAGACCCTTTCAATATTGCTCATTCCGACTGAAATCATTTCATGCAAAAAACTGAAGTGCTAAAGGGCCTGTCCCACTAGCGCGCGATTAGACGCGACAAGCGCGACCTACCGTGGTCGCTTTAGTCACCCGGCCTCGCGTGACCCTGTCCCACTGCGATCGCCGGAGTCTCGTCGAGTTGTGTGTAGCTGGTGTCGACATCGCGCGTAGTGTCCAAAAACCGACACTGCTTAAAAAATTACGCGCGGCAAAATCCTGTCGCGCAGAACGTGATTAACGTGATGACGTTTTGACGTTGTGCGTCTTCAGCGTGGCGTTGCGTGATGACGTCACTGCCCGACGTCGTGCAACGCGCATGCTCATGCGCATCGTCACGTGATGAAAAATAACGTCCTTCCTTCGGACGTCGCGCGTGTAATCGCGCGCTAGTGGGACAGGCCCTTCACTCGCACCGGGATCGCCTGACCCCCACGCGACCCCCCGCGTCCGAATTTGTCGCGCTTGTCGCGTCTAATCGCGCGCTAGTGGGACAGGCCCTTAAGACTCTAAGCTTGTGTCAGAGTCTTTGCTCTCTACTTTTGACTCGTACTCGCCCTCAACATCCTATCAGCATCTTACCCTGCCATATAAAATCTAGATGCGAGAATAATTACAAAGACAAAGAGCCAAGTTCAAGCATGCCCCAAAGATAGCAACGCTTTGGAAAGAATAACCTCTGCTGTGACTCACAACATCAGATATTCGATTTTAAGAGATTATAGAGGCAGATATACCTCATAACCATTCTACATTTTAAAAAAAGGTGATCAGATGATGGGCAAAGTAATTAGGGTAAAGAGGAAATAACACTGCACCGTTTCATCCTGGTCTGTAGAAGTCGATTCAATAGTTACTTTTAAAGACAGGTGGATAAAGCTTCACATTTATATATATGACACTGTGCCTTATCATCCAATGACTAATTTTACTAGTCGAGACAACACTGACACAAAGTGCTGGAGTGACTCAGTGGGTAAGGCAGCATCTCAGATGATGCATGGATAGGTGATGTTTCGGGTCAGGATTGTTCTTCAGACTGTTTATGGTAGGCTTTCTCCCCCCCCCCCCCCCCCCCCTAACAAAATGTTGCCTATCTATGTTCTCCAGAAATGCTGCCTGACCCGCTGTGTTATTCCAGCACTGTGTCATTTGTAAACCAGCATTTACACTTGGGTTCTCAGAACATTGATGTTAAAAGGTCAAGGTTTGCCCACAGAATCTTTAAACACTCATTTAAAGAACAGCTGATAAGAGATCTGTGGCCGACTTACAGCAAACCAACGTGATCATGTTACCTATCTATAACAATGCTGGTAAACGTGACCATTGGACAACCTCAGTTCCATCCTTGCATGATTGTGTTCGGCAGAACTACAATTGTGTTAATTGGGATGGACTCTGGTAGTTCCAACAGAGCACGACTGGACATCTGAGGTTCCATCGACAATCAACAGCAGAAATGCATTCCGTCATACATACATATCTGCATAGTGAGGATAATCTGGACTGCTATTATAATCACAACAGCAGATTAGCCTTGATTCAAGAGCACAATAGGTCACGTTAGTAGTTTAACTTACTTTAAAGATACAATATGGAAACAGTCCCTTCTGCCCACTCAGTCCATGCTGACCATCGATCACCTGTTCACACTAGTTCCATATTGCCACACTTTCTAATCCACTCCCTAGACATGAGGGGCAATTTACAGAGGTCAAGAAACCTACAAACCCACAAGTCTTCAGATGTGGGAGGAAACCCCCCGTGATCGCAGGAAGAATGTGCAAACTCCACATACAGCAAGAGGATCGAACCCATGACTCGGGCGCTGTGAGGCAGATCTACCAGCTGTGCCAATGTGCTACCCTTATTTGTGCTATGTACTGGGCTGCAACAGCAAAATTAGCATGCAATTTAAAGAGCCACGAAATCACATAACCAATGAGTTCAAAGGCGAGGCATGAAAGGCAGCAGACATTAACAGGCAAAGATTCCAAGAACACCCCATCCTTAAAAATGGAAGACATTCATCATGCAAGCCACATTCATAAAAATATTTAGCTGCTGTCCAATGACTCATCTCTGCTTCCTCAGATTCCCACCATCACATAAATCTTTAGCCAAGTCAATATGTTTCACGATTAGATGAGAATTAGACAAGATTAGAAACCACGTGCTGAAGATCTGCTTCTAACCAACCTCCTCTTGTAACAGTTAGAATACTGGCAACCACCTAACAATATGGAAGATTGCCCACACTGCTGGGCATAAAAGATGGACAAATGCAATCCTGCTAGTTGCCGCTCTAATTAGTCAACTCACAATCAGCAAATCGACAATGGTATCAGTGACACTGCCAGAAAACATGGACCAGAGGCAAATTCCAAAGGGAATTGAGAGTGGCTTTCCTTTAGAATGTTTGACCTGTTTAGAATGGCAACAAAACCCCAGTGATAAGCACCCAGGTGAAATACCTCTAATAGTTAGAGTCATATATCTCCTAAAAGATGGTTGTGGTTTCTGGAAGTCAATAATCCATGCCTCCTGGTCTCTGCCCAACCATCTGCAGTTGCAAGAGAGGATATTCACTGATGAGTCTGCTGTTCAATTTCATTTGCAACTCCTCAGCAAATGAATTATTCTTTACAGACATGCATCATGGAATGGTAAGTGGCAAGTAATATTGGTACTCCAATGCCACTCAATGACCATTGTCACCAACAGAATCTAACTGTAGACACTTGATATTCAACAACGATACCATTGCCAAGTCCTAAGCAATTAATATACTGTGTTTGCATGACCAAACGTGAATCGATACTTAAATAATGTTGCCACAAGAGTTCTTCAGTGGATGAGCATCCTGGAGCAGACTACCCACACCAGGTACTCCACAACATTTTGCAGGGGATAATTAGATATTTGCAAGGGATATGAGGATAATTAAAAATCGTATCTCATCATTACACAGGTCAATCGCTTCATGTGCCAACAGTCAAATCTATCCCATGTATTTACTTATTTCCCTGTAAACCATCTCTCTCATATGCCAAGTCACTCATTAATTTAAAATCATATTTCCTCATAACATAGAACGGCCAAGCGTTACATGTGCCATTGGACAGATTCCACCATCTTAAGCCACATCAAATACTCTCCTCGTGCCTCTTGTTGTAGCGTTGAACACCAACCACACAGGTAGATCAACACCACTCAAAAGAAAGCAGCCTGCTTGACTGCCATCCTGCTCAGTATTCAGTAGTTCCCTCCATTTAGACCGGCTGCAGCCAGCAGGCAGTTACTGGTCACAGCCACTGTAAATACAACTCCCAAAACTGTATCCAGTCACAAAGGGCAAGGGCAGAAAGCATATATGGGAACACGCAGGTCATAGGGTCACGGAGACAGAGCACAGAAACAGGCCTTTCGGCCCAACCTGACCGAGATGCCTGTCTAAGCTAGACCCACCTGTCTGCTTTTGCCCTATATGCCTCTAAACCTTTCCTATCTATGTACCTGACTAAATATCTTAAAAGTTATACCTACTTCAACTGCCTCTGGCAACTCGCTCCATATACTCACCACTCTGTGAAAACGTTGGCCCTCAAGTTCCTATTATATATATTTCCTCTCTCGCCTTAAACCCATATCCTCTGTTTAAATGTTGACTGTGCATTCACCCTCCATGATCTTGTACACCTCTATAAGATCACCCTTAGCCTCCAAGGAATAGTGTCAGCCTGCCCAACTTCTTCCCATAGATCAGGCCCTCAAGGCCTGGCAACATCATAAATATATAGGTGCTCTTCAAACCCTGACACCATCCTAATTTGGAAATATATTACTTTATTGTAACTGTCGAAATCCATAATTTCCTTTCCCATTGGCACTGAGGAAGTACCTTCCACCATAGGGTAATAATTCAAGGTGGCCCAAAACCACCTTAAGGAAGAATGGGGGCAGTTAAACAATGTTGGCCTTGCCAGTGGTAAGCACATCTGGAAATATAAAAAAAAAACCTGAATGACAGCAGGCAATGAGATCAGTATCCTGCAAATTGAGGCAGCGGGGGGAATATAGGTACAGGTCGCTGGCCTGTAATGTTGAAGGAGGAATGTCCAAAGTACAAAATAAAAAGGAAGTGATACAGTGACTTCAATTACTAGGGAATTCCTAGGAAAATCACCGCAAAAAGCACTGAAAATATTACACTAACATTTTGACTACAGAAACTTGCAAATCAGAATAGTTTAAAATAATGTGCAAATAATTCAACCAGACCAACAGCTGTGAAATTCATTTTTCTTTTGCATTGAAAATGTAATTCATCCTCAGCATTAGAAATAAAATACATCTGACAAATGCAGTTGGAAGGTACTGAACTTGCTCGTTTCCTTTTTGGCAAACAGGCGCAGAAATCACTCAAAATCCTATTCAATACATTCAACTCGTCGGCTCTATGTCCAGTGACAACATTTAGGGCACAGTCTGTGATGATTTTTGTTTTGGCAATCATTAAGGCGGCACAGTTAATAGGGTACAGCGCCAGCGACCCGGGTTCAATCCTGACTATGGGTGCTGTCTGTACGGAGTTTGTACGTTCTCCCCTTGACCACGTGGGTTTTCTGCAGGTGCTCTGGTTTCCTCACACATTCCAAAGATGTATACCTTTCTAGGTTAATTGGCTGTGGTAGGGATTGTCCCGAGTGTGTAGGATAGTGCTAGTGGACAGGAATCACCCAAAGGGCCTGTTTCCACGCTGTATCTCTAAACTAAACTGCACAGAGAGATTTGTAATAGCCTGACCATTGTCCATTGTCCAAGTGAAGCCCCAGCTACCTCATTCAAATGTAGATGGAGTGGATGCCATCAGCATCCTGAAACCTGCGGCAGTGCAAATATAAAATAAAATCCAGGTGCCCGACAAAAAATGTTTAATTTACCATCTCAGAAAATAATTAACTGCACTAAAGTGGTTTCTGTAAAGTTGTGCATTTATTTATAGATACACTGATTTATTCAAATACTCACAATTCCCCTGTAGCCAGTCATCTTTCACAAACACTCTGAAACCCTTGGCTAACTGCCCCCATTCTCATCTCTTCAAACACACTTATCGCTACTCCCAAACACCTACACCTTCCCCCTGTTCTCTGCCCCACCTGAACGCACCAATTTCTCTCCTCCCTCCCACCCACAGTTGTACTTTGGTGAGGGCACCTTTAGAGTATTGCATTTGGCTTTGATCAGCCTGTTATAAGAAAGATGTTAAGCTGGAAAGGGTACAGAAAAGATTTACAGGAAGTTGCCAGGACTAGAGGGTCCGAGCTATAGGGAGAGGGGATTCAGTAGGCTGGGACTCTATTCCTTGGAGCGCAGGAGGATGAGGGGTGATCTTATAGAGGTGCATAAAGCGATTTTATAGCGATAGCGATTTTTTGGGCGACTTCATGTTAGTGTCGCCAAAAGATTTTGAACATTTCAAAATCCAGCGGCGACACAAAAAAATGTTGCGACACTTTAAAAAATACTGCGCGTCATACGGCGTCATTTTCAGAGACCTGATACGTCAGTCGATGATGCCAGCAGTCGCCGAAAAAAATCGCCAAGTGGGACAGGCCCTTTAGATCATGAGAGGAATCAATAGGGTAAATGCAGTCTTTTACCCAGAGTAGGGAATCGCAAACCAGACGACATGGTGAGGGAAAGATTTCATAGGATCCCGAGGGACTGCTCTTTTTTTTTTAATACGTGAAGTAGGTATATGGAACGTGGTGCTGGAGGAGGTAGTTGAGGCAGGTACTATCACGTTCAAGAGACAATTAGACATGTACATGGATAGGATAAGTTTAGAGGGATATGGGCCAAACGCAGGCAGGTGGCACTAATGTAGATGGGGTATGTTGGTCGTCATGGGAAAGTTGGGCTGAAGCGTCTGTTTCCACGCTATATGGCTATTACAATAAACAATTTGACAAATTATTTTAACAGGTGTTTTACATAGTATCGTTTATGCGCCCAGTTATGAAGTAACTTTCACATCCTGTGCTATTTAATTGCTTAATAAAAATCTGATATCATTATAAACCAAACAATTTCACTGATCAAATTAAGCGCAATGCTGTAATGATAACAAAAAGTTGATCAAGACTGCTAAGACACAAGTGCAAGAGATCTTTATGCGCAGGTCACAGCTATTGAAATCCTGCTCTAATCCCCCACAATAACAAACACTTACCGCACAGTTTTCCTTTTAATTTCATACGAATATCTCCGACAAGTCATTTTTAGAGGCATGGTTAATTCTGAAGAACAAACTAAAACTAACTGAGCGAGAACATCAAATGTCGTCTGTTAATGCTTACTGCAACAGGATGTATCGTACTAAACTAATGCTTACTAAGCAACAGGATGTATCATACCAAAAGCGGCAGTCACAATCAGCAACGGGCAAGTAGAGACAAAAAAAAAAAATAATGGTTGAGATTTGCATTGGCACTGATTGCTAGGGAACCTAACCACCGCCCCTTAGCCGTCTACGTTTCGAAAGATTTGAGAAATGATAGATATCTGCACACAAAAAAAATTCCATTACCTTCACAGGAAACAGGTCAAACTTACTGCCTATTTATGTTAAAAGCAGTTAGGGTTATTCCAAGTAAGTTTCCAAGTACCTATTTAGAGTGAAAAAAATAAACTTCATATCTTCTGAAGTTTAACGTCAAAAAGTACACGAGTTTTCTGGGTGACTCCCACAACCATCACAGATTGCCAAATCATAATTTATCATGGTTACAAAACCAATGTCTCCATAAATAAGAATTTAGGAGACAAATGTTACTAAGTTTTGAAAAACATCAGAAGCAAGCTGGCACACCAGCCACTAATAAACCCAATGGGCTACATCCCTTGCCTATCTCTGCCTCTAATACAGGGGTCGGCAACCTTGTTCTGCATAGGGGCCAGGGCCCATGTCCGTGAGCGAATGGCGGGCCACATCTATCGGCAGTTAATAAATGGAGGTAATAATAATATACTAACTAAATTAGTAATAATACATACTAATAATACATACTAACTAGTGTGACACTTAGTGTTATTTTTCGCATTAGTTTTCACGTGTTTTTCAATTCGTTTTCTGCAGTTCCCAGATCCCAAGACTAGCTGCAGTTCCCAGTTCGCCTGCGAGTCGCAGGTCCAGCTGCAGCTCCCAGGTTGCCTGCGAGCCCCGGGACAGGCTGCAGTTCTCAGGTCGCTTGCGTGGCCCGGGACTGGGAGGAGGGGGGAGGGGGGGGGGGGGGGCAGAACAGCGGCCAGATGATTTCAGGTTACAGGCCGGATCCAGCCCATGGGCTGTAGGTTGCCGACCCCTGCTCTAAAACAGTCAAGAATTTGCTTTCACTGCTCAAGGAAGGAGCTTTAAAGACTGTTGGATGTATGGAACAAGCTGCCAGAAGTAGTTAAGGAAGGATCACAGCATTTAAGAAACATTTAGACATTTAAACATTTATTCAGACAGGATAGGTTTAGAGGGCTATGGGCCAAAAGCAGGCAGGTGGGACTAGTGTTGATGGGATGTTGGTCAGCAAGTTGGCCAAGGGCCCGTTTCCACGCTGTATGTCTCTATGACTCAACTCTCTGGGAAGCAAATATCCTCATTCCAGTCTTACATAGGGACATTTTTTTAAATTGTGATTGCAGGCTGGATTCTACCACATACCACATCCTTTCCACAACCATCCTGTCAAAATCCTGCAGGATCTTCCATGTTTCCTGCAAGTCCCTTCAATTGTTTAAACTCCAGCATGTACAAGCCTAGCGTGTCAAACGTGACATCACAAGACAACCCACCACTTCAAGGAATTAGTCTAGCAAACCTTCTCTGAGGTGCTATCAATAAGTTTGTTTCTTAAATGGAGCAAATTATATTCCAGAACTGCTTCAACAATGCCCTGTAAAATGAAGCATATCTCGTTGGTTTTGTGTTCAATGCCTTAAGGATCAAATTATAACAGATAACGCCCCCCCCCCCCCCGCTCCCCAACAACACACACACATTATACTCATCCCAAATCTTTGCCAATCAATTGAACCTATTCAATTATCTTTGCAGCTTCATAACATACTCTCCTACTTTTTTGTCATCAGCAAATTCAGCAAACACACTTATGGCACCATTATGCCAAGTTGTTGAGATTCCAGCATCATCTCCTGCAACCATCCATTCACCCTTGGCAATGAGAAAGACTTGTGTATGTCGTTTGTTTCTGGTTGGCCGGGCAGTGATCTAGTCACGGAAAGACAAAAAATGCTGGAGTAACTCAGCGCTTCGGGCAGCATCCCTGAAGACCATGACTGGGTGGCGTTTTGGGTCGGGACCCTTCTTCAGACTCTATATATGTATTATCTATTCACAAAGTTACGCTTACACCAACCGCTTATTTTCCATAACCACCTTTGACGCAGCACTTTCTGCAGATAGTGGGGCAACCTCAGCACTTGTGGTGAAGATGTGCAAGGGGTTTGCACATTAGTCCTATGACTGTGTTGATATTCCCCAGGTGCTCTAGTTTCCACCTACAACCTAAATACAGGCACTTTGAGTTTTACGTGTGTTTAAGAAATAATGTGCTTGTTCCTTCACTCACATGTACTGCTGATAGCATAGTCGGGTATATGTTTAATTTACGCCACTTATATTACGCACGTGACCCCCCAGTGCAAAATGTAAAACAGAATCTATGAAGGGTTCCGTTCCAACCCAAAACTTCACTTATCCATTTTCTCCACATATGCTGCCTGACACACCTAGTTAAACCAGGACTGTGTCTATCCTACGCAACTGTACATGTTGGTTGTTAGATTGGAGACACAAGAAACTGAAGTCACTGAAATCTTGAGTAAAACACAAAGTACTGGAGGAACTCAGTGGGCCAGGCAACATCTCTGAATAACATGGGTAGGCAACTTTCTAGGTCGGGACCTTTCTTCAGATTTTATAGATGAATTGGCTACTGTAAGCTAACGCAAGTGTTTGTGATTGTTCAGAGAGTGTTAATGAGCATGAGAGGGAGGATAGGTTACAGGAAAATAAGTGGGGGGATGCGAGCAAGGCGCTTGGATCAACCATAGAAAGGCTGCCTCCTATCTAAAGCTATGAAATTAAAGCTATAAAAACTATGCATCGTTACATCTACATTTAATTTCTTACCAACGTATCCTGTAAGACAAGTAGAATACCATTCCTACCAATAAAGCTCTACTCCTGCACATTACTGCTTTTTCTGGGGGGGGGGGGGGGGGGGGGAAATAGACCAGTATATTAGCAAAGAGGTGAAATGAATAGGGAATTGTAATAAAATCCGGAAAGAAAAACAAGCATAAATTAAAGTAGACAAAGGACTGGGGATGCTGAAACTTAGGGCACAAAACAAAGTGCTGGATTAACTCAGTGGGTCAGGCAGCATCTCTAGAAGACATGAACAGGCAGCATAACCGGTCGAGACCCTTCTTCAGACAGTCTGAAGAAGGGTTCCGACCCGAACCTTCACCTATCCATGATTTCCAGAGATGCTGCCTGACCCAAAGAGTTGCTGTGGTACTTGCTTTGTTTTTTTGCCTTAGATTTCAGCATCTGTAGATCCTAGTCTACTTTTATTTAAGCTTCTTAACTACAGCTCAGTTGACTTTCAGCTTCTAAAAATAATCAGCATATCTTTGTTTTGCCAGTGTAAAACAATAAGATGCATTAAATAGTTAGCCATAATATTCTAATTAGACCAATGCAATACAAGACACAATGATACTGCAAGTCCTGACTCAGAGGTAGTGTAGAATAGGCACAGGGTATGATGGTCCCATCGTTTCTATGCTTATTCCATAAAGTTGAAGACCCAAAGGACACATTAATTCAGATAACACCACCCCTCTTCATATATTGCTCCAGAATGTCTAGTCTCTAATCAATCATGAGCTTGTATTGGCTTTTCATGAAGACATCGGAGGTACATCTCCCCTTTAATTTCAGTCTTCCTGTGTAGTTATAGAGTGCGCCTAGGCTATGGTATAGTGCCACCTCAAATTATAGACGACACAAGGCTATCATCAAATCAGTGTTGTTCCCATGCTCCTGCGGCACCTTCTTTCAATATCCAAGTCTTATTCCGTAGCTCTCATCTCATTTTAAATCCTTATCCTCTGCTGCTCAACCACGCACTATATAAATTCTTACCACGATTCCCCATCTCAGCCGCTGCACAAGGTGACATTCCATTCTCATTGATTTCAGCTATTTCAATAATTCACAGTGTGCACCAAATTCATCGTTTGATGACCAAACTGTCCATATTGAAGGCCACCCTTTTATCTGAATTCCATTGCTTCACTCAGACATTCATCACTCACCATTTTGTATTGCTGTCCATCCACTTCTCTCCTAGAATCATAGTCATACAGCATGGAAGCAGGTCCTTCGACCCAACTCGCCCACACCGACCAACATGACCCATCTACGCCTGTCCCACCTGCCTGCGATTGGCCCATACCCCTCTAAACTTGTCCTATCCATGTACCTGTCTAAATGTCACTTAAACATTGCGATAGTACCTGCCTCAACTACCTTCTCTGACGTCTAATAAAGTGTAATATTGTGTAAATAAAGTTACCCCCTGGTTTCTACTAAATCTCCCCCCCCCCCCCTTAAACCTATGTCCTCTGGGTCTTGATTGCTCTACTCTTGACAAGATATACTGCGTTTTTACCCAATCTATTCCTCTCATGATTCATGATTTTGTACACCTCTAAGATCACCCCTCACCCTCCGCCTCTCCCTGTAGCGTAGGCCCTCAAGTCCTGGTAACGGCCCTGTAAATCTTCTCTGCAATTTTTCCAGCTCGACATCTTTCCTATAACATGTTGCCCGAAACTGAATACAATACTCCAAAAGTAGCCTCCACCAACATCTTGCATAACTGCAATATGAACTTCCAAATCCTATATTCAATACTCTGATGAAGGCCTATGTGCCGAAAGCTTTTTTGACCACTTAAGGAAAATTCTCTCAATTCACTTTCCTCTCTCTATTCCTGATTAACCCCAAATTCGTTTTTTAAATTCCAGTTTTCCAGTCTTTGACCTTGGTTGCTGGAACAATTGATTTGATCCGATCTAAGAGTTTCATTTTCAACACCCAATACCTGGCTCCAATTAAACTGCACACAGCCCAGCTCCTTTTTTTCCTTTCCACAATATCTACCTGAAATCAAAAGGAACCTATTGGAAAAAAAGTCAACTGGTTTATCAGTTCATAAGAATTGACTACAAGAGATAATGCATTCTTGGCATTTCTCTCATCTGATAATGCATCTCAGTATTCCATCTTAAAAAGTTTTGCTAAAGATAACACTCAACTATTTTCCTCCACATCAAGACACTAAACTCTACAATAAATCTACGGATTTTTCCAACTCTCCAGTCTTATGCACTCAGACCTTTCACATATGTGGAGACCTTTCCATCAGCAGTCTCTGCTACATCCTTCCCTTCTACTAGTGTTCAGTTTTCCAAGATTTGAAAGAATGGCATTAGCTCAGACTTGTACCAGTCTTCCAGACAATCTAGACCCTTGCAATTTTGGACAAGAAAAATGCCTGCAGAGGACGCGATCTCTCTTGACCCACATTCAGCCCTGTATCACTTTGACAATAAGAATGATGTCGGAATGCTATTCTTTGACTACAAATTGACCAACACAACGCCAAATAAGCACATCATTGAACCTCGCCCTTGGGGCATCATCTGCAACTTGCTTCGACTTCCTCACCAGCAAACCTCCATTGGTTAGAATTGGTCGTATTTCCTCTACCTTGACCCTGGTAACTTATTGGTCGTATTTCCTCTACCTTGACCCTGGTCGTATTTCCTCTACCCTGACCCTTAGTGATAATTTTTCAAAATTCCTTAGATTCTGGAGTAGTTCCTGAGGATTGGAGGGTAGCTAATGTAACCCCACTTTTTAAAAAAGGAGGGAGAGAGAAAGCGGGGAATTACAGACCAGTTAGTCTAACATCGGTAGTGGGGAAACTGCTAGAGTCAGTTATTAAAGATGGGATAGCAGCGCATTTGGAAAGTGGTGAAATCATTGGACAAAGTCAGCATGGATTTACGAAAGGTAAATCATGTCTGACAAATCTGATAGAATTTTTTGAGGATGTAACTAGTAGAGTGGATAAGGGAGAACCAGTGGATGTGTTATATCTAGACTTTCAGAAGGCTTTCGACAAGGTCCCGCATAAGAGATTAGCATACAAACTTAAAGCACACGGTATTGGGGGTTCAGTATTGATGTGGATAGAGAACTGGCTAGCAGACAGGAGGCAAAGGGTAGGAGTAAACGGGTCCTTTTCAGAATGGCAGGCAGTGACTAGTGGGGAGCCGCAAGGCTCAGTGCTGGGACCCCAGCTATTTACAATATATATTAATGATTTGGACGAGGGAATTCAATGCAACATCTCCAAATTTGCAGATGATACCAAGCTGGGGGGTATAGTTAGGTGTGAGGAGGATGCTTGGAGGCTGCAGGGTGATTTGGATAGGCTGAGTGAATGGGCAGATGCATGGCAGATGCAGTATAATGTGGATAAATGTGAGGTTATCCACTTTGGTGGCAAAAACATGAGGGTAGACTATTATCTGAATGGTGGCAGATTAGGAAAGGGGGAGATGCAACGAGACCTGGGTGTCATGGTACACCAGTCATTGAAAGTAGGCATGCAGGTGCAGCAGGCAGTGAAGAAAGCAAATGGTATGTTAGCATTCATAGCGAAAGGATTTGAGTATAGGAGCAGGGAGGTTCTACTGCAGTTGTACAGGGTTTTGGTGAGGCCACACCTGGAGTATTGCGTACAGTTTTGGTCTCCAAATCTGAGGAAAGACATCCTTGCCATAGAGGGGGTACAGAGAAGATTCACCAGACTGATTCCTGGGATGTCAGGACTTTCATATGAGGAAAGATTGGATAGACTCGGCTTGTACTCGCTGGAATTTAGAAGATTGAGGGGGGATCTTATAGAAACTTACAAAATTCTTAAGGGGTTGGACAAGCTAGATGCTGGAAGATTGTTCCCGATGTTGGGGGAGTCCAGAACAAGGGGTCACAGTCTAAGGATAAGGGGGAATTCCTTTAGGACCGAAATGAGGAAAACATTCTTTACACAGAGAGTCGTGAGTCTCTGGAATTCTCTGCCACAGAAGGTAGTTGAGGCCAGTTCATTGGCTATATTTAAGAGGGTGTTAGATGTGGCACTTGTGGCTAAAGGGATCAGGGGGTATGGAGAGAAGGCAGGTACGGGATACTGAGTTGGATGATCAGCCATGATCACATTGAATGGCGGTGCAGGCTCGAAGGGCCGAATGGCCTACTCCTGCACCTATTTTCTATGTTTCTATGTAACCTTTCAGTGTTGTGTGCTCAATCCCTTGTGCTGTTTCCATAACACCCGTGACTGTGTGGCCAAGGACAGCACAAAGTCAATTTTTATGTTCGCCAAAGAGATGCCGCACAGGAAAGAGATCGAAGATATTGTGTCATGGTTTCAGACCAACAACCAAGCCCTTAATGTCAGCAGGACAAAGGTGTTAGTTGCCGATCCAAGCAAATGAGGGGGTAAACACGCCCCTGTCCTTATCAACAGCTGCATTTTCAGTCATACAGTGTGGAAATAGGCTCTTCGGCCCAAATTGGCCACTCCGACCAACATGCACCATCTACATTAGTCCCACCTGCCTGTGCTTGATCATAACCCTCTAAACCTATCCTACTTGTCCAAATGTCACTTAAACGTTATCGTAATACCTGCCTCAACTACTTCTCACGGCAGCTCGTTCCATATAAACACCACTGTGTAAAAAAAGTCACCCCTAACGTTCCTATTAAACCTTTCCCCACTCACCTTCCTCGGCATACATATCACGAGCAACCTAACCCGGTCCTTTCAGACTGATAGCACAATCAAGGTACATCACCTTTTTTTTCGTTTTTACGATTCTGAGAGGATTCATCATGTCCACCAGCATTCTCCCAAACCTCTACAGACGAGCTGGAGAAAATACGTATTCTGATAGGAAGCAATGGCTCTGGACCCCCTGAACCCGCAGAGTAGTAAACACAGCCCAGTCCATCACAGGCTCATCACTTCCTTCTACCCAGTTCATCTACATAGTGCACCTGATCAGAAGGGCTGGAAGATAGTGCCTGCAACTCTGCACTGCCTCTGAAGTCAGCCACAATTGTTGCACTTTTGTATTTGCTTATGATTGTGGTTATGTAAAGTATGATTTTATTATAGTATAAAGTTCACTGTATCTATAGTGCATTCAGAAAGTATTCAGATCCCTTCACTTTTTACACATTTTTTAATGTTACAGCCTTATTCTAAAATTGATTACATTATTTATTTTATTTAATCAATCTACACACAATACCCCATAATAAAAAAGCAGGTGTTTAGAAATGTTTGCCACGTAAATAAAAATAACTGAAATATCACATTTACACAAGTATTCAGACCCTTTACTCAGTACTTTGTTGAGGCACCTCTGGCAGCGATTACAGTCTCAAGTCTTCTTGGGTCTGACGTTACAATCTTGGCACACCCGTATTTGGGTAATTTCTCCCATTCTTCTCTGCAGATCATCTTAAGCTGTCAGGTTGGATAGGGAGAGTCGATGTACAGATATTTTCGGGTCCCTCCAGAGATGTTCGATCGTGTTCAGGTCCAGGCTCTGCCTGGGCCACTCAATTCACAGACTTGTCACAAAGCCACTCCTGCGTTGTCTTGGCTGTGTGCTTAGGGTTTGTGTTCTGTTGGAAGGTGAACCTCCGCCCCCAGTTTGAGGATCATAGAAACATAGAAAATAGGTGCAGGAGTAGGCCATTCGGCCCTTCGAGCCTGCACCGCCATTCAATGTGATCATGGCTGATCATCCAACTCAGTATCCCGTACCTGCCTTCTCTCCATACCCCCTGATCCCTTTAGCCACAAGTGCCACATCTAACGCCCTCTTAAATATAGCCAATGAACTGGCCTCAACTACCTTCTGTGGCAGAGAATTCCAGAGACTCACGACTCTCTGTGTAAAGAATGTTTTCCTCATTTCGGTCCTAAAGGAATTCCCCCTTATCCTTAGACTGTGACCCCTTGTTCTGGACTCCCCCAACATCGGGAACAATCTTCCAGCATCTAGCTTGTCCAACCCCTTAAGAATTTTGTAAGTTTCTATAAGATCCCCCCTCAATCTTCTAAATTCCAGCGAGTACAAGCCGAGTCTATCCAATCTTTCCTCATATGAAAGTCCTGACATCCCAGGAATCAGTCTGGTGAATCTTCTCTGTACCCCCTCTATGGCAAGGATGTCTTTCCTCAGATTTGGAGACCAAAACTGTACGCAATACTCCAGAACGCTCTGGGGCAGGTTTTCATCAAGGATCTCTCTGTACTTTGTTCCGTTCATCTTTCCCTCGATCCCGACTAGTTTCCCAGTTCCTGCCGCTGAAAAACATCCTCACAGCATGATGCTGCCACACCATGCTTCACCTAGGTATGGTCTTGGCCAGGTGATGAGCAGTGCCTGGTTTCCTCCAGACTTGACACTTGGCATTCAGGCCAAAGGGTTCAATTTTGGTTTCATCAGACCAGAGAATCTTGTTTCTCATGGTATGCGAGTCCTTTAGGTGCCTTTTGACAAACTCCAAGTGGGCTGTCATGTGCCTTTTACTGAGTGGCTTCCGTCTGGCCACTCTACCATAAAGGCCCAATTGGTGGAGTGCTGCGGATATAGTTGTTCTTCTGGAAGGTTCTCCCATCTCCACAGAGGAACTCTGGAGCTCTGTCAGAGTGACCATCAGATTCTTGGTCACCTCCCTGACCAAGGCCCTTCTCCCCAGATTGCTCAGTTGGCCGGGCGGCCAGCTCTATGAAGGCTCCTGGTGGTTCCAAAGTTCTTACATTTAAGAATGACGGAGGCCACTGTGCTGTTCGGGACCTGCAATGCTGCAGAAATTGTTTTATACCCTTCCCCTCGACACAATCCTGTCTCGGAGGTCTATGGGCAATTCCTTTGTCTTCATGGCTTGGTTTTTGCTCTGACATGCACTGTCAACTGTGGGACCTTATGTAGACAGGTGTGTGCCTTTCCAAATCATGTCCAATCAATTGAATTTACCACTGGTAGACTCCAATCAAGTTGTAGAATCATCAAGGATAATCAATGGAAACAGGATGAACCTAATCTCAATTTTGAGTGTCATAGCAAAGGGTCTGAATACTAATGTAAATGTGATATTTCAGTTATTTATTTTTTATTATTTTGCAAAAATTTCTAAACACCTGATTTTGCATTTATATTATGGGGTATTCTGTGTAGATTGATGATAAAAAAAATAATTTAATCCATTTTAAAATAATGTGGAAAAAGTGAAAGGGTCTGAATACTTTCTAAATGCACTGTAGGTGCATGTGACAATAAAGCACCGTTAAGCCATTGAAGTATCCAGGATGCATGCCACCCCGACCATTTTGTTTTCTCTCCTCTATCTTCACCTCGAGCCCCTTCTCACTGAAGCTCTAAGGAACCATTACAACTTTCCTTCCTCACTCTATCACCACCTGAAATGGTTAACATTTCATGTCAAGGTTGTCATATGCACAAGTATAGAAAGGTCCAGGCACGACTAAATTCGGCCTTGCAGCAGCATCACAGGCGTTTGGAATCAGCCAACAAACCAAATTACACATAAATTACACAAAATCTACAAGACAGTGCATTGAAACAATTCCCCAAACAATGCCCTAGCGAGTGCAGTTCTGGTATCATGGAATTTACAACACGGGTCACAGAAATGGACAGTCACCCAACCTCAAACAGAAATGCTTATGGTTTAGTTAATGCCCACTAGCATTTCAATTTGTATGGTGTTCAAATCTCTCCAACCCCATCTCTTGCATTTGTAGGACCTTACATTTTTCAATCCCCCATCTATAGGCTTATCCATATTTGCACTTTCCTTTTATCACGTTGAATGCCACGCCCCAGCTGTCTAGATACAGTACTTAAGCTCCAACTTTTTCTAAATCTCTGGCTTTCTACTTTTAGCCAATCCTTGCATCCTAAATCAATTTCTCAATAACCTAGTGTTCAGTCATCTGACCAAATATTTCAATTATTTCCTGATTAGCTGTCAAGCACATTGGAATGGCTCACTCCATTTAAAACACTCTCTAAATAGCAAGTCATAAACAACTCTAAACAACTCGTGACCCATGCATTGGGTGAGGAGACTAGAGTACAAATATGTTTGATGCTTGCATAATCGACATAGATATTGATGCCAGGCTAGGCATCCCTTAAGTCATCATTCAACTACTAAATGATTAGCTCAAGCCTCAGAAATTTACTTCGCAAATGAGAATACTGGGAACACAATGCCTGTAATGCAGCAAATCAAGATGCCATTTTATCCTCCCTTGGAGGGCACAATGAGCAGGCATTAAATGAGATCCTTCCAACATTTCTATTCCAAGGCAACAACAATTACTGGCAGGGGATATATTAATTGTGCATTGGTAATTACTGGTGGCTACTGTTTAAATTGCTGCAGTTTACCATGATAATGTTGTTAGATAAGTATTTCCAAGATACAAGGCTATAATAATTAAGCATTAAGCAATAATGAATCGCCAAACCAAACTATGAAAATGTGAATTCTGACCATTTACTCCATTCATGATGCAACATTATGCATCTACCTTAAATACCATTTTTTTGTGACTTTGTACCAGCAGCAACCCTTGAATCAATACACGATAAGCTGCCAGCACTCATACAGAAAATTATCATCACATGCACACTGCAGCAACTCTTCTGCACTGCAGACTATGGCTAGCTCAGTAATATCTGAATCACTTCCAGAAATGTGACCTCTAACTTTGCTATAATTACCCAATTCGAAATTCCTCTCACAAGCCCGATAACAATACCCCCCCCCCCCCCCAACAAACAAATCTGTCAACCTGCACAGAACGAGCGCTTCAGTAATAGTTAATTGGAAAAAGGGGTCAAATACATTGATTTTGGGCTGCAGGGAGATGGGTGGGAACAGGAACAACAAACTGCCAGACCAGATTTCCCTCACTGGTACTAGCCTTCTATTTATTCCCGAGCTAAAAATATATCAAAAGATCAATAAACAGTGGGGAGCAGGTGGAGGAAGATCAACAAAACAGCAGCATAAGATTTTTTTTTTAATTTCCAGATTGCTATAGAAATTAAGAGGCTTGAACTGTCTTTTCCAAATGCATGTTCATCTTACCCCTCGGCATCCCCTTCAATAACTTACCTACCACAGACGTTAGGCACTGGTCTGTAGTCCCTGTGTTTTTCTTTGCAGCTCTTCTTAAATAGAGGCACAATTTTTGCCACCCTTCAGTCTTCCAGTACCTCGCCCGTGGTTAACGATGATGCATAACGATAAGAGATGATGCATCTCTCTCAGCCAGCGCTCCCGTAATTTCTTCTCTCGCTTCCTGCGGAGTTCTTGGATATATCTGACAAGGCCCCGGGGATTTATCTACCTTCATACATCTTAAGACATGCAGCACTCATCTACAGACTATTCCCAAGACATACTCATTAACTTTCCCCGTGTCTTCATGTAAATTGTAAAAATGTAAAGTTCTTTCATGTCTCCACAGTAAAAAAAACCAAGGGAAATATACATCAAGGACCTTACCCACTTCATGTGGTTCCACACATAATGTCCACTTAACTTAAAACAACAACTCAATGCTTTTTGCCATATACTTTTAATTCAGACTGAACATGTTTAGTTTGTACCTGCATGAAAAATCCAGATGTTTCTGATTAAATGATGCATCTGGCTTCTGAAGTGCAGGCTTTACTTCCACCACTTAAATAATTACAATTGTGGGTTCCAACCAGGAAATGTAAGTGGGTCTGTATGAGGAGAGATGTGCTGCAATAAATTAATTTTAAAATTGTCTGTATATAACCTACACTGTCAATCGTACCAAATGCAAACCTAAAAGTAACACAAATACAGGCGTTATAATGCGGAGTTTAAAACGCTGCATAACTGAACAAGATGTACAAATATCAAGATCTGCTTTTCTTCATAACACGTCAGAACATCGACTTCTCCCTTCTGCAATACAGATTCTAGTTGTGCAAGGAATTGCAGTCTTTGAATTGTTGCATCGATTTAAACCTGCTGATTCCAAGCACTTTAATCCATGGTCATGAATAACAAAACTCTCATTAAGTATTCCAGAATACTGCAACACCCAAATGTGGTCAACCACCTATCTATCTCCTGCATAGATCCGGCAAGACATCAGCTGGGTTATGAGCAACATTGCCCTCTAGTGGTTATATTGTGTAAATTGGCTTCACCCACTAATGCAGGCATCCCCCGCGTTACCAGGGTGGGGTAGGATCAGAGAGTCGTGTAGCATGGAAATAGACCCTTCAGCCCACCTCATCCAAAATACCCCATCAAAGCTAGACTCATTTGTTTGCATTTGCCCCATATCCCTCTAAATACTTCCTATCCACATACCTGTCCAAATGTTATTAATGTTATAATATCATATAATACTTGCCTCAACTACTTAATCTGGCAGCCTGTTCAATTTACCCACCACTATGATAAGGTTGCTCCCTGGGTCCAATTAAATTTTCCCTTTTTACCATAATTCCCCCATCCTAAAAAAACTGTTCAGTCTATCCACTCCACATAAAATCCACATGACTTTACGCACCTCAATGAGATCACCTCACGTTAAACCTATGTCCTCCGTTTTGTGATTCCCCAACTCTGGGTAAAACACTCCGCATTTACCCTATCTATTCCTCTCATGAACTTATACACCTCTATAAGACCACCCCTCTGCCTCATACGTTCCAAGAATAAACTCCTAGCCTGCCTACTCTCTTCATATAACTCAAGTCCTAGTAACATGCTCGTAAATCTTCCCCGCACCCTTTCCTGCTTCAGAGCATTTTCTGATAGCAATGTGACCACATTGAACACAATACTCCCAAGTACTGCCATCAAAGTCCCACTTGTTCCTATTTGCAGTGTCAGCAGTTAAATGAAAGCAATTTGATGCAAGATTAAGTGCAGCCTAACCAAAGATCTGACCTGAAATGTTTCCTCTGCAGAAGCTGCCTGACCTGCCAATTTCCTCCAGGTGCTCCAATTTTTTCTTCAACTCTGATAGTATTTCTTCAGTTAATGGCAACAGTTCTTTCTTTACCTGAAGCCACTCTATATTTTATCATAAATTTCTACCAACAGATTTCCTGCCATCAAGAATTCAATTCAAATTCTAATGGATAATTTCAACGGTATTGCAGCTATATACATAAATTAGGATTGCTGCAATTAATTATATGCAACTTATATTTAAATTTGCACTTCATTAATTTGATAATCATGGCAGGAGCCTGCCAGCACATTTTGAAAAGCACATTTATCTTCACTGATCTAACCATGGTGCTGATGCCCCATTGCAGGAAAGATGTGGCGGCTTTGGAGAAGGTTCAGAGCAGGTTTACCAGAATGTCATGGAGTTATACAGCGTGGAAACAGGCCCTTTGGCTCAACTTGCCCACACCAACCAACATGCCCCCTCGACACTAGTCCCACCTGCCTGTGTTTGGCCCATTTCCCTCCATACCTATCCTGTCCGAACCATGTACCAGTCTAAATGCTTCTTAAATGTTGCGACAGTACCTGCCTCAACTACATTCTCCGGCACCTCATTCCATAACCCACCACCCTTAGCGTTAAAAAACAAAGTTACCCCTTAGGTTCCCATTAAATCTTTAACTCAACCTTATGTCCTCCGATTCTCAATTTCCTGGTCAAGAGGCTGTGCATTTATCCAATCTATTGCTCTCCTGATTTTGAATGTTGCCTGGATGAGGGTTTCAGCTTTAGGGAAAGGTTGGATAGTCCTGGATTGTTTTCTCTGCAACGTCAGACGTTGAGGGGAGAATTGATAGAAGTATATAAAACTTTGAGGGGTACAGATAGGGTGCACAACCAGAACCTTTTTCCCCCAGGGTGGAAATGTCCAACACTACAAGGCACATAAGATGATAGGGAAAGGTTTAATAGAGACTAGACCAAGAGAGGCCTGGTCCCCCAACGCAATATTCCACCACTCACCCATAGCCCCCCTGGGAGGCCTGGTTCTCCCAACGCAACCCGATCCCCAATGTAAGACTCCACCACTCAGCCGTTCCCCTAAAGCAATATCCCACCCATCATCCATAGCCCCCAACTAAGTTTTGTTTTTAAGTATAGTGGTTGAGGCCTAGATCGCACTGCCAGGGGGCGGTGGTGGATGCAGATACAATAGTGGCGTCAAAGAGATTTTTAGATAAGCATATGGAAGTGCAAGGAATATAGCAATATGTATCATGTAGAAGCAGATGAGATCAGTTTAACTTGGCATCATGTTCAGCACAAACATTGTGGGCCAAAGGGCCCATTCCTGTGCTGTACTGCTTTCTGATCTAAATTTAGCCATTGAACACAAGCCACCTGGATATGGGCAACATTACATTTCATCACACCTCCCCCATCCCCCACCAACCCCACAAACACTTTCAGCCAAGATAATGAATCTGGAATCAATTAAGTGTTTATTTTTAATACTCATTTTGAAAATTTGCTAAGACACACCAAAACTCCTAACAATTCAATATCATGCCAACAATATTCAAATTTTGCAACAACATGAACAGGAAGGGCCAGAATGTAAAAATACATCAAATATTTATGGGTTTCAATGTACTGGCATAAAAGTGGGAAGCAGAGAGGTTTTATGGATGCATTTACATCACTTGTCAAAAACAACCCCCAAGTTTGGCATCAATTGCTAAAGCAAACAAAGCTTTTTTATTTCCCCTCGAGAAGTAGTTGACCACTAAATGTTGTGGTTGTAGGCCCGGCCTTACAAAAATCTGCTTCACAAGTAGAGGGTGTGCTGCCAGAACTCCTGGTGGAATGTGCATCGGCAGATTTCACTCCTCTCCATAATACGCAGCAAAAATATTTTTCCATTTGCAGTTCTCTATAGACTATTTGGAGCCACCTGGGATAGCCAAACATCCTTTGAGAAATGACTGCAAATAGCAGTTATACTAACATTATTCCATAAAGGCCACCCTGTTCAAGCATGTGAAGTGACCATCCACAGCCATGAACAGCGCAGAATTGGCAAAGAAGTGGAAGCCAACTGCAATTTGATCATAATTTTAAAATGCTCAAGGCAGCCACTGCGCCAGCTTCATCATTGTTAGCCATGGCAACTTCAACTATTTAAATAACAAAGGCCACCAAACAGCATCAAACAGTTAGAAAAATTGAATGATTATCAATAACATTACAGGATTTATTTTCCATGAAGTAGCTTAGTTAGGGCATTCATGATACAATGTGTGGGGTCAAATTCATTTCCAGAGAATCCCGCACCTCTGTAAATTGGTAAACAAATGGAAGCGGAGTGGTACACATACACACGCACTAACTGCACCAAAGTAGAGATGGTTGAAAGCTTCAAGTTCCTAGTTGGTCATCATCACCAACTTGTCCTGGCCCACCCATTTTGAAGCAACAGCCAGGAAAGCATACCAATGCCTCTACTTTCCTAGAAGGCTCGGGAAGTCTGGCATATCCCCGGCAACTCTCACCAACTTCTACAGATGCGCCGTAGAAAGCATTTTGTCAGGATGCACCACAGTATGAGCTGGGAACAGCTCCATCCAAGACCGCAAGAAATTGCAGAGAATAGTGGACACAGTCCATATCATCACACAGACAAACCTCCTTTCCACTAACTCCATTAACATTTCATGCTGCCTCAGCAAGGTCACCAGTATAATCAACGACTAGTCTTCTCCCAGCCATTCCCTCTTCTCCCTTTCTCCCATCAGGCGAGAGGTACAGAAGTGTGAAAACACACACCTCCAGAATCAGGCAGCTCATTGGAGACCCTTGCACTATCTTTAATCGGACTTTACTGGACTTTCCCACGCAATGAATGTTATTCCCATTATCGTGTATCTGTACATGGTGAATGGCTCGACTAATTATGTATTGTCTTTCCACTGACTGGTTAGCACGCAACAAAAGCTTTTCACTTTACCTCAGTGCATGTGAAAATAAACTAAAATAATGGGATTTCAGTAACGGCTGTCCTTCATTTGAAGCTCGGAGGTCCTATCTGCCCCTCAAGAGGATACAATAAGTTCTTTGTTACTACGTTAAGAATGTATCTGACCAACATCAAAATTATATTCAAAATGAATACCGCATGGAAGGCAAATCAGTCCATGATGACTACAGAAAGTAAATGATAACAATCGAGAGAGCCTCGTCAACATTGCCCCCCCCCCCCCAACCCTTGGAACCCTGCAAATTCCTTCCCGTCACTTATTTATCAGACTACCTTCAAACTGTCCTTTGTTAAAGCTTCCTCTAATGCTATCTCAGCAGTGCACTCGAGATCTTTTAAACATGTGTGGTGTAAAAATCATTTTACTTCCTGATTCTTTTGCTATTCACTGTAATTCTTTGCCCTCTTACTTCATTCTTTGCCCCCTTAGTTCATGATTATGGGAATGGTTTATTTTCAATACCATCCTTCACAACTTTGAATACTTCTCCTTTGATCTCAAGGGAACAATCCAACAACTGTCTCCTGTTCCAGAACTCTTAATAAATCTCATCTGCACCCTCTCCAAAGCCTTCGTATCTTTCCTAAAGTATCGCACACGATACTCCAGATGTGACTAATCATTCAGTCCAAAGACGACTGCTTCCAGTGATTTTCCCATCATTGTAGGTCTGCAATCGATTGATTTCCCTCTGTTCAGTATTGGTATTTATCCAGTCCTTAGGCAGCATTATGAACCTATACAATTTTGAAGATTACAGTAAGGGTTTAGCAACCACCTTCCTAGCAAGTAGGTGATTCTACTAGGAGCAGGCGAGTTACCCACAGTCAATACTGCAGGCCTTTCCAATGCCACCAGCTAAGATTTTAGCCGATCCAGAATTTGGTTAATCTTCCTTTGCTGAGAATCCTGCTACAGTTGATGTAAAGAACCTTAGTTTAGAGATACAGCTGGCAAACAGGCCCTTCGGCCCATTGAGTCTGCTCCAACGCTCACCCGTACTCTAGTTCCAACCTACTGTCCTTGGGACAGTAATCTACAAACCTACATGTCTTTAGACAGTGGGAGAAAACCGGAGCACTGGGGAAAAAACCCATGCGGTCACTGGGAGAACATAGAAACTCTGTACAGACAGCATGCATAGTCAGAATCGAACCAGGTCTCTGAAGCTGCAAGGCAGCAACTCTACCGTGGTGCCCGTGCCACCCCAACCTCTTGGTATCTCAGCCAGCCCTCTGCCTCCACCAGTGAATGAAGAGATTTTATGACCATTACACTAATGCGCATGCAAGATCTTGATGTGTGCAAACTGACAAAAAAAATACTGAGATGTTAAATTGGTTGTAAAGTGCTTTGTAATATATAAGGTCATGAGAAGCACTGTTCTCCTTTTCTAAGAATTAGAATTCTGCGCAAAAATACAAATCAGCTTTCTGCGAATTGGCTGCTTGGTCGGGTGAAACTTCCACCTTTGTCAGCATAGCAACATTGCCACTTTGTTAATTTAGTAACATTTCTAGTTTTAAATGTAGTAACATTTCTAGATTAAAAGCAGCAAAGAGTTGCAGAACTGCAAGCGAACCATGATGCTTCATCACTCCTGACCAGATCCATGTTGACAATTCCACTAATTGTACGGTTAAATGTATTTTCAGCCACCGAGTCCGCGTCGACTAGTTATCCCCATACACTGACACTATGCAACACACTAAGGGCAATTTACAATTTTACTTAAGCCAATGAACCTACAAACCTGTACGTCGAGTGCAGGAGGAAACCCACACCGTCACAGGGGGAATATATCATCTCCGGACAGACAGCATCCGAAATCAGGATTGAACCTGGGTCTCTGGCGCTGTAAGGCAGTAAGCATCTCAACTGTTGCGCTGCTCTGCCGCCCACTGTTCCTTATGGGCCTGTCCCACTTAGGCGATTTTTAAGTAACCTCAAAAACCGGCGATTGGAACGGGAACTGTCAGATTGGAACACACACATCCATTCCTTCACTAGCCGGTTATGCAGGCGGGGGACAGGGCAAGCGGGGGGAGCGCTGAGTGAAATTCACACAGTACAAAGCCAATGTGATACAGACACATACCACGATGAATTGTAATGTTCGCACTAATTAAGATGGTGAAAGCACAGTGGACGGGAAGGGTCACGCAAGTCCTTTTAAAAGGGGGGGGGGAGAAATGAGAAGGAGCGGAGACAACTTTTAAGAAGCCAGTGATACACGGCTGTGAAGCTCGGCGGACATTAACATTACCGGTCGGTTATCCTTGGTTCTGAAAACTACTGCTTACTTTGTTCCTCCAATGAGCCAATGAAATTCACCAGTCAGCACCGGCTACAACCTACGAGAACCTATGACAACCTTCAACCTGCTGGCAACCCACTACTAGGGCACGAGAATCCTCGCTACTCTCCATGGCGATATCATTCTGGTCGCCGCTAATTTTTTCAACATGTTGAAAAATTTGCGGCGACCATGGCCGCGACTAGTTACCAGAATGCGGGAACTCCTCACGACCATGAAGGTGACTACCCGGCAACCACCCGCGAACATGTGATGACCGCATAATTTCCTGCAGTCACCTAAAAAGTCGTCTAAGTGGGACAGACCCATTATGAAGGAATAACAATTGTAAATGTGCAGTTCTACATGCCAAATGTCAAAAACCTGTCTCTTGATCACAAGATATTTACCCTGTACACAAGAAACTCCTTTTATATGTGCAATATCAAAAACTTATCACTGGTACACATAGGTATGGTCTGGAATGGCTACAGAATAGGACACTTAAAACCAACATAATTGTGAAAGTAACTGGTGGGTACCAGGAACTGCAGATCTTGGCTTCTCCAATTTTACGTAACAAACCTGCCCCTCTCTACCCAACTCCCCTCTCCCCCACCAAGACTCTCACCTATTTCCACATGCTTGTTCCATCCCTTTCCACCTATTCCCTCAACTGGCTTCACAATTCACAGCTCTTCCATCCTTTTGTCTCGCATCTGTGTTTTCATCTCTGGCCTTCATCACCATCTGCTATCAAAACCCCGTCCTCACCCCTCATCCATAACCTGCCAGCCTTTGTCCTGTCCTGAACAGAGATGAGGAAACACGTTTTCACACAGCGAGTTGCGAGTCTGTGGAATTTTGTGCCTCAGAGGGCGCCGGAGGCCGGTTCTTTGGATACTTTAAAGAGAGAGCTAGATAGGGCTCTTAAAGAAAGTTGAGTCAGGATATATGGGGAGAAGGCAGGAACAGGGTACTGATTGGGGATGATCAGCCATGATCACATTGAATGGTGCTGCTGGCCAGAAGGGCCAAATGGTCTACTCCTGAACCTATTGTCTATTGTCTTCACCTTTTCCAGCTTTGTCCCCCATCCCCCCCACTGGCAGTCTGAAGAATCCCAACCTAAAACATCACCTATCCACATTTCCCACAGTTGCTGCCTGACCTGCTGAGTTACTCCAGCATATTGTTTTTTTTCCTGTAAAACAGCATCTGTAGTTCCTTGTTTCTAATGTTTCTACGTTCCGCCTGACCCGCTGAGTTACTCCTGCACCGTCTCTGTGAAAGTAACTAATTGGAGTCGATTGGTTAGCACACACACACAAAGCTTTACACTGCACTTCAGTACAAGTGACAATGAACTAAATTGAACTTAGTCAATCATGCCTCAGTGTTGGAATTCATCTCCAAATGAGAGGCTTCCACGTTTGTGCCCCCATTCATGAGCATAAGTATAGTTCAGGATAATACTTTGCAGTACACTCCATAATGAAGGAACCATCTTTCAGACTTGACATTGGAGGTTCCTGTGGGCTCAGCAAAAAATCCAAATGCACCAGTCAGGGCAAGAAGACCTTCAGCAAGCCCTGGCCGCAAATACAATCACCAAAATAGATCGCCACATCAAGTGAAAATGTGCTTTGAGAAAATTGACAACTTTCCCCAAGATTTCAATATCCTACGCTGTATGTTAAAAGTATTTCATTAGTCGTGGAGTCTTGCAAAATGCCGCAGTGGTGATGCACGTTCAAAACCACACGCTCAACCTATGTAGAATTCACCCACAATGGGCTTGGAGAATACACTTCCAGATACATTCACATAAAAATCAGTGAGTCACCAAATGATTCAAATGAAATCCGGATACCTTACTCACAAAGTACAGGAAAAGGAAGGGTTAGAATGAGCCTGTAGAGTGTGAGTCAGTTTACAGAAACTTGGCAAACCAACCTCCCTGCCTTCAAGCCCTTTAATAGTCATACTTACAACACCGATCACTTTTAACCCTTATCCTAATACTCAGCTGAAATATTTTAAAATTTAAGATTTACTGCTGCGGCACGATGGCGCAGCAGTATTGTTGCCTTACCAGAGACCCGGGTTCGATCCCGACTACGGGTGCTGTCTGTACGTTCGGGTGCTGACTGTACTGTGAGTTTGTACGTTCTCCCTGTGACCGCATGGGCTTTTTCCGGGTGCTCCGGTTTTCACCCACACTCCAAAAACGTACAGGTCTGCATGTTGATTGGCTTTGCTAAATGGTCCCTCGTGTGCAGAATAGAACCAGTGTACAGGGATCACTGGTCGACATTGACTCGTTGGGCCGAAGGGCCTGTTTCTACACTGTACCTCTAAATTAAAAAGCTATAATCCAGATTCTTATTAATAGCCAGCCAACAGAGGGAATGTAAAGCCAAAATGTGACGGAATCGAGCACTGGCCATATTTTGGTACAAATATAGGAGCTGTTAGGGAATTGATTGATTGATTAAGGTTTATTTAAATAGGGACAGATACAAAAACATAGATACACTTGAACCAGTCATCTGATGTATGCATCATAGTGTTTCTAGCCAAAGCTTATTTGCAACACTTATCCCTAGTAGGGCTTTTGGTTAAAAATTATAATACAGATTAACATTATTAAAAATAGGAAAATGAAATGAGATAAAAAATGGAAAAGAGAAAAAGACATACAGAGAGAGCACAGTATAAAAACTAAATTATTGTTGAATTAACCACAATTTTGTTTTTCTTTTGAATGTGACATATGCAGGGATACATTTCAAGTGGTCTGGCAGTGAGTTCCATAATTTTGTCCCTTTTACTGAAAAGGCAGTTTGAGCAAAACATGTTCTGCAGAAGGGGATACTACGATTGCCTTTTGACGCTGCTCGGGTGGTGGATCTGGCACCACTTTGCAGTCTTGTTATTGTTTTGCACAGCAGCTGGGGTGCAGCGCCATTTAGGCACCCGAAGACCAATTTAACTAAATGTAAGGAAATAAAGTTAGCAAAACTTAGGATCTTATATTTGCTTAGAATTTGACAGTGATATTCTTTTTGTCCAGGACTTTCAAGGCTCGGTTATAGAGAAACTATGGCCTTAATTGATGACAAGAGCTCCATTTCAAAGCACAACCAATATGTTGTAGTGAAAACCAATATTTACGTGGATATAATTATCTCAAATAATTTCAAGAATGAGGTTCAAATTTCAAGCATTGCCGTAACAGCTTTCCCTCTAAATTTGTACCTGGACGCAACATAGATAAAAATCTAAGGTTTACAGAGAATTAGCAAATTATTAAAAAAAAGTTCTCAAAATACTCAAGTATAGCAGCATCTGTGGTGAAAGAAAGTTAACATATCGAGTCAAAGTCCCTTCATCAGAACTGGAAAAGTGAGAACGTAAGTGCCTTGGGGTGTAGAGGATGATAAGTGGAGAGACAAAGGGAATCCATGTTATAGGGTGGAAACCAAGGCTGTCCAAGTGACAGTGTTTTTGAAGTTGCAGATAAATGAATTAGAAGCCAAATGGAACATACTGGAACACAGCAGCTGCTGGAAATGTTAAAGATAAAATGTTGCACTAAACAGGCAGCATATGAAACAAACAGGAGAAACTGGTTATCTCAAATAGTCTAATTCAATACAGAATTGAATATACAATTCAATACAGAATATAGGGTGCAACATGCCTAGATGGAAGGTGAAGTGCAGTCCCTTCAGCTTACTTTGGTCTGATTGGGATAGTGTACAAGGCCAAAAGTAGAGGTCCGAGTGGGAAGAATAATTACCATCTGCTTTGTTTCCTCCACCTCTCACCCTCTGCAAAAATGTTTTCTCGCTTTTCCATTTGGTGAAGGGTCATTGCCTCGAAAATCTAATCCTGTTACCTCCTGACCTGCTGTTCCAAGCACTTGTCTTCCCTTCCCCCCCCCCCCCCCCCCCCCCCACAATGTCATTTCACACTCATTTCCCTCCAAGAAAGAAGAAACTGCAGTTGCAGATGGTGGTTTACCAAAGAAAAACCACCAAAAACCAGAAAAAAAATGCTGGAATTTGGCATAGGCAGCACCATGGTGCAGCAGTGGAGTTATGGACTAATATTTCGAGAGACTGGGGTTCGATCCCAACCACAGGTGCTGTCTGTACAGAGTTTGGTTGGTCGAAGAGTCCGTTTCCATGCTGTATCTCCAAACCAAACTCAGTGAGTCAGCAGCATCTCCGGAGAACAAAAATCAGTGATGTTTCGGGTTTGGATTGTTCTTCAGGGTCCTTTGTCGTGCTCTTCCAGCTTTCTCATCCCCCCCCCCCCCCCCCCCCACAATTAGTCTGAAGAGTCGAGACTCAAAACATCACCATCCATGTTCTCCAGAGATCCTGCCTGACCCGTTGAATTACTCCAGCATTTTGTGTCTCTCCCTGTAAAAACATTCTCTCACATGCTACTCAATTGCATCCTGTCTCTTCCAGTCAGATACCCAAACTACATGCAACTTACAATAACATATTAAACCAACTAGCATGGCTTGGAATGTTATCTTTGTGAAACAGACACAACACTATAGTGGTGAGAACTCAGGATAAAACACAGTGGTTCTATATATTTCACTATTCTTAGAAAATAACCATTTTACAACATTTCTGTTCTTTATCTTTCAACAGATCCAAAAACACCATTAACATGACAGTTGTTTAAGGAGGAACTGCAGATGCTGGAAAATCGATGGTAGACAAAAGTGCTGGAGAATCTCAGCAGGTGAGGCAGTATCTATGGAACAAAGGAAATGGGCGACGTTTCGTGTCGAGACCCTTCTTCAGACTCCTTAGTTTAATCCTATAACAGATAGTCCCGTTGTTCTCTGCATTTCTCATCCTAACTAATGAGGCACTTAGAAACATGGAACAGTAAAGCACAGAACCAGGCCCTTTGGCCCACAACGTCCATGCCGAGAAACTCATCTGCCTGTCCCACCATTTCCTGCATCCATGTGCCTAGCTAAAAAAGTTTACTAACCACCACCATCATTTCTGCCTCCACCACCATTCCTGACCACACATTCAAGGCACCCACCTACCTATAAAAAAACACTTCCCCCATCTTCATCAAATACATCTCCTTTAAACTGTGCTCACTGTCTTAACGATGTAGAAGAGGGAATTGAATGTGACATCTCCAAGTTTGTGGATGACACAAAGCTAGGTGGCAGTGTGAGCTACGAGGAGGATGATATGCATAGGTGACTTGGACAGGTTGGGTGGGTGGGCAGATGCGGTATAATGTGGATACATGTGAGGTTATCCACTTTGGGGGCAAGAACAAGGCAGATTATTATCTGTTGTGTCAGATTAGGAAAAGGGGATGTGCAACAAGACCTAGGTGTCCTTGCACATTAGTCACTGAAAGTAAGCATTCAGGTACAGCAGGCAGTGAAGAAACCAAATGGCATGTTGGCCTTCATAGCGAGAGGATTAGAGTATAGGGGCAAGGAGGTCCTACTGCAGTTGTACAGGGGCCTCGTGAGACCACATCTTGGAGTATTGTATGCAGTTTTGGTCTCCTAATTTGATGAAGAACATATTGAGGGAGTCAGTGTAGGTTCACCAGGTTACTTCACAGGATGGCAGGACTGACATATGATGAAAGAATGGATTGACTGGACTTATATTCACTGGAATTTAGAAGGATTACAGGGGATCTTATAGAAGCATAAAATTCTTAAGGGATTGGACAGGCTCAATACAGGAAAAGTGTTCCCAATGTTGGGAAGTCCAGAACCAGGGGTCACAGTTTAAGAATAAGGGGTAGACCATTCAGGACTGAGATGAGGAAAAACCTTTTCAGCTGGAGTTGTGAATCTGCCACAGTAGGCCAATCACTGGATGTATTCAAGAGAGTTAGGTAGAGTTCTTAGAGCTAACGGAATAAAAGGGTATGGGGAAAAAACAGGAGCAGAGTACGGATTCTGGATGATGAGCCATGATTAGATTGAATGGCGGTGCTGACTCGAAGGGCTGAATGGCCTACTCGTGCACCAACTTTCTATGTTTCCTAAATTTTCCATTTCTGATGAAGGGTCAACAGATGCCCTAAACCATTTGGGACTCATGCGAGTGCACCCCTTCCCCTCCATTTAATTCCATTTAACTCTCCCCAAACTATTTGATTCAATTTATCAGTTGTATTAATTGCAAGCTGATGTATCCAACTTAATTAACTACTTAATATCAGGAAGCATTTTTACTGTCTAACATTGGCTGAGCCAACAGTGGTTTCCCTAAAGTAATCTAGGTCTGGAGCAATGATTAACTAAAAAATAAATCTCACTGCTGCAAATGGAGTATTTAATTTTACCCAATTAAGTCTGGAATAAAAATAATTGCCACTGGTGATGGCGACCACTATAGTCATAAAAAGTTCACTTGATTCATTTACATAATTTAACGTGAAACGCATTACTAGGCCCAGTCCTATAATCCAGATCTATAGCATTGTAGCCAATATATATTTTTTCTGAAATGGCCAAGCAAACCATGTTGAATTTGTTGACAATACCACTGTTGTTGGTCCAGTCATGGGTGGCGATGCTTGAAAAGACATGATTACTTATGTAAGTCAACTGGAGTGGCCCACTGCTGGCCAAATCTTCCCATCTCCACCTCTTTCTGCTTTCTGCAGAGACTGTTCCCTCCGCAATTCAAGTTAACTAGTCCCTTCCCACCTAAACCACCCCCTCCCCAGGTACTTTCCCCTGAAACTGCAGGACATGTTCATTTACCTCCCTCCTCGACTCCATCCAAGGGCCCCAACACTCTTTTCAGGTGAGGCAGAGGTTCACTTGCACCTCCTCCAACCTCATCAACTGTATCCCGTTCCAGGTGTCAACTTCTGTACATCGGAGAGACCAAGCACAAGCTCGGCGATCATTTCACGGAGTCCGCCTTAACCTGCCTCAAAGTCAAAGTCAATTTTATTCGTCACATGCACCCGAAGGTGCAGTAAAAGGAATTTTCCAGCAGCAGTACACTTAAAAAGAACACACAATATACAATAAAATTTAACACAAACATCCACCACAGCATTCTTCACTGTGGTGGAAGGCAACAAGGTTCGGCCAGTCCTCCTCTCCTTGTTCACCCGTGATCTGATCTCCCAGTTGCTCAGCACTTTAACTCCCCCCTCCCACCCAATCTGACCTTTCTATCCTGGGCCGCCTCCATTGTCAAGAGTGAGGCCCAGCACAAATTGGAGGAACAGCCCCTCATATTTCGCTTGGGTAGCTTACAACCCAGCGCTATGAACATTGACTTCTCTAACTTCAAATAGCCCTTGCTTTCTCTCTCTCTCTCTCCCCTCCCGCTTCCCAGTTCTCCCTCCAGTCTTACTGTCTCCCACTACATTCTATCTCTGTCCCACCCACTCCCCTGACATCAGTCTGAATTCCATCTCTCCAGAGATGCTGCCTGTCCCACTGAGTTACTCCAGCATTTTGTGTCTACCTTTAACTGGAGTGACGCTGGTTGAAGCACACCCTAACACAGGTAATGATTGGCGGTGAACATCACAGCACGGGGAAAAAAAACTTCGTAAATTTACATATGGGTTTTGAATAAACAGCCAAATATGCCATGAAATGCAAATGGTACAGTTATTTAATAGGCTATGTGCTGAAAATGTGCATTTACATATTAAATTATTTACAATGTGTGTGGACCACAAAATGTGTGCGGGCCACAAAAATTCCTAGAATCGGCCACAACTTAACGTTTTACGTTCACACCACATGGCAAGGCGACTATGCAAAAATCCATGGAATGTCGGCGATAGAAATGTATGCATGGAAATGTGAAGTCACACTGAAGTGCTTGGACTGTACTAAAAAATGAGTTGCAAATGTTGATAATTGCATTTGAAATTATATGAAGTATATTTTTGAAAAAAGTGAAATGAGATGGATAACCACTAAAAGCAATTTTTCTTAAATCTGCACAAGGATCTAATTCCTTAGCCCTTCAATTCTAATGTTATACAGGACTTTGAACATTTATGCTAAAAATTCCACATCCTGACCTTTCCCTCAGTTCCGTTTGCAGCATTGCAAATACATTCCTGCTCTCAGTAATTGGAAAAATTACTGGAAAAAAGCCCTATCCAACCGCTGTCCTCTTTTGCCCACTGCTCTCCCTCTCCTTCGAACAGGTATTCTGCAAGTCCCTTCATTAAACAAACCATTTTGAAGCTAACTTTGTTTGTAAATCCATGCTACTATCAGATATGTTAATGAAATTAAAAATAATTCTATAGTTCAGAAGTGCGACAAGCAGTAGCTGGTTTGGCTGAGCAATAGGGCTGGACAAATCGAAACAGGTGGCTTAGAAACAATAGCTATATTATTCATTGCTTGAAACACGAGAGGATATGACAAAAAAGATCCTGTGACATTTCCATCCTGTAACACCAGGATGACACAATTTCAGTGTTCCCATACTATTACTGTTTAAAGGCAGACATCAATGATGAAATTTACAAGTACTTTCAGTGTGCCAACAAAGCCTTTGCTCATCTAAGTAATGTTCTCAGACCAGGGTGTCAACGATGGCACAAATCCTATCAGACAGCAGTGATCCCCGCTTTGCTCGACACTTCTGAATCATGGACTGTCTACGGCATACAATCAAAATACTAGTGTGTCTAATTCTTGATTAGTAAGGGTGTCAAGGGTTATGGTGAGAAGGCAGGAGAATGGGGGAGAGAGGGAGAAATAGATCAGCCATGTTTGAATGGCAGAATAGACTCAATGGGCCAAATGGCCCAATTCTGCTCCAAGAACTTATGAACAATGCGATAGCATCAATGTCGTCTCCACAAAATCCTCCAAAATCACAGGCAGAGTGAGCAAATCAAAGTTAGCATCCTCTCCCAGACCACCACCCCCAGCATCAAGGTTCTAAATATCGATGTTTTTCACAGATGCTGTCTGACCCGCTGAGTTACTCCAGCACTTCGCCTTCCTACATATATTCTCAATTGGCTCTGATGGGCAGCCCAAGTAACTGGCATTCCCAAGGAAAAACTCCAGAAGAATCCTGAGCTCCTTCACAGCAAAACATTACCAGGTGGACAGAAGAAACATTTCCTAGATGTTCCCAAACCACCTTGAAAAAGCATATCTGCACCAAATGTGGGAATCCTTGTGGTGCACAGGCACACAAAATGGACCGGCATTTGGGATGGCTCTGAAAACTGAGCCGCGCATCTCAAGCATGCAAGCTCCCATCACAAATGATGGACAGCTCCGCAGCCCCTCCCACCCACCCAAGCACTTCCTGCCTCGCTTGTGGGACAGTCGGTCATACTTAATCTCTTCAGCTAACTGAGAAATCACAAAATAGATATGCAAGTTATCCTCAACCAAGGAGGGAGAATACGCAGAAAATAATTTTCCTTATCCTTTTCAAATAAGACAACCACAAGACAAAGGTCAGAGAACTCTCAATACTCAAGTAAAAAATTTAAAAAATGGAAATACAATGAATCAGAAGAGACGTGCAAATAGGATTTTATCTGCTCTGTAAAACAATTCCACAAAGGTATTTCCAAGAGAGTGAAAGCTTTGGTTCTTCAGTTCAATAAAATGGAATATCTTGCCACCACCCGTATTCAACCCGAATATCAAAAGCTTAGAATAGGCGCAGCTGATGTCAGCAACGAAACCACCTAACCCAATTTATAAAATGCCCTTTCATTCTAAGGTAGTGGATACAAAACTCGCACGGTTAAAATCAGTGGAGGTACAGAAGTATTAATTGACAATTAAACATGTTTGTTACTGAATGACTGGAGACTTGAGGGGACAACCTGCAGCTCCTACTCCATTTTTATCCAAAAGACTGGCTCTTTTCACTTGAGAGAGAGAGAGAGAGAGAGAGAGAGAGAGAGAGAGAGAGAGAGAGAGAGAGAGAGAGAGTGACCTATGGGGAACCTAATAGGAGGTCTACACAATTGGAACTGAATGTTTCCACTTGCGGGAAATGAGCACAATGTGAGGCAGGTCACAATTCAAAAGGAAATTGGGAAGACATTTCTTTAGTGCACTGAGAACATGGGAGTCATGATCAGAGGAAGCAAGGAGAGATGCACTTGAGGGTAGGATGGGCTACTATGAGGAGGAAATATTACCTTGATGGATTTAGATGCAGAAACACAGGGGAGACAGGAGTATAAAATGCCCGAACGGACCATTTTGGCCAAACAGTCCTTTCCGTGCATATATCCTACATCAAGTAGTTTGATGGATGGCAAAGTCACCATCCTAGCTTAGCAGCTTGATAATGCTGACAGCATTTTTCAGTGCTTCTGAATCCCTTAAGCAATTAAATCAAAACCAAAAATATTGAAGCAAAATAAAATACAACTTGCCTTTCTTTCCCAAAGCTGCACAAACCACATTTGAAATGGGCACATTTGTGGATTAATGCAGAAATCCTACACTTAGTAATGTTCACAAAGGTAAATGCTGGCAAGTCCATGCCAGATAATCAGAAAAACCCAGGACCTTGTACTTATATTTAATGGAAGCTTGGAAATGTGCATGCCTACAGTGCCCGCCATAATGTTTGGGACAAAGACCCATAATTTAATTATTTGCCTCCACAATTTGAGATTTGAAATAGGAAAATAAAATCACATGTGGTTAAAGTGCACAGTTATTTTTTAATAAAGGCCATTTATTTGAATTGCATAAAGAATTCATTATGCTACTACCATCAGCAGTTGTATCATCAATGAAGATAAGTGAGCCAGTACCTTCAGCAGCCATACATGCCCAGGCCATAACACCCTCACCACAGATGGGGTGATATGTATTGAATCTTGGGCAGTTCCTTCCATCTTCCATCCTTTGCTCTTGCCGTCACTCTGATACAAGTTAATCATCGTCTCATCTGTCCACAAGACCTTTTTCCAGAACTGTGATTACTCTTTTAAGTACTTCTTGGCAAACTGTAACCTGACCATTCTATTTTTGCGGTGAACCAGTGGTTTGCATCTTGCAGTGTAGCCTCTATCTCTCTGTTCATGAAGTCTTCTGTGGACAGTGGTCATTGACAAATTCACACCCGACTCCTGAAGAGTGTTTCCGATCTGTAGGACAGGGATTGGAAATGTCTTTCGAATTGAGAGAATTCTTCTGTCATCAGCTGTGGAGGTCTTCCTTGGCCTGCCAGTCCCTTTGCCATTAGTCAGCACACCAGTGCTCTCTTTCTTCTTAATGATGTTCCAAACAGTTGATTTTGGTAATCTTAAGGTTGACTAATGTCTCTAACAGTTTTATTCTTGTTTCTCAGTCTCATAATGGCTTATGATTTTAATTGACGCAACTTTTGCGGTTTCTTTGATTTTCATTAGCACAAGTTGGTCCTCATGTTAATAAACAGCAATAAAAGTTTCCAAAGGTGATGGAAAGACTGGAGGAAAGACTAGGTGCTGAGAGCTCTCTTATACCTGCATTAAGGAGGCAATTAAACACCATTTGTCCCAAATATTAAGGTGCCCTGAAATTGGGGACACACACACTACGTATAAACACAGCTGTAATTTCTACATGGTGAAACCAAAATGTATAAAAGTGGCCTTTAATAAAATCTGACAAGTGCACTTTAACCACATGTGATTTTTTCTATTACAAATCTCAAATTGTGGAGTACAGAGGCCAATAAATGTCCCAAACATTATAGAGGGCGCTGTATGTATTCCTACATTGTCATTTTAAAGCAAATCAGTTGAGTGTATTCTAAACATTCTGTAATGTACATTGAACCATTACTGCTGGTCTCAGCACATTTTCCTTTCACATCCTGCAATACCACCCCCACCCCCAAAAATAGGATTGTCGCTCAAAGGAATCATTGCATCTTTATGATACATAAAACAGTATTCTGAAATACAATACCAAATGCTATCAAGTGGTTATAATAACAAATTTTAAAAGCCTGTCTTACAAGAGCACTAGCAAATGCAACAAGATACAGCCACTAAAATGAATTTAAGTTATATAGCTGAAGAAACAGGTCATCAGAGAGTTGTAATGTAAAGTCCCACATGACTTGTGCCATACAACACAATGAAATAAAGGTCAGGATTAATTGAAGTTTCTTTACCCTGAACTATTAATCAGATTATTCCCATCTTGAAACAATGTATTACACATATTTGAGATATTTAAATTACAACCCAATTTGCACTTTGAAGTTATTTAGCTACACAAATATTTTGCTTAAAGCTAGTTCCCTGGGAAGCATGTCCCACCCTATTTGCATTTTGTGTCCTTATCAATGGAAGTAATGAGGCACTGCAATTTGTCGTCTTCAGGATTGAAAGCATTCTGTTTTTTCCTCTCACCAACCAAAAGCCAGGAAAGTTGTTAAAAATTAGGTTAACCACAGAAGGTAACCAAAGTAGCAACACTGACGGCTTGCAGTTCTCATGTGCTCAATAGAACATTTAATGAGTTAGAAAGGGCAATTTCCACATTCATGCCTCAAGTCTAAATAATTATGTAAATAGTTGCAGAAGTATAAACTTATGATTTTAAACCCATCCACAACCTCACCCATCCCAATTCCTGATCTCTTACAGCAGTACCATCTTAACCGTGGTATCTATGTGCTTCCATTTCTGACATATTGACCATCCCAATCATCTTGACCATCCCCAATTTGAATCATGCCACAACTGGCATGTACATTTTCAGCTGCAATTGACAGAAGTTCAGAGTTCCCTCAACCTCCCCCCGCCCCCTAATGTTTCTTCCACAATCCTTAAAACCCACTTGTTTGGCCACATTTTTGGTAGTTGTCCTAATATCACTGCACAGCTTAAGTTTGCTCATGAAGTCCTTTGAATATTTTGCATTATTAAAAAGGTATTCTATCAGTAACAGACTATTTCAGCACACTATCAAAAGGGGCTTTAAAGTTATTGTGTTTTTAGTGGGTACAATCTCTGCACATATGCCAAAAAGGTGGGTTCTAGTTTAGCTCCAGATACATGAAAAAAAGTTTAGGCTGATATTCCAGTGTCGTGCCACAGGAATGCTATCTTTTTGATAAACCATAACTGGTCTCTTCCATGGGCACAGAAGATCATATGGAAGTACATCATAACATACGTTTTCTAATATTAATCATCCAATCAACTTAAGAAACACAAAGTGCTGGAGGAAGTCAGTGGGCAGACAGCATCCTTAGAGGCAATAGACGGGCAACGTACTAAAGGATCCCAACTCAAATTGTTGCCTGACCATTCCCTCCACAGATGTTGCCTGATCCACTGAGATCCCCCAGCATGGTTTTGATCAAGATTCCAGCAACTGCACTTCCTTGCATTAACATGAGTAAAACATGTCATCAGGTTAATGTTTGTGGTAGCTTGCAGCATTAAACTTGGTTGCTGTGTTTCCTTCATTATAACAATGGCCAAACTTACAAATCACTTTGGAAGGTCTTGGCAGAACTAAAAGCCGTGCAGTAAATGCAATTATTTTTTTAATTTGCCATCTCCAAACATTTCTGAAATAATGTATTCTTTAAATGCAATAAACATTGTTCCTTAGGCATTGTGGGCATCTTCCTGCATTTTTGACACTACCACAGAAACTGTTACTTTGCTGCACAAAATAAATTAAAATTTTATATACATTGTTATGCAGATACTCTATTTCAATACAGAATTATGAAGTGTATCTTCATCGTGATAACTTAGATGTAAAATTCAGATGCAGCCAAACCCTTATGAGTTGACCTAACAATATTCTTAAAGAGGCTGATAGGCTGGATGCAGAGTTGATATTTCCCTTGGTTGGGGAAAGGGTGCTAGGTTTTAAAATGTCGTCAGGTGTCATTCAGTACAAAATCCAGGAGAAATCTTCATCAAGGGGGATTGATTTTGGAATGATATTCTTAGAAGTGTATTCAAGACAGATTGATAGTTTTATTTAAGGGAAACAAAGCATGTGGGGTTTCTGCAGTGAGAGGATGCTCAGGCACCTCACCAATTGGATGGTGGAACAGACATGAGGGTTCGAATGGTTTATGCCTGCTTCTATTTAAAGGACATAGACCAGTACAGCACCAGAACAGGCCCTATGGCCCACAAGGTCCGTGCCGAACATGATGCCAAGTCAAACTAATCTCCTCTGCCTGCATGTGATCTACATGTCTACATTCATTGCCTCTCCAAAATCCATTATCGTATCTGCCACCACCACCATCACTCCAGATCTATTTGCATTAGACAACTGCGGTAAAAACAGAAATGTTGCATTACTGAGTAGATCAGGCAGCATCAGTGGAGGGAAAATATCCTTTGCTTTCCACAGTATCGGATAATCTATAAATCCAGTCTTGACAGGCAGTATCTGTGGAGGGAACAGCTAGCATTTACAATTCATGAATCTTCTGCTGTGGCATTTCCCAGCATCTGGTTACAATAGTGTGCCAATATTCACAGCATTTTAATGGCAGTACCCTCTTGTGACCTCTTTTGCCGACTTCTCATGTTTCTATATAAAGAGGCATTGGTTGAAGTAAATTCTTCATTCCTGGAGTAGATCTTGAAAGATAATGAATCCAAGCAGTTACATTTACTCCAACTGCAGTGAAGCAAGACAAGACCCAAAACAAAATGGATCAAGTCATTTACACATCACAGAAGTTATACTTGGTAGAACTGACAGGAGCATTTAAACGGAATGAAATATCATTTTTTTCCAGGAAAGTAACCCTCTTGTAAAAGAAAAGAGATGTGCCCGACTTTACAAACAACACTGCAGTGCTGCAGATTTTTTTAGTGTGCTCTACTCTGTGCCTCACACAAGCATTATCAGGCAGTGAAGAAAGCAACATCCACAAAGACATATTCAATGTTATTTATCACAGTGCACCTTAGAAGCTGCAATGGTCAAGGCCAAAGAGAGAAGCTCAAATGTAAGAATTAGCAGTGCAGCTTTTCAACGGGTTTCTCAAACATCTGATTAGCTCACGAGAAAGTAACACCCATTAAGAATGTTTCTCGCCAAACTTTCTAGAATAATGTAGAAGAGGGTATAAATTTGTAATTGAGATGGTTTCCTTTTTAAAATAGGCAAAATGCTGGCTTTTCTTCACGAACGGAAGCTAGTTCTCACAGAAGTTACCTGTTTGATAACAGCAACACCAGAAAATATCTCCAGGGAATCTGGCTTGCAGGATTTGATAAAGAATGCTGTGTAGTATCTACCAAGCAAACCTTAATTGTCTCTCTATTTTGGGACATGAGAAATGTCATCTGTCTGGGATGTACATTTTCCTTTTAAGTTCTTACAGCATTAAAATTCCTGCTTGTATCCCTGTAACATTTGGGTACGTAGCCGTCTGCCAGTTTTTCAATGCAACCATCAGTAAAAGTTCCAATCGCTGTTCAATTTTTCTACAAGGAAAATCACCCTTGCATGCTTTCAAATTGCAAGCTGTGCTTCTTGCCCTTCAATTAGCCCAGTCTTATTATTGATCTTAATTTAAGTTTCATATAGGGAAGTATAGTGCTAATATAGTGCACGTTTCTCCTCTCTTATTTAATGAGCAATGCGCCCCCAATGTGAAGTTACCTTGCCTGAATGGTTAACTAATCAAGGTCAGGTACAATTTCTAGTATTTTGAGGGGTTTTGGTGCATACCAATACCCCTAGAATATTTGAAATGACTGCATGCGTGACATAAATTGCACTTATTCTTTCTAAATGGTTGACGAGAAACTAGAACAGTGCAAAGCAAATACATGCATACTACTGCTTGTATGCATTTTCACGTACAGTCATACCTATCGTAGAGGTTCTTTGCATCCCGAGACTTGTTTACAGGGAAAGCTCGGTGGAAAGCAGCAGATGGATTCCTACATGTTTCAAGATTCAAAGATGGAGACAAAAGAGTAGAAAATAAAACATTGGAATAAACAGAATATAGATCTGATAAATCTTATCCAGAATTAAATCGATAAGCATATTTGTCAGAGCAGAAAGTAGTCGCCAGAAAGTGCCACCACAAGAAATAACAGAACAAATGCTTGAGGAGAAAGGGAGTTGGTTAAGGTGTGTGCCGGGTGAGAAGTTTGTGATAAAATAAATACATTTTGAATTTAAATAACATGTTATGGCTCCTTAGTGATTCAGTCTTCAACATTTGAGTATATTTATTAATTAATTGGCTTAAACTTTAATGTAATTATGAAAATCAGCTATTAAAACAACTAATTGGTACAATGCCATCTCACTTGGGGAATGAAAGTTGCAACTTTTCAGCAAATATTGGTGTCATGCTCAATCTGGATGCTCTTAGCTGCATGATTCAATGCAGGATAACAATACTGCTTATGCAGTCATGCCTTCTCCACATCCATCCAACGAATGCCTATAATCAATTTTCTGAATTCCAGATGCTGGTTTCGAAACCAAAATTAAGTAAACTTGACTAGGCGAACATATTGCTACAGCTGTATTTTCTGCATAGCCAATGGCCAGAATTATGGAAATAAAATAATGCCTTCACTACAACACCTTTGACTGGGGCTTTCTAAACCCAGAGTCGTCATTAGTATGGCTGCACAAAAGTATTGACTCTGATACAACTAATTAGTCCCTATGACGTGTGTCTCTTCCCGACCCAACATTGCTAGAATATGCTTTCTAAAGATTACCATACCAAAAACCCAACATTTCAGTTAATAACGAGCTTGAAACAGTTCTGTAAATCATGGTGGATAACTGGGCAGAGGCCTGGCCAGCAACAAGGAAATAGAAGATCGGATGTGTGGTGGTAAAGTCTGAAAACGGGAAGCTGCCGTTTCCCGTGAAATAGTAGATGTTCTGCTTTTTGTATACGGTTAAAATGTGTTATTAGTTACAACCCAGCCTGCTGAATATATAATAGCAGGGTATCCCTTTTGCACTGTTAGGATTGACTGAACTACTTATGAAGCAATCATTCTCATCCTAGAAATAACAACACCTCCTGTACAGTTGAACGTACAAGCTTTGCAATGAAATCCCTCTAGAAAAGGCAATGACATTCCAATAATTGTTAATTGTCTGAGTGATACATTATTGTTAGTCAAATATACTAAGATACATCGAAGAGATCAGGCAATAATTCCATTCAATGATGGGTATATGTCATGCTTGTCTTATGCCAAATCGTATTCTCACGCTTAAATGCAAAATAAAAATGAAAATAAATTGAAAACAATGCTGCAACACTAAGGAAAACTACAATAATTTCCCTGTAACCAAAGATATCCAGCTGCTTATGATGCTCTTTACTATTTTCAAAGTCTTATACTTATTTTGATTGGATATTTAAAGTCAATTATTTTGTAAAAACAGCACAATACTATGTAGAGCCATTAATAAATTATGAAATCTTCTTCAACACAATAGTTCAATTCAAGCATTGTTTAGTTTATTGATACAGCGCAGAAACAGGCCTTTCGGGCAATGCCAATCAGCAATCACTCCATACACTAGCGCGATCCTACATACCAAGGATAATTTACAATTCACAGAAGCCAATTAACCTACATACCTGCACATCCCGAGTGTGGAGGGGTAACCGAAGCACCCAGAGAAAACACACGATCACAGGGGACAGGCAACTGAAACATGCCACCATATCCATAGAGCAGTGCTGAACTATTATCTACCTCAGTGGTGACCCTCAGACTCTCCTTGATCAGACTTTGCTGGCTTCAACTTGCACTAAACGTTATTCCCTAATCATGAATCTATACACCGTAAATGGCTCTATTGTAATCACGTTTTGTCTTTCTGCTGACTGGTTAGCATGCAACAAAAGCTTTTCACTGTACCTCGGTATATGTGACAATAAACTAAGCTAAGAACGCACAAACTCCATACAGACAGCATCCGTAGTCAGGATCGAACCCTGGTCCCTGGTGCTGTCAGGCAGCCATTTTACCGCTGTGCCCGTTGCTTCAACACAAACTCAAATTAAAAGATTGCTCGGTGGAACAATTTCAATGTCCTGTCAATAGAGGTCATCAATTCTTGCCTAAAACTATCAGTCCATACTTTGTACCAACAATAATACCACGCAATGGGATCACGGTGGAGAACAGCGTCAAGAGGAAAACATTCAGTTCGCTCTGGAATAAACTGAAATTTAGTATTTGTGAGAAATACACCTTATTTATTAAAAAGAATATGCTTAACAAGACTTGAGGAAGACAGCTCCCTTTGATAAAAAGACACCCAAAACTTGATGATCCAAAGCAGAATTGATTGAGAAACTTCTCAAGAAAATGTTGGATCATGGAAAGGGTTTGCAAAACAAATTTAATTTAAAACATGATCCCTTGATGGTAAAGAGGCAGAAAGATCTACATTGATGAAAAAAACTGATCGGTCTGAAAGCATCTCAGGCCAGGATCTTAAACAAATTTTCACTGAATTTTAAGATACCAATGGCATTACAACATTAAAATAACAATACTCAAACCAGATGCTGCACATAATCATTCAAATTAACTCCTTGCTGGGAATAAAAAAACAACTTTTTGGAACAAAAATGAGTAAGATTATTGTATATTCAAGATTTGTGTCAGCGATATTAAATAACATCACTATGGGTTCTATTCTTTGTGAAGACTGGAACGGCGGGAAGTAAAGAAATGGCTACTCTGAATTTTTCTTCTGGTAAGTATGATGTTGGCATGCCAACAATTGTTTTTCCTTGAAACATCCAAATATCTGATTATCCGCGCTCGGTCAAATTATTCCAACAGTTCTTTCAAGTATGAAACAACACCCAAAGCTGTTTTACAATGGTGAGGCTGGATTTCAGTGGAAGGATATCATGGTGCCAGGTGCCAAAATAAAAACTGAACTCTGTGACTTTGCAAACATGGATCGGCAACAGTGGCCTGAATATAGGTGGCAGATTTGATTTGATCGCGCCAATATCATGTGGCAATTTACAAAGTGGTCGTCCGGTATCTGATCCAAATTAAAAGGGACAGTTGGAAGCACTAGAGATTGGTAAATGTGCTAAATTTAAGACCATAAGATTGAAGTAGACTAGACATCCTCTCAAATTTGTTCCATCATTAAGATCGTAGCATATCTTACACTCAAGTTCACTTAGCTTGGTCCTCTCAATCCTCAGTTTCCATAGTCAAAAAAGCCATCTAAGTTCAATGACTTAGCATCAACGCCCATCATGAGGGAAACATTTTGTGAAAGAAACATTGATAAACTTATTCTTTGAGGTGGTAGGGAATAAAGGGGAACCATCAGACATATCAACAGGCATTTTAAAACGTAGCCACATATTAGGTTATGTCAAAGGCAGCGGGATAAATAGGAAGATGAATAGAGGATGGGCTAATGACAGCAAACATGAAAAAGGTCATTTTCATGTTAGAAAGCTGTTATTAGTGGGATGGCACAAGTCTCACTTCTGCGACTAACAATTTACAATCTTTATTGGTCACTTATAAGAGGCTAAGTATATTGCAGCAAGTTTTACTGTTGAACAGATAGATGGGAAAGCAGGACGCAAGGACAAAAGTGTTAGCTGTGGGCAAAAATTGGGCAGTAGCAAGTTTAATGCAACAAAAGGGGCGGTTAACTACTTTGATATGGACGAACAGAATGTTATTTGGAAACAAGAGCCTATAGATCCTGGAGTCATGAGTAAAGTTATCAGCCTTTAGTCCCATCAGTCTACACAACACCATTCCTTTCCTAATGTAAATTTCCTTCTGTTCCTCCGTCACCCTAGATCTTCTGGCCACTAGTACATCAGGGAGATAGTTTGTGTCTTCCTTAGTGAAGACTGATCCAATGTACCTGTTCAACTCATCTGCCATTTCCATGTTCCCTATAATAAATTCACCTGTTTCAGTCTTCAAGGTCCAAGTTCGGTCTTAACTATTTTTTTTCCTCTTCATATACCTAAAGAAGCTTTTACTATCCTCCTTTATATTCTTGGCTAGCTTACCTTCATAGCTCATCTTTTCTCCCCGTATTGACTTTTTAGTTATCTTCTGTTGCTCTTTAAAAGTTTCCCAATCCACTGGCTTCCCGCTCATCTTTGCTACGTTGTACTTCTCTTTTATTTTTATACTGTCCCTGACTTACCTTGTCAGCCATGGTCACCCCTTACTCCCCTTGGAATCTTTCTTCCTCTTTGGAATGAACCAATCCAGCACCTTCTGTATTATTCCGTGAAATACCTGCCACTGTTGTTCCACTGTCATCCCTGCTAGGGTATCTTTCTAGTCAACTTTGGCCAGCTCCTCCCTCATGGCTCCATAGTCCCCTTTGTTGAACTGCAATACTGACACTTTCGATTTTCCCTTCTCCCTCTCAAATTGTAGCTTAAAACTAATCATAATATGGCCTTATCAAATCAGGTTCATTGCACAACACTAAATCCCGAGTTGCCTTCTCCCTGGTAGGTCCCAGTGCAGGCTGCTCTAAGAATCCAACACGGAGGCACTCCACAAACTCCCTTTCTTGGGGTCCAGTACCAACCTGATTTACCCAGTCTACCTGCATGTTGAAATCTCTCATAACAATTGCAGCATTACCTCTGCTCATTTCTTCACAGAAATTACTTTGTGATTCAGTGGTGCTTACAAGTGCTTTCACATAGCGAATGTCAACATTTTAGAAACCTAGAGGCACACGTGAAGCAATTTATGAAACGCATGTAATTTGGGGGAAATGTTTCCCTTACCCCCGTCTTCCCTGTGCCCCACCAAAACATTTCTCCCATTCCACCTACATTCCCTTCTCTGACTTCACAATTCCCACCTGTTCTATCCTCATATCATGCTGTCTTTTCATCTCCGTCTAATGAACTATCAACCACCCCCCTCACCTGTATCCACCTAACACTCGCCAAGCTTTGTCCTGCCCCAACTCTCTTCCAGCTTTCTCACGCAGCCACACCCCCATCACAACCAGTCTGAAGGGTCCCAACCGAAACGTCACTTGTCCGTGCTCTCCAGGGATGTTGCCAGACCCGCTGAGTTGCTCCAGCACTTTGTTTTTTACATAAAAAACGCTCTAATGACAAAATAGTTAATGAATATCTATCCAAAAGTGAAGCTGGCATTAGTACATGTTATTGCTAGAAATGTAGAAACACAGGGACAAAGGAGCATAGGTACAGTCAATTATTAAACAAGAATTAATGAAATAACTGCTCAAGACTTGGAGCTGGTCTCTAAAATGCAGAGAGGCGTTGCAATTAATCTGAAAGGCAATACAGGCAATTCCACACGGTGACTATGTAGATCATTTTATTTCTGCATATTTTTTTATGAAAGGGACAAAATTTACATTGAGCATTTTTCTGTTTACTTCCTGGTGGTTAAATAAGGCAACTTCAATATGGGTAGACAAAAATGCTGGAGAAACTCGCGGGTGAGGCAGCACCTATGGAGCGAAGGAAATGGGCAACGTTTCGGGCCGAGATGCTTCTTCAGACCCAAAACGTTGCCCATTTCCTTCACTCTACAGGTGCTGCCTCAACAGCTGAGTTTCTCCAGCATTTTTGTCTACCTTCGATTTTCCCGCAGTTCGTTCTTAAACATGACTTCAATATAGATAGTTCTCATGTCAAGCATTTCTGCCAACACTCAGAATGATTGCAAAACAAACATGGAACATGTGAATACAAGACGCAAATTGCTGCAAGAACCAGATTGATTCATAAAGCATAGCTGTTATGTTACCATATTCAGAGAGACAGGGGAAACTAGATCATTTAACTAATTTGAATAAGCAACAAACAACAATTAGAACTGACCATAAACCATGCCATCAACAGGATAAGCTTTTTTTTTTTTTTAAAAAGGTTACACTCTTAAAACAGTCCTATTTCCTCATTACAACTTTCATTACGGACAGGGCCATTTTTCTCACATGACTTTGCCAGAAAGCATTCTACTCAGCATGCTCACGTCTAGAGCAAGTCGTTATCAAAATCGAACCAGGAAAAGGGTATTATATTGTTATTTTGGTTGATATACTACATACACACACCAAAAAAGTACACAGATTAAACAGCAGACAGGAAACTATTTTATCTGTCACCTCGTTATCAAGATTTGAAAATTGTGCCTCTCAGTTCTCAGCATAGAGGTAAAATTAATGAATCCACTTCCCCAGGAAACCATTCGACACAAGTAGACTCATTTCTTCAACCTATCTACTTTTTGCAAGATCAGTACATAAAATGATGTTCATTAATTGACACCACTGCAAGAACCAAAAGCTGCAGTATGATAAATGCCATTAAAGCTGAATGGATACAGGGGAATCAACAGCCAGAGGACATAGGTTTGTGATAGGGGGAAGATGTAATAGGAACCGGAGGAACACAAGATACAGGTAGATGATGGATGGAGCCAGATATGGGGAGAAGTGGCAGAGGCAGAGGCAACTAGGTGGGCAATGGGCAGGAGCACAATGGGTACCAGAGCCAGGAAGGCGTAATAGGAACCATTAAGAAAGGTGAACTGCAGATGGAATCAGAACCAGATGAGGGAAGGGAAACAAAGCCAGTGGGTGAAATGTGTGCATGGTGGACAGATGGATACAGGTGGGAGACAGGGAATGAATCAGGGTGATTGGGGGCAGGAGGGGGTATGGTTAAGGGGACAGGAATGGTAGGATTGGAGGATTGGAAGGGACAAGGAGGGGGAAACCTAAAATTGGAAAATTCAGTGTTCACACTGTTAAGTTGTAGGCTACCCAGGCAAAATAGATGTCGTTCCTCTCATTTGGAAGTTTACTTACTAGTTAAACATACAAGTGATAACACCTGCCATTAAAATTGGCTTGGCAGAATCCAACGTGGAGCTTTGTAGAGTGCCACAATCAGATTATGGGCCATTGTTGTGTATACCAAGTCAATGAAAAGCTTTGAATGCTATCAAATCAGATAATACTATACATAAAAACAAATCAAGCCATGCTCAAGTACAATAGGTAGAGAGAAAGGAATGATAAATTCAATAGTTGGGAATAGTAACCAATAATTCAAAGGACTATTTATGGGTACAATTCCCAAATGTGTTAATTTATTTTTATAGAGTACAGTGCCTAATTTCTTGATGTAATTTTGTGCAAAGAAATGAAATGTTATGGAAAATGTACAATGAGGGGAGTGTTCCACATGGAGAGATTGAGAAAGAAAACCTTGTCTTCACAACCATAGAATGTTATACGGTATTAATGGTTAGATGTTGAGAGATGATTTCCACAGGCTTAGATTTCAAAATCTTTAGGGAGATAGTCTGAGATTATGTGGTTAACCATTTATGGCTTAGGAAGGGAGGTTGCAAATCTCACAAATGCTCAGCTCTGTGTACCAGTGGGAATTCAAAGCATATACAAGACTATGATTGATTCAATCAGAAACACAGTGTTGAAATCTATCAAGGCAGCGGCTTGAGTAAGTGACTATAGGCCAGGATCAACTATAGCTCTAGTGAAAGGCAAGCTGGAGGGGACCTTGGAGACTATTCTTCAGTTTAACAAATTCTGATGGTATTCTTTGCATCGAGTCAAAACTCTGTTTATTAGATCAGCTGTTATAAACGGCAAGCTTTAAAAGTGCAATTTGCACATCAGGAATAGAAAGTTTGGCACACTGCAAATGCAATAAACCCACCACCTGACAAAATTCACAAGTACATCAGAGTTGTGGGTTAACACAAATGAAATTTCAGACTGTCTGTACGCTCAAGCTGCAAGAACACTTTTACAGTCATGATGGACACAATGCTACACTGCATCAACTCATACCGCTATGCGATTAAGTAACCACCCAAGCTTGCCTCTGAATTGGCACCTTGCTTCAAATAAAATCAAAATGCAAATTTAAATCCTAACTGCATGTAATGACTTGCCCGTTTTTCAGAAGAATGATAACAGATCAAAAAAGGTTTAGGTTTTCATATCATACTTCATAAAATTGTATATTGCCTTGCGGTTAGATGCAAAAGTGATCCACCAGTGGTTGCAAAGAAATGTGTAAGAAGGAACTGCAGATGTTGGTTTAAACCGAAGATATCCTGGGATAGACAAAAAACTGCAGTAACTCAGCGGACAGGCAGCATATCTAGAGAGAAGGAATTAGGTGACATTTCAGGTCGAGACCCTTCTTCGGAAGTTGCAAAGAGGTCATTAAGAGGAAACCCAGGACAGGGGGCTCAGAGTCTTAGCTAGGCCATCTTTAAATATATTACTTTCCCAAGGAATAATAAAAAATGGCAATCTGACTTTCTGATCATACTTCAGATGTTCAGGTTCAGGTTCTCATGACATTATGAAACATACAGTATTTTTGCTGGGCAAGGATTAGCAACTCAGACCTTGAATGGCACAACAGATGCGAGGGGCTGAATGTATTCCCATGTAATTAGAACCATTTGGTGCTATCTTCAAAGAGCTTTCAATGTTCATAACTTGCAATGTACATCTCTGCCTACAACCAGATCTTTCAACAGGACATGAATCACTCATTTCCATTCCAGAAATTTATTGGAGGGAGAGGGAGATTTTGCAAAACATAATAAACCTTGGCTTCAAATGTAAGCACTAAGCTACTCTTTGATTGACAAAAAGAATGTTTTAAAAAGATGGATCAGTTCTGCACATAAATGCACTTAACTATACCAACACCACACAGAATATTTCATCCATGACACCTGGAATGAGGTTACAAAGCAAGCAGTCCCTCACACAAAAGAACACATATGTGGATTAAGGTTTTGGAAAGGATACAATTACAGGATAAAAATATTTTTTTTTAAACGACAAGACTGCAGTTTCTATAAACTGAATCTGAGCTCAATGGTCTGCCTTCAACCACTATTTACTGTACAGAACAAGTATTCTATGAGTGTAGAAAAGAACTGCAGATGCTGGTTTAAATCAAAGGTAGACACAAAATGCTGGAGTAACTCAGCGGGACAGGCAGCAACTCTGGAGAGGAGGAATGGGTGACGATTCAGGTCAAGACACTAAGCACTTTAGAAGAGACCAGGCTTATGTCCATTTCATATATTGATGAAAAGCCAGAAGTTACATATACTGGGATTTGATGTGATGTGCTAAATTTTACACGTTTAGCCAGCAACCTTCAGCAGAATAAACTAACGAACATTGATAAAGACCAAATTTATTCGAGGTCCCCATTTCGGAGAATTATCAGTGTCTGCAGATCTTAATATTGCTTATTTATTCAAGATATTCAGCATTTTTTATATTGGAACTTGACAATATAATGCAGTCTCAAATTGTCGTGCAAATTAGAGAAATTTCAACCACACCCCTAAGATGGAGTTGTGTTTACATTAATCTTAATTTAAAAAATCTTTACAGAAGTTAAAGGCTTTAATCTCGAGAATGAATTCACCAGCATCCCCTCATAAAGCAAGGCACGTCATGACTGAAGCTCTTCCCACCAAGTACATTACTATGTGCGGTGTCAAATTCAATATTTTGAGGACATGATCATGACAAGCTCAAAATTAATTTGCAGAGAAGTCCTTTATGATTAATGGTGCATCTTAAACACACCTATAAATTCTGCTGCATTAACACTTTATTACTAGAAACCTGCAGTAATATTCAATGAAATCCAGTGACAAGCATTTAATTAGGGTTGGAAATCAGAATGATAATAGATATCTGCAGATGCTGGAAATCTGTAACAAAAAACCAGGATAGGCATTGCCAATGAAGAGAAAAACAGTCAATATTTCAAGTCTGTAATCCTTTGTCAGAACTGGGAAAGAGACAAGTTATTTTTCATTAGGAGAGAAAATTGGGGAGGTGTCAGATGTGTATAACAAAGGGAATGACTGCAAACAGTTAATCAGAATTATTTAATGGCAGTCGTTACCAGCACTAGGATCAATCAACCATTGTCTGGATTTCTCTTCATAGACGCTCCCTTGCCCACTGAGATCCTCCAGCAGCTTGTTTTTTGTTCTTGGTTAACATAATGAGCTTCCACAGGTAAAGTAATGACAGGACTTATGAGTAGATGCAAAAGCTTGAGCCAAAATGACACAAAAATAGAAAATGGAAAAAGCTGTGCACTAGTGGCAGGTCAGGCACTATCTGCAGAAAGTAAAAATTGCTGCTTCAAATTAGGGACCTTAAAGACGGTATCCCACTGAGCGGCGGACTGGCTTGCCAAACAAAAAGGGCTGATGAGCCAAACCCACAGAGGCCAAAGTCGGGCAACGCCATTGTAGTTGGAGACTCCATTGTGAGAGGTACGGACAGGGGTTTTTGCGGCAACAGACGGGATTCCAGGATGGTGTGCTGCCTTCCTGGTGCCAGGATCCAGGATGTTACGGACAGAGTGCAGACAATCCTCAAGGGCGAAGGTGACCAGCCGAAAGTGGTCGTGCATGTTGGCACAAATGATGTTGGAAAGAAGGAGATGAATTTTTTGCAGCGGGACTTCAGAGAGCTCGGAAAAATGCTGAAAAGCAGGACTTCCAGGGTTGTTATCTCCGGTTTGCTTCCAGTTCCTCGTGCTGGCGAGAGCAGGAACAGGGAGATATGGGACCTGAATGTGTGGCTGAGGAACTGGTGCAGGGGGCAGGGATTTAGATTCTTAGATCACTGGGATTTTTTTTATAGTAAGGGGGAACTGTACAAAAGGGACGGATTGCATCTTAACAGGTGGGGGACCAGCATTCTGGCCGGCAGGTTTGCCACTGCTACACGGATGGTTTTAAACTGAATAAGGGGGGTGGGGTATCAAATGGGATAGTCGAGGACGGAGTTAGAGGGAAAGAGAGTAAAGCGATGGTTAATGACCCCAGAATTAACGGGGAAGAAAGCTCACAAAGGGATAGGAGAGTATGGCCAAGTGTAATAGGGATCGATGTGAAAGGGGCCACTTGTCAACATAATTGTATAAGGAGTAAGAGTGTTGTAAAAACAAGCCTGAAGGCTTTGTGTCTCAATGCGAGGAGCATTCGTAATAAGGTGGATGAGTTGAAGGTGCAGATAGCGATTAATGACTATGCTATAGTTGGAATCACGGAGACTTGGCTCCAGGATCACCAAGGCTGGGAGCTGAACATCCAGGGATATTCAATATTCAGGAGGGATAGACGAAAAGGAAAAGGAGGTGGGGTAGCGTTGCTGGTGAGAGAGGAGATTAATGCAATAGAAAGGAAGGACATTAGCGTGGAGGATGTGGAATCGATATGGGTAGAGCTGCGAAACTCTAAGGGGCAGAAAACGCTAGTGGGAACTGTGTACAGGCCACCTAACAGTAGTATTGGAGTTGGGGATGGCATCAAACAGGAAATTAGAAATGCGTGCAACAAGGGTAACACGGTTATAATGGGTGACTTCAATCTGCATGTAGATTGGGTGAATCAAATTGGCAGGGGTGCTGAGGAAGAGGATTTCCTGGAATGTATGCGGGATAGTTTTCTCAACCAACATGTGGAGGAACCAACGAGAGAGCAGGCTATTCTAGACTGGGTATTGAGTAATGAGGAAGGGTTAGTTAGCAGTCTTGTTGTGCGTGGCCCCTTGGGCAAGAGTGACCATAATATGGTTGAGTTCTTCATTAGGATGGAGAGTGACAAAATTAAGTCAGAAACAAGGGTTCTGAACTTGAACAAAGGTAACTTTGAAGGTATGAGATGTGAATTGGCCAAGATAGACTGGCAGGTGATTCTTAAAGGGTTGACAGTGGATGAGCAATGGAAGGTATTTAAAGACTGCATGGATGAAGTACAAAAGTTGTTCATACCAGTTTGGCAAAAGAATAAATCGGGGAAGGTGGTGCATCCATGGATAACAAGGGAAATCAGGGATAGTATAAAAACAAAAGATGAGGCATACAAATTTGCCAGAAAAAGCAGCCTACCGGAGGACTGGGAGAAATTCAGAATCCAGCAGAGGACGACAAAGGGCTTAATTAGGAAAGGGAAAATAGATTATGAAAGGAAACTGGCAGGGAACATAAAAACTGACTGCAAAAGTTTTTATAGATATGTAAAGAGAAAGAGACTAGTTAAAACAAATGTTGGTCCCTTGCAGTCAGAAACAGGTGAATTGATCATGGGGAACAAGGACATGGCAGACCAATTGAATAACTACTTTGGTTCTGTCTTCACTAAGGAAGACATAAATAATCTGCCGGAAATAGCAGTGGAACGGGGGTCAAATAAGATGGAGGAACTGAGTGAAATCCAGGTTAGCCGGGAGGTGGTGTTGGGTAAATTGAACGGATTGAAGGCCGATAAATCCCCAGGGCCAGATAGTCTGCATCCCAGAGTACTCAAGGAGGTAGCCACAGAAATAGTGGATGCATTAGTGATAATTTTTCAAAATTCCTTAGATTCTGGAGTAGTTCCTGAGGATTGGAGGGTAGCTAATGTAACCCCACTTTTTAAAAAAGGAGGGAGAGAGAAAGCGGGGAATTACAGACCAGTTAGTCTAACATCGGTAGTGGGGAAACTGCTAGAGTCAGTTATTAAAGATGGGATAGCAGTGCATTTGGAAAGTGGTGAAATCATTGGACAAAGTCAGCATGGATTTACAAAAGGTAAATCATGTCTGACAAATCTGATAGAATTTTTCGAGGATGTAACTAGTAGAGTGGATAAGGGAGAACCAGTGGATGTGTTATATCTAGACTTTCAGAAGGCTTTCGACAAGGTCCCGCATAAGAGATTAGCATACAAACTTAAAGCACACGGTATTGGGGGTTCAGTATTGATGTGGATAGAGAACTGGCTAGCAGACAGGAGGCAAAGGGTAGGAGTAAACGGGTCCTTTTCAGAATGGCAGGCAGTGACTAGTGGGGTGCCGCAAGGCTCAGTGCTGGGACCCCAGCTATTTACAATATATATTAATGATTTGGACGAGGGAATTCAATGCAACATCTCCAAATTTGCAGATGATACCAAGCTGGGGGGTATAGTTAGGTGTGAGGAGGATGCTTGGAGGCTGCAGGGTGATTTGGATAGGCTGAGTGAATGGGCAGATGCATGGCAGATGCAGTACAATGTGGATAAATGTGAGGTTATCCACTTTGGTGGCAAAAACATGAGGGTAGACTATTATCTGAATGGTGGCAGATTAGGTAAGGGGGAGATGCAACGAGACCTGGGTGTCATGGTACACCAGTCATTGAAAGTAGGCATGCAGGTGCAGCAGGCAGTGAAGAAAGCAAATGGTATGTTAGCATTCATAGCGAAAGGATTTGAGTATAGGAGCAGGGAGGTTCTACTGCAGTTGTACAGGGTTTTGGTGAGGCCACACCTGGAGTACTGCGTACAGTTTTGGTCTCCAAATCTGAGGAAAGACATCCTTGCCATAGAGGGGGTACAGAGAAGATTCACCAGACTGATTCCTGGGATGTCAGGACTTTCATATGAGGAAAGATTGGATAGACTCGGTTTGTACTCGATGGAATTTAGAAGATTGAGGGGGGATCTTATAGAAACCTACAAAATTCTTAAGGGGTTGGACAAGCTAGATGCTGGAAGATTGTTCCCGATGTTGGGGGAGTCCAGAACAAGGGGGTCACAGTCTAAGGATAAGGGGGAATTCCTTTAGGACCGAAATGAGGAAAACATTCTTTACACAGAGAGTGGTGAGTCTCTGGAATTCTCTGCCACAGAAGGTAGTTGAGGCCAGTTCATTGGCTATATTTAAGAGGGCGTTAGATGTGGCACTTGTGGCTAAAGGGATCAGGGGGTATGGAGAGAAGGCAGGTACGGGATACTGAGTTGGATGATCAGCCATGATCACATTGAATGGCGGTGCAGGCTCGAAGGGCCGAATGGCCTACTCCTGCACCTATTTTCTATGTTTCTATGTTTCTAAACAGACCTAGGAAAGTAAGGAATTAATCTCAATAGCAGCAGCGAGTAAAATAGGGGTTATCGGCTGCCCAACAAATTTCTCTTACTGCCAGTTAACAAGCCAAACATTTTTTTTCCTACTGTTAACTGCCCGAAAAGTTTATGATGTTTTTGGTAGACACAAAATGCTGGAGTGACTCAGCGGGACAGGCAGCATCTCTGGAGAGAAGGAATGGGTGATGTTTCAGGTCAAGACTCTTCATCAGACGAATGTCTTTATAATTACTAATTATAAATCTAATTATTCTAAACAGACTAATGTATTTTGCCGTCTATAATGTCTTTTGTTGCCGTACTCATCTGGTGACTTACACAATTAACGTCAAAAGATCCATAGCCTGAATGCACCAGGACCATACAACTCCAGGTTGCATCAGTCTCGTTCAACCACGGACCAAGTAGCAGGATTCTAAAGAAAAGTAGGAGTGATTGCCCTTGACACCAGGCAGCATTTGACTAAGAGTAGTATCAAAGCACTCCAGTACAACTGAAGATTTAAAAAAAAAATGAAACACTGGGTGTCTGGAGTCAAACTTTGCACAGACAGTTATGGTTGTTGAAAATCAATTAACACAACCCCAGGATATCACTGTAGGTGTTCCTCAGGCAACATCTCAGACAAAACTATCTTCAGCTGCTTGATCAATGACTTTCCATCATGACAGACATGGTGACTTGCTGCCAACTTCACCTTTGTCAATTACATTTTCAAATCTTCAGTAAATGAAGCAGCACTTCCAAGGCTTTTCCACATCTAAAAAACACATATCTGGAGTGTGATGGAACACTCTTCCACCGGCACTGGTATGCAGCAGCAATTCCCCCGAAGCTCAAAACCACCCAGGATAAAGCAACCTTCTTGGCAGGCACCCCACCAACCAGCTTAACCCATCATTCAGGGCAGTGGATGCAGCATGTGCCATTTACAACATTAATTGCAGTTTCTCACTCAGAATACTCTGGCAGCACCTCTCAAACCTGCAGTCTCCACTATGATGGTTGGGGCACATGAACAAGAAACTAGCGCCTGCAGACACTCCCCTTGAAGTCATACACCACCCCGATTTGGAAATATCATTGCTTCTTCATTGATTCAGAGTTTACATCCTGAAACTCTCCAACCAAAGTTACTGCAGGTGACTTTCACGATAAAGATTGTAATGATTCAAGAAAACAGCTGATCACATTCTCAATGGGATTTGGGTTGAAACAAAAATAGGGCCAATTGACTGAAATGGCTCATCTGCCTATGGATTTTCAACAGCTATGTGAATAGATTGGATCCGAGATGAAGCTAATTGCAATTTCTGTATTTGATTAGAAAGATGAATTAGAAAAACAGGTGCAGGAGTAGGCCCTTCGAGCCAGTACCACCATTCAATATGATCATGGATAATCATCTAAAATCAGTACCCGTTCCTGCTTATTCCCCACAACCCTCGATTCCCTTAGCCATAAAAGCTAAATCTAACTCTTGAAAACGTCCAGTGAATTGGCGTCCACTTCCTTCCGTGGCAGAGAATTCCACAGATTCACAACTCTCTGGGTAAAGAACTTTTTCCTTATCTCAGTCCTAAATGGCCGACCCCTTATTATTAAACTGTGACCCCTGGTTCTGGGCTCCCCCAACATCTGGAACATTTTTCCTGTAACTAGTCTGTCCAATCCTTTAAGAATTTTATATGTTGAAGATTGAAAAGTACAGAGGATGACTCCTCAAACAGCTTTTAAGACCCTGGAGGATATTGCACTTCAATCAAGAATCTTGCACTTTATATTATAGCGCATACAAGTCCAGCTTTGTAAGGGTGATTAGACTGTGGCCATTTTTATTCAAAACATAACCCTTGTCCGGAAACCCTTCCTTACAAGAGAACCAAGATAAACGTCATTTCTCTTTTCACAATTCTTCCCAGTCTCTCCTTCAACATAAACATGACAAAATTCTCATTGAAAACCTTCAACCAAAGAACCCAGAAGAGGAAGTGCCCAAGGACATTTCTACAGCAGTGGTTAAACCGAATGACAATTGCACATCCTTCCCATGGGTTTAAAATGTAAATACTGCACTAAGATTGCTGGGAGATGCAAGAAATTATTGACTTCTGGGGCCAGAGTTTTGTAAATCTTCAACACTATCTTTTACTGCTGTAATCAATTTGGTTGAACCCATTAACAAATTAACAGTCTAGGAAGGAACTGCAGATGCTGGTTTACACCGAAAATAGACACAAAATGCTGTAGTAACTCAGCAGGACAGGCAGCATCTCTGGAGAGAAGGAATGGGTGACGTTTTGAGTTGAGAGTCTGTTTCAGACTGAGTCAGGGGAGAGGGAGTCCAGAGACACGTGGATGGGTAACGTGTGAAAACGACTGATTAACAAATTAACAGATTAATCACGACAGATAAAACTAATTAACAGTCAGATTAACACAGGAATAAGTTCTTCACCCTACCATGTCTGTACCATGAAGCCAATCAAATTAAATCCATCTGCCTACACATGGTCCAAACCCCTTTATTCCCTGCCTTTACATGCTTCTATCTAAAAGCATTTGAAACATTGCTGTCGTGAATGCTTCAATCACCTCCCTGGCAGCACATTGTGTGTAAAAGAAACTTGCTTTGCAAATCTCATTTAAACTTGACCCCTCTCACTTTAAACTATGTCCACTAATATTTGATATTTTCAAGGCACGGTAAAAAAGTTTATTCTTTTTTATTAACCTTAATTCCTTCAATTCTCATATTCCTTTAAGCTTCAGTATTTATGTCCTCACTTTCACGCCTACGTTCTTAGAGCATTCTAAGTTGTAAATCACCAAGGCTTGTGCCTTTATTTACATTAGCCTGGCCTCACATATTCTTCCAAGCTCTAAAGCTTTTGTTTGGAATTATAAGAGAAAGAGAAAATGAAACAGAACATTCTATCGCTCCTTTGTCGTGGAACTTAGTACTGATTCCATGACACCAATGAAGTATCATTTCTCTTCTACACTGCATCCTAAAATTCCTGATGGAAAGAAAAAGATCTAAAAAGTCCCAAGTTTTAACTTGGCTTTAGCAGAGCAGTATTAGTTACATTCAAGTTCATATTTGGTAGTAAAACCAGTCAGCTACCATCATTTCCCATAGAGCAAAAATGAAAGATGTCGAACCATTAAAATCTGATTTATAACACGATTAAGCAAAAGTTACTTTAAAAGGAAATGATTCATGCAGAATATTGTACACAAACGGTGATATGATATTGAATGCCTAATGTTTAGTTGAAGCTCTAGCTTGACTTAAATGTCAGATAGGCAGAATGGCAGCACACTGGCTCTTAAAGGAGGAAATGGAAAGGCACAGTGGCCACAAAGTGCTGGAGTAGCTCAGTGGGTCAGGCAGTATCTCTGGAAGGCATTGATAAGTGACATTTTAGGCCGGGACTGTTCTTCAGACTCTACACAAAAGGACACCATGTTGGCGTAGCAACGGATCAGGCAGCATCTCTGGAAACATGTACACACAAGGACACAAAGTGCTGGAGTAGAAAGTTTAATCTTTTGGCCTTTAACAGTAGAAAGTCAAATCTTTGCCACTAGATAGTTTCACCAAATAGAAGCAATGTGTAGAAGAGGTGGTCTGGGGAAAGCTTAGATCAATGCCTTGGGACGTTTGAGAAATGATAAGAAACTGGGGCACAACACCCCTGTTCAAGCTGCACAATGGAATAGAGGCAAATGGAGGAAATACTCTGATCGAATGCTGCCATGAAATCAAGGAGGGTACACAAAAAGCTTGAGAAACTCAGCGGGTGCTGCAGCATCTAAGAAGCATAGGAAATAGGCAACGTTTCAGGCCGAAACCCTTCTTCAGACTGATGGAAGGTGGCGGGGAGAAGAAAGGAAAAAGGAGGAGCCCAAGGGCTGAGGAGACGTGGGAAGGGGAGGAGACAGCAAGGGTTAACAGAATTGAGAAAATGCAATGTTCAAGCCAATTGAGAAAATTCAATCTTCAAGCCAAAAATCAAGGAGGTTCTTTTCATTGCAACTTTAGATTAATTTATAGCAGGCCAGGAAAATCCTGGTGTTAGGGGAAAAAACAGTCACCTATTCACTGGTCTCTGGTGCAAAAGGAAGCTTCAGCAGGTCCAAGGAAAAAACAGAACATTGATGTAATCTTAGATGTTAATCTTCCCTTTATGTCCATGTGCATCAATTTTTAAGGGCCAGTAAAGTGTTATCCAGTGTATGTATAATTCCATCTGAAGAATTCTAACATATGGTTTGGTTTATTATTGTCACATGTACCAAGGTACAGTAAAATGTTTTGTGTTTCGTTGCATGCAATGCTATACCATTATACGACATATATTATAACATGTAAACCCCCCCCCCTCCCTCTCATGCGTTAGTGTTTCTCATTTTAACCACTGAATAAGGTTCTTCCAAAAGGCAGGAAAACTGACCAGCAAACCAGTGACTGCCAAGCTAACATTCTGCATCTCAAGTCAGGGCGTCACTCAAAAAATTGTGCCACCATTTCCTCATCTTGGGGAAGTACCATCTGGTAGTGCAGTGGAAAGAAAGAACATTACTTGGCATGGTGGCTCTTACATATTTCAAATGTTCTTGCTGAATGTCTTTTAAAAAGGAATGCTCAGCCACTAAATAATTTATCAATTTTGGTTACTGATTACTTAATTTGAGAATGGGGAAGGGTGGTATAAAGATGTAGTGGCTGAGTGTGAAACAAGGAAGAATTAATATCCGCAGGCAATTTAATTGACAGGATTATAGTTTCATGTCCACCGTTTTCAGTTTTGCCACACTGGTAAGACATATTTCCAGTGGATTTCATATAGGAGAATCACAAATTGGTACTGAAAATAACAAGGGCATTTTGAAATGCCCTAAGATTTTGTGATAATTGACGGGAATACTCTTCACAATTTTCCTTTATTGGATTACACATTAGATTGGAATTACCTCACCCTACATTGGATTGAACAACCTACAAAGTCCCCATTAAAACAAAGCTTCAGTTTTAAGCAGCATCAAAAATACAGACAAAATAATAATCAGTATTCCAAGTTCAAGCTGCATTGCAGAAGCAGCGGGGAGGAAGAGCACAGCGAGTACTGCAGAACATGGGAAAACCTTGAACCAAGCAAAGCATTATCACAACATTTTTACTGGATAACAGTTGATAAGAAAGGCTGGGCTCATCCACAAAATTTCTTACATCTAAATAGGCCAGCGCCTTAAACTGGAATTTCAAGCATTAATTCACTCCATAAACTAATTGAAATGATGTCAGAAAATTTTGCCACCCTGCACATTTTGATCACAGATATAATGGGTTTTTTTGTTTAAGTATATAAAGGTGCCAATTGGCCACAAAAGAATGAAATATTCCAATTATTTAGAGAGCTTAAGGGTTTCCCTTCATAAACCAGAGGACATCCAAAACTCACCTGCCCGTATCCTAACTTGTATCAAACCCCCTTCAGACTTCATTAGTCTACTTGGATTACTCTATACCGACTCCCGATTCAAATGCTCATTCCGAATGGCATTTGACTAATTGGTCAACTGGACATATCCATGTATTCAGCTGCCATTTATCTACTTTAATACGACTTTTGTTTTCTTAAAAACCTATCCTTTCACCATGCTTTTGGTCCTTGCCCAAATCCTCTAAGTGGCTGTGCCTTGATAATGTTAGTGAAGCATTTTGGGATGTTGCTACATCAAAGGCAACCAAAAAAAACAAGTTGCGAGCATTACATCTAGACTTTAAATGCACTCCTTGAATCCTGCTTATCATGTCAGACACTACACTCGAAGTGTGACATGCAAGATAACAGCACTACACCCCTAAATTCTTTAAATGGCATTGCAATTATACTGCTTGCCAAGCACTCACTTTTACTCTGAGCCTGGCACCAGATGGGCTGTATCATTTCTTCCTCTCTTTCCCATTCAAGTTGCTACCTTTATCTTTTCTAAATTCAACTAGTGGGGGATAAAAACACAGATGTAATAATATCTTCAACTTTAATTCTACTTCAAGATCTGCAAATACACTAGCCCAAAGCAACTTTGCAGAGTTATTTAACTTCAACAGCTCCAGATAGTTCCATCAATTACTAAAAAACGAGTGTTAAAATCAACTTCGAAAGACACTGCCCATAGTCAACTGGGCAAAAAAACAAAAACCGTGAAAGGCAAAACCAGACTTTGCAACAAATGTCAACACCTTATTTGCAATGATAACCAACCAGTAAAATGTGTTTATAACAATTCCATAAGAATTAACCAAATTATTGTTCCGCACATGAAGAGCTTTCTTATTTGACTCAGAGCAAATAAAACATGAAGAAAGTTTGCTGCTCAGTAAACACCTCCATGATTTAAACATTCAATAAAAGAAACGACATACTTGCTCAATTAGTTAACAATCCCCAATTTCAAATTCGACAAGCCAAAATGTAAAAGCTCATTTAAACAGTCTCGTAATACTGAAAAGCTGCTGTGACCTTGTGCAATTCTGAAAATACTTTAAGAAACTAACTATAGTAGCAAATTAATCTTTCACCCAATTGCCATTCACAGAGCTGCACAATATCCAAGCAGAAATGCAATAAATGAGCAGGAACACAACAGGCAGAGAAAGGGATGAAGTCGCTACAGTGCCAGCGCTCTAAATTTTAACACCTTTTACAGCTTGACGCCAAATACCTCACACCAGTACCAGGATAAAGTTCAACATGTTACCGATTTTAAAATGAATAATGATAAACCAAATCCAGACCCAACCCAGGCACCAAATTGGTTACCTGGACAACTGTTCAGACGCCGAGATTGTATGTTTTTCATATTTAATGACTGACAATTATTTAAAATTTAAATTATCCTAACAGTGCCAGTCCAGTATTCTAAATTCTATCACTACGAAATCCGACTTCAGATGTGGATTGGTTTATAAATCCAGACTATTGAATAGACAAGCAACAGATGTAAAATGGCATCAAACAAAAAAAATACTAGGTCTAATTACTGGTTTATCTGTTGAGGTGGAAAGAAAGAAAGGATCTCAGAAATTCTAGCCTGAGGAATAAGTTATATATTTAAATTGCTTCAGGTAACAGAGAGCAATAAAAATAATTACAAATGAAACTGACAAAATAACATACATAGTAAAATCAAATATGGCTTCATATTAGCTCATATTAAGCTTAAGAGTAATACAATTGTCTGAACTTACTACATTTTGTAACACTGACTCACAACAGATATGGATTATGTGAGGGTAAATGAGAGATGATCTTTGCATCGTGTTTAGCACAGATATTGTGGGCCGATAGACTTTTCCTATGCTATACTGTTGTGCGTTATGTTCCATATTTTCTGCAGCAAAAGTGAGCACACTCCTCATGTCTGCAGGAAATCAAATGTTGAGCCTCAGACAGAGGATTTATTTAACAACTTTTAAAAAAACATATTCCAATGCCATTTGGAAATGATTTGAAGCAGCTATATGCAAGGAATTGTTTGCAAACAAAACTGATCAATTGGCAAATGTCTACCTGCCCTTTTTCATCCCTCATCCTGAGGTTCGAGTAGTTTGTCTAAACATGCAGAGCACAATAATTGAAATTGCTGGGTGCCATTTCCACTCTGGAAGTACCAGCACAAATTCTTTTCAGCTCAAACCTCATCATGTCGACTACATTCAGATTGAGGAGTATTTGTACAAACATTAACAAACAATTGAAATTAATCTGTGTTATTCCAGAACAGAACACCTTAGATTAATAATTCAGATTACTCCACAATTCTTTGATGCAGTCAGACCAAATAAGATTTTGCTACAAATCAAGTTCTTGAAAGCAGTCTTTAATCCTCATTGCCAGGAAATTTGATATTTAAAATTTGACAATGCCCAGAAGACAAAATAGTCATTGCAAGGCATTTGCTGTTCAAAGCAGGGCAATATCATACTGACAGAACTAAGCTTTTGTCATCCTGTCTGGTGCTGTGCATGTTGTTCTATGCATCAATTACAACAAATCAAGTTGTACAGTAGGTTAATCCAGTGATAATTCTCAAATACATTCAAATCCTTTCTGTAATTATCCGTTTTTAAGAAGGAACTGCAGATGCTGGAAAATCGAAGGTAGACAAAAATGCTGGAGAAACTCAGCTGGTGAGGCAACATCTGTGGAGCGAATAGATGCTGTCTCACACGCTGAGTTTCTCCAGCATTTTTGTCTACCTGTAATTATCCTTCTTGCCAATTCAAACAATTCCTTAGGATTGTCTTCCCTTCCACATGCTGCCCTGCTTAAGTCATTTTTTCTTCATCCTTGTACACCAAATGTCTCAAGAACAGTGAAACACCCTGAGCCGCAAAAACATAAATGTCTAACATGCAGATCAAAATTGTTTTTACCTTCTGCTGATATTTCAAATTCACCACGATGTGGCCATGTCCTCCTCAGTTCTGAAGAACAGCCTTTGAAGCAGTAGCATTATTGGACTGACAAAACTAGCATTAGCTAGGTACAAAAGTAACAAAAACAGATGACATCCTGGGACCCACTGAAAACTAAATTTGAGGGGAAATGGGCAACCTATCAAAACGTGTTGTCTCATACCAAGGTTTACAACAAAGGCCTTCAGAATTGGAACTTAGAATTTCGTGTAACTTTTGAGGAAAAATATGTTTTTAAGTCAATAATTATGATGAAAGCATAGATGGAACATCACTTTGGAATTTAGAATTTCTTTTTTGTCAATAACTGATTAAATCAAAGAAGAAACATCATTTTATTTACATATGAAGTTGTAAAGTCCTTTCTATATAGCAAATAATCCTACTATATATCCATAGAAATATGATCAAACTTGAGGTATCAGGGTGCAAAAAGCCAAATTGAAAATGTTGGCTTCAAAGGGAACCCTGAAAATGGAGAGGCAGAACAGCAGAGGTACATGGGTAAGGATTTTCAGCTACTGAGATACAAATTATAGAAAAAAAGATACTTAAGGAGCCAGAAATGCAACAGCATAGGTACCTTGAGTGACAGAGTTCAAGGAGATTAGAGAAGGGAAACAACAGTCAAAAAATGGATTTGAAAACAAAAATGAGAGCTTCAGAAATTAGGCATTTGTCAAATGAAGGCAGAGGCAGATCAGCTAGCACAGGCTGATAGATGGATACTTCTTGCTTTGGTCTCAAGCAGAACCTTTGAAAACTGAAGCGTAAAAACACTATTAGGGAGAAACATAGAGGGTCAGGTAGCATACATGGAGGGAAATGGGCATTCTACAATTAGGATTGAAACCCTTTATCTGGACTATTTCCCCCAGCAGTCAGTTTTTTTTGCTCGATGCTTCTGGTCTGACCTGCTGAGGTCCTCCAGCAGATTGTTTTCTGCTACAGTTTCCAGCATCTGCACTCATGCCTTCGTAAATTTAAGGTCCCATGAAAATGGGACTCGAAATAAGAACCCTTTTAAATATCCGTGGCAGTTACAAAGGAACAGTTCAAGGCTTCAACAGTGGATGCATTTAAGCAGAAGTTGGTTGATGCTATGAAGTCGGTCTTAACGATGATACGGAAATGTATCATCCGTACATTTCACAAAGATTGTTTAAAATATAGTTCAGTGAAGTGTGAATATTTTCCATGATGTCAGCTGGGAAATTGACCAAAACAAAAATGGCTTTAGTCTATCCCGTTTTCATTGGCAGAAATTTCTGTTCACTTGTTATTACATTTTAGACAAGCAGCCAGACACTTTGGAGATAGTAAGTGAAGGTCAAGGAAGGAGATGGTGACAAGGTGAAAGTAATGTTGCTGAGGAGCTGCATGCAAATTGGAGGTCATAGAAAGATCCTCGTGGAATACCAGAGCTTAGTGTTGGGTACAGGGAGAAAACTATTACAAACGATTTTCTAGCAACTGCAAATAGTGCAAATAAAAATATTTCAGACACGCTGGAGAGCAAAATATAGACCAGATACAATAGAGAGCAGACACACATTTTACTGCAACTGCACATTTCCAAAGGATCACCATTATCATTTGCAGGATCTTTTGTTGAAAAAGGCTCACTTGTATGTTATAAATTTTGAAGACTTTGTAACTGAAACAGCCGCACACATTTTAACAAAATTCACACCATCACAGAACACGGCATGTCATTAATTTCTACACTATATTTGTTATGCATTAAAATACTACCTGGAACATATCTAGTACAAAAAAAGCTCAGATTTACACAAGGCAACCTCATAACTGAGCCCAAGTTAAAATGAGCAGAATCAATTCTATAACTGTTGTCTGGAAATCTTTTGTCAAAACTTAGTTCGTAAGTCATATGAGAAGTTGGCCATTCGGCCCGTCGAGTCTACTCCGCCATTCAATCATGGCTGATCTATCATTCTCTCTCAACCCCATTCTCTTGCCTTCTCCCCATAACCCTCGACACCCTTACTAATCAAATACCAGTCAATCGCCTGACCTAGCCTCCACATTCTGTGGCAATGAATTCCACAGATTCACCACCCTCTAACTAAAGAAATTCATCCTCTTCTCCTTATAAAGGTATGTCCTTTTATTCTGAGGTTGTGCCCTCTGGTCCTAGACTCTCCCACTAGTGGAAACATCCACTCTATCTAGGCCTTTCAGTAATTAGGTGAATGTTATAATGAGGATCAAGCTCAACAATGCTGATCCCCATAAAATAGTCAGATGACATTCACCAGATGACACAGAACAGCCGAATCAGAGCTGGGAGCACCTCAGTGATAAAAAGCAGCAAAGCATGAGTCAGCAACTGGAGGAAGAAAACTCGACAGTGGAATTGAGCTGTGGGAAGAGAAAGATAGAACCAGTACTAAGATTTCCCTATGAATTTATCACAATTCTATGCTGCTATTCAGAAGATTGCTATCCAAGATTAGATGCAGATTCATTACGAGTACACATTAATGTTTACATTCTCTCTTTCAAATACTACCTAGAAGCCTTTAATCAACTCATCATGGAAGAGATCCACAAGCCTACACTGTAAGCTTTTGCTTTAGTGTATTTTGTGCGTTATTGGCGGTAATTTATAGGAACTGCACCACCTAGTAACTTCTAACTGCAAGATATAAATAGGTTGCTGATCTCCGAGAACCGTCTACATTTGTTGCGGTGCGTGTTCACAATTGCAACCATGCAATGTGATCCTGGAATGCAGCCCAGAGTTGACGAAGGTTAGTTAACTCTGTAAAATCTGCACCATGTGCTTATTCCAATATGCTGTTATGTGCCAGCTGATAGTAGCCATTTATTGGTCCATACATCTCATAATTGGAAAAAAATGATTCTGAGAAACCCAGTGAAGAATGCATACATTCAGGGCATCTGTAAATTAGTTCAAGTGAATGAAAATATTAAGTTTAAACTTTTTAAAGCCTCTCCAATATATTTTATCACCTCAAGCCGCAAAATACAAAAACACTTTTCTTTGCCTCAGATTGCACATCCAAGATGTGAGTGGTTTCCATTTCAGAAAAAGTAACAGCAAGGGAAATATTAGCTACGACACATCACTGGCTCTTGCATTAGACCTATATGCACCACATGACCTTCAGTATTCACAAAACAGAAACGCAGTATTTTATCCAAAAATTCCTGTCCTAAAACAGGAAGTGTCCCTGCAATCTCAACACATGAACTTAAACAAAAATCAGGTTCTTCAATTTCCCCTTCTCATTCTCAGTAAATTAACATAGCTCTACCATATACATTCAACAAATTTATGTGAAAAGTAATCTATTAATAAAAACAAATTCTGTAGCCTACTCATTCTGTAACTGACTGCATTGATAGTTTTGATGTAACTTGGTTGTCTGCATATTTACATTCTTTTGATGATATTGTAACACTAGGCTGGGCTGTGAGATATTAAATGTTCAAAACTTCCATTAGTCGCAAACTTGTTTGGATATTTAATGGCAGCGAAAAAAAGTCACATGGACTTGTGAAAGTACTCCATTACTAGTGTTATCAAAGAACACCCAACTGTCAGCTTCCAGAGGAATAACAACCCGCCTTCGAAAAAATAAGCAACAAGCTTATTTGGCTCCCATTCTATTCAGCACTACACATTTGTTCCTTACAATACTGGCCCATTGTGATTGCAATACATCTCTAAAATGCACTCCATTTACCTGCCTAGGTTATTCTATAGCACCTCAAAAATCTCAACCTACACCACAGTGAAGGCATGGGCAGCAAGTGCATGGGCCCACCACTACCACCAAGCTTGCCTTTTAGTTCCACAAAAAATGACTCAATGGAAACATTTTCATTTCTTCATCGCCAGTTTAAGCACAGGAAGCGTCCAAGTAGCACACTGTGGAGCACATTTATGAGGCCTGCAGTGGCTCAGCAGCAGTTTCAATGGAATGGGCAATAAATGCCTATCTTGTCAGAAACACCCACATTCCAAAAAATGAGTAAACTAAAAGGACTTGAGACCTGGAACAACATTTCAATCCATTGCACAAAATACCTTAGACTAAAAAAGATTCTTCAATTATCAGTACTTGTTTCAGCTTTAAACCAACACTGAAGTGCTCTGAAGACAATACAAAATAATTACTAAATTAAAAAAGGCACAAGATGCACTCAATGAATCGCAATACCATCAATTATTTCCTTCCAATGTGTACAGGCATAAAAAAGGCTACACAAATGTTTTTTTTTAATGCTTGCAGACAGCCATATCAATATGTAGCTTAACTAGGTCACAAGATCACAGACCAACAATTAGCAATTATTTTCACTTTCATAGATATTCGATATCCACTACTTATTTTGTTACATCAGACATAACTGATGCAACTGAAGTTTGCCCTTCACTGGCTCATCCTGATTTGAATCAGCATTGGTGGTCAAAGTACAATTTCACTCTGGAAATAATACTGCTCCTAAATCAGTTAGTTAATTATGGAGGTCTGTTAAAACTATGTCAGATTTCTCTGCATGTAGAAACAGCAGTGGCACTGAAAGCCAACACCTCATTTGGAGGCACTAAAAGTGGGTAACCACAGCTGGTAACCCAACAGCATGCTAGCTGTGCATTAATGACTAGAGATATAGAAGAACATACTCATTACAAAATGAATGAGTCAAAAGGAAATTCCAAACTAAAGATTAGCTTTAAATGTGAGGCTAAAGGATGTCAATGTGTAATATCTTACTCCATTTGCTTTTCTCATGTTTGGCAGTGGAAAATGGCCACTATTGAATTGTTAAAGCATACATAGTAGTTCTGGGCAGCACTACATTGACTAGATTACCAAATACCAATAGCATGACATTTAATTTGAGCACAAACAGGATCTACAAGCTACTTTGTGTATAAGTACATATATTATCTTAAGGATATCCAAGCCTGAAGCTCAAAGTGTCAGGTTAAGGGAGGAAAATGTGTCTTTATTCAAACCCAATAAAGCCATAAGAAATGGTGTGACAAAAATTCTAATATAATAAAAATGAATTTAATGTGCAAAGACTAAAAAACAAATTGCAACGAATATCATCCTTTTTACCTCAGATTTGAGTGCTTGATTACTGCAAACTTTATAAATAATTGCCACATCAGATCAAAAGCTCCTGCCTACATTTTTTCCTATATCATAATGAACAATTTTTAACATAATTTGTCCCTGCCCCCGCTCCACACAAAGGAGAAAAATGCACAAGATTAAACATAATTATGCACCATGGATTAAAATAGTGCACAACATGGATTAAATTATCTTGCCTTCCAGCAAAATATAACCATGACAATTAACAGGCCCTGATTTCTAATTGGTCATCAAGAAACTAAACCAAAATCAATAGTGACATTTTGATGAAGAATAATATATAGAATATAAGATCAAATTATTGCCATATTGTGAGCTGCTGAATTAGTAAGCTACATCTCAGTCCATATTTGAAATTGTAACTTTAAAAATCTTTGCATGCTGTTAGGTTTAAGTATGCTTTGCAGATGCAAAGGCTGATTGATGTAAATGGATTGCTAACCATAAACATGGTTATAATACAGTACAACTACGTCTGTAATAGATCAACGTTCAAATATTTCAATCTACAAAATTACAGTAACATTTATGAGGTGATTTATTCCCTCCACAAATGAATAAAGTTTTTTTTGTTTTTAAGTAAGCTAATATATCTACTGAACGAGCCATGCAATTTCAAACCATAAATGGAGTTGGACTTGACTCTGGAAGAGTCTAGCACCTGCTCAAGTAGACCATCTGATATCAGTCCCAAAAGGTGGGTCATTACGCAAGACTCATTGTCATAATCAATTTCCTGGACATCTCGTCAATTAACACATGCACAAAAGCTGTTAGTTCATTTCAGGACAGTTATCTTTGATCGCTTGTGTTTGCTGTCAATCAGGTGGCAGTAAATATGTTACTAAATTTGCCTCAGCTTTCCCAAAGGAAAACCAAAGCATTCACACTTCTGTGAGCTATTTAATAATCCATGCTGGAAAATTCAGCTCAGCTGAGGGCTCCTACAATCAAATAATTCATCCACGCGTATTGTTCAGGACCACATTAAGTATTGCCAAATAACCTATTGAAGAACTGGTTTTCTTGAAACCACAGCAGAAGGAACTGCAGATACTGGTCTATGCCAAAGATAGACACAAGGTGTTGGAATAACTCAGATCAGGCTGCATCTCTGGAGAAAAAGGCTGCAGATTTGAAGAAGGCCTCGGCCCGAAACGTTACCCATCCTTTTTCTCCAGAGATGCCGTCTGACCTGCTGAGTTACTCCAACAGTTTATTCTTAAACCCACAACCCAACACTGACAATTCAGGTTAAAAAAAATAATGTTTATAAATGGCACCCCATTTCAATATTAGAATACAGTACGTTGATCCAATAAGAACTAGTGTACATTCAGTGAATAACATACAACCATACCTGTCTTCATCTCCATCGATTTGTATTGGTATTGAGAACACAGAATTTGTGAGGCTGTTCATTGGGCTGGCCACTTGTAAATTCAAAGGGTTACCAAGAATTTCAGGAATAAGAGGCTTCATGGAGGACTTGCTTTCAGCAGACTGAGAAGTCTGAGACACAAGCTGCTCGGAATTCCGTCTCTCTTCCAGGTGGCCTGTACCTTGCTGTGTGTGAAACAGGTTGGTCTGTGACACGATCGAAGATAAGTTGATTGAACCTTGCATGAGAGGAGGAAGCCCAGATTGTATTAGGCCAGTACTCCCAGTCATTGGTGTCTGAGTACTTTGCTGGGATTGAACCATTGTTACTGGAACACTTGGCATAGTAACAGACGTAGCAGATACATTAGGCACCACAGCAGGCACACTTGAAACACCAGTACTAGGCACATTTTGAATGCCAACAGCCACACTGGACAAGCCAGGTATCTGACTGATCATTCCGGATAGTGGACCCAGAGCTTGATGCTGTTGGGTTAAATGTTGTTGCACACCTGATGACCCCAAAGTTTGCTGCTGCAAGATCAGACCTTTCGTGGGACCCGGCCGAGCATTTTGCTGCCCTTGCCCACACTGACCGTCCAAGTCACCACTCTGGGCTGGCATACCCATAACATGCATTCCACTAGCAGGCGACTGCATCGCTGGCGAAGGACCCTGACTCGTCACTTGGCCAGCAGGAAGGCTCATAGTTGCAGTGTTCTGGATTACTGTACCTGGTGAAGATTGCTGTATGGCTCCTAGACCCTGCATGGCCGGCAAATGTTGCATATATTCCACATGGCTGTTTGGAACAGTAGACTGAGATGGCAGTAAATGTGGAATTGGAGAAAACTGAAACTGCTGACTCTGTGAAGCATGAGCAGCAGCTACATTAGTCTGCGAGGTTGATGTGCATGCTGTATGAACTGCCATGCCATTAATTCCCGTTTGCAGAACATTGTGCTGCCCCAAATTGCTCTGCGATATATGTTGCTGAGCCCCCACAGAAGTATAGATTTGAGTGCCAGAAGCAGCTTGAGTCACTGGAAGCCCGCAGATGGACTGCTGGCCCTTCACGAAACTTTGGTGTTGGTTGATCACATCGGTCTGAGCTAACTGCGTTACCGTGGCGTTGATGGAAGTATCAGCCAGGGAGTCTGTGCCATGCACGGACTGAACAGAGCTGGCCGTGGCTCCCAACCCACTGTCCCTGTCGGCACACTGCTGCTCAGAGGCGGTGCTACTGCTGCTGTTGTGCCTGATAGTGTCGGCCGACCTCGTCAGCATCGTGCCGTCCGAATCTCGGTCGTAAAACTCGGTGCAAGTCCACCGGCCCCTGCGAAAAGGCTCGCCCGAGCCATGGTCCAGCTTGATGACCCTGAAACGCGAGGTGCACGCCACCGCCGGTTGCATGGCCACCCCTCCGGTTGAGGTGCCGCTGACCGATGCGGAAGCGGGCAGCGTGGCTCCCGGTGCATTCCCGGGGACCGGGGTAACTGTCCCCGTCCCGGGGAGCCGGCCTCCGAAGCCTTCACGGTCGTGAGGGATGTTAGGGGAGAGCGCCCCGGGGGTGTCCGCCTCGCCCACGTTGTTGAGGGTCTCGTCGGACGAGCTGCGGTCACACACTTCGGCGTGTTCGTGGTCTGTGGCCCGGGACGACACGTCGAAGATCTCGGAGGAGATGTCCTCGGTGCGGGACTCGTCCGGGTCTTCCAGGCTCTCGGTATCCTCAGTGATGCTGTTGGCCGCCACTTGAGCCGTGGTCACGCTGGTGATCTGGAAACCGCTCTTCTTTTTAACCGGCATCTTGGAGCGAATTAAATATCCGTAGAGGTGCCGCAAGGTCGCTCTTTTCACCTCCTCGTTCCCCCCTCAAAGTCTGTGGTATTTGCTTTAACTGATAATACCTTTTACAAGGCGCTCAGATAGACCATCTTCACGTCGCGGTGGAAATATCCCAAGTGACGAGAGAAAAAAATAATAACGGCCGAATAAACCTTTCAAGAGTTCGTCGGTTGTCCTGAGGGTATGTGTGCGTTTAAATCCCCCTTCTTGCTCTCACACGCCGCCACAGTCCATGTCTGCTGCTTGCTGCTCCTCTGGCTTCAGCTCCTGGGCGAGAGGTTGCAGGCTCTACTTCCCTTGCAGTGAAGAGCACTTGCAAGGCCGTCCGTCAGTGACGGCGACACACCATCGCAGTCAGTGTTGCGGGGGCCGGGGCTCCCCCCGCTGAAAACTCTTTCCCCCTCCCCTGGTCCTACTCTGCCCTCCGAGGGAGGGAGGGAGGGAGGGAGTGAGCAGACAGTCCTGCCCAAGGGAAGGAGGGGGGGGGGGGGAATTGTCGCCTCTACCCTCACTCGATCTACCTCTTGTTGCCCGCAGCTGAGACGCCCGCCTTGCCTTCCTCCCCCAGCCACCACCACCTCCCTCCTCCTCTGCTTCCTCCTCCTCCTCCTACCCCGGGCAGGGGAGCTCGGGCCCCCGCTGCCTGGGGGAGAGAGGTCCGGGCCTGACTTTTCTCTTGACTAGCCGGAGCAGCCGAGCGATGCCATGGTCCGCCGTGCGAGAGCGCCGGGGACGAGGGACAGGGAGAGGCTCCCTACTCTGGGCCGGGGCCTTCAGCGGGAACCTGGGCCACACTCGGACTACAGACCCCCCCCCCACCTCCCGGTCGCCTCTGCTGCACAAACCGGGGATGCGAGGGAGGTGGGGAAGGGAGGGGATGAGGATCGCTTATTTATTTATTAACGAGGGCCCCCCCCGCCTCTCCTTTCAGGATCTCTCCCTCTACGTCCCTGCCGGCCTCCTCGGCGTAGAAGAAGGAAAAAGCGGCCACGACTGACTCGCCTCCCTCCCGCCCTCTGTCCCCCTCACTGCAAGATGGCTCGCAGCCTCCCGCGCTGCACCCTGGGAGCGTCCCCAACGCCGCCGTGACGTCACCGCGTATGGTGCTCGACCCGCCTTCGCGCCGCACTAACGTCACCGCGCAGACCCCCCCCCCTCAGCCCGCATTCGCGCCGCCCCTTGACGTCACCGCGAACGTTCCCTGTCATCGGGAACCCCCACCCCCCTTGATCGCGCCTCGCCCCACGCCGTCCCTTGACGTCATCGCGCATGCTCCCCTGACCGCCCCGCACGTCAATCACGGTGTCAATCCCTGCTCCACGTGTACCAGGTTTCAAATGTGAAATTGGTCTCACAAGTTCACAAGTTATAGGAGTAAGTAAAGAGGTAAGTAAGTAAGTTTGTTTATTGGTTAAGTATTCACATACAAGGAATTTGCCTTGGTGCTCCGCCCGCAAGTAACAACATGACAGAATTAGCAGAACAATGACAATAAATTGCTTTACATGGCAGAACATGGCAGAACAACAACAGACGTAGAAATAGGCCCTTCAGCCCATCGAGTCCACTCTGCCATCAATCATTTGCTATCTCTGCCTCCTAATTCCATTTTCTGCCTTCTCCCCATAACCTTTGACACCCATTCTGATAAAGAATTTGTCTATCTCTGCCTTGACTTGTCTATCTCTCCCTCAGTAGGGTTGCCAACTGCTCCATATTTGCCAGTATATTGGGCTAAATTTTGTCTCATACGGAACCACCCTTGTCCCGTATTTGGCTGCTACTTCTCGGGTCGAGGGGACTGTCGGGTAGGAGCGCTGCGTCCGAGCCAGCCTCACCCATCCCGACATAGTGCAGCCCATGGAGTGCAGCGCCTCGCCCGTGGCCCCGTCGGTCAGCAGCCCGGCCAGCTATCCAACCCGAGCCTACAGACTCTCGCTTACTGCCGACACCACCACCCCTCCTTCTCATGACCGATCATCGGTTCATGAGTTGGATGGGGTGCCGGACTTTGCGCGCGATGTCGCGCGGGCCAGAACTCCTCAATTGTCCCCAGTGTGTAGGATAGTGCTAGTGGACGGGGATCGTTGCTCGGCGTGGGCGCCGTATTTCCCTGCTGTATCTCTATACTAAACTAAATTCCACTCCCACTTACTCCATCTAGCCTTGAATATACCCAGTGACCGAGTGTCCACAACCCTCTGGGCGTTAGAATTCCAAAGATTCACAACAGTCTGAGTAATGAAATTCCTCCTGACCTCAATTCGAAATATCTAATCCCTTATCCTGCGACAATACCTCGAGTCTCGACTCTCAGGCCAAAAGAAACAAATTCTTAGCATCCCCTTTGTCAATCCCCCCATTAGTACAAAATGTACTGAGCAGCCCACTAGGTCCAATGAGTTGAGTTTGAGGCAGGTACTTGAGCAGTTATTGTCACATGTACCAAGGTACAGTGAAAAGCTTTTGTTGCGTGCTAACCAGTTAACGGAAAGACAATACATGATCAAGGGATCGAACCATTCAAAATGAACAGATACATGATCAAGGGAATAACATGAATAACGTTTAGTGCAAGATAAAACAAGTAAAATCCAATCAAAGTTAGTCTGAAGGTCTCCAATAAGATATATAGTAGCTCAGGACTGCTCTCTAGTTGTGCTAGGATGATTGAGTTACCTGATAGCAGCTGGGAAGAAACTGTCCCTGAATCCAGAGGTGTGGTTTTCATACTTCTATACCTTTTGCCCCATGGGAGAGGGGGAAAGAGCTAGTGGCTGGGGTTCAACTCATCCTTGATTATGCTAGTTGGCTTGCCGAGGCAGCGTGAGGTGTAAATAGAGTAAATGGAAGAGAAGTTGGTTTGTGTGATGGTCTGGGGTGTGTCCACAATTCTCTGCAAAACTTGGATGGAGCTGTTCCCAAATCATGCTATGATGCATCATGATAAAATGCCTTCTGCAGTGCATAAGTAGAAGTTGGTAAGAGTTGTTGGGGACATGCCGAACTTCCTAAGCCTTCTAAGGAAGAAGAGACGTTCGAGTGGTTTCTTGGCTATTACTTCAATATGGGTGGTCCAGGAGAAGTTATTGGTGATATTTACACCGAGGAATCTTTCACCCATCTCTACTTCGGCATCATCACTGCAAACCAAGTTATGTGTATCACTTCGCTTCCTGAAGTCGAACACTATCTCCTTTGTCTTGCTGACATTGAGAAAAAGGTTGTTGTCTGGACTCCAGGTCACGACGTTCTCAATCCCCTACCTGTGCTCATTATTTGATACCCGGCGCACAATGGTGGTGTTGTCTGAAAATTTATAAATTGAATTACATTTATATATGACTGCACAGTCTAGCAATGTTACAAAATTTTGAGATTTAAAATATCAAGTCTGCAATTTATCCCATCAGATAAAGCATAAAAAGAAGTTTAATTCGACACCTAATTCACTTTCATATCTTCAGCATTAAAAAGGTTATGGCCATTTTCATACTCGGAGCATATTGTTCCCTATTGTCTTTCCATTAACACAAAAGTTGTGATCAAGGACAGTCAAAAGCCCATAACTTTCTTAAAAATTAAGAGAACTGAAAGACATTTTCAATTATTATAGATTGAAGCATTCTGAAACAAATATGAAACAATCTTACTTGGATGACCTGGAATTAAGGTATATAATTAGTTAGTTACCCAATTGTAGCTAATTACAAAATTCAATTACTAGATCTAAACATCTATCCATTTCTTAAGAAAATATTAACATTTTTTAAAAAGCCTAAGTGCCCAAAGAATATTCACACAAGAATTCACAATATAACATGATTTTTAAATCTCATTGTCATGAATTTATAGGCCAAATGGAAGGAATTTAGTGTTTAATGCCCCTAAATTAATGGCCATTTAAATCAGCTTGCGAGTGGGATTTTATGGAATGCGATGGATTGGAACGTTGCGGTTGCGGTGAATTTAATCCCCATATCGGCATGAAAAATACTGAAGGTTCGTATGGGGAATAAATCACCGTTTCACAACATGAAATTTTGATTAAGGTCATCTAAACAAACAAGTTTATATGTAAAAATAAACAGCTTTCCTTTACCTGTCCCCTACGTAAAATCCGTCCCCGTTGTCGGCGTTCACGGCATTAGAAGCTCATTTTTATTTTACTCCAGCGCTGAAATTGTTGGGCAATTAAAAAATTTTTTTTCACATACCGGCAGTCGGAACGAATCTTCAGAACAAGCTCACACTTCGAGAAAATAAAGCTCCGGAAGGCAGGGGAAAACCGCAATTTAACCCCCCCCCCCCCCCCCCCCCTCAAAGGCGCCAAAGTCGCGCACACGACCGGTGACAGAACTGCAGTGCCGCTAAAGGTAAGTTTTGTAACATACCAACACAGTCATGAGTGTGCAAGGAGTAAAGAATAGGGATGAGAATGCATCTTTGCGGAGCATCATGTTTGAGGATTTTCGTTGAGGATGATTTAGCCCCTATTGTCACTGATTGGGGTCTGTTGGTCAAAAGGTCAAGGATCCAGTTGCAGAGATGAGTGCTGACTCCAAGTCCTGCAAGTTTGGTGATGAGCTTGGAGGATATAATGGTGTTAGCGGCAGAGCTGTAGTTTCTGAATATGAGTCTGACATATGTGTCTCTCTTATCCAGGTGTTCCAGGGATGAATGTAGGGCCAGGGCGATGGCATCGGAGTGGCGGTAGGCAAACAGCAGTGGGTCAAGGTTGCTTGGTAGACTGGACTTTCTATATCTAGCTTCTCAAAACATTTCATGATGGTGGATGTAAAGGCTAGTGAACGGTAGTCATTTAGGCATGAGATCTTGGTTTTCTTTGGCACCAGCATAATGGTGGTCTTCTTGAAGCAAGTGTGTACCTCAGAATGGAGTAGGGAGAGATTAGAAATTCCATGAATATTCCCACTAGCTGGTTGGTGCAGCTACAATGGACACTACCAGGAACTCCGTATGGGTCAGTTATTTTCCCTGGGTTCACTTTCAGGAAGGCCGATCTAATCTCTGCAACAGTGACCCTGGGAAGAGGCACACTTTAGTCTGAAGGGACGGGTGTCATCTCCCAATTGGCCTTCTGCTCAAAGCAGGTATAGAAAGCATTCAGTTCATCCGGTAGGGCCACACTATCACCACTAATGTTGACTGACTTCGCTTTTCACCCAGTTATTGTACTCAGACCTTGCCACTGAGTGGGTCCAGGTGATTATACTGGGACTCAAGTTTGTCCCGGTATTGTCTCTTGGCATCCTTGATGGCTTTGCGGAGAACATAGCGGCTTGGCGGTAGAGTTGCTACCTCACAGTGCCGGAGACCCAGGTTCGATCCTGACATCGGATGCTGCCTATACAGTGTTTGTATGTTCTCCCTGTGACCAAGTGGATTTGTCCCTTCTCCAGATTCTTCTCACATTCCCACCCACATACTACAGGCTTTGCTAAAATTGTAAATTGTTCCTAGTGCATCTAGTGTTAGTGTACGGGGTGATAGCTGGTCAACTTGCACTCGGTGGGCCGAAGGGCCTGTTTCTACACTGTATCTCTATAGTCTAAAGTCTAGGGCGAAGTACAGAGACCATTTGTAGAGTCCCAAGCTGAACGATTGATCAGGAGCATCGCAACCACATTCAATCTGCACCCTCCTGATCTGTGTGATTCCATTACTGATTTGCTGTCTGCCTGGAGTTTGCACGTTCTCACTGTGACGGCTTGGGATTCCTCCAGGTTTCCTCACACATCCGAAAGACATGTGGGTTTGTAGGTTAATTGGCCTCTGTAAATTGCCTTGAGTGTGCAGGGAGAGGATGAGAAGGTGGGATAACATAGAACAAGTGTGAACGGGTGATCAATGGTCAGAATGGACTCAGTGTGCTAAAGGGCGTGTTTCCATGCTGTATCTCTAAACTAAACTAAACTCTACTTTCCCACCCTTTGGGGTGGCACGTTAGGGCAGCGGTAGAGTTGCTATCTTACAGCGCCAGAGGCCCGGTTTTGATCCTGACTATGGGCGCTGTTTCTTCGTAGTTTGTACATTCTCCCTATAATCTTATGGTTTTTCTCTGGGTGCTCTGGTTTCCTCCCATGCTCCAAACACGTAGGATGATAGGCTTCTGTACATTGTCCCCAGTGCGTAGGATAGTGCTAGTGAGCAGGGGTCGCTGGTCGATGCGGGCATTGTGTTTCCGCGCTGTATCTCTAAACTAAACTAAACTCCACTCTCCCGCCTACTCCCTCTGCCATTAATCTTAGCCTTGAATACACCCAGTGACCGAATGTCCACAACCCTCTGGGCCTTTGAATTCCAAAGATTCACAACAGTCTGAGTGATGAAATTCCTTCTGACCTCAATTCTAAATATCTGATCCCTTATCCTGAGACAATACCTCGAGTCTCGTCTCTCAGGCCAAAAGAAACAAGCTCTCAGCATCCCCCTTGTCAAGGCCCTTTAGAATCGTGTATGAGTATTCTTCAAGGCTTCAAACTGCTCCGTGTTATTTATTGTAAAAGGGTTAAAGTTCCAGTTTAAATAACAAAGACAGGAATTTCAGACAAATCCATTTGGTGATCTATGTTTGCAAACCATAGTGTAATTTTTTTTTCAGGCCTGGTTTTTGTATGCACCAGATGTGATTTTTTCTGAGACCTAGCCAGATACGGCAAAATCTCGGCTTTCAATGGCTATTTAACTAGGTTAGTTATTACCAATATTATTACAATTATTATTAGGTAATCAAATGTTTGATACCCTTTTCAGACTTTTAGATTTTAGAGATACAGTGTGGAAACAAGCCCATCAGCACACCGAGTCTACGTTGACCATCGATCATCCCGTACACAAGAACTACCCTACACACTAGGAACAATTTACAATTTACAGAAGCTAATTAAACTACAAGCTTGGACGTTTTGGGGGTATGGGAGGAAACCAACGCACCCGGAGAAAACCCATGCGGTTAAAGGGAGAACGTAAAGATCCGTACAGGCGGCACTCATAGTCAAGATCGAATCCGAGTCTCTGGCGTTGTAAGGCAGCAATTCAACCGCTGTGCCACTAAACCACCCCAAATTTTAAATTATATGTTTCATTTGTCCCCTTTCATTATCCTCAAGCCAGCAGATACAAGCCTAGACCATCCAAACTTTATACATGGCAACCAGCTGTTAGTTGAGTTAACTTCCTCTGAACGACATCCAAAGCATTAACATCCTTCCTTAAATAAGGAGATGAGTAGTGTATCCAGTATTCCTAGTCATATGCTGGTCATGAACGCAAGTTAAATTTACTTTAGCTTATATATATTTTCTTTTTCATGTTTAATATTTAGCTTTCTTGATCTGTGACTGGAATTGGAAATTGGATTGGAAAAGACTGAGACGGCTTTAAATGCAAATGTGGTCAGCATAGAGTACATGAAGTGAGATCTACTTCACTGCTATTCCACCTATAAAAAAATATTCAGTAACTTCCTTAACTTATCCAATTATAGCATTTGGCTAGTCTCAAAAGAATAATAACATTTTCTACTCTCTTGTTTTTTCTGTGGTGAAATATTGGTAGATTCATAATACCCTTTCAATTTATTCAACTCTCCGAGCTCAATTCAACTTGAAGTCTTAATTAATGGTTCCAATAAGTTAAAATGTAATATGATATTAAAAGCAAATAAAATGAACGATGGATTCACACTGGTATTCTTGTAATAACACATAAACCCCACAGTTAAATATATAATACATTATGTACCACATCCAGATTTATGGTTTGATAAGGCATGCACTATCAGTTAAATTACAACTTAATTCAAAATAAATTGTACTGATGGATTTGGACTAAAAATTGAGAATCAGGCTTTAAGAAAGAGCCAGACAATTTATTGATTTATGGGGTCAATATGGTCTCGACAATTAAGTTGGTAATAAATTTGCACGGATGAAAACAGCCACAAAAAAGGCAATGTGAATTCAAGGCAAAATTCTGCAATGTCAGTCAATATCTGAAAAGAAATATGAATTTAGCATTTATTGTGAGCCCACCCCCCTTCGCTCCATAACTTTAACGTGGATTTTTACCCGTCCTGGGAATTGATATTTTTATTGTTAATATTTTTATGTTAGCATCTTCCTTAAGATTATGAGAAAAATGAATTTCAGTCAAGCATATTGCTACATTGAATAAAGAAAGGCCTGGACAGAGTGGATGTGGAGAGGATGTTTCCAGTAGTGGGAGAGTCTAGGTCCAGAGGGCACAGCCTCAGAATAAAAGGACATACTTTTGGAATGGAGATGAGGAGGAATTTCTGTAGCCAGAAGGTGGTGAATCTGTGGAATTCATTGCCACAGACAGCAGTGGAGGCCAAGTCATTTGGTATTTATAAAGCAGATATTGACAGGTTCTTGATTAGACTTTAGAGCAAGAAAACAGGCCCTTTCAGTAATCACCCGCACACTAACACTATCCTACACACTAGAGACAATTTACAATTTTACCAAAGCCAATTAACCTACAAACCTGTATGTCTTAGGCATGAGGGAGGGAACCAGAGCATCCGGAGGCCACGTGGGATTTCTCTCAGTGCTCTGTTTCCTACATTCAAGATTCAAGATTCAAGAGAGTTTATTGTCATGTGTCCCTGATAGGACAATGAAATTCTTGCTTTGCTTCAGCACAACAGAACATAGTAGGCATTGAATACAAAACAGATCAGTGTGTCCGTATACCATTATATAAATGTATACACACATTATTAAATAAACTGATAAAGTGCAAATAAACAGATAATGGGCTATTAATGTTCAGAGTTTTGTCCGAGACGAATTTAATAGCCTGATGGCTGTGGGGAAGTAGATATTCCTGAACCTGGTCGTTGCAGTCTTCAAGTTCCTGTACCTTCTACCTGAAGGTAGCGGGGAGATGAGTGTGTGGCCAGGATGGTGTGGGTCCTTGATGATGCTGCCAGCCTTTTTGAGGCAGCGACTGTGATAAATCCCCTCAATGGTAGGGAGGTCAGAGCCGATGATGGACTGGGCAGTGTTTACTACTTTTTGTAGTCATTTCCGCTCCAGGGCGCTCAAGTTGCCAAACCAAGCCACGATGCAACCGGTCAGCAAGCTCTCTACTGTGCACCTGTTGAAGTTTTTAAAGCTTTTAAAGCAGAAATTGACTGATTCTTGATTAGTACAGGGGTTGTCAAAGGTTATGGGGAGAAGGCAGGAGAATGGGGTTGAGAGAGAAAGATAAATCAGCCATGATTCCTTCACTCCAGAGATGCTGCCTGTCCCGCTGAGTTACTCCAGCATTTTGTGTCTACCTTCAATTTAAACCAGCATCTGCAGTTCTTTCCCACACAGCCATGATTGAATGGCGGAGTAGACTTGTTGGGCCAAATTGCCTAATTCTTCTTCAATGACATGAACTTGTATTGAGTTTTTTATTTACGGAACTTCTTTTTATGTTTGTTTATTATATTGTCTACTGAGTACTGTGTTTAGAAATCTGTAAGTAAGAATTTATGCTGCTGTAAGTAAGAATTTCATTGTTCTGTTTTGGTACATATGGCAATAAAAAACTCGCTTGATTTGTGAAACATGCCTGCAAGGCCAAATGGTCAACGTCTCCTAATTCATATGTTTTAATGCAAGCTAATATCATCAAAGGGGTGGGAGATTGCAACCTTCACGTGGTCCACCCTGTTTTGACGAATGCAATCAACCTGGCGTGCACAAACAGAAGATCAAACAGAACGAGATGTCTTACAACTTTAGGCTGTGCACTCCATACGCAAGAAGAAGAATATCATCAAAGACCCACATTTGCCTTGACCTCGCTCTCATTTCTCTCCTTACCATCGGGAAGAAGGTACAGGTTTCCGAAAACCATGACCATCAGGTTCCAGATTAGATTCTTCTAGCAACCACCAGGCTCTTGAACACTGCACAACACTAACTTCAACCGAACTTCTTTGGACTGTCTTTGGTTGCACTAAGTAGTTTGGGGTTTTGTCTTGCACTAGTATTGTGGTGATTTATTGGTTGAATTTTAGTTTATTTTCTATAATCTATGCATGCTGTGTTTACGGGGCTATTATGCTGCTGCAAGTAAGAATTTCATTGAAGATAGACACAAGAAGACAGAATTTCATTGTCCTATCTGGCATAAATGACAATAAACTCTCTTGACTTGACTTGACTTGACACTCAGCGGGACAGGCAGCATCTCTGGAGAGAAGAAATGGGTGACATTTCTTCAGACTCTGAAGAAGGGTCTCGACCCGAAACGTCAATCATTCCTTCTCTCCGGAGATGCTGCCTGTCCCGTTGAGTTACTCCAACATTTTGTGTCTGTATTGGTTTAAACCAGCATCTGCAGTTCCTTCCTACACTAAGAATTACATTGTTCTGTCGTTGTTACATATGACATTAAAACACTCTCGACTCTTTAATTATATAGGAGCTGATCGGTAATTATTAACGATAATTTCACAATCACAGCACAATTGTTTCCAGTAAACCATGTTAACTCTGAGAACTAATGTCTTTCCGAGACCATGAAGTTTATTTTCTGTCTGTCATGTTGCCAAAGGTCCCATTTTGGCTTTGGTTTGCAAAACGTGATAGAGGAGAGTATTCAGGAGTTGATCAGACTAATTTGAGTGTTCTCAAGTATCACCAATAGCTTGTACGGTAAGGCCAAGTGTTTAGTGAGAGATCTAAATGGCCAAATGCTAGAAAATTGTTTTCATACATCATTGGGATTTAGGCTGGTTATTATGTTACTAGCCAACAAAGAGCATCTGGCAATATTTACCAAATAAAGGCACCAGATTGTGAGCATTGACCAACCGAAAAGATTAACTTTCCATCTTCGGCTTAAGATATTTTGTGCAGGGTGCAAAGAATGTTGAAATGTGAACAGATATTAGGGGTGGGAGGCAATTGCAGTCTCTTAAATATAAACATTTTTTGTCCATCCCTGATTTCCCTAGAATCGGCGGCGATGAGTAGGCTTCTGGATATCTGGAACACGCTGCCAAAGCAGTAAGTGGAAATAGGTACAATCAGTAAAGACATAAAGTACTGGAGTAACTCAGCGGGTCAGGCAGCAACCCCATAGAACATGAATAGGTGACATTTCAGGTCGGGACCCTTCTTCACATGGATAGGTGACATCTCGTAAAAGAAATGGGGCGGCACGATGGTGCAGCAGTAGAGTTGCTGCCTTACAGCGGTAGTGACCCGAATTCGATCCTGAATATGGGTGCTGTCTGCACGGAGTTAGTACATTCTTCCTGTGACAGCGTGGGCTTTCTCCAGGTGCTCTGGTTTCTTCCCACACTCTTGTATCTTGGAGTAGCTTTCTGGTGTAGCTGCAAAGCATTTGGCAAATGTGACGCATTGCAGCTATAAAGGGAAAAATAATGAAGCGGGTGAATGGTGAATTCATCAATCACACTATTAATTAGGAAGAAAATAACAAAAGTACAGAAAAAACTGAAATGAGAAAATGACAATTCTGGAAATAGGCAGTTATTTGAAAGGAGAGTAGATGGATATAAATCTAAAAAAAAACTGCGGTTGTTGGCAAAGTCATTGACTTGAAATGTTAACTGTTGAAAATTGTCTGACCTGCTTAGCTTTTCAAGCACTCTGTTTTTTACTTGAGGTGGCTAACACCTCAGGAAGAATTGTACATTAGGCCTTGAACTCATCTGCTTATTGTGACTGCACTTTGTGGCTGCTTAATTGGCTTCACAGGAGTTCGGGAGGTTCAGAGGTTGTGAAAGAAAATGCAAGTTTTTCTTATTTTATTTCTGTATCCGTGCCTGATTCAGTATTGACTTTGAGATCCTTTAAATCTGTGTCACAGATATAGATGGAGAATGATAACTGCACAAAACATACAACAGTACAGCACAGGAACAGGCCTTTCGACCCACAATGCCTGTGCCGAAAATGATGCCAAGACCAACTCTTATTTGCCTCACATAATGCATGACCCTCCATTGCCTGCATATCCATGTGCTTTGGGGGGTGGGGGGGGGGGGGGGGGGAGGAGGAGATGTTGTGTGGGTGGGGAGGAGATGTGGGGTGGGTGGGGGTTAGATTTGTTTCAGAGTGAAAGGGGATGAGAGGATGTGATTATGGAAATAGAGATTTGGCGGTTCTCTTGGATTTTGGGAGTGAGTGTCCCATTCAAACTACCCTTGGTTTCTATTGAATTCTTTCCGACTTAAGGGCCTGCCCCACTGTACGAGGTAATTCAAGAGTTCTCCCGAGTTTTCCACTGATTCAAACTCGGAGAATGTTTGTAGCGGGTCCGGAGGAGTTTGTGGATGTCTCGTAGCAGTTTGTACAAGTAAAAAGTAACAATTTTTTTCATCAAGAGTATTTTTTTAACTCGTGGACATTTTTCACAGTGTTGAAAAAACGTCACGAGTTTACCGGATTTCCCGAGTACCTACCGTTACTCGTACGAGCCGCTACGGGACATTCACGAGCCGCTACGGGACCTGCTACGGACGTTCTCCGAATTCGAATCAGGGGAAAACTCGGGGGAACTCTTGATTTACCTCGTACAGTGGGACAGGCCCTTTACTCTTGGCTATGTTATATTCTTGGTCACCAGTTTTGATTTCTAGTGGAAATGTGGAAATGTTGCCCTCCTGCAACCAAAGGATGCACAGATGAAAAGTCTATATACTTACAAAACTCTCATCTTGTCCTTTCCCGGTTTGCGTTGTTTTTAAATTTGCGCAAAAACGGTACCCGATAGCGCCACCTTATTCGCTATTCTCCTGTGCTGCAAGTGCATCAAGTTTTATTCCGATCGGTGAAATATCACAAAAGTTATTCGTCTGTCATTTGCCCGGTCGACGACGCCCCTTCCGGCATCCGCTGTCAATCACCGGCGTCGAGAATAAAGCTGAAGGAGTGGAGTGAGCAGAGTGTGGGCTGTGTTCCGCGGGCGGGGGGCTGTGTTCCGCGGGCGGGGGCTGTGTTCCAACGGCGGGTGCTGTGTTCCGTGGGTGGGGGCTGTGTTCCGCGGGCGGGAGCTGTGTTTGCGGGCGGGGGTGTGTTCCGCGGGCGGGGGTGGCGGCGGCCACCACGACGGGCTGGGAGCCGATGAGTGTCGCTGGGGCTGGGAGCTGCTGAGTGCGACAGGCACCGGTGACGGGAGCCATTGAGTGAGTCCGGAGCCGAGTCCTGCAGCCAAGGAGTGCGGTCGGAGCCGGGGCAGGGAGCCGCTGAGCCCACACACCCCCCTGCCCCCCCACCACTCCTCCCACACCCCCCTCCCACCACCCCCGTCCCAACGATTGTCCAAATAGCATTTATACATAGTACAGTAACACTGATTTTCCAGCACCCTTGGTTCCAGAGCCTTGCTAGATTTTTTGTTTTGCCAGATCAACAGCAATTGGTCACAGTGGCACAGCGGTAGAATTATTGCCTTACAGCGGCAGGGAACCTGGTTCGCTCCTGACCATGGATGCAGTGTGTATGGAGTTTGTACGTTCTCCCCGTGACCGGCTGGGTTTTCTCCGAGAGCTCCAGTTTCCTCCCACATTCCAAAGTGGTTGGAAGGTTTGTAGGCTAATTGGCTTCTGTAAATTGCCCCTAGTGTGTAGGATAGTGCAAGTGTACCGGGTGATCGCTGGTCGGCATGGTCTCGGTGGGCAGAAGGGCCCAAGCTGTATCTCAAAAGTCTAAAATAAAGGTCACATAATAATAAAACATGATCATTATAAAGCGGGTTGATGTCCCGGCTCGATGTGTTGATTTATCCACAGAACAAGAAGGGAGAAGACGGGAGACGTGGGGGCAGAGTCACCGGCACACAACGTAAGGTAAAACTGCACAACAAACCCAGTTGTGTTGCTGTTCGGGGACTACCTTGTTACTCTCTCCGTAAGTACCCGAGTCAGGCCCTCTCACTTCATCTCCAATTGTGCAACGAGCAGCCCTAAGGCTCAGACACGTTCCCAATCAGACATTTCTTAAAACAGGAGAAAAATGTTTCCACGGACATTCCAAAGACTTCTGGAAGACAGGTACGCTCACGTATACTGCAGCTGTGAAGAATTGGCATTGTATGGTAATTTATTTGGATTAAAGAAGGTGCCGGTCCATCAGATGCCGGAAAATCGGTGGTGTACATGTATTTTCTGGTTTGATTTGATAGAATGCAAAACCTAGATACACGTGATGTTAATTAATCTAAACCGATCCCCCATCCTACCCCCTATTTAACGTCGCAATCCTAATGGTTGCATCACCTTCAGTGGTTCCTGCAATGTACACGGTGCTATTCATCAACTGCACTTAAAGCATTATCACCGGTTATAAAAAGATTAAAATTGTTCCCACGAACTCCAAAATACATACTACCGGAGTAACAGTAACATTGGAATGATTTAAAACTGTAATCAGTGTAATCTCTGAGTTTCTGGTGCAATTTGTCCACTATAAAGATTGCAACATAGTCATCAGACCTGGTTATCTGTTATTCTTTATTTATTCTTCAGAGCTTGTTCGGTAATTGCACTGCTCAAAGGATCAATATTTTATACCTGTCAATTTATCAAATAGTTGAAATGTGAAATAGCAATTAATGAGCACAACAATGAATGCTGCCTGACCTCCTGAGTCCCTCCAGCAGTTTGTATTTTGCTTATCTTTCTGTAGTCTCTTGTGTCTCCATTCAATTCTTTATAAAGTCACCCAACAAAGTTTCATTGAAGAGCAAGAAGCACTACAAGCAATTATGAAATGTCTATCATTTAGCTTGTTTAACCGACTATTTTGTATATATGGGCAAGAGTAATATAAGTAAGTAACTTACTTACTTGCTTATATGAGCAAGAAAGGCAGCAAGAAAGAGTCAGGAGTTTTTTATTGTCATAGGGTGGCATGGTGGCGCAGCATTAGAGTTGCTGCCTTACAACGCCTGTGACCCGGGTTCGATCCTGACCATGGGTGCTGTTTATATGGAGTTTGCACATTCTCCCCCGACTACAGGGGTTTTCTCCAGGTGTTCCGGTTTCCTCCCACATTCCAAAGACGTGCAAGTTTCTAGGTTAATTGGCCTCTGTAAAATTGCCCCTAGTGTCTATTGTACGGGTCATCATTGGTCGGCATGGACTCCACGCTGCACCTCTAAAATAAACTAAACTAAACAAAACTAAACTAAGTTAAACCAAACTATACTAAAATAAACTAAACCTTTCCCAGGATTTTAATGTCTAGAGCAAGATTGTTGCTCTAGCACCTCTCAATCTGATTGCCCATCTCCTTCCCGTTCTCCAACTCGTGGTGATCCACCATCTGCCCAACAATGGTGGTATTGTCGGTGAATTTAAAGATGACTTTGGAGCTGTGGCTGGGCACACGGTCATGAGTATAGAGAGTAGATCAGGGGACTGACGACGCAGCCTTGAGGTGCTCCTGTATTAAGGGTCAGTGAGGAGGAGCTGTACAGTAGTATACAGCCCATTCATTCTGATCGAGGTCTGCTGATGAGGAAGTTCGGGATACAGTTGCCTATGGAGGAGAGAGACCAACTTCCCTGAGTTTGATCAGAAAAATCCTGATCCAAAACATTATATGTCCATTTCCCTCCACTGTTGCTTCCTGACCTGCTGAGTTCCTCCAATACTGTGTGTTTTACTCAAGATTCCAGCATCTGCCGTTCATTGTGTTTTCCTGATTTTTATTATGTTTGGAGGGTTGATGATGTTAAATCAAGTTGTAGTCGATGAACGACAGCCTGTGTTGCAATTGTTCAAGCATCCCAGCAGATAAAATTCATATGTTTCTATTATGTTTTTCCCAAATGCAAAACTCAAAAGTGGGTGGATGAAAGAATAGGATTAGCAAAACATATAATACCTCCAGCAATTTGTGTTCTGCTCAAGATTCCCACAATCACAGTTCATTGTGCCTCTGTCTTAACTTTGACTTTATTTGGGTTTAGTCCTGTTAAGGGGCTGTCCAACTGCGGCGACCTAATTGGCAAGTTTAGAAGAGTTTGCCCTCGACTCATACTCGCAGCATGGTCGACACGAGGTCCTAGGAGGTCTTTGTAATTCTCCTTCATGCCCGAGAGTAGTCCCTGCGTACTCAAGTCCTCAGCTAGGTCACGGCGTTTTTTTTTCAACATGCTGAAAGATGCCCGTGAGTAAAAAAAAGGTTGACATGGAAAAAATCAATATTTCTTTACTCATAGGTATAGTCAGGGTAGATCATAGTAGGTCGGGATGCTATCCTAGGTAATCAAAGGCAATTGAAGGTAGTTGAAGGTAAAGCTCTTTGAGAAAAAAATGGTAAGTAAACTGACCGGTAATGTTAAATGCCTGCTAAACTTTATTAAACGTTGTCTGGCTTCTTAAAAGTGTCTCCACTCCTTCTCCCTTCCCTTCTCTCCCCCTTCTCTCCCCTTCTCTCCCCCCCCCCCCCCCCCCCCCCGCGCTCTCTAAAGGACTTACCGTACTGTGCCAGCCGTCTTTTACCTTCCTGTTCATTGCGGGTGTGAATTTCAGACAGCGCTCCCCCGCTTTCCCTGTCCCCCGCCTTTGCGACGTGTTTGTGTGTGTGTGTATGTGTAGACGGTCGATCCGGCTCGCGGTTTCATCGCTGACAGTCGAACCAACTTGAGGTTTTTCAGGTCGAAGAAAGTCGCGTCAGTGGGATAGGCCCTTTAGTCCTGTTTATTGAAAAAAACACTGAATGCTCTCGCTCATTTCAGAATGTGCTCCATCATGTCCAATCGCATTGCCCATTGCGCAGGAGAGGTATAGATTCTTGTCAGTCTATTAGTGATGATGGCATAAGGAGGGGAGTGCAGAGTTGGGGCTTACATCTTTTGCACATCTTTTGAGTGTGAGAGGAAACTGGAGCACCCGGAGAAAACTCACGCGGTACAAACTTTGTACAGATAGCGCCCGTCGTTAGGATTGAACCAAGGTCTCTGCCGCTGTATAGCTGCGCCACTGTGTCGATCCGTCTTTGGACTGAAAGGTCATCTGTTCATTTTCCTCCCAGATCCTGCCTAACCTGATGAGTTCCACCAGCATCAAGTTTCCAGCATCTGCAGTCCCTTATGGCTCCATACACACAGCTGGGTTGATCCATTGGATAGCAAACCTCACTGTTAAATGAATAATATTGAGGAAAACAACAGTAGATAAAAGAATTAAGCAGGTGTTCAAGTTCCTCCTGACGTCTGCTAACGGCTCAATTTTTTGAAACTGATTTTACCACTGAGTCTTTTGAAACAGAAGTGGATTAAAGAGAGGGATTAAAATGTTTAATGAAAGTCCAATTAAATGTAACTGGATTATATTCTCTGTGATCCTCTTGATCTTCTTGTCATGGCAATCACTGAATCCGTTTCTCTTTCCCTTGATGGGTACAATGCAAAGCCCACTCAGCATCGGTGAGATCTTGAACCCAATGACTTCAGGCGTTAGACTTTAGAAATACAGTGTGGAAACATGTCCCACTGTGTCCACGCAGGCCAGCGATCACTCTTTACACTAACACTATCCCATACAATTTATAATTGACATAAGCCAATTAACCTATAAACCTGCATGTCTTTGGAGTATAGGAGGAAACCGGAGCACCTGAAGAAAGCCCACGTGGTTACAGGGGGAACATACAAACTCCATACAGACAGCATCCCATTATCAGGATCGAACCTGGGCCTCTGGCGCTGCAAGGCAGCAACTCTACTACTGTGCCACCGTGCTGCAAGTTCATGTTAATTCTCACTCTACCTGGCTTGGTTCCATAATCATATAGTTAAAAAGTCAAATTGAAGGTTAATTGGCTTCTGTAAATTGTCCCTTGTTTGTAGGATAGAGCTTGTGTATGGGTGATAGGGCTCAGTGAGCCAAAGGGCCTGTTTCCATGCTGTATCTCAAAACTAATCTAAACTAAACTAAACTTAAACAAATCACGGTTGAGGCTATTTTAAGAGATCATGTGGTGCAGCTAGTATAGCTGAATAACTCCATAATTCTATGGCTCTACACATGCCTTGAGATTAATGCACCTGAAGACAGGGTACAGGGCATAGCTAGTAGTGCTACTGCCTCACAACGCCAGAGACCCAGCTTCGATCCTGACTATAAGTGCTGTCTGTATGGAGTTTGACGTTCTCCCTATGACTGCTTAGATTTCCACTGGGTGCCTCCAACATCTTAAAGACGTGAGGGTTTATAGGTTAATAGGCTGCTGTATATTGCTCTTGTCACTTGGGAGTGGATGAGAAAGTGGCATAACGTAGAACTAGCGTGAACCAGTGATCGATGGTTGGTGTGGACTCGGTGGTCCAAACGGCCCGTTTCCATTCTGTTACCTCATTCAAAAGTTCCCTCCGCAAATTTCCACCCGGTGGAAATCTAAGCAGTCTCCGCAGATGCTGCCTGACCCATTTGGCTCCTTCAACAAAATCGAGAGGACACGCACTTAAAAGTTGGATTTTAGCAGGTCTCCTCATTTACTCCAGTGCTAAATAAACTTGCATTTCTGCTATCCTTATCTTACTGTACATCTTTTATCTTTTCACATCTGGCCTTCGTCCAACCATCTACCATCGGAAATCCCCTATCACTCGTCAGACATTGTCCGGCTCCTCCTCTCTTTCAGCTTTCTCCTTCCACCACCATGAGCCTGAAGAAGGGTCGCTACCAAAACCTCACCTATCCATAACAACGACACAAAGTGCGGGAGTAACTCAGCTGGTCAGGTAGCATCTCTGGGGAAAAAGGACAGGTGACGTTTTGGGTCAGGACCCAGGTCAGTATGAATAGTATGAAGGGAACAATCAGCATCTGCAGTTCCTTGTTTCTACATCACCTATCCATGTTCTCCAGTGGTATTGCCTAACCCACTGAGTTACTGCAGCACTTTGTGTCTTTTTTTTGGTAGACCAGCTTCTGCAGCAGCTTGTTTGTGTAAGTGAGTCTTACTTGGTAAGAAAAAAATCCTCTGTCCTTCTTATAGCAATGTTACAAAATTTTGAGATTTAAAAAATCAAGTCTGCAATTTATCCCATCAGATAAAGCATAAAAAGAAGTTTAATTTGACACCTAATTTACTTTCATATCTTCAGTATTAAGAAAGTTATGGCCATTTTCATACTCAGAAATTAGCATCTTGTTCCCCATTGCCTTTCAATTGACAACTCAAAAGCTGTGATCTGGAAAAGTTATAAGCCCATAACTTTCTTAAAAATTAAGAGAACTCAATGAAATTTTCAGTTATTATAGATTGAAGCATCCTGAAACAAAGATGAAACAATCTTACTTGGATGACCTGAAATTAAAGCATATAATTAGTTAGTTATCTAATTGTAGCTAATTACAAAATTCAATGAGTAGATCTAAACATCTATCCATTTCTTAAGAAAATATAAACTTTTTTTTAATTGCCTAAGAGTCCAAATAACATTCACACAATAACCCACAATATAACATAATTTTTAAATCTCATTTTCATGAATTTCTGGGCCAAATGGAAGGAATTTAGTGTTTAATGCCTGTAAATTAATGGCCATTTAAATCAACTAGCGAGTGGGTTTTAGTGGAATGCGGTGGATTGGAACGTTGCGGTTAGCGGTGAAGTCGGGAGGAAAAATATTGTTTGTTCATACATTTTTTGGGACCCCATTTCGCAACATAAAAATATTATTAAAGCCTCCCGAAAAACCAACTTTTAATATAAAAATAAACTATTTACCTTTTCTTCTCCCCTACGCAAAATCGGTGCTCACGGCTTTTGAAGGTGATTTTTAAATTACTCTAGTTAATAAATAATTTAGAGTCATTTAAAAATACCTGCATTCATGAAATGTCGGAGCGATTTTTCTTCCGCAACGAAATCGCCCGACATTCATCGATTTTCCAGGTCTGTTGAAAAACGGCACTTTAAGCCCGCCCCCCTCTGAAAGGCGCCAAAGTCGCGCACACGAGGAGCAGCAGAACTGCAGCGCTGCTCAAGGTAAGTTTTGTAACATACCTACTTCTTAATAATAATAATAATAATAATAATAATAATAATAGTAATAAATACTTTATTAATCCCCTTTTCAGGGGAAATTCAGATGTCCTTGCAGGACACTAATAAAACATTATTAACATAACATTAAAGAAGAAGTTTAATATTAAAACATAAAAACATCCCCCCACAATAGTAAGTTGCCTGGTGAGTTTTCCTTCATTATCAGACTATCTAGGCCTCTGGTTCTATGCTGCATTGCTGGAAGGTGGTGTCGGAGGCACCAGAATTGGCTTTAGTGGCCTGAGACGAGGGAGGGTAGACATCTGCCTGAGATCACTCCCCTGATAGTTCTCTTGTAATCATGCTGATCAATAGAGCCAGGATTTTGCCAAAAAGGCTTTTTCATGCCTTTTTTAAAAATTATTTCACCACGATAATGCCTTTTTTCATGATCGAGTGCCTAAATCAGCCTTTTTTTGCCATTTGGCTAAAAGGTCATTCTATTTTCTCTAGTTGTACCATGATTACAATGACGTTTTCTATGTTAACACGTTAACATTAATGTTATTATTAACGTGTTAACATAGTATATTTACAAGAAAACTTCCACCACCGGGACGAAACCGGGGGTGCCACGGTCGGTCATTCATTCGTTTGTGCCGCTGCCCGCTGGTTCATTCTTCTCCAAGATCTATTTAAGGAAGAACTGCAGGTGCTGGAAAAATCGAAGGTAGACAAAAAGTGCTGGAGAAACTCATCAGGAGGCAGCATCTATGGAGAGAATAAATAGGCAACATTTTGGGTCGAAACCCTTCTTCAGACTGAAGTGGGGGGGGGCATGAAAAAGAAAGGAAGAGGCAGAGACAGTAGTACTAGAAGGAGAGCGGGGAAGGTAGGATGGAGAAGACAAGGCCTATCTAAAATTAGAGGTCAACGTTGATATGCTGGGGTGAAGACTACCCAAGCTTGTCTCCACATTACATTTACTGCTGGCTCCAATCGCAAATCTGAGTTTTCGAGTGATCTGTGAAAGGCAATCATTGATGCTGGAATTCCACTGTAGAAATTGGAAAACAAGCCTCTCAGAGGTTTTTTAGAGAAATACACAGAGGAACATATACCAAGCGAGTCATCATTACGGAAAAATTATGTTGACAGCAACTTCAACATTGTTGTGCAGAAAATTAGAGATGAAGATGACGAGACAATCGATGCTGTGGGGAGATATGTTGCCAGTGTGGTCATCGGTACACTTGAGGCAGGTCAACCATCAAAGAAGTACTTGTTGTCATCGGAAGTATTGGGGAAGTTATAGAAACATAGAAAATAGGTGCAGGAGTAGGCCATTCGGCCCTTCGAGCCTGCACCGCCATTCAATATGATCATGGCTGATCATCCAACTCAGTATCCTGTACCTGCCTTCTCTCCATACCCCCTGATCCCTTTAGCCACAAGGGCCACATGTAACTCCCTCTTAAATATTGTTTTTTTATTGTCCCTCTTTTTATTGTCACATGTACCGATGTACAATGAAATACTTTTTTGTTGCATTGTGTGCTATCCAGTCAGTGGATAGATTACACATGATTACAATCAAGCCGTCCACAGCATACAGATACAGGATAAAAGAATAAAGTTTAGTGCTAGATAAAGTCTAGTAAAGTGCGATTAACGATAGATTGGAGATCTCCAATGAGGTGGATGGGAGGTCAGGACTGCTCTCTAGATGGCGAGAGGACAGTTCAGTTGCCTGATAACAGCTGGGAAGAAACTACCCCTAAATCTGGAGGTGTCCATTTTCAATCTTCTGTACCTCTTGTTAGGGTGAGACCAGGCCTTCATGGTGTGATCGACAGGAGAGAGAATCTCAACATTTTTTAAACACTAATAACTCTTTTATTTTTAATTGATGGGAAAAATCCTCGGCACCTGATGAGCGGAGGGGGACTCTGAGTAAGATGGCCAAAAATCACAGCCGTACACGGTAGCGTCTTTTCTAAAATCAATATAAAGCGGAAACTGGAAGTGGTAAAGATTAGACTTTTAATTATATAGAAGGCAACTTTAATTAGGCAAGGCAACTTTAATTAGGCAAGGCAACTCTAATTAGGCAAGGCAACTCTAATTAGGCAAGGCAACTCTAATTAGGCAAGGCAACTTTAATTAGGCAAGGCAACTTTAATTAGAAACTTTAATCAGCTTCAGCATTTCCAAACCAAAGGCAACACAGCTTAAGCATTTCCAAATCAAAGGCAACACAGCTTTAGCATTTCCAAGCCAAAGGCAACACCGCTTTAGCATTTCCAAGCCAAAGGCAACAACATGTTTCAGCATTTCCAAACCAAAGGCAACACAGCTTTAGCATTTCCAAACCAAAGGCAACACAGCTTTAGCATTTCCAAACTATATTTTCAACCACATTAAGGGCACTGACAGGTCAGTAAAATCACTCACAGTTTAATAGACATGTGTTCAGTGTTATTCACAGCTCAGACTGAGAGACATGACCCTCTCGCTCCCCCCATCTTGCAGAGACTGACTGAGACACTTCCGAGTTTTATAGTCCCTCCGGAAGGGACGTGGCCTTCAGGAGAGCGAATCTCAACATTTTTTAAACATGAATAACTCTTTCATTTGTCATCAATGGGAAAAATCCTTGTCCTGCACAGGGGAGGATGGCCAAAAAAAACAGCCGTAAGTGGCAGCGTTTTTTCTAAAATCAATATACAGAACAACAGGAAGTGGCCAAGATCAGACTTTTAGTAATATAGATAGATAGTCATAGAATGGTACAGTGTGGAAACAGGCCCTTCAGCCCAACTTGCCCACACCGGCCAATATGTCCCATTTACACTAGTCCCACCTACCTGTGCTTGGTCCATATCCCTCCAAGCCTGACCTATCCATGTATCTGTTCAACTGTTTCTTAAACATTGGAATAGTCCCAGCCTCAACTACCTCATACCAGTATATTGGTATCCCTTGGTATATATTTAATATTTTCCTATGCTCTATATAACTGGAGGTAAGCTTTTCTAATATTGTTAGATCAGTATTGAAACCATACTATATAATTATTTCTGTAACTTTTTAAACAAACACTAAAACTGATTAAATACAATTTTGTACCGGAAAACCTCTGATGTCAATTTACTTGAAAGACATTTTTTACGTTAGTTAAGTCAGTTTAGCTGTTAATGCCTTAAGCATTGTATTTCCCTTTGTAAGCCTTCTCTCTGTAGGTCTTTAACTTTCACTCTATCCTTTAGGCATTACTGAATCTTCGACGAAGGTAGAACACACTGCTGTGGACATCGTAAAATAATCTTACTCTGTGCTAGGTGCTATGCAAATGTAAAAGCAAAAAAATCCTGCAGATGCAGGAAACCTAAAATATAAACAGAAAAGAACTGGGGAGAGACAAGGAACTGCAGATGCTGGAATCTTGCGTAGAACACAAAGTGTTGGAGTAACTCAACGGGTCAGGCAGCATCTGTGGAGGACAAGGACAGGCGAACGTTTGGGTCAGGACTTTTCTTCAAACTGCAGAGGCAAGTTAGACATTCTTTGGTGCGTGAAATAGAATTAACATTAAAGGTCAATGATTCTTATTCGTCCAAATGCTATATAAATGCAGGATTTTGCTGTTGCAAACCAAATGATTTTTAAATAGCTCTTTTGAATTGTACATTGGGCAGGAAACAAAAAGATTAATATACTGAACATGGCTCATTGTTCCAAAAATCATTGGGTTCTTAAACCGACCTGCACAAATCCAATCCTAACACAGAAACACAACACTACCTCCCACCTCTTGCACTACCATGGACTTGTTTTCTAATTGTGTTTTGCACTTGTTTTCACAGTCTTTCTCTTATTACGTTCTTGCAGTTTTTTGTGTTATTTATGTTTCTGTAAAAACAGGACACCACTTGCGTCCTTCCATGGATTTTCTGTATGTTGTCTGAGTCAATGTGCTTACGATACAACTTTTTCATTGTGCCTGTACCTCACCCTGCATATGTAAATAAACTCAACCTGACTTAATCTGAATGACGGAGCCACAAATGTTTAGATATGTTATTGTCACATGCACCAAGGTACAAAGACAAGCTTATTTTTAATGCAATCCAAACAGATTAGATATACAATACATAATTACAATCAAATCAAACTCAAATACAATAGATACAGAATGCAGAACATAGTTAGACTTCAGACTTAAGAGATATTGGGTGCAAGCAGACACCTTCGGCCCACCAGGTCTGCGCCGACCAGCGATCACCCCGTATACCAGCACTATCCTACACACAAGGGATAATGTACAATTTTTACTGAAATCAATTAAATAAAAAACCTGTATGTCGTTGGAGTGTGCAGGGCCGGCCTTAGGGGGTGTGGGGCCCAATTGGGAACAATTTTGGTGAGCCCCAGGTTCCCAGCCAAGGTCTGTCAACCCAGTTATTTAGTATAAATTATGAAATTGTACACTAAGGTGCTATGGATTATACACTGTCTGAATCTCTCCTGCTCCTGTTTGACTATCAGTACCTCCACTGGTGTCCAACCTTCACCAGAGCAGCTAATTACCATTAAACTGCATTATATGATTGGACACAATGCCCTTGGAGACAGCGGCTGATTGGATGGGAGGAGACCTATTTTTTGATTGGACGGGAATTTTAAGGCAAGCTGGTTGGTGATTGGATGCAACCGCTGTAGAGACAAGGATTGATTGGCCGCCAAATAATCAGGCAAAAAAAAATTGACAAATAGGAAAACAAAAATCGTTGGTCCGTGCGAACTCAGTGGACTATCTGGCTGTATCTCCAAACTAAACAGTATAACATGCAGGTACATTCATTTAAAATGAAATTCAGTGATTATTTCCCATGATTTCTCACTGTGCAAAGCTCAGTATCTGACCAATTTCTGTTTAACACATTTGGTCTGCCGTGAGCATTTTCCTCTCCCAAAACAGTTCATATCTAGCAATACGATCAACGAACTAAGACAGCAGTTGGACGCAGTCATGCGATTAGCAAGTGATGGATAAGATTTGATGGGGCACCCTGAGCTTTTTTGCACTAATGTTAGGGTTAAGTTATTGAATTTAGTCCTTTCTCATACGTTCTCATACAATCTATGAGTATTGTGTTTACACGTCTGTTATGCTGCTGCAGGTACACATGACAATTATACATTCTTGACTCGACTCTTCACTCATGCATTTGTGCAATATAAAACAGGTAACCATTGCACTCTGCACCAAGTTAAAAAGAGTCAGCAGTTAGTCAGGAAGTGACTATTCGCCTCCAAAGAGCAACCCTTTGTTAGGTGGCATCACTAAATGGTGTGACTCAATATTCCTCCAGCAGTTTTCTTTTTTGCTCAAGATCTGCAGCATTTAATACTATGTTCCACAGCGATCTAACTAATGGATGGGCCAAGCTGAAGCACACGCAGCATTGAAATGCTCATATGACAATTCGCAAGAATATTGAACAATACAGTAACACGTAGCTCAGAGGACACTGGGGTTTAATGTTACAAATGCCCATTTTCACAAAACAAGTCACTTTTGGCAACGATACCAGTTTTTAAGAAGGCAGACTTTGCACTGACCACTTGAAAATAAATCAGTGGTTAACTGGCAATGTAAGCGTGATGGTGTGCCTGCCACCAAAGCAACAGGCACCGTGGGAGGAAGGTGGGGAAGAGGGAGATGAATGTGGACGGACAGGGGGTGAAACAAAAAGATAAAGAGCTGGTTTCAGTGCAACAGCAGTACAAAACTTGAAACAGCTGGTCACAGGGCTAAGAGGCTGAAGTACTTCAGGCTGCTGTTGGACTGAAACCAGCTCTTTATCTTTTTTGTTTCACAGAATCACTTCAAGCCCGGTCTCTGCATTATAAGTGCAACCTGAACAGTGATGGAAATGGGTTTTAGGAACTAGGGGTACGCTAAGGTCCGTGAGGCTGAGGTTGGGAAGGAAGGGGGGGGGGGGGGGGGGTAGATGCTATAAGCCCCCGTGAGAAATTGTATTTCTCTGAAATTGAAGATAGACATTAAGCTGGAGTAACTCAGCAGGACAGGCGGCGCAGCGACTCTGGAGAGAACTCTCATCGGTGAGAGTACTTGTGATTGTCTGAAGAAGGGTTTTGACCAGAACCGCAACCCTCTCCCCAGAGCCCATGCCCGTCCCGCTGAGCCACCTTCAACTTCAGAGCCTAACAAAAAACACAGAGTTCTGGAGAAACTCCGCGGGCAAGGCGGCTGCCTCACCCGCTGAGTTTCTCCAACATTTTTGTCTGCCGCAAAACGTCAATGATTCCGGGAATGCCGAGGTGACAGGGTGAGAGAGAGGGAGTGAGCGAGCTAGAGGGAAACGAGATGGGGAGCGGGAGAGAGAGAGCGCGAGAGAGAGAGAGAGAGAGGGAGAGGGAGGGAGAGAGCGAAAGACAGAGAAGTACAACGTGGGTCGATAGGTGAATGACTAACCTGCACACCAAGAAGAAGCCCGGTCCAGAGCCCTCAATCATGATGGTGAGTTTTAAGAAATTCTCAATCATGATGGTGAGTTTTAAGAAAGGCTTATGACCCTCCGCAGAGCAGAGTGGCACAGGAGAAGAGGAAGAGAGAGAGCTAGGAAGCGAGCTGCGTTCATTTCCAATCCGTTTGGCTTTACCAAGCGATTACTTGGGGACAAGCACAGTGGTCGCCTCATGTGCTCAACAGGTGAAGCAAATCGCTTCCTCCATGACACCCAGAGCGATCCAATGAGGGAACTGGAGCTCGAACCCAACAAAGCTCTCATCAGCCCAGCCCCCCCAACAACAGAGTTCAATCTGAGGGAGCCGAGTCTGAAGGAGGTTGAGGAGGTCATCAAGGCGGCACGCTCAGCCTCTGCTCCAGGCCCTAGTGGCGTACCATACATGGTGTATAGGCGCTGCCCAGGGCTCCTTCGACATCTATGGAAGATCTTGAAGGTGGTATGGCGAAGGGGGAGAGTTGCTGACCAGTGGAGGTGCGCTGAGGGAGTTTGGATCCCGAAAGAGGAAAACTCAAAGAACATCAATCCGTTTCGGTCAATCTCGCTGCTGAGCGTCGAAGGAAAGGTGTTTTTCAGCATTGTCTCCCGAAGATTAACTGAGTTTCTCCTCAAAAACAGCTACATCGACCCCTCAGTGCAGAAGGGTGGGATTCCGGGAGTTCCCGGCTGCGTGGAGCACACTGGAGTAGTCACGCAGCTCATTAGAGAAGCCCATGAAAACAGAGGGGACCTAGTTGTTCTGTGGTTGGACCTCGCCAATGCCTATGGGTCCATACCGCACAAACTGTTTGAGCTTGCACTACACCGACACCATGTTCCCAGCAAGATCAAGGACCTGATCCTGGATTATTACCATAATTTCAGGCTGAGGGTGACTTCTGGGTCAGAAACATCAGACTGGCATCGGCTTGGAAAAGGAATAATTACGGGATGCACCATTTCTGTTATTCTTTTTGCTCTTGCCATGAACATGGTGGCCAAGTCAGCCGAGGTGGAATGCAGAGGCCCCCTAACCAAGTCTGGTGTGCGACAGCCCCCAATTAGAGCTTTTATGGACGACCTTACCATCACCACAAAATCGGTCCCAGGAAGTAGGTGGATCCTACAAAGTCTTCAGAAACTTATCACCTGGGCAAGGATGAGTTTCAAGCCAACGAAGTCAAGGTCCATGGTGCTGAAGAAGGGGAAGGTAACTGACAGATTCCACTTCTTACTATCCGGAACTGCCATTCCCTCCATCACTGAGCAACCTGTCAAGAGCTTGGGAAGGTTTTTGACGCAACTCTGAAAGACTTTGCCGCCATTCAAAAGTCCATCAAAGACCTTGAAACCTGGCTCACCAAAGTCGACAAGTCAGGTCTGCCAGGCAGATTCAAGGCCTGGATCTATCAGCATTCCATCCTGCCCCGAGTCCTGTGGCCTCTGCTGGTTTACGCTGTTCCATTGACCACAGTTGAGTCCCTCGAAAGGAAGATCAGCGGCTTTCTCCGCAGGTGGCTTGGCCTTCCCCGCAGCCTCAACACTGTATGGGACCAGTAACATCTTGCAGTTCCCATTCAGTGGCCTCACGGAAGAGTTTATGGTGGCGCGAACAAGAGAGGCACTGCAGTACAGGGACTGCAGGGACCAGAAGGTGTCATCGGCTGGCATTGAGGTGAGAACGGAGGAAATGGAGGGTGGAGAAAGCAGTGGAGGTGGCAGAGTCACGCCTAAGGCAAAAGGCATTGGTGGGAGTCATGGCAACTGGCAGAGCGGGTTTGGGATAGTTCCCTAAGACACCGGTTGGCAAGGCCCAGGGCAAGGAGAGACACCGTCTAATCCAGGAAGAGGTCCGAGCAGGTGTGGAGGAAGAGCGTGTGAGCAGGACGGTGGGGCTCAGGCAGCAGGGAGCGTGGACAAGGTGGGAGAGCATACCGCAGCGCAGGATTACCTGGTCAAACATCATGCAGGCAGACTTCCAGCGCGTCCGGTTCCTTGTCCAAGCTGTCTACGATGCCCTACCAAGTCCAGCAAACCTCCACGTCTGGGGCAAGAGCGAGACACCTTCCTGCCCACTTTGTTCTGTAAGAGGATCATTAGAACATCTCCTCAGCAGCTGCCCAAAGTCTCTTGGGGAAGGTCGCTATCGGTGGCGGCATGACCAGGTGCTCAAGGTGGTTGCTGAGAGCATAGCCACTGCCATCGGTAACAGCAAACACCACCATGCACCAAAGAAATCAATCAATTTTGTCAAAGCTGGAGAGAAGCCCCGACCACAACCAAAAATAAGGACGGGCCTCCTCTACACAGCCACTGACTGGCAGCTGCACGTCGATCTGGGCAAACAGCTGAAGTTTCCACAGCACATCACAGAAACATCACTCCGGCCAGATATGATCATCACCTCCGAAGTGACAAAATAGCTGATCATTCTGGAGCTGACAATGCCCTGGGAAGAACGTATTGAAGAGGCTAATGAGAGGAAGCGCGCAAAGTACCAGGAACTGGTGAAGATGTGCCAGGACAGCGGCTGGAAGACATACTATGAGCCGATAGAGGTGGGCTGTAGAGGCTTTGCAGGACGCTCACTCTGCAAAGTCCTCAACCAGTTGGGCTTTATGGGGCTGGCAAAGAAGAGGGCCATTCAATCCGCAAGTGAAGCCGTAGAGAAAGCCACTAGGTGGCTTTGGATTACGAGGGCTGATCCATGGGCGGTTGCTGCTGGGACGCAAGTTGGGGCTTGATCAACCCCGGCTGGGTCGCCTGGGCAAGGGTGTCTGATGTTGTGAGACCCGAAACACCCAATGACCCCAGGTCACATCACTGAGGATGTGTCCCAGCGCATCTAGAAGATGTATCTTTCACACTCAATGTATCATCAATGCATCGATCTACATTCCTCAGTAAATGTAATTGTGTTTTGAACAAGGATTAATGACGCCGCGTGAATTTTATTCAAAGGATCGCGGCGTCATTAATACTTGTTCAAAACACAATTACATTTACTGAGGAATGTGGATCGATGCATTGATGACACATTGTGTAACCACTTGTTAACTACTGGCTGTTAACAAGTGCTAACAGTAGTAGTTAACAAATCGTTTGTGTCTGATGGCCGTGCAGCGGTTGTTATCCATGTTCGTTTAGAAAAAAATCTGGTTGGCAAATGTTTTTTTAAAAATCTTTATTTAACAAAGCGAATTCGTATTTCCGTACGAAATACGGAACATTAGTGTGGGGCCCCCCCTTGGCGCGGGACCCAATTGGGAGCAATCGGTCCAATCGGCTTCAGGCTGGCCCTGGGAGTGTGAGAGGAAACCGGAGCACCCGGAGAAAACCCACGGGGTCACAGGGAAAATGTACAAAATCTGTACAGACAGGATCAAGCCCAGGTTTCTGGTGCTGTGAGGCAGTAACCACTATGCCACCCCTAATTTCTCAACATTGTGGCTCATTGGTCCCATAGACAAAGTCCAATATCCTCAAATGGGGAAGAAGTGAATCAGACAGTACATCAATAAAAAACTTTAATAGAGGACAAACTTGAAAGTGTAGCTAATGGAAACATGGCGAGAACAGGCCGTTGTTTAGATTTGGATTGCATATTTTGAAGGCAAGTCATAGAGTGAATAATCCAAGGTAAATAATGAATGTATGCTGAAGACACAAGCAGAAAGGCACGTGCTGCTGAAGAAACCAAGGGTAGGTGTAATCATGTGAAACTGTGACACACTATCGACAGTAGTTGGGAAAGGCAGTGAGATCACTGTTGTGATAAGAGGCTGAAGGAGTGGTGCACTGATTATAATTTCTGTTCAGAAGTGTAAATATAATGAATTTTTATTCAGGGAGATAATCTTATTATCTTGTTTCACCTGTTGCTTTTGCTTCTCCCAGATCCGTGAACATTATCACACAATCAATTAGTTTCAAAGTGTAATTACATTATAAAGGCAAATTCAGCATTTATCTGGAACCCATCCACAGAGAGCAATGAACTGAATTGCTATTGTACCAGAGAGACACAAGGACATGTAGATGCTGGTTTACAAAAAAGTACACAAGGTGATGGAGCAACTCAGCAGGTCAGGCAGCATCTCTGGAGAACATCCATAGGTGACGTTTCTGGTCAGGACACTTCTCCAATCTGTGACATATTGGGTAGTTTTTAATTTTAGTAATGCACTGTGGAAACAGTCCCTTCAGCTCACCAAGTCTGCACTGATCAAGGATTACCTGTACACTTGCACTATCCCACACACTAGGGACAATTTACAGAGGCAAATTAACCTACAAACCTGCCTGTCTTTGGAGCGTGGGAGGAAACTGGAGCACCCAGAGGAAACCCACATGGTTACAGCGGTAACATACAAACTCCATACAGGCAGCACCCATAGTCGGGATTGAACCTGGTGCTGTAACTGGTGCTGTAAGGTAGCTGCTCTACCTCTGCACCACTGAGCTGCCCTGGAGAGGGAGGGAGGGGTGCAACAGATTCTCCAGGAGATCTCCATTGTTACGAAGCCTCTCCTACTTTTCACCCAGCGCAGACCTTACTTTTTGCTCTTTTCTTCCATACAACACACCAACACCGCTCCCCAACTCATCTCTAATAATTGCCAAATATGGTGCAAGACCAAGGTCTGGAAAATTTAGAAACAAGGAACCGCTTATGCTGGCTTACAATGAAGACACACAGCGCTGGAGTAGCACAGCCGGTCAGGCAGCATCTCCAAACAACATGGATAGGTAACGTTTTGGATTCGGACGCTGCCAGAGATGCTGCCTGACCCGCTGAGTTACTCCAGCAATTTGTCTCCTTTTTTTGGAAGCCTGCATCTGCAGTTCCTTGTACGTCTCTAATATTTTATCCAGTTCATTCATTTTAATCCTGTTTTCCATTGCCAGGGCAAGGGGCTTTAGAGGCCAAGATAAGACAAGATCTTTTTAAGAACTTGATACTTGAAAGCTAGAAGAAGGCACTGATTCTTTCTATACTGACGCAGAAGAAATCTATTATTTCTTAACACTATAATTGTTGCACATTTACTTATCTATGATTGTGTTTATGTACAGTATGATTTTACTGGATTGTATGCAAAACAAAGCATTTCACTGTCCGTAGGTACAGGTGACAGTAAAGTAACTATTGACTGTAGTCTATTATGCACCGCATCATCCCTTTGTTTATTTACTCTCACCTCCCATCCATCATATCATTCGTTTTCTTTTCTTCCTCGCTCTCTCGCCTCTTCCTCTGCGCATTAAAACCTGTTTTCATCTCTAACTCTCTGCAATTGTGCTGAAAGATCACTCTCCTAAACGTTAATTGAGATGTGGGGCGGGCAGGTTTTTAACACAGGGGGTGGTGGGTGCCTGGAATACGCTGCCAGGGACAGTGGTGGAGGTGAATACGATAGTGGCATTTAAAATACTTTTGGATAGGCACCTGTTCATGCATGGGATGGAGGGATATGGATTATGTGCAGGCAAATAATAATTAGTCTTGGCATCATGTTTGGCACAGACATTGTGGGCCGAAGGGCCTATTTCTGTACTGTGCTGTTCTATGAACTATAAACTCTGCTTCTCCCTCCATTTGTACTACTTACTTGGTATTACCACTTAGAGTCATAGAGTCATGCAGCATGAAAACAGGCCCTTCGGCCCGACTCATCCATGCCAACAAAAATGACCTTTTCTGATTTCAATCCATATTCTCCAGAGATCTTGCCTGACCAGCTGGTTTACTCCAGCACTTTATGTCTGCAGAAATGTTAAAAAACCAGAAATTAGCATACCTAATTTATTGAATTTAATAACTCAATTCGGCTTGTTTTCTGGATACAGAATCAATTGGAATAAAAGCGAACTTATGCCATTAACACAAGATAATTTAACTACATTAAAACAATTTCCTTTTAAAATTGTTAATGAACAGATTAAGTATTTAGGAATTCACGTTACAAAAAAATATGATTCTTTATTTAAATATAATTTTTTACCTATACTAAATAAATTATCTAAGAATATTTTATATTGGAGAACACTACCTATCTCAATGATAGGTAGAATTAATGCGATAAAAATGATTTTTCTCCCACAATTATTATATTTATTTCAAATGATCCCGATATATCTTTCTAAGAATTTTTTTAAAAAGGTTGACTCTATAGTCACTAATTTTATTTGGGACTATAAAAGCCATAGAATAAATAAAAAATATTTATGTAAATCGAAAATTAATGGAGGTTTAACTTTACCTAATTTTATATATTATTACTGGTCAGTTAGTATTAAGAATATGAACTTTTGGTGGGTTGAACTGGATGAAAATCCAAACTGGTTACTTATGGAAAAGGAAGACTGCTTACCGTATGAAATCAGTTCCATATTATTTTCTAAAATTAAAATATCTAAGAAAATTTATCGTGAAAACCCAATAATTAATAGTGAAATTAATATTTGGAGACAGTTAAAAAGAACGTTAAAACTAGAAGATATCCCATTAGTTCTTCCCATTGCTAATAATGTAAGTTTTAAACCATCCCTGGAAAATTTAGGATTCTTACAATGGAAAAATAAAGGGATTAATAAGATCAGTGACCTCTACAGGGACAATCTGTATCTTTCATTTAAAGAAATACAGGAAATATATGGACTACACTCTAAACATTACTTCAGATATCTACAAATAACTAACTACATTAAAACAACTGCACATGAATATAAAAAGAGAAAGACGGGAATTCTAGATGAATGCTTGAATAAACACCCAAACACGGAAAAATTAATATCATACATTTATAATATTTTATTAGAAAATGATATACCCAATACGGAAAAGTACAGACAACTATGGGAAAATGAAATAGGTGAAACAATCGAACCCGATATCTGGGAGGAAAGTTTACGATATATACATAATTGTTCATTAAATTCTAGACACTCTCTGATACAATTCAAAGTTTTACATAGATTGCATTTTTCAAAATCTAAATTACATAGAATGTTTTCTAATGTATCTCCTATATGTGACAAATGCCAATACCCAGAAGCTAATTTAACACATTCTTTTACAACTTGTATAAAAATTACGAATTTTTGGTTGAAAATATTTAAGGTAATCTCGAATGTTGTAAATAAGAATTTAGTTCCAGACTCAAAATTAATAATATTGGGAATTTTAGAAAGGGATCAATTACTCACGACAGCACAAAGAACTTTCATAGATTATAGTTTAATAATTGGTAAAAAATTAATTTTACAATTTTGGAAAGGCCCCATACCCCCTACAATCAAATTGTGGATTTCAGGAATGGCTGAGACTTTACACTTGGAAAGAATAAGACTTGCACTTTTAGGCAAGTTGGACCAATTTAATCTGATTTGGTCTCCATTCCTTGAATATCTTAAGGGACCAATATGACTCTGTTTGTGGACCTGATCGAGACCTGAACGAAGGATTGAACGAAGAATAATACATTATTGATCACGGATATATTATTATATAAATTCTGTTTGTAGAATATACCACTGTTATTTTATTTACTTTTCTCTTTTGGTTACTTTATAACTATTTTTATGTTAACCATTTTTCACACTTTCCTACTTTTCACTAAAAAAACTACAATAAAATGTTTAGAAGTATATATAAGAAAATATGGTAATTATTACCTATCTCTTTAACAAGAACGTTGTTCTTATATGTACTTATATTTGTACTTACACTTGTACTTATACTTCTAATAAAAAAATTATTCACGAAGAAATGTTATTTGTCACTCCACAGAATCCTCTCAACAGGGCAACTTTTTTTTTTCATTGAAGACAGGATCATAAGTTCATAAGTTATAGGAGCAGAATTATTAGGTCATTTGGCCCATCAAATCTGCTCTGCTATTCAATCATGGCTGATGTATTTTTCCCTCTCAACCCCGTTCTCCTGCCTTCTCCCCATTACCCGAACACCATAACTAATCAAGAACCTGGGAATCTCCGCCTTAAAAATATCCATCAACGTCCCCCACAGTCGTCTGTGTCAATGAATTCCACAGATTCACCACCCTCTGGCGAAAGAAATTCCTCCTCATCTCCTTTCTAAAGGTACGTTCTTTCATTCAGAAGCTATGGCCTCTGGACGTAGACTCTCCCACTAGTGGAAACATCCTTTCCACATCCACTCTATCCAGGCCTTTCACTATTTGGTAAGTTTGAATAAGGTCTCCCCTCATCCTTCTGAACTCCAGCGAGTACAGGCCCAGTGCCGACAAACGCTCATCATATGTTAACCCATTCATTCTCGTAAACCTGCGCGATCATTCAACCAAAGGGTGTGATTGCCTTTTCACAAAAATAATTTTGTTTTAATGCTTTATTTGATCCATATTCTCTCAGCTGGGCTGCCTGAATGACTCATCGTCAGTGTGAGGAAGCATTCCAGCTGAGGAAGGGTGTGAAAAGCGGAGGAGGTGATGGGTACGTTTTTATTTTTCTCTCTTTGCCAGTTACGCCAACAGATTTTCACAGCCAGTGGGAAGCAGATGTCATGTTTAAATAGTGAAATCCGCAATCCTTTCTAATTCCATCATTTCGTTCCATGTCGGGTGAATGATGGAAAATGATGGACGGATTTGGGGAAACATTGGGAGCTGTTGGGTTAGTCTGATAGGATTCTGTCACAGCCAGGTTTTACAGAGTGGCCTCCTCTCCATGGTACAGGTTAATGGACCAAGCTAAACTCTTACCACCCACTTCCCCACCGCCCAGCATCAACCCATTCATACAGTTCAAGAGCAATTTCAGAAAACAATTTGAGTTGAACATAGAACATGCTCGGGACAGAAGAGGCACAGTGGTGCTGCGGTAGAGTTGCTGCCTTACCCCGCAAGAGACCTGGGTTTGATCCTGGCTAAGGGACTTGTCTGTATGGAGTTTGTATATTCTCCCTGTGACATCATGGGTTTTCTCTGGGTGCTCCGGTTTACTCCCATAGTGCAAAGATGTGTGGGTTTGTAGGTTAATTGGCTTCTGTAAATGGTTCCTAATGCGTAAGATAGAGGTAGTCATAGAGTCATACAGTGTGGAAACAGGCCCTTCGGCCCAACTTGCCCACACTGACCTATATGTTCCATCTACACTAATCCCACCTGCCAGTGTGTTTGGCCCATATCCCTCTAAACCTGTCTTACCCATATACAGTGGCTTGCAAAAGTATTCATACCCCTTGAACTTTTCCACATTTTGATATGTTACAACCACAAATGTAAATGTATTTTATTTGGATTTTATGTGATAGACCAACACAAAATGGTGCATAATTGTGAAGTGGAAGGAAAATGATACATGGTTTCCAAATGTTATTACAAATAAAAAACTGAAAAGTGTGGCGTGCAAAGGTATTCTGCCCCCCGAGTCAATACTTTGCAGAACCACCTTTCGCTACAATTACAGCTGCAAGTCTTTTGGGGTATGTCTCTACCAGCTTTGCACATCTAGAGACTGAAATTTTTGCCCATTCTTCTTTGCAAAATAGCTCAAGCTCAGTCAGATTGGATGGAGAGCGTCTGTGAACAGCAATTTTCAAGTCTTGCCAGAGATTCTTAATTGGATTTAGGTCTGGACATTGACTGGGCCATTCTAACACATGAATATGCTTTGATCTAAACCATTCAATTGTAGCTCTGGCTGTATGTTTAGGGTCGTTGTCCTGCTGGAAGGTGAACCTCCGCCCCAGTCTCAAGTCTTTTGCAGACTCTAACAGATTTTCTTTTAAGATTGCCCTGTATTTTGCTCCATCCATCTTCCCATCAACTCTGACCAGCTTCCCTGTCCCTGCTGAAGAAAAGCATCCCCACAGCATGATGCTGCCACCACCATGTTTCACAGTGGGGATGGTGTGTTCAGGGTGATGTGCAGTGTTAGTTTTCCGCCACACATCGTGTTTTGCATTTAGGCCAAAAACTTCAATTTTGGTCTCATCAGACCAGAGCACCTTCCTCCATATGTTTGCTGTGTCCCCCACATGGCTTGTGGCAAACTGCAAACGGAACTTATGGCTTTGTTTCAACAATGGCTTTCTTCTTGCCACTCTTCCATAAAGGCCTGATTTGTGGAGTGCACGACTAATAGTTGCCCTGTGGACAGATTCTCCCACCTGAGCTGTGGATCTCTGCAGCTCCTCCAGAGTTACCATGGGCCTCTTGGCTGTTTCTCTGATCAATGCTCTCCTTGCCCGGCCTGTCAGTTTAGGTGGACGGCCATGTCTTGGTAGGTTTGCAGTTGTGCCATACTCTTTCCATTTTAGGATGATGGATTGAACAGTACTCCGTGAGATGTTCAAAGCTTGGGATATTTTTTTATAAACTAACCCTGCTTTAAACTTCTCCACAACTTTATCCCTGACCTGTCTGGTGTGTTCCTTGGGCTTCATGATGCTGTTTGTTCACTAATGTTCTCTGACAAACCTCTGAGGCCTTCACAGAACAGCTGTATTTATACTGAGATTAGATTACACACAAGTGGACTCTATTTACTAATTAGGTGACTTCTGAAGGCAATTGGTCGCACTGGATTTTATTTAGGGGTATCAGAGTAAAGGGGGCTGAATACTTTTGCACACCACACTTTTCAGTTTTTTATTTGTAAAAAAATTTGAAAACCATGTATCATTTTCCTTCCACTTCACAATTATGCGCCACTTTGTGTTGGTCTATCACATAAAATCCCAATAAAATACATTTACGTTTGTGGTTGTATCGTGACAAAATGTGGAAAAGTTCAAGGGGTAAGAATACTTTTGCAAGCCACTGTACCTTTGTATTAGTGTATGGGTGAAAGTGATCAGTGCAGACTCGTTGGGCCTAATGGCCTGTTTCCATGCTGTATCTCTAAACTAAAGTAAACTAAACATAAAAGAATACAGCACAGGAACAGGCCCTTCGGCCCACAATGTCTGTGCCAAACATGATGCCAAGATAAACGAATCTCTGCTTGTACATGATCCATACCCCTCATTCTATGCATATCCATGTGCCTACCCAAAAGCTTCTTTAATGCCACCATCGTATCTTGCACCACCACCACCCCTGGCACCCCACCACTAAAGCCTTTCATCTCGACAGTCCTTCGCTTTGTGTTTAGCCTAACAGTTAACTGTGATGACTGCAAACAGCTTCCGCGCGGTCGGTTATTCATCTCCTGACCATGAACAGTGGAATGAACTCAGCCACTTTCTGAGCTCCAGGCAGCACCGCCAGTGTTTATTGCAGGTCAGACTGAGATCGAAATTAAATGCAAACTGTTATAAATAAAACATTAATTTACACCAAGGTGAATCTGCTTCAGATTCTAAGTAAAACATGAACCTTAAGGTAGCTCAAGGGGACTATCTCTAATCAGACTATACTGGACATTATCTTGCACTAAACGTTATTCCCTTTATCATGGATGGCTCGATTGTAACCATGTGTAGTATTTCCGCTGACTGTACAGCACATAACAAAAGCTTTTCACTGTACCTTGGTACACATGGCAATAAACTAAACTAAACTAAAAAGAAAATTGATCTTGGTCATCAGTCCTAAATGGTGCAAACAGCGCATTAGATTCCATTTCAGAAGTTTGGTGCCATTGACTTTAATCAAGGCCTACATAAACAGAGTGCCACATGCAGCCACACTGTTTGTGCATTTAGTGATTGATTGATTGAATGGTTGAAAGACATAGCATGAAAACAGGCCCTTTGGCCCACCAAGTCGATACTGGCCAGTGGTCACCCATTCACACTAGTTCTATGTTATCCCACTTTCGCATCCACCCACTACATACGAGGGGTAATTTTAAGAGGCCAATTAACCTATGAACCTGCTGTTGATATCTGAAGATGAATTTCCAGGGACTGGACTCTGGTAATGCACGATAAATAAAGGTCTTGGGAAGAATCTTGTGGTAAGGTTCAGTTATGTTGGGACTCTTTACTTTTAACTTTAGCCCCCCTAAGATTCCAATTGAAGTCAGCATATGGCTTCTTCTGCTCATTCCCTTCTCTGTGGCTACCCCAGCAGGATACCACCACAGCGAACATCAGCAAAGGACAAATTTGAAAAAGACCGTAAAAAAAAAATATTGTCAACAAAATGGGTCACCACAGACTAAAGCAAAGAGTGGCAATACTATTCTACCCCAATCCTGCCTCTTAACCTGGAAGTCCTATTGCATTAATATATCATATTTAGTTTAGTTTTGTTTAGAGATACAGCGTGGAAACTGGCCATTCAGCCCATCGAGTACATGCCGACCATTGTGAGGGAATTTTGTGCTGGGGACTAGCCTCAGAAAAATACCTCACACATTCAAGCGTGTTGGGAGGATCTGCAGATGCTGGTTTAACCTGTTCAGTGCCACCCCTGAGTATACTTGGGTCATGGCCAATAGTGAAATAAAACTTGACAGTGAATAGGTTAAACCGAAGACAGACACAAAAAGTTGGAGTAACTCAGTGGGTCAGGCAGCATTTCTGGAGAAAAGGAATAGGCGACATTTCCGGGTCAAGACCCTTCTACAGACTGAGAGTCAGGGGAAAGGGGAATGAGAAATATGGACGGTACTTAGGACAAATGAATGGAAGATATACAGAAAGCAACGATAATCTCACAATGGTAAAACTAGTATGGCGACTAGGATAGGTGAGGGGCAAAGAGAGAGGGGATGCAAGGGTCTTTAGAGATGCAGCGTGGAAACAGGTCCTTCGGCCCACCGGGGCCGCGCTAACCAGCGATCACTCGTACACTAGCATTATCCCCCACACCGGGGACAATTTATAATTTACCAAAGCCAATTAACCTACAAACCTGCGCGGCTTTGGAGTGTGGAAAAAAGCCAGAGCACCCGGAGAAATCCCACGCGGTCACACGGACAATGTACAAACCCCATACAGACATCACCCATATTCAGGATCGAACCCGGGTCTCTGGTGCTGTGAGGAAGCAACTCTACCGCTGCGCCACCGTGCTGCCCTTCCTTAACTTATTCAATTTCCCTGCATTTGGCCAGAAGGTCGTCCATAGGCCAAGAAATTCCACGTGCCATTATCCAATGTCACATCGAAGGATCAAAGACTTGAAAAACTAGAAAGTTCATGGGCTAAAGAAGATCGCCTTCCATCAAAGCTGGAGGAAATTCCACAATTTAGTGATTAGAATGATTACATTAAGCATTAGAAGCAAGAACGAATTCCTGCCTTGTGACCATGACATCAGTCTGCAAAGACAATTACCAATGGATTGGTGATTACATAGCAATTGCATATGTAAACAGCCAGATGCACCCGGCATCAATAAACCATATTCTCATCTGGAGGATTACTGTGGAGTTAGTAGTTAAAATGTCCCTCCCTTCACATGGTGACCTGTAATTCAAGTAATCCATTGTCAAACTTTCTTAGCCTTTGCTGAAACAAAACTATTTCTGTAGGAAGGAACTGCAGATGCTGGTTTAAACCAAAGATAGACACAAAATGCTGGATTAACTCAGCAGGACATGCAGCATCTCTGGAGGAAGGATGCATTGGGTCGAGACCCTTCTTCAGTCTGAAGGGAATCCCTGCCTTATGTCTGAAGATAGGTCTCGACCCAAAACGTCACCTATTCCTTCTCTCCAGAGATGCTGCCTGTCCCGCTGAGTTACTCCAGCTTTCTGTGTCTAACAAAACTATCTGTTTTATTAAGGACTCATAGCCCACTTTATAATGTTTAAAATGATTTTTGTATGAGATATGTGTGTTTAATGGAGAATAACATTTTACTTTCAACACATAGGCTAACTCAAAATCCTCCACGTTTATCATTTTTATGGATATGTCTTTAGTTTAGAATTTGGTTACAAGCTGGTTAGGTAAATTTGAACCACAGGAGCATTTGAATCTATATGGAAAGTGAGCAAAAGAATCCAAATCAATATGTTAATTTTGTAAAAGACATTTTCTACAGTTAATAGGTATGAATAGTAAACTTACATCTTACTCAATCGTATGTTATGAACATGACTAGCAGGACTGGTGCTTATTGCCCAGCCTGTTGTAATCTGTTACATTGTAGTTTAGTTTAGTATAGTTCAGAGATACAGCACGGAAACAGGCCCTTCGGCCCACCGATTCTGTGCCGAGCAGCGATCCCCACACATTAACACATTCCTACACACACTAGGGACAATTTTACATTGATACCAAGCCAATTAACCTACATATCTGTACGTCTTTGGAGTGTGGGAGGAAACCGAAGATCTCGGAGAAAACCCACGCAGGTCATGGGGAGAACGTACAAACTCCGTTCAGACAACATCCGTAGTTGGTCACCCATTGCTGAACATCTTCGCTCAGTCCACCTTGGCCTACGTGATCTCCCGGATGCCAAACATTTTAGCTCCCTTTCCCTTTCCCATTCCCATTCCCATTCTGACTTTTCTGGCATGGGCCTCCTCCACTGTCAGAATGAGGCCAAACATAAATTGGAAGAACAGCAATTTCAGAATATTTCACTTGGGCAGCCTACAACCCTGCGGTATGATTTCAAATAACCCATGCATTTTCTCTCTCTCCATCCCTCCCGACCCTTGTCATCCTAATAGTCTGAAGAAGGTCTCGACCTGAAAGGTCAACTATTCCTTTTCTCCAGAGATGTTGCGTGAACCGCTGAGTTACTCCAGCTTTATATGTCTATCTACTAGTTTCACTGTCATCCTGCTTAATTTCACTGTTCGTATCCCCTCGTTATATTTTCCTCAGATAACAATGGAGTATTGCGGGCTCCGTCTTTCCTTGATCTTCAGTGCTGGCTTTGAATTGTTCTTTTTGTCATACCTCTCATTCATTTGGTCTTGTACCTTTTCATATTGCTAGTTTCCCTCTCCCCTGATTCTCAGTCTGAAGAAGGGCCTCGACCCGATACGTCACCTATTCCTCTTCCCTAGAGATGCTGCCTGACCCGCTGAGTTACTCCAGCATTTTGCGTCTATCTTCGATGTAAACAAGCATCTACAGGTCCTTCCTACACGCTTATTGTAATTTACAGTCATTTTGAAAATGGTTTCTCTTTCATCCTTTAAAAATCCTCAATTCTAAAATCCTCATCCTTATTTTTGCATGGATCCTTGTTTTGAGTATATGGGTAAGGCCTTCGAACTAACGGAAATCAATCTTTCGAAGACTGTTTTCACAACCTAGAGCCTATTGGGTTTGCACAACAACTCCCAGCATTTTCTGTCAGTGACATCAACATGTTTCCATTCCAAGAGCCTAAGTGAAGAGGCTTTTTCAGGAGAAGGAGTATCGTGCACAATGCATAGCCACCTTTAGACCTCAGTCTATAGAGTTACTACACGGAAACAGGTCCTTCCGCCCAACAATACTAGCGTTCCTTGTACACTAGCACTATCCTACACATACTAGGGACAATTAAAATCAACCTACAAGCTTGGATAGAAGGAAAGGCTGACGTTTTGGTTCGAGACCCTTCTTCAGACTGTGAGAGATCCACTCAGTCTGAAGAAGGATCTTTGTGATGCAATTCATTAATTGAAGTTCTTCCAAAACAATCTAAAAAATCTTGAAAATTTTGAGGAATTAGCAGAATGATTAAGAATTTAACATGTCATTGGAAAAACTGAGCCACTTTCAGACAGATCATGTATGTTGTACACCATGAAGAACATTCTATTCCATAATCGCTGGCTCTTTCTTCAGCTACAAGTGCTTGGCACTTGAACTGCCCTTCTTAATTTGTTGCCTAACTTCCTCGTTACACTGAGTCCACGCCAACTATCGATCACCCTTCACACTAGTTCCACGTTATCCCTCTTTCGCATCCGCTCCCGACACACTAGGGGCAATTAACAGAGGCCCATTAACCTATAGAGCCATGCATGTTTGGGATGTGGGAGGAAACCGGAGCACCTGGAAGAAACCCACATGGTCACTGGGAGAACGTACACAGTCCACAAAGACAGCACCCGAGGTCAGGATCGAACCAGGGTCTCTGGTGCTATGAGGCAGTAGCTCTACCACTGCACTCCAGTAAAGTCAAAGTTCAAGAGTTCAAGTTCAAGAGAGTTTATTGTCATGTGTCCCTGATAGGACAATGAAATTCTTGCTTTGCTTTAGCACACCAGAACATAGTAGGCATGAATACAGAAAAGATCAGTGTGCCCATATACCATTATATAAATAAATACACACATGAATAAATAAGCTGATAAAGTGCAAATAAACAGATTATGGGCTATTAACGTTTTGTCCGGGCCGAGTTTAATAGCCTGATGGCTGTGGGGAAGTAGCTATTCCTGACCTGGTTGTTGCAGTCTTCAGGCTCCTGTACCTTCTACCTGAAGGTAGTGGGGAGATGAGTGTATGGCCCGGATGGTGTGGGTCAATGATGATGCTGCCAACCTTTTTGAGGCAGCGACTGTGATAGATCCTCTCGATGGAAGGGAGGTCAGAGCCGATGATGGACTGGGCAGTGTTTACTACTTTTTGTAGACTTTCCGCTCCAGGGCGCTCAAGTTTCCGAACCAAGCCACGATGCAACCGGTCGGCATGCTCTCTACTATGCACCTGTAGAAGTTAGAGAGAGCCCTCCTTGACAAACCGACTCTCCGTAATCTTCTCAGGAAGTAGAGGCGCTGATTTGCTTTCTTTATGATTGTATCAGTGTTCTCGGACCAGGAAAGATTTTCAGAGATATGCACGCCCAGGAATTTGAAGCTCTTGACCCTTTCCACCATCGACCCGTTGATATAAACGGGACTGTGGGTCCCCATCCTACCCCTTCAAAAGTCCACAATCAGTTCCTTGATTTTACTGGTGTTGGGAGCCAGGTTATTGTGCTGGCACCATTTGGTCAGTCAGTCGATCTCACTTCTGCACTCTGACTCGTCCCCATCAGTGGTACGTCCCACAACAGTGGTGTCGTCAGCGAATTTGATGATGGAGTTTGCACTATGACCGGCTATGCAGTCATGAGTATAGAGTGAGTACAGCAGGGGGCTAAGCACATAGCCTTGAGGTTCTCCCGTGCTGATTGTTATCGAGGCTGACACATTTCCACCAATACGAACTGACTGTGGTCTGTGAAAGAGGAAGTCGAGGATCCAATTTCGGAGGGATGTGCAGAGACCCAGTTCTGCAAGTTTGGTAACCAACTTGGAGGGGATGATAGTATTAAATGCCGATCTGTAATCAATAAATAACAGCCTGACATATGAGTTTTTGTTGTCCAAGTGGAGAGCCAGCAATGCCCTAATTATCTTTCCAAGACTTAACTGATGTTACCAAATTCACACATTGAGTTGTTACTTATCCCTTTTCTATTGATGGGAGCCAGCTGTGAACACATTGTTTCCTCAGGCTGTGTAGGTGCACAATCAACAGGGATTTTATCCCATAATAATTAATTGACACATCAGATTTATCCTGAGGGTGTGAAAGGTTGTATATAAATATAAACAGGTACAGAGAAATAAATGATGGGTATTTCAAGAGTTCCAGATTTCTTCTCCCCTCACAATCAGTCCGAAGAAGGTTTCCAACCCGAAATGTCACCTATCTATGTTCTCCAGAGATGCTGCTTATCCTGCTGAGTTACTCCAACACCTTGTGTACTTTTGTGTATCAACCAGCATCTGCAGTTCTTTGTCTCTACATTTCGACTGCCCCACTGCAAATTCTCCTCAAGGCACGCCTGCTTTGAGGAAGCTCTCCTCCTCTCTGCGATGGGGGTTCTGTGAAACCCTTGCTCACTGCTCCCCCTCTGTGATTCCTGCTGCTCCCCGTCTCTATGGCCCTTTCAGACTTTCTTCCTCCCCCCCTCCCCCCCCCCCCACCACACACTCCACACTCCACAATCAGACTGAAGAACGGTTTCGACCCGAAACGTCACCTACTCATGTTCTCCTGACCCTGCACTAAAGAGCATTTCACCGTACAATATGATCAAGGATGATTGACACTGAGGGGCAGTGTTTGGTGGAGACACTCCTTAAACAAGGGGATGGATACTACCTTAGGGGGCCACGAATGTTTAGTTTCATTTAGTTTATTATTGGCACATGTACAGAGGAACAGTGAAAAGCTTTTGTTTGTGTGCTAACCAGTCAAAGAACTATACATGAATACAATCATGTCATCCACTGTGCACAGATAAAGGATAAGGGATGCAACATTTAGTGCAAAAATATAACATTGAAGTCCTATAAAGTCCAATTAAAAATCGTTCAAAGGTCTCCAATAAGCTGGATGTGTGGTCAGGACCACACTCTAGCTGACAAGAGGATGGTTCAGTTACCTTAGAACAGTTGGAAAGAAACTGTCCCTGAACCTGGAGATAGACACAGGCAGCATCTCTGGAGAGAAGGAATGGGTGACGTTTCGGGTCAAGACCCTTCTTTAGACTGGAGGTGTAGGTTTTCAAACTTCTATCCCTATTGCCTGATAGAAGAGGGGGGGAAGAGGTGAGACCGGGATGAGACCCGTCCTTGATTATTCTGGCGGCTTTGAAGTGTAGATGGAGTCAGTGGAAGGGAGGCTGGATTGGGAATCTTAACTGGATTGGGGGCGCTCCTGGAATTCCAACACGTGGAATGGACTTAGTGCTTTGGACTGTTTGTGTTTTCTGTTTGTTTTCTTTTCCTTTTTTTAAACGGCGCCAAAATGACAGCGACTGTGTATTTGTGGTGGTGCAAAATAATTTCACTGTGCTGTGCACACGTGACAGTAAAGAACCATTGGTTTCGTGATGGTCTGAGCTACGTCTAAAACTCTCTGCAATAGCCCAGTGTGTTGACAAGTGGCAAGGGTGCTTGGGTTAAGGGTAATCGTGAACACTATTGAATATGACAATAATGAGTGAATAGAAGCCGAGAATGTCTGAAAAGATTTTTTCTACTGTTGCTATTTTGTATATATTTTTTATTCTGAGTAAAGTTTATTTTTCGAAATAAACAAAAAAGATCAAAGATGATCTGATGAGATATCACCATTTTTATTTAACATTAATTCAGACTATTCAGCTTCACCAATAGACATTCCAAGAGTTTTAAATTAGACTAAAATTAGACTCTCCTGACTTGGATTATCAGTTCCTATATTTACCCTCTCTTATGATTTGTTTTAACTTCTATTTTTATCTGGTCAGTTGAAGGGAATCGATAAGCTGCATTAAAATAAGACACAAAGTGCTGGAGTAACTCAGCAGGCCATGCAGCATCCCTGGAGAACATGGACAGGTGACATGTTGAGGTGGGACCCTTGTAAACCAGCATGTGCAGTTCCTTGTTTCTACGATTAGCTACATTAAGGATGGCACGGTAGCTCAGAGCATCAGAGACCCGGGTTCGATCCTGACTGTGGGTGCTGTCTGTATGGAGTTTGTACGTACTCCCTGTGACCTGCGTGGGTTTCCTCCGGGTTCTCTGGTTTCCTCCCACATTCCAGGGATGTACAGGTTTGTAGGTTAACTGGCTTTGGTAAAATTGTAAATTGTCCCGAGTGTGTGTTAAATAGTGTTAGTGTGTGGGGAGCGCGGCGCGGACTCGGTGGGCTGAAGGGCCTGTTTCCGAGCTGTATCTCTACACAAAAATAAACTAAACTACAACTAAATGGCTTCCCTGAATATTTCAGCTGTTCCCTGAATCTCGTACAGGAACACCCTACTTTTTTTTTTTAAGTAGCATTTTTATCTTGCAATAATGGCACTTGAGGAGAACGCAGCTTGCGAGAGGTCACATCTGGGACCTGACATCAAACAACAGGTCAGTGGACCTATGTTTGCCTGAAGACATATCGGGATGAGATTGAGGATGCACCCACCTGGTTCTGCAAGACTGAATCCATGCAGAGCTACCGCCCATTGTTAGCGCGTGTATCTTCTTTCAATTGCTGTGCTGTTCAGTCTGAACGCACAAGCGGTCTATGAAAGAGTGATTGAAAAAGATGGAAAGCCCTGGGATAAAGAAAGCACTTGAGCAAGCATTTTCTCTCAGGGAGCCTCAGTAAGCCTGGATGCTACCTTATCAACAGAGGGCAGTTCAAACCCAACTGAGGCATTAGTATGCATACTTCTCATTCAATGCTGTCTCTGAGTCCTAAAAGTACCATTCATAGTGGGGGATACAGTGTGACGGCTTTAGTTTATTCAGGACCGGCAACCTCGGTCCCTGAAGGTTAAGTACCTCACTGTTGCTGAATTCACAATCACAGCTCAGTGTGTAGAAAGGTTGTCTCCTGTTGAACGTGACATGCACATAGTAGCAGTTTTTTTCCCCCTGTTACCCTGAGTTACAGACAACAATCTCACCCACACCCCCACTTTTAGACTTTAGACTTTAGGCTTTGGAGATACAGCACGGAAGCAGCACCTTCGGTCCACCGAATCCGCACCGACCAGCGATCAGCCCGTACACTAGCACGATCCTGGACTCTAGGAACAAATTACAATTTCACCAAAGCCAATTAACCTGTAAACCTGTACGTCTTTGGAGTTTGGGAGGAAACCGGAGCACGCAGAGAACATACAAATTCTGTACATACAGGTTCCAAACCCAGGTCTCTGGTGTTGTAAAGCAGCAACTCTACTGCTGCGCCACTGTGCCACCTTCTGAAGGATACACTTAACACCGTTCTTACAAATTCTTACCATTCTAACATAAAGCATAGAACAGTACAGTACAGGAGCAGGCCCTTCAACCCACTATGTCTGTGCAGAACATGATGCCAAGCTAAACTAATCTCCTCTGCTTGTACATGATCCATATCCCTCCATTCCTTGCACTTTCATGAGCCCATCTAAAAGCCTCTTAAGCGCTACTATTGTATGTGCCTCCACTACCACCCACGGCAGTACATTCCAGGCCCCCACCACCCTCTTGTCATAAGTTCATAAGTCATAGGAGCAGAAATAAGCCATACGGTCCATCAAGTCTACTCCGCCATTCAATCACGGCTGATCTATCATTCCATCTTAACGCCATTCTCCTGCCTTCTCCCATAACCCCTGACACCCGTACTAATCAAGTATTGAGTGTAGAAGTTTGGAGGTCATGTTGCAGTCGTATAAGACGTTGGTGAGACCGCATTTAGAATATTGTGTTCCATTCTGCGCACCCTGTTACAGGAAAGATATTGTCAAGCTTGAAAAGGTTCAGAAAAGATTTTGAGGATGTTGCCAGGATTAGAGGGTGTGAGCTACAGGGAGAGAATGAGTAGGCTGGGTCTCTATTCCATGGAATATAGGTGGATGAGGGGAGATCTTATAGAGGTATACAAAATAATGAGAGGAATAGATCGGGTAGAAGCACAGTCTTTTTACCCAGAGGAGGGGAATTGAGGACCAGAGGACATAGGTTCAAGGTGAAGGGGAAAAGATTTAATAGGAATCCGAGGGGTAACATTTTCACACAGAGCATGGTGGATGTACAATACAATACAATACCGTTTATTGTCATTTGAACCTCATTGAGGTTCAAACGAAATTTAGTTTCTGCAATCATACATACAAGAAAAGAACCAAGACACAACACAATTTACACAAACATCCATCACAGTGAAGCTTCTCCTCACTGTGATGGAAGGCAAAGTCTTATCTCTCCCCTGCTCTCCCCATTCTCCTCCTGATGTCAGAGTCAAAGCCCCCGGCGGGCGATGGTAAATGAGTCCCGCGGCAGTTAAGGCCACGCGGGGCGATGTAAGGCCCCACTCCGGATCTTGATGTTGGAGCCCCAGCGGGCCCTAGCAAGTCCCGCGGCCATTAAAGCTGCGCTGGTCGATGTAAGGCCCCGCTCTGGATCATTTTCAACCGCGCACCTCGGCCGGGAGAAGTTGCCGTTGCGGGAGCTCTGAAAAGCGGTCTCCCACCAGGGACCCGCGAGCTCCTTGTGTCACCGTCCACCGGCCTGCAGCTGGATCCTCCAAATCTCCGGGGTCGGGCAGCAGTGCGCCACCACAGCTCCTCCCGCTCCTAACTTGACCAGCTCCACGATGGTGAGTAGCCCGCAGCTCTGCGACTGGAGCCCCAGGTCCGGTTGGAGGCCGCTCCACGGTGCTAGGCCCCAACGACAACGGAGACCCGACAGAGAAAAGATCGGGTCCTCCGTACAGGGAAAATATTTTAAAAGTTTCCCCCACCCCCCACACATACCCAGCTAAAAATAAAAAACACTACAGCTACACAAAACGAGACAAAAAATAAAAAAAGACAGACGGACTGCAGAGGCCGCTGCGACGAGAGTCGCACCGCCCACCGGAATGTATGGAACAAGCTGCCAGAGGAGGCAGTTGAGACTGGGACTATCCCATCATTTAAGAAACAGTTGGACAGGTACATGGATAGGACAGGTTTGGAGGAGTATGGACCAAGTGCAGGCAAGTGGGACTAGTGTAGCTGGGACATTGTTGGCCGGTGTGGGCAAGTTGGGCCGAGGGCCTGTTTCCACACTATATCACTCTATGACTCTATGAACTGCCAGGTCCTTTGCAAGAACACGAGTTTGGAAGACAAGAGGTTTGAATGAATTTTAACGGGTATGGCCATCATTAGTTTAGCTCACGATTATTGCTCATTCCAGAAGCACACAAAGTGCTGGAGCAATTCACCGGGTCAGGCAGCATCTCTGGAGAATATGCATAGGTGATATTTTCATTTTTTCATCCAAGGAACTGCACTTATAGAACATAGAACACAGTGCAGCACAGGAACAGGCCCTTTAGCCCACAATGTCTGTGCCAAACATAATGCCAAGTTGAACTGATCTCATCTGCCTGTACATGATCCATATCCCTCTATTCTTTGCACTTCCACATGCCTATCTAAAAAGCTCTTAAACACCACTATTGTATCTGCATCCACCACCATCTCTGGCAGTGCATTCCAGGCACCCACCACCCTCTGTGTAAATACCTGCCACCCTCCCTCACGTCTCAGTTAATGTTTAGGAGAGTGATCTTTCAACACAATGATTGAGTTTGAGATAAAAACAGGCAGAGGCACAGGTAGAAAAATGTCATTTTAATAAGCTAGATTTTGAGAGTAGGCAATTATTAAATGCTGAAATATCGGTAATAGATATCGAAGAATCAATTGGATCATTAAAAAATGGTAAAACAGCGGGCCCCGATGGCCTGAGTGCAGAATTTTATTAAAAATTTCATGATCTACTTTCATCAAGATTACAAACAGTGTATAGACACACCTATGAGTTAGGAAAGTTACCAGAGTCTTTAAATGAATCTACAATTACATTAATTCCTAAATTAGATAAGGATCTGGAAGATCCTGGATCATATCGAGCGATTGCCCTTTTAAATACTGATCAAAAAATATTAACTAAAGTACTGTCTCGGAGGCTAAGTTTAGTGATTTCCAAAATAATACATTATGATCAAACAGGTTTTATTCCAAAACGTTATTCATCACATAATCTTAGACGCTTGTTTAACATTATATACTCGAGAAGAAGGAGAGATATTGAATTAGCAGTTATATCGTTGGATGCTGAAAAAGCATTCGACCAGGTGGAATGGTCATATTTATTTAATATAATGGAAAAGTATCAACTGGGGGATGGATTTTGTAAATGGGTAAGAATATTATATTCTAACCCTACAGCAAGAATTTTAACTAATCAAATACTATCACCTAAATTTAGACTTTTTAGGGGATGCAGACAGGGATGTCCGTTATCCCCTTTATTATTTGCTTTGGAGATAGAACCTCTGGCCGAAAGAATCAGATCAGAACCCGAAATATATGGGTATAATACTGACACAACAAATAATAAGATATCTTTATATGCAGATGATATTCTGATTTATATTACTAAGCCGGAATGTAGTATTCCCAAGTTATTCAATGTTATAAATGAATTTAGCGTATTTTCAGGATATAGGATTAATTGGAATAAAAGTGACATTATGCCTATAACTGGTATAAATGTAAATATACTACAAAAATACCCACTAAAAATAGTTACAGATAAATTTAAATATTTAGGAATCAATGTGTCTAAATCCTATAAATTATTAATTAAAGCTAATTATTATCAATTATTAGAGAAACTTAAAAAAAACATTTCATATTGGAAAACACTCCCTATATCTATGATCGGTAGGATTAATGCTATAAAGATGATTTTTTTACCACAATTGTTATATTTATTTCAGGCAATTCCTTTTTTTCTCCCAAAAAGTTTTTTAAAAAAAATTGATACTATAGTTAATAATTTTGTCTGGGATTACAAAAGTCATAGAATAAGTAAAAAACACTTATGTAAGTCTAAGATAAATGGAGGGCTGGCACTTCCAAATTTTCTATATTACTTTTGGGCAGTCCAGATTAAGAATATGAATTTTTGGTGGGTAAATATGGATGTTGAACCAATGTGGTTAAAAATGGAAAAGGAAGACTGTTTACCTTTCAATATAGAGTCGATTATTTTCGCACCAAAGGAAGTACAAAAAAAGACTTATAGGGACAACCCTATAATTCATAATAATAGGCGTATTTGGAAACAGATAGTTAAGACCCTATATCTGGATAATCTTTCTTTTAGGTTACCAATTAGGAATAACCCACTGTTTAAACCCTCAATCTTAGATGCGGGGTTTAGACTGTGGGAGGATTCAGGAATTAAAAGGATAGGACACCTTTATAGAAATGGAAATTTTTTATTATTTGAAGAGTTACAAGATATTTTTGGATTACCTTCACAACACCATTTTAGGTATTTACAAATTAGAGATTTTATTAAATGTAACACACAAGACTATAAAAAAAAAGAACCAGGCTTATTAGATGAGCTGTTTAATTTACATCCAAATACGGATAAGCTTATAGCTTATATATACAATATTATTTTAGATAAAGAGAACCCAACAACTGAAACATATCGTCAAGCATGGGAAAATGAAATTGGATTACCTATAACAAAAGAAACTTGGGAAGAATGCTTACAAAGAATACATTGGTGTTCTTTGAATGCCAGACACACACTGATACAATTTAAAGTTATATATAGATTACACTACTCGAAAACCAAATTAAAAAGTATCTTTCCTAGTCTCTCCTCTATTTGTGATAAATGTAAGAATCTTGAAGCAAATTTAATACATAGTTTGGTAACGTGTCCACGGTTGAATTATTATTGGATTGAAATTTTTAAAGTCATTTCGGAAGTTCTTAAGGTTGAACCAGACCCAAAATTAATAATATTCGGAATCCCGGAGCCAAATTTGGTACTCACGGTTAATCAAAGAAATTTTTTTGATTACTGTTTAATAATAGGGAAAAAAATGATACTTAAATTTTGGAAGGGAACATTATCCCCAACAATTAAAATGTGGAAAGCAGAGATGTTGGAGACGTTGAATTTGGAAAGAATTAGATTTGTCCTTTTGGACAGGTATAATTCTTTTGAATCGATATGGTCTCCATATATACAGTATTTAGAGAAGTAGCTATTCTTGGAATCACGGCTCGACGGACACCCTACGGATCCGATGCGAATAACTTACTTATATTTGATATTATTGTGCATTTATTAGAGATATTTCTGAATGAAATAGTATTTCGTATAATGACTTTAGTTTTTGTTTATATATATGTAATATTTTTGTTTTTCAAATTTTCCCTTTTTTTTTCTTTTTTTTTACGGTTGAAGTATGTGGAAAGAATTTTTTATTCCTTTTTATTTACTCTTTTTTCTTTTCTCTTTTATATATCCTTTTCTTTATTTCCAAAAAATAGAAGATATTAAGTATTGATATGTTATTTGTAGTAATATTGAATTAAGGTGTTAGTTTATAAAGTAAGCTTTACATTGTAAACGGTTTACTTCAAATAAAAAAATATTACACAAATGTCAAAAAAAAAAAAAAAAAAAAAAACAGGCAGAGGAAGAGGCAAGAGAGCAAGGATGAATATAGAACGACTGATATGATGGATGGGAGGTGAGAGTTAATAAACAAAGAGATGCTGCTGTAAATAATAGACTACAGTCAATAGTTACTTTACTGTCACCTGTACCGAGGGACAGTGAAATGTTTTGTTTTGCATACAATCCAGAAAATCATACTGTACATAAACACAATCATAGATAAATAAAAGAATGCAACAGTTGTGGTGTAAAAAAATGAATGGTTTTTTCCGTGGCAATACAGAAAGAGTCCTCGTGTTTCCAGCGTCTTCTTCTAGCTTTCAAGTACAGTTCCACCACCAATTTTACGGCATCTGGTGGTCCGCACCTCCTTTTATCCGGACAAAATTATGAGAACGCATTTGAAATCCCCTCCGGGAGTTCCCCCCAAAATGTGGTGCCTTGGCTGAGTGAGGCAGCCGATTTAGACCTCATTAGGACTTCCATGGCCGATCAGTGGGTTGAATTTGCCCCCTAAGGCCAGGGCTCTGGAATTCTGGCCCGGCCTGCACCGGCAGATCCTTTCCCTTAGCCGGCTTCCACGACCGAGTTTGTGGGCCGGTATCTCGGCCCCTCGGCGGCCTAGGCAGGCTGTTGCAGGACTGTTCAACTCCTCTCTGAGGCCATGACCTCTGTTGGTCCGGCAGAAAGGATCTGGAACCGTGAGTGCCGGGAAAATTGGTGGTGGACCTGTATCAAGTTCTTAAAAAGATCCCGTGTTATCTCAGCCTTAAAGGCCTGTTGTCCTGGTGGTGGCAAACCGGATCAAGAGATAAGAAGGAGAAGAAATATTAGAGAGGCACAAGAGACTGCAGATGCTGGCTTACAAAAAAGAGACAAAGTGCTGGAGGAACTCAACAGGTCAGACCGTATCTCTGAAGAAGGGTCCCGACCCAAAATGCCACACATCCATGTTCGCCAGAGATGCTGCCTGATCTGCTGAATTACTCCAGAATATTGTGTCTTTATTTCAGGAAAATATTAATTGTTCTTTTGTAAATTGTAAAAGAGATGAGCTGTTGAACAAATTGTTGATTGAGATGCTAGATCAGGTTTGGATAAGTAAAGCTATTAGCTGACTGTTCAGTTTTAGCGAATCCGATTTTGATGGAAATAATAGGATGTTGTATTATGTAGGAAGGAACTGCAGATGCTGGTTTATAGCGAAGATAGACACAAAATGCTGGAGTAACTCAGCGGGTCAGGCAGCAGCTCTGGTGAAAAGGATGGGTAATGTTTCGAGTCTGGAACCCTTCTACGGTCCTGAATAATGTTGTATTGTAGATAGACACAAGATGCTGGAATAACTCACAAAGTAAACAACTTTGGGGCGGCACAGTGGCGCAGCAGTAGAGTTCTGCCTTACAGCGACTGGGACCCGGGTTCAATCCTGACTACGGGTTCTGTCTGTACGGAGTTTGTATATTCTCCCTGTGACCGGGTGGGTTTCCTCTGTGTGCTCCGCTTTCCTCCCACATTCCAAAGACATACAGGTTTGTAAACAGGCTTCGTTAAAATTGTAAATTGTCTCTAGTGTGCAGGATAGTTATAGTGTGCGAGGTTCGCTGGTCGTCATGGCCTGTTTCTATGCTATATCTCTAAACTAAACTATACTCAGCGGGTCAGGCAGCATCCCTGGAGAAAAAGGATGGGTGACGTTTTGGGTTAGAACCTTTCTTCAGACCCGAATAATGTTGTATTGTTTTGGGAAAAGTAATGGATCAGAAAAGAGAGGAGAGCAGCAAAGTAAATGTATTAAAGGGCACCTGTTTCAGGTAGGTTAATGAAGCTGGGATAGGGATTCAACTTGAGATGTGTCCTTTAAAGTAATTACAGCACCTCAATTAAATTATTATCAGTCTGAGAGTATCTGATGGCAGAAAGCCACAAAATAACATTTTAATTTATCTTGTGATACTCCAAAGAACCTTTGTGCAGGAAATATTAGCATTAGGCGTGCATTAGAAGGAGAAAATGCAAGCACAACCACAAAGCAAAGTCAAAGAGTCATAGTCGTGCAGCGTGGAAACAGGCCCTTTGGCCCAACTTGCTCACACCCATCAACATGTCCCATCTACACCAGCAGATGCTGTATAATGTGGATAAATGTGAGGTTATCCACTTTGGTGGCAAAAACATGAGGGTAGACTATTATCTGAATGGTGGCAGATTAGGAAAAGGGGAGATGCAATGAGACCTGGGTGTCATGGTACACCAGTCATTGAAAGTAGGCATGCAGGTGCAGCAGGCAGTGAAGAAAGCAAATGGTATGTTAGCATTCATAGCGAAAGGATTTGAGTATAGGAGCAGGGAGGTTCTACCGCAGTTGTACAGGGTTTTGGTGAGACCACACCTGGAGTATTGCGTACAGTTTTGGTCTCCAAATCTGAGGAAAGACATTCTTGCCATAGAGGGGGTACAGAGAAGATTCACCAGACTGATTCCTGGGATGTCAGGACTTTCATATGAGGAAAGACTGGATAGACTCGGCTTGTACTCGCTGGAATTTAGAAGATTGAGGGGGGATCTTATAGAAACTTACAACATTCTTAAGGGGTTGGACAAGCTAGATGCTGGAAGATTGTTCCCGATGTTGGGGGAGTCCAGAACAAGGGGTCACAGTCTAAGGATAAGGGGGAATTCCTTTAGGACCGAGATGAGGAAAACATTCTTTACACAGAGAGTGGTGAGTCTCTGGAATTCTCTGCCACAGAAGGTAGTTGAGGCCAGTTCATTGGCTATATTTAAGAGGGAGTTATATGTGGCACTTGTGGCTAAAGGGATCAGGGGGTATGGAGAGAAGGTAGGTACGGGATACTGAGTTGGATGATCAGCCATGATCACATTGAATGGCGGTGCAGGCTCGAAGGGCCGAATGGCCTACTCCTGCACCTATTTTTCTATGGTTCTATGTTTCTACCAGTCTCACCTGCCTGCGTCTGACCTATATCCCTCTAAACCTATGCTAAAGGTGTACCTGTCTAATTGTTTCTTAAACGTTGCGAAAGTCTCAGCCTGAACTACCTCCTCTGGCAGCTCGTTCCATACACCCACCACCCTTTGTGTGAAGAAGTTATCCCTCAGGCTCCTATTAAATCTTTTCCTCCCCCCCCTTGAACCTATGTCTTCTGGTTCTCGATTCCCCTACTCTGGGCACGAGACTCTGTGCATCTACCCAATCTATTCCTCTCATGATCTTATACACCTCTACAAGATGACCCCTCATCCTCCTGCATTCCAAGGACTAGTCCCAGCCTGCTCAACCTTTCCTTAGAGCCCAGGCCCTTGAGTCCTCACAACATCCTTGTAAATCTTCTCTATACCCTTTCCAACTTGACAACATCTTTCCTGCAACTTGGTGCACAGACCTGAACACAATACTCTCCATAATGTGCCCGATCTAATTTCACTGTGATATGATGGTATCTGTGTCCCACACCAGAAAAAAGGTAATTAGAACACAGTTTACAACACAGAAGAAATCTGCACTATGTATCTGAATTTAGAAACATAGAAACATAGAAAATAGTTGCAGGAGTAGGCCATTCAGCCCTTCGAGCCTGCACCGCCATTCAATATGATCATGGCTGATCATCCAACTCAGTATCCTGTAGCTGCCTTCTCTCCATACCCCCTGATCCCTTTAACCACAAGGGCCACATATAACTCCCTCTTAAATATAGCCAATGAACTGGCCTCAACTACCATCTGTGGCAGAGAATTCCACAGATTCACCACTCTCTGTGTGAAAAATGTTATTCTCATCTCGGTCCTAAAAGACTTCCCCCTTATCCTTAAACTGTGACCTCTTGTTCTGGACTTCTCCAACATCGGGAACAATCTTCCTGCATCTAGCCTGTCCAACCCCAGAAGAATTTTGTAAGTTTCTATAAGATCCGCCCTCAATCTTCTAAATTCTAGCGAGTACAAGCCGATTTCTTGGCCATTGTATCTTTTCAAGACTCACAAAGCATATTAGAATAACTCTTTTGATCAATATTGACATTGGGAAGAGGTAAGCAGTTAGACAAGTTGTTGATGGGGATGCTGGTTCATGTTAGGTTAAATAAAGCTACATGCTGATTATAAAAACACAAAATGCCTGAATCAGCACTTCAGCCTCAGTCTGAAGAAACGTCCCGACCAAAAATATCACCTGTCCATGTTTTCCATAGATCAGTTAAGTTGAGTTGAGTTTAGTTTATTATCATGTGTACCAAGGTACAGTGAAATGCTTTTGTTGTGTGCTAACAAATCAGCGGTAAGACAGTACATGATTAAAATCAAGCCATCCACAGTATATAGATACAACATAAAGGGAATAGTGTGAATAACGTTTAGTGCAAGATAAAGTCCAGTAAAGTCCAATCAAAGATAGTCCAAGGGTCTCCAATGAGGTAGATATTTACTCTCTAGTTGTTGATAGATGCTGCCTGACCTGCTGAGTTGCCCCAGCACTTTGTGTCTTTTTTTTTGTATAAACCAGCGTCTACAGATCCTGCAAACTGACTATCCTGCCTCTGTCACCCTGCTCCTTTCCTCTCCTTCATACCGCTCTCCTCGTCTCCCTTCCCCAAGTCCCTCATTTCCCCTTCCCCTCCCGCTGTCCCCTTCCACCTATATCCATCCTTCTGGGTTTCAATCCCTCACTTCTCTCCTTATCTGACTGTCCTTTGTCTCCTTTTCACCTCTAGCCTTTTGCCACTTACTCCGCCCATCTGCCAAACAAGCCCCCCTCACCTGTACCAATCTACCCTATGGGAACGTGGAGAAAATGAAATGTATAAGGGAACTAGTGGGTGTGAAGATGGGTGACGGATGAATGACATAGACTCCAATGGGCAGAAGGTCCTCTCTCTATGACTCAGTGACTCAGTGGAAAATAGAAGACAATTTAATTTTCAACAAGTTAGTTTGTTAAACAAAAGGAAATCATACAATGAAGCATAGTATCTTTGCTGTGTCTTCAGTCCACACAGGATGATTAGTTTCATACTGAAGTTATCTGTCACAACTTGCAAGTGTAGATGGTCACATGCCAAAATACCTAAAGAGCATTGCGTGAAGTATTGCAGAAGCATGTACATTACAGCTTTGTAGGAATGTAAGAACTGGGGAGAGATCGCAACACTTTCTATCTTCAATCTGACAATAACCAAGTGTAATGAGAGATAGTGTTTTGCGGTGAATAAGAATTAAACAGAATTTCCTTGTCTTTCAAGTTTAAGATATAAAGCCACTCGTTTTTGGTGTTTCTGTGTGGAAGTACTTTTGCTGGGCCAGTCTTTATGGACTTGAGAGGAATCTTGAGCAAAACACAAAGTGCGGGAGTAACTCAATGGGCCAGGCAGCATCTTTACTTTACTTTAGTGATACAGCATGGAAACAGGCCCTTTGGCCCACAGCGTCTGTGCCCACCAGCGATCACCCGTACACTAGTTCTATCCTACATAGTAGGAACATTTACAGATGCCAATTAACTTACAAACCTTCACGTCATCGGAATGTTGGAGGAAACCACAACACCCAGAGAAAACCCACGTGACCACAGGGAGGACGTGCAAACTCGGTACAGGCAGCACCCGTAGTCAGGATTGAACCCGGGTCTCTGGCACTGTAAGGCAGCAACTCTACCACTGCGCCACAACGCTGCCCGTTCAAATGCCTATCCAATCCCTCCACACATACTGCTCAACCCCCTGAGTTCCTCCAGCACCTTGTGTTTTATCAACATTCCAGCATCTGCAGTTCCTTGTGTCTCCGTTGAAACAAATCTGCTCGGGCCAACTTATAATGGGCAATAGTTGACCTTGCCAATATTGACCACACTGAGTGATGATATAGAAGGAATTCTGACTGACAACAGCCAAAAAAGTGTACTTAAATTGAATTCAAATTGATACAAATTTGGCTTCAATACTAATCGCTCTATTCTGCCCACCCCATCCTTCTCATATTCCAACAGCGGTAGAGTTGCTGCCTCACCGAGTCAGAGACCCGGGTTTGATCCTGACTACGGGTGCTATCTGTTCGGAGTTTGTACTTTCTTCCTGTGACTGTGTGGGTTTTCTCCAGGTGCTCAGGTTTCCTCCCACACTCCAAAGACGTACAGATTTGTAAGTTAATTGTCTTTGGTAAAAATTTAAAAAATTGCCGCGAGTGTGTAGGATAACATTAGTGTACGGGGTGATTGCTTATCTGCGCGGACTCTTTCAGCGGGCCGAAGGGCCTGTTTCCACATTGTATCTGTAATGTAAAGTAACTAAAACTAAACATCAGAACCGCTCACCATAACCAAAGTCTGATAAAGCTGCAACATGCCCTATATCTCTATATGGGTCATTGTGTATATTTCACTAGGTGTTTGATTTCTCCTCTGAACAGTCACAATTTTCTTCCTGCAGTAGAGCTCCAACCACAGCAAATGCACTCAAAGCGTATTTGAATAGTTGTGAAGGAATGCACGGATTGCAGGAAATATGCGACTGACTAACTCACGATGAGGGCTGCAAGGGATATAAATAGCATCCATATGTATCGGGAAGGAACTGAATCAGGGACAGACCACTAACTGCTAGTATGGCTGATATTTCAAAGATTTGGAACCAGCTGGCTGGGCAGGTGATTGCCATACAGAAGATTAGCATAAGCCAGAGTTTTGTCCTGCTGGTTAATAATAGATATATGTGCAGAATATTCATTGGTTACCATTCCTGAAAGTGATACATTCCAAAATCTACACGTGATGGTAATGGAGACATAAGGTATGTAGTTAATAATCTTAAAGGTAGATAAGTAACCTTGATAGTCATCTGTCATAAAGAGAGATAACCTGGAGACACAAGGAACCGCAGGTGCTGGAATCTTGAGTAAAGCACAAAGTGCTGGAATAACCCAGGGTGGCACAGTGGTGCAGATGCTGGCTTAGTTTAGATTTGTTTATTGTCATGTGTACAGTGAAAAGCTTTTTGTTGCATGCTAACCAGCCAGCGGGAAGACAATACACGATTACAATCAATCCATCCACAGTTCAGTTTAGTTCAGAAATACAGCGCGGAAACAAGCCCCTCGGCCCACTGAGTCCGCACCGACCAGCAACCCCCACACATTAACACTATCCTACACACACTAGGGACAATGTACATGCATACCAAAACAAATAACCTACAAACCTGTACGTCTTCCGAGTGTGGAAGGAAACCGAAGATCTCGGAGAAAACCCACGCAGGTCATGTGGAAAATGCACAAACTCCATACAGACAGCACCCGTAGTCAGGATCGAACCCGGGTCTCTGGAGCTGTAAGGCAGCAACTCTACCCCTGCACCACCATGCCACCACTAGTGCACAGATACATGATAAAGGGAATAACGTGAATAACGTCTATCGTTGTTAAAGTAAGAAATGCTGCTGTTGGAGTGGAGACTTAAAAGGGTGGAGCGATTGTAGCATGATCCACTGCTGTGATCAGCACACAAAGAGTCACCAGGCTTAGAGCTGCTGCCTCACAGCGCCAGAGACCCGGGTTCGATGCTGACCTTGGGTGCTGCCTGTGAGTGGAGTTTCCACGTTTCTCACTGTGATCACGTATGTTCCCACCCACATCCCAAAGATGGCCGTTGTTTGTCATTTAATTGGTCCTCTGTACATTGGCCAGAATGTGCATGGAGTCGATGAGGAAGTGGGATAACATGGAACTAATGTGACTGGGTGATGGATGGTCCGTGTGGACTCGGTGGGCCGAAGGGCCTGTTTCCATGCCGTGTCACTAAACTAAACAAAACTAAACTCAGGCAGCATCCCTGGAGGACATGGATAAGTGACGTTTCTGGTCAGGACCATTCACCTTTGACCTTTGACTTCCGCCAACCCACCCCCCTTCATCTTGAGGTTAGTTTAGTTTAGAGAAACAGTGTGGAAACGGGCCCCTTGGCCCACGGAGACCACGCCGACCAGTGACCCCTGCACACCAGCACTATCCATCACACCAGGGTCCACTTACAGACGGCACCCGAGGTCAGCATCAAAGCTGGGTCTCTGGCTCTGCAAGGCAGCAACTCTACCGCTGCGCCACTGTACTGTCCTCATTGGAGAAGTTGCAAGAAGTGTGCTTCAAAACACCTGCTGCCATTGTTTTTCACAAGTTCATACGTTCCTACGTCATACGAGCAGAATTAGGCGATTCGGCCCATCAAATCGCCTCCGCCATTCAATCATGGCCGATCTATCTTTCCCACTCAACCCCATTCTTCTGCCTTCTCACCGTAACCTTCGACACCCTTATTAATCAAGAACCTGTCAATCTTTAAAAATTAAATCAGCTTTAAAAATACCGAATGACTTGGCATCCACCGCTGTCTGTGGCAATGAATTCCACTGATTCACCACCCTCTGATTAAAGAAGTTCCTCGTCATCTCATTTCTAAAGGTACGTCCTTTTATTCTGAGGCTATGCCCTCTGGTCCTGAACTCTCCAACTAGTGGAAACATCCTCTCCACATCCACTCCATCCAGGCCTTTCACTATTCAGTAAGTTTCAATGAGGTCTCAGCTCATCCTTCTAAACTCCAGCGAGTACAGACCCAGTGCCGTCAAACTCTCATCATACGTTAACCTAATCATCCCTAGGATCATTCTCGTAAAACTTCCTCTGGACCCTCTCTAACGCCAGCACATCCCTCCTCAGATATGGTGCCCAAGACCGCTCACGATACTCATTTTGCTCCTCCACAATACTCATTTTGCTCCTCCTCGTGCTAAGCTGAAGGAAATGAACGGAAATTGGACATTGTATATTGACCTCTTGCCACTCACTTCAGTCAAAAACCTACCATCATGCCTTGCCAAGAAAGGTAGAAGAAATATTGCAGGAGGAAGGAGAGGCATCCAGTTGGACGACTGACGGTATTTAAATGTCGGGTAGAAACCAGCGCTTGATCAGACACCTCTTGCTGTTTGGAGCAGTGAAATTTATCGGTAATTGATAGGGCACTTACATGAGCATAGTTTCTGTGCAGTATTAATTACTGTGGAAAATTGCCCTTCTGCAGCTTTTCATTTGAAATTTCACTGTGAAGGTCAGAGAGAATCCAGCACTTTGCAAAATAGTCTGAACTGCTGCCATCGTCATAGTATAAATAGAATAAGCCCTGGAGAGTTAGAATGGTTTCATTTTGTTTAGTTTATTGTCACGTGTACCGAGGTACATTGCAAAACTTTATGTGACATGCTATCCAGTGTACATATACAGGATAAAGGGATAGTCTTAGAATAGGAGTAGAGGGCAGCACAGTGGCACAGCTGGTAGAGCCACAGCCTCACAGCGTCAGAGACCCGGGTTTGATCCTGAACTCAGGTGCTGTCTGTGTGGAGTATGCACGTTCTACCTGTGCCCGCATGGGTTTACTCTGGATGCTCTGGTTCCTTCCCACATCCCAAAGGCATGCAGGTTCGTAGGATAATTGGCCTCTGTAAATTGCCCCTAATGTGCAGGGAAAGTGAGATACCAGATACCAGTGTGATCGGGGGGGAAACAATGTTCGGTGTGGACTGGGTGGGCTTTATTCCTGGCCACGCTCCAATTTCACTCCTGCCTCCAGCAAAAAGATACAGGAGCCTGAAAGCTGTAACGTCCAGGTTCAGGAACAGTTACTTCCCTACAACCATTAAGTTATAAAAACACGACAACCTCCAAATAGGCTCCAAACTATACAGACATGGAGGCATTATTTTTTGACGTTACAATATTATTCTTCACTTATCTGTATCAACAGATATATATATCTTCACTTATCTGTATCAATAGAATATATATACTGAACCTTTTTTATTGTTGCTTATTATGGGTTTTTCAGAGTACTATGTTTACATATCTGTTGTTCTGCTGCGTCAGTATTTCATTGTACTGTTTGGAACATATGGCAATAAAACACTCTTGACTTGTTTCTTGAACTAAATTAAAAATCCATGTAAGCTGACCTTGTTACCTCACACCCAGCATTGGCTGCCTCGCCAGCAGTCCCTTCCTTCTCTGTTGTTTTATTGTATGTGTTAAATGTATGTTTTTAGTGTCCTTTAGCTTGTTTTATGTGGGGCGTGGGGAGATGCTGCCTGACCTGCTGAGTTACTCCAGCATTTTATGTCTATCTTATGAATATGTGACATTTCGGGTAGGGACCCTTGCTGCCTGACCCTCTGTGTCTTTTAAAAAAAATCTGACAATAAAAGACCTTTGCAACCTTTGAAACCTCTGAATATCACCAAACTTCGATGCCATAAAGTATTTAACTTTTTTGATTTTTTTTTGCCCACATAACTTCTCTGGAATTGCCATTGGCATGCTAATGCCCAGCCGAATATCTTGCCCAAATACAATTTTTTTACATGAGAACGTTGAGAATTTGCAGCCATTCCAAATCCATCAGGATGCACATTCTAGAACTATGTTTTCATGAAAATTAAGAAAAGACCGTGCATCTGATCGACAAGGCTCACTCCCTCAGTCACTTTGTAATGAATTATATATTTAAAATGTTGTAATGAAGAAAATGTAATAGTCAATTGACACAATACCAAGTTGTGTATTCACAATCTGGAAAGTTATACCAACTCGATAATCTGATTCTTGGGATGTTGGTTGAGAGATGAATGTTGATCAGAACCCGAAGATTTTAGTTTGTGTCCTTCCTCAAATTGTGTTTTGGAATTTAATCATGGGACTTTAGAGATGCAGTGCGGAAACAGGCCCCTCAGTCAACCGCGTCCACTCCGACCAACGATCACCTCATACACTGGCACTATCCTACACACTAGGGACAATTTTCAATTATACCAAAGCCAATTAATCCATAAACCTGTACGTCTTGGGAATGTGGAAGGAAACCGGAGCACCAGGAGAAAACCCAAGCGGTCACAGGGAGAACGTACAAACTCCGAACAGACAGCACCGGCAGTCATGAGCGAACCTGCCTCTGGCACTGTGAGGCAGCAACTCTAGTTGTGAGGCAGCAACAGTGCTGTGCCACTGTGCCACCCCTAACATCCATAGATCTTTTAAATCCATACATAAGGCTCTATTTTTTTTTTAATGCAAAAAGTTGGCATCTCTGCAAATGGCCAAATGGAGCACCGAAGCATCCGTGGTGTCTGTTGGATCTTCCTGTGTACAGATCAGTTCCTGCATCTTCTATATTAAGTCAGTAACTATATTTAATTTAAAAAGACACGAAGTGCTGGAGTAACTCAGGAGGTCATGCAGCATCTCTGGAGAACATGAATAGGTGGTGAGTGTGTGTGTGTGCAATGTATGAATGAATTGCAGATCCGAAAAAGGGTTCCGATCCAAAATGTCACTTATTCTGCTGAGTTATTCCAGCATTTTATGTCTATCTTATGAATTTGTGACATTTCGGGTAGGGACCCTTGCTGCCTGACCCTCTGAGTTATTCCAACACTCTGTGTCTTTATTTTCAGCATCTGCACTTCTTCATTTCTACAACCTTTCATTAGGTGCCATGTACGTTGAGGTGTCGTAAGAGAAGTTAAGGGAATTATATATACGTACCTCTTTAGATAAGTGTACTACTTTGGGCGGCAGAGTGGCGCAGCGGGTAGAGTTGCTGCCTTAGAGCTCCAGAGACCTGGGTTCAATCCTGACTACGGGTGCTATCTAAATGGAGTTTGTACTGTATGTTCTCCTTGTGGCTGCATGGGTTTTCTCTGGGTGCTCCAGTGTTCTCCCATACTCCAAAGTTGTACAAGTTTGTAGGTTAACTTGGCTGTGGTAAAAATGTTAAATTATCCCTAGTTTGTAGGATAGGCCTAGTGTACGGGGATCGCTGGTCAATGCGAACTTGGTGGGCCGAAGAGCCTGTTTCTGAGCCAGAGCTCTATACTAAACGAAACTAAACTGATCTAAACTAAACTAAACTAAACTCAATTAAATTAAACTAAACTAAACTAAACTAAACACAACAATTTATTTTTGTCCGTACCTGGCACCTTGTGTTCAGCTCAGCCTGAAGCTAATTGAATCCAATATGTTCTGGATCTCAGTATCTGAGCTGTACACTATTCTTAGCAATTGAGTAATTCAGAGAGCTTCTGCACCCACCCCTTGCCTACTTTGAAGTTTTGCCATAGACACAGGTGGATGAGGATCCTGTTTTGATACATCGGGCAGTTCCATTGTTAGTGTGGAATAGACACATAAAGCTGGAGTAATTCAGCAGGACAGGCAGCATCTCTGGAGAGAAGGAATGGGTGATGTTTCGGGTTGAGACCCTTAGTGTAATGACTCAAAATGAATGAAAGAAATAAATCTTCCCTACCTCTCCCAGATTTGACACTTCTTTACATTCAAGGGCATCGTTTGGTTGGACGGCAATTAAATATGTGAGAAATACACAGGTGGAGAGATATCGTTACGACATATACGTTGGGATGTGGTACATTTTTTACAATGCGAGCATAAGATGTAAATCTATATATATTATAAAACTGGATGGAAAATACATGCGGCAAAACAAAGCAATGGCGTTTCACAGAGAACAAGTTATAATTCGAGGAGAAATGGCATTTGTTTTGATGGGATCCTCCCTTGCTGGAGGTTAAAAGAAGAATGGAAGGCAATGAATTGAAAAGTTATGATTAATTACTGAGTGTTGTGCAACAACAAGTTAGAGAAATCGAATGGCGAAAACTGGATGGAGTCTACGCACGTTGATTTTTTTAATATGTGTTGGCTGGAAAGGCAATGTTGCTGTATCTCGGATTCTCCTCAGCTGCAACAAATTTGGAATGCCTGCCAAAGTAAGATTAAGAGATCCAATTACTGCTGCTTTGCAATATCCCAACATATTGCTGCATTTCAGCTGTCTGTTTGACCTACACAATGGACAGAGGGAATCAGTGGGAAAAAAATAGCAGATTCTTCGAGTATAATTTGATTACACAGCAGAACAGAACCGCTGGAGAAAACAAGGAAATGGAGAACTATCTGCGGTGTTAGAATGTCCCTGAAGTAATCTGTACAATATTGCTCATTTCTGAAAGAATATTGGCAACGGATATGTAGCCACTAGCATAACTGACAGATTGCACACTGCAAATAAATATTTTAAAATATGACTTACTCATAGAAACGATACTGAGGGTTAAAAATATTGGATGTGTAATCTATTTTATAGCAATCAATCACATCTAACTCAAACAACACACGGTTTGGGCGGCACTCTGTTACAGCGATAGAGTTGCTGCTTTAAAAGTGCAGATTAAAACAAATGAAGGGCTGCAATGAAGTAGGCTGGGAGATTGGGGCTAAATATTAGCTTATGAGAGGACTGTTTAGTAATCTGCGAACTGAGGGGAAAAGGCTGTTTGTGAGCCTGGTGGTTTGTGCTTCTAAGCTTTTGTATCTTCTGCCCAACAGGACAGGTAAAGCAAGGAATGACTAGGTGTAAGTAGTCCTTGCTTATGTTGGTTTCCCCAGGCAGCGTGAGGAGTACATTGAGTCAATGGGGTGAAGCTGGTCTGTGTGATGGATGGGCTATATCTTGAGGTCTTGGGAGTTACCATATAACTCCCCTTCCCATTCCCCCACTGACCTTTCTGTCCTGGATCTCCTCCACCGTCAGAGTGAGGCCACATGAAAATTGGAGGAACTACACCTCGTATTTTGGGAAGCTTACAACCCAGCAGTATGAACGTTGATTTCTCTAATTTCCAGTAACCCCTGCACCACTCTCTCCCCCTCACTCCCACCCTAGTCGTCCTACTAGTTCCACTGTTCACATCCGTGTAACCCTTCATTATCACATCATTGCCAGACAACAAAAAGACATTGTGGGCTCCATCCTTCCTTGATCATCTATTGTCGCTCCTACTTTGTTCTGGCCTCTTCTGAACTGCAGTTCCTTCCGCTCTGCTTGCAGTCTGAAGAAGGGTCCCGACCCAAATCGTCACCCATCCTTTTTCTCCAGAGATGCCGCCTGACCCATTGAGTTACTCCACCAATTTGATCTGTCTACCATATCAAGCTGTGAAGCATCCCAGTGGGAAGATTTCTAAGATGCGTCTGTAAAAATTGCTCTGTGTAATTGGAGACATGCCAAACTTCCTTAGTCTTCTGGGGAAGTGCAGGCATTGCTCTGTGTTCTGATCTTCCATGCAAGAAGCAGTCCACCAACCCAATATTGTAGATTGCCACATCATATGGTGCAAAATAATGTGCAGGGGGACACACTGATTGCTTGGCGCAGCCTCTGGAAAAGACCCAATGTAAGGCTATCCTTTGCCTGAGCAGCTAAAATAAGAAGAACCCTCTTACTTTAATTTAGTTTAGCTTATTGTCACGTGTACTGAGGTGCAGTGAAAAGCTTTTGTTGCATGCTAACCAGCCATCAGAAAGACAATACTTGATTACAATTGAGCCATCCATAGTGTACAAATACATGATTAACATGGAATAATATGGAATACATTTAGTGCAAGATAAAGTCCAGTAAAGTCCGACCAAAGAAAGTCTGAGAGTCTCCAGTGGGAGTCCGATGGTCTCCAATGGGACTTGAACTTACTACACATGGAATGAATGTATACGGAAGGAAAAATGGCGTAGTTCTTATATAATGTAAATCGCATGAGCAAATGGAAAAATCAGTCTGAAGTAGCCTCAACCTGAAACGTTGCCTATTCCATTGCTCCATAGATGCTGCCTCACCCGCTGTGTTTCTCAAGCAGGTTTATCTACCTTCCATTTTTCCAGCATCTGCAGTTCCTTCTTAAGCAGATGGAAAAGTATGTTTAGTTTAGGTTTATTATTGTCATGTGTACCTAGGCACAGTGAAGAAATATGTTCTGCATGTTATCCAATCATGTCCAATTCATGTGTAGAGTGGTGACTGTGTTATATAATTCCATGTTTTATGAATAAAGTATATATTTGGCAAACAAAATGCACCATATCTGACTAAGCTGATGAATGAAAACTCTAGACTAATTCAGACGAAGCCACAAACACCACACTGATGTATATGTGTGGATATATGGAAGTCCTCAGACTGCAGAAGATAAGACTCAGGGTGTTATATTTTAGTTTTCTTGCTAGTTTTTACTTCCAGTTCTCCCCAGCCTGAAGAGGGTCCTGATGCAAAATGTCCATTCTGTGTAAGTAAGTAAGAATTTCATTGTTCTATTTGGGATATATGACAATAAAACACTCTTGACCCTTGTCCCTTTTCATGTCCTCCAGAAATGCTGTTGAGTTACTCCAACATTTTGTGTCTACCATTCGGGCATGTTATTTTAATTCCCAAATTGGAAATAACTCATCATAGAATGCTTCCCACTGGGATGCATCACAGCTTGATACGGTAGACAGAGACCCAAAGTTCTGGAGTAACTCAGAGGCTACGGCAGCATCTCTCTAGAATATGGATAGGCTACATTTGGGTTGGCACCCTCTCCAGACTGGAAGGAAGTGTCTGAAGAAGGATCCCGACGTAAAACTTCACCTATCCATTTTCTCCAGAGATGCTGCCTGACCTGCTGAGTTACTCTGACACTTTGTGTGTATCTTTATTAGACTCAGTGAGTTTACATACTTGTTCAAAACTAAAGTCGATTAGCAACACAAAAGAGGAAGTTTTGACACCCTTACTTATCAAGAACCAATCAATCTACGGTTTTAAAATACCCAATGACTTGGCCTCCACTACCGTAAGTAGCAATGAATTCCACAGATTCACCGCCCTCTGGCTAAAAAGAATTCCTCCTCATTTCCATACCTTTTATTCTGAGGCTGTGCCCTCTAGTCCTAGACTCTCCTATGAGTGGAAACTTCATCTCAATATCCACTATTTATTGGACCGTTCACTATTTGAGAGGTTTCAATGAGAATCCCTCTCATCCTTCCAAACTCCAGCGAGTCCGGCCTGAAGCCTTCAAAGTCTTTTGCGCTCACTGTTCGCTACATTTTGTTCTTTAACATTGTTAAACATATTCAAGTTATTACTAAGTTACCCCTCTTCTTAATTTTTTTTTTCAAGCATTCCAAAATACCTAATTTGTGCTGTATCTGCTATTTTGCTGAGTAAGGGTGTCAAAAGTTACAGAGAGAAGGCAGGAGAATGCCATTGAGAGGGGAAAATAGTAGACTCGATGGGATGAATGGTCTAATTCTGCTCCTTTGTCTTTTGGACTTATGGTCTTATGGAGATATGTTATTGGTTGAGGTAGGCTCTGAAATAATGACAGATATGTTGGTACCACAGAGTACAGTTTATATTCCATCTGATGAAACTATTGCAAATTAAAAGCATCTTTTGCCTTGACAGCGTTGTCTGAAACATTTCACGTTTTTTGCATATCCACGGTCACGGATAGGGCGGTCACGGTGGCGCAGAGGTAGGGTTGCTGCCTTACAGCGCATTCAGCGCTGGAGACCCGGGTTCGATCCCGACTACGGGTGCATTCTGTATGAAGTTTGTACGTTCTCCCCGTGATCTGCGTGGGTTTTCTCCGAGATCTTCGGTTTCCTCCTACACTCTAAAGACGTACAGGTTTGTAGGTTAATTGGCTTGGTAAGTGTAAAAAACGTCCATAGTGGGTGTAGGATACTTCCAGTATAGTTCCTGGTGGACTCTTCGGGAGTGATGACCACAAGACAAGACAAGACATGTCCCTACCTAAAAGCCTCTTAAACACCACTATCACAACTGCCTCCACCACAACCCCTGGCAATGTGTTCCAGGAATCTACCACCCTTAGTAAAGGTCTTCCATACCCACTCCAATTTACTGTAATGGGGCGACTAAAACTGAGATTATGAAGAAAATTATTTTCTCATTGCTCCATAAATGATTCCTCTATGTCTGAGGCCCTGAAGTCTGAGATTCCTCTATGTTTGAAGTCACCAGCAAAGAACCACATGTCTATGAGGAACGTTAGAGATGCAGCGCGGAAATATGCCCTTCGCCCATACCCTTCAATCCGCACCGACCAGCGATCACCCCGTACACTAGCACCATCCTACAAACTTTTACCGAAGCCAATTAACCTACAAACCTGTACATCTTTGGAATATGAGAGGAAACCAGAGCACCTGGAGAAAACCCACGTGGTCACTGGGAGAACATACAAATTCTGCACAGATAACACCCACAGTAAGGTCTCTGGCGCTGTAATTCTTGCTATTGAGGGAGTGTAGTGTAGGTTTACAAGGTTAATTCCCGGGATGGCGGGACTGTCATATGCTGAGAGAATGAAGCAGCTGGGCTTGTACACTCTGGAGTTTAGAAGGATGAGAAGTTATCTTATTGAAACATATAATATTGTTAAGGGTTTGGACACGCTGGAGGCAGGAAACATGTTCCCGATGTTGGGGGGAGTCCAGAAACAGGGGCCACAGTTTAAGAATAAGGGGTAAGCCATTTAGAACGGAGACGAGGAAACACTTTTTCTCAGAGAGTGTGAGTCTGTGGAATTCTCTGCCTCAGAGGGCGGTGGAGGCAGGTTCTCTGGATGCTTTCAAGAGAGAGCTAGATAGGGCTCTTAAAGATAGCGGAGTCAGGGGATATGAGGAGAAGGCAGGAACGGGGTACTGATTGGGGATGATCAGCCATGATCACATTGAATGGCGGTGCTGGCTCGAAGGGCCGAATGGCCTCCTCCTGCACCTATTGTCTATTGTCTATTGTCTATTGTAAGGCAGCAACTCTACTGCTGCGCAACTGTGCCGTCCCTGGGACCTGAATCCATCAAGCTTGGACAACGTTGAGGAAGTAAATTTGACACAACGTCAGGAAGTACATTCATGTAGGAAGATATCAATTCACTCACTATATTGTCATGGGCAGGAAACATTCTTAAGCTTGGAGGCCACGGCGAAAGTTTGTAAAGAAAACAAAGTAAATCAAGGCAATGTCAAACGGTGGATGTAGCAAGGTTATTCTGTATTGATGACTTCATCTAAAGGATAGGACAACTTACTGCATGCATGCCGACACTGATCTTTAAGCTGCTCAAGACCATAATGTTTCAAAATTTATGATTCAGAAGATAAATTTTTGTTCCGCTCACTTGAGCTGAGGAAGTATTCTACTTTGCTTCCAAGATTTGGTTCCTGGAACCAAGTTTCAGGAGTACGCTGCAATTAAAAGCTGCTACTATGCATTGCTTTTATTTAGTTTAGTTTAGTTTAGTGATACAGTATGGAAACAGAGCCTTCGGCCCACCAAGTCCACACCAACCATCGATCGCCCATTCACACTAGTTCAATATTATCACACTTTCTCATCCACTCCCTGCACACTAAAAACAATTTAATGAGGTTAATTAATCTACAAACCTGCATGAATTTGGAATGTGGGAGGGAACTAGAGCGACCGCTGGAAACCTACACAGTCACAAGGAGAACATGCAAATTCCACGCAGGCCCCTCCCGACGTTAGGATCGAACCCGGGTCTCTGGAGCTGTGAGGCAGCAGCTCTATCAGCTGGACCACTGTGCCGCCCTTCAGGATAAATATGTACTCTCCAGGATTTATTTTAATACATATTTTGATAATCATACAATCAGGCTTTATATTCAGCTAGATTTTCATTAAAAATATTGAGGGAAGAGAACTTGGAGCAACACCAAAGATAGACACAAAGTGCTGGAGTGTGGCTCGGTCCGCTGAGGCCTACAGGATCTCCCGGTTGCCAACCACTTCAGCTCCCCTTCCCATTCCCACACTGACCTTTCTGTCCTGGGCCTCTTCCATTGCCTGAGAGAGGCCACACACCAATTGGAGGAACAGCACCTCATATTCCACTTGGGCAGCTTACAACCCACCGGTGTAATCATTGAGTTCTCTAATTTTAAATAACTTCATCTTACACTACCCTCCCCTCCCTTCTTCCGTTGCCCCCTTCCTTCATCCTAGACATATTCCCAGTTCCACAGTACTCCACATTGTTTCTCTTGAGATCACACCATCCCTAGCCAACAATGGACCTACCGAGCACCGCCCTATCTGAGGTCATTTGTGGTCGGTCCTGAATGGTCATGGTCTTTTCTTGCCAATGCCCTCCCCCCCCCCCCTGTGACTGCATGGGTTTTCTCCAGGCCTCCGGTTAACTCCCACACTCCAAAGATGTACAGGTTTGTAGGTTAATTTGCTTTGGTAAAAATCGTTAATTGTCCCTTGTGTGTAGGATAGCGTTGGTGTACAGGAATCTCTGATCAGAGTGGACTCGGTGGGCCAAAGGTCCTGCTTCTGAACAAAACTAAAACATTAAAGCAACATTGGTGGACAGACAAAGCTGCTCTACCTCTGCGATACCTCCATCTCCTCACTCAGCCTAGAATAAAGACTCTAGGTCTCATGTGGGGGATGCTGAATATAGTAAATGAGAATTCTAAAAAAACTGCTCATGCTGCAAATCTGGAACGAAACTGAAAATGCTGGACAATCTCAGCGGGTCAGACAGTATCTGTGGAAAGAGAAATAGCACCTATCTGTTGTGCTGCTGCAAGTAAGAATGTCATTGTTCCATTTTGTTTTTTGGACAATAAAACACTTTTGACATTTCACTCACAATCAACTTCTGGATCTGCAAACCTTCGTTAGAACTGGGAAATGAAACCAGATTAGAGCACTGAGGAGCATGTACGAGATCTCATGATAGCACTTTATTACAGCAGACCTTCTTCTTACCGAGTCCACACACAAGATTAGATCAGCCAGAACTGAAGACACTTCTCGGCATCTGCATACAATTGTGCCTGTCTTGTCTCTTCCTGTGCTTCTAGTGCGTGGTGGTGGAAAGATTGGTGGAAACAGTGCCGCGACGTGAACGCTCTTTCCTTGACTCCATTGCAGCAGATGAAGATGAAGACTTTATTACAGCAGATGAAGAGACCCCTTTCTCCCTGGGCACTATAATCTCGCACGGGTCCACCCAATACAACAGCTGTCCACTTGGGCCATTTACGGCCAACTAACTATAATTCAATGCTTCAATGATACTTTATTGTCTCATGTACCTAGATGTAGTGAAATTCTTTGTTTTTGCATACAATCCGGTGAAATCACACAACAGACGTCACCTGGGTAGCACACGAGGAGTCGCCACTTTTCAAAAGTTCCTAGTGCAGTCTTATCTTCTCGCAGCGGCAAACCAGGCCTGCCGCTGCACTAGGGCGGCCCCCCACCGGGTCCCTCTTCATTCTCGGTGGCCCCACAGTGGGACCCTCTTCGTTCTCGGCAACGAGGCTGCCGTGTTGCTCTCAGCGGCCCCCACACCGGGTCCCTCTGACAAGATACAAGATATTTTATTATGTCATTTGAACCTAAGTTCAAACAAGATTTTGTTTCTGCAGTCATACAAACAAGGAAAAAAAGCCAAGACACAATTAACACAAACTACATAAACATCCATCACAGTGAATCTCCAAACACCTCCTCACTGTGATGGAAGGAAAAGTCTTGTCTCTCCCCTGTTCCTTATTCTTCTCCCGATGTTGGAGCCCCCAGCGGGCGACGGCAAGTCCCGCGGCCGTTTAACGCCGCGCCGGGCGATGTAAGGCCCGGCTCCGGGTCTTGATGTTGGAGTTCCCCTGCTACCAATGGAATGTGGAAGGAAACCAGTGCACCAGGAGGAAACCAGGATAATCACGAGAAGAGCATGCAAACTCTGCAAAGACAGCACCCGAGGTTAAAATTGAACCCAGTGGTGTTGTGAGGCAGCGGCATTACCTGCCACTGTCCCAGTATTAGTTTACTGAGGTACAGTGAAAAGCTTTTCCATCGCGTGCTGACTAGTCAGCGGAAAGACTGTACATGATTATAACCAAGCCGTCCACAGTGTACAAATACAGGATAAAGGGAATAACATTTAGTGCTAGATAAAGTCCAGTAAAGTCCAATTAAAGATAGTCTGAGCGTCTCCAATGAGATTGATAGTAGCTCAGGACTGCTCTCTAGTTGTTGATAGGATGGTTCAGTTGCCTTATAACAGCTGGGAACAAACCGTCCCTGAATCTGGAGGTGTGCATTTTCACACTTCTGTACCTCTTGTTTGATGGGAGAGGGGAGAAGAGGGAGAGACCGGGGTGAGACTCGGCCTTGATTATGCTGGTGGTCTTGCCGAGACAGCATGAAATGTAGACGGAGTCAATGGAAGGAAGATAGACACAAAAGCTGGAGTAAGCGGGACAGGCAGCATCTCTGGAGAGAAGGAATGGGTGACATTTCGGGTCGAGCCTTCTTCAGACTCAATGGAAGGGAGGTAGTTACAAAATGCTGGAGAAACTCAGCAGGTGAGGCAGCATCTATGGAGAGAAGGAATAGGCGACGTTTCGAACGGAGGTTGGTGTTCACGATGGTCTGGGCTGTGTCCTAATTCTCTGCAATTTCTTGCGGCCTTGGATGGAGCTGTTCCCAGTTGAGTACACATTGACTAAATTATTTCCTGCTTTACACCAGCTGTTATACTTCAGAACCATTTCAGCATCATTGGAGAGCTCGGAAATGTCCTAAAAGGACATGTGATAGGTGCTATAGAAATGCAAGTCTTATAATTTTATGCCTTTGCCCATCTATGACACCCAAAAGATCTCGGAGATTTGTTTAGAGCAATCAAGGCACTCAACAAAGACAGCGTGGTAGATTTCATCGTCAGTATAATGTGGGCTGGAATAAGTTAGATAGATCGGCCATGGTTGAATGGTGGAATATACCTGATGGGCCGAATGGCCAAATACTACTCCTCTAACTTATGAACATAAAGTTGGCAGTTACTTTTTCATCTCTATTGAATCTCTACTTTAATGGGAACAAGTGGAGTTTTAAACATTCTACTCTACATTGGAGATATATCGGTGATATAATAGATCACCGATATATCTCCAATGTAGAGTAGAATGTTTAAAACTCCACTCATATTATTGATTTTCTATTTTTATTATTATTTTAATTTCTTTTATTTCTTTCTATTAATTTCCTTCTTTATTAAAAATAATTTTAAAAAAAATATGTAGAAGTATAAACAAGAATGACTGTAAATTTTATAAAAATTAAGAATGTATGTGATGAATAGTAAATTCTTTTGTTTCTCTTTTTTTACTTACATTTTAAATTGTCTTAATATGTATCAATATGCATTAACTTCTAATAAAAAATATAATTAATTAAAAAAAAAAAAAATGGGAACAAGAATAAGGAGGGATATAAGGTCAATTCAATCTCAGTTTTCACGAATAGTGAAAGGCCTGGATGTGGAGGGGATGTGTCCACTAGTCTAGGACCAGAAGCCCCAGTCTCAGAATGAAACGACTTAACTTTAGAAAGGAGATGAGGAGGAATGTCTTTAGTCAGAGGGTGGTGAATCTGTGGAATTCATTGCCACAGACGGATTTGGAGGTCAAGTCAATGGGTATTTTTAAGTTGGTGATTGACAGTCCCTTGATGAGTACAGGTGTCAGAGGTTATGGGGAGAAGGCAGGAGAATGGGGTTGAGGGGGAAAGATGGACCAGTCATGGTTGAATGGCAGAGTGAACTTGATGGGCCGAATGGCCATATTCTGCTCCTACAACTGATGAACATGAACTTATGAACTGTTTTTCAGCATCTCACAAAAGCCAACATATATCCCTGCTGTGCAATAGGATTGCAAGAACGATCTGGTGATAATTAGCTAGTGAACCTGAGCCACCCAGATTAATCCATCAGAAACAAAGTCACAACATGACCATGTGTTTTCCAGCCCATGATAACAGCATTGATAGTGGCATAACAAGCACAATCTGCTGTGGCTACGCTTGCGGCAGAAGATTATGGATCATTGCAATGTAATTAAAATGATCAGCATTAAGCTGCAACAGATTTATCAGAATTGATTACTCTACTGGGTGTGAAACACTTTGGGATATGCTGCAAAAGGCAAGCTATGGACAATTTTCCAGTGTAGTACAGATTCTCTCTCCCCTCCCCATAGGCCCCTTCCACCTATATCCCTCCCGATGGCTTTACATTTCACTCCTCATATCTCCTTTCCTGTCACCATTTTGAGTCCCTTGCACCTCTAGCTTTTATCATTTACTCCACCCGTCTGTAATTCAACCCACCCCCTGTATCCACCTATCACTTGCCAGGTTTTGCCCCAACCCCATCTCTCTCTTCCCGCTTTCCTTTGCCTTACTGCAATCATTCTGAAGAAAGGTCCTTTTTTTGTTTAGTTTATTATTGTCACATGAATAGCTCTTTGTTGCGTGTTGTCCAGTCAAAGAAAAGACTACACAGGAGTACAATCAAGCCGTCCACAGTGTATAGATACAGGAAAAAGGGTAAAACATTTAGTGCAAGGTGAAGTCCAGTAACCTGCAATTGAAGATAGTTTGAAGGTAGATGGGCGGTCAGGACCGCTCTCTAGTTGGCGAGAGCGCAGTTCAGTTGCCTGACAACAGCTGAGAAGAATCTAGAGGTGTGCATTTTCAATCTTCTGTACCTCTTGCCTGATGGGAGAGGGGAGAAGAGGGAGTGACCAGGATGATTACTTGATTACTGTATGCTGGTGGTCTTGCCAAGGCTGCATGAAGTCCCGATCTAAAACATCGCTCGTCCATTCCCTCCGCAGATGCTGCCTGACCTGCCGAGTTCTTCCAGCATATCAATCCATAACCACATGTTACAACATCACACTGGGGATGAAAGCACTTTGTGTTTTGCTCTAGATACTGATTCATTGATCACAGAGCATTTTTGCCACAGATGAATATTGTCAAACCATTTACTTTGTTGCCACAACACTGGACTGTAGATTACAACCTTTATCTGTGGCAGCTCGTTATTCCACATTCTTGCGATAACTAAGAAAACATGCTCTTCCTCCAAAGCAGATCTATAATCAATTCAGGAATGTAGGGGCCATACCCACCCCCAATTGCATGCATATCTTGAGGCTGTAATGAAGTGGTCTCTAAAAACCTGATGATGAGATTATGGCCATTTCCCATAATCTGACGACTAACCATCCTTATCCTGGAAAGGCCCAAGTGAAAGGTTAGTTTCACCACCAAGAACACCACAGTCTCAAAGATGAATATCACTGAAAATGTCACTATTGTATCAGTATCTACTTACAACCATCCAGCCTTTCAACTGTTTCAGTCATATAAATATTAAATATATCTATGTATGTGTATATATGTATGTTTATGTATGTATGTATGTGAATTTATATTGTGTGTGTATATATCTATATTACTAAAAGTCTGATCTTGACCGGTTTTGGCTCGCTGTGCTGTGATTTCCGAGAGAACGCCGCCACGTATGGCCGTCATTTTTGGCCAGCTCACACAGAGCCCCCTTCCGCCTTCCGGGACCAGAGGATTTTTCCCATCGATGAAAAATCAGAGATATATTAATGTTTTTAACAAATTCCCCATTTTCTCTGGAGGGAGGGGAAGGGACTATAAAACCAGAAATGGTGTGCCTCACTCAGTCTCTGCATGATGGAGGAACAAGAGGGTCACGTCTCTCTGAATAGCACTAGACACGTGTCTACTCAACTGTGAGTGCCTTTAATGTGGTTTGAAAATGAAAATATGGTTGGTTTGGAGTAAAAAGGCACTGCCTGCAAATGTTTGTTTGGGGGACTTGGCTTGAAGTGAAAAGGCACTGCCTGCAAATGGTGGCTTGGGGGCTTTGACTTGAAGTGAAAAGGCACGACTGCAAATGGTGGCTTGCGGGGTTTTGGCTTGAAGAGAAAAGGCACAACTGCAAATGGTGGCTTGGGGGCTTTGGCATGAAGTGAAAAGGCACGACTGCAAATGGTGGCTTGGGGGCTTTGGCTTGAAGAGAAAATGCTTGGGTGCTTTGGCTAACTTCCTATTTGCACTGTATATTGATTTTAGATAAAATGCTACCACTTACGGCTGTGATTTTTGGCCATCTTACTCAGTCCCCCTCAGCAGGTGCAAAGGATTCTTCCCATCAATGAAAACTAAAAGTGTTATTAGTGTTTAAAAAATGTTGATAATCTCTCTCCTCTCATGAAGGCTACACCTTTTCCGGTGGGAGGGGGAGGGGTTATAAAACCTCGAAGTGTGGGTGTGGCTCAGTCTCTGCATGATGGGGGAGGGGGACGTCACGACTCTGAGCTGTGAATAAACTGAACACACTGAATGTCTACTGAACTGTGTGTTTGGTGTTTTGTGTGGTTTTATGGTGGTTTCACCCTGCTTGAAATGGTATGAAACTGCATTTGAATGTGGTGGCCTTGCACCCTGCATGAAATGGTATGAAACTGCATTTGAATGTGGTGGTGTTGCACCCTGCATGAAATGGTATGAAGCTGCATTTGAATTTGGTGGCCTTGCACCCTGCTTGAAGTGGTATGAAACTGCACTTGTATTTGGTGGTCCTGAATCGAGCTTGAAGTGTTATGAAACTTCACTTCAATTTGGTGACCTTGCACCCTGCTTGAAGTGGTAGGAAACTGCACTTGAATTTGGTGGCTTTGCACCCTGCTCGAAGTGGTATGAAACTGCACTTGAATTTGGTGGCCTTGCACCATGCTTGAAATGGTAGGAAAATGGATTTGAATTTGGTGGGTTTGCACCCTGCTTGAAATGGAATTTCAAGGAATAGCGATGAGTCAATTGCCAGCCCACTAGCCGTGAGTGAGCTGCCAGCACATCAGGCTTGAGGGACTGAGCTGCCACCCCAAGAACCCATACCAGCGCTCCAGAAAGCCCCCCCACAGGCCACCAATATTGGAATTGGTGGAGAGGTGGAATATTGCATAGGGGACCAGCCCTCCCGTGTAAACATGGGACCCAATGGGTCCCACTTAGTCTAGTATATATATATATATATATATACATATACACACACACACACAAATACATACATATATGTATGTCTGTGTGTGTACGTGTATATATATTTATGCAGTAACCCCTCATTTTAGCAGACCTCTTTAAAACGGATTTTTGTTATAGTGGACGGACCAACCGACTTTCACCGCCATCCCCGGTCTGACGCCTCCTGCCACCGCTGTGGCCACTGTCACCGCCGACCCTTCCCTGCACTCTGGCCGCCAATGGCCCGTAACCAATGACTCTGCCGATCCTTGCCTCTCCCCTGGCCACCGGCAGGCCAGGGTTGTCAACGCACTGGGATCCCAGCCCCAGTTCCAGACAAAGAATCTGAAGAAGGGCCTCAACCCGAAACATCACCTATCTGTGTTCTCCAGAAATGCTGCCTGACCTGTTGAGTTACTCCAGCACTTTATCCTTTTGTGTATTAACCAACAATGGCAGTAATTTGTTTCCATTTGTCTTCTAATTTGTCATAATTATGATAATTTGTCTTCTTCTTTGTGCATATGGCGTGCACAGCCTAAAGTTGTAAGACAACTTGTTCTGTTTGATCTTCTGTTTGTGCACGCCAGGTTGCTTGCATTTGTTGAAACCACGTGAAGGTTGCAATCTCCCACCCCAATAATTTGTCTTATTCAATGATAATCCCTTACTCAGTTATAGTGGACAATCTATACATAACTAAAGCTCTGATCTTGTTATCTTCCAGTTTGCGCGGTCATTTTATTTGCGCAAAACCGGTACGCGATAGCGCTATGATTTTTCGTCAACTTACTCACCGTTCTCCTCCGCTGTGATTGCACCAAAATCCGTTCTGATTGGTGGTGTAATGTTTTCACTTTTACATTACACCACCAATCGGAACGAATTTTGGTGCAATGTAAAAGTTAGCGAGATTTAGAAATCGCACGTGCGCAGATCGATCTGCTCTCCTGCCAATTGGCGCTGTGTGGATTGGTCTTTTCTCCTGTCACTCCGCGGGACGGTCCGCCCCTTCCTGCGCCATCGCGTCTTTACTGAGCTGAGGGAGGCTCTGGATGGCCAGCAGAGGTCTCCAACCAGACACAATTTTCGGAGGGACCGGAAGCGGCCCAAACCGGACCGGCGCGACCCAGTACGTAGTCAGAGATGTCTCCAAACGGAAAACGGAGACTCTGATCCTGGCGTAGGAGAACGTCCAGTGACCAGTGCTCACTGTGAGTCTACATCGCCCGCTGTGAGTCCTCCAGCCCCTTCCCCTCTGGTCTCCCTCGCTATCTCCTGCCCCCTCCCCCGTGAGACCTCCACAACCCTTCCCTCCCAGAACCCCTCCCCTCACAACCCCTCCCCACAACCCCTCCCCGCACAACCCCTCCTCCCCACAACCCCTCCCCCCAACCCTTCCCCCTCCACAACCCCCACTCACCCCCTCCCCCCACACCACCCTCTCCCCTCCTACACTCCCCCGCCCACACACGCCCCCCCTTCCCCTCCTCCACTCCCACCCAACACCCCCCTTCCCTCCCACCCATGAAGAGGGGGAGGGAGAGCTGGGGATGAGGGGAAATGAGCCGCCCTGCACAGTTAAGGGCTATGTGTGAGTGGTGGAATATTGCGCTGGGGAATGGGTTGTTTTGGGGGAACAGGCCTCCCGTGTGACTGGGACCCAATGGGTCCCACTTAGTCTAGTCAGCAATTACAGACACCATTTCCTCCCTTCCCAACCCCATATGGTTCATTATAACAAGGGCTTTCTACAAATATATATCCTCCACCTATATCCCTTCCACTGGCTTTCCATTTCACTCCTCTTCTCTCCTTACCTGACACCTTTTTTGTCTCCTTTGTCACTTACAACATGCACTTGCCAATGAAACCTCTCCTCGCCTATATCCACCTATCATTTGCCAGGCTTTGCCCCACCCCCATCTCAGTTTTCCAGCTCTCCCTCTCCCCCCCCCCCCTCACTACAATGAGTCTGAAGAAGGACCCTGACCAGATTGTTCGCCTGTCCATGCCCTCCACAGATGCTGCCTGATCTGCTGAGTTCCTCTAACACTATGGGTTTGTCTCAAGATGCCAGCATCTGCAGTATTGTATGTGACCAGGTTATGCCTCCTTTTCAAGTGGATTAATCTAAAGTGGCTTGTGCTCACTATTAAAACATAATTCCTCTTTTTTGTGGGTGAAAAAGGCCATCAGTGTGTTTAGTTTAGCTTAGTTTAGAGATTCAGCTCTGGGGTTTTCTGAACACATGTAAGGTTGTACATAAATGCAATTCTATCTTTATCAGGAATATTAAACAGAGGAAAATGAGAGGGGCCAAATTTAAAGGAGAGGGGCTCGTCTTTTAGACGGAGAGTGGTGGTGCCTGGAATGGGCTATCAGGGATGATGGTGGAGGCAGATTTGATAGTGGCATTTAAGAGGCTTTTGCACGGGCACATGGATATGAAGGGAATACAGAGATATGGATTCAGTGTGGGCAGAGGAGGTTAGTTTATTTTAGTTCCGTGTTCAGCATGGACATTGTGGGTCGAAGGGCCTGTTCCAGTGCTGTACTGTTCTATGTTGCATGTTCTTAAATTGCACAGTTCTGCACTGTGCTGTGATTATGGCTGCCTGTGCCACAAGGAAGGCAGTGCTAGTCCACACAGACGTTTCACAACAGAATGAATTGGAGTTATGTCAGAGCCATGGAGATGTCATGGGCAGGCCACCTCCGCAGGGACCAAAGTTAATTTAGAAGTGAGGCTGCCCTGGGGGCCTACTACATGCCGCCTAACTGGTTGGTTCAAAGGTTTCTTCAGTAGAGGTTTGGTATCAGGAGAGCTGGCATCTCATACTACTGGGGAATGTGGCATGCTACTGGGATTAGCCCCAAAGAAGGCACAAACAAAAAATAATAAATACAACAATAATAAAACATGGGCTATGAATTTTTATAACATTTCCTTATGTGTTAGTGGCCAGTGAAGTGCTGTTCCCAGTGCTCGGCCATGCCAGCAGCATAATCAAGGGCCTGTCTCATCCCGGTTGCTCCTTCTTCTCCCCTCTGCCATCAGTCAAGGGGTACAGAAGTCTGAAAGCGCACACCTTCAGATTCAGTTATAGTTTTTTCCCACCTGTTATAGAGTGATGGAGTCATACAGCATGGAAACAGGCCCCTTGGCCCAAGTTGCCCACCCCAACCAACATGCCCAATCTACACTAGTCCCACCTACCTGCATTTGGCCCATGTTCCTCATGTTCCTTTCCATGTTCCTGTCCAAATGTTTGTTAAACGTTGTGATAGTACCTCCTCTGGCAGCTCATTCTATATACCTACCACTCTCAATGTAAAGAAGCTGCCCCTCAGGCTCCTATTAAATCTCCTCCCCTCACCTTATCAGGTAACTGAACCATGCTCTCATCAGCTAGAGTATGCTCCTGGCCTCACATCTACCTCACTGGAGATCTTTGAACTATCTTTAATCAGAGTTTATCGACATTCAGTGCTAAATGTTGTACCCTTCATCATTTAGCTGTACACTGCGGGTGGCTTGATTGTATTCATGGTTCGCCTTTTCTTTGACTGGATAGCACACAAAGAAAAAGCTTTTCACTGTACCTCACGACACGTGACAATAATAAATGGAGATGCGGGGTGAAGAAATAAGATTGGATTTGTCGATTAGAGTATTCCAAACTTCACATTGGACATCGTTTTAATTGTTGAATTACGTTGATTTGATTCCCCTCAAGATTTTATAGAAGTCTGTAACATCACCTCTCAGCCACCTGTGCTCCAAGCCATAGAATCCTAGCCAGCCCAAACTCTCCCGAAAGCTCATGCCAAACTTGTCCAGGCAACATTCTCATAAATCTTCTCTGAATAGTCCCTCTCCTGGTCCCAAATGTGGTGGGATGGTGAAGATGGATTCTTAACCTGTGCTAAAATTAGTCTCTTCAGGCACACTGAATTCATATTTGGGTCAATGCACAGCTAGCTGTCTTCCAGAGGCTTGGTCTGATATTCCATGGGTAATATTGTCGAGCCTGACAACTTGCTCTTTGTTTTAATTGTTTAAGTTGGCCGCTGCAAGCAGAATTATTATTTAATGGTGGTAAATTACTTTAACACATAAATATCGGCCAAATCACCAGTCATTACCATGTTGGAATCATATACAGGCCCACCATTGATTTTCCGGCAACCAATGGGCTGGCACTTCCTTTAATTTGAATAAAATGATGACAGTACGCTTGAAATCCACTCACAAATCCTCCTGAAAAAGTGATGCCCAGGCCGGGGAACGTGGCTGATCTCAACCTCTTCGGGACTTCCGCGGCCAATAGGCGGGTCGAACTTGCCCACTGCGGCCGGGATTCTGCGGCCGGAGCCAGCAGATCCGTTCCCATAGCTGACTTCAGAAGCTGACTTTGCGGGCCAGTATCTCAACTCACCAAAGCCGTGACCTCTGTTGGTCCGACAAAATGGATAAAACGGCAAGGCTCTGGAACCAAGGGTGCCGGAAAATCGGTGGCGGACCTATAATTCAGTTGTAGGTACTTATTAACAAGAAATCATTTCATGTCGTCTGAAAATTAAACGTCATCTTCCACATCTCGAGTCATACGAAGCAATTTCCTTCCCTATTATTGGTAAATACACCAATAAGTTGTTCTGCTTTTAATACCAGTAAAACTTCAACTAAATATAAGAACATGAACTTCATCGGAGGTCAGATGTAATTAATTTTACTGCTGCACCAGCAGTCGCTCGTTGTATACACAGTTACTTCCTTTTACACAGAGGCTGGTGGGGGCCTGGAACGCACGGCCAGAGGTGGTGGTGGAGGCAGATACGATAATGGCATTCAACAGGCTTTTAGATAGTTGCGTGGATATGCAGGAAATGGAAGGATATGGTTCATGTACATATTAGTTCAACTTGGCATTGTGTTGTGGGCCGATGGGCATGTTCCTGAGCAGTACCAGTCTACGCTCTATGTTCAAAGCTCTAAATCAAAGGATATGCTGTTTACCATTGATTAATATGTTTTACCCCATACCTCCTGGTGTTGGTCTTCTACAAGACATTCATGAGGTTGCATTTGGAGTATTGTTTTACGTTTTGGTCACCCTGTCATAGGAAGGATGTCTTATGTTGGAAATGGTGCAGTGAAGATTTACGAGGATGTTGCCAAGATTAGGAGAGTTTGGGCAGGCTAGGACTTCATTCCTTGGAGCGCATGAGGCTGAGAGGTGATCTTATAACGGTGTACAAAATCACAAGGGAATAGATAGGGTGAATGCACCATCTTTTACCTGGGAGTACGGGAATCAAGAACCAGAGGTGAGAAAGGAAAGGTTTAATAGGAACCTGAGCGGCAACCTTTTCACTATGAGTGGGGTGGGTGTATGGAAGGAGATGCCAGTGGAGGTACTTGAATCAGATACTATAGCTGCATTTAAAATACATTTGATTGGGTATATGGATAGGAAAGGTTCAGATGTGATATGGGACAAATGTTGGCAAATGGGACTAGTGTAGATGGGGGCTCAGGGCCGAAGTCCATGCTGTATGACTTTATACCTCTATGGTCAGGGCAAAGTCGACATTTGCCATGAGACTAAATTAATAGAGTTGTCCATTGAGTCCTCAGGCCACCTTTTCTATGAAGGTTGACCACAGTTGATCAATCCAGTAATTCCTATCAACTAGCTCAGTATTGTTAGCCTAACAAAAATACTGCAGTAAAAAAATTTGAAATCAGAACAGGAGATCAATGATAGCATCTATTGGAGAGAAGGTACAATGGTTCAAAGGTTCATTTGTCTCATGTGCAACTGCACAGTAAATTTCTTATAGGATATTTACACATGCAGGCGCCACCGTGTTTTGGTGCCATTTCCAAAGTCTGGTCCGCCCTCACGCTTGGTATACTGGATCGGCTCCTGATCCAGGTAAGCCCCAGACTGTTGGAGGACCTTCCTCCTTTCTCTTTGACCGGAATGGCCCGCAAACTGACATTCCTCTCCTCTCCTCACCCGTTCATCTTTGTGTCCCCAATGGGGCTCCTGTAGCTGACCTCGACGGCGCTGCAGGCATTACCTCGGTTCACCCTCCTACCAGCCCTTGCTCCTCGCGTCCGTTGTCTCCAGCGGCTCCCTCCCGGTACCACAGTCCACCGAGTCTTGGGGTGCTCGGGCAGGTTCCCGGTTCCGCGGTCCACCAAGTTTTTATCTGGGTGTCCTCATATGACAATAAACAGCTCGGCTTCTCTTTCCACAGATGCTGCTATACCAGCTGAATATATTTCCAAAATGCTTCAGAATCTATCAGTAATGGTTTTCAAATCTTCATTTAATATGAGCCTCATAGCATTTTAGGGAGTGGAGGGTTTGATTGTAATCATGTATAGTCTTTTCTTTGACTGGATAGCACGCAAGCAAAAGGCTTTCACTGTACCTCGGTACACGTGACAATGATAAACTACACTGAATTTAGTTTAGTTTACATTTGTCACGTGTGCGGAGATACATTGAAAAGCTTCTTCTGCATGCTGTCCAGTCATATCATACCAGAGCTGAGTACAAATAAATCCTGTGTATAGGAAGGAACTGTAGATGCTGGTTTAATCCCAAGATAGATTCAAAATGCTGAGGTAACTCGATGGGACAGGCAGCATCTGTGGAGCGAAGGAATGGGTGACGTTTCGGGTCGAGACCCTTCTTCAAACCATATAGATCCTCTGCTGGAGCAGCAGGATGAGGGTCACTAGGGTGCGGTGCCACCTTGCAACTTCCAAGTCCATGAAATGTCTCATCTTGACATGAGATAAGCAATCTCCTATATTCCCACTTTAAGGCCCAATGCCTGTAAGCACTGCATCGATTAAATGAGGATGGCCTGGCCCAACGCGATGCCATAGACCCCTTCCACTGCCACTCCGTACAGGCCCTAAATAGACTGATAGACCCTTAGAATGATAGATCCTTAGCTACACCCATTGGATTAGATTATATAGATCAGCAGGCAGAGTATTTTCAAGTATCAATATCACTCAAGGTTTTGACCCCTCCTTCTTCCCCCCTCTCCTGTCAGGCAAGAGGTGCACAAGTGTGAAAACACACACCTCCAGATTCAGGTACAGTTTCTTCCCAGCTATTATCAGGCAACAGAACCATCCTATCAACAGCCAGAGAGTGGTCCCGTGCTACTATCTACCTCATTGGAGATCCACTGACTATCTTTCATTAGATTTTACCTTCAACTAAACATTATTATAGACAATAGACTATAGGTGCAGGAGTAGGCCATTCGGCCCTTCGAGCCAGCACTGCCATTCACTGTGATCATGGCTGATCATCCACAATCAATACCCTGTTCCTGCCTTCTCCCTTGTCTTATCTTTAAGAGCTCTATCTAACTCCCTTTATCATGTAACCATACACAGTGGATGGCTGATTGTAATCATGTATAGTCCTTTGGATTACAGGTTAGCACGCAACAAAAACTTTTAACTGTACCTCGATACATGTGACAATAAACTAAACTAATTAACTAAACTAACACTAGTGGCAATTTACAGAGGTCAATTAACCGACAAATCCGCACATCTTAACGATCTAGAAGGTAACCAGAGCACCCAGAGTAAACAGACGATCACAGGGAGAACATGAAAACTCCACAGAGACAGCACCAGAAGTTAGAATCGAACCCAGATCTCCGGCGCTGTGAGGCAGCAGCTCTACCAGCTGCATCACTGTGCTACCCAGAAAATACCTGAATTAACAATGGGTGACTAGAGAGAGAAAAAAACCCCACACAAAATGCTGGAGTAACTCAGCAGGTCAGGCATGATTTCTGGAGAATATGGATGGATGACGTTTCAGGTTGTAACCGTTCTTCAGACTGATTGTCTGTGATGATTGGGGGGGGGGGGGCGGGAGAGAAAGCTGGAGGAAAAGAGTGAAAGGATTCAGCCTGATGAGTGATAGGTGGATACAGCTGAGCGGAGTTCTTTGATAGAGGGGATTTTATTTAATTTAAAACAATGGACCTGGTTAAGGTGCATTCCTGGGTACATCAGTTTGCTTGCTTCAGGAGGGTTATTTTCGCCTTCTCTCACACCTGGTTTCATTCATGGGCTAACTAAATTACTGCAGGTCAATGATCAAAGAAGATCAAAACACATTTCAGAGAAACAGATTGACGGAGCAATTAAATGCTGGCGCCATTAATGAGAGAAACAGCCAGCTGTTACCTACGGAGATCAGTAAATAGAAAATAGGAACAAATAATCACTGTGCATAACAAATTGCAGATTTATATTTTATAAGCTGTAAAATTATTATTTTTCTGCCAAAAAGGAGAAGAAATAGTGGAGGACTGTCACTCACTTTATTTATTTTAAGCTACAAAAGACCCAAAGTGCTGGAGTAATTCAGCGGGTCAGACAGCAACTCTGGAGAACATGGATAGGTGACGTTTTTGGTTAGGACCCTTCTTCAGGCTGATTGTAGCGGTGGGGGAAGAAAACTGTAAGAGACCAGGGGCAGGACAAGGCTTGGCAAGTTCATACATTCATAAGTTATACGAGCAGAAATAGTAAGATTAAACGAGAACGTACCAGTTCGAAGTTTGATCCTTATTTTATGAGGAGTTACAATGAGGGATTTCGTAGACCCCACCAGCACGCATGCGCGACATTCTTCAAAGCAGCGGTGTGGAATCACAGATAGTAGAGTTGACTGAAGATAGTAAGATTAAGAGAAATAACATACCAGTTGACCTTATAATAGAGGGTTGGGAGCGGAGGGCATGAAGTCCCTCATCGTAACTCCTCATAAAATAAGGATCAAACTTCAAACTGGTAAGTTCTCATTTAATCTTACTATTTTACTTCGGAGTCACGTGAGTGACTTCGTGAAGATTTCAAAGCTCTGTGATTTCATGCCCTGGAAACGAGTCCATGCTCACACAATGCCATAATGACAAATGGAGGAAGTATGTTAACGTATTTCAGACTTGAAACAGAGCTGAAAAACAATAATGTATTTATTAACAACAAATAATAAACCCCTAACTTCGGGGTGTTAAGAAACAGAACTTAAAATAGTGTTTGCAAAAGTTGCGGGTGTGGCCACAGGTTTGTTATGGAACTGATGAAAGGTTGCCTAATTGGCCCAACCTGCTGTTGCGAGGATGTGGTCCATTCGAACTTCCATCATCTTCGCCACTGATGTGGACGCAGCCCTGGTAGAATGAGATTTGAAGACGTCAGTGCCTACCCCTGCTGCACCTAACACCACCCTGAGCAACCTTGAGGGTACACAAAAAGCTAGAGAAACTCAGGGGGGGCGGCAGCAGCTGAGGAGCAAAGGAGATAGGCAACGTTTCGGGTCGAGACTCTTCTTCCTTTTATTTTAAAAGTGGATATCGGTCAGGAGTGTATCACCTGCAATAGAGATGGTGAGGTCAAGGAATGGTAGGGAAATGTCGGAAATGGTCCAAGTGTATTTGAGTGCCGGATGGAAGTTGGTGGTGGAATGGATGAAGTCAGTCAGTTGTGTGTGGGTGCAGGAGGTGACACCAAAGCAGTCGTCGATGTAACGGAGGTAGAGGTCGGGGGTGGGGCCCTGGTACGCCGAGAACAAAGATTGTTCAATGTGCCCGACAAAGGGGCAAGCGTAGTTGGGGCCCATGCGTGTGCCCATAGCTACGCCTTATGTTTGGAGGAAATGGGAGGAGTCAAAAGAGAAGTTATTGAGGGTAAGGACCAACTCCGCTAGGCGGAGGAGGGTGTCAGTGGACGGGTATGGGTTGCTCCTCTGGTTGAGGAAGTACCGGAGGGCTTTGAGACCATCCTGGTGGGGGATGGAGGTATAGAGTGACTGGACGTCCATGGTGAAGATGAGAGGATGGGGGCCTGGGGAATGGAATGCGCGGAGCCGACCCGAAGAAGGGTCTCGACCCCAAACGTCGCCCATCTCCTTCGCTCCTTAGATGCTGCTGCACCCGCTGAGTTTCTCCAGCTTTTTGTGTACCCTCAATTCTCCAGCATCTGCAGTTCCTTCTTTAACACTGAGCAATGGTCTGAACAGTTACCCTATGATGAGGGCATTTAAAACTGATTAAAAGACCCATTTCCGCACCCCTGAGATTTTTAGTAACCTCTAAATAGTGTCTAAAGTGGGTGGTTATACACAGGCGTCTATCTAATGAATAGGCCATGAACTCCAATTTTAGACCGGATGACCCTAGTCTGTTATGTTTTAGTAATTCATTAACATAAAAGGTCACTTTTTTAGGAGTTGACACCATGTTATCCAATTTTAATTTGTGCAGGGTCTGGGCCTGCTGTGCAGTAACGAGTGCCATCAGCAGCACTACCTTGTAGGTGAGCTTACTCAATGAGAGTGTCGTGACTGGTGCCCAAACCTTGAGTAGGGATTTGACCAGTCCGATGTCCCAGGTTTGCGAGTATCGAGGCCTGGGAGGGTTAGAATTAAAAATACCCCTCATGAGTTGAGACACCAGGGGATGGGATCCCACTCCAAGCCCGAGGTAGGATGACAAAGCACTCCTAGCACAGTTGATGGCACTGTAACTGAGCCCCTCATCGTAGTGACGGCTCGCCAGGAAATGCAGTACGTCCGTAATGGTAGCAGTGTTGTATGTGATACCAGTTCTGGAACAAAATACCTTCCATTTCTTAACATTTTATTAGAAGCAATGCATATTGCCCACAATATAACACTTTTTCAAATACACATTTAACTTGTTTCAAAGATTATACAAATATTACGAAATGATTTATGTATGCTTCTGTTTGTTTTTTGTTTGGAAAGTAAAGAAGTAAAAGAATAGATCTATAATCAATAGAGATAGTGATTAAATAATAATGATTATGATTATATAAGAAGAAAATAAATAAATAAATAATAATAAAAGAAAACAATTATTATATAATTTAAAAAATTGAAGTATTCATCTCAACAATGAATGGAACAATTTCACATAACAATATCTATAGAGACGTGTATACAAATCCCAGAATAGGTTTTGTTTCCTGGTGGACTCCCTGCACGACGCCGTGATGATGATCATGGTCCTGTCCGTCAGCCCGAAATCTAGCAGCGGCCTTTTCAGAACCTGCAAGCCAACAGGTTCATATAATCATGGCACGGATGGTTTTCTCCTGTCAAGGGATGAACCAGGAGATTCGGGCGTGTAGGAATCGGAAGACATGGCTCTTTCATCATGTCAAGGATCATCGGGAACCATGGCTGTGTAGGCCAGTCGGGTACTATCAGTATCCCTGATGCGGAGTCTAATTTAATTTTCCGCAATACCCGACTGATGAGGCAGAAAGGGGGAAATACATAGAAAAGCAAATTCCCCCAATGTAGCAAGAAAGTGTCCATCACTACTGCCCCAGGGTCTGGTACCCATGGTACCCATATGTTGGTATCTGATGGTTAAGTCTAGATGCAAAAAGGTCGATATCTGGCATTCCATACTGAGCTATAATGTCAGTAAATACCTGGTGATTTAACATCCATTCAGTGTTGTCATTGAATTTGCGTGACCTGGTGTCCGCCACTGTATATAGTTTACCCGGAAGGTAGGTGCAGGAGTAGGCCATTCGGCCCTTCGTGCCTGCGCCGCCATTCAATATGATCATGGCTGGTCATCCAATGCAAGCCATGAAGTACCCTTTGGAAACTAGTGGTTTAGCAGTTACAAATGTTTCCATTTTGAAGTGGGTATATTGCACAAAAGTATTCAGCTGTGTTAAGTCAATGATAATGCGGCATCCACCATCCTTTTTGGTTTTGATGAAGATGTTTGATACAAACTCAAGAGGTTCATGTTTAGGTTTGTCTATTACTCCCTTAGAAAATAATCTAAGTAGTTCCGCAGGTCCTTCCACTTTCTCTTTTTGAGAAAGCACAAATTTCCAGCTAGGTACATGTTGAACTGGTAGGAGGAGTTTGTTAATAAATTAAATTATACATCCCTGAATATTGTGCAATATAAAGAGGTCAGAAGGTAGAGAACTCTATGCATCCCTAAACCGATATAACCTACTCCTTATTCGAGAAGTCATACATGCAGTACTCCCAAGGCAAACAGACCCACCTACCTCCATGGTTACCGGTGGCGTTTGGTCGGGTTCTTCCGTCCTTGGCTCTTGGGAGGTGGAGGAGCTGTGGTGTGGGGTTGACGCATCTTCCACGAAGGCCGCTCTGGGGCATGGCCTAAAAAAGACCTTTGCGTGAATGGTGCGGCCTTCGGAGTTTCACCCGCTATCCTGTCAGTGTGGTAGCGGGGCCTGTTGGTGGTTGCATAAGGGTGCTGCCACCGGTTTACTGTTGACCTGATGGTTGACGGTGGCTTAATCATGCCTACCGCTTTGGCTTCCTCATCCAGGTCTTTGACCTGCTTCGGCAGGTTGTCTCCAAACAGCAAAGTAGGCGGTGGTGTACTGCTAGTCTTGCACAACCCTGCAAATTTAGGGTTGAGCGTTGGACATATCGCGCTTTTTCTGAAACAGTTTATTTCAAACTGCACATTGCAGAAGAGTGCTAACGCGTCTTGTTGTTCGTCCGTCATGCCAGTGCCATCCACAGACCTGGCAAATGCAATGATTCTTGCGGTTAGCAGTCTCAATATTTTGAGCATCTTAATTTCTTGAGCCCTGATGCTTGGGCTGATGTTACCCCAGATGGGGTTGTTGACTGCCAGTACGTTTAGAGACACGCAGTTCTCCGGAGCAAAGTATTTGCCTGTGGTATCCGTCATAACCTGCTCCTGCAGCTGGTGCGTAGTTGGGTAGTTGATACTCGCTGCCAGCTGCGGTTGTAATGGCTATCCTTTCTGGGATGATATTGCAAACTTGGATACCATACCCAGGAGTTCCTCTTCTTGCACACCCAGCAAGTTGGGTTCTTCAGCCAACCCCTCTTCGGAATCAGCCCAGCCCCGACTCCTAATGCTCCCCTGCGAGGAGGGTGAGACATTGGGCAGCCCTGAATAGGGTGCTGCCATGGGTCTGCGAAGAGACCCACGGTGACCAGACTCCTGCTGGAGTAGGTCTCGTTGGAGCAATTGCTCCACCATCTGCTCCATGCGGGATATACGATCGCCGTCGCTATCTGTGAACAGCAGGTTGTCTGGCCCGGACTCAGCCGAGTCTACGGGACTGCCCGACTTCTGGGTGGCCTTACCGCCAGTCCGCGGTGGTCTTCCGGACTGTAGCGGTAGGAAGTCGGAGCCTGCCGATTCAACGTGGCTACCCAGCTTCCTCGCGGCTTTGCCACCAGTCCATGGTAGTCTTCGGACTGTAGTGTTGAAGTCGGGGGCTGCAGTATGTCAACGGCCAGCTCCGGAGTTGTTTGCTGATGTCTCCTGCCCGCAGTCCCGCGGTCCGTGGTCTTTTTGCCGGGACGTGGTCTTTTTCTTCCCTCGAGCTTTGTCCATGCTCGATAGTAGGTACTCTGAAAAACAAATCCATAGACAGAGTGCCTTAACTACTCTAGGTTAGCTAGTACTTACCTGAGGGTTCCTTTTTAAACGTGCTGGTAGAGGAGCTGCACTCCTCCAAGCCTGTCGGTGTGCAATGCGAGAGACGATATGTCGCGCATGCATGCTGGTGGGGTCTTCACGAAGTCACCCATGTGACTCCGAAGTAAAATAGGTCTACTCCGCCATTTAATCATGGCTGATCTATCTTTCCCTCTCAACCCCATCCTCTTGCCCTTTCCCCATAACCCTTGACACCCTTACCAATCAGGTATCTGTCAATCTCTGCCTTAAAAATATCCAATGACTTGGCTTCCACAGCCGTCTATGGCAATGAATTCCACAGATTCATCACCCTCTGATTAAATAAATTCCTCCTCATCTCCTTTCTAAAGGTTCATCCTTGTATTCTGAGGCTATGGGCTCTGGTTCTACACATTCCCACTAGTGGAAACATCCTCTCCACATCCACTCTATCCAGGCTTTTCACGATTTGGTAAGTTTCAATGAGGTTCCTCCTCATCCTTCTAATCGCCAGCGAGTAGAGGCCCAGTGCTGAAAAAACGCTCATCACGTTAACCCATCATCATATGGGTTTCTCATATGTTAAAGTGATAGGTGGATACCGGTGGGTTTTTTTTGATAGGCAGACAGTTGGACAAAGGCCAGAGATAAAAAGACTAATGGTGTGAGATAAGCACACTGTGAAGCCAGAAGCCGGTGTCATGGTACACCAGTCATTGAAAGTAGGCATGCAGGTGCAGCAGGCAGTGAAGAAAGTGAATGGTATGTTAGCATTCATAGCAAAAGGATTTGAGTATAGGAGCAGGGAGGTTCTACTGCAGTTGTACAGGGTTTTGGTGAAACCGCACCTGGAGTATTGCGTACTGTTTTGGTCTCCAAATCTGAGGAAAGACATTCTTGCCATAGAGGGGGTACAGAGAAGGTTCACCAGACTGATTCCTGGGATGTCAGGACTTTCATATGAGGAAAGGCTGGATAGACTCGGCTTGTACTGACTAGAATTTAGAAGATTGAGGGGGGATCTTATAGAGATTGTAGAACGTACAAAATTCTTAAGGGGTTGGACAGGCTAGATGCAGGAAGATTGTTCCCGATGTTGCGGAGGTCCAGAACAAGGGGGTCACAGTTTAAGGATAAGGGGGAATTCCATTAGGACCGAGATGAGGAAAACATTTTTCACACAGAGAGTGGTGAGTCTCTGGAATTCTCTGCCACAGAAGGTAGTTGAGGCCAGTTCATTGGCTATATTTAAGAGGGAGTTAGATGTGGCCCTTGTGGCTAGAGGGATCAGGGGGTATGGAGAGAAGGCAGGTACAGGATACTGAGTTGAATGATCAGCCATGATCATATTGAATGGCGGTGCAGGCACGATGGGCCAAATGGCCTACTCCTGCACCTATTTTCTATGTTTCTATGTTGTAGGCGGATGGGGGGTGGGTGGGGGGGGCAGGGGGGCTGAGGTTGAGGGTGTAAGTCCTTGTCGAGTACAAAGATGAGAAGCGGGGGGTGGGGGAGAGAATGGAGGGGAGGGGGGGACGGGACATTTTTGTGTCTCCCTCCAGTCCCATTTCGGTAACATTTTCATGAATCTTTTCTGCATCCTTTCCAACTTAATGACATTCTTCCTATAGAGGAATGACCAGAATTGTGAAGAGCACTGTGAACAGTGCTCCACATGTGGTCTCATCAACAACTTGTACAGTTGCAACATTATGTCCCAACTCCTGAACTCACAGCCTGACCAATGAAGACAAGCATGCTAAACACCTTTCTTCATCACGCTGTTTACTTGTGTTGTCACTTTGAGGCAACTATGTACCTGTACCCATGGGTCTCTTTGTTCTACCACACTCTCAAGGGCCCAGCAATTTGCTCTGTAAGTCGTACCATGGTTTAACTTCCAAAATCAACACCTTGCACCTGTCTGAGTTAAATTCCATCTGCTGCTCGTTAACCAATTAACCTACAAACCCGTAAGTCCTTACGGCACCGGAACACCTGGAGGAAAGTCATGTAACCACTGGGAGAACATTTCCAACTCTACACGGACAGCACGGGAGGTCAGGATCGAACCCAGATCTCTGCCGCTGTGGACATAGGTCTCTGGTGCTGCCATTCCTGAGCCCACTCCCCTAGTTCATCTAGGTCCTGTGGCAAACTTACATAACTTTTTTCATTGTCCATTGTCCATTACATCACTGTGTCATGCACAAACCTACTAACCACGCTAACAACCGTGTCATTCGTATTTTACTGTAAAAAACAAACAAGAGTAGACCCAATACTGAAACACGTGGCATGGCTCTGGCCAATGGCCTTCAGTCTGAATAACAACTCTCCACCACTACTCTCTGATTCCTTCCAAGAAGCCAAATTTGTATCCAATTAGTGAGCTCATACTGGGTCCCACATGAACTGACCATCTGGACCAGCTACCAGGCTGGTCTTGTCAATATAGACTACGTCTACTGCCCTACAGTTTATCAATGCTCTTCATCATCTCTTCAGGAAACACAATCATGTTTGACAGAGCATCCTTTCCCATGTACAAAGCCATGCTGATCAATTCTTGCCTTTCCAAATGGTAGATCTGATCAATTCTTGCCTTTCCAAATGGTAGATCTTGGCTCTCAGAATTCCATCAACCAATTTTCCCATCAATTAGGTTAGGTTCACCGGGCCTCTCATTCCCTGGGTTCATCCTTTTAAAAAAAGGGCACAAGATTAGCCACCCACTAGTTTTCCAGTAATTCACCTATGGCAAAGGAAGATAGACCCTATTTCATAACTTTAGTTTTAGAGATTCAACCAAGTCTGTGGCGACAAGTGATCACCCGTAAACAAGTCCCATCTTACACACCAGGGACAATTTACAGAAACCAATTAACCTACAAACCTGCATGTCTTTAGAGTGTGGGAGGAAGCCAGAGCACCCAAAGGAAACCCACGCGGTCACAGGGAGAACGTACAAACTCCGTACAAAACAGCAGCCTTAGTCAGGATCGATCTCGGGTCTCTGGCACTGCGAGGCAGCAACTCTACCTCTGCACCAATGTGTGGCTCCTAAACATGCGGAGGTTCTAACAGCAGCCCAGGAACAGAGATTAGCCAGTGCTTTATTTCCAGTCTCCCCTCCATGCCTCAGGCACTCCAGCATTTGCTGACAGTCAAATCTTTGAGAATGTGAATGCTGAATTGGACTTAAGCAAATGTTATGCCTACTGCTTCAAGAAGTGAAAGGGGGAAGAACTGAATGACATTTTTGGTGAGAACATTGACTTTCACTCTACAATTAGATGACAACTCAAAGTGGAACATTTGTAGGGGTTTGGGGAAAAAGCCATTCAGTGGAACACTAATTGCTGCGCCCTTTCAAAGAGCCAAGCCATACTTAGCACGGGAGTGGGCCCTTCGTCCCACCTCCTCCATGCTGACCAACATGCCTTATCTTAGATAGTTCCATTTCCCCATGTTTGGCCCACATCTCTCTAAATCTTTCCTATCCATATACCTGCCTACGTGTTTTTTTTTAATGCTGTTTAAGTGTGGGTTTGTAAGTTCATTGGCTTCCAGAAAGTGGCCCTAATGTGTCAGGAGTGGATGAGAAAGTGGGATAACATAGAACTAGTGTGAATGGGTGATCAATGGTCGGTGTGGACTAGGTGGGCTGAAGGGCCTGTTTACATGCGGTATCTCTAAACTCAACTAAACAAACTACCTACCTCAGCTACCTCATTTGGTAACTCGTTCCATATATCCACTGCCTTCTGAGTGAAAATGTTGCCCCTCTAGTTCCTACTACATCTTTTCCTATTCAAGTTCCTATTAATGTTTTACACTGCACCTCGGTTGGTACACGTGACAATAAACAAAACTCAACTAAATCTTTTACCAGATTTCAGTCTGAATCTTGAATCTGAGTCTGAAGAAATGTCTCGACCCGAAACGTCGCCTATCTCCTTCGCTCCTTAGATGCTGCTGCACCCGCTGAGTTTCTCCAGCTTTTTGTGCAACCCTAAATCTTTTACCTCTCATTTTAAACCTATGTCCTCTGGTTCTCGATTCCCCTGCTTAAATTTACAATTTTACCAAAGCTAATTAACCTACAAACCTGTAAGTCTTTGGAGCATGGGAAGAAACCGGAGCACCCAGAGAAAACCCACGCAGTCACAGGGAGAATGTATAAACTCTGTAGAGACAGCATCTGGATCAAACCTGGGTCTCTGGCGCTGTGAGGCAGCAACTTCACCACTGAGCCACTATGCTGCATGCTCATGTTAATTCTCTCTGCCTGGCATGGTTCCATAAGCATATAGGTAAAAAGTCAAAATACTGCAAAAGATTACAGAGAAATGCCAATAAAAAAGGAAAGGATTTTAGAAACCGTGTTTGAAGGTGGAAATGTTTTACATCTTATAGTTAGCTGAAACATACTGTTACTGAATCAGACATTAGAAGATAATAATAATGTACCTGAATAGTCCTTGCAACTAATGTTGTTACAAAATAGGTGTGTTCCCTTCAGTTAAACATCATAAAATAGTTGAAATAAACATGTAAGTCACATACCAGCATTAATGCAAATAACATACTGATGCATAGAAAATGGCAATTAGGAAGATTGAGTGTCTCTTTAAAGTTTTTTATAGAGTCACGGGAGTAAGTAAATACTGTACATTTGATTAAAGTAGATTAACTTGTCGAACATTGTGGAGACGAGCTTTCATCCGTTTTGACCCCGGAGGGAAATCCGTTCATTGCACTCAAAGTTCTGGGAAAAAAATAGATTTTCTTTTGTTTTCCTGGGTTAACCAACTTTTGATAAAACTCAGTACTCAATTGAGGGTAGAGCAGAAGTCTGAGCCTTAAATAGACCTTCAGTCAATGAGTTAGGAGATAATGCTACTAAAGGACATAAAGAGCCAGGTGACACAGTGGCGCAGTGGTAGAGTTGCTGACTTACAACACCAGAGACCCGCCTTCGATCCTGACTACTGGTGCTCTCTGTGCGGAGTTTGCATGTTCTATCTGTGACCTTGTGGGGTTTCTCCACGTGCTACGGTTTCCCATCACATTCCAAAGGTCTGTAGGTTAATTGACTTCTGTAAATTGCCCCTAGTGTACACGATAGAACTAGTGTATGGTAATCACTGGCTGGCGTGCCAATTTACAATTTACCAAAGCCAATTATCCTACAAACCTGTATGTCTTTGGAGGGAGGGGGGAAACAGGAGCACCCGGAGAAATCCCACGTGATCACTGGGAAAAAGAACAAATTTCACACAGACAGCACTCATAGTCAGGATTGAGCCCAGGTCTCTGGCGCTAAAAAGGCAGAAACTCTACCACTGCGCCACTGTGTCGTCCGGAGGGCCGAAGGGCCTGTTTCCATGCTGTATCTTTAAAACTAAAACTAAAAACATTGTATGTGCCAGGAGGTGAGAGACTTATCACAGGATATTGGTCATGAGACGCGTAGAAAAGTATTATGTTAAATTCACCCATTTGTGAGATTGCAGTTGTTTGCCAATTAATTTGTGTGGATGCCATTTGGCACATCAACCCATGCCTAGTTGCAGCTTTATGCTGTTGAAGTCATACATAGATTGCAACATTGAGTATTGCACAATTATTAGTTAATAAACTGTACCTGTTTCTCCACCTGCCGTGGGACAGTCATCAAAGATGCAATGAAGATTATTTAATCAAGGATTGATAGTTTCGCTTTACTTCTTTTTGATTCATTTCATCCAGATATAAACCAAGATTTTTCTTTTTTCTTTTTTGTAATCCCCATTTTAACGACATTGTGTTTGGTGATTTTGAAGTTTGAAGCCTGTTTCCTTTGATTTTCTGTCCTATTTACATCCTTATCTAATACAGTGGCTTGCAAAAGTATTCATACCCCTTGAACTTTTCCACATTTTGTCACGTTACAACCACAAACGTAAATGTATTTTATTGGGATTTTATGTGATAGACCAACACAAAGTGGTGCATAATTGTGAAGTGGAAGGAAAATGATACATGGTTTCCAAATTTTATTACAAATAAAAAACTGAAAAGTGTGGCGTGCAATATTCCAAATGTGGCCTCACTAAAGTTTTATACAACTGCAACATTCCATCCTGACTTTTCTACTTAACACCCTGCCGATGAAGGTAAGTATGCCAAACTCCATCTTTACCATCCTATCTACCTATGTTGCTATTTTCAGTGAAATATGAAATTGTACTCCAAAACCTCTCTGTGCATCAACGCTCCAAAGGATAGAAACATAGAAACATAGAAAAATAGGTGCAGGAGTAGGCCATTCTGCCCTTCGACCCTGCACCGCCATTCAATATGATCATGGCTGATCATCCAACTCAGTATCCCGTACCTGCCTTCTCTCCATACCCCCTGATCCCTTTAGCCACAAGTGCCACATCTAACGCCCTCTTAAATATAGCCAATGAACTGGCCTCAACTACCTTCTGTGGCAGAGAATAGTAAGATTGAACGAGAACTTACCAGTTCGAAGGTTGATCTTTATTTTATGAGGAGTCGAAGTGAGGGATTTCGTGAAGAGCCCGCCGGCGCGCATGCTCGACATACTTCAAAGTAGCGGCGTGGAATCACAGAAACCAACAAAGAAATGACTTTGCATAGTAAGATTGAAGTGACTAAGATTACCAGATGAAGGTGATTGAGGGTTGGGCGAGGAGGGCACGAAATCCCTCACTTCGACTCCTCATAAAATAAAGATCAACCTTCGAACTGGTAAGTTCTCGTTCAATCTTACTATTTCATTTCGGAGTCACGTGAGTGACTTCGTGAAGACTTCAAAGCTTCTGTGATTACGCGCCCTGGACCACGTCCATGCTGACACACCACTACCAGGGATGGATGGGAGGAACAAACTTGCTCAATAGTTCATACTGCAAAACAAGAGCAGAGTTATTAATAACAAATCAAAACCCCTCATGCGGGGACATTTCCACGTTCGTGACCTGCATTCAGCACGGCTTCTGCGAACTGTAGAGGAGCAGCAACAGGCTTGTTATAAAAACGCTGGAACACAGCTTCATTAGCCCATCCTGCTGTGGCGAGAATTTGGTCCATGGGCACCTCCATGACCCTCGCCGTTGACGTCGATGCAGCCCTGGTGGAAAGAGACTTGAACACATTAGTGTCGATACCTGACTTACCCAAGACGACTGGAAGCCACATGGATATCGTCTGGACTGTCACTCGATGATGAGGTCTCTTATGAGTGACAAGCAGGTATCTCTCCATTCCTCTGATGCGTGCCGTCACCTTGACATAGTGACGGATATGTGAGGCTAAACATAGCCTAGCATCTGTGGGGTATGCCGGGAACTTCAGCTGCAGCCCTGTGCACCCAGGTCTATGCTGCTTTAGTAGCTCGCCAATGAAAAAGACTACTTCTGTAGGGGTAGAAGTCATTCTGTCGACACGAAGTTTGTGTAGTGTCTGTACCCTCTGAGCTGAAGTCAGCGCTAGTAACATCACCAGCTTCATGGTGAGTTGGTCCAGTTGGAGCCCTTCCATGGGCGACCACGTCCTGAGCAGGGTTAATACGTCCCTGACATCCCAGGTGATATTATAGCGTGGTGTAGGCGGATTCATATTGAATATACCCCGCATGAGTCTGGACACTAGCCTGTTGGATCCTACCCCAATATTGAGGTAGAATGATAGCGCACTCCTGGCGCTGTTGATGGCACTGTAACTTAAGTGTTCATCATGGTGCAACCCCGCGAGGAATTCCAGGACGTCGGTTATTGTCACGTCATCGCACGTGATGCGAGAGCGGCTGCAGTAGGCTTCCCACTTCTTAATATGCGAGTGGTATCTTCGCCTTGTGGACTCTCGACACGACGCCCCGATGGTATCCATGGTCCGAGCCGAGAGGCCGTATTGGACTAACGGCCTGTTCAAAACCTGCAAGCCAACAACTTTAAATAGCCATGGCAGGGATGTGGCTCCCCTGACACAGGGTGAGTAACCAATTGTGGGCAACCCTTCACAAGGACCCAAGGTTCGTTGAGCATGTCAAAGACCACCGGATACCAAGGCTGTGTGGGCCAGTCGGGTATAATAAGGATGCCCTTGGCAGAATCTGCCTGAATCTTCTGCAATACCCGACTGATGAGGCAAAACGGGGGGAAGGCATAGAAACCAATTCCCCCAGTCCAGCGAGAATGCATCTAGCGCTATTGCCGCAGGATCTGGTTCCCATGAAACGTAGGTTGGTACCTGATGGTTCAACCGTGACGCAAAAAGGTCAATGTCCGGTTTACCAAATTTGGCTGTGACTTTAGAAAAAATCTCAGGATGCAACATCCATTCAAAATTGTCATTAAATTTGCGTGACCTGGTGTCCGCCACAGTATTAAGCTCACCTGGGAAATAGGTAGCTGAAATCCAAATGTCTCTTTGAACACACCAGAGCCAAATTGAGTTAGCCAATTTGTCACACAAAACTGACCTGGTACCACCCATATGGTTTGAATATGCTACTGCTGTGGTGTTGTCTATTTGGAGACGGACATGTGCTCCAACAAGCTTGGAACAATACGCACGGTCCGTGGAATGCTGCCAGCAACTCCAAATAGTTAATCCCTTGAGTTAACAACATCGTTGATTCAAGGGTGTCCCATCTGCCAGCACAACTAGAGCAATTATTCCCCAACCATTGGAGCTTGCATCAGTTTGCAAATATACCACCGGATTAGCCTCCCTAATAGGCTTGAAAGAGCTGCTAATGTGACACACCCACCATTGCAACTCTTTTATCGCTTCGGGCGGCAGCTGCATGGACCGATCATAATGACCAGCGTTCTGTTTTAACGCTGCAATTTTAGCTCTTTGCAAATTCTGATAATGCAAAGGTCCATATCGCGCTGCCGGAAACAAAGCTACCAGCTTCCCAATTATTGTAGCTAAGTGCCGAATCGATGGTATATTGGTGCGGATTAAATCTTGACACACCTGGGTAACCTCCTCAATCTTGTTAATTGGAATGGTAACCCTCATGCTTATAGAGTTCACCGTGAACCCTAGGTAATTAATCACCTGGGCAGGGTAGAACTTTGATTTCTCTGGATGGACAATAAATCCCAATTGTTGAAATATATTGACAGCAGCTGCAACACCCTGTTCAGCCAATTCTAGGGTGTGGCCCACAATTAAGACATCATCTAAATAGGCCATAACTAAATGGTGTCGTTGTCTCAAATAAGCCATAATTGGCTTCACTAATTTAGTGAACAATCTAGGGGCTGTGGTGAGCCCATTAGGCAAAGCCTTGTACTGCCAGAGTTGCCCCATCCAGATGAATTTTAAAACCTTCTGTCACATTTCTGGACGGATACGGAATAATATGCGTCTTTTAAATCGATGCATGCCATAAAGCAACCATGAGAAATCAATGATTTGGCTGTTTCAAACGTATCCATTTTAAAATGAGAATATGTTACAAAAGTATTCAAACGGGTTAGATCAATAATGACACGACAACTACCATCCTTCTTATGTCTGGTGAATATGTCCGACCAATTCAACTGGCTCATGCACCACTCTCTTAATCACTCCTTTGTTCTCAAGACTTAACAGTTCCTTATAGCCGGCTGCCTGTTCTGCAGCAGATAATTTAAACGTTCGAGCGGGCATGTGCTGGGATGGAGGAATGTCGCCATTAATAAACTCAATTTTATGCCCCTGAATATTCTGCAACACATACTCGTCACCAGTAAAATTACCCCATGCACCCAAAACCACCGAAGGCGACCACCAACATGTGAAGTTAAACAGAGAGAAAAGAGAGAACCAGACCCCCTCACCTCCGTGGTTACCGGCGGTCCTTGACACGCGTGTGCGGACGTGGAGGTGCTGGGTTGGCTTGAGGGCGCGGCGTCTTCGTTTTCCACCAGGGTCTCTGCCGACCCTGTCCTAAAAAAGACCCCTGGTGCTGGTCTGATGTTGCTGTCGTTGTGGAGCTTGAGGGTGGGTCCTCGTCGAGGTACTGGCAGACCCTCGTGATCGAATGTATGGAGACTTTGAGCCTGACGGTGTGGGGGCACTCTGAGGGCGCATGATCCCCACCGTTTTGGCTTGCTCGTCAAGCTCTTTGACTCTCTTCGAGAGGTCCTCCCCAAAGAGCTGACGGGGCGGGGGCGGCGGCGGTGGTTTGCACAATCCTGCAAACTTTGGATTGAGCGCTGGGCGGATGCTGGTTTTGCGAAACCCGTTAATTTCGTGCTGGGTCGCGCACAGGAGGGCCAGGGCATCTTCCTGGTCCAAATTTAATTCGTCCCCGTCCACCGACCGCACCAAGGCGGTAATACCGGCCGTGAGGAGCTTCAGGATCCGCTGCAGTTTTACCTCCTGTTGACGGATAGCCGCACTGATGTTGCCCCATATCGGCGTATTGACCACAGGCACGTTGAGGGAGTTGCAATTGGATGGAGCCTTGTGACGGCTCATTGCCTGAATGAGGCCTTCTTCCTGCTGCTCCAGGCTGATGGTAAATGTTGGTGAAGACGCCCTGTGCCTGTTGCTGCCCTGCTGTTGTTGACGTTGAAGCAGGAGCTCCAGCAGCCGCTCCATACGGTCAATACGCCCTTCACCCTGAACACTCAGGTGGTCGGAGTCCTCCGGCTCTGAAAAGAAAACCGGGCTCCTGTCATCGGCCCGCACCTCGTCGAGGCCCTGCCGGTGCCGGTAGTTGTCGCTAACAGCCGCCGAGGCGTAACTGCGCGATTCCTGCGCGGGCGTGTTCAACCGCCTCCGTTTAGCGGGAGCTGAAGCCGCTGCCACTAAGGACACTTGCGGCGTGGTGTCGGTACCAGCCGAAGCATGGCTGCCTGGGGCCCGCGCAGTCTTGCCGGCTGCCCACATCGTGGACCTTGCCGACGCATGGTCTCGCCCACCCATCCATGGGGGGCTCGGCGACCGTGACGAGACCCGACTCAACCGACCCGTCCCGGCGTCGAGAGTCGGGGTGTGCCGGCTGGACCTCACAGCCGCCCCGGGTCTCGCCCTGGAACCTGACCGCCCCTCCGCGGCAGGCAATGCCTTAGCCCTAACAGGGTTAGGCATCTGGGCTCCTGCCCTCCCCCTTCTCGGAGGGCTGAGTGGAACAGGCCGTGCAACGGCACGTGCCCTGCTCGAGGTCGCCAGCGAGCCCGCTGACGACCTGACTGCCATGGCAGGGTCCTCCTGCTCTGGCGGCACACCACACTCCTCCTCGTCGAACTCCTCCGAGCTGTGGTGTGCTGGCGGATCTGGACCTGTAACACAGGGCTTACCCACATCTCCGCCTGAGTCCCGGCCTGCGTTGCAGGTACTGCCGATGGTAAGGGCCCCGGAACTGTTGACCGGCGAACTCGTCCTGGCGTCCTCCGGCCCTTGGAACTCCCATCCATGTCCTTGCTGCAAGACAAAACCAACAACAAGGACCACCAACTAAAGGTAGAATACTCACCTCCGTGGCCCCTTCTGAAGGGCTGGCGAGGAGCGCGCTCCACCGCCAGCCGTCGCAGCAACGCGGTACGACGATATGTCGAGCATGCGCGCCGGCGGGCTCTTCACGAAGTCACTCACGTGACTCCGAAATGAAATTCCAGAGACTCACCACTCTCTGTGTAAAGAATGTTTTCCTCATCTCGGTCCTAAAGGAATTCCCCCTTATCCTTAGACTGTGACCCCTTGTTCTGGACTCCCCCAACATCGGGAACAATCTTCCAGCATCTAGCTTGTCCAACCCCTTAAGAATTTTGTACGTTTCTATAAGATCCCCCCTCAATCTTCTAAATTCCAACGAGTACAAGCCGAGTCTATCCAATCTTTCCTCATATGAAAGTCCTGACATCCCAGGAATCAGTCTGGTGAATCTTCTCTGTACCCCCTCTATGGCAAGGATGTCTTTCCTCAGATTTGGAGACCAAAACTGTACACAATACTCCAGGTGTGGCCTCACCAAATCCCTGTACAACTGCAGTAGAACCTCCCTGCTCCTTTACTCAAATCCTTTCGCTATGAATGCTAACATACCATTTGCTTTCTTCACTGCCTGCTGCACCTGCATGCCTACTTTCAATGACTGGTGTACCATGACACCCAGGTCTCGTTGCATCTCCCCTTTTCCTAATCTGCCACCATTCAGATAATAGTCTACCCTCATGTTTTTGCCACCATAGTGGATAACCTCACATTTATCCACATTATACTGCATCTGCCATGCATCTGCCCATTCACTCAGCCTATCCAAATCACCCTGCAGCCTCCAAGCATCCTCCTCACACCTAACTATACCCCCCAGCTTGGTGTCATCTGCAAACTTGGAGATGTTGCATTGAATTCCCTCGTCCAAATCATTAATATATATTGTAAATAGCTGGGGTCCCAGCACTGAGCCTTGCAGTACCCCACTAGTCACTGCCTGCCATTCTGAAAAGGACCCGTTTACTCCTACCCTTTGCTTCCTGTCTGCTAGTCAGCTCTCTATCCACATCAATACTGAACCCCCAATGCCGTGTGCTTTAAGTTTGTATGCTAATCTCTTATGCGGGACCTTGTCGAAAGCCTTCTGAAAGTCTAGATATAACACATCCACTGGTTCTCCCTTATCCACTCTACTAGTTACATCCTTGAAAAATTCTATCAGATTTGTCAGACATGATTTACCTTTCGTAAATCCATGCTGACTTTGTCCACTTTCCAAATGCGCTGCTATCCCATCTTTAATAACTGACTCTAGCAGTTTCCCCACTACCGATGTTAGACTAACTGGTCTGTAATTCCCCACTTTCTCTCTCCCTCCTTTTTTAAAAAGTGGGGTTACATTAGCTACCCTCCAATCCTCAGGAACTACTCCAGAATCTAAGGAATTTTGAAAAATTATCACTAATGCATCCACTATTTCTGTGGCTACCTCCTTGAGTACTCTGGGATGCAGACTATCTGGCCCTGGGGATTTATCGGCCTTCAATCCGTTCAATTTACCCAACACCACCTCCCGGCTAACCTGGATTTCACTCAGTTCATCCATCTTATTTGACCCCCGTTCCACTGCTATTTCCGGCAGATTATTTATGTCTTCCTTAGTGAAGACAGAACCAAAGTAGTTATTCAATTGATCTGCCATGTCCTTGTTCCCCAACAAGGATCTTTCCATTGACCGCATACTTTCCCTTTACACTTGATCTCCCAAAATTTACTACTCACACTTGTCCAGATGAAACTCGTATTTACGTATTTGCCTTGGAGTTGAACTCTGAAGAAGGGTCGCAACCTGAAACGTCGTCCATCCATGTCTTCCACAGATGCTGCCTGACCCACTGAGTTACTCCAGCAATTTGTTTTTTTCTTGTAAAGTAGCATCTGCAGGTCCTTATGCCTGCATTTGCTTGTTCATTTTCTTCCTGTAATTCCGTTCGATATCAACTATTACTCCCAATTTTAATTAATTAATTAACATTTATTTCCCTTAGTTTTAGCCTCATCTGCGTCTGGTACCTACAGTAAATCTCTACATCTGCCATTCGGTACCCTTCATTATCCTAAAGTACTTGATCTGGTACCGCAGTTTATTCCCAGAAGAAACCAGCCTGAGCATATTTGGCCTTTATTGAGAATAAATCTTCACATGTTCGGTACCAAAAGATGTCTCAGAGGAAAACCAGCTGGTCAAACCTCTCCCGCACTCATCATCGGAACAAGAAACTTCCTACTTTTGCTGCCTCAGAAAAGCAGCCAACTTGTCCCAACCCGTTCATTCCTTCTTCTCCCCGCCATTGGTGGGCAGAAAATACAGAAACTTAAAAGCACACACCACCAGACTCAGGAACAGCTTCTTGTCCTCTGTTATCCGGCTTCTGAATGGTCCTTCCATAAGCTGGGGTATTGTCCGATTCCCCACTACTCCATTACGGCCAATGGAATTTTTCTGTGGAACAGATGCGCTACAATGCTGAGAACAATATTCTGCACTCTGTATCTCCCCCTTTGCTCTACCTATTGTACTTGAGTTTGGCTTGATTGCATTTATGTTTATTATTACCTGATTTGACTGCATGACTTGCAAAACAAAGCTTTTCACTATTCCTCGATACATGTGACAATAATAAACCTCTACCTAAACCTAAACTTTAAGCGGCACAGTGGGTGGCACAGTGACACAACAGTAGAGTAGGTGCCTTACAGCGCCAGAGACCAGTGTTCGATTCCGACTATGGGTGCTGTCTGTTTGGAGTTTATACATTCTCCCTGTCACTGCGTGGGGTTGGAGATTGCAACCTTCACGTGTTCCGCCCTGTCTCGACAAATGCAATCAACCCGGCGTGCACAAATAAACTAAGATCAAATAGAACAAGATGTCTGACAACTTTAGGCTGTGCACGTCATATGCAAGAAGAAGAAGAAGTCACTGTGTGGGTTTTCTCTGGGTGCTCCGGTTTCCTTCCACACTCCAAAGACATACAGGTTTGTAGATTAATTGGCTTTGGTAAAATTGTAAATTGTCCCTAGTGTGTAGGATAGTACGAGTGAATGGGGTGATCGTTGGTCGGCACTGACTGGTTGGGCCGAAGGGCCTGTTTCAGCGCTGTATTTCTACAGTCTAAAGCTAAACCTAAACCTAAGCTTAAACCTTTATACCTCCAGTCAACAATCTCTTGCGAAACATAGTGTTGGGAAGAAAAAGAGAGGATTAGGTAAAAGCAGCCTTGAAAATTTATTTTTATCTCCCTCTGGCAATTGGAATCAGTCCAGAAGATTGGATTATTGAGTACACATTAATCTGCTTACCCGTAAATATATGTTACATAGAAATACATAAGCAAGGTCTTTACCTGCCAACAAGTTGCCTGACTACCATTTCTGTCAATCTGACCTGTGTTCATGTCGCACCAGGCAGCATTCTTCTTTCCCACACTGAGATTCTATGGTTACCACCTGCACAGCCCCGGGACACTTTTCAGTGCTAAGAACGAGTCCACCCATAAGCCTTTTTTTTTCACTCAAAAGCCACATAGCAATTTGAAGCAATTCTGCCAATGACAGTTTTGCAAAAAAAAAAAAAAAAAATTCAGAACTCTCCCTAGTTCCTCGAGAAATGAAGCAAAACAGATGGCTGCACTTTCCACACTCAGCATGTCCCAGATGTGAAATAAATAAACAAAGAAAGAACTTCAAGTTGTCAGGGAGCTCTTTTGCAGGCAATGAATCAGTTCTGATGCTTTCATGTTGGGAAGCGTGACGGTCAGTCGACACACGGTGAGATCCCACAAACTGTGGCATGGTGTTGACTAGACACAGATACCTATGTGCACAAAATGGCTGAGTAACTCAGCGGGTCAGCCAGCATCTCTGAGGTAAAAAGGAATAGGTGACGTTTCGGATCGAGACTCTTCTTCAGACTGAGAGTCGGGGGAGAGGGAAAGTAGAGGTATGAAAATGTTCAGTACAAATCAGAGCCGGCACCGATGGTCAAGGAAAAGTGGAGCCCACAATGGTCCATTGTTGGCTGTGGAAGAGGTGATAACGAAGGGATATATTGATGCGAACGGTGGAACTGGCAGGACAACTGGGGTGGGGGTGAAGAGAGAGGAAATGCAGGGATTACCTTAAATTAGAGAAATTAATATTCACACCATTCGCCGCTAGATAGGGGCGGCCCAGTGACGCTGCTGGCAGAGCTGTTGCCTCACAGCGCCAGTACAGAGCCAAATCGCTCCACCAGCAAAGAGCGGTCATGCACCACCACTCACTAGAGAGAGCTGACAATCTCTCAACCCTTTCTATATCCGGGCTGGCTGAGCATTTCCCTCTTGAGTCAAACTAAGCTGTGGACCCCACTCTGGGTAGTTAATGCCACTGAATCACTAGTCAACACTGTTCATGGTCGGCACTATACATCGTTAACCGATGGTCTTTGAACTCCCCGACATTCGGTCTTGATTGATGAAAACATCCTTAGCAAACGTTAGCTTTTGACGTGCCGCTTGGCAGAAGCCTTCCCGAGGTGCTGCGGCCACGGAACTGGGAACCTGCCTGGAGGTCCCGAAGCCTCGGCCGACCGTGGTATCGGGAGGGAGCCGCTGGAGACATTGAGCGTGAGGAGCAAGGGCCGGGAGGAGGGTGAACAAGGTTAATGCCTCCAGCGCCTTCTTGGTCGGCTGGAGGTGGTGCCCCTTGAACATAAAGATGGCCGGGAGAGGAGAGGAGAGGAACGTCGGTTCACAGGCTGATCCCAACGAAGGCGACGGAGGCAGGTCCTGTAGGAACCTGGGGCTTACCGGAATCAGGAGTCGCTCCAGGAGACCGGGCGTAGGCCGGACCGGACTTTGGAAATGGCACCAAAACATGGCGGTGCCCGCATGTGTAAATATGCAAAAATAATTTCACTGTGCCCAAGTGACAAATAAAGCACCGTTGTACCTTTCGCGTTGGACCATTTTGGGTGACACAGTGATGCAGCTGGTAGAGCTGCTGCCTCAAGCCCATGTCTTGGTCTCTCATCCTGTGGGATGTGAGTCTACATCACCAAGTATAGGTTAAATATGACAAAGGTTTCTGCTGCCAACATATTCCCAGAGAGTAGGGTCCAGACATCTGCTTCCCTTTGGATGATAAGTCTTTCCTCATCTTTCTCCTAACTAAAGGAAGGCACGATAGTGCAGCGGTAGAGTTGCTGCCTTACAGTGCCAGAGACCCAGGTTCACTGCTGACTACGGGTGCTGTCTGTGCAGAGTTTGTACATAAAACCTGTCACCACGTGAATTTTCTCCGGGTGCTCCGGTTTCTTCCCTCATTGTAAACTTGTGCAGGTTTGTAGGTTAATTGGCTTCTGAAAATTGTCCCTAGTGTGTAGGATAAAACTAGTGTATGGGTGATCATTGGTCGGCACGGATGGAGTGGGCCGAAGGGCTTAAGGGCCTGTCCCACTTGGGAGACCTAATCTGCGAGTTCTAGTGAGTTTGCCCTCGACTCATACTCGCAGCATGGTCGACACGAGGCCGTTGGAGGTCTTCGTAACTCTCCTTCATGCTCGAGAGTGGTCTCTGCGTACTCGAGGCCTCAGCTAGGTCGCGGCATTTTTTTTCAATACGTTAAAAAATGCCCGCGAATACAAAAAGGTCGCCATGGAAAAAAATCGATACTTTTTTTACTCATAGGGTTTAGTCGTAGTAGGTTGTAGTAGGTTGTCATGTTATTCGTAGGTATTTGAGGGTAGTCCAAGGTAATCGAAGGTAGTCGTAGATAGTCTTCATCATAGTTGAATGGGAGGTCAAAGGAGATCGAAAGTGGTCGACTATTCGGTGTCCAATTTTCCTGAAGTTAGTCGAAGCTAGTCGGAGCAAGTCAAAGCTGGTCTTCAACATAGTCGAAGGAGGTCGAAGGAGGTCTTCTACATTGTCGAAGGAGGTGTTCAAAATGACATTTTTTTCAAACTCTCCTAAACTCTTCTAAACTCGCCAAGTGGGACAACCCCTAAACTCTTCTAAACTCGCCAATTAGGTCGCCCAAGTGGGACAGCCCCTTTATTCCCACACTGCATCTCATAACAAAACCAAACTGTTCCATTAGTCACTTTAAACGCTTGCTTGCTAGTTTTGGAAGCTTCTGCGAAGAAACTGATGTTTTCTCATTTAACTCACATAGTCCCCTCATAATATTATATACATCAATTAAGTCATCCATTAGACATGGGAGCAGAGTTAGGCTATTCACCCCATAGAGTTTACTCCACCATGGCTGATCTGTTTTCCCCTCTCAACCCCATTCTCCTGCCTTCTCCCTGGTAACTTTTGATGCCCTTGATAATCAAAAGCCTATCAATCTCCTCTCCAATGGCTTGGCCTCAACAGCCATCCATTGCAATGAATTCCACAGGTTCGCCCCATAGCCTTTCCAGTCTTCTCTAGAAGATATAATTTTCCCGTCAGAGCTAAATCTTGGTTAATCTCCTCTGGACCCACTCTGGTGATATCATACCTTCCTTGTAATGTGGTAAGTAGAACTGTAACCAGTTCCCAAGCTGTGGAGCAACACACATGTTATATAGTTTCGTTCCAACCTCCCTACTCCTATGGCATATCCCCAGACAAATAAAAGAAAACATCCCAGATTCTTTTTTAACCATTTATGAATTCTGCACTATTTAATGACTTTACACACCAAGTTCCCTCTGTTCCTTTAGTTTTCAGTTTTAGTTTTAGAGCTACAATGTGGAAGCAGGCCCTTCAGCCCACTGAGTCCATGCTGACCAACGATTACCTGTATACTAGTTCTATCCTACAGACAGGGACAACTTACAGAAACCAATTAACCTTCAAAAGGATACAAAGTACTGGAGTAACTGAGCAGGTCAGGCAGAACGTGGTTGGATGAGTTTGCATGTCGGGACCCTTTTTCAGACTGATTGTGGTGGTTGGTGGTGGGCTGTGGGGTGGGGTGGGGGAGATGTCTGGTAGAGGGGCAACACCAAAGCCTGGCAAGTGAAAGGAGATTAGACACAAAAAGCTGGAGTAACTCAGTGGGACAGGCGGCATCTCTGGAGAGAAGGAATGGGTGACGTTTCTTCAGACCCGTGATAGGTGGGTATAGGTGAAAGAGTTTTGTTAGGCAGATAGTTGGACAAAGGTCAGAGATAAAAAGACAAAAGGTGTGAGATGAGGATAGAACAGTTGTGAATTGTGAAGCCAGAGGAAGGAATAGAGTGTCTACTTCGGGGTTCTTGCTATACAGCAAGCCCTACCTAAAAGAACCAATATATTTATAGAACCACTAGGAACTGCAGGTGCCACTTTACAAAAAAAAGACACAAAGTGCAGCCAACTCATCCATGGTGACTGGTTTTATGACTAAGCTCGTCCCATTTGCCCGCGTTTGGCCCAATTCCTTCTAAATAAATGAATGAATGATACTATATTGTCACATGTACCTAGGTGCAGTGAATGTCTTTGCTTTGCATACAACCCAGTACGATACGATATGATAGAACTTTATTTATCCCAGGAGGGAAATTAATTTGTCAACAATCATAAAAAGCACAAACACACAAAATACATGAAATAAACAAAGTATGCAAAGGGTCGCCAACTATCTGGCACAAGACAACGTTATAAAAGTAGTCATTATTGTACCGATGATCCTTCTTCATTCTCGGTGCCTCCCTCCCCCCCCCCCCCCCCCCCCACGCCGGGTCCCTCTTTCTTCTCGCCGTGTCAACTGCCGTGTCTTCATACCAACTGCATCACAGTTTGGTATGGCAACTGCTCTGTCTCCGACCGGAAGGCATTGCAGAGGGTGGTGAAAATTGCCCAACGCATCACCGGTTCCTCGCTCCCCTCCATTGAGTCTGTCCAAAGCAAGTGTTGTCTGCGGAGGTCGCTCAGCATCGCCAAGGACCTCTCTCACCCCAACCATGGACTGTTTACCCTCCTACCATCCGGGAGGCGCTACAGGTCTCTCCGTTGCCGAACCAGCAGGTCCAGGAACAGCTTCTTTCCGGCGGCTCTCACGCTACTCAACAACGTACCTCGGTGACTGCCAATCACCCCCCCCCGGACACTTATTGTTATTTATTCAAATAATTTGCTGTGTCGCTCTTCCAGGGAGATGCTAAATGCATTTCGTTGTCTCTGTACTGTACACTGACAATGACAATTAAAATTGAATCTGAATCTGAATCTGAATCTGTGTCCTCTACTGACCATCAGCACTTACTCACGCGGAGCTGTTCTCAACAGCCCACTGCCGGGTCCGCTCTTGAACGGTTCGGCGGCGCTCCCAGGGAGATTTCCTTTCCTATCCACGTATCCATCCAAAAGCCTCTTAAACATTGCCAATGCAGACCCCTGTGCAGCTTCTCTGGTAGATCATGCCACATGTACACCACCCTCTGTGCGAAGAAATTGCCCCCCAGACCTATAAAGTTTTCCCCTCTAACCTTAAGCTTTTTTCTCTCGAGTTCTTGGCTGTCCCGGGAAAAAGTCTGTGGCCATTCACCTCATCTAGGCCTCTCCTGATTTTGTATAACTCCATAAGGTCACACCTCAGCCTCCAACACTCAAGTGGAAAAAAGTCCCAACCCATTCAGCCTCTTCGTAAATCTCAAGGCATCAAATCCTGGTACCATCTGGTGAATCTTTACTGCAGTGCATCCTGCATAATGACATCATTCACATAGCAGGACAACCAGACTGCATGCAATAATCCACATGTGGTCACACCAATGCTTTATACAGCTGTAACATGACATCCCAGCTCCATCACCCTGGGAAGTGGGAGGCCTTTAATGGTGAAATTGGAAGTTCAGGAACAGAATTTTCCTTTAGAGTGAAGTTCCAGCAGGAGGTAGTTGAGGCAGGTACTATAACAGCTTTGAAAAGACACTCAGCCAGGTACATGGATAGAAAAGGTAAGTCTGGCAGGTATATCCTTATTGATGAGGGCAAGTGTCCAGTCTATCTGTGCCACTAGTCTATCTGTGCCACTATTTTCAGGGAACTGTGAACCTGTAGGTCTCTCTGCTCTACAGCAGTCTCCAAGGCCTTCTTATTTACTATGTAAATCCTGCCCTGGTTTGACTTACCAGAATGCATCATCTCATATTTGTCTGAGTCAAATTCCATCTGCCATCCCTTGGCCCACTTCCCTAGTTGCCTCGATTGTAATCATGTATAGTCTTTCCACTGACTGGATAGCACGCAACAAAAGCTTTGCACTGTACCTCGGTACACGTGACAATAAATGAAATGAAACTAAACTAAACTAAACAAGACTGGCCACTTGTCTGGCACTTCAAATGAGGATACACAAAAGGCTGGAGAAACTCAGCGGGTGCAGGAGCATCTAAGGAGCGAAGGAGATAGGCGACGTTTCGGGTCGAGACCCTTCTTCAGAGGAAACAAGTCCAGGAAAATACCACTTAAATTTTGCTTAGTGGAGACTTGATTAGTCTTTGAAATCAGAAAAAAAGGCTTCTATAAATACAGCACCTTTCATGGGGTGTGGACACCCCAAAATGCTTTACAGCCAATTAAGTACTTTTCAAACACAGTCACCATTGTAATATAAAATTAACATTAGTCTAAATGTGCAGCAGCTTTGCCATCTTAATTAGCTGATAATGTTAAGTGGTGGGTAAGCCAGGGAATTTTGTAACATAACACCACAGTTACACATTTCCCACACATATGCTAACTGTGGCTTTATGGTGGTAAACCTGTGCCTGAGTCAGACTCCTCTGTGTTCATGGTGGTGGGGAATGTATTGAAATACAAACATAGAGTCACAGAGCTGTATAGCATGGAAACAGGCCCCTCGGCCCACCTTGTTCATGCTGACCAAGTTGGCATTCTGGGCTAATCCCATTTGCTGGCATTTGGCCCATACCCCTCTAAATCCATTTCTATCCACCCAGTTATCCAAATATTCTTAAAACAGACCCACCACCCTCTGTGCCCCTAAGGTTTCTCTTTAAGTCTTTCCCCTCTCATCTTAAATCCACACCTATCTTGAAACAAAACATCCTCGCCACTCATGTGGCCCACTTCAGTTACCTAGCTCAAGGGCTCCATGGCTCAATGCTCAATGGTGGTTCAAAGGGACTCTTATCGTCACATATGAAAACGCACAGTGAACTTTGTTTCTTACATATAGTCCAATACAGTATTCCCATACCTAAGCACATTCTCAATTAGCAAAGTGCACAGGAATAGTCTACTAAACCCACATGCAAGAGGCACCACTTTCTGTCACCATTGTCAAAGTACAGTCCGTGCCCTAGTTCTTATGAACTAGCTCTTCCTGGATCCCATGTGATCTAACCTTCCAGGGCAGCCTGCCATGTGGAACCTTATTAAAGTCCTTGCTGAAGTCCATATAGATTATGTCTACAGCCCTGCCGCCATCAACCTTCTTGGTTACTTCTTTAATTAAATTAATGCGACATGATCTGCCACACACTAAACCATGCTGACATAAGCTGGGGGCATCCTGCATGGTGTAGCTCCGCTGCTACGGGTGGAAATGGCTGTCTTTGAGTCATCAGATGCAATGATGAAACTGAGACCAGAGGTCTTTCACAACTGACATAGTTTCACCCAGGCATGACCCCCAACATAATCTACTTCAAATAAAACCAACTTTAGTTTAGTTTGGTTTAGAGCTACACACACCGAGTCCGTGCCGAGCTGCGATCCCCATTCACTAACACTATCCTACACACACTAGAGACAATTTACAATTTTACCATAGACAATTAACCTACAAACCTGTACGTCTTTGGAGTGTGGCAGAAAACCAGAGCACCTGGAGAAAGCACACGTGGTCACGGGGAGAACGTACAAACTCCGTACCAACAGCACCTGTAGTCAGCATTGAACATGGGTCTCTGGCGCTGTGAGGCAGCTGCTCTATCGCTGCGCCACTGTGCCGCCCTCTAACTACTGAGCATGTATTGCCTAAAAACAAGAGCACCTGAAGGATTCATCCAATACAATTGTTCCATTCTTCTAAACCTCTATTTGAATTGTAAATCTGCCCACAATGTCTGTGCTGAACATATTGTCAAGAACTAAGATAGACACAAAGTGCTGGAGTAACTGAGCGGGTCAGGCAGCATTTCTGGAAAAAACAGGATGGGTAACATTTCGGGTTGGGACCATTCTTTACACCCAGGGGTAAGTAGGAGGAGGTGTCCGAGAGCTGACGCCTGAAGAAGGGTCCCGATCCAAAACATCACCCATCCTTTTTCTCCAGAGGTGCTGCCTGACCCGCTCGGTTACTCCAGCATTTTGTGTTTAACTTCAGTATATACCAGCATCTTTCTATACATAATTCCATGACCAATTGTTATATGCCTGCACATAATTCATATCCCTCCATTCCCTGCATATCCATGTGCCTATCCAAAAGTCATGATCGTATCTGCCTCCATCACCATCCCTTGCAAACCATTTCAGGCACACAACACACTCTGTAAAAAACTTGCCTCGCACATCTCCTTTAAACTTTGCCCCTCTTATCTGTTGTATTGCGCCTAGCAGAAAGAGCATCAAAGAAGTCACGAGGAAGGAGGAAAAGCTATTTAGGAAAAGCAGAAGTCTAATTCTCTAAAAATACCACAGCCACCAGCCTCAGCAGCGAGAGTTCTCCCTCGTTACGGTGTCACTGTAGCATGTGATACTCACGTTCTTTATGCCTTTTCCCCAGAGGTTTATCAGGCAATGGCCTATGGAAGGGTCAGGAGAACGACTTGTGGAACTGAACCATAGCCATTTGCCAGGAAGATGCAATGACAAGAGTCTTGACCTTGTGCCAGTCAGCTGATCTTTGCCCATGGCTTCCACGAGGTGATGGACTGAAACTCAAATCCCTCTGTGTAAATATTCAGCGTGCAAATCACCACCTCTCTTCATCTACCATCGCTCCTTCTATATTTCCCCTGGTGTACAGAGAATGTTATATACTAACCGTGATAAGTAGGAGACACAAGTGCTTTAAGGGCCTGTCCCACTATACGAGTTTACCCAAGAGCTGTTCCAAGTTTAAAAAAAAAATCAAACTTGTGGTAAGTACGTAGAATGGACGTAGCTGGTACGTCGGAGCTCGGGACGTCTCTTAGCGGCTCGTAATGCTAACGGCAGGTACTCGGGAAACGCGGTAAGCTCATGAAGTTTTTTCAGCACTGGAAAATTGTCCACGAGAGCCCCAAGTACCTACGAACGGCTATTACCGTAATTCTCCGAGTTCGAAACAGGGGAAACTCGGGAGAACTCTTGAATTACCTCGTAAGTGGGACAGGCCCTTTAAGATGCTGCAATCTGGAGCAAATATCAAACAGCTGGAGGGCCTTTACTTTAAGACTTTAGACTTTAAAGATACGGGAAAACAGCCCCGTCGGCCCACCGAGTCTGTCCGAACCGGCGATCACTCAGTACACTAACATTTTCCTACAAACTAGGGACAAGTTACAATTTTAACGAAGCAAATTAACCTGCAAACCTGTACGTCTTTGGAGGAACCCGGAGAAAACTCACACGGTCATGGGGAGCTGGCCCTTGCTCGTCGCCCGATGATCAGAGAGCGGGATAGAGCTGGCCCGACGACGGATGCAACGGGTGAGGAGCAGGGTTGGTAGGAGAGGGAACCAGGGTCTGGCAAACCGCACCCTTAAGGTTCACAAGGAATGTCGGCTTTCATTCACGAGCCAGCGAGTTCAACGACGTTGGTTCGCGAGCCAATCCGATTAAAGGCGATGGAGGAAGGCCTTGAAGCAGCCTGGGACTTACCGCGCTTGGGAGTTGCTCCAGTAGACTGAGCGCGCAGGCAGACTGGACATTGGGGCTTTTGAAATGGCGCCAAAACATGTGCAAATACGCAAAAAAAAATTCACTGTACAGTTGCACACGTGACAAATAAAGCACCGTAATAAAGCAACATAATAATTGTGGTGCATCTTTCAAAACTTTTATTCCAAACATTCTTTCAATAAAACGGCAGTCGAACTTGAGATAGAATAGAGCCATGATTTCCCTCTGGAGGTCACAGTGTACTATTGAAAATCCATTGTCCCAGCCTCAGTGCCCAAGGCCCAGACAAATCCCATTACAGTCAGAGAGTTACACAGCATGGACAGAGGCCCTTCAGCCCAACTTGCCCATGCCAGCCAATTTCCCCACCTAAGCTATAACTATTTGATTATGATCAATGGCGGACTGGCCAGGGCTTCAGCTTGCCCTGATGAAGTTGGCCCCCTATATCAAGTGGGCCCCTGATGAAGTGGGCTCCCTTTGTCTCCTGGCAACCAATATTTTTAGACCCAGTCCGCTACTGCTTATGATTGCCCCATGTCCCACTAAACCCTTTCTATCGTTTTACCCGTCCAAATGTCCTTTAAATAAACCCATCATCATCTTTGCCCCCTCGAGCATCCTTTAAATCTCTCCCTCCCGATGATGATGATGATGATGATGAAGATGATGATGCTCTATTGTCAATTGTCACTAGGTACAGTGAAATTCTTTGTTTTCCCATTCAAAGTGCAAGAAAGGTTCGCCACAAAGTTACAAAAATGACACACCCCTTCTTTGTTCCTCCCCCCCCCCCCCCCCCCCCATCGGGTCCCCCTTAGTTCCACGCCGGGTCCCCCATTGTTCTCGGGCCTCATCCTAAACCTGTGCTCTTTAGGTTAAGATTTCACTACCCGGGGGAGAAAGTTGTGGTTATTCACCTTCCCTATGGTAATTATGATTTTATAAACCTCAGCCTCCTACATTCCAGGGGGAAAAACCCCAGTCTCTTATAATTCACGCCCAGTAACACCTCCGCACCCTTTCCAGCCTAATGGCATCCTTCCGAAACTTTGGACCGGAACTATGCACGATACTCTTGGTGTGGTGGGGCAGCTCAGTGGAACAGAGGTAGAGTTGCTGCCTCACAGCGCCAGAGACCTGGGTTCGATCCTGACCACAGGCACTGTCTGCATTTATGCATTCTCCCTGTGACCGTGTGGGCTTTCTCCGGGAGTTCCAGTTTCATCCCCCATTCCATAGAAAGGCAGATTTGTAGATGAATTGACTTCTGTAAATTGCCACTAGTGTGTCGGATGTGAAAGCGGGATAACATAGAACTTAGCGTACAGGTGATCGTTGGACGGCACGGACTCAGTGGGCCGAAGGGTATGTTTCCTAGCTGTATCTCTAAAACTAAAACTGTGGTCTTAAACAGTTACACCATGATGCCTCACCTCTTGTACTACTGTCCTGACTGATGCATGCAAGCGTGCCAAATGCCCCCGTCACCACTCTATCTTGCTGTGTTGTAGATTGTCCATTTGTCCAATTCAATCTACTTTCCCATTTGAACTGACAGGGATGCAATCATTTTGCATACAGATGGATTCAGCAAAATGTTAAAGGACTCTCATATCAAACATAATTATGTAAAGAGGAAGAAGTTATTGATGCACATGCAGTAAAACTATTAATGCAGCACATTTAGTACTTTGATGTTACTGAACTGGCAGATTTTCAAGTGTATTTAATATTATTCCAATTAATTCTTCAACACTTAATTTAAAAAAAAGATGTTGCAACGGCATAATAAATCAGATAGAATGGGAACTCGGGCTCCAGTGTGATAGAGGAACAGAGGAAAGAAGGGCGGCATGGTGGAGCAGTGGTAGAGCTGCTGTCTTTTTTTCCAGAGATCTGGGTTTGATCCTGCCTATGGGTGTTGCCTCTAAGGAGTTGTACGTTCTCCCTGTGGCCCCCTGTAAAATGTCCCTAGTGTAAAATGGTGCTAATGTATGGGATAATCGCTGGTCAGTGTGCACTCGGTGGGCCGATGGGCCAGTTTCCGCTCCTTATCTCTAAATTAAAAGTAGTCTAAAGTCTCAAGGTAGAGGAACTCGGGCACTGTCGTGTTAGAGGGGGCACTGGAATTCAATGAGACAACAGATTATTGGAGTTTTACTGCGCAAGTTCCTTGGCTAGAATCTACAACCAGCGAAGTACTTTTAACCTTGTATGAAGTAAAAACGTGGCAGCCTTTTTGTACATGGCAAGATCCCACAGATCATTATTCCCTTATCATGAATCTTTACATTGTGAAAGACTCTATTGAAATTAAGTATTGTCCTTGCACTGGCTGGTTAGCACGCAACAAAAGCTTTTCACTGTACCTCGGTACACGTGGCAATATACTAAACCAAACTTAGTGTGAGCTTGTCCAAATGGTCTATCTTGTGATCTAAAAATAGAGTGCTCGAGTAAGTCATTGGGTCAGATAATATCTGTGGGAGAAAATTGAAAGATGACGTTTCAGGCTGGGATCCTTCTTCTGATTTATGTGCTTCTGGCAATCTTTCCTCCACAACCTCCATGACTGTCAACCTGAAGAAGGATCCCCACCTGAAACGTCATCTGTCCATTTCCTTATACCGATGCTGCCTGGAGTGCAGGTACATAATCGAAGACACCACCTTAGACTTGTCAAGGGAATAGTACCTTCTTAAGCACTACTTTGGTGGCTTACCAAGCATAAAATGCTTCTGCCTGAATGACCTGCAGGATATTACAATTAAATTATGCCATGTGCTGTAGATTTAGATAAGCCAACCCTTTCCTTTTCACAAAACACCTTCCAGTCATTTTATAGAAGAGTGCAAAATAGGAACAGGCTCGATGGATTCACAATGGATTAGTGATAGAGTGCCACCACATAATCAGGTGCAGAAAACTAAGGAGGTACCATGAACCCAGAAAATGGTAGTGCATCTTCACAGACTGCTCACTGAAAGCAGAACATAAGTTACTTGGCAGACCATTCTCATGGATGGGAGATTCGAGGCAAAACTAATTCAAGATGGGAAACTAAGCTAGGAAGATAAATTATGAAAGAACCCACCTGTGCGCTCAATAGAACAAATAGACTTGAAATAATTCAAAGTATATTTCACGAACCATAATAAATCACCGTTATTTTCTATTCAATAAGATCCATTATCTTGGAGACTTGTACATTGGATATCCAAGATGTTTCACTTAAGGCATTATATTGACTTTGGCTATCTCTTTGTACTGTAGCATTGATTTACTTCCCAAAGTAGTATCGGATACAAAGACCATCAAAAAGACAAAGTAATGGAGAGAGGAGCAAATGAAGTTATCCACGCCATTACATCACCACGCAAGTAACTCGTCAAAAGAATGGAGAGAACTGAAGGAGAAACCTCCATTGTACATTGAGCTTCCTTTGGTAAACAAGATGAAAGGAAAAAAGAGGTTATCTTATCTCAGTGGCACAACAGGAGAAACTTGTACAGACTGTAAGCCCACAGATGGGACCCTGGGGAATCCATTAGTTGCATGAACCATTAGAGGCATATTATAACCTGCCGAGAGATAAAACAGTTGCGAGTCCTTTACATGCAATCCAGAGCAGTGAAAATCTTTTGATGCTCTTGATGCTTTTTTATCGAAGCTAAGCTTGTCAGCAGATCATTTCAGCTTTGCATATCTGATGAACTTACTCATCAGAGATCTGATTACTTGTCAAATCCAGGAGCCCAGCCTCAGGGAAGAGCTGCTACATGAGATCCAGCCAGAAAGGTGCAGAAGGCAGCAACTCAGCCCATCGTGCCCAGGCCAGTCCTACATAAAGCAATCAATTGAATCCCTTCCCCCCCTCCTAGCCTGACACATTTATCCTCCCCAAGTACCTGTCCAATTCCCTTCTCAAGAGTCAAGAGTGTTTTATTGTCATGTGTCCCAGGCAGAACAATGACATTCTTACTTGCAGCAGCACAATAGTATATGTAAACATAGTACTCTGTAAACATTATAATAAACGAGAAAGAGAAGTTCAGCACATCTATGTTACTAAAAGTCTGATCTTGACCACTTCCTGTTGTTCTGTAAATTGATTTTAGAAAAAACACTGCCACTTATGGCTGTGATTTTTGGCCATCTTACTCAGAGTCCCCCCCCCCCCCCCCCATGATCAGGTGCCGAGGAATTTTCCCATCGATGAAAAATAAAATAATTATTAGTGTTTTGAAAATGTTGAGATTCTCTCTACTGTCAATCACCCCATGAAGGCCGCACCCCTTCTGGTGGGAGGGGGAGGGACTATAAAACCCAGAGGTGTGGGCGTGGCTCATTCTCTGCAAGATGGAGGAGGGAGAGGTCACGACTCGCCGTCTTTAGTGGCCTTGCACCCTGCTTGAAATGGTAAAAACTGCACTTGTATTGGGTGGCCTTGCACCCTGCTTGAAGTGGTAAGAAACTGTACTTGAATTTGGTGGCCTTGCAGCCTGCTTGAAATGGAATGTCAAGGAATGGCCGGTGAGTCAACTGCCAGCCCACCAGCCGTGAGTGAGTGAGCTGCCAGCACAACGGGCTTGAGTGACTGAGCTGCCAGACCAAGAATCTATTCAGCCCACAATGTCCATACTAGCCCTCTGGAAACCAGTCCTTTCACCCCACAACACCCATACTAGTGCTCCAGAACCCCCCCCCCCTCCCCCCCCTCCCCCCCCTCCCCCCCCCCCCCACACTGGCCACCAATATTGGAATTGGTGGAGAGGTGGAATATTGCGTTGGGGGACCAGCCCTCCCGTGTGATGCTGGGACCCAACGGGTCCCACTTAGTCTAGTATATATATATAATATATATTTGTCTTCTCCGTGGATTGTCGCCTTGTCGTGGTGGAGAAGCTTGTGTGGTCCTGAGATCCGGAGAGCGATGCTGTCTGGAGCTATGCTCCTGGTAGGGCCACCCATGGCGGTAAGGTCGAGGGGGGAGGTCTCTGACAAAGAGCAATCCAACCAAGACCTCAACGGTGGAACAGGTGGAGGACGATGGCTGCCCTTAGTGGAGCGTCATGATGGCCGGGTAGGCGGATGAAGGCTGCAGCAGAGAAGGGTCTCCGGTCGTCCTGGACTCCATGCCACTGGATCCTGAACCACATCTGTCAAGGACCCTGTGGTGGCTGTTTGCGCACGTTAAACAAAGTCACGCATGGGTGTCCTCCGACCCTGGAGACACCGATGGGGGGGCCTAAAATATATTTACACACACACACACACACACACACACACACACACACACACACACACACACACACACACACACACACACACACACACACACACACACACACACACACACACAAACATATGTCTGAAGTATGAAGAAGGGTCTCAACCTGTCACACCCATTCCAGATCTCCAGACATGCTGTCTGTCCCGCTGTGAGCAGGAAAGCGATGACGGAAGAACATAAGCCTGATGCTTAGTTTCACTGTTGCTCTTGGTTCCACTTTCCAAGGTAGAAGGAACATGATGATATTGTGCTGAATATCAACAGAAACTGCTGGTATCTAGCTGTGGGTGGAAATCTAAAATGAAAGCAGAAAATGTTCAGTAGGTCAGACAGTATTTGTGGATAGAGACAAATCTTTGGCGAGACCACTTGTAGACACGGTGTCCGCTTTGCTGAACACTTGCTTTTGGACTACCAAGGCCTACAAGATCTCACAGTTGCTAACCATTCCCATTCCCATTCCCATTCCCGTCCTGACCTTTCTATCCTGGAGCAACGATTGCCAAAAATGCCAAGGATTGCACATCGTAGACCAACAGTGTGGCCTTGCCACTGATGCAGTCTAATCTGCTGTGCATTCACAACAGTTTGTTATCATTCAGATGGAGGGTTATAGATGGAAGGAGACCGGGGAGACCTATATTCTTCCCTCTGGTTTTACATTTCACTCCTCCTCTTCTCTCCTTATCTGACATCTTTTTGTCCCCTTTTCGCCTCTAGTCTTTGTCACTTAATCCATCCATTTGTGACACCCTCCCCCCCCCCCCCCCCCCCCACACCTGTATCCATCTGTCACATGCCAAGCTTTGCCTCACTCCCATCTTTCCTTTCCAGCTTTCTCCCTCCTAGTCAATCAATCTGAAGAAGGGTTCCAACCCAAAAGATAGTCGGTCCATTTATCTCCAGCACTTTGTGTTTTGCTCAAAGACTTTAGGCTTGCAAGATACGGCATGGAATCAGGTCCTTCGCCCCAACGAGTCCATGCCAGGCAGTCATCACCCCGTACAGTTGCACTATCCAACACACTCTAGGGAGAATCTACAATTTGTACCAAAGCCAATTAACCTCCAAACCTGTACGTTTTTGGAATGTGGGAGGACACCCGGAGAAAACCCATGTGATCCCAGGGAGAAGGTACAAACTCTATACAGACAGCACCCATAGTCAGGATTAAACCTGGGTCTCTGGCGCTGTAAGGCAGCAACTCTATCATAGAAACATAGAAAAATAGGTGCAGGAGTAGGCCATTCGGCCCTTCGAGCCTGCACCGCCATTCAATGTGATCATGGCTGATCATCCAACTCAGTATCCCGTACCTGCCTTCTCTCCATACCCCCTGATCCCTTTAGCCACAAGTGCCACATCTAACGCCCTCTTAAATATAGCCAATGAACTGGCCTCAACTACCTTCTGTGGCAGTGAATTCCAGAGACTCACCACTCTCTGTGTAAAGAATGTTTTCCTCATCTCGGTCCTAAAGGAATTCCCCCTTATCCTTAGACTGTGACCCCTTGTTCTGGACTCCCCCAACATCGGGAACAATCTTCCAGCATCTAGCTTGTCCAACCCCTTAAGAATTTTGTAAGTTTCTATAAGATCCCACCTCAATCTTCTAAATTCCAGCGAGTGCAAGCCGAGTCTATCCAATCTTTCCTCATATGAAAGTCCTGACATCGCTGCGCCGCTTTGAACATCTGCAATTCCTGGTGTCTCCACTTCATTATCTTTGTTTTTTTGGGTCCGTTTGGATGTATTGCCCAATAAATGACATAATTGAAAGACTACCTGTGAATCACTGGTGTGAGACTAGGGGATTCTAGCGATGTGCGACACCACATTATATGGAAAATTAACTTATGTAGAAATAACCCCCATTGAGAAGTTCTCATGGCATACAAAACCCCATGAAAGTCCAGAGCTCTTCTCGATAACCTATCAGCTTCTGCCCTCACCTCCACAAACTCTGTAACAACAGTTTCACTTCTCAAACGAGGGAAACTGCAACATCTGACAAAAGGAAACTCTGCATCATGGTGGTTTACCAGCGCATTGGCAACATGGTGCATTATTGTCATTAACGCTTTAACAAGCAGCACTAAGGTGTTTATTTGAGCTCAGCCTTCGCTTTGAAAGGGTAGCCAGCATCATCAGAAACCCACATAGGGTTGCCAACTTTCTCATCCCCAAATAAGGGACAAAAGGTCAAAATACGGGACAAATTCCTGACGGAAATTTGTTGACCGACTCGGCCATGGCTGGGTGAATGATGAGTTGGCCCGGGTGCTGGACTGCACACAAAGCCCAGCCGGTGGGCAAGCTGAGGAGTTTTGGCCCGCGTGATGTCGCATGCAAAGTCCGGCATTCCATCCAACTCATGAACCGATGATCGGCCGCGAGAAGGAGGGGTGGTGGTGTCGGCGGTAAGCGAAGGTCCGAAGGTCGGACAGCTGTCCGGGTTGGAGAGGCCCTATTGCTGCACTACGTCGGGACAGGTGAGGTGGGGCTGGACGCAGCACTCCGGCCCAACATTCCCCTCGACCCGAGTAATAGCAGTCAAATACGGGACAAGTCTGGTCCCGTTCGGAACAAACCAATTTAGCCCAAAGTCCCGGCTAATATGGGACAGTTGGCAACCCTAGACCCACACTACCCTGGCCACACACTCATTTCACTCCTGCCATTGAGAAGAAGATACAGGAGCCTTAAAAATATAACGTCCAGGTTCAGGAACAGCTTCTTCCCGACAGCCATTAGTCTATTAAACACTATGCTCTGAATTACATAGACTTGGGGCCATTGGCTTTGTCATTTTGCACTATTAGGTTTGTTTGGTTTTATGTGTATGTGTGTGTGTGTGTACACACCAAACTGTTTTTTCTCATCTATTACATTGTTTACAGAGTACTATGTTTGCATATATTGTTGTGATGCTGCAAGTAGGAATTTAATTGTTCTAACTTGGACATATGACCATAAAACACTTTGTCACTTGATTCTTGCAAATACATTTGTTTGCATTTATACCTGGACTTCCCCCTCTTGCTGGCAACTCCCCACGCCGGCATCTACTGGAGTCCGCAAACAAATCAGGAATTCCCTGAAGGTCCATCGGTCATAAGTGTGTGGAATTGCGAGAGGTTTCCCGGGGTTGATGTCCTATTTCCATGAGTAACATGGGTGTAGTGGCAGGTTAGTGTGGAGAGGGGGAGAGCAAGCAGTGGGCAAGTTTAATTTAAGGTATATTGTATTTTAATTAGAAGATAGTGCAATTGATTTTCAATAAGATGATGGAGGTCTGCAGCTCACGGTTTGGAAGGTGATGGAGGTAGATTTAAAGAGCTTTAAGTAAGCTTTCTAAATGCTTATGGCGAGCTGACCCAGTGTGGATAATATTTGTCTCATTGAGGGACCGGCGGTGCAGCGGTAGAGTTGCTGCTTTACAGCGCCTGATACTCGGGTTCGTTTCTGACTACAGTTGTTGTCTGTATGGACTCTTCATCACCAAGTATAGGTTAAATGTGACAATGGTTTCTGCTGCCAACATATTTCCGGAGAGTAGGGTCCTGACCTCTGCTTCTGTTTGGATGATAAATCTTACCTCATCTCTCTCCTAACTAAAGCCGAGGTAGAGTTGCTGCCTTACAGTGCCAGAGACTCAGGTTTGATCCTAAGCACGGGTGCTGTCTGTACAGAGTTTGTACGTTCTCCCTGTGACCATGTGGGTTTTCTCCGGGTGCTCCGGTTTCCTCCCACACTCCAAAGACATACAGGTTTGTAGGTTAATTGACTTCTGTAAATTGTCCCTTGTGTGTAGGTTAGTGCTAGTGTACAGGTTGGCACAGACTCGGTGGGTTGAAGGTTCTGTTTCTCTGAAGTCTGAAGGCTCTTTTTGGCCACCATTGACATGATAGATGGAATGCCTTCCTGAAGCTTGAATCTGTGCTATTCTATGATAGGTTTTCTCAAGACAATTTGGGCCAGTGTGAGAGCCTGACTTGACATGCTCCCTGCTTTGCACCCGATCCACTCTCGACCTTGCACGTGATCCAGTCCTGGCCTTGCACCTGATCCACTGCTGGTTCCACTCCTGATCCATTCCTGGTTCCACACCTGATCCACTCCTAGTTCCACACCGGATCTGCAATATTGAGAGATTCTGCCTTCACTATCATTAGTCCAAAGGAGGTTTACGAGATTGATCCTGGCGATGATTGGGTTAACAAATGAAGAGCGTTTGCCAGAACTGGGCCTGCGCTCGCTGGAGGTTAGAAGGATGTGGGGGATTAACTTACTGAATAGTGAAAGGCCTGGATACAGTGAATATGGAGAGGATGTTTCCACTAGTCAGAGAGTCTAGGACCAGAGGCCATAGCCTCAGAATAAAAGGACGTACCTAGAGAAAGGAAATGAGGAGGAATGTCTTTGGCACTAGGGTGGTGAATCTGTGGAATTCATTGCAACAAACGGCTGTGGAGGCCAACAATGAGTATTTTCAAGTCGGAGATGGACAGATTCTTGATTAGTAAGGGTGTCAAAGGTTACTGGGAGAAGTGAAGAGAATTGGGTTGAAAGGGGAAGATCGATCAGCCATGATTAGTGGGAGAGTCTAGGACCAGAGGGTATAGATAGGATAGACAGTCAGAAACTTTTTTCCACGTTGTACATATCAAAGACTAGAGAGCAAAACTTTAAGATGAGAGGGGCAAAGGTAAAGGTGAAGTGCAGGGCACTTTCTTTTACATAGAGAGTTGTAGGTGCCGGGAATGCGCAGCAAAGGGTGGAGGTGGAGGTAAATATGATAGTGGCATTTAAGAGACTTACATATAGGCACACGTATATGTAGGGAATGAAGAGATATAGATCACGTGCAAGCAGAGGAGATTTAATTGGCATCATGTTCGGCACAAACATTGCAGGCTGAAGGGCTTGTTCTTGTTCCTGTACTATTCTATGTTCTTTGTTGTGGCAAATCATCCATACAGTAATAGGCCCCCCTCGGTCATGACTGACCATAGGTGATGCATCCTGGTTTGCAGGTGATGTGTGGTCAGGCGATGTCATATGGAGGACAGGCTGTTGCCCATGCAGCACATCCCCGATCTCCACATCGTTGATCAATCCAAAGGAACAGCAGGGCTGTTACAGTTTGGCACCAGCACCATCGCAGGAGCTGCCAGAGCGAGGTTGTAGACAACGACAAACTGCCTCAGAGGCTCCGACTCTGGATTTTCTTGAGATTTACTCCAGGACCCTTCTCCATGACTGGATATGGCCACAAGGCAGTGGAGGTTTTAAATCAGAGTTTTCCCTCTCCTAGATGGACTGCCTTCCCAGGCTACGAGCACCATCTGCCCGAGACTCGTGGAGGTGGGAGCGTCTACCTTCCCGTGCAGGTCTATAGCACCTGCCCACTGCCATACATGATAACAATCAAATCATATGTGAGTACAACAAGTATTCCAAAATAAAGAAGACAAGAGTGCAGAACATCGTGTAATGGCCACAGAGAAAGTGCAGATTAAAAAATAAGCAAGGGCCACAATGAGGTAGATTGGGAGATCGGGAGTACATTTTTGTTTTTTTAATTCTATAGTTAGTTAACTAAATTTATATTCCTTAATTCCAATTGAATGATTTGAATGTATATTGCCAAGTCATTAAAACAGTGCTTTGAATTTCCATTGACTTGTGTTACTGTGTTATCATTTTCAAATGATACCAATTTGATTCTTACATCCAGAGACATCTGATAGAAACTATTAAAATAAAAAGACACTTATTTTAATTCTGCTGATTTTAAGCATAGCAAAGTTTTAACACCTGTAAATATATCTTTAGACTTTGGACTTTAGAGATCGAACCCAGGTCTCTGGCGATTTAAGGCATAGAAACAGGCCCTTTGGCCCACCGACAATGATCACCCCTGTACACTAGTTCTTTCCTACACACTAAATTGGGTGTACGGAACGAGCTGCCAGAGGAGGTAGTTGTGGCAGGGACTATTGCAATGTTTAAGAATCAATTAGACAGGTACATTGATAGGACAGGTTTAGGGGGATATGGGCCAAACGCGGGCAGGTAGGACTACTGTAGATGGGACATATTGGTCCGTGTGGGGACGTTGGGCTGAGGGGCCTGTTTCCATGCTGACTCGATGACGAAGGAAATGTTACAATTTTTATTGAAGCCAATTAACCTACAAACCTGCATGTTTTTGAAGTGTGGGAGCAAACTCCATGGAGAAAGCACAAATTGCGTACAGACAGCACTTGTAGTCAGGATCAAACCCCAGACTCTGGCGCTGGAAGGCAGCAACTCTACCGCTGTGCCACTGTGCTGTCCTACATCCTTTAGCAATGTAATGTTAAAAAATAATATATTGATACATTGTGTGATACATTACGGTTAGATATTTACTGGCACTATTGCTTAAAGTTTTGAACTCGCTCGCATTAGTTTGCACAGTGTCAGAAATAAAAACTCGGGGAAGATTGTCAACCTGCTGTCTTGGTTCAAGCCTGGCATTGCTACTCAGGTGCCAGTGAGATACGCAGACTGCAGATTCTCATTTGTATTTTAACAGCATAAACATGTCTGTGACCGCAGGATATCTGTGACCCCAGAAACATGCTGGTGCATTCAAAACCTTGCAAGGGAAACACATCTACAGTGATGTGCAACCTCATTGAAGGTATTGATTAGATAAGCAGACTGTCACTAAATGAAAACTGTCTACCAGTTCTGTGTTGTGTGGTAAACCTTCCATCCACAGTGGCACGGAAATCGCTATCAAAACATGGGGGGGGGGGACACAATTTATTTGCGTGCGCATGCGCACACACGCGAGGCTTCGGCTGTGGGCCCTGTGGACGGTAACATCGGAAGCTGACCTGGTTGGTGACCGACTCCGAACTTCAGCAACAGCAGCTTCGTCCGCCCAGAATCCTGGGGCTTCAATCGGCCCGTTCGTAGGGCCTTCCATCGGCCGGCGGGGGCTTCAACATCAGGAGCCTCAATCGCCTCGATGCAGCAGTTTGATTTTAAGCCACGGCGGGCGCTGAAAGGCCCCGCGAACGGGCCGATTCAGCCCTTAGAAAGCATCTGATAAAGTCCGGATTACAAAACATGGGGGGATTAATGTCCCCCACCTCTCAAAGCATGGGGGGGACATGCCACCGTCCCCCCGTCCCCCCAGGATTTCCGCCCGTGCATCCACTCTAAATCATACTCAACGTTCTTTGTAAATTTATTGCACAATTGCTCTCCTTTCATTGGCCTGATTCTTAGGAGCAAATGTCACCAACAATTGTTATAGAGTCACGAGTTATACAGCACGGACACAGGTCCTTTGGTCCAACTAGTCCATCCCGACCAATGATGTCCATCTAAGCTAGTCCAATTTCCCTGTATTTGGCTCGTTACCCTCTAAACCTTTCCTATCCAAGTACCTATCCAAGTATCTTTAATAGATCTTTGTCGGTCTCTCACCTCGCTGGAGAAGCTATTGTTTTCCGGGTCGCATCTCCGGTCGCTCTGCGGCCTAACATTGATGGGGCTGGAGGCCTCCTCGGACTGACTTTGAGCCCCGACCGCGGGGCGTGGACTTAACTGGAGCCGGTCCATTGACTGGGATCGCTCCAACTGTGGCCCGCGGACTTTACCACCGCGAGCTCGCAGTCGGGAGAGGCTGGGTCGGGAACTCCAACGACGCAGAGGTACGACCAACCCCGACTGCGGGAGAGCAAAGAAGGGGAGCTGAAATCCCCTCGATGCAGGAGCTGATCGCCCCGAGGCGGAGGGCCCAAACGCCGTCAGCAACGGGAGTCAAGATCGTCCCATCAACAGAGGGCTCGAGGCTCCCAAACGCGGGTGAGCAAAGTAGGGAAGAGATCGCACTTGCTTTCGCCTTCCATCACTGTGAGGAATGTGGAGGAGTCACTGTGGTGGATGTTTATGTTAAAATGTATTTTGTGCGTTCCGTTGATTTTTGTTTGTATGACTGGGCAAATGAAATTCCTCGTATGTTGCAAAACATTCTTGGCTAATAAAGCATTATTGTGATTGTGATTAGATCCTGCCTTAACTACCTCCTCAGGAAGCTCATTCCATATACCCACCACCCTCCGTGTGAAAAGTTGCCCCTTAGGTTCCTATTAAATCTTTCATTGACTGTTTTCCGTCAACTAACCTCTCCTCAGCTGTATCAACCTATCACTTGCTGGTGCTTGCTCCATCCCTCTCCACAACCCTCATCTTTTTCATCCCAGTTGAAGGTCGTCTGTCCATTTGTCTCGAACTGAAATGTCAGACTGTCCATTTTCCTCCACAGATGCTGTCTGGCTCACTGAGTTCCTTCAGTAGTCTGTTTTTTGCTTCAGATTCCAGCATCTGCAATTGATTGTCCCTCCACTTTGCTGTAAGTATAGGAGATTCCAATTTGAAGAGCAGCACTCACCCAAAACCTGCACAAAGCAACTTGACTCAATATCATCTTACTCCAGGGAACTTACTGTAGGAACTTACTCCAAATTGTTGAATGCTTGTAATATCATGAGATTTAGATTTAGGTTTAGGTTTATTATTGTCAAATATGCCGATGGAGTGAAACGTTTTGTTTTGCATGCTATCAGATAATACTACACATAAAAACAATCAGGTCAAACTCAAGTACAATAGGTGGAGCAAAGGGGAAGATACAGAGTGCAGAATATAGTTCTCAGCATTGTAGCTCATCAGTTCCGGAGACAAAGTCCAATGTCCACAATGGGGTAGAGGTGAATCGGACAGTACCCTAGCCTATGGAAGGACCGTTCAGAAGCTTGATAATGGAGGGCAAGAAGCTGTACCTGAGTCTGGTGGTGCACGCTTACGATCTTCAGTATCTTCTGCCAAATGGGAGCGGGATGAAGAAGGAATGACCGGGAAGGGACAAGTCTTTGATTATGTTGGCGGCTTTTCCGAGGCAGCGTGAAGTGCAGATGGAGGCAATGGTGGGGAGTCTGGTCTTGTTTGTCTGTCATTAAATGGACATACATTTCATTCAGTCCATTCTCTGAACAAAGGTCTATGTGTATGTGTGTTTGTGTATAAAGATACACACAGTTCTGAATGACTTTAGTTGATGAGAATTTTCCACTGACAGGATGAACCTGAATGAAACTGATAATAGAGGATACAAATCTTCCCTTGTGTATAGTCATTCAGAACTGTGTGTATCTTGGGACGTAAGATAAAGTTGAAACAGACATTTCTAGCTTGCACGATTCACTGAAACGCTGCCTACAATTTTTGGAAATGCTATCCTTAGTAAGACTTTCGATACATTTCAAAGAATTCAAAGAAGGTTAATGATATCTGCTCTAGGACTGTGGGTTTTAACTTGTTGAACAGAAGGTGCTTCTGTTGTGCAAAAGAATGTTGAAAGATGACATAATCCAGGACTTTAAAAGTGCTTGGAGCCAAAGATTATACTAACAGACCAGATATTTAGACTGTAATTCTAGTACAGGATCACGAAGACAGGATTAAGCTCAAGAAAGAGGTTCCACTGAATATTCTTTGGTAAAGCAAATTATCTTTTTTAATTAAATCCCTGTATAATATTGCCTGACAAGATTATTGGGATTTTAACCATACCTAGGAAACAAAATGAACTCAATTTGTGCCCAATATGAACCTCATGAAAGCAGGAAATTCATTGTCTTGTTGTCGGTACATATAACAATTAAACACTCTTGGCCCTTTTCAACTCCCCGTAATTTTGCTATCAGGTTTTGACCTGAAGAAGGGTCCCGACCTGAAATGTTATCTGTCCATTGCCATACCATCCCCAGATTTTTTTTAGATTTAGAGATACAGCGCAGAAACAGGCCCTTCGGGGCTGTTTCGGAAACAGAAACTGAACAGCGATCATCCCATACATTAACCTACACACTAGGGACAATTTTACAACTTACCAAAACCAACTAACCTACAAACCTATACGACTTCGGAGTGTGGAATGAAACCGGAGCAACCGGAGAAAACCCACGCAGTCACAGGGTGAATGTACAAACTCCACAACGTATAGGCAGCACCCACAGGCGGGATCGAAAACCGGGTCTCTGGCGCAGTAAGGCCGCGTCTCTACCGTTGCGCCACCCTGATGCTGCCTGACTGGCTGAGTTCCTCCAGCACTTTGTGTTTTGTTCCAGATTCTGGCATCTGCAGTCGCTTATGTCTCCAGATTATAACCTGCTCTCCTGATAAAAAGCATCAAGGATTCCGGACATTTCTGGTTTTGTAACTTTTAGATTTGGTTGATTTTGTACGTTGGGTGCACAGAGCAATTCCAGGCTCCTGGAATCAAGACAAGAATCAAGTGTGTTTAATTGGCATATGCGTCAAAAACAGAATGAAATGATTGCATACGACAGCAGAACAAGACTGTAAACATGGTATTCATAGATAACTCAATGAACAAAAGAAAGTTCAATAAATTAAAAAAGGACAATATTAGCGCAAATCAAAAGGCCAAAGTCCCGAGTGCAACCAAGACAGTTCACAGTTTTGTTTGTGTTTGTTGTGTTCAAGAGCCTGATGGTTTTTTAAATTTTAGTTTTACTTTTAGAGATCTGGCATAGAAACAGGCCCTTCAGCCCATCAAGACCACGCTGACAATTGATCACGCATTCACAGGGCAGTCACGGTGGCGCAGCTGCCTTACAACGAATGCTGCGCCGAAAACCCGGGTTCAATCCCGACTACGGGTGCTGTCTGTACAGAGTTTGTATGTTCTCCCCGTGACCTGCGTGGGTTTCCCCGAGATCTTCGGTTTCCTCTCAGTCTCCAAAGACGGACCAGTTTGTAGGTTAATTGGCTTGGTAAATGTAAAAATTGTCCCTAGTGGGTGCAGGATGCTGGTCGGCACGAACCCGGTGGGCCGAAGGGCCTGTTTCTGCACTGTATCTCTAAACTAAATTAAACTAAACTAAACTAAACACACTAGTTCTATGCTATTTTCATCTCCAGCCTTTGTCCGCCCCATCTGACAAGCAAACCCCAACCCCCCACCTGTACCCACCTATCACTTGCCAGGCTTTGCCTTGCCCCCACATCTCTTTTCCAAATTTCTCCCCCCTACTACAATCAACCTGAGGAAGCGTCCCGACCCGAAACGTCACCCATCGCTTCCCTCCTCAGATGCTGTCTGATCCGCTGAGTTACTCCACTATCTTGTGTTATGGTCCAGATTCCAGCATCCTTGTGTCTGGATGTGTGAATATTGCTGCCGCACTGGCCCCATTCCCGAATAAACTGAACAGAAACAAGTGAGGAATAGAGGTTGGGTCTGGTTGGAGCATTCTATGCTTAGGACAATATACAACAAGTTATATCAACCATGAGATATAGCCAAGTCTAGGCTCTGCTAGCAATTGCTAATTAATAATATTAATATAATATCAAGGGGGTAGTTAGTGTGGGGGTGGTTAGAGTGTGTGACGCCGCATGCCGCCCTGCACGCCCCCCCCCCCTCCCCCCCAGCAAACACGTGTTGGGGGAACAGACCCAACGGGTCTGCACTTGGTCTAGTATATTATTAAAGTTCAGGTTTTCTTTCTTCACTTGTTTCCAGATGCTACACAACTCAATTAATTTTTAAACTATAATTGCTACTGTAAACACAACATCCAGTCTTTGCAAAGCTGGTCAGCACAGTGGAGCATCTGGTACAACCACTGCCGCAGATCGCGCCAAAGACCCGGGTTTAATCTTGCCGTTGAGTGCTCTCTGTGTGGGGTTTGCACGTTCTCCCTGTGACCATGTGGGTTTCCTCCTGGTGCTCTGGTTTCCCCCCACGTCCTAAAGGCATGCAGGGGGTAGATGCAAAAGTAGGGTAATATTGAACTAGTATGAATGCATGATGAACTGGCGTGAACATCAATGGCGATGAACTGGTGTGAATGGGTGTGAACGAGTGTGCACATTGATGGTCGATGAACTAGTGTGAACAGAGTGATCTAGGGTGAACATTGATCATCAGTGTGACTTGGGCCGAATGCAATTCGGTTCAACTTGCTATTTGTTCTTGTTATGTTAATTGAGGGATATATATTGGTGGAGTCACCCATTACAGCCACCACAATGGGCAGATGAAACTTCAGCTTAATATTTAATCTATAAGAGAGCACATCTGTACAGCAGTCTTTAGCACAGCACTGCATCGGCAAGCATAGGTTCACACGGCCAATATTCTGGAGCAGGAACTCACAACCTCTCTGATTCAGAGGCAAGTGTGCTGCCAGCAGACCCTCAGCTGCCTTGTGTGCATGAGGCACACGCACACACATACAAGGGGAGATGTTTCTCTGATGTGTCGCAGTCTTGTGTTTTTTATTATAGGCATTCATGTGATGTGGGAATTGCAGTGAAAGTCAGCATTTATTATTCATCTCCAATTCCCCGAGCGAAGGCCTGGCAAAGTGAAGCACTGTTATCCATGCCGTGAAGGTCAAATCTGAGCAAAATAGAGAATTGCAACTTTTTCATCTGGTGACAATGAAGGTACAGTCATATCATTCTCAGCTAGGATCAGTTGCTGCCATTAAAATGTTAACTTGAGCTCAAAGAAGCAGCAGATCCTAAACCCTTGTTAAGGATTGTGTAGGAAAGAACTGCAGATGCTAGTTTACACCGAAGACGGACACAAAATGCTGGAGTAACTCAGTGGGTCAGGCAGCATCTCTGGACAAAAGGAATAGGTGAAGTTTTGGGTTGAAATCCTTCCTCAGACTGAGAGCCAGGGGGGGTAGGGATACTAAAGGTATGAAAAGGTTCAGAACGAATCAGAGTCAGCACAGATGACCAAGGAAAGGTGGAGCCCACAATGGTCCATTGAGTTACTCCAGCACTTTGTGGCTATCTTCGCTATCAACCAGCATCTGCAGTTCCCTTCTACACCTATGTTTAGGATCTTGTTTAAATTGTCTAAATGGGTATAATATTGGCAGTTTTCCAGTCCTGGCCACCACCCCTCAAGAATCATCCACTTCAATAATAAATGTGGGTGGCACAGTGGCACAGTGGCACATCCAGTTTAGTTGCTGCCAGAAACCCGGTTCGATCTTGACCTCGGGTACTGTCTGTACGAAGTTTGTATATTCTCCCTGTGACCATGTGGGATTCTTCCGGGTGCTCCGATTTCCTCCCACATCCCAAAGATGTGCGGATTTTTAAGCTAATTGGCCTCTGTAATTCACCCCTAATAGATGAGAAAGTGGGATAACATGGAACTAGTGTGAACGGGTCATCGATGGCCGGCAATGAGTTGGTGGGCCGAAGGGCCTGTTTCCATGCTGTATCTGTCAATTAATCAATCCTGGTGAATCTGTTCTGCATTCTCTCCAGTACAGTGACACCCTTCCGATTTGTGTCAACTAGAAACATCATCTTGTATTTATTGTTTACTTCACAGAATATTTTATCACTGGTACTGAAGAAGGATTCCAACACGAAACGTTACCTATTCTTTGTCTCCAGAGATGCTGCCTGACCCGCTGAGATACTCCAGCATTTTGTGTCTACCTCAGGCCTATACCTAAGTTTGTAGATTAATTGGCCTCTGTAAATTGTTCCTAGCCTGTAGGATAGAACTGCACTAGGTCAGCACTGACTCGGTTTCCACACTATACCTCTAAAAACATTTAAAAATTATGAGCGTGATGGGTTGAATGGACTTCATCTGTTCCTCAAATGGTCGATGCATTCAGCTGTGATTGGAGAGTCGTAATGTTAATTGCTTCTCCTTTCAATTACCTTGGTTGTGAGATCTGCAAACTATATTGCCATCAGGTTATGTCCTGCTTCGAGATGAGAGGAGAAATTAAAAGGGCACGAAAATGCTGACACGGACCAAGGCTTGAGAGTTTTGAAGGAGGAGAATGATTTATGCCTTCTTGCACAAAATTCACTTAACATTAGTGTCCAGGCAGAAAAATAACATTGAAAAGCCTAATGGAATGTTGGCCTTTATCTCAAGGGGGTTAGAACTCAAATACTGAGGAAGCAATGCTTCCGCTGTTACAGAACCTAGATCAGGCCACATCTGGAGCGCTGTGTTCCATTCAGGGCTTGAAATGTTACGAAGGATACACTGGCCTTTGTGAAGGGACAGTGCAGTGACATCAGGGCCTAAAGATTTTAGTTGACTTGGTGTCATCTGCTTTAAATGTGGGCATCCAACAAACATCTTTTAACAGGTCAAACGACATTTATTGAATCAGAATTAGAGAAGAGATTTCCTCCAGTAGAGCAAAATAGAGCATTTGTAAAATCAAAGCAAGGTCATTCACTTGGGTGGCTTAGAACTCAACGGTATGAAAAATTGAACTCTCAAATTTTAGGTAACACTAGACTAAGTGGGACCTGTTGGGTTCCAGCTTCACACACGAGGGCTGGTCCCCCAACGCAATATTCCACCTCTCCACCAAATAGACCTTCAGTGCAGTAAAACGTTTTTTTGGTTCTTGCTATCCAGTCAAAGAAAAGACCTGACATGATTACAATCAAGCCGTCCACAGTGTACAGATACAGGATAAAGGGTACAACATTCAGTGCAAAGATCAAGTCCAATAAAAGATAGTTCAACGGTCTCCAATGAGGTAGATGGAAGTTCAGGACTACACTTTAGCTGGTGAGAGGACGGTGCAGTTTCCCATACAGACCGACCGGTTCTAATCTATTCTATACTTAATGTTATATTTTCCAATTGTGTTTCGCTCAATTGTCAATATTTGCTGTCTTTCTTTTCAGTGCCTTGTAAAACTTATATGTAAATTATATGTAAATGTATGTATAATTTATGCTTTTGTGTGTTGGCTGTGTTTATGTTCCTGTGATAGACACAAAGTGGTGGAGTAACTAACGGATCAGTCAGCGTCTCTGGAGAAAAAGTATAGGTGATATTTCGGGTCGGATCCCTTCGTCAGACGCCTATGTACCTGTGATGCTGCTGTAAGCAAGATTTTCATTGCACCTCACCAAACTTGCACAGTTGACAATAAACTGCTTGACATCACACACACAGAGCAACTATTCACAGGGTACAGTTCTTTAAAATAGAACAGTCTTAAAATGTCAATGATTGTTAACAATTAATATTGCATCAGATACAAATATTCGCGTTGTAGTCATAGTCATACAGCATGGAAACAGACCCTTCAGCCCAACTTGCCCACACTGACCAACATGCCCCATTTTACACTCGTCCCACCTGCCCGTGCTTGGCCCATTACCCTCAAAACCTGTCCTATCCATGCAGCTGTCCAAATTTTTCTTAAATGCTGTGATAGTACCTGCCTCAACTACCTTCTCTGGCAGCCCGTTCCACACACCCACCACCCTTTGTGTGAAAGAGTTACCTATTAAGGGTTCCTATTAAATCTTTCCCCCCTCACCTCAAACCTATGTCCTCTGGTTCTCGATTCCCCTACCCTGGGCAAAAGACTGTACATTTACCCGATTAATTCCATTCATGATTTTGTACACCTCTATAAGATCACCCCTAGTCGGCTCAATCTCTCCCTATAGCTCAGGCCCTTGAATCCTGGCAACATCCTTGTAAATCTTCTCTGCACTCTTTCCAGCTTGACAACATCTTTCTTACACCATGATCACTGTAGCAGACTGTATTGTATGTATATATAGCCTCCGAGAATGTTGGATGGAGTTTTGTAAGGATCATGTATTGTACATGTTTATGTCTCGAAAAAAGTATATTTTGATAATTGTTTTAAAATGGTGACCATAGCTGAACACAATACTCTAATAAATACTCCAAAGTTAATATTAGAAGCACATCTTTTTGGTCCGGCATTGGTACATCAGCCTGGTAATTGTTCAAGTCTCTGGCTTAAGAATTAAATCGACCACCTTTAGACTTCATGGTGTCAGAATCACACCACAGCCACATACTCTACTTCTAGTAACTTCCTGTGTAAAAGGTCATGGATATTAAGTTGCAAGGGGTGCGAATATTGAGTATTCACCAGCAGCAGCAGCAGATTCTAAATCATTATTGGAAATAGAAGGTTCAAGCCTAGAGAGGGGGAGAATCCGAGACAGGGCAAAGATCGATAATGTGCAACATAAAATTGTACCTTTCCATAAGACATTTAGCAGCTTCACACTGCTTAAGACACTGTACATTCACTCACTTCAATCACACCTTCCCATTAAGAGGAAGAAGATTGGACTTTTTTGCCTTCCATCACAGTGAGGAATGTGGGGAATCCGCTGTGGTGGATGTTTATGTTAACTTTTATGCATATGTGTGTCTTGTTGCTTTCTTTTTCATATGGCTGAATGCTAATTCGCATATCACTGTACCTTAATTGATACATGTGACAAAAGGCCTTTGAAAGCAAGCTTTTACACTGGGTGGAACTCTTAAACAAATTCAATCACACAATGCTATTCAAATCTTTTGCAAACGAAGTGGAGTGGGAAGGGAAACAAAATAACACGGTGCAGAGAAGATTTTGTTCCCTTCAAATAACTGGTTGGTGTTGTGAAGCCTCAGATCTATCAACAAGCTGCTCAAGAGTGCATTCCTCAATGATTGCTAGTGCATCTGACTCCTCCTAATCCATCAGAGCAGTCAGTACAGGCACGGCTGCTGGGTTCAATGCTTCTGGGAAGGGAGGGGGAAATAGCAGTGTGTAGTGGCAGGAAGTACAAGTGGGGGAGTTGCGCCAAACTGCAGCTGAGAAACAAACCCATCCGTGTGTGGCCCAAGGCTGTTGTTCATGGCTCTTCACACAAGGACCTTAAACAGAGAAGCCTAATCACATCAGGCTGCTTCATTCACTCTGGACTTGAGTTTAGAGATACAAGATTCAAGATTCAATATAATTGTCACATGTGCCAATTAAGGTACAGTGGAAACAAGCCCTTTGGCCCACCGAGTCTGCGGTGACCAGTGATTACTCCATGCACTAGTTCTATCCTACACACTAGGGACAATTTCCAATTTGCAGAAGCCAAATAACCTTCAAACCTGTATGCTTTTGGAGTGTGGGAGGAAACCAGAGCACCCGGAGAAAACCCACACAGTCACAGGGAGAACATGCACAGGGAGACAGCGCCCATAGTCAGGATCACACCCGGATCTCTGGCGCTGTGAGGCAGCAACTCCACCGCTGCACTGCTGTGCTGTACACTGTTTATACCTTTTAAATAGAATGAGGACATTGATCGGGACACTGAGTAGAAGAGTCAGGAAGTCATGATACAATTTGGTACGACTTTATAGGAGAGGGCAGCACGGTGGCGCAGTGGTAGAGTTGCTGGTAGAGTCGATCCTGCTCTCTCCGCCCTTCCCACAACCTCAACTTCCTGCCACAATTCAGGCTTCCACATGCCAGCCCTTTCAAAGATTCTATAAACATAAGAAATTGGAGCAGGAATCAACTAAGTTCATCAATTCATGCCATAGAAGCAGAATTGGCCCTTTCAGCCCCTAAAGTCTTCACTGCCATAAAATCATGACTGATCTATCTTTCCCCATTTGGAGAACTGTCTGCAGTGCTGGTTGTCCCATTACAGGATGCATGTGGAGGCTTTGGTTGAGGGTGCAGAGAAGGTTGTTTCTTGTTTTATGTTTCCTAAATTATAGGGTATTATCGTCATGTGTGATCATCGTCCATTTTGATATTGCCAAGGACATCCAATAAAACAGGCACGTGTTGCAGTAAAAGTGCATGTTATCGGAACAGATTCTCTCCGCATTCACTCTCCCCAGGCCTATCACTATTTGGTGATTTTTAATGAGGTCCCCCTCAACCTTCTTAACTCAATAGAGTAAATAGCCCATTAAGTCTGCTCTCCTATCCAACAACTTTATGGCATACCTGAACTTGCCCTTATCTCTGCTTTCCTGTAAGTTGCACGTAATTCTTAACTCCATCGTAGACAAAATGGAATCCAGGGCAGCAAGGTAGTGCAGCGGTAGAGTTGTTGCCTTACAGCGCCAGAGACCCGGGTTCGATCCTGACCTCAGGTGTTGTCTGTTCTGAGTTGGTAGATTCTCCCTGTGACCGCCTGGGTTTTCTCAGGGTGCTCTGGCTTCCTTCCACACTCCAAAGACGTTCAGCTTTGTAGGTTAATTTGTTTTGGTTACAATTGTAAATTGTCCCTAGTGTGTGTTAAAATAGTGCTTGTGTATGGGGATTGCTGGTTGGCATGGACTCAGTGGGCCAAAGGGCCTGTTTCTGCGCTGTCTCTAAACTAAAACAAACTAAACTAAACCTAGGATTTAGGATTGAGATGAGGAGAAATCTGAGGATGAAATAGGAAAAGGTAAGGCCACAAGATCAGTGAATGATTTTACTGAAGACTGAGAAGGTACTGAGGTCCTACTCCAGCATCTCTTTGGACGTGGAGAGGATGTTTCCAGTAGTGGGAGTGTCTAGGACCAGAGGCCATAGCTTCAGAATAAAAGGATGTACCTTTGGAAAGGAGATGAGGAGGAATTTCTTAGTTAGTGGGTGGTGAATCTGTAGAATTCATTGCCACAGACTGCTGTGGAGGCCATCATTGGCTATTTCTAAAGTGGAGCTTCTCTCCAGAGATGCTGCCTGTCCCATTGAGTTACTCTCAACTTCTTGTGTCTATTTTTAAAGTGGAGATTGACAGATTCTTGATTAGTCAAAGGTTATGGGGAGAAGGCAGGAGAATAGGGTTGGGAGGGAAGAATAGATCAGTCATGATTGATTGGAGGAGCAACTGCACATTTTCTGGTTCAGTTTCACATGTTCATAAGTCATAGGAGCAGAATTAGGCCATTCAGCCCATTGAGGCTAATCAAGAACCTGTCAATCTCTGCTTTGAAAATACCCAATTTTATCCATGCACTTAGTTTTAGTTTTTAGTTTTAGCGATACAGCCTGGAAACAGGCCCTTGGGCCCACCGAGTCCACGCCGACCCAACAATCACCCTGTACACCAACATTCTCCTACACACTCGGGACAATTTATAGAAGCCAATTAACCTACAAACTCGTACATCTTTGGAGTGTGGGAGGAAACTGGGGCACCCGGAGAAAACCCATGCGGTCACAGGGAGAAGGTGCATACTGGGAGAACGTACAGATGGCACCCTTAGGCAGGATGGAACCCGGGACTCTGGCACTGTAAGGCAGCAACTCTACCGCTGTGCCACACAATGGCATACGCTGTATCACTGTAGGTTACTCCACACTAGAGGTGACACTGGTTGGTGCTCTGCAGTGGGATTGATTGGAAGATACAGCATGAAAGCAGCCCTTTAGCAAACTGAGTCCACACCTACCATCAAATCAGTCGCTCATTCACACTAGTTCTATGTTATCCCACTTTCTCATACAATCCTTACACACCAGAGGCAATTTACAGAGGCCAATTAACTTACACACTTGCATGTCTTTGCGGAAAACCGGAGCACCCTGAGGAAACCCACGTGGTCACAGGGAGAACGTGCAAACTCCATGCAGATAGTGCCAGAGGTTAGAATTGAACCCGGGTCTCTGGCGCTGTGAGGCAGCAGCTCTACCACCGCGTTGTTTTGCCACCCCAGACCTTGCTATGTACAACCAGGGCTGCTGACGTTCATGATAGTATTGACTGGGCTAAAAAAAGGTAGCATTTATGTCGAAGGAACCTTGGGTCATCTTCAATCTGAGAAGAAAATGATATAAACGCGAGCTTCTCTTCCATTTTATAACTTGGCTTACTTGCCCCAGGCGGTGAGAGGAAGCATGGTGTGAAACTGCTGTGAGAAAAGCAAGGGAAATTATGCCGATCACTAAGCCACACTTAATGTTCACCTAGACAGGAAGACCTGGCAGTTGTGAGTCTCTCCACCACAACCAATTAAGACGTCCTGTGACCACGGAGCTGTGAAAACTCTGCCACATAACGACAATGCCTTCAAAAGAGTTTACTGAATCATCATCCTGTTGAGTATAACATTTATTAAGAGCATTAATGACCTTGTTTTGGCCACATTTGGAGTACTGTCTGCAGTTCTGGTAGTCCCATTACAGGATGGATGTGAAGGCTTTGGAGAGGGTGCAGAGGAGGTTTATCAGTATGTTTCCTGAAATAAAGGGTATTATTGTCATATATGATCATCCTCCATTTTGATATTGCCAAGGACATCCAATAAAAAAGGCACATATTGTGTTCATATGTTCATAAATTCATAAGTTATAGCCATTCGGCCCATCAAGTGTACTCTGCTATTTGATCACAGCTGATCTATGGGGTGGAAGATTGCAACCTTCACGTGGTTTGCCCTGTTTTGACTAATGCAATCAACTCGACGTGCACAAATGGAAGATCAAATAGAACAAGTTGTCCAACAACTTTAGGCTGTGCACACCACACGAAAGAAGAAGACGACAGCTGATCAATCTTTCCCTCTCAACCTTCTTCCCCTGACACCTGACACCCACACTAATCAAGAATCTGTGGATATGCACCTTTAAAATTACCTACAAACCTGCACGTCTTTGGGATGTGGGAGGAAACCGGAGCACCCGGAGGAAACCCACGTGGTCTCTGAGGGAACGTGCAAACTTACAGGGACAGCTTCAGATTATTAAACTCATTTTGAAGGCTGTTTGTGACTTAGTATCATTCCTTTTCAAGAATATCCAGGTGTAATTTCTGTTTGTGGGAAAGCATCGCTGGCTTGTGGACGTGACATGTCAAACGCTGACGATGACAGCACGAGTATTTTATGCCTCAGGCGAGTTGGCATTTTCATGCGCACCTGACCTTGTGTTTTCAATAACAACTGAAAGGGTAGGACATTGACAACGTGCCACCATTACGTTTGAACATTTTCAATTAAGTCAAGCAGGTTTCCTTATTCCAAACGAAACAAAACGAGGGAAACTGCAACAGCACAGGAGGGTTTGCTGTAAAAACATGCTTCATGATGTACCACGTCATGGGTGGAGATTTGAGGGAAGTCTGATTTAGAACACATTGTTATGGACTCTGTTGATGCTTGTGCCCTGCCTTCTCATTGAATCACGCAGCATGGAGCTAGGATCTTCAACCCAACTTGCCCACACCACATCTATACTAGTCCCATCTGCCCGCATTTGGCCCATATCCCTCTAAACCTTTCCTATCCTGAACATATCCAAATTTCTTTCAAATATTGTTATAGTACCTACCTCAGCTACGTCCTTTATACTTTAGACTTCAGACTTCAGAGACACAGTGTGGAAGTATCTTTAGACCTTAGAGGTACAGTTCGGCCCATCGAGTCTGTGCCGACCAGTGATCAACCTGTGCTCACTAACGCTATCCTACGCACTAAAGACAGTTTACAATTTAACGAAAGCCAATTAACCTACAAACCTGGAATGTGGGAGGAAACTGGAGCAAATCCAGAAACATCCACATGGCCACACGGAGAACGTACAAACTCTGTGCAGACAGTGCCTGAAGTCAAAATCGAACCTGGGTCCCTCCCGTTGTAAGGCAGCATCTCCAACACTGCACCACTGTGCCTCCTCTGGCAACTCATTACATATACCCACCACCCTGTGTGTGGAAGAGTTACCTATCTGGTATCTATTAAATCTTTCCCCTCTCACCTTAAAGTTACATCCTCTGGTTCTTGATTCCCCAACTCTGGATAATAGACTCAGAGGCAGATAACTACAACCCATGGCCAAGCACACCTTATAGAACAGCTCCTTGTGCTTCCAATACTTGCGACCACACATGACGCGCCTTAATCCATCTCACATCATCCGCTGCCCAGCCAATCCCCTTCATCTGTTGGGCCTTGCCAAAATACCCAAAACACCCTACAAGGAAGTGGCCCATAGGGTAGCACAGTGGCAGCGTGGTAGAGTTGCAGCCGTACAGCGCCAGAGACCCAGGTGTGATCCTGACTACGGGTGCTGTCTGCTCGGAGTTTGTACTTTGTCCCTGCGACTGCGTGGGTTTTCTCCGAGTACTCCGGTTTCCTCCCAAACTCCAAAGAGGCAGAGAGAGAGGCAACCATCTCATCTCCAGACCAGCTTTAGACTTGCATTGTGAGATGCATTGTGGAAAACAGGACCTTCAGCCCACCGAGTGTCTGCGCCGACTAGCACTATCCAACACACGAAGGACAATTTTTGCAATTTTAGCAATTTTACCAAAGCCAAATAACCTACAAACCTGCACGTCTTTGGGATGTGGGAGGAAACCGGAACACCCGGAGAAAACCCACTCGGTCACAGGGAGAACGTGCCGGCTCCATTCAGACAGCACCCGAGGTCAGGATCGAAACTGGGTCTCCGGTGTTGTGAGGCAGCGGCTCTATCAGCTGCTCTACAGTGCCGCCTATGTTCTATGTTCTAATAAAGCAACAATAACAACGGCATGTTAATTAAAATAAATGCTTAAAAACTAATCATTACCTTCCCTTGGTGGTAGCCCTTGATATTCTTGTTTGCAGCCGGTTCCCATGGTCTTTCCAGATCTGATGAAGGGTCTTCAACCTGAAACATCAGCTTTGTTTGTCTTCCCTCAGATGCAGCCTGACCTATTGAGTATTTCCAGCATGTTTTTATCCCTATTTTAAATTGCAGTTTAAAAAAAAATATTTTCACTTGATAAAAAAGCTTGAATTCTTACCCTATTTGGTGATTTAAAAAAATAGATAAAACCGAAAATATGACTGCAGGGGAATAGTTCATGTCAAGGAGCGTTTGAAGAGAGACAGACATGGTGTAGCAAAAATGTCAATGTCAAATAACAATGTCACTCTCAAATGTTCCACGAAGCTCTCAATCGATGTCTGATCACGACTTTGCTGTTTATCTCAACAAATACAAAGTCATTACTAATCTGCCCCATTTATCGCAATGTTTAAGAAACATTTAGACAGGTATAGGGATAGGATAGGTTTAGAGGGATATGGGCCAAATGCAGAGGAGTTGGATTAGTGTAGATGGGACATGTTGGCCGGTGTGGACAAGTTGCCAGCTGTTATCAGGCAACTGAATCATCCTACCACACCCAGAGAGCAGTGCTGAACTACTATCTACCTCTTTGATGACCCTTGGACTATCCTTGATCGGACTTTGCTAGCTTTACCCTGCACCTTATTCCCTTCTCATGTATCTATACACTGTCAATGGATCGATTGCAATCATGTATTGTCTTTCTGATGACTGGTTAGCATGCAACAAAAGATTTTCAATCTATCGGTACACATGACAATAAACTAAACTGAGTTGGGCCGAAGGGCCTGTTTCCACGCTGTGTGACTCTATGATGCTATAACTATTTACTTGGCTCAGTGTGAATGGAATAAGAAAATTAAAAAATGCCTTTTGTTTTTGCAGAGTTCAAGAAATAAATAATGTCAAAGGCTCTACTCATAAGTTTATGTCATATGAGCTGAATTAGGCCATTCAGCCCCTTGAGTTTACTTCGCCTTTCAGTCAAGGCTGATATATCTTTCCCTCAAACCCATAACCCTTTACACCATTACTAATCAAAAACCTATCAATCTCCACTTTAAAAATACCCAATGACTTGGCCTCCTCAGCCGTCTGTGGCAATGAATTCCACAGATTCACCCCCCTCTGGCCAAAGAAATTCCTCCTCATCTCCATTCTGAAGATATGTCAAATGGACACAAAGTGCTGGTGTAACTCAGCGAGCCTGGCAGCATCTGTGGAGAAAAGGAAAAGGTGACGTTTCAGGTCGAGGCACTTCTTCAGACTGAGAGTCAGGTGAAAGGGAAACTAGAAGTATGACAAGATACAAAGAACAAGTGAACGAAAGGTATGAAAAGCACTCATCAGGACCATCAAAGATGATTGCAAAGTCATTCTACTAGTTTCACTGCTGTCCTGCTTAGTTTCACTGTTTGTATCCACTTGTTATCACTTTCTCCACAGCCAACAATGGACCAATGTGCGCTCCACCTTTCCTTGATCATCTTTGCTGGCTTTGATTTGTTCTTTACAAACCTTTCTTTTCATACCTCTAGTTTCCCTCTCTCCTGTTTCTCAGTCTGAAGACGGGTCTCGACCTGAAACGTCACCTATTCCTTTTCTCCAGAGCTGTTAGCATTGTTACAAAACATACCATCAGCGGCGCTCCAGATCTGCCACTAACTGTGCGTGCGATTCCGCAGGCATTGGGGGGGGGGGGGGGGGGGGGGTGGTCATCCAAGTAAGATGTTTCATATTTGTTTCAGAATGCTTCAATCTATAATAACTGAAAATTTCATTCACTTCTCTTAATTTTTAAGAAAGTTATGGGCTTTTGACTGTCCTTGATCACAGCTTTTGTGTTAGGTCAATGGAAAAGCAATAGGGAACAAGATGCTAATTTCTGAGTCTGAAAATGACCATACTTTTTTAATACTGAAGATATGAAAGTGAATTAGCTATCAAGATATGCTTTATCTGATGGGATAATTTACAGGCTTGATTTTAAAAATCTCAAAATGTTGTAACATTCCTAGAGATGTGCCTGACCCTCTGTGTTACTCCAGCATTTTGTGTCTATCTTCAGTGTGATTCAGAACCTAGTTAGCTATTGCTGTCAGAAGTATGATGAAAGGTCTTGACCTGAAAGGTCATCTATCCATGTCCTCCAGAGGTGCTGCCTGACCCACTGAGTTACTCCAGCATTCCAACGCTTTCTGTTCTATACAAAATTCCAGCATATGCGGTTCCTTGTGTCCACCTTTTCATGCCATGTACTTGTTTCTTAATTCACATTGTTTCCATCTGCAACCCCCTTAAAAAATGGTTTTAGTTTGCACATGGCCACCAACAACAGTGTCTCCACCTATGCTCTATATGACCTTGGTTGCTCATTCCCTTCATGCAGAGTGTAGACAACACTGGACAATTGAAGATAGACACAAAATGCTGGAGTAACTCAGTGGGACAGGCGGCATCCCTGGAGAGAAGGAATAAGTGATGGTTCGAGTCGAGATTCTTCTTCAGACTGAAAGTCAGGAGAGAGGGAGTCTAGAGATGTGTAGGGGTTAAGGTATGAAAATGACAGATGAAAGCAGAGAAGGAAATGTAGACAATTAGACAACTGGACAATTAACTACCTAGGTTGTTGATGCTGGCAATAAAAGCCTGGGCTAAACAAGCAAGGAAGTCTGGAGAAGGGTCCCAGACCTGAAACGTTATCTATGCATGTTCTCCAGAGACGCTGCTTGACCCGCAGTTACTCCAGCACCTTGTGTCCTGTTGTGATTATAGATATTGCACACATTGCCTTTTACACGGGGAGGTACCTGCCATGAAAGATGTCGATTCAGTTCATGCACGACCAACGAGGAAGAGTTATGTATCTTCTTAAGCTGATTGGAAACCCAAAATTGCCAAGACGTCGAAGGACATTGTACAGATTTGTAAACCAAGTCACCACAATCACTTGCAATCACCGACAGTGGGATGGATAAACGGAGTTTTAGTTTAGTTTAGCTTAGAGATACAACGCAGAAACAGGCCCTTTGGCCCACCGAATCCGCGCCGACCACACTAATGCCCCTGTCCCACTTAGGAAACCTGAACGGAAACCTCTAGAGACTTTGCGCCCCACCCAAGGTTTCCGCTTTTCCAATGTTCCGGCGATTATTTCAAAAAATTGAAAAAACCTCCGGGAACCTGACAAAAACCTTCGGGAACCGCACGGAAACCTTGGGTGGGGCGCAAAGTCTCCAGAGGTTTCCGTTCAGGTTTCCTAAGTGGGACAGTGGCATTAGTGGGACAGGGGCATTACACTAACCTACACATACACTAGGGACAATTTACAATCTTTTTAACCAAGTCAATTAGCCTATAAACCTGAACATCTTTGGAATCTGTGAGGAAACCGGAGCTGCCGGAGAAAACCCACGCAGGTCACAGGGAGAACGTACAAACTCCGTATAGACAGCACCCGTAGTCAGGATTGAACCCGAGTCTCTGGCGCTATGAGGCAGCAACTCTACTGCTGCACCACCTTGTGGCTCTGAGGCCAAGCTATGCAATTTTATAAACTTTTATTGATTCTCAGCCTCCCTGAAAACAAACTGATGCATTCAAAAGGAAACTGCAAGTCAGGGAAATTCTTTCCTTTGGCAGTCAATTTCATTCAAGAAAGGAACGTTATCTTTTACGTAATCAAATCGCAGATGGTTACACTTCCTTCCAGTCGACTCAACAAATTTATGAATCACTCCCTGGAATTTACCAGCACTATAAAGCCCTTCAATAGAACCGGTGAAAGTAAACTGGAAGAGCTCAATGGTATTTCCTCTAACAAATCCAAGTTCAATGAATTGTTCCTGAAGCCATTTTGTTTTGAGTTTGAGTGTAGTTTATTGTCACGTGTTTGAGGTACAGTGAAAAGCTTATGTTGTGTGCTAACCTGTCAGCGGAAAACAATACATGTTTGCAATCGAGCCACCCACCATGTAAAGATACATGATGAAGGGAATAACATGAATAATGTTCAGTGCAATAAAGTCCGACCAAAGATAGTCCAAGCATCTCCAACGAAGCATAGAGTAGCTCAGGACTGCTCTCTAGCTGCTGGTAGGATGGTTCCGTTGCCTGATAACAGCTGTGAAGAAACTGTTCCTGAATCTGAAGGTGTGCGTTTTCACACTTCTGCACCTCTTACCTGATGGGAGAGGGGAGAAGAGGGAGTGGCCGGAGTGCGACCTGTCCTCGATTATGTTGGTGGCCTTGCCAAGGCAGCGTGAGGAGTAAATAGAGTCGCTGGTTTATACCAATGATAGACAAAAGTGCTGGAGTAACTCTGTGGATCAGGCAGCATCTCTGGATAAAAAGGATGGGTGACCTTTTCGGATTGGGACTGAAGAAGGGTCCAGTCATGAAACGTAAACCATCCTTTTTCTCCAGATATGCTGCCTGAAGTTACTCCAGCACTTTATGTCTATCTCACTTTACTTTAGAGATACAGCGTAGAAACAGGCACTTCGGCCCATCGAGTCCTCGCCAACCAACGATCGCCCGTATACTAATTCCATCCTACACACATCCTACATTTACAGAAGCCAATTAACCTACAAGTCTGCCCGGAGAAAACCCACAGGGTCACAGGGAGAACAGGGAGAGAGTTAGATTGAGTTCTAGGGGCTAGTGGAGTCAAGGGATACGGGGAGAAGGCAGGCACGGGTTATTGATTGGGGACGATCAGCCATGATCTCATTGAATGGCGATGCTGGCTTGAAGGGCCGAATGGCCTCCTCCTGCACCTATTTTCTATGTTCTATGTTTCTAAATTCTGTACAAACAACCCCCGTAGTCAAGATCGAACCCGGGTCCCTGGCACTGTTAGGCAGCGGCTCTACCATGCTGCCCTGGCAAGAACACCATTTATTGTCCCACCCTGAGCTGAAGAGGCAGCTAAATAGTGGTTGTGTGGACATATATAGGCCAGCAGATATCTTTGTTGAAGGACATTTATGAGTCAGATTCGTTTTTTTTTAAACAACAATCCAGTAGTTTCATTATGCATCATGACATGTCTGTCTGGTATCTTCTGTCTAATACCATGGCTCCCATCTTGTTTAACATCCTCAAATGCAGCACCTTATCAAAGGCCTTCTGAAAATCCAGTTTTGCCTCATCCACAGACTCTTTTTTGTCTATCCTGCTATTTGCTTCCTCAGAGAATTCCATCGGATTTGTCTTTGACTTTGGCCTATTTGATCATGTGCTTCCGAGTACTCAGAAGCCTCATCTGAATAATGGCCTCTAAATTCTTACCAACCACTGAAATCAGGCTAACTGGACTATAGTTTCTTCACTCCCTTCCAGAACGGCGGCTGATCTATCTTTCCCTCTCAACCCCATTCTCCTGCCCTATGTGACGTTTTGGGTCGGGACCCTTCTTCAGACTGATTGTAGGGAGGGGGAGAAGAAAACTGGAAGAGGGTACTCCCATCTATTTGTATTCTCCCCTCATCCCCCCCCCCCCCCCCAACCCCCTCACCCCCCCCAACCCCCCCATAAGCTACTTTCTTCTTTCTGGCTTCACAATTCACAACCCTTCCTTCCTGTCTCACACCTTCTGCTTTTTTTTTGGCTTTTGTTCCAACCAATTTCCCACTAAAACCCTCCCTGTCCCACCCTATTACCTGTCATGCTTTTTCCTACCTCTCCCCTTGCAGCTTTCTTCTCTGCACCCCCCACCCCACCAAACAATCAGTCTGAAGAAGGGTTCTGACCCGAAACGTCACCTATCCATGTACTCCAGAGATGCTGCTTGACCTGTTGAGTTACTATGTGTCGTGGGCGTGTGCTTGTCAAAAGATATTTGCCTCTATACCTTGATGGCTTATTGCGTCAAGTTTAACACTAAGCAAGTCAAACAAAAGACAATACAAAGTATAAGGAGAGATTTATTCTCTTTGTTCTCTGGTGGGAAACAGTATGAGTGTACGTGGGAAACACCCAGCATAGCCTTGAGTCCATTAAGCTCAGTGGAATATTATTAAGCTGGAGGAGGACCTCAGAATCATACATATTCAGCCCTCCTGGTGTTTACAGATGCAGCATGGAAACAGACCCTTCGGCCCACCGAGTCCACATCGACTATCCCATTTAGCCTGCATTTGGCTCGCTAACCCCCTCCTGTCCCCATATCTTTCCAATCACAAGAGACTGTAGATGCTGGTTTGCAAAAAAAGACACAAAGTGCTGAAGTAACTTAATGGGTTAGGCTCTCTGGAGAGCATGCATAGGTGATGCTTATGGTTGGGACCCTTCTTCAGTCCCCACCTGAAAGGTCACCAACCCATGTTCTCCCGAGATGCTGCATGACCTGCTGAGTTACTCCAGCATTTTGTGTCCTTTAGTGTAAACCGGCATCTGCAGTTCCTTGTTTCTACGTCACCTTTTCACATTAGTTCAACGCTATCCCACTTTCTCATCCACTCCCTACACCTTAGGGCATGTTTGCGGAGGCCAATTAACCTACAAACGCGTGTGTCTTTGGGATCTGGGAGGAAACTGGAGCACCCAGAGGAAACCCACGTGGTCACAGGGAGAACGTGCAAACTCCACACACAGACACAACCTGAGTTTGGGATGGAACCCGGGTCTCTGGCGCTGTGAGGCAGCAGCTCTACCTGCTGCGCCACTGTTGTCGACCCGTTGAACCGCCATGAAATGCCGCACTGTGCTTCAATGAAGAGCCAGCCAGTCCTTTCGCCCAAGTTGTAGCCAGTGTTACAAACACCTAATTCATGGAGTCACCGGATCCTAGAGCACAGAAAACTGATTGCATTTGCCTGTTTTTCACTTTCCTCTGGAGAAGATCATGAGCAAAGAGACAGGACAGGTTAAACATTAACTGTAACAACTGCGCTCCAGGCCTCGGAGCAAAGTCGTCAGATATTTTGCAGTGTTTTAGATAGCGTAGACCATTACTGGAAAAGGGAGAGAAGATCCGGAAGAACAAAAGGGTCGTGGAATTAACATGGGGGGAAAAGAAAATCAGAGAGAGCAACAAAGTCGTTATCAAACAGTTTTATTTTTAAGTGCGCGTGAAGTCAGGATTTTGCAAGTTGCATCTTGGCTTTCAGCTAACACTGCGGTTCACAGCACTCCCTCTGAAAAGATGTCTATCCAGTTGCTGAAGACAAAAATGTTACGTGGCCAATTCAGATGATTGATGACAATAGCAGAGAAAGTTCTGGCCGCAGGAGGAATGTGGTTCAGCTTTTTCATCTCCCGCTCCCTTCCCAGCTCTGACTGCTTCAGTCTGTAGTTCAGTCAGCAAAAATCTGTGCAAAACCCTCCTGTGAAATACTCCTAATGTAGCGATACAAACTCACGTCTGAAGCTGTGCACTCTGATAATTGTGAATGGTTGATTATTTTATTATTTGGCTCAGCAGATTAAATTTCCAGTGGACGAGGTAAATTTATTTCTGCACCTCTGTCAGAATGTTGTAACATTTCGATGGAATGTTGACTCTGATCCCGAACGAGAAGATGGCTACTTTTTGACACCAAAAGCCATTTAACTCAGGCCACCTGAAACGAATATTGACCTCAGCCACCTCAACGCTACTAAACCACTATGGTTTTTGTACTACTATGATTGCTCTACACACTTTGCACTCTCATGGTCTAGTTTACTTCGAATCACTGATAATTAATTGCATTGTTTAGTTTAGACATGCAGACCCTTGAGCCCATCGAGTCCGAGCCGACCAGCGATCACACTCGTTCTATCCTACACACTAGGGAAAACTTACAGAAGCCAATTAACCTACAAACTTACAAGTGCCTTTGGAATGTGGGAGGAAACCAGAGCACCCGGAGAAAATCCACCCGGTCACAGGGAGAATGTACAAGCTCCGCAGTGACATAACCCTTAGTAAGGGTCGAACCCAGGCCTCTGTCGCTGCAAGAAGTGGGGTGACTGTGCAGATGGGAGATAGTGGGAGAAATGGGGATAGGGGGGTAGACACAGGAAACAGGGAAGGGGTTTGCATATCATCAACAACGTTGGGGACACCAGGAAGCTGTAAAAAAAATAAGGCATATATTGTATCATAGCAATGATTAGTGTTTCACGAGCGGGTTGTTTTTTATGTGTTCTCTGAGAGAGGACTAAGAGCTAAAAGAGTGGAAAATATTTACCTAGAATAACAACTGCTACCTCATGAGTGCCCCAGATGTATCTCTATGTCTCCAATGTCACAAGACAGCTCAAGGTGCTGCAAGGGACGCCATCAATTAAAATCCGCCATCAGCCACATCTGAAGGGATTAATTGACCCAAGGCTGTGGTCAAAGAGCAGACTTTTAAAACAGGGAAAAAAACCATGACACCATTCCAGCCCGACATTTGCTGATTCGCGGGGCAGTCAGCAGTTTCATAATGTAATCTTGGTTGCTTTGGTTACGCAGTTTTTTTTCCTCGGGGGGGAAAAAAAAGTCTAAAACCGGTATTGAACATGGAGACAGCTGTGCCATTACCTTTTTTTTTGCGAGCGGTTGCATATATAACAGCTGCAGCAGGAGCACGTTATAAAGTCAGAAAAAGGCTAATACAAATCATCCAAATTGCATTCCTGGGAGCATTGTCAAATACAATGGTACCCCCCCCCCCCCCTCAATTCTCAGGGCCCTGATTCATTCTGCTCTTGTCGCCTGTGGCACCTACAGGGAGGGATGTCTGTAATGGTGTGCCCTCACAGTCAAAGCCTCGCTCCATACAGACAAGGGTGAGCTCCCCCTGGAGGGGTAACTGGGTCTCATTCTCTTCCATGTGGGGTCACTGCATGGGGAACCACTTCACATTTAGTTTGGATAGACACATAAAGCTGGAGTAACTCAGCATCTCTAGGGAGAAGGAGTGGGTGATGTTTCGGGTCGAGACCCTTCTTCTCAACCTTAAACGTCTCCCATTCCTCCTCTCCAGAGATGCTGCCTGTCCCGCAGAGTTACTCCATCATTTCAACTAACCTATCTACCTGTGATGCCATTTTCAAGGATATGTACTGTACCTGAACTCCTAGATCATCTGCTCTTCAACACTTCCAGCAGCCCTGTCCTTTACGCTGCAGGTCCTGCCCTGGTTAGATTTACCAAAAATGCGACACCTCATTATTATCTGTACTAAACTCCATTAACCATTCCCCGACCCAGCTTCTTCTTCTTATCGCGTCCACACACAAGATTAGAAGTTGTTTAGCCAGAGCTGAACACACTTCTCGGCATCTGCATACAATGGTGTCTGTCTTGTCGCCTCTTGTGCTTCTTGTGCGTGGTGGTGGAAACATTGGTGAAAACAGGGCCGTGATGTGAACGCTCTTTCCTTGACCCACGACCCAGCTGATCAAGAACCTTCTGCAATTTTTGATGACCATCTTACCCGCTTACCTACTAAAGAGCACTTGCTGGCTGAAACTGCGGTTGTGTTCAACAATGACTGGAGTTTTTTACAGCGCAGAAACAGGCTCTTTAGCCGAATGAGTCCATGCTGACCAGTGATCACCCGAACATTAACATTATCCTAACAATTGCAATTTCACCAAAGCCAATTCACCTACACGCCTGTACCGCCTTTGGAGTTTGGGAGGAAACCAAAGCACCCAGAGAAAACCCACGCAGTCAGAGGGAGAATGTACAAACTCCGTACAGACAGCACCCGTAGTCAGGATCAAACCCAGGTCTCTGTCGCTGTGGGGCAGTAACTCTACCGCTGCACCACTCACTGTGTTTGCATTCGACATCAACCCCCTGCTGCTCTGCAACCTCACCCTATCAATTTAGGGCTGCACAGTGGCGCAGCGGTGGAGTTGCTGCTAGTCAGAGGGTGGTGAATTCTTTAGTCAGAGTGTGATGAATCAGTGGAATCTATTGCCACAGACAGCTGTGGAGGCCAAGTCAAAGGATATTTTTAAGGCGGAGATTGATAGATTCTTGATTACTACGGATGTCAGGGGTTATGGGGAGAAGGCAGGAGAATGGGGTTGAGAGGGAAAGATAGATCAGCCGTGATTGAATGGCGGGGTAGACTTGATGGGCCCAATGGCCTAATTCTGCTCCTAGAACATGAACTTATGGATGGCAGATCTTTGCAAAACTCTCCACCTGGAGTTATTTAAATCAAATTTCTCATCTGTTTTTAAATCCCTCACTCTGCCTTTCCCCCGAACCTCCATTAGGTTTACAATGCTGCCAGGGTCTCCACAATCCTTGCCACCTGCAATCTCCAGTTTCAGTTACTTCCTCTCCAGGGCTTGTGCTTCCAGCTGTCAAAGCCTTAAGCTCCAAAATTCTCTCCCTAAATCCCTCTAATCTATCTCATCCCCCTTTTTGATAGCCCTTAAGCTTCTGTTCAGCTGTCCCAATATATCTCTCAACGTCAGAATTTTTTTGTTCGATATCCTGTGAGTGGTCCGGTTAATTTTACTTCGGAGTCACATGAGTGACTACGTGAAGAAGGCCGTCAGTCCACATGCGCGTCATTACGTCTGAAGCATGCGCCAACGACTGACTGGCAGGCGAGTCGCTCCTTCCAGCGGTAAGTTTAAAAACCTCAGGTAAGTGTTTTAAACTTTCTCTGAGGTCGTTTTGCCTTGGTTCTGTAATTATTGCCCACAGACAAGTTTGAACCTTTCGAGATGTCGAAGGTGAAGAGACGGTCCGCGGTGAAACCGGATACCGAAGACCGCGGGAGTGCGGCTAGCGGGCGGTTGTCCATATCGCCTTCCGTGTCGCTGGTGGTGGAGCCAGCGACAGCAGACTTGGTACCAGAAGAAAGTTCCGTGGCAGTCCCGCAGGATCGGAAAGCCACACAAAAGTCTGCAAGGCCCGTGGACTCGGATGAGTCGGGCCAGGAGGGTTCCCCTCCTTCATTGGGCAGCGTCTGCGGACGACTAACCCGCATGGAGCAGCTGATGGAGAGGTGGCTCCAAAATGATATGGTCCAAAGGAGGGTTATATCAGCGAGGGTCTCCACGGGGGCCCACGCCAGTGGCACCTGTTACAGGGCTGCACAGTGTCTCCCTCAGTGAGGAGGGGAGCACACGGGGTCAGTATCGAGCTGACTCGGAGTTCGGAGGCTCAGCTGGTGAGCACACCTGGGGGCACGGGTCAGAAGTGCCACTATCGGCATCAAAATTTGCCATTCCATCGTCATCAGGGGCACCCCTGGACGAAGACCATCAATTATACTTGTCTCCCACCAGCTCCAAGATCTGGCAATGGAGGAGACTACCAACAGGTACCACACCCCTGCCAACAGTGCCTCCTTGAATATGCCGGCCGTGAATCACTCCATCTGGGGTCACATTGGAGCAGGTGTCAGATCTGCTGAAGCAGGTCCAGGAGCTGGATGATGAGGCAAAGACCATACGACTGGTGAAAGTCCAGACTACACCCAAGGGCTCATCATACCCGCAGCACCCCTACGCTCCCTTCAGCACCAGGCGATACACCGGAACTGGTGGGAGACCCGAACAGGAGGCACAAAGGTCTTTTTTAGGGGTAGGCCCAAGCCTGCCCACTGCAAGGATGCACGGAGGGCAACCGCCATCAGTACTACCCCCCAAGTCTCGGGGACGGAAACCAGCACCGTACCACCAGTAACATCTGAGGTAGGTGAATCTAGTTTCTTGCAGAACACATTACACATGGCTCAGGCACAAGTTGGGAGAAGATTGCAACATTTCTTGAATGAATGGAGTTGGATCACACCAGATCCGTTTGTACTGCACAGTATACCAGGCTTCCAAATTGAGTTGCTTATAAATTCGCCACCACCCGCACAACATTCACCAAACCGCACTTATGTGTTTTCACAACAGGAAAGTCTGGATGTACAAGCTGAAATCCAAATTTACACAAAAAAGAGGTCATTGAGAGGTCACCTCATGAACCTCACCAATTTGTATCTAACATATTCACCAAGCGAAAGAAGGATGGAGGATGTCGTATCATCCTAGACTTAACTGAACTAAACACCTTTGTACAGTATAAACACTTCAAAATGGATAACTTTGGTACTGGCATACAACTGGTTTCTAAAGGAGGTTATATAGTATGCATTGACCTTAAAGATGCATATTACTCGGTACCCATTCACAGGGAGCACAGGAGATATTTGAAGTTTAACTGGATGGGACAATTGTGGCAGTTCAAAGCATTGCCTAATGGGCTGACTTCAGCTCCCAGACTATTTACAAAACTACTAAAACCAGTCCTGGGGCTACTACAAGCTCAGAATCACATTGTTATGGCATATTTGAATGACATTCTTATCATAGGGGATGCCAAGAAATCAGCTGAATCATCTGTTTCAGCCACCAAACTCATGCTTTAGAGATTGGGCATTCCTCATCCATTCAGTTAAATTGGATTAACTATTTACCATTGCCTGGGATTTACCATTAACTCAATTCACATGTCTGTGACTGTCTAGGGGCAAGCAATCAGAGTTAATAGAAGCCTGTCACAATCTAATTGTTAAACAGCAGCATTCAATTAGTGTAATTGGCAAACTAGTGGCTGCCTTTCCAGCAGTGCGTTTCGGGCCTTTGCACAATCAAAATTTACAACGTGACAAGGAGCAGGAACTCAAAATCCATGCAGGCCAATTCGGTAGACCTATGCGATTGCCAGCAAAGGCCATTGGGTAACGAATATTCGTCATTGCTCCAGAAAAACTGTAGTCGATACACCATCGGTTATCTTACAAACCGATGCAAGCACCCTAGGGGAGCAACAAAGGCCATCGCTAGCTGTGGTGGTAGATGGAATGTGCAGGAGTCATTAATTCTTCAGCAACATGGGATTAACTACTTAGAATTGTTGGGAGCACTCTATGGGCTGAAGGCTTATTGCAGCAATATGCAACATGTGCATGTTCAACTTCAGATTGACAACGCTACAGCGGTGGCATGTGTAAATCACATGGGTGGTATTAAGTCTATATCTTGTGATAAATTGGCTAACATTATCTGGCACTGGAGTATTACGAGGAACATTTGTTTTTAGCCATCTACCTACCAGGTAGATACAACATGTTGGCGGACATTAGATCGCAGAAATTCAATGACAACACAGAATGGATGATGAATCATGAAGTGTTTAATGACATTGTCGCCCGATATGGTGTTCCAGATATTGATTTGTTCGCATCCAGACTAAATCACCAGTTACCCAAATATGTGTCATGGGAACCCGACCCAGGGGCAGTGGCAGTAGATGCGTAATCGCTACACTGAGGGGGAATGTTTTTGTATGCTTTTCCCCCATTTTGCCTCATCAGTCGGTGCTTGGCAAAAATCAAGCAAGACAACGCCACAGGCATTTTAGTAGTGCCTGACTGGCCTACACAGTCTTGGTTCCCACTAGTCAAGTCAAATCAAGTCACATTTATTTATATAGCACATTTAAAAAACAAATCTCGTTGACCAAAGTGCTTTACATTTGTTATAAGAGTAGTATACACAAGCAGGCTACATGCATATATACAAATAGCCCTCGCTCAGAGGACGTCAGGAAAGGCTTGGGAGAACAGATATGTTTTTAGACGAGACTTAAAGGAGTCGATGGAGGGGGCAGTTCTAATGGGGAGGGGGATGCTGTTCCACAGTCTAGGAGCTGCGACCGCATAGGCGTGGTCGCCCCTGAGCTTATGCCTAGACCGCGGGACATTCAGCAACCCCGTCGGCCGATCTGAGGGACCTGGAGGTGGTGTAGTGGGTGAGTAGACTTTTGATGTAGGTGGGTGCAAGCCCATTGAGGGCTTTGTAGACAAAGAGGAGGGTCTTGAAATTTATTCGGAACCGCACGGGGAGCCAGTGGAGAGAGGCCAGGATCGGGGTGATGTGGTCCCTTTTTCGGGTGCCCATCAGAAGTCTCACTGCGGCGTTTTGGACCAGTTGCAGGCGCGACAGGGAAGATTGGCTGGTCCTGGGAATGATAACACAGCCTTTTATGGCTGTCCCCAAAAGCAGGGAACTGCTGGTTCACCCAGTAATGGGGAGTAACCATCCACTACATGACTGAATCATTTCATTGGTTTGCGGATTCTGAGGAGACCATACCTGGGGCTCGGATTGTCAGAGCGTACAGTGGATGTGATAACAGCGGTCTGGAGGAACAGTACACAAAAACAGTACATCTCTCACATCAAGAAGTGGGAGATGTTCTGTTCTATCTCAAACATCACGTATGAATCAGCACGAATCACGGATGTCTTGGAGTTTCTATCTACCCTATACTATGACCAGAAATTGAGCTACAGTGCCATCAGTAGTGCCAGAAGCGCATTATCCTCTTACTTAGTGCTGGGATCGGGTCACCAATCGGTAGGGACTCACCCTTTAATAACTAGGTTCATGAAGGGCATTTTTAATTCAATACCACCCAGGCCCCGGTACACGGAGATTTGGGATGTGAGCGTGGTGCTCACACTGCTTCGCCAGTGGGCACCAGCTTTGTCCCTGCCTTTATCAAAACTCACCCTCAAGGTGGTCATGCTCATGGCGCTGGTCACAGCACAGCGGGTCCAGACGTTACAAAAACTACGACTGGACAACATGACTACTTATGTAAATAATATAACCATCATCATTTATGATTTGATCAAACAGAGCAGACCGGGGGTGTCAGGGCTCAAGCTAGTGTTCCTGGCATACCCCATGGACCCACGGTTGTGTGTAGTATCACACATTCAACAATACATCATACCCCATGGGCCCACGATTGTGTGTAGTATCACACATTCAACAATACATCAAGGTCACTAAGAGCATCAGAGGCTCCGAGTTATCTGTACTGATAAGTTACAAAAAACCTTTTCACAAGGTATCAGTGCAAACCATTTCTAGATGGTTAAAAGAGGTTATGGCAAGTGCAGGAGTGGACACTGACACTTTTAAATCTCACTCCACCAGGGCTGCATCTACGTCGGCAGCGAGGGTAATGGACGTCCCTCTCGACCACGTCCTAGCGGCTGCAGGATGATCCAATGAACAGACGTTCCACAGGTTTTACAACAAAACAATTGCCAGACCGGGGGTGTTTGCTAGTACCATTTTAGATTCTGTTCTATAGTTTCCCCACAGGATGGGAGGGGTCACTATTATTTTCTTTTGATGATTAAAGCATCAGCATTATTAACTAACTATGTCTTGTCTGAATGCATTAATCCTTTTCACTCATCCATGGTCAATCCATACAATGAAGCACACACACAAAGTGCTGGAGTAACTCAACGGGTCAGGCAGTATCTCTGGAGAACATGGACAAGCAATGTTTCGGGTTGGGACCCTTCTTCAGACTCTGTCACCTGACTCTGTCACCTACCCTTGTTCTCCAGTGATGCTGCCTGACCCACTGAGTTGCTCCAGCCCTTTGTGTTTTTGCTCAAGATTCCAGCACCTGCACTTTCTTGTGTCCCCCCAGTTTTTCATTCCTAAGGTTCTCCGTAAGTGAATTTCTGTCTTTTCCATTCTCCAGGCAGTCAATTAAAGTGTTCCATCGGATACTGTTCCTACCTCAGGATAACGGAATGCACACACCCCTCGGTAACCGTGGCAAATAGCCAATTTATAACCGCATTCCTTTGCTAATTCAATGTTCAAAACCCACAGAAGGATTCAATCCACAAAGATGTAATTCTGTGCTCAGAACTCCACCATTAACCACCGCGTCAGTATATACAGCTGAAGTTCTGCTATCCACAAATGCAAGGGTGACATTTGTGAAGTACGTGTTGAATTTCAGCAGATGGGAGAAGCAGCAAGCAGAAAATCCAGCACACCTGTCAAATTATTGCCTGACGTTTCAATGTGATCGTGTTTCCACTGGGATGTAGGACTTTTCAATTCATTCCTGCTCCTTTTGAGTGGAGCCCCTCACTATACAACCACCCGCTCTTTTAAAAAAAGGGTACACATAGCCTCATGCATGATTCCAATAGCAGAACCCAGCAGGGTTTCAGCCTGTCCTGAGCTGCTTTTAAGAGAAACATCTGCTTAGAATCACAATTTTGAAAGAAAAGAATTGTAAAAATGTACCTTAAATGTTTATGATTAATTTATTATTAGAACATTCCTTTTCATATTGCCATCAGTAGGGGTGGTTTTGAGTTCAAAATGTAGAAAATCTGCAAAGGCATCTTGTAGATGGACACCATTTTAGCATTGTCTCCCATAGATCAAATTTAAACTTCTCCAAACGTCGTGCAAGTTCTCTTAAACAGAAGGAGGTGATGCAAATGATGGCCTGCAAGCTATGTTTAAGAAAGAACTGCAGATGCTGGAAATATCAAAGGTAGACAAAAATGCTGGAGAAACTCAGCGGGTGAGGCAGCATCGATTCCTTCGCTCCATAGATGCTGCCTTACCCGCTGAGTTTCTCCAGCATTTTTGTCTACCTTCCTGCAATCTATGGGCAGTTTTATTCTCTGTCAGAAGAATGCACTCATGTTTATCAAGGGTGGTACAGTGGCGCAGCGGTAGAGTTGCTGCCTTACAGCGCCAGAGACCCGTGTTCGATGCTGACTACGATTGCCATCTGTACGGAGTTTGTACGTTCTCCCTGTGACCGTGTGGGTTTCCACCAGGTGCTCCGGCTTCCTCCCAACAACCCAAAGACGTACATGTTTGTAGGTTAATTGGCTTCGGTAAAAATTGTAATTGTCCCTAGTGTGTTGGACAGTACTAGTGTGTGGGGATCGCCGGTCGGCGTGGACTCGGTGAGCCAAAGGGCCTGTTTCCACGCTGTTACTCAGACCTAAACTAAACAAAACTATTGAACGCTACAAACCAATCACTACATCGGCAACTATGAACTTCTATGGACTGAGTCTTTGGTTGCACTACAAACTTTGGGTTTGCGCTGTTAGGGGCACCCAGTATTAATTTATGTTATCATTCATTATTATATATTTATCTGTATGTTTTTGTGTTAAAGGGCCTTTTAAGCTGGAGCAAGTACTACTTTCATTATTCCATTGCTGGTAGACGTCAAATAAACACTCTTTACACTTCACTCCGTGGCAGCTAATGAGAGCATGGCCAGGGTATATTTCTGGGTGTGACACTGATCTGTCTCAATGCCCCGTAATCATCGGGAACACGGTATAGGAGCATGAAAACTGTAACGTTCAGGTTCAGGAACAGCTGCTTCCATACAACCATTAGGCGATTAAACATTAGATATCGCAGCATAAGGAGCAGAACATCAAAGTTCTGCAACAGCTTCTTCCCACGAGCCATCAGACTCCTGAATGCCATGTAATGGGCTGCCATCATTGTCTATTTATCCTTTTATCCTTTTTATCCATTTTATCCATGTTTATCCTTCTGTTAATTATCGTGTTGCACAGGGAGCCAAATGCAATGGAATTTCGTTTGGAATTGCATATATCGATGTATTTCTAAATGACAATAGAGTTTGTTTGACTTTGACTTTGATGTGTAGGAAGAAACTGCAGATGCTGGTTAAAACCAAAGTTAGACACAAAATGCTGGAGTAACTCAGCGGGACAGGCAGCATCTCTGGAGAGAAGGAACGGGTGACATTTCAGGTTGAGACCCTTCTTCAGACTGATTAAGACTGGCTGTTAAACACTGCAACCTCCAAATATGCTCTGAACTATATAGACCTAGTGGCATTATTTTTGAGTTTGCACTATTATTGTTTATTTAGATTCTTTTTTTTGATATATATACTGAACATTTTTTGACACAAAATGCTGAAACAACTAAGCGGGTCAGGCAGCATCACTGGAGAAACTGAATCTTTGATGTTTCAGGTCAAGACTGAAGAAGGGTCTTGACCTGAAACATCACCTATTCCTTTTCTCCCGAGATGGGGCCTAACCTGCTGAGTTGCTCCAGCATTTTGTGTCTATCTTTGGTATATACTTCTTTCCTCAACACTGAACATTTCAGTTCCTTCCTACACAATAAACATTTTATTTGCTGTTTATTATGGGTTTTACAGTACTATGTGTACATGTCTGTTGTGCTGCTGCAGGTAAGAACTTCATTGTTCCATTTCAGGATATATGACAATAAAACACACTTGACTCGTGAATTCAGGCACAGAATTCTGGCTGCAAACTAGCTAACTAATATTACAAAATACGTGGGAAGGAACTGCAGATGCTGGTTTTCACCGAAGATAGACACAAAGTGCTGGAGTAACTCAGCGGGACAGTGGTGAATTGTATCAGGATTATAAAACTCAGAACCCAAAAAGGCAATGTTAAGGGGCAAGTTTTATCAGAGCATTGATCAAAACAAACCTTTGAAAATATCACCACAGCAATTGTAACCTGTTCAAGAGTTAAGAGTGTTTTATTGTTATATGTCCCAGACCGAACAATGTAATTCTTACTTGCAGCAGCCCCACAGAATATGTAAATATAGTACTCTAAATATAATAACCAAGAAAAAGAAATCAGCATATAATATGTATATATATGTGCATGTATATATATTTTAAACAAACAATAATAGTGCAAAATGACAAAACCAATGCTCCCAAGTCTATGTAGTTCGGAGCTTATTTGGAGGTTGTAGTGTTTAATAGCCTGATGGCTGTAGGAAAGAAGCTGTTCCTGAACCTCAACATTAGTCTTCAGGCTTCTATTTCTTCTTCCTGATGGCAGGAATGAGAGGAGAGCGTGGCCAGGGTGGTGTGGGTCTCTGATGATGCTGGCTGCTTTTTTTGAGGCAGTGACTCCTGCAGATCTCTTAAATAGTAGGGAGGTCAGAACCTGTGATAGACTGGACAGTGTTCACCACCTTTTGCAGGTTGACAAAAGTGCTGGAGAAACTCAGCGGGTGCAGCAGCGCCTATGGAGCTAAGGAAATGGGTAACGTTTCGGCCCGAAACATTGCCGATATCCTTTGCTCCATATATGCTGCTGCACCCGCTGTGTTTCTCCAGCACTTTTGTCTACCTTCAATTTTCCAGCATCTGCAGTTCCTTCTTAAACCTTTTGCAGGCTTCCTGGGCTTTCAAATTGCCGAAATTGCTCGTACAATCAATTGTAAGACTCTAATCAGCGCTCTGATACAGAGCCATCTTATTATATCTTTTCCATTTTTATGCCATTTCATTTTCTAGTCAATTTTTAAACCCACGTACCACGTGCTCCAAACATCACTTGCATGTGGTAATGATTGAAAATTCAGCTTTTTGCAATGGAGGGTCTGTGTACTGTGCCTGTCTGTTTGAAGTAGGCTAACAGGAAGTCTGTCTGTAAACAAAAGCTCATGCAGAGCTTTGTTGACCCTGTCCTCACTCACCGAGTGCCATTCACCCATGGCCCCTGGACCCAGTGACCTCTATCAGCTTGGGTGGCTCACAACCCAACGGTATGAACATTCAATTCTCCAATTTTAGGTTATCTCTAACTCCCCCCCCCCCCCCCCCCTCCCCCAGGGCCCTGGTGAGCCGTGGCTGTATCCTGCCCGCCCGCCCGCCACAGACCCGGGATCCCAGCTGGAGAGACACAGCCGTCGAGCCCGGCCCCTGCTCACCTCGTGCACTGGGCATCAGCGAAGACCAAGGGCCGGCGAGAAGAACCGGGAGGGTCTCACCTCCTGTGTCCTCGAGGCCGGGTGCAGGAGCACCAGACGAGGAGAGGGACGACGGTTCCAGAACGACAGATATGGCTGCAATGGGCCTTTGTAGCCAGCTGCAGCTGGGACTGTAAAATGGTGCCAATATTGGGTCTCTTGCATATAGACTCAGTGGGATACTCTATAGAAGGGTCTCTGAAGAAGGGTCCCGAAACATCACCCATTCCCTTCTCTCCAGAGATGCTGCCTGTCCCGCTGAGTTACTCCAGCATTTTGTGTCTATCTTCGGATGCTCTGTACATTCTGTACTAACTGGGGTAATGTGCACATGCATGGTGATGGTCTTGCTGACCTGTATGTAAAAACATGTATTTCACTGCACCGTGGTATACATGAGAACAAAGACACCATTGAACCATCCTCATCCCCTTTTCCTCCCACACCCCCTTTCTTTGCCCCCCTAACCACCCGTGTCCCACCTGGACGGATACCTGTTTTCCCCTCCCGCTCCCCCTCCCCCGCCCCCCACCTCCCCCTCCCAATCTCCCCCCTCTCCCATCCACTTACTCACCATCAGCAATTTTTAGTGGTAATTGTTCTCAAACCTACATATCTTTAGGATGTCGTGGGAATCTGGAGCACCCAGGGGAAAGTCCCACGGTCACAGGGAGAGTGTGGAAACTCCACATGGATAATAACAGAGGTTGGGATCAAAACTAAGTCTCTGGACTTCTTTTTGCTCACCTTTCCTAATACTTCCCAACATAATTCTAAACAGAGGACTCTCTGATTTACAGGCTTTTCCCAGAGACATACATCGTTCAGTTTAGTTTAGTGGAAACAGGCCCTTCGGCCCACTGAGCCCGCATCGACCAATGACCACCCATGCACTAGTTTTATCCTACACACTATGGGCAATATACAGAAACCAAGTAACCTACAAACCTGCACGTCATTGGAATGTGGGAGGAAACCGGAGCCCCCGGAGAAAACCCACGTGGTCACAGGGAGAATGTAAAACTCCGTACAGACAGCGCCCAAATTCAGGACAAACCTGGTCTCTGGCGCTGTGAGGCAGCAACTCTCCGCTGCGCTACTGTGCTGCTGGAGGATCATAAACAGTGTAAGACGTTCTTTGCTCTGACCAAATCTTGTTCATCTCCCGGCAGAGTGATAGATACAAAAAGCTGCAGTAACTCAGCAGGAGAGAAGGAATGGGTGATGTTTCGGGTCGAGAGCCTTCTTTAGACTGGTTAGAGATAAGGAAAACGAGAGATATAGATGATGATGGAGAGAGATAAAGAACAATGAATGAAAGATATGCAAAAAAGTAACGATGATAAAGGAAATAGGCCATTGTTAGCTGTTTGTTGGGTGAAAATGAGAAGTTAGTGCGACATGGATGTGGGAGGGATAGAGAGAGAGAGAGGGAATGCCAGGGCTACATGCTGAGGGACGCACTGAAGCTTGGTGCAGCCAACGCCAAGGCGCTGTGGGGGAGGACCACAGTCTGGGGTCCTTCCACTGCTGGGCATTGAGGGGCAGAGTCCGGCGGGGACTCCCCTCAAACAAAGGAAAGGATATCACACTAGGGGGCCACTTGAGTGGCAAGGGTGTTTTGTTTAAAGGTAGATCTAAACACTGCTGAGTGTGACACCATTGATTGTATAGACACTGACAATATCTAATAATAATAATAATAATAATAATAATAATAATGATAATGATAATAATAAATACTTTATTGATTCCCTCAGGGAAATTCAGATGTCCAGAAGCCCCCAACCAACAAACCCACACATTCAAAACAAACGCAGGCAGAAAATACATAAAATACAATGTGGACACTGTATCTGCACAGTTTTTGCACAGTTTTTTTGTTTTTTATAGAAAAATGAAGACAGTCTATTTTTGGATAAATATTACTTCCCTACCTAATTCCAAATCAAGACATTTGCAAAACATCACAGAATATTTTATTGCACCAATATAAATTCAAATTGTTGTAGTAATTGACTGTTGCGGTGTTGTGGAGCTATTTTTAATTGTGTGGTTTGACACCAAGTATTAGCACCATCTGGCTGGGTAGATTTTTGAGCTTTTAGAAAGAAATATTTTTAACGTCTTTTTTTTGGGGGGGGGGGGGCAGGGGGAGGGTGAAATTGTCTTTTTTTCTTGTCACTGGTCAATAATGTTTGAAATGGCTGTATGGTAATCCGGTCCGAGAATTAACAGAAGGTTTTGCTTAAAAAGGGAGCTGACACATGAATTGATCATTGCAGCGGTAAAAGATGAAAGGAAGCATAGGAGTGAGATCAGTGGTGAGATCAAGAGCTGGGCTATCTACACTCAGCGATAAGTCAACACACCAGCAGGCACTGACTGCCCCTTCCTGTAAACAGTGAGAGAGCTTAACTCCTTAAGCTTTAAGTCAACAGGTCCTTTAACGGAATAGAAAACAATAGCCCGTCATTTAAATTTCGCCTTTATAGTGCCTTTGCCCTTTATTATGAGACAGATGGACCACAATTCTTAACAAGGCTTTATTGAGATAGCACCAGGGATGCTCCATAGTGCTTTAATGTTCTTGTTTAGAGCAGGATGTGTTTGCACTAGAGGCAGTTCAGGTTGATTCCTGAACTGGGCGAGTAATTGTTTAATGGTTCATTGGTTCTTTTACTGTCACACGTGTAAACGCACAGTGGAATTCTTTTCTTCGCTAGGTCCAGAACAATATTGCCTTACTTAAACGCTTCCTTGATTAACACTTCAGCAGTAAAAGACACAAAATGCCGGAGTAACTCAGCGGGCCAGGCAGTATCTCTGGAGAACATAGATAGCTGATCTTCACTCAAATATACTTGGACCATTTCCGACATTTCCCTACCATTCCTTGACCTCACCATCTCTATTGCAGGTGACACACTCCTGACTGACATCCACTACAAACCAACTGACTCCCACAGCTACCTGGACTACTCTTCCTCCCACCCTGCTTCCTGTAAGGACTCCATCCCCTATTCCCAATTCCTCCGACTACGCCGCATCTGCTCCCAGGATGACATGTTCCACACCAGGTCATCGCAAATGTCCTCGTTCTTCAGAGAACGGGGTTTCCCCTCCCCCACTATCGATGAGGCTCGCACCAGGGTCTCCTCCATACCCCGCAACACTGCCCTCTCTCCCCATTCCCCCACTCACAACAAGGGCCGAGTCCCCCTGGTCCTCACCTTTCACCCCACCAGCCAGCGCATACAACAGATAGTCCTCCGCCAGTTTCGCCACCTCCAACGTGACCCCTCCACTCGCCACATCTTCCCATCTCCCCCCCTATCTGCCTTCCGCAAAGACCGCTCCCTCCGCAACTCCCTCGTCAATTCTTCCATTCCCTCCTGCTCCACTCCTTCCCCGGGCACTTTCCCTTGCAACCGCAAGAGATGCTACACTTGTTCCTTCACCTCCCCCATCCACTCCTTTCAGGGACCCAAGCAGTCATTCCAAGTCCGACAGAGGTTCACCTGCACCTCCTCCAACCTCGTCTACTGCATCCGTTGCTCCAGATGCCAGCTAATCTACATCGGTGAGACCAAGCGGAGGCTAGGCGATCGTTTCGCCGAACACCTCCGCTCGGTCCGCAATAACCAACCCGACCTCCCGGTGGCTCAGCACTTCAACTCCCCCTCCCACTCCGTATCCGACCTCTCGGTCCTGGGCCTCCTCCATGGCCAGAGTGAACAACACCGCAAGTTTGAGGAACAACATCTCATATTCCGCTTGGGGAGTCTGCATCCTCTGGGCTTAAACATTGAATTTTCTCAATTCTGTTAACCCAGACTGCTCCTTTCCCCCCACCCCCCCACCTCTCCCTCAGCCCTCGGGCCCTGACATTCCTTCTCCATCTCCCCCCCCCCCCCCCCCCCCCACCCCCCAAGTCGCACTAGCTTCTCATTTTCACACCAGAAACAGCTTACAATGGCCTGCTTTCCTTATCACCAATACTTTTTTGCATATCTTTCACTCATTGTTCTTGCTTTATCTCTCCATATCACTGTTTATATCTCTCGTTTTCCTGATCCCTGACCAGTCTGAAGAAGGGTCTCGACCCGAAACGTCGCCTATCTCCTTCACTCCTTAGATGCTGCTGCACCCGCTGAGTTTCTCCAGCTTTTTGTGTAACCCTCGATTCTCCAGCATCTGCAGTTCCTTCTTTAACACTTTGTCTACTCCACTGCGATATCTCCTCAAGGTATGCCTACTTTGAAGAAGTTCTCCTCCTCCCTACGAAGACAGTTTCACAACCTCCTCTCTAACTGCTCCCCCTCTGTGATATCCCCTTCCCTCAAACTCTACGACCACATCCTCACCCAGACTCGATACCACAGCCACATCTGCTTCCTCGGGGCCTGCCTGCGCCTCCACCTCATACCTCGTGGATTCCAGCTCCAATTCCCTGCCTCCCAGTTTGGACCCCAGCCGGACTATCGGTATCGACTGGCCATCCGCCGCCACACTGTGCAATTCTCCAACCGGGCATTAAGATCCACCCTGATTGCAATGCGCCGGCACCAGCAGGACCTCGCATTGGCTCTCCCGAATCTTCGGGCCTCACTTACCCAGACCTGCAACGGACCCCAACTACACTACATCCTCCGGAAGATCCACCGCTTCAATCAGCAATTCCTGTCCCATCTTACCTCCACCAAGGACCTGAAGTTAGCCCGCCTCCAGGCCGTTCCAGCTAACGACAATCCCCCGACTCGACCGCCCGCAGGCCCCGGGCCCCAACTCTGGCCCGTGCCTCCGGCCTGAGTCCCCCGACGCCATCTTGGCCACCAGGAGCACCTCCAGGACTCACCAGGACGCCGCCTTCGCCGACCTTCACGCCGATGCCGCCGCCGACCTCCACCTGCCTACCGATGCCGCCCAGCCCCGCTGCCTGCCCGGTAATTCTGTTTATCTCACCCTCCCCGATTCCACCGCCCATCACCAGCACAACGCGACTGCCGAACCTCGCCATCCGCCGGGACCACCTACCCTCATCGCCGCACCGGGCCCATCCAGCATCGCCGTTGTACTGGGCCCGCCGAAGACCACAGCCGCACCCGCCTCCCCTTGCATCGCCGCCGGACCGAGCCTACAGAGCATCGGCGCCGCACCCGCCTCACCTTGCATCGCCGCCGGACCGGGGCCCCCCCGAACATGGCCGCCGCACCGCACCCCACTCATCTCGCCGCCTCACCGGGCGGGCTGAACCTTGCTGCCCCACCGACCACTCGCCCACCGGGACCACCCACGCATCGCCCGCCGACCCCGACTCCACTGCCCGCGGACTCCTACCTTCGGGCCCGCCGACCCGCGACATTCCACCGCCCTCCAGCAGCCCGCAGCCGTCGCCTCACCTACAGACTGGACTGTGCAGCGGGCCTGAAGCCTCCACGTTGCTCACTCCTCCCACCTCTCTGTTGCTAACGGCACTGGGTCCTAGTGCCCGTCTCCCCAGCCCCGGTGACTTCAGTGGCTATTCCACTGGGTCTTCCCCATCCCCCTCCTACCATGTAACCCCCGCTCTTTCACACCCACATCACAGCCCCCATATCCCCCCACCCCCTGACCACCCTCCACCCCCCCACCACACTACACCCCGTCCTCAGTCCACTCACCTGCCTTCCTCCAGCCACAACCCCCATCCCTGCCGTGTGTTCACCATCCCCCCGGACCTCCCCCTCTCCGACACCGAAAGATCGGTCCTCAGCAGAGGTCTTACCTTTGTCCCCCTCCGTCCCCACCTCAATGAGTTCCGTGCCCACCACGACTTGGAGCTCTTCTACCGTCGCCTCCGCCTCACAGCGTTTTTCCACGGGAACAAGTCCTCGCCCCCCACTGATGATCCCTTTTCCTGTCTCCCACGTACCCCCTCCTCGTGGACCCCCCCTCGTGGCCCTCCAGCTTTAGAACTATTTATACAAAACTGCCGTCGGGACATCAACCGCCTCGACTTCTCCACTCCCCTGTCTCACTCCAATCTCTCCCCCTCCGAACGTACGGCCATCGACTCACTCCGCAACAACCCAGACTGGGTTATCAAACCCGCCGACAAGGGAGGTGCCGTGGTAGTCTGGCGCGTCGATCTCTACAAAGCAGAGGCCACGCGCCAACTCTCGGACACCTCCTCCTACTTACCCCTGGACCATGACCCCACTGACGAGCACCAGGCCACCATCTCGAGCACCATAACCGGCTTCATTAACTCCGGCTCCCTACCCCCCCGAGCCTCCAACCTCATCGTTTCCCAGCCCCGCACAGCCCGATTTTACCTTCTCCCCAAAATCCACAAACCCGACTGCCCCGGCAGACCCATTGTCTCTGCCTGTTCGTGCCCCACCGAACACATTTCCACATACCTTGACTCCATCCTATCCCCCTTTGTTAAATCCCTCCCCACCTATGTTCAAGACACCTCAGACACTCTCCGTCGGCTCCGCACATTCCGTTGTCCAGGCCCCCATCCTCTCATCTTCACCATGGACGTCCAGTCACTATACACCTGCATCCCCCACCAGGATGGTCTCAAAGCCCTCCGGTACTTCCTCGACCAGAGGAGCAACCCATACCCATCCACTGACACCCTCCTCCGCCTAGCGGAGTTGGTCCTTACCCTAAACAACTTCTCTTTTGACTCCTCCCATTTCCTCCAAACACAAGGCGTAGCTATGGGCACACGCATGGGCCCTAGCTACGCCTGCCTCTTTGTCGGGTACGTCGAACAATCTTTGTTCTCGACGTACCAGGGCCCCACCCCCGACCTTTACCTCCGTTACATTGACGACTGCTTTGGTGTCACCTCCTGCACCCACGCAGAACTGACTGACTTTATCCATTTCACCACCAACTTCCATCCGGCACTCAAATATACTTGGACCATTTCCGACATTTCCCTACCATTCCTTGACCTCACCATCTCTATTGCAGGTGACACACTCCTGACTGACATCCACTACAAACCAACTGACTCCCACAGCTACCTGGACTACTCTTCCTCCCACCCTGCTTCCTGTAAGGACTCCATCCCCTATTCCCAATTCCTCCGACTACGCCGCATCTGCTCCCAGGATGACGTGTTCCACACCAGGTCATCGCAAATGTCCTCGTTCTTCAGAGAACGGGGTTTCCCCTCCCCCACTATCGATGAGGCTCGCACCAGGGTCTCCTCCATACCCCGCAACACTGCCCTCTCTCCCCATTCCCCCACTCACAACAAGGGCCGAGTCCCCCTGGTCCTCACCTTTCACCCCACCAGCCAGCGCATACAACAGATAGTCCTCCGCCAGTTTCGCCACCTCCAACGTGACCCCTCCACTCGCCACATCTTCCCATCTCCCCCCCTATCTGCCTTCCGCAAAGACCGCTCCCTCCGCAACTCCCTCGTCAATTCTTCCCTTCCCTCCTGCTCCACTCCTTCCCCGGGCACTTTCCCTTGCAACCGCAAGAGATGCTACACTTGTTCCTTCACCTCCCCCATCCACTCCTTTCAGGGACCCAAGCAGTCATTCCAAGTCCGACAGAGGTTCACCTGCACCTCCTCCAACCTCGTCTACTGCATCCGTTGCTCCAGATGCCAGCTAATCTACATCGGTGAGACCAAGCGGAGGCTAGGCGATCGTTTCGCCGAACACCTCCGCTCGGTCCGCAATAACCAACCCGACCTCCCGGGGTGGCTCAGCACTTCAACTCCCCCTCCCACTCCGTATCCGACCTCTCGGTCCTGGGCCTCCTCCATGGCCAGAGTGAACAACACCGCAAGTTTGAGGAACAACATCTCATATTCCGCTTGGGGAGTCTGCATCCTCTGGGCTTAAACATTGAATTTTCTCAATTCTGTTAACCCAGACTGCTCCTTTCCCCCCACCCCCCCACCTCTCCCTCAGCCCTCGGGCCCTGACATTCCTTCTCCATCTCCCCCCCCCCCCCCCCCAAGTCGCACTAGCTTCTCATTTTCACACCAGAAACAGCTTACAATGGCCTGCTTTCCTTATCACCAATACTTTTTTGCATATCTTTCACTCATTGTTCTTGCTTTATCTCTCCATATCACTGTTTATATCTCTCGTTTCCCTGATCCCTGACCAGTCTGAAGAAGGGTCTCGACCCGAAACGTCGCCTATCTCCTTCACTCCTTAGATGCTGCTGCACCCGCTGAGTTTCTCCAGCTTTTTGTGTAACCCTAGCTGATCTTCTAGTTCGGGAATCTTCTTGGTCCAACCTGGAACACCAACTATCCATATCTTCCATAGATGCTGCCTGACCCATTGAGTTGCTCCAGCACTTCGTGTCTTTTTTTATAAACCAGCATCTGCAGCTCCTTGTGTCTACACTTCAACAGGTTAGGTTTGTCTAAAGAAGGGACCTGAAACGTCAGTTATCCATGTTCTCCAGAGATGCTGCCTGACCCGCTGAGTTACTACAGCACTTTGTGTCATTTTTGTGTAAACAAGTATCTGCAGTTTCTTGTGGTTCCTGTAGCATCTCATAGTCCGTCTACACCCAATGAACTTTGAAGAGTCTTGACCCAAAATGCCACCTATTCCTTTTCTCCAGAGATGCTACCTGACCCGCTGAGTTATTTTAGCTGAAGAAGGGTCTCGACCAGAAACGTCGCCTATCTCCTGCGCTCCTTAGATGCTGCTGCACCCACTGAGTTTCTCCAACTTTTTGTGTAACCCGCTGAGTTATTTTGTGTCTATCTTTGGTTTAAACCAGCATCTGCTGTTCCTACCTACACATTGAATTCTCCAACTGCAGGGGATCCTTGCTCCCTGCCCTCCGCTCACTCTCCTGATCGAGGAAGATTCTCTTCTCTCCCACCTGCTTCCATCTGGTGCATAGACAGGTACATGGATAGGATAGGTTTGGAGGGATATGGACCAAGTGCAGGCAGGTGGGACTAGTGCAACTGGGACATGTGGGCTGGTGTGGGCAAGTTGGGCCGAAGGGCCTGTTTCTGCACTGTATCACTCTGTGACTCTATACGCCACCCACACATTGTACTGACTGTGCCTCCTATCACTTGCCCTACTGCTTCCTTCTGCCCATCATCACTCGATTGCATGGTTCCACTTGTCACCCCCCCCTTACATTAGACTCCAGCATCTGCTGCCTGCAGCATCACTGATGAACTATGAATGGAAATGATCAATGTGGGCCATCAGTGAGCGGTCATTCTACTGACTTTGCGATGGAAAGAACATCGTTGATAAAACATCTCAAGTTCCAGTCATTGGCCATTCCGTCTCCTTTAATTGAATTGGTAGCTCTGCTTCTCTCTCCACACATATTGCTATTTCCAACATTTTCTGTTTTTATTTCACAATTTTAGCAATAGCCATATTTTCCAGTAACTGCAGTCATTTAATTTAGTTTAGAGTAGTTTAGAGATGCAGTGCAGAAACAGGCCCTTCGGCCCACCAAAACCAGGCTGACCAACAATCACCCATAGACTTGTTCTATCCTACACACTAGGGGCAATTTACAAAGCCAATTAACCTACAAATCTGCATGTTTTGAGATGTGGGAGGAAACCGGAGCACCCGGAGAAAACCCACGTGGTCACAGGGAGAATGTGCGAACTCCATACAGACATCACCCGTAGTCAGGATTGAACCCAGATCTCTGGTGCTGTAAGGCAGCAACTCCGCATTTCTCATTTCTCTGCTTTGAAGGTGGCGGTGGACGGAGAAGAAGTTCAATGCTGAGGGCTCACCTCGCATTCCCTCGGAGGAGCTCCGGGAGACCTGAGGTGAACTGCAGGAGGCACTCCGGTCCACGGACTCAGAGTGGAGTCTGCGGGAGGCGAGAGGCGGGCACCGACCACAGGTTGATTTGTCCGTGGAGCGGTCTGAGTTTACTGGAATGGTCCCAGAGATGAGGGACTCATGGATAAACTGAAGCATGACTTGTTCCGCTGAGACACGGCGAGTTACTCCAGCATTTTGTGTCTATATTTAGTATAGACCCGCATCTGCAGTTCCTTCCTTAACACTCTCTCACCTATATCCACCTATCACTTATGGGCATAAAGTTCCCGAAACTGCCTCAGAGGGCGGTGGAGGCAGGTTCCCTGGATGCTTTCAAGAGAGAGCTAGATAGGGCTCTTAAAAATAGTGGAGTCAGGGGATATGGAGAGAAGGCAGGAATGGGGTACTGATTGGGGATGATCAGCCATCATCACATTGAATGGCGGTGCTGGCTCGAAGGGCCGAATGGCCTACTCCTACACCTATTTTATATTGTCAATTGTCTATAGAAACGTCACTGCATTACGTTTGCAAGGGATGTTGCCTGACCCGCTGCGTTACTCCAGCACTTTGTTTTCTTATGTGTAAACCAGCATCTGCAGTTCCTTGTTTCTGCACCTATCACTTGCCAGGCTTTGTGCCACCTCCCCGTCTCCCAGCTTTCTCCCAACTAGTACAATCAGTCTGACCTGCTTAATTACCCTAACACTTATATCCTTTTTATGATTTAAAACATTTCCATCGAAGGCATCTCAACACACTTGAGAACAACCCCAGTATAGTGACTTGGAAACTGAGTCACGCCGAGACCAAAGCTGGTTGATATAAAATATCTAGGAAGGATCTGCTGATGCTGGTTTATACCGAAGATAGACACAAAATGCTGGAGTAACTCTGCGGGTCAGGCAGCATCTCTGGAGAAGAAGATTAGTTGTCGTTCCGGGACAGATTGAAAGTAGAGGCAGGTGGGAGGTGGGGAAATAAACTGGAGGCAAGTAAACGTCAGAACAAGTCAGGGCTGGCAAAAGATGACCCCAGGACAGGTGGAACCCATAATGGGCCATTGTTGGCTGGGGAAGGTGCGGTAACCAGAGGGATATGAGAATGCAACCAGTGGAACTGGTCGGATAACAAGGGCGAGGGAGGGGGAGAGAGTGGGGAGGGAGCGCGAGTTACTGGTTATCATTCATCAGGACAAACGGAACTTCTCTTGGAAACGCCCGCAATAGAATCTACCCAAACTCAAAGTACAACATGTTTTTATAATCTTCTAAACAAAGATAATAGCAGGTGATTCAACTCAATTCAATAGCTACAATGACATCATTTACTTCAATATTTTGAGTCTGACAAATGGCTCCATTGAATTATATGTTTACAATGGGCTCATACTCTAACTGACTGGACACCTCTGAGTGTTCAAACAAGGGCAGCGCAGAGGCACAGCAGTAGAGTTGCTGCATTACTACGCCAGAGACCCGGGTTCGACCCTGACTATGGGTGCTGTCTATGCAGAGTTTGTACGTTTTCCCTGTGACCGCGTGGGTTTTCTCCGGCTGCTCTGGTTTCAAGGTTTCAAGGTCAGTTTATTGTCACATGTACCATTAAGGTGCACCTCACACACTCCAAAGACCTACAGGTTTGTCGGTTAATTGGCTTCGGTAAAAAAATTGTAGAAACATTTGGTAAAAACATTTGGCCTATACCCCTCTAAACCTGTCCTATCCATGTACCTGTCCAAATGTCTTTTAAAAATTATGATAGTACCTGCCTCAACTATCTCTTCTGGTAGCTCATTCCATACACCCACCACCCTTTGAGTAGATTTCTTAAGGAAAGACATTCTTGCCATGGAGGGAGCACAGAGAAGGTTCACCAGACTGATTCCTGGGATGGCAGGAATTCCATATGAAGAAAGACTGGATAGACTCGGCTTGTACTCGCTGGAATTTAGGAGATTGAAGGGGGTTCTTATAGAGACTTACAAAATTCTTAAGGTGTTGGACAGGCTAGATGCAGGAAGATTGTTCCCGATGTTGCGGAACTCCAGAACAAGGGGTCACAATTTAAGGATAAGGGGGAAGTCTTTTAGGACCGAGATGAGAAGATCATTTTTCATGCAGACAGTGGTGAGTCTGTGGAATGCTCTGCCACAGAACGTAGTTGAGGCCAGTTCATTGGCTATATTTGTGAGGGAGTTAGATGTGGCCCTTGTGGCTAAAGGGATCAGGGGGTATGGAGAGAAGGCAAGTACGGGATACTGAGTTGGATGATCAGCCATGATCATATTGAATGGCGGTGCAGGCTCGAAGGGCCGAATGGCCTACTCCTGCATCTATTTTCTATGATTCTATGAAATGTTACATCTCAGGTTCCTATTAAATCTTTCCCCCCTCATCACAATCCTGACCTCGGGGGCTGTCTGCGTGGAGTTTGCATGTTCCTTAGACCCAATGAAATTACTTTGAAGTGTGGCTGCAACTCCTTGGTTCACTCCCCCCTTCCCCTCACTTTTCCCGCCCTTGTCCCTCTTCCTCCACTAAAAGTTGGTAAGCCAGATCCACATTTTGCAAAGATGCATCCCTCCTTCAATCACACCGTCTCTAGCCAACAATTGGTCTAACAGGGAGCAGGGAACCATCCTACCTGAGGCCACCTGTTGCTGACCCTGATATGTCCTGGTCGTTTCTTGCTTCCAGTTACATCCTTCCCCCCCACCCCCACCCCCACCCAACTGCCCGAACAAGGATCCCGACCCAAAACGTAATCTATCCATATTCTCCAGAGATGCGGCCTGATCCACTGAGTTACTCCAGCAATTTGTGCCTGCCTTCGGTATAAACCAGCATCTGCAGTCCCTTCCTACACAATACAACATCCTATTTTTTCCACCAAATCTGATTCACTAAAACTGGAACAGTCAGTTAATAGCTTTATTTATCCTAACCTGATCTAGTATATCAATCAACAATTTGTTCGACGGCTCATCTCTTCTACAGTTTACAAAAGAACAATTGATATTTTCCTGAAATAAAGACACAAAGTGCTGGAGTACGCTAGTTCTATCCTACACACTAGAGACAATTTACAGAACCCAATTAACCTACAAACTTGCAAGCTGAACACTCTAACCTGAAGAATGGTCTGAAGAAGGGTCTCGACCCAAAAAGTAATCTACTGTATTCCTTTTCTCCAGAGATGCTGCCTGATTCGCTGAGCTACTCCAGCGTTTTGTCTATCTCCGGTGCATCTGCATTTCCTTCCTACATGCTCTAACCTGAAAGCTCCACACAAACAGCACCTGAGGTCAGGATTGAACCCGGGTCTCTGGCGTTAAGAGGTAGCAACTAGACCAACTGCTCCACTGTGCCGACCCTTCATTTATGTCTTCATTCAGAAACGGAATGAGGCCATTTAGCCCTTAAGCTGAATTGGATCATGGCAATGCCATATCTTACCTCCACTTAACCGCTTTCATTCTGATATTTTAAATACTCATGACAAACAAAATGTAAACAGCTTTTCTATATTTCTACTACCCAGGTCATGTTCTGACCCTGCGTTGCAATTACAGCCACATCTTTCCCCAACACTTGCAAGCTTCACCATCTTGACCCATGTGGAGTCCAGCTCTTATTCCAGGCCTCCCAGTTTGGGCAAAACCAGGATCTAAGGAACCTACACTCCATCCACCTCTTCTTGCAACATGTTGTTCCCACTGTGTTTTACACATTCTCCGCCATCCGCCTCCACCTTCTGGCCCTCGCTCAGTCACTCCTGCCACTCCAAGTCCTGCTCTCCCAGAGAACCTGCCCATTCCCTCCACATTTGCTGCATGACCCATGCAGTTCCTCCAGCACTTTGTGTTTTGCTCAAGATTCCAGCATCTGCAGTTCCTTGTGTCTCCTTTCTACTATCCACGACTTATCGAGAGAATGCGTTTTCTATTCCACTATGTATAAAGTGGTGTAACACTGTATGTTTTAGGGGCAACATAATGGCGCAATGCCAGAGACCCGTGTTCGACACTGTCTATGGGTGCTGTCTGTTCAGAGTTTGCACGTTCTTCCTGTGACCGCATGGGTTTTGTCCAGGTGCTCCAGTTTCCTCCCACATACCAAAGATATGCAGGTTTGTTGGTTAATTGGCTTCTGTAAATTGCCCCTAGTGAGTAGGATGCAAACGTGGGATAACGTAGAACTAGTGTGAACGGGTGATCAATAGTTGGTGTGGATTCGGTGGGCCGAAGGGCCTGTTTCAGCGCTGTAACTCTAAAACTAAAAAAATAAATCTGAAGTACCTTGAGTCTCCTTTCTACTACCCATGACTTACAGAGAAAAGATTAGGTGCTTATCTATTCCATTGCGTATACAATGATGTAACATCATACGTAAGCTCCCGTCTCTCCTTTGCTCGTACGGAGGGTGACTCATTCGATAATGAACACTCTGATTACCAAACCTGCCCTACCCACATGTTTAGGAAATGGTCACTGCATTTTGCTCCTGATGACAACGTGCTCAAATATTTCCAAGAATCACTCAGAGTTCATGCGCAATACTTTGTTTTGAGTGACTATTTGATTCCGTGATTGGTGATGCTATCTGTGATTTAGCACAGACACGCGATCGATGAAATCTGATAACTGTGTCACCAGGCAGTTACTATTACAACATCCATACAAAGCTGAATTCTTTCACGATTTCTGTGTGACCCATTGCCTGGGCAAACTAGTACATTATTGGATTCGATTTAGTAAACTAGCCTACAGATGCGCCGTTGAAAGCATTTTATCGGGATGCATCACAACATGGTTTGGGAACAGCTCCATCCAAGACCGCAATTGAATTGATTTGAATTGAATACTTGATTGTCACACGTGACAAGTTTGCTTGCATACCCAAATCTGAAGAAGGGTCTCGGCCCGAAACATCACCTATTCCCTCGCTCCATAGATGCTACCTCACCCGCTGAGTTTCTCCAGCATTTTGTCCACCCTCGATTTTTCCAGCATCTGCAGTTCTTTCTTAAACAAGGTATGCAATAGTTGCCACATAAAGGGCAATGACAACGTTACAAAGTATCCCGTGCCAGGTCCTCCCTTGTTGTCCCCTCCCCCCCCTTCACTGGGTCCTCCTTTATTCCTCCACCTTCCCCCTCCCTCACGGCGCAGGAAATTGTAGAGAATTGTGGACATAGTCCAGACCATCACACAAACCAACCTCCCTTCCATTGACTCCCTTTACACCTCACGCTGCCATGGCAAGGCCACCTGCATTATCAAGGACAAGTCGCATCCCGGCCACTGCATCTTCTTCCCTCTCCCATCAGGCAACAGGTATAGAAGTGTGAAAATGCAGATTCAGGGACAGTTTCGTCCCAGCTGTTATCAGGAAACTGAACCATCCCTACCAACAACTAGCGAGCAGTCCTGAATCACTATCTACCTCATTGGAGACCCTCTTTCTATCTTTGATCAGACTTTACTGGCTTTATCTTGCTCTAAATGTTATTCACTCTATCATATATATCTGTATCATCCCCTGTATCATTCCCTTTATCATGCATTTATGGACTTTGGACACTGAAGTAATGACGGAAGCTCTGTGGCCAACTTGTCCAGTCCAAGGTCCACAAAAAAGAATCAGGCAATTAGCAGCTTTCAATTGGACACAAAGTGCTGGAGTAACTCAGCCTGTCCATGTTCTCCGGAGATGTTGCCTGACCCACTGTTGGTTCAGCACTTTGTGTCCTGTTGTGTAAACCAGCATCTGCTGTTCCTTGTTTGTACATCAGCCTTCAATTATTGGGTTGTCAGTGATGGTCAAGATGTGGAGAAAACCCTTCAGTATACAAAGCAAAGACTGTGAAAAGGAAATACAAGGAACTGCGGGTGCTGGTTTCTACAAAAAAACACAAAGTGCTGGAGTAATTCAATGGGCCAGGCAGCATCTCCAGAGAACGTGGAGAGGTAACATTTCAGATAGGGACTCTTCTTCAGACTGAAAAACGGATCCGACCGGAAATGTCACCTATTCCTTTTTTTCAGAGATGCTGCCTGACCTACTGAGTTATTCCAACATTTTGGGTCTATCTTCAGTATAAACCAGCATCTGCCGTTCCTTCCCACACATTTCAGATCGGAACCCTTCTTCAGACTGATGATGGTGGTGGAGGGGAGAAGAAAGCTGGAGGGGAGGAGGGGCAGGGCAAAGCCTAGTTGGTGATAGGGGTTTTGAGGGAAAGGCTGGAGAATGGGGTTGAGAGGGAAAGATAGATCAGCCATGATTGAATGGTGGATTAGACCTGATGGGCCGAATGGCCTAATTCTGCTCCTGGAACTTATGAATACCTCTAAGTGGGCATTTTCTGCCCATGAGAAATTAGGAGATAGTGAATCTCCCACAATTTACAAATGTTGACAGAACCAATGAAGTTGCCAAGGGCACGAGTTGTGACCCGTGAACTTTGTGCTTTGCTTCACATTAAAAAGTCACTGCAATTTGCAGAGAGGAGTGATTTATGGCCCGAATGTTGGGTCATTGCCCAGATATGTAGTCATATCTCATTAACAGTAACACTCATGTCACACATTCTGGTCAAACAAGTCTGCTGTTGCTGTGAGAGATAGTCCCAGGAATTCATGGCGATTTGCGCTGGTGCAATGTGTATTCTCAGCAACGACAGTGAAACCCTTCAAGAGCTCCCTCTGTTGGTCTCGTTGGACATTACATTTCTCAGACAATCAAATCTGATTATCAGACAGCAAAAAACAAAGTGCTGAAGGAACTCAGCTGGTCAGGCAGCATCTGTGGAGGGAAATGAACAGGCAATGTTTCAGGACCAGAGAAAATCCACGCGGTCACAGGGAGAACGTACAAACACCATAAAGACAGCACCATGTAGTCAGGATTGAATATGGGTCACTGGCACAGTAAAGGGCCTGTCCCACCAGCATGCAATTCTATGCGATGAGCGCGACCTAACGTGGTCGCTTGAGCTGTCCAGCGTCGCGGGGCCGGTCCCACTTCGATTGCCGGAGCCGTGCGGAATTGTGCGGAGTTCGTCCCGACATCGCGCGGGGCTCCGAAAAACTGACTATGTTCAAACATTCCGCGCGGCAACGGCTTGTCAGCTCCCAGTCGCCTTAACGCATTACACACCGCCTCGACGTCGTGCCTCCGTGACCCTCTCTGTAGGTGCCTCCATGACCCTCTATGTGTGTGGCTCCGTGGCCCTCTGTGTGTGTGCCTCTGTGCCCCTCTCTGTGTGCCCCTCTCTGTCCTGGCAAACTTACCTTTAAGACTTCGCTCTTTTAAGAAGTTCGCCTCACTTTGCGCCGCATTGCGCCACTCACCCGACCTCCGCGTGGCCCTCGCTGCCGGTTTGGTCGCGCTTGCCGCATGCAGGTGCATGCTGGTGGGAACGGCCCTGTACAGGGGATCACCCGACCTCCGCGCGGCCCCCGCTTCTAGTTTGATCGCGCTCATTGCATTGAATTGGATGCTGGTAGGACAGGCCCTTTTGTCAGCGACTCTACTGCTGTGCCACATTGCCGCCCCTTCTGCACTCTACCATTTACTTTGCTCTAACCTTTGTACTTGAGTTTGGCTTGATTGCATTTACAGCACCTGAATCATCCTATCAACAACTAGAGTGGTCCTGAGCTACCATCTACCTCATTAGAGACCCTCAAGCTGCCTTTAATTGGACTTTTCTGGACTTTATCTTGCACTAAATGTTATTCCCTTTATCCAGAATCTGTACACTATGGATGGACGGCTCGATTGTAATCATGTATTGTCTTTCCGCTGACTGGTTAGCACACAACAAAAAGCTTTTCACTGTACCTCGGTACACATGACAATAAACTAATCTAAACTATTATGTGATTTGATTGAATAGGATGCAAACAAAAGCTTTTCACTGTACCTCGATACACGTCACAATAATAAACCTAAACCAAAGCAGACTAGACTTGAGTTTAGAAGAATGAGGTGTGATCTCATTGCAGGGTTCCCATCACAGAGATGCCTTGAGCCAGGGATCGCATGTCTAAATGAGAGATTGGTTAGGCCAGACCATTGGATCGAAGATCTCGGAGAAAACCTACACAGTCCCAGGGAGAAGATACATACTCTGTACGGACAGCATCCGTAGTCGGGATCGAACCCTAGGCCCCAGCACTGCCAGCGCTGTAAGGCAGCAACTCTACCACTGTGCCATTGTGCAAGTTTAGGCCAGAGCTGAGGAGATTTCTCCATTTAGAATGCAGCGAATCTCTGGAATTCTCCAACTAAAAGGGCGGTGTAGGTTTAGGATCTACGTAGGGTCAAGACTGAGATATAGAGACTCAGGGAATCGATTGATATGGAGTTAGTTGAAGAAAGTAGTGCTGAGAAAAGAACAACCATGGTTTTATTGCACAGATACACAAGGCCAAATGGCCTATTCTTGTTTCAACTACATATGCTTACGTTGCACCATTATGGTTGGCTGTTAACTGCAACGAGAAGCAACAAGTAAATGTGGCATTGTCAGGGGGTGCCCACATCTTGCAAATCAACGAATAAAATAAAAACAAGAAATGTACAAAGAGCAGGTCATAACCCAGTCCCCAATTCAATATATCTTGGCTGAACTCATAACACTGTCCCACTTTTCTGTGGGTGTGGGGGTGCGAAGGGGTGCAGGAAAGAATGCTGGGAGAGAGGTGGGGCTGTACAAAGTCTGGCCACAGGTAAACACAGGTGAGGGCTGCTTTAAATCACCCAGGCTCACTATCACATTTTAATAACCTTTGTTTCAACCATCTGCCATAAATCATAAACCCCCCTCGTCTGTATCAACCTATACCCACTATGCTCTATCCTGTCTCTCCTCTTTTCTGGCTTTCTTCTCCCAGCCCCCCCTCCCAACAATCAGTCTGGAGTAACTCAGCGGGTCAGGCAGCGCCTCTGGAGAAAAAGGATGGATCGGGTCAGTGGCCAGAAGCATTGAGTCTGTTTCTCTCTCTTGCTGCCTGCCCTGCCGAGTTTTCCAGCCTCGCTCTGTTCCTCTTACATATTTTCAGCAGCTGTGGGGTCCTGCCTTTTCAAAGCTATTTTAAAATCTCTGGCAGAAGGTTAAATGTCAGTCAGGATCTGGGCTACAACCCCCTGAATGCTCTTCACCTCAGTGCTACAAGAACTTTCACGTCCATCTGACAGAACAGTAAAAGTCTCAGTTGAACATCCCCTTTGAACGACTGAGGTGATAATTGAGGATGGGTCAGGAAGGAAATGGATCCAGCTTCCTGATGTAGGACTGGGAATAGTTTACCTTTGAGAGGAAGGAGGAAATTGCAAACAGCCATCTTGCGAGACAAAACACTTAACTTGAAAGGCTGTGAGTATTCACCTACAGTTTACCCCACTGGATGTAAAGGCACACACTTTGAGGACTGCCAAATTCTCATGTGAATGACATCAGGAAAAACTAATTGCCAGAATTGTCCCCCTTATTTTCCAGAGTGATGCCTGGCTTAAGGAGTAACAAGGAGAGGTTGGACGAACCTCCTCTTGAGCGGCACGGTGGTGCTGCGGCAGAGCTGCTGCCTCACAGCGCCAAAGACTATGGGTGCTGTCTGTGGGGAGTTTGTACGTTCTCCCCACAAAGGCCACGGGAGTTTTCTCTGGGTGCTCTGGTTTCCTTCCACATTCCACAGATGTGTAGGTTTGTAGGTTAATTGGCGTCAGTAAAAAATGGCCCGCATCGTGTAGGAGGCGAAAGTAGGATAACGTAGAACTCGTGTAGGGAAAGAATAATGGGGGGCGTGGACTCGGTGGCCTGAAGGGTCTGTTTCCCCACTATATCTCGTCGCCGAACTAATCTAAAAACTAGAGGGCATGGCGAGAGGGGCAAACAAATCTCAAAAACAAAGTGAGAGGGGCAAAGTTTAAAGGAGACGTGCGGGTAAAGTATTGCCAAGGGTATTGCCAATACACTGCCAAGGATGATGGCAGAAACAGATACAACAGTGGTGCGTAAGAGAGTTTGAGATAGGCACATGGACATGCAGACGATGCAGGGATATGGATCATATGCAGGCAGGTAAGAGTTGGTCTTGGCATCATGTTTGGCAGTGGCATTGTGGGCCGAAGGGCCTTTTTCAGTGATGTACTGTTCTATATCCCTGGGATCTCTATCCTTTTTCTCCAGAGATGCTGTCTGGCCCGCTGAGTTACTCCAGTACTCTGTGCCTATCTTTGGTATTAACCAGCATCTGCAGTTATTTGTTTCTGCTTCTCTGGAGAACATGGATTGGTGATGTTTTGGGTCAAGATTCTTCTTCAGTCTGAAGAAGGGTTCCAAAGCAAAATGTCACCTACCCATGTGCTCCAGAGATGTTGACCTGCTGAGTTACTCCAGCACCTTGTGCCCTTTACAGTTTTAAAGGAAGTAATTACAGAAATTAATCAGTGAGGATTATATAGGTTTAAGGAGAGGGAGAAAAGGTTTAATAGGAATCCGAGAGGTAGCTTTTTTACACAATGAGTGGTGGGTGTATGGAACAAGCTGCTGGAGGAGGTAGTTGAGGCAGGTACTATAGCAATGTTTAAGAAATATTTAGACACATATAGGATAGGTTTAGAGGGATATGGACCAAACGCAGGCATGTTGCACTGGGGTAGATGGGACATGTAGGGCGGTGTGGGCAAGTTGGGCAGGTGTGCCTGTTTCCACTCTGTATGACTCTGTAACGATGACGCTATGATGGCTGCAATCCTCCAGCAGTGTTCATCTTTGCCTCCAGAGGGCACCACATAGTTAACCTGACCAGAACAATACTGAGTCTGCTCCAGATAGACAATCTACGGCCAATTTGTCAAGTATGAAAGACAGACACGAAATGCTGGAGTAACTCAGCGGGAGTAACTCAAGTCAAGTCCAGAGAGTTTATTGTCATGTGTCCCAGATAGGACAATGAAATTCTTGCTTGCTGGAGTAACTCAATGGCAGCACCTCTGGAGAGAAGGAATGGGTGATGTTTCCAGTCGAGACCTTCTTCAAGTATTTACCTGAAGTGCATTTCTCTCCTTTCCCCTCCCCCTCTCTCATGCTTAAGTCAGAAATCAAACTAAGAAATAATTCAAGCCCGAAAAAGAATGAAGTGTAAAAGCTTAAAATGAATGCCAGTACTGACAGAATGGGATTTGAAATTAATGATTTGAAATTGAAGGAACAGCACCTCATATTTTGCTTGGGCAGCATATAAAAATAGAAAAATAGGTGCAGGAGTAGGCCATTCAGCCCTTCGAGCCAGCACTGCCATTCAATTTGATCATGGCTGATCATCTAAAATCAGTACCCCGTTCCTGCTTTTTCCACATATACCTTGTTTCCTTTAGTTCTGAGAGCTAAATCTAACTCTCTCTTGAAACATCCAGTGAAATGGCCTCCACTGCCTTCTGTGGCGGAGAATTCCACAGATTCACAACTCTCTGGGTGAAAAACCTTTTCCTCATCTCAGTCCTAAATGGGCTACCCCTTATTGTTAAACTGTGACCCCTGGTTCTGTACTCCCCCAACATCAGGAACATGTTTCCTGCATCTAGCCTGTCCAATCCTTTAAGAATGTTATATGTTTCTTTAAGATCCCCTCTCATTCTTCTAAATTCAAGTGAATACAAGCCCAATCGACATTCTTTCATCATATGTCAGTCCTGCCATCCCAGGAATTAACCTGGTGAACCTACGCTGCACTCCCTCAATAGCAATAATGTCCTTCCTCAAATTAGACCAAAATTGCACACAATACTTCAGGTGTGGTCTCACCAGGGCCCTGTACAACTGCAGTAGGACCTCCTTGTTCCTAAACTCAAATCCTCTCGCAATGAACGCCAACATGCCATTAGCTTTCTTCACTGCCTGCTGTACCTGCATGCCTACTTTCAGTGACTGATGTACAAGCACACCCAGGCTGGTTGCATCTCCCCTTTTCCTAATCTGACACCATTCAGATAATAATCTGCCTTCCTGTTCTTGCTACCAAAGTGGATAACCTCACATTTATCCACATTATACTGCATCTGTCATGCATCTGCCCACTAACCCAACCTATCCAAGTCACCTTGCAGCCTCATAGCATCCTCAGCGGAGCTCACACTGCCACCCATCTTTGCGTCATCCGCAAACTTGGAGATGTCACATTTAATTGTCTAAATCGTTAATATATATTGTAAATAACCAAGCCTTGCAGCACCCCACTAGTCATTAGTCACCAGCCGCTTATTGAATATTGATTTCCCTAATTTCAAGTAGCCCTTGCATTCCCTCTCTCTCTGTCCGTCCCTACACTAGTTGCCCTGCAAGATTCACTGTCCGTATCCCTTCATTGTCACCTCCTCCGCAGCCAACAATGGACCATTGTGGGCTCCTTGGACATTGGTACTGGCCCTGATTTGTTCTGTACCTTTTCATAACTCTAGTTTCCCTCTCTCCTGACTCTCAGTCTGAAGAAGGGTCTTGACCCAAAACGTCACCTAGGTGTTGGCTGACCCGCTGAGTTACTCCAGCATTTTGTGTCAGAAATATTTGAACAAAGCAGGGCCGGATGACCAAGGATGGGTGCCCATAATGGCCCGTTGTTGGCTGTGAAGAGGTGATAATGAAAGGATACAAGGATGCGAACAGCGGAACTAGTACGACAACTAGGGTGGGGAAGGGCGCGGAAGACAGGGAGTGCAAGGCTACTTGAAATTTGAGAAATCAACTATCATACCACTTGGGTTGTGAGCTGCCCAAGCGATATATGAGGTGCTGTTCCTCCAATTTGCATGTGGCCTCGCTCAGTGGAAGAGCGCAGATGCTGGAATCCTGAGCAAAACCCATAGTGCTGGACTAACTCAGTGGGTCAGTCAGCATTGGTGGAGGAAATGAACAGGCGACATTTCATATTGAGAACCTACTTCAGACTTAGGTTGTTCGGATACAATTGATGTATTGTCTAAATTGGGTTAGCTGAGATGGATCAAATGGCCAGTCCTGGTTGATATTCTCTAATGTTCAGACTGATGGTGAGTTGGCAGAGCGTGAACTGAGAAATCTTGCCATGACTCTCAACACGTGGTCTTCACTGACCTTCCATGGAACACACCAAAGTATTAGAGAAGGCACCAAAAATATCCACAACATCAAGTTGAGGGACTAAACTGGGTTGAAAACTTAACAGGAATGAAAGGTCCCGGACCAAAATGTCATCTGTCCATTCCTTCTACAGATGCGGCTTATCCTGCTGAGTTCATACGTCATAGGAGCAGAATTAAGCCAATCGGCCCATCGAGTCTAATCCGCCATTCAATCATGGCTGATCTATCCGTCCCTCTCAGCCCCATTTTCCTGCCTTCTCCCCATAACCTCTAACAATCACCCTTACTAATCAAGAATCTGTTAATCTCCACGTTAAAAATACCCAGTGATCAAGTATAGGAAAAGTTAAGTAAGACAACAGAATTAACGGGGCAGAAAGCTCACGAAGGGATAGGAGAATATGGCCAAGTGAAATAGGCATCGATGTGAGAGGCAAGGTGAGTAATGGATTAAAAGTATTATATATGAATACATGAAGTATAATAAGTAAAGTGGATGAGCTGAAGGCTCAGTTAGAGATTGGTAGATATGACATTGTGGAGATTACAGAGACATGGCTGCAGGAGGATAGGAACTGGGAACTGAATATTCAGGGTTATACGTCCTATAGAAAAGACAGGCAGGTGGGCAGAGGAGGTGGGGTAGCTCTGCTGGTGAGGGATGAAATTCAGTCCCTTGTGAGGGGTGACAGAGGGACTGATGATGTAGTCGCTGTGGATAGAATTGAGGAATTGTAAAGGTAAGAAGACATTAATGGGAGTTATCTACAGGCCCTCAAACAGTAGCCTGGATATAGGGTGCTAGTTGCAGCAGGAGTTAAAATTGGCATGTAACAAAGGTAATGCCACTGTTGTTATGGGGGATTTCAATATGCAGGTAGACTGGGCAAATCAGGTTGGTTCTGGACCCCGAGAATGAGGGTTTGTAGAGTGCCGCCAAGATGGATTCTTAGAGCAGCTTGTACCGGAGCTTACCCGAGAGAAGGCAATTCTGGATTTAGTGTTGTCTAATGAACCAGATTTAATAAGGGAACTCAAGGTAAAGGAACCGCTAGGAGGTAATGACCATAATATGATAAGTTTTCATCTGAAATTTGAGAGGGAGAAGGTTAAATCAGGAGTGTCAATGTTGCAGTTGAACAAAGGGGACTATGGAGGCATGAGAGAGGAGCTGGCCAAGGTTGACTTGAAAAGGATCCTAGCAGGAATGACGGTGGAACAGCAATGGCAGGAATTTCTGGGCATAATCCGGAAGATGCAGCATCATTTCATTCCAAAGAGGAAGAAAGAAAGATTCTAAGGGGAGTAAGAGGCAACCGTGGCTGACAAGGGAAGTTAAGGATGGAATAAAACTAAAAGAAAAGGTGTATAACACAGCAAAGAGTAGCGGAAAGCCAGAGGATTGGGAAACTTTCAAAGGACAACAGAAGGTAACAAAAAGGGCAATACGGGCTGAAAAGATGAAGTACGAGGGTAAGCTGGCCAAGAATATAAAGAAAGATAATAAAAGCTTATTTAGGTATGTTAAGAGAAAAAGCTTGGTAAAGACAAATGTGGGTCCCTTGAAGGCAGATGCAGTATAGTGTGGATAAATGTGAGGTTATCCACTTTGGCGATTATTATGGTTTCAGATTAGGAAAAGGGGAAGTGCAACGAGACCTGGGTGTCCTTGTACACCAGTCACTGAAAGTAAACATGCAGGTACAGCAGGCAGTGAAGAAAGCGAATGGCATGTTGGCCTTCATAACGAGAGGATTTGAGTATAGGAGTAAAGAGGTCCTTCTGCAGTTGTACAGGGCCCTGGTGAGACCACATCTGGAGTATTGTGTGCAGCTTTGGTCTCCTAATTTGAGGAAGGATATCCTTGCTATTGAGGCAGTGCAGCGTATGTTCACGAGGTTAATCCCCGGGATGGCGGGACTGTCATATGAGGAAAGATTGGAAAAACTGGGCTTGTCACTGGAATTTAGAAAGATGATAGTGGATCTTATAGAAACATATAACATTATAAAAGGACTGGACAAGCTCGATGCAGGAAAAATGTTTCCAATGTTGGGGGGGTCCAGAACTAGGATGCACAGTCTAAGAATAAAGGGGAGGTCATTTAAAATTGAGTTGAGAACAAACTTTTTCACCCAGAAAGTTGTGAATTTGTTGAATTCTCTGCCACAGAAGGCAGTGGAGGCCAATTCACTGGATGAATTTAAGAGAGAGTTAGATAGAGCTCTAGGGGCTAGCAGAATCAAGGGATATGGGGAGAAGGCAGTCATGGGTTATTGATTGTGGATGATCAGCCATGATCACAGTGAATGGCGGTGCTGGCTCGAAGGGTCAAATGGCCTCCTCCTGCACCTATTTTCTACGTTTCTATGTTTCTTATTGCATAAACCAACTCGGACAGTGAGTTCGTATCCAACGCACGTAGACTACAACGGTTCTCTCTTTCTGAAGCTGGCAATTATTTTGCAAAGATCTCTGCCTCTGTAATTAAGGGAGATTGCTGCCCTGGACTGAAGCTATTGCAAAATTAGACGCACTCTAACCTTACTCACAGCAGACCTCGGATACTGTCTGTGTGGAGTTTGCCTGTTCTCTCTGTGACTGTATGGGTCGCCACCAGGTGCTCTGGTTTCCTCCCTGATCCCAAAGACGTGAGGGTTTGCAAGTCAATTGATCCTCTGTAAATTGCCCCGAGTGTATAGGGAGTGGAATAACGTAGAACTAGTGATCGATCGATGGTTAGTGTGGACTCAGAGGACTGATTGGCCTGTTTTTGTGCTATCTCTAAACTCAAAGACAATTGACTCAGAACATTGTGAAACAGCCCCGTGCTCAACAAGGAGAGTTTATCCATTTAAGAGGATTGTGTCAAAGCTCTAGCGCAGTGGGATTGTTAATTTATTTGGTGAAATACTGGTTTGTAATGTAAATAATTGGCCAGATATCAGCAGCTTAAAAGGATTTACAAAATTGGCTCATAAACTACTTGGGTATTGGTGTTTAATGGAATGTTAAGATGTATCTACTCGAGTGAAGTTGGCAATAAAATGCTGGCAAATTGAAGCCATTAATTTGCTTCTCAAGATTGGATTATATGCATTTAGTGAAAAGTACAAACCCTATCAATTTCAAAGGCTTTCCTGTATAAAAATGGACTCTTTAAATTCAAAATAAAGTTCTGGGTTTGTAGGTTAATTGGTCTCCAATTATATGTAGAGGATGGATGAGAAAGTGGGGGCGGATTGAATAAGTGTGGATGGGTGGTCTGCGTGGGCTCGGTGGGCTGAAGGGCCTGTTTCCATGCTGGATCTTCAAAAAGGAAGAAGATGAGGATTCAAGAAGGCAGCTCACCTATTTCTTAAAGAACATTTAGTGATTGACAGTAAACTTCAAACAAGAATGGAATAAAATAAAATCTCTCGGCAAGACAACATTTTCACTTACGTTTATCGTGGAGCCTTGTGCTTATTTTTCCCCCCAAACAATTGACTTCAAATGAAACCCTGTAAAACACATAAGCACAGAACACAAAGTACCCAGAGTGGAGGATTCAAGAACCAGAAGACATTGGGGAAAGATTTAGTAGGAACCCGAGGAGCTACCTTTTCCACACAGAGGACGGTGGGTGCATGGAACGAGCTGCCAGAGGACGTAGAAACCAAGGAACAGCAGATGCCGGTTTATACCAAGGATAGACACAAAGTGCTGGAGTAACTCATTGGATCAGGCAGCATCTCTGGAAAAAATGGATAGTGGATGTTACGGGTCGGGACCCTTCTTCACACCTTTCCTCAAACTCGTTTGTGTTTTGCTCAAGATTCCCAAATCAGCTGTTTCTTGTGTCTACATAAGTATAGAATATGTAAATTTAAAACAGAGTCGAGAACGCCCTGAAACAAGTACTGGAGATAGAGCGGTAAAGACGGCATATGGTATGCTTGCCTTCATTGGTCAACGCATTGAGTACAAGAGTCAGGATGTCATGAGGCAGCTGTATAGGACTTTGATTAGCTGCACTTGGAGCATTGCGTGCGGTTCTGGACACTCAATACAGGAAAGATGTGGAGGGTTTGGAAAGTGTGCAGAGGTTTACCGGAATGATGCCTGGTTTAGAGATTATCAGCTACAAGGAGAGGTTGGACAGACCTGGATTGTTTTCTCTGGAACGCTGGAGGTCGATGGAAGACCTGATAAAAGTACATGCAATTATGAGAGGCAGAGATAGGGTAAACAATCAGAACCTCTTTGCAAGAGTGGAAATGTCAAGAACTAGAGTACATTGCTTTAAGTTAAGATGGGCAAGGTGAGTTATTTACATAGACAATGATGGGGACCTGGAGCATGCTGCCAGGGGTGGTGGTGGAGGCAGATATGAAAGTGGCATTTAAGAAGCACATGGGTGTGAAGGTAATGGAGGAATATGGATCATCAGTAGGCAGAAGATTATTTTAACGGCATCATGCTCAACAACAACCTTGTCAGCCACAGGCCTATTCCTGTGCTGTACAGTTTTATGTTCTATGTTTATCCTCCTTTCATTATGTTTTTTTGGTGAAGGGAAGACCATGGCAGCAGTTTTAATCAAGCTTAAAATCAAATGTCTTCTTCTTGGAGACTGGTTCCCAGCAGACTCTGTGCAGCATGTTTCCAGTGCTTTGTTTGTGCACGGCCTGCTATAAAATAAAGGGTCAGCAGTGGAGTTGTTGCCTTGCAGCAGGCAGATGAGTTTAGTTTATTTTGGAACTAATAATGACACCAACAAGGTGTGCCAAAGGGCCTGTTCTTGTACTGTACTGCTCGCTGTTCTATATGCTGTATAATATGGACATTTTCAAACATTTAAAAATTATTACTTACCAAAAAAAAAGAATCAGGGAATCTCTCTTTACATAATTAAAACTTTGATCTTGTTATCTTCCGGTTTGGTCGTCTTTCTATTTGCGCAAAAACGGTTCGCGATTGCGCTACGATTTTTCAGCAGTTCTCTCACCGTTCTCCTGTGCTGTGAGTGCGTCGTTTCGTTCCGATCGGTCGAATGTGGTAAAAGTTAGCGAGGTTTACAAATCTTAAAAACCGCGCGTGCGCAGATCGATCACTTCTCCTGCCAGTCAGCGCCGTACGGATTAGTCTCTTCCCCTGTCACTCCCCGGGACTGACTGCCCCTTCCTGCTCCATCGAGTCTTTACTGGAGCTAAGGGTGGCCGGCGGAGGTTTCAAACCGGACTTTCAGAGGGACCCGAAGCAGCGCAGCCCAGCCCCAAGCAGCAGCCCAGCGTTGGAGACCCGACCCAGCCCAGCCCAGCATGGGAGACCCAGCCCAGAGTCGGAGATGTCACTGATGTCGCCAAACGGAGAACGACCAGCGACCACCGCCCGCTGTGAGTCTCCATCGCACCGCCTATTCCAACCACTACCTCTCTGGTCCTCCTAGCTGGCTCCTCCCCCCCTCCCCCGTGATGCTCTCCTCTCCCCCATGGCTCTTCCCAGTCTTTTCTCCGAGCTCACCCCCGGCCCACACACCCCTCTCCCCCCATAACACCTCTGCCCGCACAAACCCCGCCCGCACAACCCCCCGCCCACACACAGCCCCCCACACACACACACCCCTCCCGCCCACATACCCTCCCCACCCACCACCCCCTCCCACATCCCCCTCCCGTCCGTATACACACCTACCCCCCACCCTCCTCCCCCGCAACACACCCCCCTCCCCCACACTCCCCATCCCCCCACACCACGCTCTCCCCCCCCTACATCTCCCCGTCCACACATACACACCCCCTCCCATCCCACCGCACCCACACCACCCGCCGCACAACGCACTTCCCTCCCCCCTTCCACTCCCACACATGAAGAGGAGGGGGAGGGAGTGCTTGGGGATGAAGGAAATTGAGCCGCGTCTGCGCAGTTAGGGGCTATGGGTGAGTGGTGGAATATTGCGTTGAGGGAACGGGTTGCGTTGGGGGAACGGGTGAGTGGTGGAATATTGCGTTGGGGAATGGGTTGCGTTGGGGGGCCAGGCCTCCCATGTGACTGGGACCGAACGGGTCCCACTTAGTTTCGTACCATTTAAAACTTACTTGGTGTAATTTAAATCGCGGAACACAAAAAATAATCTTCACAAAAGGACCTCGTCCTTTCTTCCCCGCAGGCCCACAATCCCCCATTGAATCATTGCAGGTGGCACAGTGGCACACTGGTAGAGTTGCTGCCTTACAGCGCCAGAGCCCCGGTTGAATCCTGACTACTGGTGCTGTCTGTACGGAGTTTGCACATTCTCCCTGTGACCTGCATGTGTTTGCTCTGGATTCCTCTCACACTCCACAGAAGCAGAGGTTTGTAAGTGAATTGGCTTTGGTAAAAATTGCCTCTAGTGTGTGTAGGATAGCGTTAGTTTACAGGGATCGCTGGTTGGCATGGACTCAGTGGGCCGAATGGCCTGTTTCCACGTTGTATCTCTAAACACTATTTATGTGAGAAGATACACAAAATGCTGGAGTAACTCAGCGGGACGGGCAGCATCTCTAGAGAGAAGGAATGGGTGATGTTTTGGGTCAAAACCCTTCTTCAGGCTATTCCTGGTGTAAGGCCAAACTCACCTGCAAATCATTGGTTGACCCAGAGTAATTTTTTGCTTGACCCAGAGCAACACATTGAGATATTACAACTTAATAGCTAATGCAATGTTACTCATTGATAGGTACCATTCAATGGCTGATAGACTCCCTTAATGATTGGCATACTGCCACTCATTGACTGAGGCAGAAAGCTTCAATGTGTTGTAGTGGAACTCAATAACTGGCCCAGTTTATGGTGTGCACCTCATTGATTGCCATCTCACTCAATGTCTTACTTTAGTTTAGTTTGGCAATACAGTGTGGAAACAGGCCCTTCGGTCCACCGAGTCCACACCGACCAACGATCCCCATGCACTATACTACACACTAGGGGCAACTTACAATTTTTACCAAAGCCAATTAACCTACAAACCTGTACATCTTTGGAGTGTGGGAGGGAACTGGAGCATCCGGGAAAAGCAACAGCACTTGGAGTCAGGATCGAACTCGGGTCTCTGCCTCTCTGGCTTTGTAAGGCAGCCACTCTACCGCTGTGCTACCCTGTGATGTTGTGTCACTCTCCAACTCAGCGGCTGATGCAGTGCCAGTTAATTATGTGCACCCATTTCGCCTACTGTTAGGCCGCAGTGCAGACGGAGATACGCCACGGACGAAATCGCATCTCCGTCTAAGTAAGAGGTAGAGTTGCTGCCTCACAGCGCCGGAGACCAGGTTCGATCCTGACTACGGGTGCTGTCTGTACAGAGTTTGTACGTTTTCCCCATGGCCATGAGGGTTTTCTCTGGGTGCTCTGGTTTCCTCCCACACTACAAAGATGTACAGGTTTGTAGGTTAATTGGCTCTGGTAACAATTGTAAGTGTACAGGGATGGCTGTTCAGCACGGACTCGGTGGGCCGAAGGGACTGTTTCCGGCTCTGTGTCTTTAAACTAAACTAAAATTGGCCAAGTTTTAACCCGGCATATTATCCAGGAGTCAGGTCGCCAGCATAAACCTGTCACAGCTTAGAACATGTATTTCCGGCACTATAATAAGTAGACAGCGAGCCATAATATCACTTTAACACTTTCAAAACTGTTCCAACAATGCACAGCTTATTGGTCACAGATCACAGCTATTTGCCGCAAGTCTGCCTGAGCTGTTAATGAATTGCATCTGCTCCTGAACTGGCTGCCACTGGGAGGACCTTTGCAGTTGCAGAATGCATCACCTCACGGGGATGGCAGAGATGATGCCCAACATGAGACTTGTAGTCAGCTGATTGTGGCATTCTCCTGGCAGAAGGCTTGATTGGATGTGAGCCTCCCTCCCTCCCCTCCCCTGCACCAGTCTTGTATACCGACAGACAAGCGACAGACACCAGCGATAATGACAGAAATCAACACTAATTAAACGTGAGCTTTGGAGCGGCTGCTGTGATAGATCCGGAGTGTGTGACATAAGATGCAAGAAGCTTCAGACAAAGAAATGTTTCGACCAAAGATAGACACAAAAAGCTGGAGTAACTCAGCGGGTCAGGCAGCATCACTGGTGACAAGGAGTGGGTGATATTTTGGGTTGAGACCCTTCTTCAGACTGAGAGTCAGGAGGGAAACTAGAGATATGAAAAGCAACAAAGAACAAATGAATGAAAGGATGTTCTTTGTTCTCTTTGTACCTTTCCTTCTTCCCGGACTCTCAGTCTGAAGAAGGGTCTCGACCCGAAACGTCACCCATTCCTTTTCACCAGAGATGCTGCCTGACCCACTGAGTTATGCAGCATTTTGTGCCTATCTTTTATGTAAACCCACATCTGCAGTTCCTCCCCACACATTTTTCTACCTGTTAGAAAACATAGATACCTGGAGTGTTCAGGAAAACTGGGAATGAGGTATCAAAGAATCAAAAAGTAGGGAAAGAGTCACATGACGACAAGGAGATCTTACTTGGAGCTTGCAAAGGCATTATAGTGAAAGATATAGGTGGACATAGCGGCCGATCAAGTCGAGTATATTGTCATATGCACAAGTATAGGTACTATGAAAATCTTGGAGTAACAAAGAACTGCAGATGCTGGTCAATACCAGTGCAACAGTGCTGGAGTAACTCAGCGGGTGAGGCAGCATCCCTGGAGAACATGGATAGATGACATATCGGGTTAGGACCCTTCTTCAGGGTCATCTATCCATGTTCTCCAGGGATGCTGCCTGACCTTGTGTTCTGCAATGAAAAACCTGCTTGCAGCCATACTGCAGGCACACACATAAATAATTATATACTGTATCTATGTTATATATATGAAGAAGAAAGAAAGAAATAGAACCCTTTGCAATAGGTTTCGGTTTATTATTATCACGTACTGAGGTATAGTGAAAAGCTTTTTTTTTGCATGCTATCCAGTAAGATACTACCATGCATAATCAAGCTAAACTCAATAGAAAAGGTAGAGGAAAGGCGAAGATACAGCATGCAGAATATATTTCTCAGCAATGTAACACACCAGGTCCACAGTCACAGAATGAGGCAGAATGCATTAAGATAGGGGCTGATAAGCAGAGAACACAAACCCTGTCTCTGTGGTCTGTGGCTAGACAAAGAGATTGTGCTGTCTGAATTTCTCCTGGCTGTGTTGTGGGTCCCTCTACCTGAAGGTGGCATCCACCTCAATGTAACCCTGGCTGTTAGTCTTGCTGAACGGTATTAAGATACGGTGATTTTCTAAAACATGCTTGCCCGAGAAGAAACAACACTCTATTGTCTCTGGAACAAACTGAAGTGGAACAAAGAATGCAGAGAGCAGCATATCTCCAACTGCGCACATAAATTTAACACGCTTATTATTTCTCTACTGCACAAACATAACGAGCCCACACAGCCAGACACAAAGTCAGCGAAGGGGTTAAGCCCTGCAGATGCTGCCTGTACAAGGAACAGCTGGTGTTCTTATCCACAAGTCTCTATTTTGCCTGGATGTGTCAGACATTCGAGGCCTGACTGATGGTGTCTTAAGATAATAATCGCCTTTTGTCTCAGGCTGGGAAGTAAAAACCATGGGGGTCAGACTGAAGGGTGACTGTTGCCAGTTAAATCCTTGAAAACATGTGGTTATTTCTTCACAACTCGTAATTGTTAACTGATCAATAGTCAGCGATATACTTCCTGTCGTTTAGTTTAGTTTAGAGATGTGGAGATACAGCGATGAGGAAACACGCCCTTCGGCCCACCGAGTCCACGCCGACCAGCGATCGCCGCACACTAACACTATCCTGCACGATAACAAAATCCTGTATAATTTACAGTTATATAGTGTAAAGGGCCTGTCACACTAGCACGCGATTAGACGCGACAAGCGCGACCTACCGTGGTCGCTTTAGTCGTCCGGCCTCGCGTGACCCTGTCCCACTGCGATCGCCGGAGTCTCGTGGAGTTGCGCGGACTCGTGTGGAGCTGGTGTCGACATCGCGCGTAGTGTCCAAAAACCGACACTGCTTAAAAATTACGCGCGGCAAAATCCTGTCGCGCAGAACGTGATGACGTTTTGACGTTGTGCGTCTTCAGCGTGGCGTTGCGTGATGACGTCACTGCCCGACGTCGTGCAACGTGCATGCTCATGCGCATCGTCACGTGATGAAAAATAACGTCCTTCCTTCGGACGTCGCGCGTGTAATCGCGCGCTAGTGGGACAGGCCTTTCACTCGCACCGGGATCGCCTGACCCCCACGCGACCCCTGCGTCCGAATTTGTCGCGCTTGTCGCGTCTAATCGCGCGCTAGTGTGACAGGCCCTTTAGGCAGCAACTCTACCGCTGCGCCACCGTGCCATTTAGGAGGAGGCACAAGATTTACAATAATGTTCATCTGTTTCATGCTGTGCTTAAGTTTAGATTTATTTTCATCATGTCTACCAAGGTACAGAGAAGAGTTTTGTTTTGCATACTATGCAAACAGATCAGATATGACACAAAGTCACAGTCTGGACTTTGGAATCTGGAGTCTGGAATTCTCTGCCACAGAAGGTTGTTGAGGCCAGTTCATTGGGAGTTGGATGTGGCTCTTGTGGCTAAAGGGATCAGGGAGTATGGAGAGAAGGCAGGTACGGGATATTGAGGGTTACACAAAAAGCTGGAGAAACTCAGCGGGTGCAGCAGCATCTAAGGGGCGAAGGAGATAGGTGACGTTTCGGGTCGAGACCCTTCTTCAGACTGGTCAGGGATCAGGGAAACGAGAGATATAAACAGTGATGTGGAGAGATAAAGAACAATGAATGAAAGATATGCAAAAAAGTATTGATGATAAGGGAAACAGGCCATTGTAAGCTGAGATTGTGTCAGTACGGGATACTGAGTTGGATGATCAGCCATGATCATATTGAATGGCGGTGCAGGCTCGAAGGGCCGAATGGCCTACTCCTGCACCTATTTTTCTATGTTTCTATGTTTCTAAAGTGCTGGAGCTACTCAGTGGGTCAGGCAGCATTTCTGGAGAAAAAGGATGTGTGACATTGTGGGTCAAGACCCTTCTTCAGACTCTGAAGTTGGATCCCGACCAGAAACATCACCCATCCTTTTTCTCCAGAATGTTTAAGCATTTATCTGAAATAGATTCATTAAGTACAAAATATAATCATTGCTTGAAATAATTATGAGAGAGCCACTAGCAATAACCACTAACAATAACAGTCTCCAGAGATGCTGCCTGACCTGCTGAGTTACTCCAGCACTTTGTGTCTATCTTTGGTATATACCAGCATCTGCAGTTCCTTTCTATACAGATCAGATATGACGATACATAAATATAAGCAATAGATACAATGAAACTACTGGCTAGCAGTGCGGGACGGCAGCATCTCCCAGCTAAACCTCAACAGTAGGCCTGGCTTGCCCGCCATGGAACCAGGAACCCACCTGGAGTCGACCGAGGCTCTTATCCCACACGATCCCGGAGACCGGGAACAGGAGAGGATGGTGGAGGGAGTCGGCGACTATCAAGTAGGATAGTGCTAGTGTGCGGAGTGATCGCTGGTCGGCCTAGTTCAGTAGCTGGGCCGAAGGGCCTCTTTCCATGCTGTATCTCTAATGTCCACAGTCTGAAGTAACTCCGTTTTCTCAAATGCATCAACTTCATGAGCATCTATATTAATGAAAATTTGCTGTCTCTAGGCAATGCAGAGGTGCTAATGCAACTGCAGAGTGGTAAGGTACTCAAGTACAATGAGTGGTGCAAAGAGAAAAATACCAGAGTGCAGATTATAGTGTTGCAGCTTCAGACAAAGTACACATAAAAAAAAGTACAAAGACTGCATGAGGTAGGTTGGAAGACCCGGACTACAGCCTACCTTATGTAAGATCCATTCAATATTCTGATGTACCTGAATCCAATGGCATTTGTTTTCAATCTTTTGTATTCTTTCCCTAATGGGAGAGGGGAGAAGAGGGAATGAACGGGGTGTGAGTGATCATCGATTCTTTTACCATCTTAAATAATGGTAGTTTAGCAAACCCAATAGGAATCCATCAATTAAAGCTTGTTGCAAATATTGATGAAACAAAGAATTACAGATGGTTACACAAAAAGCTGGAGAGACTCAGCGGGTGCAGCAGCATCTAAGGAGCGAAGGAGATAGGCGACGTTTCGGGTCGAGACCCTTCTTCAGAAGAAGGGTCTCGACCCGAAACGTCGCCTATCTCAGTCTGAAGAAGGGTCTCGACCCGAAACGTCGCCTATCTCCTTCGCTCCTTAGATGCTGCTGCACCCGCTGAGTTTCTCCAGCTTTTTGTGTAACCCTCGATTCTCCAGCATCTGCAGTTCATTCTTTAACAAAGAATTACAGATGTTGGTTAATACACAAAAGGGCACAAGGTGCCAGAGTAACTCAGCGGGTGAGGCAGCATCTCTGGATAACATGGAGAGATGACGTTTTTGGTTAGGACCCTTTCCTCCCTCTGGCTTCACAATCCACAACCCTCAAACCTGTCTCACACCATCTGTCCTTAAGTCTGGCCTTTGTTCCAACTATCTGCCTGTCAAACCAATTTAGGGTAGAACAGTGGCGCAGCGGTAGAGTTGCTACCCCGGTTCAATCCTAACTATCGGTGCTGTCTGTACAGAGTTTATATATTCTCCCTGTGGTTGCATGGGTTTTCTCCGGGTGCTCCGGTTTCCTCCCAAACTCCAAAGATGTTCAGGTTTGTAGGCTAATTTGCTTTCGTAAAATTGTCCCCGATGTGCAGCATAGTGTTAGTGTATGGGGTGATTTCTGGATGGTGCAGACACAGTGGCCACTGGTCACAGTTTTCAAGCTCCTGTACCTTCTTCCGGATGGTAGGAGTGAAATTAATGCATGATCTCGTTGATGTGGGTCTTTGATGATATTTTTGCCTTTTTGAGGCAGTGCCTCCTATAGTTCCCGTTGACGGTGGGGAGGTCAGTACCTGTAATGGACTGGATGTGAGAGATCGACGAGTTTTAACCAATACATCGGTGATTTGTAAGAAACTTAACATTTGACCCTATAACAAAAGGAATTGTAACCTATCTACTAGAGAAAAAGATGACATTTTCCCTGACATCATGAACAAAATCTGGAATGCAGCAAACTGCATTTAGGGTGGTACGGTGGTGCAATGGTAGAATTGCTGCCTTACAGTGCTAGAGACCCGGGTTCGATCCTGACGACGGGTGCTGTCTATACAGAATTTGTACGTTCTCCCTGTGACCGCGTGGGTGTTCACCGGTTTCCTCCCACACTCCAAAGATGTACAGGTTTGTAGGTTAATTGGTTTTGGTAACGATTGTAAATTGTCCCTAGTGTGTAGGATAGTGTAGTGTATGGGGTGATCTCTGATTGGCGCGGACCCGGTGGGCTGAAGGGCCTGTTTCTGCGTGGTATCGCTATAGCCTAAAGTAAAGTAAAGCTGATGTTGATGTACAAAGGTTTATGTCAAATTTAGATTTGCACTTGTAACCCACTGGACCAGGTGTGGTCCATATTCAGATGGTTCTAACAATCAGAATTTAGAGATTATTCATGAGTACAAAATAGAATTGTGGATTAAAATTTCGAATATCCGAACCTGACAGCAGAGACTTATCCCTACTTAACAGATATAATGGAGTTGTCAGCAGTAGACCATTGCATTAATAACCGTTGAACTGCCATAAAGCAGCAAAGACTGATAAGAATGTTTAAGCATTTATCTGAAACTAGGCCAAGCAGAATCCATTGGGTATCTGTCACACGGGAGGCCTGGTCCCCCAACGCAACACATTCCCCCAACGCAATATTCCAGCACTCACCCATAGCCCCCAACTGCGCAGGGGCGGCTCATTTCCCCTCATTCACCTCCCTCATTAAACTTTAAAAAAAATCTTTGCTGCCAGAAATATTTGAAAAAATGCACCCTCCCTCGTTAAACTTTAAAAAAATCCTTGCTGCCAGAAATATTAAAAAAGGGATTGCAACATTGTAGCTTGCAATTGCACTTGCTTGGGCTGGCAGGACTCAGTGTCCAGGGATAGCAACATTGTAGCAAGCAGGGCTACAATCCCATTGTGACATCATAGTTGTAAGTGCCAATGCAGAGGGAAGAATTTTTTTCTCAAATTGAGGTTTTGTAAATTTACAAATGTGAGTAGCTTGTGAAATATAACATCAATCTGAACGAAGCATGATACAAACCACCACATGACAATTGTGAGTAAGGTGGTCCAAAAATTGTAGCGCTACCGTGTACCGTTTTGGCATAATTTGATAACATCACCGAATCAGAGATCACAGACAGGCAGGCACACACACACATAGAAACAAACAAGGTGCGAGTTTTAGTATAATATATAAATTAATAACACACAAAATATAATAATTGCTTGAAGAAATTATGAGTGAGCCATTAGCAATAACAGACTGAAGGAGGGTCCTGAGCCGTAACGTCACCCATCCTTTTTCTCCAGAGATTCTGCCTAACCTGCTGAGTTACTCCAGCACTTTGCATCTATCTTTTTCAATTAGCATTGTTTTCATTTAGCCTATTCATTTTTTATTTTGGGATTATTTTATTCCTTTAATTTGTATTTAATGCCCCTCCAGGACTGATTTGTTTCCCATTCTGGCAAGGTCTAGTTTAATTGAGCTTATTATTGTCCCGTGTACTGAGGTACAGTGAAAAGCTTTTGTTTGTCTGTTATCCAGGGTAGGTGTGTTGACCCAGGTAACCATTTGTTGTCGACCCACCTTGCTACTTTCACGTAGATATTCCCAGATTTTTGTGTTCTTGTATCTATTGTAAAATTCACTTTCATATCTTCAGTATTAAAAAGGTTATGGCCATTTTCATACTCGGAAATTAGCATCTTGTTCCCCAATGCCTTTCCATTGACTTAACTCAAAAGCTGTGATCTTGGACAGTCAAAAGCCCATAACTTTCTTAAAAATTAAGAGCTCAATGAAAGTTTCAGTTATTATAGATTGAAGCATTCTGAAACAAATATGAAACAACCTTACTTGGAGACCTGAAATTAAAGCATATAAATAGTTAGTTACCTAATTGTAGCTAATTACAAAAATCAATTACTAGATCTAAATATTTATCCATTTCTTAAGAAAAGATAAACATTTTTTAATTGCCTAAGTGTCCAAATAACATTCACACAATAATTCACAATATAACATTACTTTTAAATCTCATTTTCATGAATTTATAGGCCAAATGGAAGGAATTTAGTGTTTAATTCCTGTAAATGGCCATTTAAATCAACTTGCGAGTGGGTTTTAGTGGAACGCGGTGGATTGGAACATTGCGGTTTGTGGTGAATTTAACCCACAGTCGGCAGGAAAAACACTGCAGGTTCGTATATATTTTTTTGTCCCCTTTTCACAACATGAAAATTTGAATAAAGGCTTCCTAAGAAGCACGGTTTTATGTAAAAATAAACTGTGTACTTTATTTTATCCCCTACGTAAAATCCTTCCTGTTGTCGGCGCCCACGGCTTTAGAAGATTTTTTTAATTACTCTAGCTAATAAATGATCTAGTGTAGTTTAAAAATATCTTCATAAAACAAATGTTGGAGCGATTTCTCTTCAGCAACAAAATCCCCTGAGATGGATCGACTTGAACTGTCTGGAGAAAAACGGCATTTTAAACCCGCCCCCCTCTGAAAGGCGCCAAAGTCGCGCACACGGGGAATGGCAGAACTGCAGCGCCGCTGAAGGTAAGTTTTGTAACATACCTATATATTGGTTCCCTCTGACTTGGTTTCTCTCAAAAGATAACACTTTTCAATTTTTCTACAATGAAAGTCATCTCTCATGTGTCTACTCATCCTATATCTTCTAACAACATTATCCACTTCACCACTAATTTCCATCCTGCATTCAAATTCACTTGGACCATCTCCGACATCTCCCTACCATTTCTAGACCGTTTCGCACCGTCTCCATCACAGGAAACAGACAATTGACTGACATCTACTACAAACCTACTGACTCCTATAGCTATCTTGACTACACTTCTTCCCACCCTGCTTCCTGTAAAGGCTTTATCCCCTGCACCCAATTCCTCCATCTACACCGTATCTGCACCCAGGATGAGGTGTTCCATACTCCGTGTATCGGAGATGTCCTCATTCTTTAGGAAACGGGGGTTCCCCTCTTCCAATATAGATGAGGCTCTCACTAAGGTACCCTCGATAACCCGCAGCTCCGCTCTTGCTCCCCCTCTCCCATTCATAACAAGGTCAAAGTCTCCCTTGTCCTCACCTTCTACCCTATCAGCCGTCGCATACAGCATATAATCCCCCAACATTTTCGCCACCTCCAACGGGATCCCACTACTGGCCACATCTTCCCATCTCCACCCCTCTCTGCTTTCCGCAGAGACCGTTCCCTCTGAAACACCCTGGTCAATTCGTACCTTCCCACCCAAACCACCCCCTCCCCAGGTACTTTCCCCTGCAACTGCAGGAGATGCATGTCCTGTCCCTTTACCCCCACCTCGACTCCATCCAAGGACCCAAACAGTGTTTCCAGGTGAGGCAGAGGTTCACTAAACTAAACAAAAAACAAACTGCTGAAGGAATTCGACGGAGCAGGAAGTATCTGTGGGGGGATAACATTTTGTGTGTTTTTTTTAAAAATGGTATAGGTCGTAAAAGTTACGGAAATTTTAATCTTATTGATTGCTTGAAGCTTCCCTAAATTTATCACTGTCAAATCCTTGGCTTAGAATGCTTCAGCACAATCTACGTTAAGTGATCAAATCCTGCAGCATCTGCCTTTCTATTAGTCATAGAGATACTGGTTGGAAAACGGGCCCTTCGGCCCCAACTTGCCCATGCCGACAAAAATGCCCCATCTACACTAGTCCCACCTGCCTATTATTAGCATTCTTTTTAATCTAATCATTTAAACATTTAATTATTTTTAATTTAATCATCTAAACTCTCTTGACTCTACAGAATGTGGCTATCATAAGAATCCCCTTCTAAAACAGGTTAAATATGTTGATGTCCATTCAAGGAATCTTGAGGCCCATTTCCCTCCACAGATGCTGCCCGGCCCTGAATTCCTCTGTGTGCTGGCGCTGGTTTAAACCGAAGATAGGTCTGAAGAAGGGTCTCGACCCGAAACATCACCCATTCCTTCTCTCCATAGATGCTGCCTACCCCGCTGAGTTACTCCAGCATTTTGTGTCTATGCTGAATTCCTCAAGTACTTTGATCTTTTGCTCAAGATTCCAGAATCTGCTGTTCCAGGTTGGTATCTCGTGCAGAATTTGGAAACTGTGTCCTGTGCAGTCTAAGATAAGCGATGGTCCTCCACGACTTAGAACATTTTTAACATCATTTTTAACATTACGAGGATGTTGCTGGGACTCGAGGGCCTGAGCTATAGGGAGAGATTGGGCAAGCTAGGACTTTTTTCCTTCTTATAGAGCTGTATAAGATCATAAGGTGAATGCACAGAGTCTTTTACCCAGGGTGCGGATATCAAGAACCAGATGACATAGCTTTAAGGTGAGAGAGGAAAGATTTAACAGGAACCTGGGAGGCAATGTTTTCAACCCAGAGGGTGGCGGGTATATGGAACGAGCTGCTAGAGGAGGTAATTGAGGCAGGTACTATAACAGCTTTTAAAAGACACTTGGACAGGTATATGAATAGGAGAGGTTTGAAGGGATATGGGCCAAACGTGGGGAAATGGGATTAACTTAAATGGGAACATCTTGGTCAGCATGGGCAAGTTGGGCCAAAGGGCCTGTTTCCATGCTGTATGACTCTGTGACTGTCATACGGATAAGAGCGTTGAACTTGTTAGACGGAACTAAAGTCATGATACAGCAGTTTTTATGAATTCTCCTCCACCCTGCCTTTTGGAAGCAAATACTACACTTGTGGTAATAACTGAGGACAAATAGATCATAAGGGACGGTAAAAGTGATGAGAGCCCAGCAACAAAGTGTTGTGCTCATTCTGCCTTGGCCTATGCAATATCCTGGTTTCCAAACATTTTAACTCCCCTTCCCATTCGCACACTGACCTTTCTGTCCGGGGCCTCCTCCACTGTCAGAGTGAGGACACACACAAACTGGAAGAACAGCACCTCACATTTCGCTTGGGCAGCTTACAACCCAGTGGTATGAATGTTGATTCCTCTAATTTCAAGTAACTCCTTATTCCCTCTCAGCTCCCTCTCCCTCGCCCCAGTCATCCTACTAGTTCCACTGTTCACATTCTTGTATCCCTTCGTTATCACCTTTTCCCCAGCCAATAATGGGCCATTAAGGGCTCCACCCTCCCTTGGTCATCTACTATCGGCCCTGGTTTCTTCTGGCACGGTGGTACAGCAGTAGAGTTGCCGAAGAAACCCGGGTTCGATCTTGACTATGGGTGCTGTCTGTACGGAGCTTGCACGTTCTCCCTGTGACCTGCATGGGTGTTCTCCGGGTGCTCCGTTTTTTCCCCCACATTCCAAAGACGCACAGGTCTGTAGACTAATTATTTTGGTAAAATTGAAAATTGTCCCTAGTTTGTGTAGGATAGTGCTAGTGTACAGGGATCACTGGTTGACGTGGACTCGTCAAAGCTTCTGGTTTTTGCTACATTGAAGGTTTCTGGTTTCCATGCTTTAGCTCTAAACCAAACTGAACTAAACTAAGTAACCTAAACTAAAGAAGGGTCCCAGCCCGAAACGTCACCCATCCTTGGTCTCCAGAAATGCTGCCTGACCCGCTGAGTTACACCAGCACTTTGTGTCTATCTTCAATAAAGTAACAAATGTCAATTAAAAAAAACAGAAGTCTGAAGAAGGGTCCCGAACCAAAACATCATCTGATCATTTTGCCCCATAGATACTGCCTGGCCACTGAGTTCCTCCAGCACTTTGTTTAATTTTGCAGTGAGCAATAATGTTCTCAAATATAAAACTCAAGTAAATTCAAGTTATGACACTACAGTGTGAAATATATCTGGGCTGGAGAAGCCAATGAACAGGGAAAATAATTCAGCTAACCGCTCCTAGTAGATCATTTTAGCATCTTTACTCACACCATGGTTCGAGATCAGCTAACATCAGCACATTAACCCTGACTCCTTCTCAATCTCTGCGACTTAGCAGTTTGCTGCGTACACCAGCTGAGTTATTGAGCAAACTGTGACTTTTATTTGAAGTGGTATTGGTCATAAACGTTACCGGAAATGGTATTAATCGCCTGAAGCTCTCACAAATCTATCACACTCAAAGCCTTGGCTCCTTTCCTCAAAAAGACTCAGCAACAATCTGCATTAAGTCATTACATCTAGGAGCACCAGCTTATATAATGCTTGCTGTTGTTTTTAATCTATTAAAGGATGGGCGCCGCACGATGGCAGCCTCGCCAACAGTCTGTCTGTCTTTTTGACTTTTTATTTTTATTTTTTGTGTGTTTTAAAAGTACCATATGTGTTAATGTTCTCTGGTTTATTTTATGTGGGGGTGGGGGGTGGGGGGTGGGGGAAATCGATGCTCCAACCGCGGCCTAACATCAAGGAGCTCGCAGTCTCGGCATGAGACCGACGTCGGGAAGCTCCAAAAGCCACACGATGTTCGACTAGCTCCGACCCGGGTTAGATCGCCCGGCCCGGGGGGAGATGAGATTCCCCCCCCCCCCCCCCCCGATGCAGGCGCTTGATCGCCTCGACGATGAGGCCCTCCACTTGCTACGGGAGTAAGATCGTCCCGTCAACGGAAGGTTAGAGGCCCCCGACCGCTGGAGGACAAAGAAGGGAGAGACTGAACTTTTTTTTTGCCTTCGATCACAGTGAGGAATGCGGAGGAGCCGATCGAACCTCCATCTGCAGTTCCTTACTACTATCATGGGGAGTCCAGAACCAGGGGCCACAGTTTAAGAATAAGGGGTAAGCCATTTAGAATGGAGATAAGGAAACATTTTTCGCACAGAGAGTTGTGTCTGTGGAATTCTCTGTCTCAGAGGGTGGTGGAGGCTGGTTTTCTGAATACTTTCAAGAGAGAGCTAGATAGGGCTCTTAAAGATTGTGGAGTCAGGGGATATGGGGAGAAGGCAGGAACGGGCTGATTGGGGATAATCAGCCATGATCACATTGAATGGCGGTGCTGGCTTGAAGGGCTGAATGGCCTACTCCTGCACCTATTGTCTATTGTCTAAAATATGAGATAGATTGTCATTGCAACTTAAGGTTAATGGTAATCAGTGATTGAGTCAAGGACTCGGTCAGACGCCAGCTTACTGAAGGGTTGAGCAGGCTCAATGACCTTTGGCTCATTGCTGTTCACATTTCTTCCACAAACAAACAAATTATTGTCAGAAGTAGGCCAGTGAACCGTTTGAGTTTGCTCCACCTTCTGGTCAGCATGTAGCTGATGTGACCGTAACAGCAATTCCCCATCCCCATTTACTCCAATAACTTCTTGTTCACCAGAAACCTACCTGTCTTCGGACTTTTCTTTAGATTTTAAAGTCTAATCTCTAAAGTCTAAAGTAAAATATTCATGACTTTGGTGAAGAAATTTCAAAAGACTCAAGAATTCTGAAGAAAAAATAGTTTAGTTTTGCTTATTGTCACGTGTACCGGGGTACAGTGAAGAGCTTTTAGTCATGTGCTATCCAGTCAGTGGAAATGCTAACAATCAAGCCATTCCCAGTGCACAGGTTGTTAAAGAAGGAACTGCAGATGCTGGAGAATCGAGGGTTACACAAAATGCTGGAGAAACTCAGCGGGTGCAGCAGCATCTAAGGAGCGAAGGAGATAGGCGACGTTTCGGGTCGAGACCCTTCTTCAGACTGGGCTCCACCAGTCTGAAGAAGGGTCTCGACCCGAAACGTCGCCTATCTCCTTCGCTCCTTAGATGCTGCTGCACCCGCTGAGTTTCTCCAGCATTTTGTGTAACCCCAGTGCACAGGTACAAGATAAAGGGAATAACATATAGCGCAGCGCAAGTCCCAGTAAAGTTTGATTAAAAATAGTCCAATGAGATAGTTGGGAGGTCAGGACCACTGTCTAGTTGGTGAGAGGATGGTTGCCCGATAATAGCTGTGAATAAACTCTCCCTGAATCTGGAGGTGTGCGTTTTCACATCTCTGTATCTCTTGCCTAATGGGAGAGGGAAGAAGAGGGAGTGGCCAGGGGAATTAGACGACTCTTTATTTTTAAGCGGTGACCCTTTCCCACAAGAGGATCCTTTTGACGGCTACCTTCCGTTAATTAATCATAATCATAATCATACTTTATTAGCCAAGTATGTTTTACAACATACGAGGAATTTTATTTGCCATACAGTCATACCAATAAAAAACAACAGAACACACAAAATACATTTTAACATGAACATCCACTACAGTGACTGTTCATCGATCACCCGTTCACACGTATTCCATGTTATCCTATTTCCCCTCCCAACACACCAGGGGCAATTTACAGAGGCCAATTAGCCTACAAATCCACATGTCTTTGGGATGTGGAAAGAAACCGGAGCACCCAGAGGAAGCCCACGTGGTCACTCGGGTGCTGTCTGTGTGCAAACTCCACACTGACAGCACTTGAGGTCAGGATCGAACCTTGGGTCTCTGGCGGTGTTTATGTGAATATATTGATCGACAAAATCACGCTCAGTATTGCCCAGGGTTGGAGTATACCTGCTAACCCTTGTTGAGTTGTTTCTTATAGCAATGTGACTTACAACAAACTCAAGATCTTGCTACTGTTACCCTTCTGGAACGTGGAATGTTGCAGGAGGGGATAATCCTAACCCAGACCTGGTACCACAGACACATTTGCTTCCTCGGGACATGCCTGCGCCTCCATCTCGTACCTCATGGCTTCCAGCTCCAGTTCCCTACCTCCCAGTTCGGACCCAAGTCGGACTATCGATACCGATTGGCTATCTACCGCCATACACAACAATTCTCCCACCGGGCACAGAGATCTACTCTCGCTGCGATGCGCCGGCACCAGGAGGACCTTGCATTGACTCTGCCGAAACTTCGGTCCTCACTCACCCAGACCTGCAACGGACCCCAACTCTATTTCATCCGCCGGAAGATCCACCTCTTCAATCAACGATTCCTGGCCCACCTTAACTCCACCAAGGACCTGAAACTAGCCTGCCTCCAGGCCACTCCTGCCACCGACACTCCGTGACTCGACCGCCTGCAGGCTCCGGGCCCCAACTCTGGCCCGCGCCGTCTGCCCGGGTCCCGCGATGCCATCTTGGCCACGAGGAGCACTTCCAGTACTCACCATGACGCCGCCTTCGCCGACCTCCACGTCGATACTGCCGTCGACCTTCTCTTGCCTACCGATGATGCCAAGCCTCGCTGCCTCACCGGTAACACTGTATATCCTCCCCTTCCCGATTCCTCCGACTATCGCCACCATAACGCGACCGCCGAACCTCACCATCCCCAGGGACCGCCTAACCTTATCGCCTCACCGGGCCCATCCACCATTCCCGCTGCACTGGGCCCATCTAACATCGCCGTCGCACCCGGCCCATCTAACATCGCCATCGCACCCGGCCCATCCAACATGGCCGCCGGACCGGACCTACCGAACGTCGCCGCCTCACCGACCATCCACCCACCGGGACCTCCCATGCATCACCCGCCGACACGGAATCTACTGCCCGTGGACGCCTACCAACGGTTCCGCCGACCCTCGCCACTCCACTGCCATCACCTTACCTGCAGCCTGGACTCAGCACCGGGCCTGAAGCCTCCACGCTGCTAACTCCCACTCCCCTGGGTTTGACTGCACTGGGTCCTAGTGCTAGTCACCCCAACCCTGGTAACCTCAGTGGCTGTTCATCTGGGTCTTCCCCACCCCCCTCAAACTATGTGATCCCTGATCTTCCCCACCCATACTACAGTCCTCATACCCCCCCACCCCCTCACCACCCACTACCCCCCCACCAGACATTGCCCCGACCTCAGTCCACTCACCTGCCTTCCTCCGGCCCCAACCCCCATCCCTGCCATGTGTTCACCATCGCCCGACCTCCCCCTCTCCGACACAGAACGGTCAGTCCTCAGCAGAGGTCGTACCTTTGTCCCCCTCCGTCCCCAGCTCAATTGGTTCCGAGCCCACCACGACTTGGAGCTCTTCTACCGTCGCCTCCACCTCACAGCGTTCTTCCACTGGAAGGAGTCCTCGCCCCTTATTGATGATCAGTTTTCCCGCCTCCAACGAACCCCCTCCTCACGGACCCCCCCTCATGGCCTTCCGGCTTTAGAGTTTTTTATCCAAAACTGCAGGCGGGACATCAACTGCCTCAACTTCTCCACTCCCCTGTCTCACTCCAATCTCTCCCCCCCGAACGTACAGCTATCAACTCACTCCGCAACAACCCAGACTGGGTGATCAAACCCGCCGACAAGGGAGGTGTCGTGGTAGTCTGGCGTGTCAATATCTACAAAGCTGAGGCCACGCGCAAACTCTCAGACACCTCCTCCTACTTACCCCTGGACCATGACCCCACTGATGAGCACCGGGCCACTACCTCTAGCACCATAACCGACTTCGTCAATTCTGGCTCCCTGCACCCCCGAGCCTCCAACCTCATCGTTCCCCAGCTCCGCACAGCCCGATTTTACCTTCTCCCCAAAACCACAAACCTGACTATCCAGGTAGACCCATTGTCTCTACCTATTCGTGCTCTACTGAACTCATTTCCACATACCTTGACTCCATCCTATCCCCCCCCGATTAAATCCCTCCCTACCTATGTTCAAGACACCTCAGACACTCTCCGTCATCTCCGGGCATTCAATTCTCTAGGCCCCCATCCTCTCATCTTCACCATGGACGTCCAGTCACTCTACACCTTCATCCCCCACCAGGATGGTCTCAAAGCCCTCCGGTTCTTCCTCGACCAGAGGAGCAACCCATACCCATCCACTGACACCCTCCTCCGCCTAGCGGAGTTGGTCCTTACCCTCAATAACTTCTCGTTTGACTCCTCCCATTTCCCCCAAATACAAGGCGTAGCTATGGGCACGCGCCTGGGCCCCAGCTATGCCTGCCTCTTTGTCGGGTACATTGAACAATCCTTGTCCTATCCCCAACCTCTACCTCTGCTGCATCGATGATTGCATTGGTGCTACCTCCTGCACCCACACGCAACTCACTGACTTCATCCACTTCACCACTAACTTCCATCCGGCACTCAAATACACCTGGACCATTTCCGACATTTACCTACCATTTCTTGACCTCACTATCTCCATCGCAGGTGATAGACTTCTGACCGACATCCACTATAAACCCACTGACTCCCATGGCTATCTGGACTACACTTCTTCCCACCCTGCGTCCTGTAAGGACTCCATCCCCTACTCCCAATTCCTCCGTCTACGCTGCATCTGCTCCCTGGATGAAGTGTTCCACACCAGGGCATCGGAAATGTCCTCATTCTTCAGGGAACGGGGGTTCCCCTCCCCTACTATAGATGAGGCTATCACCAGGGTTTCTTACATACCCCGTAACACTGCTCTCTCTCCCCATCCCCCCACTCGTAACAAGGGCAGAGTCCCCCTAGTCCTCACCTTTCACCCCACTAGTCGTCACATACAACAAATAGTCCTCCGTCAGTTTCGCCACCTCCAACGTGACCCCACCACTCGCCACATTTTCCCATTTCCCCCCCCCCCCCCATCTGCTTTCTGCAATGACCGCTCCCTCCATAACTCCCTTGTCAATTCTTCCCTTCCCTCCTGCACCACCCCCTCCCCGGGCACTTTCCCTTGCAACCGCAAGAGATGCTACACTTGACGCTTTACCTCCCCCTCGACTCCATTCAAGGACCCAAGCAGTCGTTCCAGGTGCGACAGAGGTTCACCTGCATCTCCTCCAACCTCATCTATTGCATCCGTTGCTCCAGATGCCAGCTGATCTACATCGGTAAGACCAAGCGTAGGCTTGGCAATCGTTTCGCCGAACATCTCCGCTTGGTCTGCATTAACCAACCTGACCTCCCGGTGGCTCAGCACTTCAACTCCCCCTCCCATTCCAAATCCGACCTCTCTGTCCTGGCCCTCCTCCATGGCCAGAGTGAGCACCACCGGAAATTGGAGGAGCAGCACCTCATATTCTGCTTGGGCAGTCTGCACCCTAGTGGCATAAACAATGAATTCTCCCAATTCCATTAGCCCTTGCTGTCTCCTCCCCTTCCTAGCTCTCCCTCAGCCCTCGGGCTCCTCCTCCTCCTTTTTCCTTTCTTCTCCCCACCCTCCATCAGTCTGAAGAAGGTTTTCGGCCCGAAACGTTGCCCATTTCCTTCGCTCTATAGATGCTGCTGCACCCGTTGAGTTTCTCCAGCACTTTTGTCTACCTTCGATTTTCCAGCATCTGCAGTTCCTTCTTGAACAGGAGGGGATAATGATGCCTCAACAGCAAATCCCAGGTCTCACACCCAGAGAGTGGAATTCAATTAATTGTTCCATTTCAGTACACATGGCTCTTGGCTCTTGACATGGTGACCAGCAGGAAGGACAAGTTTGTGGTCCTCAACATCAACAGTCAACAAAATATTGTAAAGATATAGCTTACAGATTAGAGAAACAGCGTGGAAACAGGCCATTTGGCCCACCAAGTCCACGTCGGCCAGCGATCATCCCGCACACTAGTTCTATCCTACACACTAGGAACAATTTACAGAAGCCAATTAACCTACAAACTATGTGTGGGAGGAAACTGGTGCACCCAGAGAAAACCCACATGGTCACGGGAAGAATGTACAAACGCCACATAAACAGCATCCGTGGTCAGGATCGAACCTGGGTCTTTGGTGTTGCAAGCCAACAGTACCATTGTGCCACTGTGCTGCCCTTGAGTGACATAACTCCGAGCATTTATTGTTCTGTTTTCCACAGTATATCACATGAAGGAACAAAGTGAGGCTCCAGTTCAAAATCTGTGGAGCTGTAACTTAGTCAGACACTTAACTTTAATACTTTAAACTGAGTCTTCTGTGATGTCTGAATCTTCTGTGATTGGCACAGCTGTCTATTGTCTATTGACTCTTCAAAGAGGAAGGACTGACATCCCCAAAAATGAAAAAGCAAAGATGTGTCTATCCGCCCCGCAATCTGCCTGTGAAATAATGCACTGTTCCCCATGTCGGTTCAAAAATCCTTTTATTTGATTTGTCAGTACACAACATGAGCAGTTTCTAGGCACAAGGAACTGCAGATTGACACAAAATGTTGGAGTAACTCAGCGGATCAGGCAGCATCTCTGGAGAAAAAAGATGGGTGACATTTTGGGTTGGAACACTTCTTCAGACCCTCAGAAAAGGGTTCCAACCCTGAAACGTCACCTATTTTTTTTCTCCAGGGACGCTGCCTGACCCGCTGAGTTACCCCAGCATTTTATATCTATCTTCGGTATCAACAAGCATCTGGGCTCCTTCCTACACAAGGAACTGCAGATGCTGGTTTACTGTTTTATCCTTTTGGTTTGTTCGCACTGATTATCACAAATCCTAACGTGACTGTTAATGTAAGTTTTCAGGCATCTGAAGGATTTTGCAATGGATTTAATTACTTCAAAGCTTTCGCATTACTTGGAGTACTTTGCAACATTTTAACTTTGATGTGCACTCAACAATCAGAGGAGCTAGTCGAATGGTACAGTATTAATCAATGTGATGTTGTGGAGGGTATTAATTTGATACATGGGAGGTTTAATCAGCGATTAGTGCATCGGGGAGAAGATGGGGCTGAGTGAAGCCACAACCAATGGGTCAGAGCACACTTCTGCACACCACGCTGTCAACGAAAGACACAAAATGCTGGAGCAACTCAGATATTCAGGCAGCGTCTCTGGAGAAAAAGGATGGGTGATGTTTGGGGTCAGGACCCTTCTTCATGTGTCTATCTTTGGTAAAAACCTGCATCTGCAGTTCCTGCATCTGCAGGATGTAAACAATGGTGGACCTTATATAACAAAGAACAGCACAGTTGAGACAAAAGGAACTGCAGGAATCATGAGCAAAATACAATGTGCTGGAGGAACTCATTGAGTACGGCAGCATCTGTAGAGGGAAGGGCCCCGACCCGAAACTTCACACATTCCTTCTTTCCAGAGATTCTGCCTGTCCCGCGGAGTTACTCCAGCATTCTGTATCCTATCTTGTTCAGCAGTCTCACGTGTGACACCTTATCAAAGGTCTTCTGAAAATCCAAGTAAACAACATCCACTGACTCTCCTTTGTCTGGAGGATTAGTTTAGTTGACTGCCTTGGCTGGAAAGACTCACATACATCTTGGCTTCTGTTTCCTAAATTGCAATCTCTTGATTAAAAGTACTAAAAGTTACCTTCTCATTGGCCTGAGAAAGAAAACAACAAACTTTTGTGCATTACTGTATATAACATCTTTCACACAACCCAGGACATTTTAAAGTAGCATGTCGTCTCTGATCGAGAGGCATTCTATGCAAAATAAAAAAATAGATAAATAATTGTACAATCTGTTTTCATGGTGTTGATTAAGGATTAAAATTACCAATGGCACCTGTGAGGGGAGGTAGTTAAGAAACGGGAGCTTGAGAAATCTGAACAGGAGTAGTTCATTTAGTCATATAAATCTGCTTTACATTAAGCAAGATCATTAGTCATGGTTTATCCCGAGCAGCTCCATAACAGGGGACTCCCTGATTTACAGACTGTTCCCAGGAACACATTCGGAGACGGACATCAAGTGCTGCTGGAAGGTCATTAACGTGGTGAAAGACGCTCTTTGGTCTGCCCGAAACATGTTGGCCTCTCAGCAGAGCGAGATGTCCGTCAGGGAATGTTCCACACTGGCCCGTTCCACACTGCAGGAGTACGCACTGAAGCTCGGTACAGCCAATGCCAAGGCTCTGAGGGGGAGGACCACAGTCTAGGGTTCTTCCGCTGTTGGGTATTGTGGGGCAGGGTGCGGTGGAGACGCCCTTCAAACAAGGGAAGGGATATCACCGCAGGAGGCAAAGGTGTCTGATTTAATGATAGTTTAGTGAACACTACCAAATATCTGGAGAAGGGTCTCAACCTGAAACGTCACCCATTCCTTCTCTCCAGAGATGCTGCCTATCATAGATACATAGATACCTGGAGGATAGGTGCAGGAGTAGGCCATTCGGCCCTTTGAGCCAGCACCGCCATTCAATGTGATCATGGCCGATCATCCACAATCAGTATCCCCTTCCTGCCTTCTCCCCATATCCCTTGATTCCGCTAGCCCTAAGAGCTCTATCTAACTCTCTTTTGATGGCATCCAGTGCCTTCTGAGGCAGAGAATTCCACAAATTCACAACTCTCTGTCCGCTGAGTTACTCCAGCATTTTGTGTATATGTCACAACGCTAATGAATGTATGTTTAGCCGCTGAGAATGTCGGAAAACATTTTTGCACAGTTCTTTTTCAATATTTTTTTTAATTCAGAATAAAGTATATTTTTGGAAACAATAATCTTGATCTACCTCAACATCATTTTCCTGCTCTGTGCCTACATGTCGTGATGCCTTCAGTGTCCAGAAACTCTGCTGATCCTTGTCTTAAATGCAATCATTAACTGAGCCTCCACTGCCCTTTGTGTTAGGGAATTCCAGAGATTCCAAAGGTTTTATGCATTTCCTCCAAAAAGAAAACTCTTAACACCCCAGTGGAATTTCTCATCACTGCATCAAACCACATCAATTATAACGCATTTCCTCAATGATGTGGACACTTTTTTTAATTCAAGGGGAATTGACTTTCTTTTCATTATTTCAATGTGCAACAAGCTGTTTTCAGTACAGATGGATATGATACAAAACGCTATTCAAAATCAGATAGAATTTGCTCTTGTGAGGTAGAATTTCTTTACCCAGAGGGTGGTGAAACTGTGGAATTCATTGCCACAGACAGCATTGAGGCCATGTCATTGGATATTTTTAAAATGGAGACTGCCAGGTTCTTGATTAGTAATGGTGTCAAATGTGGAGAAGGCAGGAGAAAGGCGTTGAGAGGGAAAGATTCATCAGCCACGATCGAATGGTGGAGTAGACTTGATGGGCTGAATGTCCTCATTCTGCTCCCATGTCTTAAGTTCATAAGTCATAGGAGCAGAATTAGGCCATTCGGCCCTTTGGGTCCACTACTACCATTCAATCATGAATCTTTCCCTCTCAACCCCATTCTCCTTCTTCCCATAACCTTTGACACCATTACTAATCAAGAATCTGTCAATCTCCATTTTTAAAACTACCCAGTGGACTTTTTGTTGCTAATATGTTATCCATTGCGTACAGCTTTTACAAGCACGTTGTGCTGCTGCCGCAAGTAAGAATTTCATTGTTCCGCTTCAGCGAGTATGTCAATAAAACATTCTTGACTGTGTTGTCTCTCTTGTCTTTGATATTTTGATTTTTTTTTAACATTCCTACTAAGGTGGAGCTGTATGTATTCTGTCAAATGCAATTTGGACCACAAGGTTGGGTGTGTATAAATAAACTACAGTATTTAAGGTCAGCTCGGGTGCAATTTCTCCGCATTTTTGGTACCATCTGGTTTCATTTCTTTTTTGATAATGTGTGACACAAATCCGTCAGGCCGACAAACAGAAACAGCTGAAGTGTGGCGGATGAATGTATACGTCTATTGACATTGGCGGGCATTCTTCGTACTGACATTTTTGTTCCTTAAAATTACACCACCACTTTTACTCTATCTTGCTAGTTATTTAGAATGCAACATGTACTTAATAGAGTATTGCGAAGGAGCTTTCAATTTACACCAACAGTAACTATATACGTGCCTTTTATACGGTGTAACATCTCAATGGGGTTTCGCAGGAACAAAGAAACACAGGAACATGACATTCAGCCCATCTGACCTGCCCGCCTTTCTTAGAACAGTACAGCACGGGAATAGGCCCTTCGGCCCACAATGTAGAAACTAAAAACTGCAGATGCTGGTTTATTACAAAGACAGACGCAAAGTGCTAGAGTAACTCAGCGGGTCGGGCAGCATCTCTGGAGAAAAAGGATGGGTGAGTGAGTTTTGGGTCGTGGGAAGGTCCGACCTGAAACGTCACCCATCCTTTTTCTACAGTGTTGCTGCCCGACCCGCTGAGTTACTCCAGCACTCTGTGACTATCTTCAGCCCACAATGTCCTTACCAAAGATGATGCCAAGTAAACTAATCTCCGCTGCCTGCTGGTGATGCATATCCCTCCATTCCCTGCATATTCCTGTGCCTATCTAAAACCCTCATAAACACTATCAAATCTAAATTCTATTAAGATCAAGATAAACTTTTTTTAATTTAAAGATCACTAAGTCCATGTCAAACATCAATTCACATCAATTCTGTTTTCCCACTTTTGCATCCACTCCCTACACTCCTGTGTTGTTCTGAAGAAGGGTCCTGACCTGAAACATTGCCTATCCATTCCCTCCACAGATGCTGCCTGACCCGTTGAGTTCCTCCAGGCCTTTGTGTTTTGCTCAAGATTCTAGCATCTACAGTACCTTTTGTCTCAACTCTGCTGTTCTATGTTCTATAAAAGATCCATTGCTCTTTGAGGAAGAGATTGACAGAGCTCCAGTATTTTCCGAGTGTTTCCTGAAGGTTAAGCATTAATATTTAATGTCCTCCTTACTCCTAGTCTTTTTTAGTAGAAAGGTATATTATCAGATGCAATTTAACACCTAGACGCCTAGGAGAGGTTTAGTTTAGTTTAGCTTAGTTTATTGTCAAGTGTACCGAGGTACAGGGAAAAACTTTTTTGTTGTGTGCTATCCACTCTGCGGAAAGATTATACATGATTACAATCAAGGAGTCCACAGTGTACAGATACAGGATAAAGGGAATAACGTTTAGTGCAAGATAAAGTCCAGTAAAATCTGATTAGAGATAGTCTGAGGGTCTCCAATGAGGTAGATGGCAGGTCTGCCTTCTGGTTATTGATAGGATGGTTCAGTTGCCTGATAACAGCTGGGAAGAAACTGTCCCTGAATCTGGAGGTATGCATTGTTCCTCTTGCCTGATGGGAGAGGGGAGAAGAGGGGGTGATCGTGGTAAGAAGTGCCCATGATTATGCTGATGACCTTGACGAGGCAGCGTGAAGTGTCGATGGAATCAATGGATGGGAGGTTGGTTTGCGTGTTGGTCTGGGCTGCATTAGGCGCTTGAAGAACAAATTACCAGTAGACAGACGGGAAGGAAATTACATTCAGGGAGTGAAACCAAGGATGCAAAGGAAATAGGCACGCACAGGAGGCCAGAATTGGGAGGGAGATCTTGAAGGATTATACAGATGGGTGAGTTCAGATAGATAAGGAAGGGTGACGTCACTGTGGAATTTACAGACAAGGATGAGAACTGCACTTGAAAAGAAGAAAAAATGCAAAGAGCACAGGGTCACATCAGCCCACAGAAAAATTAAAGCAATGGAACATATTTTAAAATGTTCTCACAAATCCTATGTAGTTCCTTCTTAGTTTGGCCAATTGCACACAATCCAGGCCTATTCAGGTCTAAACAGATGTTTAAAAGCTGACAAGTAGCTGTGGGAAGGCTTTTAAACTGCGTGTTATCCTAGTTAAGATCCATTTTCCTGCATTTACACACATTGTCATTTGGTGTAGTTACATGTAAATATGTACATTTTCATTAAGAATATAGAACTGTACAGAACAAGAACAGGCCCTTCAGCCCACAATGTCTATGTCAAACGTGATGCCAAGATGACCTATTCGCATTAGCCTGCACGTGATCCATTTCCCTCCATTCTCTGCATAACTATGTGCCTATTAAATGTCTCTCTGGTATCTGCCTCCATCATCCCTGGCAGTGCAATCCAGGCGTCTACCACTCTCTGTAAAAAAACCTTTCCCGCATATCTCCTTTAAACTTTGTTCCTTTCACCTTAAAGCTATGCCCTCTAATCTTTAACGTTTCAACTTTGATTAAATGGTGGTTTTATTGTCACGTGTGCAAACGTACAGTGAAGTTATTTTTTACATAGAGTCCAGTACAGTATTTCCATACTGAAGCACATCCTCGATTTGCAAGTGTACAGAAATAGTTTACTGAGTCCGCATGCAAGAGGCGCCATGTTTTGGCGCCATTCTCAAAGTCCAGTCCAGTTCTAATGTGGTGCCCGATCCAGGCGAGTCCCAGGCTGCTGCGGGCCTCCAGCCGTCACCTTCCTTGGATGCCACGTCCCACTCCTTGCCCAGGTAAAAGACTCTGATTGTCTACCTTATCTATGCCACTCATAATTTTATATACTTCTGTCAGGTATCCCCTCAACCTCTGGTATTCTAGAGAAGACAACCCCAGTTTGTTCAGCCTCTCCTTGCAGCTAATACCCTCTAACCCAGGCAGAAAAGGAGAGTGCCAATTCTGATGAACTACAGCACTCAAAAGTGGTGTAAATAATATCTTATATGCCATGAAGGAAACTCCAATTGTCAATGATGACCAAATGATCGCAGTCGGAGTAGACCATATTGATGGTCAACATGGACATGGTGGCTGAAGGTGTGCTGCTATGACTTTGAGAACTACATTCTGCACTCTGTATCTCTCCCTTCAATCTACATATTATACTTGAGTTCGGCTTGATTGTATTTATGTGTAGTATTATCTGGTCTGATTGGGTAGCATGCAAAACAGAGCTTTTCACTGTACCTCGGTACGTGACAATAATAAACCTAAACCTAACCTAAACAATGCATTAAACTGTTGAATATTATTATAAATCTCATGCCTACTCCTAAACAACAGGAAGCATATCACTGACTTTAGATCAGTTAACAATTAAAGGTTGTGAAGAAGACTTTTACTTTAGAGTTTATAGATATATCGCGGAAACAGGTCCTTCGGCCCACCGAGTCCACGGCAACCAGCGATGACCTCCGATACTAGCACTATCCTACACACTAGAGACAATTTTATAATTTTTACCAAAGCCAATCAATCTTCAAACCTGTATGCCTTTGGGATGTGGGAAGAAATGGGAGCACTAGTAGAAAACTTATGCGGTCACAGGGAGAGTGTATAAACTCTACATGGACAGCACCCGTAGTCAGGATTGAACCCGGGTCTCTGACGCTGTAAGGCAGCAACTCAACTACTGTGCCACCATGTTTGCAAAGATTTAACTGACTACCGTTACCCTTCAGTTTGACAATAACAAACCTAAACCTAAATGATTGAATATGTGATGGTGAATTTATTCCAGAAATGGATATAACACCAACTTTTGAACAGGAAGCCTGAGATGAGACAGGATGAGGTGAGATAGGATGTCACACATTTGTCAGATTAGAAACTGACTATAATGGTAGACCACAGTTAAGTTTAAATTAACCGAGAAAGCTAATTAACAGATGCAACCTACTTGTGCAAAAAACAATTTTGCAAAGTGGGTAAACCTTATGATATGGACAAGAGATTCCAAGGAGTTAGGAGGAATGTTGCATTTTTTCCAGGGAAACTCTAAACACATAATTAGGACAGACTAAGAACCAGAGGACATAGGTTTAAAGTGTGAGGGGAAAGATTTAATACGAATTTGAGGGGCAACTTTTTCACACGGAGGCTGGTAGGTGTATGGAACGAGCTGCCAGATAAAGTAGTTGAGGCAGGTACTATAGCAACATTTAAAATACATTTGGACAGGCACATGGATAGGATAATTTCATCTCTGGATATTGGGTCTTGGGTTTAAATGTTGGACCGTTTGTGTGCTGAGGCTCGAAATCAAGTAGTCCGTGCAAACCGGGTATTGGTGAACAAGTTATGTGAGCAAGTGCCACTTGATAGTATGGCACAACTGGCTGAAGATAATTGCAAATGCTTCAACCTTAACTTTAGCAAAATAGGCTACAAAGTTCTGGAGTAGCTCAGCAGGTCAGGCAGCATCTCTGGAGAACATGGACAGATGACGTTTTAGATCGGAACCCTTCTTATTCTCACAACTGTTCTCCTTCCATATTCCTGCATTCAAGTTCGGGCCTGGATTCACCACCACAGCTAGGCGTGTTTCCTTAACACCGCCATCCAGGCCTCCGATTTCAGACCCAACCCAGATTTCAAGGTAAAATGTATAGGAAGGAACCACAGATGATGGTTTACACCAAAGATAGACACAGAATGCTGGAGTAACTCAGTGGGTCGGGCAGCATCGCTGGAGAGAGGAATGAGTGACATATCGGGGGCGAGACTCAAAGGAATGGGTGACATATCGGGAACGGTGCTACTCGAAGGGCCAACTGGCCTACTCCTGCACCTATTGTCTATTGTCTATTGAGACCCTAGTTTAGAGTCCAGTCTCCGTCTGACAAAGGGTCTCGACCCAGAACGTCACCTATTTCTATTCTCCAGAGATGCTGCCTGACCCGCCGAGTTACTCCAGCATCTCGTATCTATCTCCAGATTTCAGGTACCTGCACTCAATCCACCGCTTCTCAGACCATTCTCCTTCGGTATCCTGCGTTCTAGTTCTAGCCTTGACTTTCCCTAGTGTGTAGGCTAGTGCTAGTGTACGGGTGATCGCTGGTCTGCGTGGACTCTGTGGGCTGAAGGGCCTGTTTCCAGAGTGTAATGTATCTCTAAACCAAACATTTCCTGCGGAGATCAGCAGAAATTAAAGTTTTTCCTGCAATTCTGCTTGACTTCTGGATCAGACATCTTGGCCCTGAGACCTCAGGCCTCCCATCGCACTGACCTGCCACCAAATCACAGGAGGACATATTTCCATTTGTCATTTCTATTCCAATTGTGGCTGTAGAAATATGTAATCAAATTGTAAAAATAAGCACATAATAAAGAATAATGAAACGAGTCCCGAATAACATCAAAGTCAAATTATCTCACAGTCTTTCGGTTAGTTTAGAGATGCAGCCTTTTGGCCCACCCAGTCCCCGCCGACCAGTGATCCCTGTACACGAGTTCTTTCCGCCACTAGAGGCAATTTACAGAGGCCAATTAATCTACAAAACTGCATGGCTTTGGGATGTGGGAGGAAACCGGAGCACCCAGAGAAAAAAACTACTTGGTCACAGGGAGAATGTACAAACTCCGTACAGACAGCACCCATAGTCAGAATCAAACATAGAAACATAGAAACATAGAAAATAGGTGCAGGAGTAGGGCATTCGGCCCTTTGAGCCTGTACCACCATTCAATATGATCATGGCTGATCATCCAACTCAGTATCCCGTACCTGCCTTCTCTCCATACCCCCTGATCCCTATAGCCACAAGGGCCACATCTAACTCCCTCTTAAATATAGCCAATGAACTGGCCTCAACTACCTTCTGTGGCAGAGAATTCCAGAGATTCACCACTCTCTGTGTGAAAAATGTTATTCTCATCTCGGTCCTAAAAGATTTCCCCCTTATCCTTAAACTGTGACCCCTTGTCCTGGACTTCCCCAACATCGGGAACAATCTTCCTGCATCTAGCTTGTCCAACCCCTTAAGAATTTTGTAAGTTTCTATGAGATCCCCGCTCAATCTTCTAAATTCCAGAGATTACAAGCCGAGTCTATCCAGTCTTTCTTCATATGAAAGTCCTGACATCCCAGGAATCAGTCTGGTGAACCTTCTCTGTACTCCCTCTATGGCAAGAATGTCTTTCCTCAGATGTCTTTCCTCAGAACCCGGGTCTCTGGTTTAGTAAGGCAGCATCTCGACCGCTGCGTTACATTGCTGCTGTCTCTCAGATGGTTTACACGCTGCATTTGTGTTTGCTCCCTGTGGATAATACCAAGGGAGATTAGTTTTATATGAGAAATAAATGTTGAGAATAAACATATATCCAGCAGATAGTGGCTCAGGGATTAGAAATTAATTGCAACAGGCATTTTCTTGGCCTCTCATGTGTTACGGTATAACTAATGTTGATTGACTGATTGTAGACAAAAAATGCTGGAGAAACTAAGCGGATGAGACAGCATCCATGGAGAGAAGAAATAGGTGACATTTCGGGTCGAGACCCTTCTTCAGTGATGTTGGGGGAGGGGGCAGGAAAAAAAAGGAAGAGGCGGAGACTAGGCTTTGTGGGAGAGCTTGAAAGGGGGAGGGGAAGGAGGGAGAAAGCAAGGGCTATCTAAAATTAGAGAAGTCAATGTTCATAGTGTAAACAACCTCAGCAAAATATGAGGTGCTGTTCCGCCAATTTGTGCTGGACCTCAATGACTCAATGACTATCGACCAGTGGCACTAAAGTCTGTGGTGATGATGTGCTTTGAGAGGCTGATCATGGCACAAATCAACTCATACCTCAACAAAAACCTGGACCCACTGCAGTTCGCTTACCGACACAACAGCTCAGCGGTGGATGCGATCTCACTGGCTCTCCACTCCGCTCTGGACCGCTTGGACAACAAAAACTCATTTATCATTGACTACAGCTCAGCATTTAATACCATCATCCCCTCCAAGCTGGTTACCAAGCTCTCAGATCTGGGTCTCTGCGCATCCCTCTGCAAATTGGATCCTCGACTTCTTCATTCACAGTCTGCCCGTATTGCTGGAAATGTGTCATCCTCGATAACAATCAGCACGGGAGCACCTCAAGGCTGCGTGCTCAGCCCCCTGCTGTACTCATTCTATACTCATGACTGCGTAGCCGGACATAGTGCAAACTCAGTCATCAAGTTCGCCGACGACACCACTGTTGTGGGACGTGTCAGAGTATAGAAGTGAGATCGACCGATTGACCAAATGGTGCCAGCATCTAAATTCCCCTTTAGAATTGCAACAGAAAAAATTAAGTATTTGGGCATCCAAATTACTAGGAAATATAAATCATTACTCAACGCAAACTATATGCCTTTAATAACTTCTAAATTCTGGAAAACACTGCCGATGTCCTTAATAGGCAGGATAAACGCGATAAAAATGATCTTCTTACCACAAATACTGTACCTATTTCAATCAATACCAATATACTTACCTAAAAAATTCTTTAAAAAATTAGATTCTGATATTATAAACTTCATATGGGATTATAAATCACATAGAATTAAGAAAAAACACTTGTGTAAATCTAAAGAATCAGGGGGACTGACACTCCCTAACTTATTGTATTACTTCTGGGCAGTGAATATTAAAAATATAATCTATTGGTTGGACAGTTCAGCCCAACAAGTAGATTGGATAAGAATGGAGAAAGAGGATTGTTCCCCTTATAATATAGGAGCGATCCTTCTTTCCCTGATGAAACTGAACAATATAATATATAAGAAGAATCCAATTATTCACTGTATAATACGAATTTGGAATCAAATATAATTATCTTTAAAATTAAGAAAATTATCGCTTCTTTCTCCAATAACTAATAATCCCTCATTCAAACCATCCATTATTGATAAATCGTTTATCCATTCGGAAAGATTAGGCATTAAAACAATGGGAGATATGTATGATATGGGAAAACTTTTATCATTCCAACAATTACAACTAAAATATAATTTGAAAAATAATCAATATTTCAAATATCTTCAAATTCAAGATTATTTGAAGAAATATATACAAGGATATCAAACCCTAACCCCAGATTTATTGGAGGAAGGAATGAATAGAAAGGCAGAATCAAGCAATTTAATATCTTACTTATATAATATAATTTTAAATATAGAAACGCCAACGACAGAGACAATTAGAAGGGACTGGGAACAAGAGTTATTGATAAAAATTCCTAACAATAGATGGAAATTTTTTTTATTATATGTAAATAAATGTTCAATTAATGTAAGACATAACCTAATTCAATTAAAAATTTTACATAGATTATATTATTCTAAAACTAGACTGAATAAAATATCCCCAAATGTTTCCCCCATCTGTGACAAATGTCTTACTCAAAATGCCACTATAGCACATTCCTTTGGCTCGTGTATAAAACTGTATAAATTTTGGAATGAAATTTTTAGAATTTTTACAAAACTATTTAACACAAAATTGAACCCCAATACAGAACTGATTATCTTTGGATCAATGGAAGAGGGAAGTAAACTAACTATATTCCAAGAAACTTTTCTTAATTACGGTCTAATAACAGCAAAAAAACTTATACTCAAATTTTGGAAAAACGCAACCACGCCAACATTCAAAATGTGGATTTCAAATATGTCTGAAAAGCTTCATCTTGAAGAAATGAGATTTCTCCTACTAGGCAAAGTAGACCAATTCTCAAAGACTTGGTCTCCTTTTATCAACTTTTTACAAGCATATGGTGCAACATAACATAACCTTAGAAATTAAATGGTTTAGAACCGGGTGACGGATGGGCAAAAATACGAAATAGGTAGATCTCTCCTAATCTCTCTTTTCTTTACTTTCTCCTTCTATTTCAATCTTTTCAGCTTCTCTTCTGTGTCCTTTATTTCTTTTGCTATCTGTTTCTACTCACTTGTCTATCTTTAAAAAAAATAATAAAAAATGGTGCCGGCACAATAACCTGCCTCTCAACACCAACAAAACCAAGGAACTGATTGTGGACTTCGGAAGGGGTAGGATGAGGGGTACCCGGACGTGGCACCGATGGACGAGAAGCCGAAGCAAAGAAATGGAAGCCAAATAACCGAATGGAAACGAGGCCGAAACGCCAACTAACCGAAAGGGCGGGACGCCTAAAAGCAAACTCACCTAATGGCCGCTCTGACAAAACGCCACCTACCCGAAAGGCGGCGTCGCCTACAGGCCAACGGACCAAATGTCGCCCAACAGAAAAGTCCAATAACGGACATGACGTTGCCGGGGGGCAGGACTTGCCACTGATTGGTCCAGACCCCGCGTCCATCACATCACTGTGGAGGGATGAACATTGTCCCACACCTCCGCTCCACCCGACCCACAGCCCGTGGAGGGTGGTCGTGGGAGAGTGGGGGCTGTCCCGAGGGATGCGCATCTTCGGCCGCTTACAACTTGGTGCTTGGGTTCAGATTGCCCAGTCACCTATGGCTTGTGTGGGAAAATGACCCCCATGATCCCGTCTCCCCCTTCTCTCTCCCTTCTCTCTCTCCCTTCTCTCTCTCCCCCCTTCTCTCTCTCTCTCCTCTCTCTCTCCCTTCTCTCCTCCCCCTCCTCTCTCTCCCCTTCTCTCTTTCTCTCCCCTCTTCTCTCTCTCCTCCCTCTCTCTCTGTCCCCCTCTCTCTCCCGCCCCTTCTCTTTCTCTCCTCTCTTCTCTCTCTCTCTCCCCTCCTCTCTGTCTCCCCTTCTCTCACTTCCTCCTCTCTCTCCCCTCCTCTCTCCCCCCTTTCTCCCTTCTCTCTCTCCCCTTCTCTCTCTCTCTCTTCCCTGTTCTCTCTCTCCCCCTTTCTCTCCCCCCTTCTATCCCCTCCTCTCTCTCCCCTTCTCTCTCCTCTCTCTCCCCTTCTCTCTTTCTCTCCCCCCTTGTCTCTCTCCCCCATTATGCAGAGCGGCTATGGAAGTTGAGAAAACTGGCAGTGACAGCAAAGATAGACACAAAATGCTGGAGTAACTCAGTGGGACCGGCATAATCTCTGGAGAGAAGCAATGGGTGGCGTTTCGGGTCGAGACTCTTCAGGTCTGAAGGATGGTCTCGACACGAAACGTCACCCATTCCTTCCTCCGAATTACTCCAGCTTTTTGTGTCCATCTTCGGTTAAAACAGTTTACAGATTCTGGTGTGTTGTGCGTGGGAGCTTGCTGTGTGCGTTCCGAGGGAGAGTGGGGGCTGTCCCGAGGGATGCACACCTTCGGCCGCTAACAACGTGGTGCTTGGGTTCAGATTGCCCTGTCACCTATGGCTTGTGTGGGGAAATGAGGGGGGAGAGGGAGGAGGGAGAGAGAGGGGGAGAGTGAGGGGGGGAGAGAGAGAAGAGAGGAGAGAAAGAGAGAAGGGGAGAGAAGGGAGAGATAGGGGGGAGAGAGAAAGGGGGAGAGAGAGGAGGAGAGAGAGAAGGGGAGAGAAGGGAGAGAGAGGGGGAGAGAGAAAGGAGGGGGAGAGAGAGGAGGAGAGAAGGGAGAGAGGAGGAGAGAAGGGAGAGGGGGAGGGAGAGAGGGGGGTGAGAAGAGGGGAGAGAAAGAGAGAAGGGGAGAGAGAGAAGGGAGAGAGGGGAGAGAGAGGAGGAGAGAGAAGGGAGAGAGAGGGAGAGAGAGAGAGAAGGGAGAGAAAGAGAAGGGAGAGAGAGAAGGGAGAGGGAGAGGGGGAGAGAGAGAAGAGGGTAGAGAGAAGGGGGAGATGGGAGCGTGGGGGTCATTTTCCCACACAAGCCATAGGTGACTGGGCAATCTGAACCCAAGCACCAAGTTGTAAGCGGCCGAAGGTGCGCATCCCTCGGGACAGCCCCCACTCTCCCACGGCCACCCTCCGCGGGCTGTGGGTCGGGTGGAGCGGAGGTGTGGGACAATGTTCATCCCTCCACAGTGATGTGATGGACGTGGGGGTCTGGACCAATCGCTGACAAGTCCCGCCCCCCGGCAACGTCATGCCGTTATTGGACTTTTCTGTTGAGCGGCAGTCGGTCCGTTGGCTTGGAGGTGACGCAGCCTTGCGGGTAGGTGGTGTTTGGTCAGAGCGGCCATTCGTTAAGTTTGCTTTTAGGCGACGCAGCCTTTCAGTTAGTTTGCTTTTAGGCATCCCTCCCTATCGGTTAGTTTGCATTTAGGAGTCCCATCCTTTCGGTTATTTGGCGTTCCACTTCTTTGCTTTGGCTTCTTGTCCATCGGCACCACGTCCGCACACGAGGATGGGGACCCACAGTCCCGTTTATATCAACCGGTCGATGATAGAAAGGGTCAAGAACTTCATGTTCCTGGGCGTGCATATTTCTGAACATCTCTCCTGGTCCCAGAACACTGATGCAATCATAAAGAAAGCACATCAGCGCCTATACTTCCTGAGAAGATTACGGAGAGTCGGTTTGTCAAGGAGGACTTTCTCGAACCTCTACAGGTGCACAGTAGAGAGCATGCTGACCGGTTGCATAGTGGCTTGGTTCGGCAACCTTAGGGTCCAGGAGCAAAACGTGGTAACCACTGCCCAGTCCATCATTAGCTCTGACCTCCCTACCATCGAGGGGATCTATCACAGTCGCTGCCTCAAAAAGGCTGCCAACATCATCAAGGACCCACACCATCCTGGCCACACACTCATCTCTCCGCTGCCATCAGGTAGAAGGTACAGGAGCCTGAAATCTGCAACATCCAGGTTCAGGAACAGCGACTTCCCCACAGCCATCAGACTATTAAACACAACTTCAAACAAACTCTGAACTATAACAGCCTATTGCACTTTATCTGTTTATTGATGTGTGTATATATATATATTTCATTTCGGAGTCACGTGAGCGATTCCGTGAAGAAGCCGCCAGCCCGCATGCGCGTCAATAAGTCGACGTATGGCGCCAACGCTTACTGCCAGCGCTCCTGCCAGCGGTAAGTTTAAACCTGAAGGTAAGTTTTTAAACTTTTCAGGTTAGGTTTCCATTGCAGGAAACTCTTCTTACAGAGTTTCCTGCTGGATTTCGGGGCGAAGTCGGGACGAGCCGCCGGGAAACCTTTATGGACCGCGTCCCAGTCACAGACAGTGGGGAATCCCGGTCACGACCTCGGGGGATCCACGCCATGGACCGCGGGGAACCCGCTACGGAGACCGTGGAAGTGCGGGTAGCAGCGTCGGTCAAATTCGCCTTCCAAGCCGCTGGCGGTGGAGCCAGCAGCTTCAGACTGGTGCCGGCAGCACCTTGGCAAACCCGCTTGGAGAATAGTCACAATGTTATATCTCCCTCTCTGAGGAGGGGAGTGTAGGGAAGAGGGCTGTTGACAAAAACAAGTCGGGCCAGGAGGGAGGATTCCTGATGGAGAGGATCCCCTCCTTCAATGGGTAACATTCTTCGGACGTCAAACCCACAATGGTATGGTCCAAGGAGGGAGTTATATCACCGCGGGTCTCTGCGGGATCCGTGGCAACAGCACCTGTATACAGGGCCGCACACTGTCTCCCTCTCTGAGGAGGGGAGCAGTCGGGGCCAGTTCTGTCTGACTCGGAGTTCGGAGGTATTGCCGGGAGCATACCACGAGGCACGAAGGATATGGTCCGTGGAGGGGCCACATCAGCGCTGGTCTCCTCGGGGCCTGTGGCAACAGCACCGGTGTACAGGGCTGCACACCGTCTCCCTCTCTGAGCAGGGGAGCTGTCGGGGTCAGTGTGCAACTGACTCCAAACTCAGAAGTATGTCTGAGGCACATACTGGAGTTCTTGAAAGTGCCGGCAGTGAACAGCGCTATCAGGGGTGACGTTGGAGGGGCATGGTACTCCAGGAAACCAGCCGCCATATCTGCTATTCAGGTAAAACCTATTCAACAGATGAGACCTGCATGAGGGAGCTAAAGTTGTCGAACTACATGTACCGCCTCATCGTTTCAGCGACAATACGTGACAGAAGTTTTTGGGGTAACATGAGGGGGAACTTCTTTACTCAGAGAGTGGTGGCTGTGTGGAATGATCTTCCTGCAGTAGTGGTGGAGCCAGAATCGATTTTAACATTTAAAAGTAAAGTGGATAGGTATATGGATGGGAAGGGAATGGAGGGGTATGGTCTGAGTGCAGGTGGATGGGACTAGGGGAAAATGAATGGTCGGCACGGACTGGAAGGGCCGAGAAGGCCTGTTTCCGTGCTGTAATTGTTATATGGTTATATGGTTAATACACCCCACACCCCCATCGGCAGCAAGCGGTTCACTGAAGCTGGTGGCAGCCAGCAAGCTGGGCAGAGGGCTTTAGGCCAAGGCCCAAGCTGGTCTCAGGAAAAATATGGAATCCACCAGTCCTCTCCAATCAAGAACGGAAATAGAACCCGCATAAGGGGCCTTTGTGCTTACCATAAGACCACCAGTAACCATGAAGGTAGGTGGGTCTGGTTCTTTCCGAAACATGGGGTATGTGGACCATTTACAAGTTGGAAACACTTGTAAAAACCTGTAAACAACCTTGTTGTTATGAAGCAGCCACTATTCATCAAGAGTATTGGCAATATAGTGGCTGTGTTTTCAGCTGTGCATTTGGACCTTTGCATTTTCAGTGCCATGTAGGTCGTTATTAACAGACCTATTCCTATTACCAGCTGAAGCTATCAAAGTCACAATGGTGTATTCTACATTGCTCCTGTACTTTTGCTCAGTAACTCTTCAGTTATATTACAAACTGATACTAGTACTCAAAGATGGAAAATTACGAATACCATCTCTAGTTACGGAGGCGGATGGGCTTTGCATGCTCAACTCCAAGTTGATACACTATGGTGGGGGCATTTGATGCTGGTGAATCACCACATAAAAAATGATGACAACACAGTATGGATGTTGTATCACAATGTATATAATGACATTGTGGTTCGATGGAACACTGAATATCAATATGTTTGCATCCAGGCTCTATCACCATTGCAAAAATATGTGGCACAGTGACAATAGATGTATTCTCGCTACACTGAGGAGGAATGTTCTTTATGTCTTTCCTCCATTTTGCCTCAACAGCCGGGTCTTGCACTCAGGCATGTCGTACTGCCTGACTGGCCTATGCAGCCATGGGTCCTGCTAAATGTTGGGGATGATTATAGGACCTTATATGGTTGTCCTAAACACAAAAATGTGGTGGTTCACCCTGTGACTGAGGAAACCATCCTCTGCATGATAAAATCAGTTTATAGACTTGGAGTCTCTGTGAAAACCATTCAGCGGCACGGGTTGCCAGACCGATCCATGTACGTGCTCACTGCAGAATGCAGGGATAGCATCGAGAAAGCAGCACAATTTCCTCATCAGGAGATGGGAAGTGTTTTGGTTTTAATGCCAATGTTCCATATAATACGGCACGGATAACTAACGTCTCGGAGTTCATTTCAGATGGGTCTTTTACAATCAATTAAATTATAGTACCATTAACTGTGCCAACGTGCTTTCTCACCATATTTGCTGCAGTGATCAGGACCCACTCTGTCGGGTCTCACTCTCTGATATCCAGATTTATAAGGAATCTTTAACATAATTTTCCCAGGCCCAGGTACTTGGAGATATGGGATGTTAGCATTGTTCTTAAAATGCTTCACCAGTAGGGCCCAGCTACATCTCTATCCCTGATCAAACTCACTTACAAAGTGTTTATGCTCATGGCGCTGGTCTCAGCGCATCTGGTCCAGCCACTACTTATATTGCGACTGAACACAATGGTTACATCTGCTAATAATATAATATTTTATGTTTATGATGTAGTTAAGCAGAGCAGACCAGGGGTGTCAGGTCCCAACTTATTTCTCATGACATACCCCATGGACCTTTGGTTGTCTGTAGTCACTCATTTACAACAATACGTTAGATCACCAAGAGCATAGAGGATCTGCACTAGCAATGGTTGTTAGTTACTAAAAACCTCATAAAAGGTATCTATCCAGACCATCTCTAGGTGGTCAAACAGGGTTTTGGCTTCACGTAATCGCTCATCGTAACTCCTCATAAAATAAAGATCTAACTTCAAACTGGTAAGTTCTCGTTTAATCTTACTATTCTATGGTATTTGGACACACTGATCTGATCTGATCTGTATTTATGACTACAATATCCTGTTGTGCTGCAGCAAGCAAGAATGTCATTGTCCTATCTGGGACACATGATAATAAACTCTCTTGACTCTTGACTTGACTTGGCTTCACTCTGGCGATGGAGGAAACCCAGGATAGAAAGGTCAGATTGGGAATGGGAGGGGGGGAGTTGAAGTGCTGCGCAGCCGGGAGATCAGGTTGGTTAATACGAACTGAGCGGAGGTGTTGGGTGAAGCGATCACCAATCCAGCGCTTGGTCTCGCCGATGTAGAGAAGTTAACACCAGGAGCAGCGGATGCAGTAGATGCAGGTGAACCTGCCTCACCTGGAAAGACTGATTGGGTCCTTGGATGGAGTTGAGGGGGGAGGTAAAGCGACAAGTGTAGCATTTCCTACGGTTGCAAGGGAAAGTACCCGGGGCGGTGGGTGGTTTGGGTTGGAAGGGACGAATTGACCAGGACCGGTCTCTGCGGGAAAGCAGAAAGGGGAGGGGAAGGGAAGATGTCGCCAGTGGTAGGATCCCGTTGGAGGTGACGAAAATGTCAGAGGATTATATGTTGTATGCGACGGCTGATGGGGTGGAAGGTGACTGAACTGATTGAACAATACAGCATGGAGGAAGGCTCTTCGGCCTGCCAAATCCATGCTGACAATCGATCACTGTTTTACACTAGTTCTATTTATTCCACTTTATTATGCACTCCCTGCACACTAGGGGAATTTAGCAGGCATGTGCTGTGAGTAATCAGCCAGGGTAGGCAGTGGCTTTTAAAAATCTTGAAAAACGCGCATGCGCAGATTATTCTCTCCCCGGTGAGCTGTCAGTCGGCTATTTTTAATCTTGTAACTGCGCATGCGCAGATTGTTCTCTCGACTTTTATCATGTAATTTGTTTTCAATAGGTCCTATCTCTTAATAAAGTATTTAAAAACATATAGCTACAAAAAAATTACTTACCATATTATTTGTGCACAAAATCCATTCTTCTATCTTTGTTTGCAGCAAAAATATCCATAAGGTTGCTTCGTGAAACTCTTCAGGTAATCACTATCCACCCTTGAAAACCCCGCTAAGAAACTTGCGCGTGCACATGCGCAGTAGGCTGGCAGGCAGTAGGCAGAGGTTCAGCTGCCTTTACCGACCATTCCCACTGATGGCTTGAAGCAGCGTCGACAGCACGTGAGTAGCACATACTTCCGCGTTTAAAACGTACTGCTGATGAAAGGCACGGGAGAATTATGCCTCCCTAAGAGATTGATCTCTTAGGGAGGCATAATTCTCCCGTGCCTTTACTATTTATGACCATTTTATGTATGTTTTATATATATTTTTTATATATTATATTTATATATAAAATAATTACTATTTTATAATTTTAGTCAGGGTAGGCACTGCCTACCTTGCCTACCCTGACGGCACGTGCCTGGAATTTAGAGAGGTCAATTAACCTGCAAACCCGCACGTCTTTGGGATGTGGGAGGAACCCGGAGCAAACTGAAGAAATCCACACGGTCACAGGGAGAACATGAAAACTTCACACAGACTGCATCCGAGGTCAGGAACAAACCCGGCTCTCTGGGGCTGTGAGGCAGCCGCTCTACCACTGTCCTTTTGAATTGCTTCACTGAGAAGAGAATAAAGGGTCATCTCATCCAAACACTTCTGCATAATTGATTACATTAAAAGAGATATATAAATATGGTGTACAATAAACGCAGAAATTGCTGGAAATACTCAGCAGGTCAGCCTGCATGTGTGGTAAGGGAAACTGCGTTTACACTTCAGGTTGAAGACCAGGAACATTTCGGACAAAGTCTCCTCTGCCTAAAATGTTCACTCTATTTCTTGCATTTTATGTTTAGATTTTAGATTTCTAGCATCTGCAGTTTTCACTACATTTAGGACGGCACCGTGGCGCAGCTGGTGGAGCTGCTGCTTCACAGCGCCAAAGACCCGGGTTCAATCCCGCCTATGGGTGCTGTCGGTGTGGAGTTTTCACATTCTCCCTGCAATGGGTTTTCTCCGAGTATTCCGGTTACCTCCGGCATCCCAAAGACGTGTGGGTTTGCAGGTTCATTGACTTTGGGAGTGGTTAAGAAAGTGGAATAAATAGAACTAGTGTAAAATAGTGATCGATAGTCAGCATGGATTTGGCAGGCCGAAGGGCCTGTTTCCAGGTCAGGTTTGCAGGTTAATTAGTCCTCTGCAAATTACCCCATGGTGTGTAAGCAGTGGATGAGTAAGTGGGACGATTAGAACGAGTGTGAACGTGTGGTCAATGGTGATCAATGGGCGGTGTGGACTTGGTGGGCCAAAAGGCCTGTATCCATGCTGTATATCTAAACCAAGCTAGATTACACTAAACTAGACAAAATCAAACTAAACTAAACTAAGCTAAACTACACTAAACTAAAGTAAATGGAATTACTCTAAACTAAACTAAATGAGTGTGGACACAAAAACCTGGAGTAACTCTGCAGGTCAGGCAGCATCTCTGGAAAAATGGAATGGGTGACATTTCATGTCTAGACCCTTATTGTTCCAGCGTCAGGTCTACAGCACAGAAAATTAACATTGCCCAATAGCATATTATCATTCGCGACTGCTCCTGCCTTACCTCATCCCACTACGTCAGCATTAGCTTACAATCCCTCACTCCCTGCTGTGTTTATCCAGCTTCCACTTGACTGTGTTCAGCTGGCTGGTCTACATGACCTATGTGGCTCTACTTCTAATTACACTCCACTACAATGTGGCTGCACTGATCAAAGGGTAGTTAATATCCTTACTTCCTTGAAGATGTTTTGTATTTTTGTGTTTTCCCTAAATTAAACACTGCACAATATTTCACCTCCCAGTTGTTTGCGAGGAAAAGAAAAGCAATTATTTTAAGTTATCAGGCGATTTATGTGTTCAGTCAGGAGAAGGTTACATTTTGATCTCAAACTTAAATGGTAGCACGGACATTTGTTTCATAACACAATGCTCTTTATTTCAAAATGATCTTGTGTTTCATTGTATTGACTCAACTGCATGACTAAGATTGAACTGATTCCAAATGTTTATCCCATAATCTAAAGTGATTCTTTGCAATGCGTAAGTAAAGGTTTCACGTAACATGTGATGGAATGTTTATGCAGACTTGCCAGAGCTCCGTTAGGAATAATATTTAACACATACCTTTCGAATGAGTCACTAAACCAATGTCTATCATCTTAGCTTTGAACAAAGCGGAGGCTCCTAAATATTACATATAAAGCTCAATTTCAGAGAAGATGTTGAGGGTTGCACTACTAAATTCTCCTCTAAATATGACCAGTAATTAAAAACTGTAGGAAGGAATGGCCGATGTTTCGGGTCGAGTCTGAAGAAGGGTCTCGACCTGAAACGTCACCCATTCCTTCTCTCCAGAGATGCTGCCTGTCCCGTTGAGTCACTCCAGCTTTTTGTGCATATCTTCAGATAATGATTAAGAAGCCAACTGAAAGAATTTAACAGAATTGCAAATACCTCGAAGGTCTGTAAGATAAGAGGTTAATGAGGTAAAAGTGGGAGAGATCATGGAAGGACTTAAAAGTAAGGATGAGAAGTGCAAGAGTGAAGCATTCCTATAGCAGGAGCCATCACAGATTATCGAGAACAAAGATGATGGGTGAATGGACTTGGGCTGTAGAGGTTCAATGACCTCAAGTTTGTGGAGACTCAACTCATTTTTGGAGAGTTTACAAGGTTGGTTGGGGGGTTGAGAGTGTTCAGGATTTGGGCTTTTGCTGATGAGAAGATTAATGACGGGTGATTTAGGGGAGATTTTAAAGTGGATGGTATCTGAGAAAAGGGAATGATGAACAATATCAGCTTAGATCAGGGCCATGAAGGGAGTTTGGATGATCAGCACTTTAATGAGAACAAGGTAAGAGGAGCAACATCCGTGTCTCACGAGAAACATAGAAAAGTTATAACAAGAGGCCATTCAGACCATGACGTCTGTGCTGGCCAAAGATGATCAACCTTTCATTTTCTAGTACAAAGTCTATTCGAGTCATAGAGTCATACTGTGTGGAAACAGGCCATTCAGCACAACTTGCCCACACGACCAACATGTCTCATCTACACTCGTCCTACTTCTCTGCTTTTTGACCTCTAAACCTGTCATATTCATGTACCTGTCTAAATGTTTCTTAAACATTGCAATACTACCTGCTTAAATACCCCCTCCGGCAACTCGTTCCATACATCGACCACCCTCTGTGTGAAAAAGTTACCCCTCAGGTTCTTATTACATTTCTACCTTAAACCTATTTCTTCTGGTTCTTGATTCCCCTACCCTGGGCAAGAGACTCTGTGCGTCTACCCAATCTATTCCTCTCATGATTTTGTACCCCTTATCATCCTGAGCTCCATGGAGTAGCCTGTTTAGCCTCTCCTTATCGCTCAGGCCCTCGAGTCCCGGCAACATCCTTGTAAATCTTCTCTGCACCCTTTCCAGCGTGACAACATCAAATTGACATATCAGTCGCCTATAGAGCTACTTGTCAATTGTGGTGAGGGTTTTGACTTCAATTACCTACCAGCTAATCATGTCCGCTGCATGAAGACATTTTTCCTCATCTCTAGTTTAAACCTGCTTATTACTTTAAATCTGCGCCCTTTCGCTTTTAAGCCCTTGCTAAAGGAAATTTATCCTAATTAATTCAAAGCTGAAAAAGAAACAGGCCTCTGAACACAAAATGAATCGAAAAACAGGTACCAGAGATCCGAGTTCGATCCTGACCTCGGATACTGTCTGTGTGGAGTTTGCATGTTCTCCCTGTGACTGCATGGGTTTTCCCGAGGTGCTCCGGTTTCCTTATACATCCCGAAAACGTGTGGGTTTGTAGGTTAATTGGCCTCTGTAAATTGCCACTAGTATGTAGAGAGTGGATGAGAAAGTGGGATAACGTAGAACTCATGTGAACGGGTGATCGATGGTCGGCGTTGACTCGTTGGGGCGAAGGGCCTGTTTGCATGCTGGACCAGCACCTGTGATGGCTTGGGCAGTGTTACCACTTTTTGCAATCTTCTTTGTTCCTGGTTGTTCAAACCATACACAAGTATGACAGATAAAGCAAAGAGGGAAATACCAGAGTGCAGAATAATTGGCTATGAGGCACAATTCCTCGACTTTGATCACCTTGCCTGTACCAGCCACATCGCGTGAATGAATAAAATTGGGATGAAAATTATCTACCTGGCTTCTTGTCAAACAAATAGTTAGCCGGGGAGATACTAAGAACAAAATAATAAAATGCTTTGTAAGTAACTGGGAAGGATATGGCCTATAAATTGAACAAGAAAACGTTTGTGTTCCAAGAAACTCCTGGGACTTCAAATCAATTACTATCCCTTCAATGAAGCACTTTGGAAAGTATGTAATCAGTCTTTGAAACAGCTACAGAGAGTATGTGGTCAGATATCAAGATGGCGCCCACCCCAGGCGACTCTTTGTGTGCTGGTCACAGAAGTGGCTCTGAAAACACACATTACAATAGTTTCACTCCTTTAAATATCCACACATAAGTTATAGGAGCAGAATTAAGCCATTCAGCCCATCAGGTTGTGACAATTCAATGCACCATGGCTGATCTATTTTTCCCTCTCAACCCCATTCTCCTGCCTTCTCCCTATAACCCTTGACACCCATATTAATCAAGAATCTGTCAATCTCAGCCTTAAAAATATCTATTGATGGCCTCCATAGCCGTCTGCGGCAATTAATTCCACAGATTTACCACCCTCTGCTTAAAGAAATTCCTCCCTGTCTCCTTTCTAAAGGTACGTGCTTTTATACTGAGGCTGTGTCCTCTGGTTCTAGACTCTTCCACCAGTGGAAACATCCTCTCCACATCCACTCTATCCACACTACTCCAACAGCAGCATTCCTTGCTTTAACTATGATCTTCTTAATATCCTCTCTTCCCTTTGTCACGTATTTGTACACTGTGGATGGCCATGAATTGTATTTCCGCTGACTGGTTAGGACGCAACAAATGCTTTTCATTCTACCTCGGTACACGTGACCATAAACTAAACTAAACCAAAATACCAGCGCAAAGTAAAATGAGTAACAAATCTAGTATTGGTGGAGCAACAAAAGAATAAGAATGCATATGAAGGAACTTCAGATGCTGGTTTAAACCGAAGATAGGCACAAAATGCTGGAGTAACTCAGCGGGATAGGCAGCATCTCTGGGGAGAAGGAATGCGTGATGTTTCGGGTCGAGCCCCTTCTTCAGACATACATATAAGAATAGTAGATTACACTGAGGCGGTACACGAGAGTCGCCATGTTTCTGGCGCCATCTTGTACCCTTTGAGTTGTTAAAACACCTCATCTGAAAGATGGGCCAGTGAATCAATCCTTCACTGCGTACTTTTTAAAATGAATGCGGTAAGTCAATGGGTTCTATATTTAACCTTGACCATAATTTTCTTAGCATACCTCGGTGCTTAATGCCCTTTCAATCACTATGAAATCTGGAATGATTCAAAGGAGAGCCACAATGCTGATTTTTTATGTCAGAGGATTGCGTGATGATGGATTAGAAAAATATCTATCAGAGCCTTAAATTGATTGGGGTTAGAGTTCATGTTTGTGGACTTGAACTGGCCCCTTTATAAATAGAAACAGGGAAACAGGTTCTTAGGCTCACCATTATGCAAACCAAACATTCAAGTAGTCTGAAGAAAGGTCCTGAAACGTCACCTATCCATGTTCTCCAGAGATGCTGCTTGACCTGCTGAGTTACTCCAAAACCTTGTGTCCTTTCAAACATTCAAGTAACCTTCTACCCCATTTTCCAGCGTTTGGCCTGTCGCCATGTATGCAATGGAGATTCATCTAAATTGTCCATCTAAAGAGTTCTTAAATGTTGTTCGAGTCTCTATTTCCACCATCCCCCAAGCAGTGCTTCCAAGTTTCCAACTACTCTCTGGGTGAAAGAGAATCATCTTCAGATCCTCTCTAATCTTGCTCACCTTTAGCTTAACCCTATTCTCATTGGTTTCAGACACCTTGCCATCGGTTTAGTTTAGTTGAGTGTAGTATATTGTCACATGTACTGAGGTACAGTGAAAAGCTTTTGTTGTGTGCTAACCAGTTAGCAGAAAGACTATTCAGGATTACAATCGAGCCATCCGCGGTGTATAGAATCATGATAAAATAAATAACGTTTAGTGTAGGATAAAGTCCAGTAATGTCCTATTAAAGATAGTCCGAGGGTCTCCAGTGAGGTAGATAGTAGCACACTATGCTACTGTTTCATACTCTGCAAACTATTTAAGCCCAACTCAGTGTTGTATACCTTAGTCATTTGTTTTACTCTTTTGTTTAGCCTACACTATTCCTAGTTTTTGATCCAATTTCACGTTTAATTCCCCATCTTCCACTTGCATCATATTGGATAGTTCAAGGAATTAAGGGGTTGTCACAGTTGCAAGAGTGTGCATTCTTGATATTTAGAGGAGTGGGGATGACAAGGGAATTTTAGACAGAGACGGTGGTTGGGGTTGAGTTCTGGACAAGATTATCTGTTGTGAGTACGGTTTACAGAGAGGAGATTAGCTATGAGGTTTCACATTCATGGATAGAATGAACATTAATTTAACTGCTGCAACATAATAGTGGCAACTTAAACCCCCCCCTCCCCCCCCCCCCCCCCACACACACACAGAATACAGCATACAACAGGCTTTTTAGCCCTCAATGTCAATGCCAAACATACCGCTAAACTAACCTCCTCTGCCTGCATGTGATCCATATCCCTCCATATCCATATGCCTATCTAAAACCCTCTTAAATTAGGTATGTTACAAAACTTACCTTCAGCGGCGCTGCAGTTCTGTCACTGGCTGTGTGCAACTTTGAGGGGGGGGGGGGGCGGGGTTAAAATGCGGTTTTCCCTTGCTATCCAGAATTATATTTTCTCGGAGTGCAAGCTTTTTCTGGAGATTCGTTCCGACTGCCGGTAAGTTAAATTTTTTTTTTAAAATCGCCCGACTATTTCAGCTCTGCAGTAAAATAAAAATTAGCTCCTAATGCCGTGAACGCCGACAACGGGGACAGATTTTACGTTGGGGACAGGTAAATGAAAGCTGTTTATTTTTTCATATAAACTTGCTTGTTTAGATGACCTTAATCAACATTTCATGTTGCGAAACAGTGATTTATTCCCCATATGAACCGGCAGTATTTCTCCTGCCGATATTGGGTTTAAATTCTCCGCAACTGCAACATTCCAATCCATTGCGTTGCAGAAAATCCCACTCGCAAGCTGCTTTAAATGGCCATTAATTTACGGGCATTAAACACTAAATTCCTTCAATATGGCCTATAAATTAATGACAATTAGATTTAAAAATCATGTTATATTGTGAATTCTTGTGTGAATGTTATTTGGACACTTAGGCTTTTAAATAAATGTTAATATTTTCTTAAGAAAGCAACAGGTGTCCTAAACTTCCTGAGGCGCAACTTCCATCATTGTTCAGCTTCTGTCAAGGAGAAGCTGTATTTCACCCTCGTTAGACCTCATCTGGACTACGCAGTTGCAGCTTGGGACCCATACACAGATTAAAAACATTTCATCCATCGAACGTGTCCAAAGACAGGCCGCACGATTTGTTACTAACACCTACGAGAGAGAAGCGAGTGTCACCAAACTGCTAAATTCTCTGGGGTGGAACCCTCTCCAAGACAGACGTGAAGCTCACCGCTTGACCTGTTTTTACAAAATGTTAAATGGTCAGCCAGACATAGATCACAAGACCTACACCAACCCCAAACCAATTGGGTGCAGATGAGGGCATTCGATCCAATTTGTGGTCCCAGCCACAAAGACAGATGTGTACAGCCATTCGTACTTCCAAGTAAGATTGTTTCATATTTGTTTCAGAATGCTTCAATCTATAATAACTGAAAATTTATTTCAGTTCTCTTAATTTTTAAGAAAGTTATGGGCTTTTAACTGTCCTCGATCACGGCTTTTGTGTTGTCAATGGAAAAGCAGTAGGGAACAGACGCTAATTTCCGAGTATGAAAATGGCCATACCTTTTTTAATACTGAAGATATGAAAGTGAATTAGGTGTCAAATTAAACTTCTTTTTATGCTTTATCTGATGGGATAAATTGCAGACTTGATTTTTTAAATCTCAAAATTTTGTAACATTGCTACTTAAATGCCACGGTTGTATCTGCCTCCACCACCATCCCTGACATTATGTTCCAGTCACCCACCACTCTGTGTGAAAAACATTGCCCCACATACCTCCTTTAATGTTTGCCCCTCTCACCTTAAACCTATGCTCTCTAGTCCTTGACATTTCCACCTTGGAAAATACTATATACCCAATCTATGCATCTCTCTCCCCAGTGTATGCCTCTCTCTAGCCAATCTATGCCCTTCTCTACCTTATCTCTGCCCCTCTGCACCCTATCTCAGCCCCTGCTGTGGGGTGGCACAGTGATAGAGCTGCGGGTATGATCCCAAGTATGAATGCTGTCTGCACGGAATTTGTACGTTGTCCCGGTGACTCCATGGGTCACCCTCTGGGTGCACTGGTTTCCTCCCACACTCCAACGACGTATAGGTTTGTAGATTAATTGGCTAAGGTAAAATTGTAAATTGTCCCTAGTGTGTTGAATAGTGCTAGTGTACAGGGTGATCGCTGGTTGGAGTGGACTCGGAGGGCTGAAGGGCCTTCTTCCATGCTGTGGCTGTAAAGTCTCTCTCTACTAATTTATGACTCTCTCACAGACAAAAAAAAATAGAATTACATGCATGGCTGAAATTTCTGCTTTCTTCCTGAAATGTCGACCATTCCTTTCCATCCTCAGATGCTGCTGGACCCAATGTGTTCCTCCAGCAGATTGCTTGTTGCTCCAATTCCTGGATCTGCAACCCCTTGTGCCTCCAGAATTACATGCCTGCCCAGCTGGAAAGGAGATAAAATAAGCTAAATCCCCTATTTTTCGAATAGTGTCTCCAATTCTGATAAAAAACAATTAAGTTAATGATTAGTAAGTATTTGAACGTGGTGCAGCCCGGCATTCAAATCTGCGCACATATTATTTAGTCTAAGATAATTACAGATAACTGCTGATGAGACTGAAGACCTAAACTTTGCAGATCAATGTAATGTTGGACAAAGACCAAATTAAACCATCTGCTTGCTGCTGTTATCAACACGAATTACAGTTCACCTCAGACACCAGGTGCAGAAGAGAAAACCACAGTGTTTTATTTATGTGGAAGATAAGTCAGTGAGTTGCACAGAAGAGGTGAGTTAAACTGTACTTGCAGGGACTTCGCTATCTTATATCTGCAGGGTATTAACATTCAGATGACAAAGGCTTGGAAGAGGGTTTGAATGGGCTACACCTGATATTAGAGAGAAGTAGACTGCCTTTGTGATGAAGAGTGGTGGGTGCCTGAAAAGCGCTGCCAGTGGTGGTGGTGGAGGCAGATAAGATAGTGGCATTTAAGGCGAATAGATAGGTAGAAAGAGGCAGAGATAAACTGGAGAGAGACGCAAGGATTAGACAGAAAGATTAGGACGTTTTTCCCAAATGTGAAAATCTCAAGGACTAGAAGGCATAGCTTTGAGGTGGGAGAGGCAAAGATTAAAGGAGATGTGTGGGGTACGTTTTTTTTACACAGAGGGTGGTGGGTGCCTGGAACAGGCTGCAGGAGCGGTGGTGGAGGCAATATGATAGTGACGATCACGGTGTTTTCGATAGGCACATGTATATGCAGGGAATGGAGGGATATGGATCATGTGCATACAGAGGAGATTAGTTTAACTTGGTTTCTTGGTCGGCACGGATATTGTGGGTCAAAGGGCCTGTGTCCGTACTGTACTGTTCTACATTCTAATTGCTGAATGAGGTATGAGTTGGTAGAATGGCACCATCATTTGAGGATTGTTACTCATGTTTGTTCTCTACAAATGTCGATCCAAGAATGTCGATCGAGTGGTTGATATCTGAAACGCTGTGCCGAAGATGATGCTGGAATCATATACGATCACGTTTCAGGGACATTTGGACATACACGTTAGGCTTACTAGGCAACTGTCCTAATGTGGGCTTAGTGTAGATGGGCACAAAAATTTGGAATGGATACAACGGGCTAAGGATTCAATTTCTGTACATTTCTATGACTCCATAACACCTACTGGGTTTTTTTTACCTTAGTAATAATTAAGATTCAACTGATTTTCAATATCGAACAATTTTCAATTGAACAATAAAATATTCCATTCCATTCTCCCTTTATTCCAAAAAAGAATATGCCGGAGTAACTCAGTTTGCCCATCAAATGCTTGCTAAACAACTCCAGATGAAAAGTGCAGTTATTGTGCCAGACCTGGTAAGAACAGCAACGTTTCTTTCCCGAAGAGCACTAGTGACCCAGAAGAGAGACATAAAATACTGGAGTAACTCAGCGGGTCGGGCAGCATCTCTGGAGAAAAATAATAGATGATGTTTTGGGTGGGAACCCTTCAGCAGACTGAAAGTAAGGGGGGTGGGGGGGGGGAGGGAGATGAGGACGGAATAAACTGGGGGTGAGAAAAGGCCAGAACATAACAGGGCTGGCAACAGATGCTCAGGAAGGGTGGAGCCCACAATGGCCCATTGTTGGCTGGGGAAGATGTGGTAACAAGAGGTTCCACGGTTCACTATTTCCTTCATTCTGTTTTTATTTCATTATCATAGTTAATTCGTTTATGGCGAGATTCAGACTATGGATCATTGGTCCAGTATTCACAAGGCAAAAATAAATTGCAGGTGCTGGAAATAAAACAGAAAATACTGCAAACACTCAACAAGTCAAGCAGCATCTGTGGAAAGAGAAAAGAAATAGGGTTAACATTTCAAATCGGAGGTCTTATGAAGCGTCTCAGATCTAGAACTCGGTTTCTCTCCACCGATGCTGCCTGACCTGCTGAGTGTTTCCAACATTTTCTGTTTTATTACGGTCAATAGGTTAATTATCTAATCACTAGTTAATAGTTCACCAAATTACTAGTTCACCAAATTAGTTTAGCAATACAGCTCGAAAACAGTCCCTTTGGTCCACAGAATCCACGCCAACCAGCGATTCCCGTTACAATAGTACACACTACACACTAGGGACAATTTATAATTTTTACCGAAGCCAATTAACCTACAAATCTGTACATCGTTGGAATGTGGGAGGAAACCGGAGCACCCGGAGAAAAACCACGCGGTCACAGGGCGAAGGTATAAACACCATACAGACAGCACCCACAGTCAGGATCGAATGTTCAAGAAGGAACTGCAGATGCTGGAAAATCTAAGGTAGACAAAAGTGTGGAGAAACGCAGCGGGCACGGCAGCGTCTATTGAGTGAAGGAAATAGGCAATGTTTCGGGCCAAAACCCTTCTTCAGACTGATGCAGGGTGGGGGGGCGGGAAGAAGAAAGGAAGAGGTGGAGCCCGAGGGCTGAGGGAGAGCTGAGAAGGGGAGGAGACAGCAAGGGCTACTGGAAATTGGAGGTCAATGTTCAAGCCACTAGGGTGCAGACTGCCCAAGCGGAATAAGAGGTGCTGCTCCTCCAATTTCCGGTGGTGCTCACTCTGGCCTTGGAGGAGGTCCAGGACAGAAAGGTCTGCCCTGGACCTCAGTGGTCCAGGACCTCTGTCCTGAAACTCAGTGGATCAGGCAGCATCTCTGGAGAACATGGATAGGTGACATTTTGGGTCAGGTTCCTTCTTCAGACTGGCTGTAGGGGAGGGGGTAAGAAAGCTAGACGAGAGGAGGGGCAGGAGAACGAGTGCTAGGTAGTAGGTGAACACAGGCAAGGGAGATTTGATAGGCAGATGGTTGAACAAAGGCCAGAGATGAATAAATAGAAAGTGAGACAAAAGGATTGAAGAGTTGTAAATTGTGAGACCAGAAGATGGTGGAGGTGTGGTAGGAGAGGAGAAATAGGTGCGAGTCCAGGTGTGGCACAGGGGATGGGTGGGGAGGAAGTGCAAGGTAAATTCCCCCCAGTGTGTGGGATGCAAAACTGCGATGACATAGAACTAGTGCACGGGTGATCGTTGGTTGGCACAGACTCGGTGGGCGAAAGTTGCCCGTTTCCGCACTGTAATTCTAAACTAAATTGAGTTGAGTTTAATTTATTATCACGTGTACTGAGGTACAGTGAAGGCTTTTGTTGAATGCAAATCAGTCAGCGGAGAGACTACACATAATTACAATTGAGCCATCCACAATGTCCTGATACATGATTAAGGGAAATAACGTGAATAACACTTAAGGGCCTGTCCCACCAGCATGTGACTCCATGCGGCAAGCGCGACCTAACATGGTTGCTTAGCCGTACGGCCTCGCGGGGCCGGTCCCACTTCGATCGCCGGAGCCGTATGGAGTTGTGCAGAGCTGGTCCCGACATCACGCACGGCTCCGAAAAACTGACCATGTTCGAAATTCCACGCGGCGACGGCCTGTCGGCCCGCAGCCGCCTCAACGCTGTACGCACTGTTTCGGCGTCGTGCCTCCGTGCCCCTCTCTGTGTGTGCCTCTGTGCCCCTCTCTGTGTGCCTCAGTGACCCTCTCTGTGTGCCTCAGTGACCCTCTCTGTGTGTGCCACCGTGACCCTACTGTGTGTGCCTCCGTGACCCTCTGTGTGTGCCTCCGTGACCCTCTCTGTGTGTTCCTCCGTGACCCTCTCTGTGTGACTCTGTGACCCTCTCTGTGTGTTCCTCCGTGACCCTCTCTGTGTGTTCCTCCGTGACCCTCTCTGTGTGCCTCCGTGACCCTCTCTGTGTGACTCTGTGACCCTCTCTGTGTGTTCCTCCGTGACCCTCTCTGTGTGTGCCACCGTGACCCTACTGTGTGTGCCTCCGTGACCCTCTCTGTGTGTTCCTCCGTGACCCTCTCTGTGTGTTCCTCCGTGACCCTCTCTGTGTGTGCCACCGTGACCCTACTGTGTGTGACTCTGTGACCCTCTCTGTGTGTTCCTCCGTGACCCTCTCTGTGTGCCTCCGTGACCCTCTCTGTGTGACTCTGTGACCCTCTCTGTGTGCCACCGTGACCCTCTCTGTGTGCCACCATGACCCTCTCTGCGTGCCTCAGTGACCGTCTCTGTCCTTGCGAACTTCCCGCGGACTTCACTCCAACTTCATGTCACTCACTCGATCTCCGCGCAGCCCCCGCTTCCGGTTTGGTCGCGCTCGCCGCATGCAGGCTCATGCTGGTGGGACCGGCCCTGTACGGGGACCACTCGACCTCCGCGCGGCCCCCGCTTCTGATTAGGTCGCTCTTGCCGCATGCAGGTCGCCTGCTCGTGGGACAGGCCCTTAATAAGTGCAAGATAAGGCTATCCAATCAGGTAGGCTGAGGGCCTCCAATAAAGTCTGAGGTTCTCCAATGAAACTAAACTAGACCTGTAATGCCATAACACTACATTCTGCACTCTGATATTTTCTCTGTGCACTATCTGCTGCACTTGCCGACGGCTCGATTGTACAGCATGATTTATTTTGAAATTCATAGAGTGCTAGAGTAACTCAGTAGGCCAGGCAGGATCTCTGGAGAACTTGGAACATTGCATACACATGTTCTCCTGAGATGCTGATGATTAGACAGGATAGTACGCAAGCAGATCTTTCACAGTATCTCGGTGCACGTGACAATAATAAACCAATACTAATACCTTCCCGGAGTCCCTTGTGTCTCCATTGTTGTTATTTAGATGTTCATAGTCAGTGTTGTTTCATGGGGCAAGGATCTGTGACACAGCAGAACTCCAGCTTTGATCACAAAATGATCAATGGGCTGACTGAGTTAATAGAGTTAATAGATAAACCTCAACTCAATTTGCCCATCAAATGCTTGCTAAACAACTCCAGATGAAAAGCGCAGAGTTATTGTGGCCTTAAGACCAGCAACGTTTCTTTCCCGAAGAGCATTAGTGACCCAGAAGAGAGACATAAAATACTGGAGTAACTCAGCGGGTCGGGCAGCATCTCTGGAGAAAAATAATAGATGATGTTTTGGGTGGGAACCCTTCAGCAGACTGAAAGTAAGGGGGGGGGGGGGGGGGAGATGAGGACGGAATAAACTGGGGGTGAGAAAAGGCCAGAACATAACAGGGACAGCAACAGATGACTCAGGAAGGGAGGAGCCCACAATGGCCCATTGTTGGCTGAAGAAGATGTGGTAACAAGAGGTTCCACTGTTCACTAGCAAACTATTTCCTTCATTCCGTTTTTATTTCATTATCATAGTTAAATTCCTTTATGGCGAGATTCAGACTATGCATCATTGGTCCAGTATTCACAAGGCAAAAATAAATTGCAGGTGCTGGAAATAAAACAGAAAATACTGCAAACACTCACAAGTCAAGCAGCATCTGTGGAAAGAGAAAAGAAATAGGGTTAACATTTCAAATCGGAGGTCTTATGAAGGGTCCCAGATCCAGAACTTGGTTTCTCTCCACAGATGCTGCCTGACCTGCTGAGTGTTTCCAACATTTTCTGTTTTGTTACGGTCAATAGGTTAATTATCTAATCACTAGTTAATAGTTCACCAAATTAGTTTAGCAATACAGCTCGAAAACAGACCCTTTTGTCCACAGAGTCCGTGCCAACCAGTGATTCCCGTTACAATAGTACACACTACACACTAGGGACAATTTATAATTTTTACCGAAGCCAATTAACCTACAAATCTGTACATCGTTGGAATGTGGGAGGAAACCGGATCACCCGGAGAAAACCCACACGGTCGCAGGGCGAAGGTACAAACACCATACAGACAGCATCCACAGTCAGGATCGAATGTTCAAGAAGGAACTGCAGATGCTGGAAAATCGAAGGTAGACAAGTGTGGAGAAACGCAGCGGGCACGGCAGCGTCTATGGAGTGAAGGAAATAGGCAATGTTTCGGGCCGAAACCCTTCTTCAGACTGATGCAGGGTGGGGGGGCGGGAAGAAGAAAGGAAGAGGTGGAGCCTGAGGGCTGAGGGAGAGCTGAAAAGGGGAGGAGACAGCAAGGGCTACCGGAAATTGGAGAAGTCAATGTTCAAGCCGCTGGGGTGTAAACTGCCCAAGCAGAATATGAGGTGCTGCTCCTCCAGTTTCCGGTGGTCCTCACTCTGGCCATGGAGGAGGCCCAGGACAGAAAGGTCGGATTCGGAATGGGAGGGGGAGTTGCAGTACTGAGCCACCGGGAGATCAGGTTGGTTAATGCGGGCCGAGTGGAGGAGTTCGGCGAAATGATCACCAAGCCCGAGCTTGGTCTCACCGATGTAGATCAGCTGACATCTAGAGCAGCGGATGCAATAGATGAGGTTGGAGGAGATGCAGGTGAACCTCTGAAGCACCTGGAACGACTGTTTGGGTCCTTGAATGGAGTCGACGCGGGAGGTAAAGCGACAAGAGTCGCATCTCCTGCGGTTGCAAGGGAAAGTGCCCGGGGAGGGGGTGGTGCGGGTGGGAAGGGAAGAATTGACCAATGAGTTACAGAGGGAGTGGTCTTAGCGGAAAGCAGACAGAGGGGGGGATGGGAAGAAGTGGCAAGTGGTGGGGTCACGTTGGAGGTGGCGAAAATGACGGAGGGCTATTTGTTGTATGTGGCGGCTAGTGGGGTGAAAGGTGAGGACTAGGGGGACTCTGCCCTTGTTACGAGTGGGGGGATGGGGAGAGAGAGCAGTGTTATGGGGTATTGAAAAGACCCTGGTGAGAGCCTCATCTATAGTAGGAGAGGGGAACCCCCGTTCCCTGAAGAATGAGGACATTTCCAATGCCCTGGTGTGGAACACCTCATCCTGGGAGCATGCGGCATAGACGGAGGAATTGGGAGTAGGGGATGGAGTCCTTACAGGAAGCAGGGTGGGAGGAAGTGTAGTCTAGATAGCCATGGGAGTCAGTGGGTTTATAGTGGATGTCGGTCAGAAGTCTATCACCTGCGATGGAGATAGTGAGGTCAAGAAATGGTAGGGAAATGTCGGAAATGGTCCAGGTGTATTTGAGTGCCGGATGGAAGTTAGTGGTGAAGTTGATGAAGTCAGTGAGTTGTGTGTGGTGACACCAAAGCAATCGTGATGTAGCGGAGGTAGAGGTCGGGGATGGGAATCCTGATTGTTCGACGTACCCTACAAAGAGGCAGGCATAGCTGGGGCCCATGCGCATGCCCATAGCTACGCCTTGTATTAGGAGGGAATGGGAGGTCAAACGAAAAGTTATTAAGCGTAAGGACCAGCTCCGCTAGGCGGAGGAGAGTATCTGTGGACGGGGATTGGTTAGTTCTCCGGTCGAGGAAGAACCGGAGCGCTTTGAGACCCTCCTGGTGGGGGATGGAGTGACTGGACGCCCATGGTGAATATGACGGGATGTTGACCTAGAGAATGGAATGCCCGGAGATGACGGAGAGTGTCTGAGGTGTCTTGAACATAGGTAGGGAGAGATTTAACCAGGGGGGATAGGATGGAGTTGAGGTATGTGGAAATGAGTTCGGTAGAGCACGAATAGATAGAGACAATGGGTCTACCGGGACAGTCAGGTTTGTGGATTTTGGGGAGTAGATAAAATCGGGCCGTGCGGGGCTGGGGAACGGTGAGGTTGGATGCTGGGGGGGGGGGGCAGGGAGCGGGTGTTGATGAAGTCAGTGATGGTGCTAGAGATAGTGGCCTGTTGCTCATCTAAGGGGTCATGGTCCAGGGATAAGTAGGAGGTGGTGTCCGAGAGTTGGCACGTGGCCTCAGCTTTGTAGAGATTAGCGCACCACAGCACCTCCCTTGTCAGCAGGTTTGATTCCAAGGTCTCTGGTGCTGTAAGGCAGCAACTCTCCCGTTGCATCACCGTGCCACATCACAGTTTTAATGTTAAAGTCAGCTCTTTTGGGAATAATATCAGAACAAGCACTTAGCTCGCGGAAAAGGTCGTGGAAATCTCAAATTCTCTCCAACAAAAGCCCAACGGAAATGATCAAGACTGAGGTCAAAATTGTTTGTTCTGGATCAAGGAAGTCAATAAAGTAGGGAAGGAGATCAGTCACAATGTCTCGTGGCACAGACTTGAACAGTCTATTCCTTTTTCTTTTATTAAATAAAACATTTCAAAGACAAATTACTTTACTACTTGGTAGAAACATTCACCAGATAATGAGGAAAGAGCAAGAAGTGGATGTAATTGTACAGTTCAGGCAGAGTTCAGCAGGATGAGACAGATGTCCCTTTACGATGCAGCGTTTTATAGTTCCCTACAATCTGCATTCAGAATTAAAGAGTAGAATCATAGAATCAGAGTCATACAGCATGGAATCAGACCCTTCGGCCCAACTTGCCCACGATGACCAACATGCCCCATCTACACTAGTCCCACCTACCTGTGTTTGTCCCATATCCCTCCAAACCTAGAAACAAGGAACTGCAGATATTGGATTGGGAAAAAAAGAGGCAAAGTGCTGGATAGCTCAGCGGGTCCGGCAGCATCTCTGGAGAAGATGGATAGGTGACGTTTCCTGAGTAAAACTGTACGTATCTTTAAATACTTTGCTGAAATGAGATGGGTACTTCATGGCTGGTCAAATTCCTTCCTGGTTCAATCAGTTTACATAGAATTGTGAAATGGGTCTTTCATGATGCAATTAAATGGTGTAGCAGGTTTTGTGCCAGCTTCCCTGCCCACACTGCTGCCGTTACCAGGATATCAGGCAGGGAATCTAATTGTTGGCTTCAAACCTGAAATCCATTCTATCGGGATGCATCACAGCATAGTTTGGGAACAGCTCCAACCATGACCATACAAAATTGCAGAGAATTGTGGACACACAACTCCAGATTCAGGGACAGTTTCTTCCCAGCTGTTATCAGGCAACTAAACCATCCTACCAACAACTAGGGAGCAATCTTGAACTACTATCTACCTCATTGGAGACCCTCGGACTATCTTGATCGGAATTATTGGCTTTATTTTGCACTAAATGTTATTCACGTTATTCCCTTTATCATGTATCTATACACTGTGGATGGCTCAATTGTAATCATGTATTGTCTTTCCGCCAACTGGATAGCACGCAACAAGCTTTTCACTGTATCTCGGTACACGTGACAATAAATTAAACTAATTAACATTCAATGAGGGAAGAATGAACATCTTTAGTGGTGAAAGCAATCCCCAGCGTATAACTATTTTGCTTCTGCTGATTAAACTGAATCCTGAACATGTTCAAGCTGAGATTGATGAACTATTAATGTCATGGAATCACAGGTTACAGGGAGAGGCATTGAGTGAAGGAACATGATCAATGACCCAACTGGCCTATTCTCATTCGTATTTCTTCGGCTCTAATCGTGACCTTTGTCAAATTAGTCAGGCTGTGTCTCACTGTTGTGCTAAGGTCTTAATAGTCAATATATTTTTATCTCATCAAGGGAGCAGATGAAGCAAGGGCAACAGGCAGTGCAACTTAACACCTTGGCATGATCCCCACATGTTAAGCAATAAATTGATGTATGCATCTCCAGTTATTATTGACTCTAATCACGTTGTGCTTCTCATCAACGCTCATTGTCCAAGAGGCTGATATGAGGCTGATAACTTACTCTGACCACCACACCTGTTGTGAGGACTCATGAACCCTCTCGCTGGCCGCCTGAGTCACGATCACAGATATTCACTGGCTCATGGCTCGACTATGTACGCGCAATGTAATGAAGTCCATATGACTTTAGTTTAGTTTACAGATACAGCGTAGAAGCAGGCCCTATGACCCACCGAGTCATCGCCAACCCACAAACACCCGTTCACTGCTTCTATCCCACACAAGGGACAATTTACAGAAGCCAATTAACCCACAAACCTGCATGTCTTTGAGAAATGGGAGGAAACCGGAGCACCCGGAGGAAACCCACGCAGTCACGGGGAGAACGTGGAAACTCCGTATAGACAGTACCTGAAGTCAGGATCAACCCCGGGTTTCTGGCACTGTAAGCAGCATCTCTACCATTGAGCCACTGTGCCGCCCCTTCTCCTTCATACCCACCACTGTGTCATTAAGACTTGTATTCCCAAAGCCATTATGCACCAAGTGGCTGAAGAAGTGTTTTGACGCAAAATCGCATCTAATCCTTTGCTTCAGAGATCCTGCCTGCCCCTCTGAGTTACTCCAGCATTTTCAATCCACTTATCACTTGTTAGGCTTTGTCCGGCTACCATCTCTTTTCCAGGTTTCTCCCCATTACTACAATCAGCCTGAAGAAGGGTCCCAACCCAAAACATTGCCTAACCATTCCCTTTACAGATGCTGCCTGACCCGCTGAGTTCCTCCAGCACTTTGTGCTTTGCCCAAGATTCCTTATGTCGGCAATGTCTATCTAACTATCTTCTATCTATCTATCTATCTATCTATCTATACATTTATCTATCGATCTATACATAACTAACACTCTGATCTTGTGCTCTTCCGGTTTGCGCATTTTTTCTATTTGCGCAAAAACGGTGCGCGATAGCGCTATGATTTTTCGTCACCTCACTCACCGTTCTCCTGTTCTGTGAGTGCAACTAGTTTTGTTCCGATCGATAGTATATTGTAAAAGTTAGCACGGATTAAAAATCTTTAAAAATACGCGTGCGCAGGTCGATCTCCTCTCCTCGCCAGTCAGCGCCGCGCAGATTTGTCTCTTCTCCTGTCACTCCCTGGGACGGTCCGCCCCTTCCTGTGCCATCGCATCTTTACTGGAGCTGAGGGGTGCTGTGGGTGGCCGGCAGAGGTCTCCAACCCGACACAATTTTCGGAGGGACCAGAAACGTCGCGGCCCAGCCCGGAGTCAGAGATGTCGCCAAACGGAAAGCGAAGACTATGATCCCGACAGAGGAGAGCATCCAGCACCCTCTGCAAGTCCCAAACACACCGCCATCGGAACTGCCTGCAGCTCCAGCCCCTCCCCTCTGGCCCCCCTCATTGGCTCCTGCCCCCTCCCCCGTGTTAACCCCCTCACCCCATGGCTCTTCACCTGTCTTTTCTCTGAGCTCTCCACCCCCATTTTAGGCTAATTCCATTTTACGACTGTTTACTGATAACAAGAATTGAGACTGTGTATTCCTTATCATTGTATTTACTCAATGTGTTTTTCAACTTTATTGATTCCAGAGTCTAATTTTCTTTCCAGAGACACTCCTTGAAACAATGCAAGGCTAAAAGCAGGGAAAAAATAGCTTGCTAAATGCCTCCTTCAAAGATTAAGAGAGGTTTTGTCTCAGAGAGGCTGCTTCTCTTTAATGTCCATCTTTTCACATTCATTCTGTTCTTCCATCAAGCCTAGGTTGGAAGGATCCTGGGACTCAAGTTACACCCACGAGGCAAGCACAACAATCTGAGGTGACATTCCTGAGCCACGTTAACTTGGTGCAATAGTCGTATAGATGAGCATCTAAACTATGGCCCCATGCGCTCTCTCAGTTAATGGATGCCACAGTCTGAACATGCATTCCGACCCAAAATATCTCCTGCCCATCCCCTCCCCAGATGCTGCCTGAGCCGCTGAGTTCCTCCGTTGCTTTGTGTTTTGCAAAGGATCCCACAGCGAGTTCTAAAGAGGTGTCTGAGAAGGAAGTTGAGACAGGTACTATAACAGTATTTAAATTGACATTGGACCTGGATATGAACGGTTTACAGAGATATGGGCCAAACATAGTCAAATGGGGCATCTCGGTTGGCATGGTTGAGTTGGCACCAGTCACTATATGATTGCACCCTCCAAGATTCATCTGGGATTGGCATTCCATTCCAGACTCAAGTCTCAGAAGCCAATGGGAGGGTAATGCTCAAAAGCTTCCAAAGTGCTGGTGTAACTCAACGGGTCAGGCAGCATCTCAGAGAACATGGAGAGGTGACATGTCGGTGGAGGCCCTTCTTCTTAATGCTCATGGTGAGTCCACAAGGAACCTATTCAGGCAGTGAAAACTGCCTATACAAAGTCTAAACCATTTAATAACAGGGACATTTCTTCAGACTGTGAAATCCTGTACCTGAGTGACAAATGGTTTAGTACAGGGGCAGCAAGTATACAATAGGTGCAGGAGTAGGCCATTTGGACGTTCGAGCCAGCACCGCTGTTCAATATGCTCATGGCTGATCATCCCCAATCAGTACCCTGTTCCTGCCTTCTCCCCATATCCCCCGACTCAGCTATCTTTAAGAGCCCTATCTAGCTCTCTCTTGAAAGTATCCAGAGAACCGGCCTCCACCGCCCTCCAGGCAGAGAATTCCACAGACTCACAACTCTCTGTGTGAAAAAGTGTTTACTCATCGCCGTTCACAATGGCTTACCCCACATTCTTAAACTGTGGACCCTGGTTCTGGACTCCCCAACATCAGGAACATGTTTCCTGCCTCTAGCGTGTCCAAACTCTCAATAATCTTATATGTTTCAATGAGATCCCCTCCCATCCTACTAAATTCCAGAGTATACAAGTCCAGCCGCTCCATTCTCTCAGCATATGACAGTCCCGCCATCCCGGGAATTAACCTTGTAAACCTAGGCTGCGCTCCCTCAATAGCAAGAATGTCCTTCCTCAAATTAGGGGACCAAAACTGCACACAATACTCCAGGTGTGGTCTCACTAGGGCCCTGTACAACTGCAGAAGGACCTCGTTGCTCCTATTCCCAACTCCACTTGTTATGAAGGCCAACATGCCATTCGCTTTCTTCACTGCCTGCTTCACCTGCATGCTTAATTTCATTGACCCGTTACTTTCAAGATCCTGATGAACGTCCTCTTTTCCCAACTTGAACCTGGCTCAGTGGTTGAATTGCTGCCTTATAGCACCAGAGATCCAAGTTCAATCCTGACCATGGGTGCTGTCTGCACAGAGTTTATATGTTCTCCCTGTGACTGCGTCTGTTTTTCCTCGGGTGCTCCAGTTTCTTCCCACATCCCAAAGATGTGTGGCTTGTAGGTTAATTGGCTTCTGTAAATTGCCCCTAGTGTTTAGGTTGAAAAATAGGGTACAGGTGATCGTTGGTTGGCATGGACTCAGTGGGCTGAAGGGCCTGTTTCCCTGCTGCATCTCTAAACAAATCTCATTGTATCTTGTTGCTGTAGTTATCTTCTGGGCTGCAATATTGTCCCAGGTATGCCACAAAATGTTACAGCAAGCCCCTAGACAGGTTTGAAGAACAGTACCTCATCTTCTGTCTGGGTACATTAAGGCCTCCCAGGCTCACTATTGAATTCTACAACTTCAGGTGACTTTCTTTCTTTTTATTGATCATCCAACTGTGATTAACTCAGCTTCTCTTATTTTTCCCTCCTTTACTTTCCCTTTTCTTTGGACTTGCCAGGTCAGATCTACTGGTCTTGGCTTCCTGTTTTTCAACATGCAGGATAATATTTAGGGGCAGTTTTTTTCACACAGAGGGTGGTGCGTATAAGGAACGTAAGGAAGGGTGGGTGTGTATAAGGAACGTAAGAGAGGTTGTTGAGGCAGGTACTATAACAGCATTTAAGATACTTGCTCAGGCACATGGATACGGAAGGTTTATAGGGATGTGGCCTGAGAGCAGGCAAATGGGATAAGCTTTGAAGGAGGTCTTAGATCATAAGATCATGTGATAGGAGTAGAATTAGGCCATTCGGCCAATCAAGTCTACTCCATCCTTCAATCATGTCTGATCTATCTCTTCCTCCTAACCCCATTCTCCTGCCTTCTCCCCATAACCCCATCTTGGTTGGCTTGCAAGATTCTCTGGATACTTTCAAGAGAGAGCTAGATAGGGCTCTTAAAGATAGCTGAGTCGGGGGATATGGGGAGAAGGCAGGAACCCCATCTTGGTTGGCTTGCTGAGTGACACTATGATTCCAATCCAAACGTGAGGTCGATGCTACTTAATCTGCATTCCTTTAAAGATTGTTAGGTCAATAGATTCCGTAACTGCCTCTTAAGCAAACCTTTATACATTTTAATATGCATAATGGTGACTCTGACTTGCTCCAGAGATTTAATAATTAATTTTTGGCCAGGGCGTAGCAACTCCAGTTGGCTGTAATTCAGATGAGGCGCAGTTTTAATTGGATGGGATTCACTGTTTGTGCTGAGCTACGATTAAAACAAGCATAGTATTCTTTTACTCGACTACAATTAGATCGTTCCAGCCTGCATGTTCCTGGACACATCACCCACCAACCAGCTGGTGCCTTCACCACCCTCGCTGCATCGGTTCAAGAGGACTCACCTCCATCTTCTCAGGAACATCTCGGTCTGGACTATTAACTTTGGCTTTGCCAATGATCTCCACAACCTGTAAATGAATGGAAAGATTTGGCAGACGGAGGATATAAAGCTGGCATGAGAGTTTATAGTCTAGTTTAGTTTAGTTTAGTTTATAGTTTATTATCATCAAATGTACTATGGGACAGGGAAAAGCTTTTTTGTTGCGTGTTATCCAGTCAATGAAAAGACTGTACTTGATTACGATCAAGACATCCACAGTGTACAGATACATGAGAAGGGGAATAACGTTTAGTAGAAAACAAAGTCCAGTAAAGTCCGATTACAGATACTTCAAATGTCTCCAATGAGGTAGATGAGACTTGGAAACTAGTCAAACTAGGATCAGCTCACGCATCTGTTGAAGAAAATGCAGGATCGACTCTTGTGCATCAACAAAGGCAGGGGCGGCATGGTGGCGCAGCGGTAGAGTTGAAACCTTACAGCCCTAGAGACCCGGGTTCGATCCTGACTACGGGTGCTGTATGTACGGAGTTTGTACATTTTCCCTGTGACCGCGTGGGTTTTGTCCATGTGCTCTGGTTTCCTCCCACTCTCCAAATACGTACAAATTTGTAGGTTAATTGGCTTTGGTAAATTGTAAAATTTTCCCTTCTGTGGAATGGTGCTAGTCTAGTATCGCTGGTCGGCAGGGACTCGGTGGGCGGAAGGGCCTGTTTTCCGTTCTATAAAGTCTAAAGAAAAAGTCTAAACTTTTAATGTTCTAACATATTCCCAAAATACAAAATTGTGAGAGGGGATAGACAGACTAGGTAGTAAGAATCGTTTCCCATGTCTGGTACAAGAGGGCTAGGTTGAAGGGGACAGACAGAAGGTTTAGAGGCGAACAAACGGAATTATTTTCACACAGAGAGTGGTTGGAATCTGGACTTACTGAGGAAGTGCTGGAGGCCGGTACAGTAACAAATTGTGTGAAGCATTTAGTTATGCATATGATTCCACAAGACTGAGAAAACTATGGAGCAAATGTGGGTAAATGGGATTAGTTTAGTCTGTCCCACACCCTCACCCTGCACCCCTCACCCCTTAAGTACATCCCTCACTCACACCCCTCACCCACAGTCACCCACTCCCTTAATCCACACCCCTCCTCCTACACCCTTCACCCCTTATCCGCTCTCCGCATCCCTCACCACTCAACCCCAAACCACACCCCTGATCCAGTCACCCACTCCCCTCACCCTCACCCCTCACCCAGTCACCCACTCCCCTCGCCCTCACCCCTCAATGGCTTTGCATCCACAAGATCCTGCAACCTCTGTTTAATGAGATGCTTCTTGCAGCAAAGCTTGTGAGAAGTTCACTAGGAGGGAAGGTAGTAAACTTGGAGGATCACATACAGTAATAATGTGCTGGAGTAACCCAGCGGGTCATTCAGCATGTCACTGGAGATAAAGGATGGGTGACTTTTTGGGTCGAGTATCACATGCTTCAGACATGCTCACACTTTCCTGATGTGACTTACATTATGAAATCAGGAGCCTGACTTATTTGTTTGTTCCCTCAACTGGAAAATGAATAGAAAGCAGAAAGAAAATTAACAGGATAAATAAAGGTAAATTATCACCCAAAGTGTCCCACTGGGAAAATCAACTTGTGTAATGTCTCACATTTTAACTAGATAACATGATTTACTTCGCTACATATAATGATAAGATGGGTTAACACCTCAAGCCACTGAACTGGTGGAAATTTCAGCTGTTTATAACCAATATCCGCTATGCATTATACTGAAAATGCATAAGGCACAACTTTAATGGCACAGAAAATAATAACTAGAACGCAAGAAAATTCCTGGCCCTAAGGAGTTTGAATAATGTGTGCAGATTGTTTTTGCCTTTTGATAACCATGTCAAACTATAATGGAGATAGAGATGAAGCGCTGAAACAGGCTCCTTCGGCCCACCCTGTCCACGCTGACCAGTGATCACCTCGTACACTAACCTACCCTACACACTGGAGACAATTTACAATTTTTACTGAAGCCAATGAATCGACAAAACTGTAATTCTTTGGAGTGTGGGAGAAAACCGAAGCACCCAGAGAAACCCCACGCGGTCACAGGGAGAATGTACAAACTCCGTACAGACAGCACCCATAGTCAAGATCCTACACATTTTGTCAGTTCACTGCAAAATCTCTACAAGATATGCCTACATTGGAGAAGTTTACCTCCTCTCTCCAACGCGAGTTCTGCATCATCCTCTCTTGCTGCTCCCCCATTGTGATTCCTCCTGCTCTCCGACTCTGCGTACTCTCTCCTCTCTCCTACTCTCTCTACACCAACGACTGAACCTCCACAGACACCTCTGTCAAGCTTCTCAAGCTTGTCAAGGCAGGTACCTCAGAGTCGCGTAACATAATCAAAAACCAGGTTCAAGTTTAAGAAAATAGTTTTTAATTTTGTTAAAAGAAGACAAAAACCCGAACCTGATTTAAACAACACAGTCAGGGACAAGAATCGACTAACAATTAAATATAACAGTGCTCCAGCCAGCCTCGCAATGGACCGTGTAACTGGAGTCTCTAATCCTGCCTAAATAGAGATAACCCTGCAACAAAATACACAAAAACCCTCAGGTCAGCCCTTGTCCATCCCAATACAACATTAAATGACAATTATAGGTAACAAACACAAAGTTCTATGCCATGCGGCCAGGCCTCCTGCAGCTCAGACCGGCAGCCTGTTCACTTGTCAGGGTCGGCGAAGAAGAGAGAATTCTGGGATCTCCAGCTATTTAAGCTTCCGATAAGTCACTGGTCACCTGACGCAGCTTGGCCAATCGGGTACAGGAGCTCTTAACCCCTTGATTCCTGACTCCCAGCCACGGGGCCTGCACTCAGGAGAGAAACAGAAAAGGTAAGTACATAGCATTCACCCGGGGGGGGGGGGAGAGCACGCCTAACAGCAGACAACACAACCCTGATTGGACAACTCTCCTTCATGCTCAAGGGAAGTTCCCGAATACTCGTGGCCTCAGCTAGGTCGCGGAAACATTTTCAGCATGTTGAAAAATTTTCCGCGAGTAAAATTTGGTCGGCATGGTTCTTTTTGACTGGTAGTGCAGTGGAGTGGGGTCACCATTAAGTTACAGGCAATTCGAGGCCAGTCGTAGGCAATCTCCTTCGCTGACCGGGCATTTTGATTGGCTCATTAGAGTTTTCAGGACCAAGGAAAACCGACTGGTAGGTAAAATGCCCGCTAAACTTTATTATGCGCCGTCCTGTATGGGTATGGCTGCCCAGCCTGCAGCTGTCTGTTTTCTCACCTCTTTTTTAAAAAAAATTGTGAGTTAAGTGTTTTGTTTTTGGAGGTCTATTCTTTTTTATGTGGGGGGTGTGGGGGGGAAGGGGGAAACTGTTTTTCAGGGTCCCTACCTAGTCGGAGAGGCTGCCTTCCTCCGAGCAGCACCGAGGCGTTTCCTGAGGGGACCGGCCTGAGCCTCGGCTACGGCGACGGCACAGTGCTGGAGCGCTATCGGGAACGGGCGATGCCAAGATTTCAATCATGGTTCACCATTCGTTTAGATTGTAGTAGATACTTAGTTAATAATTCAATGATCATTATTAAATATATATTTTTATTATCCAAAGTGAATTACTGATATCATACAAATTTTATTTTTATATCCACAAACGTCATTAAAAAAATACTTCAATTTTCTTTATAGGTAAGTCGACAGTTTTACCATCAGAAGTGCTGTGTCCTGTGGTTGGAACAGTCTATGTGATTCAGACATCCTCAGCACAGGAAATAATTATTTGCCTTGCACCAGTTTCTAATGCCATGGGAAAAGATGTCCCACTGCAACAGGCCAATACTTTGAACACATTGCCCAAATTGGCAGTAAATGGCAGTATTTGTCATCTTTCCAGTATGAAACGGAATGAAAATTCTGAAGAGTACTTTTGAACAGTTAAATAGAAAATCGTACACCTCTGTCAGATATTCCCATTTCTTCCTAAGGTGTGCCTGCTCTAGTGTTAACACAAACTACTAAACTGCTGAGAATTGTAGATATTTATAACTAATTTGGGCTTCCAGAAGCAGTGATTGAGGTAAGATACCATATAACAACCTCACCTCGGCTGCTTTTGGTGTGGAGTTTTCACATTGTCCCTGTGACAGCGCGGACTGCAGTTCCCTTTGATGATGAATATGTCAAAAGTATCATGGACTTTAGCTGCATGAGTAGGAAGGAACTGCAGAGGCTGTTTATACCCAAGACAGACACAAAACGCTGGAGTAGCTCATCTCCTCTGCCTGCATATGATCGATATCCCTCCATTCCCTGCATATCTATCTGCCTATTTAAATGTCTTTTACAGTAAATCCCACTATTGTGTCTGTGGCAGTTGTGGTCTGTGGTGCTGTGGGGCAGTATTTCTGCTGGCTACACCACCAATAATGTATTCGTAATTCTGTTGTGGAGTAACTTCTAGCTCCAGCTATGCCTTAGTTACCACCATCAGGGACTCTCAAACTCAAAAGTAATGAAAACTGTAGAAATGTATTACATAACAAAATTACCAAATCCGGGCAACAGCACTCATTGTAGTGTGAAATATTATTTCATGGATCATTTACGCAGAGTTTCATCAGCACAATAAAGTGCAATTGAGTTTTATTGTCTCCTTCAGACAGGCAGACACGAGACGGGTAATCGGCTTGAAAAGGCAATGATAATGTTTCAGTCCTAATGCAATGTTGTTTCAAGGGGAGCTGTGTACAAATGAATGTTACTGTAAATCAGTGCAGCCACTAATGCAGAAGCAAGGATCTGCAGATACTGGAATCTTGTGTAGAACACAAAGAGCTGGAGTGACTCAGCAGGTCAGGCAGCATCTTTGGAGGGCATGGATAGGTGACATTTTGGGTCAGGACCCTTTTTCAGGCTGATTATTGTAAAGTCATAGTCATATAGCATGGAAGCAAGTCCTTCAGCCCTACTTGCCCACACCGACCAACATGTCCCATCTACACCAGTCCCACCTTCCTGCACTTGGCCCAGATTTCTCTAAACCAATCCTATCCATGTGCCTGTCTAAATGGTTCTTAAATGTGTCAATGGCTCGATTGTAATCATGTATTATCTTTCCGCTGACTGGTTAGCATGAAACAAAAGCTTTACACTGTAGCTCGGCACACGTGACAATAAACGTAACTAGAAATGAACTGAGCTCCGCCAACAGCTCGAACCACATGGTCACCATCCTTTCTGTAAAAAAGTTACCCCTCGGGTTCCTATTAAATCTTTCACCCTCACTTTAAACCTATGTCCTCTAGTTCTCGATTCCCCTACTTTGGGCAAGAGACTCTGTGCGTTCACCCAATCTATTCATCTCACTAATTTGTACACCTCTATAAGATCACCCCTCATCCTCATGCACTCCAATGAATAGAGTTCTAGCCTGTTCAACCTCTCTCCCTATAGCTCAAGCCCTCAAGGTCTGGCAACATCTCGTAAATCTTCTCTGCACCTTTTCCAGCTGGACAACATCTTTCTTACAACATGGTGCCCAAAACTGAATACAATACTCCAAATATAGGGGGGAAGAAGCTGGAAAAGAGGTGGGGGTTGGGACAAAGCCTGGCAAGTGATATGTGGATGCAAATGAGAGGAGTTTTAATTGGCAGGACAATGGTTAGACAAAGGCTAGAGATGGGAAGAAGACAAAAGGCTGTGAGATAAGGAGAAAAACAGTGTGAAAGATGAAGCCAGGGGAAGGGATATGGTGGAAGTAGGCGGGAGAAGAGAAAAGGGGGGGGGCAACCCGAAACCTTGCCTGTCCACGTCCTCCAGAGATGCTGTATGACCCGCTGACTTACTCCAGCACTTTGTGTTCCCAGCAACTAATGCTGTCACTCCATGATAAGAGTCAGAGAGTCATACAGCATGGAAACAGGCCCTTCGGCCCAACTTATGCCACTTTCCTTGGATACTCTGAAGATGCGCAGGAAGCACCACTGTAAAACTCCTCACTTACCACTGTAAATTCCCTCACGTATAGGTGGGTGAGAGGAGAATTAGAGGGGAGATGATGTGTAGGTGAGGGACAGAGGGTGAAAGGGAAATGAGTGGGAGAATGAGATGGGAACAGTCTGTGAATGAGCACTGACTCAGCGGTATAAATGGTCTTCTCCTTTGCCCTAAGGATGTATAAGACACGTTGAATGGTAGAGGAAGCTTGGGGATGGGGCGGTTTTATGGCTGAAGCCCGCCCCTTCTTCTTATTTCTCACTTTATGTACTCTTCCTGATGTGATCCAAATTGTGCAGAGGAATATCCCATGGACATCAATGAGGTAATGCATTTCTAATAATAACTAATCATTTTCCCAAAGGTCAACTATTAATTAAATACAAACCAGTCATCACGCTACCTCCCCAATCTCCGTCAAAAAGTCGTGAGTGTTTTATTGTCATATGTCCCGAAACGGAACAATGAAATTCTTACTTGTAGCAGCTTAACAGTCCTCTGTAAAATCCCTAATAAGCAACAAAAAAAGTTCAGTATTTATAGATTTAAAAGAACAGACTTTTATCTGCACAGGTTCTCATATCAGCCTCAAACCTCGAGTGAACAGGAAGCACTTTGGTAAACGTCAGCCTGAATGTGGGATGAGGTTATGAATCCCATGATTATTTTATGATTAAGAATCCAGGGCGTTCTAACTCGGAGCAGGGAGTAGGACCGACTGGACTCTGGGTGTGACTCAAACAGCAGAGCATTTACATGGAAATACCCCGACTGGGCCCATTCCTATTCATGACGTATGTCTCAGTGTAATTAATCTGACGCAGTAGGATCATATGTTGGCGTACACTACAATGTGTGCTGTTCACTAGGGAATGTGACAGAAAGCAGAGAGGCAGGGGGTGAAACAGTACTTTGATATTTTGTGCACACACACGCACACACATGCACTTGACACACACACACACATGAATGACACACACATTCGCATACACAAATACACTCGTGCACACATACATGAATTACACACACACACTCGAGACTGGCACATTCACACCCCACACACACACACTGTGTATCTCAGGTCTGTTATATACTGAACATTCACGAGATTTTTCTCTTTACTCTTGTGCTCAGAATGAAGGACGCCCTGTCCTCGGGCAGTGCACGCCACAGTGTACGCATAATATTCTGCCACCGCTGCTCGAAGTGCTAATCAAAAATCTGTGTTAATATATTCAGCATGTGACACAGGGTCTCCCTCGTTCCCCTGGTCTTCGAGCCATACAACAATAAACAGCACATTGGTCAGTTGTCATGGCAGTAATCTATGGAACATATTTATTTATAGTAATAACAACAGAAGCTTGTATTATACAGCACCTTTAACAAACAAGAAATCCCAAGGTACCATAACAAGAACTATGAGAAACAGACAACAACGGAGAAAGATCGGCAGAGGTAGTCCAAGAAATTATTGATAATTTTACGGCTAAGTAAGGAAATAGTTAAAGAGAGATTAGACACACACAAGGGTGAAGGTTATTAAAAATATGGTATGCAGGTTAAATAAATATTGCATTAGTTTTTTAATAATAATGATGGATGTGAGGTTAATTCTTAACATACTAGTTCGTGACATGGAACAATTCTTAGAAATAACTATAAAAAACAATTCATAGAGTCAACAGTCATACAGCGTGGAAACAGGCCCTTCAGCTCAACTTGCCCATACCCACCAACAGGCCCATCTACACCTGCATGCGTTTGGCCCATATCCCTCTAAACCTATTATGTCACTGTACCTGTCCAAATGTTTTTTAAACATTGTGATAGTACCTGCCTCTGCTGTCTCCTCCTGCAGCTCGTTCCAAACATCTACCAATCTTTGTGTAAATAACGTTGTCCCTCGGGTTCCTATTATATATTTTCTACCTCACCTTAAACCTATGTCCTCTCGATTTATTCTTGAGATGTCTTCAGAACGGATTGAGATATGGCAAATATATATTAAAAGAGTAGAGTTCTACTTACTAAATAACATCTTTGTACAGATGCTGGGACTTCAAGACGTGCTGTAAACCGAATAGTCCAGACTATGAAACTATTAAGGACACAAAGTACTGTAGTAATTCAATATATCTGGCATCATCTCTAGAGAACATGGATAGATGACGTTTCTGGTTGGGACACTTAAGGCTGGTACATTATTTGAGAATGCACACTATATGACTCTAATACATGCACAGACACAGAGAAATCCGCATGTTCTATGCTTAAAGGTACATCCAGGGTTAGTTTAATTTAGTTTAGAGATACAGTGTGGTAACAGGCCCTTTGGCCCACCGAGTTCACGCCAACCAGCAATCACCCGTTCACTAGTTCTATATTCTAAACACCAGGTATAATTTCAAGCCAATTAACCCACAAACCCACACATCTTTGAAATGTGGAAGGAAACTAGAGCACCTGGAGGAAACCCCTGCGGTCAAACGGAGAACGTACAAACTCTGCAGACAGCACTCATGGTCAGGATTGAACCCAGGTCTCTGGCGCTGTGAGGCAGCAGCTCTACCCACTGCATCACTGTGCTTGAAATAATTTGAAAGGTGAAATAGAGCTCAGGTTGATGCGGTGAGTGCCATAGCACCAATGATGTGCAACACAGCTTGATGGTAAAGAAATATCAGAAGTTGTGACCACATAATAATCAGGAGCTTACAAATTATTCTGCAGAGGGGTTAACATGCTCAAGAAGAAAGAAAAGGATGATCCAGGTGACCATGTAGATACAAGCAACTGCAGATGCTATTTTACCAAAAAACACACAAAGTGCTGGAGTAACTCAGTGGGTCAGGCAGCATCTCTGGAGAACATGGATAGGTAACGTTTTAGGTCAGCCCCTTTTCAGAATAATTGTAAGGAGAGGGGGAAGCGGGAAAAAAGGTGGTAGTGGAACAAAGATAGGCAAGTGATAGGTGGATACAGGTGGATATGGGCGGCATGGTGGCACAGCAGTCGAGTTGCTGCCTTACAGCGCCAGTGACCCGGGTTTGACCCTGACCATTGGTGCTGTTGCTACAGAGTTTGTATGTTCTCCCCATGACCGCGAGGGTTTTCCCCGGGTGCTCCTGCTTCCTCCCACACTCCAAAGATGTACAAGTTTGTAGGTTAATTGGCTTCCGTAAAAATTGTAAATTGAGTGGGTAGGGTATTGCGATTGTACGGAGATCGCTGGTCGTCACAGGCTTGGTGGACCGAAGGGCCTGTTTCCCTGCTGTATTTCTAAACTAAACTAAACTTAAAGGTGAGGGGTTTTTTTTTGATTGGCACATGGTTGGACAAAGGCCTGCGAAGAAAAGACAAAAAGTGTGAGATGGGGAGATAAGTATAGAAGAGGCACAAAACGTCAAGCTAGAGGAAGGACTATAGGTGTAGGTGGATGCAGGGAAGAACAAAGGGAGAAATGAATGCCCATCCGGGGGGGCACAGAGAAGAGAGGGAAACAAAAACTCGGCGACCGTTTCATCAAGCATTTGCTTTCAGTTGACCAAGACCTGTTAGATCACTTGATTGCTAACCATTTTCACCCCTCTTCCCATTCCTATATCAACCTTTCTTTCCGGGATCCCCTCCATTGCCCGAGCGAGCGAGCGAACACACACACACACACACAAACACACAAAAACACACACACAAAAACACGTCATAATTCCACTTGAGCAGCTTACAATCTAGGTCCGGACTATGAAACAATCTAACAGTGTAAACAATCATTCCCCGTTCCCCAACCCCTCCTTCTGCCCCCTCTCCGTTTTTTCACCTCAAATTACATTCACTAGGAGGACAATTTCACCCCAACCTTCCCAGGGTGAATGGGGGTGGATGCTGGTCAGATCAATTTACAAGGGAGAATGTGCAAACTCCATACAGGCAGCACCCAAGGTCAGGATCTAACCTGGGTCTCTGGCGCTGTGAGGCAGCAGCTCTATCAGCTGCCCCACTGTGCCGATCGGTCATTTTCCTTTTTTTCTCCTTAAAAGGCATGTGAATAACGATTTTATTTTATTTTTCTGAACAAAACTAATGTGAGTTATGGAACTGTGAGGAGGGAAGCATAGTTAACAGATATAACACTAGACCAGAGTTCTTGTGGTAAACAACCTGTAAAAATGCTGCCTAAACTGCTGAGTATTTCCAATTATTATTTACTTATATTACTCCTATTTATTCTATAAAGCATATCTGAAATAAACATTTGGAGTTCAAGACAGTGGGCCCAAGTAGCTGAGGAAAGAATGGGCAATGGCGAGATGATGAGAGGGGGTGGGGGGGGGGGGGGGGGATGCTGGAAAGGATGCGATGAAAACGGAAAGCTGCTTTATTCTTCCAAGCGCTTTGCTCATTATCTTCCAAAATGGCAATTAGAGACAAATACTGCCTATTAGGAGCAGCATACAGTTGGAGCCAGCAGTCATGATGCCACAGGGACCTGCATTCTGTGCTGAGCTCCATCCAGCTGAGTGAGAGGCCATCTGCTCTCAGAGTGGAGGTACACATCTTTCCAGACCTGGATGCTGATCATTAATAGTAAATGATTCTCTGACCCAGTGCCAGATCACTATTGCTTTGCATAATGCTGTGTCCACTGTCACATGGGGCTCAGGGAACAAATGCATTAAATGTGACACAAAATGCTGGAGTAACTCAGCGGGTCAGGCAGCATCTCAAGACTATGGATAGGTGATGTTTCGGGTCGGGACCCTTAATTCAGTTTTGAGATACAGTGTCAAAACAGACCCTTCGGCCCACCGAGTCCGCGTTGACCAGCGATCACTGTGCACTAGCCCCGTCCTACACGCTAAGGACAATTCACAATTTTTTTTACCGAGCTAATTAACCTACAGACCTTTACATCTTTGGAGTGTGGGAAGAAACCGGAGCACCCAGGGGAAGCCCATGCGGTCATGGAGAGAACGTACAAACTCTGTACAGACAGCACCAATGGTCAGGATCAAACCGAGGTCACTGGCGTTGTACGGCTGCAACTCTCCTGCTGCCCCACCATCTGTAAGGCAGCAATTCTACCGCTTCGCCGCCGTGTATCCCCCTCCTTCAGTCTGATTGCGGTGGGGGGGGGGGGGGAAGAGTAGAGGGGCAGGATAGAGAGTGGCAAGTGATAGGTGGATACAGGTGAGAGGGGTATCAACAAGGAACTGCAGATGCTGGTTTACTAAGGACACAAAATGCTGGAGTAACTGAACAGCTCTGGAGAATATGGCTATGTAACGTTTCGTGCCTGGACCCTGCTGTTCTTCAAACTGGAGTTTATGGTCCTCAGGTTCCTGCACCTTCTTCCCCGTAGCAATGAGATGAGATAAGATGAGAACATAGCCAGTGCGATGTGCACATTTAATAATCCCTTTGATAATGGGGAGGTCAAGACCTGTGATGGGCCCATGAGATCCCTGCCTTCTTATTCTACCACCAACTGTGAGCAGCAGTTTGATCACCTTTTGCAGAAAATCCCTCATTTATCTCTCTATTGATTTCAGTGGAAATTATATTGGACAATTTCCACAATGGGTAGCTGATGCACAGTATAAATTAGACATCTCTGCCCATGTACTGAGTGTTCCTTTAGAATTCTGGAAACAAATATTCCATACCATTGCAGAATTCCAGTTCATATTACATTAAAGTGTCTACTTTTCACCTTATGTCGATAACAAAACCATCTGATGGTTCTGATATCGAACTAGTAATGGTTCTACAACAGAACCAACAGCCGTTGCTCACTGCGCCAGAGACTCAGGTTCGATCCCAGTCTCGGGAGCCGTCTCTGTGGAGTTTGCACGTTCTCCATGCTTAATTTCTAGTTTAGTTGAGAGATACAGCATGGAAACAGGCCCTTCGGCCTACCGAGTCCACGCGAACATTGACCCCTGTTACACTCGTACACTCTACACACTAGGGCCAATTTACAATTTTTACCAAAGCCAATCCTACAAACCTGTACGTCTTTGGAGTGTGGAAGGAAACTGGAGCACTAGGGAAAACCCACATGGTCTCAGGGAGAAAGTACATACTCCGTACGGATAGCGCCCATAATCAGGATTAAACGCAGGTCTTTGGCGCTGTAGGACAGCAACTGTACCGCTGTGCCACCATGCCTCCCTAACAGGACCTTCGAATCACCATGTCCACGCCGATCATCGATCACCCGTTCACATTAGTTCTATGTTATCCCAGTTTCTCGTCCACTACCGACACACTACGGGTAATTTTACAGAGGAATTTTACGGGAAATTAAACCACAAACCCGCACTGTGTGGGATTCTTCTGGTGCTCCGTGTTGCTCCCACATCCTAAAACCGTGGGTGTTTGATGGTTAATTGGCCTCTGTAAGTTACCCCTCACGTGTAGAGGGTAGAACCAGTGTGAGCGGGTGATTGATGGTCAGCATGTGCTCGGTGGGCTGAAGGGCCAATTTCCAGGTTGTATCTTTCAACCAACCAATCGCTGGAGAAATCTGGAGAAGGGTCTCGACCCGAAACATCACCCATTCCTTCTCTCCGGAGATGCCATCTCACCCGCTGAGTTACTCCAGCATTTTGTGTCTGCCTTCGACTTTAACCACCATCTGCAGTTCTTTCTTGTACCTTCTACTTTATGATATACTCATTTGATGTGATGTCTGTGATAACTACAACTTAAATTTATTTAGTGCCTTTTAATTGATAAGGCATTTATGATGCAATTATCAAATACAATGTAAAACTGCACTATTTAAGGAGATATTTAAAAAAATCTCCACAAGCATGCTCACAGAGGTCTTTTGGGGGACCTGTAACAAGAATGTGATCTTCAGAGTTTAGTTCTGAGCACAAAACAGGCTCTTTGGCCCACTGAGTCCACACTGACCACCCGTTCACACTAATTCTATGTTATTCCACTTTCACATCCACTCCCTACACGCACAGGGCAATGTTTACAGAGGCCGATTAACCAACAAACTCGCATGTCTTTGGGATGCGGGTGCAAACCGAGCACTTGGAGGGAACCGATGCAGTCACAGGGAGAATGTGCAGATTCCACAAAGAAACAACTGAGATTAGGATCAAACTTGGATCCCTGATGCTGTGAGGCAGCAGCTCGAACAGCTGTGCCATTTTGCCACACTACTGTGCCACTGTGCTGTCCTAATAGATGGGTGAACGACGTACCAAATATATGATAATCTATGAGGCAGGCAGGCTTCAATAATATTAACACCACTTTCAGAGTTGGACAAGCAACAATACAAACCCACGCAATGTTACAAGCGTTTTCTTCATGCTTTGCAATAACTGTCTTTAGCGATCAATTTTTATCACTTTTCCATGTTAACCCTAGCTCAGGGGCAGTCCTCTGTTTCAGAAGGTCCAAGTCCCCTTAAATCTCAAAAAAAAAAAAATTGGATAGGCATATGGATGAGAAGGGTATGGAGGGTTATGGTATGAGTGCAGGCAGGTGGGACTAAGGGAAAAAAGTTGTTCGGCATGGACTTGAAGGGCCGAGATGGCCTGTTTCCGTGCTGTAATTGTTATATGGTTATATGGTTAGATGTAGGCCCATATGTTGAGCACTGAGAGATTGCTGCAATAATGGCAGCCATTCTTCGGATATGTTTACCAAGGCATTTCCTGCCTTGAAACTATAACAGCATTTAAAAGACACTAGGACTGGTACATGGATAGGATAGGAAAGGTTGAAAAGGCAGAGGGGGGAAAAGGGATTAGTATAGATGTGGTATTGTCGAGTTGGACTGAGGGTCTGTTTCCATGTTCTGTGACCTTATAAATGTGTGGTGTCTAATCAAAGATAAATTCCTCTAGGTGACGCAGCCAGCATTTATCTACAACGCTAATATCTGTTTATCACCTCATTTCCATTTGTGTGAATTCACTGTGATGTTTGCATTAATCTGTGAAAGTAGTGCAATCAACAGCCAGAGGACATAAGGGTTAAGGTGAGAGGAGCATGATTTAATAGGAACCTGCGGGATAACCTTTTTCACTTAGAGCATGGCAGGCATTTGGAACAAATTTCCGGAGGATGTAATTGAGGCAGGTACTATAATAGTATTCAAGAAGCACTTTTTAAAGGATAGAAAAGGTCGAGAGAGTTACGAGCCAAACATAGGTAAATGGGACTAGCTTAGATGGTTCATCTATGTCTGCATGGTTGAGCTGGGCCGAAGGGCTTATTTCCGTGCAGCGCGAGTCGATGCCTAATTCTACGACTACTTCTCAGTACCTTATGAGTGTAAAAGATTTTGGGAATATCTCGAAATTGTGAATTGTGGCTTTGTAAATCCACGTTTCCTCTTTCTGTACCACATGCAGGGAAAGAAAAGAAAATGTTTGTAAAATACCAGTGTTTGGGGTAAGCAGGGAAGCCCGTACCAAAACCTTTGCAGCTTTGCTTGTCAATTTAAGTTCATGCGTCGTGTGGACTTGTAATAATCAACATGACAACTAGGCCATGTATGTCAATGTGACTTCAGCTGCACAGATCATTCGCACAGGGTGCTAGAAGCTTCAGATGAGAAAGGCACTAAAATTAGTGTCTTCAAGCATATGTAAAGTGAGGGTTATTTCAATAGACAATAGGTGCAGGAGGAGGCCATTCGGCCCTTCAAGCCAGCACCACCATTCAATATGATCATGGCTGATCATCCATAACCAGTACCCCTTCCTGCCTTTTCACCATATCCCCCGACTCCACTATCTTTAAGAGCTCTAACTCTCTCATCAAGAAATCTGGCCACCGCTGCCTTCTGAGGCAGATAATTCCCAGGTTCACAACTCTCTGGGTGAATAAGTGTTTCCTCATCCCCGTTCTAAATGGCTTACCCCTTATTCTTAAACTGTGGCGCCTGGTTCTGGCCTCCCCCAACATCGGAAACATGTTTTCTGCCTCTAGCATTCCAATCCCTTAATAATCTTATATGTTTCAATAAGATCCTCTCTCATCCTTCTAAATTCCAGAGTATACAAGCCCAGTTGCCCCATTCTATCAACATATGACAGTCCCGCCATCCCGGGAATTAACCTTGTGAACCTATGCTGCACTCCCTGCATACAATACTCCAGGTGTGGTCTCACTAGGGCCCTGTACAACTGCAGAAGGACCTCTTTGCTTCTTTTAGTATCTTTGATGCAAACTGGTTAATTCGTCAAGTCAAAGGGATCTAAACCACAGCTAATAATGAATACTCAACTCTTGTTATGAAGGCCAACATGCCATTCGCTTTCTTCACTGCCTGCTGTACCTCCATGCTTACTTTCAGTGACTGATGAACGCGGATCCCTAGATCTCGTTGTTCTTCCCCTTTTCCCAACTTGACACCATTCAGATAATAACCAGCCTTCCTGTTTTTGCCACCAAAGTGGATAACCTCACATTTATCCACATTAAACTGCAACTGCCATGCAGTTTCATTGGTACGCAGGCTTTATGTAAACTTTCAGTGCTATTTTAGTCAAAATGCAACCACTGAAAAATATTGACCAATTAAACCAATATTTCTGCCTTGTCTTATTTCAGAGGAAAAAATGAGCAACTTTAGGAGATGAATTACATCCAGTCTGACTATATAAAACAGAAACAGGGCCTTTGAAGCAACTCATCCAACTTTCATACACCTGGTCCATATCCCTACAAACTTCTTCTATTCATGTACCTGTCCAAGTGTCTTTAAAATGTTATTATACCTGCCTCAACAACTTCAACTGACAGCTCATTCCATATACCCACCAACTCTGTGTGAAAACGTTGCCCTCAGGTTCCTATTAAACCTTTCCTCTCTCGTCCTAAACCTATGTCCTCTGGTTCTTGATTCCCCAGCTCTTGCAGTGTAGACAATGGACAATTCCCTGTGGACAATGACTACACCAATACAGTCGTGGTCGGGCAAACTCGCGCAAAAAAGGTTTATTCACAGTGAAAGACGATGCCGGCGAGAATGTCCGGGTCTGCGTGGGGGCGCTGTCTTCATCATCCGTGGGCAAGTGAGGAGGCGCTGGCGGTCTCGGGCATGTCCTGGTGGCTCGGTCTTGCTCTGAGGAAGTGCTGGCAATCTTGTGCTAGACGTGGTGGCTCAGTCTTTCTCCCCATGTGGGGGCGCAGTCCCTTGTAATCTGTGGGTACCACACTCTGTGTGAATAAGTTACCCCTCAGGTCCCTTCTAAATCATTTGCCACTCATCTCAAACCTATGCCCTCTAGTTTTAGATTGCCCTATTTGGGAAAAAGACTGGCTTTTCACCTTGTCTATGCCACATTAGTTTAAAAACATCTATAAAGACTCCCCTCAACCTCCTATGCTACAGGGAAAAAAGACCGAACCGATCAAACCTCTGCTTGTACCTTAAATTGCCCACACACGGAAACAACATCGTAAATCTATTTTTCACCCTTTCCCAATTTAATACCATTGGAAAATACACTTAAAAATAACTTCATTTTTGGTAAGAAGGAATTAATTTGGCTCACTTCCTTAATAGACAATAGACAATAGGAGCAGTAGTAGGCCATACGGCCCTTCAAGCCAGCACCGCCATTCAATGTGATCATAGCTGATCATCCACAATCAGTTCCCCGTTGCTGGCTTCTCCCCATATCCCCTGATGCCGCTATCTTTAAGAGCCCCATCTAGCTCTCTCTTGAAAATTTTCAGAGTACCGGTCTCCACGGCCATCTAAGGCAGAGAATTCCACAGACTCGCAACTCTCTGTATGAAAAGGTGTTTCCTCATCTCCATTCTAAACGGCTTACCCCATATTCTTAAACTGTGGCCCCTAGTTCTGGACTCCCCCAACATCAGGAACATGTTTTCTGCCTCTAGCGTGTCCAAACCCTTAATAATGTTATATGTTTCAATAAGATCCTCTCTCATCCTCCTAAATTCCAGAGTATACGAGCCTAGCCGTTCCATTCTATCAACATATGACAGTCCTGCCATCCCGGGAATTAACCTTGTGAACCTACGCTGCACTCCCTCAATAGCAAGAATGTCCTTCCTCAAGTTTGGAGACCAAAACTGCACACAATACTCCAGGTGTGGTCTCGCTGGGGCCCTGTACAACTGCAGAAGGATCTCTTTGCTCCTGTGCTCAATTCCTCTTGTTATGAAGGGCAACATGCCATTTGCTTTCTTCACTGCCTGCTGTACTTGCATGCTTACTTTCATTGACTGATGAACAAGGACCCCCAGATCCTGTTGCACTTCCCCTTTTCCCAACATGACACCATTTCGATAATAATCTTCCTTCCTGTTTTTGCTACCAACGTGGATAACCTCACATTTATCCACATTAAACTGTATCTGCCATGCATGTGCCCACTCACCCAACCTGCCCAACCTGTCACCCTGCATTCTCATAGCATCCTCCTCACAGTTCACACTGCCACCCAGCTATTTGTCATCTGCAAATTTGCTAATGTTACTTGTAATCCCTTCATCTAAATCATTAAAGTATATATGTACCCCACTAGTCACTGCCTGCCATTCTGAAAGGGACCCGTTAATCCCTACTCTTTGTTTCCTGTCTACCAACCAATTTTCTTTCCATGTCAGCACTCTATGTGCCCTAATTGTACCCACTAATCTATGTGGGATCTTATCAAATGCTTTCTGAAAGTCCAGGTACACTACATCCACTGGCTCTCCCTTGTCCATTTTCCTAGTTACATCCTCAAAAAATTCCAGAAGATTAGTCAAGCATGATTTTCCCTTCGTAAATTCATGCCGACTCGGACCGATCCTGTTACTGCTATCCAAATGTGCCGCTATTTCATCTTTTATGATTGACTCCAGCATCTTCCCCACCACCGATGTCAGGCCTACTGTTTTTTTCCCCCTGTTTTCTCTCTCCCGCCTTTCTTAATAAGGGGGAGAACATTAGCTAACTCCATTCTTTTGAGGCTCTGGAGAGAAATGGTCAATTAGGAGAAAACCTTTGATCTCTAACATTTTTCAAATGCTCGGCAGGGTAGATGTTCAGAGGTTTAGCCACCATTGGAGACTCTAGGGCTGAGTGTAAGAGTCTAAGATGGATTAACACAAAATGAAGAGAAATGTACTTACTCAGAATTCTCAATCCCCAGGGGATAGTGGCACTGTCTTTAAGATATTCTAGGCAAATAATAAGTTGGTGAATGGAAGTTGAGAGAGAGGTTTAGCCACAATATGGAATGGTGGAGCAGATTAGGGTGCAGTGTAAGACAACTCCTTCTTCTGATGTTCTTAAAATAGTGCAATGTTTAACTTTAAGGATGCAAGCCATGAATGTTTGCTATCTTATAAATCTCAAGATAAATGCATTGTGTAAGTGATTGGCTAAAAGCTGACATAAATATTCAGAATCAAATACCAACAAAATTTCATGCCAGTCTTTCAGTTGAATTAATTCAGTCTGTTGGTAACTTGTAGTTTATTTTTCAAGTAAGTCTTCCTTTCGAAGACAACAATCATATTCACTTTCACCATTTGTACGTCTTGTGGAGAAGACTGATTGCCACCTTCGAACCAACCCATCTTGACATCACTTTCTTGGAATTTCTGGAGTCTATTTAAGGTGCAGTGGAACACATAAGTCAGATATGCTAATTTTCTAAGAAGCAAAGTAATAGGATTCGGAGACAAATGAAGACATTCTTAGGAAATGCAAGGAACTGCCAATGCTCATTTACGAGAAAAAAAGACATAAGGTGCTGGAGTAACCTATTGGGCCACTGGACAACATGGATAGACAATGTGTAGGAAAGAACTGCAGATGCTGGTTTAAACCGAAGATAGACACAAAAAGCTGGAGTAACTCAGCAGGACAGACAGCATCTCTGGAGAGAAGGAGTGGGCGACGTTCCGGGTCGAGACCCATCTTCAGACCAGCAGAGAGGAGGAGAATGACTTCAAAGTAGAATTACCTTGCGGAGATTTTGCAATGGAGTAGTAAAATGAGAACTACGAGGAACTGCAGATGCTGGTAAACAAAAAAAGACACGGAGTGCTGGAGTATCTTAGTGGGGTCAGGCAGCATCTCTGGAGAACATGGATAGATGAAATTTCGGGTCAGGACACTTCTTCAAAGGATTCGAAGTCTGGACCAAGAGATGGGTTATAAAAAATGTAGCCAATGATGTACAAAGATTTACAAATGGAATTCCAGAACATGGGGGTTGAGGTGTTGAAATTTATCTGTGATGGGTGCAAAGGGAGAGGAATCTATACATAACTAAAACTCTCATCTTGTGCTCTTCCCGTTTACGGGGTCTTTCTATTTGCGCAAAAACGGTACGCGATAGCACTACAATTTTTCGCCAGGTTACTCACCGTTCTCCTGTGCTGTGAGTGCAACCCGTTTTGTTCCGATCGGTGGTTTATTGTAAAAGTCATCGAGATTTAAAAATCTTAAAAACTGCGCGTGCACAGATCCCTTCAGTCAGCGCCACGCAGATTGGTCTCTTCTCCTGTCAGTCAATGCCACGGCCCGGATGGCAATGCCCCTTCCTGCCACATTGGCGACGGCCTGTCCCACCTCACTCACAAACTCCTCTCTCCCCTCCTCACAGTAACTCGTCTATCGTCTCCCCACCACCGGGAGCGCCCGTGGGGGAGGGGGCCCTGTGGAGGCCTTGGCCCAGTCTCTCTCTCTCCCTCATCACTCACCCCTCTCCCCCGCCTGCCCTCTGCGGCAATGGCGGTTCCATCTACCCGTTCCCCCCTGGTCCGTCTCCTCCGCCGCTGCCGTTGCGGTAACTCACCCTCACGGCCTTCTCGTAGATCTTCTCCACCAGTTCATCGAAACTCGTGGTACCCACCGTGACGAACACCGACTCCATCCTCCCCCCCGGGTCCCGGTGGTGGCGGCGGCAGCGGGTGGGTAGGGACGGGCTGAGCGGCAGCAGCGGGCGAGCGGTCGGACTGGACGGGGACGGGCCGAGTGGCAACTGAGTCGGAGTGAGCAGAGGGAGGGAGGGAGAGTCGGGTTACAGGATGGACGAGCAGTTTGCTGCGGAAAGGGGAAAGGAGAGGGAGAGGTGAGGGAGGGCTTGGGGGAAGGGAGGAGGAGAGGAGGAGAGGGGAAAGAAGAGAGAGGGTGAAGAGGAGGGGAAGGGAGTGCTGGGGGAGGAGGGAAAATGAGCCGTGCCTGCGTAGTTGGGGGCTATGCGTGAGTGGTGCAATATTGCGTTGGGGGGAATGGGTTGCATTGGGCGAACGGGTGTTTAATAACCTAATGGCTGTAGTGTTTAATAACCTGATGGTTGCAGGAAAGAAGCCGTTCGTGACCCTGAATTATACAGTTTTCAGGTTCCTATACCTTCTTCCTGTTGGATTAATTGCTAAAATTTTCATTGCATTTGCATTTTCTATAAATACCTGACATTTATTGTTATTTGTGTTAGCCACTATAAAACTCAGCCAGATCAGTGGAGCGGGAGGGCATTTGCAGAGAACTGGGTTCTTATTTTGTTCTCTTAATTATATATGGTAAAATAGTATTTACTAGAAAATAAATTACAGGGTTGGAAATGGCTTCACTTTACACATGATAAAAAGTAGAGTGAGCGGTTAAATTACTAGACCAGATATATAAATAGGAAGAGGGCAGCTAAGGTAAGTGTGGGACCGCTGGAGGTTGAGATGAGTACATTAATAACAGGAATCAAGCAAATGACAGTTAATTTAAATCAATACTTTACATCAGTCTTAACAGTCGAGGATACTGCTAATATATCAAAGATAACTGAGGTATCTGTTTCAAACGGCATAGACTTTATAACGATTTCTATTCTAAGGGATAATGTATTGGACAAAGTAGTTTAGAGATAGAGCATAGAAACAGGCCCATCAGCCCGCCCAGTAGATGCTGACCATTGATCACCTGTTCAGACTAGTTCTATGTCTCTCAAGAGAGAGTCATATATAGCTCTTAGGGCTAACGGAATCAAGGGATATGGGGAGAAAGCAGGATTTTGGATGAACAGCCATGATCATATTGATCTTGATATCGTTATCTGATGTTTGCATCCCCTCCCTACACACAAGGGGCAATTTATAGAGGCCAATTACATACAAACTGGCACGACTTTGGAGTGTGGGAGGAAACCGGAGCACCCGGAGGAAACCCACGCTGCCAAAGGGAGAACGTGCAAATTTCCTCAGACTGCAGCCGAGGTTAGGGTTAGGGTTGAACCTGGGTCTCTGGCGCCGTGTGGCAGCAGCTCTACCAGATGCACCACTGTGTGCTGCCCTATGTTTTGTAGCCAATCAATCATGGCGTTCATGATTGTCAAGTTGTTTCATTTAGTTGGTTTCAGAAAGGGGTCTAAAAGTAGTTAAATTGGCAAGACACAATGGTCTGCACCCAAAGGATTTAATGGAAATGACTGCAGAGATAGTAATACCATTTAGCTGAAGAAGTGTCTCGACCCGAAACGTCGCCTATCTCCTTCGCTCCTTAGATGCTGCTGCAGAGTTTCTCCAGCTTTTTGTGTCACCCTAGTAATACCATTGTTTGTTTTTTATAAACTCACTGTGTCGCAGGAGGGTGTGAGCTGATTGTAGCCGATTGAAGTTTAAGAAGGGAGGGAGACAAAGAGCAGGGAACTGGACGCCAGTTGGCTTAACATCTAGAAACAAGGAACTGCAGATTTTGGTTTACACAAAAGGACACAAAGTGCTGCATGACTCAGCGGGTTAAGCAGCATCCCTGGAAAACATGGACAGGTGATGTTTCGGGTCTGTAGGATCTTTGGTCAGAAGTCACTAGTCTGAAAAAGAGTCCAGACACAAAAAGTCACCTATCCATGTTTTCCAGAGATGCTGAGTTACTCCTGCACTTTTGTCCTTTGGCTCAACATCTGGTGAGGCCAAAATGCTGGAGCCTACCACCAAAGGACAAAATCATTAATCATTAAGAGAAACGTAATGCAATCAAACAAAGTCAACATAGTTTGATGAAAGGAAAATTATGTTTGGCAAATTTGTTTTAATATTTCAAAGAACACAAGCAGAGATGATAGAGGGGAACCTGTAGACTAAGTGTACTGGATAAGAGCTCACAGTATCGAGTATCACAGTATCCCTCTAACTCTACGACTGAAGGGTCTGGACCCGAAACGTTGCCTATTTCCTTCGCTCCATAGATGCTGCCTCACCCGCTGAGTTTCTCCAGCATTTTTGTCTACCTTCAATTTTACAGCATCTGCAGTTCCTTCTTAAACAGTATCGAGGGAAGTGTTTTAATATGGACTGAAGGTCAGGTGTAACATGAAAGACAGTCTGAATAAAAAGCTGTGTTGGAAGGAACAGGTTCAAAGCAAAGAGAGACACAACAAGCTGGAGTAACACAGCGTTTCAGGTTGAGACCCTTCTTCAGAAAGCTGGATAGCTGTGGCGAGTAAAGTACCTTGGGAATCAGTTTAGTTTAGAAATACAGCACGGAAATAGGCCCTTGGGCCCACCGCATCCGCGGCGGCCAGCGATACCCGCGCATTGACTCTATCCTACACACAATAGGAACAATTTACAATTTTACCAAAGCCAATTAACCTTTGGACTGTGGGAGAAAACCGGAGCACCCGGAGAAAATCCATGCAGGTCATGAGAAGAACGTACAAACTGAATAAAGACAGCACCCATGGTCATGATCAAACTTGGGTCTTGGGCATTGTAAGGCAGGTACCCTACTGCTGTGCCACTTTGCCGCCCTCTCAATCAATTGAGAAATTGATTCTCAATTATTTACTAGTGGCTTTAGGAAGGACCAGAGTAAGGTATCCAAGTTTCCTAATTACATAAAAATTGGTGGGAGGATATGGATGGATGAGTGAGCGAGTGAAAACTTGGCAAGTGGAGTTTAATGTGGAAAAGGGTGAGGCCAGATACTTCAGCGTGAAGCATCAAACGAGGATCCATTATCTAAATGAAGAGAGATTACAAATGAATGCAGTTCAGTGTGATTTAAGGCTCCTACATTTCGCGCTCCTTCTCTTCTTATCTCACAATCTTTTGAATTTCCATCACTGGCCTTTGTCCAACCATCTGCCAATAAACTGCATCCCCTGTTGTCCTAAACCCGCCTCACTTCCAGCTTTCTCCATCTAATACAATCAGTCCGAAGAAGGGTCCCGAGCAGAAACTTTGCTTATCCATATCCTCCAAAGGTGCTGCCTGACCCGCTAAGTCATGCCAGCACTTTGTATCTCTATTAGAATATCCTCTTTTGGTCATCGAGAGAGATTTTTTTTTACTATCTTCTATGAAGTAAGAAGAGTGCTCAAAGGTGGAAGCCTACGGAGCACTCCTTTTTTCTGTTTAGTCACTAAGCATTTCTATGCGATTCTCTGTGAAGATAAGGTCGTGATTGTTAAGATTTACGACGCGCTATCTTGTATAATCAGCTGCAGGCAGTATTGTGGTTTTTGTGGTCCTGAAGTGAGAGCAATGCGAATCTGTGCAAACCAGCATGCAGTTTCTCTTAGGGAATCGGTAGTATATACTTTCTACCAAACTTTTCCTGTCTAGATCGATTGATAACAGTCATGGTTTAAAGCGTGAAACAGACACTGGGGAAATATTCCCTGTGTTATTTGTGCTCACTATTAACTACCAGTTTTAAGTAGGCATCTCTAGGGTGCAGAGTCGAGAGTTGGCATTGGCACTGTGAAGACGCACACGCTGGTTTAGAGGTTTATGGGCTTAAGATCCATTCCAGCTATTACGAACAAAATATTTATTGGCCTTTGTGAGGTAGTGCTTCAATGTTAGAGCTCCTGCCGTTTAGAATTGTTGTCAAATCAAGTACTGTAACTATATTTGAAGAAGAGCCATAATTTTTTTACAAATGACTGGAAAATCTGTGGTCCCGTGGACAGTTATCTATCAGGTATGTTTGTCACTAGCTTGTGGGTTATGGTGAATATTTCATCTCTGTACACTTTCATGAGAGAATCCTTTCCCAAAATGATCCTACCAACAAATTTAAAACAGACATTTCTCTCAATCAATTTTGTAAGGACCTGGCATAGATCAGTACAGCGTAAGAACAGGCCCTTTGGCCTACAGTGCCCGCACAAAGCATGATGCCCAAGTTAAAACAGATTTATTCTGCTGCGCATGAGCCATAGTCCTCCATTCCCTGCATATCCATGTGCCTACTTAAATGCCACTATTGGATCTTCTTCCACCACCACGCCTAGGAGTACACCCACCACTTTCTGGATAAAAAACTGCACATCTCTTTTATACTTTGTCCCTCTCCCTTAAAGCTATGCTTTGATGGTCTGATATTTCCACCCTACAAGAAAGGTTCTGACTATCTACCCTACGTATATCCCACATATTATATACTCCCATTAAATTCTGCCTTAGCTTCCAATTCTCCACAGAAGGAAACTATTTGGTCCATCGTGTACATCTTGGATGGAATTTGAGGGAATGGGGATTTTACCTTCCATGGAATGCCACACTAGAAAATGTGTGATGATGCGTAGGCACCCCTTTTTACACTCAACAAACCATCAATGGATTGGTTTAGGTTTATTGGGTATACAAGTTGGGCCTGTACTCGCTGGAGTTTAGAAGAATAAGGAGGGACTCATTCAAAACTTACTGAATAGTGAAAGGCCTGGATAGAATGAATGTGAAGAGGATGTTTCCTCTAGTGGGAGAGTCCAGGACCAGAGGCAATAGCTGCAGAATAAAAGGAGATGAGGAGGAATTTCTTTAGTCAGAGGGTGTAAATGGAATGCATTGCCACAGAAAGCTGTGGAGGCCAAGGCAATGGATATTTTTAAGGTGGAGTTTGACAGATTCTTGATTAGTAAGGGTGTCAAGGATTATGGGGAAAAGGCAGGAGAATGGGGTTAAGAGGGAAAGATAGATCAGGCATGATTGAATGGAAGTAGACTTAGGAGCAGAGTTAGCTGGTGGTGGAAGGTGCACGAGTAGAGAACATGGGCCAGGACAGAGGGATGGATATGCAGAATGTATCCACATAAGATTGTGCAATAAAATTGTCCAATAATGGGGTTGAGAGTGGAAGATAAATCAGCCATTATTGAATGGCGAAGTAGACTTGATGGGCTGAATGGCCTAATTCTGCTCCTATAACTTATGAACCTATGAACTTATTATTGTCACCTGTGCTGAGGTACAGCTTTCTTTTGCATGCTATCCAATCAGACCATAAATATAATCAAGTCAAATTGAAGTACAATAGATAGAGCAAAGGGGAAGATACAGAGTGCGGAATATAGTTATCGGCATTTTAGCACGCCAGCTCTATAGAAAGAGTCCAATGTTCTCAATGGGGTCGAAGTGAAGTAGACAGTACCCTAGTTTGTGGAAGGACCATTGTGCTGAATAGCTGAACAAGATGGACAATTGCACCCTAACCTGAGACTGAGATGATCATTCTCCTCCTAATGCACCCAATCTATGAAAGCTGGAACACCTTGTTAATATTGAACCTTCTTCATCCATCCCTATATCTTTGGACATACTGAGCAAGGACTCATATTCCTGTGCGCAACCAAATGACCCTTGATAAACAAAATTAGTCATCACTGTTAGTGTTTCGGGAAACCAGTAAGACTGATGAGCCATTTTTAATGGGTGGGATCAGACATTTATGTGTTTTGACATAATTTGTATTGTCACATTTTCCATTTGACTCAACCAACATGTCAAACACTTTCTCTCAATGATCCTGTGCACTTCTTAATTGCACTAATACACTAATAAAGCCATTAGCATGTCAAAGCATAAAGAGCATGGTTCATAATGCTTTCGAAAGTCACATTTAAAAGGCACTATTTGTCTGGCTGCAGATGGTGATAAAGGCTGTTCACCTCCAACTTAAGCGCAATTAAGGGTAGGCAATAAATCTGGGCCTTTATAATGCCCCCACAAGTGGTAAATGAATTATAAAAAATAGGTTTTACCGATTCAAACTACAATATTACTACCACTGCAATCATTACTGAAACCATCATTATTCTCATTGCCATCAAACGAACAATACCATTAATGTCATCGTGACCCCCCCCCCCCCCCCCATCAATGGTGTCGTTGCTATAACTACCGCACAGAACACAACTCCACAACAAACATCAATCTCATATCTACCTTCATCATCGCCAATAATTTTAGCATAACAGCATCAACATTGATAAAAACCACAATCTGCATTGGTCTAGAATTTCCAACGATGATAAAATGTCTATTTTCCATTTTAAGTAAATGCTGCAAGAGCAAATTTTAGTTCAGTTTTTAGTTTAGTTTATTGTCACGTGTACTGAGGTACAGAGAAAAGATTTTTTGTTGCATGCTAACCAGTCAGCGGAAAGACTATACGTGATTACAATCAAGGCGCCCACAGTATACATATAGGGTAAAGGGAATAGTGCAAGAGGTTTAGGGTTTAGAGGTAAAGGGTTTAGTGCAAGATAAAGTCCGGAAAAGTCTGATTAAAGATAGTCTGATTGGCTCCAATGAGGTAGATGGTAGCTCAGGAATGCTCTCTAGTTGGTGATAGGATGGTTCAGTTGCCTGATAACAGGGAAGAAACTGTCCCCGAATCTGAAGGTCTGTATCTATTTCTATCTATCATCTTCACTTTATATTGAGGTAGCATCTTGATATGCAAGCATTTGTTGATGAAGGGTATGTTGGTAGAATAAGATGAAATAGGATGGGAGCAAGATCAAGTGAGCAAAAACTAGTATTCAGGTACATCTGGTAGCAAAATGTATTGTTTCAATGGTGTCAATACAATATAATGCAGCATTCACTAGAAAAAATAGACTCATATAATTGTTCACCAATCATTCTTGAACATAAAAAACTACTGGCCCCACACATAAATCCAATTCTAGAAACATAAACTATTCCTCCTTGCCATAAATAACTGAGTATTTCTTCAGGTGTCGATCATAAATCCAAAATACCTCAGGACCTACAAAACCAGTTCAATAAAGCACTTCTTCAGTTTAATCTTGAAACTGAGACCTGTTCTTGTGATTGAAAAATAATTCCCACGTATGAATGGATATTAGCGAGAGTAAGCTGTACCTAAATCAGACTCCCCTGAGCTATGTCAGAAAGGTGAGTGGAAAATGTTATTGAAAAGGGCAAAGCATTCAACATGAAGTGTATATACAGGCACTGATCAGATAGCCAAATGTCTTGTTTCAATGCTGTTCCTATGTAATACCTACAAAATATAAAAGGCGATGATAGGGGAACAGATGAAGCAAAGGATGAATGATTGAGAATTAGCAAAAGACAGCATCATTCTTACACAAAGCTCGAGAAGGCTCTTAACTTCAACTGCTTCTTTCGAATTATTGTACAGCAGACAGTGAATAACAAACGTGGCCTCTTGCAAAATTGGGATAAGGAATCTGAAAGAACTAGCAATGGGAGCAACTACAATTTATTGTAAATGAGTTTGAGTTGGTCATTAAGGCCCAGAAATCAATAGTTTTTATCTCAACATTCCCTTATCATTCCTCGTAAATGAGTACTTGGATGGAATACTTTAGGATGAGGACAAAATTAGGGATATTGTGTTTGTCCTGGACTTTTATTTTGCAATTTTAAACCATGATAGGAAAACCATACCCCCACTTTGAGGTCAGTGTTAAAGAAATGTGGTAAGCTTGTGAGTAAAGAGACAAAATTCTTATAAATCCAGCACAGTGTGAATGACTAATCTCACGACATGCTTTGCAGTGGCAAATTCTGGAGAAAAGTACTGTAAAGTGTCCTGCCGACTAATTTTACAAAGTACCAGCCATCTATGTTAGATAGTTAGCATCTCGGATGCAAGCAGCAGCCTCCACGTGGTGCATCCTGGGCAATGCTGACGACAGGAACTGTACCACAGTGACTGACTGAAGTAGCCAATTTGCAACCACCGACCGTCAACTGTCACTGACCAACCGGAAAGACGTGATATAGAAGATGGCCAGACACGAGGAAGAAGTTAGCATCTCATGGCAAAATAAAGATAACTTTTTAAAACTCTTCCTTTTATAAAATACTTCTCCAAAAAAAAACTGGTGTAGGAACAGTGGGTCAGGCAGCATCTATAGAGGAATTGGACAGTTGACATTTCGCGATCAGATGCTTCATCTGGGGAGAAAAAGGGAAGATAGCCAGTATAGCAAATTTAGGCATGAAATGCTGAGTATCCATTTCCCTCCACAGATGTTGCCTGACCAGATGAGTTACTCCACCAGCCTATTCTTTGCTCTAGATTCCAGCACCTGCAGTCCTTTGTGCTTCCACAAAGTTTTCATCCTTGTATTTCAAATTCCATCATTTACCCGAGTCCGAACTATATCTCTGTTCTAATAATTCCTACTTCTATATCCACATCCCATCCACCTCCGGGCCCATGACTCTTCAAGATTTCTACATTCCTCCCAGTCACAGAGAATCAGAGTCATACAGCATGGAACCAGACCCTTCGGCCCAGCTTGCCCACGCCGACCAACATGCCCCATCTACACTAGTCCCACTTGCCCGCACTCAGCCCCTATTCCTCCAAACTCCTCCTACCCATGAACCCTGTCCAATTGTCTTTTAAATGTCAAGCTTATTATGTACGCCCAAATGTCATTGCTCAACCATTGTGGTTGTGCCTATTGATGTCTAAGCCAGCAGTTTCCTTCCTAAACCTTTTCCCCACTTTATTCCCCTCTCATATTTCAAGACATATTCCTCTGACAAATGTTTTGGTCTGCAATCCTAACTTGATCTGTAAACTAGCCTCTGCCTTTAACCCCAAGAAACAAGTAGACACAGATTGTATTGGTGTCTCCTGGAGTCTATTAAACTTATCTGACCTGTGAAACAAATCTCTCTATTTACAACTTTAATTATCATCTCTGGACCGCAGGTGATATCCATATTCTTGTCTACTGTTTAACTTAGTGCAGCTTCCTATTTGATGCTTAAGGGAAAGGTGGGGACATCCAGGTAGTTAATATCCAGGTATGACAATAGCTTACTCGTAGGATTTGGTGCTAATATGATGTTACTAACTTTCATTGAACAATGCCTCTTGTCTTGGTTCTCCATTCAATATTATCGTGTTAAAGTAATCTACCCACAATGTGATTTAATGTTAACTTGCATCAGTCGAATGTGGGTTTGAATAGAATTGCTCTCAATGATTCACTCTGCAGAATGCTTAACCCAGTCAAACAAAATATGATCACTTTGGTTTCATATCTAATATTCTTACAGAACTGATTGCTCCATTAATTCCATGCAGATATTTTCAATAAAAGTAATCTTCTGAGCCAACCTTTAGTCAAGAGTCAAGAGTGTTTTATTGTCATGTGTCCTGAAAAGGAATGCAATTACTTGCAGCAGCACAACAGATATGTAAACATCCGTAAAACCCATAATAAACAACTAAAAAGGTAAGAATACATATCAAAAAATAAACAGACAAATATATAAATAGGCAATAGCAGTGCAAATTCAAAACCAATGCTCCGAGTCCATATAGTGCGGAACCTATTTGGAGATCATAGTATTTAACAGCTTGATGGTTATAAGGAAGAAGCTGCTCCTGAACCTGGACCTTAAAGCTTTCAGTTCCTATATCTTATTTCAGACGGCAGGAGTGAAATGAGACTGGGGCCTGGATGGTGTGGTCCCTGACGATGCTGGCTGCTTTTTTGAGGCAATGCCTCAAGTAGATTCCTTTGATGGTAGGGGGTGGGGGGGATCAGTACTCGTGATGAACATCTTTTTATTGCTTTTTGTATTAATGAACTTGAAAAAAAATCCAAATGCTGATTTTAACCTGTACGCACTGGTCTGATTTAAACGTTCGTAGATGGGAGGGCCTGTGGTAGGTGTCGGTGGTCGGACGGGCCTGAGGTGGGTGCCGGAGGTCGGACGAAGAGGGACCCGGTGTGGGAGGGCCACCGAGAACAGAGAAACCATTGGGGACTATAACGATTACTTTGTAACTTTGTCAATGCCCTATCCATGGCGACTCTTTGCTTACCTTGTGAATGGTATGCAAAGCAATGAACTTCACTTTAACATGCAACATATGATAATTAATTATCAATCATTCAATACGTTGGTGTAACTGGGGGAAGGATTTTTGATCCTGAACTGCTACTTTCATGTACACCAGGTGCAAGGGCACAAGATCACATCACATTCACAATACAAAAAGATTTTCGCAAAACCTGATCTGTAACTGAAAAGAATCAGCTCTTGTATCTAACTTACACTTCAGAGATGCCATTAGTAAAACTTGGAAATAAATCAATCTTGTCTTGTCTCTCATCATTAAGTAACAGGAAGGTGTTCACCAAAGCAAAAATTATTAGATCAAAAGCAAGAAGGAGAATGTCCTTCATTTACTGACATAATTATACCTTAGTAATGGGTTTTACAACAATGAGTTATCCATAAATCATGCTTCCAACATACGTATCCACATAAATAATTTCCAAAACGCTAAAGGGGACTTCTGCTGCTGTTCAAATAGGCCACACATGAATGTTCTGGATTGGCATAATACAGCTTAATCCTCAAAAGCTCAAACAGTATATTGAAATCTATTGCTGTCAAGCCAGACAATGCAACCTTTTATTTTATAATACCAGAGCTCCCCGATTACTTTATTGTATTCTAAACGCAACAACCACTCAGCTTCCTGTTGGATAATGATGCCGTTTTTAATTCTGAAAGCAGCATGTTCTCTTCTCTGGTCCAAATGAAAGTTTGCTTCACTCGTCTGTCAAAACTCCAGCTGGCTACTGCAACAAATGTGGCTTAAACGCAGTTTGCCTGTGACGAGTTCAACCAATATTTTAAAATAATTCTATCAGAGTTTATCAGAATTGATGGTCGCAGTGATATTGTATTTATACGGTCACTTTATTGTAATTGGCCATGAACTGCATTTGAGGATGGAATGGGAACGAGTCCCAACCCAGAGCTACATCCAGTGGGGGGGGGAGGGGGGGTCAAGGAAAGAGCGTTCACGTCATGGCCCTGTTTCCACCAATCTTTCCACCACCACGCACAAGAAGCGCAAGAGACACCATTCTATGCGGATGCTGAGAAGTGGGTTCAGCTCTGGCTGAACCACTTATAATCTTATGTGTGGACTCGACAAGGTGATCCAAGTCCGGGAAGGATTCTAACCTGAAACATCGTCTGTCCATTTCCTCCATAGATGCTGCCTGACCCAATGAGTTCCTCCAGCACTTTGTATGTCATTTTTGAAGGTGTAGTGTTTGTCTTGTCCAAGAGCTATACAAGAAACCTCTTGGAAAACTCTTGCATCTGTGGTTACTCTTTAATAATTCGGTATAAACTGATGTAATGAGGAAGGAAAAAAAATGTGCTTCATCCACTCATTTCATCCAACGTACAGAAATAAGTAGGAATTATGTCTGAAGAAACATATGTCATATATCCTAATTTGGGTGGGTATAGGGACATTAATTTTCTTTATCTTTTCTCTCTCTCCATGCTCAATGTGGAAACCTCCTTCAGCAAGTGTAAAGCTTGGAATCTGAGGAAATAGGATTAGGAATATCCCACTGGAACTTTTTTTCCCCACAATCTCAACACCTTCTAATGGGGGAGTAACACTAACCTCAACTCAGAATAAAAGGACATGTCATTAGAAAGGAGATAAGGAGGCATCTCTTTAGTCAGAGGGTGGTAAATCTGTAGAATTAATTCCCCCCACAGATGACTGAGGAGGCCAAGTTTAATTTTAAAGCGGAGATTAACAGGTGCTTGATTAGTGAGGGTGTCAAAGGTTATGGGAGAAGCTAGGAGAATAGGGTTGAGAAGGAAAAATGGTGGGGGCAGACATGACAGTGGCATTTAAGAGACTTTAGGATAGGCATATAGGTATGCAGGGAATGAAGGGATATGGATTATGTGCAGGAAGATAAGAGTTGGACTTGGCATTATGTTTGGCACAGACAGTTTTCCTGTTCTGCACTGTACTATGTTCCACGTAGAAATAAATGTCACAGCTTTTCCATTTACATACATGGATTGCCCTATTGTAAAAAAACCTCAAGACTGTATTCGTGATAGTTTTTAAAAGGGGAGGTGGGCCAAAAGATTGCATGGCAAAATATCAACGGGATGGAACGGAGAAGGAGCTCTTTCAGGAAAGATGATGTCAAGCAGGAAAGGATCCAGAGAAGATTTACAAGGATGTTGCCAGGACTCAAGGGCCTGAGCTACAGGGAGAGGTTGAGCAGGCTAGGACTTTATTCCTTGCAGCACCGGAGGATAAGGGGTGATCTTATGGAGGTGTACAAAATTATGAGAGAAATAGATCGGGTAAATGCACAGTCTTTTGTCCAGAGTAGCAGGAACTGAGAACCAGAGAATATAGGTTTAAGGTGAGGGGGGAATCTGAGGGTAACTTTGCACATAAACAGTACTGGGTGTATGGAACGAGCTGCTGGAGGAGATAGTTGAGGCACGTACTATCGCAACATTTGGATAGGTACATGGATAGGATAGGTTTAGAGGGATATGGGCCAAATGCAGGCAGGTGGGACTAGTATAAATGGGGCATATCGTCGTGGCTATCCCTCGAGGTCAAGGATGATGGTCTACGCTCTGTTGCTTTTATGGACTCTCAGTTGGCTTATGAGTCTAATCCTGGCTTTGAAAGTTCTTCGACATTCAGGACAGGTAATTCCAGATGGCAGATCGGGCTTTGGTTGTTGCTTCCTCGCTTTCCGTTTTCTTCCCCTTTCTTCCAATTCTACGCACCTCTTGGCTTTGAAGGTCACTGTTCCTTCTTGGATGATGGTTTGCTAGAGTTTCCTGTCCTTGGCATTGGTTTCTCAATTGTCGATGTCGATTTCACATTTCTGCATGCTGGCTTTTAAGGCGTCTTTGAATCTCTTCTTTTGTCCGCCTCTTTTACGTTTTTCTTCTTTAAGCTGGGAGTAGAAGATTTGCTTTGGTAGACGCTCGTCTTCCATCCGAACAACATGACCGACCCATCTTTGTTCTTGATGAAGAAGGCTTTGATGCTAGATGTTTTTGCTTCATTCAGCACACTGACGTTGGTTCTTCTGTCTTCCCAGCTGCTTCGAAGACATCGTTGATGGAACTTTTCAAGTGTTTTCAGATGGCGTTGGTATGTTGTCCAGGTTTCTGATGCATATAAGAGCGTTGGAATCACCACTGCCTTGTACACTAACATTTTGGTGTCTGTTCGGATGTCATGATTTTGAAAGACTCATTCGAAGATGTCCAAAAGCTGTTCCAGCACACTTAAGACGATGTTGGATCTCGTCATCAAGGTCGACATTGGAGAAGAGTTGACTTCCAAGGTACGGAAAGTGATCCACATTTTCCAGGGTTGTTTCACCAAGTTGAATTGACGGTTCTTTCCGATTTGTCTCAGTTGGTGATGATTGGTAGATAACCCCAGTCTTCTTGGAGTTTATGGTAAGTCCAAGTTTCGTGTATGCACTGTTGAAGGCAGTCAGGATCTGTTGCAGATGATTTTCAGAGAGAGCTGCAACACAGTTGCTGTCAGCGTATTGGAGCTCGATGAGGGAGCTCATAGATGTCTTAGTTTTGGACTTGAGACGGGCAAGATTGAAAAGTCTGCCATCTGTTCTGTAGACAATTTTGATTCCTGGGGGTAGGTCGTCCTGGATGATGTGGATGGCTGTCGCAATGAAGATGGTGAACAGCGTTGGGCAATTACGCATCCCTGTTGCACTCCTGACCTGACTTGAAACGGTTCACAGTTGCTATTGCTGGTCATGACTGTGGCAAGCATGTCATCGTGGAGGAGTCTCAGGATTTGAATGTACTTTTCAGGCCATCCAAAGGTGGATAGGACGTCCCATAAGAGTTCCCTTTATACCGAGTCAATGGCCTCAGTGAGGTCGATGAATGCCATGTACAAAGGTTGAAGATGTCCACGACATTTTTCTTGCAGTTGGCGCATTGTGAAGATCATGTCGGCTGTTCCACGTGATGGTCTAAAACCAGCTTGTGTCTCTCGAAGGATCTTATCGGCTAAAGGCTTGAGTCGGTTCTTCATGATATGGGCGAGGACTTTGCCTGCTGTTGCTAATAGGGAAATTCCATGATAGTTTCAGCAGTCAGATCAATCGCCTTTGCTTTTGTGGATGGTAACGATTGCCAAGTCTCTAAAATCTCTCGGTTCGTCCTCATTTATCCAGATCTTGATGAAAAGTTGATGCAGTTGGTAATGGAGCAGGTTACCTCCAATTTTGTAGACCGCGCATATCAGTTGGTATTGGCAAGTTAGGCTGAAGGCCTGTTTCCACTCTGAATGACTGGATCTCAGTAGGGACTGGAGCAGGTGTACACTTCCTCATCATTAATTCAACTGCTTCCTGTTAGAAAAAAATCATATTGCCAGTTGGAAAATGATCAATTTAATCCCTGCTAAGCGTATGCTATAATTAAGTAAATTCATGAAGTGCCCAATAACTTTTATATGTTAATGAAAACAGTAAATATGTAATGGGAAATTACCCATCAAAAAATTGACCTTCTGTTCTTATCTCTGGCCTTTGATCCAACCAGTTGCCTATCAGCTCGTCCCCTCCCCCCCCACACACCCATCTTACTGTAAAGATGGAATGGGTTTGTTACCTGGGCATTGCATGTTGAAGCACCCATGAGCTAGTGGATTGTTATAAAATGGTAACTGGTGCACTGGTCACTCTATACTCATAATTACGTAGCTGGTCACAGTGTGAACTCCATCATCAAGTTCGCTGACGACACCAATGTTGTGGGACGTATCACTGATGGGGATGAGTCAGAGTATAGAAGAGAGATCGAGCAACTGTCCATATGGTGCCAGCACCGTAACCTGGCCCTCAACACCAGCAAAACCAAGGAACTGATTGTGGACTTTGGAAGGGGTAGGATGGGGACCCACAGTCGACCCATATCAACGGGTCGATGGTTGCAAGGGTCAAGAGCTTCAAATTCCTGGGCGTGCACATCTCTGGAAATATTTCCTGGTCCGAGAACAGTAATGCAATTATCAAAAATGCGCCTCTACTTCCTGAGAAGATTACGGAGATTCGGTTTGTCAAGGAGGACTCTCTCTAACTTCTACAGGTGCACAGTAGAGAGCATGCTGACCGGTTGCATCGTGGCTTGGTTCGGCAACTTGAGCGCCCTGGAGAGGAAAATACTTTAAATAGTAGTAAACACTGTCCAGTCCATCATCGGCTCTGACCTTCCTTCCATCGAGGGGATTTATCGCAGTCGCTGCCCCAAAAAGGCTGGCAGCATCGTCAAAGAGCCACACCATCCTGGCCACACACTTATCTCCCTGCTACCTTCAGGTAGAAGGTACAGGAGCCTGAAGACTGCAACGACCAGGTTCAGGAACAGCTACTTCCCCACAGCCATCAGGCTATTAAACCTGGCATTGACAAAACTCGGATCATTAATAACCATTATCTGTTATTTGCACTTTATCAGTTTATTTATTCATTTGTGTATGTATTTATATAATGATATATGGACACACTGATCTGTTTTGTAGTAAATGCTTACTATGTTCTGTGTGCTGTGGAGAGATGAAGTTCACTGTCTATATCTTTCGTTTCCCTGATCCCTGACCAGTCTGAAGAAGGGTCTCGACCCGAAACGTCGCCTATCTCCTTCGCTCCTTAGATGTTGCTGCACCCGCTGAGTTTCTCCAGCTTTTTGTGTAACCAACTGACAATAAACTCAGTTGGACTTGGACTGCAGCGATGCAAAGAACATAACAAATACAAATAGGAACAGCCTCGTCTGCCCTTAGAGCTTGCTCATGGTTGATCAATGCTTCAGCACTGTCTGTGTGGAGTTTGTACGTTCTCCCTATTTCCTCTAAATGCTCCAGTTTCCTCTCACATCCCAAAGAACATGCGGATTTGTAAGTTAATTGGCGGCTGAGTGGATGCGACAGTAGGATAACATAGATAACATACAACTAGTGTGAACTGGTGTTCGGTGGCCGGTGTGGACACTGGGTGCAGATGGGCTTGTATCACTAAACTAAACCATCATTCTTCACTATCTCCACACCCCTTCATTTGAATGACCCCCCACACCCCTCTTGGACAGGGGATTCCAAACATTCACTATCTTCTGGATGAAGAAATCTCTACTCATCCCTGACCTAAACATTTTACATTTTATTCTGGAATTGTGACCACTTGTCACAAGTGACAAGGGGAAAACATCTTCCATGCATCTAACCTCTCAAATTCCACAATTTTCAAGAAGGTCTCTTATCTTTGAAAAACACAATAGAATACAGGCCAACTGTACACAATCTCTTGCATACAACAAACCCAGCATTCCTGGAACCAGTCTAGTGAATCTACGTCCTGCCAAAGTTGTCCGGGTAAACCGTCCAGATCTATTGAAAGAATAAGCAAACCAATATCAGGGTTCTTTCCCAGGCATGCGTTGCCTGTGCCATGACCCTGATTACACTCATTCTGAACACCTGACTCCTGATGCAGATATGCTATACCAAGATCTGATATGCAAGAAATTAAAGGTTAACAGAGGAAAGTTTCAAGGATCTCAAAATCTCCTTGAAAAAGTGCAACATCTCTAACGATCCTTGGGAATGTCTGGCCCATGACCACTCAAAATGGACAGGATGACACAGAAACCCAAAGTAAATAGCAGGAGGAACTTGCTTCCTCCCAAATGCCCATAAATCAAGCAATCCCTGATTTGCCTGTGGCAGATTGTGCAAGTCCCGTGAAACTAGAGTTGAAGCAATCATACCTACTCCCAAGAGGCAGCCCAAGAAGAAACTTTCACCAATGTTCTTTAGGGAGGGGAACCCAGTTTGGTCACCAAGTGACTCCAGATACAAGCCAATGTTGTTGGCCTTCAGTTGTCCGCTTATGTTTACCTGGTAGGCTACTCAGCTGAGTAACTGTTGTTGTAACTGTACAGACAAAAGAAAGTTGTTGTAACTGTAGAGATAGGCCCTCACCATCCACTCACGGCTGACAGGACTTGGGTATGAACCTCATCCTTGCTAGCCTGAGAGCTATTGCATTCCATCTCTGCACATGATTAGTTAGCTATTACGTCATCTGTCAGGAAAGTATGTGGAACTGACCTTAGAACTTTGCAGGGAGAATGCCAAAAGCTCCATCAACCTGAATTAGTTCAGAAGAATGGATGCACTATTGGGCAGTTAACTACATCAAGCATGTAAATTAATATAAATCACACACTAACCTTCTATATGTTAAGGAATACAAGCTGCATTTAGATATGTTTCCCTTGTAGTTTCAGTATTATTCTGAAGAAATATCAAATGATTAGGGAGATCAGAGCGGGTTTCTGTATGAAGGTTCTTGTTGGCTTCTCATGCAGGTTTATCATTTATTGTTCATCAGTATCAATTAGCAAAGGCTAAATATCTAATTTATTTGTTGTAATATGAACCATTTGTTAGCAAACAGGGCTGTATATTTTGAGCTGAAGTTCAAAGTCCAATCAAACAGCAATAGAGTTTGAATCCAATGGATACGGTACATAAATAAATTCAAGATTTACTTATCAATAAAAAGAGGCATTGTACCAGGTTGAATTAGCGTTGGGCAGATAAGACTGGTGATAAGATATAATATTTCAGTGCCTCACCCTATAATGATTGTTATTTTCTCTGGAAATGCTCAGCAGGTCAGAGTAGTAAAGCGAAACTGAGTTAATGCTTCAGGTCAAAATATTAATTCTGTTTCCCTCTCCACAGTTGCTGCCTGACTGGATGAGTGTTTCTCTTTTTATTTTCAGCATGTAGTTTTTATTTGTAACTCTTTTTATCCCTTCCACAGATGCTGCCTGATCTGTTGAGTTTTTTTCTGTATCATTTCGGATCTCCAGCATCCACATTGCATTGCTTATAAAACAAGGTTAGGTTCCTCACAGACATTAATACTTGAATATATTATTGAGGTGACTAACACCTGCTTCAGAATACTTCTCTGAGATTGGTTAGCAGGTCCTTCACAACTTCCCCTTTATTTGTGACCTAACCTAGGTTCTTTAAAAAAAAGAAATTCATCTGAACTAGCTATGTAAATACTGCAGCTATAACAGTAGGCTAGGTATCCTGTGTCATTTGGCATATGCTAGGAATGAAGAGGAATACTCTCCACTTACCTATATGAATGTGGTGTCAAACATTCAAGAACTTCTTCACCAAACAGCCTGCTTGATTGCCTTTCCACAATCTATATAACTAAAAGTCTCATCTTGACCACTTTTTGTCTGCGCTGTATATTGATTTTAGAAAAAACGCTACCAAATATTGCTATAATCTTTGGCCATCTTACTCAGTCCTCCTCCGCTAAGGCAGCCCTGAGGATTTTTCCGTTCGATGAAAAATAAAAAGGTTATGAACGTTTAAAAAATCATGAGATCAGCTGATAGGTCCTCTTGCCTGTCAATCACCATGATGATGGTAACACCCCTTCTTGGGGGGGAGAGGGGGGGTGGCAGGAGTATAACGCCCAAATGGTATGAAATTGCATTTGAAGTTGGTAGCCTGCACTCTGCTTGAAATGGTATGAAGTTGCACTTGAATTTGGTGGCCTGCACCCTGCTTGAAATGGTATGAAATTGCATTTGAATTTGGTGACCCGCACTCTGCTTGAAATGGTATGAAATTACATTTGAATTTGGTGGCCTGCACTCTGCTTGAAATGGAATTTCAAGGAATAGCCATGAGTGAACTGCCAGCCCACCAGCCGAAAGTCAATCAACTGCCAGCCCACCAGCCGTGAGTCAATCAACTGCCAGCCCACCAGCCGCGAGTCAACTGCCAGCCCAACAGCCGTGAGTCAACTGCCAGCCCACCAGCCGTGAGTGAGTGAACTGCCAGCCCACCAGCTGTGAGTGAGTGAGTTAGTGAACTGCCAGCCTACCAGCCGTGAGTGATTGAGTGAACTGCCAGCCCATCTTTGGCCTACCTGAAACTACTCATTTTGGCCCACAAGGCCCCTACTAGCCCAGAAACCAGTCCCTTTTGCCCAAAATGCCCGTATTAGTCCAGGAGGAGCATTTTGGCCCAAAAGGCCTGTGCCAGGCCAGGAAAAGTCCACAAAAAGTGCCTTTCACTGAGATTTCACTCAGACTGTTTATGTCCCTTCAGCCCATCAGGCATGTACTAGCCCAGGAGGAGTCCTTTTGGCCCATCAGTAAGTATTCCCCCTGTAAGTATTAAACCTCACCCCAGTATTTTTCTCACTCGCGTCATTGGCTCCCTGTGAGATGCAGGCCCGGATAGACTTTCCTCCTTCATTGCTGTGATCTGTAGAAAAAGATGACAAATGTCTAAAATTGATTCTCCACCCTCTACACACACACAGTTTTTGAGCTGCCAGCCCACCAGCCCCGAGTGACTGATCTGCAAGCCCGCCATCCCTGAGTAACTGAGCTGCCAGCCCACCAGCCCTGAGTGAATGAGTTGCCAGCCCACCAGCCCACCAGCCCTGAGTGACTGAGCTGCCAGCCTATCAGCCCTGAGTGACTGAGCTGCCAGCCCATAAGGTCTGAGCTGCCAGCCCAAGAATCCATTCGGCCTACATTGTCCATACTAGCCCTCTGGAAACCAGTCCCTTCAGCCCACAACACTCATACTAGCGCTCCAGAAAGCCCCCCCCCCCCCCCCCCGCCCCCACTGACCACCAATATTGGAATTGGTGAAGAGGTGGAATATTGCATTGGGGGACCAGCCCTCCTGTGCGAACATGGGACCCAATGGTTCCCACTTAGTCTAGTATAACCTAAATGTTTGTTCCAACTGCTGATAAAACTGATAAGGACAAATATGTTAATGCCACACCCTCTAACAATTGTTATCTTCTCTGAAGAAGGCCATTAAACCACAGAATTCAAAGTAGTTCAAAGACAATACATGGTGCTCTTGCAAATACAAACAAGGAACTGCAGATGCTGGTACACAAAAGAAGAGACAGGTTGCTGGGTTAGCACAGAAGATCAGGCACCATCTCAGGAAAATGAATAGCAATGTTTTGAGTTTGTACCCTTCTTCGGAAGATCTGAAGAAGGGTCCTGACCCAAAATTGCACCTATCCATGTTCTACTGAGATGATGACTGACCCGCTGAGCTATGCCAGCACTCTGTGACTACTCTTGTAAGTGTACTCCACATTTCTGAATGGATAAAAAAAAAACCACAAACTACAGTTTGGTTACATTCATGTGTACATTGGGAAATTTTGTTTCCTTGCTTCCTAAATAATTGATTTTCTCGTCATTATTCTGGCTGCTTAAGTATGCTACGTGCCAGTCTCCTCCAACACCGTCAGAAGATTACTTGTCAGAGTATGTTGGACTTCAGTGAACCTGTTGATTTTGTTGAAGCAACATCAGATATTCGAGCAAGTAATGTGCCAATCAACCAGAGCTGACCTCGCACCATTCTGGCGAAGTGTTGGGAAATCAATGAATCACAACTGTTTATTGCAGATAAAAGAATTAGCCATGACGTATATTTTGCATTTGAAGTTGGTACTATCAGTGGGTTGTGAAGGGTCACATCATTTTCTGAAGGTCGAGAACTTGAGAGATAAGGTGTAGAGATAAAGATTTGGGGTTAGTCAGAGAGGAAAAGGTGGGACATCCTTAAAGATTTTTCATTTTCTTTCCAGAGGGAGAGATACCCTTCCTTAATGCAAACCCTGATAATTTTATCGGAATGGACTATCTGATCTTAACTCCATTTGGCTTGTAGAATTGTTTTTGAAGTTAGCAATGAAGAGTACCGTATAATTATGTGACTGTACTGTATGTAGTTTATTGCTTTGAGGAGGGAACATCCCTCTTAGTCAGATGGTTGTAAGTTAAAAAAAGACGCAAAGTGCAGGAATAAATCAGCTGGTCAAGCAGCATCTGAAGAACATGGAACATGTGATGGTGGGGGAGGGGATGGAGGAGAAAGCTGGCAAAGCGGAGTGGCAGGATAAAGCCCTACTGTTGATAGGTGGATAGAGGTGAGGGGAGTTCAATAGGCAAATAGTTGGACAAAGGCCACAGATAAAAGACAAAAAGGTGTGAGATAAGGACAGAAGAGTGCAAATTGTTACGCCAGAGGAAGGAAGGTAGGTGGAATGGGAGGGGGAGTGGAGAAATGGGGAGTGGAGAAATCGTTGCAAGTCCTGGTGGCACACAGGGAAGAAAGTGGGAAAGAAAGAAAAGAAAGAAGGTGGTGGGCTGGTAAGTTATAGTTAAAATTGGAAAATGTAATGTTCATACCTTTGGGTTGTAAGCTAGTCATGCAGAAAATGAAGTGCTGTTTCTCCAGGATCACCAGATCAAGTAGATGACGTTTGAGAAGGTGCCAGTGAGTGAACCTCTGTCTAAAATTGAAGGACTGCTGGGTCCCTGGATAGATGCAAGAGAGGAAGCATAGGGACGAGTGTTACATCTCCTGCAGTTGCAGGTGAAACTACCCGGGGACGGGGTGGTTTAGGTGGGAAGGGATGAGTGAAGGTGGCGGAAATGTCAGAGAATGATATGTTGAGTGCGGAGGCTAATGGGGTGAAAGGCAATGATCAGGTGAACTCTATCCTTGTCTGCGGGGATAGGGAATGTGAGCAGAACAGTTGGACAAAGAGAAGACATGGGTGAGCAATTTATCTATGACAGCAGAGGGGAAACTGCGTTCACTAGAGAAGAGGACATCTCCAGTTTGCGTGTGGCCTCAGATGTTCTGGAACGGGGCAGATCTTTGTAAGAACAGAGAAATTGAGAGGAGACTACAGTGTAGGTGATAGTGTCTTTCTGATGAAATGCCATTGACCAGATGCTGCCTGGCCTGTTAAGTGTCTCAACATTGCTTATTGGTATCTAAGATGTTTGTTGTCCTCAGCAATCAGCATATGATGATTTTATCGCTGAGCATTGAGAAACTCTCATGCCGATATAAATTAAATCACTTCATTAGTGGGCTTAGTAACATGATTGTTTCCAAAGTAAATAGTGCCACTTTTTCAACATCTCATGCAGAAAAGTGTTTTCCTACTCTTACCCACACTAAATAATTTCCCAACGAGTCCCCCTAAAGAATGCAAGCTTGTTGCGATCAAGGACATATTCTATGATTGGCCAAACCATCAATAGATTGCACTGTGATTTACTCAGATCCCAGACCTTTCATGCAATCCAAGAAAGATCATGCAATCAAAGAAAGACATGCAGATGCTGGTTTACAAAAAGTGACACAACGTGCTGGAGTGACTCTGCTTGTCTTGCATTTATACACTGCTGATAATGTACTCAAATGACTGAAAGTACTTCACAGGAATAATTAGCAAACAAAATTTGGTAATGAAACACTTATTAGGGAAGCTTGGTCAAAGGTTTTAAAGAGCATAATATAAAAAATGCAGAGGTTTTAGGGAGAAAATTCTAGACCTTGGGGTCAAGACGTCTGAATTTGAAGCTGCCAAAAGGACTGAAATAAGGAAAGCTAATATATTAAAAAACTGTTAATGTTGGTGATCTTGCAAACATTCCCCTTTTTGCAACTATGAATAGTTCCTGACACTATCACTGTAATGGATGAAATGTCCTTTCCCTGATTTCTCCACTACTGCACAAATTGCCAACATTTTGTTCTTGTTATCACTGACACCACTATGTGTGACAATGGAGGTGGTGTCATTTAAATTCATAAAACTGATTTGGACATGTATTTTAAAGCAATACTAAAATAATATTTAATTGTATTTATGGCTTAGAAATAAATTTAAATGATGTCTTTCCAGTTGACAGTATTGAATGAATTGAAAAGATTCAAAGGATTAACATACTTTCACATCAAAGGATGTATCTTGTTACAGAACATGACAAAGTGATGTTATTCATTCATCTATCAGGGCAGAGCAGACCACAAGAGGAATATTACCATTCCAAGTATTTCCCTTCAGGATACAATGTCCAATGATGAAATAATAAACATACAGTGCACTGTTTCTGAGTGGAAGAGTTCAGTAAGCAGAACCACATTGATGCCACCAGTTGGCAAATCATGCGATTCATCAGCTCAATCAATGCCCTTTGTCAATGAACTTACAACTGTAACCAAACGCCAACCTCTGCTAATACTTGGGCCAGTCTTACTTGGGACAGACTTTGATTTTCTGTCATGGCGGGTCATGAAAAATTAAGATCACGAGCATGTTATGTGCTGTTTATCTTGTAAAATTGGGAATTTAGTAAAATTCTATCTTATGAGAGGCAGGAATGGTTCTATAGATACAGATACAGGTTCTACAGCTGTACAGATAATCAACCTCCAAGACTTTAATAAGAGGAGTTTCCTGATGCTACTATTAGTTCAGTTTGTTGATTCAATGCAAAGACACTAAAAGTCAAAGGGATAGCTCCTGGCAGCATACCCGATGCAACTATTGATCCATTATCTGAAGGATACCTCTTAGAACTTGTTAATAATATCTAATGCAGCATGTGATAAACTGTTGATCAATGATATTGCAGTTGCTTAAAAAGAGTATTCTTCATTAACTGCTTTTGTCAAAGAACCCACGTGTCTCCAATAATCAAATATTAATGCTACTCAGGTTGATTTAATTCTCAATCTCAGGGCATAACCTTTCTCTTATGGTGGTGGGAGGGAAGCCCTTATACTATTTTGTAAGATATTAAGAAAGGAGAAGCCAATGATTATTTGCGCAAGTTATTTGGACCATTACTTCCAGGCAGTGTTTTAGAAACAAGAGAGATTGAGTGCTGCATTGTCACACATGCTTGAAGCAATTTTCACTGAAAAGTACTTTCGGTATGAAAGATGTAACCAATGTGGCACCTTAAGTGGCAACATTGGTTTTGGCCTCTAATTAGCATCTGACAAAGGAGTTCTAAACTTCATATGAAATACTTGCCCAGAGGCTTATTAAACCACTAGTGACAACTTCAAATGCCTGCTGATGCTCATTAAAGAGACTGTATCTTATTTTGACGACAAACACTTTAACTAATGCTCTCCCTCAAATGTGACCAAATGTTTTAGTGTAAACACACCACTGATTGTGATTTCAAGTGCTCTTTAAATGGATTCTCCGTGAGGAAACATTAAACAAGATTGGAAATGTTTTCTGAACTTTGACAAAAATTCACCAATGCTGAGGTGTCACTGGTCCCTCATGATTTTATAAATGCACATGAGGTCACGTTGTATGTTATGACTGTTTTATTCTTAAAGAGTTGTGTGAAATTGAACATTCTGCTATCATCAATGAATATCCATCCTTGTGAGACGATGGAAGGAAGACCATTGATGAATCAGTGGGACATGGTTGTGTCGAGGACACTATTCTGAGGAACCCCTGCAGTAAACCCCTGACTGACATCCAACAACCACAACATCAATCTGAAGTAAAGTCCTGACCTGAAATTTTATTTTTCCATGTTTAGTGCGTAACCAACTACGTTCTTTCAACACTTTTTGTTTTGCTCATGATCCCAGCATCTGCAGCTCTTATGCCCCCAACCATTTACAAGGCACACGTTGGGAATGTCATGGAATACTGAAAACCAAAATAAGCTGCAGATGCAGGAAATCTGAAATAAACACAGAAAAGGTAAAGCAACAGCAGGTTGAAAACCCTTTGTCAGAATGTCCACAACAATCAAGAGGTTCAGCCTGATCCTGGACAAAGCAGCCAACTTGATTGGAACTTCATATTCATTGCATCTACCCCTCTAAGCAAAACAAAGCAGGCTGATTGATGACCTGGCAGATGTTATGAGATGCACGGAATGGGTAGATAGTCGGAAACGGTTCCCATGGTAGGGTTATCAAAAACAAGAGGGCTAAGGTTTCAGGCGAGCGGAAGGTTTAAAGGCAAGTTGAGGGAATTCTTTAAATATACACACACACAGTGTAGGCACAGTGGTGCAGAGGTAGAGTTGCTGCCTTGCATCAGAGACCCAGGTTCAATCCTGACCAAGGGTGTTGTCTGTAAAGAGTTTGTACATTCGGCCTATGACGGCATGGGTTTTCTCTGGCTGCCTCGGTTTCCTCCCACACTTCAAAGACATACAGGATGTAGGTTAATTGGCTTCTGTAAATTGTTCCTAGTACGCAGGATAGTGCTAGTGTGTATGGGGGGGGGATCGTTGGTCAGCGCAGACTTGGTGGACCAAAGAGCCTGTTTTCACACTGTATCTCTAAAGTCTAAAGAGTGGTTGATATCTTGAATGTGCTGCTAGGGGTGGTGGTGGAAACAGACACAAGCACTACGTTTATGAGGCAGACACAGAGCACTGGAGTAGCTCAGCTGGTCAGCAGCATAACAGGAGAACATGGATAGGCAATGTTTTGGGTTGGGACTCTTCTTCAATCTGAAGAAAGGTTCTGACCCAAAACGTCATCTATCCATGTTCTCTTGGGATGCTGCCTGGTCTACTGTGCTGCTCAAGTTCTCTATGTCTTTTCTAAACCAGCATCTGCAGTTATTTGTTTCTACGTATATGAGGCATTTAGACAAGGTAGGCAAGGCATAGGATACGATCCTAATGCAGGCAAATGGGATTAGTATAGATGGCCAAAGGGTCAGAATTGGCCAAATTACCTATCTGTGTCGTACAACTCTAATTCTAAATAGTGGCTCTGCACTGGTGTAACTCAGCAATTCAGGCACCATCTCTGCAGAACGCAGATAGCTGACATTTCAGGTCAGTACGAGAAGGGTCCCGACCCAAAACGTCAGCTATCCATGTTCTCTTTAAATGATGCCGAACAAGCTAAGTTAATTTAGCACTTTGTGTTTTTTTTGGTAAACCCGACAGAATCTGCATTTCCTTTTATCCCTCTATACAGTCACTGTTGTAATGTAAAAATCAATGGATCACTGCACAAACAATAATTTGGTTAGGAACAAATTGCCAATTATCTATTGCAGATTATTTTTCTTGTAAGGATTAGTTAAACATTTCATATCTACAGCTTCTTCCTCTCACGTGTTAACAATCCAAACGGCTCTATACATGAAAAAAATCATAATGACCAATCAGAAATGAAATGTTTTGCCTTCTCTACTGCCTCCATTGTTTGCAACAGAGGAGAATAAACTAGTTGTGTCCCGGTGCTGAAGCATTATTAAAGCTTTTAGATTTACAGATAATCATAGAAATCATGTTTTATTGTACTGCGACATTCTATGAAACACTGAAAATTTGGATTTTTCAGGAGTGAGTACCATAATTATTTTCACGATAGAAATGAATTACCAAGTAAAAGAAATGGGCTTAAAGTTACTTTTTTTAAACTTAAAAACTTCTGTGTCATACACAATTATGGATAAATAAAAAGTTATCGTACTCAAAAATTAACAGACTGAAATATCGTGAGGCCTTTTTTGTGACCTAACAAGGCGCCGTATGATAGTAACGGATTTTTTTTAGGTGGAGTGATTATTTCACCAAAAACCCCTCCCCCCATTATCTTTTTTTTCAAGTTTTATTATACTGCATTTTCAAAGTAAGGCAAGATATTATAAACAGTTGCTTGGAAAATTTACGATAAAGTCAGAGTTAAAATAACTTCCGACAAACTTTAAAAAAAAATTCCAAACATCGGTGCAGAATGGTTCTTTGTCGTAGTTGCATCGCTTCCACTACATCGACGAATACATATTGGTTGCAGAAAGGCTTCGCCTGAGAACTGCAATCGGTTCTGGATCGTATGAATGGGAGGGATGGGAGATCAGACGAGCCATGTTTCATTTAATGCATTATTTATCGTTATCCTAGATCAGGGGGAAATAGGAAAATAAAGTCTGCCAATCAAAAGAATGTTGCACAATGCCGCACCCGAAGTGCAGAAGCTTTTCTTTTGCAATCAGCTGGTGAAATTCCAAGGGGATAATCCAATGCTTTGTTTCGCGCACGTGGATTGTGTGATGATTCGAGTCCCCTTGCAAAAAGTGTTAGTAGGGGAATTATGTTCGTATTTGTGCGTGTCGATGTGCAGTTATGCGACAGTAAATGGGCGTTGTAAAAGCATCTGAAACTAAACATTACGGACCATTCTTTGGTGGGGATAATCTGCACGGAATAGCCCAAAACTATTGCGGAAAAAAAGCACAAAGCATGCAATCCATTGCAAACCATGCAATCAATGTGATTCCTTCCTAAAACGAGTGCAATAATATGGAATGCATAAATTAATAAGCATTTGCGTGCGCTGTTATCCATATTAACTTGAAGCATTTGGAAAAGCAATCGGTGATACCCTTCCCCCACCTTGCTTTTGCACGTTGGCCACTTACCATTGCTCGGGCCGCGGGAGCGCGCCCGCGTGACTCAGCACACTGACGTCATTCACCACCAAAAAGGGAGACAAAAAGAAATTCTTCCGCCTCTGCAGCGAGTCCCTTTTCCTCACCCCCTTCCTCTTGGAAATCACGTTTCCCTCCATCTCTGCAGGTGCAGCGTAATCAACGTGCCCCAGCCTTTTAGACCACGCTCAAATAAATATTAGCGATGAGTTCATTTGTCTGTGGCACCAATTCCGCGTCTCGTTCATTTAAAAATATATATCAAGGCGAATTCCTAGAGAATTTAGCCTTCAATCTATCTATCGTTAGGGGCGTGGAAATGAATCTGTCTTGCACATTAACTAAATTGCACATTTAACAGGCAGCCTGATCGGACAATTAAGTTATACGTCCAGGACATCGTTAACAGATATCAGCAAAAATAAAACAAATATCATTGATATTAATATGTGCACGATTCATTCCACTATTAAACTATGTCAATGTGTGTAGTTTGTTAATGATAGTTGTGCAGTTTATTGTTATTCTCCCTGTGACCGCAATTTCACTTGATGGTGAGAATCTAAATGGCAAATATTATAAGACCAATGGGCCAACAAAATTAATTGTTCTTAATTCACAGTGAGTTTTAAGTATTGGTGATATATTTGCTGAGAGGTACATGTAGTACACTGCATAACTGGCATAAGATTTACACTGTATATCTTTAAAGAAGATTTCCCAAATGTTTACATTTACAAAATGTGGAAGCCTAGAAATACATTTCATATTCAGCAACATTTAAAATACATTTGGACAGGTGCATGGATAGGAATGGTTGAGAGGGGGATATGGACCAAATGTGGGCAGGTGGGACTAGTAGGGTGGATGGGCCATATTAGTTGGCATAGGCAAATTGGGCCAAAGAGTCCAAGCTGTATCACTCTCTGAATCTAATTATAGAGATATGCGTAATTGCTCCTTGTGTTATGTTAATATATTGTAATACATAATTTCCATTGACCAGTTTCAATTGTTTTTGTGTGGTTAAAATGTATTCACTGATGATTTATTTATTTCCAGGGTGTCTTAAAAAAAGTGATACATCTTGAGCTGAAAAGTTCACCAGGCAAACAAGTCAAAATTATCAGGAAATATTGTCATAGTTCAAAAAATGACATAAGGATATATCATTCAATAGTTCCTGTGTTATTGAAATTTCAAATTGAACTTAAAAATGCAAAGTTTTCCTCAGTATTCAGACAGAATGGACATTGCCTAGCTGTGTTTTGTTCATAAAAAAACAGGACAACTCCTCCTACCTGGCAAACAATGCTCAATCCGTCTACTCTGAAACGTCAGCAAAGAGATTGTCACACATAACAAGGTACAGTGAAAAGCTTTTTTGTTGTATGCTATTCAGTCAGTGGAAAGACTATACAGTACATGATTACAATCAAGCCGTCCACTTATAAAGTCAAACCTAGTCACCAATAGCTCACTCACCAAAATCCTGGGGTTCACGATTGACTGGAAACTAAGCTCAACCAGCTGCATAAAAACTATGATATATGAGCAGGCCAGAGGTTTATGTGCTTGCGGTGGGTGACTGACTTCCTGACAACTCGCCCAAGTGAGTACAACTCACCTGATTTATTCGTATCACATCAACCACCCTAAACACTCATTCCCTCCATCACTGGTTGTTTGTACCATCTACAAAATGGATTGCAGTTACTTGCTTAGGCTACTCTGACAGCGCTTCCCAAACCTGGAACCTCTAACATCAAGAATAGCGATGCAGCAGGTACATGGGAACATCACTACCTGCAGGTTGCTCTTCAAGTTGCACACACCATCCTGATATGGAAGTATATCACCTATCCTTCATTGCTTCTGGGTCTAAATCCAGGAATTTCTGACACAACAGCATTGCACAAATTCCTTCACTCACAATACTTTAGTGGCTTAAGAAAACGACTCACGGCTGCCTTACAAAGAGCAATTAGAGATTAGCTTTGTGGGTGATCCCCATTCTCTGAAAAAATATGAAAAAAATAATCCAAATGACTTTATTAAAATGTGGTATAACAGTGATTGACCAACAATAAATTATTAATATAATTAATAAATCACTAAACCACCAATGACATGGTTAAAAATTGTCAATAAGCAGTAATATATTAGGGCATTAGTAATTGGGGACTCTATTGTTAGGGGGTCGGATAGGCGATTCTGTGGACGCAGCCGGGAGACCAGGATGGCGGTCTGCCTCCCTGGTGCCAAGGTCTCGGACGTGTCTCAACGTGTCCAAGATATCCTCAAATCAGAGGGAGAGGAGCCTGAGGTCGTGGTACATATAGGTACCAATGACATAGGTAAAAAAAGGGAAGAGGTTCCTGAAGGGAGGATTTAAGGACTTGGGAGGAGAGTTGAGGAATAGGACTAAAAAGGTAACAATCTCAGGATTACTGCCTGTGCCACGCGACAGTGAGGGTAGAAATGGAGCAAGGTGGAGGATAAATGCTTGGCTGAAAGACTGGTGCAGAGGGCAGGGATTCAAGTTTCTGGATCATTGGGACTTCTTTTGGGGTAGGTGGGACCTGTACAGAAAGGATGGGTTGCACTTGAACCCGAGGGGGACCAATATCCTGCCGGGGAAATTTGCAAAGGCCACTGGGGAGACTTTGCACTAGAATTGTTGGGGCGAGGGATGCAAATAGCAAAAGCTAGTAGACAGAATGGGAGGCAGGAAGCAGAAAAGGGAAACACTTGGACACAAGAGGAGAATGAAAAAAAAGGAAATAAACAGAGAATAAGAGATGGGGGTTTCTTAAATGTGCATATTTTAATGCTAGGAGCATTGTAAGAAAGGTGGATGAGCTTAGAGTCTGGATAGACACCTGGAAGTATGATGTTGTGGCGATCAGTGAAACATGGTTGCAGGAGGGCTGTGATTGGAAACTAAATATTCCAGGATTTCGTTGCTTCAGGTGTGATAGAATTGGAGGGGCAAGAGGTGGAGGTGTTGCATTGCTAGAATCATGGAATATCTTCCATGATTAGTCATGGAAGATATTACAGCAGTGCTTTGGCAGGATAGATTGGAGGGCTCATCTAGGGAGGCTATTTGGGTGGAACTGAGAAGTGGGAAAGGTGTAGCAACATTTATAGGGGTATATTATAGACCGCCAAATGGGGAACGAGAATTGGAAGAGCAAATATGTAAAGAGATAGCAGATATTAGTAGTAAGCACAAGGTAGTGATTGTGGGAGATTTCAACTTTCCACACAGAGACTGGGAAACACATTCTGTAAATGGGCCGGATGGTTTGGAGTTCGTAAAATGTGTGCAGGATAGTTTTTTGCAGCAATACATAGAGGTGCCTACTAGAGGAGGGGCAGTGCTGGACCTCCTGTTAGGAAATGAGACGGGACAGGTGGTGGAGGTATGCGTTGGGGAGCACTTCGGGTCCAGTGATCACAATACCATTAGTTTCAATATAATTATGGAGAAGGACAGAACTGGGCCTAGGGTTGAGATTTTTGATTAGAGAAAGGCTAACTTTAACGAAATGCGAGATTATTTAAAAGGAGTGAACTGGGACATTCTGTTTTATGGGAAAGATGTAGAAGAGAAATGGAGGACATTTAAAGGGGAAATTTTAAGAGTACAGAATCTTTATGTTCCTGTTCGGTTGAAAGGAACCAGTAAAAATTGGAAAGAGCCCTGGTTTTCAAGGGAAATTGGACATCTTGTTCGGAAAAAGAGGGAGATCTACAATAATTATAGGCAGCATGAAGTAAATGAGGTGCTTGAGGAGTATAAGGAATGTAAAAAGAAATCTAAGAAAGAAATTAGAAAAGCTAAAAGAAGATATGAGGTTGCTTTGGCAAGTAAGGTGAAAGTAAATCCAAAGGGTTTTTACAGCTATATTTATAGCAAAAGGATAACAAGGGATAAAATTGGTCCATTGGAGAGAACGAGTGGACAGCTATCTGCAGAGCCAAAAGAGATGGGGGAGATATTGAACTATTTCTTTTCTTCGGTATTCACCAAGGAGAAGGATATTGAATTATGTGAGGTAAGGGAAACCAGTAGAGTAGCTATGGATACTGTGAGTTTCAAAGTAAAAGAAGTACTGACGCTTTTGAAAAATATAAAAGTGGATAAGTCTCCAGGTCCTGACAGGATATTCCCTAGGACATTGAGGGAAGTTAGTGTAGAAATAGCCGGGGCTATGACAGAAATATTTCGAATGTCATTACAAACGGGAATAGTCCCCGAGGATTGGCGTACTGCGCATGTTGTTCCATTGTTTAAAAAGGGTTCTAAGAGTAAACCTAGCAATTATGGACCGGTTAGTTTGACTTCAGTGGTGGGCAAATTAATGGAAAAGACACTTAGAGATAATATATATAAGCATCTGGATAAACAGGGTCTAATTAGGAACAGTCAACATGGATTTATGCCTGGAAGGTCATGTTTGACTAATCTTCTTGAATTTTTTGAAGAGGTTACTAGGGAAATTAACGAGGGTAAAGCAGTGGATGTTGTCTATATGGACTTTAGTAAGGCCTTTGACAAGGTTCCTCATGGAAGGTTAGTTAAGAAGGTTCAACTGTTGGGTATAAATGCAAGAATAGCAAGATGGATTCAACAGTGGCTGAATGGGAGAAGCCAGAGGGTAATGGTGGATGGCTGCTTGTTGGGTTGGAGGCAGGTGACTAGTGGGGTGCCTCAGGGATCTGTGTTGGGTCCTTTGTTGTTTGTCATGTACATCAATGATCTGGATGAAGGGGTGGTAAATTGGATTAGTAAGTATTCAGATGATACCAAGATAGGGGGCGTTGTGGATAATGAAGAGGATTTCCAAAGTCTACAGAGTGATTTAGGCCAGTTGGAAAAATGGGCTGAAAGATGGCAGATGGAGTTTAATGCTGATAAATGTGAGGTGCTACACCTTGGCAGGACAAATCAAAATAGGATGTACATGGTAAATGGTAGGGAATTGAAGAATACAGTTGAACAGAGGGATCTGGGAATAACCGTGCATAGTTCCTTTAAGGTGGAATCTCATATAGATAGGGTGGTAAAGAAAGCTTTTGGTATGCTAGCCTTTATAAATCAGAGCATTGAGTATAGAAGCTGGGATGTAATGTTAAAATTGTACAAGGCATTGGTGAGACCAAATCTGGAGTATGGTGTACAATTTTGGTCGCCCAATTATAGGAAGGATGTCAACAAAATAGAAAGGGTACAGAGGAGATTTACTAGAATGTTGCCTGGGTTTCAACAGCTAAGTTACAGAGATAGGTTGAATAAGTTTGGTCTTTATTCTCTGGAGCGCAGAAGGTTAAGGGGGGACTTGATAGAGGTCTTTAAAATGATGAGAGGGATAGACAGAGTTGATGTGGACAAGCTTTTCCCTTTGAGAATAGGGAAGATTCAAACAAGAGGACATGACTTTAGAATTAAGGGACAGAAGTTTAGGGGTAACATGAGGGGGAACTTCTTTACTCAGAGAGTGGTAGCGGTGTGGAATGAGCTTCCAGTGGAAGTGGTGGCGGCAGGTTCGTTGGTATCATTTAAAAATAAATTGGATAGGCATATGGTTGAAAAGGGTATGGAGGGTTATGGTATGAGTGCAGGCAGGTGGGACTAAGGGAAAAAAGTTGTTCAGCACGGACTTGAAGGGCCGAGATGGCCTGTTTCCGTGCTGTAATTGTTATATGGTTATTATTCTCTCCAGATATTTACTCAAAAATGTTGAAATAATGTTAAAACGGATGTTTCTTTATGTATCACAAATGACAGTTAATTCAGAACATGAAGATATAAATAATTAGGATACATACACAAGTTTTGTTGCCTGTAGATGGTACCACTATGTACTGTACAATTAATCCTTGTTTCTTGTTCTAACATCAGGGATATATTGTGGTAGTAAATTGTAACAAAGGAGCTCACGTATATTAAAGTTTTTATTTAATAATGACTTTTATTATACCACCTACCACGATTATAAACAACGATTTACACATGATACACATTAGCAGATGTTGTAGTAAAATAAGAAATTGCTTGAATTATTTTTAGATCAACCCTTAATTGTTTCATTATGATAAATGTCCGTAAGAGAATGGGAAGAAATTCCGTTGTCATATCTTTATTCTTCAACGAAACGTTCAGCAGGAACGTGCAACAATTTGTACAAGTCAAATTGCTGAATAGATTTTTTTTTGTAAGCACTTATAATGTAAGTGTTGTGCAATGATACTGGATAATAACAGACTAACAAGGAAGATATAAATACATGGATGAAAGAACTGATTACATTGAAGTTCATTGCATTTAAGTAACGGTGTCATTATCTACAATGCGCATTACTGTGCATGCATTTTCTTCTACAGGCGCAACATCAGTGCAAGTTGTTGCTGTCCTCTGCCCTGACGCGCTCCCGCGTCTTCCACCTGCGTCTGCTGCCCTCTCCTAATCCAAACTGCGCGTTCCTCCACGGGGAGTCGACGGCCGCGCGCTCCACATCCCCCCTCAATCCCCGGGGAGCCACCGGCCTCGCGCTGCGCGCCACCGCTCACTGGACTCGCCGTCCACGCGCCCCGCGCCCCTCCCCCCTCGCCTTCCTGTCTCATTTTAACCGGCAGCCGAGCCCACCCTCATCCCACACAGACCGAGCGGCGGCTGGCGGAGAGGGCGCTTAAAGAGATATATATATCTATATAAAATATATATCTGTATATTTTCCCTAACCCTCACACATTAAAAACAAAACTCTCAAGTTTCGGCTCTCTCCTCCAGCCGCTTTTATATATATATATATATACATTACTATTTGACCCCCCTCCTTCCCTCATATACACACACACCTCCCCACGCCAGCATCAGCCGCCAGCTGTGGGAGGCTCTGCTCGTTATTACCCAGGCAGCCGAGAGAGCCTGTGTGGAGAGAGTGAGTGAGTGCGAGCGAGGAGCGCGGCGACAGCACAGCGGCGACCATGGCTGGCTGGAACAGTTATGTCGACAACCTGATGGCCGACGGACACTGCCAGGATTCCGCCGTGATCGGCTACACCGACGCCAAGTACGTGTGGGCAGCGTCGCCCGGAGGCACCTTCTCGGTGGTCACGGTAAGAAGACATTTGTGAGGGGATGAAAGAGAATGGAGGGAGGGAGGGAGGGGGGGAGGAAAAAAAAATCCCCACAGGCTTTAACGGTAAAATCACGAGGAAACCAAAATCACCGCAGGATATCTACCTTATTTAAAAAAAAACATAACTGTAACTGTAAATGTATTTTTGTCTCCTTGCAGAGATTTATTTTAAGGAGAAACGGTTAATTTTAGGGCCGGTTTTCCACACAGGTGGGTTAAATGTGATGGGGACCGTTTTGTTTTTTCTAGACATGGGTTGTTGATTGGATTTATTTTTTTCGAACGATTACTTTAGTACCTTTTTGCTTTTGTAACGGAAGGCGAAGTTAACTAGCGGTCGACGCCGGCCCCCGCCACCCGCCGCCATCACGCCGACCGAAGCGAACGGTTGCAAGATGGCGCCGGCTTCCCCACACCCCCTCCTTCCTCAACCCCCACCCAAGGGCTCTAGCCCCTGCACCCCGGGGTGTCTCTCCCCTTTGCCCCCCCTCTCTCTTTCTCATTTCCGCACAGTCCCGCAACCGGGCTGTAAAATAAGCCGCAGAATAAACCTCCACCCCACGCCGCCCCCCCCCCCCCCCCCCAATGCAAAGCGCCAAGTATCTCCCAAGGCGAGTGGAACAATTGTCTCCTTGCAGCTTTATTTGGGTGGGGAGGAAGGTTTAGCTTGCATTTTAATGGTTTTTTTCCTGTATCTGTAAGCACCCGGCTAAAATTTCCCATACCTTTCCCATTTTTTTTTGTTGCATCATTCATTATATTTTCTGCTGGAACGAAGATTTTCTTATGTTCCCCGGTGCAAAGCAGATTAGCGGTCCTGATGGAAAATTCCAGAGAACTTGCTGTGTGGCCAGCCCATAGTCTTCAATCAGATCTCCACCGTTACATTCATTCTCACTGATCACATGCAACGTTTTCTTTGCGCAGGCAGCCCTAATTTCTCCCTCTTATTTCCCAACTTTTTTTTCATTTTTATCGAATATTTGATTTTGAGGTTTATTTTGCTATCTTTACCCATATAGAAAGGTTGAACAAAGATGAAAATGTATCCTCACTTGTATCTCATGCAATGAAAAATTATATTGGGTGATCAGGGCTATTTTATATTATACAAAGCCATCTACCAAATAGAGGTTTTGTGTAAATTCACCACTTTTTGGCGCAAGTCGGTTTTTTTTGTACGGAAGAGTCAATCAGATTTTCCTTGGAGCATGTGGAGGTTGTACTTTATTTGATTTTGTAGTTATGCGAATATATTTGGGGGAGGGGGAGGTGGGACTCATTTGAGTTTGATTTTTTTTTTGCTGAGTTCGCAATCTTTGCCCGTACGAAATCACTGTAATAAATTACTGAGTAATGAAACTGTCTAGGAATTGGTCTTTGTACCGTTGTTGCCTCTACAGTTTAGTGCAGCTAATAATTTCCTTCCTCTTGTGGTTTTGGTCTAAAAATGTTGATTCTTTTCTCCTTTCCCTTCAGGCCTATGTGCCATGACTCTGCAATTCGGTTAAATTATGGTGGGAGGGCGCTGTCTTCCATATCGGGGAACTGCAACAGATTTTCTTTCCCAAAAAGTTGGGTGCCATGAAATCAATAACTAGACGAGACCCAAGTTTAATTTAAGTTTATTTCTTTGCTATAAAAATCTCTAGAATTCAAAAATGACAAGTTGCATGTATACATTTATGGAAAAGCCTCATTTCAAATAACTTTTAGAGTTTGTAATGAACAACGTTGTTGTGACTGATTTTGTGGTATAGAAAGGATAGGGATTATTGAATCACACCAAATATGGTATGCCCAAAACATAACATGAAGCATCTTGTGCTTATGGTACTAAAGAGCTACCAAGCTTTCATGCTGAGATTTCCTGAGTTCAGTCAATAATGTTTTTTTGTCTCTGGTGTACTTCAACGGTAATAGATTTGATATCTCATCTGTAATCATACTTAAGACCTTTGCCTTTTGGAAGGTATCATTCAGACTTCATACTTGGATGAGACACAGTTCTGCTGTTTGAATGTGTCTTGTTTAAATTTCAGGTACATTTCTGAACTCTTCATTTTTTTTCCTAATTGGGTGTTTGTTACAAATGTTCTTGTATGTGCCTAGATCCTTGAAGCAAGTATTCACAACGGTTTGGATATTTTTGTTAGATGTGCAGAGTTGTGTATTCAGGGTAATATAAGTTTGGCGTAATGCACCATGATTGGTAAGTTAAAGTTTATCTCGTGTTGGAAATAGAAACTTCATATTTGCAGTAAGATTCTAAAGTACAGTCTGAAGAAAAGTCTCGGAACCAACACAAGTCTGTACATAGATTGGTCTATTCGTAGATCTAAAGGAAATAGGAAATTCAGGTAAGTTTGCATCTGTGGGGAGAAAAAAAACAAGATTTCTGGTTGGTCTTTCAACAGAAGTTTAATTTGCAGATTTCCAGAATCTCTGCAACTTTTGTAAAAATTGGTCCTACTACAAATACAAGCCATTGACTTTTTATTGTTTAGAGATGCAGCCTGGAAACGAAGTCTGCCAAGCCCACACTGACCATCGACTCCCATTCACTTGAGTTCTATGCAATCCCACGTTCACATCTGCTCCTTGCACAGGTGCAATTTATAGAGGCCGATTAAACTAACATCCACATATCCTTGGGAGCACCCAGAGGAAACCACAGAGAAAATGCAGACAGCATCCTAGATCATGATCAAACTTGGGTCCCTGGTGCTGTGAGGCAGCAGGTCTACCAGCTGAGCCACTATGCTGCCATTACTATTCACTGCAAAATGTTGGTAAGGTTGCACTTTACGCTATAGTTAATATTGCAGAGATGAAATGAGGATCTTGCCAGGTGTAGACAATGGTTATAGTGGGGTGAGGGCAGCTCCCCCTCCATTCACCATCAACAACACCAGTCACATCTGTGGAGTATTTTAAGTTCCTGGGAGCCATCATCTGCAAGCACCTTAAAAGGGGGGCTACCATTGACTCCAGCCAAAAAAGCACAACAGAGGATGTTCTTCCTACGGCAGCTGAGGAAGCACAATGTGCCACAGGCAATGATGGTCCAATTCTACACGGCCATCGTAGAGTCTGTTCTCACCTTCTCCATCGTGGTCTGGTTTGGCTCAGCCACCAAGCACGACACCTGGAGGCTGCAGTGGATCATCCGATCAGCAGAGACGGTTATTGGCTGCAACCTTCCCTCCATTGATGAACTGTACATTGCAAGGGCCAGGATGCGAGCGGGCAAGGTTATCTCTGACCTTGACCACAAACTCTTTGAATCACTTACCTCTGGATGGCGACTCCGGACCGTCAAAGCTGCCACAGCCAGACATAAACAGTTTTTATCCACGAGTAGTTGCTCTACTCAACAGCCAAATATCTGTAGCCTCCCTTTGATCTGGCATTTTGTTGGTTCACATGCTTGATCAATGATGTTTTATCATTAATAGTTTATTATTATTAATGTTTAGTGTTTTCTGAGTCATTTGTAACTCTCACTATGTCATGTTACTTGTGGGCAGAGCACCAAGGCAAATTCCTTGTTTGTGAATACTTGGCCAATAAACTTACTTGTATTTCTTGGAGCAGAGAAGGCTGTGAATTGATCTCATGGACATGTGCAAAATCATGATGAGATTAGATGGGATGAATGCATACAGCCGTTTTATCAGGGTTGGGAATCCAGAATTAGCAGGCATGGGTTTGAGATGGGAAAGCTTTTATAGGAACCTGATGGGCAACTTTTTCTACAGAGAATGGTGAATATATGGAATGAGCTGCCAGAGAAAGTAGTTAAGGCCGATACCATACCATTTAAAAAATATATATATTTGTGCAGCTACCTGGATATGAAATGTTTACAACATGGATCGGGTGTGGGTAAAGGGAACTAGCTTAGATAAGGAGCATCTCTGGAGAGAAGGAATGGGCGACATTTCTGGTCGAGACCCTTCTTCAGACTTGAGTCTGAAGAAGGGTTTTGACCTGAAACGTCACCCTTTCTTTCCAGAGATGCTGCCTGTCCTGGTGAGTTACTCCAGCATTTTGTGTCTATTTTCATCCTACATAAATTGGATAGGGCATCTTGTTCTGAAAGACCTGTCTCCATGTCATGTGACTTGATTAATGAGAGACATGGCTATAGCTTAAAACTATTTTGTGATCTATTGGAGAGAGAAAGTGGAATAATGGTCAAAATTAAGTTGTAAACTATGCACCTTACTCTTGCAACAAGATTTGTACCATCTTCAATGTGCATTGTTGTCATTAACCACATCTAATTTGTCCATTTGTAAATGGCATTGTTGAATTGACATTTTGGGACATGAGATTTAAAATGTTCAACCTATTACCAACTACACAAATTTACTTTGTATTTTCATTACATCTTCTATATGAATACACCAAGCAATAATCATGGCAGCTTCTTTAATCAGTTAATTTCTCATGGTATGGGAGAGGCCCTTTGCGTCTGCACTGTTGCAGCATTTCCATTTTGGATACGCAATGGAAGACATTTAAGGACTGCATGGATGAATTACAAAAATTGTTCATCCCAGTTTGGCAAAAGAATAGATCAGGGAAGGTAGTGCATCCGTGGATAACAAGGGAAATCAGGGATAGTATCAAAGCAAAGGATGATGCGTACAAAGTAGCCAGAAAAAGCAGCATACCAGAGGACTGGGAGAAATTCAGAGACCAGCAGAGCAGGACAAAGGGCTTGATTAGGAAAGGAAAAATAGATTATGAAAGAAAACTGGCAGAGAACATAAACTGCAAAAGTTTTTATAGATATGTGAAGAGAAAGAGATTACTTAAAACAAATGTAGGTCCCTTGCAGTCAGAAACAGGTGAGTTGATCATGGGGAACAAGGATATGGCGTACCAATTGAATAACTACTTTGGTTCCGTCTTCACTAAGGAAGACATAAATAATCTGCCGGAAATAGCAGGGGACCGCGGGTCAAAGGAGTACTTGAGTGAAATCCAGGTTAGTCGGGAAGTGGTGTTGGGTAAATTGAATGGATTAAAGGCCGATAAATCCCCAGGGCCAGATAGGCTGCATCCCAGATTACTTAAGGAAATAGCTCCGGAAATAGTGGATGCATCTTCCAAAACTCTTTAGATTCTGGAGTAGTTCCTGAAAATTGGCGGGTAGCAAACGTAACCCCTCTTTTTAAGAAGGGGGGGGGGAGAGAGAAAACGGGGAATTACAGACCAGTTAGTCTAACATCGGTAGTGGGGAAACTGCTAGAGTCAGTTATTAAAGATGGGATAGCAGCACATTTGGAAAGTGGTGAAATCATTTGGACAAATTCAGCATGGATTTACGAAAGGTAAATCGTGTCTGGCGATTCTTGTGGAATTTTTTGAGGATTTAACTAGTACCGTGGATAGGGGAGAACCAGTGGATGTGGTGTATCTGGACTTCCAGAAGGCTTTCGACAAGGTCCCACATAAGAGATTAGTATATAAACTTAAAGCATACGGCGTTGGGGGTTCAGTATTGATGTGGATAGAGAACTGCCTGGCAAACAGGAAGCAAAGAGTAGGAGTAAACGGGTTGTTTTCACAATGGCAGGCAGTGACTAGTGGGGTACCGCAAGGCTCAGTGCTGGGACCCCAGCTATTTACAATATACATTAATGATCTGGATGAGGGAATTGAAGGCAATATCTCCAAGTTTGCGGATGACACAAAGCTGGGGGGCAGTGTTAGCTGTGAGGAGGATGCTAGGAGACTGCAAGGTGACTTGGATAGGCTGGATGAGTGGGCAAACGTTTGGCAGATGCAGTATAATGTGGATAAATGTGAGGTTATCCACTTTGGTGGCAAAAAAAGGAAAACAGACTATTATCTAAATGGAGGCCGATTAGGAAAAGGGGAGATGCAGCGCGACCTGGGTGTCATGGTACACCATCATTGAAAGTAGGCATGCAGGTACAGCAGGCAGTGAAGAAAGCGAATGGTATGTTAGCTTTCATATCAAAAGGATTTGAGTATAGGAGCAGGGAGGTTCTACTTCAGTTGTATAGGATCTTGGTGAGGCCACACCTGGAGTATTGCGTTCAGTTCTGTTCTCCATATCTGAGGAAGGACATTATTGCCATAGAGGGAGTGCAGAGAAGATTCACCAGACTGATAACTGGGATGTTAGGACTGTCTTATGAACAAAGACTGCATAGACTCGGTTTATACTCTCTAGAATTTAGGAGATTGAGAGGCGATCTTATAGAAACTTACAAAATTCTTAAGGGGTTGGACAGGCTAGATGCAGGAAGATTGTTCCTGATGTTGGGGAGGTCCAGGACAAGGGGTCACAGCTTAAGGATAAGGAGGACATCCTTTAGGACCGAGATGAGAAGGACTTTTTTCACACAGAGTGGAGGGTCTCTGGAACTCTCTGCCGCAGAGGGTAGTTGAGGCCAGTTCATTGGCTATGTTTAAGAGGGAGTTAGATGTGGCCCTTGTGGCTAAGGGGATCAGAGGGTATGGAGAGAAGGCAGGTACGGGATACTGAGTTGGATGATCAGCCATGATCCTATTGAATGGCGGTGCAGGCTCGAAGGGCCGAATGGCCTACTCCTGCACCTAATTTCTATGTTTCCATCTGCCCCATTGCATTACTTCTCAAATCTATTCTCTTGCATCGACTCCCTCTCATTCTCTTGTCATCCATCCACATGAGAGGTAATTTCACAGTAGTTAATCAACCTAATGACACTCTATTGGGATGTGTGAGGAAATTGGAGTACTTCGAAAAAAAGCATGCAACTTCCATGCAGCACCAGAACCTGCGTTGCTATTGTGTGCCAACAGTTTTAAATTCTGACCAATTGGTTTTCCTTTTATCTTGTGTTCTTAAATTCTGTACAGTAAGCCAATAAAGAAGCAGATGGGGGCTTTATAGATGAAAATCTAAATCTGCTATTCCATAAAATTATGGAGAACCTTTTGCCTCAAATCTAATTGGCACACTTCTTCTTAATTGCCTTGTTGGTCTTTGCATGGTACTTTGGTTGTACTCATGCCCATTCATAGCCTAGTGATAGAAAGTGACAAATATTTTTGGCTGAAGGTCTGACCCATAATATCACCTCATGTTCTCCAGAGATGTTGCCTGACCTGCTGAGTTACTTCAGCACTTTTTTTGTAAACCTGCATCTGCAGTTCGTTGTACCTTGAAAGCTTTTTAGCCCTCCGAGTAAAGAATTCTCTGATAACGCGACAAAATGGAAGATTATTTTTATCCTAAAAATATACCCCGTCTTAGTTCTCCATTTTGCCTTAAGATTCTCTTATTCTGGTTATGGCCAGTCTAACTTGGTCTCTTCTCAAAAGACAATTGATGTTGAAACTCATGTTCTAGTGAATATCTGTTTTTAGTTTTCAGTTTGACATTTTTACACAATTGAATACCTCTGGTCTAGCAGTTTTTGGTGGCCTTCTCCCAAGTAACAGCTTTCATCTATTCCTGGTCAGGATTTGTGTTTGAACTTGAAGGTCTGAGCTAAAATGTGCAGCCTTGCACATTTTCCCAGATCTGGGTTGAATACCTGGACATTTTGGGTCTGACTCTTCACTGAAGTCAAGAATGCTTGTCACATGTACCGGATATGAATTAGAATAATGAAATTATTTCTTGCAGCTTTAGACACATTAGATGCAGCAACAAAACAAAAAAAGAAATAAGCAAGTTATCAGTTATTCCACGTAACGATCAGCCATGATCACAATGAATGGAGGTGCTGGCTCGAAGAGCCGAATGGCCGCCTCCTGCACCTATTTTCTATGTTTATATGTAAACTAGATTGTGATAGTGCAAAAACCCTTGTATGTAGAGGAACCATAGAAGTGTAAGGCTATAGTAGTTAAATGCTGAGGTTGGGTTATGCAGAGTGATTCAAGAATTCAGTCATTGATTGATGGATGCTATTGTTGTATCTGGAGGTAACAGATTTTGGACCCTTGTACCTCCTTCCTGATGGTCGCAGTAAAATGAGAATGTGTTCAGGTTGGTGTTGGTCTTGTATATTAGTTTCCTTGAAGTCAGTCAAAGAGGACAGTACCAGGTGATGTCCATCAATTTCAGCAGCCTCCTTCATTATTGAGTGTTCCGATTTCTGAATCTGGCCTTAATGCAACCTGTCAGTTTGCTTTCCACTGTAGACTGGTCGAAGTTTGATAGATTATTCAGTGACATGTCAAATCTTCTCAAACTTCTGAGAAAGTGGAGGTGTGGGACTTTTCTGTGCAATTGTATTAATGTGCTGGCCCCAGGATAAATCATCAGATGTGTATGCCCAGGAATGTAAAACCGTTGATGTTTGCGTCTGCCTTCCTGACAATCAAGATGGTCTCCCACTCTGCTTTCCCTTCCTGAAGTTAATAATCAGTTTAGTCGTGCTAACATTGAGAGTAAGATGGTTGTTCTCGCACAAATCAATCGGGTTATCAATCTCCCGTACTCTGACACGTCGTTGCATGTTAGTCATCCAATATCATCGGCAAATTTAAAGATGCCTTTGGAACCTTCTCGCTCTACAATCCTGGATGTAGAAAAAGTAAAGCTGGGGACTTGGTGTGCAGCTCTGAGTTGTCCATGTGCTCGTAATCAATGAGGAGGAGGTGCTGTTGCTAATCCGATGAAGTTGAAGATCCAGTTGAGTAGAGAGGAACAACAACCCATTTCTGACTTTCAGTTTGGAAGGGATGATGGTGTTACGTATGTATTCCTATTGTCTAAGTGGTCCAGTGGAGAGCCAGCAAGATCATATCTGCTGTTGATTTGTTGTGGCGGTAGGCAAATTGAAGTGGTCCAGATTATTAAAGCAGGAATTGTAAGCAACCTCTCAACACTTCATCACAGTCTACATGAGTGCCACCAGTAGATAGAAATTGAAGCATGCCTGGCTCTTTGGCTTTGATATTATGCATCTCTTTTTAAAACAACTTGTCAAAACCACTGATGTGTAGGGACAAATTGCAGATGCAGGTTTAAACCGAAGATAGACACAAGGCTGGAGCAACATCGTGGGACAGGCAGCATCTCTAGAGAGAAGGAATGGTTTTGTGTGAGTCTGAAGAAGGGTCTCGACCCAGAATGTCACATTCCTTCTCTCCAGAGATGCTACCTGCCCCATTGAGTTACTCCAGCTTTTTGTGTCTCTTCTGTCAAAACTACTGATGTTGGTATGCAAAGTAAACCCCAGAGGACTCTGCCCCAGAATCTTGGATGTCTCTCCTGTCTCCGGCTGGATTTTCATTTGGTGTACTGCATGGACTGCAGTGTCATTAAATTGGACCATCTGTTATGATCCTGTCTCCAAACCTGTCGTATTTAGTTTTTCTGGTATCCATATGAATTTTGTTTGAAATCCACTTGTAGTTTTGACCAATTTCTTACAAATTGCATTTGGTGCTCTCTGTGCCTCTACGTCAGTGAGACCAAATGTAAACTAGACAACCGCTTTACTGAACATTTTGTTAGGCCCACCTGGAGCTCCCGGTTGCTAGCTACTAATTCCCTTTTCCCATCCCTGTACTGACAAATCTATCCTTTGGATACTCCAGTGCTAGAGTGAGCCTGCGCACAAATGGACGAGCTGCACCTCGTATCCCGCTTGGGTATCCGACAACCCAATAGCATGAACATGTGAATTCTTCAATTTCACCTAACCACCAATCTACCCAGCCTTCTCCCCCACTCAACCTTTCTTTCCACTACTGTCACTCATTCCTTTCTCCTTCTTTCTCCATCTGTTCATCACTCACCCTTTACTTTGGTCCCCCATTTTCCTTCATTGCACCCCATCCCCGTTCCCCTTTATCGCCTCTCTCTTTGTACATTTTGTTCCACATCTTCCCTTAGCAGATTCCACCATTTACACTTCTGTCTTCTCCGCTTATCTCCAGCCTTGGTTATTATATCTACATTTTCTTTCCCACACTTGATTCATCTGCCAATAACCCTTCCTTACCTGGATTCACCAATCACTTTCCAGTTCTTGCTGCACCTTTCCCCATGCCACTTTTACCAGCTATCACTCCTACCAGATCAGTCTGAAGGGCCTGATCGGAAACACCAATCCCATTTCCTTCCCACACGTGCACAATGCCTGACCCGTTGAGTTCTTCCAGCAGTTTGTTTTTTTCTCTATGTAGTTCATCGTTCAACTTCTTGCCCCTCCTGGCCATCAATTTAAATTTCAATTACTGCCTTGTGTTTGTGATGCTCTCACCAGTGGAAATATCTAATCTACCTTATGCTTTGTAGATTTTTATTTTGTAAAGATCCCCATAATTTTTTTCCACTTCAAAGAATTTTAATATGATAGCCCTGTCATCCCAGGAGTTAATGTAATGTAAAATTTAACGTGGTCAAAAACTGCATGTATTGTAGATGTGCTTTCAATACATTATACAATTGTTACAATGCTTTATTTTAAATTCCAGTTTCTTTCCAATAAAACCTAATATTGAATTTCTTGCTTTAATTACCTACTGCACATTAACCTTTTTTGTGCACAGGATCACACATAGGTTCCTCTGCAGCCTACTTGCTGCAAACTAATCTGTGTTTTCCTTGAACCGAACTGCATTACCTCTCACTTTTCCACATTAAATTTAATTTGTCAAGTTACCACCCACTTGCTGAACGTCAATATTCTACTACAGTCCACATATCTTCCCCACAGCATGACCTCATGACATTTTATTGCAATTAACAAACTTGGGTGTTCTCCCTGCCTTTTTATTTATAAATTCTAGTTATTGGTGACTTGTTAATAAAGTGCACCTTCCAGATCATTTGGCAGATGGATGGGACTGGTTGTGGGAACAATTTAAAATATTTAAAAGTGAAGAAAATTGATCAAAATTATCCTATTATGTAGCGTATGCAAACATTCAATTCAAAGGTGGAGTGGGCTGTAGCATGTTTGAAGATCACCAGGATAGATAGCTACATATAGCTGTGAGTGTGTTTGTTTTGTGCACAGCAGACTGCTTGTCTTAATCTGCTATGCTTCACTCAAACCTCTACCCAATCTTTTGACCGACAACAATTTTGTATTTCCTTCTCCCATAGCAAGGAAACGGAAAAGGTTGCTCACGGTGTTCTGCTATTCAGTCTTGTGCATGATCTGTGAGCAAAGTCCACAAACTGGACATTTTCTCCCATTCCTTAACATGTTTGGTTAGGGTTTGTAATTTGGATTTAAATTATAAAGTTTAATCGACTTTAGTAGTTTTATAGCATGAGTTACAAAGTTTTTCTTGACATCACTTCTGGCCAATCTTGGTCCCTTGCTCAGATTATTCTCCTAGTCCTAGAGTCTGTGACCTGCAAAATACTTTCTTTTCAGTTAATTCCCTTTGAAGTACCACTTTATTCGTTTATGCTTTCCGTGTTACCTACTCGGATTGTTGTAAGCAAAGTTGGCTATGAGGCTTTCAATCCCGTAATCCAAGTTTTATGGTTTGTCGTTCGGCACCAATCTATCATTGAGGGATGTTATGGGTCATGTCCAACCTATTTGAATAGTTGTCCACTGTTCAACTACTTTGGTTTGGTAGTTTTTATATGACTAGTGGTTTTCAGTCAGGTGACCAGAAGCCTCATGACTAAATTTCTTAAAGACTAAATCAATATTTTTTGGGGGGGGTGAAGAGGAGATACTCAGATGCATCAATCTAGATCCACTCTTTGTAAATCCATGTAAAGTCGCATCTTGAGTCTTCAATCAAACCTTTGCAGTAATGTACCAACAAATGTTGGGCTAACAGGATTATAATATGGTTCCCCCATGCCTTTTAAATTGTGAAGAGAAGTGGCAGCTCTCCATTTGAGGAAATTATTCCTAGGTTGAGAGCTTTGGTGTGCTAAAGTGTACAACATCTGCATTGTTACTGAAATAGTTTGATCCATGTGTTTTTGAATGCTTTGGACTTGTGGTGAGAGCATCCAAAAATGGGCGTTGGCCAGCTGCTGTGTCAACATGTATTTTGGACTGAAGATAGACACAAAGTTGGAGTAACTCAGTGGGTCCGACAGCATCTCTGGAAAAGAGGATTTGGTCACATTTTGGGTCGAGACCCTTCAGACGTGGAGTCGGGGCACTCTCTGGATTTTGGACTTCCATATTTGTGGCCTGCAGCATGAAGTCTGGAATGAGCTTCAAGACTGTCTTTGTTCTGCGTTTGGATTTACTTTTGGAGGCCATGGGTATTCAGTGAGCATGGGTCAGATACATGTACGTCTCCATAACTTGATACCACCAGTGCCAGCATTGCTCCATTCTTTTGAATTGACTGCTTACCTTTTAAAATATTTCTTTATTAATTTTTCTTTTTGTCAGAATTTGGGAAAACATGAAATGGTGTGTGCAAATTACTGGGTTTCGGACCAATTGCAAATGATCGCCTTCATCTTATAATGTCAGTATTTTTTGTTGCACGTCTTTACAAATGTTTCATCTGTTTTTTAACACATAGTGCTGTTCTAGTTGCCTTTTACTGTTTTTATCTCTCCCAGATATGTGGGTCTGCATTAATATTTACATTTACCTATTAATGTAATCAAGACTCTTAACAGATGGAGGTCCTATCATGTAGGAATATGTTATGATGAAACCATTTTTGGATAGAAAATTGCTCTGGTACACATCTCAACATCTGCAGTTCCTCCTTGCAGCTCCTGCAGTTCTTCCTTCTGCAACATCTGCAGTTCCTCCTTACACATTTTGTCAATCTTGGTAAACTATTTCTTGATTTTAATAATACACTTTATTGTCATTGGAAATACGTACAGTAACATTTCAGGAGAACTGCCTGAGTGGAGCTCCAACGTATCAGATAAATAATATGAATAACAAAAATGGCAAGATAACGTCAAGTCATAATGTGGAATGTGCAATATTTCACAGTATAGTGTTGTGGCAGTAAAACATATTGGCTATGGGGGCTGTGTGTTCAGTGCAGGGTTCAAGAATGAGTAACTGTCATAATCTGTGCATATGGGATAATTTAAATTCTGGCTTTTTGGTGATGCCTGTTTAAAATTTATTTAAGTATGAAAGCACAGAGACGAATGATAGGTCATTCTTCTGATCCATTTATTGGATGACTTAAGTGTGCAGCACAAATTAAGTTAGTTACCAGCTGTTAATCTGTGCTGCAAAACTAGAATATTGGAAAGTTGACTTGCATTTACGTAGTATATTTTCTTGATGTTGGAATTTTTATATTTCCTCAAAGCTGATGGAACCTTTTAAAGTTTAATCACTTGTAACATTAAAATGAGTCGAGATTAACGACAAAACTGTTTATCCTTCAACATTACTGAAGCATTGATCCAAACACCTTCTCAAAGTTCTGCTTTTTAAGGCTCACTGAAAAGGGGGCATATGCCCAAAAAGGGCCTACTTGAATGTGTAGAAATCCTAAGCACTTCATTCAACAAGCGAGTTCATTTTTCCAAACCATCCAAGGATTCTTGGGATTTATCGAAGGTCACAAGCTATAAAAATTCTCGGCAGCCGTGCCGCGGCATGGACACAGACCTGTACCTCATCTGCAGCCAGGACCGAGCCTCTGTCGCCGCATTCGCTGCAGAACCGCCACTGTACAATCCCCGTCCCCTCCCGAGTGCCACCACTGATGGGACACCAGTCCGTAGCCGTGGAGTTAGTGCTGCTTCTCCGTGCTGCTGGTAAGCCTGGGCGTCGTTCCCGTAAGTCCAGGCAGGGCTGTAGGTTAAGCCCGCGGGACAGGCAGAGTTGAGCTGGATTTAGCGCTGCCTCTCCTAGGGGCTCCGCTCCCGCAAATGGAGCTCAGGGCCTGGGAGACATTGACACAGAGACAACAACCTGGCTTGAGATCTATCTATTCCTTTGGTTTGTTTCATTCACAAGAAGAAGATTGAAATGTAATATAATACAACATCCATCACAATGACACCTCCACATTCCTCAGTGATGGAATGCAAAACAAAAGTTCAATCTCTTCCCTTTCTCCCGCGGTCGAGGGCCTCGAGCCTTCCGTTGACGGGACGATCTTGACACCTATAGCCGGCGGCGTTTAGGGCCCTCCGCGTTGGGGCGATCAGCTCGCGCATCAGGGGGGGATGTCAGCTTGCCCGCGCCAGACGATCGAACCCCGGGTCGGGGCGTCAAACCTCTGTGTCGTTGGAGCTTCCCGACTCGGCCTCTCCCGAGACTGCGAGCTCTCGATGTAAAGTCCACAGGTAGCGGTTGGAGCAATCCCAGGCAAGAGATCGGCTCCTATGTTAAGTCTACTAAAAATGTTAAGCACTGAAAATAACGAAAAAATATGAAAAAACAGACTGTTGGCGGGGCTGCCAATCGTGCGGTGCCCCTGGTGGCTGTAACATTATGTACTATATTGTAAATTGTAATATTTTATGTGAAGAGTGTACACATTTGAAATTTAATCTGGCTATTGTAAAGTTTTCAAGGCACTTTCAAAGTAAAGATATGCTGATATTTTGCAGTGGGAAATATTTGTTTTTACCTTGTTTTAATCCTTGCTTGTCATATGTGCCTATCTGTTTTTCTTGAGGGATCAGTTTCAGTGGCCACTCTACATTCATTACATGACAACACTCGTTTTGGGTGCAGAGCAAAATAGAACATTCTTCTGAGTGGCGTTTTATGTGAAGGCTGTTCCAAAATCTAAAAATGCAAGTATGTAGTTCTCTTGCAGAGAACATTCCCCACGCATTTTCAACATCCACAACGTAATACAAGTCTTTATATGGATCAGTTAACCATGTGCATATGAATGTGATAAAAATTTGCAGAAAACTATCTCCAGAATAGTGCAAATTCCTACATTTCTGAATGTGAAACAGAAATGGATCAGCAAGTCAGAAGACAAATGGTCCCTGTAAAATGCTGAGGAATAGGGAAGATGTATCTGGTGGTGGAATCTCAAAGAGATTTTTAAAAAAAACCTGCTGTAGAAACTCAGTGGGTTACTGTGGAGAGAAATGGACTGATGATGTTTGGGGTTAGGGTCCTTCAAATTAAAGAAGACTCCTGACCAGAAACGTTGTCTGTCCAATTCCCTCCACAGATGCTACCTAACCTGCTGAGTTCCTGCAAAATTTATTGTTTTGCTAGCGATTACAGCATCTTAGCACCAGGTGACTATCCTTGTTCTCTCCTTGAGGAACGAGGGTGAAAACTGAGATATGGGAGATTCAGTGAAGGGCTTTTAGTAATGCTAGGTGGAAGCTGCATTTCAGAAAGATAGACACCTGTATGGCAAGTCTCATTTGTGCAAATATATAATGGAGATTTGAAGAACTGAAATAATGGAATAGACCTCTTGCAGGAGGCAAAGCAGAACAAAAAGTAGGCTGGGTGAGGCAGGCAATAGACATGTTGTAGATGTTTAATAGCAAGTCATCTCTTACGTTGGGGGACGGGTCCAAAATATTTATGTCAGTCTGATGGCAGTGTTGATATGGCATTGGTTCAATGATATTGGTTTATTGATGTCACCTAAACTAAGATAGTGAAAAATGTTATTTGCATGGTATCTGGTATCAAATTAAACTATACATAATTAAGCCATACACAAGTACAACCGGTAATGCAAGGAGGCAAGTCCCTGAGTGCAGAATATATACTGTTATTTCATAAGTGTTATTAAACTATACATATTTGAACAGTACAAGACCTGCAATGTGGTAGGTTGACAGATTGGACAACACTACCTTATGGGAGGACTGTTCAGTAGCCTGATAACAGTGGGGATTAAGATATTCCTAAAATTGGTGGTGTGTGCTTTCAGGTTTTTATATCCTCTGATAAACGGGAGAGGGGAGAAGAGGGAATGACTAGGGTGAAAATGGTTCTTAATTATGTTGTCTGCTTTACAAAGGTAGGGTGAAGTCTAGAAGCAGTCGATTGCGGGGTTTAAGATAGGCTGGGCTGCATCCAAAACTGCACAATTCCTTGCAAACGTGGGCAGAGCCAAACCGAGCTGATATATCCAAGTAGGGTGATTTCAATGATGCATTTGGAGCTATTGATGCTGACTGGGGCCTGTACACCTACCTTTCTGAAGTATAGAAAATTGAAATCTAGCGTCTCCTGTTTTAATCCTTGCTTGTCATATGTGTGGTAGACTGTACCAATGCAGACACCAATGTACTGAAAAAATGTATGAGTGGGCCTGAGTAGGACTGAAACAGATTATTCCACATAACGTGCAAATAGGTGAGTATAGCTTTTAGTCCATTTGAGTTTTTGCAACATAAACATCCACCACAGTGACTCCTCCACATTCCTCATGGAAGGCGGAAAAAAAGTTCAATCTCGTCCCTTATTTGCTCTCCGGGGGCCTCGAGCCTTCTGTTGACGGGGTGATCTTGGCTCCGGCGGCGTTTGGGCCCTCACATCGGGCGATCAAGCTCCCGTATCGGATGTGGAATCTCCGCTCCCCCATGCCGGATGATCTGACCCCGGTTTGGAGCTGGTCGAAACCTGTGTTGTTTGGAGCCTCCCAGCATCTGTCTCTACCCGGGACTGCAAACTCCTCGATGGTGAAATCCGCAGGAGCGTCGATCCCAGGCAAGAGATCAGCTCCGATGGTAGGTCCACTTAACCGCGGTAGGGCTCAAAGTCAGTCCCGAGCACGGCTGCGAGCTCCATGATTAGGCCGCAGAGTGACCGCTGATAGGATCTGGAAAACAATCGCATCTCCGGCAAGGTAAGAGATTGAAAAAAAGTTTCCCCTGCCCATCCCCCACATAAAGCAAACCAGAGAACATTCACACAGACTTTTAAAACGCATAACAAAAAGAGGAAAGGGCAGTCAGACTGCTGACGAGGCTGCCATCGTGCAGCGTCCCCTAGGTGTCCGTGACTGACTACTGACATAGTATATTGTCAAGGTGAACCAATGCAAGAGAAGTCATCCTCTGTAGATTTTTTTTTTTTCCTGTACATGAATTCCAAGGGTCTAGAACAGCATTTCTCAACCGGTGTTCCCCAGAACGCTAGGGTTCTGTGAGAGGTCGCTTGGGGTTCTGAGAGAAATAGTGATAAACTAGACCAGGGGTCCAATCTGGTCCGCGGGACAATCGCCCCAATGCCAGATCGGGCTGCAGCTGTCCCCGGTGCCAGATCGGGCTGCAAATGTCCTTGGTGCCGGGGCATCCGGGCTCCCCCTGAGCTGCTGCTTGTACATGTGACCCGCCTCCCTAGTCAGCCGTGCGCCCCTTGTATGGCGTGAGAGGCTGCGCGCTGCCAGCTTTGTGACGACTCCTTGACTGACACCAGACCTGGCAAATCGAACTGCAAATGCCGCTCGGGGAGGGCGGGTCCGAACGAGGTGAGCCAGACAATCATGCTGGCCGTCATCCCACATGACTGACGCCAGGCTTGTCCAATAGGAAAAGGGACTGCTCTTTGGGCAGTCTGGTGTGGCCAATGAGGGAGGGGTGGGCGCTGAGTGGCGTTAGGTTGCTGAGTGCAGAGCGGTTTGGTGCCGGGGTTTGATGTTGTGAGGGGGAAAAAAAACAATATTGTAACAATGAGGGCTGCGCGGTGGATACTTTTCTCTTTACACTGGGTGGAGCAGCATGGCGGAGGAGAGAGCTCAGCCGACCGCAAAGCTTCTCTGTTCTAGGCCCTCCCCGGTCTCCCGATCGTCCCAGAAACCTGCACTGACCGAGATGAGGCCACAACCCGGAGTCTTTCTTAGAATCCAGCGCTAAAATGGCGGCCGAGATCATTAGCAGACACGCATGTAGAAACAAATTGTTGCTTCGTTAGGTTTACATTTGTGTCTGCTAATGTTCGATTTCAAATGGTTTATTAATGGAAAGTGTGTGGCTCCCAAAACATTCTTCGCCAAAATGGCATTGTTTTTTTATCTCTCTCATCACAACTTTCTTATAGTTAGATTGTAAGCTAATACCAATCATAAAAGTAATGCTTGCTAGGCCATCTTCATTAGAAACAAAATTCGTAAAGTGAAACACTTTGTAGTTATAGCCGAGACTGAGACACATGAGAGTAGGTTGAAAAATCTAAGGTAACAAAAGCTGTGGGAGCATGCGCATGTGTGTTCGCGTGTGCACAACTGATCAGGCCCGTGGCCTAAAATGAGTTTGACACCCCTGAACTAGACCAAACGTGGACCTGTTGGGTCCCCCTCCCCAACGCAATATTCCCCCAGTAGCACTTGCCTATACACAATACTGATGCCAAAATGGCGGTTGCGGTCTGGTAATCCTCCCCCCAACTGCGCAGGCACAGCTGGGGGAGGATTGTGATGCCAGACATCGCCGTTGTGACGCAAGTCAAAATGGCTGCGGCCCCGGCAACCCACAACTCGGGGATTCCCTGAGACATGAAAATTATTTCAAGGGTTCCACAAGGGTAAAAAGGTTGAGAAACGCTGGTCTAGACTGTCTGCAAGACTGATGCAGGATCCTAAAGGTGGAAGACTGATGAATTTTAGGATGCAGGATCCCAAAGGTATACAGTTGCATTAAACCTTTGGGATAGTATCAATAGGTTTGATTTGGAAAAGCATTACTGAGTCTAATACTTAATTGGCATATGAAGACATCACGTGGTTTGACATAGATATGCATGTAGTGTATCCTCAGGAAAACTGGGAAAGCCATTAGCAGATGGTATAAACTGAGTCATCAACCAGTTTGTTTGTGGAAGCAGAAGTGGGTGTTATATCCCAAGATCATAAGTTTCATTGCTCAAGCCACACACCATCTTTGTCCCATAATATGTAAATGATACATGTGAAATTGTATTTATTAATTTGGTAGTAAAGCAGTAGTGTTACTGTGAGGTTTGACAATACTGAGACAGAGCTGAGCCAAATGTCCAGTGTAACCTTTTGGTGGTGATGTGCTATTTATAAAAGGTTGGTTTGTTCTTAATCTGGCCAGTTGCCCAGGCTTGATCCTGAACTTTGCCATCGGCTTCACTGTGTGACCCTGCAATTCTAAATTTTGACATGTTTGGCTGCTTGGTCAATTTGCAAATATGGCTCTGTTGGATGTTGAAGCCCTGGAGTCACGTGCTGACTGTCAGTTTCCCATCTAAGTTTTTGAACTGGTTTTCTGCATCTAACCTTTCAGCACATCAACATTAGTAACCCGCTTCAAATGGATGGGATTGCATATGATGATCATCTCTGATGTAAAACTGAGGATCTGGATATAAAAGGCTTCCTACTCAACTTGGTACATTAATACTGTGTTGCGATGCATTAGAGCTTCACAGAACTGGCAAATGATCCACATATTTCAAGCCGTAACATTTGACTTTGAACTGTCATCCAGAAAAATTGGCAAGATTATTTTAGTAATATAGATTAGTTTCTGAAGGTGGGGCAGTGCAAAAGTTAAGATACTGCCTGTCTTTCAGGATGGGTACATGTATCTCTCTTGCAAGATGGGGCACATATTAAAAAAAAATATATATATATAAACAAGTAGGACATAATATTAAAATGTATCGAGATTGTGAAAACTGCTTTTGAAATGGGAATTGGTTCATAAATTCTTGGAGCAGAATTAGGCTGTTTGGCCCATCAAGTCTACTCCACCATTCAGTTACGGTTGACCTATCTTTCCCCTCTCAATCTCGTTTTCCATGTAACCCCTGACACTTACTAATCAAGAATCTGTCAATCGGGTGATAATTGCAGATGAATGCTCGACACTACAGAAGTTGGAGTGTGCATTTTTTTTTTTAAGAAACCATTGGGGAAACACGAATCATTTGATCAAAATAGTTCTTGCATATTGAATGATGCAGAACAATTTGGTTAAGTTGCTTTTTGGGAAAGTTTAAATCCTATGTTTGTGGTTGCACCTTTACCCAATTGATTGAATTCATGTTGGGCTTTGGCAGCTTGTTTGGGTCTTCCTGAAAGCAAAGGGTTCTTGATAATTACAGATTAAGGATAAAAGATATGCAATTGTTTGTTCAAGCCAAATGCTTTTAGGCTAAAGGGTGTCTCTTTATCACCTACATATTGACGATCCAATTTGGGATCAGATGGAGGGTAAGCAGTTGGGATGTGCTTTTGCACCTGGCTTTGTTTCACAAGACTCAAATTAAGTGCATTGGTAATTAAACAGTTATCTTATCCTTTTGACTGTGTGAATGTTTATAGAGACTTTGCTAATATGGTATTTCATTATTCATGTGAAAATCAGTCATTTAAGTTAGCAGCCGATGGAGTAAAAGACCAATTTGCATGATGGTCCGATGTAATAGAAAAATCCTGTATGTTATTGGTAGTTCATCTTTTGGAGCAATCATTAACAATGTCCCCTTATATTTTGCGAGGTTGTGATATTTCAAAATTGGACTTTGTTGCACCAAAACTAGATCAAATGGTCTCTTTCCAGCTGCCTGTGGGAAGAATAAAATTTCCAAAGTACATTTAAAGGAGTAGTTTAACCAATAAATTTAAGTATTCTAAAAACTTGTTGTATAGTAATTGCTTTGACCTGCAATATTGCCACAAGTGCATGTATTTTTGTGATTTGATGAGTATACTAGCCTGTGGGATTCTACTGTTTTTTTCCCTGTATCTTTAATTTTGACATCTTTTGGTGTTTTCTTTGAACGATACATTGAAGTGTGGCGCTAATCAAATATTCCAGTCCATAAATTATTTTTTTATAAACTGGCTAGTTAGCTGATCTGCAGTGCTCTTAACCTGTGAGAATGATAGATATTTAGGATGAAGAAGGGTCTCAACCCGAAATGTCACCTATTCCATCGCTCCATAGATGCTGCCTCACCCGCTGAGTTTCTCCAGCATTTTTGTCTACCTTCAATAATCAGGAATTTGTTAAGCTAGCTGAATAATTTACATTGTAGTTATCTCTTTGTCACGGATGGGTCGGTTTCCTTTTGGAGATCATTTAACTTATCTCACTGCAGTGGTGGGGAAGGGTGAGCAAAGTTAGCCTTGGTTAGATCTTAATTCTAAACATTTGATTGTGGAGGGTTGGGTATCAGTAGCAGAGATCTTGAGTCATTCCTCTACTGAATCCGAAGGATGCATTATAAAAGCCAGAATATTGATTCGTGTTTAAAGTGCACTGCTTGCTTAACCACTTTAACCAGTGTAATGTGTAAGAAGGGACTGCAGATGCTGGTTTAAACTGAAGATGACACAAAGCTGGAGTAACTCAGCGGGACAGGCAACATCACTGGAGAGAAGGAATGGGTGACGTTTCGTGTCAAGACCCTCTTGACCATAATGTTTGGGACACATGGCCTCACAGGCATTTGTAATTGCTCAGGTGTGTTTAATTGCCTCCTTCATGCAGGTATAAGAGAGCTCAGCACCTAGTCTTTCCTCCAGTCTTTCCATCACCTTTGGAATCTTTTGTTGCTACTTATCAACATGAGGACCAAAGTGGTACCAATGAACCACTATGAAGCCATTATGAGACTGAGAAACAAGAATAAAACTGTTAGAGACATCAGACAAGCCTGAAGCTTACCAAAATCAACTGTTTGGAACATCATTAAGAAGAAAGAGCACTGGTGAGCTTACTAATCGCAAGGGGACTGACAGGCCAAGGAAGACCTCCACAGCTGATGACAGAATACTTCTCTGTCTAATAAAGAGAAATCCCCAAACACCTATCCAACAGACCAGAAACACACTTCGGGTGTCGAGTGTAGATTTGTCAATGACCACTGTCCGCAGAAGACTTCATGAACAGAAATACAGAGGCTACACTGCAAGATGCAAACCACTGGTTAGCTGCAAAAATAGGATGGCTGGGTTACAGTTTGCCAAGAAGTATTTAAAAGAGCAACCACAGTTCTGGAAAAAAAGGCATGGACAAATGAGACTAAGATTAATTTATATCAGTGTGCTTCAAGAGCAAAGTATGGAGGAGAGAAGGAACTGCCCAAGATCCAAAGCATACTGTGAAACACTGTGGTGGGGGTGTTATGGCGTGGGCATGTATGGCTGCTGAAGGTATGGGCTCATTTATCTTCATTGATGATACAACTGCTGGTGGTAGTAGCATAATGAATTCTGAAGTGTACGACACATCCTATCTGCTCGAGTTCAAACAAATGCCTCAAAACAAATTGGTCAGCAGTTCATTCTACAGCAAGACAATGATCCCAAACATACTGCTAAAGCAACAAAGGAGTTTTTCAAAGCCAAAATATGGCCAATTCTTGAGTGGCCAAGTCAATTGCCTAATCTGAACCCAATTGGGCATGCCTTTTCAGAGAAAACTGAAGGACGAGCCCCCAAAACACGCATAAGCTAAAGATGGCTGCAATACAGGCCTGGCAGATGCTATGAGTATTGAAAAGGACTATTTTGGCATTTGTCAAATTGTAAAGCAGCCAGTTTTTTCACACTTTTTTGCTTGCCTAGAAAGCATTTTGAAGGACATAGCTGCCATGTAAGTAAGTCTGACACCATAATTTCACCTTGCAGATCTATTTTTACACTAACAATGAAGGAATGCCTTCTAGCAAGAATCTGTTTCTTGCCATGTAGTGTTTTTGCTACTCAGTGTGGATAGTTAAGGGCCTGTCCCACTATGTGAATTTACCCAAGAGCTCTCCATAGTTTAAAAAAAAAAATCAAACTCATGGTAAGTACATAGCGGGTACGTCTGATCTCTTAGCGGCTCGTGACGCTCACGGCAGTTACTCGGGGAAACGCGGTAAGCTCAAAGTTTTTTCAACATGTTGAAAAATGTCCACGGGCCCAGAGTAGCTACGAACGGCTATTACCGTAATTCTCCGAGTTTGAATCGGGGAAACTCGGGAGAGCTCTTGAATTACCTTGTACAGTGGGACAGGCCCTTAGTTTCCTGGATGCTAGGATTTGGGCTTTTGGGATCTGGCCAGGTTTATTTAGTATCTGTTAAAATTAACACTCGGTCTTCTGATACAAAATGTTTACACCGGAAATTTATATTTTTCAGTTGACTCTGGCCGTAAGAGGTGTTCCCAAACAATTATTTTGTGCCAAATTGAGGGGAGAGTGAAAAGGAAAGGTTATTTTAGATATGACTCTCCTTCTACTCTTCTGCCCTAGAGCTGTGTTGTCTCTTTAAAGAACTATTTTGAAATTCTCTGCTCCTTGTCCTACCTCACCTCCATCCTCCCTCCAAAGGCAAAGTTTTTAAAACCTACATGTTTGTGTAATTTATATCTAATAGAAGACTAACATTTTTGTAATAAATGTGTAATGCTTGGCATTGGAAGATTATTGCATTTTACTGCTGCCTGTTGTAATGTGATTCACATTTTGTGTGCAATCTGAGCAGTACAATCTAACAGTGACATTTTTCATATACAGCCTCCAGAAATAGATGTGCTGGTTGGAAAGGATCGTCAAAGTTTCTTCACCAATGGCTTGGTCCTGGGAGGAAGGAAATGCTCTGTTATCAGAGATAGCATGTTTATTGATGGCGACTTCACAATGGACATCAGGACAAAGAGCCAAGCTGGGGAACCAACGTACAATGTTTCTGTAGGCAGAGCTAACAAAAGTGAGTGCTGCAGGATCTACCGCCTTTTGGTAGTTCATTTAATTAAATATTGCACCTCGTTATAATAAACTTGTAATGTTTTTTATTGTTTTAGTGTATAATTTCATTATCATTTGTATAAAAAGTCATAATGGTAACGATGAGAAAAACGATGATCTAGTAGGTTTTCCCATTCTACTGGACAAGCAGTTTCACTCAAGTTTGACTTCAAAATTAAGGATTGTCTACTTTTCCCTCTTGTTGAAATAAGGGAATCTGTCTAGGCACATTTATTTCCTGTATAGGCGTTATTTTAGTTTTGCCCAAGCCATTTATTTTGCACAATAAAAATTATAATGATGGCCAAGTAAGACGTTTTCCAATATTGTCTAATATAAATTAAGATTCTCGTGGAATAGCCTGAATGTTGGTGTTTTTCCATCTGCTCTTTAGCAGTCTGACTGTTTATCTGCATAAATGTAGCAAATGTTATTTTACGTGCATATCCAAGCATGAAAGTTGTGAAACAAAACATTTACAAGTAGGAATCAGGCACTTGCCTTGCCATTGAACTCTGCACTGTAACTGAGAACACTGGAGTATACAGTACTAGTACCTACTGGTCTGGCATTGCTGCTTTTTCTGGGGTTGGTTGGGTCTGAGGGTTTGTAAGATTCAGTTGGGCTGCTTGCTAATTTGCAAGGCTATGCATCATGAAATGTTCAGCCTAACTTTTCTGTTCATTTGTCATGCTACTGATAGTAGAAGTGGTGGATCTTTCAAAAGGTGGATATTATTTGAGGATTCTCTAGTGGCTTGGATGCTGTTAAACTCTTTACAATTGTATCCACCTATGAAAACGTTTGAGGCGTCAGAATCATTGACCTTTCAACATGTGTTGGACAGCTCTTCAGGTACTTTTGGTTAGGTGATATCTGCGAGATTAATAAGTCACTGACCTTTCACCAGAACGTGTGCGACATGGTCGTAGATTTGAAACTGTCTCCATAACCAATGCCTGTCCGCCTGATATTTCCAACATCTTGTTATTTTTGCATCTTTGTTTTAACCACAACTCATGTAATTTAGTTTTTAAATACAGCACGGAAACAGTTTTTTGGCCCACCGAGTCCACACAGACCAGCAATCCCCACTCACTAACACTATCCTACCCACACTGGGGACAATTTACATTTATGCCAAGCCAATTAATCTCCAAACCTGTACATCTTTGGAGTGTGGGAGGAAACTGAAGATCTCAAAGAAAGCCCACGCAGGTCATGGGAAGAACGTACAAACTCCGTACGGACAAGCACCCGTAGTCTGGATCGAACCCAGGGTCTCTGGTGCAGTAAGGCAGTAGCTCTACCGCTACGTCACCGTGCTGCCCTAAAGTGTATTTATATACTTTTCTGCCGTTTACCCATGCTCCAGTTCAACTGGAGTGCCTGAGAAATTATTTCAGAAGAAAGCCTGGTATGTCTGGTCTGGATTTTCACTACATTTCAACATTGCTTAATTCCCGCAAGCATTTGATTATTAAATGTTTGGTATGCGTTGCACTGTAGTATCTGACATTTTAAATGATTCCAAGGGATTGATATTTGGTCTGAACAATTTAATTCCCCTTATAGTAAGTTAATAACCTTAGACTTTTGGCTTGCTTTTGCAAAACAGTGCTAAACATATACTTACATATGATAGACAAAAATGCTGGAGAAACTCAGTGAGTGTGGCAGCATCTATGGAACGAAGGTAATGGGCAACTTTTCGGGCCAAAACCCTTCTTCAGACTGATGCAGGGTGGGAGGGCGGGAAGAATAAAGGAAGAGGAGGAGCCAGAGGGCTGTGGGAGAGCTGAGAATGGGAGGAGAGAGCAAAGGGTCCCGGAAATTAGAGAAGTCAATGTTTAAGCCGCTGGGGTGCAGACTGCCCAAGTGGAATATGAGGTGCTGCTCCTCCAATTTCCGTTGGTGCTCACTCTAGCAATGGAGGAGGCCCAGGACAGAAAGGTCAGATTCGGAATGGGAGGGGGAGTTGAAGAGCTGAGCCACAGGGAGATCAGGTTGGTTAATGCAGACTGAGTGGAGGTGTTCGGCGAAACGATCGCCAAGCCTACGCTTGGTCTCACCGATGTAGATCAGTTGACATCTAGAGCAGCAGATGCAATAGATTCGGGTGCAGGTGAACCTCCTTTTACATTTACATATTTTAAAGGAGTAAGTTCCATTTTGGAGAAAGTCTAATATAGTGGGGCATGCAATTCCTGTTTTGGGGAGAAAGGTGTAGGATTGTATAAATTTAACTCTGAATATGGTCAGTCAACAGTCAAGCAAACAGTCCTTTGGTCCACCATATCTATGCTTGCTAGGTTCCTATGAATGCAAATCCCATTTCTGTGTCTCACTTTACAGTCAATGCTCATCTGAATGTACAACAAAAGGGGATCTTGCTTCCTCAGTTCTGCTTTGGCAATGTTCTCCAAAGTTCAACCATCCTCTAAATGAAGACATTCATTTGTGTCAGAGGTTATGGGGAGAGGGAGGAGAATGAGGTTAGGAGGGAGAGATAAATAGTAAGATTAAACGAGAACTTACCAGTTTGAAGTTTGATCTTTATTTTGCGATGAGGGATTTCGGGAAGAACCCGCCAGCACGCATGCGCGACATACTTCAAAGCCGCGGTGTGGAATCACAGAAAAAACCAAGCCAAGAAATGACTTGTTATAGTAAGATTAAAGAGACTCTAGTTACCAGTTGACTTTATGATCGAGGGTTGGGAGCGGAGGGCACGAAATCCCTCATCGCAACTCCTCATAAAATAAAGATCAAACTTCAAACTGGTAAGTTCTCGTTTAATCTTACTATTTCATTTCGGAGTCACGTGAGTGACTTCGTGAAGACTTCAAAGCTTCTGTGATTTCACGCCCTGGACAACGTCCATGCTATCACACACGCTACTGAAAAGGTGGACAGCAGTAATCAATTTCCGTCACTGTTTCTCTGAAAAAATAATAATATTTATTAATAACAACAAGAAAGGACCCCTCACTGAGGGGGAACTGTATGTTCTCGGCCTGCATCCAGCACGGCTCCTGCGAACATTCCAGGTACGGTGACGGGTTTATTGTAAAACCGTTGAAAAGTGGCTTCACTGGCCCATCCCGCTGTGGCAAGTATCTGGCCCATGGGCACCTCCATGGCCTTTGCCGCCGATGTTGATGCTGCCCTGGTGGAATGGGATTTAAAAACATCAGTGTCAATACCTGCTTTGTTCAAGACGATCCTGAGCCATCGGGATATCGTCTGCACCGTCACTCTATGGTGAGGTTTTTTGTGACTGATGAACAGGTATTGCTCCATTCCCCTTATTTTCCTCGTCACTTTGATATAGTGGCGGATATGGGTGGCTATGCATAGCCTAGCATCAGCGGGGTATGCTGGAAACTCCAGCTGCAGCCCTGTAAATCCAGGTCTATGCTGCTTGAGCAATTCATCAATGAAGAAAGTGACCCGTTCAGGGGTAGAGATGATTCTGTCGATCTTGGCCTTGTGAAGCGTTTGCACCCTTTGTGCTGAAGTAAGTGCCATCAACATCACCACCTTCAGGGTGAGTTTGTCCAATTCGAGCCCCATCATGGGTGACCATGTTCTCAGCAGGGTCAGCACTTTGCCAATATCCCATGTGACGTTGTAACGGGGCCTCGGCGGGTTGGAATTAAATATCCCCCGCATAAGTTTGGAGACCAATTTATTGGATCCTACCTCAATATTGAGGTAGGACGAGAGCGCACTCCTGGCGCTATTGATGGCACTATAGCTGAGATGTTGATCATGATGTAGCCCCGCAAGAAATTCCAACACATCTGTGATGGAGACGGAGTCATATGCAACGTCCATGCGGCCACAATAGGATTCCCATTTCCTGATGTACGATAAGTACTGCCGTCTTGAGGACTCCCTGCATGATGCTCCCATGGTATCCATTGTCCTTGAAGATAGACCATACTGAAGTAGTGGCCTGTTCAGATCCTGCAAGCCAATAGATTCAAATGACTATGGCAGGGGTGTGGTTCCCCTGTGGCAGGGTTCGTCACCAATTGTGGGCAACCCTCCAAGAGGACCCATGGTTGACTTATCATTCCAAGGACCACCGGATACCATGATTGCGTAGGCCAGTCGGGTATAATGAGGATGCCCTTGGCAGCATCGAGCTGGATTTTCCGCAATACCCGACTGATGAGGCAGAATGGAGGAAAGGCATAGAAGAACCATTTCCCCCAGTCTAGCGAGAATGCGTCCATCGCCATTGCCCCAGGATCTGGCTCCCATGATACGTATGTTGGTACCTGATGGTTCAACCGTGACGCAAAAAGGTCAATATCCGGTTTACCAAATTTGGCTGTAATTTTGGTGAATATTTGGGGGTTCAACATCCACTCGATGTTGTCATTGAACTTCCGTGACCTGGTGTCCGCCACTGTATTGAGCTCACCTGGCAAGTAGGTAGCTGAGATCCAAATATTCCGTTGAATACACCAGAGCCGAATTGTGTTTGCCAATTCATTGCATGAAATTGACCTGGTACCGCCCATATGATTCAGATAAGCCACCGCAGTGGTATTGTCTATTTGGAGACGGACATGAGTGTTAGTCATGTTTGAACAATAGGCTCTTAGTCCGTGGAATGCTCCTAGCATCTCCAAATAGTTTATCCATTGTGCTAACAACAAAGTAGCTTCAAGTGAATCCCATCTACCTCCACAACTGTTATTGTTGTCCGTAGCTCCCCAGCCATGGGAGCTTGCATCTGTTTGCAAGTATACCATTGGACGAGGCACAATGATGGGTTTAAATGAGTTATGGATATTGCCAATCCACCATAGTAACTCAAGTTTTGCCTTAACCGGCAACTGCATGGGTCTATCATAATGTCCAGCATTTAGTTTTAATGCTGTTATTTTTGACCTTTGTAAATTCTGATAGTGTAAAGGTCCATATTGAGCAGCTGGAAATACTGCTACAATTTTGCCAATTACCCTGGCAGTTAATCTGATAGACGGTATACTGGCGCAGACCAGGTTCTTGCATGCTTGAAACACATCACCAACTTTGTTAGTTGGGATGGTGGTGATCATGCGATTGGAGTCTATTGTGAACCCCAAGTAGTCCATGATCTGTGCGGGGAGGAACTTTGATTTGTCTGGATGGATTATAAACCCCATTTGTTGAAAAATTTCCACTGTGGCTGAAACCGCCAACTCTGCGGATTCCAGAGTGTGCCCAATTATCAGAATGTCATCCAAATAGGCCATGACCGTATGATTTTGTCTCCGCAGTGTAGATAACACTGGCTTGAGTAGTTTGGTGAACAGTCTGGGGGCTGTAGTAAGCCCATTGGGCAATGCTTTGTATTGCCAAAGCTGATCCATCCAGGTAAACTTCAAGAACTTCCTATGATGTTTCCGAATGGATACTGAATAGTATGCATCTTTTAAATCAATGCATGCCATGAAGCAGCCCTCCGAAATCAAAGATTTGGCTGTTTCAAATGTGTCCATTTTGAAATGGGTGTATTTTACAAAGGTATTCAAGTGAGTTAAATCTATAATGACCCGGCATCCACCGTCTTTTTTAGTTTTAGTAAATATATTAGACACAAATTCAATTGGTTCATGTGTGGTTCGTTCTATCACACCTTTGTCTTGTAAACTCAAGATTTCAGCATAGCCTTCTGCCAATTCTTTTTTGGAAAGTGCAAATTTGCGATTCGGCATATGCTGGGGTGGAGGCAATTGGCCATGAATAAACTCAATTTCATAACCCTGAATACTTTGCAAGATAAACTCATCTGAAGTGATGGTTTCCCAAGCCTCCTTAAATCCCCGTAATCTGCCCCCAACTCGTGAGGTTAGACATGCAAGTGCATGGAACCCAGACCCCCTTACCTTCATGGTTATCGGCGGTCCCTGGAATTTTTGGTGGGACGTGGAGGTGCTGGGTTTCGTGGTTGGTGCGGAATCCGCATCTTCCATGCTGGCCGCTGAGGGCCTAGTCCTAAAAAAGGCCTGGGCTGAGGAGGCTGTTGATATTGAGGAGGTGCCGGAATGTAGGTCCTTGTTGGCCTGTCGGTCTGACCTCGTGGCCTGAAGTAAGGTGTCTTCTTGGCCGAAGGTCTGGCCACAAAATGTGGTCTCATCAGACCTATGGTTTTCGCATGGTCATCCAGCTCTTTGACCTGCTTTGGGAGGTCTTCCCCGAACAGCTGTCTAGGTGGGGGGGTAGGAGGTGCTCTGCATAGTCCTGCAAATTTGGGATTCAAGGAAGGTTTGATAATGCTCTTCCGGAAAGCGTTGATCTCGTACTGCGTATTGCAGAGCAGAGCTAGAGCATCCTCCTGTTCGGTGCTTAGATCAACCCCATCTACCGACTTTGCAAAAGCGGTGATCCCAGACGTAAGTAGTTTTAAAATCCTCTGCAGTTTCACTTCCTGCGCTCTGATGCCCGGGCTGATATTACCCCAGATTGGCATGTTCACAATCGGCACGTGGAGTGAATTGCAGTTCCCTGGAGCCTTGTGTCTCTCCATGGCCTTCGCAAGGACCTCCTCCTGCAATTGATGGTTGGTAAGGTAATCTATGGTTGCGGCCAGTTTGATGTTGAGGGGTTGTCCTGATGCTACGGGTAACCCGAATTTGGCTGCCACATCCAGCAGATCTTCCTGAGGGACCTCAGGTGCTGCTGGGGCATGTGCCAGGATATCCTCCTCATCTGGTCTTATGTTGTCCATAGATGGGGACGGGGATATATCCATGAGTCCCCTGGAGCTGTGTGTGTCCTGTTTCTGATTGAGTAGAACTTGCTCCAATATCCTCTCCATACGATCCAAGCGCCCTTCATCGGGTGGGTGTGGGAGGTAAGAGGCCTCGTGCCCGAAGGAACTCCTGAGGCTCCGATCATCAGTCCGTACCTCGTCGAGGTAATATCGGTACTGTGATGATGTGTCGCTACCAGCCGCCTCGGCGAAGCTGAGCGATTCCCGCGCGGACCTGCTCGAGCGCCTCCTCTTCGCTGAGCTGGACCCGGCTGCCTCGAAGGGCATGGGTGGGGAGAGGTCGGCACCTGACGCCGCAGCGTGGTGACCCGACGTCCGCACGGGCTTGCCGACTGTCCTAAATCTGGACCCAGACGGCGTACGGTCCCGACCTGCCCCCAGCGGGGGAAGCGGTGACCTAGGCGAGGCTCCACCCTTGTGACTCCTCCTGGTCCCTCTGGGTGGTGAGTCGACACTGGCCCTTCTTGGTCTGCCAGTGGACTCGGGCCTGCCTGATTCACCAGACCACTTCCTAGTGGCTCCTGGTGAGACCTCAACCCGCGAAGGGCTAGGTAGTGGAATTGTATCCCTGCCTCCTTCAAGAGGGCTCAGGGAGAAGGGCCGTGCATCAGCACGCGAATCCCTTTTGCTTGTCTCTGCAAACGACCCAGTGGGTGAGAGAGAGATGGAGTCAGGATGCACCTGCTCCGGCGCTGTACCGACTGATTGTTCTGCAGGTACCCCGCTAGGGCATAGCTGCGTCGGTGAACTGGATCCTGTGAATACAGGGCTCCCCGGCTTGCGCGCCTTTTTCCCGGCCCGTCCTCCTGCCGTGGAGGGGGGCTCCGGGTTGGGTTGCCGACAACTCCTTGTAGAAGTTTTACGGCCTTTATTTTTCCTGCTGTCCATGTCTCTGTGGAAGAAAACACAATTACTTACACAGAACAACCAACTCAAGGTTGTTAGTACTTACCTGAGTGGCCCTTATGAAGGGCTGGTGACGAGCCGCGCTCCTCTCCAGCCGTCGACTGCAATGCGAGCGACGATATGTCGCGCATGCGTGCTGGCGGGTTCTTCACGAAGTCACTCACGTGACTCCGAAATGAAATAGCCATGATTGAATGGCAGAGGACTTGTTGGGCCGAATGGCCTAATTCTACTCTTTTTCCATGTGACCTTATTTCATTCACTGCCCCATGTCTCCTACATAACTTTGTGGCGGGAGGTTTTAAATACATCAATCGGGCCTTTCCCTCCCTCTCATTCACCATTCTAACCCCAAACCAGTATAATGTTTTTGGTGAAGTACTGCCATCTGAAATGTTTGATAGGGAGTTCCAGCTTGCTTGGGTCTTGAGTGAAGATGGCCACGCAAAACGGTGAAGTACCTGTGTGCTCACTACCTTTATCTTTGTTGTAAATGTTTGAGGTGCTGCCAGTATAGCCCAGTCTAGAAATTACAGTATGTGTAGTAGATTGTAGCATCTGAACAGTGAACTTCTGTCCTGTGGATGGTGAAATGGGTTTGGGGAGTTGAGCAGATATCCGCCCTCTGACTACATAGAAGTATTTTGAAGTTGATTTCAGTTGCATTTGTCTAATGCCCATGTTATTGACTGAGACCAAGTAACAGTAATGTCATTGAAAATTGAAGGCATTCGGTTAGTCACTTAACTTGGGGTTGACAAGGTTCTGTGTGGTAAACTGCTGGAAGGTTAGATCACATGGCATCCAGGGAGAGCTAGCTGCTTGGATATTTAATTGGGTTCATGGAAGTAAGCTGAGGGTGGTGGTGGAAGGTTGTTTTTCTGACTGGAGGCCTGTGACTAGTAGTGTGCCTCGGGGATTGTTGCTGGACCCATTGTTGTTTATGGCTTATCATTGATTTAAATGAATGCGCTGTAGATTGGTTACTTTTCTTACTAATCAATAGAAAATATGTGCAGGAGGAGACCATTCAGCCCTTCCAGCCAGCACCGTCATTCTTTGTGATCATGGCTGATCGTCCCCAACCAATAACCCATGCCTGCCTACTCCCCATATCCCTTGATTCCATTAGCACCACAAATCTAGTGCTTTATTATAAGCTCTGCCTTCTACCACAGCATTAATATTATCAAGATACAAGATACATTTATTTGTCACATGTACCAATTGGTACAGTGAAATGTTATGTCACCATACAGCCATACGAATAATAAAGAGCACAGAGCACTATAGACTTTTAACACAGACATCCCCACACAGCGGAATCAAAATGTCCCACTGAGGGAAGGCTCTAAAATATCGCAACCCGACATGTGCTGTTAGTTAGTAACATGCTGTAGTGTGTTGTATACTTTACTAAATAAATATTATTGTATCTGAGTATGTGTGAGTTACTCAACATGGTGTCAGGCGTGGTCAACCCACTCCGCGTTTAAGCTTATCAGTTTATATTTTATTTTCAATGTTTTATTTCACCCATGAGCTCCAGCGGATGGTGTCCTTGGGTGTCATTGCCACGGTTACTGACCCATCCGACTGGGTTTCCAACATGGTGGTCGCAACAGAGGAAAACAAATAAGAAATCTGAATTTGTATCAATCCCAGAGGCCTGAACACAGTGATCAAATGCCCGTACTACCCAATGCTCACGGTGGAGGAATGTAATGCTCAGCCAGGCAGCAGCCTCTGATCCCGCTGGACCCCGACTCGTCCAATCTCACCACGTTCGGCACCCCCTTTGACCATTACAAGTTCCTACGGATGCCCTTTGGCATCAACTTTACTTGCGAAGTATTCCAGCGTACAATGGAGCAATTATTTACAGCGACCTGGCAGGGCATATGGCTGTGGTTACAACTTTACGGCTAGTGTCTTCAGTCATCCGGCTTGGCTGGCCAGGATAAACAATATCGCGCTTCCTATTCGCCAGCGACGAACTGGTGCTGCAGGACGGTGTCGTAATCAAGGGTCACAAAGCAGTCATCCTAACTGCCCTATGGAACAAATATTTTGATGCAGTCCACAGTGGTCACCCCGGTGTGAAAGCAACCATACTCAAGAGTCAAGATCACCATATTCTTAAGGGATTGGACAGGCTAGATTGTTCCAGATGTTGGGGAGGTCCAGAACAAGGGGTCACAGTCTAAGGATAAGGGGGAATTCCTTTAGGACCGAGATGAGGAAAACATTTTTCACACAGTGGTGAGTCTCTGGAATTATCTGCCACAGAAGGTAGTTGAGGCCAGTTCATTGGCTATATTTATGAGTTAGATGTGGCCCTTGTGGCTAAAGGGATCAGGGGGTATGGAGAGAAGGCAGGTACAGGATGCTGAGTTGGATGATCAACCATGATCATATTGAATGGTGGTGCAGGCTCGAAGGGCCAAATGGCCTACTCCTGCACCTATTTTCTATGTTTCTATGTAAGATAATTTATTGTCATGTGTCCCTGATAGGACAATGAAATTCTTGCTTTGCTTCAGCGCAACAGGAGATAGTAGGCATGAATACAGAACAGATCAGTGTATCCTTATACCATTAAATAAATATATACACACAGGAGTAAACTGAAAGTGCAAATAAACAGATAATGGGATATTAATGTTCAGAGTTTTGTCTGAGCTGAGTTTAATAGTCTGATCGCTTTGGGGAAGGAGCTATTCCTGAACCTGGTTGCTGCAGTCTTCAGGCTCCTGTACCTTCTACCTGAGGGTAGCGGGGAGATGAGTGTGTGGCCCGGATGGTGTGCGTCCTTGATGATGCTGCTAGCCTTTTGAGGCAGCGACCTTGATGGAAGGGAGGTCAGAGGCGATGATGAACTGGGCAGCGTTTACTACATTTTGTAGTCTTTTCCACTCCTGGGTGCTGAAGTTGCTGAACCAAGGCACGATGCAACCGGTCAACGTGCTCTCTAATGTGCACCTGTAGATGTTAGGCAGAGTCCTCCTTGACATACCGACTCTCCGTAATCTTCTCAGGAAGTAGAGGCTCTGATGTGCTTTCTTTATAATTGCATCAGTGTTCTCTGACCAGGAAAGATCTTCAGAGATATGAATGCCCAGGAATTTGAAGCTCTTGACCCTTTCACCATCGACCCGTTGATATAAACGGGACTGTGGATCCCCATCCTACCCCTTCCAAAGTCCACAATCAGTTCTTGGTTTTGCTGGTGTTGAGGGCCAGGTTATTGTTCTGGCACCATTTGTTCAGTCGGTTGATCTCTCTTCTATACTCTGACTCGTCCTCATCAGTGATGCGTCCCACAACAGTGGTGTTGCAGTGAACTTGATAATGGAGTTCGCACTATGACCGGCTATGCAGTCATGAGTATAGAGTGAGTACAACGGGGCTGAGCATGCCACTTTGAGGTACTCCGAGCAAAGAGCATGTTTTTCTGGCCCGGGATGACTGAATTTGTGCGTGAGAAAGTTGAAGCCTGTGCTCTCTGCAACAGCCTGATGCCACACCAACAGAAGCAGCCCCTGCTCTCGCACCCTGTTCCTCCTCTGCCTTTGTCCACACTTGCTACTGACATATTCAATTGGCGTGGCAAACGGTATCTGGTTCTCGTTGACTCTCATTCGGGCTGGTTCGAAATCGACCTGCTCCAAAGCCCAACATCCGCTACAGTAATCCAAAAGCTGGTGTGCCATTTTGCCGAACGTGGTGCCCCCACGTGCCTCTTGTCAGGAAACGGCAGTCGTTCACTAGCCAATGTTTTAAAAACTTTGCTCCACGATGGGATTTTCGCCATGTCACCAGCAGTCCCGAATTCCTACAATCAAACGGACTTGCAGAATGGGCTGTCCGGATCGCCAAGCAATTGATGGAGCGCTCACACCTTGCTAAATTTGATATCTACCTGGACCTGCTCAACCTGAGAAACATCGCCCGTGACCCAATACTGGGGTCTCCTGCCCAGCGTCTGATGTCCCGACAGAACCATGCTGCACTGCCTGTGCCCCAACAACTACTGCAGCCACAGGTTTGTTCACTACTTGATGTCCAGAAACAACTCCAACTGAAACGTGATACTCAAAACTTTTTTTAAAAAATATAAGTCCAACAAACCACTTAAACCTCACTCCAGTGGCCAAGTCGTTCACCTTCAAATCAATAAGGGATATGGCCGTTTGGGTTTCATCCACAGTCCCGCAAAAGAGCCACGCTCATACGTGGTGAGTGCAGGCGGAGGGATCTACAGACGCAACCGTCAACATCTTTCCTGTATAGGAACCATGTCCTGTTGTCTCTTATCCTGATACGACACGTCCAATATACCCATCTACTGATGAACCCTCTCTATCCCTCGGGACCTGCAGCTGCAGACCAACCATTGGTTGTGTCTCCAGCTCCCTCACCACCACGCTCGTTGTCCCGCTCTCCTGCCTCGTCGTGTTTGTCCCCAGTGCTCTCGCCGCACGGAACCCTGGCATTCTCACCAGTGAAGGGAGGAGATGCGGATCTGTACCGTACGCAAGCGGGACGGATTTGTAGGCCGCCCCTTCGATAGGGGGACTTTGAACCATCTGTACTTCCCTGTATGTGCTACTAGCATTTCGGTTACATTATTAACCAGTCAACACCAAGTAAAGTGCTTGTACATATATCACTTTATTGTAAATGTTTCACTTTTTTCTTACAAGGAAAGATGTAGATTGATTACTTTACCTACTAACCAATGTAGTGCTTTATTATTAAGTTCTGCCTATTATCACAGCATTCATACAACCCGACATGTGCTGATCGGAGTAACTTGCTGTATGGTGTTGTATACGTTATTCAATAAATACTGTTATACCAGATCTGTGAGTATGTGTGATTTACTCAACATGCGCAAAGCATGATTAGTGATCTTACAGATGACACTAAAGTAGGTGGTATTGTAGAAAGTGAAGATAGTTATCGAAAATTACAGTAGGATCTTCATCTGAATAGTGGGCTGAAGAATGGTTAATTGAATTTAAGGAAGATAGTGAGGTGTATTTTTTTGGGAAGTCAAGCCAGGCCAGGCCTTTCACAGTGATGTCGGACCTTAGTGTTGTAGAGCAGAGGGATCTTGGAATACAGGAACATAGTTCACTGAAAGTGCTGTCACATGTAGTTGGGTGGTAAAGAATGCTTTTGGTACACTGGTCTTATCCTTCGAGTGTAGGAGGCTAAAGGATGATCTTATAGAGGTTTATAAAATTGTGAGAATTGATAGGGTGAACGCGATCTCTTATTCTGGGTAGGAGAATCAAGAACAAGAAGAAGCTGCGGTTGCAGCTCCTAGACTGTGGAGCAGCATCCCTCTTCCCATCAGAACTGCCCCCTCCATCGACTTAAAGTCAAGACTTAAAATTCATCTTTACTCTCAAGCCTTCCTTGACATCTTCTGAGGGAGAGCTGTATGTATTTATATATGTACTAAATTTATGAACCAATGTTGTATAACGTTAGTACCTCCACCAATGTAAAGCACTTTGGTCAACGAGAGTTGTTTTTTAAATGTGCTATAGAAATAAAAGTGACTTGACGACATGGGTTTACGGTGAGAGGGGAACGATTTAATATAACCTGAGGGGGCACCTTTTTCACTCAGTGGGTGGTGGGTATATGGAATGAGCTGCCAGAGGAGGTAATTGAGGCAGATACAATAACATTGTAAAGACACCAGGACAGGTACATGGATAGGAAAGGTGTAGCAGGATATAGGCCAACTGCAAGAAAATGAGACCAGCTAAGGTGGGAAATCATGGCTGGCATGGGGGACTTCGGCTGAAGGATCTGTATCTGAGCTGTATGACTGATTCTAAATAGTCATTGATTCTGTTGTGAATGTTTAATGAATCCTGTTTGAATATTTAAGTCTTGCTATGTGCCAACATGGACTGCTTTACCTGTAGAGTTGTTTGGTCCATCCCCAAATAGCTGACATTTTTTGAAACTTTTTGTTAAAACAATTAAGATCTTTTACTTTCACAGATGGGTGGAGTTGAAATACAACTCAGCTGGGATGTCATTGAATCTTGAACCCAATTTGGATGTGGGGATAGGGTGTGGTGCTTAAATGACTTATGTATGTTCTGTGTAGTTGCTCCATGTATACTTCCACTTGGATTAATTGTCCAGCAAAATTCTAGATTTTCTAAAGTTCTGATTTAAAGAGATTTCACCCTCTACCTTTTACCTACTTGTGTCTAGTCTTCCTGCTTTAATCAATCATCCTAACAAGATTTAAAAATGTTGCACTTCATAAATCATAACGTCATTGCCTATAAAACCTCAAGTATTTGAAAATCTATAATCTTCTATGTTGAATCAGTTTAGTTGGTGGGTAGCATGGGGAAGGGGAGAGAAAGATTGGTTTAAAACTGCCAAAAGCGGGTTTGTGAATGTGTTACGGTTGTTGTAAGTAAAAGACTTATTGAAATTTGACAATTTCATCCCCGATGTTACACTAAATGACCTGATCTTGATGTTATTCAAATTGCCAAGTGTTGCAACAGCACGTTTTGCTGGATGCTTCTGCCAAGAACTTTTGGTAGAAATTTAATTTGATCTCATTTTTTGTGGGAAAAGCAAAAGCTGTTGGCAGGGCAGTTGAAGCGAATGAGATTCCAAAACGGAGCTGGTGATTTGTCTCTAGCTGAAGAGGAAATTAAACTGAAGAGAGAAATGTTGGCCACTTATAAAATTTTAAGCACTTTGTTGGAAGTTGAATCCCCTGCCCCATAAATTCTAGTATTGGAATTGAGCTATAATGAGACTTGGGTCCATGCACTGATGCACTCCTCCAATCTCCTAATGGAGGAAGGAGGTAACATGAGCTGTGGTAAAATTTTGTTCATTTAGCAAGGTGTTTTATTCTATAGTCGCAATTATTTTTCTTTACTAGAAAGCCTTGCTTAGTGACAGCCCTTTTAATTCATTGGCTGAATAAGGGTGTTTTGGGCAAGATTGACATTATGTATACTCATGCTGATCTTTTTTATCAAAGGATGCCATAGATGTCAACAGGGCAATAATCAAAACTTAAGATTTCATTGGACTTAAGATTTACTGAGTTTTATCACCCTGTCCGATGAATGCTATTTGTGTTAATTGATCCACAACTTGCCTAAAGAATAAGCTTCCTATGTCAGGTCCTTAATTGTACATCTGTGTGACTGAAGGAGGCCATTTATCTTGTCTATTCTGGACCAGCCCTCAAGTCACGCCCATCACTTCCATTTTCCCATTTGTTCTCCTGCATTCGATTCTCTCATGCCCACCTATATATTACCATACTCGGGAAAATATTGCCTCCCATTAAGATCCTATTAAATCTTGTCTGAAGTTCTGAAATTCAGTGTATTTAGTCGCATAACAAGACTAATTGTCTCTTGTCTTTTACCACTTTTACAATAAACTTGTCCTCTTGAGTTAAATGATGTAGGGGGTGCTGAAGGAATGCTATTGATGATCATCTCCCTCCCCCCTAATTGCCTCTTTTTAAACTGCTTGTTTTTGACATTTCCATAAGTTTACCTTTCTCAGTGAAGACCAATGGACAAAGCAATACAATTACTTTTTAATACATCTGGACACTAAGACCTATACCTTGAGTGAAAAGTAATTTTGTACAGAGCCAGTTGCATTTTGGTCTTCATAACTTTTATTTAGGGTGTATCCTGGCTACTTTTTCTTCAACAAACTTAATGTCTATGCAGTAGAACATAGAACACTACAACGCTGGAATGAGCCCTTTGGCCCACAATGTCTGCCAGACATGATGCCATGTTAATCTTGTCGTCTCTGCATACATGTGATCAATATCCCTGCATTCACTGCATATCCATGAGCCTATCACCTGACCTGAAACATCACCTATCCATGTTCTCCAGGGATGCTGTTCTTTAGTATCTTGTCAGTTTCTTTGTTGAACTAAATTAAGGCGCATGTTGCAATCAAAAGCGCGTGAACAATGGGTTGGGAAGAAAGCCAAACTGTAAGAAAGAGGACTGCTGAGTTACTCCACTATCTCTGTAAGCCAGCAACTGCATTTCCTCCTTTTTACATTCTGTCTATGTATAAACCTCTTAAAAATCACTATCCTATCTGCTTCCGCCTCCACCCCAGGCAATACATTTCAGACACCCACCATTCTGCATATGAAAAAGAACTTGCCCCACGTACTTCCTTTAACTTTCCACTCTGTGCTTGTATCTAATGTCATCTAATCCATGCTGTATCCTGGTACAGCCAAGGATCCTGGTTGAAGAGAACCCTCTACAATACCTCCACATCCTTACTTTACAGAACTGCGCACAATACTCCAAATGCAGACTAACATAATCGGGTCATTGGGTGGTGCTGCGTGTGGCAGCCTCGCCAGCAGCGTGTTGGTCATTTAGACTTTTTGTTTTTTTCACTATATCTAAATATGTGTTAATGTTTCTGGGTATGTTTTTATGTGGGGGGGTGGGCACCGTTTCCAGTCACCTACCTCTGTGGAGATGCAACTTTCTCCTAGTCGCATTTTCGCCTCCCCCAGCCTAACAACTGGGATTGTTGCGGTCTTTTCCGGAGACGGCCCAGAGCTTCAGCAGCAGGCACGGCATGGACTTCCATCGCGGAGCCTGCAAAAGGGCTCTGACCGCCGGCCTGCTGACTTTAACATCGTGAAGCCGCAGTCTGCGGAGCTTCTACCCGCAGGCGTGGTGTGGACTTATCATCCCGGAGACGGGGATCACCAGAGAAGAACTCCGACCGCTGGCCTACATGCGGCCTATAACATCAAGAAGCCGCGGTATCCAGTAAGAAAGTGGCCGATTCGGGCACTCCAAGCTCCAGTGTGTTTCATCCATTCCGATGTCGGAGTTTCGATCATCCCGACGAGAGACCCTGCACATTTGCGGCGACTACGGAGGGTCAAGGCCCCATACACGTGTGAACAAAAGGAGGGAGACTGACTGAACTTTATTGCCTTCCATCACAGTTCAATCATTCTTTTAACTGTGTTCTTTTAATTGTATGGCTGCATTGTAACTCAAACATCACTGTACCCTAATTGGTGCATGTGACAATAAATGTGAATTTGAATTTAATCAAAATTTTATAAAGCTGCAACATGCATTCCTGATTCTAGTACTCAATGCCCTGACAAAGCATTGCTTTGGTGAGTGTTTTGTTTTTGCAGCTTGCCACCTTGGTTTTGCAATGTTACCTGATTGCTGTTATCTGAACGTTAACACTTGTGACTACCTTCTGTGCCATCACAATTTAAGATCCAAATTTGGCTTGGTGCTGAACATAGTCATCGTTAAGTGTATTTAATACAAATCACATTTTAATCATCAGACATGGTTTTCTCTGAACTTGTGCATCCTGGTCATTGAACTAAGTTGAACTAACTTATTATGCTAATTAATAATCATCCCTTTCATTGTACAGAAGAATTAAGTATGCTTGAGTTTTGTGAGTTGTGGAATATAACAATAACTTGGGTGATATGACTAAAGTATGTTAATGTTTTGTAGTTTGATATTAGCTGTATTAGGGTTATCATGTGCAGATAAAGCTTTAAATTAGTAACACTGTTTACTCTTGCTCTCTGATTTCATATAAAACATCAGTTTTCCCTGTGGAAATGTTTTTGTAGACACAAGTTCATTATGCATTTAATTGTGCAATGTTCTTTCTGTACAATTTTCTAATGTTTCTTTTCTTTTTCTTTCAGTCTTGGTCTTTGTAATGGGAAAAGAAGGGACCCATGGAGGAATCTTGAATAAGAAGGCATACGCAATGGCAAAATACTTGAGAGAAACTGGGTTCTAGTTGTCCAGGATTGCTATTCAGTAGTTTCAAAAAAATTGCTATTAAAGTTTCCTTTAGCAGTCACCTACTCTTTCATGTTGAAGTTACGGAAAGTTTAATAGCAATGCAGGGTTTGGGGGGGTATGAGCCCATGTCTCCTTTGTATCCCTGTATTGGTGGGGAAAGTTTAAAAATTTAATTTTTTCCCTTATGTACTCCAGCATTGGTTGTGGTCATGGGGAAGGAAATTGTCCATGGAAGGGTAGTCAACAAGAAAGCATTTACCATGGCTACATACCTGAGGAATTCTGGATACTAAGCAGCCTCGCCCCATCCACCTAGCAACTCATTCTCACACCTTGCCATCACACACCTTGCCAGCAGTGCTACCAGACCAGTTGGTTAGAATTTTTTTAATTTATCCATTTGATTTCCTTGCCCCTTGCCACTTGATTGTAATAACATTGTAGCTGGAATGGAAAGTAAATCCCCTGTTTTGGCACCATTAGCACAATAACTAAATGGTGATATGCATGTTATTACTTTTGATATTGTTGCAAACAATTGGGCTGACTTGCTGAGCCTGGGCATTGCTTTGTTTTAGCATTTAGAAACTTTATTGGCATCTAAAGTCACCAAACCAGGTTCTGATTATACACTATCTCCCTTCCCGTGCCCATTTGAAATACTTGGTGAAAATAAATGAAAAGGTGCTGGTTGTACAATCTTAAATTTAAGTGTTGCTGAGCCAACACATTCAGCAGTTGCGTAGCTTTGAGCCTTTTTGTTTGAGCATGTTGGAAGAGAGAGTGCATGCATATTTTGTTTGCCATAATGTTCCTGACCTAGATTATATACTTTCCTTGTAAGTTCATTGCTCATTGACATTGCTGAAGCACCTGGATTTTTTTTCAGTTTCAAAACCTGTTTACATCTGTGGATAACTTTACAGAAGCTTTGCAGGTGCACTCTTTCATATAAACTAGTATTACATTTTTTTTGCATCTTGGCCACATGGGATGTGATTACAAAATTGCTCTTGGGATGTGCAAATTTATCCCAGGGACATACCACAATTCTGACTGATCAGTTTAATCTCCAGGAACATTCCATCTTTGCAAAAGCTCAGACACTTAAATGTTGTTTTGCCAGCTCCTTTAATGCGAGTTTAACTTTTAAAATAAAGGTTGCCACTTTGGACAATAAGTATCCCAATATAACTATCACAATGTGTCCAGTTTTGAGTGCTCCATAGGACCAATTACCTTGCAGCTTGGGGGATTGTAAAAGGACTGTCTGCTGTAAAATGATGCAAAGGACCACTGCCACCCCTCAATACTCTATTGGCAATTTAGATAAAGATATTATAGCATATCCATGAATGTTGATTTGAAGGTAAAATGCTTTTGTTAGTATCTGATGAAGGGTGGCAGTCTCCTATATAGAAATCAAACTGTTGAAAATCTTTCAAATCAAGTGAATTGATGCATTAGACCTGGTAAGCTTGTGCTGCAGAAGGAAACTCTGGAAGAATTGACTTGTGCTCCCTTGTTTTGAAATCTGTGGAAATGTCTGTTTTGAGCACGGTACTAACTTATGTTCAGTTCAAACAACTACAAAATTTCTGTATTCACATATGAATAAAATGGGAGATGGTATTGGTTGGAATAATCACACTTGGCTGTCTTGTGAAATTATTTTGCAAATGTTTGTGTATCCTGTGCCATACATACTGCATAGAGATTTGCTGTTGTGAGATGGATTTTAACTGCCGCTGCAAGGCTATCATTTGAACAGCACTTCCTTAGGGGCGTTACTCTAGCATATACTCAATGTTCAGGCCTTGTGAAATATGTACAGATTTTAAAAATTCTTGTTGCTGACTTGTCCATTTTCTTTCCCTGCACTTTTCTTACATCTGGGATACAGTCTAACTCATCTGATTTTAAAATGCATTTACAGAATGCCATAAATGTTAAACCACCTTGTTTACAGACAGATGAAATAAATTTATTCCAACCAGATGTCGGCTGTTTGTTTTTGTATGGACTGGGGTATATATAGTTTTTTTTCCTTGTGGGATATGAAAATATAATTAGTCATATCATACACTGTATGTCCTCGTTGCTATTAACTGAAAGTGTGAACTCAAAGTTAGTCATGAAGTTCCCATACACCTAATTTTGTTGGTGTATTTATAGATCTGCACCACAGTCACAGAACAATGGAGCAGGATGGGATCATGTTTCTGGGTAGTTAATGGTATTAAGTAAGGCTGATTGCTATCCTGGGTGGTGTGCTGTTGGGATGGAGTTGAGCAATGCTTATCTAGGTACATCTACTGGGCATATTATGGAAAATATTAGATGATTGGAAAGCCTCATGAGAGCTGGGAAGTCGATTACTTATCACATGATATAAATAGAAGTGTTTGAATTGCCCTGATAAGTTAGCCACAGGGTAGCTTCCTTCTCCCTCTCTCCCCATTCACTTTTCCCTAAAGGATGTTGGTGGAAGGGTGAAGTGATCGAAATGGCAAAATAGTGGGTCTGTGTATTGATGCTCACTGCCAAGCACTTGAATGGCATGAATGTACAGTGCTCTCCATAATGTTCAGCACAAAGACCCATCATTTATTTATTTGCCTCTGTATTCCTCAATTTGACATTTGTAATAGAAAAAAAAAATCACACTATGTTACAGTGCACATTGTCAGTGTATTTCTACACATTTTGGTTTAATCGTGTAGAAACAAGCTGTATTTATACATAGTTGCCCCCCCCCCCCATATTTCTGGGCACCATAATGTTTGGGATACATGGCTTCACAGACATTTGTAATTGCTCAAGTGTTTAATTGCCTCCTTAATGCAGGTATAAGAGCTCAGCACCTAGTCTTTCCTCCAGTATTTCCATCACATTTGGAAACTTTTATTGCTGTTTATTGAGATGAGGACCAAAGTTGTGCATATGACAGTCAAAGAAGCCATTATGAGACCTAGAAACAAGAATAAAACTGTTGGAGACATCAGCAAAACCTGAAGCTTACCAAAATCTACTGTTTGGAACATCATTATGAAGAAGGAGAGCCCTGGTGAGCTTACTAATTGCAAAGGGACTGGCAGTCAAAGGAAGACCTCCTCAGCTGATGACAGAATACTTCTCTCTCTAATAAAGAGAAATCCCTAAACACCTATCCAACAGACCAGAAACACACTTCAGGTGTCGGGTGTGGATTTGTCAATGACCACTGTCCGCAGAAGACTTCATGAACAGAAATACAGAGGCTACACTGCAAGATGCAAACCACTTGTCAGCCATAAAAATAGGATGGCTGGATTACAGTTTGCCAAGAAGTCCTTAAAAGACCAACTACATTCTGAAAAAAGATCTTGTGGACAGATGAGATGAAGATTAACTTATATCAGAGTGATGCAAGAGCAAAGTATGGAGGAGAGAAGGAACTGCCCAAGATCCAAAGCATACCACCTCATCCGTGGAACACAGTGGTGGGGTGTTATGGCTGGGCATGTATGGCTGCTGAAGGTACTGGCTCGCATCTTCATTGATGATACAACTGCAGATGGTGGTGGCATAATGAATTCTGAAGTGTATAGAGGCATCCTATCTGCTCGTTCAAACAAATGCCTCAAAACATTGGCAGGCGGTTCATTCGACAGCAAGACAATGATCCCAAACATACTGCTAAAGCAACGCAAGAAGTTTATCAAAGCTAAAAAAACTAAATTCTTGAGTGGCCAAGTCAATCACCTGATCTGAACCCAATTAGGCATGCCTTTTATATGTTGAGCAAACTGAAGGGGACTAGCCCCTGTAGCGGCAGATTTTTATAGCGTTCAAGAGATTACTCCCTCTAGCCGCTAAATGGACTACATGGTTAAGGGGAATGTCTTTGTACGCATACAAGCTTTTCATCAACAATAAAGAATGTATTAATCATAGGACCGTTTTGAAGATTTATCTGTGAAGAAGCTTGGAAGGGACCTTCAAGACGCCCTAAAATACATCATAAATCCCACCCACAATATATTGGGCAGTCTAAAATTTAAAGACACATGCCATCATTAATGACACACAAAACAAGCCAAATGGCCACTACAAACCGGCCCCTAATTGTTCCGAGTATATAACGAGGCAATTATTAATAAACATCAAAAAAGTAGCAATGAAGGCTTAACATATATCAAAAACAAAAAATTGGGGAATTTGAACCCCGTCAGCGAATTGAACCGCAGTCTCCCGTGTGACAGGCAGGGATGCTAACCACTATTCTAACGAGGAAAAAATAGCATGCACTATATATCCACAATCTGAATTCTTCATCGACTCTTTTATCTTCACTTTCGCCTTCTAGAAGCAAACATAACTTGATTGTTAATCTTATTAAAAACACTGGTTTTAGTTTAATGTCGTACCGTGCACACCAAACCCTTAAAATCAGGCATGATACCCAATATATAGTCCAAATCATAACAGTCCAAAGCTTTGATAGTATGAAACGTCTTCATTCCGATCAACTCATGGATGTGTTGTAACAGCAATGTTGAAGTGTGAAAATCCTTCACAAGAATAACAGGATTTTTAGCAATAAAGTTCACCGTTAGGTTTGATTTAATTCTCGAATCATTAGCAGAGATTTCAAATCCCAGCTCAAGCTTTGGCCAATCTGTCAAGCTTGCAGAGAGATTTTAGTTCATTGATTCATCTCTTCTCGCTTAAGAAGCGGTTCGCTGTCAGTTCTCCGGAAACTTCATCTGCAGGATTTTCTTTTGTGTTAACATATTTCAGTTGTACAACATTCTGGGTACGTTGCTCTGCCATGCACCGATTATTCAGCAGATTAACACTTTCTGTTTGAAAGGTAAGTCCAGACATTAGTGTCCGTCAATCTCAAGTCAAGTCAAAAGAGTTTATTGTCATGTGTCCCTGACAGGACAATGAAAATCTTTCTTTGCATAGCACAACAGAACATAGAAGGCATTGACTACAATTCTATACATAAATACACCCATGAATTAATAAATTAATAAAGTGCAAATAACAGATGGAGGGATATTAATGTTCAGAGTTCCGAGCCAGGTTTAATAGCCTGATGGCTGTGGGGAAGTAGCTATTCCTAAACCGGGTTGTTGCAGTCTTCAGGCTCCTGTACCTTCTACCCGAAGGTAGCAGGGAGATGAGTGTGTGGCCAGGGTGGTGTGGGTCCTTGATGATGCTGCCAGCCTTTTTGAGGCAGCGACTGTGATAAATCCCCTCGATGGAAGGAAGGTCAGAGCCGATGACGGACTGGGCAGTGTTTACTACTTTTTGTAGTCTTTTCCTCTCCAGGGCGCTCAAGTTGCCGAACCAAGCCACGATGCAACCAATCAGCAAGCTCTCTACTGTACACCTGTAGAAGTTAGAGAGAGTTCTCCTTGACAGACCAACTCTCCGTAATCTCAGGAAGTAGAGGCGCTGATCAATCTTTACTGAGTAGTTCATAATATCCCTGAACTTCAACTCTTCATTCGACATCTCTTCAGATTCCTTGTCAGTACTTTAATTGAAGTCATGATTTTATGGCTTCGTCACCGGCTTTTCTAATTTATCTTCAGCAATGGTAGGATAGTTCTTCTGATTCTCATTTTCGTTGTTCCTTTTCAAGGAGCCATAGATAACCCATCTAAGTCGTGTTTTTGTAGCATAGACGGTCTATCACCTTGGCTCCTAACAATCTGTATAGGTTCCAATGCTTTCAAAACATTTGTTCCAATAAGTAGATCAACACTAGAATTTATTTCAGATATCTCGACATCCTTCAGGTAAGGCCATTGTTTCAAGTCTTCATGTTTTGGCATATTTTGACGAACAACAGGCATGGATCCATGTGTAAACACTTCAGACATTGGTATAAAATGATTTTCATCCAAACTGGATATCTCCACACTCATAATGTAATGACTCCTGGTCTCTTTATCTTTAGTCGTGCTATGTAATCGAATCTTAGTCTCAATCCCTGTAATGTTCACCCTTCTCGTCGGGTTTTCTGAGCAAAACGAAGTTGAACTTACATGATCCAGAAAAGCAAATGTTTGCAACACTTGCTATTCCTTACCTGTACTGGTAAGATGGAAAAAATTACAAGCTTCCACCGCGGCCCCACTATGAGCAGTTGCTTGAGGTGAGGTGATAGCATCTCTAGCAGTCTGCTTCTTCTGTTCCCTTTGCTCCGGTGCATCTTCTGTTTGCTCTAATAGCTCTTCATCTATGTGAAGTGCTTCAGGATGATATTGCCTGCACTTATAACAAATTATAGGACTCTTACAGTCTCTCACCATATGTCCTTTTTTCAAACATCCAAAACAGATTCCCTTCTCTTTCAAGAAATCCATGTTTCCTTCATATTCTTTCATCTTGAATCTTCGCCACCATAAGATGGTTTGTTATGTTTTGTTTGTTATGCGATGAAGTTGGTCACACCATAAGATGGTGTGACCAACTTCACCACATAACAAACAAAATACTATTTGCTTGCTAGTAGATACATTTCCTTTCATTCTATCAGTCTTTTCCACAGGGCTGGTTGTGATAGCAAAACTACTTCTCATAGGTTCTGATATTTCTTCAGTTTTGGTAAAGGTAGAACCTTTGTTAGTTGCAATTGATTTATAATCTTCAATAGTCCCATAGTGTGGCTATAACATATACCGTACTTCCCTTTCTAAGAATTGCACCAGGTCTGGTAGCCTGGCTACTTGCTTCCTTTCATCCATTATTCCACCTGCTTCATATCTCCACCTTTCTCTCATTCTTCTGGGCAACTTGCTAATGATGATTCTAGTATTACTCGCAAGATTCATTTCCTCCATGTGGCCAAGATTTCTCATCGAGTTGCAACAACCTCTCAGAAATATTGCATATTTACTCAATGCCTTCCCATCTTCTGGTTTGATTTCTTTCCAAGCATTGTGCCTCCTCTATGTATGCATTAGCAATCCTCTGTTCATTGCCAAAATGTTTTAGTAATTTTCTCGCCTTTTTATAGCCATGGCTGCCTGGTTCAATTTGACAACTTTCTACCAGCAACTGAACATCTTCACTTATGTACTTCACTAGAAATCATAAGCATTCCTTTTCATCCATTACTCTAATTTCTAATACTTCTTCTACCCTTACAAAAGCTTCAAACCGCAAAGGATCTCCATCATACGTAGGAATTTCTGCTGGTGGTGAAATGAGATAGGTATTTTGTGGAGCTATGAATTCAGCTTGACTTTTTACCAATGCCAATAATCCATCCTGATAACCTTGGCTTTGCTCCACCTGTTGATAAACAGGCCTCTGTGACTCAAATTGGCTTTCTCGAGCCTGTGCATCAGGCCTTGGAAAAGCGTGGTCCGCTATTGGTTTGTCTTGAGCATCCACAGACGCTCCGTTAATAGTTTGTTTCAATCTAGCACCCATTTGCTGAGATGAAGTTTCACCCATCTTCCTCCGTTCCAATGGGTGTTCAAAGCCATGAAATCCGGTGGACCTCGATTGTGGAATTGATCCAACAGCTGACTCACTTGGAGCAGTTTTTTCTCTTGTTCCAGAGCTCATCGTCTTCGATGATCTAGAGCTGCATCTTAAATCTTTACATCCCAGTATCTCTTTCTTAGATTTGGCCACATCCATTTTTGTGTCTAGGTCCGGTTCCTTTCGTCGCCTAATCTCTTCTATTCTTCCCGTCGTCTCATCTCTTCTTCTCGTCTTGTCTCTTCTTCTTCTTGCTCAATCTTACGTTTCATCTTCAAGGCATCCGCTTCTATTGAGAGAGCGGCTAGATCAGCTTCAACTCCCAATCGAGCAGAAGCTCTTGATACCGAACTGCCTGTAGAACCAGATTTATGTCTTGAACCTCATGAAGATACTTTTGAGATATTATCTTGTGATGTAATTTCATCTTCCATTCTGGCACCTTGTTGCTTCGCACTTCCATCTACTAAGCTCGTAAGTTGTGGTATAATTTCAGATAACCATTCCTCTGCCTCATCCATGGAACCATTGAGTATCTTCCCACCACTGGGTATGTCTTCTGCGTTCTTCCCAAGATGGCTGTGAACACGGCAGCACATTTTGTTTCTTTCCAACCTCTTTGCAGAGGTTCCATAGTTGGCTCATATTAGATTTAACTTTGCTCGCATTCTGTACTGATTCCATTTGTTTCTTCTGTTTCTCAATTAATCTGGTAACGTGTTTCCATAATTTGTTTATCTCCTCGGTTTCTTTCAAGTAGGCAACATGTGTATTATCTGTTTCTTCTCAATACATGAGTTCTCTGTAGCTTTCAATTGACTCGTTAACCTGTTCCTATATAGAGTTTTCCTCAGGCACTGGTCCTTCTTCATCTTCTGGCTCCGTGATTTTAAAGAGGTCTTGGCAGATCGCCAATTCTTTCAATTGAACGAACAAAGTCTTCTCTGAATTCTGCTCCAACTTTGTGCAAACATCGAGTGGCTATTTTGAAAACAATTTCCTCAAAACAATAACAAACTGATATTGTAGACAACATCTCTCAAACATCCATGGGCTTAAAGATGACGATAGTTTGAAAGGAATGCATGTTATGAAGTTCAAAACAATCCAAGGTCATACTGCCTTGAATCTCCAAACAGTGGAAAAACACTATCTGGTTCTTCTTACAGAAACGCTTAAAATTAAAGCTTTTCAGCTTAAAAATTCAAAGAATAATAGTCAATTTTACTCGCAATTTCTGTGATTATGTCTTTAGATAAGTCTCGTCGCTGTCAATGGACCTCAAGGCCTTCTCTGGCCGAGATCTATTGTCTTCAGTTCCTCAACTGGAACTGGTATTCTGGCCAAAAAAGATCTTAGCCAAATCTTCTATCCCACTCTCGGGACTGGTATTCATTACCCTGGTCGGAGGTATCCTTTGACTTAATGTAGCGGCAGATTTTTATATCGTGCAAGAGATTACTCCCTCTAGCCGCTAAATGGACTACATGGTTAAGGGGAATGCCTTTGTACGCATTCAAGCTCTCTGTCGGGGACCTTCAGAGCTTCTTCACAGATAAATCTTCAAAACACAGTCCTTTGATCAATAATTCTTTATTGTTGATGAAAAACAATATGGTACATCAGGGATCGAAATTAGCGGTTGCCTGGGTGCCAATGACCACTCAAAGTTCCGCCAGGCAACCTAAATGCCGAGCCATTTTCCCCGGCTTGGCACTGCTGTAGTGAGGGGCTAAGATACTAGGTGCGGGGTGACGAAGGATCAGAGTGAATAATGGGCCCCGCACAGCAGCATCAGCAGCAGCGGCTGCGACAGCAGCTCCACCTCCTCCTCCCACACCCCGCCCACCCTGATAGCGGCCGCTGCTTGCAAATCCGCTAACGGCGATAACCCCCTTCAAAACAAACCCTCTCGCAGCCGAGGCTGGGAGGAGGGAGGGAGATGGAGGCCTCCTTCCACCTTCTGAAGCAGCTGCACCAAAGATCCTATAGCTATAGGATCTTTGAGCTGCACGGCTTGGCCCCGCACCTTGCTGTTGGCTGGCGGAGGAGAGGAGGCGGTGGTGAGGAGTTCCCAACCTCCTCCCACTTTGGCGCCGGCACTTGGCGGTGGACAGGGACGGCCAAGGCAGCGGGGCGATGTTGTCCGAGGAACACTGATCTCTCTCTCCCTCTCTCCTCTCCCCTCTCTCCTCTCTCCTCTCCTCTCTCCTCCCCCCCCTCCCCCCCTCTTATCCAGGGACCCCTCCTCTCCATCCCACACTGATCCCCATTCCCGCCTCTATTCAGTCCTTACTGACGTCCCCTATGCTCCACTCCCCATCTACCGCCCCCCCCCCCCCAATCCATTCATCCTGCGCTGATCACCCTATCCACCTCGCATTGATTCTCCTGCCACCCCCCCCCCCCATCCATCCTACAGTGGTCCCCCAGTTCACCCTGTACTGACCCCACTTCCCATCCATCCTGCAATGCTCCCCCATCCATCCTGTACTGCTCCCCCATCCATCCTGTACTGATTTCCCATTCATCCTGTACTGACCCACCCTCCATTTATCCTGCACCGACCCTCCCCATCCATCCTGTAGTGATTTCCCCATTCATCTTTTATTGATCGCCCTCATTCATCCAGTACTGATCCCCCATTCATCTTTTACTGAACCCTCCATTCATCCTGTACTGACCCCCCCCCCCCACGCATTCATCCTGTACTGAACGTCCCATTCATCCTGCGCTGATCCCCCACCCTCATCTATCCAGTACTGATTCCCCCCATTCATCCTGTACTGACACCCCCCCCATATATCCTGTAGTGATCCACCCATTCAACACCACTGACATGCCCGTGCTCTCCCCTCACAATTTTACATACTCCAACCATCACGTACTAATTCACCTGCCTCAATCCACCCATTCCGCACCGATGGCCTTCTCAACCCCCCCCCACCACCACCATCTATCCACCCCGCACTGATTTACACACACCCCCCCCCCCGACCCTATTGTGCTGGAAATGTCTTCAGAGCGAACATTGACTATGTTTGATAACAGAATGTAATCAAATGTGTTTTCATTCCCAATGTTATTATTTGTTTTAGTCCATAAAGATGGATTAATTAAATTGTGAACACGTGAAATATTAAAACCGCAGTGTTCGATTGTCACTGCTGCCATTGACACGTTATTACAGAATTCATTTTAACAGCAAAGCAATGCTCTTAATATGGAGTATCAGTACTGTGGTTATTTAATGAGCAACATTCACAACTATACGTTGGACTTATCCAGGTTTTACTTCCACAGTCGGTCATATACATTACAAATTTGGTCAGGAGATATTTCAGTTGAAACTTTAACATTAATTCTGAAGTGGGAATGATGGAAACAGCGTTTATCAATAATTATTTTTTTAATATTTGGTGCGTACAAACTGGGTTCACATTGCTGTTCACAACACGTACATCTAATCTGAATGGCTGGTAATGTGGCGTTTTGGCACCTTTAAACATATTACCAAAAGACCATTTACTGCAGTTATGTCCTTTGGCCATCTCTTGTCAGTTAGTGTAATGTTTAACCTGTCAGATAGGTATAGTCGGTTTTAACAGCTATTATCATAAAATGCCTTTAGAAATTTCCATGCAACCTGTATATTTTGTTATGGATAAATTATGTGGGAAACGAGAGTGTTTCTGTGCCAATAGCAATAACGACCCATGCTATGGCCATGTCATGGTAATTTTCCATCCTTTACAGAAAACATGCTTGCATCAATCTGTAGTGTGCATGGTTAAGCATATATGTTACCATGGTCCAGGATTTATTGACACAAGTTGATCATACGCTGAATAATCCAACCACATTTTTGTTTGGAAGTGGAGAGAACTAATAGAAATTGCATTAATTGCAATGTGTAAAAAGAGTTGAGATATTGTATTATAATTTTGCTGCATGTCATTGTGGTATATATCATGGCTTAATTGGTGAATATGTTTAATTTGTGACTTTATTTGAGCAGAAATAATATGTGAATGCTTCATTGAGCATAATTCCGATTGGTAACTACGCACTTCGTCCAAGCACATTATCGCATATTGCAAACCGTCTTAAATGACCATCTAAACTGTCATTTGGCAACCTAAAAAGCTGCCTAGGTTGCCTGGCTGGCAACAGGGAAAAAAAGTTAATTGAGAGCTCTGTATAACATCCAAACTTCTTCCGACTCGTACACTGTAATCTTCATTGAACTCCAGCTTATCGCTTTAAAGGTTAGAAAACTCCCCGTGTCTCCATTACACTTCGCATGATCAAAGGGTAAACCTTCCCCATGCTCATCCAAAACTAAACTAAAAACTATGCTTCTGCGCAAGAAACTAAGCTCCAAACACGCCCTAAAATACGTCATAAATCCCACCCACAATATAACGGGCAGTCTAAAATTTAACAACACACGCCATCATTACTGACACACAAAACAAGCCAAAATAGCCACTACTGCCCCCAAAACGAGCATAAGCTAAAGATGGCTGCAATACAGGCCTGGCTGACCATCACCAGAGGTAACCCAGCAACTAGTGATGTCCATGAATCGCAGCCTTCAAGCAGTCATTGCATGCAAAGGATATGCAACAAAATACTAAACATGACTACTTTCATTTTGATGAAATCGGGGGACTGTACAAACACTGCTGTAATTTCTACATGGTGAAACAAATAAAAATAGCCTTTAATAAAATCAGAATGTGCACTTTAAGCACATGTGATGTTTTTATGTTACAAATCTCAAATTGTGAAGTACAGAGGCAAATGAATAAATGATGCGTCTGTGTCCCAAACATTATGGAGGACATTGTAGGTGCCACTTGCCCATGTTTTGAATGCTTTCTAGACATTGCTTCATGATTACATGGAGTGCTGCACTGATCGCAAATGGAATTAAATAATGTGGATGAGATCACCTCGGACCACCAATAGAAGATTATTGAATTAGCAGGAGGCACTTGGGGAAATGGATACTGAAGACCCCATGTCACAATGACCTAGGGCTAAGTTGGTTGTCCTTCCACCAATCACAAAATATTTTTGTGTTGGGTATGATTAATCAACTGAGATAATTTTCCAATTACCCCACCTTCCTGTTTCCAATAGATTCATAATGTCACTCTGGATAATCCAGGAAACTAAGGGTGCTTGTCTGTACGAAGTTTGTACGTTCTCACCGTGACCTGCATGGGTTTTCTAATTGGATCTCCAGTTGCCTCCCACACTTCAAAGATGTACAGGTTTGTAGGTTAATTAGCTTGTATAATTACACAAATTGTCCCTAGTGTGTGCAGGATAGTGCAAGTGTGCGGGGATTGTTGGTCGTCACTATTGGAGAGGATCCTTAGGTTTAGGATTTAAATACATTTGGAAGAGAATGAGTTCATTAGTGTTAGTCTGCTTGGCTTTGTATGCAATAGGTTATGTTACACTAAAGTGATTTTTAATAGATGACAGAGGTGATTTAAGGATAGGACAGTGGGTGTTGTCTACATGGACTTTAGTAAGGCTTGTGACAAGGTCCCCCATGATGGTCTAGATTAAGGCTTGGTAGTTTGGATTCAGCAAGTAATTTAAGTAACTGGTATATTTTGTACATGGTACATATGGTAGTCACTGCTGATATGATTAGAACATTTGGGGTAATTGATGGATGGTGGTAAAGGATACATTTTAATATTAAATAGTCACCCCTCTTCTCCCCCTGCCTGAAGTGAGGGAGGCCATTGGATGTTGAGGGGAAGTGGTTAAACACTGACTTGCTAATTGCTCTGTCATGTATATATTTGGCACTCTAGAAAATCCTGGTTGCCTGCAGGAGGCTGCTTCGTGGTCTCTTTCCTGGGAGGGAGATTAAAACGAGAGGGCACAGTTTATGATAAAAGAGGAAAGATTGAAAGGAAACCTGATGAGCATGTTTTTTCTCACACCTGGTGGAATGAGCTGCCGAAGCGATAGACATGGGTGCAATTAAGATGAATAATCTTAAGTACATTTGAATAGACACAGGGCTAATAACAATATAGAGGCACGTAGGCCAAATGCATGCAATTGGGATCAGCATAAATGGGTACCATGATCAGCGTGGACTAGTTGGGCTGTGCTGTAAAATTGAATCTTTAAGCATGAATCAAATTATTCCAGTTACATAGCATTTTAGTAATTCATTTTAAAGATATTGTAACTACTGGTTTGTCCTGCAATGTCTTTATATGAATACGGTTAAACTCTAGAGATGGCAAAATACTTAATTTTTAGCTAAATGTCATTAACTCATTTCATAAATTCCATTGACAAACTGATCCGAGCCAAAGCTGGAGTAATTCTATCAAAGGTAGCAGCTCTGCCAGCTGTGCAAGTGTGCAAGAAGTGAGGGAAGGATCATGCTTCAAGCATGTAATTCTTCCATTACTAACTTGCATAGCTGAGGCAATGTTGCAGGGTGTAGGTTTTATTCCTCATGAAGTTAATTCATTTTAGTATGAAATGGTCTCAGCTACTAATGATACTGAGAGCAAAGCTATTGTGTAAAGTATTTAACCACAGACCATTTATAGTGTGTATCCAAAATAGGATGCAATATCCAAGTATAAATTCAACCAATTTTGCTTTTTGTGCACCATAGTTGGTTATAATGAAGCAAATTATGATCACTGGTCATAATTTGGTGATTACAGCACGATATCTGGGAACAATAGCAGCCACTGTGGAAGGCCAGGCATTGGATTCTGCTTCAATTGAAATGAGCCCTGCTATTCAAGTTATGTTAGAATACATTATTCTGGTAGCAGCTGTACAAAATAGGTAAACTGGTATTAAACTTTGAACATAAATTGAATTGTATTCAAAATTGGAAGTTAAATGCAACATACCAATCTGATGTTTAAATAGCCTGTACTATGTGTTGCATTAATTGTAATATTTATATGCATTGATTAGAATGAGTGTTTATAATGACCAATATTTTGTGACCATTTCAGTGAAAGCAACCAATTCAATGTTGACAATCCCAATTCTTATGCTGTAAGAATCCTAAGCAAAAGTAGAGCAGTTGCAGAGAGTGAGTGGATAAGGTAATATCTATGGAGGGAAATGGAGTCAACCATTTGGGTTGAGACCCTTCATCTGAGAGGTTTCGCTCTAATGGAAGGATGCAGATGGAAAGGGGTAAATTGGTATGTCAGGTGAGGTAGGTAAGGTTGAAGATTGTAAAAGACTGGGAGATGATCACGAGGGAGTAAAAGGAATTGTGGAATCTGATGGGAAAAGGTGAAGAATGGAACAACGTGGTTCAAATAGGAACAGAGAGGGGGTGCAAAATAATTGAATCTGGTTGATTTAGCTTTTTACCCGAGTTTCTATGGCTACTATTTGTTCATTTGACTGAAACCTTAAATCTCAAGTTCCGATCATTTTTAATTCTCTGGGTATTCACTTCTAGCGATTTGAAATGTGCCTACAACTGGATGGCAATATTGCATCATCCCAGGGTAATGTAAAAAAAATGGTTGCACAGAGACAAATTAGAACGGAAGGAATAGAGGAATCTAATAGAAAAAGCCAAGCTTCTGCATTGAGGGTTGTTGAGCAACACGACCAACATGTTGGGAGATCAGACTCAGCGGGTTAGGCAGCATCTCTGGTGAAAAACTATCACATATTTTTCTCCAGAGATAGTGCCTGACCTGCTAAGTTACTCCAGCTTTTTGGGTCTATCATTAAGTATAAGCATCTGCAGTTCCTTCCTACACATGTTGGGAGATCGGAGAGCCTGTAAAAAAGAAATGCCACACCAACCAGTCTGTCAAACATCCTGAAAAGGTGTACTGGAGTGGTTTCTACAGTGTTGATATGTTGCACCCAGTGAACAGAATGAAGAGATTGTCACAATATATCAATGTATTGCAGAAAAGAGTGGTGCTGAAAGTAGTGATGACTTTTCCAGATGGATCTGCGTCACACCAGCAAAACCTTGCACTGTGTCACACAGATGGTGAGCCAACCTTTCCAGCAGAAGGCGGATACATCTTGGACTGATCTGGTAACTCGTCTGACCCGAATCCAATTGAGAATTTGTGGTCAACTGTCAAGGAGCGACTGAAAGGAGAAAAATGTACCATGAGGCAGAAGCTCAGACACCATAGTTCAGCTGTAGAATCGATTGAAAGAAAATCCTCCGTCAGAATCTGCTTGGATTCCATGTCAAATTGTGTCAAAGACTTGATAAAGAACCATTGTGTCCATGCAATGTATTAAAGACATAATGGTGCACTGATAATGAATAAAAGGTCACGGTAGCGTATATTGACTTACATCAGTGTATGCATTCTAGAGATATAGTGCAGCAACAGACCTCTCGCCTCACTGAGTCTGCGCTGACCAGCGATCACTCCATACATCAGCACCATCCTACACACTATGGGTCATTTCAATTTTACTGAAACCAATTAACCTACAAACATGTATACCTTTAGAATGTAGAAGGAAATCAGAGCATCTGGAGAAAACCCATGCAGTCACAAGGAGAATGTACAAACTCTGTATAGACAGCACCTATAGTCAGATGACATTTCGGTTGGAACCCCTCTTCAGGCAGATTGTCAGATACTGCCGGGCCTGCCAAGTTACTCCAACAGGTTGCTTCCATCACTGTTGTAACAATTTGTGATCTGACATATTTTCCAAGTTCATTCTATGTAAATATCTAAGAGGCCTCGGATGAAATCCAGTGTTCACAGATACCAGCCTTCAAAGTCCCTGGTTAACCCATAGCTTTTAAGATAAGATTTCAATTAGATAAGGGAGAATCACTAAACATGCACATATTATTCAGACCACCTACAAGTTAGTTAAGGAAGTTGCCTGCCCCTCGTTCAATCAAATAGATGGGTCGCTTGTGCTGAATGTGGAAAAATAAACACATTATTTCCCTTGAATGGGTTTGTAGTTTTCTTCTTGTAAACAATACGCTTGTGGTCTCTCCTAACAAGATGACATTGTGCAATTGCAGGGCCGTGTGATTGTTCAACCATATTTGTGGACGAGTTATTGAACAGCATTATAGCAGTTGAAACGCTGGTACATTCCTGCAACCGGGGGGGGGGGGGGGGGGGGGGTGGGTGGGGTGTGTGGGGTGTGTGGGGTGTGTGGGGTGTGTGGGGTGTGTGGGGTGTGTGTGTGTGTGTGTGTGTGTGTGTGTGTGTGTGTGTGTGTGTGTGTGTGTGTGTGTGTGTGTGTGCAACAACTAACAGGGCAAGCATTTCAACACACCACTAACTCAAATTCAATATAGCAATAAAACACAAGAATGATCTTTGGAAACATGTCTTTTATTCTATGAAATAATTACAATAATAGCCTCAACTGAAGCCAAATAATAAGTTTGGAGTGTTCTAAATAAAAACATTGTACATGTGTAACATGAGAACATATTAAGAACATGACTTAAATGAACATTACATTTTTACATGAATATTTAAAAATGGCAAAGCAGCTCAAAAGTTAGAAGGAAGTACATTTAATTTGATTCATCCAAAAAATAAAGTGAACCACAAAGGATGCTGATGTAAAAATAAAACAAGATATTTCAGACAGTACCTTTGGCATAGTGTCACTAACATTAAAAAAAAATGGAGCTTCAAATTAAATGCGAGCTGAAATTTGTTTGGATTTAGTTATAAATTTAAGACAGAATTCAATATACAATATTAGAACTATATCCCTTTAGTAACATTTCATCATTGCAAAATACAGTTTCCAAAGAAGATAGTACAAAAATCTTGTACTTGTACTAGTAATATTTAATTGCAGTGAAGCAAGATAAAAAATGTCTAGTCAGATCAACTGATTGTGATGAAAAATAAATTCATGTTTTCTGACATCAGCCTTGAGAGAGATTGGGGATCCATGGGCCATGATAGTAGAACATTATCCATAGAAAATTATTCTTAAACATCTTTACTGGAAAAGGTACTCCTGTGGTTATAAAGCCATATGAGCTCATTAAGTGATCTTTAAGCATGCCATCTTTATTTCATTTAAGTGTTTGCAGCTGTGCTATGATGAAGTAATCTCGTGTTCTCAACATTTGGTGAAAGGGTTCCCCAACAATTTTAAGTGCAGCAAGTTTGGAAATATAAGCATGAGTTGTTATATAGTAAGTGCAAAATAGATTGGAATTGCATTCAGGAACCATTTTGTGCAAGGACAAGCAATGCTATTCCTTCTGAAATTGCAGCAGCTAACAAGTGTCTAAATACGTCAAACGTGTCACCCTTTACAATAACTAAATCCCATCAGGTGAAATAACTGAAGAGCGACCCCAGTCAGACAATGTTAATTTAGAGACGCCTGTTGACCCATCTCAATATATATTGAAAAGCTGAGATGAACTGACTTACAGACTATACAACCACGAGAACGGCACAAACTTCTTCACTGATTATTTCTGGAGTTGATTAGTTCTGTCTGCTGTTCTAACTTTCAAAAGAGATGTCAAGAAAACATTTTTTCTGCAGTTTAAATTGACTTCAGATTGATCAAGTTTCAGCTATGCTTTGACCTAGAAAGCTGAGGGCAATCAAATTCTCATCTGTCCCAGACCCGTTTCCTTTTGGAAATGGAGAAATACAAAAAGATCTTAGAATTTGTATTAGCAATGCAGGGCATAACTTTTAATTTAAAATTGCAAGATTAGAATTTCCCAAGTAACAACCAACATAAAAATGAATGCATTACTGCTGATTTTGGAATTAGATGAAGATCTTGAAAGAAACCTGGCATTGACTTCTCCTAAACGTAATTCAGAGAATGCTACAGGTCTGTACATCAACAGATCTCTGGGCAGCAATGTATTAACAACATTTCAAAGAGAATGAAAATGAGTGGTATACACCCACGGGTTACATTTGAAAACGCTTCTGGGAAGAATGCTCAAATATTTTAGTACGACCTTAATTTTGTGCAACAAGATGTGTTATCGTACCTGGGGTTAAAAAATTATGGACCACATTAATTCACTGAATAGCACGCTGTCACATGCAATCTGATATCTGCACCGTCTCAATGTGGGATTGTTACGTTTCCCCCACTTCCAGAAGAGGATTCAAAAATCATTGAAATAGCATAGATCAGGGGTCGGCAACCTTGTTCTGCATAGGGGCCAGGACACATGATCCCACCCCGGATGGTAGGCATCAAATCACGTGTTCACATAGATCCCGCCCCTTCGAGGACACCACCCGGACCACTGGCCCCTAGTTACGGGCGCTCACGAACATGGCGCACCTACGGATCATTGCCTTGGTTCTGTCCAGAAGGCGGTGGCTCAAATACTCACACTCACTCGTCCCCGGCCTATTGACAACCCCGATCCCGACAGTGAAGCCCAGACACAGATGGTGCGCGCGCAGCCGTGTCGGCGGCTTTGCGCAGGATGGTCGGAGCTCTGCGCCGCTCCGCCATTGCAGCTGCCAGCGCAGACCTCCTTGCATCCCCGCGCCTGGGCGCCGCGGCCTCGGGCCTAGGAGGTACCGGAGATGACGGAAGTCTGCGGGCCGCATTCGACCTGGGGACCGTTGGTTGCCGACCCCTGGCAAGACTGTCCGTCTTAATCTTCCTGCATGTAGGTCCGATAAACACCATGTAACTAAATCCTGCACCTTATGTGATAGTTGGTGGCCTCTCCCTCAGGTGTAGGGATACGGGACCAGTCATGTAAAAATCATATCCAGTCAACATTGTCATCACAATAGGTCACATTGTAAACTACTTAAATTATAACATTTTTATTAAGAATCTTAGCTTTCAAGATCATTATTGTATGCACCGTCTTGGCACATAATACATGGGTGATTTGACACAATAAACTTTGTTCAAATAGCTCGAATTAAGAATATACTTAAAATATACACAAAAGTACCTGCCAGCTCCCTCTTCATAAATGATACCTAAAAATATGACCTTAAAATAAAAGCTGGAGAGGAATTCCAAAGCATTTATAGGGAGTAAAAAAAAATTAGTCTCATTTCTCTACTTAATCACATGTCAATGTATTGATTTATCGTAAAAAGATGCAGAATTTTCTTTCTTTAAAGTCAAATCAAAAATAAGTTGAACATTTCAACGGCTATAATAAACCTGATTGGGGAAAATACTTGCAACTAAAATCATTGGCTGGATTCTTGGGTTGAAAGTATACAGGAAATTGATAAAATTACATGATATAAGCATTTTATTTTTGCAAAGGAAGGGTCAGACATTCAGCTACCTCGGTATTCACGTTGCTTTCCTTCTGAGAAAGTCACTATCAGTTCTGTGTAACTGGTTCCACCCAGCTACTTGGTAGTTGAGTGATCATTGTCGCACTCAAGATTGCTGCAATAATGATAAAACAGGCAGCAGTGATTCAGGGGAAACAGACCTCTAATCTGTGCAAGGTCACCAAAAATCAATGGTTGGCGGCTTTGTATTACTTTTGGCAGCTGCTTTCTATTCCAGCAGCCACGTGAGCAGGAAGCCGTGAAAGGTTTTAAAACTCTGAGAAAATATGCATATGTTGTGAAGTAGCGATACATGAACTGTGGAAAAGCATATGGAAAAATGTCCCCAACTTTTGATTACGACACTCATTGTTTTTATAGGATGTGCAGATTGGCCATTTTAAATTAAAAAAAAACCCAAACAAAATCATCAAACTACTGCGAATGGATCCCTGGTTCCTCTCTCTCCGGTGCTGATTTTACGGGTTTCTGGTTGCACCTGAACTACTGTTTCTTCGTTAACCTCGTCCTCAGCTTCACTGCTGTCTCCTTCCTCCTCGTCTTCATAATCGGAGGACTCCACAGCCTCTGGGTGAGACTGTGATTCTGTCATGGTGCCAAAGGATTGGGCACTGGTGGAGGCAAGCGATGATCTCAGGAGTGGAGTGTTCTCAGAGGCATCGTCGTTTTCTTCATGGCTGCTGTCCACTTCATCCGTTTCCGAATCAGATTCTCCCTGAGAAGCCACCACTTTTTGTTTGCAGACAGGGCAGGTTTTCTTTGTTCTTGTCAGCCATGGATCCACACACTTACAGTGATACGCTGTGAAGGTAAATGAGAGGTAAAAAAACAAAATAAATTGTTCAAACTAATGACGATTGTACACAAGGTTATTTAGATTTTCTACAAATCACCACAATTCAGGAAAAGGAAGAAAGCATGAGAGCTGATGGAGCTGCTACCTCACAGCGCCAGACCTGGGTTCGACTTTGACCCTGGGTGTTTCCTGTGTGGACTTTGCACGTTGTCCCTGTGACCGCATGGGTTTCCCCCGGGTGCTCTGGTTTCCTCCCACATCCAGAAGGCGTGCAGGTTTGTAGGATAATTGGCTTTGGTAAAAATTGTAAATTGTCTCTAGTGTGTGGGATAGTACTAGTGTACGAGGATCACCGGTTGGTGCGGACTATGTCGGCTAAAAGCCTGTTTCTATGCTGTAACTTTCAATAAATCAAGTGCAGGTCGACAAAAAAGCTTGAGCAACTCAGCAGGTCAGGCAACATCTCTGGAGAGATGGAATAGGTGACATTTTGGCTCAAGGCCCATCTTCAGACTGAGAGTTAGGGGTAAGGGAAACAAGAGATACAGACAGTGATAGAGAGAGATATCGAACAAATGAATGAAAGATATGCAAAACAGTAATGTTGATCAAAGATATTTAAACCAGCATCAGCAGGAATTTATCGGGCATTTTTTGCTGGGAAAATATTGGAATACATCAATGGAGAAGTGACAGCAATCCAGAATCAAGCAGATCCATGCATTTGTATAAAATGGCCTGTCTCAATTACTACTGTCCAGTAGCTCTAATATCAACCATAATGAAAATAGACACAAAAAGCTGGAATAAATATGAAGTGATTTCAAGGACTGGTAATGGTGCACAGTTAGTCTTCTGGACAATCAAAAGCACCAAAATAGGTCCACACATGGATTACCCTCTCTTGCACTATATTCAGCCCTGGATCAACGTTTACAACAAGAACATTTCTGTCAGGACGTTGTTCATTGAATACAGCCTTCAATAGCAAAATACCGAATAAGCTCATCTCTAAACCTCTGGACCGTGGCCTTGGGACCTCCATCTGCAACTGGCTTTTAAACTTCCTAACTTAGTCGGCTAGAATTGGTCATGACGTCTCTTCCATCCAGACCCTTAACACTGGTGCCCCTCAGAGCTCTGTCCCTTGCTCTACTCCTCGACACACCATTGTGTGGTCAAGTCTAGCACCAACTCCATCTTTATATTTGCTGATGATACCCTTTTTATTGGTTAAATCAACAACGATGAGACATTGTACAGGAAAGAAATCGAGAACCACAGCAATTTTACCACTGTGCTGCCCTAAGTGGCTTGTGTGGAATATATATAATGACACATATCCATTGGGCTAAATCGTCCATTTCTATGCAAGAAAATTAAAATAATGGGCATCTTAATTATTAATGCCTAGAATTTGCAGCTAAAAAAATTCACAAAAGAAAGACATTTCATGTTTCGAACTGCCGGTGCCCATTTTCAGTAGAAGAAGTGCCCGTTGGGATATTGGAGCAGGGACCTCCGGTCACAAATTACTTTAATGCCATTGTCATTTCCCTTCCCATTTCACATACACAATGATAATTACTTTACAGCTGAAATGGATCAAAAGGTCACAAACTACACACTAGTCTTTGTTTTCAACTCCCAATGAGCCAAGGAAGTTATCACACCAACCACAATCAATCATGCAATCATTTGAAGTGTCCCACTTGAATGTCATTTTTATGCATTTTATATCCTCTCCAGCGAGGTTATATTACAGAAAGAATTATTGTGCGGCACGGTGGCGCAGTGGTGGAGTTGCTGCCTCACAGCATCAGAGACCCAGGTTCGATCTTGACCACAGGTCACGTCTGTACAGAGTGTGTACATTCTCCCTGTGACTGCGTTTTCTCTGGATGCTCCAGTTTCCACCCACACTCGAAAGACCTGCAAATTTGTAGGTGAATTGGCTTCGGTAGGTTGTAAACATTGTTGCTAGCGTGCATAGGTTAGTGTACTGGGTGATCGCTGGTCCACGCGGACTCGGTGGGCTGAAGGGCCTGTTTCCCGCTGTGTCTCTAAACTCTATCGCTAAAGACATTTGGCCATTATGAGTGCGCTGATCTGTAAGAGTCACACAATCCCATCATATCTCATTGAGTACGCACTCAACAGCTCACGACTCCTGACACGCACGTACTGTTTCTGTGCAACAGGGCTTTCTGCCTTTATCATCCTACCAGGCAGTGACTTCCTGATCCTGTCATCCATTGGGATGAAATACTTTTCTTCGCTCTCTTCTGGTCCTATCAATTACTTGAAATCTACATCCTTGGTATTTGACAGTTTTACAAAGGAAATGGGTCCATCTCTTCTGAACTATCCAGGTCCCTCCATTACATTTAATGTAATTAACCCCCTCAGTCTCCTCTGGACCAGGCTGAACAACCCTGACATTTCCAGACCTATCCTTTCTTGAGCTACAATTTAAATACTCCAATCCTGGCATGATCCTCTAATCTACTCTGAACTCTTTTAGTGCAAACGCATCTTTCTTGCAATGCAGTTACCTGAACTGTACACAGTACTTATACTGTTCTAACCAGTGTTAGAGAGAGCCATAGAGTCGTACAGCATGGAAACAGACCCTTAAGCCCAAATTGTCCATTCTGACCAAGATCTTAGCTAGTCTCATTTGCTCAAATTTGGCCCATATCTATCCAGACCTTTCCCATCCACGTACCTGTCCAAGAGTCTTTTAAATACTGTTATAGTACCTGCCTTAACTACTGTACCTCCTCCGGCAGCTCTTTCCACATACAAATCACCCTCAGGTTCCTATCAGGTACCTTCCCTCTCTTGGTTGTCCAACCCAAGATAACAGCCTGTCGACATTCACACTATCAACCCCTCTCTCAATCTTGTACATCTCTCACTCCTGTAAACTTCAGTACACATCTGCTTTATAAATTATACCATAGAGTTTGAAAGCAATGTCCTCAGAAATAGTCAGTGCCTCAATAGGATAAACCCAAACCTTGAAATAAAAATGACAGCAGTAAACCAATGCTTGCTCGGTTATTAGTTTGAATGCATCGGCATCATCTCCTGCTCAACCTGAACCAAAAATGTATGCCTTTTTCTTCCAAACGCAATAGTATTTATGAACATGTTTTAATTAAAAACTTTATTGCTATTAGTTTAGATTTCATTGTTAAAATCTAAAAGCATTTGGCACAAACAAGGAGGAATTGTGGTGGTCTGGTTTGGAGATGTAAAATTATTTAACGTGCTTTGCATTCAGTACAAGCATAGCACCATTTTCAGATTTATTATTGTCATGCGGGCCGTTGTTTTGCATGAGATCCAATCAGCTCAGATAACACTAAACATAAATATAATCTAGCCAAACTCAAATACAACAGATAGAGCAAAACGGAAGATATACGGAGACCAGAATGTAGCTCTCAGTCTACACAAAGTCCAATGTCCGCAATGGGGTAGAGGTGAATCAGATGGTACTCTAGCCAATGCAAGGACCATTCAGAAGTCTGGTAACAGAGGAAAGGTAGTAATGTTTGCTTTGGGAAGATGTGGATGATGAAAGATGAAACATTTAGCCATGACAGAGGATCATCCAGTATGGTCATTTTAAGGGTTATATTTTGATGGGCATCTAAGTGAAGAAATAATCTGTGGGCAAGAGATCAAGCTAATACTGACCAATTTACCAGCTTAGAAACATAGAAATTATGTACAGGAGGAGGCCATTCTGCTCTTCGAGCCAGCACTGCCATTCACCGTGATTTGGCTGATCATCCACAATCAGTAACCCGTGCCTGCCTTCTCCCAATATCCCCTGACTCCACAAGCCCCAAGAGCTCTATCTAACTTTATTTTAAATTCATCCAGTGAATTGGCCTTCACTGCCTTCTGTGGCGGAGAATTCCACAAATTCACAACTCTCTGGGTGAAAAAGCTTTTTCTCATCTCAGTTTTAAATGGCCTCCCCTTTATAGTTAGACTGTGGCCCCTGGTTCTATACTCTCCCAACATTGGGAATATTTTTTCTGCATCTAGCTTGTCCAGTCATATAATGGTATATGTTTCTATAAGATCCTCCCTCATCCTTCTAAATTCCAGTGAATCCAAGCCCAGTCTTCCCAATCCTTCCGCATATGACACTCCAATCACCCCGGGGATTAACCTCGTGAACCTACACTGCACTGCATCAATAGCAAGGATGTCCTCCCTCAAATTAGGAGACCAAAACTGCATACAATACTCCAGATGTGGTCTCACCAGGGCCCTGTACAACTATTTACTCCTATACTCAAATCCTCTCGTTATGAAAGCCAACATGCCATTAGCTTTCTTCACTGCCTGCTGTACCTGCATGTTTACTTTCAGTGACTGTACAAGGACACCCAGGTCTCGTTGCACTTCCCTTTTTCCTAATCTGACACCATTCAGATAATAATCAGCCTTCTTGTTCTTGCCGCTGAAGTGGATAACCTCACATTTATCGCCATTATACTGCATCTGCCCACTCATTCAACCTGTCCAAGTCACCCTGCAACCTCCTAGCATCCTCTTCGCAGTTCACACTGCCACCCAGTTTAGTGTCATCTGCAAATTTGCTAGTGTTACTTTTAATTCCATCATTTAAATCATTAATATATATTGTAAATAGTTGCGGCCCCAGCACCGAGGCTTGTGGCACTCCACTCACCACTGCCTGCCATTCTGACAGGGACCTGTTCATTCCTACTCTTTGTTTCCTGTCTGCCAACCAATTCTCTATCCATGTCAATACCCTACCCCCAATAGCATGTGCTCTAATTTTGCCCACAAATCACCTGTATGCGACCTTATCAAAGGCTTTCTGAAGGTCCAGATACACTACATCCACTGGCTCTCCTTCACACATTTTACTTGTCACATCCTCAAAAATTTCCAGAAGATTAGTCAAGCAGGATTTCCCCTTCATAAATCACTGCTGACTTTGACCAATCCTTTTACTGCTACTCAAACACCCCATTATTACTTCTATAATAAATGACTCCAGCAACTTCCCCACCACCGATGTCAGGCTAACTGGTCTATAATTCCCCATTTTCTTTCTCGCTCGTTTCTTGAAAAGTGGGATACCCTCCAATCCACAGGAACTGATCCTGAATCGATAGAACATTGGAAAATGATCACCAATGCGTCCATGATTTCTAGAGCCACCTCCTTGAGTACCCTGTGATGTAGACCCTCAGGCCCTGGGGATTCATCAGTGTTCAGTCACATCAGTTTACCCAATACTATTTCTCACCTAATGTAAATTTCTTTCAGTTCCTCTTTCTCCCTAGGTCCTCAGTCCTCTAGTACATCTGGGAGATTGGTTCTGTCTTCACTAAGGAAGACACAAACAAAGCACCTGATCAACTCTTCTGCCATTTCCTTGTTCCCCATAATAATTTCACCTGATTCTGCCTTCAAGGGACCCACATTTGTCTTTACTAATCTTTGTCTTAACATACCTAAAGAAGCTTTTATTATTCCTCTTTATATTCTTCGCCATCTTACCCTCATACTTCATCTTTTCACCTCATTTTCGTTGCCTTCTGTTGTCTTTTGAAAGTTTCCCAATCCTCTGGCTTTCCGCTACACCTTTTCTTATAGTTTTATTCCATCCTTAACTTCCCTTGTTAGCCACGGTTGACTCTTACTCCCCTTAGAATCTTTCTTCCTCTTTGGAATGAAATAATCCTGCATCTTCTAGATTATGCCCAGAAATTCCTGTTGTTCCACCGTCATTCCTGCTAGGATCCTTTTCCAGTCAACCTTGGCCAGCTCTTCTCTCATGCCTTCATAGTCCCCTTTGTTCAAATGCAACACTAACACTTCTGATTTAATCTTCTCCCTCTCAAATTGCAGTTTAAAATTTATCATAGTAATATCACTACCTTTCAGCGGTTCCCTTACCTTCAGTACCTTATTAAATCTGGTTCATTAGACAACACAAAATCCAGAATTGCCTTCTCTCTAGTTGGCTCCAATACAAGCTGCTCTAAGAATCCATCTCCGAGGCACTCTAAAAACTCCCTTTCTTGGGGTCCAGAACCAACATGATTTTCCCGGTCTACCTGCATATTGAAATCTCTCATAACCACAGTGGCATTACCTTTGTCACATGCCAATTTTAACTCCTGCCGCAACTAGGATCGTTCCAGGATTGAGAAGCTTACCGTGTGAACAGGGCAGAATGCGAAGCTTGTCACCTTCTTCATATTCATCCAGACAGATTGCACACACCTCGTACTCATCCCCTGTAGAGACAATGGAATGATTACACATTGCAGCTGTAATGTCCACACATGTGCACAGGACTAACTGAACATAAAGTGTCACACTGTTACGAAGGGTTACGAAGAGATACAAGACCTCTTCAAAATACATCTCACAGGAGAGTGGCAACTTGCTGGTCCAGAGTTCCTCGTGAAACCCACTAAATAGAAACAGACAACGTTAACTTTTAATCTTTCTAGAGAAGTACGAGCTTTCTTTTCCAGTTTCAGCAATCTTTACTTTCATCAATTTAGTTCACATACTGTATCCTTGCTGTAGGGCTGAACTATTTCAAGAGACAACTAAAAACTTTTCATGAGAACTTTTCATCATGCAAGCTGGGAAATAAAACAATGTAATGTAAAATACAATGGGAGCAACACAGTAAAACTAAAATAAATTCAGGTTATAGATTAAGAGTTGATGCTTAAATCTTGGAAGATCAGGCTTTTGAAAGTATTGTTAGTTACTCTTGATTCTATTTTTCTTGATGGCTATTATAAGCTTGTGGGCAAGCGAGTTCCTTGTATGTGTGTAACAAAATGGCGGAACAGTGGCGCAGCTGGTAGAGTTGCTACATGACAGCGGCAGAGAACCCTTCAATCCTCACATCGGGTGCTGTCTGGGTGGAGTATGTACATTCTCCCTGTGACTGTGTGAGTTCCCTCCAGGTGTTCTGGTTTCCTCTCACATCCCAAAAACGGCAGGTTTGGAGGTTAATTGGCCTCTGTAAATTACCCCTGGTGTGTAGAAAGTGGGAGAACCTAGAACTAGTGTGGAAAGGAACTGCAGATGCTGATGTATACCAAAACGTGTATTTACACAAAGTGCTGGAGAAACTCAGCGCATCAAGCAGCATCTCTGGAGTCAAAGGATGGATGACGTTTTGGAGTCGAGACACTTCTTAGTGTGAACGTGTGCCAGATGGTCAGCGTGGACTCGGTGGGACAAAGGGCCTTTATCATGCTGAGACTGAACTAAACTACAATTAAAAGGCTCAGTCACATAACCTTTGTGTGTGCCATACCTAAACCTTGCTGGCATTATAAATAAGAGGAATGTCTGAGAATCTGGAATGTTTTTCCTCTGACTATTTTGCAAAGATCTTGCAAATTCATCTAATGATTTTAGTATTTGGCAGCCGGTGAAGATAGCCACAAAAACATTCACTGTCCCTTGGCAACTGTGCTTGCGTTGTGAATCCTCCTTTAGATTTCCCAGGATTGTTGAACTTCAGTCAAAACCTCTGCTGAGTGATGCTGGAACAACTCAATTAACTTTATTTTCTCCAGGTGTCCAAGAGCTAAGTTGGACAAGACTCTAAATCCAGAACTGCCACTCCACCATATGTAGTTATGATTCTCGCTCCACAAATGCCGCCTGACCTGCTGAAGGTTCCAAGATTTTTACATTTGGAATAAAAACTGGATTGAAAGTTACATACATGTACTTTTGTTTTATTGGTGTAAGAAGTGGCCTCCAACACCCTAGTTCTGTTGCCATACAGGCTTATAAATTTGAATAAAATGATTCAAAGCAAAATCAAACTGAACACCAATTTATCTGATATTGAAAAAGAACATTATCACAGAGACATTGCAGAGAAATTACTTCTCTTTCTATTAAGCATTACCGGAGAATGGTCCACAATCATCTCTGGCTCCTTTATTATTCAGAGAACTAATATCATTACGTTGAGCAATGTGTGAAAACGCAATTTTGCTCAAGGCTTTAGCAGAATAGGAAAGTTCCAAATTATCACTGGATGATATGTAGCTTCTGATAAACTCAAGATTCAGTCTAACTAGTATTTGCTTGTTTGGGAAACGATGTAGTTGATGAGCAGCAACAGCAGGATTGCGAGATATTGGTACGACTCACTCCGAGATGAATTACTTACTGGGAAAAATGAATAGTGTTCCAGATTTAGCAATTGCACAACTGCAAGAAGTAGCAACTGGATCCAAGTATCAATGGGAAAGCAGTCAGAATATAGTTCTGGAGCCAACAGGGCTCAGACGGGAAATTAATAGGCAGTTAAAGGAAATATATCAGGAAGAAAACTCACTTCAGGTCTAAAATATTGTCACTGGTTGATACAACATGTAGATTTTGAACACCACCATTTTGTCCTCCCCCTTTCCTAGCCATTTTATTTATAAACTAAAAATTAACTAAATACCAACTAATAAAATAATACATTAAATTTACTGATAATTTTTTTTTAATTCATTGCATAATTGCATAATGAATTATATATAATTCTCAGATAATGGAACATTTCTAATCTCTATCAATATTGAGTTTTAAGTAAATCTTAGAAATACAACCTAAATGATTAAAGGGGCTTTCCCACTGCAGTGACCTAATCCATGAGTTCAGACGAGTTTGCCCTCAACTCATACTCGCAGCGTGGTCAACACAAGGCCTTAGGAGGTCTTTGTAACTCTCCTTCATGCTCGCGAGTAGTCCCCGCATACTCGAGGCCTCAGCTAGGTCACGACGTATTTTTCAACATGTTGTAAAATGCCCACGAGTGAAAAACGGTTCCCATTGAAAAAATTGATACTCTTTTTACTTGTAGGTTTAGTCAAAGTAGGTTGGCATGTTAGTCGAGGGTAGTCGAAGGTAATCATAGATAGTCTTCAACATAATCGAAGGGAGGTCGAAGGAGATCGAAGGAGGTCATCTTCAATCTCCGCTATTCGGTGTCCAATTTTCCGGAAGCTAGTCGAAGCTAGTCTTCAACATAGTTGAAGGAGGTCTTGTACATAGTCGAAGAAGGTCTTCAACATGACATTTTTTCAAACTCGCCAATTAAGTTGCCGCAGTAGGACAGCACCTTTAAACCATTCTCAGCCAAATGCAATGTTTCCAAGGAGGAAATACATTTATAGGATGCTTTCACTTACAGGCACGGGAAAGGTTATTGAAAGTAAATTAACTTCCAACGTAATGGAGTACAGCAAAACCTGGTCCCTTTTGGTAAGAAAGGCAGCAAGTGGTAATGAGAGACCCGTGCCCCTAACATTAATGCTGGAAAAAAATCAGAGGGAAATCTATAAGAAGGTTATCATAGCACTGGGGTACAGATGAGACTCAATGAGATCTTGCAGGGATGGAGCAGTTCAATAATGAGGAGAGGCTGCAGAAGCCCGGTCTGTTCTCCCTGGTGTGGAGGTGGTTAAGATGGGGGCATGATTGAGGTAGATAAACCTATGAGCATAGATGAGGTCGAATGCAGGAAAATGTTCTTCATATCAGGTAAATGAAAGTAGAGAACATAGGTTTAGGGTAAGAAGGAAGAGATTTAGCGGGGATATGAAGCAGAGAGAGCTAATGATCAAGTGATGGGAAATGGGTTTAACATGGTGTCCACTGGTGGGTGTGGTTGAGTTGGGCCAAATTACCTATTTCCACACAGTATAGTTTATTACCATGTGCACCGAGGTACAGTGAAAGCTTTTTTGGCATGTGCTAAGCAGTTAAAGGAAAGACTATACATGATTACAATCGAGGTGACCACAATGTACACGTACAAGAAAAAGGGAATAACATTCAGCGCAAGAAAAAATCCAGTATAGTCCAATTAAAGACAGTCCGAGGGTCTCCAATGAGGTTGGTGGTAGCTCACGACAACGCTCTAGCTGTAGCTCTATAATTCTGAATAATGAGATCCCTTTACTGGTGTTCTGAACGTGAACACAGAGATATAATGCAATATGGTTTAATCTTGGCAAGCTGACACTGCTGAATTAAGATATTTTCACACTGAAGTGTCTAAATTAGTTGCATTTGAATCGCAGCAGCGAGTTCAGATGGTGTAAAATTGATATAACAACTTGGACTTGACTCAACACGCGAATTTGAGGGCTACAATGAGACAGAACAGAGTCGAGGTAAAGTGACCCAGGCTCCTTCTGAAACAAGTTGACCTTCAAGCTTTGACAGAAGGTCATTCTGACAAAAGATTGTTGAACTATAAATTCAATTGAAAATTACAGATTACAATTACCGCAGTAGTTTAACTCCCTTCAAGCTTGTCGACCAAAGAATTGAGCAGGGAAAAGAAACAATGTAAAAGTCGCCAGTCAACTGTGAACGTCTGAAAAGCAAACTAAAAGATTATTTTTGAGAAACGTATTAAATGAAATGTACCGAAGCTGAAGGTTTATGGGACAATTTAAGCACCAATGATGATCCCCAAAGTTAACTCAACAAGAAAGTGATTCCTCTGGTTTGCAGGTATTCATGCCAAGGAGGAGTTAAATTCCCCATTATTCTGCTCTTTCCTCAAAAGCATCCCTAAATATAGGACAGAAAGCACAGGTTGAATGCTAATCATTCAGCACTTTGGCTGCAGAACTATTTGACTCTTCATTGATGGTAGAGCAGGTTGCCGCACGGTCTTCAAGAAGATACTGGATAAATATATGTTGAAGAAGAAAATTGCAAGGCTATGGTAAAAGAACCAGCAAGTAGAACTGGAGAGATGCTCTGGTTGAGAGCCAGCACAGACTTCATGGGCAGAGTGGCCTCCCTCTGCACTATAACATGTTACAATATAGTTGCAATGTCATATATGGATACATCTATGGGCAAATAAACTTACTCACAAACATTAAATAATTTAACTGTTTTGCTTTTAATACTTTCCTAATATTACAACCCATCTATAAGCAAATGTATAATTCAGAGAGCAAATAATGCCAGTCCATTGAAGCTACCAGGCAGGAGTTTCCTTAAAAAAAGCTTCAAAGTATTTGAACATTGATTGGAATGTACAGCAGGTCAGGCAGCATCCATGAAGGAGGAAGTAGAGTCAATGTTTCAGGTCAATGTCTTCATCAGGATCGGGAAAGTGAGAAAACAACCATATTATACATTGAAGAGAGGGGAGACATGGAAAGAACTGAAGGAGGATCTGCAATACGCTCAGTCTAAGATTGGTCAGGTAATGGCAGTCATGGAAGAGAAACAAAGACCATGCTGGAAATGGAGACAATACACAATCTGAAACAGAAGAGAAGCCTGGAAAAATCCAGCAAATCAGGTAGCATCTGTGAACAGGAAAAAGGTAGTCAATGTTAACAGTGCGTGAACTTGCATGGTAACCTACCAATCCTGTCATAGGAAAGGCTGGTTATCCAAAATTGCTAAATTTAATCTGCAGTCTAGAGGATTGCAACCAGCCAAATGGAAGGATGGGCAACGTGGAAACAGTGTGAACAATGTAAAAGACAAGAAGGCAGGTTAGACACAAGGTGTTGGAGTAACTCAGCGGGTCAGGCAGCATCTCTGGAGACAAAGGATGGGTGATCTTTTGGTTCGAGACCCTTCTTCAGACTGATGACCAGTCCTGACCCAAAATGTCACCCATCCCTTTTCTCCAGAGATGCTGCCTGACCCACTGAGTCACTCTAGCACTTGTGGCTATCTTCAGAATAAACCAGCATCTGCAGTTCCTTTCTACACAAGAGAGGGCAGAGTGGGAGTGGGATGTGGATCAAAACGATAGGTCACTAGAAGCATTGGCTGACTGAATACAGATGTTTTGTAGTGTTCACCCAAACTGTTTTTCCCCCCAATGGAAAGGAGATCACATTGTGAGCACATTCAGTCGTAGACTAAATCAGAAGTGCAGATTAAGTATTGACCCAACTGAAAGAACTGTTTGGGTCCCTGGCTGATGGAAATGGATGACGTAAATGGTAGATAATGCACATCCTACAGCTGTATGGAAGTTTGCGTTTTTCCAATATCAGCACCAAGTTTTGGAATATAATCAACAAGAAAGTCAATAAATTGGGGTTGAACCAAAGCTGAAGAGCAACGTTACATTATCATTTAACTTAAAGGAATGGTTAACATAGCTGAATGAAGTAGACGGAGAACGTGTGACAGTGAAGCCAATAAAGCTTACAAAAATATGTTTCTATCACATTGACACATACTTGGAATAGATTCAGATAAAAAAGAAATCCAAGATAAAATTGCGTGACATTTTAGAAATTCGGTGAGGGATGGTGAAAGTTCAAGCTACTGTTCGATGAACAATTACTGATAGTGCACAGAACTTTAGAAAGGTCTCCGCTCAGTATTGAAGCCTGCTAGTTCTGTTATCTGCTCCAGCACTACATTAGGGAGAAAGGGTGAAAGAAGAAAATGCAAAGAGAGAAAAAAAAAAAAAGACAAGAGAGGCAAAAGACAAGGCAAGGGACACATGGGAGCAATGGATGCAACTGGAGGAAAGCTCATCCAAAAGTTGCGAAAATGTTTACATGAAAAAAATCACATAAACATTTCAGCTAATTTTTCTGGTAATATTCCTTGGAGCCAATAAAACAAATTCATCATACGATTCTCAGCAGCAATGCCAGACTAATTAATCTTGACCACGATACCAGAGAACCCAACTGATTGTTATCAAAAAACGTCACATTATCTTTTCCAATCAAGAGAACAGATCAGCCTATCCAAGAGATGACACCTTTGACAGTGCAGCACTACTTTTATGTGACAAAAATAATCCAGATTAATACTTGAAGTCTCTGTTTAGAGTAAAGAAAGAATCCATGATCTTCTGGTTCAGGAGTTAAGGCACTGAGCTAAAGATGTCCACCATAGAGTCCTCCTGCTCCAGAAACACAGCCAGCTTTCTCCTCAACTCCTTTTAATTTGTTTTTAATTTATTTTTTAAATAACCAAATCCACATACAGACTTTCCAAATTTGCTCAAAATATTCACAAAGATCATTCTTCCACTTCTGATGCTTCAGAAGGTCTGACATCTCACTGTGAACAATTGACCAACTCTGCTGCCAATTCCTTTTCTCCAAAGGAATTGTGTTTAATTGGGTTGCCCTTTTTTCAGTAATGATAAACCCTTATTTTCATGTAGATTAATAGACCATCTATAAACTGCCTTTTATTCGTAGGGAATGGATGGAAAATGAGATAAAATAGAATGAATGTGGCCGTTTAACTTAAAGGAATGGCTAATATAGCTGAATGAAGTATACAGAGAATGTGTGAAGTGAAGCCAATAAAACTTCATTGGCCGGTGTGGACGCAATGGGCTTGAAGCCCCTGTTAATCAATTCAATCAATTTTTTGGTCTTCTCACATAATGCAAATCCCAGAATTTTTCCATCATTATTTCTCCACTAGAGGACACATTTGAGAGGGATTCCTTGCAACTTTCGACACACGGAATTAGTATGATAGCAGGAGGTATCATATGATGCTCCTTTCCTGAACTACATCTTAAATCTGTCCCCTCTGGTTTCTGACGCCTTTGCCATGGGTTAATGTTTCCCACTATCTATATCTCTCATAATTTTGTGTACCTGAATCAGGTCTCTTCAGCCTTTTCCACGGAAAAGAAGCAGAGCAGATCTAATATCTCCTCATGACCGAAATGTCCCATCCCAGAGGCAGCCCCTGTACGACTGTCCTGCTCCTCAAGCATTAGCTACATTTTGGCCACACGATCCTGATATTTGGGCACCCGGTACAGAAGGGGGAAGGGGGAGGTCTCCCTGTCGATCTGCTCCTGGGCCTGGCCAAGATGGTCAGGGCAGCGGGTAGTCGACGGCCACACCCAGGTTGACTGCCTCCCCCTTTTTCGGGCCTAGGTCTGGAGAGGGAAAACGCGGTGTCCACGGGGACTTTGGAGGCCTCTGGTTGACGCAGGAGGTCGAGTGTATTGTTGATAAAGTTGGCGATGTATTCATTTGATTACTTTGTTTGTAAACAAACATAGTCTTTGATCGTGTTAGTACAGTTGGGTACTTGACGTTGCACATGGAGATGGTGGACTAAGGGCATGTCTCCATGCCACTCAGAATATTACAACATACATCAACCAAATTTCACTTATTCCTCACTAGGAGTTACGGTGCATATGGAATATTTCCAGGAGAATAGCTTGCAGATAGATTGTTAGACATTAGTGCCCACCGTGATGGCAGATTCCTTAAAATTCTGGAAAGAATTAAGATTCTGCTTAAGATATGGGTAAAATACAGATTGTGTGTGTGTGTGTGATTTTCAGCAGTTAGTTAGTGTAGACGGGGCATCTTGGTCGGCATGGGCAAGTTTCCATGCTGTACGATTGTTCATCACTGGAGTTACCATAATGCTGACTGCATGAATGTGTTTCTGGAGCAGAGTAGCAGACTCGGGGATTGGAAAAGCATGAGGTTCAAATTTCTGATTTTCCAGCCTGGATGAGGAGTTCCTTATTGCCAAATCAGCCCTGAACCACAAAGTGTACACCAGATACTGGTAATTCAAACGGCATCAATCTCAATTTCAGGCTAAGATTTATTTGGGACCCGAAGGGAAAAACAAACCTGTTCAAAAAGACCACTAAGCCATGGATTTCTTGAGCCAATTTCCATCACTGCTCAGACGTCATCAACAGTCTCAATGAGGAAAAAAAGAGCATTTAAAAAATTGCAGCATCGATGCATTCTAAATACCATACAGGTAACAGCAATCAGTACGGGAAAAGTAAACATAATTTGGAAGATTGGAAGATTTGGTAGCTTTTATAAGATAAATTAAATTACTTGTGGAATTGGTGTAGGGAAACTCAGAGATCCACATTTATATGCCTCCTCATTTTGAAACCATTTTGGATTTGATGATTTTGCCAAAACTTACTATTCAGATGTTTTTTTAGTAAAATCGTGCAATTAAAATGTTCAAAATCTGGATTAACTTTTTTAACACTTGTGTAATCATGTGAAATCTGTTAAAAAGGGTATATCAACCAAATTCACATGCTTTCCAGATGTTCAAAAAAAGGTCATTTTGTAACCTGGACATGCCAACAAATAACTTCACTATTCCTCTCGAGTTTAAAAGATTCCCATGTGTTTTTGTTCCTTTGATCAGTTTGCTTAATGCAATAGATCAGGGAACAACACAGATACACAAAATACTGAGCATAAATAGCAGGTCTGTATTTACCTGAAGAGGTAAGTAAATGTTTCAGATGCAATCTCTTTGTCAGAGGAAAGATGTAGAAGATGAGAGGGCCCCTTAAATGGAACTGGCCAAACCATACTCTATAATGCCAATATTTTGGTTTTAATTTTAAGTTTCCAAAATTTGGATTTTTTTGTGATTAATTAACAGTACTTAAACAGTACTGAATAGTCTACGCAATGTAAAATTAATGCAAATCACTAGGATTGGGGACCAATGTGATTTCTGAAAGATCAAGTAATAATCAATGATTTGGTTTCCAGCCCTGACGTTAATGCTGGAAATTGGCTGATGACAATCTTTATTAAAACATTCCACAGAATATCCTTAAATGAGCTTTTGCTTTTCTCCATAAAGAGGAATGCACGTTGCAGCATTCTATCTGACAACAGATTAACCTATTGTTGGTAAGATAAGGATGGATATAAAATTCTACCCAAATGACTATAATAAGTGACTGGTCCAGCAAGAATGTTATTGAGAATTTAATCTTCTATCAATAAACATCATTAAGCAAAGATGTGGCTTATTTAAGATCTGCAAGAATATATTTTTTACTTTAATAGGATGCAATCGGTATTAACGCATTAAACTATACAGATAAATTAGAACGGGTTTGGGAATACATCGCCAGAGGCAGCCAGGAATAAAACAAGCCAAGGGCCTGGCAATCCACATATTCTAAGTAGATACTGGCAGGACACCACACTCAAAAACCCATCTCAGACCACTGCTGCTCCAAAGTGGGCTTTGTCTGCTTTACGTTGACCTGCCAGCTGTGACCTTTGTTAAAAGGCTGCTGGCAGACACTTCTCAGTGCAGTTCAGTGTCAAGGCACAAAGTGTTGGAGTAACTCAGCAGGACAGGCAGCATTTCTGGAGAGTAGGAATGGGTGACAGTTTGGGTCAAGACCTTTCTTCAGAAGTTAGGGTCTGAAGTAGGGTCTTGACCAGAAAAGTCACCCATTCCTTCTCTCCAGTGATGCTGCCTGTCCCGCTGAATTACTCCAGCATTGTATCTATCTTTGGTGTAAACCAGCATCTGCAGTTCATTCCTACACATTAGTGTCGAGCAATGCTGCTATCAGCCATGGAACACTTTTCCAAATCTTTCTTGACCTTACCTTCAGTTAGAATGGATTTAGGAAACTGCTCAAGCTATGTTGAACAGATAGAAAATGTTGAACAGATGTTGAGCATAGAAAAAAATTCAATGCTGTTCTCAAAGCCTTCTTGTAAAATCCATAGTCTGCGAATGATTAATCTTTAATTTTCTAAATGTTTTATACTGTCTCCTGGAATGGCTTCTCATTTTTAGCCCACCACTGAAGGTAATCTAACTGACCTAGAGTTACATACTTTATCCATTCGCTCCTTACTAAACCATAGTACAATAGTAACACTCCCCCAGCTCTTTAGCGTTACTGCTGCAGTTAGGGAGGACTGAAATATTTGAAATGTCTCAGTAAATATTATGAAATGTTTTTTCAATGGTGAAATATTTGATGGGCTAATGGAACTGACAAATGAGAACACACTTGTGACCAAAAAAACAGAATTTTAAAAAAAGGTTAACCTATTAAAAAATGGCGTGTCATAAAGGTGTACAGAAACAGGCCCTTTGGCACACCATGTCTTGGCAGCCACTTTCCCCATTTACACTAATCTCAAATGCCTGCAGCAGGCCCTTAAGCTTCTGTGCCTTGCCCATTAAAGTGTGTCTAAATATTTTGCAAATATAGTTATCGTTTCTGGTTGCACCACCTCCTCTGCCAGCACATTCCAGATATCAACCACTCTCTATGCAAAAATAACTCCTTGCTCTCATCTTAAACTCACAGTATTGTTGTTGATACCACAACCATGGCAAAATGGTTCTGACTATGTACCCAATCTATGCCTCTCATAAAATGTTGCATACTTCTATCAAGCCACCCATCAGTCACCTTTGCCCAAGTCCAGCCTGTTCAATCACACCCCATAGCTAAAGTACTCAATCCAGACAGCAGCCTTGTGATTCGTCTCAGCATTCTCACTGGTGCAATCCCTATATTTTCGACAGTGTATGTCCAGAACTGCATGTAATACTCTCAAGCAGGGGTCGGCAACCTACGGCCCTCGTGCCGAATGCGGCCCGTAACCCGAAATCATCCGGCCTGCAGGCGGATTTTTCCCCCCCGCATTAATCCGGCTCGTGGTCGTGATTTTGTTTTCCTGCATCCAAAAGTGTAGTTGTAGCGGCTGCGGTGCCTGCAGCTCAGCACGCCCCTGAACCATTCCGGCCCGCAGGCGTATTTTTTTCCCCGCACCTGTCTTGGATTGGTGAGTGCCGAGCCCCTCCAGCATTCTGTGTTTTTCATTTACCTCTGAACTTGAAGAAATACACAAAATGCTGGAGTAACTCGGCGGGACAGGCAGCATCTCTGGAGAAAAGGAATGGGTGACGTTTCGTGTCGAGACCCTTCTTCAGCATCATGCGTTGCCCATGCATAAAATTTGATCACACCTGCGTACGTCCGCGTGTGTGTGAGTAAGTGTGAATCGGCGTGAGTTAGTGCCAGCGTGTACGCCCGAGAGACGGGAAGTGTCCGCGCTGCTCTGCCTCTGGTCTTTATTCCCAGGGAGCAGAATTCTTCCAGCTTCCGTGGATCCCCAGCGGAACCCAGCTCCAAATAAATTCCAAATGTGAAACCTGAAATGATGCAACTTGATACAAATCCACATTAAAAACTTGAGGGAATCCGCAAGCAACGAACAACTCATTTATCTTCAACGAAAGACACTTAAAAAAATAATGAATATACGCCCCACTCTTTCTGACCTGTTGATGTATAAATCTCCACATTATTTTGTAAACTGGACGTTTGTTGTTTGGTCTCATTATCAGGGGAATTACGAAATGCTCAAAATGCGATGAAATACAAGCCATTAACTGACGTAAGCCTGCTTTAATAACTATTCATATGAAATGTACTGCCGATATGCACCCACTATTCATATACATTAAATAAACGGGTCTCCTGAAGAAACGGTCACTAAGCACCCGATTGTGTATTCGGACAGTAATTTATCACGAGACTCAAATTGTAAAGTACCCAGACATTCAGCTACAAGTCACAAGTACTCTTGTGTGGGAAGGAACTGCAGATGCTGATTCACACCAAAGATAGACACAAAATGCTGGAGTAACTCAGCGGGACAGGCAGCATCTCTGGATAGAAGGAATGGGTGACGTTAGTTCAGTCTGAAGAAGGGTCTCGACCCGAAACGTCACCCTTCTCACCAGAGTCGCTGCCTGTCCCGTTGAGTTACTCCAGCAATTTGTGTCTATTCACAAGTACTCTTTGTATCTCTGTGGAATATAGGCCCAGTTGAGGCGTTGTATGGAATTATATAACTGGCTTGGACTGATGGTGGGATGGGAGAGGTAGAGTATCTGCTGTCCATATGCTTTCTGGAAGAACAGTCAATTTACTGCCATTGCTTATGTATGTAAAAATGAAGGGGCTCGATCCGAAATGTCACCCATTCCTTCTCTCCAGAGACGCTGCCTGTCCCGCTGAATTACTCCAGCAATTTGTGTCTACCTTTGATGTAAACCAGCATCCTCAGTTCCTTCCTACATTGTTCTAGTAAATCTTGTCCGCGCTCTCTGCCGTGCTTTCGCACTGTACAGTGCAGTGACCAATATCCCAGCCTTAATGAAATCAATGTTTTAATGAAGTTCAACACTATCTCCTTGCCTTTGTACCCAGCACCTTCAGTTACAAACCCGTGCAAATGGTTGGCATTGTTGATACTGCATATTTTGCATAGTGCATATACTGCATAGTGGAGTATCTTGCTCCACTCTATGATCTTTGGCCAGTGCTCTGCGTGGCATCCTCGAAGGGGTAGGATCGGCCCGCCATCTGCTCACAGACATGGGTCCGGCCCCTATGCAGAACAAGGTTGTCGACCCCTGCTCTAAAGAGCCTGCTCTAAAGAACAGTGCTTTGTAAGGTTGCAACATGATGGCTCGACTTTTATATTCTATGCCCTAACCTGTGGTGCAATCACGCCATTAGCCTTCTTCACCACTTTACCTACCTGTGCTGCCACTTTAAAGAACCAAGTCCCATATTTATACAGTCTTAGGATTTGCCTCAATCTTACTTGCCAAGCATGTTTCATGATCCCTTTTTTATGCTTTGAATTTCTTTCGTACACACTCTATATTCCTCGAGACACTCCCTCAATACCAGTTGCCTGGGTTTGATATATGAGAAAGATATTATGAACTTCACCATAAAACTGCAGAGACAGGATTTTACACAACGGCTGCTTAGTTTTGTGTTAGTTTCTTCCTCCTTGACATCAGTCAGGGATAACATGGGAATGCTAAGTCTTGAAGCTGTAAAGCATCAACAGAACAGCTGAAAGGACCAAGTAACTGAACAAATTACCAGAAGCTGTACTAATGAAACTGGTTTTACATTTCACTCTTAACGAGGCTACATTTCTTCACAGTGAATAAGAGCACAGGAGTGACAGCCCAATCTGGAAGAAATCTGTCCAAACTGACAATGTGAAACTGCTTGCATCCTGTTGGTTACTCTGGGTTTAACCCTACCATTATCTCAATTTCCTCTTGGAAAGAGTTCACCTCGTGGGCATTTCACAGACAAGTCTGCTCTCTGTTTATAACTTCCTGGAATGAGCAAACAGTTTGGCGTGATATATCTGTTAAACCGTAGCCCTCTGGAATCTAACGCATGCAGCTTTCTCAATGGTTTTAAGATATTTCTTCATTGTTTCATAACAACCTAATCAAAAGCATGCATATCCAGAAATCTTTCCAATGAAATCCCAATGTTTATCCTTCATCTCTGGCTTTTATTTGTCCAAATATATTAGAGTCTGCACATTACCCTATAAGGAAGAATCATGTCAGTTACTTTACACGTAGCACGAATGACACAGTCACTTTGCCTTTACTCTCAAATATTGCAACTTGTAACAAGCAAACACTTCTATTGACAATAACCTTCACTGCCACAAAACAAACTCAAATACAATTTCAAAACAAAACTCCAAAGCCGGCACATTAAACTCAGAAAGCAAGTCATTTGTGCAATGAAATATTACTTAAAGTAGTTTTTAGATTAGTTTGGTGAAGTGCACATTTATAGAATGGCTGTAATTCCCGACAAGAGTCCTTTCAAACCTACGTAACACTTGCAACATCCAGCAAACCCAGACAGCTGTGCCTAACAGTTCCATTGCCTTACATGGTACATTTCTAGAAACTTCTTCCATGTTGTCTACAGCATAGTTTAAAAAAAATGCACCAGCAAATAATCTACATTCAAAATGGAATTCCAGCACTGAATGGAACCACAAACAGCATGATAACTTAAAGCAAAACACTAAGTGTTGGAGTAACTCAGCGGGTCAGGTAGCATCTGTGGAGAGAATGAATCAGCGATGGTTCAAGTTGGGACTCATTGAGTCTTGAATGAATTATAGTTGGGGGGGGGGGAAGAAAATGGAAAAAAAGGTTTGCAAAAGATATGCAGACATAATCTTATAATTGGAGGGATAAGGTAGCTGAAAAAAGGCAGATTAAATTTTGGCACAGAGCAATTCGGTTTTTATTCTAAGGAAGCAAAATGATGCAAAATAAGCATATACCATTCCAGCAGAATTCTAGTGGTAGAATACAAAGAAATCAATCAAAAATCAGATGGACCTTGAGAAGCACAAGAATAGTGACTCAAACTAAAAGGAAAATGATGAACATTGAGTTAGAATAGAGGAAGAGGAAAAAGTTGTTACGGTATTATATTCTAGAAATGCATCACATTAAAAAAAGGGAATAATAAGAGTGAAATAGAAACCCTAAACAGAGAGAATTCCCAACTTGCAGATACCAGTAGAGATATACATCCCAATCAACTTTTTTGTAATATAAGCTTACTTGAAGAGACAAACCCTGACATAGAAACCAGATGAATGTATCACAATGGATAGAATGGAATTGGTTTGATATATTGGTTAAGCTAAGGAAAGAGTGCAAGGGCCAAAATGAGTCATCCGAGGAACCTGGTAAGATTGCATTAAAGTTTTCAGCTGAAGATATGGCATTTGAAAGTATTTTGAAGGGTAAAAGTAATACATATCCAGAGAGGAAATTAGCTAGGAGTAGCTAGCATGGATCTCAATAAAGGTTTGGTCCATCACATCCATTTACTCTTAATAATTACTATTACACAGAACCACTGACTTTGCTTTGAACTCGTGTCCAACCTCTGGAGCTATCAGCCATGCTAAAACATACTAACATGCAACATTGCTGCCTCTTGCTGACAATAACTTTCCGCAAAATTACCATAGAGAAATCTCCCTCTGCCATGCAATTAAATCAAGCCACATCATGCAATGCCATTAGGATTATTCCCTGGGATGTTGTCTGTGAATTACCCCTGAATAATAAACGCATAATCTACAAATCCATTCTTTCATGGGATGCGTCACTGGCAAAGCCAGCATTTTTTGCCCATTCCAAATTAACCCTTGTGTTAGTTGCTTGTCAAGAATTTGCAAGGGCACTTAAGAATCAACCACCTTGGTCGATCTGAAGTTACACAAGTTGTATATAAGCAGGAGCAAGCAGAAGATTTCTTGCAAAAATGGGGATAAATGAGCCAGGTGTATTTTTACAACAATCTGGTAGTCTCAATTGTAGTCGTGAAAATCATATGGGCTTCAACATAACGATTAAAAACCCATCAAGATAAAAATAAAATTTATGGAAATATGACAGTATCGTAGACTTTCACTTTAACCCAACTTTCAAGAAAAATCCAATCAAATGAATACTTTGTATTTGTCCTTTTTACTAGTGGTAAAGATAATCAAATTAATCATCGAAAATAATTAATTTTGATGAAAATTACCACAAATTTAGCATGTAATGAATATTCCACTTTTCAAGTCCTTAACATGTTTGACTAGGCAGTGTGCTGAAGGGAAAAAAATGGGGGAAAGCAGGAGCTAATGGAAGTTATCTCGAAGCCCTGATGAACATCAGACCAAAGGAAAAGGAATGGCTGGCAGAGTTGCTTCCCTACACAACAGATACATCATCTCAAGCATAGAGTCATAGAGCTTTACAACTTTTGCAGCCCAGTGGTGTGAATGGTGAGTTCTCCAATTTTGAATAGCAGCCTGGCCTTCCCCCTCTCCCTTTTTCCACGTGTGCTGCCACCCCACCACTTCCCTGTGCCCCAGCTGGACCTGCGCCTCTTTCTCCCTTCCCCCTCCCCCTCCATTCCTTACTCTGGCTTCGTAAGACGTGCCTCTTGGGTCCTTTTGTCTCACGTCTGCTGACTAGTCATCTCTGGCCTTCGTTTAGCCATCTGCCTATCCAGTGCCGTCCTATTGCCTGTCAGGCTTTGTCCTGTCTCTCCACTTGTCTAGCTCCACCCCCCCCCCCCCCCCCCCCCACCCTGCAGTCGGTCTGGAGAGGGGCCCCGGCCCGAGACGTCACCTGTCCGTGTTCTCCAGGGACGCTGCCTGGCGCACTGGGCTATTGCAGTGCTCTGCATCTTCTTTTGTGGACCAGCATCTGCAGTTCCTTGCTTTAACCTTCTTCACCGGTGTTACCCTATTACCTTCCAGGCTTTATCAGGACCCCCCCACCTCTTCCCCGCCCAGCTTTCTTTCTCACTCCCCCACACACAATCAGTCTGAAGAAGAGTCCCAACTTGAAATGATATCTATCCATTTTCACCGGAGATGTTGCTTGACCCGCTGAGTTACTCCAGCATTTTCTGTCTATCTATGGAAACAGGACTTTGGTGCAACTCATCCACGCAGACAAAGTTGTCTAACCGAACAAATTCCACTTGCCTGTGCCTAGCCATATCCCCCAAAACCTTCCCTATATATCAGGCACGTGCCATGAGTAATTACTCAGTCAGTCGGCTTAAAAAAAAATTAAACTGCGCATGCGCAGATTGTTATCTCCGTTAAAAAAAAAATAATAATAAAAACAGTGACAATTCAATTTGCCCAAGGCTTCCTAGTCTCCTTTATTCTGAATTACTGAATGGGTGGGGGGGAGGGGAGGGGGGGGGGGGGGGAGGGTGATGGCAGATGGAGAGATGGAGCGGTGGTGGGAAAAACGGGAGTACAGGGAATAGTTGAATCAATTGTCATGTTATTGAATGACAACACTTGTTCAAGGGACCAATTGGGGGAAGAGTTCCTTTCACAGTGTGTGGAGAGTCTGTGCCAGGGGTAAAGTTGTGGGGAGGGCACGAGTGTTGAGAAGGAGGGTGTCAGGGATACTCACTCACTCCAGTAACTCACTCACCGCTACCGCAGTTCTCCGGGCGCGAAGCCACGCACTGTAACCGGGGATAGAAGCAGCTCAGGGAGCTGCGAGCAGCCACCGGGACCCGACAGCAGAACTGGCCGCCACTTCAGCGCCTTCTGCCGGCCCGCTCACCTTTAGCAATGCTCTCCGTCCAAACACCTGTCACCTGCTGTTCGCCGACTTCGCTCATGTCAGCGGCTTCCTGCAAATCCTTAAATTCCCACAGCCGAGTAACCTCAATTGCGCTGTCGGAATTTAAGGACATGAGTGAGGCCAGCGAGCGGCAGGAGAGAGGTTTTTAGATGGAGAGCTGCCAGAGGTGAGCGGGGACCGGCAGAAGGAGCTAAGGTGGCGGCTGGTTCCGCTGTCCGGTCCTGCGGCCACTCAGCCACCCGAGCTACTTCTCTCCCCCCCCCCCCGCCCCCGGCCTCAATGCGGTGGCAATCCACGCCGGTGTGCAAGGATCGTCGCAAGTGGCATTATCCCAATCCCCTCCTTCATAACATTCGTGCCCTCCCCGCAACTTTACCCCGGGCCAGACTCGCCAAACGCTTGGAAAGGAGCTCTCCCCCCCCACCCCCACACCCCGGGAAATACGGTATTTAAAAACATCACCAAGAAATGTACTTACCACATAATTGTTACACGACAAACCATATTTGAAAACCCCGCCAAGAAACTTGCGCTGCGCATGCACAGTAGACTGACGCGCATGCGCAGTGCTGCAAAGGCAGAATTTCAGCTGCCTTCAGCCCCGATTGAAATTGACGGGGCTCGTGGCTGCACAGACCCTCCTGTGTTACAAGCGCTGTGGATGAAAGGCACGGAGAATTATGCCTACCTAAGAGATCGATCTCTTACATAGGCATAATTCTCCCATGCCTTTACTATTTATATTTAGTAATTACTATGTTATAATTTTAGTCAGGGTAGACACGTGCCTGCTATACATGTACCTATAGCAGGGAAACCAGAACTGCACATAGCATGCCGAATGTGGCCTTACCAACATCTTGTACAGCTGTAAAGTGATGTTCCAACTCCTGTATTCAATGTTCTGATCGATGAAGGCAAGTTTACCAATATCTTCACCACTGTCTACCCGTATTGCCACTTTCAAGGAAATATGTACCTGCACCCCTATTCTATAATGGGGGTGCAGGTACTGTAACTCCTGTTCTATTAACACCTCCGTGACTCCACCATTCACTGTTCCAGCTCTGGCTTCTCACACCAAAATGCAACAGGTTGAGTTTATCTAAATTAAACTCCATCTGCCATTACTCAGCCCATTGGCCCAGTTGATCAGGAGCCATTGTAATCTTCAATAATCTTCACTGTTTAGGACCACTGCCTACGTACCATAGACATCTCATCTCGAGGAAGCCATGTGAGGCAAAGAACACAGATCGTGGCTTTCTGAAGCACCTGTCATCAGCAGTGAAATCATCTTCAAAGAATGCCAAGAGCTGGTAGTCAAGAAAGCAATCCCATTAGCAAAGGACCTTAAAGCACATCCACCCACATCTAAAACCACATCCACAGACCCTACAAATTAAATGACAGCCCCACCTCTCAATTATACATTTATTGGCAACAAATATTACTAACTGTCATCTGTTAATGGAACCAAACAGCAATATACTAGACATTATAATTTCAAAAAAAGTTGGGAGGACTGGACTACTTCTCATCTGTCATTGAACTCTCATTCATTTAATTATCAACTCAGGTTTCTGAATTACTACTTCACTAAAGAATATCTACATAAAAAGACCTTCCCTAAGCATTTGTTAGAAAATAAATATAGCAGACGATGTTAAAACCAGTTTCATGAATCGCTGACAAGCTGACATATCTGGGCAGTGTGAATGCTTCGTTAAATTCACAAGTCCAATTTTACAGTTGCCCTGAGCTGCTGCAATGATATAAAAAAATAATCTGATGTCTATGAGGACAGACTGAATCCACTAGAAGAGTGGAAAACCACATACATGAGAGGCCTGGAATTGATAAGTACTTTGATCTGGAACTAGAACTAATATTTTACATTGGAGCCAAGTTGCTGGTCAGGAACTCTATTTGACCCAATTTCCAGTTTAGCTCCTGGCTATCATCTCAAAGCGAGCCAAAGTAAATCAGTTTCCAGCTAAGTTCTGGTTCAATTTCAATTATTCACATCCTCCAAAAGACTTTATAGCTCTGCTAGATGTGTGTTGCCCAACTAATATCAGAGAAAAGTTATGTTATGCTTTATTTGGTGCCAAATGCAAATTGGTTGAGCTAGGACTCCTCCCTGCGATCTTAAAATAAATGGCTTCTGAGATAGTTGAGGCATTGTTTTCAATTTTCCAAATGCACAGTGATTTACAAACGATTCTATTAAATTTAAAAAAAAAACAAATCTAACTCCTTTAGTCAAAATGGAATAGAAACAGAAAGCAGGAACTACAGGCCAGTTGGCTTAACATCTGTCATGGGGATATTGTTAGAAGCCATAATAGCTTCATGGCAGGGCACTGAACAAAAAACAAACATATCTAATATGATTGGTGAAAAGGAAATCATGGCTGACCAAGTTGGAGTTATTTTAAGTAACGCGCTGTGGATTGTGGAGAACCAGTGGATATGCTGGATAACACAAAGTGTAGGAGTAACTGTGAGTCTGGCATCAACTCTAAAGGCCATGTTTCTAAAGGTGATGTTGCAGGTCAGGACTCCTCTTCAGACTGATTGTGGAACAGGAGAGAAAGCTGGAAACGGGGTGGGGGAGGGATAACGCCTAGCAAGTGGATACAGGTGATGGGGGTTTGATTGGCAGATGGGCGGACAAAGGCTAAAGATGAAAAGGACACAAAAGTGTCACATAAAGAGAGAAGAGTCAGAGGGAGGGATAAACGTGGAAGAGGGCAAGCGGGCGGGGATATGTTGTATTCAGATTTGCAGAAGGCAATTGATAAGGTAGTGTCACATCAAAGAAAACAATGACGAAAATAATGGTACAGAAGACAACCTACTGGCGCTGATATAAATTAGGTGGCAGACAAGAAACAGAAAAAAGTCTGAAGAAGGGTTTTGACCCGAAACGTTGCCTATTTCCTTCACTCCATAGATGCTGCCTCACCCGCCGAGTTTCTCCAGCATTTTTGTCTACGTAAACAGAAAACATAAACATTTTCTTTGCTGGTCTGCAAGATGCAACTGGTGCTGTAGCATAAGACGGATACTGGGGCTCAATTGTTTTAAAATCTACCTGGTCATTTACTTACATAATGACACCAAAGATATGATTAATAAATCTGTTGATGATCACAAAGAAAGGCAGGGAAGCAACTTTTGAAGAGGAGATGAGACCACAAAGATAACCTATGCGTGTGGGCAAAGAACTGGCAAACGGCGTACAACCTGAGAAAATATGAGTTGGCCCATTTTCTTAGGAAAATTAAAAAAAAAAGAAAATCTCCAATACGAGAGAGGTTGCCAAGTTCTGAGGGATCTCGGTGTCCTAGCACATGAATTGTAAAATGCTGGAATGCAAGTGCAGCAGGTAATTAGGAAAGCGAACATAATGTTATCATTCATTGTTGGGGAATAGAATAGTCAAGAGTGTTAGTCATACACACCGAAATCAGAACAATGAAATTCTTACTTGCAACAGCATACACAGTACTCAGATAACATAATCAACAAAAAAAAGTTCAACAAATTAAAAACACCAATATTAATGCAAAAAAGGTGCAAAGTCCTCAGTCATGGTTTGTGGTTCATAGTTTTGTCAGTGTTTGTAGTATTCGAGAGCTGGATGGTTGGGAAGAAACTGTTCTTGAACGTGGTGGTCATTGTTTTCTGCCTATACCTTCTTCCTGAAAGCAGGAGTGAAATAGGAGCGTGGCCAGTGTGAGCAGCGATTTTGCTTCAGTTATATATGGCTTTAATGCTCGATGTGGCCCGCCTCTGCGGTTGAACAAACTTTTTGTGGCCTGTACATATAATTTGGCTCACGGTCTTGTTGCCATGACCCTTCTACTCTCAGAATGGTCCACAAGTGGCCACTGGGCCTTGGGAAGCACAGCTTGGCACCTCTCTTGAACTATACTCATAGCTAAACATCAACAATCAATGCACTTAAAACAGTTGAAGTATTTTAAATATGTAATTTTAAATACTATGCTTATAATTGAATTGAAAGATACAGTATGGATGCAGGCCCTTCGGTCCACCAAAGCCATGCTGATCATCGATCATCTGTTCACATTAGTTCTATGTTATCCCACTTTCACATCCAATCCCTACACATTAAAGACAATTTACAGAGGCCAAATAATCTACATACCCACGTGTTTCTGGGATGTGGGAGGAGGCCAGAGCACCCAGAGGAAACCCATAAGGTCACAGGGAGAACATGCAAACTCCACACAGACGGCGTCTAAGGTTAGGGGCAACCCCTGGAATCATGTGCTGTGGGGTAGCTGCTCTACCAGCTACGCCACTGATGAAAATTAATTTTAAAAATTAAAGAAAAAGGATTTCTTTTAGATACCTTTCTCGTACAGATCAGCAACCCCATTCAAATACATAAGGCTGGTGATTTAGCTAGTTATTCTCCCAGGGGCAAAGAAAGTTGAAGGAAGATTTGATAGAGCTGTACAAGAATATAATAGGTTTACAAAGAGTAAGTGGAAAGTTGTTGCTTCCATCAGCAGATGACTCAAGAACCTGTGTACACAGATTTACACTGAAGAGCATGCAAGGAGATGAGGGCAAAATAAGTTGTTATGCAGATTGGTTGTGATCTGGAACTCTATGCCTCTAAGGTTAGTGGAAACAGAATCAATCAGGGTTCTCAGAAAGAAATTAAATAAACATGTGAGTAAATAATTTACAGGGTGTAGGGAAAGAGAAGGGGGCATAGCTCCAAGTAGATATGGAGTCGGGAATGCCCATGATGGGCCAACTAGCAATTTCTGAATTGTAAGTCCAACAAAGTTACGATCCTCTACTGAAATATGAATGAATTGCCTACAGATCAAAAACCGATGTTGCCTTGGAATTATCCCAGTCACACTTTGGATGTAGATGTCAGTTGCCAATATAACCACAACCCAATTTACAATCTTGTGCAATGCCAGGATCATGGAGTGAAACAGCACTTACACATATTATTGTGGTTTTCAACAGACAACACAACCAACTAAGTATAAATATAGCAGCAACACAAGCTGGATCTTTTTTTTATTCAACATTTAGTCTACAACTCCGTCCACAACCAGGAAGGTCTTAAAGCCCTCTGTTTCTTCCTCAACTGCAGAACCAGCCAATTTCTGTCCACTAATACTCTCCTCCGCCTAGCAGAGCTGGTCCTTACCCTCAACAACTTCTCCTTCGACTCCTCCCACTTCCTCCAAATCCAAGGCGTAGTTATGGGTACTCGCATGGGTCCCAGCTATGCCTGCCTCTTTTTAGGGTACGTTGAACAATCACTGTTCCAGGCATAGACTGCCCCTATCCCCGAATTCTACCCCCGCTACATTGACGACTGAATCGGTGCTGCCTTCCGCACCCATTAATTCACAATTAATTTCAATCCTGCACTCAAATTCACTTGGACCGTCTCCGATATCTCCCTACTGTTTCTGGATCTCACCGTCTCCATCACAGGAGACAGACTATTGACCGACCTACTACAAACTTACTGACTCCCATAGCTATCTGGACTACACTTTTCCCACCCAGCTTCCTGTAAAGACAATCACTTGGTCTACGCTGCATCTGCACCCAGAATGAGGTTTTCCATACTAGATCATCGGAGATGTCCTCATTCTTTAGGAAACGGGGGTTCCCCTCTTCCATTATAGATGAGGCTCTCACTAGAGTCTCTTCGATATCCCGCTGCTCCGCTCTTGCTCCCCCTCCCCCTATTCGCAACAAGGACAGAGTCTCCCTTGTTCTCACCTTCCACCCCATCAAAGTCAAGTCAAACAGTCAAACAAACTTTATTGTCATTTAGAAATACATTGATATGTGCAGTTCCAACCGAAATTCCGTTGCATTTGGCTCCCCGTGCAACACGATAATTAACAGAAGGATAAACATGGGTAAAATGGATAAATTGGATAAAAGGATAAATAGACAATGGTGGCAGAACCTTGATGTTCTGCTCCTTATGCTGCGATATCTTTTGCCCGAGGGCAGCAGAGTGAACAGTCCGTGATGGAGATGTGTGGGGTCTTTTATAATACTGCTGGCCTTAGACACGCAACGTTTGGTCGCAATATCCCCGATTGAGGGGAGAGAGGTCCCAATGATTTTTTCCGCTGTCCTCACCACTCTCTGCACGGACTTCCAGTCAGAGGCTTTACAGTCCCCAAACCAGACAGAGATACAGCTGGTCAAAATACTCTCTATGGTGCCCCTGTAGAAAGTGGTGAGGATGGGATGGGGGAGGTGAGCTCTTCTCATCCGGCGCAGAAAGTGCAACCACTGCTGCGCTCTCTTAACCGTTGATGAGATGTTATTCGACCAGGTCAGACTGTTAGTGATCTGCACCCCCAGGAACTTTGTGCTACTGACCACCTCCACATCGCTGTCATTGATGTGAAGTGGTATGGGACTGTGCCGGTTTTTCCTGAAGTGGACGATGACCTCCTTTGTTTTTTCGACATTCAGGATCAGGTTGTTTGTATTGCACCAGCCCACCAGTTGTTTCACCTCCTCCCTGTAAGCCAGCTCATTGTCGTCCCTGATCATCAGCCGTCGCATACAGCATATAATCGCCCAATACCTTTGCCACCTCCAACGGGATCCCACTACTGGCCACATCTTCCCATCTCCACCTTTTTCTGCTTTCCACAGAGACCGTTTCTTCTGTAACTCCCTGGTCAACTCATCCCTTCCCAGCCAAACCACCCCTCCCCAGGTACTTACCCCTGCGACCGCAGGAGATGCAACACCTGTCCCTTTACTTTCCCCCCTCGGCTCCATCCAAGAACCCCAACAGTCTTTCCAGGTGTGGCAGAGGTTGACTTGCAGCTCCTCCAACCTGTATCCGCTGTTCCAGGTGTCAACTTCTGTAATTTGGTGAGACCAAGCGCCCGCTTGACAATCGTTTTGCTGAACACCTCCTCTCAGTTCGCCTTAACCTACCTGATCTCCTGATTGTTCAGCACTTCAACTCCCCCTCCCATTCCCAATCTGAACTTTCTGTCCTGGGCCCCCTCCATTGTCAGAGTGAGGCCCAGCGCAAATTGGAGGAACAGCACCTCATATTTCGCTTGGGTAGCTTACACCCCAGCGGTATGAACTTTTACTTCTCCAACTTCAAATACCCCTTGCTTTCCGACATTATGGTTACGTTACCGGGCCAGATTCAGAGGGCTTGATCCATTGAACAGAAGTCGTTCAAATTCTATCATTAATTACAATAAAATGAATATAAATAAATATTTTTTTTTAATATTTAAAAATTTTAGCATCAGTAATAGTAATAGTCATCATGTAACAACTGGACTGTAAATTAGTCATTATGTTCAACATGTTCAAAGTGCCCAGTAATCAAAAAAGTAAAGAAATGACAAATACCAAAAATAGAAAACACCTGCCCACTGCCAAAATGAGAACAATAAATGAGGCAAAGGTCTGGGCTGGATGAGGGCGGTTAGCCCTGTCAGCCGCCCCACAGCTCAGACAACGGTGCTCAATCCTGAACTGTGGCACTGTGTGGATAGACACAAAATGCTGGAGTAATTCAGTGGGACCGGCAGCATCTCTGGAAGGAAGGAAAGGATAACGTTTTGGGTCGAGACCCTTCTTCAGACTGTGTGGAGTTTGCACAAATTCCATGCAACAGCATGGCTTTTTGCTGGATGGTCTGCTTTCCTACAACAACCAAAAATGTTGGATGGTTAATTGACCATTGTAAATTACCCAGTGTCTAGGTAAATGATTGAATTTGAATCAGTTGGTTGAATAGGAGAATGGGATTAATGTAGGCTTTAGACTTTCAGGCATTAGAGATACAGCTTGGAAACAGGCCCTTTGGCCCATCGAGTCCACGCTGACCATGATCACCCCATACACTACCACTAGGGACATTTTACAGAAGCCAATTATCCTACACCTCTACTTCTTTGGAAAGGTTATCCACTTTGGTGGCAAAAACAAGGGGGCAGATTATTATCTCAATGGGGTTAGGTTAGGTAAGGGGGAGGTACAGCGAGACCTGGGTGTCCTTGTACACCGGTCACTGAATGTTGGCGTGCAGGTACAGCAGGCAGTGAAGAAAGCTCATGGAATGTCGGCCTTCATAACAAGAGGATTTCAGTATAGGAGTAAAGAGGTTCTTCTGCAATTGTATAGGGCTCTGGTGAGACCACATCTGGAGTATTGTGTACAGTTTTGGTCTCCTAATTTGAGGAAGGACATCCTTGTGATTGAGGCAGTGCAGCGTAGGTTCACGAGATTGATCTCTGGGATGGTGGGACTGTCATATGAGGAAAGATTGAAAAGACTAGGCTTGTATTCACTGGAGTTTAGAAGGATGAAGCGGGAATCTTATAGAAACATATACAATTATAAAAGGACTGGACAAGCTGGATGCAGGAAAAATGTTCCCAATGTTGGGCGAGTCCAGAACCAGGGGCCAGAGTCTTAGAATAAAGGGGAGGTCATTTAAGACTGAGGTGAGAAAAAACTTTTTCACCCAGAGAGTTGTGAATTTATGGAATTCCCTGCCAAAGAGGGCAGTAGAGGCCAAATCACAGGATGCATTTAAAAGAAAGTTAGATAGAGCTCTAGGGGCTAGTGGAGTCAAGGGATATGGGGAGAAGGCAGGCACGGGTTATTGATAGGGGACGATCAGCCATGATCACAATGAATGGTGGTGCTGGCTCGAAGGGCCGAATGGCCTCTTCCTGCACCTATTTTCTATGTTTCTATGTGGGAGGAACCCTGAGCACCCAGACAAAACCCAGGCAGTCACAGGGAGAACATACAAACTACGTATATACAGTACCCATTGTCGGGATTAAACCCAGGTCTCTGGTGCAGTAAGGCAGCAACTCTGCCACTGCGCTGCCCTCTAATTTTTGTTTTCACTTTGGACCCCAAGGACACTCAGCTAAGTGCACCAAGGGAGTACTGAGAAGTAGGGGTTGGGACACGCAGTAGCTCGCTTCACAGTGAGCCGCTGTAGGATTAGTGTAAATGGATGGTTGATGGTTGGCAAGGACTCGATGTGCCAAAGGCCATGTTTTCATACTTTCTCTCTCTCTCTCTCTCTCTCTCTCTCTCTCTCTCTCTCTCTATGACTCTGTTGAGGGGAACGAGTAGGGATGTAAATGGGAGTAATGGAGAAATAGTGTATATGATTGCATGACAGTCGGAGCGGGGTTGTGGCTGATGGGCCCTCTACTCTGAATAACTAACAATGAAAAAAGCAAGTCTAGAAGAAACATTAGACGTGGTCAGGGATATCAGATATTTATGGACAGTGGGGAAAGAATTTCAATGGTTAGGCGGTGCTCACAAATGATTGCTGTTGGAAATCAATGTAAACGATTATAGTGAAGAGCAGTCTTGTATTCCAGGCTCTTGAAGTGTGCAGGCCCCAAGCACAGAGTTTCATGCATTCACTCAAACACACTGATTACAAAAAGTATCGTCAGTGATAACAAACTTTAGCCACCTTACTTCCAACAATGTAGTACCACTCTTGCTAACTTACCTTGAATGTTCAAGTCCAGGCAAGGAGTCTGAATGTGCAAATATTTGCTTACTTCAAAACCTTAATTGTTTCAAGCAAGGATTTTTTTCCTAATACCTTCAACAACAAGCACACCAACATAAGAATCAAGTCATTTATCACACTGCCATTTGGGGATTTTATCACAACAATCACGATAATTAAAAATATTTAAAAGCACGTGAAACAATAGTAAGGAACAGTATAAATCATTCTTTCTTTCATTTGTATCGTTTTGTGAGAATGGTCACAGATTTGTAACTGGAGCACAAAGAATGTAATGTGCAGTGCTACTATTAAAACAATTCAGATTTGTCTTTTATTTTAATTAAAGCAGCACCTGCAAAACTTGATAGTGTTCAAAGTTTTTCTTGGTTATCCCGGTGGCCAAAATAAACAAGAACAAATTGCCGCCTGACCAATATGTTTCGATAAGGGAGCACTGACTCAGGTTTAACATTGACATGGGAGAATCATTGACTAGATGAGTAGTGAAAGCATAAAGCATTTCTTGAGTCTGCTAAAAACAAAGCAGCCAAAAACAATTATTCAAACTGTTCAACTTAAAATACAAAACACATTAAATAAGATCTGGCAGCGTACTGAGTTTTATTTTTGAAACAGCAGCCAAATATGTATTTGAAAGCGAGATGGCATCCAGCTTATCCACACAGAAACACAAAATAGATTGAAATAAACACTGCGCCAAATAAAGCCAGTCCTCAATCTGAAGGAATCTGGAAAATGCTTTCAAAGAATAGTCCATCAGCAGAACAGTTCAGTCGAGCACACAAACTCAAAACGGCAGAGTTCACAGTGAAAGACGATACTTCTGCAGCAGGATTTCAAGTTTCATTTATGGAAGTATTTTCCTTACACCAGACTTAAGTGAGGTGGAGAGAATAGTGGGGGGATGTGCTCACTAGCACTAAGCAGATCAGAACTTGCATTCATGTGAACACAATAAACCTCCCATTGTACAACTTCTTATACATTTGATTAGTGTTTTGATAAGGCAACAAAGAGAGTTGATAAGGGCAATGGACCAAAGTGGAATATGGGTGTTGTTCCCCCAACATGTGTGTGTCGCCTCACTCTGGCAATGAGGCAGCCTGGGAGAGAAAGGTCCGTATGAGAATCGGAAGTGGAAATTGTCACCTAGACTTTGCTTGGTCTCACTGCCTAAAGGAGGCCACATCGGGAAAACCAAACACTGTAGATGAGGTTAGAGGAGGTGCATGTGAATCTGGAGGGACTGATGGGGTCCCTCGATGGATGTGAGAAAGGGGGCATAGGGGCAAGTGGTACGTCTCCTGCAGTTGCAGGGGAAAGTACCTGGGGAGGGGATGATTGGTTGGGTGAGTGAACCAGGGAGTGATGGGCTGAACAGTCTCTGCAAAAAGCGAAAAGGGGTGGGGTTTGGAAGATGTGACTGGTTGTGGGGATCACGCTGAAGTTAGCAGAAGCGCTGGAAGACGATGTGTTGGATGCGGAGGCTGGTAGGATGAAAGGTGAAGACCAGTGGAACTATCCTTGTTCCTTCTGGGAGGAATGGGAGCAAGAGCAGAACTATGGGATGCAGAGGGACCAGTTCATCTATGTCAGCGGGGGGGACGTGGGGGAGGAAATGTTTACTAAAGAGAGAGAACACCTCGGACGTCCAAGAATGGAAAGCTTTACCTTGGGGGCAGATGCGGCAGAGGAAAGCATCCTCTGAGACGCCATTCCCCGAGAGTAGGGGAATGGCGTCTTTGCAAGGGGCAGGGTGGGAGGAAGTGGAAGTCAGGGGGTTTGTAGCAGATGTCAGTTGATAGTCTATCCATTGTGATTGAGAAAGGGAGATTAAGAAGGGGGGGGGGGGGGGTGGTGTCAGAGAATGAAGGGCAGCATGGAGGTCAGTAGTAAAGTTAATGAAATGAATAAGTTCTGCACAGGTGTAGGAAGCAGCCCCAATGCCATTGTCGATATAGTGGAGAAAGTCTTGAGGGATGGTGCTAGTGTACATTTGAAACAAGGGCTGTTCCACATAACCAACAAAAAGACAGGCATTTAGACACAAGGAGCTGCATATGCTTGTATACAAAAAAATAAACAAAGTGCTGGATTAACTCAGAGAGTCAGGCTGCATCCCTGAGGAACATGGATAGGCCACATTTCGGGTTGGGACCCATTCTTTGGACTGAGAATTGAAGGCATAGATGGGACTCATGCAAATGCCCATGGCTACACCTTTAATTTGAAAAAGTGAGAGGAGCCAACATAGAAGTTGTTGGGGTGAGAGCAAGTTTCTGCGATCAGAGAAGAGTGTTAGTAGAGGGGAACTGATTGGGTCTCTGTTCAAGGAAAAGTCAAGTCAAGTGAGTTTATTGTCATGTGTCCCAGATAGGACAATTAAATTCTTGCTTGCTGCAGAGTATTGTAAACAAAAATACAGAACAGATCAATATACACATAAATAAGCAGATAAAGTGTAATAGGCTGTAACAGTTCAGAGTCTGTTTGTTGGCGAGTTTAATAGCCTGATGGCTGTGGGGAAGAAGATGTTCCTGAACCTGGATGAAACAGATCTCAGGCTCCTGTACTTTCTGCCCGATGGTAGTGGAGAGATGAGTGTGTGGCCAGGATGGTGTGGGTCCTTGATGATGTTAGTTGCCTTTTTGAGGCAGCGACTGCGATAGGGTCAAGAGGGTCTTGCGACCTTACCGCTGGACAGTAGAGATATAAGGACCACTGGACATCCGTAGTAAAAAGATGAGGCAATGGGAGCCTAGTCATTGAATGTTATTGAAGAGTTGAAGGGTGAGGTGTGTTGGATGTAGGTGGGAAGGGACTGGATGAGAGGGAGGCGGATGGGTGGGGGGGGGGGGGGGGGAGAAGATGGAATCAAGGTGTTTGGAGAATAGTTTTAATCAGGGTGCTCAAAATATCTAAAAACCATTGGTACAAGTACACAGAAACATGAATTATTCCGTTCCAATGACTCAAATTACTTTCCTTTTACTCCAAAACAATTCATTGCAGGTCTAAGTTTAAACTTCAACACTAAATATTACAACAAGAGTCTGGCAAAGAACCTAAGGAACTTAAGGGGGAAGTACTTCAATTTGACCAAGGCAAGGCCATTTTAATCATATTTCTCTTTTAACCTTGCCTCTAACTGAATTAAGAAAGGGATGATCACCTTGTTGGGGGTGTCCTGCAGACCCCCCGAATAGTCAACGGGAATTAGAAGAACAAATATGCCAGGAGATTGCAGACAGCTGCAGGTCAAATAGGTTGTTGTGGTAGGGGATTTTAACTTTCCCAATATAGACTGGGAAAATCATAGCGTGAAGAGTTTAGATGGGGTGCAATTCCCCAAAAGTGTTCAGGAGAGTTTTCCTATGCAGTATGTGGAGACACGTGAGAGGGCAACGCCGAGTCCAGTACTGGGAAATTGGGAAGGGCAAGTAAATGAAGTGGGTGTGGAAGAGCCTTTTGGGAGCAGTGACCACAGTTCGATTAGGTTTAAGATAGTTATGGATAGGGATGGAGAGGGTCCGCATGTTAAAATGCTTAACTGGGGTAAGGCCAACTTTGAGGGTATGAGAGAAGGTCTCGCTCGTTGACTAGAGCAGGTTATTTGAGGGGAAAGGAACATCGGCCAAGTGGGATGTTTTTAAAAGGGGTACTGAAGAGAGGTCAAGATGTGTACGCCCCCATTAGAGTGAAGGGAAATGCAGGCAAACGCAAGGAAGCTTGGCTGACGAGGGAATTCGTGGCATGTCAAAAGCAAGAAGGATGGATGGGACAGGTATAGGCAGCTGGGATCAAGTGCATCCCCGGATGAGTTTCGGGAACTAAGGAGTAAACTAAAAAAGCAATTCAGAAGGGAAAGGGGCCAGGAGATAGCTCTGGCGGGTAGCATCAAGGACGATCCCAAAAGATTTTATAAATACATAAGTGGGAAAAGGGTAACGAGAGAGAGAGTGGGTCCTCTCAGGAATCAAAGCTGTGTGGAGCCACAAGAGATGGGCACGTACTAAATGAGTATTTCTCCTCTGTATTTACTGAGGAGAAAAACAGTAGGACAGAGGAAATTGGAGCAGTCACTGGAAGTGTCTTGAGAGCAGTCAGAGTTACTGTTAAAGAAGTACTGAAGGTACTGTCGTGTTTCAAGGTAGACAAATCTCCAGGGCCTGATCAGATATATCCGAGGACATTGCTGGGAAACTAGAGAGAAAATTGTGGCAGCCCTGGTTGACATTTACAAGTCATTCTTAAATACAGGAGAGGTGCCGGAGGACTGGAGGGTGGCAAGTGTTGTACCTCTTGTCAAGAAGAGCTGCAGGGAAAATTCTGGGAACTACAGGCCTGTGAGCTTAACATCTGTAGTTGGTAAGTTACTGGAGAGTATTTTGAGGGATAGGTTAAACAGGCATTTGGATGTGCAAGGGCTGATTAGGGATAGTCAGCATGATTTTGTACGTGGGAGGTTGTGTTTCACAAATCTGATTGTTTCATTTGAAGACGTGACCAAAAAGGTTAATGAGGGCAGAGCTGTAGATGTTGTGTACATGGACTTCAGTAAGGCGCTCGACAAGTTTCCGCATGGTAGGCTGCTCTGGAAGGTTAGATCGCATGAGATCCAACGAGAGATAGGGGAATGGAATACAAATTGGCTCCATGGAAGGAAGCAGAGGGTGATGGTGGAAGGTTGCTTCTCAGACAGGAGGCCTGTGGCTAGTGGTGTGCCTCAGGGTTCGGTGCTGGGACCATTACTCTTTGTCATCTACATCAATGATTTGGATGAGAAAATACAGGGCAAGATTAGCAAGTGTGCTGATGATACAAAAGTTTGCAGTTTTGCAGATAATGGAAATGGTTGTGAAAGATTGCAGCAGAATCTAGATCGATTGGCCAGGTGGGTGGAGGAATGGTTGATGGAATTTAATACAGAACTGTGAGGTGTTGCGTTTTGGGATGTCGAACAAGGGCAGGACCTACACAGTAAATGGTAGGCCTCTGGTTAGTGTTGTAGAGCAGAGGGTTCTAGGAGTACAGGTGCATGATTCCATGAAGGTCGAGTCGCAGGTGGATAAGGTGATCAAAAAGGCTTTTGGCACTTTGCCTTCATCAGTCAGAATATTGAGTATAGATGTTGGGAGGTCATGTTGCAGTTGTATAAGACGTTGGTGAAACCGGATTTAGAATATTGTGTTCAGATCTGGGCACCATGATATAGGAAAGATATTGTTAAGCTTGTAAGGGTTCAGAAAAGATTTACAAGGATGTTGCCAGGACTATAGAGAGTGGTTGAGTAGGCTGGGTCTCTATTCCATGGTGCACAGGAAGATGAGGGGAGATCTTATAGAGGTATATAAAATCATGATCAGGTAGATGTAGTCTTTTGCCCAGAGTAGGGGAATCGAGGACCAGAGGACATAGGTTCATGGTGAAGGGGAAACGATTTAATAGGAATCAATAAACAATAGACAATGTGTGCAGGAGTAGGCCATTCGGCCCTTCGAGCCAGCACCACCATTCAATATGATCATGGCTGATCATCCCCAATCAGTACTCCATTCCTGCCTTCTCCCCATATCCTCTGACTGCTATCTTTCAGAGCCCTATCTAGCTCTCTCTTGAAAGTATCCAGAGAACCTGCCTCCACTGCCCTCTGAGGCAGAGAATTCCACAGACTCACAACTCTCTGTGTGAAAAGGTGTTTCCTCATCTCCGTTCTAAATGGCTTACCCCTTATTCTTAAACTGTGAACCCTGGTTCTGGACTCCCCCAACATCGGGAACAAGTTTCCTGCCAAACCCTAGCGTGGCTCTAGCGTGTCCAAACCCTTAATAATCTTACATGTTTCAATAATATCCACTCTCATCCTTCTAAACTCTAGAGTTACAAGCCCAGCTGCTCTATTCTCTCAGCATATGACAGTCCCTCCATCCCGGGAATTAACCTTGTAAACCTACGCTGCACTCCCTCAATAGCAAGAATGTCCTTCCTCAAATTAGGGGACCAAAACTGCACACAATACTCCAGGCGTGGTCTCACTAGGGCCCTGTACAGCTGCAGAAGGACCTCTTTGCTCCTATACTCAACTCCTCTTGTTATGAAGGCCAACATGCCATTCACTTTCTTCACTGCTTGCTGCACCTGCATGCTTTCTTTCATTGACTGATGAACAAGGACCACCAGATCCCGTTCTAATTCCCCTTTTCCCAACTTGATACCATTCTGATAATAATCTGCCTTCCTGTTTTTGCTATCAAAGTGGATAACCTCACATTTATCAACATTAAACTGCATCTGCCATGCATCTGCCCACTCAACCAACCTGTCCAAGTCACCCTGCATTCTCATAGCATCCTTCTCATAGTTCACACGGCCACCCAGCTTTGTGTCATCTGCAAATTTGCTAATGTTACTTTGAAGCCCTTCATCTAAATCACTGATGTATACTGTAAATAGCTACGGTCCCGGCACCCCACTAGTCACTGCCTGCCATTCTGAAAGGAACCCGTTAATCCTTACTCTTTGTTTCCTGTCTGCCAATCAATTTTCTATCCACGTCCATATCCTATGTGGGACCTTATCAAATGCTTTCTGAAAGTCCTGGTACACCACATCCACTGGCTCCCCTTTGTCCATTTCATAGTTACATCCTCAAAAAATTCCAGAAGATTAGTCAAGCAAGATTTGCCCTTCGTAAATCCATGCTGACTCGGACCGATCCTGTTACTGTTATCCAAATGTGCCACTATTTCATCTTTTATGATTGACTCCAGCATCTTCCCCACCACAGATGTCAGGCTAACTGGTCTATAATCTCTCTCCCCCGCATTTCTTAAAAAGTGGGATAACATTAGCTACCCCCCAATCCACAGGAACTGATCCTGAATCTATAGAACATTGGAAAATGATCACCAATACGTCCACGATTTCTAGAGCCACTTCATTAAGTACCCTGGGATGCAGACCATCAGGCCCTGGGGATTTATCAGCCTTCAGTCTACCCAACAGCATTTCCTGCCTAATGTGGATTTCCTTCAGTTCCTCTGTCATTCCAGATCCTCTGGCCACTAGTACATCTGGAAGATTGTTTGTGTCCTCCTTAGTGAAGACGGATCCAAAGTACCTATTCAACTCATCTGCCATTTCCTTGTTCCCCATAAAAAAAAAATCACCTTTTTCAGTCTTCAAGGGTCCAACTTTGGTCTTAACTAATATTTTCCTCTTCACAAACCTAAAGAAGCTTTTACTATCCTGCTTTATATGCTTGACTAGCATACCTTCGTACATCGTCTTTTCGCCCCGTTTGCCTTTTTATTTATCTTCTGTCACTCCTTCAACATTACCCAATCCTCTTGATTCCAGTTCATCTTTGCTATGTTGTACTACTTCTCTTTTATTTTTATACTCTCCCTGACGTCCCTTGTCAGCCACGCTTGCCTCTTACTCCCCTTGGAATCTTTCTTTCTCTTTGGAATGAGCTGATCCTGCACCTTCTGTACTATTACCAGAAATACCTGCCATTGTTGTTCCATTGTCATCCCTGCTAGGGTATCTTTCCAGTCAACCTTGGCCAGCTCCTCCCTCATGGGTCCATAGTCCCCTTTGTTCAACTGTAATACTGACACTTCCGATTTACCCTTCTCCCTCTCAAATTGTAGATTAAAATTTTACCATATTATGGTTAACACCTCCTAATGGCTCCTTAACCTCGTTCCCTTATCAAATCTGGTTCATTACATAACACTAAATCCAGAATTGCCTTCTCCCTGGTAGGCTCCAATACAATCTGCTCTAAGAATCCATCACGGAGGCACTCCACAAACTCTCTTTCTTGGGGTCCAGTACCAACCTGATTTTCCTAGTCTACTTGCATATTGAAATCTCCCATAACAATCGTAGCATTACCTTTACGACATGCCAATTTTAACTGTTGATTCAACTTGCACCCTATATCCAGGCTACTGTTTGGGGGCCTGTAGATAAGTCCCATTAGGGTATTTTTACCATTACATTTCCTTAGTTCTATCCATACTGACTCCACATCTCCTGTTTCAATATCTCCTTGCAAGGGACTGAATTTCATTCCTCACCAACAGAGCTACCCCACCCCCTCCGCCCACCTGTCTGTCTTTTCGATAGGAGGTATACCCTTGAATATTCAGTTCCCAGCCCTGGCCGTCTTGCAGTCGTGTGTCTGTAATTCCCACAACATCATACTTGCCAATTTCTAACTGAGCATCAAGCTCGTCCACTTTATTTCTTATATTTTGTGCATTCATATACAACACTTTGACTTTGGTATTCACCTCCCCTCTTGCACCGCTCACAATTGGCCCTGACCTTACTCTCTTATCCCTTCTCAAACTTTCCTTCCCTTTAATTTGGGAGTATTTTGTAATTTTTCCTGTACTCACTTCACCTTCAACTCCATCTTTATACTCCCAATTTGTCAATCCCTCCCCACCACTATTTTGTTTAAACCCGCACGTGTAGTCCTAGCAAACTTGCCTACCAGAACGTCGGTCCCCCTCCAGTTAAGGTGTAACCCATCCCTTTTGTACAGGTCACCCCTACCCCAGAAGAGATCTCAGTGGTCAATAAATCTAAATCCTTGCTCCTTGCACCAGCCCCACAGCCACACATTCAAATCCCCTATCTCCCTGTTCCTGTCCTCACTAGCACAAGGTACTGGAAGCAATCCAGAGATAACCACCCTAGAAGTCCTGCTTTTCAGTCTTCTTCCCAACTCTCTAAACTCGCGTTGCAGAACCTCCTTCCTCTTCTTCCCTTTGTCGTTTGTGCCTACGTGCACAACTACTGCCGGCTGTTCACCTTTCCTCTCGAGGATCTTCTGAATTTGGGTTGTGACATCTCGAAACCTCGCACCAGGGAGGCAACAGACCATCTGAGGGGTAACTTTTTCACACAATGGGTGGTGGGTGTACGGAACAAGCTGCCAGAGGAGATAGTTGAGGCTGGGACTATCCCATCGTTTAAGAAACAGTTAGACAGGTACATGGATAGGACAGGTGTGGAGGGATATGAGCCAAGCGCAGGCGTGGAACTAGTGCAGCTAGGACATTGTTGGCCAGTGTGGGTGAGTTGGGCCGAAGGGCCTATTTCCACACTGTATCACTCTATGACTCTATGTCCATATTATTTTTATTAGACTAGCTTTAGTATAATTAATGCTCCATACAACATAACTTCTGCATTTCAATTTTATCCCTCTGGAAATAAATTACTGGTATTTTTATTAGCTTGTTAACATACACTGCTACTTTTAATGATGTGCATATGAACTTTTAATTTTTTTGTTCCTCTATTCAATGAGGAACATTTTACAATGAGCTTGTAGCCCCCTTATTCTTCCACCAAATTGCACACCGTACTCATCAATACTGAAATTCACTCAGTCTGTCCAAGAGTCAGAGATATGCAGCATGGGAACAGGCCCTTCAGCCCAACTCTTCCATGCTGACCAAAATGTCTTTCTGAGCTAGTCCCATTTGGCACATCTACCTCTAAATCTTTACTAACCCATCTAAGTGTATTTTAATCCTAGTAATTTTGTTTGTCTCCACAACTTCGTGTGGCAGCATGTTCCATATATCCCGCATCATATGTGTGAAAAGTTTTCCCCTCAAGTCCCTTTTGAATCTTTCCAATCTCACATAGGCCCTCTTCTTTTAGACTCCTCTACCCTGGAAGTATGACAGTGACCATTCTTAAACACTATGTGGATGGCCCTACAAGAGAGGGAGCAACATTGGACCTCTTATTGGTAACAAGGCTCACCCTGGATCCCAAATTATCTAACCTTCTGGCCAAGCCTACCATGCAGGCCAAAGTCCTTGCTAAAGTCCTTGTGGACAATGTCTAGAGCCCTGCCTCATCGATCCTCTCTTCCAAACACCTCTATCAAATGTTACCCACGCAAAAAAACATGCAAAGCAGGCCTACTCAATCCTCTTCTTTCCAAATGCTGGTAGATTCCCTTCTGTCAGAATCCCCTCCAGTAATTTTCCCACTGCTAATATCATGTTCACTGACCCTGTTTATGTTCCCTGGGCTGATCTATAGCCCTTCATAAATGAAGACACAACTTTTCTCATCCTCCAGTCTTCCGGTCTCCCAGCCTTGGTTAAAGCTAATGCAATTATCGCTGCAAATGGCCCTGCGGCGCTGCAATTTCTTCCCTAGCACTCCACAATGCCCGAGAATTCACTTGACCAGGCTTTGGCAATGTATCTATATTAATATAATTTAATACTGCTAGCACTTCCCCTTTTGTATATGGTTATATTCCAAGACAACAGTATTTGTTTTTACTTAAATCCTCAGCTTCTATGACATTTTCCACAGTACATACAGATGAGATATATTTATTTAAGACCTCGCCCATCTCCTGTGACTCTCCACTGATACCACACTGATCCTACGGTACAACACAATATAACTTTATTTACCCCAGGAGGGAAATTGATCTGCCAACAATCATAAAAACACAAATTACATGAAACATGAAGTTAAAGCGATGAGTGGAAAGGATTGAGGATGTGCAAAGATTTGGAGTGGGGGGGGGGGCGAGGGGAGTCAGCCTCAGTCTACCCCATGACAGGAGGAGGAGGAGTTGTACAGTTTGCCACAGTGAAGAAGGATCTCCTGTGGCGTTCTGTCCTGCATCTTGGTGGGATGTTGCTGAAAGTATTCCTCAGGTTGATCAGTGTCATGGAGGGGGTGAGCAGTATTGTCCAGGATGCTCCGCAGTTTGCGGAGCATCTTCCCCTCCAAGACCACCTCCCATGAATCCAACTACCCCCAGGACGGAGCCAGCCTTCCTGGTGAGTTTGTTAATCCTATTGGCGCCCACGGCCTTCACCCTGCTGCCCCAGCACATGGCAGCCAAGAAGATGGCACTGGCTACCATCGATTGGTAGAACATCTGCAGCATCTTACTGTAGACATTGAAGGAGCAGAGCCTCTCAAAAAAGACAGCCGGCTCTGTCCCTTCTTGTACAGGGCCTCAGCGTTCCTGGACCAGTCCAGTTTATTAGCCAGCAACACTCCAAGGTATTTGTACTCCCTGGTAAATTGCACATCCACACCATTGATGGCGACAGGGGAGTTCCCCTCCTCCTTAAGTCCATAATTAACTCCTTAGTCTTGGCCTAGTCTTGTGTGGAGTTGCAGGTGATTCAGCCCACACCATTCAACAAAGTCATTGACTACACCTCTGTATTCAGCTTCCCTCCCCTCACTGATGCAGCCCGCAATTGCAAAGTCATCTGAAAACTTCTGCAGGTGGCAGGAGTCTAAGGTGTAGATAGTGAACAGGAAGGGAGAGAGGACTGTCCCCTGTGGGGCCCCCGTGTTGCTCACTACCATGTCCAAGACACAGTTCTGTAGCCCGACATATTGTGGTCGTCCAGTCAGGTAGTGGTGATCCAGGGCACCAATGGAGCATCCACCCGCATCTTCATCCATTTGCTCTCTAGCAGTACAGGCCGGATGGTGTTAAAAGCACTAGAGAATTAAAAAAACATGACTCTCACAATGCTTTCCTGCTTATCCAGGTGATTCTGAAGGAAACCTATTATCTACCTACTTGCCCTTTAGCTCTATATTTGTGTAAAGGCGTGTCAGCCTCTGCAGCTTTATTCCAGGGGCATGTGTCCAGAGCAGTGTTATCCAGTTGTCACAATGTTAAGTACTTTCAAGACTATGTGAGACATGTTAACGGTTATTTCTATCAGCCTTCAAACAAGGCAAACTGGAATCTGAGCCATATTGGATTCATTTTATTAACACTTACTTCCACTTTTCTTCCCTGTTTTTATTGTTATTCCTTGGTAACACAAAGTTCACCAAGTAAATAATATAGATATAATAATGGCAAGTACAACAATGCAACGAGTGGAAAAAACGGAGAATGCTGCAAAGTTAGAGTGCAAAATCAGGGTTGTGCAAAAGAATATTGAAGTACAGTAATGGAATAACCAAATGAGGTAGAGGTAAGAGTATGTGGCAGCACCCATAGGAAAGGGGTGTAAACAAGAAAATTGGTTCAGGAATCGCATTACAGTGGGGAAATAGCTGTTCCTGTCTAGAGATAGAACTTTCAGGCTTCTGGATCTTGTTGCAGAAGGTAGAAGAGAGAAAAGGGAATGGCTAGGGTGACATTTTTGACGATATTTCTGGCCTTCCTAATTCTTAATGAAGATTGACTGGGAGGTAAGGAAATGACAAGCCTATGTTGCACCATTGCAGGTTCAGGCAGTTGGAACAGTACAGAAGCTCCAATACCCGACTGAGGTGCATCCCATCAGAATACTTTCTACAGCGGATTTGTGGACATGCCTAATCTTCTCGGACACATAAGAAAGCAAACACACAGATGTGTTTTCTTGATCACCACATCAGTGCGAAGGGAGCAAGTTGGGTTACTGGTGATATGGAAGCCACGGTACTTGAAGCTGTTTATTATCTCTACAGCAGGTCCTTTGACGAAGACAAGGTTGTTTACAATCCCTCGCTTCCTCAGGTCAACAACCAACTTTTTCCTCTTGCGTTAAGGGCTAGGTTAATGTCCTGATATCATGCCAATTCTCAATCTCTTTCCTGTACTTCATCTCATTATGGTTGTTGATCAGACAGATAAGAATGGTTGGTGAACTTAAAGACTAAGTTGGCCCTGGTCATATATGTAGAGGGAGTAGAGCACAGAACTTAACACAAAACCCTGAAGGGCACCAACGTTGACCCTCCAGGGTCAGGGAGGGGGAGATGTTGTGACCAATTCTATCTAGCTGAGGTCAGTAGGTCCAGAAGCCAATTGCAGATGTAGACTCCAAAAGGTTCCACACCACTGATCTAAGGGAATCAAGGGCATCTGAATGAGACACTAATGAGGGGAAATACGAAAATACAATACGACATATTGAAGAAACTATTTCCTGTCAATAGTCCAAAATGACTTTGGATCTTCAGAATCCATTTAGCATTTAGGAGTGCACCCAAGAAGTTTAAAATCTTCTCTATTTAAAAAAAATATAGGTTTCTTCTATACCATCAAATGCATAGAAATATTATTTAAACCGTGGATAAGGATTTTAAGATTAAAACAATAAATGTTCTCATAATAAATGGTATGAAGCGCAGGACGTAAAACACAAAATTAATTACCCCATGTAGTATAACTTTAGATTGCTAATTAAGCCCAGATAAATGTCAGTCGCATGAATACAAATCTTCACCTATGTTACCTTATAATAAATCTCCAAAACAAGTCACCTTCAATAATTCAGTTGTCTGGAATGCTCTTCCTTGTTATCCAAATCAATTGGCACAAGGAAAACACTGCTGCAATGTTAAGTTTATTCTAAGGCAGAGTTAGAGGAAGAACCTGATTGAAATTCAGCACAGCTCACTTGCATTGACACGAGCATGCTGCTCATCAGTTGGTCTATCAGAGAACATTGTTGCTTTTTGCAGATCAGACCAGAAGCCTAGTCCCTAGTTGGCTCATTCTAAAAGCTTACAGTTGGAGTCATGGAGTCATATAGCATGGACCCACACTCTTGACCCATTTCACCTCAAAATCTCTCTTATCCATGTACCTGACCGAACGGCTGGTGACTGCAAATGAATGCTGTACAATGAGCACTGCTATATTAACAAGGCGAATCAGTTCCATCAACCCAAACCTTTGCCCGACTCTTTCAACGTTTAATTAACCCTGGCTGAATGCAAACGCACAATTCATGCAGTTCACCCCATAATCCAGTTGTCATTATGGGGACAATAATCTTACTTGTCATCAAGACCAGTAGATGCTTGATTGTAGGTTTATTCTAAACCCAATAGAATTATCCAAAGCACACAATCCAATGGAAATCGCGATGCATCCATTCAATATAGTCAGACCAAAATTGGCTGAGCCTACATCCTGGACAAATTTTGTTTGCCAAGTAGAAATGTTCCTAAATAATAAGTTTAGTTGGCTCATCTCATTGTGGTTAAACACAGCACTGTTAAAAAATCAGTACAGCTGCAGCAGGCTCCATTTCATTCAGACAGACTCTTCTTGTTGGCAGCAATAGTAACAGTAGCATTCAAGGTCGCATCTTACACCAGCAGCAATCAATCACTCACTCACCATATTTAAACTCTGAGTTCACATAGGATTCATTGTAGGTTCATGTTTTTTCATTTCTCAGCCAGCTCAAATGTGCTATTGAACATGAAAAAAGTTTTTAAAAAATCTAAATGCAAAATTAACTTACCCATTAACTGATTAACACATCCACACTGTGGAGTTGGAGTTGGATAGGGGCAGGGCGAGGCTTGAACGGTCTTAAACAAGCGAAGAAGCGCATTTGCAAACAAACATGGTTTTATGCGGAAATAGGAATGTAGAATTGATCTAATAGAGAATTATTATTTGGCAGCTGAGAGAAATATACTGCAATTACATTTTCTATTAAGAAAATCAAAAACAAATAAAGCAATCAGAAGTCTTGCACCAACAGTGCATTTCACAACCTTAATTTGTCCAATAGCACTTTAGTAGCAATTAAGTGCTTTATGAATTGCACTTACTGACGGAATGTAGGAAACGTGACAGCCAAAGTCAATGAAGGGATAAATACAGGTCACAACAATGGGGATCACCACCCGACGGCTTTTCAAAATGCAGCAAGTAATGTCCACCTGGGAGCTTAACGTAACTGCATTTGCAAAACACTGCAGCATCTCTTCAGAGCAGCACTCAACCTGACAGCTAATTTTGGTACAAATATAACATGTTTTCGGCCTCTCATTTCCTTGTGAAGAATGATCACAGCAATGTTTGTGGTACAAAACTAGGATCGTGATGAACAGTTCATGTTAGTAGGAAGAATAGAAAATAATACATGATTGCACTAGCACAAAAATGTGTATAAAAATGTGATGTTTTGTCTCAAATGTGCTTTAGATGTCAGTTTGTTAGATGAATGTTAACACTCCAAACTTTCTAAAGGGAGGGCGCCACAATGGTAGAGTCGCTGACTCACAAAGCCAGGTTCGATCCTGACTTTGGATGCTGTCTGTGTGGAGTTTGCATGTTTTACCAGTGACCGTATCGGTTTTATCCGGATGCTCCAGTTTCCTCCAACATTCCAAAGACGTAGAGGTTTGCAGGTTAATTGGCTTCTCTAAATTACCCCTATTGTGTAGGACTCGAAATTGGGAATAACAGGTGATCGATGGTCGGCGTAGATTCAGTGGGCCGAAGGGCTCGTTTACACGCTGTATCTCTAAACTAAACCAAGCTGGACCAATTCTTAGCTGAGTGGATATCCCAGATTATAGAAGGCAAGTAAAATCTGAATATGCATGAATACATGGTCCTGGACACGATTCCTAATGCCCAAGATGGTAACAATGAAATAAGTTGCTTAAAACTTAAATAAAGTTATGTAATTTACGAGTAGTGAAAGTTTAATTTACCTCACAACATGTGTACTCTTCAAACACGTGCAACAAAGCACAGGACCATCAGCAAGTGCTAAAAATACAATCTAACCCACACAGGCAAATCATGTTAGAGATGCACACTACGAAAAGGGCCTAACAAATGTGCATAATTAGTTTAGCAATCTCAGAGTTAAAAAAAAGCAGTTTTGGGAAATGATAGATTAAACATGTGTTTGTTATGGGAACATCAGTAGTCGATGGCAAAAAATCACCATTGCTTCTGGATGAGAAATTAATCCGCAATATTTACCAATGTTTATGCTGAAGGGGAGGTTTAAATAATTCTCTAAACTTGACATCTTTACGAGTGTATGTAGAGGGTTAATTAGCAGAGCACCACTTTGCTTCCAGATCATATTAATATTTAGAAAAGCAATGCAATGTAAAAGCTTGAAGGCAACTAGCCACAAACAACAAACTTGAATGTCATTATAACAGGAGACTGAGAAGAAAGCCAGGAAACATAATTAGAAAAAAATTAAAATTATCCCCAGTACTGCCGAATTATTAATGATCTTAAAAGGCCACCTGCACCGTATAGATCACTTGTTTATCACATACACAAAGCAGCCATTTCAATCTCTTCACTGGTTAAGGGATAAAGGTTGGGGTGAGGGTGTCAGGGATTCTGGAGAGTGGATGGAATAAATTAAATCATTAATACTTTAAATATCAAAGTAAAAAATAATGCAATTAAAGTTCCATCAAAATGTGGACGTCAGCTCACGGCAAACTGGTCTTCATGCAACCAGAGAATAAAAGTGTGGTGGTTATGTCACTCATTCAGTATTCTGGAGCACAGGATGCATCGTCCAAACAAATTCCAATCCCATCACTTCAGAGAATTTAAATGAATTCATCTGCAGCAACAAAGAGCATCTGTAACGATCACCAAAGAACTAACAGCTGTCATAAAAACCCATCATGTTCACTTAAGGAAATCTGTCATCCTTACCCAGTCTGGGCTACATGCAACTCCAGACCCAGTGGAATAGACATGAAGCCCTATTTCCCTCCTGAAAAGGACACTATGAATAATGAAAAAAATAGTTTACAACCTACTCAGCATTTACCGATGGACTAGATTTACAAATGATACGACATCACCCAGCTCCATACCACACCCTAGTTACACTACAATCCATAGATCAGACCAAAGCTCTGTGCTCCTGTCACGCTGAATCACAAATAATGGTGGGCAACCCCCAAAACATGCCCATTCTCAATGATGGCAGACCCCAGCCAGCATGAGTACTGCAGACCAAGTTGAATTACTTGTAACCATCTTCAACAAAAACACAATGCATTTCAGCTTTCTCTAGAGATTCCAGGTATAACAAAAGTCCGTTTTCAGCCAGTTTGAGATGCCCCACATGGTTGACAGCACTGACTACAACAACCAGTTATGAAACCAGACAACATCTTGACTGTGGTGCTGAAGACTTGTGCTTAAAGGGGAACTACCCCGGCCAGCCAAGTTGTGCCAGTTTAGTTACAATACTGGTATCCACATATAAATTTGCACAGCTGCATCATAGTTACTTGAAGCAAGACTAGTTCAAGATAGCTAATTACCATTCTAATCCACTCTGAATAAAGTTATTGAAAGTGTTGTTGATTGCACTATGAAACTGTACTTACGGATCTGTCCCACTTGGGCGTCATTTGCATTTCACACAAATGGTGCGCAAAGATTTTGTACATCCCAAAATCCTGGGGCACCGCACACGACCGCGTGTCACTGCCTATGTCACCACGCATCAAGCGCGTGTAATGCGTACCATGCGCTCATCATGTGCGCTTCACAACGCTTCATGACGTGCGTCGTGACGCATAAATGATGTCACGTAAATGATGCGCAAGTGGGACAGGCCCTTTACTCACTAATAACTGGTCCTTAATGCTTCATGTCGAATTTGTGAGGACCATTCAGAATGTGGAGTAGAGGCGAGTTGATCAGAGAGAGAGCGTTCTTGACATCAAGGAAGCTTTTGACCAAGTATGGCAAAGGGCCATACAACATCAAATGTTGCCTTAATGTCATTGCTTTCAGAGGTCTGTCAATTCAACAAATCCCATTCGTCCAAATGTAAACATAAATCAATTATAATCTCCAGATAAATTATGTCCAGTCCACAAACAGAGAACAAAAGTCGATTACTGGCCTAATCCCCTTAATTATCAACAGTACCATCAATAACTACTTGGTCATGGCTACTTACTTTGGTTTCCAAATTCATTTGGTTCGATTCTTATTCACAGCTAACATTCAAGTCTGTATAAAAAAGAACCAACATTCCAAAGATGAACACGACTGACTTCAAAATCAAGAGGTCCTGGTAAAACTGCAGACAATGGGAATCCTGGGAACAAGCTGCTCTAAATAAAGAAAATATGTCCTAAATTGTTGGGGCCTTAAGTCAATGATGCAAGGGACTCTCAAAGCAGCAGTTTAAGCCGAGGCCTTTAGCAGATTTAATAAACATAGGGTCAGTAGGTGGCTCTTTGGTGATGACTGGGCAGTGTTGAGTTTCATTGGAAGTTCTTAAGTTGATCAGGCAGTCCTTACATACATCCAATGATTGGACAACATTCAAGCATGGACTGATGATTGGCAAGAAACATAAAACGTCAAGAAATGACTGCAACAAGAGAATCAAGCACACCTTGGTCTTACCATTGTCACCAGAGGGTACCTCTGAAGGAATTGCTTCAAAAGTTTCATTACAAGTGGTCAAAAGCTAGTGAGCAAGTGACCTACTGACTTCCTCAAGTCCTTTCCACTATCCACAAGGCACAAGTCAGATGGTGTGATGGAATATTTTTTGAATGCCTGGATGTGCAACTCTAATATATAGGTTGACGCGATGCAGAATAAAATGTTCATGTGAGCAGCACTCCATTCACCACATTCCCTCACAATCTGTGGTTGCAATGTATACAAAATGAAGCAGAACTCACCAAACCTGCAAATTTACCACCAAAAATCACCAAAACAGCAGAACAAATGAGAAACCATTATCACCAAACAGGTTCACCTATATAAATAGATAGATGTTAGCCATTTCTTCATTGCCACTGCATCAAAATCTTCAAAGTTCCTAATTAACATCAGGACTGCAATCATTCATGAAGGCAGCTCATCACCGCCTTCGAAGGAGGCAATCAGAAATGGGCTTTAAATGTTAGCCTTTTCAGCAAAACTGGCATTCAGTGTGAGATTAAAGAGCAGAAATTCAATTAAAAATTCAAAACAAAACTCTAACATTTGACGCACGTCACTTTATATTAAAAAAGAAAATCTGCATGCCAAAAAAGCTGATGCTACAATCAAATACTGCAAATGCCTAATTTTGAGTCTGGTCACTATATTTGCAAAACATAAAACAGTTTCAAGATGATCACCAGACCACAGGCAAAGACAATGTGGGAGGACTGCAACAATCTGAGACCATCTGTCATAGGCAGCTAATACGCCTAGAGAGGCAAAGTGGATTGATTTCCAACAAGCTTCAAAATAAGTTGTTGCGTCGTATCAAATCACCACTTTACAGTGCAAATCTAATATCAAATGTCAAAATAGCTCAGAGCACTTCAAATAGTCAGACAATCATTAAAATATTTGGTTTCCAATCATGTCTTTTTGGTAATTATAAAATTAGATAATCTGCTGCTTCCAATAACTGGAATATGGTGTTAATGGAGGATCTGTGGGATGGGGCCACCAAGAACAAAGGGGGAACTCGGCAGGTGGGGGGGGGGGGGGGGGAGTGTGGCTACTGTCACATCCGGCAATAGGCAGTGGATAGGACTGTTTAGTGAATTTATGTAACTTTGTCAACGCCAAAACGTAGCGATGCTTGCGTACTACCTAAGTGAGGTCTGCTGTATGATTTTACTGGCTTGTGTTCCAATCAAAGCATGTGACCATAAGAAGTATCATTGAATGACTTAGACATTCTGTGGCCTTATCAAAGTATTTGAGCACTGATAACTTTTCAAGAATTAGTAATTAAAATTACAACAACATCATAATCTCCGAGGTTACCCAAGAACAAATAAATGATTGCTCCAACTAGCAGGAAGACTTTGCATACATTATGAAGCAGCTTTCCAGTCTCGCACTCTAAAATAGGATCTACTATCATTTAAAAACTTAATGTTTAGACCACACTCGGTGCCCATAATGTGAAATCACCTCATCAAAAATTAATCACAACAGTTAAAGATGAAATAGGGAGATAATTACGTACGTCAATTACAATTTCAATAATGCAGAACACTGTACTGAGTTGAGAACAGAGAAACAATGTAAAACATTACAAACAATAATAGAAACATAACATTAAGTGATCAAGACAGTATATGTAATTGTTCCCTAATCGCCATCGCTTGCTTTTTTCATTCTAGTCCCATCTCATACCAAGGCATTATAGTTTACATCCACTTATTTCACTATTTGTTGCACCGTACCCACACATTATCCCACATCTCGTTATTTTAGTCTAAAGGCTTCAGATTCAAAACATGTTTCAAAAGAGTGAAAATAAAACCCAAATTCATGTTACTGGATTCTTCATGTAAAAATTACTGCAATTGGTAACAAATTCCATAAATCACCATATAAACAGATTAAAACTAGAATCACATACCCTTTTTGAATTTGTGTACTGGTAGTTTCTTCAGCTGATCTTTACGCAGCCTGTTTCTTCTTGCCCTGTGTCTATCTTGAATAAATTTTGAAATCTAGAAAATGGACAATGAGCAGATTTTGAGATATTGGTTTATTCTACGTTAAATGAACACCAAATATAAATATCTACTTTTTGTCTGTTTGGGAGAGAATTGATACGATCTTAGTAATGAATAACACTCAAGTAGCATTTACATTCAAAGAACAACTGCCACTTTTAACGATCTTTTTCAGATATAACGATCGCAAAAGTGCTAAATAGTCAATCAAATATTTTTAGAATACAGAAATCATGGCAGGCAATCTATGCAGAACAAAAAAGGAGTAACTCAGCGGGTCAAGCAGCATCCTTGGGGAACATGGATAGGTAACATTTCTCCAGTGATGCTGCCTACCCTGACCTGTTAAGTTATTCCAGCTTTTTGTGTCTATCTCCCTTCCATGAAATCCATTTACACCTCATGCTGCCTCAGCAAGGCCACCGGTATAATCATGGACGAGTTGCACGCCGTAATAACTACACCCCTCTTCTCCTTTCACCCATCAGGCAAGAGGTATTGAAGTATAAAAACGCACACCTTCAGATTCAGGAACAGTTTCTTCCCAGTTGTTATCCGGCGACTAAACCATCGTGCCAACAACTCGAGAGCAGTCCAGAGCCACTGTCTACCTCATTGGAGACCCTTGAACCATCTATGATTGGACATTACTGGACTTTATCTTGTATTAAACGTTATTTACATAATTCCCTTTATCATGTATCTGTACATTGTGGACGGCTCAATTATAATCATGTATTGTCTTTCCGCTGACTGGTTAGCATGCAACAAAAGCTTTTCACTGTACATCGGTAGATGTGACAATAAATTAAACTCATACTCAAAAGACATCTAAACCCATGGTAAGTAAAAACTTAGTTTCCAAATCCTTAAATTGAATTGGTTAGAGGTGAAAATCCATATCAAAAAAAGTCAAAAGTTGTTAACCTGCGTGGGTTTTCTCCAAGATCTTCAGTTTCCTCCCACACTCCAAAGACATACAGGTTTGTTTGTTAATAGTAAGATTAAACGAGAACTTACCTGTTCGAAGTTTGATCTTTATTTTATGAGGCATTACGATGAGGGATTATGTGAAGAAGCCCCGCCAGGCGCATGTTCGGCATACCTCAATGCAGCGGCGTGAAAAACACAGAACCAATAGCCGGAGTAAGATAGTAAGGCTCACAAAGATTAGAACTACCAGATGATCATTTATATTATGAGGGTTGGGAGCGGAGGGCACGTAATCCCTCATCGTAATTCCTCATAAAATAAAGATCAAACTTCGAACAGGTAAGTTCTCGTTTAATCTTACTATTTTACTTCAGTGTCACGTGAGTGACTACGTGAAGATTTTAAAGCTCTGTGATTTTCATGCCATAGATCATTCCATACGACACACTGCTTCAGTTTACCCAGTAGTAAGTAAATAATATATATTGCTTGAAATTATGTAATAAACATTTTAATATGTATGTACATATCTTCCTTTAAATAAAAAAAATGTATTTATTTATTTATTTTTTAATTTTTTTTAATAATAATAATAAAATGAAAAATAATAACCCCTCTATCCCGGGTGAATAACAACACATGTTATGCGACAAAGCAAACAATTTTGAACAGAACCCAACACAACATGTGCAACTCTGGCACTGTAACAACAGGTTTATCATAAAACTAGGAAAGTTTCTTTTTTAGACCATCCTGCAGTATGATAAAATCTATCTGACTGTATACAAAAAAAATCCCATTCCTTATATGACACATATATTGTTTCTTAGTGCTATCTATCCAAGCTGCAGTTATGACATCCATGGTCCTATCCAATATTCCATCAGAACCTGCAGATTAACAATTAATACGGTCATATAATGGATGACTTCTGCTGTTACTGGATGTACCAACAATAACTGCACCTGGTATTTGTCATGAATGTCTGAACCATTATTCTGAGCACCAATGGGAACAATGGCTGTGTAGTAATGGTCCCTAGATAAGGGACGTATCAGATATTAACTGATAAGAACAGATACTACACTTGATCTTAGCCAAAAGGCCGAGAACAATACCAATTTGGAACCACCAAACGCCTGCAGCGGAGACTTGCTCTATTTTGGTGACATATTGTCTAATCAAACAAAATGGGGAAAACATAAAAGACTATACTTCCCCAATGTAGCGAGAATGCATCCACCGCTAATGCTCCTGGGCCTGACTCCCATGAGACACATTTAGACCACTGGAGATTTAATCCAGATACAACAGATCAACATTTGGTACACATACTGTCTGACAATCTTTTTGAAACTTTTTGAATTTTAACATTCATTCTGTATTGTAATTTGCATTTTCGTGATCTGTTGTCTTACCACAGTATTGTATTCTCCCACAGTTGTGGTATTGTCTACTCGTAATTGAACATGTACGTTCTTTATTGTAGAACAAAAGCTATCAATGCGTAAAATGCCCCCAATAACTCAACCATGTATTTGGAGAATTAATCATCTTGGACAGTCCATCGACCACCACAACTGGTGTCGCTGTCCTAAGCTCCCCATCCGAGAGCACTCTCATCAGTCTGTAATAACACTGAAGACTTCTGAACAAGCATATTTTTACTTCTTGTAACTTGTGCAACATTGAGAATCCATCATTGAATTCAACTCAACCTTTAATTGGTAACTGCATGGACCTAATCAATAACCTGCACGCTTTTTACTCTTATACTCTGGTCTTTGCAGACTTTGATCATGCAGAGGTCCCAATTTGACAGCATGAATGCTGCTATCACTTTACCAGTAACCGTAGCTACTTCTTGGATGGTGGGATAATGTTTTTTCCCCAAGACAAATACAGGCATTTGTAACATCCCCAACCTTAATTTGTTGATAATGTTACTCACATATCAACTGTATTAAAGACAAACCCCAAATACTCAATTGTTTGGGATGCCTGTAACTTCCATGTTGTTTGGATGTACAGAACCTTAGCCTTTCATAAGCTTATGGTTGCTGAACTCAGTTCTTCAGCTGTCTCCCATTGACAATTAACATATCCTCTAGATAAGTCATTACAGTGTGATTCTGAGCCCTCGTTAACACCGGTGCTGGTTTCAATAATTGTGTGAGCAATTTGAGGGCTGAATTTAACCCATTAGGTAATTCCTTATGCTGACCCATCCAATTAATTGAAGTACCTGAATAATAAGGCATCGTTTTTAAAATCTAAAAAATAACCACATAGCAGCCTTGTGATAACAACTTCATTATAATACTGAAGTGTACTTTTTAAAATGTTCATACTGAACTATAAATTTAGGTTTGTGAGTCTTAGAATGACTCTGCAACCCCCATACTTGTGTCTGGGATATATTATCTCTACCTGACGAGTTTCTGGTACATTCAAACACCAAGCCGATCAGATTAATGCAGAATTACAAAGCAATTACAAACTGCGTCAAAAAAACAATGGAGAACAAGTATAAATGATGCAACACGGTTTTGCATCAATTCAGGTGATGCGACAATTCCACAATATAGATTTACCCATTCAAAACAAAAAAACAGAATGATCTTGAAAATGTTTAAATGTGCAGAAATCATTAAATAGCAAAACTACAATAATCTAACGATATACTGAATATTTACACCTGGAAAAATGATTATAATGTTTTGGATTAATTCAAGATATGCACAAAATCATTAAAACCTTGCAAATTTAGTTTAGCTCAGAGATACAACATGGAAACAGGCCCTTTGGCCCACTGAGTTCACACCGACCAATGATCATGCATAACCTATCCTACACACTAGAGACAATTTACAGAGGCCAATTAACCTACAATCTTGGAATGTGAAGGAAATTCTAACATTGTAAGTACATCTTTGGAATGTGGGAGGAAACCGGAGCACCCAGAGAAAATCCACGCAATCACAGGAAGAACACATAAAATCCACACTGACAGCCCCCATAGACAGGATCGAACCCGGGTCGCTGTGAGGCAGCAAATCTACCGCTACCCCTGCTGAACTCCTTGATTGGGCTTTAAAAGATAATCATTTCCTAGTTTTAATTACTCTGTTGAGACCCAAGAACAATTACTATATTAATAACATTAAAAAGTATAAATCCTGACTAAGCAAATAGGTACCCAGAAACAAATTCAAGGTAGTCATCCACACAAGATGCTGGGAAATATAAGCAAAATAATAAAGTAGAATTCAATTTACTGTAGATATCTAGTTCTTGAGTTTACATGACAATGAAACTCTGCAGAAAATAAGTAATTCCTTATAGGTGAGCGATTCAAGGCTCTGAGTGACTTCTCGGGTAGACAGAGTCTGATGGATGTCAGTGGATATTTTTTTAATGTCCAAGATAAGATCTGTCCTTCTATCAATAATATGACTTTTTCATGTACAAATTGGTAGCTATGTTCCTTATATTTCAACTAGCATCGGCGACACAAAGCAACCTTTTGGCTTTGGAGCGAACATGTTACATAAATGTATTTCTTTTTCTTCAGTCTGCGACCCAAGATCATGCTAACTCTGATGGATGTGAAGCCTCCACTTACTTGTATTTGGCTTTTAAGAACCTTAAATATGACCCCTTCAGCTACTTGGCTAAGTGAATGTGTAAAGTTCGAAAGGACCTGTCTATTTACTGCTTAAGTCTTACCCTTTAGCTCCATTTAAAAAGGACCAATGATAAATAGTTTTCAAAAATTAAGGAATCCTTCTATAGCTTCAACATCATCTTCAGAAAAAATGACAATTTTACATTCAGATTCCAACCAGTGAACTCATGATGCATGGACAATTTGATAAAACTGACTATCCCAACATTTACAAAACTGTTAAAGACAGGTACCTAGATAGGACAGGGTGCACGGACATGGACCAAATGCAGGCAGGTGGGACTAGTGTAGCTAGCTGGGACATATTGGCTGGTGTGGGCAAGTTGGGCTGAAGGGCCTGTTTCTATACTGTGCCACGATGTCTTGTGGACAATATATTTAAATTGTGGGCAAAGTAAACTTCAGACTGCTCTCACAGATCACAGGAGTTTTCTTTAAAATTACATATATCTAAGTCGGTTCATATCTATTAATCAAGCTATTCTCCCCCATTTATTTATTTATTGGTTATTTCTTTTGCATAGACAAGCTTTCAAAAGCCTATAAACCCATGCAAATACAGTTAAAATATTAATTATCATCAAGATCAGAGTGCCACTAAGGCACAGGAACATCTTAATGTTACCACATTTTCATAAACAATAATTATACATTTAAGAATCAATTAATACATACCATAAAAATAGCAATCAGGATCAGGCAGATTCCAACTATGATGAGGAATGGAATTAGATAGTACTCCAGCGGCAGACTAAAATCAGGTAGTATCACTATATGCCCACTGTGGAGAAAGATAATAACAAAGAATGTATGCAGATAGTTACGATACCGCAACTGAAGATGGCCATCAAAGCAGAATTCTAGAAATGCTGCTAGAATGCACATAAGAACAATGATCATCATATTGGTTTGTTGGTTACAGTGTTACACAGTTGCTATGATGTATACAACAGAGGTTGACACAAATAACAGCTGTGTAAAACAAAAGAGAAGCCCAGATTTCATTAACTGGCATTTATGAACTGATGCCATTGTGACCCTTTGTCCTGATTCAACAAGATGGTGAACTTGTTGCAGTACCCAGTCTGATGTCACGCTGACTACACTGGAGTTAGACTGTGATGTAACTGTGACAGCCCCACAAGCATAATTGTGATCAACCTTAAGACTTTTCAGGGTATTTTTTTGTCATTTGTTTTAAAAGCACTAATGGCATCTCAGTAAATTCTACAGTTAAGAAAAAAATAATTATTGCTTCAAAAAACCTTTGGATTGAAATTAAAGTTTTCCTTTCTTTTATGTATTAATTTGTCTCAATGTAGGCATCACTGGAAAGCCCAAGATATATTCACCATTCTGAATTGGCCTCGATAATGCACTGGTGAGCTATTGTCTTTAAATTATCTTGTCTTTCTGGTAAACGAAAGTAGCATAAAACAACAAAAGGTTCTTTTATTTTTTTAATTGTTGCAGAATCTGCTTATTTTTGTTTGCAATTACAAACAACCTCTATCTGTAGCTATGTTGGAAAGGAAAGAAAACCTAATTAAATTTCATTTAAAACTACTGGAATTGTGTCAAATTCAGAAAATGTCACATTTCCTTTTTAAAATACAAATGTTATTTTGAAGAAAAGTCCCTGACACATCTGTGGCAAGCTTGATGCAAAGACAGGGCAATAACCTCATTGAAAAACAATTAATATAGGACATGGATTACTGATGCCTATTACCATAATATGCTTGAAATAGCATAGATTACTTCTGAGAAACAGGGCATGCAGTAGTTTGTCAAGCAAAAAATATATACAGTTTTATGCAGCCATGGGTTTCAGGCCCAGTTGACATAACATAGGTATGTTACAAAACGTACCTTTACCGGCGCTGCACTTCTGCCGCTCCCCGTGTGCGTGACTTTCGCGCCTTTCAGAGGGGGGCGGGCTTAAAGTGCCGTTTTTCAACAGGCAGGACAAATCGATGAATGTCGGGCGATTTGGTTGCTGAAGAAAAATCGCTCCGACATTTCATGAATGGTGGTACTTTTAAATTACTCTACATTATTTATTAACTAAAGTAATTTAAAAATCACCTTCAAAAGCCGTGAGCGCAGACAACCGGAAGCATTTTCCGTAGGGGAGAAAAAAAGGTAAATACTTTATTTTTATATTAAAAGTTGGTTTTTCGGGAGGCATTAATAATATTTTTATGTTGCGAAATGGGGTCCCCAAAAAATGTATGAACCCCCAGTATTTTTCCCCCCGAATTCACCGCTAACCGCAACGTTCCAATCAACCGCATTCTACTAAAACCCACTCGCTAGTTGATTTAAATGGCCATTAATTTTCAGGCATAAAACACTAAATTCCTTCCATTTGGCCCAGAAATTCATGAAAATGAGATTTAAAAATTGTTATATTGTGGATTATTGTGTGAATGTTATTTGGACACTTAGGCAATTTTAAAAAAGTTTATCTTTTCTTAAGAAATGGATAGATGTTTAGATCTACTCATTGAATTTTGTAATTAGCTACAATTAGATAACTAACTAATTATATGCTTTAATTTCAGGTAATCCAAGTAAGATTGTTTAATATTTGTTTCAGAATGCTTCAATCTATAATAACTGAAAATTTCACTGAGTTCTCTTAATTTTTAAGAATGTTATGGACTTTTAACTTTTCCAGATCACAGCTTTTGAGTTAAGTCAATTGAAAGGCAATGGGAAGCAAGATGCTCATTTCCGAGTATGAAAATGGCCATAACTTTCTTAATACTGAAGATATGAAAGTAAATTAGGTGTCAAATTAAACTTCTTTTTATGCTTTATCTGATGGGATAAATTGCGGACTTGATTTTTAAAATCTCAAAATTTTGTAACATTGCTACATAACATCATGCTCCTTCATAGAAACATAGAAATTAGGTGCAGGAGTAGGCCATTCGGCCCTTCGAGCCTGCACCGTCATTCAATATGATCATGGCTGATCATCCAACTCAGTATCCCGTACCTGCCTTCTCTCCATACCCTCTGATCCCCTTAGCCACAAGGGCCACATCTAACTCCCCCTTAAATATAGCCAATGAACTGGCCTCAACTACCCTCTGTGGCAGAGAGTTCCAGAGACCCACCACTCTCTGTGTGAAAAAAGTCCTTCTCATCTCGGTCCTAAAGGATTTCCCCCTTATCCTTAAGCTGTGACCCCTTGTCCTGGACCTCCCCAACATTGGGAACAATCTTCCTGCATCTAGCCTGTCCAACCCCTTAAGAATTTTGTAAGTTTCTGTAAGATCCCCTCTCAGTCTCCTAAATTCTAGAGAGTATAAACCAAGTCTATCCAGTCTTTCTTCATAAGACAGTCCTGACATCCCAGGAATCAGTCTGGTAGAGTAGAAGAGTAGAAGGGAAAACATGCCAGCATTTTCTTGATAATTCATGGTTTGCCTTTCTCCTTTTCCCTAACGTAATTGTGGCTGGCAGTAATGAAGCAATGGCTTCCTGCAATAATTAAAATAATTAATTCTTATTAGTTTGCCATCTATGCGAGTAACAATCTTAAATTTCATTTTATTATATCTTACCAACTTATCCATCTCCTTAAATGTATAATCTTTAATTGCAAATGTTTTATCATCAAGGATTTAAAAAGGGAAAAAGTTCACAGTGGTGGAAAAGTTGGTAACAGAGGGCACTGATTTAAGGTGACAGGAAAAATATTATAAATGAGGTGTAACTAGCACTGCAAACAATATTCCTAACGTGGTCTAACCAATGTTTTTATAGCTTCAATATGGCTTCCCAACTTTAATACACAATTCCCTAACCACTGAAGGCAAGCATTTTGTACACTTTCTTTACCTATGTGTGCACTTGAGTTGACACTTTCATGGAGCTATGGACTTGCACCCCGAGTCTTTCAGAATCTTTCAGCCCAGACTAGTGGCCCTAAGGGGCCTGCCATTTATTGTACATTACCTCTTGCATTTGACCTTCCAAAATACACCATCTCACACTCATCCAGATTAAAATGAAGATGAAGGGTCTCAACATAAAATATTCACTGAATTTCCCTTCACTGATGCTGGCTGACCTGCTAATTTATAGCTATCAGCAGCTACTTTATTGCTCGTTTTGCTATTTCTCCATCCAACTTTCAAACTGATCCATATCATACTGACAACCTTCCACGCAATCTACAATCCAATTTTTGTGTAAACTGCAAGCCACCTTCATACGTTCTTCATCATCAAATCACGTTCATTTTCATCCAAATTATTACAAACAGTTGTTACAGCACAGATTTGTGCAGAACATTTGTGCTAATGCACAGAGTCTTTTTGCCCAGAGTAGGGGAATCGAGAGCCTGAGGACATCTGTTTCAGGTGAGGAGGGAAAGATTTAATAGGAACCTGAGGGGTAACTTTCTTTAACACACAGAGAGTGGTTGGTATATGGAACAAGCTGCATATGGAACAAGAGTTAGTTGAGGCTGGCACTATCATATAATTTAAGAGACATTTAGACAGGTACATGGATAAGATAGGGGCAGGTGGGACGTGTGGATGGGGCATGTTGGTTGGCGTGGGCAAGTTGGGCCGAAGGGTCAGTTTCCACGCTGTATGACTCTATTGCTGGTCACAGATCACCAGTCAGGAAAAAAAACCTCTACCACAATCCTCCGTCTTCTATGACCAAGTCAATTTCCGATCCAATTTACCCAATCCGCCATTGATCCCATGCGACTCAGCCTGCTATGAGAAATCTTATCAGGTGCTTTATTAAAAATCGCGCAGACAATATTCAAGGCACTGTGGTCAATCTTCAACCATCTTTCAATTATTTTTGATCAGTTCTGTTCAGGATGCTTCACATAATCATATTCCCTAAAATTGTTCAGAAGATAGACACAAAAAGCTGGAGTAACTCAGCGGGACAGGCAGCATCTCTGAAGAGAAGGAATGGGTGATGTTTCACGTTAAAACCCTTCTTCAGACCATTCCTTCTCTCCAGAGATGCTGCCTGTCCCGCTTAGTTAGTCCAGCTTTTTGTGGCCATCTTCGGTTTAAACCAGCATCTGCAGTTCATTCTTACACACCCTAAAATTGTTCTTTTAATTTGAAAAATATAATGTAAAAAGTAGATAAACGTAAAGCAGTGGTAGGCCTAATTTCCATGCAAATTTGCTCCACCACTTAATAAGATTATAATGGTTAATGAATGCCTTGTTTACATTCCCATCTCATACCCTATCCTTGATTTCCTTTGTGTCCAAGTCTGTTGATCTCTGACTTGAATCTACCCAATGATTAAACATTGAATGAATGAATGAATTAATACGTTTATTGGCCTTGGAATTTGCCTTGGTGCTCCGCTCGCAAGTAACAACACAGTAACAATTAAGAATGACACAAAACATTAAACATTAATAATAAAACATTACAGTTTAAACATGTGAATTAAATAATATACCAGAGCAAAATGAGGCAACAGGCTTTTGGTTATTAAGTAGAGCTACAACTCGTGGAATAAAGCTGTTTTATGTCTGGCTGAGGCGGCTTTGACAGTCCGGAGTCGCCTTCCAGAAGGAAGAGCTTCAAAGAGTTTCTGGCCAGGGTGAGAGGGGTCAGAGATGATCTTACCCGCTCGGTTTCTGGCCCTTGCAGTGTACAGTACATCAATGGGGGGAAGGTTGCAGCCAACCTTCTCAGCTGATCGGACAATTCGTTGCAGCCTCCGGATGTCGTGCTTGGTGGCTGAGCCAACCCAGACCATGATGGAGAAGGTGAGGCCAGACTCTAAGATGGCCGTGTAGAATTGGACCATCATTGCCTGTGGCAGATTGTGTTTCCTCCGTTGGGCCTTTTTGACTGTGGAGTCGATGGTGGCCCCCCATTTCAGGTCCTTGGAGATGATTGTTCCAAGGAACTTAAAAGACTTCACAGATGTGACTGTGGAGTTGTTGATGGTGAGTGGGGGGAGCTCTCCTAAAGTCCACTATTAATTCCACTGTCTTAAGAGCATTGAGCTCCAAGTTGTTACAAACGCACCAGGACACCAGCTATGTCACTTCCTGTCTGTAGGTAGATTCCTCCCCATCCTGGATCAGTCCAATCGGGGTTGTGTTGTCTGCAAACTTGAGATACACTCAATATACACTAGGCTACAGAATTTTAAAAAAATCTCAACTCACTATATTAAAAAAGTCCTACTCGCCCTGACCCTACACTGAGACCGTTACTCCCTTAATTGTGAAAAAATTTGATAAAGGAAATAGTCTTCCTTTAGATTAATGTTTAGGATTTTAAAGTTGTTAGCCAGTTTCAGCCTTTGCATCAGCGGAGTTCCTCACGTACATTATTTAGGAAAAGCTTTACAAAAGCTTTCAGAAAAGTTAAAATTCCATGTATTAATTATTTTTTACGCAAAAAAAGTGGGAATGTGCAAATTGGCCTTTTGGCAATCTGAAGATTGAACCTTATACAAATGATTTTAAATACACGTGTCATTTTGTAGGTTACTGTGCTGCTATGTAAAATTTCAAGTTTGAGGTGTATTTCAACTCTAACCAGTTTCCCGCTGGACTGGAACTAATCTACACTGCTGATGGGAAATTGTTCAGCTTTGGTCGACGCCACTCCGGAACGGTCACACTGACCTTAGTACATTGAGATGGAGTAGCCAGCATTGCTTTTAGGCATGTTCGGAGACTAAGCTGATTCATTGTCATTTCAATAACTGGTGTAAATGAAACAATGGGCTGACCCTCAACATCGGCAAAACAAAGGCCCTCAACCAATTTATCTCGATTGTACAATTCTGTCCTCCAACAATAAAGGACAACAGAGATGAAACGTGGACCTACGTCTATATGTCAGGAATTAGTTCTCAGTGAAGACATTGCAGATTAAATTCACCATCTTCAGGGTACAATCATTGATTTTGTCATTTGAGGAAAAGGGGATTTGAAGATTAAGGCCTCAAACTCAGCACATAAAGGGCCTGTCCCACTTACGCGATTCTTTCGGCGACTGCCGACACCTGTCATAGTCGCAACAGGTACGACTGTTTGGGCGACTACTCACCACCATACAGATGAAGAAATATTGGAAATTAAATCCTCTGGTGGACTGGATACTACTGGCACTGAGCCTCACTGCTATATTCTCGAGCCAGGTTACCCAACAGGCTCTAACTGTAGTCAGGTCAGACTCAGATTGGCCATTGCAAGCCTTGAGCCACATTTTAATATCGTACCCAAGCTTATCTCCAATTCAAAGCAAACTACATTTCCTCACATGATCTCCATTTTATTTTGGTGATAAATAAAAATAATTTTCTACGAATTGAAAATGTTCAAAACAGAATGGTGGAAATACTCAGGGTAGGCATCAGAGTTAAACCCAGTTAACGTTTCATGTCAATACAATTTTTAAGTGGCGTGGGGCAGGAAAGAAACAAAAGGTAAGGTGAAGGTTAACAAAACGGTGGGGGGGGGGGGGGGGGGGGTGCAAAATTGTGTCAGGGTGCAAAAGTTTACTCGCTTTGCTGTTTGTTTGACAGGAAATCCATCGTCTCCAACCAAAATTCTACAGTTGTGTGATTGATGTACAGAAAGAAGCACAGCATTTTACAGCAGAGTTTGCTTTACGAGGTTACAAAGTTCCCTAACAAGCTATTCACTTAGTTCATTCCTTTGGCCTTTACAAGTGTGCCATATATCTTTGTCATTTAAAACTATTTGCAATTGTGTTAAAATTAACTTTTCTGCCGTCATCAACATTTTTCATCTAACTGTAAAAAAATCTGTGCAGCTCTTAGGTTTACGCCCTCTAGTGTCTGAATGAGCAAGTTTTTCTTTATTTATCTACATGTCAGAATATTAATTCACTCTGTTTTATGTGCTCAGTTTCTCTATTTTTTTCTCTTTTTCTCTATAATCTATATTAACTATAATCTTGGATCCAAATCCACATTAGTGAATCTTTTCCATACAAAAAACAATAAATCCCAAGTCCCCGGACCTCTGCTATCAGACCTGCTGAACGAGTGTCACTGTTGCGGTTTAGTGATCTATTGTGATCAACCTCATCTATTGCATCTGCTACTCTAAGTGTCAACTGCTCTACATTGGTGAGACCAAGCGCAGGCTTGGCGATCACTTCGCCCAACACTTCCGCACAGTTCGCATTAACCAACCTGATCTCCTGGTGGCTCAGCACTTCAACTTCCCCTCCCATTCCGAATCCGACCTTTCTGTCCTGGGCCTCCTCCATGACCAGAGTGCCACCGCAAATTGGAGGAGCAGCACCTCATATTTGGCTTGGGTAGTTTACACCCCAGCGGTATGAACACTGACTTCTCCAATTTCAGGTAGTCCTTGCTTTCTCCCTCCCTCCCCTCCCCTTCCCAGGTCTCCCACAGCCCACTGTCTCCGCCTCTTCCTTTCTTCTTCCCCCCCCCCCCCCCCACCAGTCTGAAGAAGGTTCTCGACCAGAAACGTCACCTATTCCTTCACTCCATAGATGGTGCCTCACCCGCTGAGTTTAACCAGCACTTTTGTCTATCTTTGATTTTCCAGCATCTGCAGTTCTTTCTTAAACGTTTTGGTGAAATGACCAGTCCAGCAAATGGCAAAAGCCTCAGGCCTCAGATACCTCATCATACCTCCCTTGGACCATGATCCCACCGTTGAACAGCAAGCATCTGTCTCCCTCACCAAGTACCTCATTCCCTCAAAGATTAGCTTTCCTTCACAGCTTCCACCCTTGCAGCACCACAACCCTGCACAGTCCATGTTCTGCCCAAGGTCAACGAGCACATTCATTATTTCAACCTGATTTTGCCCCAACTGATTTTTCCCTACCTCTATTTCATTCTATCAACCTAGTCCAGGCTTTATTCTTAACACACTCCTCTACTTTAACAGTTGTCATTTTCCTCGTCGCTCCCTATCTTAGATATACCCTGTTCTACCTTATCGCACCTACTCTTCTATTTTCTTTCCCAGCTCTGAGGTACAGTCTCAGATCTAATTCAACTGTTTCTTTCCACTGATGCTGCCTGATCTGCTGATGAGTTCTCACTGTGACCACATGGGCTTCTTCAGAGTGCTCTGGTTTCCTCCCACAGATGTGCGGGTTTGTAGGTTAACCGGCCCTGTAAAAGTGCCTCGAATGCGCAGGGAGTGGATGAGAAAGATGGACAATGTAAAACAAGTGCGAGCAGGTGATCAAAGTCCAATGTGAACTCTGTGGGCCAAAGAGCCTGCTCAATGCTTTATCTCTGAACTGTTTCCAGTATTTCTATACTTGTATCTCTTTACATGTTTGTTACAGCAACATCATTCTTAACAAGGTTATTAAACTGGACATATTCTAACTGCAGACATGAGGAACTGTAGATACTGGAATCTTGCAAGGAACAGTGAGTTCTGGAGTAACTCAGCGAGTCAGGCAGCAAATTTTGATAGGCAATGTTTTGGGTTATGACCCTTCTTCAGATTGAAGTGTCCCGACCCTATATCAATGATTTGACAATAGACGATGGTGCAGGAGTAGGCTATTCCACCCTTCTAGCCAGCACGGCCATTCACTATGATCATGGCTGATCAACCACAATCAGTACCCCGTTCCTGCCTGCTCACCACATCCCCTGACTCCGCTAACTTTAAAAGCTCTATCTAACTCACTCTTGAAAGCATCCATAGAATTGGCCTCCACTGGCTTCTGAGGCAGAGAATTCCACAGATTCACAACTCTCTGGGTGAAAATGTTTTTCCTCATCTCTGTTCTAAATGGTCTACCCCTTATTTTTAAACTGTGGCCCCCTAGTTCTGGACTCCCCCAACATCAGGAACATGTTTCCTGCCTCTAGCTTGTCCAATCCTTTAATAATCTTATGTGTTTCAATAAGATCCCCTCTCATTCTTCTAAATTCCAGAGTATACAAGCCCAGCCGCTCCATTCTATCAACATATGACAGTCCCGCCATCCCGGGATTTAACTTTGTGAACCTACGCAGCACTCCCTCAATAGCAAGAATGAGAATGGATGAGAATGTTAATGGCATGATTAGCAAGTTTTCAGATGACACAAACGTGGCTGGTTTTGCAGTAATTGAAGATGGTTTGTAGCAGGATTTTGATCGATTGGGCAGGTGGGCTGAGGAAAGGTTGATGGAATTTAATACAAAATAATGTGAGGTGTTGGATTTTGGGAGCACAAACATGGGCAGAACCTTCACAGTGAATGGTAGGGCTCTGGGGAGTGTTGTAGAGCAAATGCATCTAGGGAGTACAGGTATATAGTTTGTTGAAAGTGGCATCACAGGTCAAAATGCTTCTGGCACATTGGCCTTCATCAGTCAGAGCATTGAGTATAGAAGTTGGGAGTTGTATAAGACGTTGTTGAGGCCACATTTAGAGTATTGTGTTCACTTTTGGGCACCATGTTACAGGAAAGATGTTGTCAAGCTGAAAAGGGTTCAGAACTATAGGGAGAGGTTGAGCAGGCTGTGTCTCTATTCCTTGGAGCACAGGAGGATGGGGGGTGATCTTACGGAGGTGTACACATCATGAGAGGAATAGATCGGGTAGACCAGAGAATCTTGCCCAGAGTGGAGGAAATTGAGAAGCAGAGGACATAGGTTTAAGGTGAGGGGGAAAATATTTAATAGGAATCTGAGGGGTAACTTTTTCACACAAAGGGTGGTAGGTGTATGGAGCAAACTGCCAAGAGGAGGTAGTTAAGGCAGGTACTATTGCAATATTTAAGAAACATTTAGACAAGTACATGGATAGGACAGGTTTAGAGGGATATGGGCCAAATATAGACAGGTGGGACTAGTGTAGATAGGACATGTTTGGCCGGTGTGGGCAAGATCTTGAAACATCATCCATCCATGTCCTCCAGAAATGCTGCCTGACTCACTGAGTTACTCCAGCACTTCATATTCTAACTGCAGGTTGAATGATAACTTGTTCAGAATAATATTTTGTACTGTATATATATGTCAGCTTAGCTTAGTTTAAATATACAGCATGGAAACAGGGTCTTCAGCCCACCGAGTCTGTGTCGACCAGCGATCCCTCAGCTCTATCCTACACACTGGGGATAATGTACAGAAGCCAAACCTGTATGTCTTTGGAATGTGGGAGGAAACCAAAGCACAGGATAAAACCCACACAGTCACAGGGGGAACTCACCAACTCCACATAGACAGCACCCGTAGTCAGGATCAAACCTGGGTCTCTGGCACTATGAGACAGCAATTCTACCTCTGCGCCACTGTGCCGCACTTTTATAATCGCTTTAATAATCTGTGACTAATATCCATTATGTTGACTGACAGCAAGGGACGATGTATTAAAGCAAAACTTCTAGATTCAAGTTTAAATAGTCAGTGGCCATCACCAATCTAAGGCAGATTAGGAAAAACGTTTAAACCATAATTATTTGACCCATAATGATGGACATCAAGATTGAACCACATATGGCAGAAATTCTGGTTGCAATTAGATAGATAGGCTCATTGAATACGTTTTTTTCCAAAATAGTCCAAAATTAGATATACTAACTGATTATTTTTGTTCATAGTTTTAAAGCCTTAATTAAGTGATTTTAAATCCATTATGTAAGGACTAAGTCAAGTTTAAAAAATCTCAGCAAACACTTACCCTTTATAATAGCTGAATTCTTCCAGGTACTTAGCTGATGCTGCCCCAATAAACACTGATGGAATGGTGATTTGTTTAAAAATATCAACTGCAAAACAAAAAAAGAATTTATAGAATTCAGCGCTGCAAAGAAATGCACTAGTGTATAAATAAGTTCAAATCAAGAAAGTTCACACTGTAAAGTTATCTCCTCAGACCTTTCCCAATAGGTTTTCCAATTTGGGAGTGCAATTCTGTTTCATCACAGTGCCAGTATAATATCTTCGCCAAATTGATGAGACATAGTCATGAGACAAATTGATTCTTGCTCCCAAATTTAGTGCAGTCATCTTTTTGGGTTGAAGAATATATTAATGGGAAAATGTTCATAATCGCATTTCTACCTTCCAAACAGTTTATCCAACTCCCCTCTGTACTCTCTGTCTGAGCCTAGTTCTGACAGTATCTTTTGAGGATCCTAATGCACATATCTTTGTATCTTTCCTTTACCCAGTGTGCTTTTGACAACAAAGACTGTAAAATTTATACATGACTAATATCTACCAATACTGCAGTTTAAGACTTCTTCTCCCCAGCAGCCTGTGTGAGAAGTTAGAGATGTCAAACGTGTTTTCATCTGAGGTTAAACTCTTTGGATTAATTAATTCACTTAACAGCAAGTGCATCAAACATGCCTTATTCCTGGAAGACACAGAATGCTGGAATAACTCAGTGGATGAGGCAACATCTCTGGAGAGACGGAATTGGCGATGTTTCAGGTCGAGCCCCTTTTCAGTCTGAAGAAGGGTCTCGACCCGAAACGTTACCCATTCTGTCTCTCCAGAGATGCTGCCTCATCCGCTGAGTCACTCCAGTATTTGTTTCTAACTTCGATTTAAATCAGCATCTGCAGTTCTTTCTTACACACTCTTAGGCCTTATTCCTGTGTGTGTGTGGGTTTTCAGAGCCAGCACAGAATTTTGAATAAAAATTGGAACAAACAACTCTGTAGGAAAACTAATATCATATCTGCCCAAGAAGTGGGGTTAAACGGGTAGAAAGTTGAATAATTTTGCTAGATAATGCAGTAAGGATGCACATCCCCGTGAAATAAAGTTATCGGATGAATTTATGCAGCTGCAAACATGAGTAAGAGGAAGATTGATTACTTTTGCATCTGGGTACTGGAGTATGCCAGGTCATGCTGTTTAATTGGTAGTAACATTTAATTTTTATTGAGAAGGAATTTGAGCCAGAGGAAGTTGTTCATCATTCAGGGAGCAATTCTCTGAGCTCACGTGTCCTCAGTATATTCACTGGTAATGATGATTCAAATTTGAATGAGGTTTTGATAAAACCTTAAATTGGGCCAATTTTACTTTCTGAAATCAGATGAAATACAATGAATGATCTCCCAGTACAAAAAAAAATGCAGACCTAATAAAGGAAGTGAAATTAATATCATTTTATGGTTATATATCATTTAGAAATAAGAAAGTCCATTTGGTAATAGGACAGCTTTGGTAAAAATGGAAAAGGTGTTTTGCAGGAATGCTGTCTCAAGTGATTGCTATTGGGAAGACGTACTAATATATTCACAAATAGCTTGGATAGTTTGAAGCTAATTTCTAATGCAAGTGAGTCCAAGTAACATGTGGGACTGAATTGTGACGGCAACGTTTAAATTGTTTAGACAGGCAAGGAATTAAAGAATATAGACCATGTGTGGCAGATGGAATTAATTAAAATTGGTACCAGGTTCTATGGGCTGTAGAGCTTGTTTTTGTGCTGTACTGTTCTATATACTATGGAATCAGGGGAAGTACAACCAACATGCTCACCGTTGAAATAGAGGTACCACAAGGATGATGCATGTTTTATGATACACCCACACCAAAAGATTTGTAAACGAGTCTGTAAAAGAATATATCAAGTTTGCTCATCAATTCTAAAACCTGTGCAAGATAATCTACCATTTCACCTCTCGGGTACATGGCAAGTGCATTAGATTTTAGTTTAGGGAACTGGTGCAAAGACATTACTTGTTGGCAAGAGATCCTCTCCTCCAGGGAATTTTAAATTCAAAATTCATAAATTACAGATTTCAACGATGCCAAAACAGTACATTTCAAAACTATGATTGTCACTCACAAAATTTTACTGATAGTGCTCAAAAATTGTAAATCTTTCCAACATATCACATCTTTCTGGTAGTGTGGTGACCAGAACTGCATACAATACTTCCAAGTATTGCCCAACCAACGCTTTGTAATCGTTTAACATAACACCCACCTCTTATATCCAATGCCCCAACTTATGAAAGCAAACAAGCCATCTGCCTTCTTTACCACGTTATAAATCAGTGTTGCCATCTTCAGAGAACTGTAGACTTGGACCACAAGATCCTCTTGTTCCTCAACATTCCTTAGTACATTACAATTAATCATGTACAGTGGCTTGCAAAAGTATTCATAACCCTTGAACTTTTCCACATTTTGTCACGTTACAACCACAAACGTAAATGTATTTTATTGGGATTTTATGTGATAGACCAACATAAAGTGGCGCATAATTGTGAAGTGGAAGGAAAATGATACATGGTTTTCAAATTTTTTTACAAATAAAAAACTGAAAAGTGTGGCGTGCAAAAGTATTCAGCCCCCTTTACTCTGATACCCCTAAATAAAATCCAGTGCAACCAATTGCCTTCAGAAGTCACCTAATTAGTAAATAGAGTCCACTTGTGTGTAATCTAATCTCAGTATAAATACAGCTGTTCTGTGAAGGCCTCAGAGGTTTGTTGGAGAACATTAGTGAATAAACAGCATCATGAAGCCCAAGGAACACACCATAAAGTTGTGGAGAAGTTTAAAGCAGGGTTAGGTTATAAAAAAAATCCCAAGCTTTGAACATCTCACGGAGCACTGTTCAATCCATCATCCTAAAATGGAAAGAGTATGGCACAATTGCAAACCTACCAAGACATGGCCGTCCACCTAAACGGACAGGCCGGGCAAAGAGAGCATTGATCAGAGCAGCAGCCAAGAGGCCCACGGTAGCTCTGGAGGAGCTGCAGAGATCCACAGCTCAGGTGGGAGAATCTGTCCACAGGACAACTATTAGTCGTGCACTCCACAAATCGGGCCTTTATGAAAGAGTGGCAAGAAGAAAGCCATTGTTGAAACAAAGCCATAAGAAGTTCCGTTTGCAGTTTGCCACAAGCCATGTGGGGGACACAGCAAACATGTGGAGGAATGTGCTCTGGTCTGATGAGACCAAAATTGAAGTTTTTGGCCTAAATGCAAAACGCTATGTGTGGCAGAAAACTAGCACTGTACATCACCCTGAACACACCATCCCCACTGTGAAACATAGTGGTGGCAGCATCATGCTGTGGAGATGCTTTTCTTCAGCAGGGACAGGGAAGCTGGTCAGAGTTAATGGGAAGATGGATGGAGCCAAATACAATCTTGGAAGAAAACCTGTTAGAGTCTGCAAAAGACTTGAGACTGGGGCGGAGGTTCACCTTCCAGCAGGACAACGACCCTAAACATACAGCCAGAGCAACAATGGAATGGTTTAGATCAAAGCATATTCATGTGTTAGAATGGCCCAGTCAAAGTCCAGACCTAAATCCAATTGAGAATCTCTGGCAAGACTTGAAAATTGCTGTTCACAGACGCTCTCCATCCAATCTGACTGAGCTTGAGCTATTTTACAAAGAAGAATGGGCAAAAAATTTCAGTCTCTAGATGTGCACAGCTGGTAGAGACATACCCCAAAAGACTTGCAGCTGTAATTGCAGCGAAAGGTGGTTCTACAAAGTATTGACTCAGGGGGGCTGAATACTTTTGCACGCCACACTTTTCAGTTTTGTATTTGTAATAAAATTTGGAAACCATGTATCATTTTCCTTCCACTTCACAATTACGCACCACTTTGTGTTGGTCTATCACACAAAATCCCAATAAAATACATTTACGTTTGTGGTTGTAACGTGACAAAATGTGGAAAAGTTCAAGGGGTATGAATACTTTTGCAAGCCACTGTATATCTAATCTGTATTTGACTTCCTAAAATGTATTGACTCACACTTGTCAGGATTTAATTCAATCATGTTCTTCACAGCTATCTATCCGATCTATATCTTGCCATAGCCCCGAATAACCTTCCTGCCTCTTCACAACACCAGCAACTTTCATGTTTTCAGCTAGGTTGCTAATCATATCTCCTACATTCTGATCTGAATAGTTAACACATATCACAAGCACTAAAGGGCCAAGACCAATTCCTGCAGTACGCCACACATCACAAACATCCAATAAGAAAAGTATCATTACCATTTACCTTCCATCACCGTCAATTTTGGATCTAACTAGCCAGCTCACTTTCGATTTCAGGCACCTTATCAATCTTGACCAGCCCACCATGTGGAGCCTTATCAAACCATGTAGTCCATGTAGACATACATCTACTGTCCTGCCTCCAATCTCCTTTGTTACCTCCTTAAAACACTTAATCAAATTAGTGAAGGTAGACAAAAACCTTCACTAATTCCTTCGCTCCTTAGATGTTACCTCACCTGCTGAGTTTCTCAGCAGGTGAGGTAGCATCTAAGGAGCGAAGGAATAGGCGACGTTTCGGCTCGAGTCTCTTCTTCAGACTGATGTTCTATAGTGAGGTAGGATTAGTGAGGTAGTATTTCCTTGCACAAAGCCATGGTTCAAGCGTTCATAATTATTATCACGTGCACCAAGGTACAATTAAATTATTTTATGGAATGGTCACCATAATCCGTCCCTGCCTCCCAAATGGACATGAATCCTGTCCCTCAGAGTTTTCTCCCAATTATTTCCTTGCCACTGATGCCAGAATCAGTAACACGTCATTACCAAGCTTATTTCCACTGTCCTTCTTTAAAAAATGGAACATTAGCTGTACATTGAATCAATCAACGGTCAGATAAATTAAAAAACTTCCAGACCACAAGTGAGTATAATACTCATTTATAAAATTAAATATTTATTGCTGCAGATATTTTGAAAAAGTCCATAAATGCAGTTTGCAATTTTTTGCAAGTGGTTGTAAACTACATGGACAAGTAATCCATTTTAAGCCAAATGTAGTTACAGTATAGGGATTGAGGAATACATCCTAAATCCTATTACTTATTGGGGTTTTTCCTTATTATGTGCACAATATATATATTTGTAGAGCTGATAAACTGTAGCTAGTAAAGGATCAGGTGAACTAGATTGTGTACATTAATCCAATTGAATGAAGCTACATTTCCATTCTGCATGAAACACAAGATCCTGGAGGAACTCACCGAGTCAGGCAGCATTTGGGGAGGGAATGGACAGGCAATGTTTCAGGTTGGGACCATTCTTCAGACTGCAGATGGGTCTAAAGAAGAGTCCCGACCCAAAATGTTGTCTGTCTATTCCCTTCCTATATGCCGCCTGACCTGCTAAGTTCCTCCAGCACTGTGTTTTTGCTCAAGATTCCAGCATCTGTAATCTCTTGTGTCCTTCCTGAATGGTGCTCTCTGGAGACTTTGTTTCTACCAGATTCCTCAAAGCAAGGCAGAAGGTACTTCATTACTGTAAAGATGGCATCTAATGTTGGCCAAAATTAACTTTTACCTGCTAAGAACGTGTTTGTGTTGGTGCAGAGCAGAAATTCAATACGTTACATTTGCAATATAAATTGAGTGAAATGTCTGAACATTACAGTTAACTCAGTTTCCACATGCCAGGATTATGCGTTTCTTCTAGTTTTGACGGCCTGCTAGCCCAGGCAAAGTTTTGTCCACTCATTGTATCTGGAATGCCAGAGAAAAGATAAACCTCAATTCTCTGCCTCTAAATTACCAACTGAATTATCATGCAATCTGAAAATATTTTTTCCCAAAGGATTGTTTAGCTTTGATTAGTGATTATAATTCAATTTAAAGCAGGTCAAACAATATTCATAGTAGAATTTCAGTCACAATGGCAACACGGTGGCACAGCTGTTAGAGCTGCTGCCTCACTGCGCCAGAGATCCGGATTTGATCCCATCTTCGTATACTGTCTGTGTGGAGTTTGCACATTCATCCTGCGACTGTGTTGGTTTTCCATGGGTGCACTGGCTTCCTCCCACATCCCCAAAGCGTGCGGTTTTATAGATTATTTAGCCTCTATAAATTGCCTCCAATGTGTCAAGAATAGGTAAAAAAGTGGGATAACACGGAACTAATGTGAATGGGTGATCAGTAGCCAATGTGAACTCCGTTGATCAAAAAGACTATTTCCTTGCTGTATCTCTAAATTCTAAACTAAACAACTGTGAATGTGCAGTATAAATGTTTGCTATTACTTGGAAATAACTTAAAATTGGGATGTACAGTCAATTGCTAATAATTCTCTGATTACTTGCCAGCTAATACCAGAATAATAGTATATGTACTGTAAAAATACATACATTTCTTTTGCCTTGGATGACTTAAAAAGGATTGGTGCTAATTTCAGCACCATGTTGCTACTTTTTTCCTTTTGAAAGCATTGAGGAAGTCTAACTTTCAGGAAATAGATGTCAAAAATTGCAGAAGCAATATCCTGTGCAACCAGGCTTCCTGTATCCGAAAAGATTCCACTTGATCTAATACTATGAACACAAAGCCTTCTTTATAGTAGTGAATATTTCATCTGTTTCCTAAAATATAAATAGATAACACTGAAATGACTCCTTGAGGGTCGGGGAAGAGAGCTGTACAATTTACGCATGAATAGTTGCCCACGGCCTAATGTTCTTCTTTCAAACCCAAAACATGTTTTTCAACTGCATTAGAAAAGCTAAATAGAAGTACAAAAAAACAATCTCTGAATTTGCATCAGCTCTGTATGTATATTCAACAAAATAAGTTGCTCAGGCCATATGTTATACAATCTTTTAATAAAAAAAAGCTGGCAAAACATGAAAATGAAGGTATTGTGTGTTTCGTGGTAGTAAGGAAATAGTGTTCTAATTTAAATTTTCTTTGATTATTGAAAAATTGAATGACTAATAAGATAATTTGAAAGGAATTTTAAAATTGAAATGGAATCGAGAACAATGCAAATGTACTGTGCCAATTTGTGAAAACAATAACATTAGAGATACCACAGCTTCATGTTACATACCTATGAAATCTACGAGGCAGAAATATGAGAAATAAAGGTTTACAGAAATAATTTTCAAAGGAAAATATTCAACAATGCAAATTTTTGTGGAGTTAGCCAGTGGTTCATGCCAAGGTCATTCTGAACAATGGATGCAAAAAGCTTGCAAGGTAATGCAATTTAATCTTAGCAGATTGAAGAGAAATAATCTTCTGGGAATACACGAGTACAAATACCTTATAAACTAGTTTGAGTTGCAAGATGCCTAGAATATATCTGTAATAACAATCCTGAAAGTCAAACGTGTTTTCAAAATAATTGATGGAAGACGAATAGCATTTGAATTTATGTTGAGATTAAAGTTTAACCAGGGTGCAGTGAAGTAAAACAGCCATGCATGAAATGTAGATTGGTATTTAAGAAAAGGGACACTGAGAATAGATTTTCCAGCTACTCTGGAAAAACGACATCACAATATCCCTTAATTACAAGATCCAAATCCAAGTTTCCCAATATTTAAGTACTGAATATTTATTATCCAAATATAAAAGAAAACAAAATTTCCATTCTTAAATGAAATTTAAATGCAGTAGATTATGGAAAACTGAAATAAACTGAGGATGCCTGGCAATTACATTAAACATTTCAGGTTTTAATTTTATTTGTAATTAGACCAAGTGGGACCCGTTGGAAAGTTGTCGGGGGGTGGGGGCTGTGAGGTCTCATACACACACTAACCACACACACCCACACACACCAACCACCCCCCCACACAAACACTAACCACCCCCCTTGATATCATATTAATATTATTCATTCAATCCTTTTACCCCATCCCCACCCAATCCACTCACGCATAGCCCCCAACTCACAGGCGCATCTAGAGAGGGAGAGGGAGGGGTGGTGGAGGGTGAGAGAGGGGGGAAGAGAGGGGTGGGGAGAGAGGGGGGAGAGAGGGGAGGAGAGAGAGAGGGGGAGGGGGGAGAGTGGGAGGGAGAGGGAGGGAGGGAGAGAGGGAGCGGGAGATGGGGGGAAGGGGCTGGAGAGGGGTGGAGGGGGAGGGGGAGATGTGGGGTGGAGAGGGGAGAGGGGGGAAGAGAGGAGGGGGAGAGGAAGGGGAGAGGGCGGAGGGAGAGGGGAGTGGTGGTAGAGGGAGGGGAGAGAGGGAGGAGGTGTTAGAGGGGGGAGAGGGTGGATGGGGAGGGAGAGAGAGGGGAGGGGGAGAGAAAGGGGAGGGGGGAGGGAGACGGGAGGGGGAGAGAGAGGGGAGGGGTTGGGGAGGGGGTAAAGGGCGAGAGGAGGGGGTGAGAGGGGGAGAGGGAGGGAGAGGTGGGGAGAGAGGGGTGGAAGCGGGAGATGGGAGGAGGGGTGGGATGGAGTAGATGGGGAGGGGTGGGAGAGAGGGGTGGGAGAGAGAGGGGGGAGAGACAGAGGGGGGAAGAGAGGGGGGAGAGAGAGGGGGGAGAGAGGGGAGAGAGAGAGGGGGGAGAGAGAGGGGGGAGGGGGGAGAGAGGGGGTGCGGTGGGGGGAGAGGGGGGTGGGGAGAGAGGGGGATGGGGAGGGGGAGAGTGGGGGTGCGAGAGAGGAGGGGGTTAGAGAGAAGAGGAGGAGAGGGGAAGGAGAGAGGGGGAGGGGGAAGGGGAGAGAGGGGAAGCGGACTTGAACTCAGCGAGCATGGCGGATGCTGAACGGGCGGGGCGGACGGTGAGTGGCCCGTGGGCGAGTGGAGACCAAAGGACTGAGAGTCAGGGTGGTGACATCACTCGCAGCGCATGGAACACAGCGCAGCAGGCCACGCGGCGCAGACCCATTGTGACATCATCAGCGAGACCATCTCGTTTATTTTCAAAGTTATTTCAGATTTGTGAACATTTTCATTAATAACTCGAGAAATAAAGCTAGAAATTTTAAGATAAGGCGATTTCAAACTCCAGGGGATAAATCTATCAGAATGTGTGAAAATGTTACCGTTAGAGAGGGAGGAGAGATGGGGGGGGGGGGGGTGCGGGGGGAGGAGAGGGTGGGGTCGGTGGGAAGATGGGGGGGCGGGGGTGGAGAGAGAGGGGGCAAGAGAGGGGGAGGGGGGGAGAGTGGGAGAGATGTGAGAGGGGGTGTGTGGGGGAGGGGGGCAGAGGGGGGAGAGAGGGGGGCAGAGAGAGTGGGCAAGGGGGGAAGAGAGGGGGGAGAGAGAGGAGGGGGAGAGAGAGGGGGGAGAGAGAGGAGGGGGAGAGAGAGGAGGGGGAGAGAGAGGAGGGGAGAGAGGAGGGGGAGAGAGAGAAGGGGAGAGAGAGGAGGAGGAGAGAGAAGGGGAGGGGACAGAGAGAGGGAGAGGGCGGACTTGAACTCAGCGAGCGGGGCGGACGCTGAGTGGGCGGGGTGGACGACCGGCCAAGCAGGGCAGTCGGTAAGCAGGTGGGCCAGGCGATGAGAAGGCAGACGGAGAGCGGGCGGGGTGGACGGCGAGTGGCCGGTGACCAAAGGACTGCGAGTCGAGGGGGGGGGGTGGGGGGGGTGACGTCATTTGCAGCGTGTGGAACACAGCGCAGGAGGCCACGCAGAGCAGACCCATTGTGACGTCATCAGCGAGACAACCTTGTTTATTTTCAGTTATTTCAGATTTGTGAATATTTTCATAAATAACTCGAGAAATAAAGGTCGTAATTTTCAGATAAGGCGATTTCAGACTCCAGAGGATAAATCTCGATCGGAATATGTGAAAATGTTAGCGTTAGAGAGGGGTGGGAGAGAGATGGGGGGAGGGTGTGGAGGGGGGGGAGAGTGGATAGGGGGGGAGGAAAGGGAGAGGGAGGGGGTGGAGAGGGGGGGAAACGAGGGGGAGGTGGGAGGGGGGTATGTGGGGGGGTAGAGGGAGGGTAGAGAGAGGGGGGAGGGGGGAGGGGGAAGAGCAGGGGGGAGAGGAGGAGGGGGGGAGCGAGGTGGGCAGCTCGCGACCGGTTAGCTCGCGACCGGGCAGCTCGGGAAGGAAGGGGGGGGGGGGGGGAAGAGGAGAGGAGAGGGAGAGGGGAGGAGAGAGAGTGGGGGGGAGAGAGAGGGGGGGAGCGAGAGGGTCATGTCTCTCAGTCTGAGCTGTGAATAACACTGAACGCATGTCTACTAAACTGTGAGTGGTTTTAATGACCTGTCAGTGCCCTTAATATGGTTTGAAAATATAGTTTGGAAATGCTAAAGCTATGGTTGCCTTTGGTTTGGAAATGCTAAAGCTGTGTTGCCTTTGGTTTGAAAATGCTAAAGCTGTGTTGCCTAATTAAAGTTGCCTTGCCTAATTAAAGTTGCCTGCCTCATATATAATTACAAGTCTAATCTTGACCACTTCCTGTTTGCGCTTTATATTGATTTTAGAAAAAACGCTACCACGTACGGCTGTGATTTATGGCCATCTTACTCAGAGTCCCCCTCTGCTCATCAGGTGCCGAGGATTTTTCCCATTGATTAAAAATAAAAGTTATTAGTGTTTAAAAAATGTTCAGATTCTCTCCTCTGTCAATCATGCCATGAAGGCCACGCCCCTTCTGGTCGGAGGGTGGGGGGGAACTATAAAACCCAGAAGTGTGGGCGTGGCTCAGTCTCTGCAAGATGGAGGAGGGAGAGGTCACGACTCGCTGTCTTTAATGGCCTGCTTGAAATGGTATGAAACTGCACTTGAATTTGGTGGTGTTGCACCCTGCTTGGAGTGGTAAGAAACTGCACTTGAATTTCCAGTCTCTTCAGCCCACAACACCCATACTAGCACTCCAGAAAGCTCCCCCAGCCCTCCCGTGTGATGCTGGGACCCGACGGGAGTCTAGTATATATATATAAGGATACGATAAATGAGAAATTCTCCATTTTCTGGGATTTTTGTTTAAACATTTGCAATACTAAGACATCTTCTGGTTCAAATTAACCTGCCACACAAAGTAATTTAGGATGCCTTAACAAACGAACAAGGAAAGAAAAATCACAATATTCTTAGTCGCCAGAATAAGACTGAAAGAGAATAGTTTGGTTCTGTTTATTTGTGTACAATATTGTGTCATAGTAGCACTGCAGCTGGAGATGTGACCCCACAGACCCAGTAGTCCAGGTTTAATCCTAGCTTTTGGTGATCTCTGTGTAGAATTGCATGTTCTCCTGTGACTGTGTGGGATAAGTTAAGAGTTTAATTGGCACATGTGCTGACATTAGAAAAAGTGAAATTCTTACTTGCAGCAGCAGTTAAAGCCTATAAACACAATACACATAGAAAAAATATAAGAACCAAAAAATCAAATAAATAACTACAATACTAGTGAAAAACAAAAGCCAAAGTCCTCTAAAGACAGTCCATAGAAGGTTATAGTTGAGGTGAGTGTTCAAGAGCCTGAAAGGTTCTTGGGAAGAATTTGGTGGTCACAGTTTTCGGATTCCTATATCATCTTTCCAATGGTAGGAGTGAAATGAGAGCATGGCCAGAGTGATGTAGGTATTTGATGCTATAGGCTACCATTTTGAAGCAGAGCTTCCTATTGAACCCTTCGATGATGGAGAAGTTAGTATCCGTGATGGACTGGACAGTGTCTACCACTCCCTGGTTACCCCTGATTTTTCTGGTTTGCTACCATGTCCCACTTGTTGATTGTTAGTCTAATTGGCAGTGTAAATTATCCTGAGTGTAAGGTTCCGTTTGGAGAATCAAACGGTTGTTAAGAGGAATGTGAGAAGGAAAAAAAAGGTTACAGGAAAATATTGGGGAAATGGGATTGCTCGGAGAAATGGTATTGACAAGAAGAACCAAATGGCCTTTATATCATGAGAAATATAAAATCCAAAATCTAATGGTTTTATTTTACCCCCAGTTCTTCCAATTACACCTACTGTATACTACACTGAAAACATATACGACAGAAGCAGTTTGTGCATGGGACAACGGTCAGGGGAATGGTAAAAAGGAAAGCACAGTCATAGAATTATAGAATTAAAAACAAAGCACTGAGTTGTGAGGCAGGAACAAACACATAATATTTCCCCTCGCCTGGAGAGACAGCATCCAATACAGACATCCAAAGTCAACAGATAAGAGACACAGGCTCTGAACTCAAAAGAACTGAAGACTAGAGGGACAAGCATAATGATCAAATAAGTAAAGCAGAAAGATTGTCTTTGATCTTTTGGGACCAAAGTACAAAACGTAGACAATGGATCTGGTCAAACTGATACCCTGGAAATGTGTTGAAATGTGTTTCAGCAGAGAAATCTGGGAGTGATTTTGCATTCACAAAAATGTTAACTCTTTCCTCACTTCTCAGAGAAAAAAAAATATATAGCATCAGGTTAAGTCCCATGTATAAATTAAAAATTACTTCAGAAGCAGCACCCTGCATGTCTTTTCATCTGCCAAACCCACATGTATCACATAATGCAATTTATGAAATGTCACACCAAATAAAATCTGCAAATGTCTTAAATTCAAAATACTAGCCCTTGATCTAGAGGGAGATGTATCCCCCAGTTTCTCCAGTGTCTTCAATATTTAAACAATGAACAAGCTGGTGGAAAATGAGTCAATCTGGTACCTATCTGATGCCGTTATGTCATAAGTATACCAAGAGGCCAGGTACAGTAAAAAAATATGAAAATCATTGAATCCATTTTGCTCTCCCATACAACACACTGATTATCAGTCAAACAGTGGGGCTGCAGACTCAGTGGGTTGAAGGTCACATTTCTATCCTGTATGAATCGGAATAACATAATTGATCTGTTAAAGCTTCTCTGGATAGGAAAAGAATGGAAAAGATTGTCAATTGTTAATGTGGGTCTCTTCCACATCCAGACAAAGTAAACTATATGGGGGAAAGTGGTGAGGAGGAAAGAAGACAGAGGACTTAAATTAATTATTTTTTGTCTGCCTTAAAAGAAAAAGATTTTGAAAACTCCCCAAAATAGTAGTGCAGGGATAGGTGCGAGATCCTTGTAACCATCAGCAATGATTTGAATGATGGGAATCCAATGTTCTATGCCCTATGATAATACAAAGCAGAGTGGCACTGAGAATAACACAGAGCAATGGTTTCCACAGATATTGGCATGTTATGAATGGATGGATGAATGGACGAAGATGCAACAGATGGAATATAGTAGTAAAAGTGCCAGGCAATCCACAGGTAGAAAAAGGTAAAACTTGGAGTATTTTCACTTGTGATGAAAGACAAAGGTATTGGGATTCAGAGCAATTTTGGTTTTCTTGCACATGAATCACTAAAAGTTAACACGCAGGATGAACAAGTAATCAGGAAGGCACACGATGAGTACAAGAGTTTAAATGGATTTACTCCAATTACATAGAGTATGTTGAAATAAAATAACCGTAACCTTGAATATTAAATGCTACCTAAAGAAGGCTATATTGTGGCAGAGTGTGGAAAATTAATTTCTGGATTGGCATGTTGTTCTGGAGAAAGATTAGCAGATTGATCCTTCGCTCCCATGTTTAGAAGAGAGATGATTTCATTGAAATGTACATTCCTTTTGGCTAGGGTTTAACTGGGTAGATGCCATAATCCAGTTTCCCCCGCCTGTGCAGTCTAGGATTGATGATCATTGTCTCAATGGACAGCTTACTCAAGACTAAGAAAATTATTTCATCCAGAGTTTGAATCATGCAAATTCCCCATTCAAACGGGCTGTAGAAATTTGGTCACTGAGTGCATTCAAAATAGAGATGGAGCCATTTTAGGTTATTAAGAGAAATGGGATTGGTGCAGGAAAACAGAGAAAGCCATGATGCTATGGACGATGACTAGCAGAAGGAGCAGAATAGCCTACTCCTGCTTTGTTTTCTTACATTATGTCCTGTAGTAATTCCACTCCAGATGCATGGCAGCCAATCTGTACCATAGAAACATAGAAAATAGGTGCAGGAGTAGGCCATTCGGCCCTTCGAGCCTGCACCGCCATTCAATATGATCATGGCAGATCATCCAACTCAGTATCCTGTACCTGCCTTCTCTCCATACCCCCTGATCCCTTTAGCCACAAGGGCTACATCTAACTCCCTCTTGAATATAGCCAATGAACTGGCCTCAACTACCTTCTGTGGCAGAGAATTCCACAGATTCACCACTCTCTGGGTGAAAAATGATTTTCTCATCTCGGTCCTAAAAGACTACCCCCTTATCCTTAAACTGTGATCCCTTGTTCTGGACTTCCCCAACATCGGGAACAATCTTCCTGTGTCTAGCCTGTCCAACCCCTTAAGAATTTTGTAAGTTTCTATAAGATCCCCCCTCAATCTTCTAAATTCGAGCGCGTTTTACTCTTCCCATTGTTTTCTACTCTTCAGTGAAGAAGGGACCGTTTTCTGATTAAAGTAAGTAGGTCAGTGATAACCTCTAGAATTCCCTTTTACATTACATTGACTGCATGGACCGAGTGCGAGCCATCTGACCAACAGCATCCTAGAAAGGCCAGTTCCAATTTCTCTTGAGATACATTTGTGCACTCCCAGCAGAACTCAATGCGCAATAATTTGGATCAGATATCCTGACCCTTTTATGTTTTCTGTAATTCTACAGTCTGCACTTTTGCCCCAGCCAAGACCAGCCAACGGTTCATGGACTTGAACACCTTCCACTGTGCATTGATTGACATTTAACTGCTTACTTACCATCATTGGACCCCATACTAATAAGATCATCAGAATCAACATTGTATACAATGGCAGCTTTGTATCCAGCTCGCTGAGCATTCAAAACCTATGGGGGCAAAAAAAAATTACAGAAAGGTTAAACTGCACATCTGAAGAACAACTGTCCAATTATTAAACAGAGTTAAATGATGTTAAATAATCAGTCAGTAACATCAGCATTCACTTTCTCACTGAAACGTAATGATTTTCGCTCAGCACACACGGTACTGAAAGTTCCCAGTGTACATCAGGTTGATCAGTCTCCCCAGTAACTCCAATGTTGAACACTCCACGAGCTAGAACTCATGGCATATAACATTCGTCAAGATAGTGCTTTTGCACTGGAATTTACAACCTGTTCCCCATTGATAAATATTGATTCTTTGGAACACAATATAACATGGTGTTCAGTATTAAAATACAAATCTGAACAAATCTGTTACTTGAGCAGATGTACAACCAGAGTTGAGATCCTAAGTGTCTAAATGTGCACTTCTCCAAGAACGAACTACAGTCAAAATATTGTTACATCTTATAGTTTGTGAGTAGATTAGATTTAAGAAATTACAGAGTTTATTTCTAAACAATGCAAAAAAAGTTGGTCTTTTTTAAGTTAATGGTCCTCCGTCAGACATATGGCCGGCTTGATGGATGGCACATGGCATGTGTGGCAATAATAGCCACCAGATTAGCAAGGGGTCAACAGTGACAATGGAACCCAGTGCCTTTCCACTGAGAGGGCTTCCCCACACAATCTGCAAGGATCTCAGTGATATTTTTATTCCTTTACTGTGAACAAAATAAAAAACTTGGCAAAAATGAGCAGCAAAACTATCATTTTTTCTACATTAAAAATAAAATTGTTCGAGGAAGATTCTTTTATTTCTTCAATAAAATCACCTTCATATCATGTCAAGAGTCAAGAGAGTTTAATTATCATATGTACCAGAAACAATTCTTGCTTGCCATAGCGTTGCAGGCCCATTAATGTAACAACACACAAATAAACATAATAATCAATACAATAAATTTGTAACAATAATATGGGTGGCCATAATAGTGCAAAATCAAAGCCCAAGAGCCACCAAAAACACAATCCATAGAAGATCATGATTTCCAAGGTAGTGATTAGTGTTGTGCAGTGACCAAGAGCTTGATGGTGCCTGGAAGAGGCTCCCCAACTTTCTTCCTGATGGTAGTAGTGAAATGAAAGTGTGGCCAGAGTGGTGTGGGACTTTGAGGATATTGGTCGCCTTTTTGAGGCAGTATCCCCTATAGATGGCAAGAAGGTCAGTGGCAATGATGTGTGGGATAATGTCTACTGCTCCCTTTAGCCTCCTTCATTCCTGGGCATTTGTGTTACCGAACCAAACCATGATGCAACTAATCAATATACACTCTACCATATGCCTGTAAAAGTTTGATAGAGTATTCAGCGAAATACCAAATCTCCTCATCCCAAATCTACCAAATCTCCTCAATATTCTATGGAGGTAAGAGCTGTGATGAGCTTTTTTTGTCCTTGCGTCAATATGCTGGGCCCATGACACATCTTCAGAGATATGCACACCAATGGACTTGAAGTTGTTGACTCCCCCCACATCGATGAAGACAGGTTTGTGGATCGCTAGCTTTCTCTTCCTGAAGTTAACAATTAGTTCCTTGGTCTTGCTGATGTTGAGAGCAAGATGGTTATTCTAGCACCAGTCAGATTATCAATCTCCCTCCTATACTCTGACATCATTAGCCATCATTCATACAACAATGGTAGTGTTGTCTGTGAGTTTAAAGATGGCATTGGAACAGTGTTTGGCTACAGTCGTGGGTTTAGAGAGTAGAGCAAAGGAGTTCACATCCTTGAGAATCTCCCGTGTTGATGGTTAGTGAGGAGAAAGCATTGCTCCCAATTTGTACTGATTGTGGTCTGAAGATGAGGATGTCGAAGATTCAATTACATAGGGATCAGCAGAGATCCAGTTCTCAGAATATGATAAGTTTGGAGGGGATGATGAATGTTGATCGCTGAGCACAACAGTGAGTTGTTAATGCTCAACAGCCTGGCATATATATTGTTATTGTCCAAGTGGTCCACTGCAGTGTGGTCAGCAACAACGCATTCCCTACTGATCTGTTGTGGCAGCAGGCGAATTGTCATGGATTCATGTTCTACTAATGCAGAAGTTGATATGTGTCATAACCAACCTCTCATTGCACTTCACCATGGACATTAGCACTAACGGGTCAGTAGTCATTGAGCCACGTCACCTTACTTTTCTTGCAGACTAATATTATTGATGTCCTTTTCAAGGAGGTGGGGACCGTGGACTTTACTAAAAGAGCGGAAGATGTCCGCATACACTCCAGCCTGTTTAAGAACTTGGCCAGGACATGAAGTTTAAAAAAATAAATAAACCATTACTATTGAAATTGCAAATAATATTCCTTAAGAAGTTTATTAAAGAAACTGTGCCAGACCAGAGACAATTACTTGCATCTACAGCTAAATGAGCCCAAAATACAATGACAACATAATATGCGGGGAAACTCAGATGGTCAGTCAGAATCAGACAAAGAAACAGTTTACGTTTCAGATTAAAAGCCCTTCATCAGATTATCCGGCACATCTGACCTGTTGAGCTTTTCCAGTGTTTTATGTTTTTTCAATTCCAGGGTGTGCAGTTTTCTTTTGATTTTCAAAGTAAAAATGATAGCTGGTGGAAAAGGAGAGTCACACAACTATCAGAACCTTCACCCCAGTATAATGATTGTGTTTTTCATGACGTCAACTGTCTTAGCACAAACAGCCATAAAGCCACAACAGCCACAATTCCAAACAGCCACAAAGCTTCACTGTTATGATGGCAGTAAATCAAACCATCTTCTGGGCAGAGAAAGCCTCAATCTGGGATTTCAATTACACAGGACAGTTGCTCTGTACTTTAAACTGAATTGTGGTAAAACAATGAAAAATAGCCAGAGTGCTGGAGAACATGATCACTGTCTCTTACTTACTTACTGCCTCTTCAGGTCAATTATTTGATAATAGTTTGAGGGCTGCAAAGTTATTATAAAATTCATTCTGAAGAGAAGTTCACTTTTCCCATGAGACAAGCAACAACTGCAATATATAGTTCAAGGAAGGAAAGGTTACAACAATGGTTAATTCACATGGCTAATGTTTTAAATGCTGAATTCCTCCCTTACAATCAGGAAGCACTGTTGCCACATTAACTGTCATCTGCATTTTTTTTTTCCCCCAAGGTTTCCACCGAAGATAGTTTCCAAAATGTCAACTCATCTTGCTCATATGCTGTTCAACACGTACAAATCAGGTAACTAAGTCCAAGCTACCCTGACATTGTCTATCTACCCCCCCCCCCCCTCCCCCCCACCTGACCTTATCAACTTTTACCTGCCAGGCTTTGTCCTGCCCCATCCAGTCTCGAACCAAAATGTCACCAATCCATGTTCTCCAGAGACGCTGCCTGACCCATTGAGTTGTTCAAGCATGTTGTCTTTTTTTGTAAACCATCATTGGCAATTATTTTTTTCCACATTTCTAACATTGTTTCTGCTCTCCATACATTTCCTTCTACCTTATTACTCCTTCATGTTTTGAATCCAACTGCCCCTTCCCCCAAAAAATAGGTAGTATGCACTTTAACCGTTTCATGCAGTATCCAGTTCACATTGTTCTGTTTGAGGAAAACCTTAATGGGACTTGGTGCTTACATTATACATCTGCTTCTGATCTTGCTTGCCAGTGGAAACAGCTTTACCGTTACCCAATAATAACTTTACTTTTAAAGAACTTTGTCAGTTCACCCCTTAGTTCTCCACTCCAAAGAGGCCCTACGCTTTACATCGTATATTTTAAATAATGCTTTGGAAATCAGAGTACTGGGGCGGTACAGAGAAACATTTGCATTATAATAATTTGTAATATAGAACGGACAAAAATAAAGTTTGAGTATAGGGTGGCACAGTCGCCCAGCTAGCAGAGTTATTGCCTCACAGTGCCAGAGACCCAGATTCAATCCAGACCTCGAGCACTGTCTGTGTGGAGTTTGAATGATCTCCGTGACTGCGTGGGATTCCTCCAGGTGCTCCCACATCCTACAGATGTGCAGGGCTTGTAGGTTAATTGACCTCTGTAAATTGCCCCTAGTGTGTAGGGAGTGGTTGAGAAAGTGGGATAACAGAACTAGTGTGGACAGATGATCAATGCTCAGCATGGCCTCGGTGGGCTGAAAGGCCTGTTTCCATGCTGTACCTCTAAACTAAACTAAATCCAGGGTTTGAGAATAATCGGACTAAATCAACCCCTTGCCTGAGCCCTAAATACATGAGCAACAACTCCAGGCTTGTTAACTTAATCATGTAAACCTTCACAGCCAAAGATGCAAACAACTAATTTTACTTTGGAGTCACGCGAGTGACTACGTGAAGAAGCCCCGCCAGGCGCATGCACGTCATTACGTCCGATGCATGGCGCACCGACGGTAAGTAACAAACCGGCAGGTAAGTGGTTTAAACAACTCTCTGCGGGTACTTAAACTCCGTAAGGCTGGTTTCAGGAGTCAGCGGGAGTAGTCTCAAAATGGAGAGAATAGCAAAAAAGAGTGCTGCCATTCGCAGTAAAATACTTACTCGCGGGACCGCGGTTAGTGATTGTAGGTCAGCCAGGGAAATACCAGCTGCGGTAACGCCGGTTCCGAGGACGCCGACTGCAGAACCGCCGGCAGCTCAGCTGACTCCATCAACTCCGGTGCCTCAGGGCGTTGTGGCCAGTCGGGAGGAAGCACAAAGAAAATCAGTCAGGCCTGTTGATTCAGATAAGTCTGACCAAGAAGACTCCCCTCCTTCAAACAAGAAGGTCTGGGGACGTCTTGATAAGATGGAGAAAATGATTGAAAGAATGTTGAACCATGAAGTGTTCCAGTCGGGGTCGCATACCCCCAGGATTCCCCAACAACTTTCTGGAACAGCCTCAGGCAGAGGCCGGTATGGCGAGGAGGACTACCAGCATGCCTATGAGTTCCAGTGGGAATCCCCATCACCAGCACCTTGTTTAGGGTTTGGTTATACCTCCCTAGAGCAAGGCTCGGGAGAGCCAGGGCAGGAGAAATCTGACCCTGAAGTTGGTGTTACTGCTCTTGTGCATACACCAAAGCACATGAGCCATGCTCCTGGTGTCCCGGATGTGGCCAGAAATATTGCCATACCTGAGGGGACTGGTGAAGCCGTGGAGGATAATCTGGCCAGCAACATAAATTATATGGCCTCTCACCAGCTCCAGGACTCTATTATGGAGGAAACATCACTTTGTTACCAGACACCTGTTAACTGTGCGTCGCTCAAGGTGCCCACCGTGAACTCGGCAATCTGGGCACAAATGAGCGTATCTATGAGGGGGCAAGAGCTTCGATTCCAGAAAGTCCTCAAATTGGCAGGGGCAGGGATCACAGCGTTTGGGCGAATGGTCTAAGGAGCGCTGGTGTCAGGAATACAGCAGGATATGTTGGCCCTGCTGTGCAATGCTCATTTTGAGTTAAACTGCATCCGGAAGATCGCCATCAAGCCGACACGTAATCCACGCTTTGCGGCTCTATGTAAGTCCTCCAATATCCAGGTGCCAATTTTTTTATTTGGTGAAGACCTGGCAAAGCAGGTTAAACACCTCGAGGAAGAGGCTAAAACCATCGGCCTCATTAAGACCTGCACACCCTCGGCCAGGATACCGCCTTGCAAGCCTTTTCCCTTCAGATGGGCTACAGATGCTGAAGAAGGTCCAAGCAGAGCGTTGCCAGTTACACGCCATTCACATGCACCTGTGCACACCCCCAACATGGCCAGAAGGTTAAGAAATCCAAGATCAGCTATGGAGGTACGGGTAACTGATTCTGTCCAGGATATATCCTCTGGGGAACAACCTCCAGTTGGGGGTAGGTTGCAATTGTTTTATGATGAATGGTGCTGCATAACATCAGATCTATTTATACTGGACAGTGTCCGGGGGTCTCGAATTGAGTTTATGTCAGGGATACATCCACCTGCACAAAATATGCCTAGTAGGGTATTGTTTTTTTCAGGACCAGAAACTCTACAGGTGAATGATGAAATTGGGGTTTTATTCCAAAAAGGGGTAATTGAAAGGACGGTATATCATCTTCAACAATTTGTGTCCAATATATTCCCCAGGCAGAAAAAAGATGGTGGGTGTCAAGTCATTCTGGATCTAACCCGACTAAATTCTTATGTTCAGTATAGGCATTTTAAAATGGATACTTTCAGTACTGCTAAGCAGTTATTATCAAAAGGTTATTATATGGCAACCATAGATGTGAGAGATGCATATTATTCAGTACCAATTCATCATCAGTACCATAGATACTTGAAATTTAGTTGGATGGAACAGCTGTGGCAATTTAAAGCGTTGCCCAATAGGTTGACCTCAGCTCCTAGGTTATTTACAAAATTATTGAAACCAGTTCTGGCGCTACTCTGTGCCCAGAATCACATTGTGATGACTTATTTAGATGATATTTTAATTGTAAGCAACACTCAGGAGGCAGCTGAGGAGTCGGTTTCAGCGACCAAACACCTGTTTCAGAGGTTAGGTTTCCTCATCCATCCAACAAAATCCAAGCTAGTACCATCCCGAATAATTGACTATTTGGGGTTCGTCATTGATTCAATTGAATTTGACTTTGTCAGTGACTTTGCCTATGGCCAAGGCTGTTGAAATCATGGAGTCCTGTAGCAGTCTGGTAGAGGAACAACAACCCTCCATCCGGCAAGTAGCCAATGTCATTGTAAATTAGTGATGGCTTTCCCTGCAGTACAGTTTGGACCTCTGCACTATCAGAGTTTGCAACAAGCTAGAGAACAAGCACTTAAAGAACATGCAGGTAATTTCGACAGACGAATGCCGTTGCCAGCCAAAGCCATCGCCGAATTGCAATGGTGGATAGTCAATGTCTCACGAAGTACTAAAAACATTTTGACACAACAACCTTCAGTTATTTTACAAACAGATGTCAGTGCTTCGGGATGGGGAGCCACGGATACCGAGTCTAGCTGTGGTGGTAGATGGAGTGTGCAAGAGGAATTAATCCTATAGAGGCATGGCATAAATTATTTAGAATTGCTGGGTGCATTCTATGGGCTAAAAGCATACTGTTCAACAATGAATGATTTACATGTTCAGCTCCAGATTGAGAATACCACGGCTGTTGCTTATATCAATCACATGGGAGGAATTAGGTCAGTATCATGTGATAATCTAGCTAACCTCATTTTGACTGGTGCATTCCAAGAAACATCTGGTCCTCAGCTATCTACCTACCAGGTAGAGATAATGTGGCGGCGGACACCAGGTCACGCAAATTTAATGACAACATAGAATGGATGCTAAATCCAAACGTTTTTAAAATGATTGTCAGCCGGTATGGTTTGCCAGACATAGATCTGTTTGCATCCAGGCTAAATCACCAGTTACCTAAATACGTTTCATGCGAGCCAGATCCAGGAGCAGTAGCGGTGGATGCATTCTCGCTGCATTGGGGACGTACATTCTTTTACGCTTTTCCCCATTCTGCCTCATCAGGCAATGTCTCAACAAACTAGAGCAGGACTCCACCTCAGGTGTTCTGGTGGTTCTTGACTGGCCTACACAGTCATGGTTCCCATTGGTCCTGAGAATGATGACACAACCATTCATGACTGTCCCCAAATGCAGCAACTTGTTGGTTCATCCGGTAACAGGAGAAAGTCATCCACATGATCGTATTAATCTGATAATCTGCAGATTCTGACCAGACCGTTCCAAGGGCTTGGACTATCGAGTAGGACCGTGGATGTGATTACTGCGGCCTGGAGAGATAACACTAAAAAACAATATGTGTCTCATATTAAGAAATGGGAGATGTTTTGTTTACAGTCAGATATATCTTATCATACTGCAAGCATACCGGATGTATTGGAGTTCCTTGCTACATTACATTTTGATGAACAGTTGAGCTATAGTGCCATTAATAATGCTCGGAGTGCTTTGTCCTCTTATTTAGGGCAATTTTCGGGACAACAATCTATTGGGTCTCATCCACTAGTGTCCCGATTCATGAGAGGTATCTTTAACAAAACCCTCCTAAGCCTAGAAATACAGAAATCTGGGATGTGAGCATAGTTCTCACACTGCTTCGGCAATGGGCTCCAATCACATCGCTATCTTTTTAGATGTTAACACTTAAAGTGGTTATGCTCATGGCGCTAATATCAGCACAACGGGTTCAGACATTGCAAAAGCTACGGCTGGATAACATGTATTCTTCTGTAGATAGTATGACGTTTTATGTATATGATTTAATCAAACAAAGCAGGCTGGGCCAAATCAATTTTAAGAAGAAATCCACATAATGGATTACAACTCAAATGGAGAGAGGTTGATTACCGAATCGCGGATGACACCAGGACCTGCCAGAAATAAGACCAAGCTGAAAAGATAAGAGGTTTGAAAATTCCAGGTAATGGATTGATTTGGATTTATGACGGTGGTGTGACCATTGACCATCTGAGCAGTTGAGGTCTGATAGGGGGGGAAGCAAATAAAAATATAGATGCTGCTTGTGCAACTATTATTTGCACCACAATGGAGAGATGAGATGAGATGGGAAAGAAGACTTCAAAGCATAACAGATTCCAGTCCCATGTGCAACCAAAGAGGTTCTCTCCAGTTCTAAGTCTCATGAGGCCTGCAATCTCTGAACATTTTTGATAGAAACATTACAGTTTCTAAGCTAATATTTTTGTTTTATTTGGCCCTTTGGCTGGAACCAAAGTAAGCTTTAAAGTATACCCCGTTGACCAAAGGGTGTGTGTAGTTATGCACCTGAGTCAATATATCGAGGTAACTAAGAGTCTCAGAGGCTCTGAAACAGCAATGCTCATCAGCCACAAAAAAACTCATAAAAAGGTGTCAGTACAAACTATTTCTAGGTGGTTGAAACAGGTTTTGGATTGTGCTGGAGTAGATACTCATGTGTTTAAATCTCACTCCACCAGGGCAGCATCAACGTCCACAGCGAAGGCACAGGATATGCCTCTAGATCAAATCCTCCGCTCCCGGCCCTCATAATCGCAAAGATCATCTGGTATTTCTAGTTTTCTGAGTCTTACTATATCACTTTGACTGTAGTTACTGTGATTTCACGCCGTTGCTTTGAAGTATGACGCGCATGCGCCTGGCGGGGCTTCTTCACGTATTCCCTCATCGTAACTCCTCATAAAATAAAGGTCAAACTTCAAACTGGTAAGTTCTCGTTTAATCTTACTATTCTCCACTACATATTTCTGATGGGGGATTAAGTCTGATATTGAAGTACGTGCTTTGAACGCTGCTAATTTCCATTGATTTTGTACTTCATGTTTTCAGTATGCAACTATTTTTCTGGCAGACGATATGTCCATAATGTGTGAAGCACAGGGAATACTAAATTTCACTAGGAGTGTCCTTATAACCTTCAATCCTATTCCTGATCAAATATTTATTATTTTCTAAATTCATCTATTGACGGTATTAAATCTTCGGTGCACTAATGCAGGTTCAACCCGAGGAATCCAATCCTGCAGCTCTTCTCTGATTTCTACATGTTAATGCATTGCTGTGGAGGTCAGACCTGGACAAAGGGGGGATATCCTGCAGTTCCCTATGGATCAGCCACGAAGAGGCAACCGTGACCTGGCCCAGTGTCCCTCCCTAGTTTGCTTGCTAGTCACATATATGACACGAGTGACTACACAAAGCAATTAATTGGCTCTAAAATACACGCAAGGTCCTACAGTGATGAACAGTGTTACATAATTGCAAGCATTGTGTTTTATCCAGAGTTGCCAATGATAAAAGTATTTCTCCCACCAAGAACCACAACACATCACCTTGCACTACTTAATCTAGAACAGGGAAAGAAGATCTGGCTCAGATTATCATGGATAGAGTAAAATATTAACAGTCAAAACAGATTTTTAAGAAAATAGCCAAAGTTTGGTAAAGGTCTGTTGATTTTCTTTTGAAGTTCTAAAAACTCATAAACCTGCCGACAAAATGCTTTCAACTAATAAAAATTAAAGAGAAATCCAACATGCATCTGTAGTTATTTCAGCTTTAAAAATATATTGGCAACAGCTACAAATGAATATAGAGGATGGAGGAAAAAAAGTTGATTCTACCTCAATAGAAAGCCGAGTTGAACAGTTAAAGCCTGTCCCACGGTACAAGTTCATTCCAAGAGCTCTGATTTGAACTCAGAGATTTACGGTAATGGCCACTCGTCGTGGGCATTTTTCAACATGTTGAAAAATCTTCACAAGTCTTCCCGTGCTTACCTGCTGTTAGCGACTCTTCCCAAGTACCTGCCGTTAGCGTTACGAGCCGCTAAGAGACGTCCCCGAGCTTTGACGTACCCGCTACGTTCATTCTCCGTGCTTACCACGAGTTTGATATATTTTTTAACTGGGGAGAGCTCTTGGAATGAACTCGTACCGTGGGACAGGGCTTTTAATATAGTGGGACTTACCACATTTATCATTCGTCAAAGAAAGTCAGCAGCATTATTTGAGTTTGCAGCACCCTTTTCTCTGAAGGGTGATGCAGACTTATCCACCAAAGTAGTTCAAAAGCACAGAAAGGCAGTAAACAAGAAAAATCTAATGCAGTCAATCTTGATAGACGAGCAAATGAGAAAGGGGGAAATAAGGCAGTGCTAACACACCTCTAGTTTCCCCATCCCTGACTCTGTCTGTTGAAGAGTCTCGATCCAAAACGTCACTTATTCCTTTTCTCGAGAAATGATGCTGCCTGACCCGTTGAGTTACTCCAGCTTTTTGTGTCTATCTTTGCTGTGTTAACAGAATTGGGTCACCATTTTGTAGAATTAGTGCCATTGACATTACCTTGTCAAATGTTCTATATATGATTTATTTAATAACTTAAAAATAAAATCGCAACTCTCCTTACCATTGCCTGGATCTCCCTCCAATCATTTGATAAGCAGAAAATATCACCATACTCCAGGTCCAGTTCTATTTGTACAGTGGCCGGGTTTTCATTCCTACTCTGACCACAGACAACCAAGCTTTTTACTTATTTTTTTATCATATAATGGATTCAGAGATCCATTATCCCTTTTATGAAGCTACCCTTAAGTATTTTTACTTCCTTCTTCTAAACTCTTGACTGACAATATGAACATCTGCAGACTCACCAATTACATACCAAAGGGAATGAGTCCCAAATAAAGATTATACTTATGAAAATATTACTTTTTTCATAAAAGATGGTCTATTTCTGGGAATATAATTCTAATATTTCAGTGACCATAATTCTTTAAGCATAATAAACAAAGAACGTTAAAAGAATGAGAATTTTTCTGCAAGTCCTTCACATACATCATCAGCCTCCTCACCATCAACTCCATCTTCACTTCACGCTGCTTCGGAAAAGCAGCCTACATAATCAGGGACCTTTTCACACTGGTCATTCTCTCTCCCATTGGGCAGAATATAGAAAGCCAGGTTTAGGTTCACATGTACCAAAGTAGAGTGAATAGCTTTGTTTTGTGTGCTGTCCAATCAGATTAGATAATCCAATACTATAATATATAGTCAAACTCAAGTACAATAGTTAGAGCAAAGGGAAAGATACAGAGTGCAGGATATAGTTCTCAGCATTGTAGTGCAACAGTTCCATAGACAAAGTCCAATGTCTGCAATGGGATAGAGGTGTATTGTACAGTACCCTGGCTTATGGAAGGATCGTTCAAAAGTCCGATAACAGAAGGGAAGAAGCTGTTCTCGAATCTGGTGGTGCACACTTTCAAGCTTCTATACCTTTTGCCTGACAGGAGCAGGGAGAAGGGAAGACCAGGGTGGCATGTACCAACAGATTCAGGAACAGTGAGCCGTTGACTGAACGGTGCATACATAAGCTAAGATATATTCCCAATCTTCCAACATACCTCACTGCAGTCCTTGCAATTTTTCTCTTTAACTTACTGCTATAATGTAACACCATATGCTGAACTTTAGTATATTTTTCATTACACTACATATTGCATTTGTGTATGGCTCATTAAATCTGTTTCTGTCCACAGATGCTACTTGATGTGTATCTCCTGAATTTTCTGCTTTTATTTCATCCAAATATCAAGTTGAATTCCAAACATTAACATCATTGCAATTTGTTTCAATACTGCATTGTTTTCCAGTAATGAAGAGCTTCATAATGCTCATTTAAATTAAAAAAAAACATGGCTACTGTGTAGGAATGCAACTTGTCAACTAATATCTGCATATTTTTTAATTCTCTAAACAATTTTATTTAAAAATCTCCATACATGATTATTGATTTTTCTTCAACAAGTCCCATTTCAGACAGAAATGTGCAGGGATTTCTTCTCTCAGACAGTTGCGAATCTAAGCCTTCTCGACCCTACAAAGTTGTGGCGGCAAAAATTAATGAATAGATTCAGGCCAGACATCAACAGACATTTAAACGGCAAATAAGTTAAGAGTACACAGCGAGTAAGGAAAAGTTCTGTCAAAGATAGGATTGTTTCAATTATAACCTTACAGCGAGACAGATTAATATGAAGGGGGCGTAGAAACATATAAAAATAGGTGGAGGAGTCAATTCGGCCCTTCGAGCTAGCACCACCATTAAATATGATCATGACTGATCATCTACAATCAGTGCCCCATTCCTGCTTATTCCCCATATCCCTTTAGCCCTAAGAGGTAAATCTAACTCTCTCTTGAAAACATCCAGTGAATGGGCCTTCACTGCCTTCTGTGGCAGAGAATATCAGATTCACAACTCTCTGGGTAAAGAAGTTTTTCCTCATTGAGTGTCTCTTCTATTCAGTGTTTCACCACCTCCCTCTACAGATTTTACTTAAGTAATTTTAAATTAAGTAATTTAACAGCATCTCAAAACAAATGCAAGAATCCGTGAATTTGAGAAAGAAAACCAAACATATTCAAAGTAGCATGTGAAATGGACAAGACTATTTTAGGCAAGGCTGAAATAATTGCATTCAACAATACAATATAATAGAAAAATACTGCAAATATTAGCGATCCAAGATAAAAATTATTTTAGAAATGCTCTGCACAGTGAAAAGTAAAGGCTTTACTTCTGCAAAACAGATAATGGCCATTTTGTACTTTGGGACATATTCCGATGGACTACAATAGAAACAAGCATCAGACCCTATAAAGTGTTTTGGCAACGTATCAACAAATGAAACTTCTCAATACAAGAGGAGATCCATACATTCATAATATGAGTAAGTGGATTATGCAAAACTATCCAACAGTAATTTTCATAACAAAATAAGATAGTGGTAGCGGAATAGAGGGATAATAAACTAGGGATTAGTTTAAGTGTGGCTCTCAGCACAAACACAAAGTGCCGATGAGCTCGTTTTCAATGCCTTGTCAGTCTACGACTATAAACGTAAAGTTTCAAGCAAATTAACCACCCTGGACTACAGAACAGGTTTATTGCAATTTACTTATGCAACTGCACAATCAAGTCACAGCAACAGCAAAGTTCACTTACACAAATTAATGGTAAAGATTTAATGCTTCAAAGTGTATGTGAACTTTCAAAGAGTAGCTATCTTTTTTGAGTGATCTACATGGAATTCAGTTTATTTGTTCAAGTCTGCTTTAAAACAAAAAAGAAAGCAGCTTAGATCTTTACTGCAGCAGAAATGAACCAATACGCAGTTATGTTTTCAAATTAGAGCAGCAATCATAATTTGAGAAGCTTTGAGCATTCGATATTGTTAAAGATATGAAAATACAAGTTGATTAGATCGTTTCATGTTTATCTTCATTTTCCAAGTCCAATTACTGCTGACTAGACATGGGCACAATTGAGGACCTATCTAACTGAAATGTCAGATCTCTCAACAGGCAAACTGAGATTAATTGATAACCTTTACTGACTTAGACAATATTACTTTGTTTCAAAGAATGCTATGCAGAAGATTATTGTGAATAGAAAGTGCTGCAGTGACTATGACTAAAACCATGTGTAAACCACCTCAAAGGCTATCTCATAACTGACTAGAGTGGTGCATTGAAACATTTAACCCCATATTCCTGTCTGCCACTCAATTAGACCATGTGTGATATCACTTAATTTACCTTTGTGTCGCTGGTTAACAAAATATCAATATGACCAGCCGAGCGTCAATGGCCACTGACTAAGAAATATATGCATCTACTCCATGCATGTAAAAGCATCTCCTAACCTTTCACTTTATTTATTATAGTTCTTAAGATCATGATCCCTGGCCCTGGGCCCACAGATGTATAGAAATAATGAATTAACCTTTAATAGGTTAAAATATATTTTTTAAACGCTCTTCCATTCCTAAATTCCATGGAATATAATCACTAGTTTTTTTTAAATTAGACATTTAGTGTCTGGGCCTCTCTGCTCTCTGCAATCTCAAGGTCTACATTAGATTAACATTTATCAGTACCTTCAGTTCATGTCCTATCATTCAAAGATAATGTGGGTTCCAGAAAATATGCCACTGGTTAGCAGGATATTCTTGAGAGGGTTGGTGGATAGCTTGGGAGGTCATGCAATGTTTTCACTATTTATCCTGAGCTTTATGTACAGATACTCCCCGACTTGCGTAAGGGGAGTACATTCTATAAATCCTTACGCAATTCAGATTTTATATAAATCAGAATAAAGTATCATTGTGCTGAAAGAATTAGATCTGAACCTGAAATATATGGTTATAATACTGATACAACAATTAATAAAATATCTTTATATGCAGATGATGTTTTGATTTATATTACAAGACCGGAATGCAGTATTCCCAAGTTATTTAATGTTATAAATGAATTTAGTATATTTTCAGGATATAGGATTAACTGGAATAAAAGTGAAATTATGCCTATAACTGGCATAAATGTAAATATATTGCAACAATATCCATTAAAAATAGTCACAGATAAATTTAAATATTTAGGAATCAATGTACCTAAATCCTATAAATTATTAATTAAATCTAATTATCCTCAATTATTAGATAAACTTATAAAAAATATTTCATATTGGAAAACACTTCCTATATCTATGGTTGGTAGAATTAATGCTATAAAAATGATTTTTTTACCACAATTGTTATATTTGTTTCAGGCTATTCCTTTTTTTCTCCCGAAATTTTTTTAAAGAAAATTGATAATATTGTTAATAGTTTTATTTGGGACTATAAAAGTCATAGAATAAGTAAAAAACACTTATGTAAGTCTAAGATAAATGGAGGGTTAGCACTTCCAAATTTTTTATATTACTTCTGGGCAGTTCAGATTAAGAATATGAATTTTTGGTGGATAAATCTGGATAATGAACCAATGTGGTTAAAGATGGAAAAGGAAGACTGTTTACCTTTTAATATAGGCTCGATTCTTTTTGCGCCAAAGGAAGTACAAAAAAAGATTTATAGGGATAACCCTATAATTTATAATAATAGGCGCATATGGAAACAGATAGTTAAGACTTTACATCTGGATAATCTATCTTTCAGGTTACCAATTAGGAATAACCCATTGTTTAAACCCTCAATATTAGATGCGGGGTTTAGACTCTGGGAGGAGTTAGGAATTAAAAGGATAGGACACCTTTATAGAAATGCAAAATTTTTATTATTTGAAGAGTTGCAAGATATTTTTGGATTGCCTTCACAACATTTGTTTAGATATTTACAAATTAGAGATTACATTAAATGTAATACACAAGATTATAAAAATAAAGAACCAGGCTTATTAGATGGTTTGTTTAATTTACATCCAAATACGGAAAAGTTAATAGCTCATATATATAATATTATTCTAGATAAAGAGACCCCAATAACTGAAACATATCGCCAAGCATGGGAAAATGAAATTGGATTACCTATAACAAAAGAAATTTGGGAAGAAAGCTTACAGAGAATAAATCGGTGTTCTTTAAATGCTAGACATATATTAATACAATGTAAAGTACTATATAGATTACATTATTCGAAAACCAAATTAAATAGTATTTTTCCCAATCTCTCCTCTATTTGTGATAAATGTAAGAATCTAGAAGCAAACTTAATACATAGTTTTGTAACATGCCCTAAGTTGAATTATTACTGGAGAGAAATTTTTAAAGTAATTTCTGAAGTTCTTAAAGTTAAACTGGACCCTGACCCAAAATTAATAATATTTGGAATTCCGGAATCAAGTTTGGTTTTGACAGTAAATCAAAGAAATTTCTTTGATTACTGTTTGATAATAGGGAAAAAAATCATATTGAAATTTTGGAAGGGAACATTATCCCCAACAATTAAAATGTGGACAGCAGAGATGCAGGAGACGTTATATTTGGAAAGAATTAGATTTGTCCTATTGGACAGGTATAATTCTTTTGAACTGATATGGTCTCCATATATACAGTATCTAGAGAAGTAGCTGTTCTTGGCATCACGGCTCGACGGGCACCCTACGGAATCCGATGAGAATAACTTATTTACATATGGGATTAATGCGCATGTCCCATTGATATTATTGTTTGAAATAATTTCATGTATAATGTACTTAGTTGTTTTTGATTTATATATATATATAATATATATATTTTTTAATTTGTATTTGTAGATTGTTTTCTATTTCTATCTTTTTTTTTCTTTTCCTCTTTATTATATATCTTTTTCTATCTTTATTTCCAAAAAAACAGATGATATTAATTATCGATGTGCTATTTGTAGAAATTTTGAATTAAGATGATAGTTTTAAATGTGTGTTATACATTGTAAACTGGTTACTTCAAATAAAAAAATATTAAAAAAAAAAAAAAAGAATAAAGTATCATTGTGCACATGCATATTTACTATGTGTTATAATGTACAGCTGATACTATGAAGAATAAGAAATTATCTAATGCATTATACAGTGTGGGCTATTACCTTCGTCAGAAATAAAGAATTTAAAACAATTCAATAATTTTAATACGCTCAGCATCTTTCACTATTGTTTCCAATGTCAATACCGAGAAATTGAGTTAATGTGGAGTGGCCGATAAACCTTTTCCACCTTCAGATTTCTATATCGTCTTCATTTTCATCGCTAAGTCTATATTAGTCTGTTTGCAAATGGGTTCAGCACTTTTAGTAGCACTTTGCCTTTTACCAGCCATGATTAGGGAAAATCAATAGCACAAGAAAACCTTTACAGAAAAACTACGAGCGCTGTGCGAGATGTATAGAATGTAGTTGCCAACAAGAGGATGAGTACAAATACCTTGGAGTGTACCTGGATAGTAAACTGGACAGGTCCAGGAATGCTGAGGCCCTATACAAGAAGGGACAGAGCCGGGTGTACTTTTTGAGAAGGCTCCGCTCCATCAAAGTCTGCAGTAAAATAGTAAATCAACAAACTCATCAGGAAGGCTGGCTCCAAGCTGGGGACGGAGTTGAATTCATGGGAGATGGTCTTGGAGGGGAGGGTGTTCCTCAAACTGCAGAGCATCCTGGACTATATAGCTCACCCCCTCCATGACACACAGGTCAACCCGAGTACCTTCAGCAACATACTGACTCCACCAAGATGCGGGACAGAATGCCACAGGAGATCCGTCTTCCCCGTGTATATCAAACTTTACAACTCCTCCCCCTTCTGTCATGGGGTAGACTGAGACTGACTCCCCCCCCCCCCCCCCAACCCAATCTTTGCACATCCCCCAAGCCTTTCCACTTGTCAGTATAATTTCATATTTCATGTATTTTGTGCTTTTATGACAGTTGGCAGATCAATTTCCCTCCTGGGATAAATAAAGTTCTATCGTATCATATCATGTGAGTGAGTGAAAGAGAGGGGGAGACCACTTGGGAGCATATGCGAGAACGGCTGATTAACTTGTGGAAACGGCCGCATGCATCGGCAATAGTGAACTGCGACCATAACATAAATCTTTGTGCAACTCAGAAATTCAGCAGTGGGCTTAAAGAATTGTTGATGTAAGTGTGAGTTTATGCAGATTGCCTATTGCATAAGGTGGGAGTATCTTATTTGAAGGCATGAAAATTCCTCAATATCATCCAAAATGCACCCTCTTCATTTTGAGAGTTCATGGGCCAGAGCACGTTGCAATTTTGTATGCTGACCAAGAATGTCCTTGAATCATTTACTCTAAGCTATATTACGGCAAGAATTTGGGGGTTCAGACCAGACTGTCTAACATGGAAACCTGAATGCAAATTATATGGCCTGACCACTGAAACTCAACACTGCTCTTTTTTTTAAGCAGTCCTTCATGATCAAAGACTACTTTCCATCATTTTGGTTTGTATTTCTGAGATGACGAACAAGATTCATATGACTCAGCAGACTTGGCATACTGTAGACTATTCCACAGATGGGAGAGTAGGAAGTTTGAAGTAGTACACTGTTTTCATCCTTTAGGCAGGGCTTGTGAGTGTTCCAAAAGCTCAATGCCTTGGATTTGGGACTTGCTATACCATCCAGGAAGCTCCTTTTCCGCTTTGAACAGGCATGTGTCCTGCCCAATGAAGCTGACTGTGATGTGGAAAGAGTTTTTCAAATCAAATTTATCAAAGTGTAGTAATTTTCGACTTTTGGAAATCACATATCCTTTTTTGAATGGCTAATTCATGAGGCATGTCAGTTTAACCCAGGAAAACGTCCGCATAGGAGCTAGAACAGCTTTTGACACATTTCAGGAAGATGGCTAAGGAATGAGGTACATGGTTTTGAATCAGTCATTTTAGCCACCATCCTCCACCCTATTTGCTTTCGCAATTTGGGAATGGGATGAGCTTCAGGGAACAATAATCTAGGGACAAGCTGCACATTTAGTCATGTTATTAAAAATGTGCACAGCAGCAGACTGCATTCCAAAGATTCCAGCAGCCAAACTAGCCTGCAATCCGTCACAGTTAGCGGTCACCATCCAATCTCCACAGGTCAATGCATACTATTGCAATCGGAGTGTGAGAAACTGCAGGAGCCAGAGTGGTTTATTCGATCAATTCAATGCACCAGAGAATGATGAAGCAAGTTACTTAACCACAAGTTTCTCAGAAGTATATTCTTGGTCCCAATCAGTGAAGAGATCACCTCAGCACAGTGGCGCAGCGGTAGATTTGCTGCCTCACAGCCCCAGACATCCAGGTTCGACCCTGACTACAGGTGCTGTCTGTATTCTGCTCTACTTCGATCTGAACTTGAAATTTCTGAAAAGATTGTGAACTTCCTGCCGAGTTTGGCTCCCCACTCGCTAGGTGGGAATAGAAACATAAAAACAGAAACATAGGTGCAGGAGTAGGCCATTCGCCCCTTCGAGCTTGCACCGCCATTCAATATGATCATGGCTGATAATCCAGAATCAGCGCTCTGTTACTGTACGTTCTCACGGTGACCGCATGGGTTTTCCCCTTGTGCCCTCCCATATTCCAAGGACGTACAGATTTGTAGGTTAATTGGCTTTGGTAAAAATTGTAAATGGTCCCTGGTGGGTATGATAGTGCTAGTGTATGGGGATCGCTGGTCGACACACACTTGGTTGGCCAAAAGGCCTGTTACCACACTGTATCTCTAAAATAAACTAAATTAAAAGGCCTCTGCAGGGAAGAGTTGAACACAAGAGAATAGCAAGAGAAGTCCATTCAAGTCCATTCAATGTGATCACGATAGATCTTCCCTGGGGCCCAGGGAAGATCTATCAGTTCAGTCTGAAGAAGGGTCTCGACCCGAAACGTCGCCTATCTCCTTCGCTCCTTAGATGCTGCTGCACCCACTGAGTTTCTCCAGCTTTTTGTGTAACCCTCGATTCTCCAGCATCTGCAGTTCCTTCTTTAACAACCAGTTACTGCAAGATTGCTTTGACTAGGTTTAACACAAGAAGGGACAAAAATTAATAGGAGCTTCTGGGGTAACTTTGTTTACACGGAGGGAATATGTAACAAGTTGCCAGAGGAAGTAGTTGAAGGAGGTACAATAACAACATTTAAAAAACATTTGGAACATAGACAGGAACGTTTTAGTGGAAGATGGGCAGAACGTTTTAGTGGAACATCTTGGTCGGCATCGCCGAGTTGGGCCAAAGGGTCTGTTTCCATGCTGTATATGACTATACGAATATAAGGTAGACACAAAATGCTGGAGTACAGGCAGAACCTCTGGAGAGAAGGAATGGGTGACCCTTCTTCAGACTGAAGAAAGGGTCTCGACCCGAAACGTCACCCATTCCTTCTCTCCAGAGATGCTGCCTGTCCCGCTGAGGTATTCCAGCATTTTGTGTCCTTCGATTTAAACCACAACTGCAGTTCTTTCCCACACTATACGAATACTAATGACTGGAGCTGGCAATTCGACTTTCACTCCAGCCACATTTTGTAAATATATAACAATCTTCAAAACATAATGCAGGCGATCCCCATGCTGTGACTGTTCTGATATGAGAAATTTTCCCTTACAACATTCATAAATCATTACCCAAAAATTTCAGAGAGAGAATAACATTCCGTTCTCACAAAATTTATGTGAAAAAAAAGCAAATGAACTACAATTTTTGTATCTCACTTTTTATAAAGCATGCACAGATGACACAGCTTTGTCACAAAAAATGATTCTGACTATCTTCTGGGCACATAACCACCCCTCCGTAACATGGGATTCGCCTGTACATAGAGCAGTGATTAAACCACTGCAGAACATTCTTGCTGGGAACTAATTAATTAAAAATCAGCCCAATGAATCTTATTCTCAATCAATCACATCAGGCCAATAAAAGGCTGCAGATGAGACAACATTCATATCCCATTCTACACTCTGTGACATTTCTTAGATATTTTTAATTACTTTCACGGGAACAAAGTGTTTCAGTACCACGTTTAAAAAGTTTCATCCACCCTTAAGATTCAATAATTAATGTACTTGAGCTGAGAAAGCGAAAAGGATTTTACTCTGGATCGTGGAAATGTTTGACTTTGTTCTAAAAGTCTAAAAGTTCAAGTCAGGCTAACAATAAAAGAAGACTAAAATGCCTGGAACTATACAAAACATGCTGCAGTACTTTAACAATCAAGATAATTGATCTTTGAATGGAATTTTTATCCTAATTTCATCAGTTGCGCCTCATCAACATACCTTTATCATCTTGAAGCAGCACCCCACAGGATAACAGCAAAGTATTTGAACTGCATGCAACTGGACCAAGCTTTAATTCAGTCATAAGCCTTCAGTAGAGGTTTCAGATGACAGCAGCACAATCGTTATATTAAATTATATGACTGAGCTAGCAAATCAAGCAGAGAACAATAATACAAAGAATGAGCTGAAATCCATCTATGGTTTAAGACTTTGAATGATTTAAGGGCCTAGAGATCAAAAGCTGGCAGCTGTAAAAGTGACAAATTACCATCAAAACACAATAAGCTCATTAATATCCTTTAAAAAAAAGGAAACCAATTGTTCTTCATTATCTTGGACAATGTATAATAACACAAAAGCAAGTGAAGTTTACAGTTGACAAAAACATTCCATTTAGCCCAACCAGTTTGAAATGACAATTATGGCCTCAATTAACCTCATCCCATCCTATGTTATCCAATATCTCAGCAAAATCTTCTTTTGTGATGGTTGTCCATCCATAACCTTCTTTGTGACTCAATGATAAGTGTACTACGACTGAGCCAAAGCTGACATAACAACGATTCATATCCACTGCTATACCTACTGTAAAATGACATGTTTCAGCTTTCTTCCATCATAATGTCATTCAGAAAGAACTGTTCAAGAAACAATTCTCCAGAACAGACTCCCTTTGTATTGCCCACAACTATATGCTCCATATTTTCAGTCTGCACTTATTCCAATCAAACCGCAAATATGCCTTACCTAATGGTAGATTATTAAACAGGAAAGAATCAAACCATATTCAAGCAGACATGCATAAATTTGCTCAATTATGCATTTCTGACAGACAGTTATTTTTGAAAGAATAAGTCATTCTAATTCCGGATGTCTTGGCAACTTGTTTCAATGAACTGAAGTTATTCATGAGGATGATTAAATGAATAAACATTAAATACATCGGCTGGCTGCTACAGATAAGGCTGAACAAAAGAAGGGTACATAAAAAGGATACAATATATATCACCACATAATTTAGAACATGTTTATGTATATTTGCTTCTTTAGGTTCTATTCAACCAATATTTGCTGATCCTAAAACTGGATCTAATGATACGATGTCCTACTGCCTTTTTAACGTGCAAGTGATTGTCTTTGGATAGGCTGTGGACCGAGGAGCTTTTTTGTTCAGGTTCGTGACCCAACTTACAAAACTACCTGAATTTTTAAGATATTGTGTAAAAATATTATATAAATCATACCTGAAACTCGTCAAGACCAAAACCTTTTTACGAAATATCAGAAAAACCTCAAATTTTCTGAGTAGTAATTGCCCAATTAATGCAAGTTTGACATTGAGGTCGGACGCAAATTGACCAATCCTGCGCTTTGTTTTATTGTCGCAAGGCATTGAAGATTCAATGCCTGAGGTTCAATAGCAATAGCAAGGTTTTCAAGGAATAAAGGTAATGCTCACCTTGCTGATCATTTTGTTTTTCAATTGATTTATCTTTATAAAGTTATGATGTGAACTGTTAAATAAAAATGATAAATAACAAATGTAGAGCTAGGGTTAGGATTAGGGTCAATCAGTAGGTCAGTCAGTCGGTCGGTCAATCGGTCAGTCATTCAGTCTGTCGGTCGGGTTTGTTGGTAAGCCGATGGATGCTGTGGGGGATTGGTCAGGCTGTCGGGCCACCAGTGGGTGGGGAGCGTTGGGCCGGGCCTCCGGCGGGTGGTGAGCTTTGGGCCACGCCTCCGGTGGGTGCTGCGAGTGGTCGGTCGGGCTGTCGGACGGCCGTTGTTTTTGCTGACGGAGCCGGTGCTATGGCGGTGCTGAAGGCGGCCCGGGATGCGTGCAGGGCAGTGCTACCCCCCACCATCATCAGAAACATAGACCATAGAAAATACGTGCAGGAGTAGGCCATTCAGCCCTTCGAGCCTGCACCGCCATTCAATATGATCATGGCTGATCATCCAACTCAGTGTCCTGTACCTGCCTTCTCTCCATACTCCTTGATCCCTTTAGCCACAAGGGCCACATCTAACTCCCTCTTAATAAAAGCCAATTAACTACCTTCTGTGGCAGAGAATTCTACAGATTCACCACTTTCTGTCTGAAAAATGATTTTCTCATCTCGGTCCTAAAAGACTTCCCCCTTATCGTTAAACTGTGACCCCCTTGTTCTGGACTTCCCCAACATCGGGAACAATCTTCCTGCATCTAGCCTGTCCAACCCCTTAAGAATTTTGTAAGTCTCTATAAGATCCCCCCTCAATCTTCTAAATTCTAGCGAGTACAAGCCGAGTCTTTCTTCATATGAAAGTCCTGCCATCCCAGGATTCAGTCTGGTGAACCTTCTCTGTACTCCCTCTATGGCAAGAATGTCTTTCCTCAGATTAGGAGACGAAAACTGTATGCCAGAGTTTCCCCTAAATTGGTGAGGATCTTTTCACCCAGAGACTTGGAAAACCATGGAGAATTCTTCTGTCATCAGCTGTCGAGGTCTTCCTTGGCCTGCCAGTCGCTTTGCGATTAGTAAGCTCACCAGGGCTCTCTTTCTTCTTAATGATGTTCCAAACAGTTGATTTTGGTAAGCCTAAGGTTTGGCTGATGTCTCTAACAGTTTTATTCATGTTTCTCAGTCTCTCAATGGCTTCTTTGACTTTCATTGACACAACTTTGGTCAAGTTGATATACTGCAATAAAAGTTTCAAAAAGTTAATGGAAAGACTGGAGGAAAGACTCGGTGCTGAGAACTCTCTTACATCTGCATTATGGAAACAATTAGCCATTAAGGATGCCATGTGTCCCAAACATTATGGTGCCCAGAAATGGAGGGACTATATATAAACACAGCAGTAATTTTGTTTGAGACACATGGCTTCTCACGAAGGCCGTCAGCATACATAAAGACTCCTCTCACCCTTGTAATGGACTGTTCGAACTACTCCCTTATGGCAGACGTTACAAGGCCTTCTACGCCCGCACTACCAGACTCAGGAACAGCTTAATTCCCAGAGCTATAGCGGCTCTGAGCCGGCCCTGCTGAGTACCACCCCACCCCCCCACCCCCATGGACTGGCTCCCCCAGCCTCGCACTTTAGTCTGTGTTGATGTTACTGGTCAAATGTTCGTTTTTACAAACCTTGTTCTCGAGGGTTGCTAACCGAAATCTCGAAGTTGCAAACCAAATCTCGTTGCACTTATGTGTAATGACAATAAAAGATATTATTATTATTATTTCTACATGGTGAAACCAACATGTATAAAAATGGCCTTTAATAAAATATGACAAGCTGAGTCACCATGATCATAAACACTGGCGTATTGGACCATTGTGTCTCCAATAGCTTCCCATTCATCTTGAAGATCAGCTCTATTCCAATTGAAAAGTTACTGCAGGCAAGGCGACGTCAGCAGGGTTGCAACAAGAAAGTAATTCCCATTGATTCAATAGAGAATGCCATTCTGAAGCTTAGACTGACCAAAACAATTACAGTAAGAGTCGGTGATTTTTCTTTCAGTTACACTTGCCCTGTCAGAAAAAGTTATTGTCCTTCAAGTTGACAGTACAAAATGAAAAACCATTTGAGGAGCAATGCAACGTGAATCAATATCAAAATATCATAGCACTGTTTCTTCAAGAGAAAATATATTGAGTGTATTTGTATGTTTCTGTTGCTGAGCAACCTTAAAGAACTCTATTAAAGATCTTGAAGGAAATAATACGCTGCTGGACATGAGGGGCACTGTATGGTGGAGACGCCCCTCAAAATAAGGGAAGGTATCCCATGCCGGGGGGCCACATGAGTGGCACGGGTGGGGGATCGATTCGTGAAATTTGAAAAATGTATATAGACTGTATGGAGACATTTGTATAGCCTCCGAAAATGTTGGATGGATTTTTTTCGCACGGTTGATGTATTGTATATATTTATTACTCGAATAAAGTCTATTTTGAAATTTAAAAAAAAAAAAAGAATTTTTAAAGTCAGCTATGTGAGCATTGGGGTAGTGGTAGAGTTGCTGCCTTACACGCCAGAGACCCGGGTTTGATCCTGACCACGTGCTCTGGATGCACGGAATTTGTACATTCTTCCCTGTGAACACGTGGGTTTACTCCGGGTGCTCTGGTTTTCTCTCACACTCCAAAGACATACATATTTGTAGGTTAATTGGGTTCTGTAAATTCTAATTTGTTCCTAGTCTGTAGCATAGTACTAGTGTACGGGGTGATCGCTGGTCAACACGAACTCGGTGGGCTGAAGTTCCTGTTTCCACGCTGTATCTCTAAAGTCTAAAGCTTTGTGTTAAATATTCATGTATTAGTAATTACACCATACCATTGAATATTCTAGAATATATTAAACTTTTTGACATCTTTAGAGCAGACAGCATCAATCAAATATTGTCTTACTGATGTCACATTCTTTTGGTTTTTTATGCTTGAATCTCTCGTTCATAAATTTAACCTATCTTCAGCCCAAATTACCCAAATTAATAGTTGAATATTTGTATTTTCTATATCTTTGACTGACATGCAACCAATAGCACTCACAGCACTTAATAAGAGTTTAAAAAGACTAATGGTTAAAATATGAAGACTATTCGTTTCCGCGTCACATTAAACAAGGAACACCAAGTCCCTAGTTGAGAAATAATACATATTGTACTTTTATTCTGGCGAAAAGTTCAGAGCACTGGGAAAGAATCTGATTGCTTCAGCTACTGATGGCAGTTGCTATCCTCATCAAAAACTGAATAGAATGCGCTGAACATGATGCAAATTTTCTCTGCCTATGTGATCCATATCTCTCCATTCCCTGCATATCTATGTGCCTGTCTAAAAGCCCCTTAAATCTCTGCTGTATCCCCAACTTTACTCTCACACTCTGATTCCAGACTGTATTCTTCATCCTAATCAACACCTCTTTTTCCCAAATGCACTTTAGGGCATCTTCAAATGTTTTCTGGTGGGGAGGGGAGGGGAGGGGGTGGTTGGAGGTGGAGAAAAGAGTGATTGTACAATTGAACATGATGACATTCCTGCACCCATGAACTTTGCTGCAAGCGTTAAGGGCCTGTCCCACCAGCATGCGACTCCATGCGGTGAACGTGACCAAACAGTGGAAGCGGGGGCCGCGCGGAGGTCGAGTGATCCCCGTACAGGGCCGGTCCCACCAGCATGCGGCGAGCGCGACCAAACCGGCAGCGGGGGCTGCGCGGAGGTCGGGTGAGTGGCGCGACGTGGCGCGAAGTGGCGGTAAGTTCGCAAGGACAGAGAGGGACACGGAGGCACACAGAGAGGGGCATGGAAGCACACAGAGAGAGGGGCACGGAGGCACACGCAGAGAGGGTCACGGAGGCACATATAGAGAGGGTCACAGAGGCGCGACGTTGAGGCGGTGCGTAATGCATCGAGGCGGCTGCGGGCCGACAGGACGTTGCTGTGCGGAATTTTTGAACATGGTCAGTTTTTCGGAGCCCCGTGCGATGTCGGGACCAGCTCCGCACGGCTCCGGCGATCTAAGTGGGACCGGCCCCGTGAGGCCGGACGGCTCAAGCGACCACGTTAGGTCGCGCTCACCGCATGGAGTCACATGCTGGTGGAACAGGCCCTTTACTGAACCATTGGTCATGGTGGTAGAACCTGAGGTTGATTTCTCTAACCCAGCAAGCCAAATTTAACAGTCTCCCCCTCAACTAGATTTGATGAGTTGCAGAGCAGAAATTTAAAAGAGCTTATTGAGAATTAATAAGACAATTTTGAAAGGTAAAATTTTACTTCTGCAAAATGTAAAGCACATGGAGGTCAACAGGGCCTGCAAGTAGAAATAGCACAAATTTCAGAAGTGTACAACTTGAATTTTTGCCTGCTTAGTGTCTTTCCTTATATGGGTGGTAGATAAACTAGCTTTGATTTGCAATTACTTAAATGCAGCTGCTAAAGTTGCATTTACTCCGCTATTAGTCAAAACCACATTGCACTGTTTATCCTACTACTGATACGCATCTAGTATCATTAAGTTGTCTATTTACATCCCAGATACATCCAAGCTCATTGTAAATTTTTATGAGAAGCAATTAAAATGCACGAGTACTCTTCAAAGTAATATATTATGACTACCAACTAATTATTTTAAGCATAGATCTTCTGTTTTTAAACTGCTTTAGGAGATTTGAAAAACAGCATTAATTCTTACTGCATACTTTTGTTTTAGTTCTCTCAATCTATTCTTTACTGTAATTTTTCTTCTACATCCGATTTAACTTTAACTTTTCCCTACCACTCAGCCTTTCTGTTTAGGAGGGAACTGCAGATGCTGGTTTACACTGAGGTTGGACACAAAATGCTGAAGTAACTCAGCGGGACAAGCTGCATGTCTGGAAGAAGGAATGGGTTCCGGGTTGAGACCCTTCTCAGACTCTTTTCAGAGGGGGAGAGGTTAGAGTAGGTAAGGGTAGTGAAAATGTTGAAATGGTTAATCACGCCGGCAGTCAGCCTTTCTCTATTCCCATAAGCTGTTATAAGCTGTTAGCATCTTGCACTTTCAGAAAGTCTGTAAAAAGTATTTTGACAGTCCACGACAGTTTAATGGGCCTGCCCCACCTAGGGAACTTTTTAGGCGACTACAGGAGACTATGCAGTTGCCATGTGTTCGCGGGCGGTTGCCGGGGAGTCGTCGCCATGGTCGTGAGGAGTTCCTACATTCTGGGAACTAGTCGCGGCCTCATTATGGTGGTTGCCAATTTTTCAACATGTTGAAAAATTAGCAGCGACGAGAATGATGCGGCCGTGGAGAGTAGCAAGAATTCTCGTGCTGTAGGTGGGTCGCCAGGAGGTCGTAGTGGGTTTCCAGGAGGGTGAAGGTTCTCGTAGGTTGTAGTCGGTGAATGTCATTGGTTCATTGAGAAAAAAAACGTAAGCAGTAGTTTTCAGAACAAAGGATAACCGACTGGTAATGTTAAATGTCCGCCTAGCTTCACAGCCGTGTATCTCAGGCTTCTTAAAAGTTGTCTGGCTTCTTATTAAAAGTTCCTGTTCGTGTGCTGGTGTGTGCGTGCGTGTGTGTGCGCATGTGTGTGTGCGCGTGCGTGCGTGTCTGATGATTGAAAAATCACCTAAGTGGGACAGACCCATAGGTCTTTTGACTGGTTCACAGCATATGCCATGAGGTGTCCAGCTACACAAAATATGACCCAATTAATTTTTTATAAAAGTAAAAACAAGTTTTCAGTCACAACTTCCAATATTTTTCAAAATGTGGCTCAACTTTAAGAGCTAAACTAATTGTGGACTACATAGACCTAAACCAGTCTCTGCTACATCCTGTAACAACTGCCTCAATTAATAATTACATGCATGAATAAATTGTTATGCAATAGTTGACAATCTACATTAAATAAATTAAATGTTGCAGCATTTAACTCCAACTAACTCCTTCAAAAGTAATACTTTAAACTGTTTACATCTTTCAGAGATTTTTTTCAAATGCTCTTTTGAAAAGTCCCCTTTAAAACACAGTTTCAGCATTCTAAAGCAAATATGGCATCTGCAGTTCCTCGGGTCCAATATCCAATAATTATCACTTTGTAGTCTCTGGGGTTGACTTGCACATAATGTTACCAAATATCTCACATTATAACCATGAATACGATACAAAAATGCTTCACCAGCACACTGAAAAGGTTAGAGAAGGTACTAAATAAATGCAAGACTTCCATTCTATATTATACATAAATACAAGTTATTGTTTCATTGTTGTGTTGGTGAGTCTACATTTTTTAAATTCAACAGAAACATGATCTTGCTACATTTTAATTTGTTACATTATCAGATAAATTAATTATAGGTGAAATTTATACTTAAAAAGAAACATTGCCAAACAACCTACAAGTAACCCGGCAAGTACACACATGCCATCTCTGGATGGTCAGCAGCTCTTTAGTGCAATGCCTATTATTGCATTTTGTCACCGTCCGGGTATGTCACTGCATGAACAGCCTGCTATTGTCTGAATCAGGAACAAAGATTCATTTGTTTGTAATTTCCTGTGGCAATTACTTACACATTTGATTTCCCCCCCCCCCTCCTACATAGTCTTAGACCTCATCTTGACCCTTAATGTAAGTTTGATGAATTTGTTTCTTCACAAATAGGAATTTTCAGGGCATTTTTTGTTGCTGATGTTTCTATTTTCTGTGCATCAATACTTCCACAGCAGTCTGCTGTTTGATGAAATGTTGAAGCTTTTAAAAACTGAAATATAGCTCGTTGCTTCTATGCTTCTTTGCAAAATTATCTGCCATAAAATTAATGAGATGCCCAGTAAAATCATACATTCATTATTGCGCTTCCAAATGTGAGGCCCAATTTACCCATTGTATTAATTTTAATAATCTTCCAATTGAAACAGATAAGCAACTCCATAAAGGGAATTCTGTAACTACATTTCAACAAGAAATATTGTTCTCCGAGCAGATATGGAAAGCAAAAACACAGATATGTGAAGATATGATCATTGGCAACCAACTGGAAAATGAATCACAACAGCATAATCACAATAAATTAAATGTTTGGACAAATAATTTCACTCTTATCACCAATGTTGGGCTGTCCCAGACTGGATGAATTACAACTTCATCCAGTCTGTTGCCAACAACACAAAATCTAATTGCCCATCTACCTCCTTATCCCATTTCTACAAAAATCCACATCATTTCTGACTCAAGAAACAATTTTTAAAGAATTCTTATTTTCCAAATTCCTCCTTTGTAAATTCCATTTTTTGTGCAATTACATAGCTAGCCCCTACTATTTAAAGCACATCACTCTGTCCTGAACAAAGCTTTTCATTCGTCACACCCACATTTGCTTTTCTAAGCTCCTTTTGTTTTTAAATATGCCCTGCATGTTCTGCTCTGCTCCAGCACTACATCCCAACATGCACACATTGCTTATATCTGCATACAATCGCTCCTCCTTCATTCCATTAATGTTATTTAATTATTCACTAACATATTCCTGAACTATGATACAACCTTTTTAAATCCCTTATATTTAGAACGTTATTTTTTTCTCCTCTGATGCTCGTTTCACTCTACGTTCTTAAATGCCCTTACTTAATGTCTAACATATTTTCAGAGATGCCATGTAGGACTGACTTGGCATATTTAACCAATCATATGATTTAAATATCATAATATTAATTATTTTTTAGCCCTTCAATGATAACACTCATTCTATGTTTCCACAATGAAACAGCAAAGATTAAAAATCTGAAACTGTAGATGTTGGAATCTTGAGCAAAACAGAAAATACTGGATTAAGTCAGCAGATCAGGCAGCATCTGCAGAGGGAATGGCCAGGTGATGTTTGTAAGCAAGCATGGTATTCCTACCGTACCACAATGTGAAACACGGAGGTTTCAATGTCCACACAATCCAAACCCAACTGTAAGCACACTGAACATGCCCAGATATATCCTTTATGACTAGCAATTAATTTTCAAGGAAATAATATTTTTACATTAACAAATTAACTAAGATTAATGAATGCAGAGCAGTAGACATTGTCTATAGGACTTTAGCAAGTCACTTGACAAGGTCCAACATAATCACCTAGTCCAAAAGGCAGAGATACATGAGATTCAAAGCAAGCTAGCTAAATGGATAGGAAAATCACATGGTGAAAGGAGGCAGAGGATAGTGGTGATAGCCGGGTCCAGTCTCCCACTCGCTCTCTCTCTCTCTCTTACACCCCGCTCTCCTGCTACCAGGCTCTGTTTCGGATCTGCCTGTCCCGCTGGGTCAAGATGTTGCCTGGATTGGAGGACTTTAGTCATGGAGCAAGATTGGATAGGCTGGCTTTTGTTTTTGTTAGAGCAAGTGGTTGAGGTTTGTCCTGATAGAAACATAGAAAATAGGTGCAGGAGGAGGCCATTCGGCCCTTTGAGCCAGCACTGACATTCATTGTGATCATGGCTGATCGTCCCCTATCAATAACCCGTGCCTGCCTTCTCCCCATATCCCTTGACTCCACTAGCCGATGAAAGTATACAAAATTATAAGAGGCATGGAGCAAATAGTGTCAGAATCTCTTTTCCCCTGGAAGACGTATCAATAACAAGAAGGCATAGATTCAAGGTGAGAGGCAGGAGTGTTAAAGCGGATTTAAGTTATTTATAAAGACACAGAGAAGTTGATAACCAGAGGTGGTGTGGAGTCAGATACAATCACTACATTTAGACTTCCACTTAAATAAGGCCTACAGGGATATGAATCTTATGCAGGCAAATGGAATTAATGTTGATGGGCAAGGTTGGTATGGAAATAGTTGGGTGCGCTGTACAACTCTGATATGGCATTACTTTACATCATGGCAACATTGTGCTGAGCAATGATCTAAATATATCCATATTTTAAAAAAAACATATGCTGCACAATCTGAGTATGACTACTACAGTGAAAACACTAGGCCCTCTGCCTGCAGAAAGTGTACAATGCACATTTGAGTCATCTTGCACAGATCTGGACTGTGCATACATCAGAGTATCTAAACTTCAGTTACGACAGAAATATATGAAAAAATATTCTAGTCTGTCCATCAACTCGATTGAATAATGCAAACAAAAATTGTCATACAGATGAAAGATCAAAAAATGATTTTTTAAATTAAAGCTTACTGTCTAAAATAGTCTGTGCTAACAATATGAATAGGAGCATTCAAGGAAAAAGGCAGAACAAAGAAAGCAGTCTTCCTTCTGCTCTTGCCACCTTCCATAGACTACTGACTTCCCGTTGTAAACCTACACAGAGGAAAAGTTAATTCCTGTTTACTTGACACAAGTTTATTTGAAAAGATGTAAACCAGCATGTCTGTTCCATGTTCTATATCAGTAAAGATTTTCCTCAGTTTTGTACAAGTCAGAGGAGCAAAGCAAGAAACTGCAGGAGCCGTCACTTGCTAGTGATTATTTTGACAAATTATGCAGAGTTATTACAATAAAAGACAACCCAAATCTCTTGGTTGCAGCCATGCTATTTTTTGTTGAAGTAATCTGAATGATGTATATTGAAATAAGCTGTTAATCTCTCATCAGATGATTTAGGTTGAGCGAAAGGGCAAAGAGAATTTCTCCTAAAATCTCTGCTGTTTAAAAATGTCAAATTTTAATATGATAATTGCAATAATTTTTCACAGCTTAAATTCCAAAGTATTAGAAGCACTATAGATAGTTACACCATGAACATGATTTCAGTTGAGCAATCAAAGGCTTTAAAGTACTCGTTAATCCAGAAATGCCAGATTTAAAGCAAATGATCTAGTTTGAAATAAAAGCCAAACAAAACTGCTGGATGACCTCTGCAGCATCTATGGAGAGAGTGGACAGACGACATTTCAGATCTGGACCTTTTCGCTCAGATTGATTGGAACAGGGTTAGAATGCTGGAAAAGAGAGGTGGGGCAAGACAAGAAGGGTCTCGACCCGAAACATCGCCCATTCCTTCTCTCCAGGGATGCTATCTGTCCTGCCGAGTTACTCCAGCATTTTGTGTCTACCTGGGGCAAGACAATGCCTGGCAAGTGATAAATGAATAGTGGTGCCGGGAAGAGGACATATTGACAGTAAGGTGGAGTAAGTTATAAAGGCTAACGATGAAAAGGAGCCGATAAGGATAGAAGAGGAGCAGTGAAATGTAGAGGGATATGGGTGGAAGGGGACTGGGTAGAGGGGAAAGGGGAGCATTAAAAGGGAAATGAGCGATTTGGGGATGGAAGACAATTGTATGAAGGAGAGGAAAGAAGCAGGGTGACTCGGTGGTGGGAGATGTTTCGAGAAATGTGCGTGCATTAGGGGAGGGGGAGGAGTGGCAGGAGCAGAGACAAGTTACGTGTGGGTATCACTTGAAATGGGAGAGTTTGATGCTTATATCATTGAGTTGTAAGCTAGCCAAGAGAAAATTGAGGTGTTGAGGCCAAGGTCGGAAAGGTCAGTATGAGAAATAGACAAAAGGCTTTAGTAACTCAGTGCGACAGGCAGCATCTCTGGAGAGAAGGAATGGGATGCTGCCTGTCCCGCTGAGTTACTCCAGCTTTTTGGGTCTATCTTCGGTTTAAACCAGCATCTATAGTTCTCTCCTTCACACAAGGTCAGTATGGGAATGGGGAACGGAGTTAAGTTGGTTAGCAGCCTGGTGATCCAGTTAACCATGGTGGACTGAGTGCAAGTGTTCAGCAAAACGGTCGCATGAACACTTGCACTCAGTCCATCAAGGGCTACTGGATCTGCTGGTTGCAGGTGAGGCAGAGGTCTACGCTTGGTCTTGTTGATGTAAAGGAGACCACATTGGGAGGGCTGAATGCAGTAGGCGAGGTTTGAAGAGCTGCATGTTGACCTCTTGCCTCATCTGGAAGAGCTTCTGGGATCCCTGGATGGAAATAGGAGGGAGGCTGTAGGAACAATTGTTACATCTCATGTGGTTGCAGAGGAAAGTGTTTGGGAAGGGGGTGGGTGAACCAAGGTGTTATGGAAAGCAGTGGAGACAAAACAATGCGACTGCTGGTGGGTTCATGCCGAATCTGACGGAGGTTTTGGAAAATGAGGCATTGGATGTGGTGGCTGGTGCGATGAAAGGCAAGGAGCAGGGAAATGCTATCCTTGTTTCATCTGGGGGGAGGAAGCAAGAACAGGACTGTGGGAGATAAAGGTCACATGGGTGTACGGGCAACTACTTTTACTGGAGGATGGCCGTCATCTCAGTAAGGGGGAGGGGGGTTCAGAGGAGCAATAGGTGTGCAATCTGATGCAGGATTGGGGGGCAGGGGAAATTACATGATATGGATTGGAGGAAGGACAGCAGGAACCAGTGGTGTCAGTGTTATGGGCTCCGGCCAGGATGCAACCAGGAGAGCAGCTAGACCCGGGAGATTCAATAATCCCTGCCTGTAGGCAGTGGGGAAAACTGTACGAACTGGCATCAGCGGCGCTTCTGTCCTGGAAGTGGCACTTCTGTCCTTGTAGGACTCCACAAAGTAAGAGACCCTGCCCTGGTGCAATCCAGTTAGAAATAGTGGATCAAATTAAGCCCAAAAAGAAAATCAGCACAGTGGCGCAAGGGCGTGCAGTTGGTGGAGCTGCTGCCTCATAGAGCCAGAGACCCAGGCTCGATCCTCACCTCGGGTGCTGTCTGAGTTTGCACGTTCTTCCTGTGACCATATGGGTTCCCTCCAAAAATCCCAAAGACGTGGGTTTGTAGGTAAATTGGCCACTGTAAAGAGCCCCTAGTGTGTAGGGAGTGGATGAGAAAGTGGGATAACATAGAACTAGTGTAAAGATGTAATCGATGGTTGGTGTGCACTTGATGGGCTTGTTTTTATGTTGTATCTTTCAATCAATCGATACTCCATTTACTTGCGAATTCAATTTATATTGTCAATCCTACATGCATGTGAACTTCTGTAGAGTGCCTTTGGTTGCACCAAGAGCTACCGGTTTTTTGTAGTAGTATTATGGTTATTAATTTGTCTTTTTTATTATAAATTATCTACATGTATTACATTTACAGACTTGTTAAGGGCCTGTCCCACCAGCATTCGACTCCATGCGGCAAGCGCGACCTAACGTGGTCGCTTGAGCCGTCCGGCCTCATGGGGCCGGTCCCACTTCGATCGCCGGAGCCGTATGGAGTTGTGCGGAGCTGGTCCCGACATCACGCGGGGCTCCGAAAAACTGACCGCGTTCAAAAATTCCGCGCGGCAACGGCTTGTTGGCCCGCAGCCGCTTCGATGCCGCACACACCGCCTCACGTCGTGCCTCCGTGTCCCTCTCTATGTGCCTCCGTGTCCCTCTCTGTGTGTGCCTCCGTGTCCCTCTCTATGTGCCTCCGTGCCCCTCTCTCTGTGTGCCTCCGTGTCCCTCTCTGTGTGCCTCCGTCCCTCTCTATGTGCCTCCGTGTCCCTCTCTGTGTGCCTCCGTGCCCCTCTCTATGTGCCTCCGTGCCCCTCTCCGTGTGTGCCTCCGTGTCCCTCTCTGTGTGCCTCCGTGTCCCTCTCTGTGTGCTTCCGTGCCCCTCTCTGTGTGCCTCCGTGTCCCTCTCTGTGTGCTTCCGTGCCCCTCTCTGTGTGCCTCCGTGTCCCTCTCTGTGTGCCTCCGTGCCCCTCTCTATGTGCCTCCGTGCCCCTCTCCGTGTGTGCCTCCGTGTCCCTCTCTGTGTGCCTCCGTGTCCCTCTCTGTGTGCTTCCGTGCCCCTCTCTGTGTGCCTCCGTGTCCCTCTCTGTGTGCTTCCGTGCCCCTCTCTGTGTGCTTCCGTGCCCCTCTCTGTGTGCCTCCGTGACCCTCTGTGTGTGTGCCTCCGTGACCCTCTCTGTGTGTGCCTCCGTGTCCCTCTCTGTGTGCTTCCGTGCCCCTCTCTGTGTGCCTCCGTGTCCCTCTCTGTGTGCCTCCGTGCCCCTCTCTGTGTGCCTCCGTGACCCTCTGTGTGTGTGCCTCCGTGACCCTCTCTGTGTGTGCCTCCGTGACCCTCTCTGTGTGTGCCTCCGTGACCCTCTCTCTGTGTGTGCCTCCGTGACCCTCTCTGTGTGTGCCTCCGTGACCCTCTCTGTGTGTGCCTCCGTGACCCTCTCTGTCCTTGCGAACTTACCGCGGACTTCGCTCCAACTTCACGTCACTCACCCGACCTCCGCGTGGCCCCCGCGTCTGGTTTGGTCGCGCACGCCGCATGCAGGTCGCGTGCTTGTGGGACCGGCCCTGTACGGGGATCACTCGACCTCCGCGCGGCCCCTGCTTCCGGTTTGGTCCCGCTTGCCGCATGCAGGTTGCATGCTCGTGGGACAGGCCCTTTATGCTGCTGCAAGTAAGAATTTCATTGTTCTGCTGTTGGTACATGTGACAATTAAACACTCTTGACCCTTGAAGTGGTATTGGATAGTCAATGACAGAAGTGGCATTTATGCCTCAAGGCAAAAGGTGCCAGACTCTCTCCAGGAGGTTATCACAAAGGTTTGCGTTCTCTACATGCGATATGAACCCTTAGATTATTTTTATCTCTTATATATAAAAATAAATCAAACAGAGATTGACCACTTCAGCTTTTAAGTATTGTTTTTGTTCTTGAGATTTCAAAAGTTTCCAAAGAAATAGCTTGAAAGGCAGAGCCCCCTCAGCCTTTCACTAGCTTCAAGATTCAAGATTCAATTTAATTGTCACATGTACCAATCAAGGTTCAGTGAAATTTGAGTTACCATACAGCCATACTAAGTAAAATGCCGAAATACAAACAGCACATGCAATAAAGTTTTACATAAACATCCACCACAGTGGAATCAACATTCCTCACTGTGATGGAAGGCAATAACGTTCAGTCATCTTCCTCCTTTGAACAGGGCTGTTGCCGACGGTCCGCTGTTCAAGCCCTCTCGTTGGGATGATTGAAATTCCAGCGTCGGGACGGATTGGAACACTCCGCAGCATGGAGCTCCCGAGTCGGCTACTTCTTACCGGAGACCGCTGCTTCACGGTGATAAAGTCCACAGGCCCTGCGGTCGGAGAAGGCAATCCTCGGCAAAAGATCACAGGCCCCGCGATGGTAAGTCCGCACTGCACATGCGGCCTGAAGCTCCAGGCTGGTCTCCAGGAAAGGCCGCACCACTCCACGTTGTAGGCCGCAAAGGGAGGAGGGGGGGGGGGGGGGGGGAGATGCAACACGGAGAAAAATTGCATCCCCGTCGAGGTAAGTGACTGAAAAAGGTTTCCCCCGATCCTCCCCCCCACACCTCCCACATAAAACATACCAAGAGACACTAAAACAAACATTCAAGACATACTTAAAATAATAAAAACAGAGAAGGGACAAGACAGACTACTGGCGAGGCGGCAATGACTGGTCTGAATTTGTCCATTATTTCTTACGTTCTTGTATAGTGGGCATTCCTATTCATCACTATTGTTGATTACCACATCCTCCCAGCAGAAACAAGCATCGTCCTTTGCACAGCATCTTTAACTGTGCTCAGCATCTAATTTTGATCCTTCAGTATACTCCACTGACATATCGATCGTAAATAAGCAATCCATGGATCAGCTTGAAACCTAGCTTGGGGCTAAAATATCCTGGCAGTTGCAGTTAGAACAAACATAAGCAGGAGGAAAACTAATTTCAGTGGATAACAACAGTAATTTTCTCTATCATTTCTCTCACCAAGCGCTGGCTCGTGGCTTAAGGAAAAGGAGCAGGCCTCACAGCATTGAGCCTACTCTGTCTTTCAATATTATGACTGACCCCCTAATAAGTTTTTAAAAAAACAACCCCATCCCCCTTGATGCACTTAGAATTTAAAAAAAATTTAGGAAAGAAGAAGATTTGTCTTAATGGACAAACAAGAACTATTTAAAAAAATATGGTCCCCATTTATTGAATATTTGAAGGGGCAAACTGGTTCGGCACGAGAACCCGACTGAAACCAGAATCGAAGAATAGATGAAGTAGCACATTTCATAAAACGCGGATATATCTCCAAAGATGTAAAATCTGTAGAATATTCCATTCTTTCCCAACTTTTTATATATATATATATTTTTTTTTTTGTTTAATCTTTTTCTACTATTTTCTATATTTATAAAAAATGGAAAAAAAATAATATTGAAGCACAATTATTAAGCAAGGATTAACATAAATAATACTGATTATGTATATCTACAAAGAACAAAATGATTTTTATTATGTCAACAATAAACACGCAACTTTTTTTTATTATGTAATTGCTTCCAACTAATAAAAAAAATTAACAGAAATTCATTAAAAAAAGAAAAAAAAAGAATTTTAAAAAAAAGCAAATACTGCCCCTTGCTTTGAATATACTCAACAACTGAACATCTGTAACAGAGAATTCCAAAGATTCAGATCCTATGAAGATAAATATCATTTCAGTTCCTATCCCACACTAAATCATTCGCACATCACATTTCTCTCGCTAAATAACATCACTCTCTCCAATATATTTCAGTCCATTATCAGTCAAGAAATGTGGCACTAAACTAACTTTTTCTCCCTCATCAATAGCTTCGGCACCTTATAAACTGTGATCTATAAACTAGGAAAGAAAAAATATATTGGAAGGATTTTTCAAGTCTTCACCTCTAAAGTTCACTCATGGATAGATTAAGTCCATGCCGACCTTGTCACCCATTTACATTATTCCCATTTGCTTGCATTATTCCCTGCCATGCCTGTTATGTGTAGGAAGAAACTGCAGATGCTGGTTCAAACCGAAGATAGACACAAAAAGCTGGAGTAACTCAGCGGGACAGGCAGCATCTCTGAAGAGAAGGAATGGATGGTGTTTCGGGTCGAGACCCTTCTAAAGACGGGTTAGGGATTAGGGAAACAAGAGATATAGAAGATGATGTAGAAAGATACAGAACAATGAATGAAAGATAAGCAAAAAAGTAACGATGATAAAGTATGCAGGCCATAGTTAGCTGTTCGTTGGGTGAAAACGAGAAGCTGGTGCGACTTGGGTGGGGAAGGGATAGAGAGAGTGGAAATGCTGGTGCTACCTGAAGTTAGAGAAATCAATATTTATACCACTGGGCTGTAAGCTGCCCAAGAAAAAATATGAGATGATGTTCCTCCAATTTGCGTTTAGCCTCACTCTGACAATGGAGGAGACCCAGGACAGAAAGGTTTGTCAAAAATGCCTCTTAAACTAAGTATCTGATTCACCGCCTCCTCTGGCAGCATGTTCGAGATATCAACCAATGTATGGTAAAGAAAATTCCGCTTGGATTCCCCTTTAGAACTCCTTCCTCTCACCTTAAATCTATACTTCTTAAATTTCTACCTCTACTATGGGGAAGATTTTGACTATCTGTCAAACAAAGGTAGGTGGGACTCGCAAAAATAAGACATCTTCGTCGGCATGAACAGGTTGGGTGAAAGGGCCTGTTTCGTGCTGTATGGCTCTAGGGCTCAGTCACAATGGCTGAATGATTTTTTTTAAACTATAGTAATTATGGACCAGATGATTAAAAAACAAAGATATTAGATAACAATGCAAAAGAGCACATGGAACACCTAATTTTATGCAACATAAGTGACTATGAAAGCCTACATAACTACACAGGTTGACATATACAAGACAATTGAAACACATCACAGAACTGCTAACTCACTGAAACCAAAGGGTGAGTTGCAGAAAATCATCACAGAGTGGAACACAGCAATTCAAAATGCCAAGTACAAAATGTCACAGCACACTTTTGGAATGTCAGATATAAGTCTACTTATCACCCACATTTCAAATATACCCACCCAGAGGTTCTCTGAAATGAAGAAGCCTACATCAAATATAGCCGTTGTTTTAGCCCTAACACAATGATGTACTGTAGTAAAGATACATTGGGGAACAGCACTCGTACCATTCTATCAATTAATAGTAAGATTAAATGAGAACTTACCAGTTTGAAGTTTGATCTTTATTTTATGAGGAGTTACGATGAGGGATTACGTGAAGACCCCGCCAGCACGCATGCGTGACATTCTTCAAAGCAGTGGTGTGAAATCACAGATACCAGAGTAGACTAATATAGTAAGATAAGAGAGAACTTCCATACCAGTTGAACTTTATAATAGAGGGTTTTGGGAGCGGAGGGCACGTAATCCCCCATCGTAACTCCTCAAAAAATAAAGATCAAACTTCAAATTGGTAAGTTCTCATTTAATCTTACTATTTTACTTCGGAGTCACGTGAGTAACTACGTGAAGATTTCAAAGCTCTGTGATTTCATGCCCTGGAACAAGTCCATGCTCACACACTGCCATGCTAGGAAAATGAGGATGAACGTATGTCAGACATGACACTGTGCTGAAAAACAAAGAAGGTATTTATTCATACCTAAAATAATATGCCCCACATTGGGTTTTCATTTTACAGAACTTCACATTTTCCCTGCAAACGTGTCAGGAGCGACCACGGGTTTATTATAAAAGCGTTGAAAAGTTTGTTCATTCCTCCAACCCGCTGTGGCAAGGATGTGGTCCATAGGAACTTCCATCATCCTAGCCGCCGATGTAGATGCAGCCCTGGTGGAGTGAGATTTAAAAACATTAGTATCCACCCCTGCTGCACCTAATACCACCCTTAACCATCTGGATATGGTTTGCACTGTGACCTTATGGTGAGGGCGTTTATGGCTTATGAGTAAAGCTCTCTCCGTGCCCCTAAGAGTCTTGGTGACTTCTAATTATTGTAAAATATGTGTCACAATGCAGAGTCGACTATCTGCAGGATAGGCCAGAAACTCTTATTTTTGGCTAGAGGAACCGGGTCGGTCTTGTTTAAGTAACCCCTGTATTAGAAAGATTATCTTGCCATTTGTGATATACATGGCGTCCATACTTAGCTTGTATAAGGACTGGACCCATTGTGTTGATACAAGTGCCATAATCATTACCATCTTGTATGTTAGTTTGTCCAGAGTGAGTCCCGATATGGGTGTCCATCTTCGTAACATAGTTAAAACTATGCTTATGTCCCATGCATGGATGTATCTGGGCCTGGAGGGATTAGAGTAAAATTATACCCCCTCATTAGTTTAGATACTGGTGGGTGTGATCCTATAGCCAGGTGATCACTCCCTCTGCCCAGATATTTAGATAGGGCACTCCTTGCACAATTAATGGCACTGTAACTCAATCCTTCATCGAACTGAAGGGTGGCAAGAAACTCCAGCACTTCAGTGATGGTGGCTGAGTCATATGTAATGTTTGTCCTGGTGCAGAACACTTCCCATTTCCTGACATGTGTCAGGTACTGTCTTCTGGTGGACTCCCTGCACGACGCTGAGATGGCATTGATCGTCCTGTCCGAGAGTCTGTATCCCAGAAATGGCCTGTTCTGAATCTGCAAATAGGTTCATTCGATTATGGCACGGATGACTTTCCCCTGTCACAGGGTGTACCAACAAACCCGGCCGTTTGTTTATCCGGATGCAGGGTTCTGAGGCCATCTTTTGTACTGCTGGGAACCATGATTGGGTAGGCCAGTCAGGAACTACCAAAATACCCGTTGCGGAGTCTTGTTTAATTTTTTGTAAGACCCGACTGATGAGGCAGAAGGGGGTAAATGCATAGCAAACCAAATCCCCCCAATGCAGCGAGAAAGCGTCCATCGCTGCTGCCCCTGGGTCTGGTTCCCAAGCAACATATGTTGGTAGTTGGTGATTTAGTCTGGATGCAAAAAGGTCAATATCTGGTGTCCCATACCATTCTATAATATCTGTAAACACTTTCTGATCCAACATCCAATTTATGTGACCTAGTGTCTGCCACTGTATTTAGCTTACCTGGAAGGTAAGCAGCTGAGATCCAAATCGCTCTTTCTAGACACCAGTGCCAGATATTATTAGCCAATTTATCACATGATATCGACTTTATTCCACCCATATGATTAATATAGGCCACCACTGTGGTATTATCAATTTGCAACCGTACATGCAACTGGTGCATATCTGAGCAGTAGGCCCTGAGTCCATGAAATGCTCCCAGCATTTCTAGATATTTAATCCCTACTGCTTTATACAGGGTTAATTCTTGTGCACTCCATCTGCCACCACAACTTGTGGTGGTATTAGTTGCTCCCCAACCTTTAGCACTGGCATCAGTCTGTAATGTAACCGAGGGATTCATGATAGTGATGGGGTTAGAACAAAGATGAACATTTTCTATCCACCAGTTTAATTCTGATTTTGCTTTCCCTGGTAGTTTCATAGGCCTATCGAAATGGCCTGCATGATTTTTGAGAGCTAAAATTTTTGCTCTTTGAAGGTTTTGATAATGGAGTGGTCCAAATTGTACTGCTGGGAACGCAGCCACTAATTTCCCAATCACTTTCGCTACTTGCCGAATGTATGGTTCCCTGATGCCAGTGAGGCTTTTGCATGCTTCTATCAAGTCTGTCACTTTGTTTGGTGGCAAGTTGATAGACATTTGAACAGAGTCAATAGTGAACCCCAAATAATCCATGGTAGTGGAGGGTTCCAATTTTGATTTATCTGGATGTATGATAAATCCCAGCTTTTGAAAAAGATGTTTTGTGGCCGATATTGCCAATGTAGCCATCTCCAAATTCTCACCTACAATGAGAATATCATCAAGGTAAGCCATGACGATATGGTTATGTTTCCTTAAGTAAGCTAAAGCTGGTTTAATAATTTTGTAAACAGCCTGGGTGCTGATGACAACCCATTGGGAAAGGCCTTATACTGCCATAGTTGTCCCATCCAGACAAATTTCAGGTATTTACGATGATCCTTGTGTATTGGTGCTGAATAGTATGCATCTTTAAGATCGATGCAAGCCATGTAGTACCTATCAGAAATTAGTTGTTTGGCTGTGACAAACGTGTCCATTTTGAAATGGGCATACTGAACAGAAGTATTTAGTTCAGTCAAATCTATAATGATGCGGCAACCGCCATCCTTTTTGTTTTTTGTAAATATATTTGATACGAACTCTTGAGATTCTCTGATTGTCTTCTTAATTACCCCTTTTGTGTTTAGTCTTAACACTTCAGCATGGCCTGCTATTCTCTCTTTTTGTGAAAGTATGAACTTCCGGCTAGGCGTATGCTGAACTGGGGTGGGGAGTTCATATACAAATTCAATTTTGTAACCCTGAATATTTCCGAGTATGTAAGGATCAGAGGTAATGTGCTCCACACATGATGAAACAAATGCAACCGTCCACCAACTTTTGATGAATCTAGACATGCAATGTTTTTGAGACAACCAGACCCACCTACCTCCATGGTTACCGCTGGTGTTGTGTGGGTTGTCTCTGCCCTTGTTTCTTCTGATATTGTGTTGCTGCGTTGTGGGGTTGGCGCATTTTCCAAGAAGGCCGGGCTGGGCCATGGTCTAAAAAAGATGGCTGTGTAGGTGGGCCAGCCTTCGAGCTTTCACCACCAGATGGTCTTTCATTGTACCATTGTCTGGTGGATGTGTAGGGGTGCTGCCGCTGCTGTTAGTGGGTTTTTGAGGTGTTTGGCACCTTGATCAGGCCTATAGCCTTGGCCTCCTCATCCAGGTCTTTCACCTGCTTCGGGAGGTTGTCCCCAAACAGCAGATTTGGCGGCTGATTGCTACTAGTCCTGCATAATTCCGCAAATTTTGGATTAAGTGCAGGCTTAATGATGCTCTTTCTGTAACTGTTAATCTCGAACTGAGTAATACACAATAATTCTAGAGCATCTTGTAGCTCTTCAAGCAAATCAACCCCAACAGCTGTCCTGGTTACTGCTGTGATTCCAGCAGCCAGCAGTTTAAGGATCCTCTTCACCTCCTGGCTCCTTTTAGATGGGCTCATGTTGCCCCAGATGGGGTTGGTGACTGCTGGTACATTGAGAGAAATGCAGTTCTCTGGAGCGAGGTATTTTTCAGCCGTAGTGTTAATGGCTTGCACCTGCAGCTGGTTTGTAACCATGTAATTTATACTGGCTGCCAGCTTAGGATGTATCGGCAGTCCTTTCTGTGTTGGTACAGCATGTTTGTTTACCATGCCCAACAATTCTTCTGGCACCCCTAACACAGTCGACTGTTCAGCCATTGCCCCTTCTTCAGTGTCAGCCCAGCTCTGACCCCTAATGCTCCCCTGCGAAGAAGGTGAGACATTTGGCAGTCCTTGAAAGGATCCTGCCATGGGTCTGCGAGGAGACCCACCGTGACTCTGCCCCTGCCTAAGCAGGTCATACTGGAGCAATTGCTCCACCATCCGCTCCATGCGGGAAAGACGCCCGCCGTCGCTATCCGCGAACGGGGTGTCTTCAGGTCCTGACCCAGCCGAGTCAATGGTCCTGTCCAACTTCCGGGTGGTTTTGCCGCCCGACCGCGGTGCACCTACGGTCTGTATCGGTGAGAAGTCGGGAGCTGCTGGCTGCACCTGCAGCTCTGGAGAGACGGCACGCTGCTGGCTGCTTTCCACAGCAGCGGTTTTTACCGCTGCTCTCCTAGATTTACGCGACTCCATGGTGCTTCCTCCGTGTTCTGAAAAACAAAGTACACCCAGTCGCCACGCTCACCAGAATGGTAAGACTTACCTTCAGTAAGTTTTTAAACTTACGCTGGAGGAGCGGCGCTCCTCCCGACTGTCGCTTCCACAATACGTTGGACGATATGTCGCGCATGCGTGCTGGCGGGGTCTTCATGTAGTCACTCCGAAGTAAAATCTACATTAATCATACTCCTAACCAAGCCCCTTTTGAAAGCTATTTTATGCTCATTTCAAGTTTCTCCAATGTTATGCACAAGTTACTGATTCAACACCTATTTAATATTAATCCCAATGGATTTTTTTTTTGCAATATGTGATGCAGGAATACAGTAGCTAAAACTCAGATTACCTGAACTTCAATTGCTTGATGCGAACTGTCACTAAAAGGTTTGCAGCACTCTTCATGATCCCCCCACCACCCTCCTTTCCCAACCCTCCCAAGGGATGGATATGGGCTATTAGCAAGAAATTGAACAATGATATGGCATCTTATCATTGAATTCTCTAATACTCCATACCATATTTGTAAATAAAATACTCTCTTTAACGATATAGAACGTTTAATAATGAAAAATAAACCTTTTCACAAGAGCACCAAAGATAGGATGCTGAGACCATATGTGCAAATGACCTAAAAATGTTCAAAAGTCAGCAGTTTAAGGAGCACTTTAGAGAATGAATGAGAAATGAAGGGGTTTGAGGTGGGAATTCCACAGCACAAACAGCTAAAGACTAATTTAAAAAGCGGAAGAATAAAATCTAGGGATGATTTGGAGCAGTGCAGGTTCTGAGAAGGCTGTACGCTGGAGAAGATTAAAGAAATGAAAGGGATCATGGAGAGATTTGAAAGCAAAGATAAGTATTTTAAAATGGAGGCTCTGCGTCACCAGGATCCAAAACAGGTCAGCAAACAAAGAAATTGGCAAATAGTAGGGTGCAAGTTCAATATACTGTAACTAGAGTTTATAAAGATATTAAAGCTTCCAGCCGATTGAACAAGGTGGACTATCCAGAAGGCTGGAAGTCTGGGCATGGAAATACTGGGCAGAGGGTGTTGGAGGGGAATGGAGAACCATGAGTGGTGGGTGGGTAACGGAGAACAAATAAGTCTTCTCTTTCTTTTCCAACAAAAATCCAGACTCGTCAGTAACAAATCAATGACCCATTAAGAGGTAACATTCTTGATTTTAGACTAGGGCAATTACATATAAAAGGACACTAACACAATGTAATGTGAGCCATAATAACCTGAAAAGCTGTGAATACAATGTTAATTACAGTAATCATGGTCTTATTTTCAAATTACAATTCAATATATTACGTGCTCAAGGTCTAATATTAATCCATGCTGAATAATTTAAGAACATTATCACTTTCATGGCTGACTGTATTGGTTACCATGTTGAACTGATTTTTCAAATGTTTAACAGATCCTATTCAACAAAGTCATGGATCATTTAAAACTCTGTGGTGTAATCTCATATCATTAATTTTTAATCAGTATTTATTCTACTCAAATAACTCTTTTACATAGTCTTTGCACACAAATACATTAATTAAAAGAGACTGGATTTTATTTAGAGTGGGAGAAAAGTCTATGAAATTGGCATTTTAGTAAACAGATAAAAATGAACTTTTGTTGTTTTCTGCTTTGTTAGAATTGGAAAAACATGGTCTCTTGAGCCTACTCCACCTTTCCATAAATTATGGCTGAGCCTCAATGCAAACACCCACCCCCTCTCCCCCATAAACCATTAACATTTGATTCCCCAAAATCCATTCATAGTCCTTTGATTAAATACATTTTAAGTGCCATAAAAAATCTTTACCAGCAAATAGTTGGTTGATCATCACAGGTTAAGTACCTTGCAGACAAAAGTACACCGTGATTAGAAAAGACAAAACTGAGCTGGGCTCCTGCCTTTCATCACTCTCAAGCTCATCAGTAGCGTTGCCAACTGTCGGTATTAGCCTGGACATCCCGTATATTGGGCTAAATTGGTTTGGCCTTGTCCCGTATTTGACTGCGACTACTAGGGTCGAGGGGACTGTCGGTCGGAGCGCCACGTCCGGCCCCGCCTCACCTGTCCCGACACAGTGCAGCCCAAGGAGCGCATTGCCCGTGGCCCCGTGGTCGGCAGCCCGGCCAGCTATCCGACCATTGGACCTTAGCTTACCGTCGACACAACCACCCCTCCTTCTCATGGCTGATCATCGGTTCATGAGTTGGATGGGGTGCTGGGCTTAGCGTCCAGCGGAAACTAACATTTAAAAAATCCTGTCATACATTTACTTAACTCAATTACTGGAATTGAAATCACTGGTGCTTTCTTTAGAGTTCAACCATAAACCCAAATGACATCAAAAATATAGAACAGGACAAAGTATAAAAATCTGTGGGAGGTGGTGCGTGAGGGGAAATAGCAGATCTCCGGGAGAGCACTATTTAGAAAATGTGGAAATCCTGTAGAGGCAGAGATTTTTTTGTGGAAAAAAGCAATTATTCAGCAACAGAAAGGAAAGCATTCAATAATAATAGTAAGATTAAACAAGAATTTACCAGTTTGAAGTTTGATCTTGATTTTATGAGGAGTTACGTTGGTGATTACGTGAAGAATCCCGTCCAGGCCGCATGCGCGTCAATCTTCAAAGCAGCGGTATGAAATCACAAATAACAATCACCGAAGTGACATCGTAAAATGCGTGACTCGAGAACTACCAGATGATCTTTATGAGAGAGAGTTGGGCGTGGAGGGCACGTAATCACCAACGTAACTCCTCATAAAATCAAGATCAAACTTCAAACTGGTCTAGTTTAATCTTACTATTTTACTTCGGAGTCACGTGAGTGATTCCGTGAAGAGTTCAAAGCTTTGTGATTTCATGCCGCAGATCGAAATCGCGGCGTCTCACTGCATTGGTTGACTCAGGATGAGTGATCAAAAATGCATTAAGCATGATATTGATTCAAATGTATTAATGGTTTACGTTAATAAAGAAATCAATAGCAACCCCTGTAACTCAGGGGAGGCTAAAGTGGACACAAAACAGAATGGGCTAAACCCCGGGTCAGTAACCGGCCTATGGAAAAAACATTTTTAATCAATTTAGTTGACCATCCTGCAGTCGCGAGGATATGGTCGATGGGCATGTCCATTGCCCTGGCCGCTGACGTTGATGCTGACCTGAATGAGATATACAATCGTCAGTGTTAACAACTGCATAACCCAGAACCTGCTGCAGCCACTTTGAAATAGTCTGAACCGACCTTCCCTTTTGTAGTTGTTTGTTGATTAATAAACAATGCTGATTCCACACTTCTTAGGATTCTGGTGGCCTTGATATAATGTAGCAAGCCTGCACTCCCTGGTAAGACTTACCTTCAGTAAGTTTTTAAACTTACGCTGGAGGAGCGGCGCTCCTCCCGACTGTCGCTTCCACAATATGTTCGACGATATGTCGCGCATGCGTGTTGGTGGGGTCTTCACGTAGTCACTCATGTGACTCCAAAGTAAAATCTACATTAACCATACTCCTAACCAAGCCCCTTTTGAAAGCTATTGTGAGACGTGAGACTGTGGGGTATCCGAAAAATGATCTTAAATCATGCCACCCCTGGTCTGCTCTGCTTGTGTAGATCAGAATGTAAAATGTAATGGCACCTGCAGCCAATTCCATCCTATCTAGCCACAGCGTTTGCAATGTTTGCCCTCGTTGTACTGATATTAGTGTCATAACTAAAGATGTAGCTGGAACCCCTTGGTGAAGTAATGTTCACACATTTTCAATAACCAACTGCATATTCTTGTAGTGGAAGGACTTGTGTCAAGATCTCTTTAACAACTCAATATCCGGGTTGAACCCGACAGAGTAGTTCCCGTTTGTTGCAGCTGTAGTGTCTCTATAACTGAATTATTGTCAAATACCATTTAAGAATGAACTGGAAAGGGCAGTAATATGTACCGTATTAAATGTAACATTAACATTTAAACAAAATCACTTCCGATCCCCTCAATAGGAATGTACTGCTTTTTTGGGTGCTACCCCTGCACTCTGCAGTGAGCACATTCATGGCTTGATGTGACAACCTGAGCCATAAGCAATCCATTCAAAATGTGTAAGTCAATAATTGTTTTAATATGCAAAAGTCGGTCTCCCGAACCACCGTTTGAACCAGCAAGTTTTTGTTTATTGAAATAACCGAATACCGTTGTATTATTATGCCTGATGAAGCAGGCAACATGGCTGCCCAGCCAGTCCAACAGTACGAACCCAAGCGAGGTCTTGCTGACTGTTTTAAGACCCAGCTAATGAAGCAAAAAAATGGAGGAAGACATGAAAGAACATTCCTCCTTTTGTAACGAGAATGTATTTCTCCGCACTGTTGTGCCACATATTTTTGCAATCAGTGAATAAACATGCACCAACATGTCCATATTCGATGTAGCATTGAACCATACTTTCATAATACTTTGAGATCCAATACCTATTCTGTGTTGTCATCGATCTGAACTGGATGATACACCAGTGGCAAAGGAGATTAGGTAATTATTACAGGATACTTTTACTTGATTGCCATGTGACTAACGTGTCACCATTGTAGAGTAGCAACTTGAGTTTGAGCATGTAGAATATGTATATTTGCTCAATAGCTCCTTACCCATGGGGTGCATCTAGTGTATAAATTTAGTTGATACCAACAATTGAAGAATTGGTAACATGCAAATCTCCAATACCTCCAACTAGAGATGGTATTCGGAACGTCTCACCTTAGAGTCCTTAGCATCAGTTTGTAATAACTGAATTCAACCAACCAAACTACTGGAGCGAGTTTAAGTTCAAGTTCAAATGAGTTTACTGTCATGTTCAGCAATGCTGAATACTGTTTTTTCATCATTGTGACTGAGGTAGCTTCAGCTGACAATAGCATAAGGTTGTTAACAATGGTCTACATGTCCTTTGAGAGGTTGCTACTTTGCACAATATCAGTTCCTTGATTTGCTCAGATGAAACACAGCTACTATATTGCCAATTACTCTTGATGAAATAAAAGTCCGTTTTATAACAGGTTGCTATTAACTCCAATCTCTTGCCACAGGACAGAGTCATAGGCTAATTAATAATTAAAGGTAAATCCCAATGACCAACAAACAGTTTATCCCATTCCACAATGTTTTACTGTTATTAGTATAGTTATATTGTCTTTGATAACCTCGGTAATGGGAATTGCATAGCATGGATCTTTGAGGCCCTTATGAATCTGTTGTCAGTCAGGGAAATAAGTTTTCATATTCGGAAACTTCATATGCCCGACACTCTCCATTTTTCATAATAAACATGCCACTCCTGCCTTATTCCATGGGTGGTTTGCATGAGCACTTTGGCCAGATTTCCGAACCTTAACGTTAATAAAATAACCCTGGCCATAATCCAAACTTGCTTGGAATGCTACTACTGTGCCTCAACCAGATGTTTTTATCCTTTGTGTGTTGTACAAACAAATGTAAATATTACAACTTGTGAACGGTGCACTTACCCATGTTTTGGAAGTGCTAGACCCACTTTGTTGAGTAGGGTTGGTAAGGTGCACAGAATTTCTGAGCTATCACGCTGTCCCCTGTCCAGTGAACCACCTACTGCCGATGAGCGCCTGGGGTGCATTCTGAAACGATGACCTTTGCCCGCCGTTGGCCTTAATTAATTTGTCTGCTAACCAATCGTCTGTTAATAACAGATTCGGCGGCTCGCTCTCACATCCCCCTGTTGGCGCTGTTCACTGCCGGCACATATGTGCTTCAGTATGTTCTATTGACTTCTTTGGAGCCTGGAGTCAATTATATCTTGACCTTTTGCTCTTCCCTCCTCAGATAGGGCGATTCGTAGGCAGCCCTAAACAGGCGCTGCCGCAGGATACCTATACTGATATGAACCCATTGGACCTATATCCGAACAGAATATTCTGCTGGGATGACAACTTTGTTGTCAGGAAAAAAGGTACCTCTGACATGTGCCCTTCATCCCTTGGGGTATGCCCCACGGTCATACCCTGAGACTCAGTGTCAGCAGCATACTGACCCGTCTTGGTCTCTGCCTCCAAGAGGGAGACCTGTAGCAGCTCTGTCAACTGGCGCTGCTGGTGCGGCCTGCTGAGGTGGAACTTCTGTCTCAACCTTACCATCAGAGTCGGTGTCAGAACTAATCCTCATCTATGAAGGTGCTATCAAAAAGTTCTCTACTAGATACTGCTGCCGCCTTTTTGTTCAGGGTGGCGCTGACACTTCTCCTGTTGGCGTGTGCCCTGCTGTAGCACTGTATGCAACAGTTGCTGCATTTGGGATAGTCGTTTCAAACGCACTATCCAGCCCCGGTGAGGATTCATCCCCGACTCCGTGGGCCTTGCTATCCAGCCCATGTGGAGAATCATCTCCCGACTCCGTGGGCATAGCAGATTATGTGTGAACTTGAGCAACCCTGTCCCAGGCGTTGCTGGCGCCGCCTCTCGTAGAGGCTGGCGTTTTTGACATGAAACAGCCCTGTACCAGGCGCTGCTAGCACGGCTCTCCCGTAGGCCGGCAATGCCACAAATGAAACAGCCCGGTATCAGGCGCTGCTGGCGTGGCTCTCCCGTAGGCTGGCACTTTCATACATGAAGCAGCCCTGTCAGGTGCTGCTGGCACGGCCTGTCCCATAGGCCCGCGCTATTACACATGAAGCAGCCCTATCCCAGGCACTGCTGGCGCGGCCTGTTCCATAGGCCCACGCTATTACAGTGTAGGCTCACTAAATCAAAATGTTTAGTGTACAGCTTTACCTGTGAAGGGTTAAAACAATTTTTAACCCTTCACAGGAACTTGTGTGAAACAACAAGAATTTTATTGTCAGGGACATATGACAATAACTTTTTATGACAAACTTTGCTTTTAACTTTTAACTTTAAGAAAAACACTATAACACACATTAAATTTATTATTAAGAGAAACCCCTTATAGCCCGACTCACTCGAGTCCAAATAGGGCTGAACGAGTCCTTTCTCACCAATTTTATTTCCTGCCTGGGGACCGACGTCTGTGAGCCGCTGGCTGCACTGTCAGCGTCTCTGGCGTTATTTCCTTGCTGTTCCACGGCATCCCCGCAGGCTGGGATCCGCTGACTGCCTTGTCAGCGGCTCCTTATCTCACAACCCGATCTTTTTGCCGGTTATCCGCTTCCGCGGTCGGACTGGGGTTTCCCCACAGTCCATAACCGGTTCACTCGTCGCTGTGAAACTGGCAGGAAAACCTCTGTGAAGAAGGCTCCTGCTTGAAAAAACCCCTGGTAAGTAAAAACGAACTTACCTTCTAGGTTCAACTTACCGCCGGCAGCTCTGTCCTGCCAGTCTGGTGCTTGCGCCAATGCGGCTGACGTACTGACGCGCATGCGGCCTGGACGGGGTTCTTCACGGAATCACTCACGTGACTCCGAAGTAAAATTATATCTCAGTGAAAAAGAGTGGGCCAATGGATCAAGGCTGAAAATGGGATGATTAAGCCAAGGTAACTGAGGGGGGAGAAGAACCGATATTGTGGTGAAGATCAACATTAATGACCAACTCTCTCAATACCAAGGTGTAGGATTTGTTCAATCAATGCTAGGAATGTAGAATGTGATCAGGCTGATCTTACCGCATGGCAGAGCAAATTCAAAGATCTGTGAAGCTCACCCTTGCTTATTTTCTTACATACATTGCAAGGAGATTTTTTATTCTGTTATGTACAAAATCTGCCACTGAATTTTTCTGGTGGTGGGCAAAGATTCTGCTTTCACTGATTTTAGATGCACAGGCTCGCAAAATGTGACATGGCCAACGATCACTCTCACTCCCATCCTCACCCTATCCCCTCTATAAAATAGTTTAATTTCAGTCATTACAAATGTTCCCACTTTTACCCCAACTTCCAAAAAGTTTAAACCACATTCTGCTGAAGTATGCTCTCATCTCAGATCAGATCAGATCAAGTTTATTGGCCAAGTATTCACATACTAGGAATTTACTGGTATCCCGGCATTTCCCAAGTACCACCCTACACTTATAATTCAACTCCAACTCGTAGCATCGCCTCACCCAGCACATGACTTGGTACAGATCCAAATATATACTAGATGTGATTCAGCGCACGGCTGTACAATAATCCTTCACTGTCAGCGACTCAGTTGATATACAAACAATCAGTCTCACTAAACAGGCCGTCTCCAGGCCGCGGAGTTGAACCGGCCCATTCGTGGAGCTCGGTTGAACCGCGGGACTGACTTACCATCGCCCAGTGCGGTCGCGGCATCTGAGGCCTGGATCACCTCGGCGCAGAGGGAAACAAAGAGGGAAGAGACACAGACTTTAAGACTTTTGCCTTCCACCACAGTGAGGAGGTGTTTGGTGAACTCACTGTGGTGGATGTTAATATTGTGTTTATTGTATGTTCTGTCATTTTTTATTTATTTATTTTTAATTACATGTATGACTGCAGGGAAACAGAGTTCCGTTCGGACCGAAAGGTCTGAATGACAAATAAAGAATCTAATCTAAAAAAATCTCACCATGAGTGCATTTTCAAAAAAGTCAACATAAACTGGAAGAAAAACTTTAAATACCCAAGGACTCAATGTGCAATACAACATGAGCAATAGTACCCAAGCCATACACACCAGAATTCCCAGGGCCTTGGTGCCCTGAGCTTTAGGATGGGGAAACAAAGCCATATTTAGATTCTGCATTGCTATCCAGTGACACCTGCTGGATATCAGTTTATTGCAGATTTGGTTGGACTTCTTTCTACAATCAATGTGTAACATGCAAGGATGTTGGAGAGGGGTGGTGGTAGGGAGTTAAATGCTTTTCTTTCAATCTAACTCTGTACCAATGTTAATGTTTTGTTTCAATAGAGTCAGATCTATACAGCACAGAAGCAGATCCGTTGGCCTAACCTGCCCAGGCTTAGCCAAACTAGTTCCACTTTCCTATGCCTGGCACATACCCCTCTGAACTTTACCTGTTCAGCTGTCTTTCAAATGTCAAAACTGTACCCATCTCTACCACTTCCTCGGGCAACTCATTCCATGAACGTACTCTCTGTGAGGTAAAGTTGCCCCTTGGGTCCCTTATTAAGTTTTCCCCTCTCACCGTAAACTTAGAATCCTACATGGATAGGGTAAGTTTAGAGGCTTATTGTCCAAAAGCAGGTAGTTGAGACTAGTGTAAATGGGGCATGTTGGTCAGCGTGGGCAAGTTGGGCCGAAGGGTTTGTATCCAGGTTGTATGACTCTACATGTATACTGATTACTGTGTAAGCTTCATGTGAACATGAAATTTCATTGCAACCTGTGTGTATGACAATTAACTTATCTGAATCCAAGGTTACCCCTCGGCCTCCTATGCTCCAGGTGTAATGTCTTCCGTAAGGCCTTGTTGTGACTAACATAATTAATACACGTCTGACATCTTGTAGGAAAGGTTTAATCTGCAATGACTGAAACTTCTAGATGGTCACTTGACCTCAGTCACGAGGCACAGGTACATTTGCCAGCTCTGCTTTTGGCCTCAAGGGGCAATGGCATTTACATTACATATTACATTACATATACATCACACCAGGTGCTCGGGAAATGGTGTAGAAAATCTTGACAAGGCAGTTACAAAGACCTAGCCTATCCAGCCTTTCCATAAAGCTCAAGCCCTCTAGACCCAGTAACTGCCTTGTCAATATTTTTTACACCATTTCCAGTTTAATAACATCCTTCTTATAGCATGGCACCGAGAACTGTACACACTCCTTAAAAATGTGACCTTACCAACTTCTTGTAGAATAGAATAGAATGCCTTTTATTGTCATTCAAACAAACCAAAGTTTGAACAAAATTTCATTCCCTGCAGTCATAACAGCAAAAAAAAGAAACGCACAATTAACACAGTTTCATACAAACATCCATCACAGTGAATCTCCAAACACCCCCTCACTGTGATGGAAGGCAAAAGCCTTATCTCTTCCCTGTTCTTCTCCCGCGGTCAGGCAGTCAAACTGCTGCGTCGAGGCGATCGAGGCTCTTGATGTTAAAGCCCCTGGCGGGCGATGGTAAGTCCCGCAGCCGATTAAGCCGCGCCGGGCGATGTAAGGCCCTGCGACAGGCCGATTCAAACCCCGCGACTCGGGGCGGGTGAAGTTGCCGTTGCAGGAGCTCCCGAAAATCGGTCTCCTACCAGGGACCTGCGAGCTCCCGATTTTTCCGTCCACAGGGCCTACGGCTGAAGCCTCCGAAGCTGGGTCGCAGCCGCAGTGCCACCACAGCCTCCGACGTCAGCCAGCTCCGTGATGGTAAGTCCGCAGGCCCTCAGATCGTTTCCAGATGGAGGCCACCAGCTCAACGATGTTGTTAGGCCTCAACGACAACGGAAACGCGACAAGGAAAAGGGTCGCATCTCCGTCAGGGAAGAGATTTTAAAAGTTTCCCCCACCCACCCCCCCACATATACACAACTAAAAATAAACCAAAAACATACTCCTAACAAGACAAAAAAAAGACAAAAAGTAAAAAGACAAACGGACTGCAGGTGAGTCGCAGCTGCTTAGGCAGCGCTTAACATGACGTTCCAACTTTTACAGCCTAAACATGACGTTCCAACTTTTGTACTCAATAGGCCAAATTGCTGGAGTAACTCAGCAGGTCAGACAGCATTCTCTGGAGAACATGGATAGGTGACATTTCGGGTCAAGACTCTTCAGACTCAGTATCCTGACTGATGAAGGCAAGCAGGCTAAACACCTTCACCACCCTGTCATACCATCACAGAACTATGTACTTGTACCCTGAGGTCTCTCTGTTCCATCAAATTCCCCAGGCCCTTCCCATTTATGATTCAGTTGCCTGGTAACAGCTAGGAAGCAATTGTCCCCAAATCTGGTGGTGTGCGTTTTCACACTTCTATACCTTTTGTCTGATGAGAGAGGGGAGAAGAGGGAGTGGCCAGGGTGCGACTCGTCCTTGATTATGCTGCTGGCCCTGCCGAGGCAGCGTGAGGTATAAATGGAGTTAATAGAAGGGAGGTTGGTTTCTGGACTGCATCCACAATTCGCTATATCCACAAAGCCATATGGTATGTTTGCTTTTATTAGTCGGATCAATGAGTATAAGAGTCAGGAAGTCATGACGCAGCTTTATAGGACTTTGGTTAGACAACATATAGAGTATTGCGTCCTGTTCTGGTTTCCCCATTACAGGAAGGTTGTGGAGACTTTGGAAACGGTGCAGGGCAGGTCTATCAGAATGATGCCTGGGTTTGGGAACATTAGCAACAGGGAGTGGTTAGAAAGACTTGGATTGTTTTCTCTGAAACGTCAGAGGTTGAGGAGAGATCTGATATAAGTATATAAAATTATCAGAGGCATAGATAGGGTAGACAGTCAGAACCTATATTCCAGTATGGAAAAAAAAACTGATATTAGAGGGCATAGTTTTTTTTATTGAGAGGGGCAAAGTTTAAAGGAGATGTTCAGGGCCAAGTTTAAAAAAATATATATTACAGAGGGTGGCAAATGCTTTCAATGTGCTGCCTAGGGTGGTGGTTGAGATAGACACAATAGCGGCATTTAAGAAACTCTGGGATAGGCATATGGATATGCCAGTAATGGAGGGATATGGATAATATGCAGGCAGGTAAGATTAGTCCTCGGCATAATGTTCAGCACAGACATTGTGGGCCGAAGCGCCTATTCCTGTGCTGTACTGTTCCACCTTGTGCTATGTTATTATAGTAGATTTCCGTGCTTTGATGCACCTCCCCAAAAGCATTACCCTTTACTATGTTTCTTCCAAACTGATCGGACCAGCTATAATCAAATTGTGAAGCACATAGCACGTTAAACCGAATTACAAAACAACCAGAGGGGGAGGAAGATGTATTATTTAAACAAAAACAGCAAGCTATTATGATCAAAGTGAACAATTCCAAAAAGCATGGTGGAAGGAGGTTGAATATGAACACTCAAGAATGAATTATATAAAAGAATAAATCTGCAGAGCTATGGGGAAAGAACAGTGCAGTGAGATTCATCTTAAAGCTCTTTTGAAGAATTGGCAGGAGCAAAAAAAAAAATCATGCTATTTTCTTGGTCAAAGTCAATTAAAATATATAGAATTTTATTGTTCAGAAATAGCTTCTTTCTGAACATATACACAACCAGCAGTGATAACACAACCTTCTCTAAAGGAAGATCTCTTTAACAAAAACAAAATCAACTAGTATGCGCGGGAGATTTGTTTAATTGACCATGCTGATGGGTGTTTGCAACATAAAATAGTTTCCTTGCTATAATGAGACTATAAAAGATTTCTCTAACGTTCCTAATTTTGATGTTGTTTCAAGTTGCTAGACCACATCCAATAGCTTTGTAAAATAAAAACTACAGAATTTAATTAATTATATTTGATACATTATACAAAATCTGATTTATGGTTCATCAGATGTACTGAGGCAAAGAAATGAAATTAGATTAGGAGATTGATCAATTTAGTGCGGTGGATGTTGTATACATGGATTTTAGTAATTATATTGATAATGTCCCTCCTAGTTCGCTGATCCAGAAGATTAAGTGTACACAACACCCACTAGCGTTTTCTGCCCCTCAGTGTTTCGCAGCTCCACGCATATCGATTCCACATCCTCCAAGCTAATGTCCTTCCTTTCTATTGGGTTAATCTCCTCTCTAACCAGCAACGCTACCTCCTTTTCCTCTCTGTCTATCCCTCCTGAATATTGAATATCGCTGGATGTTCAGCTCCCAGCCTTGGTCACCCTGGAGCAATGTCTCCGTGATCCCAACTATATCATAATCATTAATAGCTATCTGCACATTCAACTCATCCACCTTATTACAAATGCTCCTCGCATTGAGACACAAAGCCTTCAGGCTTGTTTTTACAACACTCTTGACCCTTTTACAAGTATGTTGAAAGCTGACCCTTTTTGATTTTTGCCCTGGATTTGCCTGCCTGCCACTTTTCACCTTGCTACATATTGCTTCTATCCTCATTTTACGCCCGTCTCTCTGCTCACACATTTAAGAAACCCACCACCTCTTATTCTCTGTTTATTATTTTTTTCTTCTTTCCCCCCTACGTGTTGCGTCTGACTGCTTCCCTTCTCTGCCTCCTGCCTCACATACGGTCTACTTGCTTTCTCTATTTGAGTCCCTCCCCCCAACCGATCTAGTTTAAAGTCTTTTGGAAGAGGTGGGCAAGATTGGAGTACTGGTGCGGTGCGAGCCGGGTGGTGATAGTTGGGTTGGCAGAGGGAGCAAATGAGGAAGTAAAATAAGCTCAACAGTTTTACTTTCAATGATCCTTAACTCTGAATTCTCAGATTTGAGGTGAAACGATGCTATTATCACATGTTCCGACACTAGAACAGATTCTTACCCACTATGATCTGACTCCTGAAGCAATTGCCTCTTTTACACCCCACTACAGGAGGTGCTGCTATGTACTCTTAATGCTATCTCATTGCTTATTCCATTATTCTATTTTAATATTGTATTACCCTTCCTTGTTTTCGCACTACAATCTTGCAACTTTGGTTTGTCATCGGAGAGCTGATGTGAGCAAGGAATTTCATTTCACAGGCCCTTTGGCCCAAAGAGTCCATGCCGACGATCAATCACCTGTTCACACTAGTTCTTTGTTATATCACTTTCACTTCAATTTTCTACACACAAGGGGCAATTTATAAAGGAAATTGACGGATCAAAAATTGGACATGGATTTATTAAAAGTTATTTCCACGCATCCACAAGTTCAGTTTTGTTCATGTGATGTAGCTTTGAGTTGAAATGTACAACATGGCTGTAAACCTTTTATTAAACAATTTAAATTGTACTAAAATTCCCACAACCTGTGTGCCAAACATGATGTCCAGTTAATCTGATCTTATCTGCCTGTACAGAATCCAAATCCCTCTATTCCCTGCACTTCCATGTGCCTATCCACAAGCCTCTTAAACACCGCTATCTCACCCGTCTCCAGCACCACCAGGTAATACGTTCCAGGCCCCCACCACTCTCAGTGTAAAGAAAAAACTTGCCCCGCACATCTCTATTAAACTTTCCTCCTCTCACCTTATAGCAATGCCCTCTAGTGTTAGACATTTCCACACTGGGGATAAAGGTTCTGACTGTCTATCCTATCTATGCCTCTCATAATTTTATGTAGCAAGTCTCCCTCAACCTCTGACATTCAATCCGACAACAATCCAAGTCTATCTAACCTCCACCTGTAACTGTATTCCAGGCAGGATTCTGGTAAACCACCTTTGAGCCCTCTCCAAAACCTCCACATCTTTCATGTAATGGGGTGACCAGAAATGCATGCAATACTCCAAATGCGACTTGACCAAAGTCCTATAGAGATGCATCATGACTTCCTAACTCTTGTATCCAATGCCCCCAGCAATGAAGGCAAGCTTACCATATGTCGCCTAAACCACCCTATCTACTTGTGATGTGACCTTCAGTAAGCTATGAACTTGGGCTCCAAGATCGTGCTGCATATCTATCATAAGGGTCTTGCCATTACTGTATATTCTATCCTAACATTCATTCTCCCAAAGTGCAACACCTCACATTTGCTCAGATTCAACTCCATCAGCCATTTCTCTGCCCTTTTCTGCAGCTGGCCTACATCCTGTTGTATATTCTAGCAGCATTTCACACTGTCTGCAAATCCTTCAGTTTTGGTGTTGTCAGCAACCATGCTCACCAAGCCATCTACATTACATCTTAAGTTATTTATATATGTCACAATCAGCAGAGGTTCCAGCACAGATGCATGCAGAACTGCATAGGTCCCAGACCTCCAACCAGAATATCTACAGTCTACTCCATAATGTTTGGGACAAAGACCCATCATTTATTTATTTGCCTCTGTACTCCACATTTGAGATTTGTAATAGAAAAAAATCACATCTGGTTAAAGTGCACATTGTCAGATTTTATTAAAGGCCATTTTTATACATTTTTGTTTCACCATGTAGAAATTACAGCAGTGTTTACGCATAGTACTCCAATTTCAGGGCACCATAATGTTTGGGACACAGCAATGTCATGTAAATGAAAGTAGTCATGTTTAGTATTTTGTTGTATATCCTTTGCATGCAATGACTGCTTGAAGTCTGTGATTCATGGACATCACCAGTTGCTGGGTGTCTTCTCTGGTGATGCTCTGCCAGGCCTGTATTACAGCCATCTTTAGTTTATGCTTGTTTTGGGGGTTAGTCTCCTTCAGTTTTCTCTTCAGCATATAAAAGGCATGCTCCATTGGGTTCAGGTCGGGTGATTGACTTGGCCACTCAAGAATTGACCATTTTTTAGCTTTGAAAAACTCCTTTGTTGCTTTTGAAGTATGTTTGGGATCATTGTCTTGCTGTAGAATGAACCGCCGGCGAATGAGTTTTGAGGTATTTGTTTGAACTTGAGCAGATAGGATGTGTCCATACACTTCAGAATTCATTATGCTACTACCATCAGCAGTCGAATCATCAAGGAAGATAAGTGAGCCAGTGCCTTCAGCAGCCATACATGCCCAGGCCATAACACCCCCACCACCGTGTTTCACGGATGAAGTGGTATGCTTTGGATCTTGGGCAGTTCGTTCTCTCCTCCATACTTTGCTCTTGCCATCACTCTGATACAAGTTAATCTTCGTCTCATCTGTCCACAAGACCTTTTTCAAGAACTGTGGTTGCTCTTTTAAGTACTTCTTGGCACACCTGGCCATCCTATTTCTGAGGCTAACCAGTGGTCTGCATCTTGCAGTGTAGCCTCTGTATTTCTAATCATGAAGTCTTCTTTGGACAGCGGTCATTGCCAAATCCACACCTGACTCCTGAAGAATGTTTCTGACCTATCGGACAGGTGTTTGGGGATTTTTTTCTTATAATGAGAATTCTTCTGTCATCAGCTGAGGAGGCCTTCCTTGGCCTGCCAATCCCTTTGCGATTAGTAAGCTCACCAGTGCTCTGTTCTTAATGATGTTCCAAACAGTTGATTTTGGTAAGCCTAAGGTTTGGCTGATGTCTCTAACAGTTTTATTCATGTTTCTCAAGGGCCTGTCCCACTTACAAGACTTTTTCGGCAGCAACATGTTGAAAATTCAGCTGCGACCAGAAAGACTCTTTGGGTGACTAGGAGACTATTCATGAACATATAGGCGACACCTGGCAACATATCGCCAGAGTGTCGCCTGTATGGTCGTGAGAAAAAGTGGGACAGGCCCTTCAGTCTCATAATGGCTTCTTTGACTTTCATTGGTACAACTTTGGTCCTCATGTTGATAAACAGCAATAAAAGTTTCCAAAGGTGACGGAAAGACTGGAGGAAAGACTAGATGCTGAGAGCTCTCTTATACCTGCATTAAGGAGGCAATTAAACATACTTGAACAATTACAAACGCCTGTGAAGCAATGTGTTCCAAACATTATGGTATCCTGAAATGGGGGGGGGGGGGGGGAGACTATGTATAAACACAGCTGTAATTTCTTCATGGTGAAACCAAAATGTATAAAAAGGCCTGTAATAAAATTTGACAATGTGCACTCTAACCACGTGTGATTTTTTTCTATTACAAATAGCGAAAGGATTTGAGTATAGGAGCAGGGAGGTTCTACTGCAGTTGTACAGGGTTTTGGTGAGGCCACACCTGGAGTACTGCGTACAGTTTTGGTCTCCAAATCTGAGGAAAGACATCCTTGCCATAGAGGGGGTACAGAGAAGATTCACCAGACTGATTCCTGGGATGTCAGGACTTTCATATGAGGAAAGATTGGATAGACTCGGTTTGTACTCGATGGAATTTAGAAGATTGAGGGGGGATCTTATAGAAACCTACAAAATTCTTAAGGGGTTGGACAAGCTAGATGCTGGAAGATTGTTCCCGATGTTGGGGGAGTCCAGAACAAGGGGTCACAGTCTAAGGATAAGGGGGAATTCCTTTAGGACCGAAATGAGGAAAACATTCTTTACACAGAGAGTGGTGAGTCTCTGGAATTCTCTGCCACAGAAGGTAGTTGAGGCCAGTTCATTGGCTATATTTAAGAGGGCGTTAGATGTGGCACTTGTGGCTAAAGGGATCAGGGGGTATGGAGAGAAGGCAGGTACGGGATACTGAGTTGGATGATCAGCCATGATCACATTGAATGGCGGTGCAGGCTCGAAGGGCCGAATGGCCTACTCCTGCACCTATTTTCTATGTTTCTAAATCTCAAATTGGGGATTACAGTGGCAAATACATAAATGATGGATCTTTGCGTCAAACTTTATGGAGGGCACAGTATCTTCCTCCACGACCCCTTGTCTTCCATGTATAAGCCAGTTCTGAATCCATACTGCCAAGTCGTCGTGAATCTCCCGCATCTTAAGACGTTGTTAATTCAGAAACACGGGTCCTGAACTTAAAGAAAGGTAACTTTGAGGGTATGAGACGTGATTTGGCCAAGATAGACTGGCAATTGATTCGTGAAGGGTTGACGGTGGATATGCAATGGAAGGCATTTAAAGACTGCATGGATGAACTACAACAATTGTTCATCCCAGTAAGGCAAAAGAATAAATCAGGGAAGGTAGTGCATCCGTGGATAACAAGGGAAATCAGGGATAGTATCAAAGCAAAAGATGAAGCGTACAAATTAGCCAGAGCAAACAGCCTACCAGAGGACTGGTAGAAATTCAGAGTCCAACAGAGGAGGACAAAGGGCTTAATTAGGAAAGGGAAAATGGATTATGAAAGAAATTTGGCAGGAAACATAAAAACTGCATAAGTTTTTATCAATATGTGAAGCGAAAATGATTAGTTAAAACAAATGTAGGTCCCTTGCAGTCAGAAACAGGTGAATTGATCATGGGGAACAAGGACATGGCAGACCAATTGAATAACTACTTTGGTTCTGTCTTCACTAAGGAATACATAAATAATTTGCCGGAAATAGCTGGGGATCGCGGGTCAAATGAGATGGAGGAACTGAGTGAAATCCAGGTTAGCCGGAAAGTGGTGTAAGGTAAATTGAATGGATTAAAGGCCGATAAATCCCCAGGGCCAGATGGTCTGCTTCCCAGAGTACTCAAGGAAGTAGCCCCAGAAATAGTGGATGCCTTAGTGATAAATTTTCAAAACTCTTTAGATTCTGGAATAGTTCCTGAAGATTGGTAGCTAATGTAACCCCACTTTTTAAGAAAGGAGGGAGAGAGAAAACGCGGAATTACAGACCAGTTAGTCTAACATCGGTAGTGGGGAAACTGCTAGATTCAGTTATTAAAGATGGGATAGCAGCGCATTTGGATAGTGGTGAAATCATTGGATGAAGTCGGCATGGATTTACGAAAGGTAAATCATGTCTGACGAATCTTATCGAATTTTTTGAGGATGTAACTAGTAGAGTGGATAAGGGAGAAGCAATGGATGTGTTATATCTGGACTTTCAGAAGGCTTTCGACAAGGTCCCACACAAGAGATTAGTATACAAACTTAAAGCACACGGTATTGGCGGTTCAGTATTGATGTGGATAGAGAACTGGCTGGCAGACAGGAAGCAAAGAGTAGGAGTGAACGGGTCCTTTTCAGGATGGCAGGCAGTGACTAGTGGGGCGCCGCAAGGCTCAGTGGTGGGACCCCAGCTATTTACAATATATATTAATGATTTGGACGAGGGAATTAAATGCAACATCTCGAAGTTTGCGGACAACACGAAGCTGGGGGGGGCAGTTGTTAGCTGTGACAAGGATGCTAGGAGGCTGCAAGGTGACTTGGATAGGCTGGGTGAGTGGGCAAATGCATGGCAGATTTCAGTATAATGTGGATAAATGGGAGGTTATTCACTTTGGTGACAAAAACAGGAAAGTAGACTATTATTTGAATGGTGACCGATTAGGAAAAGGGGAGATGCAATGAGACCTGGGTGTCATGGTACACCAGTCATTGAAAGTAGGCATGCAGGTGCAGCAGGCTGTTAAGAAAGCGAATGGTATGTTGGCATTCATAGCAAAAGGGTTTGAGTACAAGAGCAGGGAGGTTCTACTGCAGTTGTACAGGGTCTTGGTGAGGCCACACCTGGAGTATTGCATACAGTTTTGGTCTCCTAATCTGAGGAAAGACATTCTTGCAATAGAGGGAGTACAGAGAAGGTTCACCAGACTGATTCCTGGGATGGCAGGACTTCCATATGCTGTGGAATTTTCTGCCACAGAAGGTGGTTGAGGCCAGTTCGTTGGCTATATTTAAGAGGGAGTTAGATGTGGCCCTTGTGGGTAATGTGATCAGGGGGTATGGAGAGAAGGCAGGTACAGGATATTGAGTTGGATGATCGGCCATGATCATATTGAATGGCGGTGCAGGCTCGAAGGGCCAAATGGCCTACTCCTGCACCTATTTTCTATGTTTCTATGTTTCTAAAAGCACTCTGGAAGATGGAAAAATCTGCAGATTCTGGTAATTTAAAATATTATAAAAAACAAGTGCTGGAAATCTCAGCAAGTTAGGCCTCATCTGTGGGAAGAGAAACAGAATTAACATTTCAGTTCGAAGACCCTTTGCCAGAGTTTGGTTTCTCACCCAGGTCCAATCCTGACCTCGGGTGCTCCCTCGAGTTTATACATTCTCCCTGCGACCGCATGGGATTTGATCAGGTGCTCCAGTTTCCTCCCACATTCTAAAACAGTGCAGGTTTGTAGGTTAATTATCCTCTAAAAAGAGAATTGCCCCTAATGTGTAGGGAGTGAATGAGAAAATGTCATAACACAGAATAGTGAAAATGGGTGATTGATTGTTGGGGTAGAGTTGCTGGGCGGAAGAGCCGGCTTCCATGGCTGTATATCTAAACTAAAAACTAAACTTCCACCAATACTGCACAATTGGGTGAGCATTTCCAGCATTTTATGTTTTAATTCTGGGAGATAAATATGCTGGCACACAGTTCCATATGTATTAACCACCATTTACAGCAATGTCCAATGGCTACTTTCATGTACTAGATTGCCAATTCTGCCACGTTAAATAATCTTGTGAAGAATCACAACAAATCCCAATAGAATTCCAAAAGCACACACTAGATGAATTTCCCCTTCTTAACACGTGATACAAATTGAAGCTTTCAAGATATTGAAGCTTTCAATGAACCTGAAATATATGGTTATAATACTGATACAACAATTAATAAAATATCTTTATATGCAGATGATGTTTTGATTTATATTACAAGACCGGAATGCAGTATTCCCAAGTTATTTAATGTTATAAATGAATTTAGTATATTTTCAGGATATAGGATTAACTGGAATAAAAGTGAAATTATGCCTATAACTGGCATAAATGTAAATATATTGCAACAATATCCATTAAAAATAGTCACAGATAAATTTAAATATTTAGGAATTAATGTACCTAAATCCTATAAATTATTAATTAAATCTAATTATCCTCAATTATTAGATAAACTTATAAAAAATATTTCATATTGGAAAACACTTCCTATATCTATGGTTGGTAGAATTAATGCTATAAAAATGATTTTTTTACCACAATTGTTATATTTGTTTCAGGCTATTCCTTTTTTTCTCCCGAAATTTTTTTTAAAGAAAATTGATAATATTGTTAATAGTTTTATTTGGGACTATAAAAGTCATAGAATAAGTAAAAAACACTTATGTAAGTCTAAGATAAATGGAGGGTTAGCACTTCCAAATTTCTTATACTACTTTTGGGCAGTTCAGATTAAGAATATGAATTTTTGGTGGATAAATCTGGATAATGAACCAATGTGGTTAAAGATGGAAAAGGAAGACTGTTTACCTTTTAATATAGGCTCGATTCTCTTTGCGCCAAAGGAAGTACAAAAAAAGATTTATAGGGATAACCCTATAATTTATAATAATAGGCGTATATGGAAACAGATAGTTAAGACTTTACATCTGGATAATCTATCTTTCAGGTTACCAATTAGGAATAACCCATTGTTTAAACCCTCAATATTAGATGCGGGGTTTAGACTCTGGGAGGATTTAGGAATTAAAAGGATAGGACACCTTTATAGAAATGGAAAATTTTTATTATTTGAAGAGTTGCAAGATATTTTTGGATTGCCTTCACAACATTTGTTTAGATATTTACAAATTAGAGATTACATTAAATGTAATACACAAGATTATAAAAATAAAGAACCAGGCTTATTAGATGGTTTGTTTAATTTACATCCAAATACAGAAAAGTTAATAGCTCATATATATAATATTATTCTAGATAAAGAGACCCCAATAACTGAAACATATCGCCAAGCATGGGAAAATGAAATTGGATTACCTATAACAAAAGAAATTTGGGAAGAAAGCTTACAGAGAATAAATCGGTCTTCTTTAAATGCTAGACATATATTAATACAATTTAAAGTACTATATAGATTACATTATTCGAAAACCAAATTAAATAGTATTTTTCCCAATCTCTCCGCTATTTGTGATAAATGTAAGAATCTAGAAGCAAACTTAATACATAGTTTTGTAACATGCCCTAAGTTGAATTATTACTGGACAGAAATTTTTAAAGTAATTTCTGAAGTTCTTAAAGTTAAACTGGACCCTGACCCAAAATTAATAATATTTGGAATTCCGGAATCAAGTTTGGTTTTGACAGTAGATCAAAGAAATTTCTTTGATTACTGTTTGATAATAGGGAAAAAAATCATATTGAAATTTTGGAAGGGAACATTATCCCCAACAATTAAAATGTGGACAGCAGAGATGCAGGAGACGTTATATTTGGAAAGAATTAGATTTGTCCTATTGGACAGGTATAATTCTTTTGAACTGATATGGTCTCCATATATACAGTATCTAGAGAAGTAGCTGTTCTTGGCATCACGGCTCGACGGGCACCCTACGGAATCCGATGAGAATAACTTATTTACATATGGGATTAATGCGCATGTCCCATTGATATTATTGTTTGAAATAATTTCATGTATAATGTACTTAGTTGTTTTTGATTTATATATATATAATATATATATTTTTTTTAATTTGTATTTGTAGATTGTTTTCTATTTCTATCTCTTTTTTTCTTTTCCTCTTTATTATATATCTTTTTCTATCTTTATTTCCAAAAAAACAGACGATATTAATTATCGATGTGCTATTTGTAGAAATTTTGAATTAAGATGATGTTTTAAATGTGTGTTATACATTGTAAACTGGTTACTTCAAATAAAAAAATATTTAAGATATTGGAATACTTGATATGAATATTGAGTTGAGAAGAGAGAATATCAGAGAACACCCAAAGAGCTGACCAAATAACACACTAGGTTCATCACGTTAAGCTGGTATCTGACTAATGCATTAACCCAGATGCCACTGAAAGCAGAGATTCATCTGGAAATTTTCGACTCCACTTTGTCCGAATTTTCTCTTCACCTCCGCCTCCTCCTCCTTCGCAACTTAAAACACAATTACTTTCTTACTTTTTCAGTTCTGAAGATAGTTGTACTGAAACAACAACAATTTCACTCTCTCCATTGCAACATAAAAGCTTTTTAATGTACCTTGCAACACATGACGACAAAACTAAACTAAACGTTTTCCATTCCAGAGAAAATAAAAGAGCAAATTGAAGTTTTTAGGACGTTTTCTACAGTTGGAGTTAATCTAGAACACAACTGTAGACATTTTCCACAGTTGGAGTTAATCTAGAACACAATACTTTAAAATCAGACCCAGATCATTAAGGATGATGTTAAGAAATGCCACTTCATGCAAAAGGTTAATAGAAGTAGAATGCTCTCACACATAATGCAGTAGGAGCCACCTAGATTAACAACTGTGAACTATGATTGATTGAGTTATGCTCAACAAAAGAATATGGGCCAAAGTGAAAGGTAGATGAAGATACTGATCAGCTGCAACCTTGTCGACTGTTGGAACAGGCACACATGGCTTAATTTACGTTGCCATGTTTAAAGAAAAAAAAAATCACAAAATGCGGAAAACAGTGGAGGATTATCTCTTTATTGCTGAGGATGGTGGGGCAGAAGGAAGACAACACATTGCCTAGAGGGCTGATTACTGAAATGATGCTTAAAATAGGCAGTGTTAGACATTTATTTCTTCCTTTATGACTCATTTAGTAAAATGTTCAAACTATTGTTTCCACAAATTGCATGCAGTAATATGCAAAGAAATACTGCGAAAGCCTGACCCCACGCTGAGAATGTTTGACAATATTGAAGTTTTATTTCAAAGCAAGAGAGTGCACTGTTTCATATCATGAGTTCACAGGGTGTCAGTAAGTAGATGCAATTACAGATAGCACTGCACAGATTTGAAGAGCCGTCTAAACACAAAACAAATGACTTAAATATCCAATTTTTGCAGAATGATAAGAAATGAATATATATGAAACATCAGCATTACAATGTGGGTCATATTCTTCTAGTTAACGAATTTCAAAGGTCCTACATGCATATATTCTTCAACTAATTGACAATATGATATCACTAAACTTCAGCAGAGGTTAGCAGTTTAAAATATAAATTTGATGCATTCTGCATTATGAAATGGCCCAAAGAAAGTTTTTTTGAGATCCTTCAAATAACAAAAGGCCTTGTCAGCACAAAGAAGAACCAATGGTTCTCATTCTTCTGACCCCAATTATTTTCCAAAAAATTTTCCAGAATTCACTGCTCCTTAGAGATCCGAACCTGATGCAGACAAAATGTGCGGGAAAGAACTGCAGATGCTGGTTTAAATTGAAGGTCGACAAAATGCTGGAGTAGTTCAGCAGGGCAGGCAGCATCTCTGGAGAGAAGGAATGGGTGTATTTTATTGCTTTGGTTGCTTTCCAGCCAAACTTGTAGCACCTTCATCAGACTGAAGAAGGGTCTCGACCCGAAATGTCACCCATTCCTTCTCTCCGGAAATGTTACCTGTCCCGCTGAGTTACTCCAGCATTGATGTAGTTAGTGTATCTGTGTGAAAGCAAAACTATTTGCTTTCACTCACTGACATCCTGCAAACATTGTAAACTTATATGCAAATTTTCTCCTGTGCTTCGTAAAGAATTTTCAATATTGCCAAGAATCTTAGTGCGTGATCAGACTTACCCTGACTGAAAATACATTATGGAGACGATTAAATTAGTTTGTCATTTGGCTGAACAAGCAACAAGGAAAATGGCTCAGTGTGCACCTCTGTGACATTTCAGCAATCAGTTCTCCAAGGAAGATGCCATCTTCACTTATGACCCATCACCTTCACAATCAACAGTTAATTTTCCACCATTTCAATGATACTGCCACCACCAAACACTTCCATCCCTCCAGCTTTCTGAAAAGACCTCCAGAGACTCCAGTTGATTTGCACATCTCCAACACCAACAATCCACCTCAACATCTTCTGTGAAAATTAATCTTGGAATAGAATAGCACTTGTAACGCCCCCATTCACCGACTCTATTCCCACTACCCAGAGTTCCAAATACATTTTGCAGGAGAAGTAAAGCTTTCGTAAAGTCTTTCTCATGCATTAGGGAAAACAACAAGCAGATTGGACAAATGCTTCACAAAACACCTGTTAAATCCACAAATGTGACCCCTATGTATTACTTTAAATTTTTTATCCCACTCTAGTCTATCTCTGGCCCTCAATACTCTCCCAATAAGGCTTAACATATGGCCATAATATTCCCCAGTTTCAAAGTGTGTACAGGTTAAGAAACAACTGCATCCATTACGTTCTTAACTGCACAACCTTAATCCAACCTTAGCAATGGAACACTACAGATCACCTCTTGCTCTACTGTAGACTTGTGTTTTTGCACTATTTTTTGTAGACTTTTTCTTTTCACTGTCTTGCAGTATTTGGAATGGAATGGAATACTTTATTGTCTCGTGTGACAAGGCACAGTGAAATTATTTGCTTGCATTCCTAAGGTAGGCAATAGTCGCCACATAAAAGGTGCTGACTAAGTTACAAAGTATCCCGCAACGGCTCCTCCATTGTTCTCCTCTCCCCCACCACGGCGGTTCATCAATCGCCAACCGCGGGACGACTGCAGAGGCACCACCGCCACCGCCTGGCACCACCGCCGAGGCTCCACCCACAAGACAGGCTTCGGCGCCCTGTGCCGTAGCGGCCTCCTGGGAGGCTCGTGTAACGTATGTATAATTTATTTATGCATAATTTGTGTATTTGTGTGCTGCCCAAGTCTATGTGCCTGTGATGCTGCTATAAGATTGTTATTGTAACTCACCCTATTTGTGCATTTGCAGTAAACACAACTTGATTTTTCGATCAAAACCAGAATTAGTTCCATACTGACCTCTGCTTTGAGCATGATGCACCCCAACACCAAGGATACAATTCTCATCCACAACTATTTTGTTTCCAACTGCAAGATTATGGATCCACAAGGTCGAAACACTTGGTGAGATGGATAATGTTTGAAGATATTCTTCAGAGCTACGGAACCCCCCCATACCCCAAATACGCATCTGACTGCAATCATAGAATCATTGAAAATTAATGACAGGAGAACATTTGGCTGTGTGGCCACCCAGCCTGATCTCGCCTTCAGGCAGCAGGATCAGGGCTCGGCACTAACACATTTTCAAATACATATTCAAAAATTCTCTCCAATAACTAGAACCCAGTCAGGCCCTGGTTGAAAGGCATATATTTATCTGCATAAGCTAATGTCTACACAGATTAATCCTATTTCCAACTGCTTAAAATCTGTGGTCCCTGATTTTTGACACCTCTATTAAAGGAAGTACAGTGCCCTCCATAATGTTTGGGACAAAGACCCATCATTTATTTATTTGCCTCATGTACTCCACAATTTGAGATTTGGAGATGGATTCACGGGTGTTTGTAATTACTCAGGTGTGCTTAATTGCCTCCTTAATGCAAATATGAGAGCTTTCTGCACCTAGTCTTTCCTCCAGTCTTTCCATCACCTTTGGAAACTTTTATTGCTGTTCATCAACATGAGGCCCAAAGTCAATAAAAGTCAAAGAAGCCATTATGAGTGAGAAACAAGAATAAAACTGTTAGAGAATTCAGCCAAACCTTAGGCTTACCAAAATCAACTGTTTGGAACATCATTAAGAAGAAAGCTCACTGGCGAGGTTACTAATCGCAAAGGGACTGGCAGGCCAAGGAAGACCTCCAAAGCAGAAGACAGAAGAATTATCTGTATAATAAAGAAAATCCCCAAACACCTGTCCGGCAGATCAGAAACACTCTTCAGGAGTCAGGTGTGGATTTGTCAATGACCACTGTCCGCAGAAGATTTCATGAACAAAAATACTGAGGCTACACAGCAAGATGCAAACCACTGGTTAGCCGCAAAAATAGGATGGCCAGGAGTACTTAAATGTTCCTTGTCAAGAAGTACTTAATAGAGCAACCACAATTATGGAAAACATATCAGAGTGATGGCAAGAGCAAAGTATGGAGGAGAGAAAGTGATGTTCATGAATCATAGACTTCATGCAAGTACAGAGGCAAATAAATAAATGATGGGTCCTTGACCCAAACATTATGGAGGGTATTGTAGGTGCTTTGAGATCAAGGATGATTTGTTTCTACTGCAACTCGAGTGCAAAATGCTTGGGCAGGGATTTTTTAATGTGGGGTGGCTACGGCACACCAGTTACCACTCAGTCGTGACTGAGCACGATCTTAATACAATGACAAGAGTATTTAAAGTGATTGTTGATCAAGCTCTACCCCATAGACGCGACTCGTGTGCACACACTTAGATATATATATATATTATCAGATCAGATACATACCATCTTCTTTTGAGCCATTAACCAGAATGTCTCCCTCAGCCGCCAAACTAACTCCCTCGTCACACTTTCCCTCGATTCCCCCAGTTCTCCAACTAACTGCATCACTAACCCGTTCGGTCAGTTCATCTGCTTGATATTTCCAATTGAGGCTATTCCCACAGTTGTTGCCACTTGTCCTCTTTAGATCCATTTAGTCTATGGCCCCTCCCATACTTTATAGTCCTCAATTAAGTTACCGTTTATACTCTTCCAAAGACAAAGTATCCATATTTTCCCCCATAACATTTTACTATTCCTTGGAACTTCTATGGAAATCTCGATTTCATCCTCTCAAATACCATCACAGCTTTGTGTAGGAAGGAACTGCAGATGCTGGTTTAAATTAAAGATATACACAAAATGCTGGAGTAACTCAGCAGGACAGGCAGCATCTCTGGAGAGACACTTCTTCCTTTCATATATCACAGCTTTCCCGTGATATGACGACCAGCACTGCACATATACTGGCAATATACTGTTTTAGATTCAAACAGCAGCCTGAAAGGTTAAAGAGAAAATGCCTTCTCATCTATCTTATTAATCCGTCCTGTTAAATTTAAGAATCTGATTGATGTACACTGCAGAAAATGCGTGAGAGGTAAGCAGCACAAATCTTTCTCCAGATTTGTGTAAAAAAGTCTACTTATTTCCAACTGGGATCCCAGGGACTGGTCGGTTCTAGTATTTCTTTTTGTGAGCCACTTTATTAAAGATGGCCTTGCATCCTCAATACTGCTCATTTTTTTACATACATTTCCAGAAGGATCGACAGTAATTCATAATTGCAAACTGAATTAATGCCAAAGTCGCTACTGTGCTCTGCCGCATAAAACTGGAAAATATTGCTGGGCCAGAATTCAATTCACTCCCAGTCAAGCAGTAGCAGGCCAATTTGTTGCGTAAACATTTTACTAACCAGTAATAATCCATTTAGTTGGTGAAGGGTTTCCATCTACAAAATATTTTCTGTCATCCTGATAATCTTATGGGATATTTGCTAAGCCATATTTCCGCTGGTTTTACTAAATTGAACAAGATGTTTATCACAGTATCGGTCAAATTATTCATTGAACCAGCTACAACATATGAAGTTTATGAAATGGCAAGTGTTGATTGGAAAGCATTCAAGTCAATTTAAACACTGGGAATATCCACAGAAACTTATCAAAACTCCCAATGGTAACTTACCTTGATATCAAAATTGCAGTCAAATCTTCTAATCACAACAATGTAATTGTCGGAGGAATTTTCCATTATGGGTGGAGAAATAATTGGCTCACAAGCATTCTTTGGTTTTGAATAGACAAGAAACCCCTACGAGTAAACAAAGAACAAAAATAGGAAAGATAGTTAAATATTCAATCAAAATTCTCATCTTAATTTTCATAGACTGACAATCAGATACAAATATTTTGTCAAAATAAGGGTTCTTCAAGGCATTAATTCTCACTGATGTTTGGAGTGTAAATTATAGAGAGACTGTGCGCAGAGAAATAATTGTATAAATTAAATTGATTTTAATTACTTATAATATTAAGGACATTATTAAGAATAGCTCCTTCTAAAAGTTATTTATACAAAATTGATCACATCTTTGTATGTGTAGCTGATTCTGCTAAAATGGCTCCTGCTTAAAGAAAACAAACCTATTGCCTATGTAAAGGGCCTGTCCCACCAGCATGCAACTCCATGCGATGAGCGCGACCTAACGTGGTCACGGGGCCGGTCCCACTTTGATCGCCGGAGCCATGCGGAATTGTGCAGAGTTCGTACCGACATCGCGCGGGGCTCCGAAAAACTGACCATGTTCAAAAATTCCGCACGGCAACGGCTTGTCAGCTCGCTGTCGCCTCGACGCATTATGCACCGCCTCGACATCGTGCCTCTGTGATCCTATCTGTAGGTGCCTCCATGACCTTCTCTGTGTGTGGCTCAGTGGCCCTCTCTGTGTTGTCCCTCTCCGTCCTGGCGAACTTACCTTTAAGACTTCGTTCCAAGTTCGCCTCACTTTGCGCCGCTCACCCGACCTCCGCACGGCCCCCGCTGCCGGCTTGGTCGCGCTCACCGCATGGAATCGCATTCTGGTGGGACAGGCCCTTAAAGCAACACTCCCACTATTCAGCTCAACAATCTTAGGAATGCCAGGAGTCAGGGACATGTAATTATGTCAGCAGCTACCATAAAGTCCCCTCTCACTCCCATTCAGTATATTAAGTACATTTGACCCTAATGATATTTCTATGTTAAACATAGAACTACATTAATTTTACATAATACTCGAGAAATTATCATCAGCAAGACATAATTATTGAAGTAATAGAGAACATTGTGATTGATTTAAAAGTAATGAAACAGAGGATAGGTGTAGCTTTGATTTGTAGTTCATATTAACAGGACAAAGAATAGATGCAGCTGTGATTCTAATTAAGATTCAAACAGGCACATGAAGAAATATTATTCATCAAATCTAGACCAATTACATTTTAGCTAATATAAATCTTGACATAAATGTCAGTACGGAATATTAAGAGAAAGTAATAAAAATATTAATTTATGTCCTTTCATTTGTATCTAAAGTGATTCTCGTGTAGCTATTATTGAAAACAAGAAAAATGGATAATATTCATAATTGATATCCCACAATCCACATACTCAATTATTGGGATGTAATCCACCATTGAAAAAGTGTGCATTTATCTTCTATTTAAATAGTGAAGCAACATTAAATGGAGAGTATGGGAAGTGGCAAGCAGTTGCTGGTTTTCTTCCGATTTATGTGGGCATCTTCATAAGCAGAATTAATGAAGATGTCAATTATCGGTTATGGTCTTAACCTGGAGTCCTCAGTTATATGAAAAATTAGGACATCTGGTCTATTCAGCTCAGCAGAAAATAAGTGATTACATCACTTCAATTCACGTAAACTGTTGAATGCCCTTCCCAGGAAAATGCCATTTCCAAACTCATTAGATCTCGCTGTTGCATTTTACTATCCCAGACAAGGTCACATCTATCCCAGGGTACCAATTACTGCAGTGCTTGTGCATTCCTTTACGCTCAAAATAGATTCACTTCGAAGTCAATGAGTTTTATGGGAGCAACACAACTAGTTTGCAAAACATTAAAAACTTAACTGAAGAAACTAAGCACAAATTGTTACCAGAATTCAATCGAGTGTAAGTTAGAAGAGTCAAAAGTCAACAGTCTTTAATTGACATATGTGCCAAAAACAGAATAATGTTTTTTTTTCCTTGCAGCAGCATAACACATCTGTAAGCACAGAACTCATAGATAACACAAATCTAAACAAAAATTATTATTTTAAAAAAAGCTATTAATGCAAAGGAAAAAAACACTAAGCTGGAGGGCCAGGTCTGAGGAGCTTTGGTTGATCCATCTCTCTGTAAAACAGAGTGCACAGAAATTCTTCATCTCCCTTGCTTAAAAGCAGCCTTGCCGTTAAGTCCTCAACCTTATTTTCTATGGACTGTACATTGGCCAGTAGGATATTAGGGAGGAAGAGGGCCTTAGTCCCCTGTACTTCAGTCTTCCTTGCAGGCCGCCCTGGTTTGAGATCTTTCCTCAGAATGATTGGCGTAGATGGGAAAAAGTTGGAAAAGAGGTAGGAGCAGGACAAAACCTTCCAAGTAATAGATGGATACAGATGAGGGAGGTTTATGTTGTACAGAAAAACATTGCTGGATTGCTGTTTAGTTAGAATAACACTTAACTATATTATGATGTTGGCATTCTTGCTAATTAATGCCAGTGTTGTAGTAATAATGAATCTCAGATGTGTTCAATTCCTAGTGCTGAAGTCCTTCCTCTTACGTTGGGACTTTAAATTCAGTTAATGATTTAATTGAATCAGTAATTCAAAAAGCTAGCTTCATTAACTATGGTACATCAAATTACTGCTTTACTATAAACCTGCCAAGAAAATCGGAGATCTTTACTTTATATGGCCTATGTGTGACTAAAAACACAGGAATGCAGCCGATTGTTTAAAGTAAACACCGAAAAAGCATTCAGTTGTGTCACAAAAGCTATAGCAAGACACCCTTCCTCTACAAGAGAAAAAAAGAGGTGATTATTAGACAATGGAGAGACAAACATAGATAGATAGTTAATTCAAACATCATTGATTTAAGCAAGAACCAGGCCTTTGAACTACATCACGTTTGGTGCAACTGTGTAAATAAATACTGTTCTATATTAGAATAGCAGCTGTTAAATTACACAACAGGGAAACACTTGAGTCAAGTGGTCTGGAAACCTATACCAACTTACACAGACAATGATTGGTTCCTCAGAATGTATTTCCTGAGTATTCTCAATAAGGAGAGATTGGACAAACAATAGACAATAGGTGCACGAGTAGGCCATTCGGCCCTTCGAGCCAGCACCGCCATTCAATGTGATCATGGCTGATCATCCACAATCAGTACCCCATTCCTGCCTTCTCCCCATATCTCCTGACTCCACTATCTTTAAGAGCCCTATTTAGCTCTCTCTTGAAAGTATCCAGAGAACCAGCCTCCAACGCCCTCCGAGACAGAGAATTCCACAGACTCACAACTCTCTGTGTGAAAAAGTGTATCCTCATCTCCGTTCTAAATGGTTTCGGACTCCTCCAACATCGGGAACATGTTTCCTGCCTCCAGTGTGTCCAAACCCTTAATAATCTTATATGTTTCAATATGATCCCCTCTCATCCTTCTAAATTCCGGAGTATACAAAGCCCAGCCGCTCCATTCTCTCACCATTTGACAGTCCTGCCATCCCGGGAATTAACCTTGTGAACCTACGCTGCACTGCCTCAATAGCAAGAATGTCCTTCCTCAAATTAGGGGACCAAAACTGCACACAATACTCCAGGTGTGGTCTCACTAGAGCCCTGTACAACTGCAGAAGGACCTCTTTGCTTCTATACTCTAACTCCTCTTGTTATGAAGGTCAACATGCCATTCACGTTCTTTACTGCCTGCTGTAAGCAGTTTCTTGTCAACTATCCTATCTGTGTGTCTTACACTTTTGTATACATCGAGACACAGATCAAAAAACATAACTTTTTTTTCTCTCTGCAGCATTGGTGGCTAAGGATGAGCTGGCAGAAGTATTTAAAAATATGAAACACAGGCAGCGTAGATTTTCAGAGCTTTTTCCCTGCATGGTAATGTCAAATACCAGAGGGTATAGTTTTAAGGCAGAAATTGTGAAGATGGACAAGGCACGATTTTACACAGATAGTATGGGCTGCTAGGGGAAGTGGTGGAAGCAAATGCGATAACAATGCCAATTAGGCATTTAGATGAAAATAAGAACGAACATAAAATAGAGGGATATAGACCATGTGCAGGCAGATGTTCAGTTTAAATTGGCATGATGGCCAGCACATGCATCATGTGCTATGGGGTCCTGTTGCTGTATTGTACTGTTTTATATGTACTCAATATCTGGACAGGATGAATGTGAAATGACCATGAAGCATTCTGGTTGCTTAGCCAAATGTCAGGAAACAATGGGCAATGTGTAGGTATGTTACAAAACTTACCTTTAGCGGAGCTGCAGTTCTGCCACTGCCCGTGTGCGCGACTTTGGCGCCTTTGAGAGGGGGGCGGCTTTAAAATGTCGTTTACTCCAGACCATTCAAATTGATTAATCTCAGGGGATTTAGTTGCTGAAGAGAAATCGCTCTGACATTTGTTTTATGGAGGTATTTTTAAACTACGCTGAATAATTTAATTGCTAGAGTCAATTAAAAATCATCTTCTAAAGCCGTGAACGCCGACAACGGGACGGATCTTACGTAAGGGACAAAAGAAGGTACACAGTTTATTTTTACAAAGAAACGTGCTTCTTATAATAACTTTAATCAAAATTTCATGTTGCGAAAAGGTGACTTCAAAAATATACGAACCGGCAGTATTTTTCCTGCCGACAGGGGGTTAAATTCACCGCAAACCGCAACGTTCCAAACGATTGCGTTCCACAAAAATCCACTCGCAAGTTGATTTAAATGGCCATTAATTTACGGGAATTAAACACTAAATTCCTTCAATTTAGCCTATAAATTCACGAGAATGAGATTTAAAAGTCATGTTATATTGTGAATTCTTGTGTGAATGTTATTTGGACACTTAGGCTTTTTTTAAATGTTAACCTTTTCTTAAGAAATGGATAGATGTTTAGATCTAGTAATTGAATTTTGTAATTAGCTACAATTAGGTAAATAACTAATTATATACTTTAATTTCATGTCATCCAAGTAAGATTGTTTCATATTTGTTTCAGAATGCTTCAATCTATAATAACTGAAAATTTCATTCAGTTCTCATAATTTTTAAGAAAGTTATGGGCTTTTGACTGTCCTTGATCACAGCTTTTGAGTTAAGTCAATGGAAAAGCAATAGGGAACAAGATGCTAATTTCTGAGTATGAAAATGGCCATAACTTTTTTAATACTGAAGATATAAAAGTGAATTAGGTGTCAAATTAAACTTCTTTTTATGCTTTATCTAATGGGATAAATTGCAGACGATTTTTTAAATCTCAGAATTTTGTAACATTGCTACCATGTGATGACAGATGAGATAAAGATGAGATAAAAATCCACTCAGAAACAGGCCTTTCACCCCATCAGTTCAATGCAGAGCATCAAATACCTATCTATATTAATCCCATTTATCTACATTCGGTCCATAGCCTACTTCATCTTGGTGATTCAAATGATTCCCAAACACTTCGTAAATTTTCAAATGTCTCCATCACCTTCTCCGCACTACGATCTAAATTTCAACCGCCCTCTGAATGAAAACAAAAAGTTCCTCAACCCCTTTAAATTTCTTGCTCAGCTTTAACGTCCTCTGATCTAAGACACGAGGATAAGTTTCTTATCAACTATCTTATCTGTGCTTCTTACACTTTTGTATACATCGAGACACAGATCAAAACTCCAAAACTATAACGAGATTAGAATGAGTGCGATCAATGTAACAGGAGTTTAGTTTAGCTTATTGTCACGTGCGCCGAGGTATAGTGAAAAGCTTTTATGTGCTAACCAGTCAATGGAGAGACAATACATGACTACAATCGAGCCATCCACAGTGTACAGATACTGGATAAAGAGAATATCGTGAACAACGTTTAGTGCAAGATAAAATCCAGTAATGTCCGATCAAAGATAGTCTGAGGGTCTCCAATGAGGTAGATAGTAGCTCAGGCCTGCTCTCTGGAGGGCAGCCATCAATAGAAAGACACAGTAGTTGAGCAAGCTTGACATTAGAACCACTGGACATTTGAGAGTTAAAGATTGTATAATTCTGAGGCAAAGGTAATTCTTTTGCAGACAATGGCACATCTTGGATTGCTACCTGGCCACCTATGTCACCAAAAATAATTATAGTCACACTTGAAGGGAAAGCAATCACCTATCATGTGTCAACATTGTATTGACAAAGGTTAAAAATGTTTTTTGATTTCCTGAAGAATTTTTCCACCATTTGATCCACCCTTTGCCTATGCTTGTACTGAATAAAAGCTCGTCACATGTACAGCTACATCTCTGAATGGCTCTTCAAGACTGAATGGCTATTTAAGAAGGCGTTAGATGTGGCACTTGTGGCTAAATGGATCAGGGGGTATGGAGAGATGGACGGTACGGGATACTGAGATGATCAGCCATGATCACATTGAATGGCGGTGCAGGCTCGAAACGTCGAATGGCCTACTCCTGCACCTATTTTTCTATGTTTCTATGTTTCAACCATATTACTACTGCCAATGCAAAAACAAAGCTACGTCCCACAAATAACAAGAGCACTTAAGGAAACAAGCAACCCAAATTCAACCATCAAATTCTTACCATCATTAAGTGGTGTGCACAAATTAAATGCAAAAAAGATTTTCCAATAGCTAATTTTCCAGTGCTACTAAATAAGGGCATAAAAACTTCTTGCAAAACATTGTTAAAATGCCCTTATTTATTTAAAAAAAACTAAACAAATGCTTAATCACAAAGTGAAGGGTCAGAAGGGTCCCAAACCAAAACGTCATCTGTCCATTCCTTCCACAGATGCTACCTGACCCACCAAGTTACTCCAGAAATTTGTGTTTTGTTCAATATTCCAGCATCTGCAGTTCATTTCTTTAAAAACATAGAATTTAGCAGTGCGTGAACTTACTTGGAAAGAGACCTCCATTTATATAATTATTTTGCTTAAAAGATAAATGAGTATGATGCATCTTGCTGGGAAAGACAAAATATTTGATAGGGCAATATTCCTGCTACATCACACTCAAAAGAAAACCATCAAATAAAATCAACTGTTAAAGAAGGCAGTAACAAGCCTTTGGACTTTGGGAGGGTTGACAAGGCAGCAGCTGTTGAAAATTATGAAGTTTGCAGTGGGGTACAAGGTGAAAAATGTAAGTTTGAATGAAATAATAGCCATTTGAAAAAGTATATGATTTTTGCCATCTGTACATGCAAGGAAGAAACTTAAGATTTAGAATTATTCCAATTCTGAGCAATAAGAAATAAGATGTGTGATGGAACTGCTTTTTAAAGTTCTAGATTATGGGCTAAAACAACAACAAAAAACCCCACAATATATCTGACAAAATATCTACCTGTTCAACTTTACTTCTTGACCATATTTCTTCAAATAAATGCAAACATTTTTCCCTCATTTTTTTCTGTCGTGAATGATTAAACTACTAATAAATATTTCAAGCAAGTTAACACTGTAAGGAGTTTGGAGCATCAGAGGTCGATGGGCGGCCTGAGAAATATACCAAATTATGAGACAAGGAACGGGTTGCCAGTCAACAGACCTACATCAAATACCTACTTCATGTAGCAGAGATTAGGGTCCATGCTATTTAGATGCAATAGTTGGCCTGAAAATGCAGTGGACTACAAGGTGCATAAAATAGTAAGATTAAATGAGAACTTACCAGTTTGAAGTTTGATCTTTATTTTATGAGGAGTTATGGTGAGCGATTACGTGAAGAAGCCCCGCCAGAGCGCCTGCGTGTCAATCTTCAAAGCAGCGGCGTGAAATCACAGTAACTACAATCGAAGTGATATAGTAAGACCCAGAAGACTAGAACTACCAGATGATCTTTGCGATTATGAGGGCCGGGAGCGGAGTGCACGTAATCGCTCACCGTAACTCCTCATAAAATAAAGAACAAACTTCAAACCGATAAGTTCTCGTTTAATCTTACTATTTTACTTCGGAGTCACGTGAGTGATTCCGTGAAGATTTCAAAGCTCAGTGATTTCATGCCGTAGATACTATTCGATACGACACACTGCTTCGGTTGACACAGGATCAACATATAATGTATTGAACATTGTTTAAATTATACAATGAACGTCTTAACCTGTTTCGGCCATCTATAAATAGTTTGTACTGACACCTTTGTATGATTTTTTTGTGGCTGATGAGCATCGCTGTTTCAGAGCCTCTGAGACTCTTGATGACCTTGATATATTGACTCGAGTTTATAACTACACATAGTCTTAGGTCAATGGGGTATACTTTAAGCTTATTTTGGTTCCAGCCATCCCTGGCCTGCTTTGTTTGATTAGATCATATACATAAAATGTAATATTATCTATAGAAGAATGCATGCTGTCCAGTCGTAACATTTGCAATATCTGGACCCATTGCACTGACACTAGCACCATGAACATGACCACTTTGAGCGTTAACCTCTGGAAAAGCAGAGATGTAATTGGAGCCCATTGCCGAAGCAGTGTGAGAACTATGCTCACATCCCAGATTCCCATATATTTAGGTCTGGGACAGTTTTTGTTAAAATACCTCTCATGAATCGGGCCACCAATAGATGAGATCCGACAGAGTGTTGTCCGGACCCTTGCCCTAAATAGGAGGACAAAGCACTTCGAGCACTATTAATGGCACTATAGCGTAACTGCTCGTCAAAATGCAATGTAGCAAGGAGCTCCAATACATCCGGTATGCCTGCAGTATGATAAGATATATTTGACCGTAAATAAAACATCTCCCATTTCTTAATATGAGATACATATCGTTTTTTAGTACTATCTCTCCAGGCCACCATAATCACATTCACGGTCCTACTCGATAGTCCGTGTCCCTGGAACAGTCTGGTCAGAAGATACAAATCAACAGATTAATACGATCATGTAAAGGGTGACTCTCTCCTGTCCCAGGGTGAACCAACAAGTTGCTGCTTTTGGGCATAGTCATGAATGGCTGTGTCATCAGTCTCAGAACCAATGGGAACCATAGCCGTGTGGACCAGTTAGGAACTACCAAACGCCTAAAGTGTAGTTGTGCTGTATTTTGGTGAGACATTGACTGATGAGGCAGAATGAGGGGAAAAGCGTAAGAACGTACGTCCCCAATGTAGCGAGAATGCATCCACCGCTACTGTCCAGGATCCGGTTCCCATGAGACGTATTTAGGTAACTGGTGATTTAACCTGGATGCAACAGATCTATGTCTGGCAATCCATACCGGCTGACAATCATTTTGAAAACATTTGGATCCAGCATCCATTCTGTGTGTCATTGAATTTACGTGACCTGTTTGCCATTTTCACGTTATCTCTACCTGGTAGGTAGATACCCGAGACCCAGATGTTTCTCGTAATGCACCAGTGCCAGATGAGGTTAGCCAGATTGTCACATAATAATTACCTAATTCCACCCATGTGATTGATATGCAACAGCTGTGGTATTGTCAATCTGAAGCTGCAGATGCAAATCATGCATTGTTGAGCAGAATGCTTTTAGGCCATAGAATGCACTCAGCAATTCTATGTAGTTTATCCCATGCCTCTGCAGGATTAATGCCTCTTCCACATTCCATCAGCTGCCACAGCTTGACTCGGTATCAGTGGCTCCCCATCCCGAAGCACTCACATCAGTTAGTAAACTGAAAGTCGTTGAGTCAGAATGTCTCTAGTACATCGTGAGACATTAGTTATCCATCATTGCAACTTGGCGATAGCTTCGGCTGACAACTGCATTGGTCTATTGAAATGACCTGCATGTTCTTTTAGTGCTTGTTGTTTAGCTCGTTGCACATTCTGATAGTGCAGAGGTCTGAATTATACTGCAGGGAATACCTGCCACTAATTTACCAATAACACTGGTTACTCATCGGATGGAGGGTTGTTGTTCATCAACCAGATTCCTACAGGCCTTCATAATTTACAGTTTTGGCCGTAGGCAAGGTAACTGACAAGTTAGTTAAATCAATGATGCACGCAAAATAGCCAATCATTCTAGATGGTACAAATTTGGATATAATTAGAGGGGTAAGGAACCTAACCTCTCAAACAGGTGCTTGGTAACTGAACCCAATTCCTCAGCTGCTTCCTGAGTTTTACCTATGATTTAATAGATATGTGAAGAGAAAGAGAGTAGTTAAAACAAATGTAGGTACCTTGCAGTCAGAAACAGGTGAATTGATCATGGGGAACAAGGGAATGGCAGACCAATTGAATAACTACTGTGGTTCTGTCTTCACTAAGGAAGACATAAATAATCTGCCAGAAATAGCAGGGGACCGGGGGTCAAATAAAATGGAGGAACTGAGTGAAATCCAGGTTAGCCGCGAAGTGGTGTTGGGTAAATTGAATGGATTAAAGGCCGATATATCCCCAGGGCCAGATAGGCTGCATCCCAGAGTACTCAAGGAAGTAGCCACAGAAATAGTGGATGCATTAGTGATAATTTTTCAAAACTCCTTAGATTCTGGAGTAGTTCCTGAGGATTGGAGGGTAGCTAAGTTAACCCCACTTTTTTTAAAAGGAGGGAGAGAGAAAACAGGGAATTACAGACCAGTTAGTCTAACATCGGTAGTGGGGAAACTGCTAGAGTCAGTTATTAAAGATGGGATAGCAGCACATTTGGAATGTGGTGAAATCATTGGACAAAGTCAGCAAGGATTTACGAAAGGTAAATCATGTCTGACGAATCTTATAGAATTTTTCGAGGATGTAACTAGTAGAGTGTACAAGGGAGAACCAGTGGATGTGTTATATCTAGACTCTCAGAAAGCTTTCGACAAGGTCCCCACATAAGAGATTAGTATACAAACTTAAAGCACACGGTATTGGGGTTTCAGTATTGATGTGGATAGAGAACTGGCTGGCAGACAGGAAGCAAAGGGCAGGAGTAAACGGGTCCTTTTCAGAATGGCAGGCACTGACTAGTGGGGTACCACAAGGCTCAGTGCTGGGACCCCAGCTATTTACAATATATATTAATGATTTGGACGAGGGAATTGAATGCAACATCTCTAAGTTTGCGGATGACACTAAGCTGGGGGGTAGTGTTAGGTGTGACGAGGATGCTAGGAGGCTGCAAGGTGACTTGGATAGGCTGGGTGAGTGGGCAAATGCAGTATAATGTGGATAAATGTGAGGTTATCCACTTTGGTGGCAAAAACAGGAGGGTAGACTAATATCTGAATGGTGGCAGATTAGGAAAAGGGGAGATGCAACGGGACCTGGGTGTCATGGTACACCGGACATTGAAAGTAGGCATGCAGGTGCAGCAGACAGTGAAGAAAGCAAATGGTATGTTAGCATTCATAGCGAAAGGATTTGAGTATAGGAGCAGGGAGGTTCTACTGCAGTTGTACAGGGTTTTGGTGAGACCACACTTGGAGTATTGCATACAGTTTTGGTCCCCAAATCTGAGGAAAGACATTCTTGCCATAGAGGGGGTACAGAGAAGGTTCACCAGACTGATTCCTGGGATGTCAGGACTTTCATATGAGGACTCAGCTAGTACTCGCTACAATTTAGAAGATTGAGGGGGGATCTTATAGAAACTTACAAAATTCTTAAGGGGTTGGACAGGCTAGATGCAGGAAGATTGTTCCTGATGTTGGGGAGGTCCAGAACAAGGGGTCACAGTCTAAGGATAAGGGGGAATTCCTTTAGGACTGAGATGAGGAAAACATTTTTCACACAGAGAGTGGTGAGTCTCTGGAATTCTCTGCCACAGGAGGTAGTTGAGGCCAGTTCGTTGGCTATATTTAAGAGGGAGTTAGATGTGGCCCTTGTGGCTAAAGGGATCAGGGGATATGGAGAGAAGTGACACCAAACTTCAGGGTCAAATTCATAATGCCGTGGCTCTCCAGGCTCATGCTCACGGGAGGTATCATACAGCCCTTAAAAAGGCGCTGCTGTTATGGGTCCCCATGCAGACTCGTAGGCATATTATCCTTCATACGTGTACAGCCCTTTTGCTATACGGACATCTGCTAGAAGTTGCTGCTGAAAGCTGCTGGGGACCCTGGGGTATAAAACCTCGGCTGGAACACCTCCTGGTTGATCATTTTATCCATGAGGTATTCCGCGTTGTCCAGACGTCCCCAATCTTTATTTTTGGAAGGGGAAAAGTCTTTCTGGCCTCACTCATCAGAGTTGACAGGCCTGGACAATTTACTCTTGGTCTGCCTCCCGACAGGAGTGGCCACAGTGATCTAAAGCGTCGGAGTTGCTGCCGCTGGCTGAACTGCCGGCGTCTCTGAAGTCGGCGTCTCAAAGCCGCCGTACACCCGCTGACTGCAGCCCCGCGGGTAGGTTTTACTTTATAGGCGACACACTCGCCTTATTTTCTCTGTTAATATTTTTTCCCTTTGGAAGTGTCCCTGCTGGCTCCTGTAACCAGCCTTACGGGGCCTAGTAAACCGCAGAACGTTTAAAACACTTACCTGCGGGTGTTTTACTTACAGCCTGTTGGTGCGCCAAACGCGTCTGACGTAATGACGCGCAGGCACTCTGGCGGGGCTTCTTCACGGAATCACTCACGTGAGTCCGAAGTAAAATTACATTTAATCAATCAATCCTTAGTGTTTTTAGGAACAGAGTCACACCGATAATATTCAAGAAATGACAAAAGTACTGGAGTAACAGAGGGTCAGGCAACATCTCTGCTGAACATGGATAGGTGATCTTTCGGGTCTGGACCCTTTTTCAGACTGATTGTTGGTGGTGAAGAAAGAAAGCTGGAAGAGAGGAAGGGCTGGACAGAGCATGACAGGTAATAGGTGAACACAGGCGAGGGGGCCTTTTAATAGGCAGATGGTTAGACAATGGCCAGATGGAAAAAAGATGTGAGACAAAAGGGTTGCAAAATGTGATGCCAGAGGATAAAATGTAAGTGGAAGGGGAGGAGGAGGGGAATAGGTGTGTCCAGATGGGACATGGGCGGGGGTGGAAAGAAGAGGAGGAGTTTATTCCTCCAGTTTGCATGTGGCATTAAGGGCCTGTCCCACATTCACGAGGTAATTCACAAATTCTCCAGAGTTTTCCCCTTGATTCAAACTCGCAGAATGTTCATAACGAGTCCGTAGAAGGTCGTAGGAGTTTGTAGATATATCGTAGCGTCCCATTATGCCAGTTGTAGGTACTCGTGGCATCCGGTAAGTAGGGATGTTTTTTTCCAACCCGATAAAAAATGGCCACGAGTAAAAAAATGGTCGGGATGAAAGAAATTGCAACTTTTTACTCCTGAGGGCATCGAAATAGTCGTGGGAATTCGTAGACATACTCGTAGGAGTTCGTGAACATAGTCGTGGTTGGTCGTAGATTACCACGATCTTGATTTTTTTTAGTTCCTTTAAACTCGGCAGAGGTTTTGAATCAAGTCGTGAAAGTGAGACAAGCCCTTTACTCCGGCAATGGAAGTGGCCCAGGAGGTCAAGAAGTTAATAATTCCGTTAACGATCTTGAGTAAAGAATGGTCACTAAATAAATTCTTCTGAAGCAGGAATTTCAGCTCCTGCAGCAAATCATTGATGGACATTTGACTTAAAGGCCTCAGGGCAGTCAAAGAACAAAATGGACTTCAACTAAATTATGTTTACTGTCAAACCTATAAAACCAACGTCATAATTCTCTGCATCCCAGGTGATAAAAACAGTAACATCCAAAAATATCAAAATCTAAGTTACATACGAGTAAAATATGACTGGTCCAATAGTGATTATATTATTAATTTCCATTGTCGATCTGTTTTCCAACCCCGCCAATAAACAATGTTTCTTCTGTATGTTGCATGATCTTACTGGATTGTATGCAAAATAAAGAATTTCATTGTACCTAGGTACATGTGATAATAAAGTATAATTGAATCATAAAGTATCATTGAATCATTGCAGTACCATCTGCTGTTAAAACAAGAGAAATACACCTTGTTCAGTAAAAGCACTTCTCAGCAAATCCTGCAGAGGGCCACCAGTCCATACCTAAGTCAATTATATGCAAACTCAATTTACAAATACATCAAATCACAAGCAACATAGTTTAGCTGTACTGCAGCAAACATAAAAGCTCCAGTCTACCAAACAAGACTGATCTAATTTCCAGTTGGGACTGTTGGTTTGTTTTAAATTGTTTAAAGTAGAAAATGCTTTAAATATTCAGATCAGGAGAAAAATAAAATAATGACTTATTTGTCATGTCAAAGCCCCTAACAAAAAACAGGAAAAATGTCTCTAAGCATTAGAAGAGAACAGAACAAATGTTCTATGAACGTTTAGAATGCATGCAAAGTTAATTGACAAAATTAATGATGGGCCAAGGCAAAGAGAGCTGGAATTGAAACAAAATAAAATGGATTGGTGTACAGATATGGTAACTAGATATATTCTTTATTTGCATTATTGAACTAAATTGTTGAGTCTGCAATGTGCCTAATCTAGTAATAAAATGGCGACCTTGTAGAGGTTAAAGTATGGATGGGAAGGAGAATCTAAAAACTCAGGTACTCTGTAAAGTAAATGCTCAATTATATTTCATAAGTTCATAAGTTATAGCAGAATTGGGCCATTCAATCATGGCTGATCTATCTCATTCTTTTTCTCCTACATTCTCCCCATAACCCCTGACACTAATTAAGTATTTGGTTTTTCAAAATGGATGCAAGACCACTTCCTGAACAGACATAATAAATTTATAATTAGAAAATGCAGATGCTGGAAATCTGGCTTAAAACCAGAATGTTGTAAATATTCAGTCAACCTTTCATGTCAAAGTCCCTTTGTCAGAACTGGATTAAAGAGAGAATGTTGAGTTTAATTTGCAGAAAGAGTGGGGAGGGGTGGAGATAGATAGGGCAAAAGAATGTTCATGGAAAGGTGAGGCTGGGGTACCATGGGAATAAGATGTAAAGAATCTTTGGGATAATGGGGGCTGTTGGAAGGAGGGGATGGAGGGGGAAGAGAAAGGGAGCAAGCGTAAGAGTGATCACAAGAAACATAAAAACTATGAAATGAAGACTGTTGGGGAATGAGAGCACAAACAAAACGTACAAGTTCAGAAACGCTGAGCTATACGACACAGCCAGCATCTGAGGTAAAGTCCTGCATTGCTTTCTTGAATGAAGACCTACCAGATCTCCACAACTAGCACTCATCGGATTGGCAGAATTTATCAACTTCTCTTCCGATTCCTCACAGTTTCTGCAAATCAAAAGTGTAGTCATGGGCACTCCCATGGGCTTCAGCTATGCCCATCTTTCGGTTGCCTATGTGGAACAGGCCATTTCCAGTAAACATACTCTTTTTCTGCCTCATCAACCACTGCAACTTCATAGGGAACTCATTAACTTTATCACCTTTTCCAACAACTTCCATCCTGCCCTCAAATTCACTTGGGCCATTTTTAACACTTCTCTTCCTTTACTGAATCTCTGCCTCGCCACCTCAGAATACAGCATGCCACTAACGTCTTTTACAAACCCATCAACTCCCACAACTCCCGCTTCTTCCTTATTTCAACTTGCCTTTCCTACCCACATCACCTCCTGGTTCCACCTGCCCATTAAACCCTGCCACCCCCCTCCTAGTCGCCCACCAACTACTGTCACCATCCCAACCCTCCCTTAATGCGGCAGCCTTTAAGACATTTGGGGTCATCCCTGCAGTCTGAATGCAGACGCACTACAATGCAGTCACCCAAATTGCATTTGGCTTCTCCAACATATGGAGACCACATTGTGTACACCAGATGTAGTAAACTAGATTAGAAGTATCTAAGAACATAGAACACTGGGACAGGCTCCTCAGCCCACAATGTCTGTGCCGAACATAATGCGCAGTTAAACTAATCTCTTCCATCTGCACATGATCCATAATCCTCCCTTTCTGGCATATATCTGTGCCTATCTAAAATCCTCTTAAATGCCACTACCTGCACCCACCACCCCAGCAGCGCAATCCAATCACTCACAACCCTCCATTAAACACTTCTCTGGCAGATCGCCTTTAAATTTTGCCTCTGTCTTCTTAAAGAAGTGTCCTCTAATATTTGGTATTTCCAACTTGGGAAAAGGTTCTGTCCACTCAATCTACTCCTCTGAATGTTATATACTTCTATCAGGTCTTCCCTACACCTCCAACACTCAGAGAAAAAGTTTGTCCAACCTCTTATAGCTAATAGCCTTTAATCCAGGCAGCATTCTAATAAATGTCCTCTGTACCCTCTCCAATGCCTTTGCGTCCTTCCTGTAATGAGGCAAACAGAACTGCACACGGTATTGCCAGAGTTTATGACTTGGCAGCAGTAAAAAGGAACATTATAAATTAGAATTTATTCTGAACGGCCAACAATTTCCTGAAATCCCTGTCACTAATCCCCAAATCAATTATGATGTTTTACCTTTAAGCCATCTTTAGGAAGACGGTATCCAAATCTTGAAGGGAGATCATCAAAATTCTGTGTTCGATTATCAATAGAATACTGCAAAAACATGAATCCGAAAAAATTAGAACTCCTGGTAGTCAAGCAGCAATTGCATCTATATTTATCATTTAGGGACACATTAATAAAATGATTAGCACTGTAGGTTATCCCTGCAACAATGCAAAATAAAACGTGAATAATGACATTTGTAACCTCCATAAATCACAAAATATTTACAGTCAAAGAACCATTTTCTTCAAATATGGCCACTGTTGCATTGAAGGAAATCAAGACATCAATTTTCACCCCATAAACCCTCCTTTCCTATCAGGTTCTACCATTTGCAGCTCCTTGTTTTCTCCACTTTTCATCTTCAGTCATTGTAACTATCTCCACCCTACTGTTCATCACCTGATTCAACTACCAGGGGCCTAACAACCGCCTGTTCAGGAATTCTAAACATAAAGTCTGTGGAATTCTCTGCCTCAGAGGGCAGTGGAGGCAGGTTCTCTGGATGCTTTCAAGAGAGAGCTAGATAGGGCTCTTTAAAATAGTGGAGTCAGAGAAAATGGGGAGAAGGTAGGAACGGGGTACCGATTGGGGATGATCAGCCATGATCACATTTAATGGCGGTGCTGGCTCGAAGGGCCAAATGGTCTACTCCTGCACCTATTGTCTATAAAAATATTTTAACACAAACATTAGTTTCTGAAATCAATGCAAAAATTATCATAATTATTACTGCAATTTGTTTTGTATTTTGATTTTTAAAAGTCATACTTACTGCTATAATGTCACCTTCCACAGGCCACAGGTGAAGTAAAGCAACAAAATACACCATGAAGCTTACATGGATCTGCGAGGCAGATAAAATCAATAACCCCAAAGGCAAAATCATCTTCAGAGATGGTTGCAGCACCTGTTCAAGAGAATTAGATATTAAATATTATATTTTAACATAATTCATACAGTTCATTAATACAGAGTAGATTAGAACATATTTACGCACAGTGGAATGAACAGGCAAGGTGATGTGCCTCAGGTTTACACTGTGGAAGCCCAATTGCAATGAAGAGGGAAATAGAGATTGTCATTAAGCCTTACAACAACATGGTGCTGCAAGACTAAAAGCAGCAAAGCACCCGTCAAGTGAAAAATCATATACTTAAAAACATAAAGCCGAATTACATCATATCCAAATAAGATTGATAGCCAGATTTCCAAAAGCAGCAACATGTTCATCCTTTAAATGTTCGTGCATCAAAACCTTGCTAGTTTCAAGAATAATTTGAATTATGCCCCTATATTTCTTTGTGTTGCCCTGAAACAAAACCAAATGATTGAACAGGGGTTTGCAGGGGGTGGTGGGTTGGAACAGGTGTGTGAACAGAATAAAAAATTAACATGACTGCAAGTACCAACAGTGTCTTTCTTTAATCTTGAAATGCCGTTTAGTAATCTCAAATATGTATTTTAGGTTTCTGTTGATTTAACCTGCACTGAGCAGAATGAATAGAAAGTACTGGAATAAGGCATTAATAACACTGACTGCTAGTTGACAGCTTCCCGCCACCCCCACCGCCCCAATCCACATTAAGACCTGAAGATTTAACAGCACAATTTTAGACTGGTTGCACTCGCATTAAAGAACTGCAGATTTCTCAAAAGCAGCAACATGTGTAGGATGGAACTACAGATGCTGGTTTACACCGAAGATTGGCACAATATGCTGGAGTAACTCAGCAGAACATGCAGCATCTCTGGAAAGAAGGAATAGGTGGCATTTCGGGTCGAGACCTTGAGACCCGAAATGTCACCTATTCCTTCTACCCAGTGCCTGCTCCACTGAGTTACTCTAGCATTTTATGTCTATCTCCAACTTTAGCAACATCTTCATTCAACTAAGTAAAACATAATAACCTCAAAGGTGACGGTTCACTGTGTTGCTGTTGATGAAATGGCTATTGGGCGGCATATCTTGAACGCCTCCAAATTAACTGGGTTTAATTATATTTCAAAATAAACTAGGCCAGCAAGTTTACGAAATAGGCTCAGTTGTTTAGCATACATCTTTTAGAAAGAAGAAATGTAATAAATTAACAAATGGGCTACTCTACTTCTGGGATAGATTATTTTCTTTCAAACCATTGTTGCCTCACCCTCAACTCCAAACAGGTCTAGAGGATTTCTTGATATCATGTCAAACACTGGAGACGAGTACAGATGCTGAAGCGTGGAACAAAATGTGAGCTGCTCAACAAACTCAACAGATAAGCAAGATATGTGGATGCAAAGCGATGGTTGACATTTTCGGTCAAGACCCTGCATCAGGACTATGAGTGTCGATGGAAGGCAGCCAATATATAGAAGTGAAAGAGAAAGGTGGAAGAGACAGAATGCTAAATGATAGGAGGACAAAGGGCAAGGTGGATTATTTTGCTCTTATTAAATTCTGGTCGACATGACCTGGCAAATCAATGCCTGGGATGTCAGGACTTTCATATGAGGAAAGATTGGATAGACGCGGCTTGTACTCGCCGGAATTTAGAAGATTGAGGGGGGATCTTATAGAAACTTACAAAATTCTTAAGGGGTTGGACAAGCTAGATGCTGGAAGATTGTTCCCGATGTTGGGGGAGTCCAGAACAAGGGGTCACAGTCTAAGGATAAGGGGGAATTCCTTTAGGACCGAAATGAGGAAAACATTCTTTACACAGAGAGTGGTGAGTCTCTGGAATTCTCTGCCACAGAAGGTAGTTGAGGCCAGTTCATTGGCTATATTTAAGAGGACGTTAGATGTGGCACTTGTGGCTAAAGGGATCAGGGGGTATGGAGAGAAGGCAGGTACGGGATACTGAGTTGGATGATCAGCCATGATCACATTGAATGGCGGTGCAGGCTCGAAGGGCCGAATGGCCTACTCCTGCACCTATTTTCTATGTTTCTATGTTTGTCTGTGTGCAATCTTTACAAGACCACATACTATTATGTGGGCTTCTTGGTCATTTCAAAGCTTTGAATGCAATAAATAATTTATTTGTCTTGAAGATGCAAAAGACTCACCAGACTGACTGCTGAAATTAGATTGCTCTAGTAGAAAATATGAGGCTCTCTGACATTCTGGAGTTGGAATTCAAATTAGGAATAGATCACATTGAAATAAAATGATTCCCAGAGATGCTGGATAAACAGAGTATAAGGAGGGGATGAATACTGGGAATGTTGGCATGGGAGAGGATACCATCTTTTCCTTGCTTATCCTGCCAACTAAGCTGGAGGATTTAGTGGAAACAACACTGACAATATTTCTCTAATGCCCACTGAAGGTAACCCAGGTCTCAGAAACATACAGACTGACAGGGCACACTGCTATATCGTAAACAACAAGTTTTTTTATGAGGTCTACGGTCTTGATTGAAATTAAAAGTTGCCATTGACTTAAAGCTTGATCTCTAATCAGTTGCAAACCCATGCACTAGCTGTGTACGCAGAACTCAGGAGACCTTGCATCTTAAGTGTAGTAACTGTAACTTGAACAGTTTTCCTTAGTTCTGAAGTTAAGATTTATTCTCACGGAGATTTGTTGAAGACGTGCAATGCCAACATCACTCGGGCTAAGGCAGCCTGGTTAAATGGAACCAAACCACAGAACAATCCATTTGCTTCAAGCGTAGCACGCCATGGATGCAGCATGCGTAATCCACAATCGTATTAAAGTTATTTAGCCAGTAACACCAACAGTTTTTCTCAAGATTGCAAACTCTACGAGCAAGAAAGGGAATATCACCACCTGCAAGTTCACATCCAAAATGCACATCACCCCCTCATAATAATGCATTCCCTCATAATAGTGGGTTTTAATCCTGGAATTCCCTAGTGTATTATAGAAATACGTTTAGAAGGACTGCAGATATTCAAGGATGGTGGTTCATCACCATCTTCTCAATGGATATTAGGGATGGGCAATAAATGTGAGCCTTCCCAACTCACATACTGAAAAATTAATAAAAGTAAATTGATTGAACTCTAATTAATATTTTGAATAATTCATTGTTTACATGACACCAGAACGGCCAAACGGACAAAGAGCAGACAAAGTCCTCTAGTCAGTCAATCATGACCCCAAACAAGATGTTGCTGTTTCTTTGACAGGCCTATGTCAAAAGATTAATTATGCATGATATCTTTGACCAGTTCTGTAGTAAGATTCAATTTAGTAATTTGTAATTTACAGTAGGGAAATCTTATTATAATTAAAATTCAATTATACTGAAAAAGGAACTTGACATTCTTGCCTCCAAGTTGGAACGACTTTCCATGTTGCCGTGTCAGAATTTCAGTCCTTTGGATGAGACATTAAAGTGAGGCCCTATATACCCCACATTATAGTATCATTATAGTTATATTATAGTTATAGTATCGTTATAGTATCATGGGAACTCTTCTGAAGAGTAGAGGTCATATTCTCAGTGTCTTAGCCAAGATTTTATCCCTCTCCAATATTGCAAATTGTTTGCTTATTATATCACATTGCTATTTGCAGTAGTTGGGTAGCATGCCATATATCCTGCAATATAAAGAACCCTGTATTTCAACACGACCTTTTATAAAGTGCATTGGATTACCCAGAGGGGAAATACATTGTAGATATTAAAGGGTGTGGGAAAGAACTATAGATGTTGGTTTAAATTGAAGGTAAACACAAAATTCTGGAGTAACTCAGCGGGACAGGCAGCATCTCTGGAGGGTGACATTTCTGGTCGAGACCATTCTTCAGACTGAAGTCTTTGCTATGCAGATCTCATTATGCTTGAATACTTGTGTGTATTAAGAGGTTCATTCCTAATCCCTTGTATTTATTTTTGTTAGCATATAATTTTACATAATTACTAAATTAGTCTAAGCAACAGTTTGATTGCCAAATAAATATAGAAAGGAAATACATTTGCCCCAGCTTCTCCCTGTATAAAATATCCACCTTAATTTTTTTCAAGGCCTGCTGCCAAGATAGTTCAATCTGTAAACAGGAAGAGGTTAAACTTCAGAATCAGATACGTTTCCTACAATGTCCCAAAACAACTCAACAAACAATTGCTAATTTAGCACATTGCAGCTTTCCAGACTCCCCATCAAGTTCAAAAAGTTCAGGTAACAACATGGTCAGTGTTTGTCACTAACTCTTTTTCTGGTCATTTTGGACAATTACTCTGTTTCGTGTTGAAACTTCAAGAGTGACCTTTTGTTTTACACACTGTCCTGTTACCCGCCCTCTTACCTAAAACAAGAACACTTCTGTAATTCACCCACCTTTTACCCTCTTATGGAACCTCCCTTCAGTGCTCTCGTACCTCTTTTCTTTTTGTACATCTTAAAAACGTCACCACTTTTTCCAGTTCTGATAAAAGGATTACGACCAGGAAAATGTAGTCGGATCACGTTGAGGCAGCAGTGCTGATATCAGCACATTCTTGACTTACATGCCTAATATATTATGGCCTTCTACGTGCTCGCTGCAGCAACCAATTTTAATTAGGGCTCATGAAATAAAAATTAAAAATGCTAGACACATCCAGCAGATCAGAGGGAAAGTAAAACAGTTAACATTTCTGGTCAAAGATTCTGCCAGAAAACAACTATTTCACAGATGCTGCAGGCCCTTCTGAGTATTTCTAGCATGTTGTATTTCAGACTTTCAGCATTTTTATTTATTTATATATTTTAAATTTATATTTCCATTTGAACACAGACCTATCAACCTCAATAAAAAAAAAAGATTCTTCCTTTACTTTAATTAATATTGTTAGAAATACAGAGAGTATTTATGATCTTATAGAGGTGTACAAAATCATGAGAAGAATAGATCGGGTAGACACACAGATTCTCTTGCCTAGAGTAGGGGAATCGAGAACCAGGGTTCATAGGTTTAAGCTGAAGGGGAAAGATTTAATAGGAATCTGATGGGTAACCTTTTGACAAAGGGTGGTGGATGTATGGAATGAGCTGCCAGAGGAGGTAGTTAAGGTTTGGACTATTGCAATGTTTAAGAATCAATTAGACAGGTACATGGATCGGTCAGGTTTAGAGGGATATGGACCAAATGCAGGCAGGTAGGATTAGTACAGATGCGACATGTTGGTCGGTGTGGGCAAGTTGGGCTGAAGGGCCTGTTTCCATGCTGTACGACTATCACTCAATGATGCCACAGGTATTTTAAATACATATAATTTTTCTAAAATTAAAAATTTCAACAGATTTCAACTGTTTCTGAAAAGTCATTATCATGGAAACATGGAAAGAGAGAAAAAGCATTCAACAGTACAAGCTGTCACAGGCTATCACGCTGGCCTGGGTCAGGTCTATAGACTCCTCAGCGCCGAAACAGTCATTATTTTCAGACTGCTCGTCCGGATAGCTAGAGCAACTTGAAATGACTTGTTCAAATTTACAATATTTTACTATATTCAATATTTTTCTTCCTTTCTGTAGGAAATGTCAAACCTCTGCAAATAAAAGCAAGAACACAAAATTGTAAAACAAACAGCTGCTTCCTACAATTTTGCAGCATAGCTGCCATAATCAGTGTCCACACCTAAACAGGGCATCACAGTGATGTTAGTTTTCTTTTAAATAAATCTAATGGCTGCGATTTAGAGTATATTAACATTTTAAATAATTAACTATCAAGTCAACAAATGTTCTATGTTAATTGTGATATGTGAATTCATGCTCTCTATCCTACTCAACCATGATACTTCCTAAGGACCGTGTCACCTGCCTAATGCTAGTGGTTAGAATAGACACTTGAGGCTATAGAGAAGAATTCATTAGCCGGGGAGGATCTGGAAGCCACAGCTCACAGGATTCAGCAGTGTTAGAAGTAGCAAGGTGCTACTGTGAGAGTGCTTGAGAAGGTAATGATAAAATAATTTTAAAAATCTTGAGGTGGGCGGGGAGAGAGATCAGCATTATTAGCAAACGAAAATGAAATATGCAAGGTTCAAAGAGTCATTTGTCTAAAGTATATATTCATGGGATATCAACACTAGAACAGCAAATGAGACAGCTATTCTGATGAAGAAACAAAGACCTGCACATGCTGGTTTATACCAAAGATAGAGTCTGAGGCGGGTCCCAACTTGTTTCACCCATCCTTTTTCTCCAGATGCTGCCCAGCCCGCTGAGGTACTCCAGAACTTTGTGCCAATCTTAGCTATTCTGATGAGATGGGTTCCACTTTAACTTGGTGTGCAACAGTTAATCTGGGTATATCAGATAACTGTGCTGCACAATGGGAGGTGGAAGGAGGGACAGACAGGTTAGGTAATAGGATTGAAAAACAGAACCGCTGATGGTGGAATCTTGAGCAAACCACCATGTTAGATGGTGAAAGATAGGTACAGGTGTGGGGGGAGGGTTGATTGTCTGATTGACAGCTGGGTGGACAAAGTAGAAGGGATAGCAGGTGGTAGATGAAGTACAAAAATAAATAATTAAGAACGTATGGTGAGGCTGTTCACTGCTTTAGCAGGAGTATATTTGGGGTATAGTGTGCAGTTCTGCACTCCATATCAGAGGAAGATTGCGGTATGTTGGTAGCAACTGCGCAATTGGATTTATTCTTAGGATGAAGGAATTGTCTTTTGAAGAGTGATTAGCAATCTTGACTATATTGGTGGAGTTAAGAATAGTGAGAGCAGACGTCATCAACACTGGGACAATTCCAGGAAGCTACTTCCCCTTATTGGAAAAGTCCAGAACACCCTCGAAGTCTCACTATACAGGAAATTTTAGTTTGTGAATAAGATGAAAACAAAAATCTTTCTGTAAGGAGTTGTAGGTCTTATCCATTTTACACCTCTGTGTTGTAGATGTTCAGATATCAATAGAACTTTTACAGTAAACATAAATATAGATATTACTAGACCAAGGAGGACCTGTTGGGTCCCGACCAGCGAGGAAAAGACATCACGATTCCCCAAGTCCCTGTGATCGACAGAGGAATCGCAGGTTTCCATAGACGGCCTCTCCCAGAGGGAGTAATGGCCACCCGGGCAACATTCCCATCGCGCTGCCTTGCGCTCGCGCGGAGATAACAACTGCCGCCATCATGTTCTAGAACTTCAAGGAACTCAGCGGAACGTGCAGAGCGACCTCAGCAGCAGTTTAAAAACGCTAAGTGACAAATTTAAAGAAGTAAAAGTTAAGAAGCCAAGAAGTACAGAAGACATAACAGGGATGACGTCACTCACAGCGCCAGCAGAGGCAGGCAGCCAGATCCATTGTGACGTCATCAGCAAGACCATCTCATTTATTTTCTAAGTTATTTGAGATTCGTGAACATTTTCATAAATAACTTGAGAAATAATGCATGAAATTTTCAGATAAGGCGATTTTTGACATTGTGGCATAAATCTATCGGAATATGTAAAAATGTCACCATTAGTGCGACATGTGAATCGCACACGAACATCACACAAATAAATATACATCCAAGATCAGAGTTTTATAAGCATAGAGAAGGATTAAGATGATTGGATGGAATAGCTGAAGACACACAGGATTTGTCAGTCATGAATGGTGGAGCAACTCAAAGAACATAGAGATCAACTCACATTTCTATTTTTTTTAGATATGTAATTAAACCGAAGAAGCAAAATCTTAATAGCAATCCCAAAAAAATATTTTACAGCTCTTTCCAATCATTGTTGAAGTTCTAATGTTGGAAATGTATGGCTACAAATGGGGGCCTGCGATTGGACTTATTTTCGATGCCTAGGCCATTGAATGGCATTTAAATCTTCATTTTTTTTATTCTGTGAACCAGAGTGATCACTTTGAAGAGTTTTGTAGGAAGTTCTACTCATAAAAATGTATCCTTGTACAAGAACATATTTGCATGTAACTGTTTAAGAACATTAATTTCTAGAAATCAAACTCAGCTGCATGGATATTGACAGACACCCATGTAGACATGTGCACGCGTGCCTATCAAAGGGACAGTCTCATGTCCACATCGTTGGCATATATATATATATATATATATATATTGACCTCTGCCATGCTCCCCCATCCACCCTCCCCTTAATCTCTCTCATCCCCAGTGCTCCCCGTCATGGAATCTCTTTCATTCCGTGTCCATCTTCAAGATTGGGGATGGGGGGGGAAGTCGGACACTGATGGAAGAGATTCCAAGACAGGGAGCACAGAATGTGACAGAGATTATTGAGGTTGGGGGGGAGGGGGAAGCGGGTAGATGACTGCAGCTGGTTCAAGGAAAGGGTAGAGGTTGAGATGCCTATAACCTTTAGGGTTGCTCTGTCTGGATGCGTGTGTGTAGCTACCGATTGGCACATGTTAAAAAGGTCATATACTGACAAACATAATCCATAATGTTGAATACTCCAACAATGATAATGAGGAAATATTATATAATAGAACCGCTCGGACAGTGACTTTTATATAAGCTAGCTAATTTGCAAGAGAAAAGCTTGTTTTCAGAAACACATGTCTCTGCAAGAAATAAAGTACAAAGAAACCCATACAGGGAACAGATGAATCAAAACATAGAAACACTAATCAGAACCTGCATAGCGAGACTTCCGGTGGCGCCATGTTCTAGGGGAGAACAGCGCCAGATCAGCTCCGTAAAAATCGTTTTAAAAAACGGGGTTAAAGGAGGGTGCTAGCGCTACTTACCGCAGGAGATCGATTTAAAACGGCTCCGGTGCGATTGAAGGCTGCGTGACGTCATCAGGCGCGCGACTTCGGTAAGAAATTTAAAATGCAACCCTCCTCCCCTCCCCTGAAGAAAACGGGCCTTAGAAGAGAGGCTGGTGCCACCAAAGCCTCGGGCTCGAGTCTGACTGCCTCCCAAGAAGAAATCTCACAGAGGAAAGTGGAAATGGAAGAATTTAAAAATTCCTTGATGGGTGAGATGAAGAAACTGGTGAAAGAAATAAAAGACCTGAAGAAGGAATATAAAGATGAATTTAAAGACATGAAGAAAGAATATAAGGATGAAATAAAAACTCTTAAAGCGGAGATTCTGGTGTCTCATGACAAAACTAAAGTGGAATTAACAAAAGAAGTTACCGAGATGGTAAAGAATATAATGAACGAATGGAAAAGAAAGGCGGATGCTGAATTTCAAAACCGAATCTCTGAGGTAAACGACAAGGTTGCTGGGCTGGAACAAATGCTGAATGATAAAATAGATCCTATTGTCATCACACTCGACCAACAAAATGACGCAATTAAAGATTTGGCTGATTTTGCTGTAAAAAGTGCCAAGGAAACTGAGAAGTTACTTGCCGAGAATAAACGCCTCTCAGAGCTACTCCACAAAATAAATGAGAAATGTATTGATTTGGAAGGTCGACAAAGACGTAAGAATTTGCGAATAGTAGGATTGCCCGAGGGTCGGGAAGGAAATCAGGACCCGCGAAAATTTGCTGCAAAACTCCTAAAGGACATTCTGGATCTGGACCAAGAACCACTGTTGGGCCGTGCCCACAGGGCTTTAAGACGGGCCCCTGGGAGTGGTGCACCACCAAGACAAATGATTGTAAAGGTGGCTTATGATCACGAGTTTGAAGAAATGATGAAGATAATAATAAGAAAGAGGAATCTGAAATATGAAGGAGTTAATATCAGTATCTTCAGAGATTACCCGGCTGAAGTGGCTAAGAGAAGATCTTTATTCTCAGAAACAAGAGGTATTCTTCGGAATATAAAGGATGTAAAGGATCTCAGATATGGTTTGATGTACCCAGCAACATTGAGAGTGACCTACAACAACAAGGAATTCCGTTTTGTTAAGCATACCAAAGCACTGGAATTCGCCCGAGGCATACAGAAGAAGGCAGAAGAGGAAGCAGAAGAAGAAGTAAGCGCTGAAGAAGAAGATGAAGAAGAAGAATGAACTTTTATTACCGACCTGCGGTTATGAATTATTCATTAAGAAAGAGGGGCAATAATGGACATGTTGTTATAGCTTGGTATTAATTAGTAAATTTTTAATTGTCCCCCTAATATAGTATTACCTACTATAATATTAATTATACTAGAAATTAATAACTGGTAATTAGAAATATTAATAATAGAAATATTTACTAAGTACTTAAAGTTAGTACCCCACCCCAATATACATAGTATTATAGACAGGAGCTGGAACACTTAACATCTCTTTTCTTAAAAAAAACGGAAGTCAGTAGATTAATAGCCACGCTAGTGTGGCTTTCACTAATGCACACTACACACTATACCAGTGTAGTTTCTTTTTTTTCTGGGCACCCTGTTAACACCCCTTTCTCTTTTTTTAATTACACTCTGTACTTTTTCTTATATATTAAATATTTGATTCTGTGTTATATATTATATGAATGTAGTTATGAACGATATTGTATAATCGCTCTAAGAAGATATGTATATGGATTACTGAAGATAGAAATTCTCATCGGATTGGCGTTTGGGTATACCGCTGGGCTGGAGGGGTCGAGAAGGCTACTCCAAAAAAAACCACCCTAATAGTAAAATGCAAGATATGAATGTGAAGACCGGGGGGGGTGGAATTACGTTCTGTAGTTGGAATGTTAAGGGAATTAATGAACCAATTAAAAGGGGAAAGGTACTAGCACAGTTGAATAGATTGAAATCAGACGTGATCTTCCTCCAAGAGACTCATCTCAAAAGAGATGCTCAATATAGATTAACAGCGAAATGGATTTCCAAGGTATATCACTCTTCATTTACACACAAATCTAGAGGAGTTGCAATAATTATCCGTAAAGGTATACCTTTTAAACAAAATTCTATAATAGAGGACAAAGAGGGTAGATATGTAATAATTACAGGGGAATTATATTCACAGAAAGTAATTTTGGTGAATATATATGCCCCTAATTTTGATAACCCACTATTTTTTAAGAAAATATTTAATAATATTCCTATTTCCACACAATATAATTTAGTTATTGGGGGTGACTTTAATTGCACTTTAGATAGTTACCTAGACAGGTCTTCTTCAAAAAGGAAAGTTACCTCTAATTCAAGTAAACTTATAAATTATTTTATTAATACATCGAATGTTAAGGATATTTGGAGATTAGATAATCCATCCGGACGAGAATACTCGTTTTTTTCGCCCGTACACGGAACTTATTCTAGGATAGATTATTTTTTAATAGATTCAAAATTACTACCTTTTACGTATGACGCAAAATATCACAATATTATTATTTCTGATCACGCGCCTCTTACATTTAAGATAAAACTCAAAATATACTTAATAAAACGACTACTTGGAGATTTAATCCCCAGATATTAAAGGATAAGGACTGTTGTAAACATGTGACGGAACAGATTAAATTATTTTTTGAAACTAATGACAAACCGGAGACTTCACCATCGTTACTCTGGGACACATTTAAAGCATTTATGCGTGGTGCAATAATATCTGCACAGGCTTATCTTAATAAAGAAAATAGAAAGATGGAACAAAAGTTAGAACACGAGATAAAACAACTAGATAGTGAAAATATAAAACGCCCTTCTAAAGAGCTAAGTAACAAAATTGCAATAGCAAAATATAGACTAAATAAAATATATTCTAACCAAGTCATTAAACTATTTCAACAAACCAAACAAGTGCATTTCGAGTTTGGAGACAAACCACAAAAACTATTAGCAAGACAACTTAGAAAATTAGAGGATGAAAAATTGATACATAGAATTAGATCGGTGGATGGAAATATATTGACGATACCAAAAGATATTAATGACAGATTTCTACAATATTATCAAAATCTTTATTCATCTAAATTAACAGGACAAACAGTGGATTATGGAAACATTTCTACAAAAGTGTCAAATTAACAGTTTAGATCAGGAAGGTAGACATTTGTTAAACGCCGAAATAACAGTAAAAGATATTGAAGAATCAATTAGTTCGTTAAAGAATGGAAAAGCAGCGGGCCCCGATGGCCTAAGTGCAGAATTTTATAAAAAATTTCTAGATCTGATTTCCCCAAGATTATATACAGTAAAGAGATATGCATATGAACAAGGTAAATTACCAGAATCTTTAAACGAATCTACAATTACACTTATTCCTAAGGCAGATAAGGATTTGGAAGATCCAGGATCATTTAGAGCGATCGCACTTCTAAATACAGACCAAAAAATACTAACGAAAGTTTTATCTCGGAGATTAAGTTTGGTGATTTCTAAATTAATACATCAAGATCAAACAGGTTTTATCCCAAAACGCTACTCATCCCATAATCTCAGACGCTTGTTTAATATTATATATTCAAAAAGAGTACGGGACAGGGAATTAGCAGTTGTATCGCTAGATGCAGAAAAGGCATTCGATCAGGTGGAATGGTTATATTTATTTAATATAATGGAAAAGTTTCAATTGGGGGATAGATTCTGTAAATGGATAAGAATTTTATATTTTAATCCAACGGCAAGAATCTTAACTAATCAAATATTATCAGCTAAATTTAAGCTCTCTAGGGGTTGTAGACAGGGTTGTTCGTTATCGCCTTTACTATTTGCTTTGATGATAGAGCCTTTGGCGGAAAGAATCAGATCAGAACCTGAAATCTATGGCTATAATATTGACACAACAACTAACAAAATATCTTTATATGCAGATGATGTTTTGATTTATATTACAAAACTGGAAATTAGTATACCTAAGTTATTTAATGTTATAACTATCTTTGGCACATTTTCAGGATTTAGGATTAACTGGAATAAAAGTGAAATTATGCCTATAACAGGAATTAACTTAAATATATTACAACAATATCCGTTAAAAATAGTTAAAGACAAATTTAAATATTTAGGAATTAATGTAACTAAATCTTATAATTCACTAATTAAATCTAATTACCCTCTATTATTAGATAAACTTAAAAAAAATATTTTGTACTGGAAAACACTTCCTATATCCATGATTGGTAGAATAAATGCTATAAAGATGGTGTTTTTACCACAATTATTATATTTGTTCCAGGCTATTCCTTTTTTTCTCCCAAAGACCTTTTTTAAAAAAATAGATAATATTATTTATAGTTTTATTTGGGATTATAAAAATCATAGAATAAGTAAAAAACATTTATGTAAATCTAAGATAAATGGAGGATTAGCACTTCCAAATTTTTTATATTATTTTTGGGCAGTCCAGATTAAGAATATGAATTTTTGGTGGGTAAATATGGATTATGAACCAATGTGGTTACAGATGGAAAAGGAAGATTGTTTACCCTATAATGTAGGCTCGGTTCTCTTTGCCCCAAAGGAAGTACAAAAAAAAATTTATAGGGACAACCCTATAATTTATAATAATAGACGTATTTGGAAACAAATAGTTAAGACTTTACAGCTAGATAATCTTTCACTTAGACTACCAATAATGAATAACCCATTATTTAAGCCCTCTATATTGGATGGAGGGTTTAGACATTGGGATGATTTAGGAATTAAAAGGATAGAGCACCTTTATAGAAAAGGAAAATTCCTTTTATTCCAAGAGTTACAAGATATTTACGGATTGTCTCCGCAACACTTGTTTAGGTACTTACAAATTAGAGATTATATAAAATCAAACACACTAGATTATAAAAATAAAGTACCAGGATTATTAGAAGATTTGTTTAATTTACACCCAAATACAGAAAAATTAATAGCCCATATATATAACATAATCTTGGATAAGGAGAATCCAACAACTGAAACATATCGGCAAGCATGGGAAAAGGAAATTGGTTTATCCATAACAAAAGAAAATTGGGAAGAAAGTTTACAGCAAATACATCGGTGTTCGTTAAATGCCAGACATACATTGATACAATTCAAAGTATTATATAGATTACACTATTCAAAAACTAAATTAAATAGTATCTTTCACAATCTCTCTTCAATTTGTGATAAATGTAAGAACTTAGAAGCAAATTTAACACACAGTTTTGCTACATGTCCCAAACTGAATTACTACTGGACAGAAATTTTTAAGGTTATTTCTGAGGTTCTAAAAATTAGATTGGATCCAGACCCAAAGTTAATAATACTTGGGATTTTGGATTCAAATTCGGTACTTACAGGAAATCAAAGAAATTTCTTTGATTACTGTTTGATAATAGGGAAAAAAATCATATTGAAATTTTGGAAGGGAACATTATCCCCCACAATTAAAATGTGGGCAGCAGAGATGTTGGAGACGTTACAATTAGAAAGAATCAGATTTGTCCTATTGGACAAATATAATACCTTCGAACAAATATGGTCTCCATATATACAGTATCTAGAGAAGTAGCTGTTCTTGACGTCACAGCCTGACGGGTACCCAGCGGGATTTGATGAGAATAATTGATTCTTATACTAGGATTAATAGGCATGTCTTCATTGATATTATTATTGTAATAGTTTTAGATACAATATATTTTGTTGATTTTCATTGATATATATATATAATATTTTTTCACTTTTTGTTAATCTATAATCTTTTTTCCTCGCTCTATTTTCCTTTTCTTTTCTATATAATCAAATTATTATTTAATCACTTTCTTATTGATTTAAAACTATTCTATTCTTTTCTTCATTTCCAAAAAAATAGAAGATGATAACTGTCAATGGGTTATTTAAAAAATGTGTAATTAAGTTGAGGTTTGTAAAGCTGTTTACATTATTGTAAATAGATTACTTCTAATAAAATAAAGTAAAAAAAAAAAGAACCTGCATAGCATAGTTTATTGCTTTGAAGCAATTATAACGCTGGAGGAAATTGTATTTGATATAATTTTGTTTTGAAAAATGGCTTGCTGAATGGGGCCTCTTCTCAGGCCAGAGGTCACTTGCTGTTTCTCTATGGCACATTCCTGAGCTCTAAGTGTGACATATAGATGGAGGGTTATGGCTGTTTATGCTGAATTTGAGACAGAATTCAAGGCTGAAGTATAATAGACTCTGTAGTTAGCTTTGGCTATGTTAAATTATAATGAGATTAAGATAAGAGATAGGATGTGTGTGTAGGGGAGCAGTTGTTTAGAAAGGAAAGAATCAGATTGATGGATTTGTGACCTTCCTATGTTTCGAAAAAGCCGGTGTACTTTTGAGGTAATGGTCTGAAGTTGTAAATTTACCCTTTGTTCTGTAATATTTGTAAAAGGCCTTGCAGATGAGATTGAAATTCCATCTCCCAGAGATAGCAGGAAAAGAGGCTGTAAGTTAGAATGAAGCTGTATCCTGGCACAAAACACTTATCATCAATAAAGTTGTCAGATTTACGACCCATGTATGCTTGGAGTTGGGAGGTGTGTGTGGGTTTGAAATTTCTTAGAAGCTGTGTAATTCGGCAAACATATAAATAATGTTTGTAATACATAGGTCATAGTATTTTAAACTGTGTAAAATTGTAGTGAAACCATTTATGAAATGTATTGTGTCTAAGTAGGATTGTAAACATTAGACCTTGTTTAGACATAGAAATATCTTTCTTCTTGGTATGGAAAATGTGTTTTGTTTGTATGACTTGTGTGATCATTGTATTATATGTGTATCTTATATTTTGAGGAGTGGTCTTTGATAATTGAGCCTACTGGGGTTTTGCTTTGTTGAAATAAAATAATTCTAAACAAAGTTAAACCACAGGCAAACGAAGGTTGTAAAATGAGGCCAGAGAAGGGGGGCTCATGTGACTGCTGCTGTAAATCACCAGAAGGACTCAGATGATTGGTTATTAGTTTGTCATACCTTCTGTGTCAGAAATATCAAATACCTATATAATGCCTTGAGTTTGTACCACAGTCAGTAATTCTTTGGACCTTCCCCGGAGCTTTCAGCTCTGTTTTGGAAGGTTTAATGAATTATCCAGCGCTGTCGTAAAGAATCGATTTCAACAGCAGCAAGTGTTTGAGTCAAGTGTTCTTGAATTTAGATTGACAAAAGAACTCAGTTTAACAATAACATTGCCCTGAGTGGGAACATAGTCCAAGATGTCAGTAGACATTAGCAGGAAACAATTTAAAGACTTTCTCAAAGCATCCTTGAATAGGTGCAAACTTCAATGGTTCATGGGAATCCTGGCCCGATTGCTCAAAATGGAGAAACACAAGGATGGCAGCGTTCATGCTTCTTCTTTTGGAAGGACACAGAAATCTAGTGTAAATAGTAAAAATCATACAACTATCCAAATGATTTATCCTGACAATTCTGTTAAATACCTGTTCCACCTATGTGAGATTCTGAAGATTTCACAATGGCCTCAACTGTCACTTAATTGCCACAGAGATAAATAAAGTAGAAATTAGCCAAATGAGAGCCCCCAGGACCACAGGTGGGGAAAAAATGAATGTATTTGATTCAATGTCCCAGGATCTTCAGAGTCAGCAAGGACTTTGAAGTGTGATCAAACGTTTCAATGAAGGAATAACACCACAAACTCTCACAGCATGCGACTTTAATTGAATTATGAATATTGACATCCTTATCTTTCTTCAGACTTTTACCTGGGCACCCTAATGGCCCACCAAAGAGAAAGTAGCAAGGCATACTTAATGTCTCCTCTGTAAAACAGCATCTCCAACAGTGCAGTAATTCCTCAGTACTTTGTGCCAATCTAAATATTTGCACACAATTCTCTACAGTGGAAATTTAACCCATAACCATGAAAAATAGTTGAGAGCGAATAATTGTACAACTTAAAATCTCATGGTTCACAAATTAGAGAATGCAACAGAAACAAAATAAAAGACATACCCCAGCATTTATTTCAACAGGCAGATCAGACTTCCGTTTGAAATACCACTTGAAAATAAGTGTTTTAATTACATTCCTAAATTTGCTCGAGACAGAGTGGAACAATTGATCTTACTCACTCTTTCACTGAAGTCTCTTATCCTCAGTTTAATCTCCAGTAGGCAAGACACAACAAAAGTTGCAAGTTCTGTTATTATGAACAAGCCGTTACAATATCTAACGCAATGTGCAGAGTATTTGCCAAATTTGACACACACTTGGTCATACACTGCAGGTACGACTAAATCTACACAATATGAAGCTTGAGAATAAAATAATCAAAGCACATTATCACATATATTTTTACAAATTTCTCCTTTAAGTTTATTTGAGTCTGAGACTAGTTAAAAATACCATCTGAGCTAGAGAATAAGTCTGAAGAAGGGTCCCAACCCAAAATGTCACCAACAATGTTCTCCAGAGATGCTGCCTAACCCGCTGAATTACTTCAATATTGTCTTTGTAATGTAAACTGCAGTTCTTTGTTTCTACATACTGAATAAATAATATAATTTTCTAAATAACTAAATGTTCACCTTGAAAGCATGTAGAAAACCATCAGCTGAAAGCTCAGCTTAATTTCTCTCTGAAATGAATCATATATACCAAACTTTCAAACCATGAAGAACAATGTGTACTGGACTAAATACATGGAGTACACGTTCAGTTCGAAAGGAGGGAAAGTTCAGGACCAGAATGTTGTGACTATGCAGTCTTCGAAAGACATCCTTGTCAGCCACTTGTTTCTTAATTCTCAAAATTTATAAGTATATCAAGGGGAAAATGAACTAGGGAAAGAATAGGACCCCTCAAAAGACCAGTGTGGACATCTATGCATGGACCACAAAAAATAATATCTTGTCTCCGTTTTTAACCATGGAAACATGGTTCGCTGCAGCTTCCAGGTGTTGTACTTGGTGGCTGAGCCAAACCAGACCATGATGGAGAAGGTGAGGACTCTACGATGGCCGTGTAGAATTGGACCATCATTGCCTGTGGCAGATTGTGCTTCCTCAGCTGCCGTAGGAAGTACATCTTCTGCTGTGCATTTTTGACTGTGGAGTCGATGGTAGCCCCCCACTTAAGGTCCTTGGAGATGATGGTTCCCAGGAACTTAAAAGACTCCACAGATGTGACTGTAGTGTTGTTGTTGGTGAGTGGGGTGAGGGGAGGGGGACCTCTCCTAAAGTCTATAATCAATTCCACTGTCTTAAGAGCTTTGAGCTCCAGGTTGTTGCGATGGCACCAGGACGCCAGCTGTGACACTTCCTGTCTGTAGACAGATTCCTCCCCATCCTGGATCAGTCCAATCAGGGTTGTGTCGTCCGCAAACTTGAGAAGCTTGACAGAGGTGTCTGTGGAGGTGCAGACGTTGGTGTACAGAGAGTAGAGAGCACGCAGCCTTGCGGTGCTCCTATGCTGAGCGTTTGCAGGTCCAAGATGTAGAAACAGGCTCTTCAGCCCAACTTCACACCCACCAACATGTCCCACTTACATATGTCCCACCTGCCTGCATATGTCCCATATCCCTCTAAACCTGTCCTATCTAAGACCCATTTAAATGTTTCTTAAACATTGCGATAGCACCTGCCTCAACTATCTCCTCCGGCAGCTTGTTACATACACCCACCACCCTTTGTGTAAAATAACCCATTAAATCCTCTTAAATCTTGCCCCCTTCACCTTAAACCTATGTCCTCTCGTTCTCGTTGAACCTATTCAGGGCAAGATACTCTATGTATGTATCCAATCTCTTCCTTCCATAATTTTGGACACCTCCAAGATCACTCCCTATCCACCTGTGCACCAAGGAATAGAGACCTAGCCTGCTCAACCTCTCCCAATATCCCCAGGATTTAAGAGCCTGAGCTGTCTTGGGGATAGACTGCATCATAGCTGCTGCTGAACGTCTTAAAACATAGGAAAGAAAATAAATGTCCAAGCCTGATCAGGCATTACCAAGAACACTGTGGGAAGCTAGAGAAAACAATTGCAGGAACCCTGGCTAAAATGTATGTATCATCATTAGCTGTGGGTGACAAACATATGCTTAGATTTAAGAAGGGCTCCAAAGAAATATCTGGGAACTATAGACCAATAAGCCTAATAACTAACATCTGTGATCGCCAAGTTAATGGAGGGGATTCTGAAGGATATGTTATACATGCATTCGTAAAGACAGCGGTAGATTAGGGATAGTCTCCAAGATGGGATGTTCTAAACCAAGTCAGCAGAAATGTCTTCATTCTTTGGGGAACTGGGGTTCCCCTTTTCCATTTTAGATGAGGCTTTCATTAGGGTCTCCTCAATATCCCATAGATGCACTCTTGCTTCCCCCCCCCTCCCCCATTCATAACAAGGACAGAGTTCCCCTTGTCCTCACCTTCCATCTCATCAGCCGCTGCATGCAACACATAATCCTCCGACATTTTCACCACCTCCAACGGGATCTCACTACTGGCCACATCTTCCCATCTCCAACCCATTCTGCTTTTCGCAGACACCGTTCCCTCTGCAACTCCCTGGTCAATTGATCCCTCCCCACCCAAACCACCCCCTCCCCAGGTACTTTCCACTGCAACCGCAGGAGATGCAACATCTGTCCCTATACCTCCTCCCTTGACTACATCCAAGGGCCTCAACAGTCTTTTCAGGCGAGGCAGAGGTTCACTTGTACCTCCTCCAACCTCATTCACTGTTCCAATGTTCCAGGTGTGCACCCCTGTCTACTGGCGAGACCAAGCACAGGTTCAGCGGTCTTTTAGCTGAACACCTCCGCTTAGTCTGCCTAAAACTATCTGATCTCCCGGATGCCCAACATTTAAACTCCCCCTCCCATTCCCACACTGACCTTTCTGTCCTGGGCCTCCTCCATTGTCAGAGTGAGGTCCAGCACAGAATGGAGGAACAGCACCTCATATTTTGCTTTGGTAGCTTACAACCCAGCAACATTGACTTACCTAACTTCAAGTAGCCCTTGCTATCCCTCTCTCCCCACCCACCCCCCCCTTCCCAATTCTCCTACCAGTCTTACTGTCTCTGGCTACATTTTATCTCAATACCACCAACTCCGCTAACATCAGTCTGAAGAAGGGTCTTAACCCAAAATGTCACCCATTCTTTCTCTCCAGTGATGTTGTCTGTCACGCTGAGTTACTCCAGGATTTTGTGTTTATCTTTAAACCAACATCTGCAGTTCTTTCCTTCACAGGCTATCAAGAATTACAGCCGGATCTTGATCAGCTCGGTATACAAGAGGAATGGCAAATTGAGTTTGATGCAGTTAAGTGTAAGGGGCTGCAGTTTAAGAAGTCTAACCAGGAAATCGACGAAGCAGCTCATGATCCAAGTAACCTGTCCCTGTCACTTCCCTCACACCAAACTTATATTGACAGAAATCTAACCTGATAAATGTCCACAATCCATCCAGTTAGCCGCTGAAGACCCTCTCCCCCTCCCCCCCTCTCTCTCTCCCTCCCTCATCGGACAGCGATGATGTCTGGCGGGGGGAGGGGAGCGTCCGAGAGCCAGGGGAGAGAAAGGCAGAGGGGACCCGGCGCAGTGTCTCGTCGCCCCCGGGTTCCAGCTGGTGCGGGGGCCGGGAGAGGCCGCCCCCCCCCCCCGTCAAGTAAAGACGGGAGGGGAGGGGCGGGGCAAGTGGGGGCGCAGTTTTATCTCGCTAGCACAGAACTCGCTTAATAGCCCGCTACACAGTACGTGTTAAGAGCTTGCTGCGGGCTGGATAAAATCTCGTGGCGGGTCGGATTTGGCGCGTGGGCCATAGTTTGGAGACCTCTGATCTAGCCAACAGAATTGCATAGAAATGAGGAAGGAAAAGTCTAGAGCTAGAATAACTAAGAAAGATACTTTATGTCATGTTGGGTAATTTCCTCAAGTTGATGATCTTTCCGATAGCATCAAATAAGCTATAGACAACATCTGTTTCTAGTCATGAGATTTAACTTTAAATACATTAATTTCCATGGCAATCTCCCCAAATATTTTCATTTCATCAATGCAAGGAAAGAATAACTGAGAATCCATTATGTTCATGGTAAACCACTAATTTCAGGCTTTCTGCACAATGATCCTCAGTTTTATGATCAGAGCAAGTCTTATTTTTGAAGGGAAATTTTTTCCAAAATATTAATTGCAAATAAGGTTCTCATTTCTTTATTTAAATTTCCTGGGTGGAACACGCACCCCTACATTAATTTAGGATCTACTGAATAAACAGATGTATACAACTGGCCTTGCCATCTCACTGCCAGCACTTGTATGGCTTGTTGTATTGAACACATGATAGTCCTGGGAGGGTAAAACGGTTTAGCCTGGCCTTTATTCAGGAGACACAAGAGATTGCAGATGCTGGCAACTGGAGCAACAAACTGCTGGCAGAACTCAATGGGTCGAGCAGTATATAAAGGAATTATCAAAATTTAATGAAGTGACTCTGCAGCAGGACCTTATATTCTATTAGTAGGTATGTTACAAAACTTACCTTTAGCGGCGCTGCACTTCTGCCACTCCCCGTGTGCGCGACTTTAGCGCCTGTCAGAGGGGGGCGGGCTTAAAGTGCCGATTTTCACCAGACCAGGACAATCGATGAATGTCGGGCGATTTAATTGCGGAAGAAAAATCGCTCCGACATTTCATCCATTAAGGTATTTTTAAATTACTCTAAGTTATTTGTTAACTAGAGTAATTTAAAAATCACCTTCAAAAGCCGTGACCGCAGACCACCGGAAGCATTTTCCGTAGGGGAGAAATAAAGGTAAATACTTTATTTTTTTATTAAAAGTTGGTTTTTTGGGAGGCATAAATACTATTTTAATGTTGCGAAATGGGGTCCCCAAAAAATGTATGAACCCCCAGTATTTTCCCCCCCGACTTCACCGCTAACCGCAACGTTCCAATCCACCGCATTCCACTAAAACCCACTCGCTAGTTGACTTAAATGGCCATTTATTTACAGGCATTAAACACTAAATTCCTTCCATTTGGCCCAGAAATTCATGAAAATGAGATTTAAAAATTATGTTATATTGTGGATTATTGTGTGAATGTTATTTGGATACTTAGGCAATTAAAAAAAAGTTTATCTTTTCTTAAGAAATTGATAGATGTTTAGATCTACTCATTGAATTTTGTAATTAGCTACAATTAGATAACTAACTAATTATATACTTTAATTTCAGGTAATCCAAGTAAGATTGTTTAATATTTGTTTCAGAATGCTTCAATCTATAATGACTGAAAATTTCATTGAGTTCTCTTAATTTTTAATAAAGTTATGGGCTTTTAAATTTTCCAGATCACAGCTTTTGAGTTAAGTCAATTGAAAGGCAATGGGAAGCAAGATACTCATTTCCGAGCATGAAAATGGCCATAACTTTCTTAATACTGAAGATATGAAAGTAAATTAGGTGTCAAATTAAACTTCTTGTTATGCTTTATCTGATGGGATAAATTGCAGACTTGATTTTTAAAATCTCAAAATTTTGTAACATTGCTACTATTAGCTAAATAGTCATCCACGTTTAAATGACATCAATACAAAACTACCAAGGAGGAAAATAGTTGGTAAAGACCACACTCTAATAAAGGCTCAACACCAAATGAGGCCTTAATATAATACTGACATTTTTTACAGGAGATACCAACTGCTGGCAGCATCAGAAACTGAATTTGCTTAAGCAAACCTTCAATGTTGGATCCAATCAATTAGAACCAATGAAGATGTAATATCTGACGTCCGGTAGGCGGCAGAGCATGGTGGCTGATTAGACAGAGAGCTCCGTACAGTCGGATAAATAAACCTCCCCTAAATTCAAAGTAAGCAAGTATTTAAGTTTTAATGAGTATAGTATGAGTGGGGGAGTCAAAACAAAGAGCAGAAAGTTGAAGGAAAAGATGCTAGAAAAGCAAGAAACAGAAGGTCAGGCCCGAAGCGACACAGACAGAACCAATTTGAGAAGAGAATTAAAAGCGGACTTCACATCATTCAAAGGCGATTTCAAGCGGGATATGAGAGAAGAGCTGGCTGAATTTAAACATGAAATTAATCTTCAGATGGCAGCGAATGCACAAGCAATACAAGACCAAAAAAAACGGAAGAAGCCGCCACCCGAATAGAGGAGCTGGAAACATGGAGTGTCGCTGCAAACACCATACTCCAAGAAACGATGAAAGACCAGAATTTACTTGTCGACAAATTGTATGATCTGGAGTCCAGACCCCGAAGAAATAATTTGCGGATATCCGGTGTGCCAGAGGGTGCGGAAGGTAGCTCAGTACCTCAGTTTGTAGAGAAACTGCTCAGAAGTGAATTGTCAATCCTTGAAATGACAGATTTACAGATTCAATGAGCACACAGATCCCTGGCACAGAACCCAAGCCCTAGTTCCCCTCCGAGATCCATAATTGTCCACTTTCTCCAGTTTAAAGTTAACGAGATGGTTCTCAAACAGGCATGGCAAAAGAAGATCCAACTTGGAGAACGAATGCTGTCTTTTGACCATACTATACTACCGCTGTAGTACAACAACACAAGGCATACAAACATGTTAAACGCTTCTTAAAAGAGGAAGGAATCCGCTTTCAGACACCATTTACCAAGATACGTATTCACTGGGAGAGCGGTCACCAAACCTACAACAACGCAAGGGAAGCCGTGCGAGAGCTACAACAGAGAGGCTATAAAGTGGAAGAGCTGCGTGGCGACATGGACATGCCACCACTGCGTGAACAACTCCACCGAACGGCGCGGTGGCAGCTCGTCGAGAGACACGGAGAATCAGAGACAATCAGACGGGCATGGGAGCGCCTTCAAGTATTCCAACAAAAGACTCATGCTTGAACTGAGATATGATTATGAAGGTACGCACAGACATGGATAACACAATGGCTTCCGCCACAATATGTTAGAATGCTGAGTTCTTATATGTGTATTCATAGACAAATCTGTTTATAAGCCTGGTTCTAAAAATATCACCAAGCATCACAGACCTCATGTGAGTGTAATTAATGTTGATTTAATACAACTTTCTGCATTAGATAAATCCGACTGTTAGGGAGATTAGCAAAATATTAGAGCTAGAATGAATGGAGGGACCCATAGAGGGTTACCCCGCTTATCTAGGAGAGGGCCCTTTCTTAGTGTTAGGTTTCCCCCCTCAATTTACAAAGGGATTCTGGATCTATGGAGGAGAGAGAATACCCTTTTTTGGGAGTCCATATATGTTTTGGTGTTTTGTTTTGTTTTGCCAGGTAAAACACCTTTGTTTGTGCATATGTTTTGGTTTGTCGTTCAGAATGGTTCGGGTGTTGAGTCGAGGGGATACCGTGAAATCAATCACACTAAGTGTAATGATGCAATGTCAAGGACTTAAGCTGATGTCTCTAAATGTTAATGGCTTGGGCAATCCAATTAAGAGGGCTAAAATCATGACTAAATTGAAAAAAGTTAAGATGCATATTATTTACTTGCAAGAAACCCATTTATCACGACAAGGGCATGAGAAGCTGAGAAGATTTGGATATAAAAAGACATATTATAGCTCACATATTTGTAGTCATAAAAGAGGAGTGGCAATCTTGATATCAAACTCAGTTAAATTCAAAATGTTTAAAAAAAAAAGACAAAGAATGGAGATATATCATAGTAAAGGGCAAAGTTGATAATAATATCCTAACACTGGTGAATATCTATGCTCCCCCAGATAGTGATAAACATTTTTTCAAATCCCTATTTGATATTATTGCAATGGAAGCAGAAGGAATTTGTATATATGGGGGGGATCTGAATGTTGTACTGAATCATAGGCTTGATACGACAAGTAAAAAGAAGAATAAGAACCAGTTAACAAAACTACTAAACACTACCTGTGAAGAATTTGGTTTTCTTGATGTCTGGAGGAATTTTCACCCTCTAGAAAGAGACTATACACATTACTCAATACCGCACTCGGTTTACTCCAGAATAGACTATTTCTTAATGCAGAAAGAAGACTGTTATAGGGTAACGGATTGCAGAATCGGTGTGGCAGATGTATCAGACCATAATGCCATATACTTAACAATTCAAATGAACAGTAGAAGGAAAAACACAGTGTGGCGATTAAATGTTGGAATACTGAATGATAAAACAACTGTTAATGATATTAAATTGGAAATCAAAACTTATCTAGAGGAAAATGACAATGGGGAGGTGGACCCATCCATATTATGGGACTCATTGAAGGCTGTAATACGAGGTAGGTTAATAGCGAGGGCATCACATATTAAAAAGGCCAGAATGAAACCATATAAGTTGTTAACAGACCTGAAGGATTTAGAACAGAAGTACAAAAATAATAAGGACCAGAGAACTTATAAGCAATTACAAGATTTGAGGGGACAAATGGATGGAATATTGGGTCAAGAGGTGGAGAAAAAAGCAAGATTTGTAAAACAGGCACATTATGAGCTTGGCCCTAAATTCACTAAAATACTTGCCTGAAGGCTACGCAAACAACAAGCTGACAACACCATACACAAAATTAAGGACCCCTGTACACAGAATTTGAAGAGTGATCCAAAAGAAATAGAATATATCTTCCAGGAATATTATAAAGAATTATATACACAAACCTCTATAGTAGATGGGGAATCAATGAGGACTTTTTTAAATACAATAGATCTGCCCTGTATTGGAGAGACACACAATAAAATAATCACAGCAGAAATATCACTGGAGGAGATAGAGAAGACAATTGGTAGGATGAAATCAAACAAGGCCCCAGGCAGCGACGGTTTCCCTATAGAATGGTATAAAATATTTCAGAATGAGCTGAACCCACTTCTTCTGAGAACCTTTAACTGGATTATCAAAGAAGGCAAGACACCTCCGTCATGGAAAGAGGCAATTATAACATTAATCCCCAAAGAGAACAAAGACAAGGAAAATTGTACCAACTACAGACCGATATCAATTCTAAATGTGGACTATAAATTATATTCTTCAATTATCTCCAAACGATTTGAAAAGTTCATGCCAGATTTAATTGATGAAGACCAGACTGGTTTTATAATAGGCAGACAAACACAGGACAGCATTAGAAGAACCCTACATATAATACACAAGATTCAAAAGGAAAGTACACGTGCTGTCCTGATAAGTCTAGACGTGGAAAAGGCTTTTGATAGGGTTAATTGGGAATTCTTATATCAAACACTGGAAAGATTTGGCTTTACCAAGGAGTCAATTCAAGTTATTAAAGCAATTTACCAGCAACCTACCGCAAGAGGTAAGGTGAATGGGTCCTTAACTGAGAGATTTGTGTTAGGAAGAGGAACGAGACAGGGATGTTGTCTTAGCCCTACCCTGTTTGCTATATATATATATTGAACCATTGGCTCAAGCGATTCGTCAAGATAGGGAACTAAGGGGAGTAACTATAAGAGACAGAGAACATAAAATTGGCCTTTTCGCAGACGATTTAATGATGTATCTCACGGAAGTAAACACCTCATTTCCAAGGATGATGGGGATCATAGATGAATTTAATTTTTATGCAGGATATAAAGTGAATATTTCAAAAACTCAAATCCTTCTATTTAATTGTCCTCCTCCTGAAGAAATCAAACAAAATTATAATATTAAATGGGATTCAAAATCAATCAAATACCTTGGGATACATATAACAAAAATATATCAATGTTGTATGGGGCCAATTATAATCACATCAAGCAAAACATAAGAAAGGATATAGAAAGATGGTCTACCTACCCAATGGATTTTAGTAGTAAGATAAATGTAATGAAAATGAATATTTTGTCAAGGCTATTGTACTTGTTTCGATCTCTGCCAATTGAGGTACCAATAAAACAATTCACGGAATGGGATAAATTAATATCTAGATTTATTTGGGGAGGAAAGAAGGCCAGAATTCGATACACTACACTACAGTTGCCAAAGGACAAAGGTGGATTGGCACTTCCAAATTTTAGGATATATTTCTATGCAGCCCAACTTCGACCACTAATTAATTGGTGTGAGGACAGCTATATAGCTTGGTGGAAAGAGATTGAGACATATATCCCTGACTTCCACATTTGGGAGAAAAAGCGCTTCCTGGACATATCAGGAGTATAATCGATCCAATTACGATATTTACTTTAGAAGCCTGGTTCACTCTTACCAGACACCTTAAACTGAATAAACGACAAAAAGTTTTAAGATGGATAGCTTTGGATAATGAATTTAAACCAGGGATGTATGACTCAACATTTAAAGAGTGGATGAAGAAAGGAATGACTGCATTTTGTACTGTTATTGAAAATGGAGACCTAAGAAGTTTTCAAGATTTGAAGGATAGATTAGCACTTCGGAACCAAGACTTGTTTAGATACCTCCAACTGAGAGATTATTACAATAAAAAGGTAAAAAGGGAGACACTAGAAGAAAAGAATCCAGTAATAGAAGTGATAGTTAGTGCGTATCATCAAAAAACATTAAGGATTATTTCTAAACTTCATCATAGTTTAATGGAATGTCAAGCTAAAACTACATTTTATGTAAAATTTAAGTGGGAAAAGGAATTGAACATCACAATCTCAGAAGAAGAATGGCATCATATGTGTGTAGACACTACAGACACTAATTCACAAAATTGGAGAGAATTTAATTGGAAAAATTTGATTTGTTTCTTTATTACGCCTAACATAAAAAGCAAGCAAATTCTAAGGCAGCAAACATGCTGGAGGCAATGTGGTCAAACAGATGCAAATCATGCACATATCTTCTGGAGTTGCCCAAAAATAGAACCATTTTGGGACAAAGTGAATTCAGAATTAACAGAGGTATTAGGATATACAGTCTGCAAGAAGTGTTCCATTTTATACCTGGGTAATATAAATACAGTGGTGCTGAAGGAAGATCATTACTTGGTTAAAATCCTACTCACAGCTGGCAGAAAGGCCATTACAAGAAACTGGCTTGCAGCGGACACACCCAGACTTAGACAATGGTTAGACATAGTACAGGAAATATTGGTCATGGAGGAAATGACATATTCTCTAAGAGTGAAAGAAGACGAGTTTAATAGAAAATGGGAAAAATGGATTAGGTATAGAAATAAAGACATCAACACTGTATAATTTTATAGAGAATAATGTAAGTTATTGGAAAATATTTTAACATGAAAATAGTTCTGTATACTGCATAATTAATTGTAAACTGACCCCCCCCCCGTGCACTGTTGTACGTTTCACTGTAATGTTGTATGTTTCGTTGTTATATTTGTGTTTTATTTGTGTATACATAAAAGCAATAAAAACTAAAGTGTGTGAAAAAAAAGATGTAATATCTGGACACAAGGAACTGCCGTCTGAAGGGCCCGGACTTTAAATGTCACCCATCCATGTTCGCCAGAGATACTGCTTCACCCACTGAGTTACTCCAACACTGTGGCAAGATTGAACATCTGTCAAGATTAGCTCGCATGAAAGCTCAAAACCTGAACTATTATATCAGAACCATCTGCACCAAAGCCTACATTCAGCGATAAAGAATCATAATAGAAATGGGAAAATGAATGGATAAAAGTTAACGAATTCCAGCTTCCCTCTACATAGAACGTCAAAGAATCGATTTAAAAGCATTATTTAGATTCTGAATGGGCTCCTGCAGATATTACGCAGTAACTCAGGCGAGAGTCAATTGATTGCCTTTTATCTATACTCATATTTTTGAAAAAGGATGTCACAAGTAACGCTTGTACCAATTTCCACTGTTCTTGAAACATTGGTGAGCCACCTTTTTGAACCACTTCAGCCTTCCAGGTGAAGACACAACCACAGTGTTGTCGGGTAGAGAGTTGAAGGATTTAGACCCAGCGACATATTTCCAAGAAAGATTGGTGCCTGCCTTGCAGGAAAATCGCAGGTTGTGGGTTTTGCATGTGCCTGCTGCCCTTGTTCTTCATGGAGGTAGGAACTGCAGGTTCAGAATGCGCTGTTGGAATACCTGGGCAAACAGCTGTAGTGCATTGTATAGACAAAACCCTGTGCAGCCGGTAGTGGATGGAATCAAATTCTCAGGCTATTCCATAGAATTTCACTTAAGTAAGTTGCCTTGTCCTGGGTGATGCTTTGCTTCTTGAGAATTGTTCATGATACACTCACCCAGGCTAGGGAAGAATATTCCATCAGCTCCCGATTCGTTCCCGGTGAAAGGCATTGGGACGTCAGCACGCGAGTCACTAACCACTGGCTTCTGGCCTGCTCTCATATCAACAATCTGGACAAGTCCGTTTCAGTTAAAGTCTGTTCAATAGTGATTCATAAATATTAATTATGGGTCACTAGTAATAGCAGTGCCACGGAAGGTTCTTTTGGTGGCAATGGTCATTCATTATCTGGGGAGAAAGCAGGAGCAGGGTAGTGATTCTAGATGATCAACCATGACGGTTGACGAATGGCAGTCCTGGCTCGAATACATTTCAAATAAAATTTGCAATGGTTATAAATATTCGCTTATACACACTCCAATCACTTTTTTTTTGCAAAGTTTCAATTCAACAACCCTCTACCATCCTGCAATATTATCTTTGCAAATTTACTGGCAGCTTGCTCAGCTGTTGACAAATGACAATGGCTTCAACTGCAACACATTTTTCAAGGAAGATCATTTGAGGGGAAAGAGAAAAAGGAGCTTTACGGCAAACTTGTTCCAAGATTCCTGAATTATCAAGGGAACATTAGTATAACAAAAAGGGGCAAGGGCAATTTTATCACTCCAGTCTTTGGGATAAAATCTTCACAGAACACACAAGTTTCTTGGTCCACATGCCATATCACAAACAACCTTTTCTAAGCAAATATTATTAATGGTACATGGTCATAATTGACATTGCTTGCATATATTTACAATTACTCCCCCACCCACTCCCCCAAAACAAAATGGCGCTAAAAGCCAGACACACGTTGGTCAGAGTGAATATTTATTTCTTGATAAGATACCAATGACACAGATCTTTTATTTAAAAACACAATAGTCCTGCAGATTCTTTGTAGCCACTACTAATGGAAATCTTTCTTGAATTTGTTGCTTAAATTCAAATTTCAGTAGCTGTAATAGGATTCAAACTGGTCTCTAGATCAGTGGCCCAGGCCTGTGGATAATTATTCAGCAGTAATCGGAGCAACCTTTTAAAACAATTAATAGTATTTGGTCCTAAAGGTAATAACCTGAAGGGTCTCACGTAAAATGGTTGTTCTGCAAATAAATGATTAACCACACAAAATTGGGACTAATGTAGCTGGGACATGTTGGCCGGTGTGGGAAAGTTGGGCCGAAGGGCCTGTTTCCAAGCTCCATGACTCGATGATGATCCATTTACTGGCATCAGAAGCTGATTGATATACAATATCAGTAACCCCTAGAACTTAATATTCAATGATCCTTTATGAAAAATTGTACATATTTCCACTGAGGCAATGTCTCATGTTCAATTTGCAAAGCAGAAACTCTAATTGCCTTGTGCTGTTAAAGTGCAACCTAAAGTCTTCTACCAATTCGAAGTAACTCTTGCATGGCGTCTCCGATTACAATTTTTTTGCAGAGTCACTGCCAATTACCAATATCCTTTTGAATTAACAAGTGTACCTGCATGATTCCATAAGAGGATGCAAGATGCCGAAATATACACATTCATCTCCAGGTACACTGGCGATTGAAAGTTGGCCAGAATATTATACAGGCAATTTTTGCATTACAATGGAATTACGGTCCAGAAAAACCACCATATCACAATTTTTCCATAATGAGACCCTATTTCCCTTGTATCCCATTTACAGGTGGAGATGCATTTCTACAAGATTTTTCACAAAACAGTACTAATACTGCAGCTGCTGATTCATCTTAAGGGGTCACTTAAGATTACCATGTCAGTTTCCAAAACAAAAGCTCTTCAGTGGCTAGCAACTGTGAATGGAGAGACAAGCGACTACAGATACTCTAGAAAGCCCCAAGTAGTGGGCCAAGTATCAAATCATGATGAGGCGATGTATAGGGAGATGGAGAACCTTGTGACCTGGTGCTAAGACAACAACCTTTCCCTCAATGTCAGCAAGACATAGGAGATTGTGATCAACTTCAGGAAACAAAGCAGCACACATACCCCGGTATATATTGATGGCATCGAAGTAGAGATGGTTGATTGCTTTAAGTTCTGAGGAATAAATATCACCAGCAATTTGTCCTGGAACAGCCACATCAATGCGATGGCCAAGAAAGGACACCGACACCTCTATTTCCTTAGAAGGCTTTGAAAGTTTGACATGTCCCCACCACCTCACAAACTTATACAAATGTGCTGCAGAAAGCATACTATCGGGATGCATTACAGCATGGTTTGGGAACAGCTCCATTCAAAACACCATAAAGTGCAGAGAGTGTAGACGCAGCCCAGTCCATTACGCAGACCAATCTCCCTTCCATTGACTCCATCTACACTTCATGCTGCTTCAGCAAGTACACCAGCATAATGATGGACCAGTCTCACCCAGTTCACTCCCTCTTCTCCCCTCCCCTTTTGAACAAGGGGTACAGAAGTTTGGTTACGCATACCTCCAGATTCAGGGCCAGTTTCTTCCCAGCTGTTATCAGTCAATTGAACCATCCTCTCATTAACTAGAGAGCGGTCCTGACCTCCCTCCTACCTCATTGGACACCTGAAAACTATCTTTAATTGGACTTACTGGACTCGATCTTGTACTAAACGTTATATCTTTTATCCTGTTCCTTTACACTGTGGATAGTTTAGATTGTAATTCATATATAGTCTTTTCACTGACTGTATAGAATTAAACAAAAAAGCTTTTCACTGTACCTCAGTACACATGACAATAATAAACTAAATTAAACTATTGCACAATTTTTCGCCAACGTCAAAGCTTTGCGAAATATTAAGTTTTGCATCCAGTGAAATTCCTTTGTGGTTGTTCAGATTTACAACTTGCACTTAAACTTGTTGGCTCTGTTTCAGGTATCTTGAATTCAAATAATAAGGAAAACTTGACAGCAAAACAAAGCACTCTCATACAAAAAAACACCCCAGCACTTGGGAACACGTCAAAAAAAGATAAAATGCGTGGTTTCTTTTGTATTGTTTATTAAATTTCCCCACATAAATATTATAAGAATTACTGAAGAATTATTTTTTTTGGTAGCATTTTGAGAAAACACATCTCACCATTTTTTCAGTGAAACAATATTGTAGAGACCTGGTAGCCTTCGTAACAGTGGGAAATTAAGTATGCTGCTGATCAATCCCACTGAAACATTACTTTATTTGTTGAAGAATCATATATGTGAATTGGTTTTACCTCCCGATTTTGTACTATACCCACTGGGACTTTGTCTTGGTCCCATTTTCATGGTATTGATAATTGACCTGTCAGTCTAATGCAAATCCCAAGTATTTTGATTTGAAATGGAATACAAAAGACATAGACCATCACATTGAGAGGTATAGTAGTAGCATCAAAGTTGTAAAGCAAGATGTGGAGACTAGGATCTGAGCAGCATCAGATTTTAAGTGTCTTTTCGTAAAAGTTCATCTCCTTTGGAGATCACTTTCAAGTATTTATTCTGTCACCTCAATAAAAGGGAATTTTGTTGAGGTGTTTTCACATAGCACATCACCCAGATAGATAAATCTGTGTAACACATTCGTAGAATTTGTATTGGCACAAAGATCAAGAAAGGTTGATGCCAGGTTAGACGTCTGAACAATCCGATATTCACTGTTAATGTGTTTGATTTAAATCTGCCAGACATGGACATTTTGATTACCATTACGCAAAAATATAATGAATATCTGAAGACCAAATAAAGGTTAATTTTCCCTCCCAGTCAGAAAATTGATGACAAGGTAAACTGTTTTAACTATCCCTTACCCAACACCAATATTAGACAGGAATGCACATATTATTCCCTTGTTCTGAAAACTAATGCCATGGAATTATTTCATCAAACCAATGGGATTCTGTTCAATGTCTCTTCCAGAAATTGCCACGTCCATCAGACCAACACATCCTGAGTACACTCCTAAACCATTGGCCTTATGCTGGACTGTATACAAGAGCCTGGATGGCGTGGCTTCAATTTGCACAGAAAAACGATCAAATAATTATCTGAACCGAAGCAATGCCAATAGAATAAAACCTGATTAATACAACCTCCTTGGGAGTTTGATGGTGCCACAGCAGCAGATATCCCAGTCTATTACTCCAATTAATATCCAAACAAACTATAATGTCTTTTCTTTTTTAATGTTACAAAGTAGCATAATATATTTTCCAGTGAATACGAAGTGGAAAAAGTAGAAGCATTCTGGACCCTGGTTCCTGATACAAACGTATCCACATTCCTGTCCCCTGGTGTTCCAGTCCCGGCTCTGACCATTCTGGACTGATTCCAGACAAATCAGAGAGACTGATGTTAGGTCATTAGGATTTACGAACAATCAAATGCGAGCTTACCAGAGTTTTGCTGTACTGAACTTATTTTACAGATGGCATGTCAAAATACCTCTTTTGTATTTACTAATGAAATGTTTCTCATCCCACTGACTGAAGTATTTTGCTGGGAAATTTTGTAAAAGTTACATTCATTATTTCTAAGTACTAAGTAGTAGAGAAAACAGAATCTCCTGCAGCAACTCCGTCACATTTTATTCTAATTTAATTTCTTATTTTCGGCACCACGAAGTGCTGAGCCATTTGATCTCCCTTGAATGACTTTGAGGAGATCAAGGTTTCTTCAGCTTACAGTTTGTTACGCGAGACCAGTCAACTTGTCCTGGCATAGATACTTGAAGATGTAATGTGCTGTGACAATGACATCAGCATATCCAGTGCTCATGTTCAAAATCCATGGCAAAAGTAAGTACGAGGTACAATATACAGCAAGCTCATAAAACTATAAATTATAATAATCTGTTACACATGAGAATTGGAGAGTATCCTAGCTTATGGAAGGACCATTCAAGAAGACACCCAAATGGTGGAGTTATTTTTCTATTTAAACTTTATTTAGCAGAGTAATATTTTTCTTTTATATTAAAATGAACATTTTTTCAGATATCCTTGAGTATTTTAGCAACAACATTAGCTATGTTTTCCTTTGATTGTGTATTGCATCCTACGCTTGTCACCACCCACATGAGAAACAATGTGCTATGCTAATGTTTTTTATTATATATTTATGCATAGTTGAGATTTAAATTTCCAATTCCAAAGAATTTATATACAATCCAGTAAACAATAGAATTACAGAAAAAAAAATCCATAAAGTTGAAGCAACTTTCAGCTCACCCTGAAATCTCACTATAAATCAGCGTAATTAAACTACTACATGTTGAAAACTGCTGGTATTTTAGTAGGTATGAAAAAGCACTATTATAACATTGCATTTTCAGAAAGATCCATGTGATTCCACCTTCAGGGAACTATGCACAGTTATTCCTAGATCCCTCTGTTCCACAGCATTCCTCAATTCCCTAACATTTACCATGTACATCCTATTTTGATTTGTCCTGCCAAGATGTAGCACCTCACACTTATCAGCATTAAACTCCATCTGCCATCTTTCAGCCCACTCTTCCAAATGGCCCAAATCTCTCTATAGACTTTGAAAATCTACTTCATTATCCACAGCACCACCTATCTTAGTATCATCTGCATACTTACTCATCCAATTTTCCACCCCATCATCTAGATCATTGATGTACATGACAAACAACAGTGGACCCAACACAGATCCCTGACAAACAGCCATCAACCATTACTCTCCCATTCAGCCGCTGTTGAATCCATCTTCCTACTCCGCCATTAACACCCAAAGATTGAACCTTCTTAACCAACCTTCCATGGGGAACCTTGTCAAAGGCCTTACTGAAATCCATATAGACAACATCCACTGCTTTACCCTCATCAATTTCCCTAGTAACTTCTTCAAAAAATTCAAGAAGGTTTGTCAAACATGACCTTCCAGGCACAAATCCATGTTGACTGTTCTTGATCAGACCCTGTTTATCCAGATACTTACATATATTATCTCTAAGTATCCTTTCCATTAATTTGCCCACCACTGACGTCAAACTAACAGGTCTATAATTGCTAGGTTTATTCTTTGAAACCTTTTTACACAATGGAACAACACGCGTAGTACGCCAATCCTCCGGCATTATTCCCGTTTCTAATGACATTTGAAATATTTCTGTCATAGCCCCTGCTATTTCTACACTAACTTCCCTCAATGTCCTAGGGAATATCATGTCAGGACCTGGAGACTTATCCACTTTTATATTTTTCAAAAGTGTCAGTACCTCCTCCTCTTTGAATCTCATAGTTTCCATAGCTACTCTACTTTTTTCCCCTTACCTCACAGAGTTCAATATCCTTCTCCTTGGTGAATACCGAAGAAAATAAATTGTTCAATATCTCCCCCATCTCTATTGGCTATGCAGATAGCTGTCCATTCTGGCTCTCTAATGGTCCAATTTTATCCCTCGTTATGCTTTTGCTATTAATATAGCTGTAGAAACCATTTGGATTTACTTTCACCTTTCTTGCCAAAGCAACCTCACATCTTCTTTTAGCTTTTCTTATTTCTTTCTTAAGATTCTTTTTACATTCTTCATACTCATCTAGCACCTCATTCACTCCATGCCTCCTATAATTATTGTAGATATCTCTCTTTTCTCGAACCAAGTGTCCAATTTCCCTTGAAAACCATGGCTCTTTCCGATTTTTACTATTTCCTTTCAACCGAACAGGGATATAAAGATTCTGTACTCTTACAATTTCCCCTTTAAATGTCCTCCATTTCTCTTCTACATCCTTCCCATAAAACAAAATGTTCCAATTCACTCCTTTTAAATCCTTACACATTCCCTCAAAGTTAGCCTTTCTCCAATCAAAAATCTCAACCCTAGGTCCAGTTCTGACTCTCTCCATAATTATATTGAAACTAATGGTATTGTGATCACTGGTCCCGAAGTGCTCCTCAACGCATACCTCCGTCACCTGACCTGCCTCATTTCCTAACAGGAGGTCCAGCACTGCCCCTTCTCTGGTCGATACCTCTATGTATTGCTGCAAAAAACTATCCTGCACACATTTAACAAATTCCAAACCATCCAGCCCATTTACAGAATGTGTTTCCCAGTTTATTTTTGGAAAATTGAAATCTCCCACAATCACTACCTTGTGCTTACTAATAATATCTGCTATCTCCTTACATATTAGCTCTTCCATTTCTCGCTCCCCATTTGGCGGTTTATAATACACCCCTAAAAGTGTTGCTACACCTGGATGGATCAACCAGACAGATTTCTGCATTTTACAGACTACATGGAAAATACTGAAGTCAAATCAAAAATGCGTAATTTGTAGTAACTGATTGAATACAGTAGAGATGGAATGTACAGATTTTCTAACATCTAAATATTGTCTCACAAGATATTTCAAATAGTCTGATTGTGTAATATTGGAGAACATTTTGCATCTTAAATAAAACATTGATTACAGGACATAACCCTACTGAGATATTGCACACATTTGCAAAAGCTTGAACAAGGTATGTGATGCAGCAATGCTGCTTTGGAGAATGATTTGGTTTCTCTATGAAAAGTTACGTCATGATGCAGGGGGGGGGGATTTGGCAAGAATGAAGATGATTTTAAGTTGAACAAAGACTTGCTTTCTTTCCAACTATTGTCAACAATTATTTTCTCTCATTTATTATTTTGTCATGTCCTTCCTAGATCTCTGTCTACAGGTGGTCATATAGTATGGAAGTCGGTTCACAATGTCAATGTCAATCATCACTTATCCATCTATACTAATCCCATTTACCTGCAGTTGGTCATAGGCTTTAATGCCTTGGTAAGTCAAATCTTGGTACGAAATCTCCGCCTCCACCATCCCTCAGTCAGTGTATTCCAATCGGGGACGAGTCGGAGTATAGAAGTGAGATCGACCGTCTGACCAAATGGTGCCAGCACAACAACCTGGCTCTCAACATCAGTAAGACCAAGGAACTGATTGTGGACTTTAGTAGGAGAAGGATGAGGAACCACAATCCTGTTCACATCAATGGGACGATGGTGAAGAGGGTCAATAACTTCAAATTCCTGGGCATGCATATTTTCAAAGATCTTTCATGGACCCAGCACACTGATGCAATTATAAAGAAGGCACATCAGCGACTCTACTTCCTGTGAAGATTACGGAGATTCAGCATGTCGAGGAGGATTCTCCTAAACTTCTACAGGTGCACGGTAGAGAGCATTCTGACTGGATGCATCGTAGCCTGGTTCGGCAATTTGAACGCACAGGAGCGAAAAAGACTACAAAAGTTGTGACAACTGCCCAGTCCGTCACCGGCTCTAACCTCCCCACCATCGAAGGGATCTATCGTAGTCGCTGCCTCAAAAAGGCAGCCAAAATCATTAAGGACCCACACCATCCTGGCCACACATTCATCTCACCACTGCCATCAGGAAGAAGGTACAGGAGCCTGAAAACTGTAACGTCCAGGTTCAGGAACAGCTTCTTCCCTACAGTCATCAGGCCATTAAACACAACAACGAATAAGCTCTGATCTCTGAACTGCAAAAGACTATATTATTATTGCACTATATTTGTTATTTATTGAACTTTTTCTTTTTTTTCTCTCTTCCTCTGTTATGTACTATGTTTACATGTTCACATATTCGGTTGTGCTGCAGCAAGTAAGAATTTCATTGTCCCATCCAGGACATATGACAATAAAACACTCTTGACTCTTGAATAAATAAATTCTCCCTTCAGTCCCTTCTACGCCTCTTCCTCCTCACCGCAATTCTACATTCTGTCGCCTTTGATACCTGTCATAAGGGGTTGGGATTCCAACTATCTATGTGCATCAATCATTCCCGTCAGCTCCAAAGAAAACAATCCATTCTATCCAGTTCTCCTCAAAAGTGAACCCTCCATCCTAAACAACATCTGGTGAAACACAAGAATAGATGTTGGAATCGCGAAGCAAAAATTCAAAGCAAAAATAATATGATAACCAGAATTGCACACAGTACTCCATGTGGAGGCCAAATCAATGTTTTATAAAGTCACTAATCCAACACTAATCTCATTTCATTTATCGCACATTCCCATGTACTCCCCCAATTCTCCCTCAGTGTACAGATGAGTGGTCATTTACAGTGGCTAACCAAACAGCATGCCTGTGAAATATTGAAGGGAATTAGAACATCTGTTGGAAGTCCATGCAACCACAGATAGAATGTGCAAGTTCCACACAGAGCACACCAGAGGTCAGGATTAAACATGGATCCCTGGAGCAACTCCAGGTGTTTGGAGTCTGTAGACTGGGCAAAATCAGGAGGCAGCTCAAATGTCAGCGAAGCATCACTCAATGTGTTTAATGCACGCTTTGATAGGGAGAATACTGGATTCATTGAGAGATAATACGAGAATGCCTTCCCGAACCCCCATTCGCCGTGATGGCATTACCGTCACAGTCCCAGAGGGCGACGTCAGAAGATCCTTCAGAGGGGTGAACCCTCGGAAAGCACCTGAACCTGATGGTATACCCAGGCGTGTTTTGAAAACCTGTGCAGACCAACAGGCTGGAGTTTTTACAGACATTTTCAACCTCTCACTTCTGAGGTCTGAGGTTCCCACCTGCTTTAAAAGGGGATCAATAATACCAGCGCCCAAGAAGAGCAAGGTGACTTGTGGTGATGAAGTGTTTTGAGAGGTTGATCTTGGCGCAAATCAACTCCTACCTCAACAAAAACCTGGACCCACTGCAGTTCGCTTACCGCCACAACAGATCAACGGTGGGTGTGATCTCACTGGCTCTCCACTCCGCTCTGGACTACTTGGACAACAAAAACTCATATGTCAGGCTGTTATTCATTGACTACAGCTTGGCATTTAATACTATCATCCCCTCCGAGCTGGTTATCAAGCTCTCAGATCTGGGTCTCTGTGCATCCCTCTGCAATTGGATCCTCGACTTCCTCATTCACAGTCTGTCCGTATTGGTGTCATCCTCAATAACAATCAGCACGGGAGCACCTCAAGGCTGTGTGCTCAGCCCCCTGCTGTACTCACTCTATACTCATGACTGCGTAGCCGGACATAGTGCAAACTCCATCATCAAGTTCGCCGACGACACCACTGTTGTGGGACGTATCACTGATGGGGACGAGTCCGAGTATAGAAGTGACATCGACCGATTGACCAAATGGTGCCAGCACAATAACCCGGCTCTCAACACCAGCAAAGCCAAAGAACTGATTGTGGACTTCGGAAGGGGTAGGATGAGGTCCGACAGTCCCGTTTATATCAACGCCTCTACTTCCTGAGAAGATTACGGAGAGTCGGTATATCAAGGGGACTCTCTCGAACTTCTACAGGTGCACAGTAGAGAGCATGTTGACCGGTTGCATCGTGGATTGGTACGGCAACCTGAGCGTCCAGGAGCAGAAATGGCTGCAAAAAGTCGTCACCACTGCATGGGTCCATCATCGGTTCTGACCTTCCTACCATCGAGGAGATCTATCGCGGTCACTGCCTCAAAAAGGCAGCCAGCATCATCAAGGACCCACACCATCCTGGCCACAAACTCATCTCTCCGCTGACATCGGGTAGAAGGTACAGGAGCCTGAAATCTGCAACATTCAGATGCAGGAACAGCTTCTTCCCCACAGCCATCAGACTATTAAACACAACTTCAAACAAACTATGAACTATAACAACCTATTGCACTTTATCTGTTTACTGATGTGTGTATATATATATTCTATGGTATATGGACACACTGATCTGATCTGTTGTGCTGCAGCAATGCAAGAATTTCATTGTCCTATCTGGGACACATGACAATAAACTCTCTGGACTCTTGACTTGAATTAATTAAAAATGGTTAATTAAAGAAAGTTTCCCACCAGTGCAAGATGGACTGTTAGACTTAGCAATGCTGTCGTCCCAACCCTTTGCAGTCTTGGTTCAGTGTTTACTTGGGCTTTATGCATGCAGCAGAACTTTGCACAAGGTCAAATGAATGTGATGTAATTTCACAACACTGTCCAAATCCTTAGGGCTGCCATGATACCCGTGCAAAACAGTTAACCTGCTCCAATCTGAGAGGGCCAACTAAACAGGCATCTCTGGGTTAAATTATATTAAATTATATATTATTCTTACACTTTTAGCAAAAATTCTCACTTCGAACTAAAGTTATTCATCTATTTTATTTTAAGAAAACAAGTATTTATCTTCCTCCACATAATCCACATGGGTCAGAAGCACAGCTTTGTTCAAAGATGTATATGTTGTTATCAAGGAGCGCTAACTTGATGATTTTAAAAATAGAAAAAAGCAAACTTTATTTTGTTACCATTCATGTATTGTAGGAATTTTCCAAAAGTTGTTAACAGACACTGGGTGCACTTTAAAAAAAAGTGTTTCAGTAACTCAGCAAGTCAGGCAGCATTTCTGGAGAACACAGATAGGTGACATTTTACATCAGGACTGTTGCTCAGACTGATCCCGACCCGACCCGAAACCCTGTTCTTCTGAGATACTGCCGAACCCGCTAAGCTTCTCCAGCACTCCATGTCCTTTTTTGTACACCAGAATCTGCAGTTCCTTGTTTCTATTAAGTACATTTGAATGTAGCTACTGTTGTACAATTACAAAAGTCTAAAGCTAACAAGGCTTAAAAATAAAATTGCTGTTGTTTCATATCCGTTAATGTTGAGAGGGAAACGTCAGCTATGATTTTGGGGAAATGTTATATACAAGATAAGGGCAGCATGGTGACGCAGCTGGTTGACCTGGGGTTAAACGTTCTCCCTGTGACGGCATGTACATCCTCAGAGTAATCAGATTTTCCTCCCACATCCAAAAGATATGCAGGTTTAAAGATTAATTAGCCTCTAAATTGCCCCCAGTATGTAGTGAATGGTTGAGAAATTGGGATAACAGTATTATTGTGAACGAATGATCAATAGTTAGCACATACTCGATGGGTCAAAGGCCCTGTTTCCATGCAGTAATTCTAAAACCAAAATGCACAAGCATTCTACCTTTTGGTTTAATTCATTCTTCGGATGTAAACATTGTTGGCAAGCAACTTGTTTTCCATGGAAGAACAAGGGACTGCAGATGTTGGAATCTGGAGCCTATTTTTTACTTTTTTTAAAACCTTTTTTTACTTAAACCTTTTTTTACTATTTATTTTCCCCTCCAAATTACCTTTTAGACAGAGCGAGAGCAGTTAAAGGCAGCCTCATTGGTTGGTCTGCAAGCATGCATAAACTAGACTGGTTAAGGTAGGAAGATTGCTTTCCCTGAAGGACACTGGCGTTTTAGAATAGGTTTTAGAATCATGAATTATGGAACTGTACTGATAGCAGCTTTTTAATTCAATATGCAACTGAATTTAAATTTCCCAGACTCCATGGTGGTGGTCGAATGCATATTCAAATAACTAGTCCTATATCGTAACTATCCTAGCCCCCAAACTCCATACTCATATTACCCTAATGACCAAGTCTGCTTTCTCAGTAGATAGACACCAAAAGCTGGAGTAACTCAGCAGATCAGCAGCATCCCTGGTGAAAAGGAATTCTCAGTACTGCATTAATGTTTCGGTTATGTGCTGAAGTATTATAATGGCTCTTGTTACACAATTTAAGCTGGACTGGATATTTGAAAACACAAGGAATTGCAGATGATGAAACCTTAAGTAACATAAAGTACTGGAGTAACTAAGCGGGTCAGGCGGCATCGCTGGAGGAATGAAAGGCAACAAAAGGCTCACGTTGCAGCGGCCCCTACAGCCTGTCTGTCTTTTTTTAATTTTTTGTCTAGTTAGATGTAGTTGTTCATTTTTTTTAATACTGTTTTTAACTGTGTATATGTGGGGGGGTGGGAGGGGGAAATTTTTAAAATCTCTTCCTTGTACGGGAGACCCGACCTTTCTCCTGTCGGGTCTCCGTTGTTGTTGGGGCCTAGCACCGTGGAGCGGCCTCCGACCGGAACGACCTGGGGGCTCCAGTCTCGGAGCCTGCGGAGCTGCAGACTCACTATCATGGGGCTGGCCGGCCTCGGAGCGTGGGGAGCGGCGGTGGCTCGCTGCTGCGTCCCGAATCCGGGGCTCGGTGGCTCCAGCCGCTGGCCTGTGGACCGTGACATCGGGAGATCGCGGGTCCGGGACATTCCAGCGCCCGCCAGCGGCTCCAACTTTGTGACTTTTGGGCCTGGAGCGGGGCCGTACATCGCCCGGCGAGGCCTTAAATGGCCGTGGGACTTACGATCGCCCGCGTGGGGCTTCAACATCGGGAGAGAAATGGTGCAGGGGAGAGAAAAGACTTTGCCTTCCATCACAGCGAGGAGGAGATTTACTGTGATGGATGTTTGTGTAAATTGAATTGTTTGTATGTTTTGTAGGAATTGTCTTTGTTTGTATGGCTGTGGGAACAGCGTTTCGTTTGAGCCACACTGAGGTTCAAATGACATGGAATAAAATATTGTATTGTATTGTATTGTCAGACTGACTGCAGGAGGGATGGAGAAAGTTGGAACAGAGCTGGGGGTGGGTCAAAGCATGGCAAGTAATGGGTGGATCCATGTGACGGGGGGGGGGGGGGCTGATTGGCGGATGGATGCACCAAAGCTGGTGAGAAGACACGCATAAGGGTAAAAAAGACAAGGCCTCTCCTGACAAACCATTCAGCATTGGAGATGGAGTGGGATGGGAATCGTGACTCAGGAGAGGCATGTGCAGGGTTTTTATGATATTGGGAAAGTGTGGAATCAGTTAGAGCATAAGATCATGAAGTAACCTGTGAGACAGTAATGATTTCACTCTCACACTTGTCTGGGGCAACTTTCTTAAGCCAGTACTTGAACATCGTGAGAGACACAAGATGCTGGAATAACTCAGCTGGTCAGGCAGCATCTCTGGAGAACGTGGACAGGTAACGTTTCAGGTCCTAATCTGAAACATCATCTATCCTTTTTCTCCAGAGATGCTGCCTAACCAGCTGAGTTACTCCAGCACTTTGTCTCTCTTTGGTATAATCTAGCATCTGCGGTTCTTTGTTTCTACGTCTTGAACAGTGAGGCCTGCACAACAAAAGACCTTACCATTATGAAAGGAGAGACATTTCATGCCAAGAAATATTTTGCCAGCTGGCTAGGCCAATCCCCCAGGATTGCAAGGGAAAATTGTTTGCAAATGACCAACATTCACATACATTGAAAATTAAAAATGTTAAAACTTAAACACAATTAACTGTATTTAAATTAACATAAAAACATACATGACCAGCAACTTGTTTTCTCTCTGAACTGCTCCTCTGAATTCAAATGCATGGAACTGAAAGAAGTTGTTGTTTCACTAAATATTAGTCCAGCTTTGGAGTTCTACTTACTTCCCTGTACTCAATATCAGTTTCAGTTTACTCGGTTGAAAGGCTTATGTCTGTTCAGCATAGTCTCAGGGACAAATACTGCGGTATACCACAGGTACACATACCCCAGTGTACATTAACAAAGCCAAAGCAGGGGTCTCACTTAACTTTTTTTCCTCTGTTTTCAGCCGGGCAACCTTGGCAGCTTTTTAGGTTGCCAAATGACAGTTTAGGTGGCCATTTAAGATGGCATGCATGACGCATGCATAAGGTGCTCGGACGAAATGCGTAGTTACCAGTCGGAATTATGCTCAATAAAGCATTCACATATTATTTCTGCTTCAAATAAAGTCACAAACTAAACATATTCACCAATCAAGACATGATATATACCACAATGACATGCAGCAAAATTATAATACAGTACATACAGTATCTCAACTCTTTTTACACGTTACAATGAATGCAATTTCTATTATTTCTTTCCACTTCCAAACAAAAATGTGGTTGGATTATTCAGCGTATGATAAACCTCGGTGAGACCAAGCGCAGGCTTAGCGATCGCTTCGCACAACACCTCCATTCAGTTCGCAATAACCAACCTGATCTCCCAGAGGCTCAGCACTTCAACTCCCCCTCCCATTCCAAATCCGACCTTTCTGTCCTTGGCCTCCTCCATGGCCAGAGTGAGGCCCACTGCAAATTGGAGGAACAGCACCTTATATTTCACTTGGGTAGTTTACACCCCAGTGGTATGAACATTGGCTTCTCCAATTTCAGGTACTCCTTGCTTTCTCCCTCCTCCCCCTCCCATTCCTAGCTCTCCCACAGCCTAATGTCTCCGCCTCTTCCTTTCTTTTTCCCACCCCCCCCCTCCCCAACATCAGTCTGAAGATGGGTCTTGACCCAAAACGTCGCCTATTCCTTCGCTCCATAGATGCTGCCTCACCCGCTGATTTTCTCCAGCTTTTTTGTGTACCAACGGGATCCCACTACTGGCCACATCTTCCCATGTCTTCCCCTGTCGGCTTTCCGCAGAGACCACTCCCTCCGTAACTCCCTGGTCAATTTGTCCCTTCTGACCCAAACCACCCCTTCTCCTGGCACTTTCCCTTGCAACCGCAGGAAATGCTACTCTTGTCGCTTTACCTCCCCCCTTGACTCCATTCTAGGGCCCAAGCAGTATTTCCAGGTGTGGTAGAGGTTCACCTGCACCTCCTCCAATCTCATCTATTGCATCTGCTTGGCGATCACTTCGCCCAACTTCTGCTCGGTTCAACCAATAACCAACCTGATCACTCGGTGGCTCAGCAACTCTCCCTCCCATTCCGAATCCGACCTTTCTGTCCTGGGCTTCGTCCATGGCCAGAGTGAGGCCCACTGTATATTGGAGGAGCAGAACCTCATATTTCACTTGGGCAGTTTACACCCCAGTGGTACGAACATTGACTTCTCCAATTTCAGGTAGTCCCTGCTTTCTCCTCCCCTTCCCAGCTCTCCCTCAGCCCTCTGTCTCCGCCTCTTCCTTTCTTCTTCCCGCCCGCCGCCACCCTCACATCAGTCTAAAGAAGGGTGTCGACCCGAAACATCACCTATTTCCTTCGCTCCATAGATGCTGCCTCACCCGCAGAGTTTCTCTAGCATTTTTGTCTACACATTCACCCAAGTTCTGTTATCCCACTTTCCTGACCCACTCCCTGCACATTAGGGGCAATTTTACAGAGACAAGTTAACCTACAAAGCCAATGCGTCTTTGGGATGTGGGAGGAAACCCACACGCTTGCAGGGTGAATGAGCAAATTCAAACCAGACAGTGCCCGAGGACAGGATCAAATACAGATCTCCGGCGTGTGAGGCAGCAAGTCCACCAGTTGTGCTACTATATTTTGTTTTCCAACACACAAAAAATTATACGTTGATAACTTTGGTTATTAAAAAAAAAAGAAACTCTCCATTTTCAGTTTTAAATCTGTAAGTGACGTTATGTCCCCCTTTACAGCTACTATATGTTTTAATTTAAAACTATGGGGCAGTACATTGGCCATAAAGTTGCTGCCTAAAAGTGCCAGAGACCCAGAATTGATCCTGAATATGGGTGTTGTCTGTATGGAGTTTGCTCCTTTTCCCTGTGATTGCAAGGGTTTTCTCCGGGTGCTCTTGTTTCCTTCCACATTCCAAAGGTGTGCAGGAACCTTTTTCAGACCCAACCCAAAACGTATTTTCATTTTGTCCATAGATTCTGTCTGACCTGTTGAGTTACTCCAGCTTTTTGCGTCTATCTTCAGTTTAAACCTGCATCTGCAGTTCCTTCCTACACTCTCGGTACTATACAATAGAACTTTATTAATCCCAGGAGGGAAATTGTGTGTGTGGGTACATATATTATACACACACACACACATGTTTACATATTCTGTTGTGCTGCTGCAAGGGTTTCATTGTTCTAACTGGGACATGAGAGAGTAAAACACTCTTAACTCGCTAATATGTGGGATAGAACTAGCGTATGTGTGATCGGTGGTCGGAATGGACACGGTGGGCCGAAGGGCCTGTTTCACGCTGTATCTTTAAATTAAACTAAAAACACTAAAACCAGAGGAAATCTAAAGAAGGGTCTCTACCTGAAACGTCACCCGATTTCTTCTATCCAGAGATGCTGGCTGCTCCATGGAGTTCCCCCACACAATTAAAGCATGGAATAATCTTCACCCTACCATAGTTACCCAACCAAACGTAACTCAATTTAAGATAGCTCTTTTTTCCCCAAGAACCCTTTTTTGCTTAAGTCCAAGTCAAGGGTCAAGAGAGTTTTATTGTCATGTGTCCCAGATAGGACAATGAAATTCTTGCTTGCTGCAGGACAACAGAATATGTAAATATAATACAGAACAGAACACTGTGTCTATACACTATAGACCATAGATATACACAATAAATAAACAGATAAAGTGCAATAGGCTGTTATTTTTCAGAGTTTCGAGTTTGGTGGTGGAGAGTCCACTCCAGTTTAAATTCCATTTGGAATATTTTTGGAGGACCAGGAAACCAAGAAGCAAGAACTACTCAGAGAGTTACTCCAGCTCCAGCGAGTGATTCTGCATTGGTTTTCAGCGGTCTCGGCGAGGCGGCGACCGGACAGCAATGGCGGCCAGATCTCCCACAATGCAAAGGGAGGGAGAAAGTACCCGATGCCAACCAGTTGCCGTGGTGGTGCACATGTGCAGGGCGGCACATGCGCACAACCACGGCCAATGAAGTTGGATGGACCTGGAATCTTTGCTCTGGAACGTTGGAGATTGAGGGGAGACCTCAAAGGTCAGTTTGTCACGTGTACCAATTAACGTACAGTGAAACTCAAATTACCATACAGCCATACTAAAAAAAGCCGCAAGACACGCAAAAGTTAACATAAACATCCACCACAGTGGATTCCCCACATTCCTCACTGTGATGGAAGGCAATAAAGTCTAAGCTTCTTCCCACTTTATTCCTCCCCGACGGAGGAGTCGAACCATTCGCAGTCGGGGTGATCGAAGCTGCCGCAGCCGCAACCGAAGCTCCCGCGCCAGGGCGGTTGAAGCTCCCGGGCATACGAAGCTCCTGCATCGGGGAGATCGAAGCTCCCGTGTTGGAAAGTCGAATCGCCTGCGACTTGCAGCTACTGAAGTCGATCCCCGACGGGGATCGCAAGCTCCACGATGTTAAAGTCCGTAGGCTTGAAAGAGTTAGTTATTAATCGATTGTTGTCATATTTAAGCTTTCCTGTTGTAAAAAGCCAATTGTATTGCATGATGGGATTTGGCCAAAATCCATCATGACAAGGTTTTTTTCACGTAAGTTGAATGGTCCACAGCTCTCTTATAAGGTTTTTTTTAACGTAACTGGAATAGTTCACAGCTCTCTTACACGTTTTTTATGTACGTTGAACAGGTTAATCAGATAAGAAAGGGCCAGAGGATGCCATTGGGATGACTACCTTTGGCAAAGAGTGAAAAACAACTCCATATTTGGAGGTGGCTGATGATTCCTGGTACATTACCTCATGCAATTGGTATTAAGTCTGAAGGTATGTTAACTCCGGTTTTCTGGTATTTCTGTGTGTGTGTTGCTGGTGTATTTAGACGTAAAACTGTTGCCTCTGGGTCTCTAGGTCCACCCCCATCAGATGTTAAATTAAAGCTTTGTATGGTCTTAAGAATTTGTACTTTGTCTATCTTTAAAGTGATCTTTTTCAGGCTCCGTGGTTGGAGCTATCGAAGTCAGCCTCGAGCAGACACCGCCAGCTCGTGGATGTTAGGCCGCAGTGCGGACGGAGATATGATACGGAAAAAATATATAGCATCTCCGTCGAGGTAAGATATTTTTAAAAAGGTTCCCCCAACCCCCAACATAAAACAAGCTAAAAAATACTTAAACATATATATAACAGATCCTAAAAAACAACAAAGGAGGAAGGGACGAGACAGACTGTTGGCGAGACTGATAGAAACATATAAAATTATGAGAGGCATCCAAAGGGTACAGTCAGAACCTATTTCCAAGGATGGAAATGTCCAACACTGGAGGGTATAGCTATAAATGAGAGGGGGAATGTTTAATGGAGATGTTTGAGGAAAGTTTTTTTATGCACAGAGTGTTGTGGATGCCTGGAATACATTGCCAAGGATGGTGGTGGAGGCAGATATGAAAATGGCGTAATAGAGGCTTTTAGATACATACATGGAGGTGCAGGGAATGGAGGGATTTGGATCTGTAAGGCAGATGAGATCAGTTTAATTGGGCATCATGTTTAGCTGAATGGCCCATTCCTACGCTGTGGTGTACAGTTCTATGCTCCTTACCCTCCTATTGTCCATTTTGATCCAATGTAATCCAATTTGCTTTTTCTATCGATCTGTACCAACTCCTTTTTAGTCACTTTACCCCACTAACCAACCAATATGGCTCCCTTTTATTCAACTTCAGCAACCGACTACCTTTTCTGCAGACCCTTCATTCCCCATAATTGTCTGTCCTAGCTTTTGTGCAGCAATCCCTTTGCCATGAAAATGATGCCATCTTCAACTGACTAACTTCCATCTCCAGACATGTCTCCTACATTCTCACCATCTCCTCTCTTCTCCCTTCAGAATTCTTTCAAGCCTTTGCTCGCTCTAATCTTTCTCTCAGTTACCACCAACAACTAACTCCCACTCTCTCATATAACTATCAAATATTTTGAGATACTTTTTTACACTAGATTTACCTTATTAATGCAGGTCAATTAACATACAGTAAACTTTATATTTTGTGACAAAGTAAATCATGAATCAATTTCTGCCTAACTTGAAACCATTATTGTTCAGGGAAGTTGCACACTGGCATATTTTTACTTCAATACTCTTAAGTAGTATTTGTCTTTGAACTAATTGTTATGGTACAGCCTTGCATCAATTCTTTATGTAATTCCAAACAGAACTTTATTGATTAGCAAACCACAATCACTCAAAACAAAGCTGGCAAGCATTTATTATGGACTTTTTAAAGCTACTTTCAATCAAGTTGAAGCCAAATTTGTACACTGACATTTCCTTTACCCCTTTGGTTCCTATTTAATCCAATGAAGAACCCAGATTAGATCTTCCATATGTATGTGAACACCCTGCATTGGGTTTTGAGAATATATTACCAGATTTTTCATGGATCTACTGAGCGTTCTTATTTTCAAGCTCATAAAATCAATGTATAGTAGTTTTGAAATTGATCTATGGTATCAATTGCACACCAAATAAAGAATGCGACGATTCTATTTATTTTGAATTGTTTTTAATGTACTCTTATTTTTAACAGTCCTCCCTCATTAGGTCTCATTGAATGTAACAATCAGCACTATATATGAAAAGGAAAAGTAATGGTGTTTGCAGTTTGTTGGCTTATTATTGGAAACTATGTTTGGTTTCGGATCTTCCTGCTGCATCTATTTGCTTAAGTGGTTAGATGTTAGTTCTGTTCTGTTGTAATGCATTGTACTCCCCCCCCCCCCCCCCCAACTCTGTCCTATGTGAATATATAGATTTCAAAAACTGCATCCTAACAGAAGCAGTTGGAAAAGATACATTTAAAAGACATTTAGACAGGTACATGGATAGGAAAGGTTTAAGTGGTGTATGGTCCAAATGGGAGTAGTTTAGACAATAGGTACAGGAGTAGACCATTCGGCTCTTCGAGCCAATATACACCATTCATTGCGATCATGGCTGATCATCCACAATCAGTACCCCGTTTCTGCCTTCTCCCCAGACTCCACTCTCTACAAAGAATGTGGAAGCTTCGAAAGGATGCAGAAGAGGTTTACTAAGATGTTACCCAGGATTGGAGGATATTAACTATGAGAAGAGATTTGACAAACATGGATTGTTTTTGCTGGAGCATCAGAGGCTGAGAAGCAACCTGATCAAAGTATATAAAATTATGACTGGATAGGGTAGGCAGAGTCGTTTATCTCGACTTGGAAAGGTAAGGACGGTAATGTTTAAAGGTGATATGCAAGGCAAGTTCCCACTACCCTAGGAGCGACTTCTTCCATGCTTTATACTACTGAAACTGAGGTGTACTCTGGATCTTCCACCCTACCTCATTGCAAACCTAGCACCTTTTCTCTGTAACTAATATGCTATAACATTATAACACTTTATTCTGCACTCTGGTATTTTTCCCTTTGCACTAACAGCTGTACTTGTATATGGCTTGATTTATTTACGTATAATATTATTTGACTGGATAACATGTAAAATAAGCTTTTTATTACACCTCAGTACACATAATAGTAAACCAACTCCCCCCCCGCCCCCATAGAGAGCGATCGGTTGCTGGAACTCCCTACTGGAAGGAAGTGGTAGAAGCAGATACAATAGCAATGGTTCAGAGGCACATGAACAGGAAGGGGAAAAAAGGAACATGGGCCATGTGCAGGCAGATGGGATTAGTTTAGATTGGCATCGTCAGCACAGAATTGGTCGGGCAAAGAGCCCGTTCCTGCACCCTACTGTTCGAGGGTCTGTTTCCTCAGCCAAGGGAAACATTCTCTTTGCATCCAGCCTGTCAAGCCCTGCAAGAATTATGAGAATTTCAATGAGATTATTTCTCATTCATCTAAACTCCAGAGAATGCAGTCCCAGTCTACTCAATCCCTCCTCATACAAAGGTAACAAGAAACTGCAGATGGCGGAATTTGGAACAAAGAATAGAAAACAAGAACTCAGCTGTACAAAGCCCACAATGTTGCCTTGCATCGTTTTCCTCCACAGATTCTGCTGAACTGCCGAGTTTTTCTGGCGACGTTTGCTCTCCCATGCCTAGAACCAGTCTATAAATCTCTCCTGCACTCCCTCGATGGTAAATACATTCTTTCTTTGTTAAGGAGATCAAAGCTATGAATAATCTCACCAAGGCTTTACAGAACCACAGCAAGACTTCCTCTTTTCCATATTCAAATATTCTTACAATGAAAGCCAATAAGCTTTTATTGTGAGAATAAAAGCCTCATATTTGCCTTCCTAATCCTTTGCTGCATGTGGGATTTCAGTCATGTTTGCAAGCACACCCATATTCTTTGAAACATCAACACTCACCATGTATAAAATAAAAGGTAGACACAAAAAGCTGGAGTAACTCAGCGGGACTGGCAACATCTCTGGAGAGAAGAAATGGGTGACGTTTCGGGTCGAGACCCTTCTTCAGATTGATGTCAAGGGAGTGGGCGGGACAGAGATAGAACGTAGTCGGAGACAGTTAGACTGGTGGGAGAACTTGGAAGGGTGAGGGGATGGAGAGAGAGGGAAAGCAGGCGCTATTTGAAGTTAGAGAAGCCAATGTTCATACAAGTTAGTTCTATGTGATTTAAAATGTTGATCAACCACCTTATGGGACTTTATCAAAAGCCTTCACAAGAAATCCAAATGCACCACATCTACTGTTATAAGTCACATCCTCAAAAAACAAAAGCAGATTAGTCAAACATGATTTTTTTCATTATTAAGCCACTTTACTCAATCTTGCTTTTAAAAAAAAGGCAGTCTTATCACTTCCCTCATTGCAGCTACTGGCATTTTCCCTGCGATTGCAGCACTCTAATAGGTCAGAAGTTCCTCATTTATTCCCCTGTTAAAAAATTGTTACCTTCCAATCCACAGAAACAACTCCAGAAACTATGTAATTGTAGAAGATGATTATCCAAGTGTTACTCTCTCAATAGATGCCTTTGTAGATGTAGATCATCTGGTCTGTAGGATTTGTTGGGAGTTTTTTTTGACTAACGTTTGTTTCCATCTGCTCTTCATTTTCACTTGACTCAGGTGGAAGGGGTTGGCGGAGGGAGAAGGGGAGACATGGATATGAATCCAGGTGGGCCGGGGGCTTGTTTTAGGTTAATTACCTAAAATGTGTGAATTCAATGGTCATATCATTAGGTTTAGTTTAGGAGTAAGCGTGGAAACAGGCCATTCGGCACAATTTGCCCACAAGGACCAGCATGCCCTATCTACACTAGTCCCACCTGCCTGCGTTTGGCCTATATCCTCTAATTCTATCCTATCCATGTGCCTTTTTAAAATATTTCTTGAACGTTGCGATAGTACCTACTAAACATTGCAATAATACCTGCAAAGTTAGGGAGGTCCAGTGTTGTTCCACATCTCAGAGACGTAAGTAACCCGAGTCGAATATGAGGTGCGTTCCTACAATTTGCCTGTGACTTCACTATGGCAATGGTGCACGCCCAGGACAGACAGGTCAGTATAGGAATGAGAAGGTAGTTAAAATGGTTAGCAACCGAGAGTTCACAAGTGTTCAGCAAAAAGGTGGCCTAGTCTATGCTTGGTCTCATCAGTGTCAAGGAGGCCATATTGGGAACACCAAATGCAGTAGATGAGGTTAGAGGTGCATTCAAACCTCTATTTCACCTGGAAGACTGCTGGAGTTTCTAGATGGATGCGAGGGAGCAGATATAGGGGCAAGTGTTACATCTCCTGCAGTTGCAGGGGAACGGACCTGGGGAGGGGGTGGTTTAGATGAAAAGGGATGAGTGAAACAAGGAGTTGCAGATGGAGCAGTCCATTCATAAGGAGGAAAGGCATGGGGATGAAAAGATGTGACTGGAAATGGGTTCGCTTAGAAGATGCGGGTAATTTTGGAGAATGTGGTGGATGCGGAGGCTGGTGGGGTGAAAGGCAAAGTCCCAATCAGTTCCCCTCTATCAACACTCTTATCCGAATGGCAGAACAGGAGGGTGCACAGTAGTAGAGTTGCTGCCTTACAATGCCAGGGTTCGATCCTGACTAAGGGTGCTGTCTATACAGAGTATGTACATTCTCCCCATTGTTTTCCTCCACCTGCTCCGGTTTCCACCCATATTCTGAAGAAGTGCTAGTTTGTGGGTTAATTGGCTTCTGTAAATTGTCCCTCGTGTGTAAAATAGAATTAGTGTACGGGTAATCGCTGGCGTGGGCCGAAGGACCTATTTCCACACTGCGTCTCTAAACTAAACTAAATTTGGCCTCACCTTCAACAACTTCTCTTTGGACTCCTCTCACTTTCTTTAAGTTAAAGGTGTGGCCATAGGCACTGGTTCAGCAATTCCTTTTTCTTGTTGGTTATGTTGGTTATGTTAAACAGTCCATGTTCAAAAAATAAACTGGCAAGATGTACATAAGCTATTTCATACTAGCCAATTATAGTGTTTGTTAGTAGTGACTCCGACTATGTACTTCATATTATCAAGAGCCTGCTTACGCTAGTTAGAAATGAATAGCAACTCGGAGATGTGACTCCTGCAGCTTCAAGGACTAGCCTGCACCTGCTTCAACACGAGTTTACTGATAACGTCCTCCAAGAGCCTGACGCGCAATCCCCCGTACCGCTCTCACGGAGTACAGATACCAGTTCTGCCATCCACTCTCTCCTCCCATCGTTTAATAAACAATTTGACCCTGAAGTAACCATCTTTGTGAATAACAGGCCTTCGATCGCGAAGATAGATACCGGTGCCAAATGCAACGTCACATCATTAAGAGAGTTTTAAAAAATCTGTAATGCTGAACATATTGACAAGGCCTCCGCAACGCTTCGGGCTGACGGGGGAGAAGTACTGCACCCACTTGGACAAGCTGATTTAAAATGCACCATCGACAAACAGACCCATACTTTACTGTTTTATATTGTTAAGGGAGATTCAGAGACTTTACTCGGTATCAATACATGCCATGATCCAGGCATGGACTGCAGGAGTGGGGTGCCATTGTGTATGACTGCTCTGCCTGCAGTCCGTCCTTTCACTCTTTTTTATTTATAGTCCTGTTAAAACAAAATGTTTGTTGGAGGTCTTCTTTTACGTGGTGGGTGGGGGGGGGAGGGCAAGGGGGAAACTTTATTTCCTAGTCCCTAGCTGGTCGCAGAGGAGGCTTCCCTCCGAGCTGCTTCTTCACCCCTTCCTCGCCACCTACCATCGGACTTGAGCGGCGTTTCCTGTCGGGATCGGCCGGCACTACAGCTTCGGCGGCGGCACAGCGCTGGGACACCATCATGGAGCTGGCGATGCCTTACCCGGTCGTCGTGCAGTAAGCTCCGTAGAGCTGCGTCCGTCGACTCCAGCATCGAGGAGCTGTGGCTGCAGGCGTCCAGCCGCAGGCGACGCCAGATTTAAAACACCGCGGAGCCTGGGATCTGAGATGGCCAGAGTTGGACCTCCAACCAGCGCGGCCTGAGGACTTCGGGTTCCATGGTGTCCAGACATTTCCAAGCCGCTGAGGAGTGTTCACCCGACGCCGGAGTTCCATCTTCCCGGCAAGAGGGCCTGAAAACATCGGACTGTCTGCGGAGGCCACAAATAGGCCCCAACCTCGGGTGATCACAGAGGAAGAGGACTGAACTTTCTGATGCCTTTCCCCACAGTGGAAAATTTTGATTCTTTAGAGGGGGGACGTTCATGTTGAATTCTATAATGTGTTGTGTCATTTTATTTATTTATTTTTTTCTATGGATGTATGGAAATTATTTATTCTATAGAAAGCACTTTGGTTTCAACGCGAGTTGATATAAACGTGCTATATAAACGTGCTATGGCCGCGTGGTCCACAAACTCTGTCTCACTGACAGGCCCACACACCAGCTACTCTCTCAATACAAAGAACTGTTTAACGACAAGCTTGGCAAACTGCCTATTAAATACCACATTGTTATCGATCCCAAAGTTACTCCTGTGGACAGAGTGCCACATCGTGTTCCGCATGCCATGCGCGACCGAATACACACTGAACACAAGCGCACGGTCTCCATGGGTGTTATTGCCGAAGTTACTGACCCATGTGACTGGGTTTCCACCATGGTGGTTGCAACAAAGAAAAACAAGGATGAGATCTGTATCTGTATGAACCCCACAGACCTAAACACTGCCATTAAACGCCCGCTTTATCCAATGCGAATGACAGAATAAGTTGCTGCCCAGATAGACAACGCAGCAGTACTCTCGGTTCTGGATGGCAAAAGCTCGTTTTGGCAAGTTCCACTGGACCCAGACTCGTCCAACCTCTCTATCTTCGGCACCCTCTTTGGCCGATACAAATTTCTGAGAATGCCCTTTGGCATCAACTCCGCCAGCGAAGTTTTCCAGCACACTATGGAACAATTGTTTGCAGGCCACCCGTTAGATATGGCAATTTTGTGTAATTTTGCAAATGTATTATTAATATCCCTCCTATAATAATTTGCCACCAACGCTTCTTTTGTTTCTAGAAGGAAACATGTACATAAGCTAGAATAGTGTTTGTTAGTAGTGACTCTGCCTACTATATATTATCAAGAGCCTGCTTACGCTAGTTAGAAATGAATAGCAGCTCAGAGATGTGATGACTGCAGATCCTTGCTGTATGTAGACTTAATAAATATGTGTTGTATCTTAATGTGTGTTGATTTAACGCATTACAGGCACCATCCCCCAACTCATTCTCCACTTAATGGATGACTGCATTGGTACTGCACCCGTGCAGGACTCACTTGATTTCATTAACTTTACCACAAACTTCCACCTGACCCTCTTATTCACTTGGACTATCTCCGACACCTCTCTCCCCTTTTCTTGACACCTCTGTCTCCATCAATGGAACAGTCCCCCTCAGATGGAACACAGATCGAGTTCCTCTGGTCCTTACCTTTCACTTAAAACAGTGGTGCAAAAAAAAATTTGAAAAAATACCATTCCATGGATGTGGTGGGAGGACCACATTATCAAGGTAAGATTGGGGTTCCATTATCAAGGTAAGATTAGGGTTGTGCAGGTTGGTTCAAGAACTATAATGATGGTGCCAGGCAAAGGTGACACGTGGCAGATAGGAATATACATATGACCTCTTAAAACTGAAATCTGCAGGCACAACTACAATTTAAAATCCAGGAAAAAATGAATCTGGTCATTAACCTCATTATTGTGGGATCTTGTTGCATATAAATTGGCTCTCATTTCCTCACACATTGCAGCCAATACACATGCTTCATTGGATATCAGGTCCGTTAGAATAAAAGGACGTGACTGGCACCACAATATTTCTGGTCTTAAATGTTCAACATGTGCATCACATAATTATTTGTAATTAACTACAGCAGATATAGGTAATATAGTGTTCAGTTTCAAGCCACATTTTAAATTGCATTGACTTCACACTCATACACCTTCTTGATAAGAGTCAAGAAACATCTGTTACCCAACTGATAGGTTTTGCAAACACATGCAGTCCACTGTGGACAATTACTGTACAAAATAAACTAAATACTTTTGGTCCGTTGGGGGGTGGTTTCAGGGGATGAATTCTCATTCTAGAATTTAATTAAATTTTGCAGTTGGCATTTAACTTAACATTGACGGTAATTTGCTTCTTTCACATCATTAGTCTGTAGTAAGTCAGCTGCTTGTTGTGAAGTTGCAGAGTTAATTAGGTAGCCAGCTAGAACTGGTTACTAACACTCAGCAGGGACTGATGCAGGCTCTTGCAATGTTAGCTCATCCAAATACAGAAGGGTTTTAGTAAAGCACACTGTAGATAGTAGATAACATGGACTCCAGTGCACAGACTATTGCATTGACAGAGGATGAAATGTTGGATATTTTGGGGAGGGGGGAGGGGATTAACTGTTGATGGCGTAGTGCAGAGGATAGAGATGCTGTGCAGCATTACATTGCCATTTAGTGAATCTATCTCATAAATAGAACAGCAGAGCAAATCAGGCCTCTGAAATGTGCATCCTATGCTATGTGGGAACTCCAGGATGTACCCATGTCTTAGACAACTAGATATACAGGAAGTGGCATCAGCTGGCCATCACTGGGCCTGTCTGCACTTGTTGGAGTTTAGAAGGATGAAGGGTCCCCTCATTGAAACTTGCTGAATCGTGAAAGGCCTGGATAGACTGAACGTGGAGAGGATGTTTCCACTAGTGGGAGAGTCTATGAACAAAGGTCATAGCCTCAGAATAAAAGGACATATCTTTAGAAAGGAGACGAGAAGGAATTTCTTTAGTTTGAGGGTGGAATTCCTTGCCACAGACAGCTGTGGACGCTGTCATTGGGAATATTTATGGTGCATATTGACAGATTCTTGATTAGTAAAGGTGTCAAGGGTTATGGGGAGAAGGCAGGAGAATAGGGTTGAGAGGGAAAGATAGATCAGCCATGATTGAATGGCAGAGTAAACTTGATAGACCGAATCGCCTAATTCTGCTCCTTTTACTTATGAACCAATGAGCTGGTCGATATATTTAAATTCCAGATTTACTTAGTTACTCGTATTAAAAATCTACAGTTACCATGGTTAGACTTCCACTCTTATTTATGTATCAGTGACATAAATCTTTAGTCGCTAGTCCAATAATTTAACCACAAGCTTATGTCTTCAGTGCAATTGAGCGATCGCGAGACAGAAAGAGAGCAGAGACAAAGTGCTGAAGTAACTCAGCGGGTCAGGCAGCAACCCCGAAGACATTTCAGGTCAGGACCTCCCGACCCAAAACGTCACCTAGCCATGCTCTCCTGAGAAGCTGCCTGACCCGCTGAGCTACTCTAGCACCTTTTGTCCTCTTTTGTAAACAAGTGTCTGCAGTTCCTTGTTTCTACAGAAAAAGAACAGTCAGAGTGATTCTTCCTTTGATAGTTTAGAGAGATAGGGGCATTTTTTATAATTGCATATAAGATTCCAGAGTGTGTCATCTCACTGATGCCAGGATCAAGCATATCACCAAGTACATAAGGAAATTGGAGGAAAGATTGACCAGTCAGAGGTCACAGTCAATCACCAGATTTCTCCTCTATTTATGCCAGAGAGTTAAGAAATAGTGCAAGAAAGATAGTGCAAGATGGTGTGTTTCACATCCTTGGAGCACTAGCTCAAATGAAGATGGGAGATCTGTAGCTCTTCAATAAAACAAGACCATCTTCGGTGACAAAATCTGTAATGCTGGCGGGGGAAGGGTTTAACTATCTTGACAGGAGATTGGGGGGAGAGAGGGAGGGAAAGTAATTGAATCTAGAAGTCTGAAAATTAGAGAGATTTTAGAAGGTAGATCAAACAATCGTTTAAAGTCTCTGTTTAATCATATCCCCCATAATGCAAGAACATTAGTGAACAGGGCTGGTAAGATGAAAGCACAAGCAGATGTGATAGTATTATTTTACAGCTGTTATTGAAACATGGCCCAGAGAGGATCATGACTGGCAGCTCAGCATTTCTGGTCAAATGGGTTTTCAAAAGAGAGATTGAGATTTTTTTTTTAAAATGGGTCAATATTGAGTAAAAACAATCACAGTTGTGGGAATGCAAGGAATAGAATGATTATCAAATGGGACAAACCAATCAATGAAAAAAAATCATACTGCATGGAATATAGTACAGAGGGGGGAGAAGGAAAGCGGGGATGGGGGGGAGGGAAGTGGGAGGAGGGAAGGGGGAAGAGCGGGGAGGGGGAAGGTGAAGAGTGGGGAGGGGGAAGGGAAGGGAAAGAGCAGGGGGAGGGAAGGCGGAAGAGCGGGGGAGGGAAGGGGGAAGAGCGGAGCGAAAAGTGGGGGAGGGAAGGGGGAAGAGCGGGGGAGGGAAGGGGAGATGGAGGGGAGGGAAGGGGGAGATGGGGGGAGGGAAGGGGAGGTGGGGGGAGGGTAGGGGGAGAGAGGTGGGGATAGGGGGAGGGGGAGAGCGAGGGGATGGGGAGAGCGAGGGGAAGGGGGAGAGGGAGGGGAAGGGGGAGAGGGAGGGGAAGGGGGAGAGGAGGGGAAGGGGAGAGGAGGGGCAGGGGAGAGGAGGGGAAATGGGGAGAGGAGTGGAGGGGATGGGGAGAGGAGGGGATGGGGAGGTGGGGAGGGGATAGGGGAGGGGAAGAGGGCTGGGGAAAGGAGGGGATGGGGAAGAGGAGGGGCTGGGGAGATGAGGGGAAGGGGGAGATGAGGGGAAGGGGGAGATGAGGGGAAGGGGGAGATGAGGGGAAGAGGGGGGGAAGGGGAAGAGGAGGGGATGGGGAGAGGAGGGAATGGGGAGAGGAGGGGTTGGGGAGAGGAGGGGTTGGTGGGAGGTGGGGGAGAGGAGGGGATGGGGAGAGGAGGTGATGGGGAGAGGAGGTGATGATTGGGGACAGGGGAGGGGATAATTGGGGGACAGGAGAGGGGATAATTGGGGGACAGGAGAGGGGATGGGGGGGGAGAGGGGGGTGGGGAGGAAGGAGATAGGGGGCAAGGGAAGTCAGAGGAGTGGGATAGGCCCCCAGCAGCGCCTGAAGGGAGGAACCGCCGTCACTGTGACAGACGGTGGGCGCTCACACCGTCGCTTACCTGTCAGACGAACCCGTGGGTACCGAGCGGAGGCGTCAGTGCTAAACAGACGCCACCGCAGACCACATGAGAGGGGAGGGGGGGGGGGGGGGAGTTGAGGCCAAAGATTGGTTGAGGCGACTCGGGCTCCGGCCCCGCCCCGCCAGCGCCGCGCCTGCCACTCACCCGCCAGCCCGGGGCAGGGTTCCGCCCCCTCCCCCACGCCATTGGCCCACCCGCCCGTCGCTCTGCCCGGCCGCCAGTCACCGCGCGCCAGCCCCACCTCCCTTGCGGCGCTTTGTCTGTTGGCCCCGCCCGGCCCGGCCGCCCGTCACGTGGCCGCAAGTCACGTGGGCCGCCCGGCACGGCCGCCAGTCACTGCCCCCGTCCTGACGCTAACGGCGGATTAGTCCCGCCCATCCCACCGTGTTTGGTTTGTAACGTCAACGCCGATTGGCTGTGCGTCAGGACCCCGCCCATTCTCTACATTGTTCGATAATGCAGGATCTGATTGGCCGAGGCTCAAGACCACGCCCAGTCTCCTGGGACAACATGTTAAAAACCAAAGATCCTATAGCGGATCGTTGTTAAAAAACAAAGCTCATCGAGCGGAGCAAGATAGACCACACCTGCTAAATACAATGGGCTGTTAAAGAAGGAACTGCAGATGCTGGAGAATCGAGGGTTACACAAAAAGCTGGAGAAACTCAGCGGGTGCAGCAGCATCTAAGGAGCGAAGGAGATAGGCGACGTTTTGGGTCGAGACCCTTCTTCAGACTGGTCAATACAATGGGCTGCCGTGTAGTACGCAACGGAGCACAACGTGGGCCTTTTTGTCATCCATTTCACTAACTGGACCCGACTTTGTAAATTCCTCTGGGCGCTGCGGGGGGAACAGTTTGTGTGTGTGATGTAGGGTTAGATTCATAATTCTGGTAAATTTTGTTAAAGATTAATATATTAACAAATTATGATTCTGTTGTCTTTTTTAATGTTTTTTTTAACTTTTGTTTTTAAATGGCTCATGTGCTGTGTTTGAGTTGATTTTTATTTTACACTTGCACTCTGTAATTCATCTAATCACACTGTTCACAACTGCGGTATTTGGAAAAATAATAGCAATATGAAGAATCTTGGAATGTTCCTTAATGGTTTTTTGTGTCTATGGAATTGTTGTTCAACAATAAAATGGGTCTGGTCTTCCCAATGGGGGCTTGACGCACAGAGCCGCTCAATCCATCTGGAGGACATCACAGCTTCCAGTATATGTTGTTAATACACGAGACGCGTACTTTCCTACCTGTTAAAAACTGCCAAAATGGTGAATTTTTGCACTGTAAATAATTGTAGAAGTTGGGGTAACCGTGAGAGACATCTATCCTACTTCAGAATTCCAAAAGTGAAGAGAAATGAAGGGACAACAGCTAAAGTGCTTGGCGAACATTAGCCGTGCAGATATCGAGATTGAAAATATTGGGAATTATAGCGTTTTCTCACTGCATTTGATTAACAGTAATGCATTATTTGTGTTTTTTCTTGATTCCTTTGGTATCTAAAAAGTTTCAGAAGTAATAAATCTGACTGTAAAGTTTTTAAATCGCCCATGGGTCTGAAGCTAAATTTATCATTAAAACAATCTCCAGACTTAGAAGTGGTGTGTGGAAAAGTAAGTTTTCTATCATTGTTACGACTCCCAAAGGCAGGTTCCTAAGAGTCGCGTAACAAATCAAAACCAGGGTCAAGTTTAAGATAAAAAACAGTCTTTAATTTTGTTAAACTAAGATAATACCCAAACCCGATTTAAACAACACGGTCATGGACCAGAATCGGCTAACAAATAAATATAAGTGTGCTCCAGCCAGCCTCGAAATGGGCCGTTGGACTGAAGACTCTAATCCTGCCTACATAGACATAACCCTGCAACAATACCCAAAAACCCTCAGGTCATCCCTTCCGTCCCAATACAACATTAATTTACAAATATAGGCGACAATATACAAAGTGCTGTGCCATGCGGCCAGGCCTCCTGCAGCTCAGACTGGCAGCCTCTTCACTTCAGGGTTCAGCCACAAAGAGAGCGAATTCTGGGAGCTTCTGCCTTTTAAGCTACCGATGGGTCACTTGACGTAGCTTGGCCAATTGGGTACAGAAGCTCTTAACCCCTTGATTCCTGAGTCCCAGCCACGGGGCCTGCAGAGAAACAGAAAGGTAAGTACATAGCATTCACCGGGGGGGGGGGGGGGGGGGTAGGAAAACGCCTAACACCCCCACCCAAAGATACTGAATAAGCTTCGGAAGAAATTATTCAGTACTAAAACTCTACTGGCACGACAAGGCATCAGCCAAGATATTATCCTTGCCCCTGATGTGCCTGGACTCCAGGTTGTATTGGAGCTGCCAACTCCAGCTCATTAACCTCCGGTTTTTATTCTTCATGTTCTGCAAAAAAAACCAAAGGGTTATGATCCGTGAAAACAATGACAGGGACATTCGAGGAGCCCACATATACCTCAAAATGACTCAGAGACAATAACACAGCAAGGGTTTCTTTCTCAATGGTGGAGTACCACCTTTGATGGGGATTAAACTTCTTAGAGAAATACGAAACTGGATGCCCCACCCCATCTGAATCATCCTGTATAAGAACCCCACCAACCCCACGATCGCTAGCATCCACTGCCAGCTTAAATGGACGCTCAAAATCAGGTGCCAAAAGCACAGGTGCGCGCACCAGAAGACCTTTAGTATGATCAAAGGCTTGTTGACACTCAGCGGACCACAGAAAAGCTACCTTCGGACTCAGCAAATCCGTCAAAGGAGCAGCCACTGCAGAGAAGTTTGGACAGAACCCCCTATAGTACCCAACCATAGCCAGATACAGAGTTCAGTCCTAGATGTTGGAACAGGAAATGCGACAACATGTCCCACCTTGTCCACAAGAGCATGAACTTGACTGCGGCCCACCATCTTACCCAGATACGTCACCGTGGCCTGGCCAAACTCACACTTCCCCAGATTGATCGTTAGGTTTGCCTCCGCTAGACGACAAAATACCTCCTTCAGATGACCGATGTGTTCGATCCAAGACCTGGAGCACACAACCAAATCATCAAGGTATGCTTCACAGAAGGACAAACCAGACAATACCATGTTCACTAACCGTTGGAAGGTTGCCGGAGCATTGCGCATTCCAAATGCCATTACCGTGTACTGAAGAAAGTTATCAGGCGTAACGAACGCTGAGATCTCCCTCGCCCGCCTAGGCAAAGGAACTTGCCAATATCCTTTTAGCAAGTCCAACTTAGACACAAAAGATGCACTTCCCACATGACCCACGCAATCCTCCATCCGTGGAAGAGGATAGCAATCCGGCTTAGTTACAGCATTCACCTTCCGAAAGTCCGTGCAAAACCTGTCCTCCCCATTAGCCTTCGTAGCCAGTAGACACGGAGAACTCCACGGACTACAACTAGGTTCAGCAATTGCATGCTGCAGCATATAGTCAACCTGACCTCTTAGGCGATGACGCTTGTCAGGGTTGACCCGATACGGATGCTGTTTAATTGGCGCAGCACCAGCCACGTCAATGTCATGCTGCAGCACAGACGTCTGAGAAGGCACATCCGATAACAGTGACCCATTTGACCCCACCAAAGCAAGCAGATCATCCTGCTGACTTTCAGACAAATGAGACAACCGCAAGGGAAGCGACTCCAAAGCTTCAGAGTTGCACAGCTTTCCCTGCGTCACTGCCACAGCCAACCGTGCCTCACCCATATCAGCACCCATGTCAGGGGGCAGCACTGCTACAGCCAAAACTGACTTAGACAAAACCGAAGGACACAGCTCCTCCCCATCAACCCATACATGCACCTGCTCATGATACTGCTTCAGCATGTTGACATGACAGAGCTGAGTCTTACGCCTCCGATCAGGGGTGCCAATAACGTAATCCCTTGCACCAACCTTCTTAACCACCTGATAGGGACCACTATACCGAGCCTGCAGACTGGAACCAGGAATAGGCAACACCACCAGGACCTTGTCACCTGGAGAAAAATTCCTACTTGAAGCCTTCCTGTCGAACCAGCCCTTCATCCTAGACTGAGCAGTAGCAAGATTACCCATTGCCAGTTCGCATGCCCTCCGCAGTCTAGACCTAAAAGTACAGACATGGTCTAAAATACTACGTTGTGAATTCTGTTGCAACCATTTCTCCTTCAGGACCCTCAACAGACCACGAACAGTATGTGCGAACACCAGGTCAGCAGGACTGAACCCTAAAGACTCCTGCAAGACCTCACACACCGCAAACATAACTAGATGAGTTATCCCAGTCTTTTTCAAACTCCAGGCAGCAAGCCCTCAACATAGATTTCAAAGTCTGGTGAAAGCGCTCGAGAGCTCCCTGGCTCTCAGGATGATACGCACTGGAGTGACAATGCTCCAACAACTTCGTTACCTGACCAAAAACCTTTGACATGAAGTTGGAACCTTGGTCGCTCTGCACAACCTTGGGCAAACCGAACAACGAAAAAAACTTAGTGAGAAACTTCACCATGGCAGGGGCAGTTATGTTCCGCAAAGGGACCTCCACCGGAAAGCGGGTAGACGCACACATAATTGTCAATAAACTTGTTGCCCACCCTTGTCCGAGGTAGAGGACCCACACAATCAACTAGAATCCGTTTAAACGGCTCCCCGACCAAAGGGATTGGATATAAAGGCGCAGGAGCAATTGATTGGTTCGGCTTTCCTGCCACCTGGCAAATGTGACAACACCTGCAGTGCTGCTTCACATCCTTTTTCAACCCTGGCCAAAAGAAATTCCGTAAGATACAGTCATACGTCTTATTGACCCCCAAATGCCCACCCAGAGGTCCATCATGAGCCAAACTGAGTATCTCGTCCCTATACCGACGGGGTATCACAATTTGATCAACCACGCTCCAATCATCATGCCCTGACATATCCAAAGGAGACCACTTTCGCATCAGTAAGCCATTCCTCAGAAAATACCCCATTGCTGTGAAATCCATATCCCCCTCAGGCACCGCGCAGTCGAACAGATCCGATAAACCTGGATCACTCTTTTGCTCCTCAACCAGCCGGTCACGTGACAGCGACACCGGCACATTCTCAGACAAGACCCCATCTTGAGATGTAGAAACACCCTTTACAACACAGGATCCATCATCATGATCCCCAAAAATGCTCTCACTCAGGTCCACTACATCTTCACACTTTGCCTGGCTCTTAGCCATAGCCCTCGTGACAGCACAAGCTGTGAAGAGCGTCGGATGCTGCATAGCCAATCTATCAGGACTCTGCACCACCGGAACAGCCGTCACCTCAGGAGTAATGAAAACTCTACCTCCTGCCAAGTCATTCCCCAAAATCACAGAAACTCCCGCAACGGGAAAACATGGCCGTAACCCAACAGTTACCCGGCCTGAAACCAACTCGGACTCGAGACTCACGGTATGCAAAGGCACTACCATGTCCACCAACCCGAATCCTACCACAGGGACACTGGACCCAACCGATGACTCCCCAGAAAACGACAGTACACTATCCAATATAAAAGACTGAGTAGCACCAGTATTACGCAAGATGGATACTGGAACTATGACCCCCATCCTCTAGAGAAACAAAACCTTTCGTGATGAACGCAGAATAATTATTACACTCATCAGATGCAGACATCCCAGGAACCACAGGTGCTTTTTGTGTACCAACCAAAGCCACAGGTTTTGCATTTTTCTTGTGCAGGACCGGACACGACTTTAAGATGTGCCCGCTCCCTTTACAATAGTAGCACATAGGACCTTCCTTAGTCCTGAGATCTCAGTCAACCTTATCAGCTCGGATCTCCCCCTGTATCACTGTGCTGACACTTGCAGGCACAGAAACAGCTTTGACACTGCCACCGGCGACACCACCACGATTAACCGGCCGTGCACCAAAACTATTGGATCGCCCAACAAACTCAGTTTTATGAGTCAATACATACTCATCTGCTAACACCGTGGCCTTAGACACCTCCGCCACCTTCTGCTCATTAAGGTAAGTAGCAACCCTCTCAGGGAGACAGTTCTTAAAGTCTTCCATAATCATCAAGGCCTGCAGCAGCTTAAAATCCTTCACTCCTTGAGAAGCGCACCACCTGTCAAAAAGTGCCTCCTTCTCCCAAGCAAACTCCACATAAGTCTGATTATCAAACTTCCTAAAGCGCCAGAACTTCTGCCGGTACGCCTCTAGAAATAATTCATAAGCCCTTAATACCGTAGACTTCACACACTCATAGTCCAGACTGTTGTCAAGAGATAACGACGAGTCCCGTGCTTTACCCACAAGGACACACTGCAATAGCAAGGCCCACATGTCCTTAGGCCACTTCAAGGATGAAGCCACCCGTTCAAACACTGCAAAATACTTGTCCACATCCTTCTCATTAAACGGGGGAACCAGGCGAATGTTCTTGCTCATATCAAACTCCCGTTCTGTAGAAGAAACTCGGGAGGCAATCACTTCCTTCTCCCGTAGCTCAAGGTGTTTCATTTCAAGCGTGAAGGCCCTCTCCTCCTTTTTCATTTCAAGCTCTTTCTCTCTTAAGGCTAACTCCTTCAATCGAATGAGGTCCCCCATTTCCTGACCAGGCTGTGTAGAAGCTAGAGGACTGTCTGCCTCAGCAGGCAATACCCCACTCCTCTTCAACTCAGACCATAACACCGACTTCATAGACTTTTTCCTCGAATGCTTATCAACAGACACCTTATAGCTCTCTACCAGCACTAACAACTGCTCCTTCGTACATTTGTCAAACAACTCCTGACTAGCAGCCTCGATAAAGTCATCCACTTTAAACTCCATATCAAATGTCAGGACCAAAGCACCAGCCAAACCCTGGGCACAAATGTCACCACAAATGGAAGAGAAAAAAAAATCCCCTTACAACACAGACTTCCTCAGTCACCAGAAGCCTACCAAAAAAAACCCCAAACAGTCTAGGGTCCTCAAAGCTTAGGACGAGCCCCCATTTTGTTACGACTCCCGAAGGCAGGTTCCTCAGAGTCGCGTAACAAATCAAAACCAGGGTTAAGTTTAAGATAAAAAAGTCTTTAATTTTGTTAAACTAAGACAAAACCCGAACCTGATTTAAACAACATGGTCAGGGACCAGAATCAGCTAACAAACAAATATAAGTGTGCTCCAGCCAGCCTCGCAATGGGCCGTCAGACTGAAGACTCTAATCCTGCCTACATAGACATAACCCTGCAACGCAATACCTGAAAACCCTCAGGTCATCCCTTCCATCCCAATACAACATTAATTTACAAATATAGGCGACAATATACAAAGTGCTGTGCCATGCGGCCAGGCCTCCTGCAGCTCAGACTGGCAGCCTCTTTACTTCAGGGTTCAGCCACGAAGAGAGAGAATTCTGGGAGCTTCTGCCTTTTAAGCTACTGATGGGTCACCTGACGTAGCTTGGCCAATCGGGTACAGAAGCTCTTAACCCCTTGATTCCTGACTCCCAGCCATGGGGCCTGCAGAGAAACAGAAAGGTAAGCACATAGCATCACCAGGGGGGGGGGGGGAGGAAAACGCCTAACAATTATTATGCTATTGAGATGTATAGTTTGGAAAATAATAACATGTCCTGGCAGCTTAAACACCCACTCCCTTTCAATAGAATATTGTCAATTTGCTGAGGTTGATTATGTCAAGATTCAAGAGAGTTTATTGTCATGTGTCCCTGATAGGACAATGAAATTCTTGCTTTGCTTCAGCACAAGTAACAGCTAACATTTATGCCATTCCTTGGCTTGCATATGAGTAAAATGTAATTCAAAACCCACGTATGGTTTGCGATTTTTAAAAAAATGATAAATTATTTTTGTATGTAAAAACCCACTTGAGAACCATGGTGATTTAAAAATTTTACAGCCAGATTTATCACTTCTGAAACTTTTTAGATGCCAAAGGAATCATAAAAAAACACAAATAATGCCTTACTGTTGATGAAATGCAGTGAGCAAACACGATAATTTCCAATATTTTCTATCTTTGCTCGCTATAGGATCTTTGTTAAAAACTCAGAAATTATCCATTTTTGCGCTGTCAATAATTGTGGAAGATGACTGAGCACTCTGAACCAAATGCTCTAGTATGTTTGCTCTGAACCCGAGCAAGGTGTAAGCGGCCAAAGGAGCGCATCCCTTGGGACAGCATCCCCAGTGTCAGCGCTGTCCGGCTACGGCCGCCCTCCGCCCCGTCTCCCTCTGTGCGGTTCTACTCTCACACGCTGTGGGTCGGCAGCACCCACACACAGGGCTGGGTGGAGCGGGGCAGCGGACACACGGGAATGAAAACCCGGCAACGTCTCCGTCAGGTGCAGCAGATTAGGGGACAGTCTGGTCCCTCCGCCCACCCAGTCACGAACCGCGCTGCACTGGCATCACTCCCCACCGGCACCCGGGCACAACCCACCGACTCTCCCCCCAACCCTTCACCCCACCCCCAACTGTGGGGACAGACGGCCAGGGGTCCGCGAGTGTGGAGTCCAGATGCTGGGACAGAAGAAGTGCTGGCTGTACTGGCAGCCACAGTATGTGCTTACCTGACATTCATTAGGTATGTTACGAAACTTACCTTCAGCGGCGCTGCAGTTCCGTCACTGGCCGTGTGCGCGACTTTGGCGCCTTTGAGAGGGGGGGCGGGGTTAAAATGCAGTTTTCCCCTTGCCATCTGGAATTATATTTTCTCAGAGTGCGAGCGTTTTCTGGAGATTCGTTCCGACTGCCGGTAAGTGACATTTTTTTTTAAATCGCCGACTATTTCAGCTCTGGAGTAAAATAAAAATTAGCTCCTGAACGCCGACAACGGGGACTGATTTTACATAGGGGACAGGTAAAGTAAATCCGTTTATTTTTTCATATAAACTTGTTTGTTAAGATGACCTTAATCAAACTTTCATGTTGCGAAACGGTGATTTATTCCCCATATGAACCGGCAGTATTTTTCCTGCCAATATTGGGTTTAAATTCACCGCAACCGCAACGTTCCAATCCATCGCGTTCCAGAAAATCCCACTCGCAAGTTGATTTAAATGGCCATTCATTTACGGGCATTAAACACCAAATTCCTTCAATTTGGCCTATAAATTAATGACAATTAGATTTAAAAATCATATTATATTGTGAATTCTTGTGTGAATGTTATTTGGACACAGGCTTTTAAAAAGAATGTTAATATTTTTTTTAAGAAATGGATAGATATTTAGATCTAGTAATTGAATTTTGTAATTAGCTACAATTGGGTAACTAACTAATTATATGCTTTAATTTCAGGTCATCCAAGTAAGATTGTTTCATATTTGGTTCAGAATGCTTCAACCTATAATAACTGAAAATGTCTTTCAGTTCTCTTAAATTTTAAGAAAGTTATGGGCTTTTGACTGTCCTCGATCACAACTTTTGTGTTAAGTCAATGAAAAAGCAATAGGGAACAAGATGCTAATTTCCGAGTATGAAAATGGCCATAACCTTTTTAATACTGAAGATATGAAAGTGAATTAGGTGTCAAATTAAACTTCTTTTTATGCTTTATCTGATGAGATAAATTGCAGTCTTGATTTTTTAAATCTCAAAATTTTGTAACATTGCTACATTCATCGCGTGTGCTTCAGACGGTGTTGCGTGGCAACAGTACAGGTCACGGGTTGGCCTCGGCTGCTGTGCAACCTCCCTATAGTCAATGGTGCTTTATTTGTCATATATCCACCTGTACAGTGAAATTCTATTCCCATATACTTGCACATGCAGACGCCGCCTTTATGGGGCCATTATTCAAAGTCCTGTTGGCCCACATGCTTGATGTACTGGAGCAGTTCCCGTCAACTGACGTCCCTCTCCTCTCCCATTCCTCTTTGTGTCCCAAGGCCACCACCTACAGCCAACCTTGAAGGCGCTGGAGGCATTACCCCAGTTCATCCTCCTACTGGCCCTTGCTCTTCGCATACAATTTTTTCAGCTCCCTTTCAGTTATTCTGTCCGACAGGCCTTGGGTCGGGTTACTGGTCCCGCCGAGCCTTCGGGTGAGTTCCAATAGACAATCGGTGCAGGAGTAGGCTAATTCGGCCCCTCCAACCAGCACCACCGATCAATGAGATCATGGCTGATCAGCCACAATCTGTACCCTGTTCCTGCCTTCTCCCCATATCCCCTGACTCCGCTTTCTTTAAAAGCTCTATCTAGCTCTCTTTTGAAAGCATCCAGAGAATCAGCATCCACCGCCCTCTGAGGCAGAGAATTCCACAGACTCACAACTTTCTGTGTGAAAAAGTGTTTCCTCATCTCCGTTCTAAATTGCTTACCCCTTATTCTTAAACTGTGGTCCATGCTTCTGGACTCCCCCAACATCAGGAACATGTTTCCTGCCTCTAGCGTGTCCAAACCCTTAATAATCTTATATGTTTCAATAAGATATCCTCTCATCCTTCTAAATTCCAGAATATACAAGCCCAGCCGCTCCATTCTATCAACATATGACTGTCGTGCCATCCCGGGAATTAACCTGGTGAACTTTTGGGCGGGTTCCGTCGTATCTCAGGAGGCAGATGAGCCGGGCCTACCAGCGGGGTCCTCGTGAGCCTTGATATTATTCATATAATTAATTACCCTTTCACCTGCAGATATCAAAGTATATTAGAAATATGTTCACGTTGCAGCATTTATCTTTTACAAAATGTGCTTCAAAGTGAGTAACATATTGGATTGCACAGTAGGAGAGTTTCTGCTCATTCCACCATTAAAATCATTTTTTATAGAAGATAAAAGGCATTTCTGTCGCCGATGAGTGCAATTTGCATTATTTTGACACAGTACTTCGATGCAGAATTAATACTCTCTAGATGGGCACAAAATATTGGAGAAATTCAGCAGGACATGCAGCATCCCTGGAGTTGAGGGAAGGAAGGGGTGACGTTTTGGGTCAAGACCCTTCTTCAGACTGAAACGTCACCTATTCCTTCTCTCCAGAGATAACCATATAACCATATAACAATTACAGCACAGAAACAGGCCTTCTCGGCCCTTCCAGTCCATGCCGACCATTTATTTTCCCCTAGTCCCATCTACCTGCACTCAGGCCATACCCCTCCATTCCCTTCCCGTCCATATACCTATCCACTTTACTTTTAAATGTTAAAATCGATCCTGCCTCCACCACTTCTGCTGGAAGATCATTCCACACAGCCACCACTCTCTGAGTAAAGAAGTTCCCCCTCATGTTACCCCTAAACCTCTGTCCCTTAATTCTCATGTCATGCCCTCTTGTTTGAATCTTCCTTCAATGGGAAAAGCATATCCACGTCAACTCTGTCTATCCCTTTCATCATTTTAAAGACCTCAATCAAGTCCCCCCTTAACCTTCTGCGCTCCAAAGAATAAAGACCTAACTTGTTCAATCTTTCTCTGTAACTTAGTTGCTGGAACCCAGGCAACATTCTAGTAAATCTCCTCTGTACTCTCTCTATTTTGTTGACATCCTTCCTATAATTAGGCGACCAAAATTGTACACCATACTCCAGAATTGGTCTCACCTATGCCTTGTACAATTTTAACATTACTTCCCTTCTCCCATATTCAATGCTCTGATTTATAAAGGCCAGCACACCAAAAGCTTTCTTTACCACCCTATCTACATGTGATTCCACCTTCAGGGAACTATGCACAGTTATTCCCAGAACCCTCTGTTCCGCAGCATTTCTCGATTCCCTACCATTTACCATGTGCGTCCTTTTTTGATTTGTCCTGCCAAGATGTAGCACCTCACACTTATCAGCATTAAACTCCATCTGCCATCTTTCAGCCCACTCTTCCAAATGGCCCAAATCTCTCTGTAGACTTTGAAAATCGACTTCATTATCCACAGCACCACCTATCTTAGTATCATCTGCATACTTACTTATCTAATTTTCCACCCCATCATCTAGATCATTGATGTACATGACAAACAACAGTGGACCCAACACAGATCCCTGAGGCACCCCACTGGTCACCGGCTTCCAACCTGACAAACAGCCATCCACCATTACTCTCTGGCACCTCCCATTCAGCCACTGTTGAATCCATCTTGCTATTCCGCCATTAACACCCAAAGATTGAACCTTCTTAACCAACCTTCCATGGGGAACCTTGTCAAAGGCCTTACTGAAATCCATATAGACAACATCCACTGCTTTACCCTCATCAATTTCCCTAGTAACCTCTTCAAAAAATTCAAGAAGGTTTGTCAAACATGACCTTCCAGGCACAAATCCACGTTGACTGTTCTTGATCAGACCCTGTTTATCCAGATGCTTATATGTATTATCTCTACGTATCCTTTCCATTAATTTGCCCACCACTGATGTCAAACTAACAGGTCTATAATTGCTAGGTTTATACTTTGGACCCTTTTTAACCAATGGAACAACATGCGCAGTACGCCAATCCTCCGGCACTATTCCCGTTTCTAATGACATTTGAAATATTTCTGTCATAGCCCCTGCTATTTCTACACTAACTTCCCTCAATGTCCTATGGAATATCCTGTCAGAACCTGGAGACTTATCCACTTTTATATTTTTCAAAAGTGTCAGTATTTCCTCCTCTTTGAATCTCATAATTTCCATAGCTACTCTACTTTTTTCCCTTACCTCACAGAGTTCAATATCCTTCTCCTTGGTGAATACCGAAGAAAAGAAATTGTTCAATATCTCCCCCATCTCTTTTGGCTATGCAGATAGCTGTCCATTCTGGCTCTCTAATGGTCCAATTGTATCCCTCGTTAACCTTTTGCTATTAATATAGCTGTAGAAACCCTTTGGATTTACTTTCACCTTTCTTGCCAAAGCAACCTCATATCTTCTTTTAGCTTTTCTTATTTATTTCTTAAGATTCTTTTTACATTCTTTATACTCATCTAGCACCTCAGTTACTCCATGTTTCCATTATTGTATATATCTCTCTTTTTTCGAACCAAGTGTCCAATTTCCCTTGAAAACCATGGCTCTTTCCGATTTTTACTATTTCCTTTCAACCGAACAGGGACATAAAGATTCTGTACTCTTACAATTTCCCCTTTAAATGTCTTCCATTTCTCTTCTACATCCTTCCCATAAAACAAAATGTCCCAATTCACTTCTTTTAAATCATTACGCATTCCCTCAATGTTAGCCTTTCTCCAATCAAACATCTCAACCCTAGGTCCAGTTCTGACTCTCTCCATAACTATATTGAAACTAATGGTATTGTGATCACTGGTCCCGAAGTGCTCACCAACGCATACCTCCGTCACCTGACCTGCCTCATTTCCTAACAGGAGGTCCAGCACCACCCCTTCTCTGGTCGATACCTCTATGTATTGCTGCAAAAAACTATCCTGCACCCATTTAACAAACTCCAAACCATCCAGCCCATTTACAGAATGTGTTTCCCAGTCTATTTTTGGAAAATTGAAATCTCCCACAATCACTACCTTGTGCTTACTACTAATATCTGCTATCTCCTTACATATTAGCTCTTCCAATTCTCGCTCCCCATTTGGCGGTCTATAATACACCCCTAAAAGTGTTGCTATACCGTTCCCACTTCTCAGTTCCACCCAAATAGCCTCCCTAGACGAGCCCTCGTCTATCCTGCCAAAGCACTGCTGTAATATCTTCTCTGACAAGCAATGCAACCCCTCCACCTCTGGACCCTCCAATTCTATCACACCTGAAGCAACAAAATCCTGGAATATTTAGTTTCCAATCACAACCCTCCCGCAACCATGTTTCACTGATTGCCACAACATCATATTTCCAGATGTCAATCCAGGCTCTAAGTTCATCCACCTTTCTTACAATGCTCCTAGCATTAAAATATACACATTTTAGAAACCCACCATCACTTATTCTCTGTTTATTATCTTTTTCCTCTTTCTCGCCTACATTTTGGGTCCGAGTGCTTCCCTCCTCTGCCTCTTGCCCCTCACCCTGTTCTCTAGCCCCCTCTACCCGAGTCCCTCCCCCCAGCCATTCTAGTTTAAAGTCTCCTTTGCAAATCTCCCCGCCAGGATATTGGTTCCCCTCGGGTTCAAGTGCAACCCGTCCTTTTTATACAGATCATGCCTTCCCCAAAAGAGGTCCCAGTGATCAAGAAAATTTAATCCCTGTCCACTGCACCAGTCCCTCAGGCATGCATTTATCCTCCACCTCATTCCATTTCAACTCTCACTGTCACGTGGCACAGGCAGTAATCCTGAAATTGTTACTCTTTTGGTCCTTCTCCTTAACTTTCCCCCCCAACTCCCTAAATTCTCCTTTCAGGACCTCTTCTCTTTTTCCGCCTATGTCATTGGTACCAGATGTTGCCTGACCCGCTGTCTGTCTTCATGTAAACCAGGATCTGCAGTTCCTTCCTGGATGGGTGATCAGGACCATTCCCTAGTTGGTGAGAGGATGATTCAGTTGCCTGAAAACAGCTCGGAAGAAACTGTCCTTGAATCTGGAGGACTGGGTCGATATGGAGGAAAGAGAAAGGGACAGAGTGGGTGTGGTTTACCTGAAAATGGAGAATTGAACATTCATACCATTGGGTTTTAGACTACCCCAACAAAATATAGAATATAGAAAAGTACAGCACAATCACAGGCCCTTCGGCCCACAATATCTGGGACGAATATGAGGTGATGTTCCTCTAGTTTGCGTTTGGCCACAAAATTACATTCACAGGTTACTTCAGGCAGGCCACAGCTCCCACAGTCAGCAGGATTCAAACAACATGGGGAAACCCAATAGATGTTTAAACATTTTCCACGACCACTCGGCCACAAATACCATACGAACATCTTGTCCGTGATGGGGGTGACCTAACTTAAGAAATGTCAAAATGCCCTGCAATCTCGGACCCCTAATGACTGTCAGATTTCCCAATAAAAATACAATGTGATTTTGCAAAATGACTAATTTCCTGAAATAAATCATTTGATATAATGTGGGAACCAAGAAATCCGCAATGACATGTGAAACTAAAGTGTGGAAACAAGGAACTGCAAAAGCTGGTTTACGTTGTTAATTACAACTGCGCCACTTTCCTGTCCTAGCAAAGGCAAACATTTGCTATATATCGGCATTGTTGTAAAGTGAAGAACTGTAGCATGATTTAGAGGTGCTTTTGTTTATCTCATTTTGCTGAGATGCATGGAACCTCTACCCAGTTCTGGTGAATTAATTTCTGTTAATAACTAGGGTGAAAACGGAAGTCACAGAGTTTACGTCACTGATAAGTGAAATATTTGGCCTGATATGTTAGGAATGTCATCTCATCGATTGGGTAATGGACTTACCAAATTGTTGCAGACAATACCAATATGAATCCTGCTGATACCGCAGATGGAAAAAACATCTGACGAAGTTTTAAATAATTTCACAATTGCGCTGTTCATGGACTCGATGGAATGAAGGGCGTATTTCTATGCTATATCTAATTTATTTTCATTTAGTGAGCCAGAACATGGCACTACACAGTTCCCACCTCTGAGTCCAGTACTAGACAGAATATTGTGAGTTTTAGAAGGATTGAAGGCATATTTTCTATCACAAGAAAGGAAAAACATTTTGATAATCCTTGTACCAATCTGTACCCGGGTTTTGCTTGGCTCATAAATAACCGGATGATAGAAGCTATTTAAAGAATTAATCAAATACATGGATTTACAGACCAAAATTGCACTCTAAATACATGCCCATCCACCAAACAGTAGAGAGACTGTATCTGTGCATTGAGGACAGATTGATTGTAATCATGTATAGTCCCTTCACTGACAGCGGCACAGTGGCGCAGCAGTAGAGTTACTGCCTTACGGTGATTACAGCGCCAGAGATCCGGGTTCGATCCTAACTACGGATGCTGCCTGTACGGAGTTTGTACATTCTCCCCGTGACCGCTTGGGCTTTCTCCGAGATGTTCGGTTTCTTCCCACACTCCAAAAACGTACAGGTTTGTGGATTAGTTGTCTTGGTATAAATGTAAATTGTCCCGAATGTGTGTAGGATAGTGTTAATGTGCGTGGATCACTGGCCGGTGTGGACGCAGGCCGAAGGGCCTATTTTCATGCTGTATCTCTAAACTAAACTAAACTAGACCAGATAGCACGCGCCAAAAAGCTTTTCCCTGTACCTCTACTGACGTGACAATAATAAACAAATCTAAACTAAACTCAGAGAAATGCAGTCACATCATACACGGAATACTCTCGCCATGATAATTGAAGATTGAAGAAATAGACTTTAGAAATACAGCGTGGAAACAGGCCCTTCAGCCCACCGAGTCCAAGGCCCACCAGCAATCCCCCTGAGCTAGCACTATCGTACACACAAGGGACAATTACAACAAGCCAAATTAACCTACAAACCTGTACGTCTTTGGAGTGTGGGAGGAAACCCGAGCATTCGGAGAAAACACACATGGTCACAGGGAGAACGTACAAACTCGCTGCAGACAACACCCGGGGGCAGGATCAAACCCGGGTTTCTCCCACTGTAAGGCAGCAACTCTACCACTGCACCACTGTCTTACCCTTGATTGCAAATGCAAGATCTGCTTTTTTGGACTAGCACAAATGATGGAGGAGGGGGAACAGGGTGCGGGAGGGTGGGGGAACAAATAGAGGGGGGGGGGAACATGGTGAGGGTGGAGGATCAGATGATGGTGGAGGGGAAACAGATGGAGGGCGATGCATTTTACATATCACCTTTTACTATCCCAAGACATTCAAAAACATTTGACAGCCTATTAATTATCTCTAAAGTAATTTTACTGTTCAGGCACAGCTATTTTCCTATAACTATCAGGTTTTTGAAACTACCTCGGCAATGGAACACTATGGACCACCTCTTGGACTACTGTGGACTTGATTCTGATTTTGTTTGGCACCAACGTCTAGTTTTCTGCATGGTGTTTAGTTTCTTTTTTTAGTGCCTTGCAGAATTTTCATGGAGTTTATGTATGGATTATATACAGTGCCCCCCATAATGTTTGGGACACAGACCCATCATTTATTTATTTGCGTCTATACTCCACAATTTGAGGTTTGTAATAGAAAAAATCATATGTGGTTAAATTGCACATTGTCAGATTTTAATAGAGGCCATTTTTATACATTTTGGTTTCCCCATGTAGAAATTACAGCAGTGTTTACACAGAGTCCTCCCATTTCAGGGCACCATAATGTTTGGGATACAGCAATGTCATGTAAATGAAAGTAGTTATGTTTAGTATTTTGTTGCATATCCTTTGCATGCATAGGCTGCTTGAAGTCTGCGATTCATGGACCTCACCAGTTGCTGGGGGTCTTCTCTGGTGATGTATTGCAGCCATCTTTAGTTTATCAAGTCAAGTCACATTTATTTATATAGCACATTTAAAAAACAACTCTCGTTGACCAAAGTGCTTTACATTTGTTATAAGAGTAGTATACACAAGCAGGCTATATATATATATATATATATATATATATATATATATATATATATATATATATATATATTATATATATATATATACATGTACAAATAGCCCTCGCTCAGAGGACACCAGGAAAGGCTTGGGAGAACAGATAAGTTTTTAATCTAGACTTAAAGGAGTCGATGGAGGGGGCAGTTCTAATGGGGAGGGGGATGCTGTTCCACAGTCTAGGAGCTGCAACCGCAAAGGCGCGGTCGCCCCGGAGCTTGTTTATGCTTGTTTTGGGGGCTAGTCCCCTTCGGTTTTCTCTTCAGCATATAAAAGGCATGCTCAATTGGGTTCAGATCGGGTGATTGACTTGGCCACTCAAGAATTGACCATTTTTTAGCTTGGAAATACTAATTTGTTGCTTTAGCAGTATGTTTGGGATCATTGTTTTGCTGTGGAATGAACCGCCGGCCAATGAGTTTTGAGGCAATTTTTGAACTTGTACACTTCAGAATTTGTTATGCTACTACAATCAGCAGTTGTATCATCAATGAAGATAAGTGAGCCAGTACCTTCAGCAGCCATACATGCCCAGGCCATAACACCCCCATCACCGTGTTTCACAGATGAAGTAGTATGCTTTGGATCTTGGGCAGTTCCTTCTCTCCTCCATACTTTGCTCTTGCCATCACTCGGATATGTTACTCTTCGTCTCACCTGTCCACAGTATTGTTTTCCAGAACTGTGGTTGCTCTTTTCAGTACTTCTTGGCAAACTGTAACCTGGCCATCCTATTTTTGTGGCTAACCAGTGGTTTGCATCTTGCAATGTAGCCTCTTTATTTTTGTTCATGAAGTCTGGGGATTTTTTTCTTATAGAGAGAATTCTTCTGTCATCAGCTGTGGAGGTCTTCCTTGGCCTGCCAATCCCTTTGCGGTTAGTAAGCTCGCCAGTGCTCTTTCTTAATGATGTTCCAAACAGTTGATTATAGTAAGCTTAAGGTTTGGCGGATGTCTCTAACAGTTTTATCCTTGTTCCTCAGTCTCATAATGGCTTCTTTGACTTTCATTGGCACAACTTTGGTCCTCATGTTGATAAACAGCAATAGAAGTTTCCAAAGGTGATGGAAAGACTGGAGGAAAGACTAGGTGCTGAGAGCTTTCTTATACCTGCATCAAGGAGGCAATGAAACACACCTGAGCAATTACAAACACCGGTGAAGCCATGTCTCCCAAACATTATGGTGCCCTGAAATGGGGGGGACAATGTATAAACACAGCTGTAATTTCTACATGGTGAAACCAAAATGTATACAAATGGCCTTTAATAAAATTTGACAATGTGCACTTTAACCACATGTGATTTTTTTTTCTATTACAAATAACAAATTGTGGAGTACAGAGGCAAATAAATAAATGATGGGTCTTTGTCCCAAACATTGTGGAGGGCACTGTATAGTGTTTTTATGAGTTGTCTCAGTCTATGTGCCTCTGATGCTGCTGAAAGATTTTAATTATACCTGTACCTCACTGAACTTGTGGATATGACAACAAACGTGACTTGACTTGATTTTGTCAGGAAGACGGATACTCCTCTGGAAATGATGGACGATGTGCAGGGAGAATTGACTTTGAATAGTCAATGATTTGTCAATGTTTAGTCAAATAATGTTTCTAGCTGCAGTCGAATAATTGATCCATAATCTCAAAATGCTTTCTTTTGTGGATCTTTATTTTGTGCAACTTGGCTACAAAACAATAGTGTCTATAATTATTCCCTTTATTATCTTTCACCTATATCAGTAAACTGTGGACAGCTTGATTGAAATCATGTGTAGTCTTTTCGCTGACTAGATAGCATGCAATAAAAACGTTTTTCAAAAACATGACAAAAAACTAAACTGTCAAACTATCATCCAAAAGTAATCTGTTGACTGCATGGAATGAGGATTTTCTCTGTAACTCTAAGTACCTGTATTTTAATTATGAACAATGAGGGGAATTCTAATTTTACTGCCCTTTAGAGACTTTTACAGATACAGTATGGAAAACAGGCCCTTCAGCCCATCGAGTCTGTGCCGACTAGTGATCACCCCGTACACTAACACTATCTTACATCCTAGGGACAATTTTCAATTTTACAGAAGCCAATTAACCTACAAACGTGTACGTCTTTGGAGTGTGGGTGGAAACCAGACTACTGAGACAAAACCCACGCGGTCACAGGGAGAACGTACAAACGCCATACAGACAGCACGTGGGGATTCGAGAAGTTTAGTGCGGCAGCGCGACTCGCGTTGCAGCGGCCCCTACAGCCTGTCTGTCTTTTAAAAAAAATTTTGTCTAGTTAATGTAGTTGTTCGTGTTTTTTGTACTGTTTCTAACTGTGTATATGTGGGGGGGGGGGGGAGGGGGAAACTTTTAAAATCTCTTCCCTGCACGGGAGACCCGACTTTTCCCTGTCGGGTCTCCATTGTCGTTGGGGCCTAGTACCGTGGAGCGGCCTCCGACCAGGACGACCTGGGGGCTCCAGCCATGGAGCCTGCGAAGCTGCAGACTTACCATCGTGGGGCTGGCCGGCCTCGGAGCGTGTGGAGCGGTGGTGGCTCGCTGCTGCGGCCCGACTCCAGAGCTCCAACTGCAGATTACTGCCGGTGGACTGTGATATCGGGAGCTCGCGGGTCCGGGTGAGAGACCGTTTTCCGGAGCTCCCGCAACGCAACTTCTCCCACCCGTGTCGCGGGGTTGGAATGACCCGGAGCGGGGCCGTACATCGCCTGGCGCGGCTTTCATGGCCGCGGGACATTCCAGCGCCCGCTGGGGCCTCCAACTTTGTGACTTTTGGGCCTAGAGCGGGGCCGTACATCGCCAGGCGGAGCCTCAATGGCCGTGGGACTTACCAACGCCCGCCTGGGGCTTCAACATCAGGAGAAAAATGGTGCAGGGGAGAGAATAGACTTTGCCTTCCATCACAGTGAGGAGGAGATTCACTGTGATGGATGTTTGTGTAAATCGAATTGTTTGTAGGAATTGTTTTGTTTGTATGGCTGTAGAAATGGAGTTTCGTTTGAGCCTTTCTGAGGTTCAAATGACAAGTAATAAAATCTAATCTAATTTAATCTAAGAAGGCAGGAACAGGGTACTGATTGTGGATGATCAGCCACGATCACATTGAATGGCGGTGCTGGCTCGAATGGCCGAAAGGCCTACTCCTGCACCTATTGTTTATGTAAACATGAAGCACACGTAGTCATGATCGAACCTGGGTCTCTGGCGCTGTAGGGCAGCCACTCTACCGTTGCGCCACTGTGCCACCCTAGCAACACAATTATTAACATTAATCACAAGAAATATTGGCAGAGATGGAAAAGGGAAAAACAAGGTCATTCTGAGTCTGATAGATAATGAAGCCTGATTGTGAATGTGTGTACTGTTTTATCTTGATTCTACTGGGGGTCATGCGTTGGAATTGGGAACATGCCAATTGAGTAATAACCATTAATTTTCTTTAACCTCATACCCGTCTCACATACAATGTTCTGCATTGAGGAATATTTAACATTTGACTGATTTTATTATCTTTGCAACTAATTTATCAAAAACCTTCGGTAAAATGGCAGTGCAACGTACACTGTAAGTGCTGGTCATGAACTTCATTCATCTCTTGCAAACGTTGAATCTTAAATTATGTAATCTCCTGGCAACTATCCAAAGAGAATTGGCAACTCGCACATCCTCTATCAACTCCAAGAAGCACCAAATGTAGTCTTTTTAATTGAGGTTCCTTAATCAGACGTGCCCAGAAGTTGCAGTTTCCCACTTGTTGTCTTCAGGTTAACATGCTTAACAGAAGCAAATGATCATAAGTTCATAAGCAGAATTAGGCCATTAGACCCACCGAATCTACCCCACCATTCAATCATGGTTGATCTATCTTTCCCTTTCAACCCCATTCTCCTGCATTCTCACGATAACCTTTGACACCCTTATTAACCACAAACCTGTCAATCTCCTTTTAAAAAATACGCACTGACTTGGCCTCCACAGCCGTCTGTAGCAATGAATTCCACAGATTCACCACCCTCTACCAAAATAAATTCCTCCTCATCTCCTTTCTAATGGTACATCCTTTTAATTTGAGGCTGTGCCCTCAGGACCTAGACTCTCCCACTAGTGGAAACATCTTCGCCACATCCACTGTGTCCAGGACTTTCACTGTTCGACAATTTTCAATGTACCCCTTCATCCTTCTGAACTCCAGCGAGTACAGGCCCAGAGCCGTCACCTATTGCCTAATGAAGGTGGACACAAAATGCTGAAGTAACTCAACAGGTCAGGCAGCATTTCTGGAGAAAAGGAATACATGAGGTTTTGGGGTTGAGACCCTTCATCATTTACAAAAATGTCATGCCGTTTTTAATTTCCCAAATATCCTTACATGTCAGCCAACAATGGAAAAAAAGGAAAAATACATAAAGAAGGAAGAAAGAAAGATAGACAGAAGTAACTGCAGATGCTGGAACCTTGAGCAAAGCACAAAGTGTTGGAGGAACTCGACAGGTCAGGCAGCATCTGTGGAGGTAATGGACAGGCGTTGTTTCAGGTCGGGAGCCTACTTCAGATTCTGTTTCATTTGGAAAGAAAGATTTGTGGAAATAGAACATAGAACAGTACAACACTGGAATGGTTCATTCGGCCCACGATGTTTGTTTCGAACATGATGCCAAGTTAAACTGATCTTATTTACCTGTACATGATCCATATCCCTCTATTCCCCACACTTCCATGGGCCTATTTAAAAACCTCTTAAACGCCACTATCGTATCTGCCTCCACCACCACCCCTGGTAATGTGTTTCAGGCCCCCACCACTCCCTGGGTAAAAAACTTGCCCTGTACTTCTCCATTAAACTTTCCTGCTTTCACCTTATAGCTATGTCCTTTAATGTTGAACATTTCCACACTGGGACAAAGATTCTGACTGTTTACTCTATGCCTCTCATAATTCTTTACACAAGTACGTCTACAGAACTTGGCATTTAACATTACAAAATTAAGGGCATAAACTAAATAAAAGTCACTGCTGTTTTTCTTGTTAGCACAGACACAGATTAGTATAATTTAGTTTAGTTTATTATCATGTGTACCGAGGTACAGGGAAAAGCTTTTTTATTGTACGCTCTCCAGTCAGCGGAAAGATTATACATGATAATGATCAAGCCGTCCACAGTGTACAGATAAAGGATAAAGGAAATAACATTAAAGTCCGATTAAAATTTAGTCCGAGGGTCTCCAATGAGGTAGATGGTAGAGCACGACCGCTCTCTAGTTGGGGATAGGATGGTTCAGTTGCCTGATAACAGCTGGGAAGAAACTGTCCCTGAACCTTGAGGTGTGCATTTTCACACTTCTGTACCTCAAACCCAACAGTTCCAATTCATAATAACTGGGCACCTATCCATCAATCTGAATTTCAATGCAATATCATTTTATCAGTGAAGCAATCGACACTGTGAAGGATAATAATAATAATAATAATAATAATAATTAAAAACTTTATTTCGGACTCAAGGTCCAGCCAAGGGACAACATTACATAAAAATACATTGCATATAAAAACATAATAAAATGCATAACATACACAACCAGTGACGTTAGTGAGTTGGCGGAAGCGGTCACGCACTTCATTGCAACAATAGCTGATAACATTGTCCCCACGGTAAGGGTTAGCATCTTTCCTAATCAAAAACCATGGGTGGACAGGTCCATTTGCGTTGCCGTGAATGCTCACACCGCTGTTTACAACTCTGGCATCCGGAAATATGGACGACTACAAGGTAGAGTCGTACCGACAGCGAAGTGTGGTGAAGGACGCAAAAAGGAGGTACAGGTACAGGATGGAGTCGCAGATGGAGCAGCAGGACACCATACACCTTTGGCAGGGGCTACGGACTATAACTAACTACCGGAGCAGCCCGGATGTGCCGGCACCTCCCTAGCTGATGACCTAGACTCTTTCTACGCACGATTCGAGACGGGCAACATCACCACTAGCTCGCCCGCTAACGACAACACAGCCAGCGTGCTGGCTAGCGAGGCTGGAGGGAGGTCCTCCGCTGGGAATGTGCACATATTCTCGTTGTTCGAGCACGACGTGAGGAGGGATCTGACACGTGTGAACACGAGGAAAGCTGTAGGCCCAGATGATATATCTGGGCGAGTACTTAAGTCTTGTGCTACTCAGCTAGCTCCAGTGCTCACCACTATATTCAACCTCTCCCTGGCCAAGTCCGTGGTCCTTGCCTGCTTCAAAAGATCCATCATTGTACCTGTACCAAAGAATGCCTCTCCAGCTTGCTTGAATGACTACCGACCGGTGGCCCTCACCTCGGTAGTCATGAAATGCTTCGACAGGCTGGTCAAGAACCATATCTGTGCCTTCCTCCCTCGCAACATGGACCCGCCACAGTTCGCATACCGTCCGAATAGATCCACAGACGATGCGATCTCACAGGTTTTGCACAGCGCTCTCTCTCACCTTGACAGCCAGAAGGGGGCTATGTGAGGGTGCTGTTCATTGACTTCAGTTCAGCCTTCAATACGATAGTCCCCACCAGACTTGCTGAGAAGCTGCTGGAACTGGGGCTTCACACTCCCCTGTGTGCCTGGGTCCTGGACATTCTCACCCCCAGGCCCCAGGTAGTCAAGATGGGAGGAAATACATTGAAGTCCCTCACCCTGAACACAGAATCCCCCCAGGGTTGCGTCCTCAACCGCCTACTGTACTCCCTATACACACATGACTGTGTGGCTAGGATCAGCTCCAACTGGATAATCAAGGTTGCTGATGACAATGTGGTGGTGGGCCTGATCTCCGATAACAATGAGAAGGCCTACCGGGAGGAGGTAGCTGGTGTCAGGCCAACAGCCTCCCCTTGAATGTCATAAAAACTAAGGAGCTGATTGTGGACTTTAGAAGGGCACAACATCCGAGGACGTATACGCTACTGGAGATAAACATAGAAACATAGAAACATAGAAAATAGGTGCAGGAGGAGGCCATTCGGCCCTTCGAGCCAGCACTGCCATTCATTGTGATCATGGCTGATCGTCCCCTATCAATAACCCGTGCCTGCCTTCTCCCCATATCCCTTGACTCCACTAGCCCCTAGAGCTCTATCTAACTCTCTTTTAAATCCATCCAGTGATTTGGCCTCCACTGCCCTCTGTGGCAGGGAATTCCATAAATTCACAACTCTCTGGGTGAAAAAGTTTTTTCTCACCTCAGTCTTAAATGACCTCCCCTTTATTCTAAGAAACATTGGAAAATGATGCATGGGGCTACTGTGGACAGGGTGAGCTGCTTTAAATACCTGGGAGTCCACATCACAGCGGATCTGACATGGACATCACACGCTGCTGCACTGGTGAGTAAGGCAAGGCAGCACCTTTACCAGCTCAGGCAGCTGAGGAAATTCAGAATCTCTCTGAGGATCTTTCAGTGCTTCTACTCAGGGGCTGTAGAAAGCATCTGGTCCGGCAACATCACAATCTGGTTTGGGAACTGCTCTGCCCAGGACAAGAAAGCTCTGCAGAGAGTAGTGCATTCGGCCGAACGCACTATGGGAACTACACTTACCCCCCTGCAGGAACTATACATCAGAAGGTGCAGATCCAGAGCCAGCAACATTATGGGGGACCCCTTCCACCCCAGCAACGGACTGTTCCAGCTGCTACGGTCAGGCAAACGCCTCCGCTGTCATGCTGTGAAAACAGAGAGGATGAGACGGAGTTTCGTCCCACAGGCCATTAGGACTGTAAACTCTTATCTCACCAGGGATTAATTTACTGTACCAATTTACTGTTGTGTTGTGTCTTTTTTAAATTACTGGGGTTTTTTCTAATATGCAAATACTGATTATGTTCTATTCTGTTCTGTAATTTTTTGCACAATCCGCAGACATTGCCACTTTCATTTCGCTGCACATCTTGTGTGCGTATGCGACAAATAAACTTGACTTGATATAAAATCTTAGTATATCACATAAAAGCATCATAAATTATATATTAAAAAAAACCACAATACACGAATTAAAATGCAGAATAAAAAAGAATGATCAATGTCCTACTAATGAACAACTAATAATGACTTTGCATCAGACGTGATCCTTTCTGAGTTTGACTTTGATGTAATACCTGAATGAGTACAGTGGACCTTCTGTGACTGTGGACACAGTGATTCAATTTGCAAATTTTAAAGCAAGTTCCCACATGCCCTCGGTAATCAGCAGTTTGTCACCCTGATGAAGGAAGTTGGACTTGTTTGCCTAACGACCTGTGGAGAACACTAAGTCATAAACCTGGAGACTACAACCTTTCCCACTAGGAACCTTGCAGGTGCCTATGATTGTTAGCCTAGCCTTAGAATGCTCACTTCTCTGAAGATGACCGACACTGACATCTACCGTGCCTCTGCACGGACAATAAGATTCTGAGACCCGTGGCTATCTGATCTGCGTATGGACGGAGGAGTTTCAGAAAATATGAGAATCTTCATCACTTTCGATAAGGTTTGCAAACCTTTTGACATTTCGGGGGATCAAACAGTCTTATCAGTGAAGCTGATGATAAAGGTAAGAGTCACCTTACACCAGTGAAAGAGAAATAGCCGTGATCCTGAGAAATGTTGAGTATCTTCCTTATGCCATTTAGATTTTTTTACCCCTTTCTTCTTTTCAGCAATATTTTCGGATCACCTTGACAAATGACAAACAAGGGCGTAGGTTTTTACAGCTGATTTATGCCGGGGCAGTGTTAGAAGATGAGTGGGTACTTGCTGATGTAGGAATGACCTCCTATTCCACGGTCAAATGCATCTTAAAGGTAAGGTAAAGGTAAAATGTGCCGAGCTATGCATTGACTACCTGATTTGTAATGTTTCCCACTAGAATGTCATGGACTCTTAGATTCTTACACTGTGGAAACAAGCCCTTTGGCCCAATTTGCCCACAACGACCAACATGTCCCATCTACACTAGTCCCACCTGCCTGCATTTAGTGCATATCACCCTAAACCTGTCCTATCCACCCACGTACCAGTCCAAATGTTTCTTAAACGCTGCAATAGTAACTGCCTCAACTACCTCCTCCGGTAGCTCGTTCCATACATCAACCACCCTTTGTGTTAAAAAGTTACCTCTCATGTTCCTGTTAAGTCTTTCGCTCCTCACCTTAAACCTATGTCTTCTGGTTTTCGATTCCCCTTCTCCGGACAGGAGACTCCGTGCACCTTATGTCCATAAGTTTAAAAAGCAAATGATTCAATGATACTTTATTGTCAACTGTTCCAAGGTACAGTGAAATGCTTTGCTTTGCATACAACCCAGTAAAATCATACAGCAGACTTCACCTAGGCAGAACACAAGTGTTGCTACATTTCTGGTGCCGACAAAGTTACAAACGTTTACCGAACATTTCCCTTCCATATCGTCTGTGTGGAGTCTGCACGTTCTCCCTGCAACCACACGGGTTTCATCCAGGAGCTCGGGTTTCCTCCTACATCCCAAAGACATGCGGGCTTGTAGTTTAGCTGCCCTCTGTCAATTGCCCCTGGTGTGTAGCAAGTGGATGGGGAAGTGGCATAACATAGAACTAGTGTGAACAGGATGATCGCTGGTCAGAGTGGACCCCATGGGCCAAAGGAACTGTTTCCATGCTGTTGCCACATATCAAAGAGGCATTGTTTTCTAGGTTAAATGACTTCTGTAAAAAATCCCCTTAGTGTGTAGGGAGTGGATGAGAAAATGAGTTAACATAAAACCACTGTGAACGGGTGATCGATGGTCGTCGTCAAATTGGTGAAGGACCTGTTTCCATGCTGTATCTTTAAGAAAACATCTGGAATATTAAAATTAATATACAAATATCTAAAGTAAAGTCTAATGTAAAGTGTTGGCTATCTGTGGGAGAACATAGAGAGAATAATTTGCAAAAATATAAAAGGCAACACAGTGCCACAGCAGTAGAGTTGCTGCCTTACAGCGCCAGAGACCCGGATTCAATCCTGACCACGGGTGCTGTCTGTATGGAATTTGTATGTTCTCCCTGTGACTGCGTGGGTTTTCTCTGGGTGCTCCGGTTTCCCCTTACACTCCAAAGATGTGCAAGTTTGTAGGTTAATTGGCTTCTGTAAATGGTCCCTAGTGTGTGGGATAGAACTAGTGTATGGGGTGATCGCTGGTTGGTGTGGGCTCGCTGGGCCGAAGGACCTGTTTCTAAAGTCTAAAGTCAAGTCCAAATCATGAGAACATTCATTATGAATTGTTCAATATTTACTCTCCGATTGATTAATATATTGTCTAAAACAAGTATAACTTTCCCCAATTAGGACGAGGAGAAAGCAATCCTATATGTTTTCAATGCACTGACAAGGCGAACAATTCCCATCATTGAAAACTCCCAGTTCTTAACAGCAAGTGTTTCTGAGCTCAAAAGCTTGGTATCACTGAAATCTGGACTTCCTGTAAGTACTTTCCGTTTGAGTACTCAAGAGGGGACAGAACTGTACAACTGCAACAAAATCAAAGACTACGACATAGACATAGGTAAGATTTGAAACAGAGAGCATTTCAATAGAGTAATATGGGACATTGAATGGAGGGAGGCAAGCACGAGCTAGGATGCTGAAACTGGCTGCATGTGTTCAAGAACACTGAAATAATTTGCATTTGTAGAAAGTTGTATTATGTCCTTAGTCTCTCGAAGCATTGTAGCCAGTTGATTGCTTTTTAAAAAAAGGACATAAAGGGCAAAAGGATATAACTCAGCAGGTCAGGCAGCATCTCTAGAGAACATGGATAGTTGACATTTCAGGCAAGGACCCTTCTTCTGACTCTGACCAGAAATCCATGTCCTCCAGACATGCTGCTTGAACGGCTGTTCTTCCAGCACTTTGTGTCTGATTTTGTAAACCAGCATCTGCTGTTCCTTGTGCCTGCAGAGTGATTGTAGTGAGGGAGAGAATACTCGTCCATGAAAATCAGTCTAAAGAAGAGACTCGATCCAAAATGTCACCTATCCATGTCCTCCAGAGATGCAACCTGACCTGTTAAGTTATCCAGCATGTTGTGTTCCACACAAGATTCCAGCATCAGCAGTTCCTTGGGTCAACAGATTACTTTTTAATGCCTCGGAGCTGTTGCTATGAAGGCAAACATAACTGCCAACTTGCACAGAAGAACGGCACACAACAAGAGCATTAATGAATAATTATCCAATGTATTTTTGGCTGAGGAAAGAACACAGTTTTTCAAATAGTGAGCAGAAAGTCATGGCCCTCCTGTACACATCGTGATATGCAAGTGTGAAGAAGGGTCCCGACCCAAAACGTCGCCCATCCTTTTTCTCCAAAGATGCTGCCTGACACGCTGAGTTACTCCAGCACTTGTGTTTATCATTCTGGATTATGTGCTCAATCATAATCCAGTTTGAACCCTCAACTTCTAATGCAAGAGGCAAACATCCTGCCCAATTAGTTACGTTTAGTTTATTATTGTCACATGTACAGGGGTACAGTGAAAAGCTTTTGTGTTGTGTGCTATCCAGTCAGCGAAAAGACTGTGGAAGATTACAATCAAGCCGTCCACAGATACAGGATAAGGGATGAAGGGTTAGCTTGGTACAAGTTGCAGTACTGAAAGAGTCTGCCAGTTTAAAGCAAGTCTCTTGTTCTTCACCAGCAATTGAGTCTTTAATACAGCCACCTCTCATTTTACGAGGGGATTACATTCCTGAAAAGCAGCACGCATCTTAAAAACACGTAAATCAAACACTTTTACCATACGAATGTATATAAATTTCATATAGCTTTCCACCTCACACCATAGCAGGCACGTGCCGTCAGGGTAGGCAAGGTAGGCACTGCCTACCCTGACTAAAATTATGAAATGGGAATTATTAAATATAAATAGTAAAGGCATGGGAGAATTGTGCCTATGTAAGAGACTTATCTCTTAGGTAGGCAAAATTCCCTGTGCCTTTCACCCGCAGCGCTTGTGACACGGGAAGCTCTGTGCAGCCCCCGTGCCGTCAGCGCTGCCTGAAGCCGTCAATTTTAATCAGGGCTGAAGGCAGCAGAAATCCTGCCTTTGTAGCACTGCGCATGCGCATCAGTCTACTGCGCATGCGCAGCACAAGTTTATTGGCGGGGTTTTCAACCATGGTTTGTCGTGTCCCAATGATATGGTAAGTACATTTTGTGATTTTTTTTTTTTAATACCGTATTTGCCGGGGTGTGGGGGGGTGTGGGAGTCGGAGTGGGGAGAGAGCTCCTTTCACAGCGTTTGGGGAGTCTGGCCCGGGGTAACGTTGCGGGGAGGGCACAAATGTTATGAATGAGGGGTCGGGGGCATCCACTTGCGACGTTCCTTGCAAGGGGGCATGAAATGACACTGCTCTGAGGCCGGGGGGGGGGGGGGAGAGAGAGAGAAGTAGCTCGAGCGGCCGCCGGGCCGGACAGCGGAACCAGCCGCCACCTTAGCTCCAGAACCACCCGCCCACCTCTGGCAGCTCTCCATCTAAAAACCCCTCACTCATGTCCTTAAATTCCGACAGCGCGATTGAGGTTACTCGGCTGTGGGAATTTAAGGATTTGCAGGAAGTCGCTGACATGAGTGAAGTCGGCGAACGGCAGGTGACAGGTGTTCAGACGGAGAGCACTGCCAAAGGTGAGCGGGCCGGCAGAAGGCGCTGAAGCGGCGGCCAGTTCAGCTGTCGGGTCCCGGTGGCCGCTCCCCGAGCTGCTTCTATCCCCAGCTACAGTCCGTGGCTTCGCACCCGGAGAGTTGCGGCAGCGGTGAGGGAGTGAAGATTCCAGCACTTTGTGATAAGTACTTTCTTGCGATTTTTTACCATTGTTCCTCACATGTCCAGCCTACAACCTCTATATATCACTCAGAACCTCTAGTCCTGGCACCTTCCTCGTAAATGTTCTCTGTGTCCTTTCCAGCGCTGGCAGTATCCCCGACACCCTCTTTCTCAACGCTCGTGCCCTCCCCACAACTTTACCCCTGTCACAGACTCTCCACACGCTGTGAAAGGAACTATCCCCACAATTGGACTAGGAAGCCTTGGGCAAATTGAAATGTCACTGTTTTTATTTATTTATTTATTTAACGGGGAGAACAATCTGCGCATGCGCGGTTTACATTTTTTTAAAGCGGACTGAGTGCCTACCCTGAGTAATTACTCACGGCACATGCCCCCACCATAGTCAGTTCATTTATGACTGCCGTTGTTATTTTCCTCTACTCATTTATGAAGAAAAAACAGTTAATAAAGAAAACAACTTTACAGTATCTTGATAGGCATTGCATGTAACTGTGCTGGCTGTTCTTATGTGCGCGTAAATTAGGCTTTATTATTAAATTAACAAGCACGTTATTAAAAAAAGACATAAATCAAACATGCGTAAAACGCAAGGTGGCTGTATAAGATTAACGTGAATGTTTGTTGATGGCCAATGTAGGCTCATCGGGGTCTGATTCTGTGTTGTATTTCTCCATGACTCTATGATAAAGATTTAGAGGGATATGGGTCAAATGCAGGCAAGTGGGACTAGCTTACATGGGGCATCTTGGTCGGCTTGGAGGAGTTGGGCCGATGGGCCTTTTTCCGGGTTTTATGACTCTATAACTCTTCCCCAGCATTTAATGAATTAACTTAAAATTGCTTCAATGCAATGATGAACCCGAATCTAGACCCTAAATGTCACCTAGCTATGTTCTCCAGAGATGCTGCCTGATCTGTTGATTACTCCAGCACCTTGTGCCCTTTTGTGTATTAAACAGGTTCTGCTGTTCTTTGTTTCTCCACCTGTCACTTGTCAGACTTTGTCCCAACCCTATCTCTCTTCCAGCTCTCTCCCCTCTATTACAATCTATCTGAAGAATGGGCCCCGACCCGAGATGTCATCTATCCATGTTCTCCAGGGATTCTGCCTGACCTGCTTCAACCATCTCCCCCTCTAGTATGGTCCAGTATGGTCCAGTGTCATTACCTGGATTTCAGTGAAAGAGTTTGAAAGTATTGATTTTCTTCACACCGTTTGGCTTGACTCAAAAAAACAACCAGAAGTACGATAATAACTTCTGTCATTCCAAACCTATCAGATTTCCAGTATGAAATTATTTCACTGGTGGTGGGAACAACTTAAGTTTGTCAGTACCGAGTTAGACCCAGAATTCTTTTTCCGGATATATTGATGGAAAAACCTGATGTCGCACACATGACTTGGAGACAAATATAGACAGGGTTAGGAGACACAAGAGTTTGCAGATAGAGTCACACAGCATGGAAACAGGCCATTCGGCCCAACTTGCCCATGTCGACCAACATGCCGCATCTACATGAGTCCTGCCTGCCTGCCTGCTTTTGGCTCATATCCCTCTAAGCCTATCCTATCTATGTACCTGTCTAAATGTTTCTTAAATGCTATGATCATAGAATCATCGAAAATAGGTGCAGGAGTAGGCCATTCGGCCCTTCGAGCCTGCACCGCCATTCAATATGAACATAGCTGATCATCCAACTCAGTATCCTGTACCTGCCTTCTCTCCATACCCCCTGATCCCTTTAGCCACAAGGGCCACATCTGGCTCCCTCTTAAATATAGCCAATGAACTGGCCTCAACTACCTTCTGTGGCAGAGAATTCCACAGATTCACCACTCTCTGTGTGAAAAAAGATCTTCTCATCTCGGTCCTAAAAGACTTCCCCCTTATCCTTAAACTGTGACCCCTTGTTCTGGAGTTCCCCAACATCGGGAACAATCTTCCTGCATCTAGCCTATCCAACCCCTTAAGAATTTTGAAAGCCTCTATAAGATCCCCCCTCAATCTCCTAAATTCCAGCGAGTACAAGCCGAGTCTATCCAGTCTTTCTTCATATGGAAGTCCTGCCATCCCTGGAATCAGATAGTACCTGCAAGTAAATACTGGAACCGTGAGTTAAAAAAACAAACTGCTGGAGGAACCCAGCGGGTCAGGCAGTATCTGTGTACGGAAATGGACAGATGACGTAAAGTTTGAAGAATGGTCCCGGCCTGAAATCTTGTCTGTCTATTTTCTTCCACAAATGCTGCCTAACCCATTCAGTTCCTCCAACACTTTGTTTTTACACAGGGTTAAAGTGCTTCAGAGCCAGAGCCCTGGGTTCGATCCTGATCTTGGGGTGCTAGCTGTGTGGAATTGGCACGTTCTCGCTGTGACCATGTGGGTTTCCTCTGGGTGCTCCTGATTCCACCCACATCCCAAGGACGTGTGGGATTGCAGGTTAATCGGCCCTCTGTAAAAGGTGGGATAACATAGAAAAGGTGATCGATGGTCGGCGTGGACCTGTTGCCAGGCCGATTTACTCTTTACTAAAACTAAAACCAAACTAATCAGTTATGGAGATAAAAGTTCTTCAAAACAATTCTTTTGGTTTACTGCAAATTGGATATTTTCTATTTTCAATATCTTGTCTGAATTAAAGTTCATTCAAAAATGACAAGATGTCCCCTCATGCTTAAATGGCTCTTGAACCAATGGCCTCCATGAGCAGAATAAAAGAGCTTTATGGTTGAGCTGATCTCACTGCTAGTTTGTGCCAACTTTAGAAACAAATAGCTGTCAACGCTAATGTTTGGGCATGAAAAATAGCCACTTAAACCTGGTACCAAAGAATGCTCATGAAACTGTACTCAGCAAGGATTAATGTCCCCAGGGCTGTCTGTGTTTAGTTTAGAGATAACGTGGAAACAGGCCCTTCGGCCCACCGAGTCCATGCCGACCATCGATCACTTATTCACACTAGTTCTATGTATAGGAAGGAATAGCAGATGCTGGTTTTCACCGAAGATAGACATAAAATGCTGGAATAACTCAGCGGGTCAGACAGCATCTCTGGAGAAAAGGAAGACGGATTTTGACCCGGAACGTCACCTATTCCTTTTCTCCAGAGATGCTGCCTGACCCACTGAGTTACACCAGCATTTTGTGTATCCACGCTAGTTCTATGTTGTCCCACTTTCTCATCCACTCCCTACACACTAGGAGCAAATTTACAGAGGCCAATTAACCTACAATCCCATACATCTTTGGGATGTGTGAGGAAACCGGAGCAGCTGGAGGAAAACCACGCAGTCACGGAGAGAATGTGCAAAACTCAATGGTTCAAAATTTCTTTTTTATTATCACACTTACCATGTACAGTGAAATGCATTGTTTGCATACAGGTCAGTTAGATTACTACTATACATAAGGATAATCCTCGATTAAGTACTGAATGCATAGAAACAGCCCAATGAGTCCATATGCGTGTCGCCAAATTTGGTGCCATTTTCACAGTCCCAGCTGCAACTGGCCGTAAAGGCCCGTTGCAGCCATTGCCTCCTTCCGGATCGTCCAGTGAACCGTCATCCCTCTCCTCGCCCGGCCTTCAGCGTTCAGTCTACATGCCCCGGGGTGCTTCCCGCAGGCCCACTCGAGTCGGGCTCCTCCGGTTCCCCCGTTGGGGTTTGGCAGCTGCCGCCCGCCCACTGGGACCTACTCCATACAGACAGCACCCGGGGTCAGGATCGAACCTGGGTCTCTGGTGCTGTGAAGCAGCTGCCTAATTGATGCTTCTTGATCTTATTGAATGATTTATACATGTGTTATATCATTGTAAGAGCCAATGTTTAAGATAGTAAAAGTAATCAACAATAAATGAGGCACCCTTACTTGAATTGAGTTGAGGGGTTCCACTGTTGTAGTGTTGTTGTCGTGATTAAACCATGTTCTATCTGACAGGAAGTACTCTTCGTCTAGATATTTGGGACGGATGGAAAGAGTACATGATGGGATGCCTTCTGGGCCACAAACATATCATTCAGCAACATCTCTCTGAAGAGGAACCTGTAGCCAAGTACGTCCAACATTATTCATTACTCTGGATTCATTATTCATGCTCCATTTCTCCTTATCCCTTTAACTTACACTTTTTATCTTTTCATTTCGGATCTTCATCCAGCCTTCTGCCTATCAAAACATTCCCTCACCTGTATCTACCTATCACTTAGGACCTGGGATGTGCAGATGGGACATGTTGGTCAGCGTGGGCAACTTGGGATTAAGGGCCTGTTTCCATGCTGTATGACTCAATTACGCAAACTGCTGGAGTAACACAGCAGGTCAGGCAGCATCTCTGGAGAGATCTCATGGATAGGTGATGATTGCGTTCTGCGTGGTGTTTGCAGGTTCCAGCGGCGAGTGGCACTGCACCTGGCGGCGTTCTTCGGCCACTTGGACCTCGTAGATTGGCTGCTCCAACAAGGCGTCCGGGCGGACAAACCAGTCGGCGCCCATCCCTACCGGGAATGGTGCCAGGAGATCGAACATCCCAACGTCAACAAGTGCCCGGTCCACGCGGCCGCTGAGGCGGGTCAACTGCTGCCGTTGAAAGCCTTGGTGAACAACAACGTCCTGTGCCTGGAATGCAGGAACCCCCAGGGTCACAACCCCCTGAAGATCTGTATCCAGCGCAGGCACGTGGCGTGTGTCTTGTACCTGATCATGAAAGCCTGGTCCGTGGTTTCTTTCCAAGGGCTCTCCTTTCCTGTCCGCATCTACATTAAGATAAAGCATTGGCTCCACAAAGTCCAAAGACATGTGCGCTCGAGGAAGAGGATGGCCTACAGAACGCGGGTTGGGGACACTATTGTGGTGGACGGCTTTACTGAACTTAGAATGAGGTCCCGGCCCAGGGTGAGAGGAGGCAGGAAAGATGGCCGAGGTAAAAAATCCACCCTGCCAGCGCTTAGTAACCAGGTACCAATGACAAGACACAAGCCGCCCGCCCTGGACGCCCAGAGGTATCACGGGGGTTTGATGGACCTGAGTCTGCCAGCAATTGGGGGTCAAGGAAGAGGAACAACACACGTAGCCTCCAAAAGAAAGAGCAACCCAGAAACAGACGCGTGGGGAATGAACATGCCCCTCCCACCAATAATCAGGGACACAAACCCACGGCCTCAGTTCTTTTACTCTGCACCAAATGCTGCTGGACTTCTCACAACATCCTTACTATCATTTTCTCAGCACAACGGGAGAACAACAAGGGAGAACGCCGTTTACTGTCTGGCACTGGCTAGGTCCGTATTTCTTATTCATATTTTTAACCACGTTTTGTTGCATGCTGCTTCTTCTAGGTTAGTTTAGAGGTACAGCGCGGAAACAAGCCCTTTGGCCCACTGAGTCCACGCTGACTAGCGATCAGCGCACACTGACACTATCCTACACACCAGGGACAATTTACAATCTTTACCAAAGCGAATTGACCTACAAACCTGTACGTCTTTGGAATATGGAGGAATCTGGAAAACCCAGGGAAAACGCATGTGGTCACGGGGAGAATATACAAACTCCATACAACCAACATCCATATGGCAGCATCAAACCTGGGTCCCTGGCAGTGTAAGGCAGCAACTCTACCTCTGCGCCACTGTGTCACCCCTATAGTTCGATAGTTTAATGGTACTTTATTGTCACATGTACCTTTCTTGCAGTGAAATAACTTTTTGTCATGCAGTTCACTGAAAATCTTACTATACCGCACTAGAGCGTAAGAATAGAAACATAGAAACATAGAAAATAGGTGCAGGAGTAGGCCATTCGGCCCTTCGAGCCTGCACCGCCATTCAATGTGATCATGGCTGATCATCCAACTCAGTATCCCGTACCTGCCTTCTCTCCATACCCCCTGATCCCTTTAGCCACAAGTGCCACATCTAACGCCCTCTTAAATATAGCCAATGAACTGGCCTCAACTACCTTCTGTGGCAGAGAATTCCAGAGACTCACCACTCTCTGTGTAAAGAATGTTTTCCTCATTTCGGTCCTAAAGGAATTCCCCCTTATCCTTAGACTGTGACCCCTTGTTCTGGACTCCCCCAACATCGGGAACAATCTTCCAGCATCTAGCTTGTCCAACCCCTTAAGAATTTTGTAGGTTTCTATAAGATCCCCCCTCAATCTTCTAAATTCCATCGAGTACAAACCGAGTCTATCCAATCTTTCCTCATATGAAAGTCCTGACATCCCAGGAATCAGTCTCGTGAATCTTCTCTGTACCCCCTCTATGGCAAGGATGTCTTTCCTCAGATTTGGAGACCAAAACTGTACGCAGTACTCCAGGTGTGGCCTCACCAAAACCCTGTACAACTGCAGTAGAACCTCCCTGCTCCTATACTCAAATCCTTTCGCTATGAATGCTAACATACCATTTGCTTTCTTCACTGCCTGCTGCACCTGCATGCCTACTTTCAATGACTGGTGTACCATGACACCCAGGTCTCGTTGCATCTCCCCCTTACCTAATCTGCCACCATTCAGATAATAGTCTACCCTCATGTTTTTGCCACCAAAGTGGATAACCTCACATTTATCCACATTGTACTGCATCTGCCATGCATCTGCCCATTCACTCAGCCTATCCAAATCACCCTGCAGCCTCCAAGCATCCTCCTCACACCTAACTATACCCCCCAGCTTGGTATCATCTGCAAATTTGGAGATGTTGCATTGAATTCCCTCGTCCAAATCATTAATATATATTGTAATATATCACACTGAGGCTGTGCACACGTGTCACTTACAGGTTCATTTTCAATAGATACCTGAACCCATAACCTTCAGGGAACTGACTGAGCAGATCACTGAGCCAAAGTGAGCCTGTACCACTTTGGTAGCAAAAACAGCAAAGTAGATTACTATCTAAATGGCGTCAAGTTGGGAAAAGGGGAAGTTCAACAGGATCTGGGGGTCCTTGTTCATCAGTCTATGAAAGTAAGCATGTAGGTAGGGCAGGCAGTGAAGAAAGCGAGTGGCATGTTGGCCTTTATAACAAGAGGAATCAAATATAGGAGCAAAGAGGTCCTGCAGTTCTACAGAGCCCTGGTGAGACCACACCTGGAGTATTGTGTGCAGTTTTGGTCCCCTAATTTGAGGAAGGACATTCTTGCTATTGAGGGAGTGCAGCATCGGTTTATAAGGTTAATTCCCGGGATGGCGGGACTGTCATATGCTGAGAGAATGGAGCGGCTGAGCTTGTATACTTTGGAATTTAGAAGGATTAATATAAAATTATTAAGGGCTTGGACATACTAGATGCAGAAAACATGTTCCCGATGTTGGGGGAGTCCATAACCAGGGGCCACAGTTTAAGAATAAGCCATTTAGAATGGAGATGAGGGAACACCTTTTCTCACAGAGAGTGGTGAGTCTGTGGAATTTTCTGCCTCAGAGGGCGGTGGAGGCAGGTTCTCTGGATGGTTTCAAGAGAGAGTTAGATAGGGCTCTTAAAAATAGCGGAGTCGGGGGATATGGGGAGAAGGCAGGAACGAGGAACTGATTTGGGATGATCAGCCATGATCACAGTGAATGGCAGTGCAGGCTTGAAGGGCCAAATGACCTACTCCTGCACCTATTGTCTATTGTCTATTGTCATCAGGCAACCAGTAAATACATTTCACTGAAGTGTAAAGCAACTCATCTTGATACAGTCTTGCTAAATACTGGTCCACCAACAATTGTCCAGCACCCTTGGTTCCAGCGCCTTGCTGGATTATCCGTTTTACCGGACCAACAGAGGTCACAGCCTTGGAAAGGGGGAGTGAGATACCGACCCGCAAAGTTGGCCTCGGATGTCAGCTGTGGGAACGTATCTGCCGGCTCCGGCCGGCCGGAGTTCCAGAATCCCGGCCACATGAGGCAAATTTGACCCGCCAATTAGCCGTGGAAGTCACGATCGGCCGCCTCACCAAGCCTAGGCGCCACATTTTCAGGGGGACATCTGGGGGTGATGTCAAGTGCGCTCTCGTAATTTTGCCCGGTTTAAAGGAGTTGCCCGGGAATCAATTGTGGACAGGTTTGTAGGTTAATTGCCTGCGGTAAATTGTAAATTGTCCCTAGTATGTAGGATAGTGCTGGTCGGTGCGGACTTGGTGGGCAAAAGGGCCTGTTTCCGCGCTGTACCTCTAAACTAAAACTAAACTAAAACTATTTTACTTCCCAGTGGCAGAGTAATGCCAGGACTTTTGAAACTTGCAAGACTCTTTGTCATGGTTCATCCTGAGCAGGTCTGACCGGAGAGACATTTGGAGATGGACATCAGGTGCTGCTGGAGGACCATCAACTCTTTGTTCTGCCTGAAACCTGTTGGGCACCCAGCAGAGCGGGATGTCCGTCAGGGAATTTTGCCAAGTGTCCCGCCCCAAACTACAGGACTACGTGCTGAGGGACGCACTGAAGCTTGGTGCAGCCAACGCCAAGGCTCTGTGGGGGAGGATCACAATCTAGGGTCCTTCTGCTGCTCGACATCGAAGGACTTAATCTGGTGGGGACACACCTCACACAAGGGAAGGGATATCACCCCAGGGGCCACATGAATGGCAAACACCATAGAAAAAAATAAGGAAGTGCTAACACTACTGGGTATAACACTAGCATTATCGAATGCGTAGACACACTAAGAATGGATTGAGTATTTTGAAAAGTTTTTGTTTTCAAAAGATCATAAGACATAGGAGCAGAGTCTGCTCTGCCATCCAATCGTGGCTGATCCATCTTTCCCTCTAAATCCCATTCTGCCTTCTCCCCATAATCATTATCACCTGTACTAACCAAGAACCTATCATTTTCCGCTTTAAATTACTTAATATCTTGGGCTCCACTGCCCTCTGTGGCAATGAATTCCACAGATTCACCTCCATCTGGCTAAAGATACTCCTCCTCATCTCCTTTCCAAAAGTACGTCCTTTTATTCTGAGGCTGTACGCTCTGGTTCTCGATTCTAGCAGAAACCTCCTCTTCACATCCACTCCATCCAGGTCCCTTCATTATTCGGTAGGTATATATATTTTCTAAAGAATTATGTTTATATTGAAATTTTAAAAAACTGTTTCGTTTTCAGCACATTTAAAGAGAAACCTTGGCTGCAGCAACTTAGGATGGCAAGGAACTTGGCCAGAAGAAGCATACAGAAGCCCTTCTGCTGATACAAGCCTTGTGTTCTGCTTCCATTGACAGAACTTAGCAAAGATGCACCAAGTTGCATGACTGCTTAACTTAGGAGTTGGGGGAGGGGGAAATGATTGTGTGCGCGTGTGTGTGTACACGTGCGTACATAGGCACAAAATGCTGGAGTAACTCAGTGGGTCAGGCAGCATCTCTGGAGAAAAAAGTATCGGTGATGTTTCGGGTTGGTACCCTGAAGAAGGATTCCGACTCGGAACGTCACCCATCCTTTTGTCTCCAGAGATGCTGCCTGACCCGCTGAGTTACTCCAGCACTTCATGTCTGTCTTTGGTATAAAGAGCATCTGCAGTTCTATGTTTATGTACAACACGTGTCCACATATATCCTAAATTTCGTTTGAACCTCAATGAGGTTCAAATGACAATAAACGGTATTGTATTGTATTGTATATATATTTCTGTACTTGTATCATATATTCTTGTATTAATTGAATCCTGCCGTCACTGGGGCAGTGGGCATTACCACTGAGCAATATAACTCTACCCAACATCAATGCTACACATTCAGACTCACTCCCTCCATCACCAATTAATTCATCTTTAACTTTTTATCCTTACTTTAATCTCCTTCCAATGTCTCATCCATGTCCCTGGAACATGATGGGGAAAATATAGATCAGGAACTGTAGATGCTGGTTTACAAATAAGTGCTGGCGTAACTCAGCGTGTCAGGCAGCATATCTGGTGATCATGGATATATGACGTTTCTGGTCTCTTCTTCAGACTCAAATTTTAGTTCAGTTTAGATATACAGCGCGGAAACACAGTCCACACTGACCAGCGATCACCCCGTACACTAGCACTATCCTATACACTAGGGACAATTTTTACCACAGCCAATTAATCCACAAACCTGTACGTCTTTGGACTGTGGGAGGATACCAGAGCATTCAAAGAAAACCCACACAGTCACAGGGGGAACGTATAAACTCCATACAGACTGCGTTCAAAGTCTGGATTGAACACGGGTCTCTGGCGCTGTAAGACAGCAACTACCGCTGCACTGCTGTGCCGCAATGTAAATGTAACTTGTTTTGGACGACTTGTAGTTCCTAAAGTTTGTTACTATGAAATTTTACTTGTTTCATTTTATATCTGTTGTAGACTAGTTGATTACTAAAGATGTCAACAATCTATTTGTCTGTTCCGATATGCCCCATTTCTCTTGTTTTGTATAGGCTCTGTTATGGACTGTGGATTACAATAAATATCAAAACTCTGTTCTCCCTCTGGCCTCTCTTGTTCATTCAAGACTCTGGTTCCTGGACATATCAGGAGTATAATCGATCCAATAACGATATTTACTTTAGAAGCCTGGTTCACTCTTACCAGACTGAATAAACGACAAAATGTTTTAAGAAGAATAGCTTTGGATAATGAATTTAAACCAGGGATGTATGACTCAACATTTAAAGAGTGGATGAAGAAAGGAATGACTGCATTTTGTACTGTTATTGAAAATGGAGACCTAAGAAGTTTTCAAGATTTGAAGGATAGATTAGCACTTCGGAACCAAGACTTGTTTAGATACCTCCAACTGAGAGATTATTACAATAAAAAGGTAAAAAGGGAGGCACTAGAAGAAAAGAATCCAGTGATAGAAGTGATAGTGCGTATCATCAAAAAACATTAAGGATTATTTCTAAACTTTATCATAGTTTAATGGAATGTCAAGCTAAAACTACATTTTATGTACAATTTAAGTGGGAAAAGGAATTGAACATCAAAATCTCAGAAGAAGAATGGCATCATATGTGTGTAACACTACAGACATCCACTAATTCACAAAATTGGAGAGAATTTAATTGGAAAAATTTGATTTGCTTCTTTATTACGCCTAACATAAAAAGCAAGCAAATTCTAAGGCAGCAAACATGCTGGAGGCAATGTGGTCAAACAGACGCAAATCATGCACATATCTTCTGGAGTTGCCCAAAAATAGAACCATTTTGGGACAGAGTGAATTCAGAATTAACAGAGGTATTAGGATATACAGTCTGCAAGAAGTGTTCCATTTTATACCTGGGTAATATATATACAGTGGTGCTGAAGGATGACCATTACTTGGTTAAAATCCTACTCACAGCTGGCAGAAAGGCCATTACAAGAAACTGGCTGGCAGCGGACACACCCTGACTTAGACAATGGTTAGAAATAGTACAGGAAATATTTGTCATGGAGAAAATGACATATTCTCCAAGAGTGAAAGAAGACGAGTTTAATAGAAAATGGGAAGAATGGATTAGGTACTGCACTGTTGTACGTTTCACTGTATGTTGTATGTTTCGTTGTTATATTTGTTTTTTATTTGTGTATACATAAAAGCAAAAAAACTAAAGTGTAAAAAAAAGACTCTTGTTCCTGTGTCCACACATGCATTGTCCCATTCAATGGTTCTTTATTGTCACGTATGCATGTGAAATTCTTTTGCATATCCCACAAACGCACAGTGCCATATTTTTGCGCCGTTTACAAAGATAAAGGCCAAAGTCCAAAGTCCGGACCACATATTGCAAGTACTGGAGTGCCCCGGATCCAGGTAAGCAAAGGTAAGCCCCAGGCTGCTGCAGACCCATCATCCCTCTCCTCACCCGACTACGTCTGTGTCTCGGTGGGGGGGAGGCCTCCTGCAGCCAACCTTGAAGGCGCTGGAGGCAATATCCAAGTCCCTCTCCTACCGGCCCACTCCTCACGTCCGTCGCCACCAGCAGCTCCCTTCTCCTCGACTTTCCGGCCTTCGGGGCTTCTGAGCTTATCACTGCAGGCAGCGGCTCGTCGGGGCCTTCTTCACAGCGGCGAACTAGGCCGGGCGGGCCACTGGGTCTTTATTTTTGGCGGCCACCCGCCCTCCACTTCAACCTCTGCTTTGCTATTATTCTTCTGGATTGACTCTGGGTTAAGTGTAGATACAAATTCCCATGTATAAATTCTCTCCACAAAAACATTTTATCATTGATTTAAAGTTTTTGTTACTGGAAATGTCAAAGACCAGAGTGTAGAGTTTTAAGAAGAGCAGGCAAATTTTTTTCCACAGAGCCTGTTGGGTGCCTGGAACATGCTGCCGGGGTGGTGGTTGAGGCAAATACGACAGTGACGTTTAAGAGGCTTTTTAGATAGGCACGTGGGTATACAGGGAATAGTCTGAAGAAGGGTCTCGACCTAAAACGCCGCACATTTCTTCTCTCCAGAGATGCTGCCTGTCCCACTGAGTTCCTCCAGCATTTTGTGTCTATCTTCGGGGATATGGATCACATGCGGGGAGTGGAGATTAGTTTATCTAGGCATCATGTTTAGCACAGACATTGTGGGCTGAAGGGGCTCTTCCTGTATTGAAGTGTTCAATGTTCCAAATTAAATCTTGATTTTTGACAACCAAAGGTATTAGGAGATACAGAGAAAAGGTATGGATCTGGAGTTACATACTAGCCAGGACCTCTTCGAACAGCAGGGTAAAGTCGATAAATGGTAGTGGATTCATCAATCTTGTACTAAAAGAAGGCACTAATACAACAGTTAAACCCCTTTAATTCCAATTACCTGATTACTTTTCAGGTAGTGATAAATTGGAATTTTTCCCAATGTACAAACATAACAAGGCACTTTCGGACTTTTAACTGGTTTCCAATGTATGCATTATATTAAAGTAAATGAAGTGAAAACTCTTCACTGAGATGAGATAAAATATTATGGCAATCCTATTGGTCACATGGACACACAGGAAACTGCAGATGCTGGAATCCTTGATCAAAACACAAAGTACTGGAGGACCTCAGTGGGTCAGGCAGCATCTGCGGAAGGACTGGACAGGCAACATTTCAGGTTGGCCCACAGAGAGAGACGGGGCGGAAGGCAGCCATGGCCGGACAGCGCTGACCCCGGGGAAGGAGAGTGGGGGCTGTCGTGAGGGATGTGCTCCTTCAGCCGCTAACACCTTGGTGCTCGGGTTCAGAGCAAACCTTCCTGCTTTCAATGACAGCACCCACAAATATTTATAGCACAACAAATGACAATTTTGGCGGTTTTTAACAGGTAAGAATAACAGGAAGAGTTACAGAGATAGGTTGAATAAGTTAGGTCTTTATTCTCTGGAGCGCAGAAGGTTAAGGGGGGACTTGATAGAGGTCTTTAAAATGATGAGAGGGATAGACAGAGTTGATGTGGACAAGCTTTTCCCTATGAGAATAGGAAAGATTCAAACAAGAGGACATGACTTTAGAATTAAGGGACAGAGGTTTAGGGGTAACATGAGGGGGAACTTCTTTACTCAGAGAGTGGTAGCGGTGTGGAATGAGCTTCCAGTGGAAGTGGTGGCGGCAGGTTCGTTGGTATCATTTAAAAATAAATTGGATAGGCATATGGATGAGAAGGGTATGGAGGGTTATGGTATGAGTGCAGGCAGGTGGGACTAAGGGATAAAGGTTGTTCGGCACGGACTTGAAGGGCCGAGATGGCCTGTTTCCGTGCTGTAATTGTTATATGGTTATATGGTTAAGAAGGTATGCGTTCCGTGTGTTAACAGTGTGTGCCGGAAACTGCCTTGTCCTCCACATGGATTGAACTGCGTCACGCCCTTTGACCCGATGACCTTACGTGCAACCCCCTTATAAACGAATATTTAAAACAAAACAAGCTGCAATGGTGACATTGTGTTTTAAACATCGTGCTTTGCAAGAGGCAAGAGGAAAGAGAGAGCGATGGTGTGTAATTGGAAGACTTTAGATGGGAGCAGGTTGCAGGAAGAATTTCTGGACCGGGCTCTGAGTGGGGCGGAAGTGCGTGGCTCGCGAGAGCGGGGCGGAAGTGGAGAGCGGGGCGGAAGTGGAGGGCGGGGCGGAAGTGCGTGACTTGCGAGAGCGGGGCGGAAGTGGAGAGCGGGCGGAAGTTCGTGGCTTGCGAGAGTGGGGCGGAAGTGGAGTGCGGGGCGGAAGTGCAGAGCGGGAGTGGGGCGGAAGTGGCGGCGGTCCCTGTGCCGAGGCTCGGGCCGGCGCCAAGATGCTGCTGGTCCTGGCGGAGGAGCACAAGGAGCACCTGGGCTTCCTGACACGGGTGGACGCGGCCGGTCAGTGGCTCCACATCCCCTCCCCGGGCAGCGGCGGCGGCTCCTGGCGGCGGGGAGAAGCCTCCGTCGGTCCGCTGCCCCTCTCCCGGGAACCGGGGATGGGCCGGGCCGGGCAGATCACATCACAGGTCCCCGGACCAGGCCTCTCCCGGCCTCAGGCGACTGGGAAGGGAACCGGGGGGGGGGGAGAGGGGTCTGTGGGTGGAGAGGGTGGGGCGGTCCGTGATGCGGAGAGGGGAGGTCTGAGGGAGAAGGGACTGTGGGGACGAGGAGACGGGTCTGGGGTTAATGGTCTATTCAGGGGGGCCGTCCTTGGGGTTAGGGGTCTGGGGTGAACTGGGGGGAGCCGTGTGTGATGGAGTGGGGAGCGAGGGGGTCTGTGGGTGAAGAGAACGAGAAGGGGTCTATGGCCGCAGTGTGGGGGAGGAAGAAGTGGCCTGTAGGGTCTAGAAAGGGTAAGTGATCTACGGAGTACAGTGAGGGGAGTTGAAGGGGTGAGGATTGTACGAGGGTAATGGGACCAGAGTGGGGGACGGGTTGGATCAGGGGAGAGATGGGCCCTCGGGTTCTCTGACGGACAACAGTGCTAACAGATGTATATTGGAGGTCACAGCCCTTTCAGTAGGGTTGAGAGCTGCAAGAACAAAATTAAATGATAGCCTTTTAATGGAAGGACATGTATGAGCCATTTATGATCATTAATACAAAAGAGAAAATGTTCAGATATTTTGAGATGATGTCAATGATACGTGTTAGTTTGGTCCCTGAAGAGCCGATAATTGAGGAGGAGGGAGTCGCTGGTGGTGATGTACGTGAGGAGTGGGCTGGTAGGAGAGGAACCAGAGTATTGCCTCCGGCACCGTCAGGAGGGATAGAGAAAACGGGGAATTGTAGACCAGTTAGCCTTATATTGGTGGTGGGGAAGATACTTGAGTGGATTGTTAAAGATGTTACAGCAGCGCATTTGCAAAGCAGTGAAAGGATCGGTCAAAGACAGCATGGATTTATGAAGGGGAACTCATGCTTGTCTAATCTTCTGGAATTTTTTGAGGATGTAACAAGTAGAATGGATGAGGGAGAGCCAGTGGATGTGGTGTATCTGAACATTCAAAAAGTCTTTGACAAGGTCTCACACAAGAGATTAGTGTGCAAAATTAGAGCGCATGTTATTGGGGGGGTAGGGTATTGACATGGATGGAGAACTGGTTGACAGACAGGAAGCAAACAGTTAGAATTAGCGGGTCCTTTTCTGAATGGCAACCAGTGACTAATGGGGTGCCGCATGGCTCGGTGCTGGGACCCCAGTTATTTACAATATATATTAATGATTTAGACGAGGGAATTAAATGTGACATCTCCAAGTTTGCGGATGACATTTGTGAGCTGTGATGATGCTATGAGTCTGCAGGGCGACTTGTTTAGGTTGGGTGAGTGGGCAGATGCAGTATAATGTAGATAAATGTGAGGTTATCCACTTTGGTGGCAAGAACAGGAAGGCAGATTATTATCTGAATGATGTCAGATTAGGAAAAGGGGAGGTGCAACGAGACCTGGATGTGCTTGTACATCAGTCACTGAAAGTAAACATGCAGGTACAGCAGGCAGTGAAGAAAACTAATGGCATGTCATTACGAGAGGATTTGAGTTTCGGAGCAAGGAGGTCCTACTGCAGTTGTACAGGGCCCTGGTGAGACCGCAGCTGGTGTATTGTGTGCAATTTTGGTCTCCTAATATGAGGAAGGACATTAATGCTATTGAGGGAATACAACGTTGCTTCACCAGGTTAATTCCCGGGATGGTGGGACTGACAGATGATGAAAGAAATGGTCGACTGGGCTTGTATTCACTGGAATTTAGAAGGATGAAAGGGAACCTTACAGAAACATATAAAATTCTTAAAGGATTGGACAGGCTAGATGCAGGAAATGTTTTCCTGATGATGGGGGGGGGGAGTCCAGATCCAGGGGTCACAGTTTAAGAGTAAGGGTAGGCCATTTAGGACTGAGAAGAGGAAAAACATCTTCACCCAGGGAGTTGTAAATCTGTGGAAATCTCTGCCACAGAAGGCAGTGGAGGCCAATTCACTGGATGTTTTCAAGAGTGAGTTAGATTTATCTCTTAGGGTAAAGGAATCAAAGGATATTGGGGGAAAAGCAGGAACAGGGTACTGATTTTAGATGATCAGCCATGATCATATTGAATGGCGGTGATGGCTCGAAGGGCCGAATATCCTACTCCGGCGCCTATTTTTCTATGTTCTATGTATCAGAGCGATTGCAAATATGATTTCATGGTAATTTCTCTCTAAGATCCTGCCATGTGATTAAAAGAAATTGCATCCAAGCAGTGTAGAACACTGCACTGTTGTATTCCAACCTATTCCCAGCTTCTTGCAAAGTAGGAAAGAGTAACTCATTAAAACAGGGAACATATTGCTTTGTTTTCGATATCAGACAAATCATTGATTTATTGCAATGAACGTTTTTTTCTGTTCAGTTGTAGGAGAATTCTGTCGAATTGCTGTGGAGTTTTTGAAGAAAGGCTCAAATCCCAAAATATTTGAAGGCGCGGCAAGTATGTAATATTTGAGGAAACGGTGGGTTTTGAGTTGTGGTGAATATGCTAGCGTTGCTATTTTTCTATTTCTCGTTAAGTGAGCACATCCTCCCATTGTCTTGCACGTTAATGGTTGGAAGCTTTCAAGAGTTTGCAGCTGCATCCTCTCGATTATCTGTTGTGTTAGTGTTTTCCAATGGTAGGTGGGACCATAACATAGATTTTTCATTAAAGACGCCAGCACAAAAGAATAGTTCTGCACAATGCAGCTACTTTGAAAGCACTCCGATATCAAATGCAACACGGTATTACAGTCATGTGATTTGGATACCCCTGCTAAAGGAAAGATGTTCAGCTGGAAAGAGTGCAGAGAAGATGTACGAGGATGTTGCCCGGACTTGTGGGGCTGAGCTATTGGGAGAGGTTGGGCAGACTAGGCAGACTTTATTCCTTCGAGTGCAGGAGGTTGAGGGGTGACTGTGTAGATCACGAGGGGATAAGATCATGATGGGAACAGAAAAAGTAGATGAGTCTCTTACCGAGAGTACGGAAATCAAGAACCAGAGGATATAGGTTTAAGGTGAGAAGGGGAAAGATTTAATAGGAAACCGAGGGTCAACTTTTTCACTCAGAGGATGATGAGTATATGGAACGAGCTGTCAGAGGGAGTATTTGAGGCAGATACTATAACATATAAATGGCATTTGGACAGGCGCATGGATAGGAAAGGTTTGGAGGGATATGGGTCAAACGTGGGCAGGTAGGACTGGTGTAGATGGGGCATCTTAGTTGAGGTGGGCAATTTGGGCTGAAAGGCCTGTTTTCATGCTGTATGACTATGGTTTATGCACGTGGTTGAACAGGTAAACGGTCAGATAAGAATCCAGAGAGACCATCCATTTCCTGGTTGACTGAAGACATGAGAAGTTGCAGGTGCTGGTTTTTCAAAAATGCCAGAATGTGTAGGGGTATGACCACAGTTACTATGCACTGAATCCTAAAGGGCCTGTTCCACATGGCGATTTTTTTCGGCTACTGCCGGCATAAATGATTGACGTATCGGGTCACTGAAAAATGTGCTGCGTGACTCGGCGGTGACTACGCATGACGCGCGGTTTTTTTTCAAGTGTCGCAACATTTTTTTTGTCGCCGCTGGATTTTGAAAAGTTCAACAGCTTTTGGCGACCCTGATATGAGGAGAGCAGTCACCGAAAATATTGTCAAGTGGGACAGGCCCTTAACTCTCTTCCCCTATCCACTTCCAGTAGAATCATGATTGCTGGGTGCCATTGAATTGGAAACCAGTTCTCAACTCTGTGTTGCTCTCTGGTGCAATTATGTAATTCCACAGCAATATGGGCCGGCGCAGTGGTGGAGAGGCTGCCTCACAGCGCCAGAGAGCTAGGTTCAATTCTGACTACGGGTGCTGTGGAGTTTGCATCTTCTCCCCATGCCCACATGGGGTTTCCTCTGTGTGCCGAAGGGCATGTTTACACACTAAATCTGCAGTTCAATCCCAAAAACATGTGTTTGTAGGTTTATTGGCTTTATAAATTGCCCCTAATGTATAGGGAGTGCATGTGATGGAAAGTGGGAAAACATCAAACTAGTGTGAACGGGTGATCGATGGTCGGCGTGGACTCGATGAGCCAAAGGGTTCTGCTTCCCTGCTGTACATCTAAACTAAACTAATGACCTTCCTGTGAAACATAACTTTACCTTGGGCTTTAGAGATACAGCGCGAAAACAGCCCCTTCAGCCCACCAAGCGTGTGGCGACCAGCAATTTACAGAAGCCAATTAACCTACACACCTGTGCGTCTTTGGGATGTGGGAGGAAACCGGGGCAAAACCCATGTGGTCACAGGGAGAACGTACAAAGTCCATACGGAGAGCACCCGTCGTTGGGATCAAACCCGGGTCTCTGGTGCTGCAGGGCAACAACTCTCCCGCTGCGCCACCGTGCCGTACATGCCCACTTGTCCACGTTTCTAGTTGTTGGTCTGCTTTCTCCTGCAGGGAAGCTGAATGTGAATACCGAAACAGTGCAAAATGGAGTTGAGGGGTTGATGTATCTGATGACGGAAAGCTCCAAAATGATGGTAAAGAGTTTAATTTGTGCATCCTTTTCCTTTCGATGCCCGGTGTATTCTTTTAAATCTGACGGGTCTGCGTGTAAATGTTTTTCAGATTTTCCTCGCTTTTAATTATTGAATTGGTTTCACTCACTGACCGAGTCAAGCGACCCTTTATCTAGGTCCCAAAATGTAGGCTGCTGTTCCTCTGTTGGTTTATGGATGTTCTGCATTGTCAAGGCAGACATGCAATGAGATTGAAAGTGGCGTCACTGGTAGATAGGGTGGTCAAAATGGCTTGTGGCACATTGCCCTTCATTAGTCAGAGTTACTTAGTATAGAAGTTGGGAGGTCATGTTACATAGAAACATAGAAAATAGGTGCAGGAGTAGGCCATTCGGCCCTTCGAGCCTGCACCGCCATTCAATATGATCATGGCTGATCATCCAACTCCGTATCCCGTACCTGCCTTCTCTCCATACCCCCGATCCCTTTAGCCACAAGGGCCACATCTAACTCCCTCTTAAATATAGCCAATGAACTGGCCTCAACTACCTTCTGTGGCAGAGAATTCCAGAGATTCACCACTCTCTGTGTGAAAAATGTTTTTCTCATCTCGGTCCTAAAAGATTTCCCGCTTATCCTTAAACTGTGACCCCTTATCCTGGACTTCCCCAACATCGGGAACAATCTTCCTGCATCTAGCCTGTCCAATCCCTTAAGAATTTTGTACGTTTCTATAAGATCCCCCCTCAACCTTCTAAATTCTAGCGAGTACAAGCTGAGTCTATCCAGTCTTTCTTCATATGAAAGTCCTGACATCCCAGGAATCAGTCTGGTGAACCTTCTCTGTACTCCCTCTATGGCAAGAATGGCTTTCCTCAAATTTGGAGACCAAAACTGCACACAATACTCCAGGTGTGGTCTCACCAAGACCCTGTACAACTGAAGTAGAACCTCCCTGGTCCTATACTCAAATCCTTTTGCTATGAATGCTAACATACCATTCGCTTTCTTCACTGCTTAATGTTGCAGTTATATAAGATGTAAAACGTTGATGAGGCCACATTTAGAGTATCGTGTTCAGTTCTAGGCATCATATCATAGGAACGATTTTGTCAAGCTGGAAAGGGTGCAGAGAAAATTTAAGAGGATGTTGCCAGGACTCGGATATAGGTGCCAAGCTATAGGGAAGTGTAATAGGAACCTGAGTGGTACCTTTTTCACACAGAGGGTGCATAGAACGAGCTGCTGGAGGAGGTAGTTGAGGCGAAACTATCATGATGTTTAAGAAACATGTAGACCGGTACATGGTTAGGACAGATTTAGAGGGATATGGGCCATACGCAGGGAGGTGGGACAAACGTAGATGGGACATGTTGGTCGGCGTGGGCAAGTTGGGCTGAAGAGCAATTCTAGGTGACAATATAAATTATTCGAGGGACCTTTCTAGTTTCTAATCCCTTGATATCACTCTTTAAAACAAAAAGTTGATGGTTTGTCGGTGGTCTGCTTTGTGTAAACTGGTGGCTGCTCTCAACAGCAGTAACAACAGCTTACATTTATCTCCAGATTTTAAGACCGGCAATCGGAATATTTATGCTTCATTAGACTGTTACTAAATAAAATCAAGTTGATTTCAAAGCTACTTAAGTAGTTTTTAATTTTAATTTGTTTATTTTTTTTTAAATATAAAAAGAACAGTGAAAGAAAAAATAAATAAAGAGTGTCGGAATAGATAGACAAGCGAGTAGAAGCAGATAGCGAAAGAAATAAAGAACAGAGATGAAAAGCGAAAAAGATTGAAAGAAAAAGAGAAAGTAGAGAAAAGAGAAATTGGAAGAGATATGTCTATTTTGTATTTTTGCCCATCCGTCACCCGGTTCTGAACCATTTAATTTCTACGGTTGAGTTATGTTGCACCATATGCTTGTAAAAAGTTGATAAATGGAGACCAAATCTTTAAGAATTGGTCTACTTTGCCTAGTAGGGGGAATCTCATTTCTTCAAGATGTAGCGTTTCCGACATATATTTGAAATCCACATTTTGAACGTTGGCGTCATTGTGTTTTTCCAGAATTTGAGTATGGTTTTTTGCTGTTATTAAACCGTAATTAAGAAGAGCTTCTTGGAACGTAGTTAATTTACTTCCCTCTTCCATTGATCCAAAGAAAATCAGCTCTGTATTGGGGCTACTTAAGTAGTTGTACTCTTAACTACATGTCCAAAGAAGGGTCCCAACGTGAAGCTCTCCAGAGATGTTGCCAGACCCGTTCAGCTTCTTCAGCACTTTGTGTCCTTTTGTGTAAACCAGCATCTACAGTTCCTTATTTCTATGCTAAGTAGTTAATAGTGGGGCAGGTGATCCAGGGCCGGGTCCAAGAGGTTTGTAGTGTTTAAAATGTGAATTGCACCTTAAGGACTGGGTACCAGATGGTGTGATTTCAGTCATGTGATATATATCAGTCTCGTGAATATGTGTGAGTATGCGCAATGTACTTTTGTCAAATAAAATGACCCACTCTGGCAACTGCTTGACTGAAACTTGTGTTTGTTTCTGTTTAAATATTGTAATATCTTCCAAGGATGGTTTTAAAGAACTTTCAGAAAGAGGGAGGAAGAGGCAGAAAAGAGAGGGGGAAAGGAACTGCAGATGCTGGATTCTTGTGCGGAACACGGTGCTGGGGAGTATCTCGATGGGTCAGGTAGCGTCTCTGGAGGACATGGACAGGTGACATTCGGGTCGGGACCCTTTTGACTGGCACAATGAACTGCAGATGCAAAGTCTGAATAGCGGCACCGACCTGAGACGTTGCCTGTCCATGTCCTCCAGAGAGATGCTGCCTGACCTGCTGTGTTACTCCAGCACTTCAAGTTCTACAGAGGCGGAAATGTGTTGGATGGAAATTTCCTAGAACTGTTGCGGCCAAGAAAAGAGTAATTGCCTCACATTGAAATGGTGTTTAGTTTGAATGTAATGTGTAATAAATATAATTTGTGGATAGATTTCCGAAGTGGATTTCCAAGACTCGGTGCTTGTCCTGGGGTTTTCTGAAGATCTAAACAAGTTGCTGCTGCAGCTTTACCTGGACAACAGGAGGGAGATTCGGCAGATTCTGAGCGAACTGGCTCCTGACCTCCCGCATTACCACAATTTAGAGTGGAGACTCGATGTACAGGTAAATAAACCAGATTACGCAGCAAAGACACGCGTCTTATGCTCTTTCTTCCCCCCCAAAATGCTGTTTGCATCACCTTCATTCACAATCAATACAAAAAGACTCTTGTTTTGATGAAGTGTGTTGGGTTTTGTTGCGGGTTATCTAGTTTTAAAAAAAGACTCTGCGTGATTACAATCAAACCGTTCACAGTGTACAGATAATGGGGACAACGTTTAGTGCAATATAAAGTCTGATTAAAGATAGTTCAAAGATCGCCATTGATGTAGATGGGAGGTCAGCACCGCACTCTAACTGGTGAGAGGACTTTTCAGTTGCCTGATAACAGGTGGGAAGAAACTGTCCCTGCATCTGGAGATGTGCATTTTCAAACATCTGCACCACTTGCTTGATGGGAGAGGGGAGAAGAGGGAGTGTCCAGGGTAAGACTCGTCCTTGATTATGCTGGTGCCTTGCCAAGGCAGCGTGAAGTAAGTGGGGAGGGAAGACTGCCCATTCAAATCTCTGCTGTGGTGACTGGTGCAAATACTGAGGTGTGCCTGCTGTGTGTTGTTCGGACAGTGGACTCTTTGTGGAGACGAGCAGCAACTTGCTAACCTGCTAAAGTACCCTGGCAGTTAAGCTGACAAACCTGACTGAATTTATGCTAGATTAAACCTGGTGTGAGCTTAGCACCTACCATTTTTATAGAAAGGGGCATCTCTGAGGGTGATGGTCACGTTTTATCATTAATTAAAAAAAAGTTTAATTAGTTAATTTAAATGAGGTCAATTATTAACCTGCATTTAAAAATGCTGTATGTTTTAAGTTGTTTACATTTTTGAAGGCATATTAAAAGAATAATTTACTCCTGTATAGGACATTCATAAATAACAGTGACTCTGAAATGAAAAATATGTCGATGTATACTGCCTTCATGTTTGAGTTGTTGGGATTTGCACGTGGCAGTAATTTCTTTTGTTCTTTTGAATCCCTATTCATTATCCGTACAAAATGTGCTGTAATACGGCACTCAGTATTACTCCCTGGTCTCTCAGAACCTTTAAAAAATACACATCAGTATGTTGGTTTTATTCACTTGCAGATTCTATACCACATTTCTATGGTTATTATTTCCTTCATTCTAGTTCCTATGTGTTTAGGCAATCTAAATTGATAATATCACATAATTATTCAGTCGTAGAGAACTACAGCATATGAATAAAAGCCCGTTGGCCCATCGAGACCACACTGACCATCAACTACCCATTTACTCTAATCCATTGTCTCCATATTGTCATCAACTCCCCCTCGACCTGATGCGTCGCCTATCCATGTTCTCCAGTCGTGTTGGAAGGAACTGCAGATGCTGGTTTATTCCGAAGATAGACAGAGTGCTGGAGTAAAGGGCCTGTCCCACTTTCACGACCTTTTTTACTCGTGGACATTTTTCATAATGCTAGAAAAACGTCCCGACCTACTTGATGCCACGAGTACCTACGACTAGCATCACGGCCTGCTACTACCAACCTACAACCTCCTACAGCTCGTGACGACCATGCTGCGCGTACGAGTCAAGGCCAAACTCGGCAGAGGTCGTCAATTAGATCGTGAAAGTGGGACAGGCCCTTAACTCAGTGGGTCAGGAACATCTCTGGAGAAAAAGGATGGGTAATGATTTAGGTTGGAAACCCCCTTCAGACAACTGCAGAGATGCTACCTGACTTGCTGAGTTACTCCAGCACTTTGTGTCTATCTTCGATATGCACCATCATCTGCAGTTCTTTATATCTAACATATGGCTGGGGTTATGTTGAGCGAGTCTTTGGTGTTCCAATTTCATTGTTATTAAAGTAATATGTCGCAACGCTATAAATGAGAGTATTACATTTTCTGTTGGTTATTGCAAGCCTTGTGATGTTGGGACGGGTCCAAATGTTCACTTGCTTCTTCCATCAGTTAGCCAGTCGTGCCTTAAAGCAACAGATCAAACCACTGCTGACCCTGAAGCTGCATCTGGAGCAGAATGGCCGCCGCAATGCCAGCGTGTTTCAGACTGACCCTGCCACCCTCCTGCACCTAATTCGCAAGCTGGAGCAAGCGCTGAGTGAAATGAAGACCAACCATTGCAGGAGGATCGTGCGCAATATAAAATGAGGTTGAGATTGAAGATCATCAGTCCTCGTGTCAAACTGTGACGGCAGGTTGAAATTGAGGGAAACATGCTATTTTGTGTACTGGAACTTTAAAATTTGGACGCACTTTTCAGAACAACAGTGGGGTTCACTCTTGGTGTTTATTGGAGTGCTTGAGCACAGGCGAATTGCCCACAAATAAAATGTGTAACGGAGTATTATTAGCTGGAGTTGTCACGGTGCTCTCCCTAAAGTGCTTTATATTGATCGCAATCCACTGTTAACATCTAATCTCCAGCTGGTCACACCTTGGGTAGAGAAGAAATAAAAGTAGGGGATCGGTAGCGGAATAATAATGTATAAAGAGGACTGTTGTAATCCATCGTAAACGACCGCTAAAGTTAACCAGGGCTGGGGGAGGGTGGGAGAATAGTTCCTAAATGGGGACAAAAAGAAGGTAAGACTAAGGCTTCCAGGATAACACTTACTTTTCTACCTCTAGTGGGGAGAGAGGGTTTGGGTTTAAATCAACGGCAGGACTGTCAGGATACAATATCCCCACTCAGTCATGTTCTTGCATGCAATGAATTTGGGCCTTGATTGTATGCGACACAACGCTCTCCACAAAAAAGGCACTGAAGTGGCAGCATTGCTGGATGCAGGGAGGGAACTTGACGTTAGAGATTAGGACGGGGGCATTTTGCCGGTTTAGTTTTTTGAAAAGCTGCACTGAGGTTGGCATTTAACAAGGCGCACGTTGGATTTGCTGTCAATGAACCAGGATTTGGACTTGGACAAGCAGTTTACTACTTGGACCAGGATGAGATGTGGCTGGGATGGGGGGGAAGACGGGACAACAATCCCAAGTATAAACCTGTGAATTTTATAATACTTATTACAAAGGATGGTCTTTCTAAATTGTTATATTTTTGCAAATTCAGAAGCCAATTGTCATGGCATTTAATATTGTTTAACTTTATTTCCAGATGTAATTCTTACGTGACAATCATTACACATGACTGGTAGATCAAAGTCATAAGCTAAAAAAAATATTAAAACTGCCAAATCTAATTTGTAGGGGTCTAGTGTGCAATGAAGCTTAATTTGGAGAGCAGGTTCTAGTGCATCCATTGCAAACTTAAGAATGCTTTCTAAATCAGTTGCAGGCTGTGTCAATAACAGTTAAATCAGATTGTTAGTGCTTTTGAAATGTTTATTTTCAAAATAAAAACTTCCCCCTGGAAGAACATCAGTTGTACCTGGTGTGACCACTTGGTTTCACCGTTGTAATGTGAACATTTGAACTGCCTGGTTTGTACTTTTTGTTGTGAACTCGTTGCATAAATCACTTCTGCCCAGACACCCCTGCCATGAATGTTTTGCTAAATGGCAATGCTTAAAGAACCATGACAATATCTTTGCCAGTCACAATCCATTGTAAGTGCAGAGAGGAGGAAACCAGGATTTTCATGTTACTCTTAGTGACGTCAATGTTAAGGTGAACATTTTGCCTGTAGTGATAATGTTTGGGGTACAGTAGGAAAAATGATTAGAAATGTTAGTAGAAATGTAAAAGGATAGCGTTACACTTGATTCATTTCTCTCGCGCACCCCTTCTTCTGTTTTGCTTTCTTATGACTGAAAGCAGATTGGAAATTGAGCCTTTTTGGGTTGGAAAGGCCTTGCTATGAATGCAGAATTCAGCTCGTGTTCTTTCATTGTATTACCCATTCATTGTGCCATAGACAAGCTCCATTAATGTTTTTTCTAAGTGCCGAGTGGTAGCTGTAAAGCATTAAAGTGGAAAAATAAAGGCTGCCTAAAATCGTGCTACCTACACCTCCAACATGTAAGCTAATGGCACGTTGATCATCAGTATATTCCCATTTGAGTACTTAAAACTAATTCCAACCATAATCTAAAATGGTGATTGCATTACTGGCACATTTCCCTTTATACGATACATTTGGTCAGATGTGTTTTTTAACTTTTTTCTCTACTGTTTGAATTCTTTCCTGACTTTAAAGCTGGATTTGTTCTATGATTTGATTTACGATGCCAGCCTATGAACTATGATGATATAATCATGGAAGTTTAGTCCAAAATAACTGGTACCAGATTTATGAGAAGGCTTTGGGGAGGTCAATATTTGTACCTGATATAACAGAATTGCCAAACGATTGTTTGTGCCAAAATGTTATGCAGTAAGAAACCTTGTTCTGTTTAAACTTGATTCTTAATTCATAACTCTGGTGCCTAAAATGTTATAAAATACTTTTGGATTGTTTACTTTTGTCTTCCCCTCGTCCATGTATATTTTAGCAAATTTGCTTGATACAAACACGCCAGATATTGTGATGACTACCATTCAGTTGCTATGCTGAGCTTGCTTAATACTCATTGTGCCACCACTTTGTTGTACCATAATGTACTGTACTTTAAAATTAATTGCTTTAGGAGATATTGTGAAATCTGCCTTGGAGACCACCATGGTTTCAGCGTATCTGAAAATACATGCATCTCAAGATTTGCGTTATGAACTGTTAAAGTGAGCTTATCTTAAATATTTAGAGATGATATACAGAATATTTTGTTTTAATGTTCCAAGCCATATTTAGAAAGATGGCTTGTATACTTCTCAAGATTCTTTGGAACTTAAGTTTAAATAACAACTCACCAGAGCACGGGTGGAGAAAAGCTTTCTTTGGCAGAACATGCATCACTAAGACTTGTTTTCCACGATTGCTAAATAGAATAGGAATGATCCCTGGAATTATCAGAACCATTTGAGGAAGCACTTCCAGCTCCTGTGAAAGAATTATTCATTAATTTGTGGCTGTTGACAAACCTCTTGTATAACATTTTTGCTCTTTAAGATAATTTCAATCTAGTTTCCAGATTTTTGTTAAACTGCATTACAGTTACTGTTGTGTAAACAGTCTTAAAGTGTTCCTTAAAAGTTGCAGAGGGTTTCATTTGTAAGATTTAATAAGTTTGTGGATTGTGAGTGATGGGTACAATTGACAGCAGAGGGTCAGGATGCGTTAGATTACTTATCTGCAGGAACAAATGTGATTGAGTAATCTGGATATAACAGCTTTGAGTTGATTGAAGCTGCTTCTGAGGATATGTAATTAAATGCAATTTTTGTTTGACTTAAACCATGGTTAATGTCTTTACTGGAGCATTAATTAGAATCAGGCGTCCATTTAACCTGTTGTGGCTTTTCCACTGTTCAATCCCATGGCCTTTACTGTAGTTCCAGTGCCTCCTGCTCATCCCTTCATCCTTTTGATTCCCTATAATATCCAAAAATCATTTACTTTTTCTTGCACATACGCGAGACTGAACCATGCAGGGTGGCACGATGGCGCAGCGGTAGAGTTGCTGACTTCCAGCGCCAGAGATCCGGGTTCGATCTTGACTATGGGTGCTGTCTGTATGCAGTTGGTATGTTCTCAATAGACAATAGGTGCAGGAGTAGGCCATTTGGCCTTTCGAGCCAACACCGCCATTGAATGTGATCATGGCTGATCATCCCCAATCAGTACCCCGCTCCTGCCTTCTCCCCATATCCCCTGACTCTGCTATTTTTAAGAGCCCAATCTAGCTCTCTCTTGAAAGCATCCAGAGAACCTGCCTCCACCGCCCTCTGAGGCAGAAAATTCCACACTCACCCCTCTGTGAGAAAAAGTATAGCTAAATGGCTTACTCCTTATTGTTAAACTGTGGCCCCTGGTTCTGGACTCCCCCAACATCGGGAACATGTTTCCTGCCTCTAGTGTGTCCAAGCCCTTAACAATCTTATATGTTTCAATGAGATCCCCTCTCATCCTTCTAAACTCCAGAGTGTACAAGCCCAGCTGCTCCATTCTCCCAGCATATGACAGTCCCGCCATACCGGGAATTAACCTTGTAAACCTTCGCTGCACCCCCTCAATAGCAAGAATGTCCTTCCTCAAATTAGGGGACCAAAACTGTACACAATACTCCAGGTGTGGTCTCACTAGGGCTCTGTACAACTGCAGAAGGACCTCTTTGCCCCTATATTTGATTCCTCTTGTTATAAAGGCCAACATGCCATTCGCTTTCTTCACTGCCTGCTGTACCTGCATGCTTACTTTAATAGACTGATGTACCCCCAGATCCCGTTGTACTTCCCATTTTGCCAACTTGACGCCATTTAGATAGTAGTCTACTTTCCTGTTTTTGCTACCAAAGTGGATAACCTCACATTTATCCGCATTTCTCCCATCACATCACATTTCTCCCCGTGGCTGCCTGGGTTTTCCCCGGGTGCTCCGGTTTCTTCCCACGCCCAAAGATGTACAAGATCAGAGGTTAATTTAGCTTCGGTAAGGATTGTAAATTATCCTTTATGTGTAGGATAGTGCTAGTGTACGGGGATCGCTGGTCAGTGTGGATTCGGTGGGTCGAAGGGCCTGTTTCCACGCTGTATCCCTAAACTCAACTACAAACATCCCTCTTGGGTAGAGAATCAGAAATGTTCAAAGGTCTTTTATTGTCACGTGCGCCAATTAAGGTACAGTGATATTTGTATTACCATACAGCCATACTTTAAAAAAAGCAATGAGACACAACTACGTAAAAGTTAACATAAACATCCACCCAAATTCCTCACTGTGAATGAAGTGGCAATAAAATTTAATTGTCCCTCATTAAGAAATATCCTGTATTTGCCCAGTATGGCTGAAGCCTTATAGAGTCGCAGTCATACAGCTTGGTAACAGGCCCTTCGTCGCAACTTGTCTATGCCGACCAAGATGCCCGAACTATGCTAGTCCAATTGCCTTTATTTGGTCCAGATCCCTCTAAACCTTTCCTGTCCAATGCTGTTGAAGTACCTGCCTCAATTATCTCCTCTGGCAGCACATTCCATATACCCACCAGCCGGTGTGTGAGTGAATCCTTGTTCTACTAGCTGTAGTATCAGCGTCGTAGGTGGCTGGTATTTGTATACATTGTGTATGCAAGCAAAGAATCTCACTGTACCTAGTCACACGTGGCAATAAAGTATTCCTATTCCTATATCACTCTATAGCTTACTTTGCTACCTATTTTAATGATCTTTAATTGTAGAATAGAATAATGTTTATTGTCATTGGAACCTAAGTTCAAACGAAATTACGTTTCTCCAGTCATACAAACAAGAAAAAAAAACCAAGACACGGAATTAACACAATTTATATAAACATCCATCACAGTGAATCTCCAAACACCTCCTCACTGTGATGGAAGGCAAAGTCTTGTCTCTCCCCTGTTCTTTATTCTTCTCCCGATGTTAAAGCCCCCGGCGGGTGATGGGAAGTCCCGCATCCGTTAAGGCCACGCCAGGCGACGTAAGGCCCTGTTCCGGATCTTGATGTTGGACCCCCGGCGAGTGAGTGATGGTAAGTCCCGTGGCCGTTAAAGCCCCGCTCCGGGTCGTTTTTAACCCCGCGATTCGGACGGGAGAAGTTGCTGTTGCGGGAGCTCCGATGGTAAGCCCGCAGGCTCCGCGACTGGAGACACAGGTCAATTCCGATTGGAGGCCGCTCCACGGTGCTAGGTCCCTATGAGAATGGAGACCCGATAGGGAATGGTGGGGTCCCCGTACAGGGAAGTGATTTAAAAGCTTCTCCCCCCCCCCCCCCCCCAAAACATACACAGCTAAAAGTAATATATAAGCTACAACCAAAACATGCACTTAACAGTACAAAAAGAGAAAAAAAAGACAGACGGACTGCAGAGGCCGCTGCCACGAGGCGCCGACACTTCCGGTAAATGGTTGTGTTCCTATATCTGCTCCCTGGCACGTTACATCTTGCCAATCAGCAAGACATTTATGCTGAATATGAAAATAGCTCATTCTAAGCTTCACCCCAGTCTAGTTTCAGTCAAAAGCCACTGAGTCAAGCACTTGCGCAACTATTCTTTATTTTGACAAAACACAATTACAGTTCAACTACTATGCCTAACCACCGCGGGTTCGATCCTCGTATCTGCCCGATCAAGCCCTCTTGGCCTCGTTCAAACAGAGACACTTCAGAAGGTCACACAATCCCAAACGTTCTCCCAGAAGATCGACATCGGACCTCGTGGGAACGGACGTTTATAGATCCCCAAACCTTGAGGGGCCGAACCATATGGGGGTGGTCTCTTTACATTCCAATAACAGGTATCGATTAACCCCATACATGACAGACATTTCCCCAACCCACTAATACAGTGACTAATACATTGTATTCAAACGGTGCTTCTAAAAGGAAACGAACATCGCAACATGTGCCTTGATATGCAATAAAAACAGACAAGGCTCAATACTTAATCCAATCAACATCTAGCAAAGTAAAGCTTTGCAACATTATTTACAATGTGTATGTCTGGTTTGCATTCATCCAATCCATTCTATGCATTTTGCACCTAATTGTGATATACTGCAGATGTTCCATTTTCATCCTGCAGCTCTTATCTAGGCTCTGGTCAAACTGGCACCATTCTGCAGCTTGTCCCGTTTCTGCAGAAGGCACCTTTAAATTGACCAAATGGCCTAGCAGCCCAGAAGCCTTTACTCAATTTTTGTGTCCTGGCTCTCCAATTTGGCCAGATGTTAACAAATACATGAGACTGCAGATGCTGGGAGTTGGAGTACAAACACAGACTCAGTGTGCCGAGCAGCATCTGTGTGGATAAAGGAATTGTTAACTGTGTTTCCTGTCAACCAGCTGATCTATCTTTAGACTTCAGAGATTCAGCATGGAAACAGGTCGTTCGGCCCACCCAGTCCGGGCCGACCAGCGATCACCCCATATACCAACACTATCTTACATTCTAGGCATAATTTTCAATCTTTACCGAAGATTGTCAGTGAGGCCACACCTAAATTGAAGGAACAGCATCTCATATTTTGCTTGGGCAACTTACAACCCAGTGGTATGAATGTTGAATTCTCTAATTTTAGGTAACTTGTTATTATTCATACACCTTCCTCTCCCCGTCCCCCTCCTCCATCTCCACTAAAGATCCATCAACCAGCTCCACAATTTGCAACCGTGTATCCTCCTTGGGTTTACATTGCCTCGAGCCAACAATTGGCCTTTTGGAGAACCTCCTTGCCTGACGACATCTGTAGCCCTTTGATTTGTCCTGTTTTTTCCCTCGCTTCCAGTTTCTCCCCCACCCCCCACTACAATCAGTCTGAAGAAGGGTCCCAACCCCAAATGTCACCCATCCATTTTCCCCAGAGATGCTGCCTGACCCGCTGAGTTACCCCAGCACTTTGTGTCCATACATGGTTTTCTCAACCCTGATAGAAAAAGGCATCATGTGCTTAGCAACAACGTCGATATCTTCTCCAAGTCTCACTTGTTCCTGTTCCTGTACAGCCAGACATCGTTACCGCCTGTAAATATTGCAGCTTCATTTCTAAGAACACTGGGAACATATTCATGTGGACAAATGTGGTTCAAGAAAACTCTCCATCAGAATCTTCAAATGGGTGAGCAATAAATGTGCAGGAAGGAACTGCAGATGTTAGTTTACACCAAAGACAGACACAAAATGCTGGAGTAACAACGGAATAGGCAGCATCTCTGGAGAGAAGGAATGGGTGACTGAATGGGTGATCCTTAACGTCACCAATTCCCTCTCTTCAGAGATGTTGCCTGTCCCGCTGAGTAACTCCAGTATTTTGTGTCCATCTTCCGTGAGCAATAAGTGTTACCTTTCCTGCAATATCCACTTCCTGGGAATAGATTTAAAAACAAATAATCCATCGCTGTTGCTTCGACACACAGAATGGATGAGGAATGCTGCCTTATTATTTACTACTTCTTCTTTCGTGTCCATGTTCCAAATGTCGACATCGCTGTCATCGCCCGTCCTGAAAACGACGCAAGCTTCCGTCGACAGTCAGTGGGTACCATCACTTGTCGTAGTAGATGACGGTGGTAGTAGAATTAGCTCAGGATACTTCCAGTTTCCAGCCCCGCGACCTGGACGCTTCTGCTGTGGGGCCTATTACTTACTATTAAGACTACACAAGACTCGTCTTCTTAATATGTAAGAGTTTTACTGTTCTGATTTAGGACATGACAATAAAACACTTTTGACTCTTGATCCTTATCCCAAGAAAACATACTCACAAAGTTGTATGTTAGGTTGCAGGTACAAGTTTCATTATTTAACATTTGTTCCCACCTTAATTCGGTTAGCCCTATGTCCTGCAGTTTAATTTCTTCTATCCCTTTCTAGTTCACCTGATTACCTCACTTTTGCTTAAATGCATCCATGTATTTTGCCTGAACTACTTATGCAAACAGGTCCCGCTGTGTGTAGGTTAATTGGCCTCTGTAAATTGTCCCCCTAGGGTGTAGGGAGTGGATGCAAAAATATAGAACTAGTGTGAACAGATGGTCGGCATGGACTCGGTGGGCCGAAGGGCCTTTTTCCAAGCTGTAACTCTCAAACTAAAATCTGTTAATTAACTTATTTAAGTTAACTGTTAGGTGCAATAGCAGTTTACTGGGCAAGACACGGTATTTGGACAGAGTCATGAGCATGCAGGGAATGGAGGGATATAGGCTATGTGCATGCAGATGGAATTGGTTTTGTCTGGCACCATGGATTACACACTGGGTCGAAGGGCCTGTTCTTGTGCTGAACAGCTTTGCACCTAATGCCCAGTTGTAGGGTTTCAAACATTGACCATTCTCTTTCCCCTCCCCCAGATGTAGCTTGAACCTCTGAGTTTAGTTTAGAAATACAGCATGGAAACAGGCCCTTCGGCCCACTGAATCCGTGTTGACCAGCGATCACCCATACACTAGCACTATCCTACACACTTGAGACAATATACAATCTTTATAGAAGCCAATTAACCTACAAACCTGTACGCCTTTGGAGTGTGGGCGGACACTGAAGCATGCGGAGAAAACCCCCATGGTCACGGGGGGAACATACAAACACAGTACAGACAGCATCCGCAGTCAGGATTCCACCCGGGTCTCTGGTGCTGTGAGCAGTAAAAGGATTGGTCCAAGTCATCATGGATTTATGAAGGGGAAATCCTGCTTGACTAATCTTCTGGAATTTTTTAAGGATGTGACGAGTAAAATGGATGAAGGAGAGCCAGTGGATGTAGTGTATCTGGACTTTCACAAAATCTTTGATAAGGTCCACATAGGAGATTAGTGGGCAAAATTGGAGCACATGTTATTGGGGGTAGGGTATTGACATGGATAGAGAATTAGTTGGCAGACAGGAATCAAAGTGTAGGAATAAACGCGTCCCTGTCAGAATCGCAGGCAATGGCGAGTGGAGTGCCGCAAGGCTCAGTGCTGGGGCCGCAACTGTTTACAATACATATTAATGATTTAGATGATGGAATTAAAAGTAACACTTGCAAATTTGCAGATGACACAAAGCTGGGTGGCAGTGTGAACTGCGAAGAGGATGCTAGGAGGTTTCGGGGTGACTTGGACAGGTTGAGTGAGAGGGCAGATGCGTGGCAGATGCAGTATAATGTAGATAAATGTGAGGTATCCACTTTGGCGCCAAGAACAAGGAGGCAGATTATTATCTGAATGGTGTCAAATTAGGAAAAAGGGAAGTGCAATGAGAACTGGGTGTCCTTAAACACCGGTCACTGAAAGTAAACATGCAGGTACAGCAGGCAGTGAGGAAAGCTAATGGCATGTTGGCCTTCATAACGAGAGGATTTGAGTATAGGAGTAAAGAGTTCCTTCTGCAGTTGTACAGGGCCCTGGTGCGACCACATCTGGAGTATTGTGTGCAGCTTTGGTCTCCTAATTTGAAGAAGGACATCCTTGCTATTGAGGCAGTGCAGCAAAGGTTCACGAGGTTAATCCCTGGGATGGTGGTACTGTCATATGAGGAAAGATTGGACTTGTATTCACTGGAATTTAGAAGGATGAGAGGGGATCTTATAGAAACGTCTAAAAACGTTTTTAGAAACGTTTTATGAAGGGCTGGACACGCTAGATGCAGGAAAAATGTTTCCAATGTTGGGGGAGTCCAGAACCAGGGGCCACAGTCTAAGAATAAAGGGGATGCCATTTAACATTGAGATGAGAAAAAACGTTTTCACCCAGAGAGCTGTGAATTTGTGGAATTCTCTGCCACAGAAGGCAGTAGAGGCCAATTCACTGGATAAATTTAAAAGAGTGTTAGATGGAGCTCTAGGGGCTAGTGGAGTCAAGGGATATGGGGAGAAGGCAGGCATGGGTTACTGATTGTGGATGATCAGCCATGATCCCAATGAATGGCGGTGCTGGCTCAAAGGGCCAAATGGCCTCCTCCTGCACCTATTTTCTATATTTCTATGTTTCCCCCTGCACCACTGTGTAGTTCTCCCAGCAGATGTTTGTTGCTCCAGATTCCAGCATCTGCAGTCTCTTGTGTCCCCACTGTTCTGCTCCAGCACCCAATGGCACTCCAGCTAAAATTGCCTCAAACCTTTGAAAATTGGAATATAGAAAATTGAGCAAAGGATGCATCAACGTTGCAGGTATTTTAAATAGAATGACTTGAATTGTTCATGGAACACTTACAGTGTGATGACAGTGTCCTTGCCAATAGGCCCAGTCAAAACAGATTATCAAATTGATTATTGAGCTGCTGTTCTGGAGTCTTGACTTTGAGCAAGTTGTATTAAACAGGGAATAAACCTCAAGGGTACCTCAAGAGCTATATTTTAAATATTCCCGGTGTGATCTATAAATGCAACTTCTTTCTTAATTTGTACGCTATAAATTATTACTTTTACTTAGCTTGTGTTTTTTTTCCTCTTTCCCAGTTCTGTTGAAGCCTTTGTTATATTAACTTTGTTTCTCTTTCCACAGAAGCTGCCTGACCTGCTGAGAGTTCCCAGCAGACTTTTCGTTTTTATTTCAGATTTCCATCATCTGTGCTTTTTAGTTATTTTCATTTACTTTTAAGCTCAGAGCCATCTCTCCCCTAGATAGGGCTCTTAGAAATAGCAGAGTCAGGGAATATGGGGAGAAGGCAGGAATAGGGTACTGATTGGGGATGATCAGCCATGATCACATTGAATGGTGGTGCAGGCTCGAAGGGCCAAATGGCCTACTCCTACACCTATTGTCTATTGTCTGTATGGTCTATTGAATGCCAACCTTGAAGTTCTCTCGCTGGCAGCATTTCTGTCTGTCCCGTTCGTCCCGCTCACGTTCAGTGTTTGGTGTATCCCTTCTTGTCTTCCATTAGGTGTTGACCAAATTCTCCTCCGAGGCCACATCTCTTTACCTTTGTCCCAGTGAGCTGCGGCCACACCATGACAGCAGGCCTGGCTCCCCCCGCCGCGGAACCAGGAACCCACCTGGAGTCGGCCGAGGCTCGTGACCTGCTCGACTCTTAAGACCTGGAACCAGGGAGGGAGCGTGGAAGGAGTCGGCGCAGCAGCGGACACTGGGCAAAGGGCCATCATCAAGATGGCGGAGAGGATCTGTGCTGCCAGGACAACGTACCTTCAAGGCCAAGGTAAGACTGCACTCTTAAGAGCTTTGAACCTTTTGGGCACCAGAAACATGGTGACTCTTTGTGTACTGTTTTGTACTTATCTGTGATTGTGCTTATCCATAAATATGATTTTTCTGGATTGTATGCACAACAAAGAATTGCAAAACAAAGAATTTCAATGTTACATGTGACAATAAAGTATCATCAGTATCATTCATTCCCACTCCTTCTTTGAACCTAGATCGAGCTGTTTTTCTCTTTCCCAAGATGCTGCCTAACCTGCTGAATATTTCCAACATCTTCTATTATATGTCAGCCTTGTTTAGAATTTGCATTTCCTATTCTCCATTCTCAAGAATTGCCATCTGAAGTTACAGATTTTTCTTGCACTTAGCTCTGCTGTAAGTACGTAGGATGACAAATAATTAGCAAACTCAAGGACTACTGTTTCAACACCTACTTTGCACCATTAATGCTTCTTATCCTTAATTGTTGATAACTTACTGGAAGCCCCGTCATGGGCAGTTCTCTCACTTGCCACCAGAGGGCACTTGGACACACTCGGGTGAAGGAATGCATTAAAGCGACATTCACCCACAGACAAAGACAACTGGGAAATTAATATTTATTCTTTTCTTCAGTTTTTGAGGCTTTTATTACAATTGTCACCTTTCTGTTACATCCAGATCTTGAGAACGGGAGCCATGGTCTCGAGCTGGACGTAAAGATTTATTCAGAATAAAAACTTCAATGAATAGTGAATTCCTTTTCATCAGGGTGAAATGTAGCCACAATGGATGTTCAACTCTACTCTGCTTTAAATGCCCTTGAGCATCTGGGGTTAAGTGCAGAAATTAGCGCCCAGAGGGATTTTGGGATACAAGCCCATAGTTCCCTGAAAGTGGCAACATTCACTAGATAGTGGTAAAGAAGGCCTATGGTATACTTGCCTTCATTTGTCAGATCATTGAGTATAAGACTCACAAAGTCATGAACCAACTCCGATTCAGATTTGGTTCAGATCGGACTTTGTTTCAGATTCATTTGTAGTATTGCGTGCCGTTCTGGTCGCCCCAAGGATGTGGAGGGTTTGGAGAGGGTGCAGAAGAGTTTTATCAGAATGTTGCCTGGATTAGTGGGTATTAGCTAAATGGAGAGGTTGGACAAACTTGGATTGGTTTCACTGGAAAGCCAAGGGATAAAATTATATAAAGTTATGAGAGGGATAGAAAAGGTAGACAGTCAGAATCATTTTCCCAGGGCAGAAATGTCAAAGACATTGACCATCACAGTGGTACAGCGGTAGAGTTGCTGTCTCACAGCACCAAAGACCCGGGTTTGATCCTGACCACAGGTGCTGTCTGTATGGAGTTTGTAAGTTCTCCCTGTGACCGCATAGTTTTTCTCCGGGTCTCTGGTTTCCTCCCACATTCTAATGGTCTGCTGGTTTGAAGGCTAATTGGATTCTGTAAATTTTCCCCATTATGAATGAATGAATGAAAGAATAAATGAATAAGTTTATTGGCCAAGTATTCACATACAAGGAATTTGCCATGGTGCTCCGCCCGCAAGTGACAACATGACACACAGTGACAGTTATGAATGACACATAAAATATTAAACATTAATAATTTAAAAAAATCGATTAAACATGTGAATTAAATAAAATACCAGAGCAAAAGGAGGCAACAGATTTTTGGTTATAGAGTAGAGCTACTACTCGTGGAAAAAAACTATATATATGTCTGGCTGTGGCAGCTTTGACAGTCTGGAGTCGTGTTCCAGAGGGAAGTGATTCAAAGAGTTTGTGGCCAGGGTGAGAGGGGTCAGAGATGATCTTGCCCGCTCGCCTCCTGGCCCTTGCAGTGTATAGTTCGTAAATGGAGGGAAGGTTGCAGCCAATAACCTTCTCAGCTGATCGGACGATTCGCTGCAGCCTCCGGATGTCGTGCTTGGTGGCTGAGCCAAACCAGACCGTGATGGAAAAGGTGAGAACAGACTTTACGATGGCCGTATAGTAATAGAAACAGAGAAACATAGAAAATACGTGCAGGAGGAGACCATTCGGCCCTTGGAGCCTGCACCGCCAATCAATATGATCATGGCTGATCATTCAACTCAGCATCCTGTACCTGCCTCGTTCTCCATACCCCCTGATCCCTTTAGCCACAAGGGCCACATCTAACTCCCTCTTAAATATAGCCAATGAATTGGCCCCTACTACCTTCTGTGGCAGAGAATTCCAGAGACTCACCACTCTCTGTGTGAAAAATGTTTTTTCTCATCTCGGTCCTAAAAAACTTCCCCTTTATCCTTAAACTGTGACCCCTTGTTCTGGATTTCCCCAACATCGGGAACAATCTTCCTGCATCCAGCCTGTCCAATCCCTTAAGAATTTTGTAAGTTTCTATAAGATCCCCCCTCAATCTTCTAAATTCTAGCAAGTACAAGCCGAGTCTATCCAGTCTTTCCTCATATGAAAGTCCTGACATCCCTGGAATCAGTCTGGTGAACCGTCTCTGTACTCCCTCTATGGCAAGAATGTCTTTCCTCAGACTTCGAGACCAAAACTGTATGCAATACTCCAGGTGTGGTCTCACCAAAACCCTGTACAACTGCAGTAGAACCTCCCTGCTCCTATACTCAAATCCTTCTGCTATGAATGCTAACCTACCATTTGCTTTCTTCACTGCCTGCTGCACCTGCATGCCTACTTTCAATGACTGGTGTACCATGACACCCAGGCCTCGTTGCATCTCCCCTTTTCCTAATTGGCCACCATTCAGATAATAGTCTACCCTCCTGTTTTTGCCACCAAAGTGGATAATCTCACATTTATTCACATTATACTGCATCTGCCATTCATTTGCCCACTCACCCAGCCTATCCAAGTCACCTTACAGCCTCCTAGAATCCTCCTCACACCTAACACTGCCCCCCAGCTTAGTGTCATCAGCAAACTTGGAGATGTTGCATTCAATTCCCTCGTCCAAATCATTAATATATGTTGTAAATAGCTGGGGTCCCAGCACTGAGCCTTGCAGTACCCCACTAGTCACTGCCTGCCATTCTGAAAATGACCTGTCTACTCCTATTCTTTGCTTCCTGTCTGCCAGCCAGTTCTCTATCCACATCAATACTGAACCCCCAATACCGTGTGCTTTAAGTTTGTATACTAATCTCTTATGTGGGACCTTGTTGAAAGCCTTCTAAAAGTCCAGATATAACACATCCACTGGTTCTCCCTTATCCATTCTACTAGTTACATCCTCGAAAAATTCTATAAGATTTGTCAGATGTGATTTACCTTGCGTAAATCCATGCTGACTTTGTCCAATGATTTCACCACTTTCCAAATGTGCTGCTATCCCATCTTTAATAACTGACTCTAGCATTTTCCCCACTACCGATGTTAGACTAACTGGTCTGTAATTACCCGTTTTCTCTCTCCCTCCTTTTTTAAAAAGTGGGGTTACATTAGCTACCCTCCAATCCTCAGGAACTACTCCAGAATCTAAATAGTTTTAAAAAATGATCACTAATGCATCCACTATTTCTGTGGCTACTTCCTTGAGTACTCTGGGATGCAGCCTATCTGGCCCTGAGGATTTATCGGTCTTTAATCCATTCAATTTACCCAACACCACTTCCCAGCTAACCTGGATTTCACTCAGTTCCTCCATCTTATTTGACCCCGGTCCCCTGCTATTTCCGGCAGATTATTTATGTCTTCCTTAGTGAAGACAGAACCAAAGTAGTTATTCAATTGGTCTGCCATGTCGTTGTTCCCCATAATCAATTCGTCTGTTTCTGACTGCAATGGACCTACATTTTTTTTAACTAATCTTTTTCTCTTCACAAATCTATAAAAACTTTTGCAGTCAGTTTTTATGTTCAATGCCAGTTTTCTTTCATAATCTATTTTCCCTTTCTTAATTAAGCCCTTTGTCCTCCTCTACTGGACTCTGAATTTCTCCCAGTCCTCTGATAGGTTGCTTTTTCTGGCTAATTTGTATGCTTCATCTTTTGATTTGATACTATCCCTGATTTCCCTTGTTATCCACGGATGCACTACCTTCACTGATTTTTTATTTTGCCAAACTGGGATGAACAATTGTTGTAGTTCATCTATGCAGTCTTTAAATGCCTTTCATTACACATGCACTATCAACCCTTTAAGAATCAATTGCCAGTCTATCTAGGCCAATTCACGTCTCATACCTTCAAAGTTACATTTCTTTAAGTTCAGAACCCTTGTTTCTGAATTAACAATGTCACTCCCATCCTAATGAAGAACTCAACTATATTATGGTCACTCTTGCCCAAGGGGACAACAAGACTGCTAACTAACCCTTCCTCATTACTCAGTACCCAGTCTAGAATAGCCTGCTCTCTCGTTGGTTCCTCTACATGTTGGTTTAGAAAACTATCCCGCATACATTCCAAGAAATCCTCTTCCTCAGCACCCCTGCCAATTTGACTCACCCAATCTGTATGTAGATTGAAGTCACCCATTATAACTGTTTTACCTTTGTTGCATGCATTTCTAATTTCCTGTTTGATGCCATCCCCAACTCCACTACTACTGTTAGGTAGCCTGTACACAACTCCCACTAGCGTTTTCTGCCCCTTAGTGTTTCGCAGCTCTACCCATATCGATTCCCCATCCTCCAAGCTAATGTCCTTCCTTTCTATTGCGTTAATCTCCTCTCTAACCAGCAACGCTACCCCACCTCCTTTACCTTTCTGTCTATCCCTCCTGAATATTGAATATCCCTGGATGTTCAGCTCCCAGCCTTGGTCACCCTGGAGCCATGTCTCCGTGATCCCAACTATATCATATTCATTAATAACTATCTGCACATTCAACTCATCCACCTTATTACGAATGCTCCTTGCATTGAGACACAAAGTCTTCGGGCTTGTTTTTACAACACTCTTACTCCTTATACAATTATGTTGAAAAGTGGCGCTTTTTGATTTTTGCCCTGGATTTGTCTGCCTGCCACTTTTACTTTTCACCTTGCTACCAATTGCTTCTACCCTCATTTTATACCCCTCTTTCTCTCTGCTCACACATTTAAGAAACCCACCACCTCTTATTCTCTGTTTATTATTTTTTTCTTCTTTCCCCCCTACATGTTGGGTCTGAGTGCTTCCCTTCTCTGCCTCTTGCCTCAGACACTGTCTACTAGGTTTCTCTATTTGAGTCCCTCCCCCCAACCGTTCTAGTTTAATGGATCATCATTGCCTGTGGCAGAACGTGCTTCCTAAGCTGCCGCAGGAAGTACATCGTCTGTTGGGCCTTTTTGACTGTGGAGTCGATGGTGGCCCCCCATTTCAGGTCCTCTGAGATGATGGTCCCCAGGAACTTAAAAGACTCCAAAGATGTGACTTTGGTGTTGTTGATAGTGAATGGGGTGAGGGGAGAGGGAGCTCTCCTAAAGTCTACTTCTTCTTCTTTTGTGTGGCGTGCACAGCCTAAAGTTGTTGAACAACTTGGTATATTTGATCTTCCGTTTGTGCATGTCGAGTTGATTGCATTAGTCGAAACAGGGCGGACCACGTGAAGGTTGGGATCTTCCACCCCCTAAAGTCTACAACCAAGTCATACAATATGTCGGGTACAACTAGTTTACAGGTGATTGCTGGACTTGGTGGACATTTCCACACTGTATCTCTAAACTAAACTAAACTACAACAAACTAGAGGGTGTAGCTTTAAAATGAGGGGGCAAAGTATGAAGGAGATGTGCGGGGCAGGTTTTTTTACACCGAGGGCGGTGAGTGTCTGGAACAAACTGCTAGGGATGGAGGTGGAGCCATATCTGACAGTGGTGTTTAAGTGGCTTTTAGATGGGCACAGGGATCATAAGATCAGAAGTGATAGGAGCAGAATTAAGCTATTCAGCCCATCAAGTCTACTCCGCCATTCAATCATGGCTGATCCATCTCTCCCTCCTATCCCCATTCTCCCGCCTTCTCCCTGCAACCTCTGACACCCGTACTAATCAAGGATTTATCTATCTCTTCCTTAAATATATCCACTGACTGCCTCCACAGCCTTGCGTGGCAAAGAATTCCACAGATTCACCACCCTCTGACTAAAGAAATTCCTCCTAAACATGCAGGGAATGGAGAGAAATGGATCATGTGCAGGCAGAGGAGATGAGTCTGAAGAAGGGTCTCAACCAAAACCTTACCCATTCCTTCTCTTCAGAGAAGCTGCCTGTCCCGCTGAGTTTCTCCAGCTTTTTTGTGTCTATCTTCGGAGATTAGTTTAACCTGGCATCGTGTTCGGCAGGGACATTGTGGGCCGAAGAGGCTGTTCCTTTGCTGTACTGATCTATGTAAGTCGTCAATACCTCCAGCTTGTAACAAAGGGGGCCTTTGTTATTTTGCTTACCTTGGAACTCTTGAAGACAAATTAAATGTGGGTTTCTAATTTAAAAGTCTGACCTTGTTGGTGTTCGTACTCTGAAGATTTCCGGATAGCTGGATGTGTGGGTATCACCCCTCTTCCTGGAGTCTTTTGCCAAGGAACACTCCATGCTAGTGTGGCTTGGCACCTGGCATCTCAGTGAATCTTGGCATCTCAGCTCACCAGTGAATCTGTTGGGATATGCCTGCCTGTCTCTGTGGGATATGCCTGCCTTCACACTGCCTGGTGATCATGGTGTGTGATTTGGTAAATTCTGTGTTCCATGTCTCCCCTCACTCCCATTTTCCCTCCTCGGGAAGGTTTTTGCTCAGATGTTTCTGTTGAGACTTCAGTCTCCTTGACATTAGAGCTGCCAAAGTCCGTCGATGAAAGACGTGGAGACACCAGTGCCTGTTGCGTTACTCCAGCACTTTGCGTCTATATATATTTTTCTCTCAGTGAATTGATTTTTACAAGCGCTGCTGCCCCAGAGCTAAACAGTATATGGACTGAGTAAGCACTTGCTTCAAATCAAGGCAGGACGCTCCTCGAATACCTTGCTTACCTTCCCAGCTCTTACTCAGTACATCAGGCCCCAGTGCAGGTTACAAAGTCCTGTCGCACGATCGCAAATCCTTTGCAAAACAAATTTGAAACATTTGTTCCTCGCAATAAATCCTTTCCCACCCAAGCACTTCACAGAGACGTTTATTTCACTCTGGGAACTTTTCCAAAACACAAAGAGAGAAAAAAAAAAAATCCGGCTGGTTAAATGTAACTGATCCCAAATATTATTTATTGCCCCAATAAATCAGTAGATCTAAAACAAAAATGCAATCATGTTCTTTTAGTTGTTGGAGAAAATTTAGAGTATTTTATAAAGTGGCTGGAAAAACTACTGCTTGAAATATATTCATGAAAATGGCTCTGCATGGATTTTATGCTTCTTGCACTCCGTTAAGTACTCTTTATAACTCTCTTAAACCAGTTGCCAGTCATGGTTCTTCATGCTCCTTGTTGCCACCAGGAGTATGGTATACATGCCTTTATTGATTGTGTCACTGAGTGTAATGGGTCTGTCCAACTTAGGTGATTTATTTGGGCGACTACAGGCGACCACCGCATAATTCTCAACATGTTGAAAATATTCTGCCGACATTGGCGACAATTTCTGCTGCCATAGGTTGTCGTAGGTGCTGTCGTAGGTTGTCGCCAGGTGTGGTAGGTGAATTCCATTAAAACTAGTCCCTGCAGTCACCTGAAGAGTCGCCTAAGTGGGACAGGCCCTTACGAGTCAGGAAGTCAGCTCAATTGGACTTTGGTTGGGCACATTTGGGGTGCAGTTTAATTTGGTTTAGAGATAATCAAAAACAGGCTCTTCCGCCCACCGAGTCCATGCCGACCATCGATCAACTGTTCACGCTAGTTCCATGTTATCCCACTTTCACATCCACCCCCAACACACTGGAGACAATTCCCGCACCCTCTCGAGCACACACATCCTTCCTATAGTCTGGCGATGGTGTTTGGAAGCAAAGTCAAGAGCACCAGGCCATGGTCCTGGGCGGCCGACCATCATGCTCGCCCACCGCGGAACCGGTAAACATGCCCTGATGAGGGAAGCCGCCGAGCCCGGCTCCTGCTTGTCCCCAAGGTCTGGAGAACAGGAGAGGATGGTGGAGGGAGTCGACGACAGCAGTGGATGTTGGACAAAGAGCCGGTAAGAGGAACAAAAGGTCTTACATTCCGTGCCCTCAAGATCAGCTGTGGGGGGGTGCCCCTGGTGCACTAAGGCTGAAGGTGGCTGGGCGATGAAGGAGAGGGACGATGGTTCACTGGACGATCCAGATCCACATCGAGACAATGGCTAGAGGCCCTGCAGCAGCCTGGGGCTTGCCTGGACCAGGCGCCACTCCAGGAGAACAACCGCGCGGACCAGTGGCAGCCTGCAGCGGCACGGAGAGTTGGAGAACGCCTACAGCTTTGCTTGGCCAGGCCAACCCTGCAACGCTGCCTTTATGGCCAGCTGTACTTGCTCTTTGAAAATGGTGCCAAAACTTGTAAATGGTATTTCTATACACCTTGTACTTAATCTGGGATTGTCCTTATGTAAAATTATAATTTACTGATCTGCGTACAAAAAAGAATTTCACTGAACCTCAGTACATGCAATAATAAAGAACCAGTGAACTTTACAAGCCAATATACGGGTTAAGTGCAGGTGTAGGAAGCTACTCGAATCCTTGCGTCTATGTTGTCATTGAACTCATGGCTGATCTGAATGTACATACAACTACACATTCCTGCCTCCCCCAGTCATCCCCTTGTCCAACAACCATCTTTCTCACAATGCCTTAACAATATTGCAAGACTCTGCTTCCACCTTTGAAGACATTTTGCCTCAATTCTGTTTTAAAATCCTCTTGTGTTATTAACAGTTGCCCTGGTTCAATGGGCTGCCAATAAAGGAAACATTCTCCCCACATCTATGAGGGTCGTTGGAGAGAGGGGTGGTCTGTCGGAGAACAAGGAGGGGTGTCGGAGAGTGAAGGGGGAGCTAGGCAGTGGGGGCCTCATGAATGAAGGGGGGACTTGACATGTGGGGGTGGGGGGGACAAGGGTGGCAGGCTGGCGATAGGAATGTTTGGTGAATTGTTATAATTTTGTCTCCACCAAAACGAGGCGATACTCGTGTACTGTCTTGTTGAGTTCTGCTATAAGAATTTACTGGGGCTGTAAGGCAGCAACTCAACAGCTACGCCACTGCTGCCCCGTTTGTAGTGAGGTTAGAGGAAAGTTGAAGAAAAATGTCTTCATCCAGAGTGCGGTGGGACTTGAGCTCACTGCCTGAAACCTAGGTGGAACCAGAAATCCTTATCACAGTTACAAGATACCTCAATGACCATTGGAAGAACCGTTAAGTCGAAGGTTATGGAGCTGGCACCAAGAAGGGGCATAACCTCAACAACTCTTACTTTGAGCTAGTATATACATAATGGACTGTACGGCCTTAGGTGAAAGCAGATGATGTGGTTGAAGCAATACAGATTGAGAACCATGTATCCAACACTGAAGACGGTTTCAGAAGATGAATGGAGAAAGAGATTTGTAAACCAAAGGACAAAGAATCTAAACACATGCTTTCTGTTTTCAATTTTAATTTCAAGTTTTTGTGTACCTTGTGTGTTGTGACTGTCGGCAGACCATTTCCCCTCCAGGGATGAAGAAAGTTATATCGTATCGAATACTGAATGATAGCAGGAAAAACAAATTGATCGGTCCGTGGTATGTAGCAGAATACAAGGGGCAGAATATTGAATGAACTGAATGTTATGTAGGATAACACTCGAGGGGTAGACATTGATGAAGAGTTTATTTTAGTTTAATGTGGTCATGTGTACCGAGGTACAGTGAGAAGCTTTTGTTTGAATGCTGTCCAGTCAAAGAACAGACTATACATGATTACAATCAACACACACTTACACACACACACACATACATATACACACACATACATATACACACATACAAACATGTGCGCAAACACACATATACACAAAAACACATATACACACAAACACACGCGCATACACACACGTGCGCAAATACACTTGTTCACACACAAACACACACGCACTCAAACACATACACACACAGTCACATGCACGCACACACACACACACACACACACATACACAAGCATGCACAGACAGACAAGCAGACACACACACACACAAAACACATTGCTCATTCTTGTTGAGCAGACATATACAAGTTACAACACAGTTCCCTTGGCACAGTGCTCACTTCATTAAACCGGTCATTAGTCAGGAACCAGCCATTTTAAAATCCTTTTGTCTGTTTGACATCAAAATGTCATAATGATTGCAAGACGCCAACAAAAGAATACCCACCCACAAGAAAATGTGATAAAAGTCAACACTGTGGTCCTAATTTATGAGCCAGCATGACAATTTAAAGTTATCGTTCACTAATGTGAGTTGTCTCCTCTTCCTAGACGCTGTTGCATTGTTCTAGCTGCCTCCCTATACTTTAGTCAGTTAAGTTGTCAGCATGTGGTGCCAGAGCAGTAAAAGAACCAGGAGCTCCTCACAACCCACAGGTGGTTTCATAGTTATAAAGAAAATGGGTAGTAATTAACATTATGATGTGTCTGACCTGCTGCTGTCAACATACTGCAGAGAGTTTGTTAGAAACTGGGCTTTAATTGCCCATATGAGTGATGTGACCACAGCTGAGGTTTAATTTCCAAATCCCCTTAATACCAGTGGCTCTACATTAACTAAAATCAAATTATGATAACCTCCACAGGCGGAAGGCAGCAGTAGAGTTGCTGCCTTTACAGCGCCAGAGATCTGGGTTTGATCCTGACCTTGGGTGTTGTCTGTACGTAGTTTGCACCTTCTCCCAGTGGCCACATGTGTTTTCCCCATGAACCCCAGTTTCCTCCCAAATTCCAAAGAGGTACAGGTTTGTAGATTAATCGGGTTGGTATAGTGGTAAAAGGTCCCTGGTGTGTGTAGCATTGTTTACGTGTGTGGGGATCACCGGTCGGTGTGGACTCGGTGGGCCGAAGGGCCTGTTTCCACGCTGTATCCCTAAACTAAACCAAACTAAACAGGGCGGTGGGGAGCTATATCGAAAGGGAGTTATATTGGGCGGCTGTAAATTGTCCCTGCTGTTTAGGTTGGTGACAGAAACTGGAGGGATCTGATGAGAATGTAGGTTGCACAGTTTCAGGGAACGTTAGCGTGTGCGGCACGGAGGCGCGGCCGGCAAGTTGCTGCCTTCCAGTGCCCGAGACCCTGGTTCAATCCTGATTACGGGTGCTGTCTGTACGGAGTTTGTACGTTCTCTCTGTGATCGTGTGGGTCTTCCCGGGTGCTCTGGTTTCCTCCCACACTCCAAAGACATACAGGTTTGTAGGTTAATTGGCTTCGGTAAAAATTGTAAATTGCCCTTAGTGCGTACAATAGTGTTAATGGGCGGGGATCGCTGGTCAGCACGGACTCGGTGGGCTGAAGGGCCTGTTTCCGCGCTATATCTTTAAAGCCTAAAGTAAAGTCTGAAGACTGCAGAGGCCAAGAGTGGGAACAATAGTCTGGGCCAATCCTACTGTGCTCATTTATTTTAAGGAGTTTTAGTGATCAGTTCTTTCACAGAAAAGCACCCAGAGAGAAAGGAAATGTCATACTGCGTCCACATCTGGAAAACTGGTAATAAGTTGTTAATTATTTTGGATGGGAGGCAGTAATTGGAATGCAAGATCCATATTGGCAGTTTTGGTTGTTTGACTTGCAAGGACCACAAAAGGTATAGCAGCATGTTTGGTTCTGCGGCAAGACCAATTAAACTCTTTAAACCCCTGTAAGATTTCTGCAAAGATCCCTTTCAGGTACTTCTGGTGAATTTTTGAGCTTTGTGCTCAGAATAAAGATGGGTGAAGATTTTGTTAGTTCTTTAGTGCAGTGAATACTGCCTATCAGCCAAAAAACAAAATTATCTGTAGAATTAATGCTGGTGAATACAGCAAAGGACACAAATTGCTGGAGTAACTCAGCAGGTCAGGTAGCATCTTTGGAGAACATGAATATGTAACATTTGGGATTGAGACCCTTCTTTAGACTGATTATGGTGGGGGCTGGTGGAGACAATCTGCTGAGTTACTCCTGCACGTTGTGTCCTACAATATTATATGTGCCTATTTATGCAATGATATTGAGTTTCTCCCTTCTGCAGTTCTAAGCTTAAGTCATGAGAGTAAGTTATATCTGTTAATCGTACTAGTACCTACACGATCTCCCAGTTGCCAAACTTTAACTCCCCTCCCCATTCCCATACTGACCTTTCTGTCCTGGGCCTCCTCCACTGTCTGAGTGAGGCCACACGCAAATTGGAGGAACAGCACTTTATATTTAGCTTGGGCAGCTTACAACCCAGTGGTATGAATATTGATTTCTGTAACTTCAAATAACCCTTGTATCCCCTCTCTCTCCGTCCCTCCCCCACCGTAGTCATCGTACTAGTTTCACTGTCATCCTGTTGAGTTTCACTATCTGTATAACTCGTTATCATTCACACCACAGCCAACAATGGACCATTGTGGGCTCCACCTTTTCTTGATCATTGGTGTTTTTTACATATCTTTCATTCATTTGTTCTATATCCCTCGTTTCCTTTTCTCCGACTCAGTCTGAAGAAAGGTCTCAACCCGAAACGTCACCTATTCCTTTTCTCCTGAGATGCTGCCTGACCTGCTGAGTTGCTCCAGCTTTTTGTGTCAACCTACAAACCTGCACGTCTTTGGAATGTGGGGGGAAACCGGAGCACCCGGAGAAAACCCACGCAGTCACAGGTAGAACGTACAAACTCCGTACAGACAGCGTCCTGTGGTCGGCATCGAACCCAGGTCTCCGGCGCTGTGAGGCAGCTACTCTGCCATTGTGTGACTGTGACACCCTAAACCTTAGCTGAACCATCAGGAGAAAACATGTACTGTCATTTGGAATAGGACTTGAGCCCAAAAGCCTTCACTTTCAATCGAGAGGGCCGCTACATGAGTCAAGGTATTATAGCTCAGAGCTTGAGAATTCTCACTGGTCTGATATTGACGAGGGATATAAAGGACAAGAGTAGCTCCAGTATAATGGCAGATGTAAATCTTTATTAAAGAGCCGTGCCGGCTGGTGTAACATTCCCATGGCACTCCACTCGGTTTGTAAACAGGAATGTGTGTTGGCTTGTTGGGCGACAAGATGATGATATGTTACAATGACTTCACTCTCTTTAGATCACCAGTATAGCACCATGGTTACAAAACCTTTCTAAAACAAAAGTTATTAAAGGGAAAGTCCTGCTTACATAACTGGGATTTTATTTGAAACTGTGAAAAAAAGGTCAAAGTGGACTAAAGTGTACAATGCACAGTCTCTGCTATGTATCCAGATGACCAACTATGTTACTATGGGAAGCAATTGTAAGGAATACCCATGAGGGTCTAATGTTACATGTAGGAAGGAACTGCAGATGCTGGTTTAAATCGAAGATAGACACAAAATGCTGGAGTAACTCAGCGGGACGGGCGGCATCTCTGGAGAGAAGGAATGGGTGACATTTTGGGTCGAGATCCTTCTTCAGACTGAAGAATGTCACCCATTTCTTCTATCCAGAGATGCTACCTGTCCCGCTGAGTTACCCCAGCATTTTGTGTCTATCTATGGTGTAATGTTACCTCAGCTTTTGCTCATTCTCCAATGGATAATGCATAGAAGCTGTACAGATTTATGTAATGGGTGATTTATGTAAACTCACACTTATGTAAGCAATTCTTTAAGCCCACTGCTTTATTTCTGATTTGCGTGTCTCTGTAGTTTAGGTACAATTTGATGTTACCCACGTGGTCTCCACGTCTGTGCTCCCTCCTGCATTTCCGACTTACGTAACATCTGATTTACTGAGACCTAACCCTTTAGTAAGTCATGGAGTGTTAGTATTTTTAAAGTGAAGATTGATGCGTTCTTCATTAATAAGGGCGTCAAAGGTTTGGGGGTGATGGCAGCAGAATAGGTTTGAGAGGAAAAAATTGAGTAGCCACAGTCGAAAGGCGGGGTAGACCGTATGGGCCGAATGGCTTAATTCTGCTCCTGTGGCTTATGATCTAAATGTATGATTCTCGACTTTTTACTCTCTATCGGATATGAGCATGAGGGTGGGTAAGATTGTGTCGAGGTCTTCACGATGTGGGGGTTTTCTTCTTGGGGTGAGTGGGTGTTGAGGAGTGTTTATAGGGGCCACATTCTGTAATACACTTTTTTTCATTGGAAATTGGTAAGAATCATTGGAGGCATGTCGCCTATCCTTAGTCTTCTGACAAAGTGGAGGCATTGGTGCTTTTGTAGTGTTGTGTAATACAAATATACATTTGTAATCATAGCGTCATACAATGTGAAAACAAGCCCATTGGCAAAATTTGCCCACACCGATAAACATGTCCCATCTACAATGGTCCCACTTGCCTGTGTCTGGTCCATATCCCTCTAAACCAAGTTAAACCTGTCGTATCCATGTACCTGTCTAAACGCTTCTTAAACATTGTGATAGTCCCTGCTCGTTCCATATACCCATCACCCTTTACCCCATTCCTCTCATTATTTTATACACCTCTATAAGATCACCTCTGGTGTTATCTAGTTAGCACAGTCTATGTAAAAAGGTAAAAATAAAGCTCATATGACCTCTTTGGACAATACTCCTTTCCGGTGTTAGAACATAGAACATAGAACAGTACCTCGCAGGAACAAGATATTCTGCACACAGAGAAACAAGGAACTGCAAAAGCTGGTTTACCAAAGAACGACACAAAGTGCTAGCGGACCTCAATGGATCAGGCAGCATCTGGAGAAGATGGATAGGTGATGTTTCGGGTCGAGAGTCTGAAGAAGGGTTCCGTCCCAAAACCTCACCTATCCATGTTCTCCAGAGATGCTGCCTGATCTGTTGAGTTATTCCAGCACTTTGTGTCTGTCATTGGAGATATGTTGATTTCACTTTGACTTCTGATGAAGTAAAGGCACTGATGTGCTTCCTTGACTGTAACGTCAGTGTGTTTAGACCAGGGCAAACTGTTGGTGATATTTGTACTTCATTCATATGTTCATAACTTCGTACATTACTGGAGCAGAATTAGGCCATTCAGTACATCAAGTCTACTCTGCAATTCAATTAAGATCTATCTTTCCCTCTCAACTCCAATCTCCTGTCTTCTCCCCATAACCACTGACATCCGTACTAATCAAGAGTCTGTCAATCTCCACCTTAAAAATATCCATTCACGGCCCCCACAGCCGTCTGTGCCAATGAATTCCACAGATTCACCAGCCTCTGACTAAAGAAATTCCTCCTCATCTCATTTTTCTAGGTATGTCCTTTTATTCTGAGGTTGTGCTCTCCGGTCCAAGACTCTCCCACTAGTGGAAACATCCTCCCACATCCACTTTATCCAGGCCTTTCGCTATTTTCAATTAGGTGTCCCCTCATCCTTCTAAAGTCCAGCGAGTACAAGCCCAATGTTAATTTAAAGAAAAGTTGAAAGATTTTCTGTCTTCACCTGCAGCAAGGTGCGGCCACCAGTGTGTGTATATCGCAAAATCGCAAGCACCCTAGTACTTGCTGTTCGTAGGTGAGAACTCTTTGAAACCAATGAAAGGAGCCATTATGTCTTGCCAATCTCAGTTGTGCAAACACGCTAAATAATCAAATCACTTGGTTGCAATCCAAGACAAGGAGAATTTGAAATGACAAAGACTACATGAAATATGTGTTCCTCTATCATTAGCACAGTGTGGCTACACCATGTGAAGCACACACAACATGCATTGTGCGAGTTGTCCTCACTCTGACTGTATCTCACCAACGCACAATCTCCGGAAGGACAAGGACACCAGGTGCAGAACAAACAATAACCACCCAGTTCATCTCAAGGTCACAACACCACTCGGAGATGGGAACCTAACGCCATTCCTTTTCCTGTTGTTGAGTCAAACTCCTTATTTAACATAGACACAAAGTGCTGGAGTAACTCGACGGTCAGGCAGCATCCTTGGAGAACATCAGCAGGTGTCGTTTTGGGTCGGGGCCCTTTTTCTGACTGAGGAACGGTCCCAGCCTGAAATGCCACCTGAACATGTCCTCCAGAGTTGCTGCCTGACTCACTGAGTTACTCCAGCACTTTGTGCTTTTCATTACTTTGGCAGCTCATTCCATATACCCATCAGCCTCTGAGTGGAAACAGTTGCCCCACAGGTTTGTGTTAAATCTTTGCTCTCTCATCTTAAACTTAAGTCCCCTATTTTTTGATTACCCTACCCTGGGTAAAATACCATGTGCATTCACCCTATCCCTCATGATTTTATATACCTCCATAAGATTACCCCACAGCCCCCTGCACTCCAAAGAAGTCCTAGCCTGCCCAATCTCTCCCTACCGTTCATCCTCTCAAGTCCTGGCACCATCCTCATAAAAGCCCTGGCAGCAACTTAGTAAAGGGATATTTAAAGCTGTTGTAAATGTAGTATAGCTAACTTTGTAAATGACACGCAACTTTGATGAATGTAAGACAGAGATGCAAGACACTGCAAATTGTGGAATTTTGAGCAATATACAAAAGTGCTGGAGTAACTCAGCGGGTTAGGCACCATCTGCGGAAGGAATGGACAGACGGCGGGCATTTCAGGTTGGGACACATGGTCTGAAGAAGGGCCTTGAACTGAAACGTTGCCTTCCCATTCCCTCACAGATGCTGCCCGACCCGCTGAGTTTCTCCAGCACTTTGTGTTATGCTGAATGTAATGGGTCTTTCTCTGTTTGCCCTCTCAACAACCCCCCCTCCCCACCAAATATTAATATTCATCGGGGTGGATGCATGGAGCGGGCTGTGGAGGGTGGTTGTGTGATAGTGACATTTGAAAGACTTCTGGAAGGGCACATGGATGTGCAGGGACATAGATTATATACAGGTAGAGAAGAGATGGTCTTGTATCAGGTTTACATAGACATTCCAGGCTGAAGGGCCTGTTCTTGCCCTGGACTGTTCTACATTCTACATAGAAAGAGGGAATAAACAGGCCCAGACAACCGAGTTCATACATTTATAGGTTTATAAATTATAAGAGCAGAATTAGGCCATTCGGCCCACAAGTCTACTCAGCCATTCAATCATGGCTGAGCTACCTTTCCCTCTCCACCACATTCTGCTGCCTTCACCCTTACTAATTAAGGATCTGTCAATCTCCTCCTTAAAATGATTTATTGACTTGGCTTCTGTCCTAGGCCTCCTCCATTACTGGAATGAATGCGCACACACACACACACACACATTGGAGGAGCAGCTCTGTGCATTCTGCTTGGGTAGCTGACACCTCAACGGTATGAACATTGAATTTCTCTAATTTTGGGTAACTAACTTACAAACAATCTCTTCTTCCCCGCTTTCCCACCCCCCACCCTCCCCTACACCCCTCTCTTCCCTGTGCTCCATCTGGATTCGTACCCATTTCTCTCCTTCCCCTTCCCTTTCCACCTATATTCCTCCCTGTGGCTTCATAATTCACACCTATTCTAGCTTTATCTCACAGTTCTCTGACATCTCCCCAATGATTGTCCTATGATCTGCTTATCGACCCCCCTGCCCATCTGGATCCGCCTATTACCTAGCCATAGAATTTTAGAGTCATACAGCATGCAAACAGACCCTTCGGCCCAACTTGCCCATACTGACTAAAATGACCCATCTATACTAGTCCCATGCGTTTGCATTTTGGTCCATATCCCTCCAAACCTATCCCATCCATGTACCCGTCTCAATGTCCCTTGAAAGTTGCAATACTACTTGCCTCAACTACCTTCTCTGGCACTCGTTTCATACACACACCACCCTTTGTATACAAATGTTACCCCTCAGGTTCCTATTAAATCTTTCCCCCTTCATTTTAAACCTATGTCCTTTGGTTCTCAGTTCCTCTACTATGGGCAAGACAAGAGTCAAGAGACTACCCGATCTATTCCTCTCATGATTTTGTATAAGATCACCCCTCATCCTCCTGTGCTCCAAGGAATAGTATCCTTGCCTGCTCGACCTATAGCTCAGACCCTTGAGTCCTGAGCTACAGGGAGAATTTGAGCAGGCTGGGATTCTATTCCCTGGAGCACAGGAGGATCACAGGTGATCTTATAGAAGTGTATAAAATCATGAGAGGAATAGATCGGGTAGACACACAGTCTCTTGCCCACTGTAGGGGAATCGGGAATGAGAGGGCATAGGTTTAAGGTGAAGGGGGAAAGATTTTATCGGAATCTGAGGGGTAACTTCATGTTAATTATTAATAACTGTATATTCATGATTTGGATGAGGGGATTGAAGGTTTGTGGCCAGGTAAGCGGATGATACGAAAATAGGTGGAGGAGCAGGAAGTGTAGAGAAACCAGGAACTCTGCAGAAGGACTTGGACAGGTTGGAAGAGCGGGCAGAAAAGTGGCAGATGGAATATAGTGTAGCAAAGCGTGAATAATCATAATCATAATCATACTTTACTAGCCAAGCATGTTTTCCAAATATGAGGAATTTCATTTGCCATACAGTCATACCAATAAAAAGCAACAAAACACACAAAATCCATTTTAACATGAACATCCACCACAGTGGCTCCTCCACATTCCTCACTGTGATGGAAGGCGAAAAAAGTTCAATCTCTCCCTTCTTTGTCCTCTTGCGGTCGGGGGCAACCCTTCCGTTGACGGGACGATCTTACTCCCGTAGCCGGCGGCGGGCCTCCTCGTCAGGTCAATCAAGCTCCTGCATCAGGGGGAATCTCAGCTCCCCCGCACCGGGATAGTCGAACATCGTGCGGCTTATGGAGCTTCTCGACGTCGGTCTCAACCTGAGACTGCGAGCTCCTTGATGATAAAGTCTGCAGGCCGTGGTTGGAGTGTCGATCCCAGGCAAGGATCCCAGGCTAGTCCTTAGAATTAAAGGACATTCCTTTAGGCAGGAAGTGAGGAGGAATTTGTTTAGGGTGGTGAATCTGTGGAATTCTTTGCCACAGAAGGCTGTAAAGGACAAATCAATGGATATTTTTAAGGCAGAGATAGATTGATTCTTGATGGAATGGATCTCTTGATAGAATGGATGTCAGGTGTTATGGGAAGAAGGCAGGAGAATGGAGTTAGGAGGGAGAGATAGATCAGCCATGATTGAATGGCGGAGTAGACTTGATGGGCCGAATGACCTAATTCTGCTCCTATCATTTAGGACCTTACACAGAGGGTGGTGGGTGAATGGGACGAGCTGCCAGAGGAGGTAGCTGAGGCAGCGACTATTGCAACATTCAAGAAGCAATTAGGCAGGTACATGAATAGGACAGGTTTAGAGGGTGATGGGCCAAGCGCAGGCAAGTGGGATGTGTGGATGGGACACGTTGGTCAGTGTGGGCAAGTTGGTCCAAGGGCCTGTTTCCATGCTTTCTGTCTCTATGGCTCCATGACAATCCTTGTTCATTTTCTCTGCACCCTTTCCAGCTTGACAACAAGTTTCCGACTTGTCAGGCTTTGTCCTGCCCTCCTTCTCTTTTAGCATTCTCCATCCTCCCCCCTCCCCCCCCCCCCCCCCCATCCCCTCCCCACCACTATCAGTGTCAAGAAGGGTCACAACGCAAAACGCCACTTCTCCTTGATCTCCAGAGATGCTGCCTGACCCACTGAGTTACTCCAGCACTTGTATCTTTCTCTGCATTCATAGACCTGGCTCTGGGATTACTGTGCTTACTTCCCACTCCCAGCCAGATCCAACCTGTTCAGACTGAAACTTGCTTTGGAATAGCACTGGCTTGTTGTAACAGCAATGGTAAAAACAAAAGATAAAATAATTATATCTTGAGTGAAAAATCCTTGAAGCAGGTTGCTATCGGAACCGCTGCAGAAATATTTAATAGTTCCTTCCTTTCAAGTCACATTGCCTTCTGAAACTGCATTTTTATCTTTTATTAACGCCATTCAGTAAAAACATCAGTTGTCTGTCACAGATTTCATTGTTTCAGTGTAAATAACAATCCAGAAACGTATTTTACAATGGACAAAAGGAATGATTGTACATGTGGAGAATGTCTACACTTCCCGAGCTCATTCACTGTACTTTAGTTCAGTCTGAAGAAGGGTCTCGACCTGAAACGTCACCCATTCCTTCTCTCTAAAGAAGCTGCCTGTCCCACTGAGTTGCTCCAGCTTTTGTGTCCATCTTTTTTTTTTTTTTTAATTTTATTTATTAGAAGTAATGTACATTACAAAGATATAAGCCAAAAATAACATAATACATTTCCTGTACCACTTCTTGTTTTCAACTTTAAGAAGAAGAAGAATAGAGAAAGTTAGATAAGATAGTAAGTGCGTGAGAGAGTGATCAGGCAGAACCCGTAGAAGCGTAAAACACAAGAAAGAATAAAAAAGAAAAACAAAGAAAATGAAAGAGAAAAATAGAAGACAGAAAATATAAGAAAGTAAGATAAGATAAAGGGGATGTACCTACTTTGTATCTTCACACACCCCTCACCAGGTCCTGAAACCGTTTATTTCCCAAGTTGTGTTGCACCCTATGCTTGTAATAAGTCGATAAATGGAGACCAAATCTTTTGGAAATGGTGTGATTTGCCTGCTAGGAGGAATCTCATATCTTTTTGTGTCTATCTTTAGCTTCATTTATTTTGCTTTAGATTAGTTGTTTAGTTGTTTAGTTTGGTTTAGGGATACAACGTGGAAACAGGTCCTTTGGCCCACCATGTCCATGCCGACCAGCGATCACCCCGTATGCACTAGTTCCATCCTACACAATAGGGACAATGTACCAAGGCCAATTTACCTACAAACCTGCACGTCTTTGCAATGTGGGAAGAAAGTGGAGCACCCGGAGAAAACCCACGCAGTAACAGGGAGAATGTGCAAACTCCGTACAGACAGTACCCATAGTCAGGATCAAACCCGGGTCTCTGGCGCTGTAAAGCAGCAACTCTACTACTGCACCACTGCGCCATGTGTCCGGTTTCAATGTTAAAGTTAATGAAGCACTGTTTTAAAGTATTCTGTGGGTTTAGTAACTAAAGGCATCTAATTAGCATTTGAACTTGATTAGCAACATACAGTTCGGGCTGTGAACGGAATTGATAACTAACACCACAGTCATGGAAAAAGTACTTAACCTTATGTCCTGAAACATCTGCATAATATTATTGTACAGCATGCATAACATGCCCATAAATCAGAGACGTTTAACTAGATTTTTAATTTGCTGCTGTAACAATTTGTTACATGTTGTGTCTTGGAGTGATAATGCAAAGGTTTGTGTCTTGGGCACAATTCTTGAATCAAAGCAATCAAAAAAATACGCCAAATGGTTTAGGAAGGAACTGTAGATGCTGGTTTACACTGAATGTAGACACAAAATGTTGAAGTAACTCAGCGGGTTAGGCAACATCTCTGGAGAAACGGGATAGGTGTCATTTCGGGTCGAGACCCTTCTTCAGACATAGTCTGACATAGTATGAAGAAGGGTCTTGACCCAAAACGTCACCTATTCCTTTTCTCCAGAGATGTTGCCTGACCCGCTGAGTTACTCAAGCATTTTGTGTCTATCTTCTGCCAAATGGGATTTGTTATTTGCACCAACAACTCTGGGAAGAGTGATTGACTTTGATGTTGCAGATCAGTCTTTACCCGAGGAATTAGAAATATTTAATTTAGGAATGGGAACTGAACTGCAAAGTCAACCAATGGTACTGATGGAATAGAAAGGGTGGCTGAGGGGATGAGGAAGTGGGGAGGAGGTTTGGGGAGGAGGGCTGTGGCAGCAAAATGGAGGACACGTTAATTTAAGTAATGTAACAAAGGACAATGTTCCATCCGGTTGGGGGTCTTACCTTCCGTACCCTCCAAGGTCGGCTGTGGGAAGCACCCACCGGGGCACAAAGGTTGAAGGTGGCCGGGTACTAGAGGGATGACGGTTCGCAGGCCGATGGAATGGAGGTGACGGCTGCAACAGGCCTTTGTGTCCAGCTGCAACTGGGACAGTAAAATGGCACCAAAACCTGGTGACTCTTGCATATAATGTGTAAGATGGAACTGCAGATGCTGGTTTAAACTGAAGATAGACACAAAAAGCTGGAGTAACTCCGCAGAAGAGGCAGCATCTCTGGAGAGAAGGAATGGGTCTATTCTGTCTCTTTGTGCTTCTTTGGACTGACGAAGGGTCTCGACCCAAAACGTCACCCATTCTATCTCTCTAAAGATGCTGAGTTACTCCAGCTTTTTGTGTCTATCTTCGACTCTTGCATATAGACTCAGTGGGCAGCTTCTGTACTAACCGGGGATTGTACTTAACCTTACTGATCTGTATGCAGATGTAACTTCAATGTAGTTGCTCCAGGCCAGATTCTAAGTGTTTAATTGGTAAATATTGTAGCTTATTCAGTGGTTGGACAAGATGGGCAAGATCCCAGACAAGGTGGACAAAAGAAGGGAGTGGTAGTGAGGGAGTTACTGTGTGATAGGGCAGCACTGGTGAAGGATTAGTACAGAGTCTGAGACTGGATGATTGTATTTGTCCAGACCAGCTGGAAGAAAGTGCACCTTGTCCCTCAATGTGCAGCAGTATTCAAACTCCACAGACAGGGAGTGATTGGAAAAATGGAAAGGGGAAAGATTCTGTGACTAGGTCAATAACTCAGGAAGACTTAAACTATACACTCTGGACCTCAGGACAACTTGACAGCACTAATTAAGTACATTTTTGGTATATTTACTGTTATACTGGAATCGCAGACTTCAATTTGTGCACAGCAAAATCCCTCAAATTGCAATCTGTTTCAGAAGCTATGTTTCGGTCACCATGTCATAGGAAAAAAGTTATCGAGCTAGAAAGGGTGCAGAGAAGATTTACCAGGATGTTGCTAGGAATCGAGGGACTGAGAAGTTGAACAGGTTAGGATTTTATTCCTTGGAGCGCAGGAGGATGAGGGGTGATCTTATAGAGGCGTATAAAATCATGAGAGGAATAGATCGAGTAAACACACAGAGTCTTTTTCCCAGAGTAGGGGAATCAAAAATCATAGGTTCAAGGTGAGGAGGGAATGTTTTAAAGGGATCCTGAGGGGTAACTATTTTACACAAAGGGTGGTGGGCGTTTGGAACAAGCTGCCGGATGAGGTAGTTGCAGCATATACTATTGCAACGTTTAAGAAATATTTAGACAGGAAGATGGATAGGGTAGTTTTAGAGGGAAATGGGCCCAAAGCAGGCAGGTGGGACTAGTGCAGATGGGGCATGTTGCTTGGCGTGGTCAAGTTGGGCACAAGGGCCTGTTTCCATGCTGTATGTCACATTGAATCTATATGAAATTCCGCATCATAACCTGCTGAAGAATTGAAGTGGAAAGAATCAAATGAACAATTAGCCAACACGGAGTGTTCCTTATGCAACTTTTTTTAAAGTATGGGAATGACGTGAATGGTTATGGAGAATGAGGCATAGATACAGGTGTGAAATACATTATGCACAATACATGCCAATCCCTGGAGCCTCATTCAATCCATTTGGAAGCAGACTGTTATTCTTAAATCCATGATTTTTGTTTGCTGCTGGCAGTATTTATGAGAAATGAGGTCCAATAACCACTGGCTATGTAATTAATGTCTGATTTTCACTGTATGGCTGTCTGGAATTTTTTTTTGTACTTACCTTTTATGTCTTCACTACTTGTTACCTAATAACTTATTAAGAAACATCTCTTAATTAATAATTAGTTTGTCACCATGAGCTCATGAAAATAAATTGACATTACTAGTTGAATAAACAGAATTTTTTTTAAATGGAGACAATTATTTACATTGACTACGCCACGTTAGTTTTCTGGAATTTAGTGTAGTTTTATCTGTGCTTAGTGCTGTACTTTAGACAAGACTGAATTCCAAAGAGGTTTTTTTTTCATTTAAAAAATGCAAATCTCAGGCCAGAATATCTTTGTGATGGTTCAGGTAGTGCATTAGTTTTTTGTTTTACATGTTTTTGTGGGATGTAGGGACAACTAGTAGTGCCATCAACTGTTGCCCATCCTTACCAGGGCAGCCATTTTGGAGGACAGCCTGAGAGTCGATCACTTTGCTGTGGGATCTGAACTCACTGACATGCAAAGACCAATTTATCTCCCCCTGGGATAACAGTGAACCAGATGAACCTTAGTATCCAGATGAAAATAGTATCCAATGTTTCCTGACAACAGCAAACTGGATGAACTTTAAATGGCATCCAACTTTGCTTGTTGTTTTAAAAAAACTCCAAGCTTTCACATATAACTAGGATGTGCTTTAACTCCAATTTCAGTAATCGTCTCTGACTTCTGAATTACAAGTTCGCTGTCACAGCCCTCAAGAGGCTTTTAGATAGGGAACATGGATATGCAGAGAACGGAGGGATATGGATCACGTGCAGGCAGCGGCAATTAATTTAAAGTGAGTAACGAGGAACTGCAGATGCTTGTTTACAGATTACTTTAACCTCACATCATGTTCAGCACAGACATTGTGGGCCGAAGGGCCTTTTCCTGTATTGAATTCTTCTATGATCCATAGCCCCTTTCCACATTTTGGAGTTAATCTTTGGAAATTCAGCTTTAAAAAAAAAATTCTCATGTTACATATTATTTATGAAGGGGAGTAGCCAATTGAAGAATGATTGCACAGTTTATGTTATAAACCTGTTACGTCCTCAGCAACATTTTTGTTGATATGTCCCAATGGTTGAACAAGTTATTTGGTCAGTTAATACTCAAGGATGTTTAATAACCTTGGAGACCATCCCAAACATTGGTTATTTTATCGTATGATGTTATTAGCTGAGTGTGCTTTGAAATAATACACTTCATGTTCCTTAAACAATCTTAAAGAGGATTAAAAACATTTTTAATCACTGAAAGTATCAGAGCAAAATCAAAGATGTATACCTTCACCCACCTTTTTATGCATGTTCTGTAGGTAGTTTCCCTTTAAACAATTAATACATTAGAGATAAGGTCATAAGATCATAAGTGATATGAGTACAATTAAGCCATTCGGCCCATCAAGTCTACTCCGCCATTCAATCATGGCTGATCTATCTCTCCCTCCTAACCTCATTCACCTACCTTCTCCCCATAACTTCTGACACTGGTACTAATCAATAATTTACCTATCTCTACCTTCGAAATATCAACTGACTTGGCCTCCACAGCTTTCTGTGGCTAATAATTCCAAATTCACCACCCTCTGACTAAATACATTTCTCCTCAACTTTAAATCTGAGGCTATGACCTCAAGGCCTAGACTCTCCCGCTAGTGGAAACATCCTCTCCACGTCCACTCTATCCAAGCCTTTCACTATTTCATTTCGGAGTCACGTGAGTGACTTCGTGAAGAGCCCGCCGGCGCGCATGCTCGACATATCGTCGTAACGCGTTGCTGCGACGGCTGGCGGTGGAGCGCGCTCCTCGCCAGCCCTTCAGAAGGGGCCACGGAGGTGAGTATTCCACCTTTAGTTGGTGGTCCTTGTTGCCTGATTATGTCTTGCAGCAAGGACATGGATGGGAGTTCGAAGGGCCGGAGGACGTCAGGACGAGTTCGCCGGTCAACAGTTCCGGGGCCTTTTCCATCGGCAGTACCTGCAGCGCAGGCCGGGACTCAGGCGGAGATGTGGGTAAGCCCTGTGTTCACAGGTCCAGATCCGCCAGCACACCACAGCTCGGAGGAGTTCGGTGAGGAGGAGTGTGGTGTGCCGCCAGAGCAGGGGGACCCTGCCATGGCAGTCAGGTTGTCAGCGGGCTCGCTGGCGACCTCGAGCAGGGCACGTGCCGTTGCACGGCCTGTTCCACTCAGCCCTCCGAGAAGGGGGAGGGGAGGAGCCCAGAAGCCTAACCCTGTTAGGGCTAAGGCATTGCCTGTCGCGGAGGAGCGGTCAGGTTCCAGGGCGAGACCCGGGGCGGCTGTGAGGTCCAGCCGGCACACCCCGACTCTCGACGCCGGGACGGGTCGGTTGAGTCGGGTCTCGTCGCGGTCGCCGAGCCCCCCATGGATGGGTGGGCGGCACCATGCGTCGGCAACGTCCACGATGTGGGCAGCCGGCAAGACTGCGCGGGCCCCAGGCAGCCATGCTTCGGCTGGTGCCGACACCTCGCCGCATGTGCCCTTAGTGGCAGCGGCTTCAGCTCTCGCTAAACGGAGGCGATTGAACACGCCCGCGCAGGAATCGCGCAGTTTCGCCTCGGCGGCTGTTAGCGACAACTACCGGCACCGGCAGGGCCTCGACGAGGTGCGGGCCGATGACAGGAGCCCGGTTTTCTTTTCAGAGCCGGAGGACTCCGACCACCTGAGTGTTCAGGGTGAAGGGCGTATTGACCGTATGGAGCGGCTGCTGGAGCTCCTGCTTCAATGACGAGCTACTAAAGCGTCAACAACAGCAGGGCAGCAACAGGCACAGGGCGTCTTCACCAACATCTACTATCAGCCTGGAGCAGCACGAGGAGGAGGTTCTGGTGGATCCCGTACCACCTCCGGTGGAGGTGCCAGCGGAGGAACTTTTGGATGTGGCGACCAAATTCGCGGCCCCACATACGGCTGGTCTTCCTCTCAATTCAAAGCTGGCAGCCACAGTGGACTTTCTTAATAATCAGGTGCTGCAGGAAGAAGTCCTTATCCAGGCTATGAGCCGTCACAAGGCTCCATCAAACTGCAACTCCCTCAACGTGCCTGTGGTCAATACGCCAATATGGGGCAACATCAGTGCGGCTATCCGTCAACTAGAGCTACAATTGCAGCGGATCCTGAAACTCCTCACGGCCGGTATTACCGCCTTTGCGCGGTCGGTGGACGAGGACGAGCTGAATTTGGACCAGGAAGATGCTCTGGCCTTATTGTGCGCGACCCAGCACGAAATCAACGGGTTTCGCAAAAACAGCATCCGCCCAGCACTCAACCCGAAGTTTGCAGGATTGTGCAAACCACCGCCGCCGCCGCCGCCCCGTCAGCTCTTTGGTGAGGACCTCTCGAAGAGAGTCAAAGAGCTTGACGAACAAGCCAAAACGGTGGGGATCATGCGCTCTAAGAGTGCCCCCACACCGTCCGGCTCAAAAGCTCCATACATTCGCTCACGAGGGTCGGCCAGGGCCTCGACGAGGACTCACCCTCTAGCTCCACAACGACAACAACACCAGAACCAGCACCAAGGGTCTTTTTTAGGACAGGGTCGGCAGAGACCTTTTTGGAAATCGAAGACGCCGCGCCCTCAAGCCAACCCAGCACCTCCACGGCCACCCACACGTGTCAAGGACCGCCGGTAACCACGGAGGTGAGGGGGTCTGGTTCTCTCTTTTTTCTCTGTTTCACTTCCCATGTTGGTGGTCGTTTACGGTTGTTTTTGGATGCATGGGGTAATTTTACTGGTGATGAGTATGTGTTGCGGAATATTCAGGGGCATAAAATTGAGTTTATTAATGGCGACATTCCTCCATCCCAGCACATGCCTGGTCGTACGTTCAAATTGTCTGCTGCAGAACAGGCAGCAGGTTATAAGGAAATTTTAAGTCTGGAACAGAAGGGTGTGATTGAGAAAACGGTGCATGAGCCAATTGAATTTGTTTCGAACATATTTACTAGACCTAAGAAGGATGGAGGCTGTCGTGTCATCATTGATCTAACCCGTTTGAATACGTTTGTAACATATACTCATTTTAAAATGGATACGTTTGAAACAGCCAAATCATTGATTTCTCATGGCTGCTTTATGGCATGCATTGATTTAAGGGATGCATATTTTTCAGTATCCATCCAGAAATATGATAGAAGGTTTTTGAAATTTATCTGGATGGGGCAACTTTGGCAGTATAAGGCTTTGCCTAATGGGCTCACTACAGCCCCTAGATTGTTCACTAAATTGGTGAAGCCAATCATGGCTTATTTGAGACAAAGACATCATATAGTTATGGCCTATTTAGATGATGTCTTTATTGTGGGCCACACCCTGCATTTGGCTGAACAGGGTGTTGCAGCTGCTGTCAATATATTTCAACAATTAGGATTCATTGTCCATCCAGAGAAATCGAAGTTCTGCCCTGCCCAGGTAATTAATTACCTAGGGTTCACGGTGAACTCAATGAGTATGAGAATAACTATACCAATTAACAAAATTGAGGAAGTCACTCAGGTGTGCAGAGATTTAATTGGCACCAATATACCATCGATTCGGCATACAGCCACAGTAATTGGCAAGCTAGTGGCTTTGTTTCCGGCAGCACGATATGGGCCTTTGCATTATCAGAATTTGCAAAGAGCTAAAATTATTGCGTTAAAACGGAACGCTGGTCATTACGATCGATCAATGCAGCTGCCGTCCGAAGCGATAACTGAGTTGCAATGGTGGGTGTGTCACATTAGCAACTCATTTAAGCCTGTTAGGGAGGCTAATCCGGTGGTATATTTACAGACTGATGCAAGCTCCAATGGCTGGGGAGCTACTGATAATTGCTCTAGTTGTGGGGGCAGATGGGACACCCTTGAGGCATCGATGTTGTTGACTCAAGGGATTAACTATTTGGAGTTGCTGGCAGCATTCCACGGACTTCGTGCATATTGTTCCAAGCTTGTTGGAGCACACGTCCGTCTCCAAATAGACAACACCACAGCTGTGGCATATTTAAACCATATGGGTGGTACCAGGTCAGTTTCGTGTGACAAATTGGCTAACTCAATTTGGCTCTGGTGTGTTCAAAGAGACATTTGGATTTCAGCTACCTATTTGCCAGGTGAGCTTAATACTGTGGCGGACACCAGGTCACGCAAATTTAATGACAACATTGAATGGATGTTGCATCCTGAGATTTTTTCTAAAGTCACAGCCAAATTTGGTAAACCGGACATTGACCTTTTTGCGTCACGGTTAAACCATCAGGTACCAGCCTACGTTTCATGGGAACCAGATCCTGGGGCAATAGCGCTAGATGCATTCTCGCTGGACTGGGGGAATTGGGTTTTCTATGCCTTCCCTCCGTTTTGCCTCATCAGTCGGGTATTGGGAAAGATTCAGGCAGATGCTGCCAAGGGCATCCTTATTATACCCGACTGGCCCACACAGCCTTGGTATCCGGTGGTCTTTGACATGCTCAACGAACCTTGGGTCCTTTTGAAGGGTTGCCCACAATTGGTTACTCACCCTGTCTCAGGGGAGCCGCATCCCTGCCATGGCTATTTAAATTTGTTGGCTTGCAGGTTCTGAACAGGCCGTTAGTCCAATACGGCCTCTCGGCTCGGACCATGGATACCACCAGGGCGTCGTGTCGAGAGTCTACAAGGCGAAGATACCGCTTGCATATTAAGAAGTGGGAAGCCTACTGCAGCCGCTCTCGCATCACGTACGATGACGTGACGACAACCGACGTCCTGGAATTCCTCGCGGGGTTGCACCATGATGAACACTTAAGTTACAGTGCCATCAACAGCGCCAGAAGTGCGCTATCGTTCTACCTCAGTTGGAGGTAGGATCCAACAGGCTAGTGTCCAGACTCATGCGGGGTATATTCAATATGAATCCGCCTATACCACGCTATAATATCACCTGGGATGTCAGGGACGTATTAACCCTGCTCAGGACGTGGTCTCCCATGGAAGGGCTCCAACTGGACCAACTCACCATGAAGCTGGTGATGTTACTAGCGCTGACTTCAGCTCAGAGGGTACAGACACTACACAAACTGCGTGTCGACAAAATGACAGCTACCCCTACAGAAGTAGTCTTTTTCGTTGACGAGCTACTAAAGCAGCATAGACCTGGGTGCACAGGGCTGCAGCTGAAGTTCCCGGCATACCCCGCAGATGCTAGGCTATGTTTAGTCTCACATATCCGCCACTATGTCAAGGTGACGGCACGCATCAGAGGAATGGAGAGATACCTGCTTGTCACTCATAAGAGACCTCATCATCGAGTGACAGTCCAGACGATATCCATGTGGCTTCCAGTCGTCTTGGGTAAGTCAGGTATCGACACTAATGTGTTCAAGTCTCTTTCCACCAGGGCTGCATCGACGTCAAGGGCGAGGGTCATGGAGGTGCCCATGGACCAAATTCTCGCCACAGCAGGATGGGCTAATGAAGCTGTGTTCCGGCGTTTTTATAACAAGCCTGTTGCTGCTCCTCTACGGTTCGCAGAAGCCGTGCTGAATGCAGGTCACGAACGTGGAGATGTCCCCGCATGAGGGGTTTTGTTTTGTTGTTAATAACTCTGCTCTTGTTTTGCAGTATGAACTATTGAGCAACTTTGTTCCTCCCATCCATCCCTGGTAGTGGTGTGTCAGCATGGACGTGGTCCAGGGCGTGTAATCACAGAAGCTTTGAAGTCTTCACGAAGTCACTCACGTGACTCCGAAATGAAATAGTAAGATTGAACGAGAACTTACCAGTTCGAAGGTTGATCTTTATTTCATGAGGAGTCGAAGTGAGGGATTTCGTGCCCTCCTCGCCCAACCCTCAATCACCTTCATCTGGTAATCTTAGTCAATTCAATCATACTATGCGAAGTCATTTCTATTGTTGGTTCTGTGATTCCACGCCGCTACTTTGAAGTATGTCGAGCATGCGCGCCGGCGGGCTCTTCACGAAATCCCTCACTTCGACTCCTCATGAAATAAAGATCAACCTTCGAACTGGTAAGTTCTCGTTCAATCTTACTATTCTGTATGTTTCAATGAGGTCCCCCCTCATTCTTCTGTCCTCCAGCGAGTATAGGCCCGGTGCCGACAGACGCTCATCATAGTTTAACCTACTCATTCCTGGGATCATTGTTGTATGATTGCAATATGATGCACTATGATTGCAAGTTACTGTTGGAGAATTCAGTTTAGGGCAGAGTGTAGAAACAAGAAATTGTAGATGCCAGTTTACACAGGAGGATGCAAAGTGCTGGAGTAACTCAATGGGTCAGACAGTATCTCTAGAGAACATAGATAGGCAATGTTTCGGGTGCGAAGAAGGATCCTGACCTAAAATATATACATATATAAACATGGATAGCACAGATTTAGAGGGATATTGGCCAAACGCAGGCAAGTGGGACTAGTGTAGATGGGACATGTTGTTCGATGCGGGCAAGTTAGGCCAAAGGGCCTGTTTCCATGCTGTATGACAATGATGCCATGAACATCCTCGTAAATCTTCTCTGCACCCTTTCCAGCTTGACAACATATTTCCGACTTGCCAGGCTTTCTCTCTTCTAGCATTCTCCCCCCTCACCCCCTCCCTCCACCACAATCAGTCTCAAGAAGGGTCACAACTTTAAACGTCACTTATCCATGTTCTCCAGAGATGCTGCCAGGCCCGCTGAGTTACAGTCTCTGTCCTTTCAGTTTAGGACAGGATTTCTTGTGATAAAACTTTCCAGTTCGTTCAGCTGAAATTGCTTCAGAGTTTCTAAGGACCATGGAAGAAACCAAATTAATGTAACTCAGTCTAGGTAATCACCACTCAATAATAAAATCAAAGTTACATGAGGGAGCAGGCTTCAAAAAGCACTTCATTAGCTGGCGAGCACTTTGCTCATCCCAAGGTTGTGGAAGGTTCGTAAGTTCATAAGTTCTAGGAGCAGAATTAGGCCATTCAGCCCATCAAATCTACTCTGCCATTCAGTCATGGCTGATCTATCTTTCCCTCTCAACCTCATTCTCCTGCCTTCTCCCCATAACCTCTGACACCCGTACTAATCAAGGATCTGTCAATCTCCGCCTTAAAAATATCCAATGACTTGGCCTCCACAGCCGTCTGTGGCAATGAATTCCACAGATTCACCACCCTCTGACTAAAGAAATTGCTCCCCATCTCCTTTATAAAGGTACGTCCTTTTATTCTGAGGCTATGGCCTCTGGTCCTAGACTCTCCCACTAGTTGAAACATTCTCTCCAAATCCATTCTATCCAAGCCTTTTACTATTCGGTAAGTTTCAATGAGGTCCCCTTCATCCTTCTAAACTCCAGCGAGTACTGGCCCAGTGCCGTCGAACATTCATCATATGTTAACCCAATCATTCCTGGGATCATTCTTGTAAACCTCCTCTGGACCCTCTCCAACACCAGCACATCGTTCCCCAGATATGGGGCCCAAAACTGCTCTTAATGCTCCAAATACAGTCTGACCAGTGCCTTATAGAGCCTCAGCGTTCCATCCTGAGTTATATACTGTAAATGCAATCCTTTCTTTCTTTGCTTGTGACAGTGAATATTGAATAAAAGGTAGCGTTGTCTACTACCATACTGCTTTTTCTGGCTGAAATATAATAGCAATGTTATGTGTTTTATAAGTATAGTGCTTAGTTTGCAGATAATTACACCCCACATCATCAGGGAACTTGTTATGCTTGGACGAGAGTTTTTCTGTTTTCAGAATTAAGGGGCTGCTCCCCGTGCTGCAAGAAAATAATTTTGCAATTCAGCAACTGCGACAACACTTCAAAAGTACTACTTTAAAAAAAAAAGTACTTTGGAAACTCTCAAAGTTCTGAACGCACAATCTAATCCTTAATTTGTTTTGTTTTTAGCCAAGAGAGTCTAAAATTGGAAGTTCATAGTTTCTTGATAAGGGGGCAGATATTTAACCATTGGGTGCACCAGATACAAGATACATTTATTTGTCACATGTGCCAGATTTATTGTGCCATACAGCCATACAATAAAAATAAAGAACACACCACACGATAGAGTTCAACATAAAAACATCCCCACACAGCAGAATCAAAAGTTTCCCACTGGGAGGGAAGGCACCAAAGTCAGTCTCTTCCTCTATTGTTCCCCAATGTTCACCCGTGGCTGTGGCCTCCCCGGGCCCTCCGCAGTCGCCGCAACGGGCGGCCTGATGTTCAGGCCCGCTCGCCGGGGTGATGTAAGTCCGACGTCAGGGCTGGGGAACATCCTCAGCGGCCTGAACATCAAAGTCAGCCACCTCCTACCGGAGTCAGCGGCACCCAAAGTCCGCTGGCTGCGCTGGGCGGAGATGCAACACTGGCGGCCCTCGGCAAAGGGCCCCAGGACTCCGCCATGACGGTCAGCGCCTCCACGTTGTTGGAGCAGCGGCCCAACGCTCCGGAGCTCCAAACGGCGACCCAGGTAGGCATCGCCCGCTCCGCGGTGAGTCCAGCGCAGCGCCGCTGTTGTTGCAGCTCTGGTCCGGTTGCCGGTCTCCGGCAGGAAAGGCCGCTCCGATCCAGGTGGTAGGCCGCGAGGTGGGGGGGCGAAGATGTGACTCGGAGAAATAGTCGCGTCCCCGCCAGCAAGCGACTAGGAAAGTTTCCCCCTTACCCTGCCCCCCTCCCCCACATAGAAAAGTTAAAGTTTCCCCCCAAAACAAACTTTAAAGTAACTAAAATCTTTTTTAAAGATTGAAAAGACAAACAGGCTGTAGGCAGAGACTGCCGTCAATGCGGCGCCCCTAGTGGCATGGTGCAGCACTGGATTCAGCGGTGAAGGAGCTGAGACCTTATCAGGGATGGCGCAGTGGTAGAGATGCTGCCTTATGCCCCTGTCCCACTTAGGAAACCTGAACGGAAACCTCTGGAGACTTTGCGCCTCACCCAAGGTTTCCGTGCGGTTCCCGGAGGTTTTTGTCAGTCGCCCTAATGGTTGAAAGTGGTTTCCGCTTCTTCTATGTTCCAGCGATTATTTCAAAAAATTCAAAACCGGCCGCGACTAAAAATAGGTTGCCATTTTGAAAATCGGTAACTTTTTAGTCGAAGCCGGTTGCGGTGCTAGTTGAAGGTGGTTGCCGGAGGTTGCAGGCACTGGAAGGTAAGACCTCCCTGGTGGAATAAAACTGGGTGAAATAAAGGTCTTACTTGAATTTTTTGAAATAAACGCCGGAACATAGAAGAAGCGGAAACCACTTTCGACCATTAGGGAGACTGACAAAAACCTCCGGGAACCGCACGGAAACCTTGGGTGGGGCGCAAAGTCTCCAGAGGTTTCCATTCAGGTTTCCTAAGTGGGACAGGGGCATTACAATGTCAGAGACCCAGGTTCAATCCTGACTGCGGGTGCGGTCTGTACGGAGTTTGTACTGTGACCGCGTGGGTTTTCTCCAGATTCTTCGGTTTCCTCGCACATTCCAAAGCCGTACAGGTCTGCCGGTTCTGATTTATTCTGTACCTTTACATACCTCTGGTTTCCCTCTCCCCGAAACGTCACCTATTCCTTTTCTCCAGAGATGCTGCCCGACCTACAGAGTTACTTCAGCATGTTGTGTCTATCTTCGGTGTAAACCAGCATCTGCAGTCCCTTCCTACACAGGGGTTGTAAGTTAATTGGCTTCTGTAAAAAAATTGTTAATTGTCCCCGGTGTGTTGAATTATGTATGGTGTGATCGCTGGCCGGCGGTGGGCTGAAGGGCCTGTTTCCACACTGCAGCTCTAAGATCTAAGGCTAATAGCAATCAGGAATAGAGTGTGCTAACAACTCAGAGACTCCTCCAGTGATCTCCTGTGGCAGGGATGATGGGATAGAGTCATAGAGTGATACAGTGTGCAAAACAGGCCCTTCGGCCCAACTTCCCCACAATGTCCCAGCTCCCAGATCTTCAATAATCATAGTCATCTTCCTCTGTGTAAGGTACAATGTAAATATTTTCCCTCTGATGTTCATTGAGTTCACGCACTCCAAGGCTCCTTAATGTCACGCTCCTTAAAGTAAAGGACCGCCTTCCTCAAGAGTCAAGAGTATTTTATTGTCATATGTCCCGGATGGTTCACACCTCACTTCTGGAATTCAGCTTATTGGACCATTGTGAATCAAGTATATGATGAACTGTGGACCCAGCAAAACCAGACCAGCATCTGGAAGGAGTGAGAACCCCGGCACTCCTTTCAGGTGAGGCAGAGGTTTAATTGCACCTCCTCCAACTTCATCTATTGTATCCAGTGTTCCTGACATGAGTTCCTATAAATCGGCGAGACCAAGCGTAGACATGGTGATCGTTTTGCTGAACACTTACGCTCAGTCTACCTTTTTAACCCCTTCCCATTCCCATACTGACCTTTCTGTCCTGGGCCTCCACCACTGTCAGAATGAAGCCACATGCAAATTCATAAGTTATAGGTGCAGAATTAGACCATTTGGCCCGTCAAGTCTACTCCGCCATTCATCATGGTGATCTATCTTTCCCTCTCAACACCATTCTCCTGCCTCCTCCCCATTACCCTTGCCAATATCCATTGATATCCTTGAAAATATCCATTGACTTGGCCTCCACAGCCGCCTGTGGCTATGAATTCCACAAATTGGAGGATCAGCACCTCATATATCATTTGGGAAGCCAACAACCTAGCAATAGGAACGTTGATTTCTCTAATTTTAAGAAAATCCTGCGTTCCCTTTCTGTCCCCCTCCCCCACCCTTGTCGTCCTACCAGATCCACTGTTCCCATCCTTGTATCCCTTAGTTATCACCTCTTCCCCAGCCAATATTGGGCCATCCGTCCTTGGTAATCTGTTGCCAGCCTTGATTTTCTCACCTTCAGTCTCCCCGGCACCCCCTCTACTTTAAGTCTGAAGAAGGGTGTTTGGTTTCTCCGATATAGACGAGGCCACAGTGTGAATGCTACATGTCGTGGACAAGGTGCCGCAGCAACTCAGCGTGTCAGGCAGCATCTGCGGAAGGAACTGGATAGTAAACATGCTGCGGTTTTCCTCCCACACTCCGAAGACATAGAGGTTTGTACGTTAAATGTGTAGGAAGGAACTGCAGCTGCTGATTTAAACCGAAGATAGACACAAAAAGCTGGAGTAACTCAACGGGACAGGCAGCAACTCTGGAGAGAAGGAATAGGTGACGTTCTTCAGATTTCCTGAAGATGTCTGAAGAAGGGTCTCGAACCGAAACATCACCCAAATCCTCTCTCCAGAGATGCTGCCTGTCCCGCTGAGTTACTCCAGCTTTTTGTGTCTATCTGAGGTTAATTGGCTTCGGTAAAATTATAAATTGTCCCTAGTGTGTAGGATAGTGCTAGTGTTCGGCGTGATCGATGGTCGGCATGGTGGGTTGAAGGGCCTAAAGTCTTAAGACGCCACCTGACTCTACCTTGTGTCTCTACCCAATGCACTACATTGGATTGGAAGAAGTTCCTGTCTTCAAAGTTCAAGAACCGACCAGATGTTTCAAGAGAGAGTCAGATTTAGCTCAAGGGATATGGGGAAAAAGCAGGAATGATCAGCGATGATCACATTGAATGGCGGTGCTGGCTTGAAGGGCCGAATGGCCTACTGCACCTACTTTCTATGTTTCTATGTTAAGTGAATCGCTCCTTCACCTGGGATGATTGTTCGGGTCCTGGGAGGGTGGGAAGGGAAGAGGAGAACGGACAGAGTATGAGTCTCCTCCAGTTGCACAGGAAAGGTGCTGTGGGATGAGGAGAGGTGGGTAGGAACACAGAAGGACAGAGGAGGGAGTCGTGGAGTGAGCGATCCCTGTGAAATGTGGAGAGGGGAGAAGTAGGGAAAGCGTGACTGATGGTGAGATCACATTGGAACTGGCAAAAGGATTCTCCAAACTCCAAAGGATTCTTTCTTTTGAAGAAATCCTTCCTGTAGACTTTAGAGATACAGCGTGGAAACAGACCCTTCGTCCCACTGTGTCCGCGCCGTCCAGCGATCACCCCGTACACTAACACTATCCTACAGACTAGGGACAATTTACAAATTTACTGAAGCCAATTAACTTAAAAAACCTGTACATCTTCGGAATGTGGGAGGAAACTGGAGCTCCCAGAGAAAACCAATGTCTCAGTTGTTTCAACGTACAAACTCAGAACAGAAAGAACCCATGGTCAGGATTGAACCTGGGTCTCTGGCATTGTAAGGCAGCAGCGTTACCGTTGCGCCACCATTCACCTGGGTCTGTTTGAGTTGTCCCAAAATTATTTCACAAGGAATGTTTTTTTCCCTGTCTGGAAGGCAGTGTAACAAAATAATTACTGTGATGTCGTTCCTCCCCAGTTTCATCATTTCATGTGTCTCTGAACATGTCCTTCAACACTTGGGATTCCTCATCATCGTAACAGCACAGACTGTTCCAGACACTCTACACCCACAGCAAAAATGGCCTCTTTAATTCAGATTATCGCTGCCTGTGTGTTGCATGTGCCCCGGGGGCTCAGGATAGGAATGCCACCTTTTACCAAGCCCAAAACCTAACAAGGAACGCAGAAGTGATGAGGGAAGGTCACAGCTTTAGTCGAAAGCTTTAATGCTCCTTAGTTAAACCCAAGAGGAAACAATGATTACCAAATACCTTTGTGTTAGACAGGAGCCAGAACAGAACAAAATATCAGAAAGGTACTCTTTTAAAGAGAAATATGTTTTGACTGGTTTGAATTTTTGGAAGTTTTTTTCCCATTTCAAAGCACATGATATCAACACAAAAATCAGTCTAAGGAAGGGTCCTGATCAGAAACGTCGCCTATCTATGTCCTCCAGGGATAGACACAAAGTGTTGGAGTAACTCAGTGGGTCAGGCAGCATCTATGGAGAAAAAGGATGGGTGACGTTTCAGGTCGGGACCCTTCTTTAGACTGAAAGTAGAGGGGAGGGAACTGGAGGTAGGGAAAGGCCAGAACAAAGCAGGGCTGGCAACAGATGACCAAGGAAGGGTGGAGCTCATATTGGCCCATTGTTGGCTGGGGAAGAGGTGTTCACGAAGGGATACGAGGAAGCACACAGTGGAATTAGTAAGACAACAAGGGCAGGGAAGCGGGGGAAGAAGGCAGGAGTTATTTGAAATTTGAGAAATCAATGTTCATACCACTGGGTTGCAAGCTGCCCATGAGAAATAAGAGGTTTTTTTTCTCCCGTTATCTTCTTCTTGCGTATGGCGTGCACAGCCTATAGTTGTAGGTCAAGGGTAGACATCCAGGCCAGGGCAGCATCAGTTACTGGGTGGATGGCTTTGATACCCCCAGAGAAAAGCCTCAGTGGGCAGTCATTCACGATGTGTGGGATGGTCTGGTCTGGATGTCCGCAGTCGCAAACAGGGCTGTCTGTCATCCCCCACTTTTGCAGGTGACGGGCTGTTCTTGCATGGAGGGTGCGGATTCTGTTCTGGGTTAGTCATTGCTTGCGATGGAGGTCAAAACCCGGTGGTTCCACTGTGGGATTGTGATGACCTCTCCGTTGCTGGTGTTGGCATCTTTCCAGGCTCTGCGCCACTCAGTCTTGGAGTCAAAGTCTTCCAGGGATTTAACAGAAGACCAGAAGGGTTTGTGGGACTTCAGGCACATGTTGGGAAGATTGTTCGCCAGCATGGATGGGAAGGTCAGGGCTGGCCTCGATGGTGCACCAAACTTTCAACATCCTCTCCCTTCCGCGTATGCTGGGAGGGGCGATATGAGAGAGGACAGGGAGCTACTGCAAAGGGGTTGATGACCCGCATTGCAGAGTTAAGGACAGTGTCAACTCGTTTGGTGCGGCAGCTATTAGCCCAAGTTGGTGAGCAAAATCAGCTGTTGAGTAGACGAGGGCTAAGCTTGCGGTACGGAGAGAGTGTGCATTGGATCCCCAACTGTTGCCTGCAAGTTTCCTGATGATGTTGACCCTTGCTTTCAGTTTATCAGCCACCCTCTTCAGGTGTTCACGATAGGTGAGGGTGTGATCCAGGGTGACTGCGAGGTACTTGGGGAATTCTTCATTCTTCACCGGCTTGCCACAAAAGGACACTCGGAGCTTTGCATTGGCGAGCCAATTGCTGAGGTGAAAGGCAGTGACAGTTGTGTTAGATTCTCCGGTTATGTACTATGTTTACATGTTCTGTTGTGCTGCAGCAAGTAAGAATTTCATTGTTCTATCTGGGACACATGACAATAAAACACTCGTGACTCCTCCAACTTGCATTTGTCCTCACTCTGACAGTGGCAGAGATTCAGGACAGAAAGGTTGGGAAGGGGAGTTAAAATATTTGGCAATAGAGGGATCAGGCCGGTGATCCTCCAGAGATGCTGCAGCCTGACCCGCTGAGTTACTCCAGTGCTTTGTGTCTTTTTAAAATGCAAAATCAGATTGTGGTAACTGGAGATGTGTATCCACAACAGTCCCGGGAGTCAATACTGATGGGATGTGACTGGGATGTGCTTTCAAAAGACTTTTCGCAGTTATCTGTTACCCGTGAACTTTCTGTATTGAAGTGCCTACAGCCCGTTTGTTTTTCAATTTTTAAAAAAATTTTAGTCACTTTAAAGTTTGTTTTGGGGGGAACCTTTGGCTTTTATATGTGGGGGAGGGGGGCAGGATAAGGGTGAAACTGTTTCCCAGTCGCTTCCTGGTGGGGTTGCGACTATTTCTCTGAGTCGCGTTCTCGCCCCCCACCTCGCGGCCTACCACCTGGATCGGAGCGGCCTTTCCTGTCTGGGACCGGGAACCGGTCCAGAGCTACAACAGCGGCGGCACGGCGCTGGATTCACCGCGGAGCGGGCGATGCCTACCTGGATCGCCGTTTGGAGCTCCAGAGCGTTGGGCCACTGCTCCAACATCGTGGAGCTGCGGTTTGGGAGAGCTTCCAACGCGGGCGGCGCTGACCGTCATCGCGGAGTCCTGGGGCCGAGGGCCGCCGGCGTTGCATCTCCGCCCAGCGCGACCAGCGGACTTTGGGAACAACGGACTCTGGTAGGAGGGGGCCGACTCGGATGTCCAGGCCGCTGAGGAGGTCCCCCAGCCCCGACGTCGGACTTACATCACCCCAGCTGCCTGTAGCGGCGACTGCGGGGGGCTCGGGGAGGTCCCCATCACGGGTGAACATTGGGGAACATTAGAGGCAGAGGACTGACTTTGGTGCCTTCCCTCACAGTGGGAAACTTTGATCCTGCTGTGTGAGGATGTTTTATGTTGAACTCTATCAACCCTATGTTGTGTTCTTTATTTTAGTGTATGGCTGTATGGTGATTACATTTCACTGTGCCAACCGGCACATGTGACAAATACATGTACCTTGTATCTATTGCCATCATCATGAGGAAATTGGTATTGTACAGTAACTACGGTCTTAACACAAGGTTCAAGCTGGAAAGGGTGCAAAGAAGGTTTACGGGGATGTTGCCAGGGCTCGAGGGCCTGAGCTATGGGGAGAGGTTGTGCAGACTGACACTCTATTCCTTAGAGGGCAGGAGGATGAGGGGTGATCTTATAGAGGTGTACAAAATCAGGAGAGGAAAAGATCAGGTGAATGCACAGAATATCTTGCCCAGAGTTGGGGAATTGAGAAACTGAGGACATACTGTAGGTTTAAATTGAGGGGGGAAAGGTTTAATAGGAACCCGAGGGGTAACATTTTTACACAAATGGTGGTAAGTGTATGGAATAAGCTGCCGGAGGATGTAGTCGAGGCAGATACTGTCACAATGTTTAAGAAATGATTAGACAGGTACATGGATAGGGCAGGTGTAGAGGGATATGGGCCAAATGCAGGAAGGTGGGGCTAGTGTAGATGGGACATGTTGGTCTGTTTGGACAAGTTGGGCTGAAGGGCCTTTTTTCCATGCTGTTTGGCTCTACGACCAAGACCCTAAACTCCTGTCCCCTTCCACCTATATCTCTTCCTTGGTTTCACATTTCACTCCACTGCCTAACTGACACCCTTTTGTCTCCCTTTTCTTCTATGACCTTCATCCACCCATCTTCCAACCAACGCCCTCCCCGCCCCCATTCACCTGTATCCACCTATCACTTGCCTGGCTTTGTCCCCGCACCGTTTAAAGGTGATGTGAGGACAGGTTTTATGCACAGAGGGTGGCGAGTGCCTGGAACACGCTGCCGATTATGATGGTTGAGGCAGATACAACAGTGGCATTTAAAAGATGACGTTTGGATAGGCGCATGGATATACAGGGAATGGGTTACTTGCAGACAGATGAGTGATGTTCTTGGCGTCATGTTCTGCACTGACATTGTAAGCCGAAGGACCTGTACTGGTGGAATTCATTGCCACGGACGGCTGCGGAGGCCAGAATATTGGGTGTTGTTAAGCCGGAGATTGGCAGATTCTTGATTAGTAAGGGTGCCAAAAGTTACTGGTGGAAGGCAGGAGAATGTGGTCAAGAGGAAAGATAAATCAGCCATTATTGAATGGCAGAGTAGACTCAATGGGCCGAATGGCCTACTTCTGCTCCTATAACTTACTGTACATTTCTAGATGGAATAGGTGACATTAGGAACTGCAGGTACTGGAATCTTGAGCAAAACACAGAGTGCTGGAGGAACTCGGTGAGTCAGGCAGCATCTGTGGAGGGAATGGCTAAGCGCCTGAAGAGGGGTCTCGACCCAAAACGTCGCCTGTCATTTACCTTCACAGATGCTGCGTGGCCCGTCGAGTTCCCTCCTACACCACTTGGTGCAGATGGCATAAGTTTAAGTTCAGAAGTTGTAGGAGCAGAATTAGGACATTCGGCCCATTAAGTCTACGCCACCGTTCAATCATGGCTGGTCTATCGTTTCCTCTCAACCCCATTCTCCTGCCTTCTCCCCGTAACCCCTGGCACCCATACTAATCAAGAAAGGTGATTACAAATATACCTGTGGGGTCATTTCTTCCAGCAGAGGGTGTTGGGTTTATGGAGCCAGAGGAAGCTGTAGAGGCAAGTACCATGACAACATTTGGACAGGTTTATGGATCGAAAAGGTTTAGAGGGATGTGGGCTAAAGGGGATTAGCTTGGCCTAGTTTGAGTTCTGTATGACTTTCATGGCAGGCTAAAGAGGGGAAGGGAAGGCAAACACAAACAGAGGAACAAGGGAAGGGAGAGCGAGGCGAAGTAAAAGTGGGGAGGAGAGCGAAAGCCAAGGCAAGCAGATAGAGTGACAGAAAAAAATAGAGTGGGGGAGGGAGGCGGGGATTAAAATTCCTCTGATTCCATATATGGCAATAACAGAAAGGCAAAGTGATTTCGTGTCCGTTCGCTGTTCCTAAGGTCACACAACTCAAAAAACAAAAAAAAAGGTGGTGGGGGGGGGGGGGGGGGGGGGGGGGGGGAAGAAACACCGACCCTTCAGCGAGAATGAGCGAGTGCTGCTGCCATTCCCAGCCGGGATATCACATTCCTTCAGTGCGTCTGGGAATCTTCCCCCCACCTCTCGCTTTTGGTCTGTTTTCTTTTAATTATAGTTTCGCAAAACTTGTTTTTTTGCACACCAGAAAGAGCAGAACTTTCTCTCTCTCTCTCTCTCTCTCTCTATCTCTCTCTCCCCCTGACTCTTTCTCACCCTCTGTGTCCCCCCCCCTCTCTCTCCCTCCCAGTCCCCCATCTCCCTCCCTACTTCTACTCTCCCCCTCCTCCCTGCCCCTCTCTCTCTCTCTCCCTCTCTCCCTGCCTCCTTCTCTCTCTCTCTCTCTCTCTTTCTCTCACTCGGACTCTCTCTCGCGGTGGGCTGTAACTAAAACAAAACCCCTCCCAGCGGTCGGGAAAGAAATAAATACAAGTTGGAAGAGAATGGAGGGGGGAGAATAAAGTTTTTCTGTCGCCGGAGTTGGCTTTCTGAAGTGTTATTTACACTCTCAATGTTTGTGAGTGAGTGAGTGAGTGTGTGAGAGGGATTGACAAAGCCTGGCTTCTCCAGGGGAGTTTCGTCCTTCTGCCTTGCTCAGGTCAAGTAACCCGGGAGGGACTGGCAGCTCATGAATATTTAGAGGAGGGAATCTTGCTGCGAGAGGCGGCGCTGAGCGAGTGAGCGCTCCTTGGAAATTGAGTCCCAACTTTTTTTTTACTTGGCAGGAATTCGGAGACGGTCGATCATGAAAACGTTGATTGCTTTCCATCCGCACTTTTAAAGACCGGAGGGCAGGGGATGGGAGGGGGGGAAGTCTTTTTTTAAGCAACAAGAACAAAAGTTTTAACCGTTGAAAGTTTTCGAAAACTCTTTCGAAACTTTTCCAAAAGTTTGGTATTTATTATTATTTTATTTCTGCGCCCTCCCAATTCGCGCACAAGCCTGCCATGGATCCGAATCCTATCCCGCCACCGGGTCAGACGATCGTCCGGGTGCTGGGGGACTCGGAGACCGACCTGGAAGCTTTATTCAACGCTGTGATGAATCCGAAACCGGGCACCGTTCCGCACCAGGTGCCCATGAGGATGAGAAAGCTGCCCGAGTCGTTCTTCAAGCAGCCCGACTCGGGATCCCACTCCAGGCAGTCGAGCACGGACTCCAGCAATAACTTGCCCCAACTGCAAGTTCAACACATCCGCTCGCACTCGTCTCCTGCCTCGCTGCCGGTCAGCGCTAACCCTAACCCGCAGCAGTACGGACATCTCCGGCAGCAATCGTTCGACAACATCGATGATGTTCCCTTGCCCCCGGGCTGGGAGATGGCCAAGACCCCATCGGGCCAGAGATACTTCCTCAAGTGAGTAGTCAAACCTCGTACTTATGTACCAAACTGGCCGTGCATTATTGAAATCTCAACCCTGGGACTTTGCAGGTTATTATTGCAAGTAAAGTGTCAGATTGTTCTCCACAGCTTGTGGCGTGTTGGTGCAGACACCCCCCCCCCCCCCCCCCCCCCTGCATTTAACCCCCCCGTTCCCGACCTCAGTGTTTGTTTATCCGGTGCGACCTCAGTAAACACCAACAAGTTTTTGACAAGAGATTAGATGCAGGGAGGGATTAGAGGGGGAGAAAGTGAATCTGGCTCTTTAAGTTATGTTGCACAAAAAAAAAGGATTGAGTTTGTTGCTGACATTAATGAGTTGTTTTGTCAGTCTGTGAGAGGATATTGTGATCTACAGGAAGAGATAACCCGTGTGGGAATTGTTGCACAGTCCAGTGGCCGGTTGGCAGGGAACTGTGTAGCAAACTTTTTGGCAAATCACGGCGTACTGTAATCACGGTTTGTCGAGTCGGATAGGTCGGGCAAAGCCAAGGGGCGGGGTGGCTGTGATTGACGCCGAGTTCTGTGCAGTCAAATGTCCAATCTGTTGAAGAGTATTTACTGTGCTTTTAAAAAATACAAATAAACTCAATTCAGATTAACAAATATATACAAAACACGAAGATAGATACAAAATATCAGACGCACTGAGTCTCTTGCCCAGAGTAGAGGAATCGAGAACCAGAGGACATAGGTGTATGGTGAAGGGGGAAAGATTTAATAGGAATCTGAAGGGTAACTTTTTCACACAAAGGGTGGGTGGGTGTATGGAACGAGCTGCCAGAGGAGGTTCCTGCATTATATATATTTATTACTTGAATAAAGTCTATTTTGATTTTTTTTTTAATGTAGCTGAGACAGGGACTAATCGCAGCTTTTAAGAAAAGTTTAGAAAGGTACAAGAATGGGACAGGTTTTAGGGGGATATGGGCCAAACACAGGCAGGTGGGACTAATGTAGAAGGGACATGTTGGCCGGTGTCAGCAAGTTGGGCTGGAGGGCCTGGTTCCACACTGTATGACTATGACTATAAAGTGCTGGAGTAATTCAGCGGGTCAGGCAGAATCTTTGGAGAAAAGGAAGAGGTGACGTTTCGGGTCGCCTTGCCCCCAATGTCCCGCAGCGGAAGGACCCCAGACTGTGGTCCAACGCCACAGACCCTTGGCGTTGGCTGCACCAAGCTTCAGTGCGTCCCTCAGCAGGTCCTCCTGCAGTCTGTAGTGGTAGCCAGTCTGCAACATTCCCTGATGGACATCTCGCTCTGTTGGGAGGTCAACATGTTTTGGGCTGTCCAAAGAGCGTCTTTCACCGAGTTAATGGCTTTCCAGCAGCACTTGATGTCCATCTCCGAATGTGTCCCTGGGAACAGTCCGTGTGAATAACGTTGTGTGCTTGTCAAGGCTAGAGATGTGACACCACCCTGGCCATGCTCTCATTTCACCCATAGAGATGACGTTTTAAAACTTCAAAAATAAACTTTATTCCCATTTTTAAAAATTAAAAAAAACAAACACCGTGCAAAAACTATTTTCCATGCTCAGAGTCTAGTGTCCTGGAGTCATACAGTGTGGAAACAAGCCCTTCTCCACAACTGTCAGCGCCCTTATGTGGCGACATTTGCCTACCTTGGGTAAGCAAGCAAAGAATGTCACTGTGACTTGTCACATGTGATAATAAAGTATTCATTCATTCATTTAACTTGCACACACCGACCAACATGACCCATCTGCAATGGTCCCCCCTGCCTGCATTTGGCCCATATCCCTCTTAACCTATCTTATCCATGTACCTGTCTAAATGTTTCTTAAACGCCGCAAAAGTACCTGGCATTGCTATAGACCTGCAAATCTCTAGTTTCCATTTTATATAGTGTCAAACTCAGTAGTTTTAAAACCATGACCACCAGGTTCAAGAATAGCTTCATAAGGCTCTTGAACACTACGCAACACTAACCTATAAACTTTGGACTCGGAAAGACACAAAATGCCGGAGTAACTCAGCAGGTCAGGCAGCATCTTTGGAGAACCTGGAGAGGTGACATTTCAGGTTTGGACCCTTCTTCAGTTCCAACCTGAAACATCACCTATCTATGTTCTCCAGGGATGCTGCCTGACCTGCTGAGCTACTCCAGCATTTTGTGTCTTCCCTTGGTAAACCAGTATCTGCTGTTCCTTGATTCTACAGTTGGTTGAACTAAGGACTTAGGGGTTTTATTGCACTATCAAGATTATTAACAAATTGAATTTTCATTTATTAGATGTTATCTATGTCCATATTGTATACAGGCCTGTTGTGCTGCTGCAAATAAGAATTTCATTGTTCCGTTATCGGTACATTGACTCTTGGCATTTTGAGCAGGGCAGTGCTATGACCAATCTTCTGCAGTTAAATCTGGTGTGAGAACAGCAACTATGCATTGTGTACACCAGTGTGTGTGTACACTCCAATCTCAGGCCACTTTGCACCAGATCTCACGCAAACTCCATTCCCATCACTGAGGTTCCAAATGCATTATGAGCAATCTTAAAAGTAGCATTGATCTGGGGAAGCCACTGCCTCACTGCTCCATGGACCGGGGTCAATCCTGACCTCCATAGCCATCTATGTGGTTTGCATGTTCTCCCTGTGAACAAATTAGTCTCTCTCCCCCATATCCCCAAGACTGGTACTATCAGGTAATATTGCAATGTTTAAGAATCATTTAGACAGGTACCCCATGGATTGGATTGGATTTGAGGGATGAGGGGCAAACACAGACAGATGGGACTAATGTAGATGGGGCATTATGGTCAGCATGGACAGGTTGGGCCGAAGGGTCTGTTTTCACGCTGTATGACACTATGACTGTGACTAGCATGTTGGCAGGTTAGTTCACTATTGCAAATTGTCCCGAATGCAAAGATGAATGGGAAAGCGGAGGGAATAAAGTTTGATAGTTTAAGTACGTGAATGCCGGTTGATGTAGATGCGGTGAGCCCAATGGCTTGCTTATGTGTTTGTGACATAGGTATCTCAATCAGAACTCACTGATGACCCAATGGGAACCTGGTTGAGGGTGGCGCGGTGGCTCACAGCGTCAGAGACCCGAGTTTGAACCTGACTACGGGTGCTGTCTATAGTGTACTATACTAGTGTACGGGGCTCGCTTGGCAGTGCGGAACCGCTGGGCGAAGGGCCCGTTTCCATGCTGTCTTCCGAGGCTGACTTTGCAGGCTTTAATCTCGACCCCCCTGAGGCCGTGACCCCTGTTAGTCTGGCGTCTGGCAAAATGGATAATACTGGAGGGGTCTGGAAAATCAGTGGTGGACTTATATATTGGTTTCAATCATCAAACCAGGTTTTTGGCCAGCTAACCCAAAAATCTAATTGCAATGACACTGAACTCCCCTACCTAACACAGAATAAGATGTGATTAGTTATTATTTTGAAAAGTGCCAGCTGTTGATTGTTGACAGATTTGCTGCTTCTGAGAAATCAAGTGAATGGATGCCAGATTTACAACTATTAATGGAAATGTTGTTCTTCAACCAACCATAATACTTTGTGACAATCCCTCAATGCGATGTTGTACACAACTCTTTCCATCTACAACATGGAGGACAAGATCAAGAAAAACACAAAGTGCTGGAGTAGCTCAGCGCGTCAGGCAACATCTCTGGAGAGCACGTTTGGGGCTGGAACCCTTCCTTAGACCAATTATAGGGGGGAAAGAAAGCTGCGAGAGGGGAACGGCAGGACAAGGGGTGGCAGATATCGGAGAGGAGGGTTATTTGATAGGAAGATGGCTGGAAATGGCCGGAGATGGAAAAAAACAGAAGGTGTGAGATAAAAGGATTTGGGGGGGGAAGGGATGAGTGAACCTGGGAGCAGCTGAGGGAGCTGTCTCTGCAGAAGGCTGAAAGGGGTGGGGATGGGTAGATATGACTGGTGATGTGATCATGTTGGAGATCGTTCTCCAGACTGATTGCGGTGGGGAGGGGTTGGGGGGGGAGAAAGACAGAAGAGAGGTGGGGATGGGACAAAGTCTGGGTTGTGTTAGGTGGATGCAGGTGAGGGGCGGGGGTTGATTGGTAGATGGCTGGACAAAGGCAAGAGATGAAAAGTCCAAAAGTGTGGGATCAGGAGAGAAGAATAGAAGAGGCACAGAAAGTGAAGCCAGAGGAAAGAATGTAGGTAAAACGGACACAGAGTGCTGGAGTAACTCAGTGGGTCAGGCAGCAACCCTGGTGAACAAGAATAGGTGACGTTTTGGGTCGAGACCCTTCTCCAGTGACTGTAGTAAGAAGAAAGCGTGAAAAGGGGAGAGATTGGACAAGGTCGTGAGTCGAGGCATGGGATGGGGGTTGGAAAGAGGGGAAGAGGTGAAATGCGTGCGAATCCAACTCCCTCTCCACACGAATGGGCTCACAAAATTGCCACTAAATATTTCCTTAAACTTGCATATTTGTTCTTAAGCTTTTATGTTTTATTTTGAGGTTCCCTCTGAACTCGTTATTGTTGCTCCAGCAACAGGAATAAAATTACCACATCCACCATTCTACAGCAATTCCTAATAGTATTTTTTTTTCTTTGGTTTATTTCCCACCCTGTGAGGTTTGGGCCATGAGCAAAATTGCTCAGCATAATAATTAAAGTTCTGGTTTAACAAAAACAACTGCTTGCTTGTTTCCTGGTGTATATTTATGTAGCAAATGGGAAGAGTTTTGGAGAAACGACCATGCCTTAACTTGGTCATCTTGAGCTTGAACACAGAAAGTTGTGACTCAACCACAAACAGAAAAAAAGCACAAAATCTGCCAAGAAAATAACCCCGACGGTTTCAAAAGTCTGATGTCATATCATATTCCTATCATTAGGGTTTGTCATTTTGCTGGCTTGCTATGGCATGTGTCCCAATCCACTCTCAGACAAAATGCGGTTTCCCAGGGAGACTGTCATAGAGTGTAAGGGTCCAGAATTTGTTGAGTCGTCTATGCACCCTCCCCCACCGCAGTTATTCAAATATTTCGAAAACAAAATAATTCGCAGTGAGGAAGAGTCAATTATTTTCTTGGACCGTCATTTGAAGCTGAAAAAAAAAAATTTACATGAGAGGAGCAGAGTTTAGAGGAGATGAGCGGGACAACTTTTTTACACAGAGGGCGGTGAGTGCCTGGCGTGCGCTGCCGGGGGTGGTGGTTGAGGCCGATACGATAGTGGCGTTTAAGCATTTAAGAGACATGGGCATGCAGGGAATGGAGGGATATGGATTATGTTTAAATTAATGTCACGTGTATCGAGGTACAGTGAAAGGTCTTTGTTGTGTGCTATCCAGTTAGCGGAAAGAGAATTCATGATTATAATCGAGCCATCCAAAGTGCATAGATACATGGTAAAGGTACGTAGCTATCCTTTGAAAGACACCTAACAATAGATTCTCAGATCATTATTGCTCTGCTGCTTGTGGGAGCTCACTGACCTTAGAGAGACAGCGTAGAAAAGGCCCTTTGGCCCACCGAGTCTCGCCAACCAGCGATCACACTGTACACTAGCACTATCCTACGCATTTGGGACGATTTGCAATTTTACCCAAGCTAATTAACCTATAAATCCGTACGTCTTTGAAGTGTGGGAGGAAACCGGAGCATCTGAAGAAAACCAACGCAGCCACAGGGAGAACGTACAAACAGTGTACAGACAACAGATGAGCTCAGGAAGGGTTGAGCCCATTGTGTGCTGGGGAAGGTGCGATAACACGAGGAATACAAGGGTGCAAACAGTGGAACTGGTAGGACAACTAGGGTGGGGAAGAGGGTGAGAGGGGAGTGAATGCAAGAGTTACTTGAAATTAGAGAAATCAGTATTCATACTGCTGGGTTGTAAGCTGCCCAAGTGAAGTATGAGATGCTGTTCCTGCAATTTGCATGTGTACAGTCACATATACCAATTAAGATACAGCACCCGCAGTCAGGACCAAACCTGGGTCTTTGGCACTGTTGAGTATCAACGCTACCACTGTGCCACTGTGTGCAATGTGGCTGCTGCCCTTCCAAAGTTACAACAGTAACTACTGTTTTAAAGCACGTGATTTGCCATGAAGTATTTTGAAGCCTTATAAAGTGTTCCATAAATACACTTCATCCCTTTCAACCTGTCAAAGATGTTGGAAGACTGGTGTCAAAGGACCAAAACCATTCTTCACATGTCACGAGGTGGAAGGCAGTTTGACTTACCTTTGACAGAATTATTTGGTACAAAAGTTATTTGCTGTTTCAGATATAATATATATCATCCCCTGGTGAAAGATTCAAGGCAGAGTGAAGATTGTTTTTGCCAAGAAATGTTTCAGCGAATTCCGTCAAAGGGCCTATATCCCTGTTGGATGACTCTATGACACAAAATGTTTACAAGCCATTTCCTTCCACATATACTGCCCGGCCTCTGGCACTTTTCACACTGTGGTCCCCTCTATATCACAGAAATCAAACACTTCTTCAGAATGAAAGTGGGGGGGGGGGGGGGGGGGGAATAAACTGGAGGTGAGAAAAGATCACAACAAATCAGGGGCAGCAACAGATGAGCTCAGGAAGGGTTGAGCCCATTGTGGGCTGGGGAAGGTGCGATAACAAGAGGAATACAAGGGTGCAAACAGTGGAACCGGTAGGACAACTAGAGTGGGGGAGAGGGTGAGAGGTGAGTGAATGCAAGAGTTACTTGAAATTAGAGAAATCAATGTTCATACCGCTGGGTTGTAAGCTGCCCAAGTGAAGTATGAGATGCTGTTCCTCCAATTTGCCTGTGGCCTCACTCTGACAGTGGAGGAGGCCCAGAACGGAAAGGTCAGTAAGGGGTATCACCATAGATACCCATTTGGTTCATCAACACTCTTCAGGGAAGGAAATCTACTCTTCAGACATGGCCTGGTCTATTTCACTGCAAAACGACAACGATTAAGGCGATGCAGCGACACAGGGGGCAGAGCTGCTGCCTCATAGCCCCTGCCAACTGGGTGCAATCCTGATGGAGTTTGCACCTTCTCCCTGTGTCTGTGCTCCCGTCTGGTTAGGTTACATCCTTGTATTCACTGGAGTTTAGCAGGATGAGGGGGGATCTTATAGAAACATATAAAATTATAAAAGGACTGGACAGGCTAGATGCAGGAAAAATGTTCCCAATGTCAGGCGAGTCCAGAACCAGGGAGCACAGTCTTAGAATAAAGGGGAGGTCATTTAAGACTGAGGTGAGAAAAAACATTTTCACCCAGAGAGTTGTGAATTCATGGAATTCCCTGCCACAGAGGGCAGTGGAGGCCAAATCACAGGATGGATTTAAGAGAGTTAGATAGAGCTCTACGGGCTAGTGGAGTCAAGGGTTATGGGGAGAAGGCAGGCACGGGTTATGGATAGCGGACAATCAGCCATGATCACAATGAATGGCAGTGCTGGATCGAAGGGCCGAATGGCCTCCTCCTGCACCTATTTTCTATGTTTATATGTTAATTTGACCTTATTAATTGCACCTTGGTTGTGGGTGGGGGAGTTGATGGAATATCGCAAGAACAAATTGGGATTAGAGCATCTTTTGGCGAACAGATTAGATGGGCTGATGGCCCATTTTCTAACCCGTAGTTGAGTCTCATCTGTTGCCTGAAATGGCTCCCAGTGCATCCCAGTGCATACAGTATCTCCCAGTTCAGATCATCAGTATGTTGATTGATTGAATTGGTTGAAAGATACAACATAGAAACATTCAGCCCACCGTCCACACTGACCATCAATCACCCCTTCACACTGGTTCTATGTTATCCCACTTTTGCACCCTCTTGCTACACACCAGGGGCAATTTACAGAGACCAATTCAACTTGGAAACAGGTCTTTCGGCCCATCGAGTCTGTGCTGACCAAGCAATCACCCCGTACACTAGCACTGTCCTGTACACTAGTGACGATTTATAATTTTTAAGAAGCCAATTAACCTACAAACCCACACGTGCTTGGGATGTACGAGGAATCTGGAGCACCCGGAGAAAACGAATGCAGTCACGGGGAGAACGTGCAAACTCCACACAGAGAGCATCCGAAGTCAGGATTGAACCTGGGTCTCCGGCGTCAAGAGGCAGCTCCTCTACTGGCTGTGCCACTGTGCTGCCTATATTGCTGGTGCTAGAAATCTGAAACAAAATGTGGAATAACTCAGTGGGCAGACAGTGTCTGTGGAGACAGAGCTGAAGACCTTAAATATGGACTAACTTCCTACCCTTGCCACCAATGCCCAAATCCTGTAATTGGTTTTAATATAAAAACAGAGGTGGAATTATAGTCAGTGCTGTTATCTTCACATAGTGATGACTGGTTTTTGCTCTGCTTGTTGCTGCTAATGGATTCATGACCAGCAGCAGATCCTCCCCCCCCCCCCTCCCCACACAATGACACTACTGATCTCAAAAGGAAATCACCACAGGCACAACAGATAGGCTTCAGGCTTGCGCTGGCACCTACTAGTTGGTGACATCAAACTAGCAAGTGCATCCAAATGGCTCCAAATGCTCTCACTGAGTTCCCTGCGTACCGACCAGGCCACTGACAAATCAGTGGCAGTAGGATGCATACACCATTTGGTATCTGACTATTGGATGCTGGTAGTTTCTAAGTGATGATTGTGCTTAGATTTCTAATGATACCTTACCCTGTGGGAGCACCTAGGAGATGCACAAGACTAAAAGGCTGCATGAAAGCCTACTAGCCAAATAACTGTTATGTGTGATTTTTTTTTTAGAAAACTCCATTTGAATCAAACAAATTTTGCAAGCAAATGTTATTTTCTCTTGTTAAAGAAGGAACTGCAGATGCTGGAAAATCGACGGTACTCAAACTGCTGTAGAAACTCAGCGGGTGCAGCAGCATCTATGGAGCGAAGGAGATAGGCAACTTTTCGGGCTGAAACCCTTCTTCAGTCTGAAGGAGGGTTTTGGCCTGAAACGTTGCCTATCTCCTTCGCTCCATAGATGCTGCTGCACCCGCTGTGTTTCTCCAGCATTTTGTGTACCCTGTTATTTTTTCTTGGTATATATAGGAAATGGTGTGTGCGCACATGTGTGCTCATATGCATATATGCATGCGTATATGTATGCATGAGCATGAATGTATTCATGCCTACAAGGCGAAACCAGGAGGCAGCTCGAATGTCGGCGAAACATCACTCCCTGACAAGCTCAATGCGTTTTCTGCACGCTTTGATAGGGAGAACACCGATGTAGAAGGTACAGGACCCTGAGGACTGCAACGACCAGGTTCAGGAATAGCTTCGTCCCCACAGCCATCAGGCTATTAAACTTGGCTCGGACAAAACTCTGAACATTAATACCCCTTTATCTGTTATTTGCACTTTATCAATTTATTTATTCATGTGTGTTACGTATATAATGGTATATGGACACACTGATCTGTTTTGTAGTCAATGCCTACTATGTTCTGTTGTGCTGAAGCAGAGAAAGAATTTCATTGTCCTATCAGGGACACATGACAATAAACTCTTTTGACTTGACTTTGGCTTATAGATGTGTGTGTGTGATGTGTGTATGTGCTTGTGCAGGCATGCATGTGTGTGTGCACGTGTGAGTGTGTGAATGTGTCTGTGAGTGTGTATGTGCTTGTGCAGGCATTCATGTGTATGTGTGTGTATATGCAGATGTGTGTGCTTGTACAGACATGCATGTGTGTGTGTGTGCACATGTGAGTGTGCACGTGTGCGTGCAAGTGTACATGTGTGTATGTGCATGGGAGACACAAAATGCTGGAGTAACTCAACGGGTCAGGCAGCATCTCTGGAGAGAAGGAATGTGTGCCGTTTCGGGTCGAGACCCTTCTTCAGACTGATGTCAGGGGAGTGGGCGGGACAAAGATAGAATGTAGTCGGAGAGAGTTAGACTGGTGGGAGAGGGGATGGAGAGAACGGGAAAGCAAGGACTATTTGAAGTTAGAGAAGGCAATGCTCACTCTGCTGGGGTGTAAGCTACCTAAACGAAAGGTGCTGTTCCTCCAATTTGTGCTGAGCCTCACTCTGACAATGGAGGAGACCCAGGACAGAAAGCTCAGATTGGGAATGGGAGGGGGGGAGTTAAAGTGCTGAGCAACCTGGAGATCAGGTAGGTTAAGGCGTTCTGAACGGAGGTGTTCAGCGAAACATTCGGCGAGCCTGCGCTTGGTCTCGCCGATGTACAGAAGTTGACATCTGGACCAGCGGATACAGTAGATGAGGTTGGAGGAGGTGCAAGTGAACCTCTGCCTCACCTGAAATGTATGTGCGAGCCTGTGTGCTTGTGTAGAGATGTATGTGTGTGCGCATGTACGCTCACGTGCGCACGTGCTCGACAAAGGAACAAATGGCCGGGTGACCCTAACCCAAACTCTTGTAGTCCATCGTGTGTGGGAAGGAACTGCAGATGTTGGTTTATGCCGAAGATAGACATAAAATGCTGGAGTAACTCAGCGGGTCAGGCAGCAGGTCTGGAGTAAATGGAACAGGTGACGTTTTGGGCCGGGAACCCTTCTGCGAAGAAGTTACCCCAGAACTTTGTGTCTATCTTCTTGTTGTCCAATTCATGAAAGATCTCCCTGGATTTGAACCGGACATTTGACTCTCCATGAAAAATGATAATACTTTCATGGCGTCTGATTTGATGACTCGTTTCAGTGTGACATGAATGTGCTGTAGCCACACTGGAGTGCGGAATGAGTCAGCAGAGTATTGAACCGACTGAGCTAATGAATGAACCACTGTAGTCACCCACATGACACTGCACAGTCACTGGTTTTCATGGGAGAGAAGTCTAACATGGGCACTTGTTTTTTGTGGATAAAGACAGGATGTTTTTCCTAATTATGGAATTTTTTTTTTACATAATGGCATTAAAATTTGTCAAACCAACTGGGGCAAGGGACTCATAGATTTAGTTGCATCTTGCTGTTAACCAGCTATCTCTGTCTTTCTTGAGTTTAGAAGGATGAGAGGGGATCTTATTGAAACATATAAGATTGTTAAAGGTTTGGACAAGCTAGAGGCAGGAAACATGTTCCTTATGTTGGGGGAGTCCAGAACCAGGGGCCACAGTTTAAGAATAAGGGGTAAGCCATTTAGAACGGAGAGGAGGAAACACTTTTTCTCACAGAGAGTTGTGAGTCTGTGGAATTCTCTGCCTCAGAGGGTGGTGGAGGCCGGTTCTCTGGATACTTTCAAGAGAGAGCTAGATAGGGCTCTTAAAGATAGCGGGGAATATGGGGAGAAGGCAGGAACGGGGTACTGATTGGGGATGATCAGCAATGATCACATTGAATGGCGGTGCTGGCTCAAGGGCCAAATGACCTACTCTTGCTGTCTGAAGAAGGGTCTCGACCCGAAACATCGCCCATCTCCTTCGCTCCTTAGATGCTGCTGCACCCGCTGAGTTTCTCCAGCTTTTTGTGTAACCCCCTGCCCTACTCTTGCACCTATTGTCTATTGACTATTGAGCATGTCCACTAAACCCTGTCTGATCTTGGCTCTCCTCCATTGTAACCCTGATCTATCATCTTTCTCCAGTTATTCCAAAGCCACTCTCTTCTTGTCCATTAGACCCACAACTCACTCCCGATTGCAAGCATACTTTTGTCATGAATGTTCTTAAACATCTCGTTTCTCCCAAATTGTGCCTCTCTTTCCTCTAACTCGACTATTGAACCAGTCTCTTCATGTTCCCTCTTGTGCATTAACCAGTTCTTTGTTTCTACTGGACGACGCTTCAAGCCGGGACCCTTTTTCATGTTCCTAAGACATGCTTATGAACATGAACAGAATTAGGAGCAGAATAAGACCAATCAGCCCATCAAGTCTACATTGCCATTCAATCATGGCCGATCTATCTCTCCCCCTCAACCCCATTCTCCTGCCTTCTCCCCGTAACCCCTGACACCCGTACTTCTTCTACATTTACCCGCTTGGTTTATGCTTTGATTAGTAATAATCTATCAGTATTTTCTCCAGTGAAACGCTAGAACCTGAGTCTTTGCCTTCGACTTCCCTCCACAGAATTTGTATCCTCCCACTTATTCCAATCACTTCTCTCATTTGGTCTTGGACTGAGCCTCACTGCCCACAGCTTTGTCCCCACATTTTACCTCAAGCTGAGTTTCTGATCCTGTTGCACCCACTTTGTCCACCACCATCTGCATCATTTGCTTCCGAGGGATGGCCATGCACATGAGTGATATTGGAGGCATTTCACATGAACATTATGTAATAAGACAGGGCAATGGACGGGAGGCACGGTGGTGCAGTGGTAGAGTTGCTGCCTTACATCGCCAGAGAACCAGGTTTGATCCTGTCTACGGGTGCTGTTTGTACGGAGTTTGTACGTTCTCCCTGTGACCACGTGGACTTTCTCCAGGTGCCCGGGTTTACTCCCACACTCCAAATACGTACAGGTTTGTAGGTTAATTGGCTTCAGTAAAAATTGTAAATTGTCCCTAGTGTGTAGGATAGTGCTAGGTGTACGGGGATCACTGGTTGGCGCGGAGTCGGTTGGTCAAAGGGCCTGTTTGCAAGCTGTGTCACTAGGTTAAACTAAACCAATCTAAAGGTAGATGCGGACAGATGTGCAACGAGGGATATTTATTATGTTATCACCAGCCATGGACGTTAGACGCTGGGTTTTGGTGTGGGTGCTGATGCCTTACCAGTGCATGGCCATCCATATCAGTGACCAACCGGTCACCCGTTAATCTGTCCGTATTTATCATGTTCAGTTTTGCTTGAAGAGGAACTGGAGAGTTGGATCCAAAATTATGAGGGCATTGTTACCTTGTGAGAGCCCTTATTATAAATGTGTTTATATTTATAGAGAGGTTTCAGTTCGGCTTGCCAATTGGGTCCAGCCCAGAGCATGTTGGAACATGTCTGCAAAGAAGGCTAGGGTGGTATCGGTAGATGTGATTGTTTGAATTGACTTGTTGTTCCCAAACCGGCTTGGAAAGTGCGTACATGTGTTGGAATTGTTAATATTGTCACTCTTGCTTTAGTTTATTAATAATTTAATGTCATATACTGTACACCAGAGTGCATTAACATTCCTTGTTCACATGAAGCCCAAAATGAAAACAGTATAGAGTCACAGACTCGTACTGTACAGAACATGGTCCTCCACCCATGCTGACCAAGATGCCCATCTACGCTAGTCCGGTTGCCTGCATTTGGCCTGCGTCCCTCTGAAGCTTTCCTATAAATGGATCCGTCCAAGCGTGTTGTTATCGTACCTGCCTCAACTACCTCCTCTGGCAACTCCTTCCATACAACCACCATCCTCTGAGTGAGAAAGTTGCCCCTCAGATTCCTATTAAACCTTCTCCCCCTCACTTTAAAACTACAGTATGTCCTCTGGTTCTCGATTTCATTTCGGAGTCACGTGAGTGACTTCGTGAAGAGCCCGCCGGCACGCATGCGCGACATATCGTCGCAACGCATTGCTGCCGACAGCTGGCGGTGGGGCGCGCTCCTCGCCAGCCCTTCCAAAGGAGCCGCTTAGGTAAGTTAAACTCACCTTAAGTTGGTTGGCCCTTGCTGTCGGTTTTGTCTTTCAGCAAGGGTGCGGATTGGAGTGTTCAGAATGTCTGGACGAAGAAGTCGTGGCCCGGCGCCCTCATCGTTTCCACCTGGGGCCGGGAAGAAGGCGGGGAAGTCATTGCCGTCTGCTGCTGCAGGTCGGGACCCGCTGAGTCGCCACAGCTCCGAGGAGGAGTGCGTGGAGGAGGTCGTCGGGGTGCCTCCTGAAAGGGTGGACCCTGCCACAAGTTCGCCTTTGGCGACAACGGGGAAGGGGTCGTGCTGCGGCCCGACCCCCCTCCGCTAGCCCTTCATTAAAAGGCAGCAGAGGCGCCCGTAAGCCTAACCCGGTCCGGGCCAAGGCTCCACCAGCTGCCATGGAGCGGTCTGGTGCAACGGCGGGACCTGGGTCGTTAAGGTCTGCTACCCAACTCCCAACCCCCGCCGCCGGGACGGGGGGCTTGGGTACGGTCCCGCCTCGGTCGCCGAGTCCCCCATGGATGGGAGGACGAGACCATGCGTCGGCACCGTCCGAAATGCGGACAGCCGGCAAGCCTGTGCGGGCGTCGCTCCATGCTTCTGCTGGAGTCGACCCCAAGCCGTCAGGGCCCTTTGTGGCAACGGCTTCTACTCCTGCCAAGGAGAGGCGGTTGGACACCCTGCCCGCACGGGACTCGCACGGTTTCGCTGCGGCGGCCGAAAGCGATCCATTCCGGCACCGAGATCACTTCTCTGAGGTGCGGGCCGATGATAGGAGCCCCGGCATGTTTTCTGAGCCGGAGGACTCCGACCATCCGAGTGTTCAGGATGGGGGGCGTATTGACCGCATCGAGCGGCTGCTGGAGCTGGTACTCCATAATCAACAGCAGTACGCACCCACGGATATCGTCAGGCACAGGGCCGCCTCGCCGGTTTCCCTCATCAGCGAGCCACAAGGGGTAGAAGGGTTTGACCCCACCCCAACACCGTCGGAGCCACCGACAGCTGAGTTACTGGACGTGGCAGCCAAATTTGCTGCACCACTTACAACTGGACTTCCGCTCCAGCCAAAGCTGGCAGCAACAGTGGACTTTCTCACGAATCATCGGTTGCAGGAGGAAGTACTCTCACAGGCCACTCAGCGCCACAAGGCCCCGTCCAACTGTAATGCCCTCAACGTGCCACTGGTCAATACGCCCATATGGGGCAACATCGGCGTGGCTGTCCGCCATCAGGAGGTTACACTCCAGCGGATCCTCAAACTCCTCACGGCCGGTATTACCGCCTTTGCGCGGTCGGTCGATGGAACGGACCTGTCATTGGATCAGGAGGATGCGTTAGCACTATTATGTGCCACCCAGCATGAAATCAACGATTTCCGGAAGAACAGCATCCGTCCGTCTATCAACCCACAATTTGCAGGATTGTGTAAGCCACCGCCGCCCCCACCGCCCCGACAACTCTTCGGGGAAGACCTTCCGAAGAGGGTCAAGGAGCTGGACGAGGTAGCCAAAACGGTGGGACTTATGCGATCTCAGATCGCCCCCAGACCGATGGTGCCAAAAGCTCCCCCTGCTCGACCGCGAGGTCCGGTCGCATCAGCATCAAGACCATATGCTACTACTCAGCACTACTACCAACAGGGCCAGCAGCAGCGGTCTTTTAAAGGGTCAGGCACACAGCGACCCCAGTGGAAGATGAAGCCATCTTATCGTCAGCCCAGCCCAGCACCTCCTCGGCCACCCAAGTATGTCAGGGACCGCCGGTGACCATGGAGGTAACGCGGTCTGGGTTTCTTTCCCCTGCCCCTTTAATCTCACATGTGGGAGGGCGACTCCGGTTCTGTGCTAAAGCTTGGGTACCAGTTACTTCAGATAAATTTGTTTTACAAAATATTCGGGGTCATTCTATTGAATTTATTCACGGCAACGTTCCTCCATCCCAGCATATGCCTAAACGGCAGTTTACGCTGTCTGCTGTTGAGCAGGCAGCAGGCACGGCTGAAATTTTTTCGTTTGGGACAAAAAGGCGTGATAGAGAAAACTATTCACGAGCCCATTGACTTCGTCTCCAATATATTTACTAGACCAAAAAAGGATGGAGGTTGTCGGGTGATTATTGATTTGACCCAGTTGAATACCTTTGTACCATATACACATTTCAAAATGGACACCTTTGAGACAGCCAAATCACTGATTTCGCATGGTTGCTTTATGGCATGTATTGATTTAAAAGATGCATACTATTCAGTGTCCATCCGGAAACATCACCGGAAATTTTTGAAATTTGTCTGGATGGATCAGCTCTGGCAATATCGAGCCTTACCAAATGGGCTTACTACTGCCCCTAGGCTCTTTACTAAATTACTTAAACCTATTATGGCCAAATTACGCATAGAACATCATATTGTAATGGCTTATTTGGATGATATTCTGATTATTGGCAATACTCTGGAAGCAGCTGAAAGCGCTGTTTTAGCAACTGTTACTATATTTCAGCAACTGGGGTTTATAGTTCATCCAGAAAAATCGAAGTTTCACCCACCCCAGGTTATGGATTATTTGGGTTTCACGGTGGACTCTATTCAAATGAGGGCCACCATTCCATTTCACAAGGTGGAGGATGTCTCCCTTGCATGTCAGGATCTCGCATCCGCCAGTATACCATCTATTCGGCATACAGCTAAGATAATTGGGAAAATCGTAGCTTTATTTCCGGCAGCCCGGTTTGGGCCTTTGCATTCTCAAAACCTGCAAAGGGCCAAAATTATTGCGTTAAAAAAGAACGCTGGTCATTTTGACAGACCTATGGAGCTGCCTTCTGATGCTCAGGTTGAGCTCCAATGGTGGGTGTCCAATATTGGCAGGGCATTCAAACCCATTGTTGTGCCCAATCCGGTGGTATATTTGCAAACTGACGCAAGCTCTCTAGGTTTGCAGCATTTCACGGACTGCGGGCATATTGTGCTCATCTTAGTGGTACTCATGTCCGTCTCCAAATAGACAACACCACAGCGGTGGCATATTTAAACCATATGGGCGGTACCAGGTCAGTCTCTTGTGACAAATTGGCTAATACTATTTGGTGCTGGTGTATTGATCGAGATATTTGGATTTCAGCCACCTATTTGCCAGGTAGGCTTAATACTGTGGCAGACACCAGGTCACGCAAATTCAATGATAGTATTGAGTGGATGCTGCATCCTCAAATATTTGCCCAAATTACAGCCAAATTTGGCCAACCGGATATCGACCTTTTTGCGTCCCGGTTGAACCATCAGGTACCGACATATGTGTCATGGGAACCAGACCCTGGGGCATTAGCGATTGATGCATTCTCGCTAGACTGGGGGAAGTGGTTTTTCTATGCATTCCCCCCGTTTTGCCTCATCAGTCGGGTATTACAAAAAATCAGGATGGATTCTGCCAGAGGCATTCTTGTCATACCCGACTGGCCTACGCAGCCTTGGTATCCGGTGGTCTCTGACATGATTAGTCAACCTTGGGTCCCTCTAGAGGGTTGCCCGCATGTGGTTTCTCACCCTGTCTCAGGGGAGTTACACCCCTGCCATGCGTATCTAAAATTACTGGCTTGCAGGTTCTGACCAGGCCATGGATGCAGTATGGCCTTACCACCCGGACCATGAACACCATTGGAGCATCATGTCGAGGGTCAACCAGGCGGTGATATCTCTCCCACATCACCAAGTGGGAAGCCTACTGCAGTCGCTCTCACATCACCTATGACGATGTCTCCATAGCCGACGTCCTGGAATTCCTCGCGGGGTTGCACCATGATGAGCACTTGAGTTATCGTGCCATCAACAGCGCCAGGAGTGCGCTATCATTCTACCTCAACATCGAGGTTGGATCGAACAGGCTAGTGTCCAGGCTTATGCGGGGAATATTCAATCTGAATCCGCCTACACCACGCTACAACATCACCTGGGATGTCAGGGATGTGCTTACCCTGCTCAGGTCGTGGTCACCCATGGAAGGGTTACAGCTGGACCAACTCACTATGAAATTGGTGATGTTACTAGCGCTGACTTCAGCACAGCGGGTTCAGACGCTCCACAAACTACGTATTGACAGGGTGACGTCGACCCCTGGAGAAGTAGTCTTTTTCGTCGATGAGCTACTTAAGCAGCATAGACCTGGGTGCACAGGGCTGCAGCTGAAGTTCCCGGCATACCCTGCAGATGCTCGGCTATGTTTAGCCACTCACATCCGTTACTACATCAAGGTGACGAGGAGCATCAGAGGAATGGAGTTGTACCTGCTTGTCACTCACAAAAGATCTCACCATCGAGTGACAGTCCAGACGATATCCAGGTGGCTCCGGATCGTCCTGAATAAGGCAGGTATTGACACTAATGTGTTTACATCCCACTCCACCAGGGCTGCATCTACGTCGGCGGCGAGAGTCATGGAGGTACCCATGGACCATATCCTCGCCACAGCAGGATGGGTGAATGAAGCTGTGTTCCAGCGATTCTATAATAAGCCTGTTGCTGCTCCCCTTCAGTTCGCAGAGGCCGTGCTGAACGCCGGGTGTGAACGTGGGGATGTCCCTGATTAAAAGGGCGTTATTTGTTGTGTTATTAACAAATCTTCTTTTTGTTTCAGTATAACCTCGTTTCGTCAACTTGTTTCCTCCAATCCATCCTTGCTAGTGGTGTGTCCGCATGGACGTTGTCCAGGGCGTGTAATCACAGAAGCTTTGAAGTCTTCACGAAGTCACTCACGTGACTCCGAAATGAAATAGTAAGATTGAACGAGAACTTACCAAGTTTGAAGGTTGATCTTTATTTCATGAGGAGTTGCGGTGAGGGATTTCGTGCCCTCCGCTCCCAACCCTCGATCATCTTCAGCTGGTAATCAGAGTCTCTTTAAATCTTACTATGCCAAGTCATTTCTGTTGTTGTTTCTGTGATTCCACACCGCTGCTTTGAAGAATGTCGCGCATGCGTGCCGGCGGGCTCTTCACGAAATCCCTCACCGCAACTCCTCATGAAATAAAGATCAACCTTCAAACTTGGTAAGTTCTCGTTCAATCTTACTATTCCTTTACTCTGAGCAAGAAACTCTGTGCGTATACCCGATCTATTCCTCTCATGATTTCCTCTCCTGACCCGAAACGTCACCCATCCTTTTTCTTCAGAGATGCTGCCTGACCCGCTGAATTACTTCAGCATTTTGTGTCCATTTTTGGTTATAAACCAGCATCTGCAGTTTCTGAATATTGATAGAGGCAGTTTTTTTAATCAAAGTCATTCAACTTTCAAAGGCAAATCTGCAATTCTTTGATTAGTTTAGTTGAGAGATGCAGCGCGTAAACTGAGCCTGCGACGAACAGCGATCCCTGCACACTAACACTATCCTATACACACTCGGGACAATTTACAATTTTACCAAAGCCAATTAACATGCAAACCAGTACATCTTTGGAGTGTGGGAGGAAACGGGATCATCCAGAGAAAACCCCAACGGTTCCAGAGAGAACGTACAAACACCCATAGTCGGGATTGAACCTGGCCCACTGGCACTGTAAGGCAGCAACTCTACCACTGAGCCACCATGCCACCCTATGCTGCACCTTTTGTAACTCGATCCGTGTTTGAGGTTTTCTGCACGAGAGGCCAACTCTCCCACACAGAGTATTCACACACGGCATGGAATGGTTTTACTGTCGGGGGTTCATACCAGGGACCAGACAGGAATAGTTTTCACAATTGGCAATGGGCTGGAGTGAAGAGCTGTGGGTGAAACCCATTCTCCTGCAAAAAGTTTTTACAACCTTCGCTACACTGTGTGTTGGATTTTGCATTAATTTCAGCTACAACAGCAATTCCCCAATCCGTGGCAGCGCATTCCCATCACTCTTTGGGCCGCCGAATCCGCACTGACCAACGATCGCCCATACATTAGTTCTATCCCACACACTGGGGACAATTTACACAAGCAGATTAGCCTACAAACCCGCACATCCATGGAACGTGGGAGGAAACCGAAGTACCCAGCAAAAACCCACGCGGTCATAGGGAGAACGTACAAACTCCGTACGTTCAGGATCGAATCTGGGACTCTGGCACTGTAAGACAGCAACTCTACCTGTGTCCCACTGTGTTCTTGTCAGATGACTACATTGAGGGGTGAGTCTACTGGCTTGACATCCATTTACCCTGGACAGGGAGCTTTTGTGGCGCGCAGTTACAGATACAAACCAAATGCCCCATTTCCGCGTTGTAATTATCTTGCAATTCTGCTGAAAAGAACTCCTTTAGAAGCAAGGGACCTTACAGAGAGAGCGCAATGGTACGCTGGTCTGCAGATTAATATTGGGCTGATTACCCATCACGCTTCTCACAATTATGACAGTATTGTCGGGCTGTTGGCTTGGAGCAGCATGGAAAGGTCACAGCTATTTTGGTTTCAATCATGTGTCACCAGTTTTTGATTTAAAGCACTCGAGTTCTTGTGTTTGATGAGGGCCAGGGAGTGCAAACAACCCCTACAGTACCAAGGCAGCCCATGTGTGGAGCAGTTAAACTTAATGCCGAGGAGTGCAGCCAGGCATTTTGCTGGTAGAATGGTGGGCAAGATCCCATTCTTGAATGAGTGCCGAACAAGAAAATATAAATTGGAGATAGATGCAAAGTGCTGGAGAAACTCAGCGGACAGGCAGCATCTCTGGAGAAAAAGAATGGGTGGTGTTTGGGTTTGGGGCCCTTCATTAAAAAAAAATGGAGCTCTTTGTGCAAAATCGTTCATGTGGCTGGCGGCATAGCAGACAGAATCCTGGATAGATCCGCCATGATTAAATGACAGAGTATACTTGTTGGGCCGAATGGCCTATTTCTGCTCCTAGAACTTAGGAATCTGTGATTGTATAAGTTGAGTGCAACAGCAAGGTATGTAGCTCTAGCTTGGGCATGGGTGGGATGTCTTTTGGTTGCTGCAAAGGTTTACTAGAATGGATCGTTTGGTGAAGCTGAGGTTCTTCCTGAGAGCAAAGGAGGTTGGAGGTGATTTGTGAAACCTGCACAAGAGCATGAAGAACCAAGACTGAGTCGATGAGGTGAGAGTGTTGCTGGTGGCAAGAACCAGAGGGTTGGGCAGAAGAACCAAAGGCAAAACCGTTTCACTGGGTCAACAGTTGCCATGTGCCTGCCAGAGGTGAAAACATCTCCTTTAATCCGGACAAAATTCCCCCGTCGGAAGCCCCCCCCCCAAAAAAAAAGTCTGGGGCCTAGGCAGCGTGAGGCGGCCGATCTCAACCTCACCAGGACTTCTACGGCCGAACAACGGGTTGAATTTGCCCCCTGCGGCCGGGGCTCTGGAACTCCCGCCCGGCCTGAGCCGGCAGATCCATTCCCTTGGCTGACTTTGCCGGCCGGTATCTCAGGCCCGCGGAAGCCTAGACGGACCATGCTGGTACTGTTGGACTCTCGGAGGCTGTGACCCCATGTGGACTGGCAAAACAGAGAAATCCAAAAAGGCTCTGGAACCAAGGGAGCCGGAAAATCAGTGGTGGCCCTGTTATTAATCTGTCACATAGCTACATCATTGGATGTGAAATGATTTATGTTTCGATTTGTTATTTACTGTTATTGTCACGTGCATGAAGATGCAGTGAAAAACATTTGGCTGAGTGCTATCCAATCTAATCAGATAATATATAATCAAGACAAACCCAAGTATAAAAGATAGTGCAAAGTGAAAGATAGAGTGCAGAACATACTTCCCAGAAACTTACTGTAACAGTTCCAGAGAGAATGTCCAATGTCCACATTGAAATAGGTTGGAGATTTGGGACTGTACCCTGGTTTATGAAATGATTTAAAGACATTGTGGAAAGTTATATAAGGTCTAATTTCCTTATTCTCGCTATTATACACCTGCCATTCGAGTGAAGGTGGAAAATGCGTGGGAGGTCAACTTAACCCCACCCATAAATACGAACCCGTGGGATCCTGTAAAGTGCTGGTTATACAACCCTGTAGATATCGCCGTAAATGGAACACACAACCAGGCACCATAGAGTCTTAGGGTCAAAGGGTTAGACAGCTGAAAAATAGGCACCAGCCCAATGTGTCCATGCTGACTGCAGTACCGATCTTAGCTAGTCTCATTGCCTGCATATTTGGTCCATATTCCTCCAATCTTCCTATCTGTCTCTTTAAAATGTTGTATTTGTACCTGTCTCAAGTACTTCTGGCAACTCGTTCTGTATATGTACCACCATCTCTGTGAAAAACTTGCCCCTCTTGCCCAAAAACATGCCACGGTCAGCACCGTGGCACAGCAGTACAGTTGTTGCCTTCCAGCACCGGAGACCCGGGTATGATCCTGACTATGTGTGCTGCTGTGTGGAGTTTATACGTTCTCACTGTGACCGGGTGGGTTTTCTCCGGGTGCTCTGGTTTCCTCTCACACTCCAAAGACGTACAGGTTTGTAGGTTAATTGGCTTCAGTAAATGTAAAATTAACATCAGTGTGTCGGATGGTGCTGGTTCCGTGCTGTACCTCTAAAGTCTAAACTCAGCGGGTCAGGCAGCATCCGTGGAGGGGTGGGAATAGACAGATGATGTTTTGGGTCGCGACCCTTCTTCAACTCGGAATTTAAATTCTTCAGCTTCTGAGGCATAGATTTCATTACTCTGATGGAGCCCATGAGTGCACACACGATTTCCCCCCTTTACAGATTTATTTGAGATGATTATTGAGGTCTCCGGCCCATGCCAGTTCCCAAGGGTACACACTGTCTCCTAATTCCAGGAAATGTTTAATTCCTGCAGACGGCTGGGGGATTGGCAAGCCTAGAGCACCACTGATGTCATGTAACGGGGGAAGTCACATTACAGCACTGGAGCCTTGTGGAATTTTAAAGTGAAAGAGAATCATAGGCAGCATTTTGGAATATAAGCAAGTCAAAGCTTATGAGGAACATGTGGTCAGGTTCTGATCAGCCATGATTTTATAGAGAGGGGGATTTGGCATCAGAGGCACTATGACTTAATCTTGGTCCTGTTCTTATGGTCTTACACACAGTGTGTGTGTGTGTGTGTGTCTGCATGTGTGTGTGTGTGTGTGTGTGTGTGCCTGCATGTGTGTGTGTGTGTGTCTGCATGTGTGTGTGTGTGTGTGTCTGCATGTGTGTGTGTGTGTCTGCATGTGTGTGTGTGTGTCTGCATGTGTGTGTGTGTGTCTGCATGCGTGTGTGTGTCTGCATGTGTGTGTGTGTCTGCATGTGTGTGTGTGTGTGTGTCTGCATGTGTGTGTGTGTGTCTGCATGTGTGTGTGTGTGTGTGTGTGTGTGTCTGCATGTGTGTGTGTGTGTCTGCATGCGTGTGTGTGTGTGTCTGCATGTGTGTGTGTGTGTCTGCATGTGTGTGTGTGTGTGTCTGCATGTGTGTGTGTGTCTGCATGTGTGTGTGTGTGTGTGTCTGCATGTGTGTGTGTTTGTGTTTGTGTTTGTTTCGGTGCATGTGTGTGCATGTGTGCTTGTGTGTTATGTGTGTGTAAGTGTGCATGTATGTGTGTTTGCGTGTGTATGTGGGTGTTTGCTTGTGTGTGTATGTGGGTGTTTGCTTGTGTGTGTTTGTACGTGTGTATGCGCATGTGTGAGTATGGCGTGTGTCTTTGGGTGTTTTAGTTCGTGTGTCTTTGTTCGTATCTTTGTATGGGCATTTGAGTGTGTATTTGTGCATATGTGTGTGTATTTGTTTGTTAGTGTCTTTGAGGGAGAGAGAGAGAGGGGGGGACGAAAGAGAAAGAGAGATTGTAAAGAGACGTGCAGAGGCAGGCCTGAATGCAGCTTGGCACCAGTCCAACTAATTGTGAATGTTTTGCAGACAATAATAAATGAAACCTGTTTGACTGAGCCCCAAATACCCACGGCTTCACAGTCCCACTGGTTGCTTCCTCTGTACTTCCATTCACTTTAGACTTCCATTTTCTTTAGACTTGAAGTGTTTTATTATACACACCTGCCAATGATTGTGGGGCCTGGAACCAGCATGGGTGGTGGCCACACCTTGCCAGGCAAAAGGAATCTTTGTGTTCATTTATTGGGAATTCCCTCTCCCGCCAGAAATGAGGTGGGAACAAAATTAATGGTTCATTATTTTGAGTGTAGATAAAGCCTGGTTTTGTTTTGATTGCCCAAGGATGGGGGTGGGGATGGGATTGGGGGGGGGGGGAGGGGTGTTGGGTAATATTTTATCTCCAATGTTCTACTACCTCGACAAAAACTCCTACCTCGACAAAAACCTGAGCCCACTGCAGTTCACTTACCACCACAACAGATCAACGGTGGATGTGATCTCGCTGGCCCTCCACTCCGCTCTGGACAACAGAAACTCATATGTCAGGCTGTTATTCATTGATTACAGCTCGGCATTTAATACAATCACCCCCTCCAAGCTGGTTACCAAACTCGCAGAACTGGGTCTCTGCGCATCCCTCTGCAATTGGATCCTCAACTTCCTCATTCACAGACTGTTCGAATTCGTGGAAAGGTGTCAGCCTCGATAACAATCAGCACGGGAGCACCTCAAGGCTGCGTGCTCAGCCCCCTGCTATACTCACTCTATACTCATGACTGTGTAGCTGGCCATAGTGCGAACCCCATCATCAAGTTCGCTGACGACACCACTGTTGTGGGACGTATCACTGATGGGGATGAGTCAGAGTATAGAAGAGTGATATGAAGAGTCCATCATCAAGGACCCACACCATCCTGGCCACTCGCTCATCTCCCCGCTGCCTTCAGGTAGAAGGTACAGGAGCCTGAAGACTGCAACGTCCAGGTTCAGCAGTTTCTGAACCCACAGCCATCAGGCTAGTGAACTCAACTCAAACAAAACTCTGAACATTAATAGCCTATTATCTGTTTATTGGCACTTTATCCATTTTATTTATCCATGTGTGTATATATTTATACAATGGTATGTGGACACACTGATCTGTTCTGTATTCATGACTTCTATATTCTGTTGTGCTGAAGCAAAGTAAGAATTTAATTGTCCTGTCTGGGGCACACGACAATAAACTCTCTTGAATCTTGAATCTTGTTCCAGTACGTGAGGTGATTGTTAAGGGCAGGCTGGAAGGATTGCTTGAACAAAACACAAAGTGCTGGAGGAACTCAGCGGGTCAGGCAAGATGCTGGAATCATGCATCTTGTTGTGTTCTAGGACTGTTGGCAGACCAATTTCCCTCCTTCTTCTTATCGTCCACATCACAAGATTAGATATTGTTCAGCCAGAGCTGAACGCACTTCTCGGCATCTTCACTGTAGGCAGCGAGATCGGCTGCTGTGCATTGGTTTTCCAGTTGAGGGCATTTCAGCAGGAGTTCCATTGTTTGTGGTTCAGTGCCACATTCGCAAGGTGACATCATTGGAGTCATATCCCCACTTCTTTAGAGACACCTTGGTTCTGCCAACACCAGTTCTCAGTCGATTGAGGCATTTCCATTTGGCCCAACCTGCGTCTGCACCAGGAGGGAGTTGCTGACTTGCCGTTAGTTCCATGGTAATTGAGTGAGGTAGAGTGGATATTCTATCACCCCAGATGGAGACTCGTGCTTCACTCAAGAGGAGTCAGACAGTTAAGAAAACTTTTCTTCGACTTGAGGCGGCTGGGAAATGGTGTCTGGCCCAACATTGGATGTGGTTCATCTGCTATCTGCCGCTGGCGCTCCTTCGTGCTGGCTCCTGCTCTCCTGGCGTCTGGCGGGGTTATGCCTGCCAGGAGGTAGAGGCTGTCAGTGCTTGTTGGCTTGAGATAACCTGTGACAAGTCTGCAGGAAGCATTGAGGGCTGGCTGGATCTTTCCCACACTGAGGGCTAAGACAGTGGAACGTAGTCTGTGGGCTAGCACCCCATCTTGTGTTGGTGAGCTTACTAACGACATTGTTGCGTGCGCTCACCTTCACCTTTGTCTTCTAAATATGGGTCTTGAAGTTAAGACATCGGTCAAGGGTTACACCAAGGTAACCCTTCACATCAGTCTGAAGAAGGGTCTAGACCCGAAACATTGCCCATTCTTTCTCTACAGAGATGCTGCATCACCCGCTGAGTTAGTCCAGCATTTTGTGTCTACCTTCGATTTAAACCAGCATCTGCAGTTCTTTCTTACATCAAGGTAAACTGGATGCTCACAGTGCTCCAATGTTGTTCCAGTTCAGTTCACCTGAAGTTGTCGCTTGGCTTCTCGGTTTGACAAAGTGGAAGGCACACACACACCTGTGTCCTAGATGGGTTTGCAGGGAGGCGATTCTCCTCATAATGTGGTATTAGTTGATTGATGGCATCGGAGCATTTCCCTCCTGGGATAAATAAATAATAATCTATCGTATATTCTAGATAGCATCTGTGGAGGGAAATGGATAAATGTTGTTTCAGGTCAAGATTGAAGATGAGTCCCGACCTTGCAACACCGTCCGTCTGTTTCCCTCCACACATGCTGCCTGACCCGCTGGGTTCCTCCAGCACTTTTTGCTCAGGATTCCAGCATCTGCAGTCTCTTGTCCATTGAAGAATAACTCAGCGGCTTTCTTCCTGCTGCCTCGGTTTTGGGCAAGATGAACGTGCAGTATAAGTTGAACTAATCTTTGATTTAATTCAATTATACTTTTATTGCCACATGTACCTAGGTACAGTGAAATTCTTTGTTTTTGCATACAATCCAGTAAAATCATACAGCAGACCTCAGCTGGGCAGTACACTTTAGTCAGAGGGTAGTTCATCTGTGGAACTCATTGCCAAGTCAGTGGATATTTTTAAGGCAGAGTTGGACAAATTCTTGATTAGAACGGGTGTCAAGGGTTATGGAGAGAAGGCCGGGAAAATGGACTAGGAGGCAGAGATCAGGCATGATTGAATGGCGGAGTGGACTCAATGGGCCACATGGCCTGTAACTTGTGAACAAAGAGTCACCACATTTCTGGCACCGACAAAGTTACAAAAGTTCGCCGAACAGTCTTATCTTCTCGCAGCAGTGAACCAGGTCTGTCGCTGCTCGTGGCCATGGGGTCCTTGTTCTCGCCCCCCCTCCCCCCCCCCCCCCCCCCCCCCCGTGGGTCGTTCAGCTGCGGGGGACATCCCTGTAAAGTCCGATTAAAGATAGCCCGAGGGTTTCCAGTGAGGTAGATTGTAACTCAGGATTGCTCTCCAGTTGTTGATGGGCTGGTTCAGTTGCCTGATGGCAGCTGGGTAGAAACTGTGCCTGCATTTGGAGGTGTGCATTTTCACACTTCTGTACCTCTTGCCTGATGGGAGAGGGGAGAAGAGGGAGTGACCGGGGTGAGACTCATCCTTGATTATGCTGGTGGCCTTGCCGAGGCAGCGTGAAGTGTAGCGGGAATCGATGGAAGGGAGGTTGGTTTGTGTGATGGACTGTGCTGCGATGGAGCTATTCGCAAACCATGCTGTGATGCATCCCAATAAACATGCTTTGCCCACTCCCTCCAACGTTGCTGCCTGACCTGCTGAGTTCCTCCAGCACTTTCTGTTTTCCTTATAATGCCGAGGTCATTTCAATATTGGTGTTTATTGAGTTCAGTCGTATATATATCAGCAAGAACATTTATAGTGAGTACATTGTGTTCAAAGTCAGCACCAGTGTACTTGAGAATGTTTAGTGATCTACTATGAAATTGTACACTGAGAAAGAAAAGCAAAATGTCAAAAAATAACACATTTGGGAGAAGTAAGTTAGAGTGTGGAGTCATTTGACTGGAGCTCGTTGATATACGTCAACTCCATTCGGCATTCCTGAATTTTCAGATGGTGCTATGATTGTATTTGGCAGCATTGATGGTACCTGAGCTGTTGAATTACTCCAGCACTTTGTTTCTTTTTTTGGTAAAGCAACATCTGCAGTTTCTTGTGAGTAACTAACTCAGCGTGCCAGTCAGCATCTCTGGAGAATGCAGACAGGCGACGTTTCTGGTCAGGACCCGCACTGTCTCTTCTTGCTTCCTTTACCAATCACGCCAAATCTACAAACTGATTTTGCTGACATATTAGGAAATGCTCTCGAATCTGCATTCCTTTAAACAACAATCTGCCCGGTTATTGGCCTGGAGATCTTTTCCTTTTAAGTTCGTACTCAGTCCTGTGTTTAGACCCATTCACTCATCCACATTAACTATCAGGACCACAGGGCGGGGGGGGGGGGGGGTGCAGAAGGATACTTAGAGGGTTTCCCCTCACCCCCCCATCCCCTTCCACCTCTATCCCTTCCTCTGGATTCACATTCACTCCCCTCCTTATCTTAAAGCCTTTTGTCTCCTTTTCATCTCCAGCCCATCTGCCAACCCCCTACCACCTTACCTGCATCCACCTATTATGAGCCAGGCTTGAGATTCACTGTCGTATAGCGTGGACATGTTGGTCGAACGCCGACCAAGATGTCCCATCTACACTAGTCCCACCTGCCCGCTACACCTGTCCTATCCATGTACCTGTCTAAATGTTTCTTAAACATTGCGATAGTACCGACCTCAACTACCTCCTCTGGCAGCTCGTTCCATACACCCACCCACCCACCCTTTTTGTGAAAAAGTTACCCTCCAGATTCCTATTAAATCTTTCCCCTCCACCCGCCTTTCTCCCCCTCTGCTACAATCAGTCTGAGGAAGGGTCCCAACCCGAAACATCACCTATCCACGTCCTCCAGAGATGCAGCCTGACCCGCTGAGTTACTCCAGCAGTTTGTGCTATTTTTAGAGGGTTTAGATACATCTGTTGTGCTTTGGCCTTCTCAGGAAGGATGCAGTTACAGAAATGGAGGTTCCTCTGGATGGCTGGACCTGTGAGAGTTGAGGGAAGTGTGTCCATATTTTGGCACAGAATCCTCCTTGGCTCCCGTTACCTCTAATCTTCTACTTCTGTTTACCTTATCTGCTGCTGAGCCTCTATAGCACTCGAGCAAGGCACTGGATTGCCACATCTGGAAGCTATTGACGTTTTCTTTCCAGAAGACCATTGACGTAATTTTTGGCTGATGTTTCTGATGACCCTGCCGTTTAAACAAAAACGTTATTTTTTCAAGATGCGTGTTTTTGAGCTGCTAAGATTTATTTTACACAGCTCTTTATGAGAAGTTTTTAGTCCACTGCTAGGTCAACAAGCCTCTCAGACTCGGCATCAAATGACATTTACGATAACCCGTGATTTTCAATTGTACTTGGTGGAGTTTGGGGAAAGGGATTCCATTCCGTGACCATCAGCTGAGGTCATGTGCAATGGGAAGGATTCCAATCAATAAAATGTCTTTAATTTATGAGGGAGTCTTGAATCGTTCGGAGCGACAGAGACTGAGGGCAGACCCGATCGATATTTTTTAAATTATGAGAGACTTAGGCAGAATCTTTATCTCAGGGTGGAAATGGCAACTCTAGGGTGGCACAGTGGCGCAGAGGAAGAGTTGCAGCCTTACAGCACCAGAGACCTGGGTTTGATCCTGACCTCGGACGCTGTCTGCGTGGAGTTTGCACGTTCTCCCTGTGATCGTGTGGGTTTCCTCCAGGTGGTCTGGTTTCCTCCTGCACCCCAAGGATGTGCGGGTTGGCAGGTTAAATGAACGCGCTAACTTGCACCAAGAGTGTGGGTGAGGGGTGGATTCTGGAGGAGGTGATGGGATGGTGAGGTGAATAATTTAGGATTCGTGTAAATGGGTTGGCAGAGGCCTGGTGGACCGAATGGCCCGTTTCTATGCTGTAACTCTTTACATAACTCCATTGTTGAGTTTTTCTTTGATTCTGTCAGTTGTCCCATGAGGGCAACGTTAATTAAAAGATAATTTCTCCCTCAGGGAGAGTCAAAAGCTAGTAGATATATGGATTTAAGATGATGGCAACTGGGATCATAGAGGAGGTGAGGACGATTTATTTCACCAGGGCAGGGTCTTGTGCTAATTGTCAGATGGGTGGTCAATGGGTAGAAATGGAAAGGAGAAAAAGGGTGTCAGATAAGGAAACAAAAGATGAAATGTAAAGCCAGAGAGAGGGATATAGATGGAACGGGACAGGAGACCTGATGGTTGGGAGAGGAAAAGGGGCAGGTTATTCGGAGAAATGGGTGCGAACCACAAAGACTAAGTGCTGTACTAACTGCAATGCCGGGATATGGGAGCGGCCTGAATAGTGCAAGGAACAGTGGTCCAAATGGCTTCCTGTGTTTTAAATTCCGGTACGACCTCAAAGCACATTTCCCCCCCATTCACAGTCGCTCCCAGTGCAGTCACGGCTGTGAATGGGGGAAAATGGCAGCCATTTTGTGCAGAGCAAGCAAAGTCCCGCAACTGTTGATGTTTTAAAGATGGCCAACTATCAGGCGTGCCAAACAAATCAATACTGTTGAGACACTGAAACGTTGCTCCCCCTTCCCGTTCTCGAAACAGCACCACCGAGAAGCAAATCTCGGTCGCACGTTTCACCCCAACTTCAGCAACTCTGGCAGCGAGGCAACTTGACAGCAAGGCCATGGGAGAGGCAGCCTGGGTTTGTGTTTTGACCAAGAGACCAGGAGGCACAACCTTCTGACTTGTAGGTGAGAGCACTATACACTCTTTGGAGTAGTTCAATATAGCTAATAACTTTCAGGAGCAGTCCTGAACTACTATATACCTCACGGATGACATTCGAACTATCTTTGATCGGACTTCACCTTGCACTAAACCTAATTCCCTTATCATGTATCTATACACTGTAAATGGCTCGATTGTAATCATGTCTTTCCGCTGACTGGATAGCACGCAACAAAGGCTTTTCACTATACCTCAGTACACGCGACAATAAACTAAACTGAACTAAACTAACTTTCCGGTTTAGTTTCATTTTGTCCAGAGATGCAGCATGGAAACATGACCTTCCCCCCACCGAGTCCGCGCCCACCAATGATCACCCATAAACTAGTTCTATCCCAGGGTTAATTTACAGAAGCCAATTACACAGCTCTACTTTAGTCCCCACTTTTGCATCCTATACACCAGGGACAGTTTACAGAGGACAATTACCCTATAAACTGTACATCTTTGGAATGTGGGAGGAAACCGGAGCACCCGAGCAAAATCCACGCAGTCACAAGGAGAACATACAAACTCCGCACAGACAGCACCCATAGTCAGGATCGAGTCCAGGTCTCTACTCAACGATCTACTCATGATGGACACAAAGTGCTGGAGTAACTCAGCAGGTCAGGCAGCATCTCTGGAATAAACCAGCTGCAGTTCTTTGTTTCTACATATCTACTCAAGATGTAGAAACTCTATTCCGTTAAGTGAACTGTTCCCAGCTGGACTTTGTGGTGATATTTAATCCGTCATGCCCAGTGAAATAAATCCCTCAATTCCCAGATTTGGTCAATGTACTTATTCCGTCTTAGCCTACGCAATCTCCCAGTTGCCAAGCATTTTAACTCCCCTTCCCATTGTCACACTGACCTTTCTGTCCTGGGCTCCACACAAATGAATAAGGCCACACACAAATTGGAGGAACAGCACCTTATATTTCGCGTGGGCAGCTTATAGCCAAGCGGCGTGAATATTGATTTCTCTAACAGCAAGTAACCTCTCCATTCCCTCCCTCACCATTGCAAATTTCGCCATTTGCTTACCTGCGTTCATACCTAGTTCCCTGCCAACAATGGACCATTGTGGGCTCCACCTTTCCTGAGTTATAGGGGCAGGCTTCGCTTTGTTCTGTACCTTCCCATACCTCTAGTTTCCCCCTCCATGATTCACAGTTTGATGAAGAGTCTCGAACCGAAATGTCGCCTAATCCTTTCCTCCAGAGATGCTGCTTGACCCGCTGAGTTACTCGAGCATTTTGTGTCTATCTTTGTTGAATAAACCATGTGTAGCTGTGCTTATTTTTGTGCTGGTTGTGACTCTCAGCTACAGTGCCTGCACCGAGGGACTGTGCAGCAGATTGTCTTGAACACGCTGACCAATTCTGGTTGAGTGACTGTGCTTGAGGTTACGCCTCTCCTAGAATTCTTTTTTTTTCCACAGCAGATTCAGGGACCAGCCTTCTGTTCGTGACTTGTAACAACTTCCTGGATTAGCTTGTTGACTTCCGATATGGCCTGTGTTTCAGTGTGCTTGCTGTCAGACTGCTGGCACTGAGGAGAATTAATCATCTGTCTTTTCATGCAGTAATTTCCTTCCAGGTTTTATTGAGAGGAAGACGGCTGAATAAGTTCTGGTCTCAAAGGCTCCATGGACTAACTCTGCGCAAAGCTGTTATTGGCTTCTCAAGTCCCTCTTCCACGATCACATGAACTCCTGCCAAAACAATGGACATTTGGGCACTGGACCGTCTATTATCTCACCCATCAGCCATTTGACTTTTAGGAGGCATTCAGTCTACTTAGGAGTGGATTATCATTGAGGCTGATTTTCCATGCCCTGATGTGAAAATGCATGAGGGTTTGTTGCAGAATCATGATCAGATCTGGGAATGCACATTACAGTCAAAACTGAAAACGCTGGCAACACCCAGCAGGTCAGGTAGCAGGTCAAGTATTGATTGTAGACACAAGGAACAGCAGATGGGCGGCAGAGTGGTGGAGCTGGTGGAGCTGCTGCCTCACAGCGCCAGAGACCAAGGTTCAATCTTTACCTCGGTTGCTGTCTGTGCGGTGTTTCCATGCTCTCCCTGTGACCGTGAGGGTTTCTTTCGGGTGCTCCGGTTTCCCCCCACATCCCAAAGGCGTGAGGGTTTGTAGTTTCATTGACCATTGTAAATTGCTGCTAGTGTGTAGTGAGTGGCAGGCAAAGTGGGAAAACAGAACCTCTGTCAACAGGTGATCAATGGTCACCATGGACCTGTTGGGCCAAAGATCTGTATCTTTCAACCAATCAATCAATCTGAAGTACTTGGATAATGAAGGGTCTCAACTTGAAAGACCACCTATCCATGTCCTCCAGAGATGCTGTCTGACCTGTTGCATTACTCCAGTACTTCAAGTATTTATTGTCACATGCACGTGTGGTGAGGTACAGGTACACTGAAAATCTTGCTCGCAGCAGCATCACGGGTATGCAGACTCAGACCACACACAAAACGCACATTATGCATACATTCTGCAAATCAGTGACAGGATAAAAACAGGACATCAATGCAAAGATACACAATTAGATACTGCACATTTTATCAATGACATTAAGACAATGTCTGACCATTTACCTCCAGGACAGATACTATGACAGCATTTAAAAAAACATGTGCACAGGTACACAAATAGAAGTGGTGTAGTAGGATATGGGCCAAATGCAGGCAGGTGGAGCTAGTGTAATTGGGACATCTTGGTCAGCATGGGCAAGTTGGGCCGAACGGCCGGTTCCACACTGCCTGCTATAGCCAATATCTCAAAGTGCTTAATTATGCTACAGGATGGTTGTCATTGAGGCTGGTCACCGTGGTCTTTTGGGGTATGGGTACGAGAAATCTCCTTTGAAAGCATGCAGGAATCTTATAATGCTGAAGTGGGAGGTTGAAGATATCTTTAGGCTTTAGAGATACAGTGGGGAAACAGGCCCTTCGGCCCACCGAGTCCATGCTGACCAGCTATCACCCCCGTGCACTAACGCTATCCGACGCACTAGGGGCAATTCACTGAAGCCAATTAACCTACAAACCTCTACGTCTTTGGAGTGTGGGAGGAAACCGGAGCACCCGGAGAAAACCTGCACAGTCACAGCGCGGATGTGCAAACCCCATACTGACAGCACCTGTAGTCAGGATCGAACCCGGGTCCCTAGGGCTGTAAGGCAGCAATTATATATGCCTATGTCACAGTGCCACCCCAAATGTCCTTGAATATTCCAGCCAGCTTGTCCGCACAATTCTTTAGTGCTTGCCAGGTACGTTGTCTAGGCTGGACACTTTGCATTGATTCATCCTCTTAAAAAGAGCTCTGACAGGATGTTTGAGAAGGAACTGCAGATGTTGGAAAATCGAAGCTGGACAAAAATGCCGGAGAAACTCAGTGGGTGAGGCAGCATCTGTGGAGCGAAGGAAAGAGGCAACGTTTTGTGCCAAAACCCTTCTTCAGACTGATGTGGGGGGGGGGGGGGGGGGGGGGGAAGGAAGAAGAAAGGAAGAGGAGTAGCCAGAGGACTGAGAGAGTGCTGAGAAGGGGAGGAGGCAGTAAGAACTACCTGAAATTAGAGAAGTCAATGTTCATTGAAGGGTCAATGGGTTGCAAACTGCCCAAGCGAAATATGAGGTGCAGCTCCTTCAATTTACGGTGGTGCTCACTCTGACCATGGAGGAGGCCCAGGACAGAGAGGTCAGATTCGGAATGGGAGGGGGAGTTGAAGTGCTGAGCCACCGGGAGGTCAGGTTGGTTATTGCGAACCGAGCGGAGGTGTTGGGCGAAGCGATCGCCAAGCCTATGCTTGGTCTCACCGATATAGATCAGCTGACATCTAGAGCAGCAGATGCAATAGATGAGGTTGGAGGATGTGCAGGCGAACCTCTGTCGCACCTGGAAAGACTGCTTGGGTCCTTGAAGTAAACGACAAGTGTAGCATTTCTTGCGGTTGCAAGGGAAAGTGCCCGGAGAGGGTGTGGTTCGGGTGGGAAGGGACGAATTGACCAGGGAGTTACAGAGGGAGCGGCCTCTGCGGAAAGCAGACAGGGGAGGAGATGGGAAGATGTGGCAAGTGGTTGGGTCACATTGGAGGTGAAGAAAATGGCGGAGGATTATTTGTTGTATGTGACGGCTGGTAGGATGGAAGGTGAGGACAAGGGGGACTCTGCCCTTGTTATGAGTGGGGGGATGGGTAGTGAGAGCAGAGTCACGGGGTTGGTTAGTTCACCGGTCGAGGAAGAAACGGCAGAAACAATGGGTCTGCCAGTACAGTCAGGTTTGTGGATTTTGGCGAGACGGTAAAATCGGGCTGTGCGGGGCTGGGGAAAGATGAGGTTAGAGGCTTGGGGGGGCAGGGAGCTGGAGTTGATGAAGTCAGTGCTTGAGATAGTGGCCTGGTGCTTGTCTGTGGAATCCAGGAAGCTGTTTGAAAAGATTCGATATGTCAGCGAATACTCTCTAGAACTTCTGCAGGTGTATGGTAGAGGGCATAGTGACTCGTTGCATCACTGCCTGCTTTGGCAACTCGAATGCTCAGGTTCAAAGAAGATAGCAAAAAGTGGTGAATACTGCCCAGTCCATCACAGGCTCTGACCTTCCCACCTTCGAAGGGATCTACAGGAGTCGCTGCCTCAAAAAGGCAGCCAGCGACATATGAGACCCACACCACCCTGGCCACACACTCATTTCATGCCTGCCATCAGGAAGAAGGTAGAGGAGCCTGAAAACTGTAATGTCCAGGTTCAGGAGTAGCTTCTTCCCTACAACCATCACACTTTTAAACACCACAACCTCTATCTAAGCTCTGAACTACATAGACTTGGGGAACTGTTTTTGTCTTTGCACTATTATTGTTGGCCTTGTGACCACAGAGACCTGGGTTCAATCCTGATTACGGGTGCTGTCCGTACAGTTTTGTACATTCTCCCTGTGACCACGTGGGTTTTCTCCGGCTGCTCTGGTTTCCTCCCACATTCCAAAGATGTGCATGTTTGTAGATTGATTGGCTTTGGTAAAAAAATTGTAAAATGTCCCTAGTGTGCAGAATAGTGCCATAGTGTTTGTCCCCAATTTGTCCCCAGTGTGTAGGATAGTGCGTGGGATGGTCTAAATGGAGGCCGATTAGGAAAAGGGGAGATGCAGCGCGACCTGGGTGTCATGGTACACCAGTCATTTAAAGTAGGCATGCAGGTGCAGCAGGCAGTGAAGAAAGCGAATGGTATGTTACCTTTCATAGCAAAAGGATTTGAGTATAGGAGCAGGGAGGTTCTACTTCAGTTGTATAGGGTCTTGGTGAGACCACACCTGGAGTATTGCGTACAGTTCTGGTCTCCAAATCTGAGGAAGGACATTATTGCCATAGAGGGAGTGCAGAGAAGGTTCACCAGACTGATTCCTGAGATGTCAGGACTGTCTTATGAACAAAGACTGCATAGACTCGGTTTATACTCTCTAGAATTTAGGAGATTGAGAGGGGATCTTATAGAAACTTACAAAATTCTTAAGGGGTTGGACAGGCTAGATGCAGGAAGATTGTTCCCGATGTTGGGGAGGTCCAGGACAAGGGGTCACAGCTTAAGGATAAGGGGGAAATCTTTTAGGACCGAGATGAGAAGGACTTTTTTCACACAGAGAGTGGTGGGTCTCTGGAACTCTCTGCCACAGAGGGTAGTTGAGGCCAGTTCATTGGCTATATTTAAGAGGGAGTTAGATGTGGCCCTTGTGGCTAAGGGGATCAGAGGGTATTGAGAGAAAGCAGGTACGGGATACTGAGTTGGATGAACAGCCATGATCATATTGAATGGCGGTGCAGGCTCGAAGGGCCGAATGGCCTACTCCTGCACCTAATTTCTATCTTTCTATGGTCACTGGTCGGTCCAGGCTTGGTGGGCCGAAGGGCCTGTATCTCTAAAGTTCAAACTAATGTCTAACGTTGTGCTGCTGCAAGTAAATATATCATTGTTCCCTTTCGGGACATATGATAAATTAACACAAGATTGACACAAAAAGCTGGAGTAACTCAGCGGGTCAGGCAGCATCTCTGGAGAAAAGGAATAGGTGACGTTTCAGGTCGAGACCCTTCTTCAGCCAATAAAACAATCTTGACTCTTTGACTGGTGAAAGCCTGCTAAATCTCCCTCCTCCACCCCCACCCACTGCAAGGAGGACGGCTGTAATTCTTTGGCAGGGCTGTAAGGCTATTTTGGTACCAGCTGAGAGAGTTGGAGAGGGACGGGCCTGAATATTTTTTTCAGCCTTCCCGTCATTTAGCGAACGACCCTTTGAAATCTGAATCTGTGGGATGTCTGCAGCTCTCGACGTGGATCTAGTTCACTGGGTTTAGAGCACGTAGTCGCTGAAGACACTCACTGAGGCTGCATTGAGGCTTTACAACCTTCTCAAACCTGTCTCAATTGCTCATTTCCTCACAGGTCATTCAGCCCATCAGGTTTATGCTAGCTCTCAGGGCACTCCCATTCTTTCGATTTTAGAGAAACTTTAGAGATAGCGCCGAGTCCACGGCGACCAGCGATTACTCCGTACACGAACACAGAACTAGTGTGAACGGGCGATGGATGGTCTGCGTGATCTTTGTGGGTTGAAGGGCCTGTTTCCTTGCTGCACCTCTGAAAACTGAAACTGAATCTTATATTAGTTCATGTTTCCTACAAACATGCTCTTATACGGTGGGCCGAAGGGCCTGTTGCCGTGCTGTATCTCTGAACTAAACTAAAGAAGGGTCATGACCGGAACATCATCTATTCATTCTCTCCACAGATGCTGTCTGAGCCGCTGAGTTCCTCCGGCACTTCATTTTTTTGCTCTCTGCACAATTAGTCACCCTCATTCCACATCACTCACCTAAGCCCTTGAGAAGTGAAACTGAAGCGGGAACTTCAGCGTACATTGTCCCTGCCGATCTCACTTCCACCCAGTGGTAAACGCTGCCAACACGTGACGGAAGAAGGGTCTCGACCTGAAACATCACCCATTCCTTCTCTCCAGAGATGCTGCCTGACCCGCTGAGTTACTCCACATTTTGTGCCTATCTTTGCTGCAAACCTGCATCTCCAGTTCCTTCCTACGCAGCAGGAGTCTACTCAATCCTGACCAATTGGGATGTTCGGGAGATCCCTTGGGAGCCCTCCTTGTGGAATGGTGAATGCTGGTGTGTTTGAAGGCCAGCATGGATCGGATGGGCTGAAGGGCCTGCTTTCATGCTTTATGTATCTCAGGCCAGCAACCCCAGGCTGTCTTTGTAAACAGGAGCAACCGTTCTGGAGATCTGCTTTGATTCTGATGTAGTTTCATTTAAGTTTAGTTTAGAGATAATGCGTGGAAACAGGCCTTTCGGCCCACCGAGTCCACACTGACCATCATACACTAGTTCTATTTTACACACTAGGCAGCACGGTGGTGCAGCGGTAGTGTTACTGCCTCACAGCGCCAGAGACCCGGGTCCGATCCTGACTACGGATGCAGTTTGTACGTTCTCTCTGTGGCCATGTAGGTTTTCTCCAGGTGCTACGGTTTCCTCCCACTCTCCAAAGACGTACAGGTTTGTAGGTTAATTAGCTTTGGCAAATTGTCCTTTGTGTGTGGGATAGAACTAGTGTAAGTTTTGATCACTGGTTGGTGCGGACTCGGTGTTTCCAAGCTGTATCTCTAAAGTCTAAAGAATCTCTTAGGAGGGACATGGGGGACTGGCAGTGCCCATGGATGGCTCTGTGGCACTAAGGGAGAATGTGCCGTGCCCGTTGCGAGCTCTGTGACAGTGCAGGCGAGGGCTGGAACTGCTCTGGGACACTCAAAGGGAGGCATGAAGGTGCCATCACTGTGGGGAACAGGGGGAACATTTAAAACTTCTCTGCAGCATAATGGTCTCAATCTGCTGAATAAGCCTGGTAATAAGACGCAGACTTCATGAAATCCAGGTTTGTGGGCTAGAGGTCATGTTTGTTGGATGGAGGATTTGTTTAAAGTGAATGCCTCTCTACCTCCGATAACTGCACAGGAAAATATCACAAGAATAGGGCACAGGAGTAAAAACTGAGAGGCACTAACTTTCTGTTATCCTTTTCAGTTGTATGTGTATGGTGTGTGTATGTCTGTGTGTATGTGTGTGTGTGCTGTGTGCATGTCTGTATGTCTGTGTGTGTGTGCATGTCTGTGTGTGCATGTCTGAGTGTATGTGTGCATATGTGTGTGTGCATGTATGTGTGTGTGCTGTGTGCGTGTCCTGTGTGCTGGCACTGTGTGTGTTTGTGCTCTCTGTGTGTGCGTGTGCTATGTGTGCAGTGTGTATGTCTATGTGTGCACTGTGCGTGTGCATGTGTGCTTCTGTGAGTGTGTGCAGTGTGTGTGTGTGTGTGCCAGCACATGTTTATGATAGAGTTGTGTGGGCTGGTCATATATATGTATTGATTTATGTGATCATTTATATATGAAGGGAAGTATGTTTTTCTGAGCAGTAAACATAGTAAAATGGTTTGTGCCTTTGAGTGTGTAAGTTTCTGCATAAATGTGTGTGAGTGTCTGTGCATAAGTATGTGTGTGCGCATAAACGTACGTGTATTTCTGTGTGTAAAACTTGCACAGAAAGTGTGTGTTTGCGTAAGTGTGTATGTTTGAAGTGTTCCTTAATGAGGGGTGTACAGGTCGGTGTGTATATGCAGGGTACGTGTATGCTTGTTCATCTGTCAGGGTGAGTGCGTGTATTCTTTAGCTGCCTTGTATAACAAGCCTGCATGAGATCTAAACGGCCCCATTAAGTTTTATTAGCTTCAATTCCTCCAGCAATTTCTATCTGAATATAAACAGAGTGTGGCAGTGTGAGGCTCGGCCCATGAGAAGCTAGAAAGATGAGTTTCGAGCGGGCCCTTCTCAGCCGTGGAGTATTGGCCTGGGCTACTTCTGAGGTGGAGACATGCATTAAATGTGAGAACCGGGGTTCACAAGTTACAGGAGAAGAATTTGGCCATTCGGCCCAACGAGTCTACTTTGCCAGTCAATCATGGCTGATCTCTGCCACCTAATCCTATTTTCCTGCCTTCTCCTCATAACCCCTAACACCGGTTCTAGATGTTCAAGAACTTGTCTACATGGGTAACCATGTACCGCACAGCGACATGGGAGAGGCGGACCCCTGCACCTCCAGCCCAGTGCCGCCACCAGGCCAACGGGCCTTTATGGCCAAATTAAGGCTAACATATTAAACAACTCTGAACTTGAAGGGTACAAGATGGCGCGGAAAACGTGGCAACTCTTGTGTACTGGCTCAGTGTAACCATCTATCTTGTATTCATGAACCTGAAGAATGATTGTACCCAGCCTTTTTCTCCATAGATGCTGCCTGGCCCGTTGAGTTACTCCAACACGTTGTGTCTATCTATGATTGTGCCTATGTATAGTAAGATTGTTACTGAGTAGAAACAAAGAACTGCAGATGCTGGATAACACACAAAAGGACACAAACTGCTGGAATAACTCAGTAGGTCAGGCAGCATCTCTGGAGAACGTGAATAGGTGATGTTTTGGGTCGAGATCCTTCTTCTTCAAGATTGCTAATGAACTGTACGCAAAATAATTTCCCTGTACCTAGGTACATGTGACAATAAAGTACCATTGGACCCTTGAATCTTGGATTCAACCATTGAGCCATTGAGGGTAGAGAATTGGACGGCTGGATCGCTCCTACATAAAGTGGGCTGAATAGCCTTCTGTGCCGTAAAGCTCCCGTGATACTGTGGCACAGTTGGGATAATCTATTCTTTGTTGATTGAGAGACAAACATCAGCCAGGAGTTTGCACGTTCTCCCTGTGTGGAGTTTGCATGTTCTCCCTGCGACCGCGTAGGCTTTCTCCGGGTGCTCCGGTTTAATCCAAAGACGCATGGATTTGTAGATTAATTGGCTTTGGGAAAAATTGTAAGTTGTATGTTAATTCTGGTGCATGGGGTGATAGCTGGCCGGCACGGACTTGGTGGGCTAATGGGCCTGTTTCCGCGCTGTAACTCTTAAGCCTCTAAAGTCTAAAGTAAAGGACAGTGAGGTGAATTTATCACTTACTCAACTTCAAAACATCCCAGATCCTAGGTGTTGGACCGAGAGGCAGAGCAAGTGGTTGGACATCTTCTCTGAAGTGCATTAACCACAACAATGCAGCACTCCCTCTGTACTGAACAAGGACACAGTCTGGAACTTTATCTGCAAGCTCCTGGCACAACTTGAGCTCACGACAGTTGTAATTCCAGAGCCAGGGTGTTGGACCAGAGATTCCAGGTCTGTGTATGAGCCAGCAGTGATCAGTGTGTCTCCAATGATGACTGCCAGCAGCCAGCATCATCAGAGACCCACACCACCCTGGCCACACGCTCATCTCACTCCTGCCATCGGGAAGAAGATTTTGTAGCCTGAAAACTGTTAACATCCAGGTTTAGGAGCAGCTCCTTCTCTATAGCCATCAGGCTATTAAACAGTACAATCTCTAAATCTCAGAACTACATAGACTTGGGGCATTGTTTTTGTCTTTTTACCCTATTATTGTTTGTTTGCTTTTATGTATATTTATATGTATCTGTGTGTATGTGTCTATGTGTGTATATATATATATATATATATATATATATATATATATATATATATTGAAGGTAGACACAAAAACCTGGAGTAACACAGCGGGACAGGCAACATCTCTGGAGACAAGGAATGGAGGTCGAGACCCTTCTTCAGTGATGTCAGGGGAGTGGGTGGGACAGATAAAATGTAGTCTGAGACAGTAAGACTGGTGGGAGAACTGGGAAGGGGGAGGGGGAAGAATGGAGAGAGAGGTAAAGCAAGGGCTATTTGAAGTCAGATATACTGTACATGTGTGTGTACGCACACACACTGGACTTTTTTTCTCACTTATATTGTTTACAAAGTACAATGGTTACATATTCCATTGTGCTGCTGCAAGTAAGAATTTCATTGTTCTATCTGGGACATATGACAATAAAATCTGGGACATATGGAACATATGACAATAAAACACTATGGACTCTCTTGAGCTCCGTGACCAATGTGTCCACTGACAAGGGCTGACGCACGCCCTGCTCCCAGTGCGTTTTGGTCAGGACTGAAAACCTATTTGTTTCGTCCATCTTGGTCAGACTCTTCCCCTAATGCATTTGTTTGAAGATATCTTTGCAGAGTTTATTATAGGACAACAGATTCTTTGTAATAGCACACATTCTGTATTCAGACGGTTGGCGTGACTTGTATATATAAATTGTATGGAAGCAATTTAAGCTGAAGGCAATGTCATGTGGACTCTATTTAAACCTACTGACTTTCTGCAGAGTTACTTTGCTTTTTCCCTTGAACTGAAAGCTGATTATATATTACAAAGAATTTTTCTTTGGCTGAGGATGTCGGTTTTGTAACAGCAATTCCAACACTCAACACACATGGCTCGCAGGCTTAGAAAAACCATACACCCTGCCCCTGATTTGTGCGTCCCTCTGCCCTTGCTATAAGGACAGGGTTATTTTTCTTTGCACTTTCATTTGAACGGTAAAAGTCTTTTTTGTTTCGTTTAGTTAAGAGATACAGAGTGGAAACAGGCCCTGTGGCCCATCGAGTCCGTGCCGACCAGCGATCCCTGCACACTAACACTACCCAACACACTCGGGACAATTTACAATTTTACCAAGCCATTTAACCTACAAACCTGTATGTCTTTGGAGAGTGGGAGGAAACTGGAGCTCTCGGGAAAAAAAAACCCATGCAGGTCACGGGGAGAACGTACAAACTCGGGTGCTGTCTGTGTGGAGTTTGCACATTCTACCAAACCACGTGGGTTTCCTCTGGGTGTTCCACCAAAGGCGTGTGTGTTTGTAGTTTAATTGGCTTCAGTAACTTGCCCGTTGTGTGTAGGGCGTGGATGAGGAAGTGGGATAAGAAGAGACTGCAGATGCAGGAACCTGTATCATCCCTCGGCCTCCACAGATGCTGCCTGGCCCGCTGCGTTATTCCAGCAGTTTGTGTTATTATGATCTGAAGAAACAACGTTCTTTAAACAGCAAGTGGTAATGATGTGGAATGAACTGACTGAAGGAGCAGTGAATGCAGATGTGGACCTGGCTTTCAATAGAACTGGATTAATATAGTAATTCATTGATTTCCTGTCGAGTGCTCGATTTTCCTGGACAACATTTTATTCATTAAAACTTGAAGAGTAAATGCTTGGCAAAATGTTCTGGAGTTATTTTGGTGCAGTACATTCCCATACATTAACGGCACAGCTGGTAGAGCTGCTGCCTCATAATGCTAAAGGAACTGGGTTCGATCCTGACCTCAGATGCTGTCTGTGTGGAGTTTGCACGTTCTCCCAGTGACCGCGTGGATTTCCTCTGGGTTATTTTAGTTTGTGTAGCATGTGTACCGAGGTACAGGGAAAATGTACACTTTTACTGCAGCCAGTTAACCTACAAACCTGTATGTCTTTGGAGTGTGGGAGGAGACTGGAGCACACGGAGAAAACCTGCGGGGAGAACGAACAAACTCCGTACAGACAGCACTCGTAGTCAGGATCGAAGCTTGGTCTCTGGTGCTGTAAGGCAGCAACTGTAGAGTTGTGTCACTGTGCGGCCCATAAGCCTCTGTGAATGTAAAGTGGCCACTGTAAATTGTCCCTGGCGTGCAGGTGAGTCGTAGACCTTGGGGGAGTCAATAGGAATATGGGAAGAAGGTAATGTTGGTGTGCTTGATGGTTGGCACGTACTTGATGGGCTGAAGGGCATGTTTCAGTACTATCAATGCATGAGATTCAGCCTGTGTTTTCACAGCCTTGGTTAGAAAGTGCTCTTCAGTTCAGACTGCCTTGGGAAGGAAGGGGTTGCGTGCAGAAGAAGAAGAGGCGCTTTTGATTATAGTGTACAGGATGGGCGCCACGATGGGACTATTGTTCACCAGATGTTGCTGCCGTTGGCGTTTATGTTTGGACACAAGGTGCCGGAGTAACTCAGCGGGTCAGGCAGCATCTCTGGAGAACATGGATAGGTAACGCTTGTTTGGGTGGTGGGCAGCAGAGATTTTGACGTGATTTTTTAAAACAAAACTTGGACAGGAGTAAATGCTTCTATGCTTTCCAATGGTGATTTACAACCGAAACCCAAGAACATGTGGCATTTGATATAAACTATTCCTAGGAATGCAAGCCTGCCAGGAGAATAGGGAGTGGAAAATCTCAGCTAATCACAATTCTAGTAAAAATTAATCCCGTGGAGCCCGATTCCTGGTACAACATGGCAGGTGGATGTTAAAATAAGATCCCATTTGGGAAAAGATTGGTGGTTCTGGCATCTCTTGGTCTTTTGTCCACCACCTGCATCTGGGGCAAGTGGTGGCAGTAAACTTTAGACTTTAGAGATATAACATGGAAACAGGCCCTTTGGCCCACTGAGTCCGTGCCAACTAGCGATCACCCCGTACACTAGCAGTATCCTACACACTCGGGACAGTTTGCAATTTAACAGAAGCCAGTTAACCTACAAAACTGTACGTCTTTGGAGTGTAGCAGGAAACCGGAGCACCCGGAGAAAACCTAGGCAGTCGCAGGGAGAATGTGCAAACTCCACACAGACAGTGCCAGTAGTCAGGATGGAACCCGGGTCTCTGGCACTGCAAGGCAGCAGCTGTACCGCTCTGCCACCATACCACCCAAGTACTGTACCAAGGGACGGCTCCACCGTTGGAGTTGTTTGATGAGACATTATTTAGTGACCCAATCTCAGATGAACATAAAAGGTAGGTTGGGCGGCATAATGGTGCAACTAGTAATGTTGCAGCCTCACAAGCCAGAGGCCTGGGTTCAATCACGACCTTAGGTACTGTCTGTGTTGAGTTTGCGCGTTCTCCCTGTGACCATCTGGGTTTCCTCCGGTTGCTCTGGTTTCCTCGCATATCACAAAAACGTGCGGGTTTATAGGTTAATTGGCCCTCTGTGAATTGCCCCTAGTGCGTAGGGAGTGGATGTGAAAGTGGGATAACATAGAACTAGTGTGAATGGTGATCGATGGTTGGCGTGGACATAGTGGGCCTGTTTCCATGCTGTATCTCTAAAGTATAAAGGATAGAGGACAGGTGCTGTCAACTCTTCATCTGGGACAGGAGCTCCAGAGCACCTGACCAGAGGAGTGGCTGGTGACTTTGTATCCCCTTTACCCAAGGGGAATGGAGCCATGAATATTTGCCACCCAAGGTTTTGCTGCTATAGAAAGCTGCTGCACTCTGTAAAACCCACTTTCCCTACCTTCTCTCCCTTACAAAACCATAACAGCTTTGCTAACACCAGAACAAAACAGAAAGGCTGAATAACACACGGAGCCAAGTGCTAAACACTGAGTGAGAAACATTCATCAACAGAGGATCTATACACATTGCACATCCAAGATGACTAATGGTTGTTTTGTAATAATCTCTGACCTTATAATGCACTGAAGGAATTATTTCTGTTGTTTTTAAGGTTAGATGGTAGATAGTGGAGAGTTCCCATCCAGACTCCCATAATCTCCTATTGAATATATACATACACACTGAACTATTTTTTCACATTTATTATACTGTTTACAGAGTACTATGTTTACATGTGTAGGAAGGAACTGCAGATCCTGATTTAAACCGAAGATTGACACAAAAAACACAGGTCAGACAGCATCTCTGGAGAAAAGAAATAGGTGACGTTAAGGATCGAGAGCCTTCTACATATTGTTTACATATACTGTTGTGTTACTGCAAGTAAGAATTTAATTGTTCTGTCTGGGACATATGACAATAAAACACTCTTGATTAAGTGTTGTGCTCCTTTTAACAATCTCTCCAGTCTCTCCCGACACCCCTCCTGAGACCAGACCACCTGATACAATGGGCATCGTGGCTGTAGATTACATAGAAAGTGAGTGCCTTATTGTTAAAATATTGGTGAAGGTGACCTACTTGGAGTGTCACCAAATTAGGTCTGTGCACACTGCAAGAGCTAGTCTGATGCCTGTTGATATCAAGAAAGATGAAGGCTGAGATTCGGAATCGAAAAACAAAAAAAAACATCAAATTTTTAGATTCTTGGCAGACAGAAATGCATGAAGTTAGATCTATTTCCAACTCGTATATGGACAGCCAACCAGTCTAAACAGGAAGTGAAGTGATTCAGCTGTAGTCGGCATTTAAGACCATTGTATAACGTAGTTACTAGTGGGGACCAGATGTTACAGAGCAGTATTATAAGGGCTGTGGTTTGCCTTTTGCCAGATCATTGGGGAATAAACTGAGCCAAGCTAAAGAAACACAAAAATTTTTAGCATCTTTCATCCATTGGAGACCCACCCAAGCCTTTCTCAAGCTCAGAAGCACTATTGGAGTGGTGTTGCCGTGGTAACGAAGACCAATTTGTGTATAGCATGCTCCCAGACCCATCTATGCACCAATAGTCTGAGATAATCAGACTACGTGACATTGGTTAAAGTCATAGTCATACGACACAGAACAGGCCCGTCGGCCCAAATCCAAGACGTCGACCAATATGTCCCATGTACGCTCATGTCTCATCTAGCGTTTGGCCAATATGTCCCAAAACCTTTCCTATCCATGGACTTGTACAAATGCCTTTTAAATGCTGTTATAATACCTGCTTCCACAATCTCCTCTGGCAGCTCGTTCCACATACCCACCACCCTCGGCCTGAGAGAGTTGACAGACCATATTGAAGATAAATCGGTGGAAACAGCCCACCGAGTCCGCGCTGACCAGCAAACATCCCGTACACTTACACCATCCTTTAAACTACGGGCAATTTACAGTCAACAGAAGCCAAATTAACTTACAAACCTGCATGTCTTTGGGATGTGGGAGGAAACTGGAGCACCTGGAGAAAACCCATGCGGTCACAGGGAGAACATGCAAACTTCACGCAGACAGCACCTGTAGTCAGGATTGTACCTAGGTCTCTGGCATACGAGGCAGCAGCTCGACTGCTGCGCCACGGTGCTGCCCAAATGTAAGTGTAGCCTACTTTCAGCTGTTCAATCAGAATATGTGCTTTTCATAGAACAGTGCAGCACGAGAACAGGCAACTAGGCCCACAATGTCTGTGCCAACTATGATGCCTACCTACACATAATCCATAGTTGTTAAAGAAGGAACTGCAGATGCTGGAGAATCGAGGGTTACACAAAAAGCTGGAGAAACTCAGCGGGTGCAGCAGCATCTAAGGAGCGAAGGAGATAGGCGACGTTTCGGGTCGAGACCCTTCTTCAGTCTGAAGAAGGGTCTCGACCCGAAACGTCGCCTATCTCCTTCGCTCCTTAGATGCTGCTGCACCCGCTGAGTTTCTCCAGCTTTTTGTGTAACCCTACACATAATCCATATCCTTCCATTCCCTGCTTAACCATATGTCTACCCAAAAGCCTCTTACATCTCACTATTATATCTGCCTTCTACCCGTGGTTTCCAGGCACCCACTGTCCTCTGTGTGCAGAAATCAGCCCCGCACATCTCCTTTAAACTTTGCCCCTCTCACCTTAAAGCTATGCCCTCTGGTATTTGATTTTGGAGAAAGGCTCTGACCATCTACAATATCTATGCCTCTCATATTTTTTTTGTACAGTAAACCCTCATTTTAATGGATCCCTTTATAACTGTCTGCCAAGAATCTAAAAATTAGATTCTTTATTTTTTTTTCTATTCTGAATCTCGGCCTTCATCTTTCTTGATACCAACAGGCATTTGGCTATCTCTTGCTGTGTGCACAGACCTAATCTGGTGACACTCCAAGCAGGTCACCTTCACCAATGTTTTAACACTAAGGCACTCACTTTCTATGTAATCTGCAGCCACCATGTCCATTGTATCAGGTGATCTGGTCTCAGGAGGGGTGTCGGGAGAGACTGGAGAGATTGTTAAAAGGAGCACAACACTCAGTCAAGAGTCAAGAGTGTTTGGGGGTTACACAAAAAGCTGGAGAAACTCAGCGGGTGCAGCAGCATCTAAGGAGCGAAGGAGATAGGCGACGTTTCGGGTCGAGACCCTTCTTCAGACAAGAGTGTTTTATTGTCATATGTCCCAGAGAGAACAATGAAATTAAACTTGTAGCAGCACAACAGATTATGTAAACACAGTACTCTGTAAACAAGGAAAAAAGTTCACTGTATGCATATAAATGTATATATCTATATAAATCTATATAAAATGAAGTAAGGAGTGAATACAGTACGCTGCCTTACAGCGCTTGTAGCGCCTGAGACGCGGGTTCGATCCCGACTACAGGTGCTGTCTGTCCGGAGTTTGTACGCTCTCCCCGTGACAACGTGGATTTTCTCAGAGTTCTTCGCTTTCTTCCCACTCTCCAAAGACGTACAGGTATGTGGGTTAATAAGCTTTGTGTGTGTTGGATAGTGTTAATGTCCGGGGATCGCTGGCCAGCGCGGACTTGTTGGACCGAAGGGCCTGTTTCCACGCTGTATCTCTAAAACTTAAAAAAATCTAAAATCTGAAGGAATATTGAAGGAGCATTGAAGTCTGTAGAAGAGTCTCGACCTGAAAAGTCACCTATTCCTTTTCTCCAGAAATGCTGTCTGACCAAGTGAGTTACTCCAGCATTTTGTGTCTATCTTCAGTATCTGCAGTTCCTTCCTATACAGTACTTCTGCTGTTCCCTTTAAAATAAAATTGTACCCTTCTAGATGTAGAATCAAAGAACTGCAGATGCTGCTTAATCCACGAAATGACACAAAGTGCTGGAGTAGCACAGCAGGTCAGGCAGCATTTCTGAAGAACTTGGACAGGCAGGGCTGCCAACATTGGGTGAGTGTTGAGAGTGAGAAATTGCGAGGGAGTGTAGCGACCGAGGGGGGGGAGGGGGAGGATTTTGGAGGGGTGTGTCCCCTCTCCCACGGTAGGGAGCTTTCGCATTTTTCAGCTTGAAATTGCGCAAACCTGTAGCGTGTCTTTTAACTTGCACTTGAATGCAACATTTATGCTTTAAATTCGATTAGTTATGAATAAGGTTAGGCTAAATTACATTCCTAATTACATTCCACAGTAGAACCAGGCTCTGGTCAACAGGTGTATGGAAATCAGATTATAAATTCATGCTGTTATGCATTTTTATAAAGAAAAAAACAGAAACAAGGCAAGAGTTGGACTTCCATCACTGTTCTGCACAAATAAATCAATTAACCTTACCCTTTGACTATTGGAACAAGACAAACTTAATGCCACATATTCAATCGTATATGGTTCAATGAAATTAAGATATATATGTAAAACATATATATGGAAACAGGCCCTTCAGCCCACCAAGTGCACAACGACCAGCAATCTATCATACACCAGTTCCATCCTACACACCAGGGACAATATACAGAAGCCAATTAACCTACAAACCTGCACTTCTTAAGGATGTGGGAGAAACCGGAATAGCCAGAGAAAACCCATGTGGTGGTAAGGCAGCAACTCTACTGCTGCGCCACCGTGTCACCCCATTAAAATTTTTCTGTAATATATTTATTATGGTGTCACGTCAATAATGATGCACACATGATTCTGATTTCTGCCCTTAGTTGGATAACACACATCTCCAGTCATTGTGTTTTAGGCTGGTTTTCAACCTCTTCAGTCTGAAGGTCTCGACCCGAAACATCACCCATTCTTTCTCTCCAGAGATGCTGCCTGTCCTGCTGAGTTTTTCTAGGTTTTAGTGTCTACCTTCAGTTTAAACCAGCATCTGCAGTTCCTTCCTACACTCTTTGTTAAGTGAAACAGGTCCTATTCTCATAATATTATTCACCTCAACTAAGTTTTTTCTTCACCTCCGTTGCTGCAGAGAATACAATCCCAGTTATCAAATATTCTTAAAAGTGAAAAAAATATTCCAGCCATGCCAACATCTTCATAAATCGCCCCTGGATCCTCTCCAGAGCAATTGCACCTTTTCTACAATGTGTTATAGTCTTACAGCATGAAAACAGGCCCTTCATCCCAACGTGTCCATGCAGATCAAGATGCCCATCTAAACTAGTCCTATTTATCCGCATTTGGCCCATATCCCTTTAAACTTTGTGTATGCCAGTGTGTGTGTGAGAGTATGCATCAGTGATGCGGCGACATCCGGAGTGAGCGGAGTCTTGGCGATGCCCGTGGAGTGTTTCCCTCTCCCCCCCCCCGGGAATGCGGGCCGGCCCAGGTGCTCTGTGTCCATCTGTGATCCGGGGGAGGTGAGGGTCAGTGACCTGGGGGTCGGGCATCAGAGCGGAGCCTTAGCCCAAGATTCATCCCCGTGGCACCGGAGGCGGCACCGACGCCCCCACTGACCCGGTCCGCTCCTGGTTCTGGGCCGGGGTTAAAACTGGGGTGGACAGAGCGGCTGACGGACGCAGAGCCGCCGGAGGTGAGCGTGGGAGATCTGAGCGGTGTACCGGGGGGGGGGGGGGTCAGTGATAGGACCACCGCCGTGTGTCGCCTATCACACCATCTGCACGGGAGAAACTAAACTACTTTTGTTTCCCCCAAATCATCGAGCCGGTAGTTTGTCGGCCCTGCTTTAAACCAATGCCCTCTGGTTCTTGAATCACATATCCCAGTAAAAAGACTATGCATTCACCTTATATATTCCCCTCATGGTTTTTACTCACCTCTAAAACAATTTTTGCTTTATTTTAAACTTCCAGCACCTACAGATTTTTGAGCGTGAGAAATTCATGATGAGCGTGAGAATTTTGTGATATGCATGACTCTCACGTTCAATGCGTATGAGCTGGCAGCCCTGGACAGGTGACGTTTCGGGTCAGGACCTTTCTTCAGACTGATTGTAGTAGAGGGGAGAAAGCTGGAAGAGAGGTGGGGGTAGGGGTGGAATCTCTAGAAGAGCCCAAACCTGAAACATCACTTATCCTTTCTCTTCAGAGATGCTGCTGAACCGCTGAGTTACTCCAGCACTTTGTGTCTGTCTTTGGGGGTGGGACAATGTCTGGCAAGTGATCTTGCAACTTCGACCCAGTGACGCAGCCAGAACAACGGGCCTTTATGGCAAATTTAAGTCTCTACATTTATCACAACTTTGGACTTGAATCACACAAAATGGTGCCAGAAACATGGTGACTCTTGTGTACTGCCTCAGTGTGATCTACTATTCTTGCACTCTTGTACTTAAGTATGAATGTGGCTATATGTAGTAAGATTTTTTACTGAACTCTTTGCAAAAAAGGAATTTTGCTGTACCTAGGTATATGTGGAATAAGTGGAAACAAGGAACAACAGTCGCTGGTTAATACACAAATGGACACAAAGTGTTGGAATAACAGCTGGTCAGGCAGCATCTCTGCAGAACATGGATAAGTAACGTTCGGGTCGAGACTCTTCTTCAAACCCTTCTTCTAGCTTTGAACACAACACAACGGGTATTTATTTTATTTAAAATTTAGAGATACAGTGCAGAAACAGGCCCTTCTGTACCCGGGTCTGTGCCGACCAGCGATCTCCTTGTACACCAGCACTATCCTACACAATTTACAATTTACAGAAGCCAATTAACCTGCAAACCGGTACGTCTCTGGAGCGTGGGAGGAAACCGAAGCTCCCGGTGAAAACCCACGCAGGTCATGAGGAGAATATACAAACTCCGCACAGATAGCAGGATTGAACCCTGATCTCCGGCGCTGTAATGCAGCAACTCTACCACCCCTGGCAAGAGTAGATGGATAATTCTCGAGCCATTCCACACCCAGCTCCCTGCGAACGTTAACCTCCTACACTCTTGTTTTTCCCAGTTTTTTTCTTTGTCAATTCTATATATTCTGCACCATGATGTTACTATTTTGTCAAGTGTGATAGAAGAAACAACTGTTTGGCAGAGTTTTACTGTTTGGACCCTGTCCCAGAAAATTCACAGAGAACAGTTGGAAACTAAAAGTTGAAAATAACTAGTATTTAAAAAAAATCTTTGGCAGCGCAATTCAAAGCAGCCTTTTTATTAATGTTCGATTTACATTGAATACTGATTTATTTTAAAATGTGAAGGCAGTAAAGTAGGATGTCATTCTGCCGATATGTGCCGGCTGTATTTACACAGCTGGGGGAGCTTTGATTTATGTCTGGTTGGCTGTAGAGTTTGCACAGGCCTGTAGTGTATCTCTGAACCTAGGTTTGGAGGGGGGGGGGAGGGAGGTAAGGAGTGGGGGTTGGGGGGGGGGGGGGGGGGGGTGGTAGAATGGAAGGCTGCTGATGTGGCCTTGCCAGTGAAGTATATTCCTGGCCGCTTATGACCTGGAAGGGGCCCCGATCGTGACTGAGGAACTAAAAGCTGGCAGTGCATGAGCCCACTGCAATGCACTGGCTCTTTTTTAACATGTCCTGTATTGAATGCGATCCCTTAAAGCACAGAGATGGACAAACATGGTAACTTGTGCCCTGTCAGATCTGTCACCTTGTGGAGAAACAGTTGTGGTGTTGATAAGTTCATAATCTCTAGGAACAGAATTAGGCCATTCGGCCCATCAGATCTACCCCGCCATTCAATTGTGGCTGGTCTATCTTTCCCTCTCAACCCCATTCTCCTGCCTTCTCTCCATAATCCCTGATACCTGTGTTCAACTTCACGAAAGTTGTGAAATTAATAAACATTCAACACAAAATAAAGACAGGCTCTTCGGCCCATCAACTCCGTCAAGTACCGTAGACTCCTCTCTCACCGCTGTGGCTGCATGCGTTTCCCTGGGTTCACCGGTTTTCTCTTGCATCCCAAAGGCATGCAAGTCAGTTGTCAAGTCAGTTGGTAAAGTGGCCTCTGTAAAATTTCAAGGGCCCGGATCCACACTGTATCGCTAAACTAAACTAAGCTAAACAAAACTAAATATTGGGCAGCATGGTGGCGCAGCAGTTGAATTCCTGTTTAAGATCCCGACTACGGGTGCTGTCTGTGTGGAGTTTGTATGTTCTCTCTGTGACAGCGTGGGTTTTCTCCGAGATCTTCGGTTTCCTCCCACACTCCAAAGATGTACAGGTATGTAGGTCAATTGCCGTGGGTTTGTATACTTAGCATAAGTGTAAATTGTCCCTAGTATATGCAGGATAGTGTTATCGCTGGTCGGCACAGACTCGGTGGGCTGAAGGGCCTGTTGCAGCACTGTATCTCTAAACTAAACTAAACTAAACATGTGGGTATGACCCTCCCCGCATTTCCACCCCCTGCTTCCACTCATCCAGTACCCAGCAACACAACTAGAGATATGTTATCCTTGCTGTAACACAGACTCCCGCATTCATCAGCTCCAGAGCTCAGTCATGGGAACTCCTTGCCTCCCATTTTGTTGTTAGACCAGGAGGGGCCCAGATTATCTAGTCAACAAAAAAGCCTTGTGATTTTATAAAATTTATCACAAATTGATAATTTCCCCAGAGCATTGACACTGTTTTGATGATGTAGTAGGTGGAACACGAAAACCAAAGTAGAGTTTTAGTTAGCAAAGCATGTCAGATTTCATGGGGTGAGAGGGGAAAGATTTAACATAGAAACATAGAAAATAGGTGCAGGAGTAGGCCATTCGGCCCTTCGAGCCTGCACCGTCATTCAGTATGATCATGGCTGATCATCCAACTCAGTATCCTGTACCTGCCTTCTCTCCATACCCCCAGATCCCTCCAGCCACAAGGGCCACATCTAACTCCCTCTTAAATATAGCCAATGAACTGGCCTCAACTACCTTCTGTGGCAGAGAATTCCAGAGATTCACCACTCTCTGTGTGAAAAATGTTTTTCTCATCTCGGTCCTAAAAGATTTCCCCCTTATCCTTAAACTGTGATCCCTTGTTCTGGACTTCCCCAACATCGGGAACAATCTTCCTGTATCTAGCCTGTCCAACCCCTTAAGAATTTTGTAAGTTTCGATAAGATCCCCCTCAATCTTCTAAATTCTAGCGAGTACAAGCTGAGTCTTGTGTGGAGTTTGTATGTTCTCCCTTCGACCGTGTGGGTTTTAATAGGAACAACGTTTTGAGAGGGCAACTTTTTCACTTTTCCAGAGGGTGGAAAAAGCTGCCAGAGAGGTAGTTGAGGCAGGCATAACAACAAGATTTAAAACACACAGACAGGTACTGGAAGGATAGGAAAGGTTTAGAGGGATGTGGGCAAAATACAGCCAAATGGGGATAGCTTGGTCATGGACCCATAGTAACAAAGTGCTGGAGTAAGTTGAGGGCGCGGAAGGTAAGACCCGGTTCCTTCTCACCGGCTCTTTGTCCAGCGTCTGCCACCATTGCCGACTCCCTCCACCTCCTCCCCGGCTCCCAGTCTTTGGGGATCAGCAGGGCCGGGCCGGGCTTTGCGGCTTCCCACTCACGGTTCTGCGGCAGTCGCGCCAGGCCCGTCTCGCCGGGACCATCGGCCGCGAGCGGCCCGCTGGAACCCCACCACCTTCTCACAAATACCTCCCAGATCAGGATGTGCGGGGGGGGGGGGGGGGGGGGGGGACCGGAGCACCAGGAGAAAGCCCACACGGTCACAGGGAGAACGTACAAACTCCACACAGACAGCACCCTAGGCCATGATCAAGCCTGGGTCTTCAGCGCTGAGAGGCAGTGGCCCTACCAGCTGCCCCACTGTGCCACCCATGCTAAAGTAACCAGGTCAATTTACCCGCGACAGATCTGCTTCGGATGGAGTATATTTTACATGTTTATGAAAAAAAAAGTTGAACTAAGCGCAGCATCTAATGTTTCATCTTGGCTAGCAAGTTGGGAACAGCATTGAATACCAGACATCCGTAGGCTTTATGTTAAAAGTGTGTTTAAAAATGTTTTTATTTCAACCAGTAACCGCCAGGCCTAACCAAAGCCACAAACAAATCAAAAGCAACATTGAGGTGAGGTCCATGAGGGGGTTGTCCGTGCTTGGGCTGGCTGGACACTTGGTCTCTGCTCTGAGAGGGATTTCTTGTGTTTGGACCTTTTAATGTTCATAAAAGCGACTGAGTTAAGGAGAGAGTTATGTACTACAGATGGTCCCTTTGTGAAAGAGTTAAAGCGAGTGTAGACCTGGGCCAGAAAGCTTGCCGTGATCTGTTTTTTATGGCAGAGCACCATTTATTTCCAGCCATATGCAAACAGCAAGTGTCTGACAGGATTTCCTGAGTATTCTAACATTCTAGACTGGAAAAAGCAAGTTGTGGACAATTTGTGCAGATCTGTCTCAATAATCTGAGCTCATTGTGCAGAGGTCTGTAGAACAGGCAAGCGTTTAAAGCCCCAGCGAATCCCTTTGCACCCCCACTTCTCCGCTCAAAACCCCCCTTCAAAACCTCAGCTGTTGCAAGATTACACGTTGACAGATGAGGACGCCAGACAATATTGTCACCTGCTTGATTAATTGCAAAGAAAATGTGTCTCTCTTACCACTGTCTGCTAGGCCAGTTTTTTTTCCCCACAAGAGGTTGATCTAAGGGTCACAACTGCAAATGGATGACTACTTTCAGATCGAGGGAGCTGAACGTGACCCGAACAAGATTACCTCATGTAGAAACGAGGAACTGCAGTCCGTGCCGACCAGCGATCACCCGTACACTAGTTCTAGCCCACACACCGGGGACGATTTACAGAAGACAACTAACCTACAAACCTGCACGACTTTGCAACGTGGGAGGAAACCGGAGCACCCCGAGAAAACCCACGTGGTTACAGGAAGAGTGTGCAAACTCCGTACAGACAGCACCCATAGTCAGGATCAAACCCGGGTCTCTGGAGCTGTAAGGCAGCAACTCTACCGCTGCGCCATTGTGCCGATCTCCAGTCTGTGTCTCCAGCTCACTACTATAGTGATTTAACCATCAACATGCTGTTGATTTCAAAACGTTGGTACCAGCATGTAAAATTAACAATAAAAGCATTTGTTGAACTGCGGTGATTTCTGGCACAGGCTTCGTAAATGGAGCAGCAATCTGCTGATGAACACGGGGCCTTTTCAGTTCCACTGCTCACGGTTTGAATCAGGCAGAACGAGTGAGCATTCCCTTGTAGCTGTGGTCCCACTTCACAATGGCCCTAAGCCTCTCATGTACAGCACCACAGTCTTGCCATTCCTATCGAACCCCACACTCACCTACAAACACCACTGTCTGTCAGCGGCACAGTGGCGCAGCGGTAGAGCTGCTGCTTCACAACGCCAGAGGCCCGGGTTCAATCCTGACCTCGTGTGTTGTCTGTGCGGAGTTTGCATATTCTCCCTGTGACCATATGGGTTTCCTCCAGATGATCCTGCTTCCTCCAACATCCCAAAGGCGTGTGGGGTTGTAGGTTAATTTGATTAGTACGGGTGTCAGGGGTATGGGGAAAAGGAAGGGGAATGGGGTTGAGAGGGAAAGATGGATCAGCCATGATTGAATGGTGGAGTGAACTTGATGTGTTGAATGGCCTAATTCTGCTCCTATAACTTATTTGGCCTCTGTAAATTGCTCCCAGTGTGTTGGGAGTGGATGTGAAAATGGGATAACATATTACTGGTGATAATTGTGATCGATGGTCGGAATGGACTTGGTGGACCGAAGGGCCTGTTTCCATGCTGTATTTTTCAACCAATCATTCAGTTTCATTCTTTCAGCTTCCAACGCCTGTGTAATAGTTTCTAGGCGTGTATGGAGAGTAACAACTTTAGTAACAGACTTTTGCTTTTTGTTACAAACAGAGAACATTTAGCCAGTGATAGAAAATGGCGTGCAGACGTTCACAAACGTGCAAAAATCACAAGGAGCCCAAGCTTGTTTTGCTCTTAACTATGAGCCAGAAGGAGGTGGGCTCAAATATCACTCCAGCCTCTTGAACAGAAGTTCAAGGCTGATGCTTTCAGTGGACTTCTACATTAGTGCAACTCCATGGAAGGTGTGGTCTTATAGGGATGAAGTTAAGCCAAGATCCCTCACGCTCACTCAGGTGATGGTAAAAGATACTGAGGTGCTACTTGATCGATGAGTCCAGTTACATGTAGAAACAATGAATTGCTGGTTTATACCAAAGATAGACGTGTACTCTTTACAATTTCTGGAGGTATTGGATGCAGCTGTTCCCAAACCATGCTGTGTGGCATAGGTTTAAGGTGAAGGGGGAAAGATTTAATAGAAATCTGGGGAGGACTTTTTCACACAAAGGGTGGTGGGTGTATGGAGCGAGCTGCAAGAGGAGATAGTTGAGGCAGGGATTTCACACCTTTTAAGAAACACTAGGACAGGTACATGGATAGGACAGATTAAGAGGGATATCTGCCAAGTGCAGTCAGGTGTGACGAGTGCAGATGGGACATGTTGGTTGGTATGGGCAAGTTGGGCACGCTGTAGGACTGTGTGACTATGACTATGCAAAAACTCCCCTATTTCCGCAGTTACCATCTAGAGTTCTAGAGTCATCGAGCCATTGAGCTGTACAGCATGAAAACAGGCTCTTCAACCCATCTTGAAAGTGGCTGTAAAGAGCTGAGCAAAGACCAGAGATTGGGAAAGATGGTGCATGCATATCCGAACCTTACTTCTTCTGTTGCAAAACTTGCCTTTTTATCCGGTACCTGCTGCTAAAGGCTAATTTGAGGCGGTGATCAGGCTGAAGATTTTCCGCTTTGTTAGTAACTGTCAAGGCATGAAGGAAGTGGCTTTGAAGGTTGCATCACCGTGATGGGATAACGTTGTTCCTTTTGAAGTCTCTATCATTAATGAAACTGTGTAACTGATAATTGTCATAATTGGCAGCTGTGGACCAGGTTGAAAGCCGGAGGCAGTGTTTAATTGATAGAAAAATTATAGATGAATCTAAACTTTGAACTGCTGTGTAGGTATTGGAGATTGTGGAAAGCCTAATTTTCCTTTTAATCTACAAAGTCAAGCCCTCAAGATATTGGTCTGCCAAAGATCTTGCAGTTAGCTTTAGACTTTAGATTTTAGAGATACAGCACAGAAACAGCACCCAGTCCATGCCGACCAGTGATCACCCCGTACACAAACACTATCCTACACCCGAGGGACAATTTACGAATTTTACCGAAGCCAATTAGCCTACAAACCTGCACGTCTTTGGAATGTGGGTGAAAACCCACGCAGTCACAAGGAGAACGTAGAAACTCTGTACAGACAGCACCACTAGTCAGGATCAAACCCGGGTCTCTGGCGCTGTGAGGCAGCAACTCGACCGCTGTGCCACCGTGCCGCACAGGCTGAAGGGCTCGTTTCTGGGCCGCACAGCTCTTTGAGAACTGCAGTGCCTGGTTGTGAGTGTGTGTGTCTGCAGTGTTTGGAATCTGTCTCCACGGCTGACGTGCCCTGTTTGTGTTTGTGTGTTCACCTCAGCTTAAGTTGATGCCTTGGCTGACAGGCTGCTCTGAAGGAACGACGCTGCCCCAGTCCCCGTGTGGTACGAAGGGGCAGTACTCCAGAAGGCAGCCCGTCTCTGTTCTGTTCCTCTCTCCCCTTTCTCACCGCTGTGCTCCTGCCCAACCCCCCCCCAACCCTTGCCTCTTCGTTCAACGCTGGAGCGTTCTGGAGAAGTGACCTTTGTGAAACCTTCTTATCAGCTGGAAACTATGACAAGGAGGAGAGAATTGCTCATTCTGGAAAGACATTTTGAGACAGCGAGTAATTGCTCATTGCTTGCTCGTGCCAAAGCTTGGGAATAATCTTGGGAAGCCTCTAGTTAAGGAATAGATTTACAGTGGCTTGCAAAAGTTTTCATACCCCTTGAACTTTTCCACATTTTGTCACATTACAACCACAAACGTAAATGTATTTTATTGGGATTTTATGTGATAGACCAACACAAAGTGGTGCATAATTGTGAAGTGGAAGGAAAATTATACATGGTTTCCAAATGTTATTACAATTAAAAAAACTGAAAAGTGTGGCGTGCAAAAGTATTCAGCCCCCCTGAGTCAATACTTTGTAGAACCACCTTTTGCTGCAATTACAGCTTCAAGTCTTTGGGGGTATGTCTCTACCAGCTTTGCATATCTAGACACTGAAATTTTTGCCCATTCTTCTTTGCAAAATAGCTCAAGCTCAGTCAGATTGGATGGAGAGCGTCTGTGAACAGCAATTTTCAAGTCTTGCCAGAGATTCTCAATTGGATTTAGGTCTGGACTGACTGGGCCATTCTAACACATGAATATGCTTTCAATTGTAGCTCTGGCTGTATGTTTAGGGTCGTTGTCCTGCTGGAAGGGGAACCTCTGCCCCAGTCTCAAGTCTTTTGCAGACTCTAACAGGTTTTCTTCCAAGATTGCCCTGTATTTGGCTCCATCTATCTTCCCATCAACTCTGACCAGCTTCCCTGTCCCTGCTGAAGAAAAGCATCCCCACAGCATGATGCTGCCACCACCATGTTTCACAGTGGGGATGGTGTGTTCAGGGTGATGTGCAGTGTTAGTTTTCCGCCACACATAGCGTTTTGCATTTCCAGAGCACCTTCCTCCACATGTTTGCTGTGTCCCCTACATGGCTTGTGGCAAACTGCAAACGGGACTTCTTATGGCTTTGTTTCAACAATGGCTTTCTTCTTGCCACTCTTCCATAAAGGCACGATTTGTGGAGTGCACGACTAATAGTTGTCCTGTGGACAGATTCTCCCACCTGAGCTGTGGATCTCTGCAGCTCCTCCAGAGTTACAGTGGACCTTTTGGCTGCTTCTCTGATCAATGCTCTCCTTGCCCGGCCTGTCAGTTTAGGTGGACGGCCATGTCTTGGTAGGTTTGCAGTTGTGCCATACTCTTTCCATTTTCAGATGATGGATTGAACAGTGCTCCGTGAGATGTTCAAAGCTTGGGATATTTTTTTATAACCTAACCCTGCTTTAAACTTCTCCTGGAACTTTATTCCTGATCTGTCTGGTGTGTTCCTTGGGCTTCATGATGCGGTTTGTTCACTAATGTTCTCTAACAAACCTCTGAGGCCTTCACAGAACAGCTGTATTTATACTGAGATTAGATTACACACAAGTGGACTCTCTTTACTAATTAGGTGACTTCTGAAGGCAATTGGTCGCACTGGATTTTATTTAGGGGTATCAGAGTAAAGGGGGCTGAATACTTTTGCACGCCACACTTTTCAGTTTTTTATTTGTAAAAAAATTTGAAAACGATGTATCATTTTCCTTCCACTTCACAATTATGCGCCACTTTGTGTTGGTCTGTATTGTGTTGTAACAGGGTCTTATGGAGGGGGAAACCAACCAACGGAGATAGATTGCTCATCGTGCTGTGTTATTCAATTATAAAGTGCATTGGAGCTGAGCAAAAATGATAAGTGGTTTGGATTTAGCAGAAGGAAAATGCTACCTCAGGGAGAAATGGATCTAGTATCAATAAAAATGAAGGGAGGATGAGGGGTGATCTTGTAGGAGTTTACAAAATCTTGAGACGAATAGATTGGGTAAATGCACAGAGTCTTTTGCCCAGAGTAGGGGAATCAAGAACCAGAGTACATGGGTTTAAGGTGAGGGGAGAAAGATTTAATAGGAATCTGAGGGGTAACATTTTTACACAAAGAGTGGTGGGTGTGTGGAACAAGCTAGGAGGAGGTATTTGAGACAGGTACTATCGCAATGTTTAAGAAACATTTAGACAGTTACATGGATAGGATAGGTTTAGAGGGATATGGGCCAAACACAGGCACGTGGGACTGGTGTAGATGGGACATGTTGGTCCGCATGGGCAAGTTGGGCCATGGGGCCTGCTTCCACGCTGTCCGACTCTATAATTCTGAGGGATCTGATTCTAAATCCTTGTACTCCCATTCTCCGATCACCTGGCACCTTGAGCTGACGGCAGCAGATTGATGGCCTGGTCTTCAACCCGTTTCCACTTTGCCGTCCATTCAGTGGTTAGCGCTCCATACTTGTCGTGGCTTGGCTAGTAGAGGCAGGCCATGCTGGCCCCCGACACGGTTAATTAGGGGTTTAACTCTTGCTCCAGATGTTTGAAAACTAAAATCATTGCAACAGACAGCTGTGGAGGCCCAGACATTGGGTACTTGATCAGTACAGATGTCATGGGTTATGCGTAGAAGGCAGGAGTATGGGATGGAGAGGGAAAAATAGATCAGCCATGATTGAATGGCAGAGGAGACTCCATGGGCTGAATGGCCCAATTCTGCTCCTATGTCTTACACAATTGGGGTGAAGACTAGAGTGCAGTACTGTGTGAGAGCTGCACTGTTAAAGGTAGTGTCTTTCAAGTGAGATGCTGAACTGGGCCTAGGCTGTTGTTAAGGTGAAAGTAGTAGATGCCAAGTGTTCATTTCCAAGAGGTGCAGGTGAACTGTTCTGCAGTGATTATATCGTCATCCTCACATTGCCTCTTGCTGGAGCATTCAATATGTGAGTTACTGTAACTGCCCCTTTAAACAAAAGACTTACCCTCAACCTACCATGAGCAGGTTTCTCATTACAAATTTGCAATCGGAAGGATTTGGGCCCCAGCCACTGTAAAGCAACAAAGGAGATCTTGTCTCTCTTTAAATGGAATGTACGTGCATTGCCTCAGTTCATTCGGAGTTTATTATTTGAGAAAATTAAATGCAGAAATGGTTATGTGAATGTATCGTTGTGTGAATGCCTGTTTTGTATTGTCTGCATACTTATATCCTTGCATTCTACAATCTGATCCTGTTTGAAACCACTATGTATGCAGAACAAAGGTTGTAAATGGCCTTTTAAAATATGGTTAGAAGTGGGTGGATGATTGGTCCTAGATCTACGAGTGGTGATCAGTCTGAGGTGACTCAAGGAAGAGTTTAGCCCCAGCCAATTTGTACATTGCACGCTAGCCCACAGTGTGTTGGAAACCAAGCAATCCATTTTATTGATGCATGTGTTGTTATTCATTTTTATACAAAATCATGAGAGGCATAGATAGGGCAAGTTTTTCCTATGGTGGAAATGTCAACGACTAGAGATGTACAGGTTTGTAGATTAATTGGCTTTGGTATAATTGTAAATTGTCCCTAGGGTGTGTAGGATCGTGTTAGTGTCCGGGGATTGTTGGTCTGTGCGGGCTGGACAGGGTCGAAGGGCCTGTTTGTGCGCAGTATCTCTAAACTAAACTAGAGCATAGCGAGAGGGCATAACTTTAAAGTGAGAGGGGCAAAGTTTAAAGGAGATGTGTGGGGCAAGTTTGTCCACACAGTGGGTGGTGGGTGCCTGGAACGCATTGCCAAGCGTGGTGGTGTTCGCAGATACAACAGCAGCGTTTAAAAGACTTTTAGATGGGCAGAAGGATATGCAGGACATTGCCAGGGATGGAATGTTTTAGTTATGAGAAGAGACTGGAGCGGTTAGGTCTGCTCCCCATGGAGAAGCTACTGTAGGTCTGTTTTACTCAGAGTGGAGGAGGTTGACTGTCGACACGATTGAGGTGTATACAATTCTGAGGGGTGTAGGTAGCATAGATTGATAGACTCTTTTCCCCATGTCAGAGGCAAATAAAACAAGGGGACATAGAGTTAAGGTAGCGATGAGTGATTTAGAGGGGCTCTTATTCGCCCAGGGTGGTGATGGCAGGAACGCAGGTGATGATGGTGGATGCAGAATTACTGACAGCAGGATATTTAGATAAGCAATTGTATTTCCGAGGGATAAATGCTGGAACAGACCAAGTGCTGGAAGATGGAATTAATAAGGATGTGAGCCCACTGGTTGGTATCGGCTTGGTGAGCTGAATGGCCTATTTCTAAGTTGTATACTGGAGGAGGTAGTTAAGGCGGGTACTATCGCAACGTTTAAGAAGCATTTAGACAGGTACATGGATAAGACAGGTTTAGAGAGCTAAGGGCCAAACGCTGGCAAGTGGGACCATTGTAGATGGGACATGTTGGTCAGTATTGGTAAGTTTGGCCGGAGAGCCTGTTTCCACGCTGTGAGTCTCTATGATTGCAAGTAGGTTATTCCCAAGCTTATTTCATGTACACTTGTGTTCTCACCCTTTATCATAGGAGCGGAGAATTATCATCTAGATCTTTGGTGGTGTTGCATCAGCAGATTTTCCAGACTATTGGAAACACACTTTAGTTTAAGAGTTACAGAGTTGAATCAGGCCATTTGGCCCACTGAGTCCGCGCTGACCAGCGATCACCCCGGCATTAGTCCTATCCTACACACTCGGGACAATTTTTTACCAAATAACCTACAAACCAGCACATCTTTGGAATGTGGGAGGAAGCCAGAGCAGCTGGAAGAAACCCACGTGGTCACACGGAGCACGTACAAGCTCTGTATAGTCAGCACCCGTAGTCAGGATTGAACCCAGGTCTCTTGCGCTGTGAGGCAGCAACTCTACCGCTGCGCCACCGTGCCGCTCCCATTGTAGTTAGCGTTCTCTATCAATGGCACGAAGAGGCAAATGGCCTCAGCTCAGTACTAAACAGTTCCAACGTTTTGTTTTGATTCCAAGTCAGGTGAACGTCTAATAAAGAGAGAGAACCCTGAACTGAATGGAATGTGTATAAGTGGTCAGGTTTTTGGTCTGTTTTGATTTGGGAAAGGTGGAGGGGATCAGGTCTTGGCAGCTTCCATGGAAACAGGGCCTAAAGTAGTAGTTGCAGGCAGCTGGATGATTTCTACTGAGGGTGGTAAGTGGCTGGCTATAGATAGGTGTTCACACACAGCAGCTGCCCCAAATGCCTGGTGCTAGTACGTCCCGCTGGGTTGACTGTAAGAGCGGGGGCGGGGGTGGGGGGAAAGAGTATGGGGAGGGCTGAGGGGGAGGGGGTTGATTAGAGCCACCCAAGATGCTTTGCAACAGCTGTCAAAGCCGGGGAGAGCTGTCTCGGAGTTCGTGAAGGCCTGAGGTATGTTAGGAGCGTGCTAATAATAGACTTGCAAAAGTACTGTGAAGGTGGCAACTCTTTACATTTGCTAATAAGGCTGAAAACCACACTCAGAACTTCTGCACCCACCTCAGCCTGGTTTTAGAAACATAGATATTAGGTGCAGGAGGAGGCCAGTCGGCCCTTCGAGCCAGCACCGCCATTCATTGTGATCATTAGACGTGTCAAAGTCTGTGTGCGCAGTTAAAACAGAACGATTCAAGTCATGGAGTCACAGAAGCAGGCCTTCGGCCCGACCTGTCCATGCTGATCAAGATGCCCCGCCCTCTAAGTAAGTCCCATTTATAGTCGTAGAGTCATACAGCGTGGAAACAAGCCCTTTGACCCGACTTACCCACACCGACCAACATGCTGCATTTGCCTGTGTTTGTACCTTATCCCTCGTAAGCTTTCCTATCCATGTACGATCCAATCCTGGATCGATCCTGACGGCGGGTGCGGTCTATACGGAGTTTGTACATTTTCCCTGTGACCGCGTGGGTTTTCTCTGAGTGCACTAGTTTCCTCCCACATTCCAAAGACACGCAGGTTTGTAGGTTAATTGGCTTCGGTAAAATTTGTAAATTGATCCTAATGTGTAGGATGTGTAGGATAATGCTGGTGTTGGGGTGATCGCTGGTCGGCGCGGACTCGGTGGGCTGAAGCGCCTGTTTCCGCGCTGTATCTCTGAACTCTAAAGTGAAAGTCACATTGTATGGTTGATGGTTCTGATTGGACACATCCCTTGACATCACATGGTGTCATAGAGTGATGCAGCATGGAAACGGGCCCTTCAGTCCAAATAGCCCACACTGAACAACATGTCCCATCTACACTAGTCCCACCTGCTTACATTTGGCCCATATCCCTCTAACCCTATCGTATTCATGTACCTGTCTAAATCTTTCTCCTTGCCCCACACCCTCTGCATGAATCACTAGCGATGTCCCTATCTATGATCCTCCATCCTCCCACGCATAACGGAGAGCAAACAGATACTTTGTTATCTGTTGGATGATTCAACCCCCTTTTCCCATCCTGTCTTGTGTGGTTAATGACTGATCAAAGGGACCTCCTTAAAGTAAATTAAACCAGCATGCTACTTATTTTAAACACCTGTTGACATTTCCCAATGTCTCGTTGGCAGCAGTGTCCTGGGGATTAATATTTAATTCCAGGAAACTGCGAGGCAATCTTGGAAAGTTGGCGATATTCAAGTGTGGATGAGCTTTACTTTATATTTCTTGAAGTCAGTGCAGGTTGCTCCTACACATTACCGGCTTGTCTCTGTACAATAAATGGTTTGTCTGGTGGTGGATGTGTGGCAGTAACTGATAGTTAGTGCCTTAGGTTCGATGCTTCAATTGTACTTTCGGGTCACATATACTTTTTTTTTGCCTGGACTTTAGTTTAAAAAAATCAGTATACATAGGCACATCATATGGAGAACTCCTACAAGAGTATAGGAATGGTAGATTACATTGAGACACTACACAATGGCGCAGCGGTAGAACTGCTGCCTCACAACGCCAGAAACCCAGGATCGATCCTGACAATGGGTCCCGTCTGTGCGGAGTTTGCACGTTCTCCCTGTGACTGCGCTGGTTTTCTCCGGGTGCTCCGGTTTTCTCCCACATCTCAAAGATGTGCGGGTTTGTAGGTTAATTGGCTTCCCCAAATTGCCCCTAGTGTGTAGGATGCAATAGTGGGAGAACACATAACTAGTGTTCGGTGGAGTTTGAATGTTCCCCCAGCGAATATGCGGGTTTCTGCCAAAGACGTGCGGGTCGGTAAGTTAATTGGCCAGTTTCACTGACGGTTTGAATTTCAGTTTGTTCAAACCGTCATGTGGTGATCCGGGTTTACACTTCATATAGATTGGGATACTTCATGGGCATGGGCAATCCAGAGATGCTGCCTGACATGCTGAGTTACTCCGGCATTTTGTGTCTATCTTTGGTGTAACCAGCATCTGCAGTTCCTTCCTGCACGTGGGAACAGGCCCTTCAGCCCACCTTGTCCATTATTTCCTCTCATTATTTTATTAACTTCTATCTGGTTGCCTCTCAGCTCCCCACACTCCTGAGAAACTGTGGCCCATTGACTTACCGACATTTGTAGCATATACGGTTTTTGCAAGGTTTCAGCGTGCACAATGCACTGTTGTGCAAAATGGAAAACACCTCAGTTGGACATGATACAGAAATGTTTCAAAACATTTGAAAAACACCAGTAGTATTGAGACTGGAATGGGCAGAGCGACAACAGTTTATAAAGGGCTGGGGCTGACTGGCTTTGCCCGAGTGATTTGCGAGAAATGCACATTTTTCTGGTTATAATTCAGTCTGGAGAATATAATGAAAACTGACCCCGTGTGCCCCCCCCCCCCCCCCCCCCCCCCCCACTGTAAATCCACAGAGACAAACAAAGGAAACATCTGAGCAATAGAACGATGGGTCACACCATTTACGAAATGCTGTTTCTGACTCTTGCTTAGTTTGACCTTTCCAGCTCGTGTGACTGGATGTGAAAGCTTCAATAAAAAAACAACCATTCTTTAAAAACATGTCAGAATCAGGGCTAACTAAAAGAATTCCTCTGGCTTTTTGTTAATGGGCTCTTGTGGTGAAAAGCTGGGCAAGTGGGCCGAGGAATGGCTAATGGAGTTTCATGCAGATAAGTGTGAGGTGCTGCTTTTTGGGAAGTCAAAACAGGGCAGGAACTTCACAGTGAATGGTAGGGCCCTGGGAGTGTTGGAGAGCTAGGAGTACAGTTACATCATTCCCAGAAAGTAGGGTCGCACAAGGTGTAAAGAAGGCTTTTGGCACCTTGGCCTCATTAGACAGCGTACAGAGTATAGAAGTTGGGACGTTATGTTAGAGTTGTACAAAACGTTGCTGAGACTGCATTTTGGAGTAGTGTGTTCAGTTTTGGTCACCCTGTCATTAAGCTGGAAAGAGTGCAGGGAAAGTTTCACAAGGATATTGCCAGGACTCGGGGGCTTGAGACATAGGGAAAGGTTGGGCAGGCTGGGACTTTATTCCTTGAAGCGTTTGAAGGCAACGGGGTGATCTTATAGATATGTATAAAATCATGAGGTGAATTGATAGTGTGAATGCAGTCTTTTACCCAGGGTAAGGGAATCAAGAACCAGAGGACATGGGTTTAGGGTGAGTTGGGGAAGATATAATAGGAACCTGAGGGGCAACATTCTCATTCAGGGTGGTAGGTATATGGAACGAGCTGCTAGAGAAGGCAGGTACTGTGACAGTATTTAAAAGCTACTTGTGCAGGTACATGGATTGGAAAGTTGTAGAGGGAATGTGTAGGAAGGAACTGCAGTTGCTGGTTGATACCGAAGATAGACACAAAATGCTGGAGTAACTCAGCGCGTCAGGCGACATCTCTGGAGAAAAGGAATAGGTGACGTTTCGGGTGGGAAGGGTTCAGCTGAAGAAGGATTCTGACCCGAAACATCACTTATACCTTTTCTCCAGAGATGCTGCCCGACCAGGGTGCTGTTTGTACAGAGTTTGTATGTTCTCCCCATGAACTGTGTGGGTTTCTCCGGGAGCTCCGGCTTCCTCCCGTACTGCAAAGACGTACAGGTTTGTAGGCTAATTGGCTTGGTAAATTTGTAAATTGTCCTTAGTGTGTAGGATGGTGTATGCGTGTGGGGATCGCTGGTCGGCGCGGATTCAGTGGGACGTACTGTATCTCTAAACTAACCTAAACTCGCTTAGTTACTCCAGCATTTTGTGTCTATCTACGGTTTAGAGGAATGGGTTTAGCTGAGTTGGGGTATCTTGGTCAGCATGGACGGAGGGCCTGTGTCCGTGCTGTGTGACTCTATAGGACAATGATGGAAGCTGGGTGCTTCTGGTACACTGACAGGTGCTGGGTGTAGGGTGATTGGTCCAAAGCTGCAGAGGGATGGGAACTGGCGCCGTGCTTGATGTCCCCCCACTCACTCACACCCTCAGTCTGGCTCCGCGGTGGGCATGGCGACAAAAGGGAGAAATAGTTGTCCCACCAGTTCCCGACAGCTGAGCTCCATTCCTTTCCACGACTGTAGCCTGCGCTCTCCGGGGCTTCTCACATTGCCTCCTTTGAAGCTTGTCAACATGCTTGTGCCTAAAGCCATGACCGTCCCAAGCCGAGACGACTGCACCACTGCCAAGTGAAGCAGCTGCCTTCTGTTGAGTTCCTTCATCTTCCCATTGATTCAGTCAGAGGCATTGTACATGGCATCAACTGTGAACAAACTGCGTAGGAACGAACTGCAGATGCTGGTGTACGCAGTCTGAAGAAGGGCCTCGACCCGAAACGTCACCTATTCCTTTTCTCCAGAGATGCTGCCTGAGCCGCTGAGTTACTCCAGCATTTTGTGTCTATCTTCAACTGTGAACAGTTCCTCAAGTCCCACCCTGGTTGTCCTGTCAGTTCCATAGTTTGCATCTCTGTGTCTCTCCGTTATCACCTCTTCCCTGGCCAACAATGGGCCATTATGGGCTCCACCCTTCTTTGGTCTTCTGTTGCCGGCCCTGATTAGTTCTGACCTTTTCCTACCTCTAATCCCCTGACTCTGCTATCTTTAAGAGCCCTATCTAGCTCTCTCTTGAAAGTATCCAGACAACCTGCCTCCACTGCCCACTGAGGCAGAGAATTCCATAGTCAGGATCCAAGCTGGGTCTCTGGCAGTGTAAGGCAGCAACTCTACCATTGTGCCACTGTGCTTCCCTTATATGCATTCCTGTTTAATTTCACCCCCTGCTTGGTGTAATACAGGGACCATGGTGACCTTTGATTCTATCTCCATTCCGACACCTTCAATTCTACCTGTCGGACAGGTGCATGAATATTCTGCCCGGCAATAAATCAGCACGAGCGCTCCCTCTGCCATTGTTCATGGGTCAGTCACACAGTCTGCACAGTAATGGCCCTCTCACGCTACCTCAAGGTTGGACTCCAGCCATATACCACAGGGCCTGGAAGCAGTTTCTCACTAAAATTGGCAGTGAATCCTGACGTCCAATCCTTCAAGAGGCTCTCAACGCCAATGTAATTGGCGCTTTGTAGTGGAATCTTGTTAAGCTGCATATTCAGAGTTGAAGTAGGTAAATGGAGACTGAGGTACAGATTGGCTGTGAGTTTAATAAACTGTGTCACAGGCTTGAAGGAGTGATGTGCCCACTGCTGTGGGAGGATGCCTTTTAAGAGGGTCTGATGGTGTTGGCAGAGGTTGCTACAGCACGGTTCAGATTGTTACACTCGCTATTGTTTTCTTCCTTACGTGGAGTCATGGAGTTATACAGCGCGGAAACCTACTGTCTGAAGACCCGAAACATCACCTACTCGTTTTCTCCAGAGATGCTGCCTTCATGTTCATGTTCATGTTCTAGGAGCAGAATTAGGCCATTCAGCCCATCAAGTCTACTCCGCGATTCAATCATGGCTGATCTATCTCTCCATCTCAACCCCATTCTCCTGTATTCTCCCCATAACCTCTGACACCCGCACTAATCAAGAATCTACCTATCTCTGCCTTAAAAATATCCACTGACTTGGCCTCCACAGCCGTCTGTGGCAATGAATTCCACAGATTCACTCAAATTTCACTGCACCTTAATTGGTACATGTGCAATTAAATTGAAACTTGAATCTTGATAACAATCGAGCCATTCACAGTGTGCTTGATAAGGGATCAATGCTTATGCCTGACCCGCTGAATTACTCCAGCATTTTGTGTTTGTCTTTGGTGTAAACCAGCATCTGCAGTTCCTTCCTGCACATTTAAACAGCCCCTTCAGCCCATCTTGTCTACGCTGACCAAGTTGGCATTCTAGACTTGACCCATTCCCCTGCATTTGGCCCTCGTGCTGGGGGAACTGAATAGGTCAGGCAGCAGCATCTGTAGGGGAAAATGGACAGATGCTGTCCATGGACAGATGTTTCGGGGCAGGACCGTTCTTCAGTCTAAAGATGGGTTCTGACTTGAAACATCATTTAGAAGCAGAGAACTGCACACGCTGGTCTACACCAAAGATGGACACAAAATGCTGGAGTAATTCAGCGAGTCAAGTGGCATCTCTGGAGAAAAAGGATGGGTGACGTTTGAACAAGGGTCCCGACCTGAAACATTATCATCCTTTTTCTGTAGCTGGCTCTAATTGGTCCTGGTCTTTCCTCGACTCAGCACTTCACTCCTCCCCCTACCCCCTACGTTCAGTCTGAGGGTGAGAACCAACATGGCCCACCAGCCCCAGCCCCCTCCGGCTGGAGCTGGGTGTCGGGAACTAGGTTCTGTCTGAAGAAGGATCCTGACCTGAAACGCCATCTACATACCCGTTTTGTCTTGAGAGTTTTACCTTGAGATGTCTGTCTGAGAAACATCACCCATCCTTTTTCTCCAGAGATGCTGCCTGACCCAACGAGTTACTCCAGCACATTGTGTCTTTTTCAAAATAGTTGATTGGAAATTCATCTCTGTTCATTCTCACTTAGAATTCGCCTGCATTTTTTTTTACTACTGTTGTATCCTTGAAACGGCTTCTGAGGTATTCCATAAATCCTTCCGACGTTAAGATTTGTGCAGCCTGAGGTTTGTGGTACAACAGTGCCCAGCAGCGACCGTCTAATCCTGGCTATGCATAAGATGCTGGAGCGCTGGGCAGCCCAGCGGCTCAGCGGTAGAGTTGCTTCCTCACAGCGCCAGAGACCCGGGTTCGATCCTGATTACGGGTGCTGTCGGTATGGTGTTTGTACGTTCTCCCTGTGACCACGTGGCTTATCTCTGGGTGCTCAGGTTTCCTCCCACATTCCAAAGATGTAAAGGTTTGTAGGTTAATTGCCTTCTGTAAATTGTCTCGAGTGTGTAGGTGATCTATGGCCGGCATAGACTCGTTGGGCCGAAGGGTCTGTTTCCACGCTGTATCTCTAAACTAAACTAAAACTAAACTAACTCAGTGGGTTACGCGCGTTTCAGGTCGGGACCCTTATTCAGTCTGAACCTGGCCACTGGCTAGTTCCTGACCCCATCTCCAGTCAGATGGGGCTGGTGGGCCATACATGTTCCCCCCTCCCCTCCCCGCCCCCAGTCCGCTTCCCCGAAGGGACAGGCCGATGACTCCTCTGGCTCCACATTCCTTCCGTGCCCTGAGTTGCAGCCAGGCAGCTGTGGAACACCTGCTGAAGGAGGAATGCGTTCCGACTTGCCGATACTCAAGTGAGGTGGGGAGGTGTGGACGGAGGGGGGAATGTGTTGGATGTACATGGATCAGAGCTGCCGATCCCGTTGTCACGGTGATCGACCTTTATTTTCTTCGCACGGATAATGGTGATGATAATCACTTGTCAGCGGCGACTTAAAATGTGGAATAAGATGAACCGTATTGCACTATTATAGTTTGTTTGTTTTTATGTGTGAGTGTGTGTATACGTATATAACAAACTAACTGCAATAATGCAATATAGAAATGTTAAATAGTATATAATATTAAAAGTGTATTAAAATGTTTGGTATATAGTTCAGTATATATTTATGTATATATTCCGACATCTCCCTATCATTTCTGGATCTCACCGTCTCCATCACAGGAGAAAGACTATCGACCGACATCTACTACAAACCTACTGATTCCCATAGCTATCTAGACCAGTGCTTCTTAAACTGGTGAATGGTTCACCCAAGGGCTAATTAAATTATTATGGGGTGAATGAAACTAGAGGGGTGAATGGAGGGTGAATGACTTAATTTATTCAGATATTTATATATTTTTTTTCTATACTTAAAAAAGGCATTGCCATTAAAGTGCACGGATAAGCTCTTATCCGTTTTAATGGCAGTGGAGCTGGAAATTTGATATGTTTTTTTCTCTCTACCTATGGATTTCTAATTTCAAAGTAGCAGGATATTTCCCAAATTTACTGTAATGTAGCCTTTTAGGGAAGACTAGATGAGCTGGTGGGATCATACATTTTTCATGAAAAAACTGCAGTAATCCAAGCCTGAAAGGGTAGGATGGGGCTGAAGCCCAGTGTTACATTGGAATGTTTTTCTTACCATTCTAATAAAATGATTTTCCAACTCCAGTGGTAATTAAACTTTTTTATTTTCTAGTTTTTTAACATATTTTTAAGATGTTCAAAAAGTTGAATAAAATAAACAGTTAAGAAATGAGTTAATTTATCTTTTTTGCTCGTGTGACAAAACAAATTATATCTAAAATTATGCAAAAGGGAGAATAAGATGAAAATTACCATAAAATCATAAGGAAATTTAGTCGAGTGTGAATGAAATTTTGTGATACTCAAGGGTGAATGACACTGAAATAGTTTAAGAAGCTCTGATCTAAACTACACTTCTTCCCACCCTGCTTCCTGTAAAGACGCTATCCCCTACTCCCAATTCCTCTGTCCTCGCCGCATCTGCGCCCTGGATGAGGTTTTCCATTCCATTAAGATGTCCTCATTCTTAATGGAACAGGGGTCCCCCTCTTCCATCATAGATGAGGCTCTCACTAGCTTTTCCTCGATTTACTGTAGGTAAACTAGCTTATCCCGCAGCTCCGCCCCTTTACCTCCCCGCTCGACTCCATCCAAGGACCCCGACAGTCTTTCCAGGTGCGGCAGAGGTTCACTTGCACCTCCTCCAACCTCAACTGCTGTATCCGTTGTTCTAGGTGTCAACTCCTGTACATCGGCAAGACCAAGTGCAGGACCGGCGATCGTTTCGCTGAACACCTCCCTTCAGTCCGCCTTAACCTACCTGAGCTCCTCGTTGCTCAGCACTAACTCCCCCTCCCATTCCCAATCTGACCTTTCTGTCCTGGGCCTCCTCCATTGTCAGAGTGAGGCCCAGCGCAAATTGGAGGAACAGCACCTCATATTTCGCTTCAGTAGCTTACACCCCAGCAGTATGAACATCGACTTCTCTTTGACATGCTTTCTCTATCTCTCCATCCCCTCCCCCTTCCCAGTCCTCCCACCAGTCTTACTGTCTCCGACTACATTCTATCTCTGTCCCGCCCACTCCCCTGACATCAGTCTGAAGAAGGGTCTCGACCCAAAACGTCAACCATTCCTTCTCTCCAGAGATGCTGCCTGTTCCGCTGAGTTACTCCAGCATTTTGTTTCTACCTTCTATATATATATATATAAAGTGTATTAAAAAGTTCAGTATATATCCAATGAACTTTTTTTTCATTTATTACATTGTGTACAGAGTACTATCTTTACAAATCTGTTGCGCTGCTGAAAGTAAGAAATTCATTGTTCAATTTGGGACATATGACATTAAAACACTCTTGACTACACATACTCCTTGGCACAATGCAGTTGGGGCGCTGATACAAGAACGTCGCAGACAAATGTTCGCAGTCCTCTGTGAAAACCTGTTTCAACCATTTGTGTGCCATGTTATTAAAATAGGTGCTTGAACAGGTGTGGACTCTTTGCTTACATACCACAGTGTCCATGTTAAATTATCCCATTAACTTGCCCCTCATACTCTGTGCAATCTGATCCTGTTAAGAGTTCTGCACCAACAGCTACCATTCTTTCTGTTCAGGTCAATGCGACCAGGTGGCAACTTATAATAGTTATATTCTAGGGCCTCCAACTATTTGTTCGTTGATTAAGTTTTTGGATAGAATTAATGAGAGACCGTGTCCACTGGTAGGAGATTGAGAATCAGGACATATAGGGGTGAGAACAGCACAGTGGCGTAGCTGGTGAAGCTGCTGCCTCACACTGCCAGAGATACTGCATGGAATCAGGCTCTTCGGCACACCAAGTACGCACTGTTCTGTGATCACCCAGTTCTATCCGAAGCACCAGGGCAGTTTTACGGAAGCCAATTAACTTACAAACCTGCATGACTTTGGAATGTAGGAGAAAACCGGAGCATCCAGTCGCATGGAGAACGTACAAACTCCGCACAGACAGCACCCGCCGTCAGGATCGAACCCGGGTCTCTGGCGCTGTGATGCAGCAATTCTACCGCTGCGCCACTGTGTCGCCCAAACGTGTTTGCTCGTTCTCCCTGTGACGTCGTGGGTTTTCTCCGAGTTTGCCGATTTCTTTCCACGTCCCAAAGATGTTTGGATTTGTAGGTTCATTGGCCTCTGTAAATTGGCCCTAGTATGTAGGGAGTGGATGGGAAAGTGGGATAACACAGACCTAGTGTGAACGGGTGATCGTTGGCCAGAGATAGATACAAAATGCTGGAGTAACTCAGCGGGACAGGCAGCATCTCTGGATAGAAGGAATAAGTGATGTTTCAGGTTAAGACCCTTCTCTATTTCATCTGACCGATGGCATGGACTTGGTGGGCCAAAGGGCCTGTTTCCATTCCATAACCTTTAAACTAAACTAAACTGAGGGTACTTGAGAAGAATTTTTCTGTGAGAGCATGTTTAGTTTAGTTTCATTTCATCTCTATTTCATCTGACCGATGTCATAGACTTGGTGGGCCAAAGGGCCTGTTTCCACACTGTGAGCTACAGCGTGGAAACAGGCCCTTCAGCCCACTGAGTCCGTGCCAACCAGCAATCACCCTGTACACAATCTGTACACTAGTTCTATCCAACACACAAGGGACAATTTACAGAAGTGAATTAACTTACAACCTGCATGTCTTTGGAATGCAGGAGGAAACCGGAGCACCCGGAGAAAACCCACGTGTCACAGGGAGAACATACAAAATCCGTACAGACAGCACAAGTGGTCAGGATCGAACCCAGGTCTCTGGCGCTGTAAGGCAGCAACTCTACCGTTGAACACTGTGCTGCCATGTGTTCATGGCCTGAAAAACATCCTCCTTGCTTCTAACCTGTCCAGTCCTGGATTAATTATTTGTGTTTCAACTAGATATTTCCTTCTCATAGAACAAGGCCATTTCACCCATCAAGTCTCTGGTTGATTAAAAAAAAACTGCTGGAGGAAATCAGCAGTTCAGGCAGCATCTGTGGAGAAAAATAGACAATTAACATTTCCTGTCAAGACCCTCATGGAATCCAGATGAAGGAACTCGAGCTGTTGACTGACCATTTGCTTCCAGAGATGCTGCCTGAGCCGCTGAGCTCCTCCAGCAGTTTGATCTTTGTTCAAGATTTCAACATCTGTAATCTTCAGTGTCTCCAAGTCTAGGGCTGCAGCACTTTGGCAAAGATTGTCTGTCTCGACACACACAAAACATATGCTCCTGTTCTCTATAAACAGCCACCCGTTTAATAAACATTCTGATCTGTTAGGGGGACGGTGTACGGTTTTATCAAGATAGTAAATAACCCCAAGAAAAACAAATTACTGAAATTTGTTAGTCAATGTTTAAAAGTTAAAATAATATTAATGTTAATAATATAAAGCTCGACTGATGTGTAACTGGTTCTGCAATCACATGACTGAGTCAAAATGTTGCCTGTTCCATTACTCCAGAATTGCTGCCTGACCCTCTGAGTTACATCAGCGTTTGTGGCTATCGTGATTGTAGACGCATGTTTCAAATTCTGCACAAACCCACTGACCCCGGTTCGATCCCGACCGAGACGCCTGTCTGTGTGGAGTTTGCATGTACTCCCTGAGATCATGTAAGCTTCCCTAGGGTGCTGTAGTTTCCTCCCACATCCCAACAACAATCTGGTTGATAGGCTGGTTGGCCACAGTAAATTACTCTGGGTAACAGAGTCATTTCTGTATTCTGTAACAGAATAAATGGGTGTTAATGGATCTGTGAGGCAAAATAGAATGGATTCTGGGGAAATAAGTGGAGGTATTCGACCGATGGCAATGTTTTGAGTTTTAGAGATACAACGAGGCATCAGGCCATTCGGCCTACCAATTCCACGCTGACCATCGATCTGTGCACTAGTTCTATGTTATCCCACTTTTGCATCCTACAGACTAAGGACAATTTACAGAAGATAATTAACCTACAAACTCACATGGTTTGAGGTGTGGGAGTAAAATGGAGCACCCCTGAGGAAACACACGTGGTCACAGGGAGAACGTGCAAACTCCGGACAGACAGCGCCCATAGTCAAGATCGAACCTGGGTCTCTGGCGCTGTGATGCTGCAGCTCTACTGTGTTCTGAGAATTGCCGACTATACTCTGGTAAATACAGGATTGGGTGACCCACTTCTTCATATCCCACCATCCCAGGAATCAGTCTGATGAACTTTCATGCATTCCTCCTGTGTCCAGCCATACTTGTTTTGTCGATGGAAATGTACCAGTGCGCAAAAATAATAAATAAACAAGTCACATTGCTGGCAAACTAAATAATGAATTTAAGTTTTTAGAGGTGCCAGTACACTATCTGGCATGTAACGTAACAAAGAAAGCACTGGTGATAAGTAAATCCTTTCTTAGGCAAGGAGACCAAACTACAAACAGTTCTCCAGGTGTAACCTTGTAGAACTGAATAGAGTGAATGTGGAGAGAATGTTTCCACTAGCGGGAGAGTATAGGGCCAGAGGCCATAGTCGCAGAATAAAAGGACGTACTTATAGAAAATGGATGAGGACAAATTTCTTTACTAGTGGTGAATCTGTGGAATTAATTGCCAAAAAAGACTGTGGAGGCCAACTCAATGGATATTTTTAAGGCAAAGATTGATAGATTCTTGATTAGTACAGGTGTCAGGAGTAGAATGGGGTTTGGAGGGAAAGATAGATCAGCCATGATTGAATGGCGGAGTAGACACGATGGGCTGAATGGCCTAATTCTGCATCTACAACCTATGAACTTATGAACTGTGGTGAAAAGAAAAGCTTGTTCTTTTTTCTGTTACCTATTCAGCTCTTAATGTTTTGCCTTCTTTTTTGCTAAATATAAGATGTTTGCTTTACGATTGTGGTCCAATTTTTCCATGACAACATTCTATCCCTGTCCATAACCCATAACTACAGTCCAAATATCTGATGAATTAAGCAGATTCAGGAGAAAGTTTCAAAGAAGAAATTATATAAATACAAGAAAAAAAGCAAATATTTGAAGATCTATGTCGTCAAACCTATTGGGGGTGATCTTCAGATACGTATAAAGTCATGAGGGGAATAGATAGATAATTCGCAGTCATTTCCATGGGTTTCATTACCCTGTCAATACACAGGGTAGAGGAATCAAAAACATAGGTTGAAGGTGAGATGGTCTTCATTTAATACGAATCTGAGGTGTAACTGTTTCACTCATGGGATAGTGGGTATATGGAGCGAGCTGCCAGAGGAGGTAGTTGAGAGAGGTACCTCAAGAGCATGTATAAGAAAATGGATAGGAAAGGTTAAGAGGGTTAAGACTCAAACGTAGCCAAATAGTACTGGCTTAGATGGGGCGTCTTGGTCAACAAGGACGAGTTAGGCTGCAGGGCCTACTTCTGTGCTCTGTGACTCTATGACTCTAAGTCAAGTTAAGTTTATTGTCAAAGATAGACACAAAGTGCTTTAGAGATACTGTGTAGAAAATGGCCCTTCGGCCCACTATGTCTGTGCCGACCAGCGATCACCCAGTGCACTAGCACTATCCTCCACACAAGGGACAATTTACAATTTTTACAGAAACCAATTAGCCCACAAACCTGTACATCTTTGGAGTGTGGAAGGAAACCGGAGCACCGTGCTGCCCTAGAGTTGGAATAACTCAGCAGAATTAGTCAGGCAGCAGAATCTTTGGAGAAGAATGATGGGTGACGGTTATTCTCTGGTATAAACCAGCATCTGCATTTCTTTGTTTCTACACTGAGTTTATTGTCAAACGTACAAGTACTTTTCTCTGTCCATGTCTAACCATAAGCACTGGAAAGTGGGTGGACAAGTCACTCTACCGTGCTGGCACGGATTCAATTGCCCAAGGGTCATCTTCCATGTGGCAAACTGTAATGATTCATTATATAGAGCCTCTAATTTAAATTACTCAGAATTTTATATCAGCAATTTTTGCTTGCGTGTGATGAGGCCCATAGTTACCCCATGGCGGTTCGCAACACTTGCCCACGTCTCTGAACTCTGGAACTATTTGACAAACCTGGGCTACATGAATAGGAAAGGTTTGGAGGGATATAGGTGACAGGTAAGTGGGACTAATGCAGTTGGCATGGTCGAATTGGGCCGGATGGCCTGTTTTGGGCTGTCTAGCTTTGTGACTCTACCATGTATTGGGAGGGATATTGCTGAAGACACAACAAACTGCAGATGCTAAAATACTGAGCAAAAAATAAGGTCAGAGAGGAACTCAGCTGGTCAGGTAGCATCTGCAGAGAGAATGGACAGACACCATTTTGGGTCAGGACCCTTCTTCATACTGATTGAGGTAGGGGGCGAGTGCCGTAAAAGAGAGTTGGCGGTAGTACAAAGCCTGGCAAGCGATAGGTGGATACAGGTGAGGGAAGGGAGGGGGAGGCTGTTTTCCAGATGAGTGCAGTAAGTGACAAAGGCTGGAGGCAAATAGCCGACAATAGGATGTCAGACAAGGAACGAAGGGGAGGAGTGAAATGTAAAGCCAGAGGGAGGGTACTTGAGTTCTTGAGGCTTTAAGTAAGACTTGGCAGACTCAGACTCAGTTTGGAGTGAAATAGAGAGTTGCTTTACAGACTGCTCCTCAGTCACACCAGTAGACCAGCCTCTGCTCCGCTGGTGTGGGGGACACAGTGCCGCAGCTGATAGAGCCGCTGCCTCACAGCACCAGAGACCCAGGTTCGATCCTGACCTCGGGTGCTGCCTGTATGGGGTTTGTACACTCTCCCTGTGACCAGGTGGGTTTCCTCCTGCATGCTAAAGATGCGCGGGTTTTTAAGTTAATTGGCTTCTGTAAATTGTCCCCAGTGTGTAGGATATGGGTGAATGGGTGATCGATGGTCGGCGTGGACTCGGGAGGATGAAAGAGCCTGCTTACACGCTGTAACTCTAAACTAAACTAAACTACAGGCAGAATATGTAGGAAAGAAATGCAGATGCTGGTTTAAACTGAAGATACAATAGACTCCCTCTCTCCCCCCTCCCCCCCTCCACCCCCCTAGTTGTCCTACCAGTTCCACTGTGCACATCCTTGTATCCCTCTTACTATCACATCCCTCTTACTATCCCAGCCAACAATGGGCCATTATGTGCTCCACCCTTCCTGAGCTCATCTGTTACCAGCCCTGATTTGAGAAAGTGGGATAACGTGATTAATGTGAACGGGTGATCAATGATTGGCATGGCCTCAGTGGGCCGAAGGGCCAGTTTCCGTGCTGTATCTCCAGCCTCTGCTCAGTTGGAAGTTCAGATAGTTTGTCCAGAGTTTGACACCAAGGACTCCGAGCATTTGGAGCTGGTTTGTTTCTGTCTCGGTCTCTGACTGATTTACAGTCTTCTGAGTCAGCGAGCATAGGCAGAAGTTAATGCCAAGTGACGCACTACTTCCCGCTCGCTCCAACCCAGGGACCCCTTTGATGTGTGTGTACAGGAGTCGTGGTTTGTGGCTGCGAGGGGAAGGCAAAGGGGTGAGGGAGAGGCCAGGGAAAGTTTTTTAAAAACCTTCTGAATAGACCACCAACCTTCCCTTGGCAAGAAACTCCACACAACAGGCAACAGAGGGCCTGTGTAAAGAATGAAAAACACTATTATATTTTGCACCAAGGATAGACACAAAAGTGCTGGAGTAACTCCGCGGGTCAGGAAGCATCTCTGGAGAAAAAGGATGGATGACGTTTCAGGTCGGGACCCTTCTTCAGTCTGAAAGTTTGTAGAATTGGTCCGGAACTAAAATGGCACCTATCCTTTCTCTCGTGAGATGCTGCCTGACCCGCTGAGTTTACAATATTATAATTTGGACCAAAGATAGACACAAAGTGCTGGAGTAACTCAATGTGTCGGGTAGCATCTTTAGACTTTATAGAAGTCTGCACCGAGTTTGCACCGACTAGCAATCACCCTCTACAACAATACAATCCTACACACCAGGGACAATTTACAATTTTGCCAAAGTGGAAGGAAACCGGAGCACCCGGAGAAAACCTATAAGGTAGCACTCTGCTGCTGCTGGATCTTTCAGTCAGAAAAGTCTGAATAAGGATCCCGAACCGAAACGTCACCAATTACTTTTCTCCAGAGATGCTGCCTTGCCCGCTGAGTTACTCCAGCACTTTGTATCTATCTTTGGTATAAACTAGCCTCTGTAGTTCTTTGTTTCTGCATTTTCTATCTTTTGGAGTGCCTAATTCTGTACAGTTGTTGGCTCAATGGCTTTGAGAGGTTGGATTTCAGAAGACAGTACTGGGGTCTGGCAAATAGCAGGGAAGACCTCTGGTGTTGTGATTCTGCTGTTGCCCTTGATGGGATGAGAGGTTGAACAGGTTTGTCCATCTCACCATTTAATGCATTGACAGCTGAGTAATTTGATAGATTTTTAAACCACCTTCCCGTCAGCCCAGGCACCGAGAGAAATTGTCAGACACCCTCCTGTGTTGTGTTAACCGTTTAAGAGCTGGATTTCCACAGGTACTTTCCACAGTAACATCCAAACTAAACCCATCATCTTTTAGAAGAGGGATCTTGAGATCCTCAAGATAGCTTTTCTATTTCTCGATTTAGACTTTAGACATACAACGCGGAAACAGGCACATTGGCACACCTAGTCCGCGCGGTCTAGCCATCCCCTGCACTAGGACTATCCTACACACTAGGGACAATTTCCAATTTACAGAGACCAATTAACTTACAAATTTGTACGTCTTTGGAGTGTGGGAGGAAATCGGAGCACTCGGATCAAATCCACGAGGTCACAGGGAGACGTATGCACTCTGTACAGACAGCACCCGTAGTCAGGATCGAACCTGGATCTCTGGCGCTGTGAGGCAGCAACTCTACCCACTGTGCCACTGTGTTACTCCAAATTAACGAGTTGAAAAGATGGGTCTGATCCCCATTCAGGCCTCCAATGTCTCTCCTAACGGTTTAAGATCTGGAACTTACTCCCTAACATCTCTCATTCATCTATGTCCCCATCTCTCCTTTCTTAAAATGTGGCGCAGCATTAGAGTTGCTGTGTTACAGCACCAGGAACCTGAGTTCAATCCTGACCAAGGGTGTTGTTTGTATGTAGTTTGTACGTTCTCCCCGGGACCTGCATGGGTTTTCTCCAAGATCTTCTGTTTCCTCCCACACTCCAAAGATTATGTTAATTGGCTTGGTATAAATGTAAGTTGTCCCTCGTGTGTGTGGGATAGTGTTAATCTGTGGGGATCGCTGGCCGGTGCGGACTTGGTGGGCCGAAGGTTTGTCTCCGCACTGTATCTCTAAACTAAACTAAACTAAACTAAACTGACTGAAATCTACCTCTCAGGACAAGGGGCGTAAGGTCCGGGACTGGTCGGGTGCAGTTGGGAGATTTTATAGCCTCTTTCCTCGCGAGTGTAGTGATGTTGGCGATGTTCTGGCAACACAGCCCAGCACCGTGCAGTTGCCATGGTGACTCACTAAGCTTCCACCAGGCCCTTGCTCTTTGCCTCACTGTGGCAGTGAGTTACTCCAGCACTTTATGCCACTTTTTTTTGTGAACCAGCATCTGCAGTTCCTAGCGTTGACATTTATTCTTTATTTAGTCCTTACTGTAATAAATTAGAGGTCCCAGCCGAAGAGGAGAAGTGCCCTCAATCTCATGGGTCCCTAGACTGGATTCAGTCTCCCTGTCCTAGGGGCGATAGGACAGTGTTGAGACAAAGTATCTCACCCCATGCCAAGAGCTTCTTCTCCCAAAGTGACTGATTTACCATAGTTACACATCTAGAAACCCGTGGCAACCACTCCTGCAAGGCTCGCTCTCTGATTGTACTTTTCGAGTTGTGCGATTTTTCCTTTCCTTCAACTAATTACAAACTGACCCCGAGGTTTCTCACACATATGTCAGGCCTGGACTAACCTGAATGCTATATTTAGATTGTGCTGCATCCACACATTTAAGCCAAACCCAGGCAGCAATTATCTTGTATATCTTGTGAAAAGGGAACACACACGTACACACCACAGACCAGTCGGACTGGCTTGGCTGAGAATACTCGGTTTGTTATCTGCATAGTAACTCTTTCGTTGGACGCTCAAAATGGTGGAATAACTCAGCGGGTCAGGCAGCATCTCCGGAGAACATGGATGGGTGATGCATGTTTGGGTGGTGGGCAGCCGAACATTTTTACCTCCTTTTTTAAAACAAAAACTAGGAATTCTGAAAGCTGGCAGACAGGTGCGGGCAGGACAAAGTATGGCAAGTGGACAGTGGTTATGATGGTTGGACAAAGGCCAGAGATCAAAAAAGTATAAATAAAAAGATGCGGTTAGATGGAACGAGCTGCCGGAACAGATAGTTGAGACAGGTACTATCAGAAAGTTTAAGAAACATTTGGACAGGTACATGGATAGGATAGATTCAGATGGGTATGGGCCAAATGCAGGCAGATAATTGATGGGGCATGTTGGTCGGTGTGGGCATGTTGGGCCAAAGAGCCTGTTTCTACGCTGGATGACTCGATATTAATCAGTCTTGAGAGGGGCTCAACCTGGAATGTTGTCTATCCATGTTCTCCAGAGATGTTGCCTGACCCGCCGAGTTACTCCAGTACTTCTCGTGTCTTTATTTTGTAAAACAGCACCTGCAGTTCCTTGTGTTTACATAATTCTTTGGTTAGTCCTTACAGTAATAAATTACTGATGCAACAATACTTGCCTCTGTCAGCCAGTGCCTCTGACACTTGCTTTTCCTTGTCTATGATCCTCATGTTGATGGGTTGATGTGTGCATTACACAAGTCACCATCTAACTACCTGCCTTCCTTTGTTATTCATTAACAAAGGTGAGGGTGTTGTCAGTAAAGTCAATATTTAACACCACTCCCTGTTCACTCTTGGGAAGTGGTGATGGTGCAACACCCTGGTCTGCTCTAGTACTTCTGGTGAAGGAAGTCCCAATATATTTTGGGTAGGGAGTTCTGAGATTTGGACCCAACACCAGGGCACAGTGGCGCAGCAGAAGATCTGCTGCCATACTGTGCCATGGACCCAGGTTCTCGATTCTGACCTCAGGTGCTGCCTTTGTGGAATTTGCACGTTCTCCCTGTGACCGTGTGGATTTCCTCCAGGTGCTCCGGTGTCCTCCCACATTCCAAAGTTGCGTGGGCTCTGTAAATTGTCTCCAGGGCGTAGGGAGTGGATGAGAAAGTGGGATAACTTTGAACTCGAGTAAACGGGTGATGGACTGTTGGCATGGATTCAGTGGGCTGAAGGATTTCAAAAGAAATGGTGTTGATTATGTGGCCAGCATAAGGGTTGTCTGAAGCTAGTCTATCTAGCGTGTGGCTGGTCTGAAGAAGGGTTCCAACTCAAAAAGTCACCCATCCTTTTTCGAGAGAGATGCTGCCTGATCCGCTGAGTTACTCCAGCACTTTGTGTCCCAGTGGAAAGCAGAATGGTTTTGAAATGCCATGTCTTAGCCGTTGTCTCCAGATATTAATTTTCATTGAAGTCAATTGGAACGAAGATAGGAATGGAAACTCGGAAGGCAAAGATGCAATGATAAAGCTCGACAAGTGGCTGAGGGACAGCTGATGGATTAATTAGATTTAGTGGTGCATGGCCAAGAAACATGTGGGACCCAAATTCTTGGTGCAATATGGAATGTCATTGCCTGTGGTACAGTTAGGTTGTGTGGGAAAGAGGCACACTGCGTGACTGCTGGTTAATAGGATTGCAATATTACCACCACAATAGAGTTGTCACCTTACAGCGCCAGCGACCCGGGTTCAACCCGGACTACGGGTGCTGACTGTATGGTGTTGCACGTGCTCCCTGTGAACGCATGGGTTTTCCCCAGGTGCTCCAGTTTCCTCCCACACTCCAAAGATGTTCAGCTTTGTAGGTTAATTTGGTAAAATTTATAAATTGTCCCTAGTCTGTAGGATAGTGCTAGTGTATGGGGATCGATGAGTGGGCCGAAGGGCCTGTTTCCGTGCTGTATTTCTAAATAGTTGTGAGAAGTCAGATTAATTGAATTGATTGAAAAATAGAGAATGGATACAGGCCCTTTGGCCCATCGAGTCCATGCAGACTGTTGATCACCTGTTCATACTAGTTCCATGTTTACCCACTTTTCCATCCACTCCCTACATACTAGGGGCAATTTACAGAGGGCCATTTAACCTACAAACCTGCACGTCTGTGGGACGTGGGAGGAAACCGGAGCACCCGGACGAAAAACATACGCAGTCACAGAGAGAACGTGCAAACTCCACACAGGCAGCATCCAAGGTCTGGATCAGATCTGGATCAAGGTTCTATGAGGCACTAGCTCTACCAGCTGTGCCACTGTGCTGTCACCCCACCTAGGGCAAACACACCCAGCAGAAATAGCCCAGCGTATAAATCTGTGCCCCATCTGTCGATGGTGCATACTTCCCAGAAATATTTACAAAGTTGTTGAAAATTGTGGTCAAACTTTTACAAGCTCCTCCACATGTATGGCGGCTTGCCTTCTGGTTTGCCAACCATTGCAAAAAATGTTCCAATGGGAAAGCTACTGTTCGGGGGAATATTATCTTTAGATGCACAATGTATTACCTTTGCTCATATGTGGGCATATTAGTGGATTTAGCAGACCCTCAGCCCAGCTGTGTCTTGAGAGATTTATAAGACATTAGTTGTTTTCAACAGATACTCCAGTTCCTCTTTTCTCATCACAAAGTTGACCCTCCCTATCCTGAGGTCCTCCACACATTGTTTGCTCATCACGATGGTGCAACATTACAGAGTTGCTGCCTTACAGCGTTAGAGACTCGGGTTCAATTCTGACTACAGGTGCTGTCTGTACGGAGTTTGTACGTTCTCCCTGGAACCGCGTGGGTTTTCCCTTTACAGCGCCAGCGACCCGGGTTCAATCCTGACTACGGGTGCTGACTGTATGGCGTTGTACGTGCTCCCCGTGACTGCACGGGTTTTCCCCGGGCGCTCCGGTTTCCTCCCGCACTCCAAAGACGTTCAGGATTGTAGGTTATTTGGCTTTGGTAAAGATAGTCAATTGTCCCTAGTCTGTAGGATAGTGCTAGTGCACGGGGATTGCTGGCCGGCACGGACTAGGTGGGCCGAAGGGGTTGTTTCCGTGTCGTATCTCTAAACTAAACTAAATGAAACTAATCTAAACTAAGTTGGTAGAGCTCCAGTGTGCAGGACCCAACTACGTGGGTCTCGACCCGAAACGTCGCCTATCTCCTTCGCTCTTTAGATGCTGCTGCACCCGCTGAGTTTCTCCAGCTTTTTGTGTAACCCTACGTATGCACTAAGCTTGCTCCAGTATTAGATTTGACTGAGTTAACAATTCACATTCCCATTCAAATCCCTGTCTACATCTCAAGCTGCTTCGGAAAAGCAGCCAACATAACCAAAGACCTGCCCCAACCAGTCATTCATTCTTCTCCGTGATCCCATCTGGCAGAAGGTAACGAAGCTTGACAGTGCTCATCACCAGACTCAGGAATACTTTCTTCCCCCCTGTTATCATGCTTAGTTTAGTTTAGTTTGGTTAGTTTAGATTTGTTTGGAAACAGTGCCTTTGGCCCACGGAGTCCACACAGACCAACGATCACCCTCACGTGTCCTACACACTAGGGATAATTTGTGGAAGGTAATTAACCTACAAACCTGCACGTCTTTGGAGTGTGCGAGGAAACCAGAGCACCCGGAGAAAACCCGCGCGGTCACAGGGAGAATGTACAAACTCCGTTCGGGCAGCACCCGTAGTCATGATCAAACCCGAGTCTCTGGCGCTGTAATGTAACAATTGTATTGCTGTGTCACTGTGCCGTCCTAATGCTTCTGAATGAATAGTCCCGACCCGAAACGTCACCTCTCCATGTCCTCCAGAGATGCTGCCTGACCCGCTGGGTTACCCCAGCGCCTTGTGTCTTGCGTTATATAAATGGATATCGTTGTAAAGAAAGACAGCGAATAGGAAAATATCGTGGGCATCTTTGACTCTGTGTGAGCAGGTGTTAGAAGATCAGAAGCCTATTTTAAATCCTGGCTTATTTTAGTTTTGCCTGATGTCAATGGAAATAAAATCTGGTTGGGTGTAGTTATCATGCTGTCTCACCAAGTCAAGGTGATTTCTGGCTGCTGCTAACTTGCCAGGGAAACAGCTCATTGTTGATAATGAGCTCAATTCATTATTCATTCACTCACTGTGAACTGAATTCACTATTCAATTCACGAACCCGTGGCATCAGCAAGCAGTGGACAACCTTGAAGACGACAGGTCGCTGAGCTAATGTGATAATGCGTAAGACCCCGTCCACATAAATATATGAAAGATTGCAGCCTCCACTTTCTAAAGATGGACATACTGTAAAATGCTGGAGTAACTCAGCCGGCTCAAGCAGCAGCTCTGGAGAAAAGGAATAGGTGTCCCTTCCTCAGAATGGGAGTGTGGGGAGAGGGAAACTAGAGGTATGAAAAGGTACGGAACAAGTCAGAGACAGAATCACAGAGGGAGAGCAGTGAGAGAGGGTGTTGCAGAACTGCTGACGGAGAGAGGAGGATCTATCCAAAACATCACTTATTCCTTTTCTCCAGAGATGCTGAGTTACTCCAGCATTTTCTGTCTATCTTTGGTGTAAACCAGCATCTGCAGTTCCTTCCTACACGTTTTGTCTGCTCCCCTGTGAAATCTCCTCAAGGCATGCCTACTTTGAAGAGGTTCTTACCTGGATAGGACAGGTTTGGAGGGATATGGACCAAGCGCAGGCAGGTGGGTCTAATGTGGCTGGGACATGTTGGCCGGTGTGGGCAGGTTGGGCCGAAGGGCCTGTTTCCACACTGTATCACTATGGCTATGACTCTCCCCGCTGTGATTCAGGCTCTGATTTGTTCTGTGCCTTTTCATACCTCTAGTTTCCCTCTCCTCTGACTCAGTCTCAGGCAGGGTTTCATCCCGAAACTTCACCTATTCCTTCTCTCCAGAGATGCAGCCTGACCCTCTGAGTTACTCCAGCATTTTGTGTCTACGGGGTAAACCAGCATCTGCAGTTCCTTCCCACACTTTCTATAGTTGACAGCACTGTGCCTTCTTCTGTAGGTTGAATATTGTAATGGAGTTATGGAAAATTCATGTAAGTTCTTTAATCCTGTTTATTATCCCCTGAGCCCGAGGTAGTTATACAATGGAGGATTAAAGACTGGGTAATCATAGGCCGTAGACCGTGACTGGGTTTACTGCACTGCTAGAAGCACATTTTGTTTAGAGTACGGTTCCGTTGCTAAGACGACCAAAAGAGGCACAAGTCAAGTCTAGTAACTCCATTAACACTGTGAGCATCAACCTCAGAAATTACATTTCTGTTCCAGTGTTTTAAAGTATGTTTCAGTGATTCTCGGCCCTCCAGCAACTATTGGTTATCAGAATCAGCCATCCCTGGAAATAATAATGCCTGAAAAATCACAGTTATGAGCAAAAAATGCACCAAAAAAATGGAAGGGCTAGAAGCAGGAGTAGACGTTCGGCATGTTAGTTTTAGTTTTAGTTTTAAAGATACAGCATGGAAACAGGCCCTTCTGCCCAACGAGTCTACGCCCACCAGCCATCACAGGTACATTACTATATCTTTGGTGATAATGCAAATCTTACCTAAGATAGAACACAATACTGGAGGAAGGAACTGAAGGTGCTGGTTTATACCAAAGATAAAGCAGGGTTCTGACCCGAAATTCCTTTTCACCTGTTCCATTTCTCCAGAGATGTTCACTGACTCGCTGAGTTACTCCAGCATTTTGTGTCTTATCTATAGTACTGGAGCAACTCAGTGGATCAGGCAGCTTCTCTAGAGGATATGGATAGATGACGTTTCAGGCCAGTCCCCTTCTTGGAGTCCGAAGAAGGGTCTCAACATGAAACGTCGCCTGCCCATGGCCTCCAGAGATGCTGCCTGATCTGCTGAGGCACTCCAGCACTTTCACTCAAGATTCCAGCATCTGCAGTTCCTTGTGTCTCCAAACAAACACCAGGATAGAGTGGATGTGGAGAGGATGTTTCCGCACGTGGGCGAGTCTAGGATCACAGGGCATTGCCTCAGAATAAAAGGAAGTATGTTTAGAAAGGAGATGAGGAGGAATTTCTTTAGTCAAAGGGGGGTGAACCTATGCCATTCATTGCCACTGAAGGCTGTGGAGGCCAAGTCAATGATTTTTTTAAGTTGAAGATTGGTAAATTGTTGAATAGTGCGGGTGTCAGGGGTTATTTGGAAAAGTCAGGAGAATGGGGTTGAGAGGGAAAGATAGATCAGCCATGATTGAATGGCAGAGTAGGCCTGATGGGCTGAATGGCCTCATTCTGCTCCTAGAACTTATGAACACATGAAACCTTACCCTTCGTTTATGGACCAGAGAGGGTGTGAGTAGCAGGAAAAACTGAGCAGTTATGGAGTTTTGAAATGGAAGCTGGAGCAGGCCATTCAGACCTTCGTTCCTGCTCTGCCATTCCATGAGTAATACATGACCTCAGCACCAAACAATCTGCTGGAGGAACTCAGCTGGCCAGGCAGCATCTGTAGAGGCAAATGCACAGTTGATATTTCGAGTAAGGACCGAGATGACGGGTCCTGACAGGAGACACCGACTTTCTATTTCCCTGCACAGAGGCTGCCTGGCCCGCAGAGTTCCTCCAGCAGATGGTTTCCGACTCCAGATTCTGTTTGCGAGACACAGCATGGAAACAGGTCCTTCGGCCCACCCAGTCCACACTGACCATCGATCACCCAATCATACTACTTCTATGCTATCCCGCTTTCTCATCCACTCCCTACACACTGGGGTCAATTTACAGAGGCCAATTAACCTATAAACTCGCACGTCTATGGGACATGGGAGGAAACTGGAGCACCCAGAGGAAACCTGGAGGTCACAGGGAGAACTTGTGAATTCCACACAGACAGCACCCGAGGCCAGGATGAAACCTGGGTCTCTGGCGCTGTGAGGCAGCAGCTCTACCCGCTGCAGCAATGTGCCCTAGACACCGTTTCAGGTCAGGACCCTTCTTCAGATATGATTAACCATTTCTTATCTCAAAGGCGGTGAATCTTTCAAATTCCTTATCCCACGGAACAGTGGAAGCCAAGACATTAAATGTATTCAAAGGTTGTGGTAGATTCTTAGACTTGAGAAGGACCAAAGGCTTTGGGGAGCTGGCAGGAAAATGGAGCTGAGACTGACATTAGATCAACCATGATCTTATTAAATGGTAGACAAAGCTCAAAGGTCCCATATGGCCTATTCCTGCGTTAAAGAAGGAACTGCAGATGCTGGAGAATCGAGGGTTACACAAAAAGCTGGAGAAACTCAGCGGGTGCAGCAGCATCTAAGGAGTGAAGGAGATAGGCGACGTTTCGGGTCGAGACCCTTCTTCAGACCTGCCCCTATTTCCTCGGTTCTTCTATATGTGCACATTGTACTTTGTACCTGGCAGCTACTTGCTTGATATATGGATTTCAAATAGCAACGTCCTTAGTAATTTAAGTTTCGGTTGACTGGTTTAAAAGGAAGTTGTACGCAGCCACGGGAGGTTTGTGCCTGTATTAACTCACAACACGAGTGCGTGTGGTCTCAGCTGAGAGATGAAGCAGCAAGCATGTCGAGGCACGTTCTATGTGTTGCACCATAAAGCACGTAGCGTAACACACCATTGTTCTTCTGGTGGGTGGAGGTGGTTTGACACAGAGATCGCAGGTGTTACAATGGACTGATTCCTTTATCAAAGGGAGAGAGCTGGGGGTGGATGTGTCAGAACGGAAAACACCCTGAAAAGCTGTGGTTTCTCAGTTTTCATAATTTATGAATAGGAAGACTTCTTTTGAAGTAACGAAAGGTTTGATCTACTCGACCATCTACTGTTTCAACTTGCCTCACTGTTAACGTTCAACTATTCAAATCATGTTTGCAAAGCACTTTAGTTTCCCGCACTGTCATTTCTGTGAAATATCATGGTCTTCTTGAGTGGGGTGAAGTCTTGCTCCAAAGAGTTTGCGTGTAAATGCAAGATTGCCGCTCCAGCGCAATTGTGCAGCAGTACTGCATTGTTGTGTGCAACCTCCTGTGGTTGCATACAATTTCTTTTTCACTGGTCAACTGAAACTTAATGACTCAGGACTAATGGGCGGCACTGTGACGCAGTGGTAGAATTGCACCCAGAGAACCGGGTTCCATTCTGACTATAGGTGCTGTCTGCACGGAGTTTGTACATTTTCCCCGTGACCTGCGTGGGTTTTCTCTGGGATCTCTGGTTTCCTCCCACACTCCAAAGACGTACAGGTATATAGGACAATTAGCTTGGTGAAAATGATAAATTGTCCCTAATGTGTGTAGGATGGTGTTAGTGTGTGGGAATCGTTGGTTAGCATGGACTCGATGGGCCAAACAACCAGTTTCCGTGCTGTATCTCTAAACTAAATTAAACTAAGGACATTTCCATTTGAAATCCATAAATCAGGTATTGCTGGAGGAGCGTCTTAGATAAGATTGATTGATGGAATGAGAGATATAGGATGAAAAAAATTAATGCTCAAACATTGGTCACCTGTTCACAGTAGTTCTATATTATCCCACTTTCTCATCCAATCTCTGCATGCTGGAGGCAATTTACAGAAGGCCAATCCCACGACTCTTTTGAGATGTGAGAGGAAACCGGAGCACCTGGAGGAAGCCCACACGGTCACAGGGTGAACATGCAAACTCCACACAGGCTGCAGTTTGTCAAGGATCAAACCCGGGTCTCTGGAGCTGTGAGGCAGCGGCTCAACCCGCTGAGCCACTGTGCCACCCGTAACATTAAATCGTGCTCCCTTTGTTCTGAGGTCCATGTAAACCGTCTCATCTCACTATTTTAAAGAAAGGGGGTTATCTCCAGAATTAGTCAAAGAACAAGGGCTTGATAGCTCAGTAGAAATGAATCGAGTGTCACAGAAATAATCACACGAGGGGTGGACAGAGGATTGATTGCATGTCCTGTATTTATTTGGTAAATACGAAGGAAGCAGACAACATTGATCTAACCTCCAACGTTTTTTGTTACAGCCATGTAGACAGGATAACAACATGGCATGACCCACGGAAGACCATGAGCCAGATGAATCTAAACACAGCCGGGACATCGAACCAGATGCAGCAGAGGTCCATGGCCGTGCCTCATCCGAATCCAGGTGAGTTCCTGCACCAGCGAGTCTGCCCGTTGTGCGTGCCTGAACCAGCTCAGAGATTCAGGGACAGAGACTCAGCTTCAACAATCCCAGCCCATTACATGAAACCCGCAGTGCTGAGCTGACTCCTTCCCATTCGTTACATCTCCAATCGATCTTCAATCAACAAGCCTTCAGCTGAATGCATCATGGAGGAAGCTGAAGCTGCATTACTCACCGTGATATCCATCAGATCCCTTTGGATGGGAATTTTGATCAAGATAGATATAGTTTAGTTTAGTTTACTTTAGTTTATTGTCATGTGTACCACGGGACAGTCAAAAGCTTTTGTTGCGTACTAACCAGTCGGCGGAAAGACAATACATGACTACAATTGAGCCATCCACAGTGTACAGATACATGATAAAGGGAATAACATTTAGTGCAAGATAAGGACCAGTAAAGTCAAATTAAAGATAGTTCGAGGGTCTCCAATGAGGTAGATAATATCTCAGGGCTGTTCTCTAGTTGGTGATAGGATTGTTCAGTTGCCCGATTACAGCTGTAAACTATAAGGCTATAGCAGAATATAGATCAGATGGAACGTTGGTAGATGGGATTTAATCCCAACATGTGCAAGCTGATGCTTTTTGGGGTGTCAGGTAGAGATGGGTTTTGTACAGTAAATGATGCCGTGCCAGCCAATGTTCATTGTCAGGGGGACCTAAGAATTCAAGTCCACAGTTTGCTGCTGGTGACAATGCATGTCAATATGGGGGTAAAGAAGAGGTAAGGCATCCCCTTGACCGAAGTGATTCAGGGAGGTGGCTCCCCACTGTCAACTCAAGGCAGTTTTGGAATGGGCAATAAATGTTGGCCTTGCCAACAATACGCAGAATCCATGAATGAGTGAATGAATGAATGAAGGAATGAGAAGCCCGGCAGACTGTGGTTCAATGGATCTTCCTTCGTGCTGTTTGCTCTCTTATGTTTTGTTTCAACATATTTAATCTTTCTCTGAATGAGTTGTCAGATGTATTTGCTTGATAATGAATGTGCTGTTGAGCTTTGTTTACCACTCTGACTGTGTGCCGGATAACAAAAGCAAAGGGTGTTTCCTCTATACTTGCGAGGTACCTGTTTAACAAGGTGTTACCTCAGAGGAGTGGAACATGAGAAACTTGCTGTTAGCCCTTAAGACTTCTTGACATTGATCCATTGAGAAGTGCACTGCTGTGGTTAATAACTAATAAAGCCGCCACTGGCATTGGCATTTGTCCAGGGCTGACCTAGAGATTCCAGGAACTGAAATGCTGATCTTCTGGACCTTTGAGCAACCTGGGCGGAAAATCATCAAGGCGTTAAAAACAATGGATTCATTTCATTTTATTCAAATAGACTCATAGAATCATGAAATCATGCAGCACGGAAACATGACCTTCGGCCCAACTCATGCATGCTTATCAAGATGCACCATCTAAGCCATTTGCGTGTGTTGGGCCCTGATACCTGAAACCATTCTATTGATGTACCTGTCTAAGTGTCTTTTAAATATTTCTTCCAAAAGTTATTGATGATGGTTGATAGACTGAGGGTCCAATTGAGTAAAGTGTGATGATATTTCCCTTTTGGCATTGCATCGTGAGGCAGGACATGTTGGGCAACCAATCATAGGAGTTATGGGGTGGATCGTTGGACACTAGGGATTAGTTTAGTTTAGTTTAGAGATACAACGTGGAAACGTCCCCTTCAGCCCACCGAGTCCGCACCGGCCAGCAATCCCCGCACACCAACATTACCCCACAAACACCTGGGAGAATTTTACATTTACACCAAGCCAATTAACCTACAAACCTGTATGTCTTTGGAGTGTGTGAGGAAACTGAAGTTCTCGGAGAAAACCGAAGCCGGTCACGGACAGAACACACACACTCCGTACACACAAGCATCCGTAGTGAGTATCAAACCCGGGTCTCTGGCGCTGTAAGGCAATAGCTCTACCGATGCGCCACACTGCCGCCCATGCAGTTGATAACACCCGAGGACAGGGGTTCCCAACCTTTTTCATTCTGTTTACCCCTGGCAACTTTAATAGCACATAACAATGTTATCTCACTTATTTATGAACAACTAATGATGAACAGATACTGGTATACCAGAACCAAACACAGTGACTCAACGAGAAAACATATGTACAATTCCAGAATCAACAAATTTACCCCCAGGGTAGGCGAAATTGACCCCGGAGGTAACTTTACCCCAGGTTGGGAAAACTTGCCCTAGGAGTACATTTTAGAAGCATAGAAACATAGAAAATAGGTGCAGGAGAAGGCCATTCGGCCCTTCGAGCCTGCATCGCCATTCAATATGATCATGGCGGATCATTCAACTCAGTATCCTGTACCTGCCTTCTCGCCATACCCCCTGATCCCTTTAACCACAAGGGCCACATCTAACTCCCTCTTAAATATAGCCAATGAACTGGCCTCAAGAACAGATATCTGACCAATTCCAAGTGGCAGATTTCCAAGAAGTCCAACACTGTCCAGTATAAAGCAGCCTGCTTGACTGGTATCCTATCCACCAACTAATGAACAAACAAGAAACTGCAGATGCTGGTTTCCAACAAAATGACACTAAGTGCTGGAGTAAAGGGGCTGTCCCACTTGGGCGACCTAATTGGTGAGTTTGGAAGAGTTTAAAATAATGACATGTTGAAGACCTCCTTCGACTATGTAGACGACCTCCTTCGACCTCCTTCGACTATGTTGAAGACCAGCTTCGACTAGCTTCGACTAGCTAAGACTAACTTTGGGAAAATTGGACACCGAATATTGGAGAGTGAAGACGACCTCCTTCGATCTCCTTCGACCTCCCTTCAATGATGAAAACTATCTACGACTACCTTCGACTACCCTCGATTACCTACGACTAACATGCCGACCTACTATGACCTACTACGACTGAACCTACGAGTAAAAAAAGTATCCATTTTTTCCATGGCAACTTTTTTTACTCTCGCGCATTTTTAACATATTGAAAAAAACGCCGTGACCTAGCTGAGGCCTCATGTACGCGGAGACCACTCTCGAGCATGAAGGAGAGTTACAAAGACCTCATACGACCTCGTGTCGACCATGCTGCGAGTATGAGTCGAGGGCAAACTCGCCAGAACAAGTGGGACAGGCCCTTAACTGGAGTAGCTGGAGGTCAGGCAGCATCCTTGGAGAACATTGGTAGGTGAAGTTTCGGGTTGGGACCCTTTCCCTCAGTCTGAAGAAAGTTTCCGACCCGAAACGTCACCCATCCTTTTTCTCCAGAGATGCTGCCTAACCCGCTGAGTTACTCCAGCACTGTGTGACTATCTCCCTACACTTTGAATAGTGGAATGAGGAGGGTCATGTCTGTTGTATCTCTAGTTGGACTGAGGTTGCTCTACAACTCTGGGGGAAAGATTTCAGCCACTGGGAGGAGGTGGCTGAGGGGGAGACCAGTGGCAGAGAGAACACTCGGTTATTTACAATAATCCAGACATCCTCCTTTCTTGAAGATGGTTGGGATTAAAGGCATTTCCAAAATCCCCTGTCATGTCCTCCTCTTCCCATATGTGGGGAGATTAGTTTAGTTTAGTTTTAATTTAGAGATACAGCATGGAAACAGGCCCTTTGGCCCACTGAGTCCACACTGACCATTAATCACCCGTACACCAGTTATCCAACACAACACTATGGGACAATTTACAGAGGCCAATTAACCTACAAATCCACATGTCGTTGAGAGCAACCGGAGAAAACTCACGCAGTTACAGGGAGAACATGCAAGCTCCATGGACAGCACCCAAGATCAGGGTGGAATCTGGGTCTCTGGCGCTGGATGATGAAATAATTTGTACCAGAAACATTTGACTGCCTCAGCAAGAATTCCGACTGATATAGAAATCCAATTTCTTCTGAGCTGTTGAACATTTAGCTTTTCCAAACTGCTTATCAGCACAGCACAGTGGAGCAGCGGTAGAGTTGCTGCCTTACAGCACCAGAGACCCGGGTTCGGTCCTGACTATGGCTGCTGTCTGTGTGGAGTTTGTACGTTCTCCCTGTGGCCGCATGGATTTTCCCTTGGTGCTCTGGTTTCCTTCCACACTCCAAAGATGTGCGGGTTTGTAGGTTAATTGGCTTTGGTAAAATTGTAAACTATCCCTCGTGTGACCAGGGTAGAACTAATGTATGGGGTGATCGTTGGTCAGCGTGGGCTCGGTGGGCTGAAGGGCCTGTTTCTATGCTGTTTTCCTAAACTCTAATATGGTGATGTTAAGATTGTGTAAGCCTAAATTTTGGGCTTTGATGAAAAAGATTGAACTCCAGTTCACTCTGGGCGGAGGGTAATAATCGGGCTACAATTAGGTTCTTTAAATTTCTGTAATCACAGGCAAACACAGTAGCAGTGAACTCAACATGCAGCGTCCTTGTGTCCCCCAAGGCCACACAAAATAAGTCCCCAATACAACAATCGTGGGTAGGAACCAAAATCAACGTGGGGAGAGACTGACTCACCAAAATCCCACATAATAATAATTATATATTTATCAGTTATGCAATGATAGCCATAGCAATAATTTCGTTTCTTATTATTGTCACGTGTGCCGAGGTATAGTGAGAAGCTTTTTTGTTGCACGCCATCCAGTCTGCGAGTAGGCTATACATAATTACAATCAAGCCATCCCCAGTGTACAGATGTAGGAGAAAGGGAATAACCTTTAGTGCAAGATTGTGTAAGATAGAACATAGACGCAAAGTAGAAGGAAATTGCAGATGAGGGTATATACCAGAGATAGACACAAAGAGCTGGAGTAACTCAGCGGGCCAGGAAGCATGTCTGGAGAAAAAGAATGGGTAACGTTTCGGGTCGTGACCCTTCTTCAGACCCGAACCGAAACGTCATCTATCCTTTATCTCCAGAGATGCTGCCTGGCCCGCTGAATTACTCCAGCACTGTGTGTCTTTCTTCGGTATATACTCACATCTGTAGTTCCTTTCCACAGATTAAGATTACAATTATCGTGAATATTGTGTTGATGAACTATCCTCTGAGTTCTCCGATAAAAGTTAACAGATCTTATGGCACTAAGAGAATGAATAGGTTTGCCTTGTGTCTAGGCCAGGATCAAGCATGGGTGATCAGGAGTGGTCAAGCATGATCACTCATTTAGTTACACAATGAGTATAACAGCTGGTAGGCCTGTTCCTTCACAGTGCCAAAGACCCGGGTTCGATCCTGACTTTGGGTGCTGTCTGTGCGGAGTTTGCACGTTCTCTTTAACGGTGCAGGCTCGAGTGGCCGAATGGCCTACTCCTGCACCTAATTTCTATAATCCTCAGATTTATGGCACTGTGGGATGTTCTGGAAGGGATGGGAATCACACAAGCGTTCCCTTTCTATTGCTGCTCACATTGCTGTTTATGGGACCTTGCTGTGTGCAGTTCACCAGCTGTATTTCCAACCTGACCCCAGTGCTATGGGTCCTGGGGCCACTGTTTAAATGTGATGCTTTTATGGGGATGGGGCCAAACTAATTGTCTCTGTCCAGCCAGTCAGCTTGTGTTCCCGTAAGTGCTGTGATTGTTTGCCAAAAGAACTGGAAACCAGAGTAAATATTAACAAAGGCTTGTAATTTGAGCGCTCTTCCCTCTCCTGGGGCTCAAATCACTGCGCTGCCAATCTCTGGGTCTGCTTGTCCAACAAGTGCTCAAAGCTGCCTCTTGCGTGTAGTCTCCCAGCAATAAATTGTTTCCAAATGTAGGTTCAATTCTGGGGCTGCGGCGAAGAAATAGAGAATGCACTAGCTGGTCTTGTTTTTTCAGACGTGTTGCTTCTTTTCCCTCTTCGTGCCAAAGCAACCGAATGTTCTGTACAGATGCACGGAGGAACACTTTTAAATGCTTTCTAAAGGTTTTTTTTTTAACATTAAGATTTATTATGAACAGGAGTGGATTGTTTGAAAGGAGCATAGGATCAAGAGTAACCCTTTAATCTCCAGAGTCTGCTGCATTCTACGTAACCTAACTCAAGTACAGATTATGAGGTTATAGCTCTGAAGTTTAGAATTGTAATGGGTGTGTTCTCAAAGTAGACATGGATAGGATCGAAGAAGAGATATGATTATTCATGTGGTGGGGAGTTTTGAATGGAATTGTGAAGAAGGGTCCCGATCCAAAACATCACTATCCCCCCCATAGATATGCTAGATATCTACATCCTGAAACCTCATTCCAAACACGAGTCCATCCTGGGCAAACAGAAGCTTTTTATCCACCAGTACCATGTGACAATGAACTAAACTCATAAACTGAACTTATCGTTGTCCCTTTTCTCCTAACAAATAAATCTCTACCTTTCATATCTTAAATTAAAAATTCACCCATTATTATTTGTGTTTGTGGAAGAGAGTCCAAAAATGTCACCACCCTGCGTGTGCAGATGTATTTCCTCACTTTGTATGACATAAGATCATTAGGCCATTCGGTTCATCGAGTCTGCTCCGCACTTTGCTCCTACAAGATACTAGCACTCATTTTTAAGTGAGACAAAAAGAACTATGGGTGCAGTTTGAGCAAAACAGAAAGTGCTGGAGTAACTCAGCAGGTCAGGCATATCTCTGGAGGGAATGGATAGGTGACGTTTCGGGTTGGGACCCTTCTTCAGAATTATGTTTATCCTTCCACCCAAAATTCCCCATTACAGAGTAATCATCTCTCTTCTTCTATTCTGCCCATGTTTATTTTGAGAACACACCCATTATCATTCTACGTTTCAGAGCCACAACCCTTGTTTAGTGTAATCTGCAGTTGTTATTAATCCCTTAGAGACTGGGAGCATTCAGGTAAACTATTATTCTATGACTACACTTCACTCCTCCCTCTCCCTCTCCCCTGTCTCCCAGAGATATGTTTATCCTCCCCAAAGTTCTGGTCTAGAATGTCTCATGTTGCCTCCGGTGCAGTCAAATCAGGTTTTGTACTGTTGTAGTGTTGCTTCTGGACTCTGGTCCTCAATCATGTTGTCCAGATTTAATAACCAGCTTTCAATCGGGTTTAATGATAACTTTCTGCGCCCTCTCATGCCTTATTATGCCAACCATCCCATCCTTTTGCAATGAAACGTGAGTGACTTCACGCTTGACCGCAGCTGAATCTATCTGACGCATTGTTGTCCACTCACTTAAACTAATAATAACTCTTTGTCGATTTATGCGCCCAAGTGTCCCTGCTTAAAATGTCGCCTCTCCTGTCAATGACAAACGAAGACACATGGCTTTCCATTCCATTATCAAAATAATTTAGAAATAGAATGATGGAGTCATACGGCATGGAAGCTGCTTACTCATGCTCACCAAGGTTCCCCGTCTACACTCAAATTCAAAAATAACCTCTATTCAGAATAATAAAAACATACAAAACAATAACTATGCAAAATATTTTCACACATTCTCAGAGTCTACACATTTTATAGTCCAATTTTTGTAGTGTCGTACTCAGTGGTGTTCGTACGTACCTATCTTTAAACAAAACACCCTTGTCACTACGACACAGCGGTAGAGTTGCTGCCTTACAAGCACCAGAGACGGTTCAATCCTGACTATGGGTGCTGTCTGTATGGAGTTTGTACGTTCTCCCGTGGGTTTTCTCTGAGAACTCTGGTTTCTTTCCACGCTCCAAAGACGTACAAGTTTGTAGGCTAATTGGCTTTGGTAAAATTGTAAATTGTCCCTTGTGTGTGTGGGATAGTGCTGGTTTGCGGAGATCGCTGGTTAGTGCGGACTCAATGGGTCGAGGGGCTTGTTTTCCGCGCTGGATCTCTGAAACAAAAACTAAAATACAAACTCATGTGGCCTCCTGGGGTGATATCCCTTCCCTTGTTTGTGGCGCCTGCTTCACAATGACACACAAGCTGTTTACTCTGCAGTTGAGCCTGCAGCCTAAATTGCTATAATGTTACATGGTTGAGACCAGCCATACATGGCTCTCCTGTCCAATCTGACCACACTGTGAACATTCACAGATGGAGCGAGAACAGAGTGTTCCATTGTGAAAGATAAATGATTATTGAGACGGGACAGGCAAGGGAATGGAGGGAGATCTGTTGGGCAGACAGATGTTCTCACGGGATCATGATTATATTTTCCACAGTGGGAAAGGAGCAGGCAGTGATGGTGTGATCTTGTGGCTCATCTGGCACATGCTCCTGTGTTGCTCGGTCATGTATCTATCCAAGTAGTCAGAGAGATTGATACCCAATCACTGCCAATCCTTACAAGGCCCCTGCTATGTCTACACAGTAAACCCTCGATCAGTTATAGTGGACAGACCCGCTGAACTTCACTGCTGACGCTACCCCAAACACACACCGTCTCTCTGGCCACTTCCAGGCCAATCATCCGCCGACACCCCAGGTCTGCACCGTCTCCCCGGCCCACACAGCCTCCTCAACCGCGCCTGTCGCCACCGCCTGTATTGTTGTATTGAGATCTTGGTGCCTTGTATCTTAGACATTATCTGAATGGTGACAAATTGGGAAATGGGGAGATACAATGAGACCTGGGTGTCCTTGTATACCAGTCACTGAAAGTAAGCATGCCGTTACAGCAGGCAGTGAAGAAAGCAAATGGCATGTTGACCTTTATAGCGAGAGGATTTGAGTATAGGAGCAAGGTGGACCTACTGCAGTTGTACAGGGCCCTGGTGAGACCACATCTGGAGCATTGTGTGCAGTTTTGGTCTCCTAATTTGAGAAAGGACATTCTTGCTATTGAGGGAGTGCAGCGCAGGTTCAACAGGTTAATTCCTGGGGTGGTGGGGCTGACATATGATGAAAGAATGGGTCGACTGGGCTTGTATTCACTGGAATTTAGATGGAGGAGAGGGAATCTTATAGAAACATGTAAAATTCTTAAGGGATTGGACAGGCTAGATACAGGAAAAATGTTCCCGATGTTGGGGGCTTCCAAAACCAGGAGTTACAGTTTAAAAATAAGGGGTAGGCCATTTAGGACGGAGATGAGGGAGAAACTTTTTCACCCATAGAGTTGTAAATCTGTGGAATCAGTAGAGGCCAATTCACTGGATATTTCGAGAGTTAGATATAGATCTTAGGGCTAACGGAATCAAGGGATATGGGGAGAAAGCAGGAACGGGGTACTGATTTTGCATGATCAGCCATAACCATATTGAATCACAGTGCTGGCTCAAGGGGCCGAATGGCCTACACGTGCACCTATTTTCTATATTTCTATGTGAAAGGCCTGGATGAGTGAATGTGGAGAGGATATTTCCACTAATGGGAGAGTCTAGGATCAGAGGGCACACCCTCAGAATAAAAAGACTTACCTTTAGGAAGATGTGGAGGAATTCTTCAGTCAGAGAGTGGTGAATCTGTGGAAATTATTGCCACATCCAGGTTTTTAAGGCAAGCTTGACAGGTTCTTGATTAGTACGGGTGTCAGAGGTTATGGGCAGAAGGCAGGAGAATGGAGTTGAGAGGGAAAGATAGATCAGCCATGATTGAATGGCGGAGTAGACTTGATGGGCCGAATGGCCTAATTCAGCTCCTTTAACATGAATTTATGAACTTATAATAGTGTACCACTGAATGCATAGGCTTCCCAGAGAGGAATGGGTGAAATTTGTGGAGCATTTTTGTTTTACTTTTCTAGCTTGTTGTTTCCTCTGGAAGGTGCTCCCAACAATTGTTTTCCTTTTAATTGGAGGGTGGTGGGCTGAAAGGGCCATATTGAGAACCAGAATGAGGGATTTTTAACTCCTGATGTATAACATTAAGCGGGTTGGACTAATTGGCCTTAGATGGTTCAGGTTCTAGGCAGCAGTTCAGGGTGCTGATGCAAGTAAGAATTTCATTGTTCCGATTTGGGACTCTTGACTCTTAACTCGTGACATAGACTCATACAACACACAAAAACATAAATTATACAAAACAGTAAATAGAAGATACAGTAAATAGCAAAAACAGGATATTTGTGCAAAAATACACAATGAGTAAAACAACTCCATGGTGGTGCAAGAGGTGGTCCACAGTGTTCCTTTGTTCCATTGGGGTTGGAAATTTCTTCAATGGTGCATTATTTGACACATATTGTCACATATGTAACTGTGCGGTGAAATTATTTTTGCATATATTACACATGCAGGCACCGCCATTATTCAGCGTACTGAAGCAGTTCCCGCGAACCAACGTCCCTCTCCTCTCTTCACCCAGCCATCTTGCTGGTGCCTCCTGCAGCTGACCTTGAAGGCGCTGGGGGCTTTACCCCTGTTCACTTTCCTACCGGCCCTTACTCCTCATGCCCGATGTCTCCAGCTCCCTCCCGGTTACACTGTCCCATGAGTCTTCAGCTGGCATTCCGGTCCTGCGACGGATGAGATTTCGGGCGAGTTCCCCGCAATGCCGTCCAACGAACCTTCGTGTGGCTCACCGCCGACCGACAAGCCTTTGTGCGAGTTCCCATTCCCGTTGACCCACCAGCCTTCAGGCGAGGTACCTCTGACCAAGGAGTCTTCGGGCAGGGTCCCGCTGACCAACAAACCTTCCGAGCATGCACTGCCGCACCTTGTGATGCCTCCGCCGAGCGGCACCTCGGGAAGGTTGAGTTGAGCAGGTTGGTCAAGAAGGGGATGATTGTGGGGAAGTAGCTGTTCCTGGCCCTGGTGCCGTTGGTCTTAAGGCTTTTCTACCCCCCACGTGATGGCCACATGTATAAACACTCTCGCATGCCGGTCTATGATCGGTGTGATGTGCAAAGAGTTAAAATGCACGATTTGCCAATAGTTATGGGAAGTTTAAAGAAGTGGAGATTCCTGTTTACCCTGTTCTGCAAGGAAGGAGGAAGCTCGGCATGGATGAATGGCAGAGATAGCAAAGTAAGATTCTCACTGAGGAAGTTTAGGTTCAGGTTGATGAACTGGTAATGCCGGCTGCAGTTCTGACCTACAGGTCAGTAGGTTTTAAGGTTTTATGAGAGGAAAGTGAAGGTTCATGGAGGGATTTCTGAAGCTTTCGACCATGGCTGCTGTTAAAATTCCTGGTTCCGTTTTCCATTGAAGATAGACACAAAATGCTGGAGTAACTCAGTGGGTTAGGCAGCATCTTTGGAGAAAAGGAATAGGTGACATTTTGGGTCGAGACCCTTCATTCTATTCAGTTTTCCATTGGTGTTTTACCCAGATTTCTCCAAAATCCATTATCCACTTGGTAATTGTTGTGGTGTTTATGCTTAAGAATTTAAGAACATCAAAAATTAAAACAGGGTAATTAATCAATTGTGCTTTATTTCAATGGTGCTTTAGTTGCCACGTGTAACTGCGCAGTTAAATTCTTTTTTGCATATTTACACATGCAGGCGCCGCCATGTTTTGCCACCATTTCCATAAGTCCGAAGTCCGCTAACACGTGGAATCATGGAGCATGGTTACAGGCCCTTCGGCCCAGCAAGTCCATGCTGACAAACAAGCAGCCATTTATACCATTCATACATGAATTCCATTTTATCCTCGTTCATTCCCCATTGATTCTACCATTCCAATGCACACTCGGGACAATTTACAGCGGGCAATTAATATACCCCCATATGGTGTGCAGGAGGAGACCAGAGCATCCAGAGGAAGCCCACGCCGTCACAGATAAATGTGCAAAATCCACACAGACAGCACCCGAGGTCAGGATTGAACCTGGGTCTCCAGCGCTGTGAGGCAACAGCTCTGCCGGTTGTGCCACTGTGCCACCCCTTCACCAACCACACAAGGCACCTTGTTCCCACTTGCCTTTAAATGAGGGTGCTGCTCCCCCTAAACCTTGCTTATTTTCACTGAGTTGTACACACCTGAGGAACAGGCCCTTCGGCCCAACTTGATCCTGCCGACCAAGTTGCCCACCTGAGCTAGGTTGGTCCCATTTGCCTGCATTTGGCCCACAGCCCTCTAAACCCTTCCTATCCGTGAAGCTGTATGATTACGTTGTGATTAAACTGTGTCTCAATGTTCCAGTGACCCAGGTTTGTTCCTGCACCCCACCCTCCCTGATGCTGCCTGTATCTAGTTTACACATTCTCTCTGTTACCTCATCATTTCCACAGGGCGCAGCTTAATGTTACCAATGCTGGGGGAAATCCAGAACTAGGGGCCACAGTTTAAGAACTAGGCGTAGGCCATTTCGAACAGAGATGAGAAAAAGCTTTTTTACCCAGAGAGTTGTGAATCTCCCTCAGAAAGCAGTGGAGGCCAATTCTCTGTATGCTTTCAAGAGAGCGTTAGATAGAGCTCTTAAAGATAGTGGAGTCAGGGGATATGGGGAGAAGGCAGAAACGGGGTACTGATTGTGGATGATCAGCCATGATCACAGTGAATGGTGGTGCTGGCTCGAAGGGCTGAATGGCCTACACCTGCACCTATTGTCTATTGTCAATTGTCTATTGTCTCTAAATTATCTCCTAGTTTAGGTGGGTTTGGAGGATTGGAGGGGAGTTGGTAAACAAATAAGAATAGGTTGCAGAGAACTAGATATTCGGGATGAACCAGTGTAGACAGTGCTGGTTTCTAATATTTATTGCTATTGTGCTGCCCCTAATTGATTGATTGTAAGATACAGTGTGGAAGCAGGCTATTCTGCCCTTTGATTCCATGCTGACCTGTTCACACTAGTTCTATGTTATCCCACATCCACGTCTACTCCCTACACACTAGATATTTTACAGAGGCCAATTAAATGTGGGGAATCCACTGTGGTGGATGTTTATGTTAACTTTTATGTAGTTGTGTGTCTTGTTGCTTTTTTTAGTATGGTTGTATGGTAAATCGAATATCACTGTACCTGAATTGGTACATGTGACAATAAACTGGCCTGTGAACCTTTGAACCTGAGGTGAGGATTGAACCGGGTCTCAGGGGCTGTGAGTCGGCGGTGGGATGCTTGCCAAGGGGCATTTCCAGGCCAACAAGGTCCTCCTGGTTCGGGGCTGGACTGGGATTCCTGCCACAAATATGAATGACATAGTCATCTTCCAAGACTATCCCAATATCCTCCTGCCCTCTCCTCCCCCATTGCTTCCCATTCTCCACTCCACCCCCACTGACCCCTTTTATCTGGCCATGTGACTCTACCTCATCTCACTGAAGATGATGACCTCCCCTCCCTATAATACTTGTTTCTCATGACCCTTCAGTCCTTATGGATCTGTTTGCCTTGTCCTTGAAAGTATTCAATGACTCAGCCTCCATAATTCTTCCAAAGTGTCATAACCCTTACATGAAGTTCCTCCTCAACGCTGTAGTAAGAGCACAGTCACTTACTGTGAGGCTCATGTCCACATTTCGCGAATTCCCAACAGCGTCATTAAGCCCCATCCAAATCTTCTTTACTGCAATAAAACCACTCCTGCTTTTCCTAAACTTCCATCAGTATTGGCCCCAACCTTTCTCCATAAACAGACGTCTTCATCCAAGGAATTCGGTTTAGAGTTACAGCATGGAAACAGACCCTTCGGCCCACCAGCTCCACCCTGACCATCGATCACCCGTTTGCACTTGTTTTATGTTATCCCACTTTTTCATCAACTCCCTACACACTAGAGGGAATTTACACGGGACAATTAACCTACAAATCTGCCCGTCTTTGGGATGTGGGAGGAAACTCACACGGTCACAGGGAGAATGTACAAACTCCACACAGACAGCACCTGGGGTCAGGATCAAACACAGGTCTCTAGCGCTGTGAGGCAGCAGCAATACCAGCTGTGCCACAGTGCTGCCCGTGAATTAATCCAGTGAATATTCTCCGAATGACCTCAAATACAAGAACATCCTTACTTAAGTGTGGAGACCAGAATTGTACACTGTACTCCAAGAGCGATCACACAATTGCCATGTATAGTTGTAGCCAGACTTTCCTACTTGCCTGCGCCATTTCCTTTGTAACATCCCAGTTGCTTTCATAATTTGTTTGCCGTAACTTGAAGCTAAAATATTATTTTGCCATTTTAACTGAATGAGTTGTGCTATGCTGGAAGCAACATTTCACGTTTGACTCTCTCAGGGATGGCTGGTGGCCACAACCCTCAGGGCAAACACATCTCATCACTCACAGAGCACAGCTGACAGCATGCAGAGGCCAATTAGTCTACTAACCCGCACATCTTTGAGATGTAGGAGGAAACTGGAGTACCCGGGAGGGGAGAGGTTGAACGAAAATCATGGGTCACAGGGAGAACGTGCAAACGACACACAGGCAGCACTGGAGATCAGGATTGAACCTGCATGCACCACAGCATGGTTTGGGAACAGCTCCATCTAAGACCGCAAGGAATTGCAGAGAGTTGTGGGCACAACCCAGACCATCACACAAACCAACCTCCCATTGACTCCATCTACACTTCACGCCGCCTCGGCAAGACCACCAGCATAATCAAGGACCAGTCTCACCCCAGTCACTCCCACTTCTCCTCTCTCCCATCAGGCAAGAGGTACAGAAGTTTGAAAACGCACACCTCCAGATTCAGGAACAGTTTCTTCCCACATGTTGTCAGGCAACTGTCACCAACTAGAGAGCAGTCCTGAACGATCATCTGCCTCATTGGAGGCCCTTGGACTATCTTTAATCGGATTTCACTGAGCTTTAACTTGCACTAAACGTTATTTCCTTAATCCTGCACCGTACACAGTGGGCGGCTCAATTCTAATCATGTAGTAGACCATAGTCTTTCAGCAGACTGAATAGCACGCAACAAAAAGGCTGTTCACTGTACTTTTTTAAATGTCTTTCCTTGACGGAGATGCGATTTATTTCCGTATCGTATCTCCGTCCCCACTGCGGCCCAACATCGTGGAGTGGCGCGGACTTTCCTGGAGACCGACCCAGCGCTTCAAGCACGGGCGCAGCGCGAACTTAGCATCGTGAAGCTTGTGATCCCTTTGCCGGGGATCGACTGTGGAGAGCTCCAACCGCGGGCCTGTGGACTTTAACATCGTGGAGCCCGCGGTCCCTGGTTCGAGACAGATTCGGGAGCTCCAAGCTGCGGTGAGTTTCGACCGACCCGACGAGGGAGTTTCGATCACCCCGACGCAAGGGCTTCGGATCGCCGGCTGCGGGAGCTTTGATCGCCGCGACTGCGGATGGTTCGACAGCCCCGACTGTGCGAGATTAAAGAGGGAAAAGATTGGACTTTGTTACCTTCCATCACAGTGAGGAATGTGGGGAGCTGCTGTGGTGGATGTTTATGTTAATTTTATTTTATCTGACTGTGTCTTGTTTTTCATTTGGTATGGCTGTATGGTAACTCAAATTTCACTATACCTTAATTGGTACATGTGACAATAAACTGACCTTGAAACCTTGTACACATGACTAATCTAAAACTAAAACTAAAATGTATTTACAGACACACACATACACATACAGGCACACGCACACGTGCACAAACAGACGTGCTCTAGTCCTCATATGCCCTTACTCCCTCACCCCACCTACTGAAATCCCAACCTCCCTTCAGCCTACTCTTTGCCTAGTTCACCGTACACCAGGGATGCACACACTCCAGCCTTGCTGATGGCATTTCACAGCACAGCATTTGGCCATTGGCCTAACCTGTTGCTCCTGGCTCTTCCAGATGCTCCCGAGAATCTTTTTAATTCCTGGAGTTTCCAGGACAAACCAAGAAGCACGTCAGCCTGATTCCTGCCTTTGTTGTGGATAAATTGGGAGCATAAGAGGGGGCAGATTATACGTTGACAGGAGAGGCCATAAACAGCACGGTTAGTCCATTCCGAGGGATAGTCACCCAGGATGGTGACGTAACACCTGTTTTTATCTTGCACTGCGTGGAGCATTTCTTTTATTCATTTACAAGCTGCAGGCAATGCAGGTAAAAAACAATTCATGCCCATCCCTAATTCCACTTGGCGAGTTGTTGGTAAACTTCCTCCCTGCGAGGACACTCTTGTGAAAGGTCCAACATAGCACAGAAACAGGCTCTTCGACTCATCTTGTTCATGCCGACCATTTTAAGCTAGTCCCATTTGTCCCATTTCATAACAAGAGGATTTCAGTACAGGAGTAAAGAGGTTCTTCTGCAATTGTATAGGGCTCTGGTGAGACCACATCTGGAGTATTGTATACAGTTCTGGTCTCCTAATTTGAGGAAGGACATCCTTGTGATTGAGGCAGTGCAGCGAAGGTTCACGAGATTGATCCCTGGGATGGCGGGACTGTCATATGAGGAAAGATTGAAAAGATTAGGCTTGTATTCACTGGAGTTTAGAAAGATGAGGGGCGATCTTATAGAAACATATACAATTATAAAAGGACTGATCAAGCTAGATGCAGGAAAAATGTTCCCAATGTTGGGCGAGTCCAAAACCAGGGGCCACAGACTTAGAATAAAGGGGAGGTCATTTAAGACTGAGGTGAGAAAAAACATTTTCACCCAGAGAGTTGTGAATTTATGGAATTCCCTGCCACAGAGGTCAGTGGAGGCCAAATCACTGGATGGATTTAAGAGAGAGTTAGATAGAGCTCTAGGGGCTAGTGGAGTCGAGGGATATGGGGAGAAGGCAGGCACGGGTTATTGATAGGGAATCACAATGAATGGCGGTGCTGGCTCGAAGGTCCGAATGGCCTCCTCCTGCACCTATTTTCTATGTTTCTATGAAGGTTCCAATGGGGTAGGTGATAGCTCAGGACTGCTCTTTAGTTGGTGAGAGGATGGTTCAGTTACCTGATAACAGCTGGGAAGAAACTGTCCCTGAATCTGGCGTTTTCAAACTTCTGTTGAATCATTCTTAAATGGCCTCCCCTTTATTCTAAGACTGTGGCCCCTGGTTCTGGACTCGCCCAACTTTGGGAACATTTTTCCTGCAGCTATCTTCGAGCTATCTTTAATTGGACTTTACTAGTCTTGCACTAAACGTATTTCCCTCTATCCTGTATCAAAACTGTGGACATCTTGATTGTAATCATGTACAGCCTTTTGCACTGACTGGATAGCATGCAACAAAAAGCTTTTCACTGTATCTCAGTAAGTATGCCAATGATAAACTAGCTCTGTTGAAACTCGGTGACAATCGTAATAAACTTAACAAAATCTTGATGTTTAGCGAGGGTAGAGTGTAGGAGCCACCAGCACAAGCGGACTCCATCCTGTTACTCCCCGATGCATGGTCCAGGGCCTCATGCCTTCAGCAAGTGCAGACGATAATGACACTGCAGTCGGAGTTAACCACTTGCCTTTCTCTCCCCAGTGATGAACCAACAACAGATGACACCAAACACCTCTGTGACCCCCTCGGGCATGCCCTCCCAGAATCCTCGCCTAGCCATGATGAGTCTCACCAGTGCCTTGACGGTACAGCAGAAACACCAGCAGAAGATGCGTCTCCAGCAGATCCAGATGGAGAAAGAGAGGATCAAGCATCTGCAGCAGGAACTCATGAGACAGGTAGTTATCATCTCCTGCTGCCATCTTCTCCCCAAGGGCAATGTTAGTGGAACAGACAGGGTGAATGCTCTTTACCCAGGGTAGGGGAATCAAGAACCAGAGGACATAGGTTTAAGGTGAGAGGGGAAATATTTAAAAGGAATCAGAGGGGTAACTTTTCACTCAGAGGGTGGTGGGTATATGGAACAAGCTGCCAAAGGAGGTACAGTGCCCTCCACAATGTTTGGGGCAAAGACCCATCATTTATTTATTTGCCTCTGTACTCCACAATTTGAGATTTGTAATAGAAAAAAATACATGTGGTTAAAGTGCACATTGTCAGATTTTATTAAAGGCCGTTTTTGTACAATTTTGGTTTCAAATTAGAAATTACAGCAGTGTTTATACATAGTTCCCCCATTTCAGGGAACCATAATGTTTTGGACACATGGCTTCACGGGTGTTTGTGATTGCTCAGATGTGTTTAATTGCCTCCTTAATGCAGGTCTAAGAGAGCTCTGAGCACCTAGTCTTTCCTCCAGTCTTTCCATCATCTTTGGAAACTTTTATTGCTGTTTATCAACATGAGGACCAAAGTTGTGCCAATGAAAGTCAAAGAAGCCATAATGAGACTGAGAAACAAGAATAAAACTGTTAGAGACATCAGCCAAACCTTAGGCTTACCAAATCAACTGTTTGGAACATCATTAAGAAGAAAGGGAGCACTGGTGAGCTTACTAATCGCAAAGGGACTGGCAAGCCAAGGAAGACCTGCACAGTTGATGACAGTAGAATTCTCTCTATAATAAAGAAAAATCCCCAAACACGTGTCCGACAGATCAGAAACACTCTTCGGGAGTCAGGTGTGGATTTGTCAATGACCACTGTCCACAGAAGACTTCATGAACAGAAATACAGAGGCTATGCTGCAAGATGCAAACCACTGGTTAGCTGCAAAAATAGGATGGCCAGGTTACAGTTTGCCAAGAAATACTTAAAAGAGCAACCACAGTTCTGGAAAAAGGTCTTGTGGACAGATGAGACGAAGATTAACTTATATCAGAGTGATGGCAAGAGCAAAGTATGGAGGAGAGAAGGAACTGCCCAAGTTCCAAAGCATACCACCTCATCTGTGAAACACGATGGTGGGGGTGTTATGGCCTGGGCATGTATGGCTGCTGAGGGTACTGGCTCACTTATCTTCATTGATGATACAACTGCTGATGGTAGTAGCATAATGAATTCTGAAGTGTTCCTATCTGCTATCTGCTCAAATTCAAACAAATTACTCAAAACTCATTCTACAGCAAGACAATGATCCCAACCATACTGCTAAAGCAACAAAGGAGTTTTTCAAAGCTAAAAAATTGTCAATTCTTGCGTGACGAAGTCAATCACCCGATCTGAACCCAATTGAGCATGCCTTTTATATGCTGAAGAGAAAACTAAAGAGGACTCGCCCCCAAAACAAGCGTAAACTAAAGATGGCTGCAATACAGACCTGGCAGAGCCTCACCAGAGAAGACACCCAGCAACTGGTGATGTCCATGAATCGCAGACTTCAAGCAGTCATTGCATGCAAAGGATATGCAACAAAATACTAAACATGATTACTTTCATTTACATGACACTGCTGGCCCCCAAACATTATGGTGCCTTGAAATGGGGGGACTATGTATAAACACTGCTGTAATTTCTACATGGTGAAACCAACATTTATAAAAATGCCCTTTATTAAAATCTGACAATGTGCACTTTAACCACATGTGATTTCTTTCTATTGCAAATCTCAAATTGTGGAGTACAGAGGCAAATAAATAAATGATGGGTTTTTGTCCCAAACATTATGGAGGGCACTGTGCATTTAAAAGACATTAGCACAGGTACATTAGTACATTCATAGGAAAGGTTTAAACTAAACTAGGGTTAAACTGCGGCACAGTAGTGCAGCGGTAGAGTTGCTGCCTTACAGCGCCAGAGACCCGGGTTCGATCTTGACTACGGGTGCTTGTCTGTACAGAGTTTGTGCGTTCACCCCGTGACCTGCGTGGGTTTTCGCTGAGCTCTCCAGTTTCCTCCCACACTCCAAAGACGTACAGGTTTGTAGGTTAATTGGCTTGGTATGAGATTAAATTGTCCCAAGTGCGTATAGAATAGCAATAGTGTGCAGGGATCGCTGGTCGATGCGGACTTGTTGGGCTGAAGAGCCTGTTAGGAGCGGTAGAGTTGCTGCCTTATAGCCCCAGAGACCCGGGTTCAATCCTGACTACGGGTGCTGTTTATATGGAGTTTGTACGTTCTCTTTGTAACGGTGTGGGTATTCTCTGGGTACTCCGGTTTCCACCCTCACTCAGAAGACGTACAGGTTTGAAAGTAAATTGTAAATTTTCCCTAGTGTGCATGAAAGTTTTAATGTATGGGGTGATCACAGGTCGGCGCGGACTAGGTGGGCCGAAGGCCGCTCTACCACTAACTTCTAAAGTCTAAAGAGTCATCCCTTTCCTCCCCCAACATCTACTCACTCTGTCACTTCCTCCCCAACTCCAGGATAGGAGTGTAAACAAATCGCACATTTGTAAACAAGTTTTCAACTTGCGTCATTCTCCAATAATTTGACTGTAAATCATTGGGAATAAATTATTAATGATTCGAGCCATAATTCTCTCCCTGTTTCCCTCTGTCAATCTGCCGTTCCATTTCTCCCTCCATCTCCTTGTCAGTCTGATGTTATGTACATCTTTTTGTGATGTTGTTTGTCATTTGTTGTTAAGTAAGTCCAGGACATCTAGTTTAGTGTTGTGCTGTGTATGGTACGGCGCAGGCCCTTCGGCCCACCATGTCCATGCTGACCTTATTGCCCATCTACTTTAGTTTAAGTTTAGAGATAGAGTGTGAAACAATCTGCCCAAGGAGTCCACGCTGACCAACGATCATCCGTACACTAGTTTTCTCCTACACACTCGGGGCAATGTACAGAAACCAATGACACAACTCTGCTTTAGTCCCATTTGCCAGCATTAAGTCTATATTAGTTTTGAGATACAGCATGGCAACAGGGCCTTTGTCTCACTGACTATAGATCGCCTGTTCACACCAGTTCTAAATTATTCACCTTTCTCATCTATTCCCAACACACCAGGGACAATTTATTGAGGCCAATTAACCTACTAAACCATGCATTTCTGGTATGGTTGAGCTGCATTTGCAGTATTGCATGCAGTTCTGGTCACCCCATTACAGGAAGGATGTGGAAGCTTTGGAAAGGGTGCAGAGCAGGTTTACGAGAATGACGCCTGAATTAGGTGGTATTAGCTACAGTAAGAGGACTTGGATTGTTTTCTCTAGAACGCCGGAGGTTGCAGGGAGACCTGATATAAGTACATAAAATAATGAGTGATATTGAAAGTCAGAATCTTTTCCCAGGATTGAAAAATCAAAAACTAGAGGGCATCGCTTCGTGGTGAGGGGGCAAAGTTTAAATGACATGTGTGGGCATGTTTCTTTTACACATAGGGTGCCTGGAATGCGCTGCCGGGGTGGTGGTTGAAGCAGATACATTAGCTGCATTTAAAAGACTTAGATAGGCAGATGTTTATACAGGGGATCGAGGGAAATGGCTTATGTGCAGGTAGATAAATGATGGTCTTGGCATCTTGTTCAGCACAGACTCTGTGGGCCGAAGGGCCAGTTCTTGTGCGGTATTGTTCTGTGCAACAAAAATAAATCAAATTGGGCAAGGAGGTAAATAGTGCTGCCTACTGCCTGATACCTATTTCATAATACTGCACAAACAAATGATCAACTCAATGCACTTAGAAAATCTTAATCCCCATTCTGGAGGGCTCACATTACAGAGCCGATCTCTACCCCCACTGATATATTAATTTCATTCTTCACCAAGTTCCGATCAAGACAAAAGAAGGACTTATTAGTACCTGGCCCGTCACGTTCATTTCAAGGCCTCCTGAGGCGCTTAAAGACAATGAAGCACTTTTGAAGGGCAGTCTTTTTATAATAGTGGCAAGTTTGAACACAGTAAGCTGCCACAGAATCACATAAGTGCAGGGCCACCACTGATTTTCTGGCAACTAGTGGTCTTGTCCCCTTATGTAATCATGATAAAATCCCCACTGGAAGCCCCACCCCCTCAAAAATGTGACGTCTAGACCGGGTGAGGCGGCCGATCCTGACCACACTGGGCCTTCTGCGGCCAATCGGCGAGACGAATTTGTCCCGTGCAGCCGGAGCTCTGGAACTCCACTGCCTCACAGTACCAGAAACCCCGGTTTGATCCTGTCTATGTGGAGTTCACATGTTATCCCTGTGACTGTGTGGGTTTCCTCTGGGTGCTCCGGTTTCCTCTCACATCCCAAAGATGTGCGGATTTGTAGGTTAATTGGCCTCTGTAAATTGCCCCTAGTGTGTAGGGAGTGTGCAAGTAGTGCAAAAGTGCATAACATAGAACGAGTGTGAACAGGTGATCGATGATCAACGTGAACCTGGTGCAGTAACTCAGACAGCATCTCAGGAGAACATGGATAGGCGACATTTAGGCCTCAACCCTTCTTCAGACCTCTCTTGAGAACCATCGTACACCTGGTGGACTGTGTGTTTAAAAGCTGTTGGGCTGTTGGTTGCACAGAGGTGCAGTGATAGAGTTGCTGCCTTAAAACCCTGTCACACGGTGCGAGTTCATTCCAAGAGCTATCCCGAGTTTAAAAAAAATCAAACTCATGGTAAGCACGGAGAATGAACGTAGCGGGTACGTTGGAGCTTGAGGACATCTCCTGGCGACTTGTACCGCTAACGGCAGGTACTCAGGAAGACTCGCTAATGGCAGGTCTGCTCGGGAAGACTCGTGAAGATTTTTCAACACGTTGAAAAATGTCCACGTTATTCCCGAGTACCGACGAGCGGCCATTGCCGTAAATCTCCGAGTTCGAATCAGGGCAAACTCGGGAGAACTCTTGGAATGAACTCCCACCATGGGACAGGGCTATTACAGATACCCGGGTTTGATCCTGACTACAGGTGCTGTCTGTACAAAATTTGTACGTTCTCCCTGTGACCACGTGGGTTTCCTCTGGGTGCTCCAGTTTCCTCGCACACTCCAAAGACACACAGATTTGTAGATTAATTGGCTTCAGTAAAATGGGGTGATCGCTGGCTGAAGGGCCTGTTCTCTAAAGTCTAAAGGTACTGAGTGCAAATGGCAGACAGGCTATTCGCTAACAACAGGGAGTTGTGCAGATTATGTACCACATAGAAACGACTACACAAAACAGACCGCACAAGCCTTTGCAGGTGTTTATGCTCCATATCAACCTACTCCCCTCCTACAGGGAGATTGTACAAACTCTGCGCAGTCAGCACCCGCAGTCAGGATCGAACCTGGATCTCGGGCACTGCAAGTGTTGTTGCCCTCTACCGCTACATCACTGTACCACCCTTCTTCAGATTGACTGCGGTGACGGGGGTTCAGGAGAAAGCTGAAAGGGTGGTGGGGACGGGGCCTGGCAGGTATGTACGGGTGGATACAGGTGAAGAGGAGGTGGGATGGGCTTTATGGGCAGGTGGTCGAATGAAGGCCAGCGATGAAAAGACAAAAGGCGTGAGATACGGAGAGAGAGGGCTGAACCATTTCAAAACCTTGTTTTCATGCAGGCCCTCAGAAAATGCCGATCAAAACAGCTTCACCGCAGTTGGGGGATGGCAGGAGGCAGTCTGTGGGATCAGTCCATTGATCATAAGTTCATAAGTTATAGGAGCAGAATTAGGCCATTCGGCCCATCAAGTCTACTCTGCCATTCGATCATGGCCGATCTACCTTTTCCTCACAACCCCATTCTCCTGCCTTCTCTCCTCAACCCCTGATGTACTAATCAATCACCGCCTTAAAAATATTTATTGATAGCCTCCACAGCTGTCTGTGGCAATGAATTCCACAGCTTCACCACCCTCTAACTAAAGAAATTCCTCCTCATCTCCTTTCTAAAGGTACATCCTTTTTTTCTGAGGGTATGAGCTTTGGTCCAAGACTCTTCCATTAGTGGAAGAAACTATTCCACTCTGTCCAAGCCTTTCACTATTTGGTAAGTTTCAATGAGGTCCCCCACATGCTCCTAAACTCCAGTGAGTACAGGCCCAGTGCCGTCAAACGCTTATCATTTGTTAACCCACGCATTCCTGGGTGCGTTCTCGTAAACTTTGGAAGCAATGTGTTTAAAGCCAAGCTCTTGGTTAAAGTGTACAGTGGCGGCTTCCAGCAGCTGGTGGGATAGCCATTCCCTGCATATTCCTGTCTGGGCCACAGCTGCTGGGATGCCTTTGAACCGAGCAACAATTCCACGACTCCCGTTGGCGACCATATTTTGTTTCCCTTGAACAACTGATGAATCTGGATGCCCATTCTCGTGTCCCGACAGGTTCAATGTCCAAAAGAGGAGAAAGATTTGGTTGAGAAAACAAAGCTTTCATTTGAAATGCAGTGGGAGAGTGATCTTTACTTGGGAATTTAGTTTACTTCAGAGATACAGTGCGGAAACGGGAGTTCTGGAATCGATCTGTCTTTTGTCCAACACCTGTATCCGTGGCAAGAGGTGGACAGTTGCATTTAGACTTGAGAGATACAGCATGGAAATAGGCCCTTCGGCCCACCAAGTCAGTGCCGACCAGCGATCACCCCATACACAAGCACTGTCCTACACACTAGAGACAATTTATGATTTTTACAACTAACCTACAAACCCCAAGTCTTTGGAGTTTGTGTGTCTATATATACATACACAAAGACATATGTTTTTCTATGTGCGTGTGTGTGTGTGCAGTTCTCTATTTTAATTTGTATGTCTCTGTGTACATATATATATATATGTGTGTGTATGTGTGTTTGTACCTGCATGCAGGTGTGCATGAATGGGTATGAGTGTGCATGTGAGTACATGTGTGTGTCAGTGTGCATGTGTGTGTTAGTGTGCATGCATATGTGTGAGTGTGTATGCATGTGTGTGAGTGTGCATGTGTGTGTGTGAGTGTGTGTGTGTGTGTGTGTGTGAGTATGCATGCATGTGTGGCAGTGTGCATGCATCTCTGTGAGTGCATGCATGTGTGTGTGTGCATGTGTGTGTGTGAGAGTGTACATGTGTGTGTGAGTGTGTGTATGAGTATGCATGTGTGTGTGAGTGTGCATACATCTGTGAGTGTGCATATGTGTGTGCATGTGAGTGTGCATGTGTGTGTGTGAGTGTGCATGCATGTGTGTGAGTGCATGCGTGTGTGTGAGCGCATGCGTGTGTGTGTGAGTATGCATGTGTGTGTGAGTGTGCATGCATCTGTGAGTGTGCATATGTGTGTGCATGTGCATGCATCTGTGAGTGTGCATATGTGTGTGCATGTGTGTGTGTGTATGCATGTGTGTGTGTGTGTGAGTGTGCATGTGTGTGTGAACGTGTGCATGCATGTGTGTGAGTTAGCATGCACGTGTGTGAGTGTGCATGCACATGTGTGAGTGTGCATGTGTGTGTGTGTGAGTGTGCATGGGTGTGTGTCCGTACATGCCTATTTGTGATTCTTGAATTTCTTTACCTGAGTCAGACATTCTGGAGATTGAAGAGCTGAATGGGTTTATTTTCTCTTTGATGTTGGCACTTGGTTATAACATCTGCATTTCTTTCAGGAGAAGGCCTTATATAATCAGATACCCAATCAGATTCCCATTGAATCAGACAACCTCCCCACAGCCCAGAATGCTGTCTCTACACCAGCGATGACGCAGGAGATGCACGCCATCACCAACAATGGCTCTGATCCCTTCCTCAACAGGCAAGTTGGGTTTTAATTTACAAATTCAACATTCAGTTGGCAACAACCTTTAATTTTGGCAGAAGCATTAGTTTGAACGAGTGTTATTAACGGACTTCCCTTTCTCCTCCATTTCCCATCTCCTTACTTCTCCGTCTCCGCTATTGCCATCCCCTACTGGTCTTCATTTACAGTGGACCATACCACTCACGGCAGGCAAGTGCAGACAGTGGCTTAGGACTGGGACGAACACCTGAAGACTTCTTGGGGCATGTGGAGGAAATGGATACAGGTGAGTCTACAACAATGATAGTGATAGGTTTGTTTTGTTTGCTATCCTATGAGATAGGGCAGCACAATGGCGCAGCGGTAGAGTCGTTGCCGTACAGCGCCAGAGACCCCGGATCGATCCTGACTGCGGGTGCTGTCTGTATGGAGATTGTATGTTCTCCTTGTGACCACGTGGGTTTTGTCCGGGTGCTCTGGTTTCCTCCCACACTCCAAAGACGCACGGGTTTGTAGGTTAATTGGCTTGTGTAAATTGTAAATTGTCCCTAATTTGTAGGATGTTGCTAATGTACGGGGTAATCGCTGGTCGATGCGGACGCAGTGGGCCGAACGGCCTGTTTCCACACTGCATCTCTAAAGTCTAAAGAGATCAGGTAATACTATACATGAATACAGTCGTCAACCTCAAATACAAAAGATAAAGCAAAGGGGAAGATACAGAGTGCAGAATATTGTTCTCAGCATTGATGTGCACCAGTTCCAGAGACAAAATCCAATGTCCACAATGGGGTAGAGGTGGATTTGCACAATACCCCAGCTTGTGGAAAGACCATTCAGAAGCGTGATAACAGAGGGGAAGAAGCTGTCCCTGAGTGTGTTGGAGCGCCCATTGAACCTTCTACCCGATGGGAGTGTAGAGAAGAAGGAATGACCAGGGTTGGACAAGCCATTGATTATGTTGGCTGCTCACCTGGGGCATTGCGAAGTGCAGACGGCCGATGGTGGGATGTCTGGTCCAAGTGATGGATAGGGATACATCCACAACGTTCTGTCATCTCCTGCAGTCACGGGCATTAAATTGAACCTTAAATATATAACTAATTAATAAAAGATTTTTTGATGTAGAAACACATTGAAAAAAAAAACAGTTTATAAATGAAAGCAACAAGATATATATCGAAAGAAAGAGTGTAGAAACAAGGAACTGCAGGTGCTGGTTTACCAAGGAAAGATACAACATGGTGGAGTACCTCAGCAGATCAGGCAGCATCTCTGGAGAACATGGACAGTCTAAAGAAGGGTCCTGACCTGAAACATCACCTATCCATGTTCTCCAGTGATGTTGCCAGATCTGCTGAGTTTAGCTTAGAGACACAGTGTGGAAACAGGCCTTCTGGTTCACCGAATATACACCGACCAGCGATCCCTGCCCATTAACATTATCCTATACATACTAGGGATAATTTACATTTATACCGTGGCAATTAACCTACAAACCTGTACGTATTTAGAATGTGGGAGGAAACCGAAGATCTCAGAAAAAACCCGCGCAGGTCAAGGGAAAACAGATAGCACCCGTAGTCGGGATCAAACCGCCCAAACTTACTATGCTGAGCTACTCCAGCATTTTGTGTCTTTTTTAAATCAAAAGAGATAATTTAAAACACAACATTTAGCTCCTGAGGAATATAACCACATAACCATATAACCATATAACCATATAACCATATAACCATATTACAATTAAAGCATGGAAACAGGCCTTCTCGGCCCTTCCAGTCCGTGCCGACCATTTACTTTCCCCTAGTCCCATCTACCTGCACTCAGACCATTCCCCTCCATTCCCTTCCCGTCCATATACCTTTCCACTTTACTTTTAAATGTTAAAATCGATCCTGCCTCCACCACTTCTGCTGGAAGATCATTCCACACAGCCACCACTCTCTGAGTAAAGAAGTTCTCCCTCATGTTACCCCTAAACTTCTGTCCCTTAATTCTCATGTCATGCCCTCTTGTTTGAATCTTCCCTACCCTCAATGGGAAAAGCTTATCCATGTCAACTCTGTCTATCCCTTTCATCATTTTAAAGACCTCAATCAAGTCCCCCCTCAACCTTATGCGCTCCAAAGAATAAAGACCTAACTTGTTCAACCTTTCTCTGTAACTTAGTTGCTGGAACCCAGGCAACATTCTAGTAAATCTCCTCTGTACTCTCTCTATTTTGTTGACATCCTTCCTATAATTAGGCGACCAGAATTGTACACCATACTCCAGAATTGGTCTCACCAATGCCTTGTACAATTTTAACATTACTTCCCTATTCCTATATTCAATGCTCTGATTTATAAAGGCCAGCACACCAAAAGCTTTCTTTACCACCCTATCTACATGCGATTCCACCTTCAGGGAACTATGCACAGTTATTCCTAGATCCCTCTCATCCACAGCATTCCTCAATTCCCTACCATTTACCGTCTAATATCATCTAACAGTTCATAGATATTTCCATTTGAGTTCATTTGGTGTGGTTGGAGACAGTATTCTGAATCGGAGATTCAGTCCAACAAGAATAATGCATTCATATATCTGGACGATTTCTGTAAGTTTAACTTACCAGTGGCCCTTCAGTATCTTACTAAATGGTTACAGACGTCAGAGTCTTTCTGATCTATAGAGCTCAGATTCAAACTGGGCATTAAACTCCCAACTGAGTCAAATCAAGGTTATTGTCATATGCACAAGTATGGTCAAATACAGGTATAATGAACATCTTGCATCAGCATCACAGGCACAGAGACTGAGACTGACACAAAACCTAAATTATATATAAATCATACAAGACCGTGAAAAGAACAAAAAACTGCAAGTACAAGACATTAGTGCAAAACACAATTAGAAAACTAGTTAATGGTAGTGCAAGAAGTGGTCTGTAGTGTTTGTTGTCGTGGAAGGATTAAGATTGAGCAGGCTGGTTCAACAACCTGATGGAAAGTAGCTGTTCCTGAACCTGGTGGTGTGGGACTTCAGGCTTCTGTGCTGTAGCAGTGAGGCGAGGGCACGGCCTGGATGGTGGGGATCCTTGCCAGAGACCCGGATTCGATCCTGATTATGGGTGCTGTCTGTACGGAGTTTGTACGTTCTCCCTATAACTGTGTGGGTGCTCCAGTTTCCTCCACACTCCACAGGTTTGCCGGTTAATTGGCTTTGGTAAAGATTGTAAATTGTCCCTAGTGTGTAGCATGATGTATGGGAATAGCTGGTCGACAGGGACCTGTTTTTGCACGGTATCTCTAAACTAAACTAAACCTTTCTGAGTTTTGTTGGCTTACAGCTTATGTGAGGAATGTATTTTTAGCAGAGTTCGAAGTAAGTTCATTATTCTTTACTTGCAGGTGATATGGGCCAGACTGCGATGACTACAAATCAGCCCAGCCGCTTCCCTGACTTCCTGGATTCCCTGCCTGGAACCAACGTGGATCTCGGGACCTTGGAAGGCGAGGACCTGATGCCAAGCCTGCAGGAGCCCTTTGGCTCGGACATCTTGCCTGATGTGGAGTCCAGCCTCAATCCTAAGGAGACCTTCCTCACTTGGTTGTAATCACTGCGGGAAGCGAGAAGAAGGAAGGAAGACAACTAAAATGGAGATTGAGATGGAGTTACCTTTTCTGCTTGGATCAGAGGCAGAGTGCCTCAAGTAGTGCTTTTTTGTTTGCCTGACAACTTTCATGTTCGTACCTACAACCCAAAGTGGTATATGCTTGTCATTTAACTAAAGGCGGCTAGCAGTACTTTATATGAACTATATCCTAGAACTATCTCAATGTCTTTGGCCTTCCACATAATCATGGGATTAACCTTTAGTAGAAGATGAAAGATTCCACTGCTTGACCTGTCTTGCATGGCAAATGGATGATTCTTTTTCCATATTATAATATTATTATATTATTAGCAACTAAAGGAGGTTTAAAAATCTGAACCTAAGAGATTAACCATTTGTTTTGTGATTGGAAGTCTCTTTGGTTCAATGTTGAATGGAAGGTTGGGTGGGGAAGGATTGGGATAGGGTGGGGGGTGGGGGGGAGGGGGGAAGGTTATTCATACTCAAGTAGTTTTTTTGGTGATCTTTTATCAGGAGATTGAAGTGATGCCAAGGACTTCTCATCTATTTAACATGAACAGAGCTTTAAAATTGTTTGTATTGTTCAATATATAAAATAATGTACAAAAGGAGGGCAAATATGGAGTCCAAAATTTGGTCGCCATGACAATAGTGTCCATTTGCACATGAGGCACTTCTGGTTGTTTATTGTGCAAGCATATATTACTCGTCATCTATTACTTATTTCTCATGACTTAGATGCCAATGTCGATAGACTTATCACTATCAAACTTCCTACCTTTGCCTGTCGTATATAGTGGAGGTGTTAACCATTTAAAACTATCTTTAACACCACTGTGGAAAGGGTAGACAGGGAAATAGGGAGTAAGTTTGCTGAAACCCTTCATTTCACCTTTAGCTTCTAGGCATCTCAATTTTCAAAGCTTTGAGAATATAACATAGCCAAATTTAATGATATTCCCTCATAGTTTGTTGTTATAATGCTACATGCTGTAAAAATAGAGTTTTGCAAAAAAAAGCTATCACATTTTTATCAAGTGGCAACTTAAATCATTTTTTAAGAAAACCTTGTTTTTAATTATAATTGTAAGGAAACTTGGATTTTGGATTTTTGTCACATTGAATACTCGAATTGTTATACTTAAAAAAAAAAGGAAGAGTTGGAACTTGGAATGACAAAGATGGAAAATGGTGTAATGGGTTGGGAAAGGTCAGTAAGGAACAGGATGTATTTTGCAAGTTGGGAGTGGAAAGGGATGTTGGATTTGTACCTTTGATGTTCTGAGTTGTGGGTCAAAGTCCTTATGGAGGTGCCATCATTACAAAATAAGGCTTGATACCCAGGCTTTGAAACAGTGTGAAGGAATTTGCGATGCCACTTGGCCATCGCTGATTCCTTATCGCAGGGAAGTGGGTCAAGAACTCTAGTGGGAAGCGTGGGAGAGAGTGGCTGACGTAAAATGAATTTGCGGTAAATGTTAATCGTTCCTTTCAACAACAGGAGGAGAGGTCGGGCCTGGCAATGCAGTCTGTAGCACAGAGTGTTCAATTCCTGATGCTTGAGACTGCATTACGAACTCTATGAGCCCGGTATTGTGGCTGCTCTTGTGTGTATGAGTCTGTGTCTGTGGATAGATGCAAAAAGTTGGAATAACTCAGCGGGTCAGGCAGCATCTCTAGAGCAAAGGAATAGGTGACGTTTCTTCAGAACCCTTCTTCAGACTGTGTCCATCTAAGTGACAGACCCTGTATAAAGAATGGGCGTGGGATTACCTTTACCCCTTGTGCTCGACCCTCACCTCCCTTTTAATCTTGAGCAATTGGAGGAAGGTCTCTAAATGGAAATAATGCATAATTGGACAGAGAAAGTCAAAGAGCTTGCTGCGTGCATTTCTTTAGCCAGTAAGCAATAAATCCCTGGATCGGGCAATGCATAAACATTGGACTCTAAGAGTTGGCTGAAGGTACATTGGATCTCTGAGCCAATATGCCATCACCCCAAGCTTGGCCAGTAACTCCTGCTCCCTTCCCTTTGTTGCATGCGTTTCTGAAGGTGTGTGGTGTTTTGATAGGAGGGGTTGCATTGGAACTTGTGGCAGTGAGGAGTTGCAAACAAGGAAGGAAATCACTTCATGTTCACTTTGGCCAGAGGTGGGAGTGGTAATGATGTATTGATGAGTGTGCGGTTGGGAGGGGAGGTGGGGTAGGGTGGAGGGGGAGGAATAGACTTCAGGCTTGGGGCTATTCCTGGATTATCGTTTCCTCCCAGCCAGAGGTGAAAGGACAGAAAATGGGGAGCAGCCAGAAACCAAATGGGATTAAATAACTGTCCTCACCTCTCTAATATAATCTGAATTTATCAACCATTGTTCATATCTGGGAAGCTCTTTCCTGGCAGAATTGGCACTGTGTCTGATTTTTAAATATATATATATATATATATAAAAAAGCTTGGAATCTTAATGTGAGTTGAGTGAATTGCACTTTTAGACCTTAATAGTTAACTAGTTTCTCTTATTATTGTAAATTTGTGTTAATCAACTGACTTTTTAGTATCTCGTACCGACTTCTGCTGTTGCTTCTGCTTGATCAATGTATACTCGAACCTGGGCAGTGAGGAGGATCTTTGAATTAAACAATCTGAGCTGCCCGGGGCATTCATATAACCTGAGATAGTTCTTACCTTTAAATGCAGGTGCGACCTCCTCTCTGTTGGAAATTGGGTTGAGGGTCCAGAAATTATCCAGAGGAGTGAGAATTGCTGGTTGTCCCTTTGTATACTGACTGGGGCACAATATATTCCAGAGCTTGTAGTAAGGGGGGGAGTCGATAGTCATTGGGCACTGAGGTTGGTTTTTGGATTTGAGTTTGCACGCTCTCCCTGTGACCGTGCGTGGGTTTCCTCCGGGCATTCCGGTTTCCTCCAGTCTCATCCCACATCCCAAAGACGTGCGAGTTTGCAGGTTATGTGTTGGAAGGAACTGCTGATGCTGGTTTACACCGAAAATTGATGCAAAATGCTGGAGTAACTCGATGGGTCAGGCAGCATCTCTGGAAACATAGAAACGTAGAAAATAGGTGCAGGAGGAGGCCATTCGGCCCTTCGAGCCAGCATCACCATTCATTGTGATCATGGCTGATCGTCCCCAATCAATAACCCGTGCCGGCCTCCTCCCCATATCCCTTGACTCCACCAGCCCCTAGAGCTCTATCTAACTCTCTCTTAAATCCATCCAGTGATTTGGCCTCCACAGCCCTCTGTGGCCAGGAATTCCACAAGTTCACAACTCTCTGGGTGAAAATGTTTTTTCTCACCTCAGTCTTAAATGGCCTCCTCTTTATTCTAAGACTGTGACCCCTGGTTCTGGACTCACCCAACATTCGGAACATTTTTCCTCTATCTAGCTTGTCCAGTCCTTTCATAACTATATATATATCTATAACATTTCCCCTCATCCTTCTAAACTCGAGTGAATACAAGCCTAGTCTTTTCAATCTTTCCTCATATGACATTCCCGCCATCCCAGAGATCAATCTCGTGAACCTACGCTGCACTGCCTCAATCACAAGGATGTCCTTCCTCAAATTAGGAGACCAAAACTGTACGCAATACTCCAGATGTGGTCTCACCAGAGCCCCATACAACTGCAGGACAACCTCTCCACTCCTATACTGAAATCCTCTTCTTATGAAGGCCAACAAGGACACCCAGGTCTCGCTGTACCTCCCCCTTACCTAACCTAACCCCATTGAGATAATAATCTGCCCCCTTGTTTTTGCCACCAAAATGGATTACCTCACATTTATCTATATTATACTGCATCTGCCACGCATCTCCCCACTTACTCAATCTGTCCAGGTCACCCTGCAACCTCCTAACATCCTCTTCATAGTTCACACTGCCACCCAGCTTTGTGTCAGAGAATCATAGAAAATAGGTGCAGGAGGAGGCCCTTCGGCCCTTCGAGCCAGCACCGCCATTCATTGGGAACATTGTTCCTGCATCTAGCTTGTCCAGTCCTTTTATAATTTTATACATTTCCATAAGATACCCCCTCATCCTTCTAAAAGGAATAGGTGACCTTCCTCCAGAGTTGCTGTCTCACCCGCTGGGTTACTCCAGCATTTTGTGTCTACCTTCGGCTTTGTAGGTTAATTGGCCGCTGTGAAATTGCCCTCAATGTGTAGGGAGTGGATGTGAAAGTGGGATGACGTAGAACTGGTGTGGGTGGGCGATCGATGGTCGGCATGGACTGGGTGGGCCTGGTTCCATGCTGTGTCTAAGATGACCCCACCTTAATGCTTTCTATTATTTCCAGTGAATGGACAATGTTCGGACAACTGGCAGCCAGTACTGGGATAGACACAAAAGCGCTGGAGGAACTCAGCGGGTCAGGCAGCATCTCTGGAGAAAAAGGATGGGTAATGTTTGGGGTTGGGTCCCTTCTTTAGCCAATACTGGGACCTGGCAGAAGAGAGTGAAGGCCCGTTTCCCCCCTGGGCAATAATGAGAAGCTGCATGGAAGGCACAACATGGGATTTGTAAAAAGGTAATGCAGAGAGGAACAGATGAGAAAGTGATGGCCCTGTCCCACTGTACGAGTTCATTCAAGAGCTCTCCCGAGTTAAAAAAAAAATCAAACTCGTAAGCACGTAGAATAAACTTAGGGGGTACATCGGAGCTTGGGGGACGTCTCTTAGAGCCTCGTAAAGCTAACGGCAGGTACTTGGGAAGACTCGCTAATGGCAGGTAAGCTCGTGAAGACTCGGGAAGATTTTTCAACATGTTGAAAAATGTCCACGAGAGCCCCGAGTACTGACGAGCGGCAATTACCGTAAATCTCCGAGTTCGAATCAGGGCAAACTTGGGGAGAACTCTTTCAATGAACTCGTACAGTGGGACAGGGCTTTTAGTATAACAACAATATTTTAGGCATAATTTTGGATGATCTAGGAAAGGAGTATTGGAGGCACCAGGAACTGCAGATGCTGGAATCCTGAGTGAAACACAAAGTGCTGGAGTAAGTCAGCGAGTCAGGCAGCATCTGTGGAGCGAATGGAGGAGTGGAGGAGTGGAGGAGCTAATTTTCCAAAATGGACAATGTCTGCTTGCCAGCAAACCAGTCTAAGTCTGTGAGGACTTCATCGGTAATTGGGATTGTCAGTTAAAACAAATATTATTCCTATGTTACACTGCAAGCATTTTCAATGCTCAATCTCTTCACACAGTATGCAAGTGTATCTTGTTTGTGTCCTTATTTTTTGAACTTGGGTTATTTTGTACTGAGATGTGTGAACTTTGCCTGTAGCTGGGTAAACATACACATTGTATGTAAACACAGTTCAGTTCTGGTTTAAATCCTTGCAGTCCTGTACTACAAGCTTTAAAAAAAATAAATATAATTGGATTTCATCTTTTTGAGTATTTGTTCTCATTTTACCATCCACGTGGATAAGAATATTTGTTTGTGTAATCCCATTGTGGTTTTATCTTTTGTAGAAAGGAACGGCAGATGCTGGTTTATACCAAAGATAGACACAGAGTGCTTGAATAACTCGGCGGGACGGGCAGCAGAAGTGTCCCGACCAGAAACATCAGCCATCCTTTTTCTCCAGAGATGCTGCCTGACCTGATGAGTTCCTCCAGCACTTTGTGTCTCTGGTTTTATCTTGGCCTATCTTAGTCATTGCCATGTTGTTCATATCGATCACACATTCTACAACACAAGACATGAAGTCCAAAGTGTTCAGTAACTCAGCGCATCTGGCAGCATCTCTGTAGGACATAGATGGGAGACGTTTCGGGACGGGACCCTTCTTCCTCAGAATCAAACTGGTGAAACTTGTCTGAGTAGCCCCGAAAGAAAAGGATATCAATGAGGTCACGACCGGATTCTGTTCCTGCAAACTGCTTGCAATCCAAACTTTTTGTCAGTCGGCAATGAACAAAAACCGTGGGTGGGAGAGGATCACGGAACAGTTGCGACGGGAGCGTGGACAAGCACGGGGAGAGTGGTCGACGGCCACCAGGGGGCGTCCCAGTGGAGCAGCAGTAGAGTAGCATTTGGTCCACATGCCTCTAAACCTGTCCTATCCATGTACTTGTCTAACTGTTCTTAAATGTTGGGATAGTCCCAGCCTCAACTACCTCCTCTGGCAGCTTGTTCCATATACCCACCAACCTTTGTGTGAAAAAGTTATCCCTCAGATTCATATTAAATCTTTTCCCCTTCACCTTAGACCTATGTCCTCTGGTCGTCAATTCCCCTACTCTGGGCAAGGGACTGTGCATCCATCCGATTTATTCCTCTCATGATTTTATACACCTCTAGAAGATCACCCCTCATCCTCCTGCACTCCAAGGAACAGAGTCCCAGCCAGCTCAACCTCTCCCGATAGCTCAGACCCTCATAGTCCTGGCACCATCCTCGTAAATCATCACTACGAAATGTGTCTACAGAGTTTGTACGTTTTCCCTGTGACCGCGCGTGTTTTCTCCAGGTTCCTTCCCCACTTCAAAGACGTACAGGTTTGTAGGTTAATTGGCTTCTGTAAATTGTAAATTGTCTCAGGTGTGTGTGAAAGTACTAGTGTATGGGTGATCTCTAGTCGGCGTGGAATCGGTGGGCCGAAGGGCCTGTTTCCACGCTGTGTCATTAACGTCTTAGAGCATGGTGACCAAATCTGAGCACAATACTCCAACTCTGACCTTGCCAGTGCCTTGTACAGCTTAATAGCCTGCAGATATTTAGAATATCCCCAAACTTGCCAAACCAGCCTTTCATGGGGCTGATTTTGGCAAAAAAGTATTTTTTAATGATTACTCAATGTTGCAACTTATGAAGGACTCACTCGCAGGAGGCGCCAAGGCCAGGTTATACTTCACTGAACAAGCCTGGATGACTTCCTGATGTCATGCACTGATAATCATAAAAGAGCTCTGTGGTATGGTCAGTTTTCATAATCTTTTTATTGTTAATAAATGTCCCAGTACACTCATCCACAAAATAGCTGACATGAGAAAGATGAACGGATAAGACATTCTTGTCATCTTTCTCTCCTGCTGAGTTAAGAGCACAATTATGCATGGATTTGACTGATGATTGGGGATAAGTGCTAAAATGGAGATTTTGAATTTGAGAGGGTCACACAGAACTCCCGTTGGAGAGGGGGGGAGAACTTTTTTCAAGTAGGCACACCTTGAGGAGATTTCGTAGTGGAGCAGATAAAATGTGCAGAAAGGTGCTGCAGATGCTGTTATATACCGAAGATGGACACAGTGCTGGAGTAACTCAGCGGGGCAGGCAGTATCTCTGGAGAAAAAGGATGGGGGACATTTCGGGCCGGAACCATTCCTCAGACTGAAAGTAGAGGGGAGGGAACTGGAGGTAGGAAAAGGCTAGAACAAAGCAGAGCCATCAACAAATGACCTCAGGAAGGGTGGAGCCCACAATGGCCCGTTGTTGGCTGGGGAAGAGATGATAACGAAGGGATGTAAGGATGCAAACAGCGGAACTAGTAGGACAACTAGGGTGGGGGCGGGAGGGAAAGAGAGGGAATGCAGGGTTACTTGAAATTAGAGAAATCAACTTTAATACCATTGAGTTGTAAGCTCCCAAGCAAAATATGAGGTGCTGTTCCTCCAATTTGTGTGCGGCCTCACTCTGACAGTGGAGGAGGCCCAGGACAGAAAGGTGAGTGAGGGAAGAGGAAGGAGAGTTAAAATGTTTGGCAACCAGGAGATCGAGTAGGCCAAGGCGGGCTAGGCATAAGTCCTCAGCGAAATGATCGGCCAGTCTACGCTTGGTTTCAGCAATGTGTAGGAGCCCACACCAGGAGCACCGGATACGGTAGATGAGGTTGGAGGAGGTGCAAGTGATTGTGCAGCAATGGAACTGATCAGCAGGATTGGGAATTTCTGATCAAAGAAGAAAGTATACGAGCTAACTTGTTAAATATTTGTGATCAGGTTGAATGTCGTTCTGGGACACGGAGGAAGATATTAAATCTGGGGTTGTGCAGAGGAAGTTTTTTACATAGAGATGGTTGGAGCCTGGAACTTGCTGACAGCGGTGGTCATGCAGGAAGGTAGGATAGTGACGTTTAACAGGCTGTTGAATAAATGCATGGATCTTTGGCTCGAGAGTCTTCAGCGAGGAGGCTGCGCAATACACTGGATAGGGAGAGACCGAGGCAAAAGAAGGAGATGTCAAGCAAGCTGATGCAGTGTGATGCTTGCAGTATGTGGGAGGTCAAGGACACTGCTGGTGCCTCTGGATGCTACAAATGTGAGAAGTGCATCCAGGTACAGCTCCTGAAGGACCGTGTTGGGGAACTGGAGAAACAAGTGGATGACCTCAGGTTCATCCGAGAAACTGAGTCGTTCCTCGACAAGTCCTTCAGTAAGATTGTTACACCCAAGGCACTAGAAGAGAGAAGGTGGGTGACGGTGAGAAAGGGAGGAAAACATGGAATGCAAAGGTCCCCGGGTGTTGTACCTCTTGTGAACAGGTTCACCCACGTGGAAGCTGCCGGGACAGAAGACGGTATCTCACTGAGCGGTGGACTGGCTTGCCAAACAAAAAGGGCTGATGAGCCAAAACCAAAGAGGCCAAAGTCGGGCAACGCCATTGTAGTTGGAGACTCCATTGTGAGAGGTACGGACAGGGGTTTTTGCGGCAACAGACGGGATTCCAGGAAGGTGTGCTGCCTTCCTGGTGCCAGGATCCAGGATGTTACGGACAGAGTGCAGACAATCCTCAAGGGCGAAGGTGAACAGCCGGAAGTGGTCGTGCATGTTGGCACAAATGATGTTGGAAAGAAGGGGATGAATATTTTGCAGCGGGACTTCAGAGAGCTTGGAAAAATGCTGAAAAGCAGGACTTCCAGGGTTATCTCCGGTTTGCTTCCAGTTCCTCGTGCTGGCGAGAGCAGGAACAGGGAGATACGGGACCTGAATGTGTGGCTGAGGAACTGGTGCAGGGGGCAGGGATTTAGATTCTTAGATCACTGGGATCTGTTTTGGAGTAAGGGGGAACTGTACAAAAGGGACGGATTGCATCTTAACAGGTGGGGGACCAGCATTCTGGCCGGCAGGTTTGCCACTGCTACACGGATGGTTTTAAACTGAATAAGGGGGGTGGGGTGTCAAATGGGATAATCGAGAACGGAGTTAAAGGGAAAGAGAGTAAAGGGATGGTTAATGACCCCAGAATTAACGGGAAAGAAAGCTCCTAGGAGAGTATGGCCAAGTGTAATAGGGATCGATGTGAAAGGGGCCACTTGTCAACATAATTGTATAAGGAGTAAGAGTGTTGTAAAAACAAGCCTGAAGGCTTTGTGTCTCAATGCGAGGAGCATTCGTAATAAGGTGGATGAGTTGAAGGTGCAGATAGCGATTAATGACTATGCTATAGTTGGGATCACGAAGACATGGCTCCAGGATGACCAAGGCTGGGAGCTGAACATTCAGGGATATTCAATATTCAGGAGGGATAGACGAAAAGGAAAAGGAGGTGGGGTAGCGTTGCTGGTGAGAGAGGAGATTAATGCAATAGAAAGAAAGGACATTAGCGTGGAGGATGTGGAATCGATATGGGTAGAGCTGCGAAACTCTAAGGGGCAGAAAACGCTAGTGGGAGCTGTGTACAGGCCACCTAACAGTAGTATTGGAGTTGGGGATGGCATCAAACAGGAAATTAGAAATGCGTGCAACAAGGGTAACACGGTTATAATGGGTGACTTCAATCTGCATGTAGATTGGGTGAATCAAATTGGCAGGGGTGCTGAGGAAGAGGATTTCCTGGAATGTATGCGGGATAGTTTTCTCAACCAACATGTGGAGGAACCAACGAGAGAGCAGGCTATTCTAGACTGGGTATTGAGTAATGAGGAAGGGTTAGTTAGTAGTCTTGTTGTGCGTGGCCCCTTGGGCAAGAGTGACCATAATATGGTTGAGTTCTTCATTAGGATGGAGAGTGACAAAATTAAGTCAGAAACAAGGGTTCTGAACTTGAACAAAGGTAACTTTGAAGGTATGAGATGTGAATTGGCCAAGATAGACTGGCAGGTGATTCTTAAAGGGTTGACAGTGGATGTGCAATGGAAGGTATTTAAAGACTGCATGGATGAAGTACAAAAGTTGTTCATACCAGTTTGGCAAAAGAATAAATCGGGGAAGGTGGTGCATCCATGGATAACAAGGGAAATCAGGGATAGTATAAAAACAAAAGATGAGGCATACAAATTTGCCAGAAAAAGCAGCCTACCGTAGGACTGGGAGAAATTCAGAATGCAGCAGAGGAGGACAAAGGGCTTAATTAGGAAAGGGAAAATAGATTATGAAAGGAAACTGGCAGGGAACATAAAAACTGACTGCAAAAGTTTTTATAGATATGTGAAGAGAAAGAGACTAGTTAAAACAAATGTTGGTCCCTTGCAGTCAGAAACAGGTGAATTGATCATGGGGAACAAGGACATGGCAGACCAATTGAATAACTACTTTGGTTCTGTCTTCACTAAGGAAGACATAAATAATCTGCCGGAAATAGCAGTGGAACGGGGGTCAAATAAGATGGAGGAACTGAGTGAAATCCAGGTTAGCCGGGAGGTGGTGTTGGGTAAATTGAACGGATTGAAGGCCGATAAATCCCCAGGGCCAGATAGTCTGCATCCCAGAGTACTCAAGGAGGTAGCCACAGAAATAGTGGATGCATTAGTGATCATTTTTCAAAATTCCTTAGATTCTGGAGTAGTTCCTGAGGATTGGAGGGTAGCTAATGTAACCCCACTTTTTAAAAAAGGAGGGAGAGAGAAAGCGGGGAATTACAGACCAGTTAGTCTAACATCGGTAGTGGGGAAACTGCTAGAGTCAGTTATTAAAGATGGGATAGCAGCGCATTTGGAAAGTGGTGAAATCATTGGACAAAGTCAGCATGGATTTACGAAAGGTAAATCATGTCTGACAAATCTGATAGAATTTTTTGAGGATGTAACTAGTAGAGTGGATAAGGGAGAACCAGTGGATGTGTTATATCTAGACTTTCAGAAGGCTTTCGACAAGGTCCCGCACAAGAGATTAGCATACAAACTTAAAGCACACGGTATTGGGGGTTCAGTATTGATGTGGATAGAGAACTGGCTAGCAGACAGGAGGCAAAGGGTAGGAGTAAACGGGTCCTTTTCAGAATGGCAGGCAGTGACTAGTGGGGTGCCGCAAGGCTCAGTGCTGAGACCCCAGCTATTTACAATATATATTAATGATTTGGACGAGGGAATTCAATGCAACATCTCCAAATTTGCAGATGATACCAAGCTGGGGGGTATAGTTAGGTGTGAGGAGGATGCTTGGAGGCTGCAGGGTGATTTGGATAGGCTGAGTGAATGGGCAGATGCATGGCAGATGCAGTATAATGTGGATAAATGTGAGGTTATCCACTTTGGTGGCAAAAACATGAGGGTAGACTATTATCTGAATGGTGGCAGATTAGGAAAGGGGGAGATGCAACGAGACCTGGGTGTCATGGTACACCAGTCATTGAAAGTAGGCATACAGGTGCAGCAGGCAGTGAAGAAAGCAAATGGTATGTTAGCATTCATAGCGAAAGGATTTGAGTATAGGAGCAGGGAGGTTCTACTGCAGTTGTACAGGGTTTTGGTGAGGCCACACCTGGAGTATTGCGTACAGTTTTGGTCTCCAAATCTGAGGAAAGACATCCTTGCCATAGAGGGGGTACAGAGAAGATTCACCAGACTGATTCCTGGGATGTCAGGACTTTCATATGAAGAAAGATTGGATAGACTCGGCTTGTACTCGCTGGAATTTAGAAGATTGAGGGGAGATCTTATAGAAACTTACAAAATTCTTAAGGGGTTGGACAAGCTAGATGCTGGAAGATTGTTCCCGATGCTGGGGGAGTCCAGAACAAGGGGTCACAGTCTAAGGATAAGGGGGAATTCCTTTAGGACCGAAATGAGGAAAACATTCTTTACACAGAGAGTGGTGAGTCTCTGGAATTCTCTGCCACAGAAGGTAGTTGAGGCCAGTTCATTGGCTATATTTAAGAGGGCGTTAGATGTGGCACTTGTGGCTAAAGGGATCAGGGGGTATGGAGAGAAGGCAGGTACGGGATACTGAGTTGGATGATCAGCCATGATCACATTGAATGGCGGTGCAGGCTCGAAGGGCCGAATGGCCTACTCCTGCACCTATTTTCTATGTTTCTATGTTTCTATCTGCAGGGAATGGAGTGATATGCATCAGGTGCAGGCGGAGGGGATTAGATTGACGGCATCATGTTTGGTGTGGGCATTATGGGCTGAAGGGCCTGTTCCTGTGCTCTTCTATGTTCTATGTTCTCAATCTAGTTTAGGTTAGAGATAGAGCATGGAAACAGGTCCTTAGGCCCACCAAGTCCACGCCGACCAGTGATCGCCATCTACTAGTTCTATCCTACACACTACGGACAATTTACAGAAGCCAATTAACCTACAAACTTGCACATCTTTTGAATGTGTGAGGAATCTGGAGCGCCCGGAGAAAGCCCACACCGTCACAGGGAGAAGTACAAACACTTTATAGACAGAACCTGTTGTCAGGGTCGAACCCAGGTCCCTGGTGCCAGGATCAAACCCAGGTCCCTGGTGCCAGGATCAAACCCAGGTCCCTGGTGCCAGGATCAAACCCAGGTCCCTGGTGCCAGGATCAAACCCAGGTCCCTGGTGCCAGGATCAAACCCAGGTCCCTGGTGCCAGGATCAAACCCAGGTCCCTGGTGCCAGGATCAAACCCAGGTCCCTGGTGCCAGGATCGAACCCAGGTCCCTGGTGCCAGGATCAAACCCAGGTCCCTGGTGCCAGGATCAAACCCAGGTCCTTGGTGCTGTGAGGCAGCAACTCTACCGCTGCACCTCCGTGTCGCTCCAGGGCTGTGATGCTGGAGAATCTCCTCCTTTCCTTTACATTGAAATCGATGCTGGTGCAATAAGCATCGAGCCACCATCGAGGGACTATTCTGCCACGCTAGTTTGACACCTGGGCCATAATTTGAGAATCGAGTGAGCAGAATACTCTGAGCCATAAATCAGAAAAACGCTGTGAAGTTGTGAACAAGTTTTGTTCTTTCTCATGTGCGTGAGGCGTGGGTGAATATAATCTGAGCTACAAGCAGTGCAAGCACTTTCCACACAATGCCTTGGCTGTTATCCATCTGCCAGCGACAACCAATCTACTTCAGGCTGCTTTACTGACAGGCGAAGACACTCATTGTTAATAACAACTCTTTTATTTGTCTTCTCTGTGCTTGCTTTTATGTTAAATAACGCCAGAGTTTTTGCGAAAAGCAGGAGAACTTGCCTTTCCAGCTCGGGCACCCATCCCCTTCGTTCCTCTCCTGAAAGGTGATCGCATCCTGTGGTTGTGCAATGCTGACTGTTCTTCGATACTTTGCCGCAGGTGTCCAAGCAATGCGCGTTGGCTGGGGGATCCGGAGAGTTGCAGTGGGGGCTGGAGTTGATGAAAGAAGGTTGGGAAATGTGCAGCCCAATAGAAGTTATAACATTATGAGCGGCAGAGAGAGGGTAGACAGTCAGAACCTTAATCCCAGGGCAGTAATGTCAAAGACTGGAGGGCATAGCTTTACGGTGAGGGGGACAAAGCTTAAAGGAGATGAGCAGGGCAAGTTTTTTACACAGAGGATGATGGGTTACTGGAATGCACTGTCATGGGGTGGAGGAGATAGTGGTGTCTAAGAGACTGTTAGATAGGCACATGGAAATGCAGGGAATCGAAAGATATGGATTATGTGCAGGCAGAGGAGGCTAGTTTAACTTGATACCATGTTCTGTGTGGGCTGAAGGGCCTGTTCCTGCGCTGTTCAATGCTCTATGCTCTATGAAGCCACCCTTCCATTGTCTATAACTCTGGAGGATGCACGGATGGTTGTTTATCTGCCAAAACCTGTTAACAGGAACATATCACCATGTGTTGCCTGAGCCCATACAACTAAGAAAAGAAGAATAGGACCGTCAGAAAGGAGTCCTGCACAGGAATGGGCCCTTTGGCTTCCTTGTTCATGCCAAACATGATCTCTCCTGCCTGCACATGATCCATATCCCTCTATTCCCTGCACTTCCATGTGCCTATCTAAAAGCATCTTAAACACTACTATCGTATCTGCCTTCACTACCACCCCGGGCAATGAGTTTCATGCCCCACCACTCTGTGTAAAAAAACCTGCCCTGCACATCTCCAATAAACTTGCTGCTTCTCACCTTATAGCTATGTCTTCTCGCGTCGGACATTTCCACCCTGGGAAAAAAGGCTCTGACTGTCTGTCCTGTCGATGCCTAATTTCTATATACTTCCATAATTTTATATGCTTCTATCAAGTTTCCCTTCAACCTCCTACATTCCAGAGAAAACAATCCAAGTTTATCCAACCCCTCTTTGTAGCTGAAACCCTCTCATTCAGGCAACATTCTGGTAAAATTCCTCTGCCCCCTCTCCAAAGCTTCCACATTCTTCCTGTAATGGGGTGACCAGAACTGCATGCAATACTCCATATGTAGCCTCACAAAAGTCTTATAGAGCTGCTTCGTGACTTTGTATTTCTCATTCCCACATCTACATCCAAAGATTCAGAGTTCTATGTTTCTCATTCCCCACATTATTCCTTTCAGCTCAGGAGTGGTGGTGGCCGATTAGGAAAAGGGGAGATGCAACGAGACCTGGATGTCATGGTACACCAGTCATTGACAGTAGGCATGCAGGTGCAGGAGTCAGTGAAGAAAGCGAATGGTATGTTAGCATTAATAGCAAAAGGATTTCAGTATAGGAGCAGGGAGGTTCTACTGCAGTGGCACAGGGCCTTGGTGAGGCCACACCTGGTGTATTGTGTACAGTTTTGGTCTCCTAATCTGAGGAAAGACATTCTTGCCATAGAGGGAGTACAGAGAAGGTTCACCAGACTGATTTCTGGGATGGCAGGACTTTCATATGAAGAAAAACTAGATAGACTTGGCTTGTACTCACTATAATTTAGAAGATTGAGGGGGCATCTCATAAAAAAGTACAAAATTCTTAAGGGGTTGGACAGGCTAGATGCAGGAAGATTGTTCCCGATGTTGGGGAAGTCTAGTTTAAGGATAAGGGGGAAGTCTTTTAGGACCGAGATGAGAAAAACATTTTTCACACAGAGAGTGGTGAATCTCTGGAATTCTCTGCCACAGAAGGTAGTTGAGGCCAGTTCATTGGCTATATTTAAGAGGGAGTTAGATATGGCCCTTGTGGCTAAAGGGATCAGGGGGTATGGAGAGAAGGCAAGTACTGGATACTGAGTTGGATGATCAGCCATGATCATATTGAATGGCGGTGCAGGCTCGAAGGGCCGAATGGCATACTACTGCACCTATTTTCTATGCTTCTATGTTTCTATGAGTTCTGTGCTATCCCACTCCCTAGTATCTCAAATCCTGGCAAATTGCTGGGAAATCTTCTCTTCTCTTAAATCTTCCAACTTAATGGCATCTTTCCTATTATAGGGTGACCTAAACTGACCACAAGACTCCAAGATAGGCACAAAATGCTGGAGTAACTCAGCGGGTCAGGCATCATCCCTGGAGAGAAAGAATGGGTGACATTTCAGGTCGAGACCCAAGGCTCCAAGTGCAGCATCATCAACTGCGAGGAATCTAGGTGAGCTGGAGAACAACAGCTGGAACCTATCAGTCAGTTGGCAACTTCGATGTTAGTCAGCATATGCGCCTGACCCTCTTATATTTAAATGCCAATGGTTCTACTCAAGCCTGCCGGCAGTTAGCAGTTGGATATGAGATACAGGACCATTAACAAAGATCTTGTTTGGAAATATTACAATACTCCAGAAAGCCCCCTGGTGGTGTAACCATACACTCTGTAAACCCTGCATCTGAGGAGAACACGGATAGATGCCATTTCAGGTTGGTACCCTTCTTCAGATGTGTTGCCACTCTTTGAATGTCTGTTTGGGCACAAGTCCAAAGATCTTCTTTTAAGTGAAATGTGCCCTGATTTTGTCCAAGTAAATTACTTCAGAATTTGTTTACCTCACGGAATGAATGTAAGAGGGCACCGCGGTGGTGCAACAGTAGAGTTGCTGCCTTACAGCGCCAGAGACCCGGGTTCGATCCTGACTACGGTTGCTGCCTGTGGGGAATTTGTATGTTCTCCGTGTGACCGCGTGGTTTTTCTCTGGGTGCCCAGGGTTCCTCCCACACTACAGGTTTGTAGGTTAACTTGACGTTTGGTAAAAAAAAATTGTAAATTGTCTCTAGTGTGTGTGTGTGCGATAGTGCTAGTGTACGGGGATCGCTGGTCGGCGTGGTCTCGATGAGACAAAGGGCTTGTTCCTGTGCTTTATCTCTGAACTAAACTTAACTAAAACATGTTGGAAACTGTCCCTGGTGGGTAGGATAGTGCTAGTGTACGGAGTGATCGCTGGATGGTGTGGGCTCGGTGGGCCGAAGGGCCTGTCTTCATGCTGTATCTCTAAAGTCCCTGAAGCAAGTACTAGTTTTTGTTGCTGATCTACTAAAATGATTCGATAAGTTCTTGCTAAATAATTTAAGCATCTGCTAAGAATTGAGATGGACATTCTGTTTAAAGTAATGTTTTGATTCAGGGCCAGCTTCAACTCGAATCCTTTTTAACAATAGCCAACACCTAGGGGTCATAAGTTTTATTTAAAGTTTTTTATGCCAGTGTAATAACTTAAAAAATACTTTTAACAGCTACCATATGCGTCTTCTGGAGATGGCAAGGATTATGGTGTGGGAATGTGTGCAGTGTTATTTTTAACTAACTGCTGTTGGCCAAATGCAGTCCAGCTGTACAATCCAATACTTGCCAGTCTACAGAAAACTGCCTCTCTCATACCCCAAACCCTAATGTCCACCTACCTCTTCTCCGAGAGAACACTGTATGTCTCAGGAGTTGACTATAGTTACCTGGAGCTTTGGTCGTAGATAATTCTGCAACACATTTCTGCTTCTTGCAAGCTTTCATTAAGTAGCAGTAGTTTTTTAGATAGTCACAAAATGCTGGAGTAACTCAACGGGTCGGGCAGCATCTCTGGAGAACATGGATAGGTGACGTTTCGGGCTGGGACCCATCATCAGACTGTTGGAATGTGGGGGGGGGGGGGGGGTGCAGTGGGGGTAAAGCTTGTAAAGAGGGGTGGTGGCGGGACAAGTGGTGGTAGGCGTTAGACACAAAATGCTGGAGTAACTCAGTGGATCAGGCAGCATCTCTGGAGAAAAGGAATAGGTGGCGTTTTGGGTCGCTACTTTCAGACTCGAGCATTTTATGTCTATCTTCGGCATTGATGCTGCCAGACCCGCTGAGATACTCCACATTTTATCTCTATTTTCTGTGTAAATCAGTGATAAATGGATAGAGGTGAGGGGGGTTTGTTTGGCAGATGTGCGCAGTAATTGACAAAAGGCTTGAGGCGAAAAGGAGACAAATAAGTCTCTGATGAGGTGAAAAGAGGAGTGAAATGTAGAAACAGAGGGAGGGAGATGGTGGAAGGGGACAATGAGGAGGGGAAAGAGGTGGGGGGAGAGGGGAGGGGGGGAGGGAGGGGGAATATGAAATGGGGGACTCGGGGATGGGAGATGAGGAAATGGGGTAAGAAGGAGAGGAAAGGAGCGGGTGACTGAGGCAGGATAGTCCGTTATTTTGGGTTCTGCAGATGCTGGCTCATACAAAAATAAGTCACAAAGTGCTGGAGTAACTCAGCAAGCTAAGCAGTATTTTTGGAGAACATGGATATGTTTTGGGCTTGGACTGAGGAAGGGTTTCGACCCAAAAGGTTGCCTATTCATATTCTCCAGGGATGCGGCCTGAGCGTAGAAACTGCAGATGCTGCTCTATACCAAAGATAGACACAAAGTGCTGGAGTAACTCAGCGTTTTGAATGGTCCCGACTCAAAATTCTCTGGAGATGCTGCCTGACCCGTTGAGTTACTCCAGCACTTTGTGTCTTTCCATATAACAGGTCTTCTTGACTCCACCAGGTGGCGGTATTTGCAGCTCATACAAAGATGCCCTATCCAGGCACGGATTGGGGATAGTCATCAGTCTTTGAGAAATGTCTTTGTGAGTGACGTAAGCGGGGACTTTGGAGGAGATGAAAGAATTTCATTATAAAATTACACCTGTGTCTCTCAGGAAGCATTTCTTTCAGCCAAAGTTTGGTGGAAATTTGCAACGCTTTCCTTCCTTCCGAGAAACTTCCAAGACTTGAGATTGAAGGTTTCTCACGAATGGAGTGTGCCGCAAAATCCCATAAACAGTGTGATCTTGTAGTCAGGTCACCATTGTTTTCCCCTGGGTATCCCGCCAGAGTGAGAGAAATCCTGAGTAAAAGGGCGGCACAGTGGAGCAGCGGTAGAGTTGCTGCCTTACAGCGCCAGAGACCCGGCTTCCATCCTGACCGTGGGTGCCGTCTGTACGGAGTTTGTATGTTCTCACCGTGGCCGCGTGGGTTTTCTCCGTGTGCTTCGGTTTCCTCTCACGCTCTAAAGAGGTACAGGTTTGTAGGTTTCGGTAAAGTTGTAAATTGTCCCTAGTGTGTAGGATGGTGTGATTGTATGTGTGGGCTCGGTGGGCTGAAGGGCCTGTTTCCACGCTGAATCTCTAAGTCTAAAGTCTATAACTGAAAAACACTGAATGAGGCTACTTGGTACCATCCCCATGGGTCATAGAGTCATACAGCACAGAAGCAGGCTCTTCGGCCCATATCTTCCATGCCCACCAAGGTCCCCATCACTCTGCTCTACAACGCAAGCCTGAGTAACGTCCTAGCAAACCTCTTCCGCTTTCTTTCTAACGTAGAATGTGTTTCTTCCTTACAGCACCAGAGACCCGGGTTCGATCCTGACTGCGGTTGCTGTCTGTGCATCCTCCCCGTGACCAGGTGGGTTTTCTCCGGGTGCTCCGGTTTCCACCCACATTCCGAAGACATGCAGGTTTGCAGGTTAATTGGCTTCTGTAAATTGTCCCGAGTGTGCAGGATAGAGCTAGTGTACGGGTGATTGTTGGTCGGCTGAAGAGCCTGTTTCCATGCTGTAAACTAAACTAATGACATCCTTCTTGAAGCTGGGTGAGCAAAATTGTTTACAGCAGAGCACGTATAGTTTCACCATTGACTTCTACAGCTGCACCATGATGTCCCACATTGGTTCTCAATACCCTTCCCAATGACGGAAAACACCTTCTCCACCACATTGTCCACCTGACGCATCACCGTTAGGAAACCATGCACCTCTACACCCAGAGTTGTTTTCTAACTGTGTATTTTTGCACTAATGCCTTGTTATTTTACGCAGTCTTTCTTTTCACTTCCTTGTAGAATTATGTGTAATTTATGAAATTATTTATGCATCATTTTTATATTTTGATGCATTTGTCAGGAGTTTCATTGCACCTGTACCTTCCAGTACTTGTGCATAGGGCAATAAACGTAACTTGACTTTAATTTAGTTTAGAGATAAAGCGAGGAAACAGGCCCTTCGGCCGACCGAGTCCATGCCGACTAGCGACCACCCCATGTACTAGCACTAGCGTACACACTTGGGAATATTTGCAATTTTTGCTGAAGCCAATTAACCCACAAACCTGCATGTCTTTGGAGTGTGGGAGCAAACCAGAGCACCCAGGTAAAGCCCACACAGTCAAGGGGAAAATGTACAAACTCCATACAGACAGCACCCGTAGTTAGGGTCGAATGTGGGTCTCTGGCGCTGTAAGGCAGCAATTCTACTGCTGCGCCACCGTGCCGCCCTCATTGAAACTATATAAGATCAAATCAATTAGGTTAGACTTGATCTCCATATCCATCGCACCCATCAACTACATATCAGTACTATTCCTATTTATCAGCAATTGGTCCATAACCTTTTGATAGCTAAAATCAAAAACGTTGGAGGAACTCAGCAGGTCAATGGTTTGCGTTCTCCACCAACACTTCGTGTTTTTCTGAGGATTCCAGCATCTGAAGTTCTTTGTGCCTTCTGTGCCTTGATATGAGGTGCACTGAGACAGATACAATAGTGACATTTAAGGGATTTTTGGATAGACACATGGATATGACCCAGGAGTGGAGGGATATGGATTATGTGCAAGAAGATAGAGCTGGTCTTGGCATCATGTTCAGCACAGACATTGTGGGCAGATAGGCCTGTTTTTGTGTTGCATAGCTCTATGTAATAACAACTCACGCAAAAAGAATTCCACTGAGCAGTGCACACGTGACAAGACAGAGCCATTGGGATTGAACCATTGATTGATTGTGGACGCCTCGATCTAATGACACCAAACCCAGACTTTCCCGTCCATCCTTATAGCTGAAGCACAAACACACATGCATGCACGCACATGCACACACACACACATACACACACACACTTGCACACATTCACACACACACTCGCATGCATGCACATACACACACACATGCACACACACACACTTGCGTGCATGCATACACACACACACATGCATACACACACTCCGGAAATGGCGGCGCTGCCCAAGCAGTTGCGGCTCGCCTGCAGCCCGTCTGTCTTTCTTCCTTTTGTCTTCTTTTTGTCTTGTTAGATGGATGTTTTAGTTTATTTTTATTAGTGTATATGTGGGGGGTGGGGGAAATTTAAAATCTCTTCGTTCAACGGGGATTTGACCTTTTCCTTGTCATATCTCCGTTTGTGCTGAGGCCTAACATCGTGGAGCTGGTGGCCTCCAACTGGAATCGAACTTGAGGGCTCCGGTCGCAGAGCCTGTGGACTCACCATCGCGGAGCTTGCTGACTTCGGAGGCTGTGGTGGTGCTGTGGCTGCGACCCGACTTCGTAGCTTTGAAGCCCTGTGGACGGTAACATCGGGGGCTCGCAGGTCCGTGGTTGACGACCGATTTTCAGGAGCTCAGGCAAAAGCAGCTTCGTCTGCCCCGAATGGCGGGGTTTGAATCGGCCCGTTTGCATTGACACCGATTTTCAGCTTGGCGTGGCCAATGAGATAAGGGGCTGGAAAGCTGCGCTATTTATTTATTTATTTATTGCCAGTGCATGTGTCGAGTTATCGGCTTAAAACACTATTATTCTGAAATGGAGGGCAAGGAAAATTACTGAAGGGTTGTTTAGAGACTACAGTGCGTTATGACAGCATATGTAAGAAAGGCCTATGAGTGTCAAAAATATTATACCCAATGCAGGGCTCTCACTTAATTTTTTTTCTCTGTTGTCAGCCGGGCAACCTAGGCAGCTTTTAAAGTTGCCAAATGACAGTTTAGGTGGCCATTTAAGATGGCTTGCATGATGCGTGCGATAATGTGCTCGGACGAAGTGCATAGTTACCAGTTGGAATTATACTCAATGAAGCATTCACATATTATTTCTGCTTCAAATAAAGTCACAAACTAAACATATTCACCAATCAAGACATGATATATACCACAATGACATGCGGCAAAATTATAATACAGTATCTCAACTTTTTTTACACGTTGCAATGAATACAATTTCTATTATTTCTTTCGACTTCCAAACAAAAATGTGGTTGGATTATTCAGTGTATGATCAACCTCGGTGAGACCAAGCGCAGGCGTGGCGATCGCTTCGCACAACTCCTCCACTCAGTTCGCAATAACCAACCTGAACTCCCGGTGGCTCAACACTTTAACTCCACTTCCCATTCCGAATCCGACCTTTCTGTCCTGGGCCTCCTCCATGGCCAGAGTGAGGCCCACCGCATATTGGAGGAACAGCACCTCATATTTACTTGGGTAGTTTACACCCCAGCGGTATGAACATTGGCTTCTCTTATTTCCGCAGCCTACTGTCTCCGCCTCTTCCTTTCTTTTTTGTGTCCCCCACGACATCACTCTGAAGAAGGGTCTCGACCCGAAACGTCGTCTATTCCTTCCCTTCATAGATGCTGCCTTACCCGTTGATTTTCTCCAGCTTTTTTGTCTACCAATGGGATCCCACCACTGGCCACATCTTCCCATCTCTTCCCCTGTCGGCTTTCCGCAGAGACCACTCCCTCCGTAAATCCCTGGTCAATTCGTCCCTTCCCACCCGAACCACCCCCTCTCCTGGCACTTTCCCTTGCACCCACAGGAAATGCTACACTTGTCGCTTTACCTCCGCCTTTGACTCCATTCAAGGACCCAAGCAGTCTTTCCATGTGCGGCAGATGTTCACGTGCACCTCCTCCAACCTCATCTATTGGATCCACTGCTCTAGGTGTCAGCTGCTCTACATCAGTGAGACCAAGCATAAGCTTGGCGATCACTTCGCCCAACACCTCAGTTCGGTTCGCAATAACCAACCTGATCTCCCGGTGGCTCAGCACTTCAACTCCCCCTCCCATTCTGAATCCGACCTTTCTGTCCTGGGCCTCCTCCATGGCCAGAGTGAGGCCCACCGCAGCACCTCATATTTCGCTTGGGCAGTTTACACCCCAGTGGTATGAACATTTACTTCTTCAATTTCAGGTAGTCCCTGCTTTCTCCTCCCCTTCCCAGCTCTCCCTCAGCCCACCGTCTCCGCCTCTTCCTTTCTTCTTCCCATCCCCCCCACCCTCACATCAGTCTGAAGAAGGGTGTCGACCCGAAACGTCGCCTATTTCCTTCGCTCCATGGATGCTGCCTCACCCGCTGCGTTTCTCCAGCATTTTTGTCTACCCATTCACACAAGTTCTGTTATCCCACTTTCCTCACCTACTCCCTACACATTAGGGGAAATTTTACAGAGACAAGTTAACCTACAAAGCCAGTGCGTCTTTGGGATGTGGGAGGAAACCCACACGCTTGCAGGGAGAATGTGCAAATTCAACACAGACAGTGCCCGAGGACAGGATCGAACACAGATCTCCGGCGTGTGAGGCAGCAAGTCTACGAGCTGTGCCACTAATTTGTTTTCCAACACAAAAAAAATTATACGTTGATAACTTTGGTTATTAAAAAAATGAAAATATCCATTTTCAGTCTTAAATCTCCAAGTGACGCTATGTCCCCCTTTACAGCTACTGTATGTTTTCATTAAGTTCAAGATTATGGGGCAGTACATTGGCCATAAAGTTGCTGCCTAAAAGTGCCAGAGACCCGGAATTGATCCTGAATATGGGTGCTGTCTGTATGGAGTTTGCTTCTTTTCCCTTTGATTGCATGGGTTTTCTCTGGGTGCTCTTGTTTCCTTCCACGTTCCAAAGGTGTGCAGGAACCTATTTCAGACCCAACCCAAAACGTAATATTTTCCTTTTGTCCAGAGATTCTGTCTGACCTGTTGAGCTACTCCAACTTTTTGCGTCTATCTTCAGTTTAAACCAGCATCTGCAGTTCCTTCCTACACACACGATATTATACGATAGAACTTTATTAATCCCAGGAGGGAAATTGGGTGTGTGTGTGTGTGTGGGTATATATATTATAAACACGCACACGCACACATGCACACACACAGACACACACGCACACACACACACACATATATATTTTTATTAATATAATTATATACTCATATATAAATATACACCGTTTTGTTTTCTCGTTTATAACATTGTTTACAGAGTACTATGTTTACATATTCTGTTGTGCTGCTGCAAGTAAGGATTTCATTGTTCTAACTGGGACGTGAGAGAATAAAACACTCTTGACTCTTGACTTACTCTGCTAATGTGTGGGATAGAACTAGTGTATGGGTGATCGGTGGTCGGCGTGGACTTGGTGGGCCGAAGGGCCTGTTTCCACACTGTATCTTTAAATAAAACTAAAAACACTAAAACCAGAGGGCGTCTAAAGAAGGGTCTCTACCCGAAAAGTCACCCAATTTCTTCTATCCAGAGTTGCTGGCTGCTCCATGGAGTTCCCCCGCACAATTAAAGCATGGAATAGTCTTCACCCGGCCATTGTTACCCAACCAGATGCAACTAAATTTAAGGTACCTCTTTTTTCCCCAAGAACGCTTTTTTGCTTAAGTCCAAGTCAAGAGTCAAGAGAGTTTTATTGTCTTGTGTCCCAGATAGGACAATGAAATTCTTGCTTGCTGCAGCACAACAGAATATGTAAACATAATGCAGAACAAGGGATAAAAGTTCAGTGTGTTTATATACCATAGACCATATGTATACACAATAAATAAACAGATAAAATGCAATAGGCTGTTATTGTTCAGCCCTCCACCACCAGTTTAAATTCCATTTAGAATATTTATGGAGGACCAGGAAACCAGAAGCAAGAGTTACTCCAGATGCAGGGAGTGATTCTGCATTGGTTTTCAGCGGTCGCTGCGAGGCGGAGACCGGACAGCAATGGCGGCCAGATCTCCCACAATTCACAGCGAGGGAGAAAGTGCCCAGCGCCGACCAGTTACCATGGCGGTGCGCATGCGTAGGGCGGCCGATGATGTGCCGGCCGTGATTGTGCACATGTGCAGGGGGGAGGATGTGCAGGCCGTAACAGTGCTCATGTGCAAGGCGGCCGGCCGTGCCGGTGGATGAGGAGCGAGCGGAGAGCAGAGACGCGGTGGACCGGACACGGATATGGATGGCGGGCAGAAATGGAGAGTGACAGACAGAGAGAGAGAGAGATAGAGAGGGGGGCCCACCCAGAGTTGAACGGTAGGTGTCCTGCCTTGGCCGGAGGCCGCCTAGATTTCGAGGCCCTAGGCTTCAGCCTATGAAGCCTAGTGGTAAATCTGGCTCTGCGAGGCCCCCCTAGATCTCGAGGCCCCAACCTTAAGCTTGTGAAGCTTATACGTAAATCCAGCCCTGATTTATATCAATACACACACACACATATACATATATACATACGCACAAAACAAACAAACAATAGTGTAAAAATACAAAATGTAGTTCAAAGCTTATTTGGAGCTGTAAGATCAGTCTGAAGAAGGGTCTCGACCAAAAATGTCGCCTGTCCATGTTCTCCAGAGATGCGGTCTGACCCGCTGTTACTCCTGCATGTTGTGAGCTTTCCTGCCCGCCTTCTTCATATTATCAACTTGTGCTGCCACCTTCAGGGATCCTTGGGTAAATACAGCTAAACCCCCTGTTCATCCGTCTCTTACTCCACTACACCTCCTTTCTCCCCGCCCTCCCCTTGCCCCATTTGGACTTGCACCTGTTTCTTCATTCCCCCCCCCTCCCTTCCCCTGTACCTACACCCTCCCCCCCCCCCCCCGCCCGTACCCCCCCCCCCCCCCCCCCCCTGTCCCTCTGGCTTCACAATTTGCAGCTCTTCAATCGTTTTGTCACAGCCATTTTTTCATGTCGGGAGTTACTCCAGCTTTTTGTGTCTTTCTTCGGTCTAAACCAGCATCAGCAGTTCCTTCTTACACCTTTTATGTCGGGTCTTTGAACAACCACCTGCCTTTGCCTGGGTTCACCTACTACCTGCCATACTTTGCCCTGCTCCCTCCTATCTTTCTCACCCCCCCCCACCCCCACCACTATCCCCACACCCCTACAATCAATCTGACGAAGGGTCCCAATCCAAAATATCAAACGTCACCTATTCAAGTTCTCCAGAGATGCTGCCTGTCCCGCTGAGTTACTCCAGTACTTTGTGTCTGTTCATCAATGCTCTCTGGAGCCTGACCATTCATTATGTATGTCCTGTCTTTATCAGTCCTCCCAAAGTGCATCACCTCACAGTTATTGGGATTCAATTCCATCTGCCTTTGCTTTGCCCATCTTGCCAAGTGATCAATATCGTGGCACAGCGGTGGAGTTGCTGCCTTACAGTGCCAGTGACGCGGGTTTGATCCTGACTACAGGTGCTGTCTGTAAGGAGTTTGTACGTTCGCCATGTGACCGCGTGGGTTTCATCCAGGTGCTCCGGTTTCCGTATCTTTAAAGTCTAAACCATGCTCTGTGCAAGTAATTTCTTCTCTGGCTTGGTCTTAAGGCCAGATGTAAGGACCTTGCAGCCCTGAATCTAAAGGCAAATATTCCTGAGATGAAGTTCAATTCAAAGAAAGTGAACAATGATGTCAGAGATAAGCAAAGACTCCAGTTTGTGTTTAATAATTCACAATAAATATAATACAAAACATGATTTGTACAGATTTGCTTTATTGCAGCAAACTCCCATTTTTCATAAGACTTAGATCTTCAAAACAAGAGGTTGGGGAATAGACCAAGTGGCTTGGACGACGCATTACCCTGGGGTTTAATCTTTTCGGAGACTATTTTTGATTGTGATTCAGAATGAAAACTGGAGAATTCTTCCCTGAATGGTGAGAAGAAGCCAGATAGGACTGAAGAAGCTTGATGCAAGAAAAATGTTCCCAATGTTGGGCGAGTCCAGAACCAGGGGCCACAGTCTTAGAATAAAGGGGAGGCCATTTAAGACTGAGTTGAGAAAAAACGTTTTTCACCCAGAGAGTTGTGAATTTGTGGAATTCCCTGCCACAGACGGCAATGGAGGCCAAATCACTGGATTTAAGAGAGAGTTAGATAGAGCTCTCGGGGCTAGTGGAATCAAGGGATATGGGGAGAAGGCAGGCACGAGTTATTGATTGGGAACTATCAGCTATGATCACAAAGAATGGCTGTGCTGGCTCGAAGGGCCGAATGGCCTCCTTCCTGCACCTATTTTCTATGTTTCTAAATACTGAACTTTCTTTTTTCATTTATTATATTGTTTACATATGACAATAAAACACTCTTGGCTCTTGGCTGCGATTCCTTTGCAGTGAAGTATGAGAGGGCTGGTGCTGAAGATCATTGCCCGGGGTATGTACTGTAAGCTTCAGTGGTCTCTGTCATCAGGCTTCGGGGAACAAAGCAGAATCGAAGGGTATATTTCTCATCAGTGCTTCAAGTCTGTTGGGCAAACTCTCCAGCAGTTGCAAAGGGTTAATAGTTGAATGGCTCTCTGTATATCCACCCCTCTGTTTCATCCTTGAGCTTCTAGGCTAAAGAGCAAGAGAAAAAGACAAAAGACTAATGTTAAAACTCAGCACGAGTGATCCTAGCCTCGCATCTACCTCACTGGAGACCTTGGAACAATCTTTAATCGGACTTCATCTTGTAGTAAATGATGTGCCCTTTATCCTGTATCTGTACTCTGTGGATGGCTTGACTATTATCATGTGTAGTCTTTACTTTGACAGGATAGTATGCAAACTAAGGCTTTTCAATACAATACAATGCGGTTTTATCGTCACATCGCACATAAAGTGCAAGTGAAATTAATGTACCTCAGTGCACGCGACAATATTAAACTAAACTAACTGAACTAAAATATGGAGACACATGGAATTGCAGACACAGGAACTTGAGTAAAACACAAAGTGCTGGAGTAACGCAGTGGGCCAGGCAGCATCTGTGGTAGGAAATGGTCAGGTGATATTTTGGGTCAGGACCCTTCTTCAGGCTGTCCTGTATTCGGGGAGTGAACGCTGGAAAAGAGGTGGGAGCGGGACAAAACCTGGCAGGTGAGGGTGGATATAGGTGAGGGGGGTTTGATCTTGTAATCGGGGGGAGAAGGGTCCCAACTCAAAGGTCGTCTCTCCATTCTGTTGTATTTAAGTTCCTCAGTTCCAAAGGTGGGATTTGAACGCATGTCTGGATCAATGGTGTAGAACTCTTGACTGAAATGCAGCAACTTAACCACCATGTCCATATGACATAGTCATAGGGTCAAAGAGACACACAGAGTGGAAACAAAACCTTCAGCCCAACTTGCCCATGGTGACCAAGAGAACATGAAAACACCTCACAAACAGCACTTGAGGTCAATATTAGGATGTAGGACAACAACTCCAACAAACCTCACCAACCTCTACAGGTGCGCTGTGGAAAGCATTTTATAGGGATGCATCACAGCTTGGCTTGGGAACATCTCCATCTAAGACTGCAAGAAATTCCGGAGAATTGTGGACGCAGCCCAGACCATCACACAAACCAACTTCCCTTCCATTTACACCATCTCCACCTCACGCTGCCTCGGCAAGGCCACCAGCATAATCAAGGACAAGTTCACCCAGCCACGCCCTCTCCTCCACTCTCTCATCGGGCAAAATGTATAGAAGTGTAAAAACTCCAGATTCAAGGACAGTTTCTTCCCAACTTTTATCAGACAACTGAACCATCCTACTGGCAACTAGTGAGCAGCCCTGAACTACTATCTACCTTGTTGGAGACCCTCGGACTATCGTTGATTAGACTTTACTGGACATTATCTTGCACTAAACGTTATTCACATTATCATTTATCTTGATTGTAATCATGTATTGTCTTTCCGTTGACTGTTTAGACGCAACAAAAGCTTTTCACTATACCTCGGTACACATGACAATATATTAAACTAAAGCAAAGGATTGTAGTCAGAGGCTGAAATATACCGAATTAAGAGATCTTCAACCATTCGGTAGGTCAAGCACTTTTTGGCGACAGTAAAAAAATAAATGTGTCAATGAACATTAAACTATCTGTTACTCATCAGAAACGAATCTTCTCATTTTATTAGATTTTATTTTAGACTTTAGAGATACAGTGTAGAAACAGGGCCTTTGGCCCACCGACTCCACACCGACCAGCGATCACCCTGAACACTAACACTGTTCTACACACTAGGGACAATTTATAATTTTTACCGAAGCCAATTAACCTGCAAACCTGGACTTCTTTGGAATGTGGGGGAAACCAAAGCACCCGGAGTAAACCCACATGGTCACAAGGTGAACGTGCAAACTCCGTACAGACAGCACCAGTAGTCAGGATCAAACTCGGGTCTCTGGTGCTGTAAGGCAGCAACTCTACCACTGCGCCACTGTGCTGCCCCATATCTCTCGTTCAACTGAATCAGATCTCCCATTCGGTGAAGGCAGGTTAAGCATGATTTTAAATAATTATGTCTCGTGGAAGCATAGAATCAAGGTATTCGCAGGAACTACTTCAATCTTGCTTCACTGCCGAATTAAAATAATGTCAATTAGTTTGGCATAAGACAGTAATCTTTAAGAGTGAGGAAGTGAGTCACCTGATTCGCAGCAGGAACAGCAGCTGCCGCAGAGGAATCCAAACAGCCCATTGATTACTTGAAGGGCACAGAGCACAAGCTGGACTCCGCTCATCACCAGCAGCAGAGCAAACAATGTCACGTGCCAAGGGACAATCTTGGGTGGCTCCAGGCAGGTGTCCCACATGGCATGATCCCCAAGGTAGTCGCTGAGAAAACAAAGAGAAAAAACAGAAGATAAAACACAAAACTTAGCAAACAGTCAATGTACTCTTTCATATGTGGAAGGAATAAATGGCAATCGTAAAAATCAAACAAAAGTAAAATGAGGTTGAAATGGTAACAGGACATCTGTTTAGCTGCAATTGGGATTGGATTGAGCTGTGTTTGTTGTTCTGTGTCTTTTAGACTTTAATCTTTAGAGATACAGTGCTGAAATAGGCCCTTTAGCCCACCGAGACTGTGCCGACCAGCAATATCCCCGCGCACTAACACTATCTTACACACTAGAGACTATTTACAAATTTTACTGAAGCCAATTAACCTAGACACATTTGTAGTGTGGGAGGAAATTGGAGCACCTGGAGAAAACCCAGGCGGTCATGGGGAGAATGTAAAAACTCCTACCTTCTCTCCATAACCCGTGACACCTGTACTAATCAAGAACCTGTCAATCTCCGCCTTAAAAATATCCATTGACTTGGCCTCCATAGCCATCTGTGGCAATGAATTCCACAGTTCACCACCCTCTGGTTAAATAAATTCCTCCCCATCTTGTTTCTGAAGGTACGTCCTTGATTCTGAGGCTGGTCCTAGACCCTCCCATTAGTGGAATCATCCTCTCAACATCAACTCTATCCAGGCCTTTCACTATGCGGTAATACACTTCTTCTTGAAGTAATCCATTTTGGGCTATCTAATATTTGCCGGACATCACAGTGAATGTCAGGGACCATAGAAGTGTTGAAGAATAGGGGGACCTTGAGGTGCCAGTTCATAGCTCCCTTAAACTGGCGACATACATGGATAAGGTAGTGAACACAAGTTTCTTCCGATTCCCATACTGACAGTCCGCCTTAGCCTACGCGATATCCCGGTTGCCAAACAATTTAACTACACTTCCCATTCCCATACTGATCTTTCTGTCCTTGGTCTCCTCCATTGTCTGGGGTTCATTGTCAGAGGCACCTCAAATTTTGCTTGGGCAGCTTACAACTCAGCGGTATGAGTATTGATTTCTCTAACTTCAAGTAACCCTTGCATCCCCTGTCTCTCCGTTCCTCTCCCACCCTAGTCGTCGTACTAGTTTCACTGTCGTGCTGTTGAGTTTCACTGTCTGTGTAACTCATTATCACCTTGCCCACAGCCAACAATGGATCAATGTGGGCTCCACCTTTCCTTGTTCATCGTTACTTTTTGCATATCCTACATTCATTTGTTCCATGTCTACATCACCGTCTATATCTCTCGGTTCCCTTTCTCCTGACTCTCAGTCTGAAGAAGGGTGTCGATCCTAAACGTTACCCATTCTTTTTCTCCAGAAATGCTGCCTGACCCGCTGAGTTACTCCAGCATTTTGTGCCTATCTTCGGTTTAAACCGGCATCTGCAGTTCTTTCCTACACGTAGTGAATAAGGCATTTAATTTGTTTGGCTTCATAGGCTAGGTATATGAGTTGGGACATCATGTTGCAGCTGTATAAGACATTAGTTAGGCCACACCTGGCATATTGTGTGAGGTTTTGCTCAGCACACTACAAGAAGGACATGGTAGTGCTGGACAGAGTGCAGGAGATTCACTAGGATGCTGAGTGGAATGGGGGGGTTTAAGTTCCAAGGAGGTATTAGATAAATTAGGATTGTGTCACTAGAGTGCAGGGGGCTGAGGGGTGAGATTAGAGTGCGTTATACAGCTATGAGGGCCATGGATAGGAAAGATAGTCACGGTCTTTAACTGGGGAGTCTAAAACTAAAGGATTTATAGTGAAGATGGTTGTGAAAGATTGCAGCAGGATCTGGATCGATTGGCCAGGTGGCCAGGTAGGAATGGTTGACGGAATTTAATACAGAAAAGTGTGAGGTATTGCATTTTGGGACGTCGAACAAGGGCAGACCTACAGAGTAAATGGTAGGCCTCTGGGTAGTCTTGGTTCCTGGTTCCAGGGGCATGGTTCCTTGAAGGTCAAGTCGCATGCAGGTAAGGTGGTCAAAAAAGCTTTTGGCACTTTGGTCTTCATTAGTCATATTGAGTATAGATGTCGGGAGGTCATGTTGCAGTTGTATCAGATGTTGGCGAGACCGCATTTAGAATATTATGTTCAGTTCTGGGCACCATGATATAGGAAAGTTATTGTCAAGCTTGAAAGGGTTCAGAAAAGATTTACAAGGATGTTGCCAGGACTAGAGGGTGTGAGCTATAGGGAGAGGTTGAATAGGCTGGGTCTCTGTTCCATGTAGCGCAGGAGGATGAGGGGTGATCTTGTAGAGATATACAAAATCATGAGAGGAATAGATTGGGTAGATGCACAGTCTTTTGCCCAGAGTAGGGGAATCGAGGATCAGCGGACATAGGTTCAAGGTGAAAGGGAAAAGCTTTAATAGGAATCCGAGGAGTAACATTTTCACACAAAGGGTGGTGGGTGTATGCAACAAGTTGCCAGAGGAGGTAGTTGAGGCTGGGACTATCCCATCCTTTAAGAAACAGTTAGACAGGTACACGGATAGGAGAGGTTTGGAGGGATATGGACCAAGCGCAGGCAGGTGGGACTAGTGTAGCTGGGACATTGTTGGCCAGTGTGGGCGAGTTGGGCCGAAGGGCCTGTTGCCACACTGTATCACTCTATGACTCTATTTAGGCTTAAGCTGAGAGAGGAAATAGCTAAAAGGAGATCTGAAGGGCACGAAGAAGAGTTGGTAGAAATAAATACAACCAAATAATTAAAAAAGCATTTGGACAGGAACATGTACAGGAAAGGAATGGAGGAATGTGGTCCAAATGCAGGAAAATGCCATTGGCACAGATAGGTATAGATCTCAGTTGCATGGTTGAGTTGGGCCGATGGTCCTGCTTGTATAAAGTACGATTCCATCACCACCCTGACTTGGAAGATTATCAGCCATCATTCATCCTTGCTTGTTCTGTACCTTGGAATTCCCTTCCTCAGGGTTGTGATAGTTTAAAAAAAGACTCTGGTCAGAGTAAAGTAGGTCAAAGCAGAAGTATTTTGAATGAAAATATGAAAGAAAGAAAAAAATAAAATGAATGCATAGAAAAGTGAGAACAGGACTTGTGAGCGGGGAGGCTGTTAAATTTTATCTAGCTCTTGTAGATTGTACCCGAGTAATTATTGCCGGATGTCATGGTGAATTGTTTAGAACAGATGGGAAGCGTCAATTATCTCAACCGCAGGGCTTATCAGACCTACAGTATGTAAAGAGCTAGCTCATGTTTATTTTCATTTAGTCTCTGCAATTAATTATATCTAGATTCAAGGGCAGCAGGTATGTTTGGATGTATAGGGACAGGTATGTTCTGCTGTGTAGGAAGGAACTGCAGATAGGCACAAAATGCTGGAGTAACTCAACGGGTCAGGCAGCATCTCTGGAGAAAAGGAATAGGTGAAGTTTCAGGTCGGAAAGGCAGAGTGGAGCAGCGGTAGAGTTGTCGCCAGCACCGCAGAACCGGGTTCGATCCTGACTACGGGTGCTGTCTGTACTGAGTTTGTACATTCTCCCTGTGACCGCGTGGGTTCTCCCCAGGTTCTCCGGTTTACTCCCACACTCCAAAGATTTGTAGGTTAATTGGCTTTAGTAAGATTGTAAATTGTCTCTAGTGTGCAGATAGTGTACATGGATTGCTGGTGGGCCTGTTTCTGTGGTGGGCCGAAGGGCCTGTTTCTGTGCTGCATCGCTAAACTAAACTAAACTGAACGCGTTAGCTTGGAACATTTCGGTTCGAGTCCTAGAACAATACATTGTGGAACCAGGCCCTTCGCCCCAACTCTCCCACAACCACCAACAATGTCCCAGCTATCCTAGTCCCACTTGTCTGTGCTTGGTCCATAACCCTCCAAACCGGTTCCAAACACCCACCTCCCATCCGAACCAAAATGTCACCTATTCCTTTTCTCCAGGTATGTTCTACTGTTGACCTGGCAGAGTTTGTGTCCTATCATAGAAACATAGAAACAAAGAAAATAGGTGCAGAAGGAGGCCATTCGGCCCTTCGAGCCTACACCGCCATTCAATATGATCATGGCTGATCATCCAACTCAGTATCCTGTACCTGCCTTCTCTCCATACCCCCTGATTCCTTTAGCCACAAGGGCCACATCTAACTCCCTCTTAAATATAGCCATTGAACTGGCTTCAACTACCTTCTGTGGCAGAGAATTCCACAGATTCACCACTCTCTGTGTGAAAAATGTTTTCCTCATCTCATTCCTAAAGGAATTCCCCCCTATCCTTAAACTGTGACCCCTTGTTCTGGACCTTCCCAACATTGGGAACAATCTTCCTGCATCTAGCCTGTCCAATCGCTTAAGAATGTTGTAAGTTTCTATAAGATCCCCGCTGAGTGTTCTAAATTCTAGCGAGTACAAGCCGAGTCTATCCAGTCTTTCCTCATATGAAAGTCCTGACATCCCAGGAAACAGTCTGGTGAACCTTCTCTGTACCCCCTCTATGGCAAGAATGGATTTCCTCAGATTTGGAGACCAAAACTGTACGCAATACTCCAGGTGTGGTCTCCTGTACAACTGCAGTAGAACCTCCCTGCTCCTATACTCAAATCCTTTCGCTATGAATGCTAACATACCGTTTGCTTTCTTCACTGCCTGCTGCACCTGCATGCCTACTTTCAATGATTGGTGTACCATGACACCCAGGTCTCGTTGCATCTCCCCTTTTCCTAATCTGCCACCATTCAGATAATAGTCGACCCTCCTGTTTTTGCCACCAAAGTGGATAACCTCACATTTATCCACATTATATTGCATCTGCCATGCATTTGCCCACTCACCCAGCCTATCCAAGTCACCGTGCAGCCTCCTAGCATCCTCCTCACACCTCACACTACCCCCCAGCTTAGTGTCATCCGCAAACTTGGAGATGTTGCATTCAATTCCCTTGTCCAAATCATTAATATATATTGTAAATAACTGGGGTCCCAGCACTGAGCCTTGCGGTACCCCACTAGTCACTGCCTGCCATTCTGAAAAGGACCTGTCTACTCCTACCCTTTGCTTCCTGTCTGCCAGCCAGTTCTCTATCCACATCAATACTGAACCCCCAATACCGTGTGCTTTAAGTTTGTATACTAATCTCTTATGTGGGACCTTGTCGAAAGCCTTCTGAAAGTCTAGATATAACACATCCACTGGTTCTCCCTTATCCAGTCTACTAGTTACATCCTCGAAAAATTCAATAAGATACGTCAGACATGATTTACCTTTCGTAAATCCATGCTGACTTTGTCCAATGATTCCACCACTTTCCAAATGTGCTGCTATCCCATCTTTAATAACTGACTCTAGCAGTTTCCCCACTACCGATGTTAGACTAACTGGTCCGTAATTCCCCGTTTTCTCTCTCCCTCCTCTTTTTTAAAGTAGGGTTACATTAGCTACCCTCTAATCCTCAGGAACTACTCCAGAATCTAAAGAGTTTTGAAAAATTATCACTAATGCATCCACTATTTCTGTGGCTACTTCCTTGAGTACTCTGGGATACAGACTATCTGGCCCTGGGGATTTATTGGCCTTTAATCCATTCAATTTACCCAACACCACTTCCCGGCTAACCTGGATTTCACTCAGTTCCTCCATCTTATTTGACCCCCGGTCCCCTGCTATTTCCGGCAGATTATTTATGGCTTCCTTAGTGAAGACAGAACCAAAGTAGTTATTCAATTGGTCTGCCATGTCCTTGTTCCCCATGATCAATTCCAGTTATGAACCTTCCCTGTTAGTGGATATCAGTTAAGGAGACAAAGTTAACTCCATGTATGGAGACAGTACTGCACAGGAGCTGCATGGGAGGTCCAGCATAATGCAGTAGCTCGTTTTCAATGTGGATGTGATAATATAGCAGCTACATTGCATGACTAGTAGTAGCGTTGTTACAAATTCCTACCATCAGTGATGCGCCAGATCTGCGTACTGCCTGCGCATGCGATTCGAGAAGCTTTTGGGTGGGGGTGATTAAAATGCGGGTTTTTCTTGGTTATTGGAGAGGGCTTTGCCCTTGAAAACCCATGAAGAAATGTTGTTGTGTGATCCCATTCGCGTCTTCTTTTTTTAAAGTTTGTGTCTATTGAATCGCTGGTTAAAATCAGACCTGAGTTATAACGCCTTCAAAATCACGGCTCACAAGAGCAGGACAAAACAAAAGGTAGGCCATTTATTTAACATCTAACCTAGTTTTTAGTGTGATTTCATTTTAATTTGCTGATGCGAAATATGTTATTTAGCTCCCGTTATTGGGCGTGTCTTTGTGGCTGTGAGACTGTGAATGAGAGCAAAATCATGACGGCGGCCACAATTCAATTCAAAATCCACAAACATCCACTCTCAAGATAATCAAATACATTATTTTCTGCACAATCATGTCATAAGAACATCTAAATCATCTATATTTTGTGTTATTGTCTATTCATCATCAATATTTTTATATTAATTATCTGACTAAAAACTTCCACAATACATAGTTTTCAGTTAGATGATTAGTATGAAAATGTTGATCATGGATAGACAATTACACAAAATATAGATAATTTAGATGTTCTTATGACATGATTGTGCAGAAAATAATTGTGCAAAAAAAAAGATTTTGATTATCTTGAGAGTGGATGCTTGTATACATGTCTGTGCAAAATGGCCCTTGCCTGCTGCAGTGCTACAAACAAACAGAGTGAAATTTAAGGGAATTAAACATTCAATTCCTTCGACTTGGCATAGAAATTCATGACAAAGTCCGATTTAAACATAATGTTATATTGTGAATTATTGTGTGAATTAGATCAGTTTGTTATTTGGATACTTTGGCTATTTAAAAATGTATTTTTAGCCTTTTCTTAAGAATAGGATAGATGTTTTGATCTAGTAATTGAATTTAGATGAATTTAATAAATTTGATGATACTGATGAATATTAATTTTTTGTTGGGTATTTACTATTTGTTTTAATGTTACAATAATATTAAAGTTCTGATCTTGAAAATATCACAGTTTTGAATTTTCAAGGCAGTCTGGGTGTTTATTACTATTTCTGTCACAACGGTTAATTTTGTAATCAGGCACTTAATTAGGTAATTAACTAATTATATACTTTAATTTCTGGCCAAGTAAGACGTATCATATTTGTTTGAGAATGCTTCAATCTATAATAACTGAAAATGTCATTCAGTTCTCTTAATCTTTAAGAATCTTATGGGCTTTCATGTCAATTGACTGTCCTCGATCACAGCTTTTGTGTTAAATTATTGGAAAAGCAATAGGGAACAAGATGCTAATTTCTGAGTATGAAAATGATCATTACTTTTTTAATACTGAAGATATGAAAGTGAATTAGTTATCAAATTAAAGTTCTTTTTATGCTTTATCTGATGCGAGAAATTATAGATTTTTAAAATCTCAAAATTTTGTAACATTTCTACTAGTAGGCAGAGGCTTGGACAGTAGATCTTGGAATAATGGTTGCAGGCCCATCTCACTAGCTGGTGCTATCAATCCTCTACGGGTTAGGGCATGGGGGCAGCAGAGTTCCTGTTCATAAGTTATAGGAGCTGAATTAGGCCATTCGGCCTATCAAGTCCACTCTGCCATACAATTATGGCAGATCTATCTTTCCCTCTCAACCCCATTCTCCTACTTTCTCCCCATAACCCCTGACACCCATACCAATCAAGAATCTGTCAATCTTCACCTTAAAAATATCCAATGACTTGGCCTTCACAGCCGTCTGTTGCAATGAATTCCACATATTCCCCATCCTCTGACTAAAGAAATTCCCCCTCATCTCCTTTTATTCCAAGGCTTTTCACTCTGGTCCTAGACTCTCCCACTAGCGGAAACATCCACATCCATTCTATCCAGGCCTTTCACTAGGAGTTTAAATGAGGTCCTCCTTCACCCTTCTAAACTCAAGTGAATACAGGCCCAGGGCCGTCAAACGCTTATTATACGTTAAGCCTTTCACCCTGGGATCTCGACCGCTGCGCCACCATGCCGCACAGGACCATCACAAGGAGGACACCATGGGGTGAAGTCTCTTACCCTTCATCAAAGGGGTAGATGTAAGTGCTGTTGCTGCTGCCTGTGGTACATTTTGGACCATTGTTGAGAGCCACTGCGGATACGATGAAGCAATAGGCAGCTCCCGCCGCTCCAATCCCAGCAAAGATCACGGAGGAGAAATTCTAGATAAAGACGGTGAAGAAAATTAATTAAACGTTGGAGACACAAGGTTCTGCAGATGCTGGAGCTTTGAGCCAAACACAAAGTGCTGGAGGAACTCACTAAGTCAGGCAGCATCTGTGGAGGGTGAAGGGAATGGACAGGTGACGTTTCGGATCGGGACCTTTCTTCAGACTACGGGAGTGGGGGTGGGGAGGGAGAAAGCTGGAAAAGCCCTGGGGGCAGGACAAAGTCTGACAAGTGATAAGTGGATAGGTGGAGGAAGGGACTGTAGATGCCGGTTTAAATGAGTCTGAAGAAGGGTCTTGACCTGAAACGTCACCTATTTCTTTATTCCAGGGTTGCTGTTTGACCCACTGAGTTACTCCAGCATTTTTGTGTCCAAGTGATAGGTGGATACAGGTGAGGGGAGTTTGGTTGGCAGATGGATGGAGTAAATGCCAGTTGCTAGAGACATCCCACCCTCATCTCACTTTTCCATGAAAATGTGTCCAATGTTTACGTCTATTAACATTATTCAGGAGATAAATGTTAATAGACGTAAACATTGGACACATTTTCATTGTCTTTCAGCAAATCCAAAAAGACTTGCTCCTGTCAGAGTAAGTCTTCTTGCACTGTTTTGCTGATGCAGGAAGGTTCAGTGGTTCTTTATTCTCACGTATGCTCTGCGCACAGTGAAATTCTTCACCATATTGTTGAGCCATTTACAAAAGAGAACAGATAAAGTCCCAAAACTGGTCTTGTCCTGGATGTACATGAGTGGCCCTGATCCAGGTAAACACAGGTAAGCCCCAGGCTGCTGCAGGGCCTCCTCTGTCGACCTCAACCAGCCTGGCCTGGAAACCAACTTCCCTCAGTTTGCCCGACCACCTTTGTGTCCGGGTGGAGCAAACCTCCTGCAGTCGACGTTGAAGGTGCTGCACCCTGGCCCCACCCCTATCGCCCACTCCTTGCGCCCGTCGTCACCAGAGGCTCCCTCCTTCCCGACTCTCTAGAAGCTTCTGAGCTTCCCCCTGCAGGCAGCGGCCCGCCAGGTCCTTCTTCGTGGCGGTAATGATTTAGAGGTTCCCTTAGAATGGAGATGAGGAAGAATTTATTTAGCCAGAAGGTAGTGAATCTGTGGAATTAATTGCCACAGATGGCGGTGGAGGCTAAGTCTTTGGGTATTTTCATAGCGGACATTGATAGACTCGATGAGAAAGGATGTAACAGTGAGAAGGCAGGAGAATGGGGTTGAGAGGGAATAATAGATCAGCTACGATCGAATGGCAGAGTAGACTCGGTGGGCTGAGTGGCTTAACTCTGCTCCCATGTCATGATCTTACGGTCTGTTTCCTCTAACCTTAATTTGGGTCTTTGTGGCTTGTCCTCTCCAGCGTTGTTGCTTTAACAGCATCAAACATTCACAGATAGAGACAAAGTGCTGGAGTAACTCAGCGAGTCAGCAGCATCTCCAGAGAAAAAGAATGAGTGACATTTCAGGTCGGGACCTTTCTTCAAACTCGAAGAGACGCTGCCAGACCCGCTGAGTTACTCCAGCGCTTTGTGTCTACCTTCAGTACAATCCAGCATCTGCAGTTGCTTTTTACACAAATGTTGAAAGTTTGATAGCAGGTCTGCCAGAGGGGTGGAGGATGCATTTTGCATTAAAATAAAGACAGGCATTTGCTGCAATTCTCACCGCAAATCGTTTACCGCAGCTTTCGTTTCCACAGCACCCACAGCAGTCGTTATTTTCCATTCCCATGAACACCAGAACTGGGAACACCATCTGCGGTAATTTCAAAAGGACATATATTAGACAGACCAACAAAATGCCTCCACACTGCACACATGGAGACGGGGCAGTGGAAGCGAATGTTGTAATTGAGACGCTGCAATCAAAAAAGTCTGCAAAGTTAAATTATATAATTACACTAATGCTATAAAAACTCTCTAATGCTAAACGCTAATTTAGGTTAAAACAGTGTGTGTAACGGGCTGCCAGAGAAGGTAGTTGAGACAGGTACTTCTACAGCAATTTTATTGTAGCCAGGAAGTACAATGGCATAAATCATTCCTAAGTCTGGATTGTTGTCAGATGCAATCTTTAGTTTAGAGATACTGCACGGAAACAGGCCCTTCGGCCCACTCAGTCCATGCTGACCATTGATCACCCATACACGAGTTCTATGTTATCCAACTATCGCATCCTACATTCCAGTGGCAATTTACAGAAGTAATTTAATCACCGTGGGAGGAAACCAGGAGTACCTGGAGAAAACCCATGCGGAACGTACAAGCTCCGCACGGACGGCACCCGAGACCAGGACCAAACCCGGGTCTCTGGCACTGTGAGGCGTCAGCTCTGCCATTGCATCACCTTCCTCCCTTAAAACATTTGTTTCAACATTTGGACAGGTACATGGATAGGAAAGGTTTAGAGCGATGTGTAGAACAGAACTGCAGTTGGGTTTGCAGCGGGTAACCCGCTGAGTTTTAGTTTTAGTGTAGAGATGCAGCGCGGAAACAGGCCCTTCGACCCACCGAGTCCAAGCCGACCAGTGATCCCTGCACACTAACACTATCCTACACACACTAGGGACAATTTACACTTATACCAAGCCAATTTACCTGCAAACCTGTACGTCTTTGGAGTGTGGGAGGAAACCGAAGATCTCGGAGAAAACGCACGCGGTCATGGGGAGAACGTACAAGCTCCGTGCAAACAGCATCTGTAGTCGGGATCGAACCTGGATCTCTAGCTCTGCAAGCGCTGTAAGGCAACAATTTTACCGCTGCGCCATCGTGCTGCCCTCAGTTATTCCAGCATTTTGTGTATATCTAAGGTCTGGAGGGATATGGGCCTAAGCTGTGAAGGTGGGAATAGCATAGATAGGGAATCCATTTTAGCATGGACGTTGGGCTGACGGGCCCGTTTCCACGCTGTTATGACTGTATGGCTTTTCTTGTTAAAATAACACATAGAAATGCATTTGAGGTAAACTGAGGTCTCTGAGAGTACTTTGCTCACATTCTAGGGAACACCACTGATTGTCATGAGGAGTAGATGTCACTGGTGAAGCATTGTCACATTGATGGCCCATCCATGATGGTTTTCTTCTGAGGAGGTATTTGAGTGTCAGCCATGTTGATGTTTCTGTGGTCACCAACAGCCCAGTCAAGGGAAGGGTGATAGACTTTTCAAGATGAAAGACATTAATAGAACCAGGCATGATCTTAAAATCAATCCATTAGTTATAGAGTCACAGAGTCTTACAGCATTGGAACAGGACCTTTGGCTCAACACGTCCTTGCCAATCAAGATGTTCATTTATTCTAACAAAACACAAAGAGCTGGGGGAACTCAGTGGGTCAGGCAGCATCTATGGAGGCAATCGATAGATGATGTTTTGAGTTGGGACCCTTCTTTGACTTCTAGCCTTTGCCACTTACTCCATCCATCTGCCATTCAAACAACTCACACCTGTCACTCAGCGGGCTTTGCCCCACCCCATCTCTCTTTCCCAATTTTCGCCCCTCTACTCGCATCCGTCTGAAAAAGGGTCCTGACCTCAAACGCTGCCTGTCCATTCCCTGCATGGTTGCTGCTTGACCCTCAAGTTCCTCCAGCACTTTTTGTTTTGCCCCAGATTTCAGCAGCTGCAGTTCCTTGTGGCACATCTAAGTGAGTCTTATTTGCCCTTCATGTATCTGTCCAAATATCCTTGTTTTGCGTAATCACAAATTCACATTTGTGAATTTTTCTTTTCAAAAAACATTAGATTTGTTCACGAAAGGTCACAAAGTGCTGGAGTAACTCGGTGAGTCACGCAGCCTCTCTCTGGAGGACATGGGCAGGAAAGGTTTAGAGGGCTATGGGCCAAATGCAGGCAATGGGACGTGTAGATGGGACAGCTTGGTTGGTGTGGGCAAGTTGGGCCAAGGGGTCTGTTTCTGTGTTGCATGAATCTTTGACATGGATAGACGACGTTTCGGGTCTGGACTCTTCTTCAAACCTGACACAAAACGTCGCCTATCTATGGCTGAGTTACTCTGGCACTGTGTGTTATTTTGCTTGAGATTCCAGCATCTACAGTTCCTTTTGTCTAGTTACATTTATTACTAAATGACTATTAAAACACAAAGTACTTACGCTATAACACCAGGATAAACACTCAACAAAAGGGAGTTTAAGTTACCTGCTACCACAGAGGGATTCAAATACAAACTAAATCCATGGTCCAGAATTGTGACTCTGAATGTAGTAACTTGACCACTACATGCCTGCATTCTCTGCTAATACTGAGCAAGTGCAATACCCATGCTCGGTGCTATTATGCCTAATATGGCTTGGATTAATTTGAAAACAAATGTCTGAAGAAGAATCTCGACCCACAACACCGCCTGGTCATTCCCTCCACAGATGCACTTCGAATTTTAGCAATTGTTTGTTGTTTGGTAATTTTTCAATTAATATTTTCTGGATGTGGTTAAAGTTTAGTTTGAACGATGTTGAATTGGACTGACTATCCTTTAAAATAATCAGTCCAGGATCTGGTCTGAATAAAATGCCAAGTTTTCCAAAAAGTGACTCACCAACAGTCCGGAGCCTAAAATGCCGCTGAAACACCAGACGCTGTCCGCTAGCTTCTCCGCGGTGTTATAACCCGTTTCTCCATTCGGGAAGAAGAGCAGCGTATTGGCAATGATGCAGAGAAGAGCCAGAGGGACGAGGCATATACCAACGCACCTGGCGCATTTCGCGTTGCACATACTGTGGCCTCTGGTTCTATCACTCCAGCAGTAGAATCTGAGGAAAGATGTCTGAATCCCTGCTTGCTCCAATCTCCGATGGAAAACAAAATGATGCCTTCGCCAACACTTGGTGGAGTTTATAAAGGCTTCTAAAGGAGATAAGATAGTGTTGGCACTATATTAGGTCAGACATTGCCCTGGTTACGTGGAGAAGAGCGTGGGGGCGTTGGGGGAAACCAAAAGGTCCATGGTTACCATGGTGATTATCTCCGTCCATTAATGATTCACCAATGACCACCGGTACACTCAGAGTTCATCGCAGCGCTCTCTGTGAAAGATATAACCTTGCAAAACAGAACTTCAATCAGCCCAGTCATTTTATGGGATTAGTCAGTTTCTGAAAAACAAATTATTATTCATTCTCTCAGTGTCATTATTATATTTTGTGTCATTGAAGTCTATCAATATTTGGTAATAAAAAACTGCCATCTTCCGCCACTCCCCTTCTTTGTGTTGAAATCCACCTACACCTTGCATAGTACATGGAACCATATAGCACAGGAACAATGGTGTGTAGTAAGGAACTGCAGATACTGGTGTACACTGAGGGTAGACACCAAATGCTGGAGTAACTCAGTGGGTCGGGCAACATCCCTGGAGAAAATGGATGGAGACAAAAGGCCAACCCGGACTTGTTCTGACTTTTTCCTACCTCTAGTCCCCTCCCCCCCCACCACTCTCTACTTTCACTCTGAAAAAGGGTTCCGACCAGGAACGTTACCCACCCTTTTCCTCCAGAGATGCTGACTAACCTGCTGAGTTACTCCAGCACTTTGTGTCTATCTTCAGCACAGGAACAAGGTACGTGCCGAACATGGTGCCAATATAAACTAGTCTCATCCGCCCGCAAGTAATCCATAACCCTCCCTTCTCTGCACATCCACGTGCCTATCTGCGAACCACTGGAGAGCCCCGATCGGATCTACCTCCACCACCACCCCATGCACCCACCACTCTCTGTGTAAAAAAGGCCTGCCCCACACTCTCTTTAAAGTTGGTCAGTCTCACGTTAAAGCTACTGTATGCCCTCTAGTCTTGGATGCTTTCACCCTGGGGAAAGCTTATTATTGTTTACCCAATTTATGCCTCCCATAAATTTATATACCTTTATTTATTACGTCTCCCCCCAGCCTCCAATGCTGCAGAGAAGTTAAACCAAATTAACAATCGAACAATCTATATAACTATGTATCTGTTTTATTATACAGGGTGGAAGCAAATGAGTGTGTGTGGTTCCTGGTTCCAATGTTCAGAGCGGCCGATCAATACGTTTATTAAGTTAACACTTCAGGGGTAAGAGGTGGATAAAGAGAAAAATGTTCATGTCATTAGCCTTTGGGGTTCCCCCCCCTATTCCCGCACTCTTCCAGACTTGAAGGGATGAAGTATTTTCAGGATAGAATTTAGTTTAGTTTAGTTTATTGTCATGCGTCTGGCAGTGGAATTGGGGGGCCAGATCTGGGGACAAGGCAGGGAGCTGGTCCCTGTCTTTCTATCTTCTCATGACATAGAAAGAGGCCATTTGGCCCAAGGAGTTCATGGTGGATGCTAGATCTATCCTCTCCATTCCAACTGCCCCACTTACATCCTGTAACTTGTTCTCTTTCACGTGGCCATTAACTCCCAGCCTGGTGCTCCCACCAAGCCAGGGATCAGAAGCGGTTTATGTAACATCAGCAGGTCTTTGGGATGTAGGAGAAAACCGGAGTCACAGGGAGGATGTACAATCTCCACCCAGGCAACACCTGAGGATAGGATCCAACCCGGACCACTGGAACTGTGAGGCGGCAGCAATGCCTGCAGCATTAGAGCCAGGCCTGGGGTAAGGACTGGTTGTGTGGCTGGAATTGGGAGACCAGAAGGTGGGAGGAGGGTTGCAGAGAGGGGGATCAAGAGTTACTCTGCCTGAGCTGAGTATTTGTGTGTGCATGTGTACGTGTGTGTGTGTGTGTGTGTGTGTGTGTGTGTGTGTGTGTGTGTGTGTGTGTGTGTGTGTGTGTGTGTGTGTGTGTGTGTGTGTGTGTGTGTGTGTGTGTGCATGTGTGTGTGTGTGTATGTGTGTGTGTGCATGTGTGCATATGTGTGTGTGTGCATGTGTGTGTGTATGTGCATATGTGTCTGTGTGTATATATGTGTGCGTGCGTGTGTATACGTGTGCGTGCAATGTGCATATGTGTGCGTGTGTGTGAGGGGATGTGTGCATGTGCATGTGTGTGTGTAAGGGTGTGTGTGTGTTTGTGTGTGCATGTGTACATGTGTGGGATGTGTGTGTGTGTGTGTGGGATCTGTGAGTGTGTGAGTATGTGTGTATATAGGTGCGGGGTCTAAGTGTGCGTGTGTTGTCAGTGTGTGTGTGTGTTTGCATGTGGGGTATGTGAGATCAGTGTGTGTGTGGGGTATGTGCTTGTGTGTGAGAGTGATTATTTTATGTACCTCTATCTCTACCCACGCATGTGACAACATTAATGAGCATTGGCACCCATGCAGCAGAGAATGGCCACCAATCATGACAAAGGATTTGGGAAGCCACACTCCACTGAGATCCTTCTCCTGACCAAATGCTTGGATCATTAGTTAGAACATAGAACATAAACAGTACAGCACAAGAATAGGGTCTTCAGCTCATAATGTCTTTGCTGAACATGATGCCAGGATCATCACTTATCTACCTGCATTTACTTTCATTCCTTGCATATCCATATGCCTAAACAAAAGTATTTTATTAGTCTTATTAGTCTTAGATCATTATCATCTTAAATGGCACTAATGTATCTGCTTCAACCACCACTCCTAGCAGTTACTCCCAGGCACACCCACCCTCTGTGTAAAAACCATAATTAAACACGTCATAACCATCACCCCACCCCGTCTCATCAAAGGAGCAACCACACAACGTCATGGCACCTCCCCTGGTCAAAACACTTGCCTTTTATTATCTGCTGTCCAAGGGATATTGAAGACTACTGGACTGATCATCAGCTAGTCCTCTCAGTTATCTTCATCAGCCTGACCCCAACACATCAGAAATGTTGCCACAAGAAGATCAATGTTAAAGGTCTCAAAGTTCCTACAGAGATACCTCCTCTCAGACAGTAACCCACAACTGCACAACTCTGGTGCATTGAGTTTGATTGTGACCTCGAGTCCTATCATAGAGTCACGCAGCACAGAAACCGGCCCTTCGGCCCACCGAGTCTGCGCCGACCGGCGATCCCTGCATATTAAAGCTAACCTACACATACTATGGACAATTTACAATTTTACCAAACCCAATTAGCCTGTATACGAACCTGTATGTCTTTGGAGTGTGGGAGGAAACCAGAGCACCCTGAGAAAACTCATGGGGAGAACGTACAAACTCCATACAGACAGCATGCGTAGTCAGGATTGAACCCTGGTCTCTGGCGCGGTAAGGCAGAAACCCTACGCCACCGTGCCGCCTTTCTTTATATATAAATGAGAAAAATATGAGAAATAGACATCACAGCACTGTAAGCTAAACCCTAGTTCTGAGTGCTGCAATGCATTCCACAATCAGAAGTGACTGCTGTTTCTTGTCTCTGTTGAGTTTGCATGATTTAATAATTTACAACACTAATGATAATGCCCACGTTACTTTCTCCTTTGCCTCCTACAAAGCGGGGTATGAATAGATCTCTTGTCTCACGTAACATATTTACTGAGTGACTGAGGTCAGATAGTTGGATCCCAGGAAGACTGAAAGTTGTGGTACTTGGTGGAAATCTATTGAACGGACAGAAATGGTTGAGGGGAACGCAGTTAAAAACACAAAGAAATAACTTTATTTTCTGAGAAAGACTGATAGTGGAACTGGAGTGACAGCGTCCAATAAATTCTCTTATATTTAACAATATGTTCAATGAATTTCAGGCTTTTTTTCTGTAAAGTTTCAAGAGTTTATTAAGTTAGACTTTAGACTTGAGAGATACAGTGCAGAAACAGGCCCTTCAGCCCACCATGTCCATGCCGCCCAGCGATCACACTAGCACTATCCAATACACTAGAAACTATTTTACAAGTTTTACTAAAGCAAATTAACATACAAACCTGCACTTCTTTGGTGTGTGGGAGGAAACCAGAGCACCTGGACGAAACTCACTCGGTCACAGGAGAACGTACAATCTAGGTACAGACAGCATAGTCAGGATCGAACCAGGGCCTCTGGATCTATAAGGCAGCAATTCCACAATTGCACCACTGTGTGTGTGTATGTATTTAAAAAATACACTCCAAATGTGGCCTAACCAAAGTCCTACAAAGCTGCATCGTGACTTCCTAGATTCTTATATTCAAGCGCATTGTGTTTTCTTTGTGAACCAGCATCTACAGTTCCTTATGTGTAGAAGGGGCTTGTTGGTCAACATGGACAAATTGGGTTGAAGGGCCTGTTTCCACACTGCATGAATCTATGAAGCTATGACTCTGTCCATGCCTCGGCCCATTGATGATCCGAAACAATGCTTGTGAACAATGTCTTAAGGAATTTTTAAGTCAAGAGAGATTTGGATCTTGATTCAGATGGGTATTTCTTTTGAGCATCCACGTAGTTCCATTGCTCACAATGTTTTCCAGTTCACGGTTGGAGACGGCACTTTATCAGCAAAGGGACCAAAAGGATAAAGGAAGTGTGGAACCTGTGGAAGTGAGGACGCCACTGCCGGGGGAAGGAACAAAGGCGGACCCAGCGCTGGGGGACCGCTGTGAGGGAGGGAGGATGGGGGAAGAACCAAGGGGGGCCTAGCGTGGGGTGACGGGGGAAATGTAACTTTGTAAGTGCCCTTTATAGGCGGCTAGTTGCATACCTTGGGTATGCAAACAAAGAATTTCACTGTGACACATGTATTCATTTAAATTCAAAGATAATGAATAAGATGAGAAAGATCAGCCCTCAGGCGTTCCTGACATGAAGAGAAAGTGTGATTTTTTTTTTTTCTGTAAATATCACATTTAATTTTATGTGGAAGGATAAATTCACCTATTATCAATTATAGAACTGCTCAAGGAGAGAGTGAAATAGAAAACAGGGAAGGATTTTGGGCAGGATTTTACCCCCTATAGGAAAAGGTACAACTGTTTTACAGTCTGGAGCGGCACAGTGGCGCAGCGGTAGACTTGCTGCCTTACAGCGCCAGGGACACAGGTTAGATCCTGACTATAGGTGCTGTCTGTACGGAGTTTGTACGTTCTCCCCATAAACGCGTGGGCTTTCCCTATGTGCTCTGGTTTCCTCCCACATTCCAAAGATCATAATCATTCTAATCAGAATCATAATCATATTTTATTAACCAAGTATGTTTTGCAACATATGAGGAATTTCATTTGCCAAACAGTCATACAACAAAAAAGCAACAGAACACGCAAAATACATTTTAACATAAACATCCACCACAGTGACTCCTCCACATTCCTCACTGTGATGGAAGGCGAGAAAAAGTTCAATCTCTTCCCTTCTTTGTTCTCCCGCGGTCGTGGGCCTCGAGCCTTCCATTGACGGGACGATCTTGACTCCCGTAGCCGGTGGTGTTTGGCCCCTCGCGTCGGGCGATCAAGCTCCTGCATCGGGGGGGGGAATCTCAGGTCCCCCGCGCCAGCGATCGGACCCTAGGTTGGGGCTGGTCGAAACCTCTGCGTCGTTGGAGCTCCTGACATCTATGATCTCTACCCGAGACAGCGAGCTCCTCGATGGTGAAATCCGCAGGCCGCGGTTGGAACGTTGATCCCAGGCAAGGATTGGCTCCGATGCTAAGTGCACATCCCGCGCGGTGGGGCTCAAAGTCAGTCCCGAGCGAGGCCGCCAGCTCCATGATGGTAGGCCGCAGAGTGACCGGAGATACGATCTGGAAAACAATCGCATCTCCGGCAAGGTAAGAGAATGAAAAAAAGCTTCTCCCTACCCTCCCCCACCCCCCACACAAAACAAACCAGAGAACATCACTTTTAAAACACATTCAAAATAACAAAAAAAGACGAAAAGATAGACAGACTGTTGGCGAGGCTGCCATCGTTCGGCGTCCCCTGGTGTTTATAGGTTTGTCGGTTAATCGACTTCAGTAAAATTGCCCCTGGTGTGGGATGTTGTCAGTATGCAGGGATTGCTGATCAGTGCGGACTCAGTGGGACGAAGGGCCTGTTTCCATGCTGCGTCTCTAAATTAAACTAATCTAAACTAAATTAAACTTGAACAGATTTCTATCCTGCATAATTATGCTGCATCTTTTTAATATATTTAGATATTGAACAAAAAACAAGGAAAACAAATATTTAAGTTAGACCCTCCAAATTATAAACAAGGAAAGAAGTGAGATTAGGAAGCACTGGTCTATTCCTAATTGATTAAAGCGCAGGCCATGTAACCCAATTGTACACCTCGTCAGTGACCTTAGGCTTTAGACTTTAGAGATACAGTGTGCAAACAGGTCCTTCGGCCCACCAAGTCTACACCGACCAGTGATCACCCCGTATACTAGCACTATCCGACACACTAGGGACAATTTACAATTTTCACAGAAGCAATTAACTTACAAACCTGTATGACTTTGGAGTGTGGGAGGAAACCAGAGCACCCGGAGAAAACCCACGTGGTCACAGGTAGAAAGTACGAACTCCACACATACTCGTTGTGCCGAAGGGCCTGTTTCTGCACTGTATTTCTAAACTAAACTAAAGGTTAGTGCCAACAAAATAAAAAGCTTTTCCTTGTACATAGGTCCACATGGCAATAAACTAAACTAAACTAAACTATAAATATTATCAGCCGCCCCTGCTTTCAATATAGATGTCTTCTCCAAACATTCACCCTTCAGAACATGAAACATTTCCTTGTAAGCTTCTCTCTAATTCTTCCATTTCTGGATTTTCTTGGGAACAGTTAACCTTATCGATGTTTACCTGGGTCCGTTCCTTCAATAAATGGAAAGAGTGGCTTTGTAAACATAATGGGAAGAATTTTGATATTTGCTGTCATAAAAGCTGTAATCAAAAGTCTTTATGACCTTCCCTGAAATAGTAACTGGAGAGATCTCATCACTGTGTCTACAACACTCCTCGACCATGGCAACAGTTGATGTCTGTCTCCTCAGAAACTGCAATAGATATTATCCAGTGTACTCATTCTCTCCAGAAAGTCTGTTGTCCAATTTGTGGATGTGGCCCAGACCATCACGCAAACCACCCTTCATCTCATCACGCAAACCACCCTTCAATCCACTAAACCTGTATCTATTATCAACATCTACACCATCCCCGTTACCCACATTTCCATCCGCTCTCCCCAGATTCAACTACTCACCTGCACAGTAGGGGCAATTTACAGTGGGTAATTAACATAGTGACCAACACATCTTTGAAACTGGAGCAGCCAGAGGCAACCTATCCAATCATAGGGAGAACATGCAAACTCCACACAGATAGCATCCAGGACTGGATTGAAACTGGGTTGGTGGAGTTATGAGGCAGTGGGTTTGGTAGCTGTTCCACTATATCTGCTCAGTTTAATGATGCCAGTTATGGCCAAGCACACTCTGCATTTTCTGTCCGTTTAATTCATTCATCAATGTTGCTTCTATTAAAAGCAGACTGGTGCAGGCACTCAGCAGGTCCGGCAGCATCTGTAAAGGAATATGGACGCACAACGTTTCCGTTTGGGACTGTTCAGTCTGAAGAATGGTTCTGACCTGAAACATTGCCTGTCCATTTCCTTCCACTGGTGCTGCCTGACCCGCTGATTTCCTCCCACACTTTGTTTTTGCTCGGGATTCCCGCAGTCTCCTTTTTTGTCTTAATTTTACTTTTGTTTAGTCAGCTTTGGATACAAAAACAGCATCTCTGGAGAACATGGATAGGTGACGTTTCAGGTCGGGATCTTTCTTAAGTCTCATGTTTTGAAAACTTATTGTCTGAAGAAGGGTTCTAACCCGGAACGTTACCTATCCATGTTCTCCAGAGAGAGCTGCTGCCTGACCCGCTGAGTTACTCCAGCATTTTGTGTCCTTTATTTTTACATTCAATTCTCTTTTGATATCTGGATCATTCCGGAATGTTGCTTGAAAAAAAGGTAGAAGATCATGGAAGTAGTCACCAAGATTCTGACTAGTTATGTCAGAATAGTGTCATAACTATGGGCTGTTTGTGACCCTGCATTTGTGACTTATTGTACTGACTCACTGATGATGGTTTTAACACACCTAAGATATGAAAGTACGAAGTACCATCTCAGGCCAATGACCTTGCATCAGAACAGTCCCGCTGGAATTTCGAAGAAACATGAGACACAAAGAATCTTAAGCAAACGGAAGAACATTGTCAAGTAGGAGGATGCTGTGGTTGTTGGAAATCTCAAATAAAAGTAGGGCATGTCAAACATTATTCAGTGACGAGGAGCGTGTTTGTGAAATGAACAACAGGTTTAATGTTTTGGGCCAATGATCTTTCAGCAGGAAACAAAATGCTGGTAGAACGTCTATGGAGTGAAATGACAGGTAACATTTCAGGTCGGGACCCTTCTTCAAGGTTGTTTAGTTTTCTAGAAAAATTGACACAAAGTGTTGGAGTAACTCAGTGGGTCAGGCAGCATCCCTGGGGTACATGAATAGGCAACGTTTTGGCTTGGGACCATTCTTCAGGCTCATTGTGAGGGGCGGGTGGGGTGGAGAAAGCTTGAAGAGAGGAGCGACAGGGCAAAGCATGGCAGGTGGGTGGAACAAAGGCCAAAGATAAAGGCGGTAGGTAAATTGGCTTGGTGTATGTGTAAATTGGCCCTAGTGCGTGTAGGATAGTGTTAATGTGTGGGGATCACTGGTCGATGTGGACTCGGTGGGCCGAAGGGCTTGTTTCCGCGCTGTATCTCTAAACTAAACTAAAAGTTGGGCAGCACGGTGGTACAGTGGTAGAGTTGCGGCCTTACAGCGCCAGAGACCCGTGTTCGATTCTGACTACGCGTGCTTGTCTGTACGGTGATTGTACGTTCTCCCCGCGACTGTATGGGTTTTTTCCAAAGTGCTCCCGTTTCCTTCCACGCTATTTCAAAATACTCGGGTCTTAACCAATCTCATTTAATCGTCTTTGAAGAGAAGGCACGAGGAATTGTTTTATTCATATCCTGGAAATGTTATCAGTATTTAAACTACTGATAGCCTCCACTGGAAGCTTCTTGTTTGCCTCTAATATGCAGAATGGTGAATATTCCTATTTACATTTTATTAATTCATGAACATGATGCCAACTATAAAAAAAAATATTTGTGTGTTTTTATATTTAAATGAGTTCTCTCCTTTGGGAACCCAACAAAGCCAAAGGCCAGTATGAAAATATCAATAACAACTTGCATTAATAGAGATTTTAATTTGGGAATTCATCCAACTGTATCTGCATTACAGCACAACGATTTACACATTATACACCTGGACTGTGAGGGAAATAATCCAAGTGCTTGTAACAGTGTGGTTTGTGGGGGCAATGTTAGAGAGGAGGCATGAGGGGTTGCACGAGGTTTATTGAATTGAAAGAAACTGGATGGAAACTGGCCATTTAGATCACCTAACGCACACTGATCATCCATCATCCTTTTAGTTTAGTTTAGTTTAGTTGAGTGATACAGGCCCCTTCGACCCACCGAGCCCGCGCCGACCAGCGATCCCCGCACACTAACACTATCCTACACACACTAGGGACAAGTCACAATTTTACCAAGCCAATTAGACTACAAACCTGCACGTCTTTGGAGTGTTCACACTAGTTCTATTATCCCATTTTCGCATTAACTCCCTGAAAATTGCACACTAGGGGCAGTTTACAGAGATCAATCAAACTACAAACCCGCATGTCTTTGGGATGAGGGAGGAAGCCTGAGCACCTGGAGAAAACCCATGTGGTCACAGGGAAAATGTGCAATCTCCACACAGACAGCACCTGAGGTCAGGATCAATCCTGGGTCTCTGGCGCTGTGAGGCAGTGGCTCTACCTGCTCTGCTACTCTGCCGTCCTTAAGGGAAATGGAGTCGGTGGGGTGGTGGGTCGGGGGATGGCATGCAAGGTTACCAAGTGAGGGGAGGGGGGGATGAGATCCCAGCTGACTCTACACTGATAGTGAGGTCGCAGTGGGTCATTTATTGGCTGGGAGTTCTGGAGGGGTGAGAGGATGAAGGGAAGAACTTTAAAATCACGGTGTAGGTGAACAATACAAAATGAGTAAGGGCAGGGCTGGTGGGTAAGGGAAGCTGGTGCAGGTTGGATCTCTGATAAGAGATTTGGACGGTTCAGGGTTATGGCAATGGGACGCCAAAATGGGAGAGTATTGGAGCATGAAAGTCAGGAAAGTAAAGGCATGGAGTCAGGCTTCGAGCAACAGTTGGGGTCAGGCAGGCTTGGTGCAGGGGTAGACGGTGAAGGTATATTTAGCGATAAATGGCTAAGAAGTGGAAGCTGTGCTGAGGTAAAAAATAAAGCTTGGTTGCCCATACCCCTGAATCAAAGAGATTGTGGCCTCCATTTCCGATCATATCTCTGCCACCACGGACAACATGCAGGGACAGAGTTGGCTGAGCAATTGGAAGTTTAGTTTGATACCAGGTTGTCTATGGGCGTCTCTGTCAATGTGAACACACTCAAGCTTCATTCCAGGCATAAGAGCTAATGTCATAGTCATAGAGTGATTAGCATGGAAACTGGCTCTTCAGCCCAACTTGCCCACATCGACCAACATGTCTCATCCACACTAGTCCCACCTGTCTGCGTTTGGCTGAAACCTGTCCTATCCATGTACCTGCTTTTGTTTATTAAACGTTGCAATAGTCCCTGCCTCAACTACCCCCTCCGGCAGCTCATTACATACATTTACCACCCTTTGTGTGAAAAAGGTATCCCTCAGATTCCCCCTTTAAATATTTCCCCATTCACCTTAAATCTATGTCCTGTGGTTCTCGATTTGGCTACTCAAAAGAGTCTGAAGTTTACTAATGTATATGGCGGCTGAAATTTGCTTTCATTTAGAGATAGCGCATGGAAACAGACCTTCGGCCCACTGATTCCACACCGACCAGCGATCCACCCTCATTAATACTGCCCTACACACACTAGGAACATTTTTACATTTGCACCAAGCCAATCAACCTACAAACCTATACTTCTTTGGAGTGTGGGAGGAAATTAAAGAAAACCCACGCAGGTCAAGGGGAGAACGTACAAACTCCGTAGACAGTAGCTGTAGTTAGGATTGAACCTCGGTCTCGGGCGCTGTAATGCAGTAGCTCCGCCGCTGTGCCACCGTGCCGCACTTGTTTGATTTAACAAACATTTCATTTTAGACTTGCGCCAACCAAAGTTACTTCCATGTACTCAGAATATTAAACGTTTGAACCCTGGGGTTAAGTCATTTGAGAACTAACATTCACTTTTGCACAGGTTTTTTTTTATTTTTTTGATAATGCCAAATGCATGATTTATTGTCATAGATTTGTAAAAATTTGAAAGGCAAAATACTTAGTTGCATGAATTTCTTCAATATCGCAAGTGTCCATAATATAGAAATCTCAGTTAATCCATTCTCAGCTCTTTTTTTAATAAAAAGTTACAAAACGTTTGTTGATTTGCTTAGAACGCACCTCAGCCTTTAGTTACATGGGAGCATAGCCCTATGGAGAGAAAATAAGCATTGTGAGAAATTTACAATATCCGTTGCACAGCAAATGAAAAATAATGCTGTTTTAAAAATTAATTTTAAGTACATTTAATTTACAGTCAGAGTCATACAGTGTGGAAGCCCAACTTGCCCACATTGACCAACATGTCCCATCTGCATTAGTCCCACCTGCCTGCATTTAGCTCATATCCCTCTAAATCTGTCCGATCCATGTACCTGTCTAATTGTTTCTTAAACGTTGTGATAGTCCTTGCCTCAACAACCTTCTCCGGCAGCTTGTTCCATACGCCCACCATCCTTTGTGTGAAAAAGGAAAGGGGCTGTCCCACTTGGGCGACCTAATCGGAGAGTTTAGAAGAGTGTCTTCAACCTTCAAAATCGCAGCATGGTCGACACATGGTCCTAGGAGGACCTATGAGGTTGCTGGAACTCTCCTTCATGCTCGAGGGAAGTTCCCGAATAGTCGTGGCCTCAGCTAGGGGCGGAAATTTTTTCAGCATGTTGAAACATTTTCTGTGAGTAAAATGTGGTCGGCATGGTTATTTTTAACTCGAGGGCAGCCGTAGGCAATCTCCTTTGCTGACCGGGCATTTTGATTGGCTCATTGGAGTTTTCAGGACCAGGGAAGATCTACCGGTAGGTAAAATGCCCGCTAAACTTTATTATTATTTTTAAAATTGTCTCCACTCCTCCCCCCCCTTCTCTCCCACCTTCTCTCCCCTTCTCCCCCACTTCTCTCCCCTTCTCTCCCTCCCACGCTCTCTAAAGGACTTACCGTTACTGTGCAGCCATTTTACCTTCTTCTTCATTGTGGGTGTGAATTTCAGACAGAGCTCCCCCGCTTTCCCTGGCCCCCACCTCCGCGGGGAGTGTGTGTGTGTGTGTGTGCGCGGTCAGTCGATCCAGCTCGCGGTTTCGACGCGGTCGATCCAGCTCGAGGCTTTCCAGGCGAGTGCTTGAAGGTTGAAGACACTCTTCTGGATTCGCGGCTTAGGTCCCCTAAGTGGGACAGCCCCTTTACCCCTCAGATTTCTATAAAATCTTTCCCCTTCACCTTAAACCTACGGCCTCTGGTTCTCGATTCCCCTACTCTGGGCAAGAGACGCATTGTGTCCACTCGATCTATTCCTCTATAAGATCACCCCTCATCATTATGCACTCCTGGGAATAGAGTCCCAACCTGCTCAACAACTCCCTGCAGCTCAGACCCTCTAGTCCTGGCAACATCCTTGTAAATCTTCTCTGCACCTTTCCAATTTAACATCTTTCCTAGAACATAGTGCCTAGAACTGAACACAATACTCGGCCAATGTCATATATAATCGCAACATGACCTCCCAACTTCCATACTCATTTTATTTCTCATTCAAACCAGACAAAGTGACAGTGACAGGGCAAAATGAATAACCAGAGGACAAGAGAATATTAAAACTTATATCTGAAAGCATTGTATCTCGGAACATGGGGTGGCACAGTGGTGCAATGGTAGAGTTGCTGCTTTACAGTGCCAGACACACAGGTTCGATCCTGACTACCGGCGCTGTCCGTACGGAGTTTGGACATTCTCCCTGTGACTGGGCAAACTTTCTCTGGGTGCTCCAGTTTCCTCCCACACTCCAACGACATGCAGGTTTGTAAGTTAATTGGCTTCTGTAAATTGTCCCTAGTGTGTAGGATAGAACGAGTGTAGGGGTGATAGCTGGTCACCCATATAACAAATAATCTGCTTGGTTTTGCATGCAACAGATTTAAGAATAGCTTTTTCCCCGCTGCGATCAGACTCATCAACGGACCTCTCATATGCTTAGTATATATTCCTGATCTTCCAATCTACCTCATTGCAGCCCTTGCACTTTTTATACGTGCACTTTCTCTCTAGTCGCAACATTATATTCTCCACTCTGTTTTCTTTTCTTCTTGTACTAGCTCTTGTACTCCTGTCTACATGACTGCACTCATGTATGGCATGATCTACCAGGATAGAATGCAAACCAAAGTTTTTCACTATATCTCGGTACGTGTCCACGTGTCACCGAGTCCACGCCGACCATCGATCATTCGTTCACACCAGTTCTTATCCATCCCCTACACACTAAGGGCAATTTACAGTGGCCCAATTTAACTGCAACTTCATGCTTTCTCAACAAAGCCACCAGCAAAATCAAGGACCAGTCTCACCCCAGTCACTCCCTCTTCTCCCCCCTCCCATTAAGTAAGAGGTAGACAAGTTTGAAAATGCAGATTCAGGAACACTTTTTCCTCAGCTACTTTCAGGCAAATGAAAAGTCCTCTCACCAGCGAGAGTGCAATCCTGACCTCCAATCTAGCTTATTGGAAACCTTTAAACTATGTATCCTTAATCGGACAACTTCAAACAAACTCTGAACTATAACAGCCTATGGCACTTTATATGTGTGTGTATATATATATATATATATATTCTATGGTATATGGACACACGGATCTGTTCTGTATTTATGTCTACAATATCCTGTTGTGCTGCAGCAAGCAAGAATGTCATTGTCCTATCTGGGACACATGACACAAATCTCTTGACTTGGCTTGACTATCGTATTTCAGTGTTATATCTTGCACTGAACGTTGTACCGTTTATCCATTATCAGTACACTGTAGGTGGCTTGATCGTATTCATATATAGTCAAGAGTAAAGAGTGTTTAATTGTCATATGTCTCAAAACGGAACAATGAAATTCTTACTTCCAGCAACATAACTGTCTTTTCTTTGACTGGATAGCACGCAAACAAAAGCTTTTCATTGTACCTCGGTACACTTGACAATAATAAACTAAACTAAACTAATAAACTAAACTCTCAAGCCTTGGTGGTGAAACTGGAGCACCCAGAGGAAACCCACGCAGTCACGGGAGAATGTGCAAACTCCACACCGATAGCACCTGAGGTCAGGATCGAACCCGGTTCTCTGGTGCTGTGAGGCAGCTGCTTCACACTGCCACAGCCTGGCTCCAGCATATCAGTAAGGACGAGTCTCACCTCAGGCACTCTCCTCCCCTCTCCCATTCGGCAAGAGGGACAGAAGTGTGAAAGCCCACACCTCCAGATTCAGGGACAGTTTCTTCCCAGCTCTTATCAGGCAACTGGACCATCCTATCACCAACAAGGGAGCCGTCCTGACCTCCCATCCACCTCAATGGAAACTCTTGGACTACCTTTAAAACCAGAATTTACAGGACTTTAAAAATACAGCCCGGAAACAGGCCCTTTGGCCCCACCGAGGAAACCGGAGCACTTGGAGGAAACCCACATGGTCACAGGGAAAACGAAGAAACTCTGTACAGACAGCACTCATAGGTAGGAACAAACCTGGGGTCTGGCGCTGTGAGGCAGCAACTCTACCGCTGTGTCACCGTGCCACTTTTATCTTGCATTAAACGTTACACCCTTTAGCCTATATCTGTACACTGTGGATGGTTTGATTGCAATCACATATTGTCTTTCCACTGGCTGGATAGCATGCAGGAAAAAAGCTTTTCACTGTACCTCCGTACACGTGACAATAAACTAAACTAACTGAAACTAACTGAGCGAATTCAAAGATAGACACAAGAAGCTGGAGTAACTCAACGGGTCAGGTCGCATCTCTGCATCCTTCTCTCCAGAGATGCTGCCTGACCCGCTGAGTTACTCCAGCTTTTTTTTGTGTCTATCTTCGGTGCAAACTAACATCTGCAGTTCCTTCCTCCACATTAAGCCTAAATCATTACTGGATTACTTGGCCAACACATGATGCTCAGGGCTCGTTGGAAAGTTTAGTCAATCTTTGAAGAATCTTGCTGGGATTACCTTGAAACATTGACTGTGTTTGCAGAACAGTCCAAACAGAATATTGACGAGTAGCGCGACACAAATAATGAACTGAACAGCACTGGTCACCAGCAGGATGGAGAACAACCTGACGTGCCAAGGGATCACATTTTCCGGCTCCATACACTTGTTCCACAGGTTGGGATCATTCAGGTAATTTCTGTCAACCAAGCATAAAGAATAGTTCACAAATCTATAAAGAAATCCATAAAGAAAGTCTACTGAGTACAGATCCACCACTGATTTTCCGACAACTGGTGGTCCGCCACCTCCGTAAATCCGGACAAAATTATTAGAGTGGGCTTAAAATCCATCCCCCCTGGATCGGGTGAGGCGGCCGATCGCAACCTCATTGGGTCTTCCGCGGCCAATTGGTGGGTTGGGTTTGCCCCCTGCGACAATAGACAATAGGTGCAGGAGTAGGCCATTTGGCCCTTCGAGCCAGCACCACCATTCAATGTGATCATGGCTGATCATCCCCAATCAGTAACCCCGTTCCTGCCCTCTCCCAATATCCCTTGAATCCGCTATCTTTAAGAGCCCTCTCTTGAAATTATCCAGAGAACCGGCCTCCACTGTTCTCTGATGCAGAGAATTCCACAGACTCACAACTCTCTGTGTGAAAAAGTGTTTCCTCGTCTCCATTCTAAATGGCTTACCCCTTATTCTTAAACTGTGGCCCCTGGTTCTGGACTCCCCCAACATCGGGAACATGTTTCCTGCCTCTAGTGTGTCCAAACCCTTAATAATCTTATATGTTTCAATAAGATCCCCTCTCATCCTTCAGACCCGGGGCTCTGGAACTCTGGCCCAGCTGGAGCTAGCAGATCCGTTCCCATAGCCAATGTCCGAGGCCGATTTTGCGGGTCAGTATCTCGGCTCCTCAGCGGCCTAGGCGGTACCGTTAGACTCCTCTCAGAGGCCATGCCCTTTTAGACTTTCCGATACAGCGTGGAAACAGGTCCTTCGGCCCACCAAGTCTGCACCGTCCAACGGTACACCCCGTAGCACTATCCTACACATTAGGGACAATTTACTGAAGCCAATTAACCTACAAACCTGTACGTCTTTAATGTGGGAGGAAACCAGAGCACCCGGAGAAAACCCACATGGTCACAGGGAGAACGTACAAACTCCATACAGACAGCACCCGTAGTCAGGATTGAACCCGGTTCTCTGGTGCTGTAAGTCGGAAAATCTACCATTGCACCATTGTTCCACCTCTGTGAAGGAACAATTTGTATTTGAAGTTCAGTAATAAGTTTAAAGTGTATGAATTTATCATTTAAAGACGTCTTCAAAATAGTGCCATGGGCAGATAGGTTTAAGGTGAGAATGGCAAGATTTGATAGGAACCCAAGAGGCAACTCTTTCACTCATAGGACACTTGAGTGTTATAACTCTTGATCAACTGGGCAAATGTGCTGTGGAATGGCTAATGGAGTTTTATGCAAATATGTGTGCGTTATTGCATTTTGGGAATTCATACCAAGGCGGCACAGTGGTGCAGCGGTAGAGTTCCCGCCTTACAGCACCAGAGATCAGGGTTCGATCCTGACTACGGGAGCTGTCAGTACGGATTTTGTACGTTCTTCCTGTGACGTAATCCTGTGTATTTTCTCCAGGTGCTCCAGTTTCCTCCGACACTCCAAAGACATACAGGTTTGTAGATTAATTGGCATTGGTAAAAAAAAAGGTAAAATTGTCCCTAGTGTGTATGATAGCGTAGAGGGTGATCACTGGTCGGTGTGGACTCTGAGGGCCGAAGGGCCTGTTTCCGTGCTGATTCTCTCGACTCTAAAGCCACTCGCATCCACTCCTTCACATTCGAGACAATTTACAGAGGCCGATAAACCTACAAACGCGCACTTGTTTAGGATGTAGGAGGGGAATGGAGCGCCCGGAGGAAACCCGTGTGGTCACAAGGAGGACGTGCAAACTGCACACGCAGGCAGGTCCCGAGGTCAGGATTGAACCTGGGTTTCTGGTCCTGTGAGGCAGCGGCTCTAGCAGCTGCTGCACCGTGCACGCCGCTATGAACCCGGAACCTTTGAGGCAGAGGAAAATGAGGTGCTGAATGAAACAAGGAGTCGGCTCACACTGAACCAATTTGGTCTTCTGCTCCTACCCTTTGTTGAAAGGATGTCTCCATTCACCGAGCTGTGTTACGCGGCACAGTGGACCGGTATCCAACGCCACTGATGACACAATGAAGCCGTATGCAGATCCAATCAATCCAACCACACAGAAAATTAGGATGCAAAGCTAGGAGAGAGAGAAAAACAATAGGTCACGCGCCCAGGAGCACGATGATGACGATGATACTTGTACCTTGCAATGAAATTCTTTATTTTTACAAACAAAAGAGTTGCCACAAAGGCACTGACAAAGATACAAGAAGTACTCATCCCTATGGCTGGGTCCCCCTTAGTTCTCGGGGGGGGGGGGGGGGGGGCACCACGCTGGGTCCCCCCATGTTTCCCCCCCGCGGCGCGTCACATCCACCTCGGCCCGACCTCGCTCCTACCTCTTGCAAGCTTGCAAGGATGGAGGAAGGTGATCTGAGACAACATGCTTCTCTTGTACTTGTATGATGAGAAGATTCTCAAGAATGTAGGAATATAAACTAGAAAAATGGCGTGAGAGGCTACAATTCTACAAAATGACCAAACATTTATCCCACCTAAAGAATTTGGTTATACTTGCATAATATTCAGCCTTTCAGTACTTATTCTTGGGTATTTTTTTCAGTATTGTGGTGATTTCATACGTTCATAAGTCGTTGGGGCAGATGTAGGCCATTCGGCCCATCGGGTCTACTCCGCCATTCAAGCATGGCCGATCTATCTTTCCTTCTCAAACCCATTCTCCTGCCTTCAATCTTTGACACCCGTACTAATCAGATACCTGTCCATGTCTGCTTTAAAAATACTCAGTGACTTGGCCTCCACGACCGTCTGTGGGAATGAATACCACAGGTTCACCACCCTATCGCTAAAGAAATTCTTCTTCATCTCCTTCCTAAATGTACATCCATTTTCTATTTCAACGGCAGCATTTCCAGTGTTCTTTACTTTCTACTTCAATCTTCTCCTCCCCATCACAGAATTTTAAATCCCCCTTCAGTGGACAAAATAACAGAGAGGGCAAAGGTGTTTCCTTGGGTTATGATTACAATGGGACTATTCAGAACTCAGACAAAGGAACCTACCAATGGTCACTGGAGATGCTGCCTCGCCCACTGAGTTACTCCAGCACTTCATGTCCTTTTGGATATTAAGCAGCATCGACATTTTTTTGTTACTAGGGCTCAAAGTGTAATGAGCCTCTAGAGGTAATTCCCTACAGAATCCAAATTATCTATGAAGATTGTTGAGTGCAGGGAACAAGGGAACATTTCAGACTTTGGTTGATGGGTGACAATTAATCAGGGGATTGATTAAGCCTTGTGAAATCCATGCAGATGAATGACGTTGTGAAACTCATTAATCAGGATGTAGTTGCATTGTTGAATGGACTTATAACCTACTGTCATGTAATGACTCTATTTACACTGGGATTGTTTCCATTTGTCTGCAGATTCCACTCCATTGGATCGAAGGTCCTTTTACCCACTGATCCCTGCCATCATGGACGTAAATCCCGGGTGGGGATGGGTGGGACACGTCACTCCCATATTTTGAGAGTTGGGGGACAACCCCCCCCCCCCCATGTTTTCTAATCCAGAGTTTGAAATTTGGTGAAAAATAAATCTATTAAAATCTCCGCTTTCCGCGAGACAATTGGGGTGTAACTGTTAAGCGCTCGTTAAATGTTTCTATTAACATCGCCTTAACACGATGTGTCACCGATTGTGTTTTGACCTTCAAGTATTACTGAAGATGTTCACGGAGAATTTCTTAAAGCTGTCTGATGCGGGTACAATTACCATTTGAACTAATTGGATGTATTGGTGGATGGTAAAGATTTAAACGGGTATCGGATTTAAACGGGTCAGATCATTAAGGGCTCCGGTCGAACGGGTTTCCTGGCTCACTTGCAGGTAAGTCTCGCATTCACGGTCACTCACGTTATTTAGTATTTTTTTCCCATCTCTCTCTCCCTCCCCCCTCCAAGGTTGGTTCTTCTGTTTGCCTTTATTTGCTTCAGTTTTATTTGTTAAAGTATTATTTATCACATTGTAGTTTTGAAAGATTCAAGTGGGTATCAGACGCTTTCTAAGGGCTGAATCGGCCTGTTCGCGGGGCCTTTCATTGCCCGGCGCAGCTTAAAATCGGCCACAGAATCTTCCATCGCCCCGAGGTCAGGCAGTCAAACTGCTGCATCACGGCGATCGAGGCTCCCGATATTGAAGCCCCCCCCCCCGGTAACTTTAAACCGTGCCGGGCGATGAAAGGCCCCACGAACAGGCCGATTCAAGCCCCACGATTCGGGGTGGATGAAGCTGCTGTTGCTGGAGTTTGGAGTCGGTCACCAACCAGGTCGGCTCCTAATGTTACCGTCCATAGGGCCCACGGCCAAAGCCACCGAAGCCTCGTTGTGTGTGTGTGTGCTTGTGTGCGCGGCCACCAAGAAATTTTGCCCACCACCATGTTTTGATAGCGATTTCCGCCCCTGCCTGCTGCGCAATCCTTCTTTAGCAATACTGCACGGAAACAGGCCTTTCGGCGCTCCAAGTCTATGTCGACCAGTCTATGTCACGCTGTCTGTATGGAGTTTGTACATTCTCTCTGTGACCGCATGGGTTTTCTCCAAGAGCTCCCGTTTCCTCCTACACTCCAAAGACGTACAGGTTTGTAGGTTAATTAGCTTTGTAAAATGGTAAATTTTCCCTAGTGTGTTTAGGATAGTGTTAATGTGCAGGCATCTCTGGTCAGCGCAGACTTGGTGGGCCGAAGGGCCTGTTTCCGTGCTGTAATACACTAAAGTCAACTAATAAAAAGGTGTTTGACCTAAAACATTAATTCCCTTTGTCTTACCTTGGTATACCTTGGTACATATGACATTAATAAACACAAACTAAAAATAAACTAGACTAAACTAAACTAAAGTGCTGTAACAGCATTTACAGGACATTTGGAGGGGTTCATGTATCGGAAAGGTTTAGACGGATATGGGCTAAATGTCGGCAGATGGGGATAGTGTAGGGGTGGGAGATAGCAACCTTCACGTGGTCCACCCTGTTTCGACGAATGCAATCAACCTGGCGTTGCTGTACATCTTTAGGCTGTGCACTCCACATGCAAGATGAAGGAATAGTGTAGATGGGCATCTTAGTCAACAAGTAGGGCTGAAGGGCCTGTTTCCATTCTGTATGACTCTATGACTAGTGATTAGTTTAGTTTAGTTTAGTTAGTTTAGTTTTGTGTAGTTTAGCTGTTTTGTTTAGTCTAATTTAGTTTAGTGTACAAAATCATGAGAGGAATAGATCGGGGAGACGCAGAGTCTCTTGCCCAGAGTAGGGGAATCAAGTTCCAGATGACATAAGTTGAAGGTGAGGGGGGAATTATTTAATAGGAACCTGAAGGGTAACTTTTTTTTACACCAAGGGTGGTGGGTATATGGGACGAGGTGCCGGGGGAGGTAGTTGAGGCAGAGACTATCGCAATGTTTAAGAAACATACTGACAGGTACATGGATCGGACAGGTTTAGAGGGATATTGGGCCAAATGTGGGCAGGTGGGACTAGATGGGGCGTGTTAGTCAGTGTCGGCAGGTTGAGTCAAAGGGCATATTTCCTGGCTGTTTAACTCCATGACTATGACTCTGTGATAAGTAATCGCCTGCTTGCTTTGCTTACCGGAAATTTCCGGATGCATTGGCTTGGCTTGCATTTGCAGAATTCAGGGCAGGTGCAGTCACTGTCCTGGCAGACGATGCAGATGGCACCCAGGCATCCGCAGAAGTTCTGACAGCATTCCCTGCAGGAGCACTTGCGGCAGCAAGCGCATGGTGCATTCTCGCAGCAGGGTTGGCACTTGCACTCGGGGCAGGGCTTGCATTGGGGGCATGCACAGGGGCATGTGCAGGGGCAGCAGGGCTTGCAGGGGGGGCACTCGCAGGCGTTCTTGCAGTCGCAGGACTGGCAGGGCTTGCACTCGGGGCATGCGCGGCAGGCGGGGCACTCGCATGTAGTGCAGGGGGTGCACACCTGGCAGTCCTGGCAGCGGGGGCACTCGCATGCGGCGCAGGATTTGCAGGGCGGGCACTTTTGGCAGGGTCTGCATTCGCAGCGAGGGCAGGCTTTACAGGGCCGGCATTTTGGGCACTTGGAACAGTCGCAGGGAAAGCAAGGGGAGCAGGCCAGACACGGAGAGCATTGCTGGCTATCGCAGGTTTGGCAGCAAGGAGAGGGGCATTGGCAGGAATCACAACAGTCCGTGCATTCATTCGTGTCCCAGTATTCCAGGAACACCCACGCCGGGAAGATCATCTACATCGGAGAAAGAAGACAAAACGTTAGCCCTTCATCCCCATTTCCCTTATTTATTTTCTTTCCTCTCATTTTAACAAGCATTCCCTCTTATTTTCCTTGGTTATTACAAGGGGCCATGAGTCGTGCAAACAGAACGGTGGCCCAGTGGCGCAGCTGGTAGAGGTGCTGCCTCACAGCAACAGAGTCCCAGGTTCGATCCTGAGTGGAGTTTGTACTTTCTCCCCGTGACCCCGCGGATTTTCTCCGGGTGCTCCGGTTTCCACTCACGTGCCAAGGGCATGCGGGTTTGCAGGTGAATTGGACTCTGTAAATTGCCCCTAGTGTGTAGAGCGAGTGTGAACAGGTGATCGATGGTCGCTGGGCCTGAGGACCTGTTTCCATGCTGCATCTCTAAATTAAAGAAATTGAAAATAACAGAAACACCGACATAGGTTTCATGTCGGAGGAGAAAGACTGAATAGGAACTTTTTCACACAGAGGGTGGTGGTTGTGTGGGATGAGCTGCCTGAAGAGGTAGTTAAGGCAAGTTCTATAACAACATTTTAAATATATATTTAGGACAGGTACAAGGATTGGAATGGTTCAGGTGGATATGGGCCAAACATGGGCAGGTGGGACTAGCGTAAATATGACACCTAGCAAGTCAGGCAGCATCCATGGAGACTGAAGCAGTCAACAGTAATGCTCTTTACCCCAGTGGAAACAAAGTCTTTGAATGTTCTTTTAAGGCATCTATTTTTGTTAAGGTAGATGGATAAGTGTCAAAGGACATGTGGGGAAGGCAGGAGGATGAGGTTGCAAGGGAAAGATGGATCAGCCAACATTGAATGGCGGAGGAGACTCGATGGGCCGAATTGCATAATTCTGCTCCCATGTTTTATGAATTTATGAGCTTATGGATGCTCGATAATGGGGTAAAAGATTAATGCATGAAGGTGAAAAACATGGTTCACATCAGATGACGGGGCTGGGAAAAATAGAGGGGCAGAGTGGCCTCCTCCTGCTCCTGCATGACATGTATTACTCAGAAAGAGATGATTCGGCTCATCAAATCTGTGCTGTTATGACAGCATTCACACACACACCATCAGTCCCGTCCCCTATCTATTTCCTTACAATCTATTGCCTTCTGTGTGGCCATGAATTCCTGCCATCCCAGTTCTTCTGCCATCCACCAATGCCGTGGCAATTTACAGTTTCACCCACCAGTATATCATGTAGTGATAGCCACACAACACAGGCCCCAAAGTGCTGGAGTAACTTAGCAGTCATGCAGCATTTCTGGAGAAGGTGGATGGGTGACGTTTTGGGTTGAGCACTTTTGTGTATTAACCATGGAAATGTCAAATACTAGAGGGCACAGCTTTATAACAATATGAATATCAAATTGTGTGTACCTGGTGGCGCCAGCAATGGCTGCCTCGCCAACAGCCTGTCTGTCCTTTCCTTCTTTCTGTTTAAAGAGTATGTGTTAAATGTATGTTTTTAGTGTTCTTTAGCTTGCTTTATGTGGTGGGTGGGAGTGGGGGGGGGGGGGGGGGTTGGGGGAAACCGTTTTCTAATCTCTTACCTCGACTGAAATGCGATTTTTTCCCGTATCGTATCTCCGTCCGCACTGCGGCCTAACATCGTGGAGTTAGCGGCCTTTGCTGGAGACCGACTTTGGAGAGCTCCACTGCGGGGAGCCTATGGGACTTTAACATCGCGGAGCTCGCGATCCCTTTACCAGGGATCGACATCGGAGCTCCAACCGTGGGTGCTTGCGGACTTACATCATGGAGCCCGCGGTCTCTGGTCAGACACCGACATCGGGAACTCCAAGCCGCGTGAGTTTCGACTGCCCCGACGCGGGAGCTTCGACCGCTGGCTGCAGGAGCTTTGATCGCCCCGACGGATGGTTCAACTGTTCCAATCGCGGGAGAAATAAAGAGGAAGAAGATTGTATTGCCTTCCATCACAGTGAGGAATGTGGGGAATCCGCTGTGGTGGATGTTTATGTTAACTTTTATGTATTTGTGTGTCTTGTTGCTTTTTTTTTGTATGGCTGTATGGTAATTTGCATATCACTGTACCTTAATTGGGGTACCAATTTGAAACCTTTGAAATCAAAATCCATTATCTCCCTGAACTCACACAAGCACTGACTTCTCAGCCTAACCCCCGGACTCTCATCTATCCACCTACTGTAATTTGTACTGTAACTGTAATTTCCAATATGTGCAATAACCCATACTGGATATAGGAATCCTATTTATTCATTCTATTTATCCATTGTCTTTTTATAGATATGTATATAGCACCGCAGAACTGTGCACCTTGTCCCCCCCCCATTTGTTTTGCACTGAGTAGGAGCAGCTTTTAATCTCATTGTACATGTGTATAGTGACAATAAAAGGCATTCTGATTCTGATTCTGAAATACTAGAGGGCACAGTTTTATTAACCATGGAAATATCAAATACTGGAGGGCATTGCTTTAAGGTGAGAAGGGCATTTAAAGGAGATGTGTGGGGCACGTTTTTTTTACACAGAGGGTGGTGAGTGCCTGGAACGCACTGCCGGGGGTGGTGGTGGAGGCATTCTCAATAGTGTCTCGTCCCGAAACGTCACCTATCCATGTTTTCCTGAGATGCTGCCTGACCTGCTGAGTTACTCCAGGACTTTGTGTCCTTTTGTGTATTAACCAACATCTGCAGTTCTTTGTTTCTACACAGAAACAGGCCCTCTGCCCACCATGCCCATTCCGACCATTACATACCAAACTGCACTCATTCTATTGTCCAGCATTTGGCCTGTAACCCTCTATGCTTTGGTGAATCAGATGCTTGTCTCAATACTTAAACCTTATGAAACACCTCCCCTCTAGTACAACAAGCGACTAAGTTTCTTTCTCAGAAATGTTATATCTCTGACAGGGTGGCACGGTGGCACAGCGGTTGAGTTGCTGCCTTACAGCGCCAGAGACTTGCTACGGGTTCTGACTGTACTGAGTTTGTACGATCTCCCTATGACCACGTGGATTTTCTCCCGGTGTTCTGGTTTCCTCCCACATTCCAAAGACGTGCAGGTTTGTAGGTTAATTGATTTGTGTAAATTGTCCCTAGTGTGTCGGATAGAATGGGGAATGGGGGGAATTGGGACCTTCCTCAGCCTCCCTTGTTTCTTGCAATTGCAGGACTGCTAGGGCTTACACTCTTTCAGCTAGGAATGTGTGGGGACCAGAAAGGGTGCAGAGGAGGTTTACCAGAATGTTGCCTGGATTAGGGAGTATTAGCTAAAGGGAGAGATCGGGCAGACTTGGTTTGTTTCCTCTTGAACGCTGGAGGTTGCGGGGCGACCCGATAGAAATATATACAATTATGCGAGGCATAGATAGAGTAAACTTTCTCCCAGGATGGAAATATTAAATATTAGAGGATCTTGCTTTAAGGTGAGAAGGGCAAAGTTTAAGGGAGATGTGTGGGGCAGGTTTTTTTACACTGAGGGTGGTGAGTGCCTGGAATGTACTGCCAGGGTGGTGTTTGAGGCACTTATGACAGTTATGACATGAGCTTAATGTTCTTAAGACAATGGAATTGATTGTAGACTTTAGGAGAGCTCCATCTCCTCTCCCCCCACTCACCATCAACAACACCACAGTCACATCTGTGGAGTCATTTAAGTTCCTTGGAATCATCATCTCCAAGTTCCTTAAATGGGGGGCCACCATCGACTCCACAGTCAAAAAGGCCCAACAGAGGATGTACTTCCTGCAGCAGCTGGGAAAACGCAATCTGCCACAGGCAATGATGGTCCAGTTCTATACGGCCATCGCAGAGTGCGTCCTCACCTTCTCCATCATGGTCCGGTTTGGCTCAGCCACCAAGCATGACACCCGGAGGCTGCAGCGAATCGTTCGATCAGCTGAGAAGGTTGTTGGCTGCAACTTTCCACCCATTGACGACTGTATGCTGCAAGGGCCAGGAAGCGAGCGGGTAAGATCATCTCTGACCCCTCTCACCCTGGCCACAAACTCTTTGAAGCACTTCCTTCTGGGAGGCGACTCCAGACTGTCAAAGCCGCCACAGCCAGACATAAACAGTTTTTATCCACGAGCAGTTGCTCTACTCAACAACCAAAAGTCTGTAGCCTCCTTTTGCTCTGGTATTTTATTTAATTCTTCACATGTTTCAATTATAATGTTTTATTTTAAATTGTTTTAATTATCGTGTTATTATTCTTGCGAAGAAAAGCACCAAGGCAAATTCCTTGTATGTAAACATACTTGGCTAATAAAATGTATTCAATTCAATGATATTGGCATTTAAGAGACTTTTGGTTAGGGATATGGGTATGCATAGAATGAGGGGGATATGGATTAAGTACAGACAGACAAGAGTATGTCCTGGCATCATGTTCAGCACAGACATTGTGGGCTGAAGGGCCTGTGCCTGTGATGTACTGTTTGTTTTTAGTTTTAGAGATACAGCGTGGAAACAGGCCCTTCGGCCCACTGTCACCCGTGACCAATGATCACCCATACACTAGTTCCATCCCACACGGCAGAGACAATTTACACAAGCCAATTAACCTACAAACCCACACGTCTTTGGAAAGAGCCAGGTAACCGGAGCTCCCGGAGAAAACCCACACAGTTTCTGCCGTTGTAAGGCAGCAACTCTACCGCTGAGCCACTGTGCCGCTCATCTATGTCTGTGATCTACATTCCACAGAAAGGGAACTATGCCTGTCCAACTTACCCTCATGTCTGAAACAATCCATCTCAAGTAACATGCTGGAGAATCTGCTCTGCACCCATCCCTCCCCCAGTGCAAGCATGTCCTTCCTACAGTGGCTTGCAAAAGTATTCATACCCCTTGAACTTTTCCACATTTTGTCACGTTACAACCACAAACTTAAATATATTTTATTGGGATTTTATGTGATAGACCAACACAAAGTGGCCCGTAATTGTGAAGTGGAAGGAAAATGAAACATGGTTTTCAATTTTTTTTACAAATAAAAAACTGAAAAGCATGGCGTGCAAAGTATTCAGCCCCCTTTACACTGATACCCCTAAATAAAAACCAGTGCAAACAATTGCCTTCAGAAGTCACCTAATTAGTAAATAGAGTCCACTTGTGTGTAATCTAATCTCAGTATAAATACAGTTGTTCTGTGAAGGCCTCGGAGGTTTGTTAGAGAACATTAGCGAACAAACAGCATCATGAAGCCCAAGGAACACACCAGACAGGTCAGGGATAAAGTTGTGGAGAAGTTTAAAGCACGGTTAGGTTATAAAAAAATATCCCAAGCTTTGAACATCTCACGGAGCACTGTTCAATCCATCATCCGAAAATGGAAAGAGTATGGCACAATTGCAAACCTACCAAGACATGGCCGTCCACCTAAACTGACAGGCCGGGCAAGGAGAGCATTGATCAGAGAAGCAGCCAAGAGGCCCATGGTAACTCTGGAGGAGCTGCAGAGATCTACAGCTCAGGTGGGAGAATCTGTCCACAGGACAACTATTAGTCGTGCACTACACAAATCGGGCCTTTATGGAAGAGTGGCAAGAAGAAAGCCATTGTTGAAACAAAGCCATAAGAAGTCCCGTTTGCAGTTTGCCACAAGCCATGTGGGGGACACAGCAAATATGTGGAGGAAGGTGCTCTGGTCTGATGAGACCTAAATTTACGTTTTTGGCCTAAATGCAAAACGCTATGTGTGGCGGAAAACTAACCCTGCACATCACCCTGAACATACCATCCCCACTGTGAAATATGGTGGTGGCAACATCATGCTGTGGGGATGCTTTTCTTCAGCAGGGACAGGGAAGCTGGTCAGACTTGATGGGAAGATGGATGGAGCCAAATACAGAGCAATCTTGGAAGAAAACCTGTTAGAGTCTGCAAAAGACTTGAGACTGGGGTGGAGGTTCACCTTCCAGCGGGACAACGGCCCTAAACATACAGCCAGAGCTACAATGGAATGGTTTAGATCAAAGCATATTCATGTGTTAGAATGGCCCAGTCAAAGTCCAGACCTAAATCCAATTGAGAATCTCTGGCAAGACTTGAAAATTGCTGTTCACAGATGCTCTCCATCCAATCTGACTGAGCTTGAGCTATTTTGCAAAGAAGAATGGGCAAAAATTTCAGTCTCTAGATGTGCAAAGCTGGTAGAGATATACCCCAAAAGACTTGCAGCTGTAATTGCAGCGAAAGGTGGTTCTACAAAGTATTGACTCAGGGGGGCTGAATACTTTTGCACGCCACACTTTTCAGTTTTTTATTTGTAATAAAATTTGGAAACCATGTATCATTTTCCTTCCACTTCGCAATTATGCACCACTTTGTGTTGGTCTATCACATAAAATCCCAATAAAATACATTTACGTTTGTGGTTGTAACGTGACAAAATGTGGAAAAGTTCAAGGGGTATGAATACGTTTGCAAGCCACTGTATATCCTTCCTGGGATAACCAAGTTTTTATAAAGTTGTTCTATACCTCTCTGCTGTTACGATCTATGCCACAGCTAATAAGGACAAGTATTCCATATGCTTTATTGATTGAAAGAAACAGCATTGAAACAGGTTGTCCGGCCCACCGAGTGTACGCCCACCATCGATCACCCGTTCACAGTAGTTCTGTGTTATTCCCACGTTTGCATCCATTTTCTACGCGTCAGGGGCAATTTTACAGAGGCCAATTAATCTACAAAACCACACATCTTTTGCCATATAGGTGGAAACTGGAGTGTCTGGAAGAAAATCACACAGTCACAGGGAGAACGTACAAACTGCAAACAGACAGCATCCAAGGTCAGGATCAGACCCGAGTCTCTGGTGCTGTGAGGCTGCAACTCTACTGCTGCGCCACTGTGCTGCCTTAACATGCTGTATACTTTCTTAGCCAGCTTACCGATCCCTCCTTCATAAGGTCATAAGTTCTAGGAGCAGAATTAGGCCATTCGGCCCATCAATTCTACACCATGTAATCATGGCAGATCTATCTTTCCCTCTCAATCCCATTCTTCTGGCTTCACTCCATAACCCCTGACACCCTTGCTAATCAAGCATCTGTCAGTCTCCGCCTTAAAAATATCCATTGACTTGGCCTCCATGGCCGTCTGTGGCAATAAATTCCACAGATTCACCACCCTCTGACTAAATAAATTCCTCTTCATCACTTTTCTAAAGGTACGTCCTTTTATTCTGAGGCTATGGCCTCTGGTCCTAGACACTCCCACTAGTGGAAACATCCTCTCCACATTCACTCTGCCCAGCCCTTTCACTAGTCACGTTCCTCATTATCAACCACAATGCCAATTTTAATGTAATCTGCAAACATTACTCACACTTTCTATATTCACATCCAAATTGCTACGGTTAATTATAAACAGTAATGGTCCCTATGATACATCATTAGTCTAATCACAAAAACAACTGTTCACCATTGCCCTTTGTCTCCTATTACAAAGCCAATTTTGGATCCAATTTGCCAACTTACATTGGATTTCATCAACAACAAGATACAAGATACATTTATTTGTCACATGTGCCAGATGACACAGTGAAATGTGATTACCATACAGCCATACAATAAAAATAAAGAACGTAACACACGATAGAGTTCAACATAAGAACATCCCCACACAGCAGAATCAAAGTTTTCCCACTGTGAGGGAAGGCACCAAAGTCAGTCATCTTCCTCTAATGTTCCCCAATGTTCATCCGTGGTCGGGGCCTCCCCGAGCCCTCCGCAGTCGCCGCTACGGGCGGCCCGATGTTCAGGCCCGATCTCATCAATATGCTCTCATCAGGGGTGCTGAAGAAGAGGATTTCTTGGAATGTATGCGGGATAGTTTTCTAAACCAACATGTAGAGGAACCAACGAGAGAGCAGGCTATTCTAGACTGGGTATTGAGTAATGTGGAAGGGTTAGTTAGCAGTCTTGTTGTGAGTGGTCCCTTGGGCAAGAGTGACCATAATATGGTTGAGTTCTTCATTAGGATGGAGAGTGACATAATTAATTCAGAAACAAGGGTTCTTGTTAAAGAAAGGTAACTTTGAAGGTATGAGACGTGAATTGGCCAAGATAGACTGGCAATTGATTCTTAAAGGGTTGACAGTGGATGTGCAATGGAAGGTATTTAAAGACTGCATGGATGAACTACAACAATTGTTCATCCCAGTTTGGCAAAAGAATAAATCAGGGAAGGTAGTGCATCCGTGGATAACAAGGGAAGTTAGGGATAGTAACAAAACAAAAGATGAAGCATACCAGAAATTAGCCAGAAAAAGCAACCTACCAGAGGACTGGGAGAAATTCAGAGTTCAGCAGAGGAGGACGAAAGGCTTAATTAGGAAAGGGAAAATAGATTATGAAAGAAAACTGGCAGGGAACATAAAAACTGACTGCAAACGTTTTTATAGATATGTGAAGAGAAAAAGATTAGTTAAAACAAATGTAAGTCCCTTGCAGTCAGAAACAGGTGAATTGATCATGGGGAACAAGGACATGGCAGACCAATTGAATAACTACTTTGGTTCTGTCTTCACTAAGGAAGACATAAATAATCTGCTGGAAATAGCAGGGGACTGGGGGTCAAATAAGATGGAGGAACTGAGTGAAATCCAGGTTAGCCGGGAAATGGTGTTGGGTAAATTGAATGGATTAAAGGCCGATAAATTCACAGGGCCAGATAGGCTGCATCCCAGAGTACTCAAGGAGTTAGCCACAGAAATAGTGGATGCATTAGTGATAATTTTTCAAAACTCTTTAGATTCTGGAGTAATTCCAGAGGTTTGGAAGGTAGCTAATGTAACCCCACTTTTTAAAAAAGGAGGGAGAGAGAAAACGGAGAATTACAGACCAGTTACTCTAACATCGGTAGTGGGGCAAATGCTAGAGTCAGTTATTAAAGATGGGATAGCAGCACATTGGAAAGTGGTGAAATCATTGGACAAAGTCAGCATGGATTTACAAAAGGTAAATCATGTCTGACGAATCTTATAGAATTTTTCGAGGATGTAACTAGTAGAGTGGATAAGGGAGAACCAGTGGATGTGTTATGTCTGGACTTTCAGAAGGCTTTCGACAAGGTCCCACATAACAGATTAGTACACAAACTTAAAGCACACGGTATTGGGTGTTTAGTATTGATGTGTATAGAGAACTGGCTGGCAGACAGGAAGCAAAGGGTAGGAGTAAACGTGTCCTTTTCAGAATGGCAGGCAGTGACTAGTGGGTTACCGCAAGGCTCAGTGCTGGGACCCAAGCTATTTACAATATATATTAATAATTTGGACGAGGGAATTGAATGCAACATCTCCATGTTTACGGATGACACGAAGCTGGGGGGCAATGTTAGGTGTGAGGAGGATGCTAGCAGGCTGCAAGGTGACTTGGATAGGCTGGGTGAGTGGGCAAATGCATGGCAGATGCAGTATAATGTGGATAAATGTGAGGTTATCCAACTTGGTGGCAAAAACAGGAGGGTAGACTATTATCTGAATTGAATGGTGGCCGATTAGGAAAAGGGGAGATGCAACGAGACCTGGGTGTCATGGTACACCAATCATTGAAAGTAGGCATGCAGGTGCAGCAGGCACGAAGAAAGCGAATGGTATTTTAGCATTCATAGCAAAAGGATTTGAGTATAGGAGCAGGGAGATTCTACTTCAGTTGTACAGGGTTTTGGTGAGACCGCACCTGGAGTATTGCATACAGTTTTGGTCTCCAAATCTGAGGAAAGACATTCTTGCCAAAGAGGGGGTATAGAGAAGGTTCACCAGACTGATTCATGGGATGTTAGGACTTTCATTTGAGGAAAGACTGGATAGACTCGGCTTGTACTCGCTGGAAGTTAGAAGATTGAGGTGGGATCTTATAGAAACTTACAAAATTCTTAAGGGGTTGGACAGGCTAGATGCAGGAAGATTGTTCCCGATATTGGGGAAGACCAGAACAAGGGGTCACAGTATAAGGATAAGGGGGAAGTCCTTTAGGACCGAGCTGAGAAAAACATTTTTCACACAGAGAGTGGTGAGTCTCTGGAATTCTCTGCCACAGAAGGTAGTTGAGGCCAGTTAATTGGCTATATTTAAGAGGGAGTTAGATGTGGCCCTTGTGGCTAAAGGGATCAGGGGGTACTGAGAGAAGGCAGGTACAGGATACTGAGTTGAATGATCAGCCATGATCATATTGAATGGCGGTGCAGGCTCGAAGGGCCGAATGGCCTACTCCTGCACCTATTGTCTATGTTTCTATGTTTCTAATATCATTTACCACTTTTTCGAAACTTCAGTCAAATCAGTTGGATGGGTTCTACTGCTAAGAAAACAATGCCGACTTTCCTTGTTGTGTCTTTCCTGTTTTCCGTTCTCTGTACCTGCAACAAACTTATTATTTTCTCTATTTATTTAGTTTAGTTTAGTTTAGTTTAGAGAGATACAGCATGGAAACAGGCCCTTCGGCCCGCCGACTCCGCGCCGACTAGCCGTACACTAGTACTATCCTACACACTAGGGACAAATTACAATTATTACTGAAGCAATTAACCTCCAAACCTGTACGCCTTTGGAGTGTGGAGAAAACAGAACCCGGAGAAAATTCACGCGGTCGTAGAGAGAGCGTACAAACTCCCCGCGGTAGTCAGGGTCGAACTTTGGTCTCTGGCGCTGTAACTCTACCGCAATGCCACTGTGTCGCCCTGCAACACACTTCTTTCTTTTCTCTACTTATTCTTTTTTTTTTAAATTTTACCCTTGACAGCCAACATTATTGAGACTTAGTGACATTATCTATCACCTGCAAACACCCTGATCTGCTATTCCAGTTTTGAATGACTCCCATCTGTTGGATGTGGACCAACCTGCCAGCTGCTGTTCCCCTTCTCATTTGCCCAGGTCCTGTCTTCAGGTATTGAAATTGTCTTTGTCCCAACTCAAGAACCAACCTTGTACAACATCCTTTTACTGGTCCATAATTACCTTCACGCTTATCCCCATACAGCCGTACAGCATGGAAGCAGGCCCTTTGGCCCAACTTGTCCAAGCTGTCCAAGATCTCCAACAAAGTCAGTCCTATTTGCCCTATTTCACCCATATCCCTCCAAATCCTCTCCAGTCAATCATCCTGTCTGAAAGTCTTTGAAATATTTTAAATATGGTGTACACGGGATATGGGTGTACCTGCCTCAACCACTTGCCATGGCAGCCCGTTCCTTATACAGTATGTACCGCACTCTGTGTGAAATAGTTGCCCCTCCGGTTCCTATTAAATCATTCCCCTTTAAACTTAAGCCAATGTTGTCCTCTGGTTCTTGATTCCCCATCCCTGGGAAAGGGACTATGTACGTTTACCCTGTCTATGCTCCTCATGGTTTTACACAGCTCAATCACAAAGATGTTCTCCCACTGACGCCTCAGCCCCTAACTTGCTGCGTTCCTCAGGATTGCTGGAGTGAAGGTTAATGTAATGGCACGGTGGTGCAGCGGTACATTTGCTGCCTTACAGCGCCAGATAAAATTGTAAATTGTCCCTAATGTGTAAAGGATTAGTGTGTGGGGCACGCTGGTCGGCATGGACTCAGTGGGCCGAAGGGCTTGTATCTGCAATGTATCTCTAAAGTAGATGAGTTTGCCCATCAAACCTACTTGCTCCTTAGTAGGTTGCATCTTTCCATTCAGATTAAGGCACAAGCGCTGGGTAGAGCTGATGTGGAGAGGATGCTTCCAGTAGTGGAAGAGTCTAGGACCGGAGGTTACAGCCTCAGAATAAAAGGACGTACCTTTCGAATGGACCTGAAGAGGAATTTATTTAGCCAGAGGGTGGTGAATCTACTGTATGTAACTCATTGCCACAAGACAGTGGTGGAGGCCAAGTCATTGAGTATTTTTAAAGCGGAGATTGATAGGTTCTTGATTAGTAAGGGCATCAAAGGTTACAGGGAGAAGACAGGAAAATGGATTTGAGGGAGAAAGACAGAGCAGTCATGATTGAATGATGGAGCAGACTTGATGGGCCAAACGGCCTAATTCTGCTCTTATGTCTTATGGTCTTAACTGGAAAGGATTTTGGTATTTTTAATCTTGACGTTGAACCCGCTCTGATCAGTGACTTAACTCTGCCAACTAGCGTATGAGATGATTTTATATAAAGGAATAGTTGGTAAGACTGCTGCATCTATGTCTGCTGCATATTTTGAAGGCATCTATGAGATATCAATCCAGGTATCTCTTCCATTGGCCAAAATAACTTCCTCCTACTTGGAGAGGAATAGGTGCATAGGCAGGGAATAAGGGGGTCATAGAACCCAGAGATGGGGGATAGAGATACAAATCAGTCAAGATGTGACAGTCTTGAGGAGCTGAATGGCCTGTTCTTGGTTCATTGTCGGTACATTTCCACACGAGTCTTTCTGAGATGCCTTTTCAATGCTACCATAAGGTTTACCAACTGATCCTATCTGCTTTGAGGGCAAAGCTTTAAGGTGAGAGGGGAATTAGTTTGAAGGTGATTTACAAGGTAAGTAGTTTAACAGAGAGTTGTAGACGCAAGAGTTGGAACCACCCTTCCATTGACTCTATCTACACTTCACGTTGCATCAGCAAGGTCACCAGCATAATCAAGGACCATTCTCACCCCTGTCGCTCCCCTCTCCCATCAGGAAAGAGTTGCGGAAATGTGAAAACGCATACCTCCAGATTCAGGGATAGTTTCTTCCAAGCTATTGTCAGGCAACTGAACCATCCTATCAACAACAAGAGAGTGGTCCTGACCTATCATCTACCTCATTGGAGACCCCCGGATTATCTTGAATCGGACTTTACTGGACTTTAACTTGCACTAAACGTTATTCTCTTTATCCTATATATGTACACTGTGGACAGCTTGATTATAATCATGCATAGTCTTTCTGTTGACTCTGGATAACACGCAACAAAAAAGCTTTTCACAGTCCCTCAGTACACGTGACAATCATAATTATCTACAGTTGTTTATTATCCTGCACACAAGTACGGTGAAGTACAGGTACAATAAAAATCTTGCATGCAGCAGCATCACAGGGACAGAGACGCAGACAAGCATGCAAAAACATCAATTATACACGAATGACACATAAATTCTGCAAGTACGTGAAAAGAAAAAAGACTGTGCAAAAAACAAGATATTAGGGCAAAACACAATTAGAAAAAATGGTAAGTCCATAGTTGGTCCATCATTTTCCTTTGTCAAGGTCGGTTTAAGGCTGTGAAGCTCGATTCAAGAACCTGCTAGTTGTAGGAAAGTAACTTCCTGAACATGGTGCCCGGAACGTGCTTAGCTAAGATAGCATAGTTTAGCTTAATTTAGTTCACAAGCTATAGGAGTAGAATTAGGCCATTCGGCCCACTGAATCTACTCCGCCATTCAATCATGGCTGATCTCTGCCACCTTATCCCATTTTCCTGCTTTCACCCCATAACCCTCGACACCTGTTCCAATTAAGAACTTGTCTATCTCTGCCTCAAGAATTGACTTGGTCTCCATAGCCCGCTGTGGCATGAGAAACAGTTCAGTGTAGTTTAGTTCTGTCATGTGTATTGAGGTACAGTGAACAGCTTTTTGTTGCGTGCTATCCAGTCAGCGAGAAGAATGTTGTGCTGTTGCAAGTAAGAATTTTGTTGTTCCGTTTCGAGACATATGACAGTAAAACACTTTTGACTCTTGACTATACATGAATATTATACAATAAAGCCACCCACAGCGTACAGACACAGGATAAAGGGTGGCATATTTCGAGTCAGAAATGCTATTGTTGATAAACAGATTTAAAAGAATGGTGCGATTGTAATGAATGATAACAGATCTACTTCTGGGACCAGCACCCAAACAGTCGCCTGGCTTTGGCGCCATCTTGAATCATTGCACAAGAAGCATTTAGATAAGCACATCGCCATCAAATTAAGGCAGATGGACATTTGAAGGCAGATGTACAGTTCATCTGTGGCTGAAGCTCACATCACAACTTTTGTCATCTTCAAACATATTTACTTCAATGCCCCACTTGCTAACATCCCAACCTATGAGATCAAACTCACACAAAGCAGTAAAAGTAAAGGACACTGAGTTCTGGAGTAACTCAACAGCTCAGGCAGCCTCTCTGGAGAACATGGATGTCGTCAAGATGGAAAGGGTGTAGAGAAGATTTAGCAGGATGTTGGCAGGGCTAGAGGACCTGAGCTTTAGCGAGAGAACTTTAGGACAGCTCCCCTTTCCATCCCCCCACTCACCATCAAGAACACCACAGTCACATCTGTGAAGTCCTTTAAGTTCCTTGGAACCATCATCTCCAAGGACCTTAAATAGGAGGCCACAACCAACTACACGGTCAAAAAGGCCCAACAGAGGTTGTACTTTCTGTGGCAGCTGAGGAAACACAATCTGCCATCGGCAATGATGGTCCAATTCTATACTGCCATCATCGAATGTGTCCTCACCTTCGCCAGCATGGTCTAGTTTGGCTCAGCCACCAAGCACGACATCCGGAGGCTGCAGCGAATCGTTCGATCAGCTGAGAAGGTTGTTGGCTGCAACCTTCCCCCTATTGATGAACTGTAGACTGCACGGGCCAGGAAGCGAGCGGGTAAGATCATCTCTGACCCCTCTCACCCTGGCCACAAACACTTTGAATCACTTCCTATGGAAGGCGACTCCGGGCCATCAAAGCCGCCACAGTCAGGCATAAAAACAGCATTTTCCATGAGCAGTCGCTCTACTCAATAACCAAATGCCTGTTGCCTCCTTTTGCTCTGGTATTTTATTTCATTCACATGTTTAAACTATAATGTTTTATTCTTAATGGTTTACTATATGTCGTGTTGCAATTTGTGAGCGGAGCACCAAGGCAAATTCCTTGTATGTGTACATATTTGGCCAAAAAACGTATTCATTCATTCATTCATTCATTCAGATTGAGCAGGCTAGGACTTTATTCCTTGGAGCGTAGGAGAATGAGGGCAGTTCCTATAGAATGCACAAAATCATGAGAGGAATAGATCGGGTAAATGCACAGAGTCTCTTGCCCAGAGTAGGGGAATCAAGAACCAGAGGACATGGGTTTAAGGTGAGGGGGGATAGATTTAAAAGGAACCTGAGGGGTAACTTTTTTACACAAAGTGTGGTGGGTGTACAGAACGAGCTGCCAGAGGAGGTAGTTGAGGCAGGTACTATCATAACGTTTAAAAAAATATTTAGACAAGTACATGGATAGGACAGGTTTTGAGAGATATCGGCTGAATGCAGGCAGATGAGACTCGTGTAGATGGGACTTGTTGGTCGGTGTGGGCATGTTGGGCCTGTTTCCACGCCACATGACTCCATGACTACAGATAGGTGATGTTTTGGGTGGGGACCCTTCCACACACAGAGCCTTGTTGCCAAAGCATATCCACTTCAGAGTACCACCCTGTTCACTGATCTATTTATCTCAGTCCTCCAACATTGCACATTTGCAATGTGCTTTCTCTTCTTTAAATCCCCACAATGACCCATACCTCTTTGCCAATCTTTGCCAACCATACACAGATCTCTCATGAATGACCCAACATCTTGCCTCTAATTCCTTTCAGCTTACCTTTGGCGATTAGTCTTGAGTTGTATGGATACCAAGCTCTGGTACAACCTCCCCATGTTTCTCAGTCTTTTGCCCCTTTCTTTCCCCCTTCAAGGCACCCCTATAGGGACATAGCTAACAGATTTCCTGCCCGATGGCTCCAGCAATCCAGGTTCAATCCTGACCTCCGGTACTGTCTTTAGATGTCAAGCTTTAGAGATACAGCGAGGAATAAGGCCATTCGGCCCACAGAGTCCGTGCTCACACAGTGCACACTAACACTATCCTGCAAACTAGGGACAATTTACAATGTTTTTAATAAAGTAAATTATCCTACAAACCTGTACATCTTTGGAGTGTGTGCAGTCACTGATGCACCTGGAGAAAACCCAGTTGGACATAGGGAGAACGTACAACAATGTACAGACAGCACCCGTAGTCAGGATTGAACGTGGGTCCCTGGCGCTGTAAGGCAGCAGCTCTACTGCTAAGCCACTGTGCCAAAGGTCTGGATCAATGTTCCCCAAATATCTCAGTCTTTTACCCCTTGCTTTCCCCCTTCACGATACCCCTGCAGTGGCACATCTAACAGAATTGCTGCCTCATAGCTCCAGCAATCTGGGTTCAATCCTGACCTCCGATGTTGTCTATATGGAGTTTGCGCGTTCTCCCTGTGACTGTGTGGGTTTCCTCTGAATTCTCCAGATACCTCTCACATCCCAAAAATGTGCAAGTCAATAGGTTAATTGGGAACTGTAAAATTGCCCCTAGTAAGGCAAGTGATAAGATCTGGGGTAGATGGTGAGAGTGTAAGGAGTATAAAATGGCTTTGAGTAAGATTATTGTAAACATAGGAACTTGTAGGTCAGTGTGGACCCAGTGACTGTAGGTCCTGTTTTCATGCTGGATCTCTCCATGACCCTTTTTCCCAGCCTTCATTTAATTTGTGACACATCATGGAAACAGACCCTTCAGCCCATCGAGTCCACACTGACCATCGATCACTAGTTCTATGTTATTTCACTTTCTCATCCACTCCACACATATTAGTAGCAATCTTTACAGAAGACAAGTAATCTACAAACCCACACTTCACAGGGTGGCACATTGGTGCTGCTGTTGAAGCTGCTGCCTCACAGTGCCAGAGACCCAGGTTCAATCCTGACCTCAGGAGCTGTCTGTGTGGAGTTTGCACGTTCTTCCAATGGCCATATGGGCATTCTCCAGGTGCTCTTGTTGCCGCCCACATCCTAAAGACATACGGGTTTGGAGGTTCATCGGGTGCTGTAAATTGCCCCTAGTGTGTAGGATGCAAAAGTAGGATAACATAGAACTAGTGTACTTGATCGTTGGTTGGCATGGACTCAATGGGCCGAAGGGCCTGTTTCCACACTATCTCTAAACTAAACTCTGAACTAAAGAAAAAACCTGCAAGAAACATTGACACAACGCCCAATTATGTTTCCCAATATTTTCTTAGATATTATTTGCAATACAAATTTACAGATAGAAAAAGAACAATGCATGTCCAAGTCTTTCCAAAACGATCAATACTGCTTTAATTTACAAATAGATTCATAGAGTGATACAGTGTGGAAACAGGCCCTTCAGCCCAACTTGCCCACACCGGCCAACATGTCCCAGCTACACTAGTCCCACCTGCCTGCGTTTGGTCCATATCCCTCCAAACCTGTCCTGTCAATGTACCTGTCTAACCATTTCTTAAATGTTGGGATAGTCCCAGCCTAAACTACCTCCACTGGCAGCTTGTTCCATACACCCACCACCCTTTGTGTGAAAAAGTTACCACTCAGAACCCCATTAAATCTTTTCCCCTTCACCTTAAACTTATGTCCTCGATTCACCTACTCTGGTCAAGACTGTGCATCTACCCGATCTATTCCTCTCATGATTTTATACACGTCTGCAAGATCACCCCTTCATTCTCCTGCGCTCCAGGGAATAGAGTCCCAGTCTATTCAACCTCTCCTTACAGCTCAGCCCCTCTAGTCCTGGCATCATCCTCGTAAATCTTCTCTATACCCTTTCCAGCTTGACAACATCTTTTCTATAACATGGTGCCCAGAACTGAACACAATACTCTAAATGCAGTCTCACCAATGTCTTATACAACTGCAGCATGACCTCTCAACCTCTATACTCAAATGTGGAGGAAGGAACTGCAGATGCTGGTTTCAACCGAAGATAGACACAACGAGCTGGAGTAACACAGCGGGACAGGCAGCATGTTTGGAGAAAAGGAATGGGTGACGATTTGGGTCAAGACCCCGAAGAAGGGTATCGACCTCACCCATTCCTTCTCTCCAGAGATGCTGCCTGCCCCGCTGAGTTACTCCAGCTTTTTGTATCTATCTTCTATACTCAAATGTTTGCTTTTGTCTTACTTTTGCAATTTTCAAAATGAGTGAGTTGTACTTACCAAAATCCCAGAGCCAATGATCCCCCCTAGATACCACACGGTGGAAGAGACGTTTTTTGAGGCATATCTTGTGTCGCCGTTTGGGAAAAAGAGCAATACGTTCACGCAGAAACCGAGAATGGCTAACGCGAGGAGTATTATACCGAGACATCTTGCTGTGGTCCCAGAGCATAGAAACATGATTTCCAGTCAATCTCAGCCCCAGAACCCCCACCACACAGTCCGTGGTGGCTGTTGTGTGGACAGCCTTCTGTTCAACCTCTCACTCCAGTTTGGCGAAGCTTTTGTAGGGAGGGGTCTTCATGATGCAGCAGGGTCTAGCCAAAGGAGACTTCTTTGCACACCATATTAGTGACTGTGGCGACCTTTGCTTAGCGAATAAACTGAAGCAGGCTGGCCCCAGTGTGCGCACTGATTTCTTTATGACACCATAGAAAAATCTCTGACATCACAGCAACTCCTCGACATCATAAAGTACCTTTAACCTCAAGTCATAGAGTCATAGAGTCATAGAGTCACACAGCGTGGAAACAGGCTCTTCAGCCCAACTTGCCCACGCCGACCAACGTACCCCATCTACACTAGTCCCACCTGCCTGCTTTTGGCCCATATACCTCTAAACCTGTCATGTCCATGAATCTGTCTAAATGTTTCTTAAGTGTTCCGATAGTACCTGTCACAACCACCTCCTTTGGCAGCTCGTTCCATACACCCACCTCCCTTTGTGTCAAAAAAAAATCACCCCTCAGGTTCCCATTAAATCTTTCCCACCTTCCCTTAAACCTATGTGCTCTGGTTCTCAATTCAACTAGTCTGGGCAAAAGACTCTGAGCATTTACCTAATTTATTTCTCTCATGATTTTGTAGATCTCTATAACTATACCCTCTTTGTACACGGCGCGGCACAGTGGCGCAGCGGTGGGGACCCAGGTTCAATCCTGATTACGGGTGCTGACTATGGAGTTTGTACACTCTCCCCGTGACCTACATAGGTTTTTCCCGGGTGCTCCGGTTTTCTCCCATACTCCAAAGAAGTACAGGTTTGTAGGTTAATTGGCTTTGGTAAAAATTGTATAATGTCCCTAGTGTGTAGGGTAGTGTGCGTCTGCGGGGATTGCTGGTCGGCGTGGACTCGGTGGACTGAAGGGCCAGTTTCCATGCTGTATGTCTAAACTAAACTAAACTATGAGATCACCTCTCATCATTCTGTGCTCTAAGGAATAAAGCCCTAGCTTGCTCATCTCTGCCTATAGCTCCGTCCCTTGAGTCCTGGCAACATCCTGGTAAATCTTCTCTGAACCATTTCAAGCTTGACAACATCTTTCCTATATCACGGTGACCACAACTGCACACAACTCACAAATGTCTTATATAACTGTAATATGAGCACCCAACCTCCATACTCAATACTTTTGTCTTAAGAAGCCCAATGTGCCGAGAGTGCTAGGTGTGGCAGTGCTCAGGTGCGGAATGCCATTCTTGGTATAGTCTTCGAGAAATTATTTCAGAAAACTGTTTTCATTTATTCATTAATTGAATCGGTGATGTAAGACCGTTCGGAGCAGAGTGCCACTGCACTTGGTTGTGACATCACCACAATGCAGCTCATGAACCCCTCACCTGCCCCCTCCCCTTCCCCAATAAACACAAAGGGGCCCAATCAATGTGGGCAACAATGTTGGAGAGCGTGCAGAAGAGGTTTACCAGAATGCTGCCGGGATGCTTAGAAGGTCTGAAGAACAGTCCCAACTCTATAAGGTGCAGGTCAGGCCACTTTGGAATATTGCGAGCAATTTTGGGCACCATAGCTGAGGAAGGATCTGAGAGGGTCCAGAGGAGGTTTATAAGAATGATCCCAGGAATTAGTAGGTCAACATATGATGAGCGCTTGATGGCACTGGGCCTATAATCGCTGGAGTTTAGAAGAATGAGGGAGGACCTCATTGAAACGTACATAATAGTGAGAGGCCTGGATAGAATGGATGTGGAGAGGATGTTTCCACTAGTGGGAGAGTCTAGGACTAGAGATCATAGCCTCAGAATTAAATGATGTTCTTTTAGGAAGGAGACAAGGAGGATTTTCTTTAGTCAGAGGATGGTGAATCTGTGGAATTATTTGCCACACAAGGCTGTGGAGGCAAAGTCAGTGGATATACTTAAGGGAGAGATAGATAGATTTTTGATTATTACAGGTGTCAGAGGTTGTAGGGGGAAGGCGGGAGAATGTGAATAGGAGGGAAAGATGGATCAGCCATGATTGAATGGTGTGGTAGACTTGATGGGCCGAATGGTCTAATTCTACACCTATCTCTTATGATCTTATGACTCAAAACGTCACCCATTTTTTTCTCCAGAGATTCTGCCTGACCCGCTGAGTTACTCCACCAGCAAGAAAGGTGTAGAAAGGTGGATGTTACTTGAAATTGGAGATTTCAATGCTCGTACCATTGTGTTGGAAGCTACCCAAGTGGAATATGAGTTGTTGGTCTTCCAGGTTGCCTGTGGCCTCACTCTACCAATGGATGGGATGGGAAATGCATTTAGGAATGGAAAGGGGAGTTAGCAACCGGGAGATCCAGCAGGCCTTGGAAAACAGGAAGCAGGTCTTCACTGAAACAGTTTCTTCCAGTTAGCACGTGGCCTTGCTGGGACAATTGGATACCTTTCAAAAATATGGCAGAGTTACTCTAAGAGAAAGTGGGAGGATGTGGAAGGAAACTGGAGCACAGAGAGGAACCAATGCACCAAATGGGAGAACAAGGCACAGCTCCTGCCATTATGTTTAATTTAGTTTTAGTTTGGAGATACAGCGTAGAAACAGGCCCTTTGGCCCACCGGGTCTACGGTGACCAAAGAAAGCCCGTACACTAGTTCTATGCTATCCCACTTTTACATCCTATGCACCAGAGGCAATTTACAGAGGCCAATTGACCTACAAACCTGCACGTCTTCGAAATGTGGGAGGAAACCGGAGCACCCGGAGGAAACCCACATGGTCACAGGGAGAATGTGCAAACTCCACACACAGACAGCATCCAAGTTCAGGATCAAAGTGTGGAGTCTCAAGCACTGTGAAGCAGCAACTCTATTAGCTGTGCCAGTGTGCCACAGTTACTTTAAGTTCAACTAATAGACTGCAAAAGGAACTAAACAGCTAACTACTGGGTTGTTAGTGATCTTCATTACGAATGGAATGAAATGATCCATTCCTGCCTGATCCACATGTCCCCAGATACATAGAAACGTGAGTTGATTTGCAACTGCCTTTAAATGGTTAAGCAAGAGACAATAAATGAGTCATACAGTTCAGAAATAAGTTCATAAGTTATTGGAGCAGAATTAGGCCTTTTGGCCAATCTACTGTACTCCACCATTTAATCATGGATGAGCATATTTCCCTAATCCTCATTCTCCTGCCTTCTCCCCGTAGCCTTATGCCCCTGTCCCACTTAGGAAACCTGAACGGAAACCTCTGGAGACTTTGCGCCCCACCCAAGGTTTCCGTGCGGTTCCCGGAGGTTCCCAGAGGTTTTTGTCAGGTTCCCAGAGATTTATTTTCAATTTTTTGAAAAAATCACCGAACATAGAAGCAGAAACCACCATTAGGGAGACTGACAAAAACCTCAGGGAACCGCACGGAAACCTTTGGTGGGGAGCAAAGTCTCCAGAGGTTTCCTAAGTAGGACAGGGGCATTAGATATCCTTACTAATAGTCCCCTTTGGCTCACCAAGTCCACGCTGACCATCAAGCGCCATTTACGCTAATCCTACTCTGATACCATTGTTAGATACAAAGTGCTGGAGTAACTCAGCGGGTCAGGCAGCAAGTCTGGAGAACATGGATACCAAAACCAAGTGCAGACTGGGTGATCGTTTCGCTGAACACCTATGCTCAGTCCACCTTGGCTTTCGCGATCTCCCAGTTGCCAAACATATCAACTCTCCTTCCCATTCCCATACTGACCTGTCTGTCCTGGGCCTTCTCCAATGTCAGACTGAGGCCAACACAAATTGGAGGAACAGCACCTCATATTTTGCTTGGGCAGCTTACAACCCGGCGGCATGAACATTGATTTGTCTAATTTCAAGTAACCCTTGCATTCCCTCTCACTCCGTCCCATCCCCCACCCTAGTCATGGATCCTATCCCTTCGGTACCACCTCTTGCACAGCCAACAATGGACCATTGTGGGCTCCATCTTTCTTGAGTCATCAGTGTCTGCTCTGATTCGTTCAGTGTCTTTCACACCTCTAGCTTCCCTCCCCCCGACGTCTGAAGAAGAAACATCGCCCATTCCTTCTCTCCGGAGATGCAGCCCGACCCCGCTGAGTTACTCCAGCATTTTGTGTCTATCTTCGGTGTAAACCAGCATCTGCACTTCCTTCCTAATGGATAGGTAACGTTTCGAGCCGGGACAGATTGGTAGTAGGGGGAGAAAGGTGGAATATTGTACAGCGCAAACACTGACTACTGTTTCACTCTCGACAGCGCACTGCTCTAAACAACTGGCGTCGCTTTGTGCATGAACTCACTCGGAGTCAGTCCAGACCAAAGATCCTCCGCTAAAGGATCTTTGGTCCACACACCCAGCTCTCTCTCTCTCTCTGCTCCTGACTTGGAAGGTCTACCATGTGCTAAATACTTCCTGGATCCAATCCGAGCCGAGTCTCGGCCGCCTGCCGCCGTGCAAAGTAACATTCACATGCGCTACATTAACAGATTGCATTGCAAATGGACTGGAATCAGATTCCCGTAATGGATCGGCGCCTCTGCCTTGGACTCATCCAGTTGCACCGCACCGCACTGCATGAGCTAAAGCGTTAGAGAGACGCAGTAACTCAGTGGTTCAGACAGCATATCTGGACCCTCTGATTTAAAACGCCGTCCACACCGGGGAAGCCGAGGGGGAATATTTCCTCACCCAAGAGATAGACACAAAGTGCTGGAGTAACCCAGCGGGTCAGGCAGCGTCTCTGGAGCAAAGGACTAGGTGACGTTTCGGGTCGAAACCCTTCTTCAGACTGAGTCAGGGAGAGGGAAGCTAGAGGTGTGAAGCGGTATGAGCCTCTCCCTCTCCCACTTTCGTCATTTTGCTAATTCCACTGTTCGTATCCCTGCGTTATTACCTCTTCCACAGCCAACAATGGACCATTGTGGGCTCCACCTTGGTCATCAGTGCTGGCTCTGATTTGTTCTGTACTTCTTCACATCTCTCCATCTTGTACCTAGTTCTAAGTCATCCCCTTTTCCCATCCCTTCCTGACACACTAGGGGGCAATTTTTAAAGGCCAATTAACCTGCAAACCTTTGGGATGTGGGTGGAACCGAGCACCCGGAGGAAACCCACATGGTCGCAGAACAAAAGGTGCAAACCATGCAGGCAGCACCCGAGGTCAGGATCTAACCCGAATCTCTGGTGGTGCACCCGTTAAGTCCCGCATCCCAAACATACATAATACACAGGTTAGTAAGTTAATTGCCCACGTAATTTGATTCTGATGGATAGGTGAATGTAAGGTTCCAGGAGGAGTATTTGAAAGTGTGGGAAGAATTAAAAATGTTGGTTAATGTAGGATTAGTATAAATGGTTGGTTAATCGGTGACAGGTCTAAGGGCTTGATTCCATGCTGTATCTTTCTATGTCTTTCTGTCTGTTCTTTATAAAAAAAAGGAGAGTAGATAATTCTTGTTCTGCTGCACACACGTTGACCCTTGTAATTTTCCGACCATTTTAAATACTGGAAAAGTACAGTCTGGGAACATGACGATCTTCCACAAACTAAAACTAAACCTGCATGTGGAATATTATTGAGAGGTTGCAAGGCGGAGTAGGATCGCGACCTAGAGTCTCGATGCCAGCAGATGCACTGGCATCCTCTGGAGTTTATGGTGAAATGACTGGTGTGTATTTCATTGACAGGGCGACGAAGGTAGAAATGCTTCCGTTTGCTGCTCGTCGATCACCTGTCGTGTGTACTGGAGGTTGTGTGGCAAGCAGTCAGCCACTAGCCACAGGCGCTGGACTTGGTAAGGATCATCTCCTGAGCCTGGTATTACACTGCGCTCATTGTATGGGACATGGTCAGCTTGACTCTCAACCGCAACAGTTGGCAGCCACTGGGAAGTGGGTGAACTTGGTAATGATGATGAAACTTTATTGTCACATGTACCCAGGCACATACCTAGGTACCAAGTGAAATTATTTTGCATACAATCCAGTAAAATCATACTACAGATAAGCACAATCATAGATTATCTTATAGCGTGCATATGATCTCATGGAGGTGTATAAAATCATGAGTGGAATAGATTGGGTAGACGCCCAGTTGTATCAAATAATGAGAGGAATAGATCGGGTAGACGCACAGAGTTTCTTGCCCAGAGTAGGGGAATTGAGAACCAGAGAACAATTGAAGGGGGAAAGATTTAATAGGAATCTGAGGGGTAACTTAGGGAACTGAGGGGGCACAGCCTATGAATAAAAGGACGTACCTTTAGGAAGGAGATGAGGAGGAATTTCTCTAGTCAGAGGGTGGTGGATCTGTGGAATTCATTGCCGGAGACGGCTGTGGAAGGCGAGTCAATAGATATTTTTAAGGCGGAGATTGATAGATTCTTGATTGGTACGGGTATCAGGGGTTATGGGGAGAAGGCAGGAGAATGGGGTTGAGAGGGAATGATAGATCAGTTATGGTAGAATGGCAGAGTAGACTTGATGGGCGAATGGCCTAATTCTGCTCCTAGAACATGTGAACTTATGAAATAGTACAATGCGCAGACAAAAACCAAGAGCTAAAATATCAAACAAGAGACTTGGCAAAATTCAGTGCAATGGTTCACACGCCACTTTTTGTTGATGTTTGCAGATATCCTGAAAAAAGGTGGCAATGCAGCCGATGCTGCAGTTGGTGCAGCTGCTGTCCTGAATCTTACTGAACCATTCAGTACTGGCCTTGGGGGCGACTGCAATTGCCTGTTTTATGATGCTAAAACCCACAGCGTCCTTGGACTAAATGGAAGGTGGGAAATAGTGGTTAAACTTCCAATTGAACTTGGAACTTCGAACATGAACTTAAAACCGCGGGGCGGCGCAGCATTAGAGTTGCTGCCTTACAACGCCAGAGGCCCGAGTTCAGTCATGACTATGGGTGCTGTCTGTACGGAGTTTGCATGTTCTCCCTGTGACCTGTGTGGGTTTTCTCCGGGTGCTCCAATTTCCTCCCACAATTAAAACGTACAGTTTTATAGGGTAATTGTCCAGAATTGCATCTGGGCTAGCCGGGATAAGGATGGAAAATGTCCTTCCTTTGAAGATGTTAGTAATTCAGATGGCCTTTTAAATAATGACAATATCACCTCTAAAATAATATTTTTATTATAGATGTACATGAATTTAAATTCCCATACTGCTGTGGTTGGATTTGAACTTGTGTATCTTATGCACCCCATGGAACCCAAAGAACTATGTATACAATGTCAGGCGGCCCAGTGACAAAGCAGGTAGAGCCGCTGCCTCACGGCGCCAGAGACCCAGGTTCGATCCTCACTTTGGGTGCTGTTTGGGTGAAGTTTGCACGTTCTCACTGTGAACGCGTGGGTTGTCCCCGGGCGTTCCGGTTCTCTCCCACATCACCAAGACGTGCGGGTTTGTAGGGTCATTGACCCTCTGTAAAATTGCCCCTAGTGTGTAGGGAATGGATGTGAAAGTGTGACAACATCGAACAGCTGTGAACGGGTGATCGAAGGTCGACATAGACTCCGTGGGGCAAAGGGCCTGTTCCATGCTGTATCTCTAAACTACATTAAACTAAACAAAGACTTCGACCACGTGATGCGGAATGATTAACATTGCCTCTTTCCCAAAGTTATCTGCAGTTTGGATGTCCAGTGTATAAACTGATTTTCTTTGCAGTGGCAGGAGTCCACAATCGTTGACCCTTGACCTGCTGAGAGAGGAAGGCTTTGATGAAAAGAACCCTCTACCACCGGTCCATGCCCACCTGGTCACGGTGCCTGGTGCTGCCGCTGGCTGGTGTGACACCGTCTCCCTCTTTGGAAGTAAGAAGGTGAGTTGTGGTGCAGGTGAATCTTTAATCACTGACTTACTTACCTCCAACATGGCTCTGTAATCCCTTGAAATGATGCGGCACAGCTCGCAGTGGTCGCGCCGCTGCCTCACAGCGCCAGAGACCCAGGTGCGATCCTGACTTCTGCGTGGAGTTTGTACGTTCTCCCTGTGACCATGTGGATTTTCTCCGGGTGCTCCGGGCAGGCCCATTGTTGGCTAGGGAAGGTGTGATCTCAAGAGGCATGCAATGTGGTGAACTGTGGAACTGGTTAAGCGACTAGGATGGAGGAAGTGGGCAAGAGGGGGAGGGGGGGAGAGTGTTATTAGAAGTTACTTAAAATTAGAAAATTCAACATTCATACCGCTGGGTTGTAAGCTACCCAAGCGAAAATTTCAAAACCTCCACATCCTTCCAGTAATGGGAGGGACGAGAACTGCACACATGCATCTTAACCAACGTCCTATAGAGCTGCAACAAGATTCCCTGTCTCTTATGCTCAATTCCCTGACTGATCTTATGCTCAATTCCCTGACTTTCTCTAGAATATGCATTGGAGGTTTGGTCCAGTCCCTATGTGGTGTCGTTTATAAGCATGTGGGTAAATGTGGGGTTGAATTTTCTAACGGTGTTTCTTCCTCTGCCCCAGCTCTCTCTGGCTGAGATCCTGCAGCCAGCCATAGAATTGGCAGAAAGAGGCTTCCCCGTCACTGAAGTGACTGCGTTTCACTGGGAGAAGAATGCTAGCACATTGCTGAGGCCAGGAAACCCGCATGGAGAAGACCTCCTGATCCAGGGTAGAAGTCCGAAAAGTGGGCAGATATTCAGGAATGCGCATTTAGCTCAGACTTTCAAGGTGAGCCCTTCTGATTTTTCCTGTGGTTCTTCCTGTGTTGTGAGTGAGATTACATTACTGATTTACGGTGGGAGGAATGGGACAAATATAAGCTCAGGATGTCAAAAGCAGGTCATGGCCAATGAAGTACTTTGTGAATTTTAGTTACAGCCAACTTGTGCAGTGTAAGCTCCCATAAGTCAAGAGTTTAGAGTTTAGAGACACAGTGTGGAAACAGGCCCTTCGGCCCACTGAGTCAGCGCCGACCAGCTATTGCCACGTACATTACCACTATCCTACACACTAGGGACAATTTACAATTTTTACCAAAGTCAATTAACCTACAAAGTTGTATGGCTTTGGAGTGTTGGAGGAAACTAGAGCACCCGGAGGAACCCCACGCGGGCACAGGGAGAACGTACAAACTCCGTACAGGCAGCACCCGTACTTAGGATTGAACCTGGGTCTGTGGTGCTGTAAAGCAGCGACTCTATCGCTACACCATTGTGCTGCCCAAGAGTGTTTCATTGTCAAATGCCCCTTAAGGAACAAAAAAAGTGTTACTTGCGGCAGCACAACAGATCCGGTGGAGTTGCTGCATTACAGCGCCAGAGACCCGGGTTCAATCCTGACCACGGGTGCTGTTTATATAGAGTTTGTACATTCTCCCTGTGACAGAGTGGGTTTCCTTCGGGAGCTCCGGTTTCCTCCCACTTTCCAAAGAAGTGCAGGTTTGTAGGGCGCTCGACTTCAGTAAGCTGCCACTTGTGTGTCAATTGCGAAACTGGGATAACATAGAACAGGTGTCTGGGTGATCCTTGATTGCACGGACTTGGTGGGCCGAAGAACCTGTTTCCATGCTGTATCTCTAAACTAAACTTGTCCTTTGTGGATAAAGCGCCAAAATATTCAACATTTCAGTGGGTTTGCAGGAATCCCAAGTACAGGTCTGTTTTGACACAGTTTGAAGGATCTGAGGGATTGCAATTGCCAATGGTTGCAGATGAGGGGATGTTCAGCAGTTGACACTCATTATCCAGAATAATCTTTATGATATTTAATTTTACAAATCATTTACAGATGCTGAAACTACATAGCAGCAATGGTTTGACAATGATTAACCTTTTATTCATTTGTGGTACCAGCCTGTAACATATCACGAACAATGTCTTGGCCCTAACCGGGTTACCTCATTGCTCTTGTTTCAAAATTGTAACAACTAATTAGAAATGTATTTGAAAGAGATTGGGCGTTCCTATGACGTGCCTTTTCCAGTCCAGGGCTGAGACTTAAAGAATGTTTTTCACTCTGATCCCTCTAACAGTAAAGCCTCTAAGAATAAGTCTGCGAAAGTCCCATCTGTTCCCCAGAGAGGAGAGGGCTGTGGAACGGACCGGTAAACAGTTTGAGAATAAATGGAAGAAAAAGAAAAGTAGGAAGGTAGCGCTCGTTCCTCCAGCCGGTTTTCCGAAGACTTTTTGTTTATTAGAGATACAGCACGGAAACAGGCCCTGTGGCCCACCGAGTCCGCACCGACCAGCGACCCCCACACATTAACACTACCCTGCACGCACAGTAGGGGCAATTAAATTTTTTTTTTACCAAGCCAATTAACCTACAAACTGGTGTGGGAGGAAACCCAAGATCTCAGCGAAAATCCACGCAGGTCCATGCAGTTCACGGGGAGAACATACAAACTCCTTACAGACAAGCACCCGTAGTCAGGATCACATCTGAGTCTCTGGCGCTGTAAGACAGTAGCTCTACAACTACGCCACCGTGATGCCCTAATGCTATGCTAATCCCCTCAACTATTCTCTATGAAGCGCTCGTTCCGCCAAGGCCTACTGGATCTCCCGGTGGCTAACTATTTTAACTCCCTTGCCCATTCCCTACTGACCTTTCTGTCTTGGGCCTCCTCCATTACCGCAGTGAGGCCACACGCAAACAGTGAGGCCACACGCGCACCTCATATTCCGCCTGGGTAGCTTATAATCTAGCGATTTTTAGGTAAGTTTCAAACCCGCCCCCCCCCCCTTCTCTATGCCCCACCTATTTCTCTCCTCCACACTTTATAGTTGGCATGGACATAATGGGCTCAATGACCTGTTTCTATGTTTGACTATTTATGAGGAATTTATGACCTTACCCTGTGGAAAGATGATGATTAGACGGACACATGTTTAGACTCAATAAGAAAGATCATGGACGCATGAAGCAGGCAACAAACAGATGTTGGAAGCTGAGAGCGCATTAACCAGCCAGAATCTTCCTCTGGTCTTTAATCTACATTCTTGCTCACTGATGTTGCCTCTTTGATAATAGCTGCTAATGAAGGCAAGAGGGTTTTGTTTTACATGATGAGATTGTTATCTATTGAAAGAGTGATGGCTTTTTGTTATACCAGGGTTAAAGCTTTTTTTTAGTTTAGTTTAGAGCTGCAGTGCGGAAATAAGACCTTCGGCCAAAACTGCACATCCAGAGAAAACCTACGCGGTAACAGGAAGAACTATACAGACAGCACCCGAGGTCAGGATCGAACCCAGGTCTCGGGTGTTGTAAGGCGGTAACCCTACCGCTGCGCCGCTGTACTGTCCCTACTTGCTGCGGATTCACAAGCACCCTAATGCAACGATGCAGCAAATAAATATACAATAAGCAATATTGCAATAAATGATCAGTTATACTAGGTACCCAGACAATAATAGTGCAAGCTTAATGGGCGGCACAGTGGTGCAGCGGTAGAATTGCTGCCTAACAGCGCCAGAGACCTGGGTTCGATCCTGCCGAAGGGGACTGTCTGTACGGAGTTTGTACGTTCTCCCTGTGACCACGTGTGTTTTCTCTGGGTGCTCCGTATATTTCCTCGTATAATGCGCAGGCTTGTAGGTTAAATGGCTTCTGTAGATTATCCCTGGTGTGTACGATAGAATTGGGGTATGGGTGATCGCTGGTCGGCATGGAGTTGGTGGGCCGAGGGCCTGTTTCTGTATTGTACCTCTAAACTAAACCTAAGTAGGTTGTGCCACCTACACTAAGTCGCTAGTGGTTCGTTGCTGAGGTGCGGTTGTGGTATGGGTTGTGCAGGGCGGCTCAAGAGTCTGATGGTTGATGTGAGGATGTTGTTCATGAACCAGGACTTCACGGCTCTCAGGCTCCTGTGCCTTCCTGTTGGTAGCAGCAAGATGAGAGAGTGACCAGGCTGGTGTTGCTCGCAGGATGTTACAACGGGTGCAGGAGGCAGCCCCAATGCAGCCCATCGATGTAGTTGAGAACGAATTGGGGATGGTGCCAGTGTATGCCCGGAACAAAGACTGGTCGACGTAAGCAACAAAAAGGCAGGCATAGCTGGAGCCGATGTGAGTGCCCATGACTAGTTAGTTAGTTAGTTAAGATAGTTAGTTATTTAGTTTAATGTCACTGGTGTCGAGGTACAGTGAAAAGCTTCTGCTGTGTGCTAACCAGTCAGCGGAAAGACGATACATGATTTAAACCGAGCCATTACAGTGTACAGACACGTGATAAAGGCAAAGAGTCAAGAGTGTTTTATTGTCATAGGTCCCAGATAGAACAATAACATTTATGCTTGCAACAGCATCGCAACAGAATATGCAAACACAGTACACTGTGTAAACAGTATAATAAATGAGAAAAAAAGTTCAGTGTGTGTATTTACACACACGCACACGCATATATATATATTATACACACATATGTACACATGAAAGACAAACAAATGATAGTTGTGCAATAATAACAATAATAGTTTATGTAGTTCAGTGCTTATTGGAGGTTGTAGTGTTTAATAGCCTGAAGGCTGTAAAGTGAGAGGAGTGTTGATATTCGCTGCCTTCTTGTGGCACCGCTTCCTGTTGATCCCTTCAATGGTGGGGAGGTCAACATCCAAGATGAACCAGGCAATGTCCACCTCTTCTTGAGCGAGGTTCACGTTACCAAACTAGTTGTCGATGCAGCCCGCCAGTGTGCCCTCCACTGGACACCTGTGGGAGTCTGAGAGTGACATGCCCTTGGACAAAGACGCAACCTGTTGAATCAGAAATTGCTCCATTGTCTTATTGAGTATTTGTACACTGCTGCAAGTTTCTCAAGTACCTGTGCGTTGTGCTTACCGTGAAGGAATTGGCTCAGTCTGGCAAGAAAGGCTTCTATGAGGGGAGAATAGCGAGCGCCATCGTGGATGTCGTTCGGAAGAATGGTGGAGTTCTGAGTCTGCAGGACCTGAGGGAGCACACCAGCACGGAGGTGAAACCAACCTTCACCGATTATAAGGTAGGCCTTAACCCATGTTACACCTTGCCTTTAATGACCATGTGTGCTAACTATGTGGAGTTTGCATGCACTCTCCATGATCTCGTGGTGCTCCTGTTTCCCACACAAAGACGTGCGGGTCAATTGGTGAATTGGCCACGATCAAATACCCCAGATGTTTTGGTAAGTGGCTGAATCCAAGGGGATGAGGCTGATGAAAAATGTTGCGAGAAAATATTAATTTGTACACAGATATGGATAAGAAGGGGCTATAGGAATATAGTTCAAATGCAGGCGTGACACCAGCCCAGAAACCAACTTAGTATTTACAGAAACTTAGTTGGCATGGACAAGGTGGATTAAATGGCCTATTTCCATACTGATACTGTAGAATTATTGGCATAATAGTGTTGATACTATTAGTATAGAGATACAGCATGGCTGCAGCTCCTTGTGCCCACTGAGTCCGCGCCGACCAACAATCACCCCATACACTAGTTCTATCCTACACACTAGGAGCTATTTACAGAAGCCAATTAACCCACAAACCCGCAGGTCTTTGGAAAGTGGGAAGAAACCGGAGCACCCGGAGGAAATTTGCATCGTCACAAGGAGAATGCACAAACTCCATACAGACAGCACCAGTAGTCAGGATTGAACCCAGGTCTCTGGTGCTATGAGGCAACAACTCCACCACTGTGCCACCCACAAAGTGAAGCGCAAATTGCGGTTTCATTGTAGGGAGCTGAAATGATGAATAACCTTGCGTCAGGTCAGTTATAATATTGATCACATGAACTATTAGGATACAACCAGTCCACGTTGGAACATTGAGTGGCTCAGGCACCTTCTGTGGAGAGGGGAAGTGAGTTCTCATGAGATTACATTTTCTAGACAGAACTAATGTGACGGTCAGTGTGGACTCGGAGGGCTGAAGGGCCTGTTTCAGTGCTGTATCTCTAACATCTAGACATTGGGCTTGTTATTGGCGTAATTTAGAAGAAAATTAATTGAGTCAAATAAGAGATTTGCTTGGTTAGTTTTAAATCGATAACAATGGGGGACCCGGCGTGGGGGGGGGGGGGGGGGGGGGGCGCCGAGGACAAAGAGGGACCATTGGGATTAGATAGAACATTTTTAACATTGTTGGCACCCTTTACGTGGCCACTCTTTGCATACTTTGTGCATGTTATGTAAATCAAAGAGCATGTTTCATGTGATAATAAGGTTGAACTCATTCTTTCATTTATGTTGAGAAACGTTGTTGTCACCTTCAATGTTGCTGTGTCTTTAGGGCGTGAGGATCTGGGAGCTTCCTCCAAATGGACAGGGTATCATTGCTCTAATGGCCTTGAATATGCTGGAGAGATTTAACATCAAAGGTAGGAGAATGACTGAGTACAGCTGCAATGCTGCTCATCGCTTTCCTCCTTTTCTCCACTCCCCTCTAGAGACACCCCTTGGGTTCACTGCTTTTAAAAATGTTTTAAAATAGTCATAGAGTCATACAGTGTGGAAACAGGCCCTTCGGCCCAACTTGCCCATGCCGACCAACTTCACCACTTCCCTCTAAACCTTTCCTATCCAGGTACTTGTCCATATGTTGCTTAAACATTGTGATAGCAACTGTCTCAACGATCTCCTCTCTCTCCATTCATCCCCAACCCTAGTCATCCTGCTAGTTTCACTATTTGTCTTCCTCAGCCAACAATAGACCATTGTGGTTTCTAACTATCCTTGGTGATCGGAGCCGGCTCTGATTGCCTTTGAACCTTTTCACACCTTCAGTTTCCCTCTCTCCTGACCCAAAACATCATCTGTCCATTCCCTTCACAGAATGCTGCCTGACCCGCTGAGTTCCTCCAGCAATTTGTGTTTTGCTCACTTTTCTTGCATCTGCCGTTTCTTGTCTCCCATTATCTCTTTCCTTGATTATCAGATTGAAGCATGTGTTGCCTTTTGTGGTTCATGTGCTTAACACCCTCCCATAGCTGTCTCCACCATCACCCCCTTTCCCTCACCATATGGCTCCATTTACTCGTCGTCCTTCATTCCTCCTCTGACCATCTATGACCAAATGGGCCCTGCTTCACCTCTCTCCCTCTCCTCTTTACACCAGCTATCTTCCCTCTCCACTCCCAATCCTCATACTGGCTCCGGGTGATCCGGTTTCCTCCAACATACTTAAGTACAGGTTTGCAGGTCTACTGGCTTCTGCAAATTGTAAATTGTCTCTAGTGTGTAGGATAGTGCTAGTGTACGGGGCGATTGCTGGTTGGCACGAACTCGGTGGGCCGAAGGGCCTGTTTCCACTCTGTAACTCTAACTATAACCTCCCAACTATAACTTTTTTGATGTATGTAGATCTGGAAAAAGAGGTGGAGGGGTTGCTGCTATATTTAAAAATGTATTTCAGGGGAAACAGATGTCACTAGGTGATTTTCCATCATTCGAATACCTTTGTGCTGTATTGAAATGTTCCCCCAGAGTTCTCCTATTAATTAACCATATAACCATATAACAATTACAGCACGGAAACAGGCCATCTCGGCCCTTCAAGTCCGTGCGGAACAACTTTTTTCCCTTAGTCCCACCTGCCTGCACTCATACCATAACCCTCCATACTCTTCTCATCCATATGCCTATCCAATTTATTTTTAAATGATACCAACGAACCTGCCGCCACCACCTCCACTGGAAGCTCATTCCACACCGCTACCACTCTCTGAGTAAAGAAGTTCCCCCTCATGTTACCCCTAAACTTCTGTCCCTTAATTATTTACAGGCCGCCTAAATATCATGCAAACTTTTTTGATGACTTTACAGAATTATTGTCTAGCATCTCCACTGACTTTGACTGTCTAGTTATAACTGGTGATTTTAATTTTCATAATGATGATTTGAATGACAAGGGTGCAAAAGAACTTTTTACTATTTTAGACACATTTCAACTCTCAACATGTGAAAGAGGCCCAGAAAATAGAATGCCGGAAAGCTGAACGCATCTGGCGGAAAACAAAATTTCATATTCATCTATAAAGAGTGCCCCCATGCCTACAATTTAGACTTAAAAAATGCTAGAGAAACCTTTTTCTCCAATGTCATTAACAACAACACTAATAAGGCAAAGACCCTATTTGCAACTGTTGACAGACTGACCAATCCCCCATCACAAATATCACCTGAACTCCATTCCACGCATAAATGCAATGAGTTTGCATTCTTTTATACTGATAAAATTGAAGGCATCAGATATCTCCGCTTCAAACAAAAATGTTGGATCACCACCCTGTTTAGGCAAAAGTAACGTGGCAATGATGACATGCTTTAATGTCATAGACGCTAAAACTCTTGTGGAAACGGTGACACAACTAAGGCCATCCACCTGCTGCCTTGATACTTTACCCACCAACCTTTTTAAGAATGTTTTTTGACTGGCTAGCAATAGACATACTGCAAATAATTAACAGCTCTCTTTAATCAGGCAATTTCCCAAAAGCCTTGAAAACTGCAGTTATTAAACCCCTTTTAAAAAAGCGGAGCCTAGATGCCTCTGTTATTAACAACTATAGACCAATATCAAACCTACCTTTCATAAGTAAAAACAATTGAGAAAGTTGTCCTCCAGCAACTTAATCACTTCCTGGCTTCAACTGGCTGCTATGACAACTTCCAGTCAGGATTTTGACCCCTTCATAGTACTGAGACCACCCTTATTAAAGTTGTAAACGACATCCGTCTTAACACAGACTCTGGCAAAATTTCAATATTGATGCTATTAGGCCTCAGTGCTGCATTCGACACTGTTGATCACTCAATACTTCTGGACAGGTTGGAAAAATGAGTGGGGCTTTCAGGCACAGTTTCAAGTTGGTTCAGGTCAACTCTACAAGATAGGAACTATTTTGTTTCCATTGGCGACTTTGTATCAGAACCAACCAACGTGACGCGTGGAGTCCCACAAGGTTCGATCTTAGGACCCTCTTTATTCAACATCTACATGCTCCCACTAGGGCAAACCATGCAAAATAATAATATTGACTACCACTGCTATGCCGATGACACTCAAATCTATGTAGCACTATCACCAAATGACTATCGCCCCATAGATCTGCTGTGCCAGTGCATTGAGCAAGTCAAAGACTGTATGTGCCAAAATTTCCTTCAACTAAATAGGGACAAAACGGAGATCATTGTTTTTGGTGCTAAAAATAGAAAGGCTTAAAGTAACCCAACACCTTCACTCTTTGTCCCTGAAAACCTCAAAAGTCAGAAATCTCGGGGTTATTATGGATTCAGATTTACATTTCGATAGTCACATTAAATGAGTAACAAAATCGGCTTACTATCACCTCAAAAACGTAGCACGACTAAGAGGACTCATGTCAGCTCAAGACTTAGAAAAACTTGTACATGCCTTTATTACTAGTAGGCTAGATTATTGTAACGGTCTCCTTGCAGGTCTTCCGAAAAAAACTGTCAGGCAGCTACAGTTAGTTCAGAACGCTGTTCCTAGAGTTCTAACAAAGACCAAAAAATGTGAACACATTACACCAATTCTTAAATCCTTACATGGTTTAGGGCCAAAGTATATCACTGACATGCTTTCACTATATAAGTCTTCTAGACCGCTAAGATCTTCAGAGACCAATCTGTTAGTGATTCCCAAAGTACATACAAAACATGGGAAAGCAGGATTTAGTTACTATGCATCAAATAGCTGGAATAAACTTCCTGAAGATTTAAGACTTGCCCCAACTTTGACCACTTTTAAAATAAGACTGAAAACTTCGATGTTTACTTTAGCTTTCAGCTAAATCCTAACTACATTGCGCTTTTAACTTTTGCACATTTCTATAATGCATTTTTAACTTTGCTTTTATTTTCTTTTAATTCTTCTATTTTATTTCCTTTTTTAATTATTTCATTTTATTATATGACATGTTTTTATGTGAAGCACTTTGAGTCTGCCTCGTGTATGAAATGTGCTATATAAATAAAGTTGCCTTGCCTAAAGTATAGTTCCATCCCCCACCCCACAGATGCTTCTGGACCTGCTGAGTTTCTCCGGCTGCTTGTTGTATGATATGGAAGACATTGATCGAATTGCCCTGTAATCCTCTCAACTACAGGGAATTGGGTCTTATGTTATGTAATCTCCCCTCAAAGAGATTACATAAACCACAACTCAGCTCTGTTTGTAGGGTTTGAAGAATGAGAGGTGACCTCAATGAAACGTGTAAAATTCTTCGAATGGTCAGCATGTAGAAGAGGGGGGGGATGTGTCACAGGGTTTAGGACACTATCACACTACCTTTGGTTTGGTTTGTTTTAGTTTTGTTTTGTTGATTGTCACGTGTACCGAGGTACAGTGAAAAGCTTTTTGTTGCATGCTATCCAGTCAGCGGAAAGACTACACATGATTACAATCAAGCCATCCACAGTGCACAGATACAGGATAAAGGGAAGAATGTTTAGTCACAGAATCACACTGTCACACAGCGTGGAAACAGACCCTTCTGCCCAAGTAGCCCACAGCGACCAACATGTCCCATCTACACTAGTCCCATGGGCCTGCTTTTGGCCCATATCCCATTAATCCTATCCTAAACGTTTCTTAACCATTGTGATAGTACCTGCCTCAACTAACTCCTTCAGTAGCTTATTTAAAAAAGGTTACCTCTCAGGTTCCCATTACATTTTTCTCCCCTCACCTTAAACCTATATCCTCTGGTTCTAGATTCCCAACTCTGGACAAAAGACTGTGCCTTTCCCCGATCGAATCCTCTCATGATTTTATACACCTCTATAAGATCACCCCACATGCTCCTGTGCTCCAAGGAATAAAGCCCTAGTCTGCTTAACCTCTCACTCTAGCTCAGTCCCTCGAGCCCTGGCAACGTCCTTGTAAATCTTCTCTGAACCCTTTCAAACTTTGCAACATCTATCCTACAACATGGTACTAAAACTGAACACATTCTGAAAACTGTGGCCTCATCAATGTCTTGTATAACCGTAACATGACCTCCCAACTTCTATACTCAATACTCTGATGAAGGCCAATGTGCTGAAAGCAGATTTAGTGCAAGAAAGAATTCAGTAAAGTCTGATTAAAGATAGTCCAAGGGTCTCCAATGAGGTAGACGTTAGGTCAGGAATAGTTGGTAATAGGGTAGTTCAGTTGCCTGATAGTTCTCCCCTTCCCCTCCCCACATCCCCCCCCCCCCCACCCCTCCCCCAACCCCAACCCCACCACCTGACTCTCCCAATCCCATTGTGCAGCCAAACTGGAGCTACTGCCCAAGGTGAAAATATTTCCATGGAGTTCACCTCCTGCCTTCCCATGTTTCCAGAACTGGGCCACAACAGTGCCGACTATCTTCACCTGCTGACGGAGACCATCAAGCTCAGTTTGGCCGACAGTTCTTGGTTCTGCGCTGATCCCACTAAGGTCCAAGTGCCCATGACCGAGCTGCTCTCCAAGCAATACTGCCGCCAACGCTCTGAGCTCATCAGCCTGCAGAGGTGAGGCCTGGACCCTGACCTCCAAGGGGTTTCACAAACGGGATGGATGCCTCAATGTGTATGAAGGAACTGCAGATGCTGGTATACACCGAAGATAGACACGAAATGCTGGAGTACCTCAGCTGGACAGGCAGCATCTCTGAAGAGAAGGCATGGGTGACATTTCGGGTAGAGACCCTTCTGAACCATTCCTTCTCTCCTGAGATTCTGCCTGTTCAGCTGAGTTACTCCAGCAGTTGTGTCTATCTTTAGACTTACCTCGAAGTCCAATGGCCAATGGATTGAACCTAAGTGACTAGTTTGCTCCAGGTGACCCGAAATGTCACCTATCCATGTTTTCCACTGATGCTGCCTGACTTTCTGAGTGTTTCCAGTAATTTCTATTTTTATTTCGAATTTCCAGCATCTGAAGTTTTCTGTAAATTTTCAGGAAGGTGGGAATGTTGTATTGACATTAGAAGTGTGATTTTATGCTTTAAATTTGCAGGAACATTCTGATCAAGCTGTTCTTTATGTAATTAGCCTATTGTCAAGACCAATCATAATTTGGTGTTTGTCCTGATGCTTTTATTCCCAAAACATAAAATTTATTCAGAAAAAAAAAACTAAGTGCAAAAACTCTTCAGATATTCTCCATGTCTATGCATTCAATAACATCACACTCAGTAGGGTTTGCACATATCTTTAAAAAGACGACCCTTGCCACTCAAGTGGCCTCCTAGTGTGATATCCCTTCCCTTGTTCCCACCGGACTCTGCCCCTCAATGTCCAGCAGCGGAAGGGCCCTAGATTGTGGTCCTCCGCTACAGAGCCTTGGTGATGGCTGTACCGAGTTTCATTGTGTCCCTCAGCACGTACTCCTGCAGTCTGGAGCTGGCCAGTCGGCACCATTCCCTGATGGACATCTCGCTCTGCTGGGAGGTCAACAGGTTTCAGGCAGACCAAAGAGCGTTTTTCACCGTGTTAATGACCTTCCAGCAGCACTTGATGACCGTCCCCGAATGTGTCCCTGGGAACAGGCAGGAGATCAGAGTTCCCGTTACGGAGCTGTTCTGAATGAACTGTAACAAGGACCCCTGCATCATTCTCCAGACCCTCATCGCAAATGTACACTCTGCGAGGAGGAGGGCAACGATCGATTGTCCCCTGACTCTGGTGGAAAAAACATTGACGTTACAACAAGAAATTCCCCTTTCACCTCAGGGCCTCTCATGTACAACTTGTTTTCTCTTCCCTTGACCAGGGCGAGCAGTCAGTGTCTCCATGGCAAACCGAGTGGGGCCCATGGTGACACAGTTTACTTCTCGGCGGTGGACAAGGATGGAAATGCCTGCTCCTTCATAAACAGCAACTGCCAGGCCTTTGGCACCGGACTCATACCAGAAGGTTGTGGATTTACGTTGCATGTGAGTGTTAAACCCTTCAATACCCAGCACACGCAGTAGGTAGCTATCTGCTCCTGGGAGGTGTGGTGCACACAATAACCCAAGAGTGTGTTGTCGGGATTAATAGGCTCAAAAAGTAACCCATGCTCTGATAACCCGCTGGAAACGCCAGCGAGGATAACCTGGGGTTGAGTCTGAATCTTACACCAGAACTTAAATGGACCATTGGAATCACCAGGAACTACCACGGTGGCGCAGCGGTAGAGTTGCTGCCTTCCAGCATCAGACACCCGGGTTCGATCCTGGCTACGGGTTCGATTCTGACTACAGGTGGTGTCTGTGCAGAGTTTGTACGTTCTCCCTGTGACCATGTGGGTTTTCTTTGGATGCTCCGGTTTCTTCCCGCACTCCAAAGACGTACAGGTTTGCAGGTTTACTGGCTTCAGAAAATTGTAATTTGTCTCTAATAATAATAATAATAATAACTTTATTTGCATAGCACATTTCATACAATTGAATGCAACCCAAAGTGCTTTCCCCAAAAACACAGGACTAAACAAAAATACAATTTAAAACAGTCAGGACGTAGACAGTTAATAGCATAAAATGCAGATTCATATACAAATATAAAATAAAAAAATAAAAACTGAGAGTGTAAAAGGACAAAAAACAAAATCGCTGAGGTCAGATACAGAGTCCCATATACTATATGAGCACACAAGCTACTGAAAGTTGTGCTGAGATAAATACAAGAGAATAAAGGTAATTTTTACAATGTCATCAGAAGTAAAGTCAGTTAAAAGTTTGATTGAAACGATAAGTTTTTAGCTGCCGTTTAAAAATGTCAACTGAGCGAGCGTCTCTCATAGCCCTTGGTAGGGTATTCCACAGCTTGGAGGCATAATGGAAAAAGGCTGCTTCCCCAATTGTCTTATTGCTGAGGCATTGAGAGGCTAACAGGCCGGTATCAGAAGACCTGAGCGCTCGAGTAGAGGCATAGGGAAAGAAGGACTCTGTTAAATAAGCTGCTCCTAAGCCATTTGGGGCTTTATAGACAAGAAGGAGGACTTTATAGCCTATTCCTGGTTCTCTCAGGGAGCCAATGAAGGGAGTATAATACTGAGGTGATGTATTACCTTTTCTTGGTATTTGTTAAAAGCCGGGCTGCGGCATTTTGAATGAGCTGTAACTTGTTGGTGGATTTTGAAGGCAGACCGGTAAATAAGGCATTACAGTAATCAAGTGTGTTTGATATGAAAGCCTGTATGAGATTTTTACAGCCATGTTGAGTTAAGAAAGGCAGTTCTTTAGCAATAGTTATGAGGTGATTAGAAAGCACACTTTATTACCTTATTTATGTGAGATTTAAAATTAAGATCACTGTCAATTTTTACCCCCAGGCTGTGACTTCTTGTTTGACACAGGCAGTCAAATTTCCCAGTTTACCGAGTAACATCTCTTTCTTGGGTTTTGATCCAAATAATAAAATGTCTGTCTTGTCGTCGCTGAGTATAAGAAAGTTAGCATTCATCCATTTTTTTAATGGAAAATAGGCAGGAGGTCAAAGAACTTAAGGCATTTGCATCAGTGGGTTCGACAGAGAGGTGTAAATGAGTGTCTTCGGCATAACTTAGAAAATGTACATTATGCTGTCTGATAACTCCTCCTAGCGGCAGCATATACAAGGAAAAGAGTAACATGCCTAGGCAGCTACCTTGTGCTACACCAAAGGGGATATCATGCAGCTGTGACACATTGTCCCCAAGGCTAACAAAGTACTTTCTTCCACTTATATATGATTGGAATCACCTTAGTACCTGATCTAGGCAATCTATAAGAATACTGTGATCTATGGTGTCGAAAGCTGCTGTGAGGTCCAAGAGGACCGAAAGGTCTGTATGACAATAAAGGTAGCTTTTCATTTCATTCATTCATTTCATTTCAGGATCAGCCCTGAGACTTTGTCCTCGTCAGTGCTAACTCTAGGGTCACTGACTATTTTTATCAGGGCAGTCTCAGTGCTGCAATTTGCTCTGAAACCGGATTGAAATTTCTGAGAGTCTGAACCTAATCTTTAAAATAACCGGCAAACAGCTCACATTTTTCAGCAGAAGCTTGGCTTTAAAAAACAGGGGTTGAAGCAGGGTTTAGTAATCTGTCAATGGTGGAGAACAAAATCGTACTATTTCCACCACTTTCTGCGATAAAATTGAAAAATGGGTCCTCCTTGCAGATCTAACAGCATTATTATAAGTAGCAATGGTTTCTTTATAGATGTCAAGTACTTCTAGTCCTGTTTTTCTCCACTTTCGTTCGGCTATACATGATTGTTAAAACATATGAACAGAGTTATTTAACCATGGAGATATTTTAACCCTTACTTTCCTTTTAATCTTGAGAGATGCAACTTTACCAAGTGTCGTAGCTAGGTTACTGTTAAAAGCTTTTATAATTTTGTCACCAGAACCACCCTGGGTGAGAGGAGCGAACGTACTTACAAGCTCAGAAAATTTGAGTTCTGCTGCTGGATCCAAAAAGCATCTTTTACGTGTAGACTCCAAAGGGTACCTAAACAACTTTAAAAACACATAAAAATTCAGAGTAATCGTCAGAAACAGTAAAATCAGACACCAGGATTTTATCCATTTTTAGCCCTGGGGATATCACCAGGTCCAGTGTATTTCCATGTTTGTGAGTGGCCTCATTTACATGTCGAGGGTGTCAAGTAAGCTCAGAAACTGTCGCCTTGAGGTCTGTGCTGTTGTTTACACGAATGTTCAAATCTCCATTTAAAATCACTCTGTCATATCTCATTGTGACCAGTGAGATCAATTCAGAGAATTCTCTGTGGAATAAGGATAGCTGTCTGGGTGGTCTGTACAGTGTTCGAGTAAGTACAGTTTCATCCGTTTGAAGGTTAATGGCAAGGTATTCAAAAGAACAGAATCTCCTAAGATCAACCTCTGTGCACATCAAATCTTTTGTATAAATTACAGTTATTCCGCTTTTCCTGACAGATTGGAAGAAATTATAGTTACTGTAGGTGGGCAAGCTTCAATAAGTGTTGGCACTCCATCAACGTGAAACCAAGCTGCCACCAAAAACATAAAATGTAAATTATTTTCAGATATGATGACAATGACGATAAAAGTCTTGTTGGTTAATGATCTACCATTGAGCAGACCCATTTTAGACTGCTTCATGCATGTGATTTCAGATTGCACGAAGAGGTTCCCTTCATTGATTTTTTTTTACTGGCACAAGATTTAATCTATCCACAGTGTGCAGAGATTTGTTTAAAATGGATCTCGATGTAATCCTCATGGGGATAGTGAGTGGTTGTCCAGAGAGTCTATGTAAAATGGAGGCAGGTTTTATCTGAAACATGAACGGGCTGGGCAGTGATGTTCTGTCAGAGCGGGGGGGGGGGGGGGGGGGGGGGGGGGGGTTTGGGGCCTATGGACTGTGGCTGTAGGTATGTCATGATCATGGGCAGCATGTGGGGACAAATTAATTAGTCAAGATTATGAGACAGCATTCGTGAGCCAAGGCTGTTGGGGTGAATGACGTCTTTCATAAAAAGCACTGGATTTCCCCAGAAAATATTAAAATTGTGGACAAAATGAAAGCTGTTTGAGCTGCAAAATGACTGCAACCATGTGTGGAAATGTAAAATCCTGCTAAAGCGACAACTTCCACGATTAAATGTCGGAATTGGTCTTGAGACACAAATATGTTTCTCTGAGCCCTTCAACGAGTTTAAAATGGAGACAAAATCGTCGTTCAGTTGCTGGCATTGTTCCTGGGATGTGTCATTTGTGCCCTCATGGACAATGACATTTTTCACATCTGGATATTTATCAAGAAGGCTCGGAATCTGCGCTTCCGTCTAGTGTGTAAGCTCTGGTGTGTAGGATAGTGTGTCGGCTCTAGTGTGTAGAATAGTGATAGTGTACGGGGTGCTCACTGGTCGGCATGGACTTGGTGGGCCACGGAATTCACCGGGTGCTCTGGTTTCCTCCCACACTCCAAAGACATACAGGTTTTTAGTTTAATTGTCTTTGGTAAAATTGTCCCTAGTGTGTAGGGTAGGGTTAGAGTATGGAGGATCGCTGGTCGGCGTGGACTCAGTGGACTGAAGGGCTTGTTACCGCTCCGTATCTCTAAACTCAAAATCGCACAAATGTAGCCTAACTAAAGTTTTACAAAGCTGCAACATATTTCCCGACTCTTATACTCAGTGCTCTGACCAACGAAGTAAAGCATTTTGTGTCTTGTTTACCATTCCATGTACTTCTGTTGCCACTTTCAGGGAGCTATTGACTTGTACCCTAATATCTCTCTAAATATCAATGCATAGTTTAAGTGTCCTGCCATTAGGTATTTACGTTCCACTTACATTTGACTTCCCAAAGTGCAACAATTATCACTTTGCTGGATTAAACTCCATCTGCCATTTTTCTGCCCATCTCTGTTACAGGTCCACCATCGGTTTTCCGGCAACTGATAGTCCGGCACCTCCTTCAATCCAGACAAAATTATGAGATCATTTTGTGTGGCGCTCGCTCTTTCGAGACATGTGCCTCCATCCTGAAAGAGTTAATTGTCTACTCCTTTGTTACTTATTAACTCTTTTTATTTAACAGTCTGTGGTGTGTGCATTAGAGACACAGGAGAGTCTAACAAGTGCATTGTTAAATTATTAATACGTGACCGCTGTTGGTCCGGCAAAATGGATAATCCAGTAAGGTTGGGAAATCAGTGGTGTACCTGTACCTGTACTGATATATATCCTAAATAGACACAAATAAACTTGACCCGAAACGTCACCTATTCCTGTTCTCCAGAGATGCAGACTGACCACTCTACTGGGGAACCTCCTCAAGGCATGCTTACTTTGAAGAAGGACGACAAAAGTGCAAGAGAAACTCAGCGGGTGCGGCAGCATCTATTGAGCGAAGGAAATAGGCACCGTTTTGAGCCGAAACCCTTCTTCAGACTGATGTAGGGTGGGGGGGGGGGGGAGTTCTCCTACTCTGAGGTCTGAAGGAGGTTTTTGATCCGAAACGTCATCTATTCCTTTTCCCCGGAGATGACCTGACTCCAGCATTTTGTGTCTATCTTTGGTGTAAACCAGCATCTGCAGTTCCTTCTTACACATACTGATCTATAATCCCCTACTATATCCAAATCTGAAGTTAAGATTGACTCTTAGAATGGTGAATATTGTGATAATTGCTCTGAAATCTCGTTTTAGAACCGAGGCTGCCAGTTTTCACTGGGGGTTGACCACCCAAACCGCCTGGCACCAGGAAAGCGCCCATGCCACAGCATCATCCCCGCCCTTGCCACGTCTGCCGCCACCGGACAACTGCTGTGCAGCTTTGGAGTGATGGGTGGCATCATGCAACCTCAAGGCCAAGTTCAGGTAACGGTCCGAGTGTGACTTGTCCAACAGGTGCTACTGTGCACCCTCCAACGCCGGGGATATTTCTGGTAACTTGCTTAATCTAGCGGGACATGGAGTCGGGGATACAGGCCCTTCGCTCCCCCCCCTCCCCCCCCCCCTCCCCCCCCCCCAAACACCTGATCCGATTCTGCACGAATCATTAACTGCTGCAAGGTGGCACTGCGATAAAGTCATTGCCTCACAGTGCCAGAGACATGGGTTAGATCCTGACCAGGGGTGCTGTCTGTATGGAGTTTGCACGTTCTCCCTGTGACCGCGCGGGGGTTTTCCGGGTACTCCGGTTTCCACCCACATTCCGCAGACGTGCAGGTTTGTAGGTTAATTGGCCTCTGTAAATTGTCCCGAGAGCGTAGGATAGACGAGCTCTGTAGGTCTAAACAGGGCTGGATTTAGATGAAGAGAGGCCCTAAACTGTTCCACTTGTGAGGCCCCTCCCAATCCCCCACCCCCACGACTAGAGGATGATGGTTCACCAGATTGACACCGATTTGCAGCCGAGCGTGGCCAATGAGATAAGGGGCTGGAAAGCTGTGTTTTATTTATTTATTAATTTATTGCCAGTGTTGGTGTCGAGTTATCGGCTTAAAACATATTATTCTGAAATGGAGGGCAAGGAAAATTACTGAAGGGATGTTTAGAGACTACAGTGCGTTGTGACAGCATATGTAAGAAAGGCCTATGAGTGTCAAAAATATTATACCCATTGCAGGGCTCTCATTTTTTTTTCTCTGTTGACAGCCGGGCAACCTAGGCAGCTTTTTAAGTTGCCAAATGACAGTTTAGGTGCCCATTTAAGACGGCTTGCATGACGTGTGCGATAATGTGCTCGGACGAAGTGCGTAGTTACCAGTCGGAATTATTCTCAATGAAGCATTCACATATTATTTCTGCTTCAAATAAAGTCACAAACTAAACATATTCACCAATCAAGACATGATATATACCACAATGACATGCAGCAAAATTATAATTCAGTATAATACAGTACCTCATCTCTTTTTACACATTACAATTAATGCAATTTTTTATTTTTTTTTTCCACTTCCAAACAAAAATGTGGTTGGATTATTCAGCGTATGATCAACCTCGGTTGAGACCAAGCGCTGGCTTGGTGATCGCTTTGCACAACTCCTCCACTCAGTTCACAATAACCAACCTGATCTCCCGGTGGCTCAACACTTCAACTCCCCTTCCCATTCCGAATCCAACCTTTCTGTCCTGAGCCTCCTCCAAGGCAAGAGTGAGGACCACTGCATATTGGAGGAGCAGCACCTCATATTTGCTTGGGTAGTTTACACCCCAGTGGTATGAACATTGGCTTCTCTAATTTCAGGTAGTCCTTGCTTTCTCCCTCCTTCCCCTCCCATTCCCAGCTTACTGTCTCCGCCTCTTCCTTTCTTTTTCGTGTCCCCCCCCCGACATCAATCTGAAGAAGGGTCTCAACCCGAAATGTCGTCTATTCCTTCGCTCCATAGATGCTGCCTTACCCACTGATTTTCTCCAGCTTTTTTGTCTACCAATGGGATCCCACCACTGGCCACATCTTCCCACCTTCTCCCCTGTTGGCTTTCCGCAAAGACCGCTCCCTCCGTAACTCCCTGGTCAATTTGTTCCTTCCCACCCAAACCACCCCCTCTCCTGGCACATTCCCTTGCAACCGCCGAAAATGCTGCACTTGTCGCTTTACCTCGCCCCCTGACTCCATTCAAGGACCCAAGCAGTATTTCCAGGTGCGGCAGAGGTTTACCTGCACCTCCTCCAACCTCATCTATTGCATCCGCTGCTCTAGATGTCAGTTGATCTACATTGGTGAGACCAAGCGTAGGCTTGGCGATCATTTCGCCCAACACCTTTGCTCTGTCCCCAATTACCAACCTGATTTCCTGGTGGCTCAGCACTTCAACTCCCCCTCCCATTCCGAATCCGACCATTCTGTCCTGGGCCTTTTCCATGGCCAGAGTGAGGCCCACCGTAAATTGGAGGAGAAGCACCTCATATTTCGCTTGGGGAGTTTACATTTACAATGCGGTATGAACATTGACCTTCAATTTTAGGTAGTCCCTGCTTTCTCCTCCCCTTCCCAGCTCTTCCTCAGCCCACAATCTCCACCTCTTCCTTTCTTCTTCCCGTTCCCCCCCACCCTCACATCAGTCTGAAGAAGGGTCTTGACCCGAAACGTCGCCTATTTCCTTCGTTCCATAGATGCTGCCTCACACGCTGAGTTTCTCCAGCATTTTTGTCTACCCATTCACACTCGGTGGGCCGAAGGGCCTGTTTCCACACTGTATCTTTAAATAAAACTACAAACACTAAAACCAGAGGGAGTCTAAAGAAGGGTCTCTACCCGAAACGTCACCCAATTGCTTCTATCCAGAGTTGCTGGCTGCTCCATGGAGTTCCCCTGCACAATTAAAGCATGGAATAGTCCTCACTCTACCATAGTTACCCAACCAGACACAACTAAATGTAAGGTTCCCCTTTTTTCCCAAAGAACCCATTTTTCAGGTCAAGAGTCACGGGTTTTATTATCATGTGTCCCAGATAGGCCAGTGAAATTCTTACTTGCTGCAGCACAACAGAGTATGTAAACATAATACAGAACAGGAGATAAAAGTTCAGTGTGTTTATTTACCATAGACCATATGTATACACAATAAATAAACAGGTAAAGTAAAGTATCCTTTATTGTCATTCGGTCTGAACGAAATTTCGTTCCTGGCAGTGATACATTTAATAAATTAACAAAACACAATAAAAACAAATTAACATCCACCACAGTGAGTTCACCAAGCACCTCCTCACTGTGGTGGAAGGCAAAAGTCTTAAAGGGCCTGTCCCACCAGCATGCAACTCTACGCGATTAGCGCGACCTAACGTGGTCGCTTGAGTCGTCCGGCGTCGTGGGGCCGGTCCCACATCGATCGCCGGAGCCGCGTGGAATTGTGCGGAGTTCGTCCCGACACCGCGCGGGGCTCCGAAAAACCGACTATGCCTAAAAATCTCGCGCGGCAACGGCTTGTCGGCTCGCAGTCGCCTCGACATTTACACACCGCCCGGACATCGTGCCTCCGTGAACTTATTTGTAAGTGCCTCCGTGACCCTCTATGTGTGTGGCTCCGTGGCCCTGTGTGTGTGTGTGTGTCTCGGTGCCCCTCTCTGTGTACCCCTCTAAGTCCTGGCGAACTTACCTTGGACTTGCTTCAAATTCGCCTCGCTTTGCGTCGCGTTGCGCCACTCACCCAACCTCCGCGCGGCCCTCGCTGCCGGTTTAGTTGCGCTTGCCACATGCAGGCGCATGCTGGTGGGAACGGCCCTGTACAGGGGATCACCCAACCTCCGCGCGGCCCCCGCTGCCGGTTTGATCGCGTTCATCGCATAGAGTTGCATGCTGGTGGGACAGGCCCTTAAGTCTTTGTGTCTTCCCTCCTTGCTAAATGCAATAGGTTGTTATTGTTCAGCCCTCCACCACCTCCAGTTTAAATTCCATTTAGAATATTTATGGAGGACCAGGAAACCAGGAGCAAGAGTTACTCCAGGGAGTTACTCCAGATCCCGGGTCAGGGAGTGATTCTGCGTTTGTTTTCAGCGGTCGCGGTGAGGTGGCGACCGGACAGCAATGGCGGCTAGATCTCCCACAATGCAAAGCGAGGGCGAAAGTGCCCAGCGCCGACCAGTTGCCGTGGCGGTGTGCATGCGTAGGGCGGCCGATGATGTGCTGGCCGTGGTTGTGCGCATGTGCAGGGGGGAGGATGTGCTGGCCGTAACAGTGCGCATGTGCAAGGCAGCCTGGCGGAAAGCGGAGACACGGTGGCCCCGCCGCGGAAGTCCCAGTGAGGTTGAGGTCGACCGCCTCACCCGGCCCAGGCGCCACATTTTCTAGGGTACTTTCAGGAGGGTGCCAAGTGTGTTCTCATAATTTTGTCCGGATTGAAGGAGGTGACGGACCAGAAGTTTCCGGAAAATCGGTGGTGGACCTGTGCAGTCAGGGGTAGGACCTTTGCTCAGTCACCAGCCTTCGATGGTTGTTGACAGATGTGATATCTCAGCTTGTGGCTACAACAGCAAATCCTTTGTTTCCTGATGAAGCTCCCTAGCCGTGGTTACCTCCATGATGTCAAATGTGACATCACCAATGGTCCATAATACCTGGGCAGTTAAGGTGACCAAACTAACCCTAATTCCATGAACTATTATTGGAAGCCAAGTGTAATGAAAAATATAAGAAAGCAGCAATGGGCCTGTCCCACTTAGGCAACATTTTAGGCGACTGCAGGAGACTATGCAGTCGCCACGTGTTCGCGGATGGTTGCCGGGTAGTCGCCTTCATGATGTGAGGAGTTCCCGCATTCTGGGAACTAGACGCGGCCTCATTATGGTCGCCGTGAATTTTTCAACATATTGAAAAAATTAGCAGTGACTTGTATGAAGCCGCCATGGAGAGTAGCGAGAATTCACGAGCCGTAGGTGGGTCGCCAGGAGGTCGAAGGTTCTCTTAGGTTCTCGTAGGTTGTAGCCAGTGCTAACCGGTGAATTTCATTGGCTCATTGGGGGAAAAAAACGTAAGCAGTAGTTTTCATAACCAAGGATAACCGATAATCTGACGAACTGCACAGCTGTGTATCTCTGGCTTATTAAAAGTTGTCTGGCTTCTTAAAAGTTATCTCCAATCCTTCTCCCCCTCTCCCCCCCTCTTTTAAAGGACTTACCGTACACTGTACTAGCCGTCTTAATTACAGCGCCAACCTTCCTGTTCATCGCGGTGTGTGTCTGTATCACCTTGGCTTTGCACCGTGTGAATTTCAGACAGCGCTTCCCCCCGCTTGCCCTGGCCCCTGCCTTTGCGATGTGTTTGTGTGTGTGTTCCACTCTGACAGTCATATATTTGCACAACTCCCCTTAAGTGCTGTCTAACCCATAGAGTCATAGTGAAACAAGACAGAAACAGAGCCTTCAGGGAGTGACAGTGGCGCAGCAGTGGAGCTGCTGCTTCACAGCGTCAGGGACCTGGGTTCGACCCTAACCTCGGGTGCAGTCTGTGCGGAGTTTGTACGTTCTTGCTGTGACCGCTTTGGTTTTCCCCGGGGGTTCCGGTCTCGTCCCACATATCAAAGACCTGCAGGTTTGTAGGTTAATTGGTTTATGCAAATTGCCCCTGGTGTGTAGGATGTGAAAGTGGGAATACATGGAACTAGTGTGCGATGTGCTCATTGGTCGGTGTGGACTCAGTGGGACAAAGATCCTGTTTGCAAGTTGTATCTCTGAAACTAAAAGAAGCTAATAAACTGATTCATGCAGACTAAGATACCCCATCTAAGCTAGTCCCATTCCCCCATGTTTGGCCCATATCCCTCTAAACCTTTCCTATCCATGTATCTGTCCAAATGTATTTTAAATGCTGTTATAATACCTGCCTCAACTACCTCCTCTGGCAGCTCATTCCATATACCCACCACTCTCTGAGTGAAATAGTTGTTCCTCAGGATGGTATTATAACTTGCCCTTCTCACCTTAAACATTTGTCCTCTTGTTTATGATTCCCCTATCTTGCCAACTATTCATTCATGCCAACTATTCCCCTCATCCTTTTATACACCTCTGCAAGGTCACCTCAGCTTCCTGCACTCCAATGATTAAAGCCCAAGCTTGCATAACCTCTCCCTATAGCCCAGGCCCTCACGTCCTGGCAACATCCTTGCATGGGCGGAAATCCTGGGGGGCCGGGGGAGGGGGGGGGGGGCACGTCCCCCCCCGCTTTGAGAGGTGGGGGACATTAATCCCCCCCCATGTTTTGTAATCCGGACTTCACCAGACGCTTTCTAAGTGCTGAATCGGCCCGTTCACGGGGCCTTTTTAGCGCCCGACGTGGCTTAAAATCAAACTGCTGCATCGAGGCCATCGAGGTCCCGATGTTGAAGCCCCCTCCGGACAATGAAAGTCCCCGCGAACGGGCCGATTCAAGCCCAACGATTCGGGGCGGATAAAGCTGCTGTTGCTGGAGTTTGGAGTCGGTCACCAACTAGGTCAGCTTCCGATGTTACCGTCCACAGGGCCCACGGGCGAAGCCTCGCGTGTGTGTGTGCATGCACGCGCGCGGCTGCCAAGAAATTGTGCCCCCCCCCACATTTTGATATTGATTTCCATGCCTGGACTCCCTCACCATCGGGAACATGTTTCCTGATGATCTCTTCAACCAACTCCTTATCCCTGTATTGACCCTGTGATAATTATATTTTAAAACTGGCTCACAACACCCTCTAGTTATACCAAGCGGTATCACCTTGCTTTCAAACCTGCAATTACCACGGGTGCAGGCAGGAGGTGCTAGTGAGCTAAGTAGTGTTGTGCTGTATGTGTAGGAAGGAACTGCAAATGCAGGTTTACATCGACACAAAATGCGACACAAAATGCGACACAAAATGCGACACAAAATGCTGGAGTAACTCAGCGGGTCAGGCAGCACCTCTAGAGAAAAGGAATAGGTGACGTTTCGGATCAGGACCCTTCTTCAGACTGACAGTCAGAACAAATCAGAGCCAGCATTGATGACCAAGGAAAAGTGGAGCTCACAATGGTCTATTGTTGGCTGTGGAAGGAGTGATAATGAAGGGATATAAATAGTGAAGATGGCAAGGTTAGGGTGAGGGGAGGGATGGAGAGAGCGGGAATGCAAGGGTTACTTGAAATTAGAGAAATCAATATTCATACCACTGGGGTGCAAGCTGCCCAAACAAAATATGAGGTGTTGTTTCTCCAAATTGCGTGTGACCTCATTGTAACAGTGGAGGAGGCCCAGGACAGAAAGATCAGTATTGGAGTGGGAAGCAGAGTTAAAATGTTTGGTAACTGGGAGATCGAGTAGGTCAAGGCGGACTGAGCGTCAATGTCCAGCGCAGCAGGATGTGTTTTCTATAGGCACAAATTTCTGAAGTATTATTTAATTTGATGAAGACTTGCAAAGTAGGCTTCAAACATCCAGCTATGTCTTTATATGGACTGCACGTTTTTGCAAGTTTTGAGTTCTACTATCTTTAAACTCGCAGAGGCACTCAATGGGCCAGAAGTCCTCAAGGGACTGGATAGAATGCTGCTTCCACTTGGAAAATGAAGGCAGGAAGTGTTGATCTGATTTAGTTTAATCAAACTCTTAGTTTAGATCAGTTTATTATTGTCATGTGTACTGAGATACAATGAAAAGCTTTTTACTTGCGTGCTGTCCAGTCAATGAAAATACTATACATGATTGCAATCAAGCCGTCCACAGTGTACAGATACAGGATAATGGGTATTAGGTTTATTACAAGATAAAGTCCAATTAAAGATAGTTCGGAGATCTCCAATGCGGTAGATGGGAGGTCAGGTCCGCACTCTAGCTGGTGGGAGGACGACTCAGTTGCCTGATAATAGCTGGAAAGAAATCGTCCTCTATCTTTTCTGTCTTCTATCACCAAGGTATTGCTCAACATGATGGAGTTTGGGATGAACCCACAAGCAGCTCTCGATGCACCGCGATTTCATGTGGAATATGTGAAAACAGGTATCTCTTTTTATTGACTATTGATGAGCCTTTAACATTCAGCGTGTGTGGCTATGACCTTCCAGAATTCACCCAAGACCCCAAAACTGCGGACGTGGGTACTTATGTTTTCATGTCTGGTTTGATCGGCCTTAATAACCCACAACAGTTTTTCACTGTATTTCATCTCGTAACAATGACAAACCAACACCTGGCGACCATGTGGGTTTCCTCCGGGTGCTCCGGTTTCCTCCCCCAGGCATGTGCCATGAGTAATTACTCAGGGTAGGCAGTCAGTCGGCTTTAATAAATCTTAAACCAGGCATGCGCAATTTGTTCTCCTCTCGGAAAAAAAAGAATAAAAATAAAGAAAGTAACAATTCAATTTGCCCAAGGCTTCCAAATCTCCTTCATTCTGAATTACTGAATGGGTGGGGGGTGGAGGGTGACGGCAGGTGGAGAGATGGTGGGAAAAATGGTAGCACAAGTTGAATCAGTTGTGATCTTATTGAATGACAATACTAGTTCAAGGGACCAATTGGGGGGAGAGTTCTTTTCACAGTGTGTGGTGAGTCTGGCCAGGGGTAACTTTTCGGGGAGGGCAGGAGCGTTGAGAAGGAGGGGGTCGGGGATCATGCCAGCAACTCACTCGCTTACCACTGTCGAGGCGCTCCGGGCACGGAACCACATCATTGTGGCCGGGAAGGGAAGCTGCTCGGGTGGCTGCGAGCGGCTGCCGGACCTCAGCGCCTTCTGCCGGCACGCTCACCTCTGGCAGTACTCTCCGTCTGAACATAGAAACATAGAAACATAGAAATTAGGTGCAGGAGTAGGCCATTCGGCCCTTCGAGCCTGCACCGCCATTCAATATGATCATCACTGATCATCCAACTCAGTATCCCGTACCTGCCCTCTCCATACCCTCTGATCCCCCTAGCCACAAGGGCCACATCTAACTCCCTCTTAAATATAACCAATGAACTGGCCTCAACTACCCTCTGTGGCAGAGAGTTCCAGAGACTCACCACTCTCTGTGTGAAAAAAATCTTTCTCATCTCGGTCTTAAAGGATTTCCCCCTTATCCTTAAGCTGTGACCCCTTGTCCTGGACTTCCCCAACATCAGGAACAATCTTCCTGCATCTAGCCTGTCCAACCCCTTAAGAATTTTGTAAGTTTCTATAAGATCCCCTCTCAATCTCCTAAATTCTAGAGAGTATAAACCAAGTCTATCCAGTCTTTCTTCATAAGACAGTCCTGACATCCCAGGAATCAGTCTGTTGAACCTTCTCTGCACTCCCTCTATGGCAATAATGTCCTTCCTCAGATTTGGAGACCAAAACTGTACGCAATACTCCAGGTGTGGTCTCACCAAGACCCTGTACAACTGAAGTAGAACCTCCCTGCTCCTATACTCAAATCCTTTTGCTATGAAAGCTAACATACCATTCGCTTTCTTCACTGCCTGCTGCACCTGCATGCCTACTTTCAATGACTGGTGTACCATGACACCCAGGTCTCGCTGCATCTCCCCTTTTCCTAATCGGCCACCATTTAGATAATAGTCTGCTTTCCTGTTTTTGCCACCAAAGTGGATAACCTCACATTTATCCACATTATACTGCATCTGACAAACATTTGCCCACTCACCCAGCCTATCCAAGTCACCTTGCAGTCTCCAAGCATCCTCCTCACAGCTAACACTGCCCCCCAGCTTAGTGTCATCCGCAAACTTGGAGATATTGCCTTCAATTCCCTCATCCAGATCATTAATGTATATTGTAAATAGCTGGGGTCCCAGCACTGAGCTTTGTGGTACCCCACTAGTCACTGCCTGCCATTGTGAAAATGACCCGTTTACTCCTACTCTTTGCTTCCTGTTTGCCAGCCAGTTCTCTATCCACATCAATACTGAACCCCCAATGCCATATGCTTTAGGTTTGTATACTAATCTCTTATGTGGGACCTTGTCGAAAGCCTTCTGGAAGTCCAGATACACCACATCCACTGGTTCTCCCTTATCCACGCTACTAGTTACATCCTCGAAAAATTCCACAAGATTCGTCAGACATGATTTACCTTTCGTAAATCCATGCTGACTTTGTCCAATGATTTCACCACTTTCCAAATGTGCTGCTATCCCATCTTTAATAACTGACTCTAGCAGTTTCCCCACTATCGATGTTAGACTAACTGGTCTATAATTCCCCGTTTTCTCTCTCCCTCCCTTCTTAAAAAGAGGGGTTACGTTTGCTACCCGCCAATCCTCGGGAACTACTCCAGAACATAAAGAGTTTTGAAAGATTATCACTAATGCATTCACTATTTCCGGAGCTACTTCCTTAAGTACTCTGGGATGCACCCCATCTGGCCCTGGGGATTTATCGGCCTTTAATCCATTCAATTTACCCAACACCACTTCCCGGCTAACCTGGATTTCACTCAATTCCTCCTTTGACCCGCGGACCCCTGCTATTTCCGGCAGATTATTTATGTCTTCCTTAGTGAAGGCGGAACCAAAGTAGTTATTTAATTGGTCCGTCATATCCTTGTTCCCCATGATCAATTCACCTGTTTCTGACTGCAAGGGACCTACATTTGTTTTAACTAATCTCTTTCTCTTCACATATCTATAAAAAACATTTGCAGACAGTTTTTATGTTCCCTGTCAGTTTTCTTTCATAATCTATTTTCCCTTTCCTAATTAAGCCCTTCGTCCTCCTCTGCTGGTCTCTGAATTTCTCCCAGTCCTCTGGTATGCTGCTTTTTCTGGCTACTTTGTACGCATCATCCTTTGCTTTGATACTATCCCTGATTTCCCTTGTTATCCACGGATGCACTACCTTCCCTGATTTATTTTTTTGCCAAACTGGGATGAACAATTTTTGTAGTTCATCCATGCAGTCTTTAAATGTGTTCCATTGCGTATCCACCCTCAACCCTTTTAAAATTGATTGCCAGTCAATCTTGGCCAATTCACGTCTCATACCCTCAAAGTTACCTTTCTTTAAATTCAGAACCATTGTTTCTGAATTAACAATGTCACTCTCCATCCTAATGAAGAACTCGACCATATTATGGTCACTCTTGCCCAAGGGGGTACGTACAACAAGACTGCTAACTAACCCTTCCTCATTACTCAATACCCAGTCTAAAATAGCCTGCTCTCTCGTTGGTTTCTCTACATGTTGATTTAGATAACTATCCCACATACTTTCCAAAAAATCCTCTTCCTCAGCGCCCCTGCCAATTTGATTCACCCAATCTATATGTAGATTGAAGTCACCCAGTATAACTGTTTTGCCTTTGTCGTACGCATTTCTAATTTCCTGTTTGATACCATCCCCAACTTCACTACTACTGTTAGGTGGCCTGTACACAACTCCCACTAGCGTTTTCTGCTCCTTAGTGTTTCGCAGCTCTACCCATACCGATTCCACATCCTCCAAGCTATTCCTTCCTTTCCATTGTTAATCTCCTCTCTAACCAGCAACGCTACCCCACCACCTTTTCCTTTCTCTCTATCCCTCCTGAATATTGAATATCGCTGGATGTTCAGCTCCCAGCCTTGGTCACCCTGGAGCCATCTCTCCGTGATCCCAACTATATCATAATCATTAATAGCTATCTGCACGTTCAACTCATCCACTTTATTACGAATACTCCTTGCATTGAGACACAAAGCCTTCAGGCTTGTTTTTACAACGCTCTTACCCCTTATACAATTATGTTGAGAAGTGGCCCTTTTTGATTTTTGCCCTGGTTTTGTCTGCCTGCCACTTTTACTTTTCACCTTGCACCCTCTTGCTTCTACCCTCGTTATACACCCACCTACCTCTCAGTTCTTGTACCCATCCCCCTGCCACATTAGTTTAAATCCTCCCCGAAAGCACTAGCAAACACTCCCCAAGGACATTGGTTCCATTCCAGCCCAGGTGTAGACTGTCCTGTTTGTACTGGTCCCACCTCCCCCAGAAATGGTTCCAGTGTCCTAAAAAATTGAATCCCTCCCCCTTGCACCATTTTCCAAGCCACGTATTCATCTGCAATATCCTCCTATTTCTACTCTGACTGGCCCGTGGTACTGGTAACAATCACGAGATTATTACCTTTGAGGTCCTACTTTTAAGTTTATCTCCTAGCTCCCTAAATTCACCTTGTAGGACCTCATCCCTTTTTTTACCTATATCGTTGGTGCCAATATGCACCACGACAACTGGCTGTTCACCCTCCCCCTCCAGAATGTTCTGCAGCCGTTCAGTGACATCCCTGATCCTTGCACCAGGGAGGCAACATACCATCCTGGAGTTTTGTTTGCGGCCGCAGAAACACCTATCCCCCTGAACAGTGAGGGGACCCGCTCAAGAACAAAGATCATAGAGCGGAGCGGGTCAGTGTGCGGTGGATGACAGGACAGCGAGCAGTGGACACTCCTGTGACAGCGTGAACAAGGGACCAATTGAGGTTACTCGCACTGACACATGGGGTAAGCTCCACGCTGTCCTGTTATCCATCACCCGCTGACCCGCTCTTGAGCTGGTTGCTCTGGCATGATCCCCGACCCCCTCCTTCTCAACGCTCCTGCCCTCCCGCGACTCCCCACACACTGTGAAAGGAACTCTCCCCTCCCCCCCGCTGTCCTTTTCCAGCCACATCCCACTTTACAGCCGCTTGCAGTCGGCAGCTGCGCATGCGCAGTACACAGTCCACGCTGCAATGGCAGAATTTCAGCTGCATTCAGCTCTGCTTGAAAATGATGGCTTGAAGCAGCGTTCATAGCACGTGGGCTGCACACACTTTCCCGTATTACATGTACTGCGCATAAAAGGCACGGAGAATTGTGCCCTCTTAGGTAGGGATAATTCTCCCGTGCCTTTACTATTTATATTTAATAATTATCATTTTATAATTTTAGTCAGGGTATGCAGCGCCTTCCTCGCCTACCCTGACAGCATGTGGCTGCCTCCCACATTCCAAAGACGTGCGGGTTTGTAGGTTAATTGGCCTCTATACATTGCCCCTAGTGTGTTGGAAGTGATTGAGAAAATAGGATAACATAATACTAGTTGGAATTGGTGATAGATGGTCAGTGTAGACCTTGTGGGCTAAAGGGTCTGTTTCCAATGTCCAGCGCAGTTCATCTTTGAACTAAACTAACCCAATGTGTGAAACAGTAGCTCTCTCTAGAGTTTAGAGATGCTGCATGGAAACAGGTTCTTTGGCCCACTGAGTCCATGCCGACCATCGATCACCCGTTGATATCTCTAATTGATGCTGTCTGTCAAGTGGCAGTGATCAACTTTTACCTTTACAGAAATCAGCTTTGTATTTTAAATTCCAAATCCATTCCAGTGGCATAAATGCAATCATGAAATGCCCTTCCATTAGAAGTTTGGTTGTGGTGTTGCTTTATTAATGTCACGCACACCAAGGTACAGTGAAAACGTTGTTTTGTGTACTATTCAGGCAAATCATACCATACCTGCGGTACAATAGATAGAGGGAAAAAAAGTGAAACGAGTGCAGTATACAGTAAACCCTCGTTATGACGTACCATGGTGGGGAGGGGAGTCCGTTATTGCCAATTGTCCACAATAACTGAGTTATCATTGTACAAGTAATAGAAACAAATAACTGCAGTTGCTGGTTAATACTCAAAAGGACACAAAGTGCTGGAGTAACTCAGCAGGTCAGGCAGCATCTTGGGAGAACATGGATCAATGACGTTTTGGGTCGAGACCCTTCTTCAGATTCTCAGTCAGGTGCTGGGCCTGGAATCCAGGTGAGTTTATTGTCCTGGCCTGCTGGTGGCTGGAGGAGAGGCGAGGATCGGGGGAGTCAATGGTCGCGGCCTATGGACGGCCGGAGTGCAGGGAAGCGGTGGCGGTGGTGACGGTGGTGACGGCAGGTATAGCTTGTAAGTGGCAGAGGAGGCGGTGCGAGCTGGGGGTGGCATCGGCATTAGCTCTGTCTGCGATATCCGAACACCATTACAAAGGTCCATTAAAATGAGGGTTCACTGTGTAGTGTTACAACTACAAAGAAAATGCAGGAATAAAAGTGCCAGGCCCACAACAAGGTAGACTGGGAGATCAGGAATACATCTGTAGTTTATGAGAGTTCTGTTCTGATAGTAGTCTGATTATTATCAGAGCGTTCCTGAATCTGGCGGTGCTTGCCTTCGAGCCATTGTATCTAAGTTCAGCCCAATGGGAGAGGGGAGAAGAGGGAATGACTGGGGTGTGAGTGGTCCTTGGTTATTTTGGCTGCTTTCCCGAGGCTGCATGGAGCAAAGATTTTGGCAAAGGTTGCGAGCCTGGATTCTGTGATGGACTGGGCTGAGTCCACAACTCTCTGCAATTTTTTTGTGGTCTTAGTCAGACCAGTTTCCACCCAAATAAGATGCTTTCTACGGTACATCTGTAGTGTAATTGGAGACATGCCAAATGTGCCTGGTCTACTAGGCAGTAGACGGTCATTTTATAATGCTTTAAGTGGCAGGGTGGTGCAGCGGTAGAGCAGCTGCCTTACAGTGCCAGAGACCCGGGTTCGATCCTGACTACGGGTGCTGTCTGCACGGAGTTTGTACATTCTCCCCATGACTGCGTGAGGTTTCTCCGGGTGCTATGGTTTCCTCCCACACTCCAAGGATGTACAGGTTTGTAGGCTAATTGGCTTCGGTAAAAAAAACTGCAAATTGTACCAAGCGTGTGTGTAGGTTAGTGTATGGGGTGATCGCTGCTTGGCGCGGACTCGATGGGCTGAAGGGCCTGTTGCAGCACTGTGTCTCTAAACTAAACCAAACTAATAAGTGAAGATTGTGCTTGTGATGCATAAGTCTTGACTGAAGAACGAGAGGCAACTTAGTTTTTAGTTTTAGCGATACCGCGTGAAAACAGGCCCTTCGGCCCGCCAGGTCCGCGCCAACCAGCAATCCCCGCATATTAACACTATCCCACACATACTGGGGACAATTGTACATTTACCAAGCCAATTAACTTGCATACCTGAACGTCTTTAGAGCTAATATCCCTTTCTCTGCAGATGGGGTCTGGAAGGTCTCTTTGGAGGAAGGAATCTCTCAGCTTGCTGCACAGGACCTGATAACAAGAGGACACAAGGTCAACTGGCCGGTCAGTGGACACAACAGGAGCCTCTTTGGCCGTGGCCAGATTATCACCAAGGGAACCTGGTGGAAGTTGGGTCCTGTTGCATCCGGAGAGGACGACGCAGACGTATTATGGGCTGGATCTGACCCTCGGGCCGATGGGTGTGCATTTGGATACTAGTTCTTAAGTAATAGGCGCTGAATTAGTCCATTCGGCCCATTGGGTCTACTTTGCCATTTCTTTCCCTCTCAACCCAATTCTCCCCTTCTCCCCTTCTCCCCATACGCTTTAGTCAAATGGTGGTGAATTTGTGGAATTCATTGCCACAGAAAGCTGTGGAGGCCGTGTCAATGGATATTTTGGAAGTGGGGTTAGGCTGGGGTGATGGTGGGTTGGGATGGGGTGAGGCTGGGGTGAGGGGGGGTTGGGGTGGGGTGAGGCTGGGGTGAGGGCGGGTTGGGGTGGGGTGAGTTTGGGGTGAATTCGAGGGTGAGGGTGAGGACTGAGTGGGGGCGGGGACGGAGTGGGGTGGGGGTGGGGACGGAGTGGGGTGTGGGTGGGGACGGAGTGGGGTGGGGGTGGGGACGGAGTGGGGTGGGGATGGGGACGGAGTGGGGTGGGGGTGGGGGTGAGGACGGAATGGGGTGGGGTGGGGACGGAGTGGGTGAGGGTGGGGATGGAGTGGGGTGGGGGTGGGGACGGAGTGGGGTGGGGGTGGGGACGGAGTGGGGTGGAGGTGGGGGTGGGGACGGAGTGGGGTGGGGGGCTACAGCCACGTGTGGCAACAGGCAGTAGATAAGACTGTTTTGTACTTTTGTAACTTGTTGTAGTTTTGTCAGAGCAAACACATGGCGACACTGTACAGCCTAAGTTGTATGCAACAATACCTGGGTACATGTGAAAATAAAGTATCATTAATTAATCAATCAATTCATCCATTCATTCATTCATTCATTCATTCATTCTTTGGGCCAAACACAGGCAGGAGGGACTAGTGTGGATGGGATATGTTGGTCGGCATGGGTACTTTGGGCCGAAGGGCCTGTTTGCATGATGTATGACTATGACTCCAAGTATCCCGACCCGAAACTTCAACTATCCATGTTCTCCAGAGATGTTACCCGACCTGCTGAGGTACTCCAGCACTTTTTTGTAAACCACATCAGCAGTTCCTTGTTTTTGCAAAGACTTACCTACCCTGCCTTCCCCCCACCCACCTCCTACCTCCACCCGAGCAGAAAATCTGATGGCAGTCCGTTGTTTGAACACACATGGGAAACAAAGACCTGACCATGATCAAGAATTAAAAAACATGTGAACTATCAAACTGATAACCTGCAGCTTTCTCACTGATGTTTTGAGAAGGGCTTGTGAAACCCAGCAACGCATGAATAATCAGTGGATACGTAAATATTCCACGCAGTGCAATCTTTAAATAACTATAAATATGCTTCAGACTCTAGTGTAAACAGTTTAGGAAGTGAAGTAATTGGGTTATGACATTAGGCGGTGTGGTGGCGCAGCGGTAGATCTGTTGCCTCATAGCGCCAGAGATCTGGGTTTGATCCTGACTGGGTGCTGTCTGCATGGAGTTTGTAGGTTAATTGGCTTCTGTAAAATTGCCCCTAGTGCGTTGGAAGTAGACGAGAAAGTGGAATAACATAGAACTAGTGTGAACGGGTGATGGATTCAGTGGGCCGAGGGTCTGTTTCCATGCATATCTCTACACTAAACTAAACAAAGACCTTGACTTTGTGGCTGGGAATGATTAACACTGCCAGTTTCACCGGGTGTTCCGATTTCCTCCCACATTCCAAAGACGTGTGGGTTTGTAGGTTAATTGGCTTCTGTAAATTGTCCATAGTGTGTAGGATAGAACTAGTGTACGGGTGATTGATGGTCGCCGCGGACCCTGTGGGCTGAAGGGTGCATTTCCGAGCTGTATCTCGAAACTAAACATGTGGCAGATAACATGTGACTGTTGAGTCAGCTTAGTAACGTTACTCGGTAGAAACCTCTTGAGGTCAGACATAATCATGACTTCAATGTACCTGTCACAATGCCCTCGCAGTATGAGTGTTAGCACAGAGCAGCACCTCTACCTGTAGAGAGTGGCTGATGTGTGATTCAAGAAGCCCTGTGTTTAACCAGTGCTGATAAGGTGAAATAAAAGGAACAAAACATACAGCCCAAAGCCTGACTGCAGTCTGTTCATTATTTCACTCTTATTTAACTCTGTGAATTGTCCATAGTGTGTAGGATAGTGTTAGTGTGCGGGGATCGCTGGTCGGCGTGGACTTGGTGGGCTGTTTCTGCGCTGTATCTCTAAACTAAACTAAACTAACAGATTTTTGTTTAAGAAGGAACTACAGATGCTGGAAAATCGAAGGTAGACAAAAATGCTGGAGAAACTCAGTGGGTGAGGCAGCATCTATGGAGCAAAGGAAATAGGCAACGTTTCGGGCCGAAACCCTTTTTCGGAGTATAGAAATGTGAAAATGCACATCTCCAGATTCAGGGACAGTTTCTTCCCAGCTGTTATCATTCTCTCCACATCCACTCTATCCAGACCTTTCACTATTCGATAAGTTTCAATGAGGTCTCCCCTCATCCTTCTAAATTCCAGCGAGTACAGGCCCAGTGCCGTCAAACGCTCATATGTTAACCCAATCATTCCTAGGATCATCCGGGTGCTTGGGATTCCTCCCACATCCCAAAGAAATGCAGGGTTGCAGGTTAATTGGCCTCTGCAAAATTGCCCTTAATGTGTAGGAAATAAAAGAGGAAATGGGATAACATAGAACACAGAGTGGCACAGTGGTGCAACTGGTAGAGCTGCGGCCTTACAGCGCCAAATGTCCGGGTTCAACCCTGACCTTGGGTACTGTCTGTGTGGAGTTTGCACGTACTCCCTATGACTGCGTGGGCTTCCTCCGGGTGCTCTGGTTTCCTCCCACATCCAAAGACATGCGGGCTTGTAGGTTAATTGGCCTCTGTAAATGCCCCTAGTGTGTTGGGAGTGGATGTGAAAGTGGGATAACATAGAACTAGTGTGAACGTGATTGATGGCTGGTGAGGACTTGGTGGGACAAAAGGCCGGTTTCCATGCTGTCTCTTTAAACTAAACTAAACAACCAACTTCACCTTCCCATTGGGTGCCTCAATGGATGGGCGGGTTTGTATGTTAATTGGTCTCTGTAAATTCCCCCCAATGTGTAGAGTGTGGACGAGGAAGTGGGATAACTTAGAACTAGTATGAACAGGTGATCGATGGTCGGCCTGGTCTAGGTGGGCCGAAGGGCCTGTTTCCACTGTATCTCCAGTGCTGGACTTACCTATAAGCTAAATAAGCTATAGCTTACGGCCACACACCCTCGGGGGCTTCATTTTTTTGAAATATGTTTTTATTTTATCATTTTTTACCCGAATTTTTTTAGAGAAGGGCCTCAAATCTCATACAGCTTAGGGCCTCAGCAGGTGAAAGTCCGGCCCTGTGTATCTCGCCACTAATCTCAGAGAGCTCGGCCTTTTCCATTTTGCTTGAACCTTGCAGCCCCACAGATGACGAGCTGCGACCAGTTGCGACATCAGACGTGTTATCAGGGGGACTGTTTTCAACAACACAGCTGGAAGGTTTATTCTGATAGCAGCACGCCTGCGCAGCCCAGCACTGCTGTGTGTGTTTAACTGCCGGCAAGCTGACCCAAAGCGCAATCTCTCATCAAAGCACGGTCGCCTCTGCACGCAAGCTGACTGCTCCACGGTGAAAAAGCGTTAAGAAGGAAGACACAGTCAGGATGTGCTTTGAAAAATGTGCGCGGTGTATTGGCGTTACACTGATACCCTTGGCCAGCTTGGCTATTGTCGCTAACATATTGCTCTATTTCCCAAACGGTGAGACAAAGTATGCAGAGAGGGACGAGCTCACAATACTGGTGTGGTTTTTTGAAGGAATCATTGGAGCCGGCATATTGGTGGGTATGTTCCCTCAAGCTGATAGTCTGATACTACCAAGACTAAAAAGACTTCTTAAGGTTAAATAATTAATATAAGGAAAGTCTCATGTTTCAGATAAGAAGGGTTCGGGATTTCTCATTGGAGTATCCTAAGGTGAGAGGGGCAAAGTTTAAAGGAGATGTGCAGGGCATGTTTTTTACACAGAGGGTGGTGGGTGCCTGGCATGAGCTGCCAGTGAATAGTGAAAAGCCTAGATAAAGCGGATGTGGAGAGGATGTTTCCACTAGTTGGAGAATCTAGGAACCAGTGGGCACAGCCTCAGGAAAAAAGGACATGTCTTTTGAAAGGAGGTGAGGAGGAATTTCTTTAGTCAGAGGGTGGTGAATCTGTGGAATTCATTGCCTCAGACGACTGTGGAGACCAAGTCAATGGATATTTTTGAGGCAGAGATTGACAGATTCTTGATTAGTAAGGGTGTCAGGGGTTATGGTAAGAAAGCAGGAGAATGGGGTCGAAAGGGAACGATGACAGAATGGCAGAGTAGACTTGATGCCCACCTCTTGTAGTATCATTTGTCACATTCCCAGAATTATTAATGAAAGGAGGATAGTACTAGTGTACAGGGATGGCTGGTCGGTGTGGACTCGGTGGGCCGAAGGGCATGTTTCCGCACTGTATCTCTAAACTAAACTAAACTAATGGGACGGCACAGTGGCGCAGCGGTAGAGTTGCTGCCGGAGACCCGGGTTTGATCCTATCACGGGTGCTATCTGTACGGAGTTTTAACCTTCTCCCCGTGACCTGCGTGGGTTTCTCCAGGTGCTCCAGTTTTATCCCACCCTCCAAAGATGTACAGGTTTGTAGATTAATTGACTTCGGTAAAACTGTAAATTGTCCCTAGTGTGCATAGGATAGTGTTAATGTGCCAGGATCGCTGGTGGGCACTGTCTCGGTGGGCCGAAGGGCCTGTTTCTGCGCAGTATCTCTAAACCAAACTAATTTAAAGTAAATTAAACTAAAAGTGCAGTCATTACTTGTAGTTGCAAACAGTCTGTGTGTTAGATATCCCATTCAGATTATTGCCCTGTGTTGGTACTCTGTGCAGTGTGACTTCTGTATCCTGTTTAACATTGGACTCAAATCACAAGCACCTTCTGTGAATGTTTTGCTGTGATGCTTTTTCTCCTGCCAAGTAACATTGTCCTCTGTCGCCATAAAGGTGCTAACTTCTGCCTGGGATGTAGGGTCTAAGGTGGCAACGTTGTGTTGTGGCCGCACTCCAGAAATTGGTCTGAAGAAGGGCCCCAACCCGATACATCACCCATCCTTTTTCTCCAGTGATGGTGCCTGACCCGCTGAGTAACTCCGCACTTTGTGTCAATCTCCAGAATTTGTCCTTTTCACTAAATCAGAGTGTGCAGGCTACTCCCTACCGCACTAACTTCCCAATGTGTGCGTTTAGGTCATAGACCTATAAATATATTGCACTGCTATTTACAAATGGGTGCCAGGGTCCTACTTGGTACCAGACATTTACAGACGGAGAATTTTGGCAGGGTGCACTGTGACTTTGATGTTGATAATTGAGGTATAAAGACTCCTGAAGGACATTGCTGTGCATTTTGAACCCATTTGCCAAATGCTTTTTCTCTCAGTGGGAAACGCAACAAATTTGAAAAAAAAAAAGAAAACTTAATGTGTGGGAAGGAACTGCAGATGCTGGTTTATACCAAAGATAGGCACAAATGCTGGAGTAAGTCAGCGGGTCAGGCAGCATCTCTGGAGAAAACGAATAGGTGATATTTCAGGTCAGACTGAGAGTCAGGAGAGAGGGAAGCTAGAGTTATGAAAAGGTTCACAACATATGAGAGCAGGCCAAGGAAAGGTGGAGCCCACGATGGCTGTGGAAGAGACAACAAAGGGATAGAAACAGTGAAACTAGCAGGTCAACTATGGTGGGGGAGGGACAGAGAGAGCAAATGCTGAGGTAACTTCAAATTAGAGAAATTAATATTCATACTGCTGGGCGTAAGCTGCCCAAGTGGAATATGAGGTGCAGTTCCTCCAACTTGTGTGTGGCCTCACTCAGACAATGGAGGAGGCCCAGGACAGAAAGGTCAGTGTTGGAATGGGAAGGGGAGTTAAATGTTTCAACACATTTAATGCATTTTGTGTCTATAATGAAAACTTCATGACAGGTGGCGCAGTGGCCGGGCAGATAGTGCTGCTGCCTCACTGCTTCAGTGGTTTGGGAACAGTTCCATCCGAGACTACAAGAAATTGCAAAGAGTTGTGGACGTAGCTCAGACCATCACGCAAACCAACCTCCCTTCCATTGACTCCACGCTGCCTCGGCAAGGTCACCAACATAATCAAGGACGAGTCTCACCCCGGTCACTCCCTCTTCTCCCCACTCCCATCAGGCAAGAGGTACAGAAGTTTGAAATTGCATTGCTCCAGATTCAGGGACAGTTTCTTCCCAGCTCTTATCGGGCAACTGAACCATCCTCTCACAAACCAGAAGCAGTCCTGGTCTACCATCTACCTCATTATGAACTACCTTTAATCAGTCCGTATCTGACCTAATCTTGCCCAAACTAATATACCCATTATCCTGTATCTGTACACTGTGGACGGCTCGATTGTAAACACATATTGTCGTCTTTTTGACTGGACAGCATGTAGCAAAGAAATGCTTCACTGCACCTCAGTACGCGTGACAATAACAAACTAAACTAAATCTTGTCAGTCTCCAAACATTACTACAGATAACACCAAGTGGACAATGATGTTAGGGGACTTTGGGAAGCTCCTACACACTGGATAAACGGCAGATCTCCTCATCTTGCCCATGAGGAGGGGGACTGGTGAAAGGCTGTGTAATTCTAGCTAAAGTCCAGCAGAGGGTAGTGTTGCGCGACTAAAATGTGACATCTTTTATTCCAAGTCATTATTAATTTCATGATCTCTTTCTTTTTAAAATTGCAGATGGTTTTGCCTATTGTGGTGTTTATTTGCCTTGAAGCCGATGATTGTTGTGGTTGCTGTGGGAACCAGGACTGTGGGAAGAGCTGTGCAGTAAGAAACCACCCAATGTACTGTTATACTGTTGTGTTAGTGTCGGACATCTTAAGCCAATGGTCAAAGGTGACCATTATTGTTACATGTGCAAACGCACAGTGAAATTCTTTTTTTTTTGCATACAGTTCAGTAAAATATTGCCCACAATCCCCGATTAGCAAAGTGTACAGAAATAGTCCACTGAGACCACATGCAGTAAGTAGTCGGCAGGTTTTGGTGCCATTTTCGAAGTCTGGCCCTAGTGCCCTAGGCCTCTTTTTTTCACCAATAAATAATTTTAATAAACTATTTACAAAATATACACACAAAAATACAAACAAACCCACCACCATAATACAAAATATTCCTAAATATTATATAACTATTTCCCCAAACTTATTGAGGATACCATCCACCCCACGCGGTGCCCAGTGGTCCCGGAAATCCTCCATGAAGCCCGTGGACAGCGCGTAGTACCTTTCCAAAACCACCCGGGCGCAGATTTAACCCCGGAAAGGGGGCAGGCAGCTGGCCCGGGCAGAGCCCTCTTCCGCCTGGCGCTGTGTCTCGTGGATGGCCGGCTTGGCCAGGCCCAGGAGCAACCCAACCAGGGCATCCTCAGCCCGACCCTCTCCCCTACGCACAGGGTGTCCAAAGATGAGGATGGTGGTTGTGAAGTGCAGCCAGAAGGCAAGGAGCAGCCCCTTTAGGTGTTGGAACAGGGGCTGCAAGCTCACACACTCCATGTACACGTGGAACAGACTCTTCCAGCCCACAAAAGTGGCAGGCGGCTGGCGAGTCTGTGAACCGCGAGAGAAACAGGTTGCTGGAGACTCCTCGGTGGCAATATCCTCCACCCCAGGTCCCCGATGTAGAGGGGGAGAATCCCTGCGTAGAGGGACCCCCACTGGGGGGCCCCCTCATGGAAGGCAACACCGACCTCCGCTTAGAGTCCGGACGGTGGACCAGGGCGAGGAAGTGCAGGGTGTGGAGGAGGAGCCCGTACAGGACACGCCTCCCTGCGTCTCGGAGGGAGATGAAGGGCGTCGAGGAAAGGCGGCTCAGGTTGTGTGGGACCGGCTCCTGGGAAGGATTACGGTGCCTAGGTCCGACGTGTACTTCCGGCTGTGCGGGGCTTTGCTCAGGCGTGAGTCCTCCACATGTTTGAGCCCCCCCGACACCCGGTGGGGCGAGACAAGGGCCGGCTGCTTTCACGACCATGCTGTTCCCTCCGCTGATGGAGGGGTGTGGGGCCCGGTCAACGGCAACCAGGTTCCTGACTCTCAACAGGTCCCAGTAGAAGCCGGGCATCGTCAGTAGGACGGCTCGGCTGATGCCCACCATCGGGATCTGCGTACCTCCTTGAAGGCAGCTGATGGAAAAGGTGCGTCGCCAGCACGTGACAGCTGGGAGGATGCCCAGAGTACAGGTATCTCTGCAGGGTCCTGAGGCGGAGAGCTGGCAGTTGGGTGCGAATGCACATCGACGACTGACCGCCCTCCTCGATCGGAAATCTCAGGACCGCTGCAGCCACCCAGTGCTTTCCCTTGCCCCAGAAGAAGTCCACCAACATCTTCTGAATGATCCCACCAAAGGTGGCTGATGGGACCAAGGTGATCAACCTGTACAAGAGCATGGAGGCCACTAGTTGCTAATGTCCCCTCCATGTTTTGAGAGGTGGGTGACAATCCCCCCATTTTTGTAATCCGGATTTTGAAATTCGGTGAAAAAAAATCAATTAAAAATCTCCGCTTTCTGTGAGACTGTGTGGGCGGGACATGATGATTCAGCGCGATCATTGGAGGAGGGAGATGTCGGTCAGAGGCGGAATTAGGGGGGTGGGACTGAGGATAGAGCACGGTGATTGGAGGAGGGAGACGTCCTGGTGGAACAAAGATCATAGAGTGGAGCTTGAATTGGCCCGTTCACGGGGTCTTTCATCGCTCGGCGCGGCTTAAAATCGCCCGCAGGATTCTCCACTGCCCCGCGGTAAAATTGCTGCGTCGAGGCGATCGAGGCTCCCAATGTTGAAGCCCCTGCCGGAGAATGGAAGATCCTGCGGCCGGTTTTAAGCCGCGGCAGGCGATGAAAGGCCCCACAAATGGGCCGATTCAAGCCCCACGATTCGGGGTGGACGAAGCTGCAGTTGCTGGAGTTCGGAGTCAGTCACCAACAAGGTCAGCTCCCAATGTTATTGTCCACAGGGCCCACGGCCGAAGTCTCGCGCGCGTGTGTGTGTGCGTGTTTGTGTGCGTGTTTGTGTGCGTGTGTGTTTGTGTGCGTGTGTGCGTGCGTGTGTGCGTGCGTGTGTGTGTGTGTGTGTGTGTGTGTGTGTGTGTGTGTGTGTGTGTGTGTGTGCCATGTGACCCCCTCATGTTTTTATAGCAATTTCCGCCCCTGCTGGTAGGGAAACACTCTGAGGAGACCTGATCAGCGTCTTATTGAGCAGAGCCTGATCCAAGTGAGCCCCAGGCTGCAGCGAGGCCTCCAGCCGTCCCCTTATTCCGATCGTGCAGCGAACCGACGTCCCTCTCCTCGCCCATCCACCTCTGTGTATGGTTCACTCTCTTACTGGACTTGCTCCTCACGTCCGCCGTCGCTCTCCTCTGGTCTTCAGGGGATGAGCAAGGGCAGCTCCCCGCTGCAGGCCACCGCCCGCAGGGTCTTTTTCATCCGGATTACTGATGCTGCCTGTTCTCTTGCAATCAGATGCTGGCGTCGGCGGTGGTGGCTCTGGTCGGGATAGCCGGATCTGGATACTGTCTCATTGTCTCCGCTCTGGGGTTGGCGCAAGGACCGTACTGCCTCACGGACCTGGGATGGCAATACCCTTTCAATGACACCAATGGAAGGTCAACAAAACCAATATGTCTTTACATGGATGGGAAGGATTTAAAGGGATGAGGGTCAAATGCGGGCAAATAGGATTAGATTAGATGGGGCATGTTGATAGATACTAGACAATAAACAATAGGTGCAGGAATAGGCCATTTGGCTCTTCAAGCCAGCACCGCCATTCAATGTGATCATGGCGGATCACCCCAAATCACTACCCCGTTCCTGCCTTCTCCCCATATCCCCTGACTCCGCTATCTAAGAGCCCTATCTAGCTCTCTCTTGAAAGTATCCAGAGAACCGGCCTCCACCGCCCTTTGAGGCAGAGAATTCCACAGATTCAGAACGCTCTGTGTGAAGAAGTGTTTCCTCGTCTCCGTTCTAAATGGCTTACCCCTTATTCTTAAACTGTGGCCCCTGGTTCTGGACTCCCCCAACATCGGGAACATGTTTTCTGCGTCTAGCGTGTCCATATAACCATATAACCATATAACAATTACAGCACGGAAACAGGCCTTCTCGGCCCTTCCAGTCCGTGCTGACCATTTATTTTCCCCTAGTCCCATCTACCTGCACTCAGACCATACCCCTCCATTCCCTTCCCGTCCATATACCTATCCACTTTACTTTTAAATGTTAAATCGATCCTGCCTCCACCACTTCAGCAGGAAGATCATTACTCTCTGAGTAAAGAAGTTCCCCCTCATGTTACCCCTAAACTTCTGTCCCTTAATTCTCATGTCCAAACCCTTAATAATCTTATATGTTTCAATAAGATCCCCTCTCATGCTTCTAAACTTCAGAGTATATAAACCCAGCTGCTCCATTCTCTCAGCATATGATAGTCCCGCCATCCTGGGAATTAACCTTGTAAACCTATGCTGCACTCCCTCAATAGCAAGAATGTCCTTCCTCAAATTAGGGGACCAAAACTGCACACAATACTCCAGGTGTGGTCTCACTAGGGCCCCATACATAGTCATGGACGAGTTGGCTGGTAGGATTTTCCCTGCTGTACAACTTGATCCCACTGTGACGGATTGAAAGATGCCACACGGAGACATTACTTCCTCTGGCTTCACAATTTGCAACTCCTCAATCCTTTTGTCTCACACATGCTGTTACTTCATCTCTGGCCTTTGTCCAAAATTCTGCCTATCAACCCCCCCCCCCCCCCCCCCCTCGCCTGTGTTCACCAATGACCTGCCACACTTTGTCTTGCCCCTCCTCTCCTCCAGCTTTCTTAGCACCCGCCCTCTCCCAGCTGTTATCAGGCAACTTAACCGTCCAACCATTGAATTGAATTGAATGGAATCTTTTATTGTCACATGTGACGGTGTGACAATAAGTCACGGTGAAATTCTTTGCTTGCATACCCAAGGTAACCAGCGAGAGTGCGGTCCTGACCCCCCCCATATACCTCATTGCAGATATTTGAACTATCTTTAATCGGTCTTTATCTTGCACTAAATGCTGTACCCTTTCTCCTTCACCTCTACACTGTGGACTGCTTGATTGTAATCATGTATGGTCTTTTCTTTGACTGGATATCACATAACAAGAAGGCTTTCGCTGCACCTCAGTACATGTAACAATAATAAACTAAACGAAACTAAACTTAATAAACAATCTTACATATATAGGAAAGGTTTGAAGGGATTGGGCCAAATTATTATTTCATTTTAGTTTTAGAGATACAGAATGGAAACAGGCCCTTTGGCCCACCGATTCCATGCTGTCCCGGCCAGCGTTCCTACACGCTGGAGACAATTTCCAGAAGTTAATTAACCTACAAATCGGAATGTCTTAGGAATGTGGGAGGAAACCGGAGCACCCGGTGAAAACCCACGCAGTCACAGGGAGAGCACATAAACTCCGTACAGGCAGAGGACAAAGTCCGTAGTCAGGATCGAACCTGTGTCTCCGGCACTGTAAGACAGCAACTCCCGCAGTGCGGCATTGTTCCGCCCCAACACTCTAACAGCTGAACAATCTACTTCTGTCCCGGGGAATGTCCTGGGATGAGCGCGAGTTATTGATGGCCAGGGTCTGGGGCAAACCATCTCGACATGGGCTGTGGAGTGGATGTTTCCAGCAAGGAGTGACCTGGTCATATTTCCCTGCACAGGTACCTCACCAACTACACCAGCTGGAGCCAGTGCATTGAACCAGAACATGTTGTGACGTGGAACGTGACTTTATTCTCCATCCTTCTGGCGCTCAGTGCGGTCGAGATCATCTTGTGTTTGGTTCAGTTAATAAACGGCTTGGTCGGTGGGATTGTTAGAAGCTGTCATTGCCAAGAGGTAATCCCACGCATGTTTCGTTCCGCATTCCAAACTCTGGGGTAGAATTTTCACTCAAATGTGCGGCATTTTAGTGTCATATAGTCATACAATGTGGAAGCAGACCCATCGGCCCAACTTGCCCACACCAACCAACATGTCCCATCTACACTAGTCCCGCTTGCCTGCGTTTGGGCCTTATCCCTCTAAACCTGTCCTATCCATGGACCTGTCTAATTGTGTCTTAAATGTTGCGATAGTCTCACCCTCAACTACCTCCACTGGCAGCTCGTTCCATACATCCACCATCCTTTGTGTAAAAATTACCCCTCAGATTCAATAGACAATAGACAATATGTGCAGGAGTAGGCCATTCGGCCCTTCGAACCACCACCACCATTCAATGTGATCACGGCTGATCATCCTCAATCAGTACCCCATTCCTGCCTTCTCCCCATATCCCCTGACTCCGCTATCTTTAAGAGCCGTATCTAGCTCTCTCTTGAAAGTATCCAGAGAACTGGCCTCCACCACCCTCTGAGGCAGAGAATTCCATAGATTCCACAATTCCTATTAAATCTTTCCCCCCTCACCTTAAACCTCCAGTATGTCTCTGGTTCTTGATTCCCCTACACTGGGGAAGAGACTCTGTGCATCTACACACTCTATTCCTCTCATGATCTTGTACACCTCTATAAGATCACCGCTCACCTTCCTGCACTTCAAGGAATAGGATCCCAGCCTGCTCAACACCCCCCCCCCCTATAGCTCAGACCCTCCAGTCCTGGTAACATCCTTGTAATTCTTCTCTGTACCCTTTTCAGCTTGACAACATCTTTCCTATAATATTTTCTCAGAGCAATTCGTCTGAAACCAGTTCACAATAATTTAAAAGCAAACTACCTTGACCATCAGTCAAATTGTTGCCAACATATGTTCTGGTTTCATGTTCGGCCCACTGAGTCCCCTCCAACCAGCAATCACCCAGTGCACACTAGGGACAATTTACAGAAGCCAATTAACCAACAAACCTGCACGTCCTTGGAGTGTGGGAGGAAACCAGGAGCCCGTGAGAAATCCCATGCGGTCACAGGGAGAACGTACAAACTCTGTACGGACAGCACCAGTGGTCAGGATCAAATCCAGGCACTGCAAGGCAGCAACTCAATTTCTCCGCCACTGTGCCACCCTAATATCTGAGGTTTTGGAGAACTTGGGTTGGGAGGCTGATATCTGATTGCATTTATGTAGACTATTTGGGCTCTTGTGAAGAGGAGTATTGTCGGGACCAACCTACCACTGTGTAAGAAACAAACCTTGTCCACTATTGGCCTCGCCCCCATAATGAATCAGTCACTGTGGTGACTTGGAGCCATTGAAGGAGGGTCCAAAATTTAATGGGAACCTTCACGTGCAAGATGTGGGTGAAACGTTTTTAAATGTTTTGATTCAAATGTACTCACAGTGTGACAACTGTCGCTCAATATACATCGGAGAAATACAGGAAAATGTTTGATTACGGCATTTGATTAATTTAAAATTGGATTAGCTGAAAGACCGAAGGCACAGACTGAAGTTGGGTCAGGTCCACCACTCCTTCTATCAGGGAGTGCCTACGAGACCAATTACTTTTTCAATGAATAATGACCAATTGCAGATCTTGCAATTTTCTTCGCTTTTGCAGAAACTTGAGGTAAAACAAGACATTTTTCCAAATGGAATAAATGGAACTCAGATCATCGTAGGACCAAAGTGAGAGTCATAACCCACCATCTCCACTCCTTTCCGCTTTCCACAGAGACTGTTCCCTCCGCAGCTCCCTGGTTCACTCATCCCTTCCCACCCAAACCACCCCCTCCCCAGGAACTTTCCCCTGCAGCCGCAGAGGATGCAACACCTGTCCCTATACCTCCCTCCTCAACTCCATCCAGGGACCCCGACCACCCTTTGGGGAGGCAGAGGTGCACGCATCTCCTCCAACCTCATCTACTTTGTCCGTTGTTCTTGTTGTGGAAACCTATATGTCGACGAGACCAAGCACAGACTGGGCGATCGTTTCACTGAACACCTCCGCTCAGTCTTCCCTGGCCTACCCAATCTCCCGGTTGCCAAATATTTTAACTCCCCTTCCCATTCCCACACTGAACTTTCAGTCCTGGGCCTCCTTCACTGTCAGAATGAGACACATGCAAATTGGCGGAACAGCACCTCATATTTCGCATGGGCAGCTTACAACCTAGCGGTATGAATATTGATTTCTCTAATTTAGGTAACCCCTCAATTCCCTCTCTCCCCGCCCCTTTCCCATCCTCATCATCCTGCTAGTTCCACTGTTTGCATCCATATATCCCTTTGTCACCTCTTCCACAGCCAACAATGGACTATTGTGGGCTCCACCTTTCCTTGATCTTCGGTGCCAACTCTATTTGTTCAACTCGTACCTCGAGTTTCCCGTTCCCCTGACTCTCAGTCTGAAGAAGGGTCTCAACTCGAAACGTCACCTGCACCTTTTTCTCCTGAGACGCTGCCCAACCTGCTGAGTTACTCCAGCATTTTGTAAACCAGCGCCTACAGTTCCTTCCTAGATATGTTTCGTCTTTGGTTGTTTGTTCATGGATTCTGTTGGCAATAACCCTTCTCTGCAATGCGGTTGACAGCTTGCAAAAGACAGTAACATTTCTCATGAACAAAGGGAAGAATAAGTGAAAGATTGCCGGCAATAGACTTGGAGCGCCAATAGTGGGAAAAGCTGGGGTAGGGCTATGCTAGAGTTTCAGTGGTTGACTTCCCTCGTGCCCACTATCTCTCAGGCCTCGCACCAAGCACTTGGCAATAACAAACCCTACGCTGCAGCTAAAGCTAAATCTGTGTTTGCAGCGTCTAACTCCGACTTTTGTTTTAAAAGATCGGGAGCTGCAACGAATATGAGGTCGAGGTGTACGAGGTCACAGGTGGGTGTTGAGATTCGGTCGGAGAGGGTGTGTGGGAGAGGACTAGAAAGTAAGTGAATGCACTGGGCAGGAGGGAGAGACGGGGGGGGGGGGGGGGGGGCGATGGGAAGTTAGAGCAGCCCTGAGAAGAGGATAAAAAGTGGGTGGGTTGATAGGACATGGATGCTTCCTGGAGAATCCCGATGCATTTGGGATACGAGGTGAGAGGTAATGGTTTAGACTTTAGAGATACAGTGCGGAAAGTGGATGAGAGAGTGGGATGACATACTGTAGAACAAGCATAGAGGGTGATCGATGGTCGGCGTAGACTTGATGGGCTGAAGGGCCTGTATCAACACTATCTCTAAATCAGAACTAAACGAAACTTGTGGAAGGGGCTTTGCCTTGTTAAGTTTATATCTAATCTCAGTGGGGTAATTCAGGGCATTGTGCAATATTTAGCAATGCCACAAACTACAAAGGCCATGCACTGCAGGACGCTGACCCAGTTAGGATTAGTTACATGAACATTGCTCTAACCACCTGCTAAAATGTCCCTCTGCTCTCTCCTGCCAGAATGATGTTTAAGGGGCAGTCACTCGGTGCCAGAATGGAAGAGACTGGAAGCTTCTGCCTCTCTGCGCTCGAGGTCCTTGCTACTGTCATCTGCTGGTCTAAAATCAAGCATCTGAATTTCGTCAGACACATCGCATGCTGTATTATATAGGGTTCTACCAGGATTTGCGGTAAAGTCAGAGGAAATTCAGAGCCCATGGCTGTGATCCATGGGTTGTTTGGGAAGGAACTGCAGGTGCTAGTAAAAACCAAGGATAGACACAAAAAGCTGGAGTAACTCAGCGGGCCAGACAGCATTTCTGGAGTAAATGAAGAGGCGACGTTTTGTGTCGAGACCCAGTCTGAAGAAGGGTCTTGACCCGAAATGTCATCTATTCCGTTTCTTCAGAGGTGCAGTCTGACCTGCTGAGTTTCTCCAGCTTTCTGTGCCTATCCATAGGCTGTTGCTTGGTATTCGAATGAATGGTTGGGATTGGAACAATTTGTATGGCCACCTCTACCATTTTGTCAACATAGGTTAATCCCATAACATGTGGAGTTTTGCATCGTTATTGGATCAAGACTGGTCTATATGTATCTGCCGCATTTCAATTACCCTTAATAATCATGGTTAATAAAACCCTATTAATCGCAGTTTGTAAATTGACTCCCACATGCAAAAGCGTTGTGGAGTTTGTTGACAGACATCTCCCATTCATCCTATATCCATTAAAATAGTTTTTAATCTAATCTTTTTCCAGTATACCATGACTGTTATAGAGTCATCGAGTCATACAGCACAGAAACAGGCCCTTTGGCCCAACTTGTCCATGCCCCATCTGCACTAGTCCCACCTCCCCACGTTTGGCCTATATCCCACTAAACCTTTCCTATCATGTGCCTGTCCAAATGACTTTTAAATGTTGTATTAGTACCTGCCTTCTTCTTCTTCTTCTGTGTGACGTGCACAGCCTAAAGTTGTTGGACAACTTGTTCTATTTGATCTTCCATTTGTGCACGTCAAGTTGATTGCATTAGTCGAAACAGGGCGGACCACGTGAAGGTTGCAATCTTCCACCCCTGTACCTGCCTCAATTACTTCTTCTGGCAGCTCATTCCATAAACCCACTGCCCTATATGAAAAAGCTACTCCTCTGGTTCTTCATTCCCCTATTCCAGGTTAAAGATTCTGTGCATTTACCCCATCCATTCCCCTCATAATTGTATAAACCTCTATAAGATCAGCCTTTATCCTCCTGTGCTCCAGGGAATAAAGTCCTAGTCTGCCTAACCTTTCCCTGAAGCTCAGACGTTTGTCTCCAGCCATTGTCTTTGGCAGATAGAAGTGAACGAGCCAATGCTCAAACAAACGGCTACATATCAACCAATGAGTACCATATATATATTTGGTGGCTGATGCTCTAGTGACAGTATACATGTAAACCAGTGCTTGACTTTTATATCCTTCGGTGATAAAAAAAAAATGGAACAAACACTCCAAGGACCAACTTGGAGTAATCATTTTTATTCATCATTTAATCCCTGCGCTGTGAATGAATGTCAATATTTATTTTCCTGGACTTTCAATGATTCTTTATTATCACATGTACCGAGGTACGGTGAAATACTTTTAAAAGAATTTTCAAAGTCTTAAGGTCATAAGGAATAGGAATAAAATTAGGCCATTTTGCCCATCAAGTCCACTCCGCCATTCAATCATCTCTCCCTCCTTACCCCATTCTCCTGCCTTCTACCCATAGCCTCTGACACCCGTACTAAGCAAGAATCTATCTATCTCTGCCTTAAAAATATCCACTGACTTTGCCTCCATAGCCTTCTGCGGCGAAGAATTCCACAGATTCACCACCCAGTCAGTCCCTCTGTCCATGTCGCTTTAAGTGCAGTTGGCCATAAAGGCCCGTTGTCCTGGTGACGTTGCAGTGTCGGCCTGGCCTGGGTGAAGCTGTAGCCGTCCTTCACCGCTGCTCCACTGCTCCAGGCTGCAGGCCGCATCCAGTCTGCACGCATGATCCAGTCGAGCCCCAGGCTGCTGCCAGGAGGACAGGTCGGTGTAGCACTGTTACTGCCTCTCTGCTTCAGCAAGCAAATTCATTCTTGGGTGCTCTCGGAGTAGGGCTTGCATCATCTCCCTGTGACCATTTGGATTCCCTCCGTTGCTCCAGTTTCCTCCCATATCCTAGAGGTGTGCTGGTAGGTGACTGGATTACTGCAAATTAACTCATGCGTGGGGACATGACAAAGGAATGAACAGGGAGGTGGACAGAACATGAGGGAGGGTACGTTGCTGGAGCTACATGGAAAATAAGGCGAGGGGAGATGGGATTGTTCTGCTGGGAGCCAACATTGACCTGGTGGGCTGATTGGCCTGTGTGTGTCGAACGGAACTACAGATGCTGCTTTCTGCCAAAGATAGACACAAAATGCTGGAGTAGCTCAGTGGGTCAGGCAGCATCGCTGGAGGAAAGGAATAGGTGACGTTTCAGGTTGGAACACTTCTTCAGACTGAATGATAGAGATTGCCAGATCAGAACAGGGCCGGCAACAGATGACCCCTAGGAAGGGTGGAGTCCTTAGTGGCCCATTGCTGGCTGGAGAAGATGTGGTAACAACAGGGATTCAAGGATGCGAACAGTGGGACTAGTCCTCTCCCATCCTAGTCGTCCACTGTAATTAGCACACCTTCTCCAGCCCACAATGGGCCATTATGGACTCCACGCTTACTGGGTCATTGTGGGCTCCAGCCTTCCTGAGGTCATTTGTTGCTGGCCCTGATTTGTTCTGGCTCCTGCATTTTGTGTCTTTCTTCAGGCTGATTGTCCTCCTATTTAGTAATAAGGATGTAAGACTACCACACGCGGCTTCCAAATTGCTTATCCAGGCTACTTGTCAGATGTGCCGACCACTGGCATAATGATGACAACTTGGCCACAAGTGATAATATTTAATAAACTGGATTGACATTAAATGTGCACTTGTAGTTTTTGCTTATTAATTTCAATTTGTGAAGGAACGTAAGAGAGAGGAGCGGGAGTAGGCCACTCGGCCAATCGAGCCTGTGCTGTCATTTATTGAGGACATGGCCTGTCCCCATCCTCTGCACCGTATCCCAGCTCCGGCCTGTGTCCTCATATCCCTTGATTCTATTAATGTCCAGAAATCCCTCTATCTCTGATTTGAATTAACACAATAATTGAATCCCCGCAACCTCCAGGTTAGAAAATTCCAGAGATATGCACGAAGGGCTAGAGTAACTCAACGGGGCAGGCAGAATCTCTGGAGACAGGGAATAGGTGACGTTTCCGGTCGAGACCCTTCATCAGACTGAGAGCATTCCAGAGTCACCACTCTCTGAGCGAGGAGTTTTCTCCTTTACTTTTATGCCCCTGTCCCACTTAGGAAACCTGAACGGAAACCTCTGGAGACTTTGCGCCCCACCCAAGGTTTCCGTGCAGTTCCCGGAGGTTTTTGTTAGTCTCCCTAATGGTCGAAAGTGGTTTCCGCTTCTATGTTCCGGCGTTTATTTAAAAAAATTCAAAACATAAACGGCGACTAAACGGTTGCCGTTTTAAAAATCGGTAATTGTTTAGTCGAAGCCGGTTGCGATGCTAGTTGAAGGTGGTTGCCAGAGGTTGCAGGTAGTGGAAGGTAAGACCTCCCTGGTGGAATAAAACTGGGTGAAAAAAAGGTCTTACCTTCCACTAACCTATCCATGTTCTCCAGAGATGCTGCCAGACTCGCTGAGTTACGCCAGCACTTTGTGGGTTTTTTTGTATCGTAGAATCGGCAGTTCTTTTTGTCCACGTGTATTTGCTCGGTCAGTACGCAAAACCAAGTTTTTCACTGTAACTCAGCACACATGACAATGATAAATCTAGACAAGCACTAAAAACATCTGTGTTTTCACAAGTGCAGATTGAGCCATTTTATGTCATATATCTATTTACCTTCAAGAAGACTCAGTTGTTCAACCAATCAATGTTCTTTAGACTTTAGCCTTTAGACACACATCACGGAAACAGGCCTTTCAGCCCACAGAGTCCACACTGACCAGCGGTCACCCCTTACACTAACTAGCACTATCCTACATACTAGGGACAATTAACAATTTCTACCGAGGCCAATTAACCTACAAACCTGCATGTCTTTGGAATGTGAGAAGAAACCGGAGCACCCGGAAAAACGCCACGCCATCACAGGGAGAATATACAAACTCCATACAGACAGCACCTGTGTTCAGGATTGAACCCGGGTCTGTGGCACTTCAAGGCAGCAACTCTACCGCTGCACCACTGTGCCTTTGTGTAAAATCATAAAGGGTTATGTAAATATATATGTCCTTTCGGAGGGGAAAAGTGAGACAATTATTTATTGACGGGAAGCTGGTAGTATCCCAGAGTATCTGGATAATTACTGATATGAAGAAACGTCTCAACCCAAAACATCAACTATTCATGTTCTGCAAGATTGCTGCCTGACCTTCCGAGTTACTCCAGTACTTTGAGTCCTTTTTTGTAAACGAGCATCTCCTGTTCCTTGTATCTATATCAGAGTTTATCCTGGAATGGTTTAATTGTGGACACAGCTGAGAGCATCACACAAACCAACCTCCCTTCTGTTGACTCCATTTACACCTCACACTGTCTCGGCAAGACCACCAGCATAATCAAGGACAAGTCGCACCCCGGTCACTCCCTCTTCCGCCCTCTCCCTTTGGGCAAAAGGCATAGAAGTATGAAAACGCACACCTCCAGATTCAGGGACAGATTCTTCCCGGTTGTTATCAGGCAACTGAACCATCCTACTAACAAGTAGAGAGCAGTCCGGAACTACTATCTACCTCATTGGAGACCCTCGGACTAACTTTGATTGGATTTTACTGGATTTTAACTTGCAATAAATATTATTCACATTATTCATCATGTATCTGTACACTGTGGATGGCTCAATTGTAATCATGTAATGTCTGTCCACTGACTGGTCAGCACACAACCAAAGCTTTTCACTGTACCTCGGTACACGTGACAATAGACTAAACGCAACTCAACATTGAATCAGTTGTCCCTTGCCATGAGTAAGAGGCTGTTTGAACAATGGTAAATGATCCACTCACAACCCTATTTTTGTAACCACTAACTGATGGGAATCTCTTGTGCAACTACAGATTGTGAAGGTCTTTGTAGTCACAGTACACAATCTTTTGGAATTAGTATCGTATTCAGTTTCTTTGAATCGAGTAATCTTATTTAACCATTCAAAGATTGCGGCATAATGGTGCAGCTGGTAGAACTGCTGCCTCACAGGGCCAGAGACCCCTTGTGATGGGTCCTGTCTGAGCACATTCTCCCTGTGACCTCGTGGGTTCCCTCCAGGTGCTCCGGTTTCCTCCTACATCTACATTCTCGGAGGTTCCAGGAGGTTTTTGTCAACTAGCATCGCAACCAGCTTCAACCAAACAATTACCGATTTTGTAAAACGTAAACCACTTTCGACCATTAGGGAGACTGCCAAAATCCTCCTGGAACCTCTGGGAACTGCACGGAAACCTTGGGTGGGGCGCCAAGTCTCAAGAGGTTTCCGTTCAGGTTTCCTAAGTGGGACAGGGGCATAAAGACGTGTGGATTTGTAGGTTAATTTGCCTCTGAAAAAAAAAATGCAGCTAGTGTGTAGGGAGTGGATGAGAAAATGGGATAACTAGTTAGCATGAATGGGTGATCGATGGTCGACATGGACTCAGTGGGCCGAAGGGCCTGTTTCCACGTTATTTCTTTAATAAAAAAATTGTAAACTGATTTAAAAACTGAAAATGTATCAAAAACACTCAGCAGGTCAGGCAGCACCTGTGGAATGAGTTAATGACTCAGATCTGGAAACTCTTAATCAGAACTTTAGAGGGAGGGATACAGAAAAAGGACGTGGAGACAGCAGAGAAGGTGCGGAGGGTAGTGACTGGAACAAAGGAAAATCCTGTGATAGCGTGAGACCGGAAGACTGTACGTCACACTTCAAATCAGATGAAGCTTTGGTGCTTGTGTTGTCCATTGTGTTGCTAACTATAAGACTGTGGAAGATAGTGAGCAGACCAGACTTTACAACTGTACAAAAAAAAGAAAAATTAAGCCATTGAATAATTGAATTGAACACATTTTATTAGCCAAGTATATATACATACAAGGAATTTGCCATGGTGCTTGGCTTTCAAGTAACACCACGATATACAGTAAATAATTAAGAATAAAACATTATAATTTAAACATGTGAAGAATGAAATAAAATACCGCAGCAAAAGAAGGCTACAGACTTCTGGTTGTTGAGTAGAGCTACTGCTCGTGGAAAAAAAGTTGTTTTTATGTCTGGCTGTGGTGACTTTGACAGTCCGGAGTTGCCTTCCAGAGAGAAGTGATTCAAAGAGTTTGTGGCCAGGGTGAGAGGGGTCAGAGATGATCTTACCCGCTCGCTTCCTGGCCCTTGCAGTGTACAGTTCGTCAATGGGGGGAAGGTTGCAGCCAACAACCTTCTCTGCTGATCGAATGATGCGCTGCAGCCTCCAGGTGTCGTGCCTGGTGGCCGAGCCAAACCAGACCATGATGGAGAAGGTGAGGACACACTCTATGATGGCAGTATAAAACTGGACCTCATTGCCTGTGGCAGATTGTGTTTTCTCAGCTGCTGCAAGAAGTACATCGTCTGTTTGGCCTTTTTGACTGTGGAGTCGATGGTGGTCTCCCTATTTAAGGTCCCTGGAGATGATGGTTCCAAGGAATTTAAATGACTCCACATACGTGACTGTGGTGTTGCTGGTGAGTGGGGTGAGGGCAGGGGGTGCTCTCCTAAGGTCTACAATCAATTCCACTGTCTTAAGAGCATTGAGCTCTAGGTTGTTGCAATGGCACCAGGACGACAGCTGTGACACTTCCTGTCTATAGGCAGATTCCTCCCCATCCTGGATCAGTCCAATCAGGGTTACGTCGCCCGGAAACTTGAGAAGCTTGACAGAGGAGTCAGTGGAGGTGCAGTTGCTGTTGTAGAGAGAGTAAAAGAGGGGAGAGAGTACACAGCCTTACGGTGCTCCTATGCCGAGGGTAAGCGTGTCCGAGATGTGCTTTTCCAGCCTCATATGCTGCTTCCTGTCTGTCAAGAATTTGGTGATCCACTAACAGAGGGGTTCAGGCACAGTCAACTGAGAGAGTTTGGAGTGTAGTAGCTCTGGCACAATGGCGTTGAACAGGTCCGGATTTGGATGAAGAGAGGCCCTAGGCTATTCCACTTGTGAGGCCCCTCTCAATCCCCCACCCCCACGACGAGAGGAAGATGGAAGAGTCCACCAGATTGACACCGATGTGCAGCCGAGCGTGGCCAATGATATAAGGGCTGGAAAGCTGCGCTTTTTACTTATTGCCAGTGCTAGTGTCGAGTTATCGGCTTAGAACACTATTATTCTGAAATGGAGGGCAAGGAACATTACTGAAGTGTGTTTAGAGACTACAGTGCGTTGTGACAGCATATGTAAGAAAGGCCTATGACAGTGTCAAAAATATTATACGCCAGGCCTGTACGAAACTTTAAAAAGGGGGGATGGCATGGCAGGATTACAAAAGTTTTATGTGAAATAAGTGCACGCAGCACATATCACAAGCGCAAATTTCAAAGACCCTTGTGGCCTGGGTCCTGGAGGCTCTGATGTTTTAGATGCTCTCTGGTGCATTTTGAGCCATATTTTGGAGCATTTTTGCACCAAATTTATGACCTATATTACAGAAATAATTTTGGTTGAGTCAAGAGTAATGAGTGGTTGGAATGGGATGATTGGGATCATTGTTGTATACATTTTTTTTAATCAAGAATTGAAGCTGTCCTTGGTTTAATAATCAAGTTGTGCTGTAAAATGTTATGTAAAATGTTATAAAGGAGCATGCAAATATAATACTGTAAATTTTGCAGTAAATAAAGCCTTTTCTTACAAAATGTTTTGTGTGTTGATTTGCTTGCCTGTTACTGTTCGACTGTGTTAGTGTGTGCACATTAAAAATATGATGCAAAATGAAGTCGCAAACTATGGAATACATATTTTTCAGTATTGTTATCAAGGAAAAGAAAGCAGTTCCAATTGTTTGATATTATTCATATGGAGGAGAAAATATAATTGCGCTAAAACCTACCTTAATTTTGCAATCTCACGAAAGATAATCCCCCTTTCCTTCTCCCCCCTCCTCCTTCCCCCTCGCTCTCCCTCCACCTCTCTCACCCTCCTCATCTCTCTCTCCCCCCTCCCCCCTTCCCCTCTCTCTCTCCCCCTCTCTCTCTCTCTCCCCCTCCCCTCCCTCTCTCTCCCCCCTCTGCCTCAACCCCCCCCCTTTCCCCCTCTCACAACCCCCTCTCTCTCCCTCCCTCCCTCTCTCTCCCTCCCTCCCTCTCTCTCCCTCCCTCCATCTCTCTCTCTCTCTCTCTCCCATGCAGCGAGGTTCCGACTCCGCGCCTCGGACGTCACGGACACGGCAGCTCCCCCCCCCCACCCCCCCGGCCCGGAGAAACGGGCACCCCCGCAAAGCAATATTCCATGACTTACCTGGAGTAGACACCTAGGATCCTTGGTAGACATGAGGCATCGAGGTGATTGCGTGCAAATGGAGATATGAACCCGCCCAGGCCCACTGCGCACGCGCGGAGAGACAGCGTCATTTTGTGTCGCTACTACGTCACCGGCTTCCCACAACTCAGCAGGCACGGATGGTCCCAATTTTATCCTCCAAAACTTCCAGCGGGCTGGAACCAGAATTTCGGGTAATTTCCGTCAAAGTGGAAACGCTGAAAGTGCTCCAATTTTTTTTTCTTGGGATTTTTTTTACTCTGGGGAAAAAACACCTTGGCCGGAGGTCTTCTAGATTTTGAGGCCCTAGGCTTCAGCCTATGAAGCCTAGTGGTAAATCTGGCCCTGCCGAGGCCCCCCTAGATCTCGAGGGCCTAAGCTTAAGCTTGTGAAGCTTATACGTAAATCCGGCCCTGGTGTTGAATGCAGAGCTAAAATCCACAAAATAATCCTTGCATAGGTCCCCTGGCGGTCCAGGTGCTGGAGGATGAAGTGCAGGCTTGGGTTGACTGCGTCATCCACTGATCTATTGGCCCAGTATACAAACTGCACGGGGTCCAGCAGGGGGTTTGTGATATTTTTCAGGTGGGCCAGCACAAGTCTTTCAATGGTCTTCATGATTACAGCTTTTTGGGTACAGGAACAACAGTGGAGACTTTGAAGTAGGCAGGGACAATACAGGTTTGCAGGGACTGGTGGAAAATGTCTGTGTGGACTGGCGCCAGTTGTTTGGCACAGAGCTTGAGGATAGAGGGGGAAATATTGTCCAGGCCTGGAGATTTCCGGCCTTTCTGTCTCCTGAATACTTCTCCACCTCCTCAATTTCTATTGTCAGTGATGGAGGAGTGGCCAGACTGATGATGGGCAGCAAGGAGGGAGTGGGTAGTGGACGAGGGCCCAGTCTTTGCAGACTGGAGTCAGGCTGTAAGTAGGTGTCAAGTGGTGATTGGGGAGGAGTGGGTGGGGAAGGGTCCATTTGGCCCATCAAATTTATTCCACCATTCAATTGTGGCTGATCTATCTTTCCCTCTCAACCCCATTCTACTGCCTTCAACCCATAACCCCTGACACTGGTACTAATCAAGAATCTATCAATCTCTGCCTTAAAATTATCCATTGACTTGGCCTCCATAGCATTCTGCTGCAATAAATTCCGCAGTTTCACCACCCTCTGACTAAAGAAATTCCTCCGCTTCTCCTTCCTAAAGGTACGTCCTTTTATTCTGAGGCTATGGCCTCTGGTCCTAGAGTCTCCCACTAGTGGAAACATCCTCTCCACATCCACTCTATCCAGGCCTTTTATTATTTGGTAGGTTTCAATGAGTTCCCCCCCTCATCCTTCTAAACTCCAATGAGTACAGGTCCAGTGCCGTCAAACGTTAACCCAATCATTGCAGGGATAATTGTTGTAAACCTCCTCTAAACCCTCTCCAACATCAGCAAATCCTCACTCAGATATGGGGCCCCAAAATGCACACCATGCTCCAAATGCAATCTGACCAGTGCCTTATAAAGCCTCAGCATTATAATCCCTGCTTTTATAATCTGTTTCTCTCAAAATGAATGCTAAAATTGCATTTACCTTATTTACTACGGGTTCAACTTACGAATAACCCTTTGGGAATCCTGCACCAACCCTAACAAGTTCCTTTGCACCTCTCCCTATTTATAAAAGAGTCTACTAGTGGCTTCAAGTTATATATTAACAGCATCTGCAGCTGTCTGCTGAAATAGATTGTGTACCATGTTTGCATGGCTTGTGCAATGACAAATGATATCTAAGGTGTAGGAGGTACATGGTGTACAATGGAAATTTTGGGCCTAAGTCTCAAGCTGCAGCGGTTGAAAGATGTTACTCATTGAAGTCTCTGGGCAGAACTGCTTGTAATGCCAATGGAACAAAAACCCTCCCACACAAACAGCAGTTAGAACAGAGTACAGAATTCAGTCGTTTGGCCCACGATGACAGGGCTGGTGTAAGATTCAAGGATCAAAGGTTTCTGATCCAAGGGTCGAGGAATGGAGCAGGTTATTGGTTCCCAATGTACTGTAATGTCACCAACTAATGTCACCATAAATATCAGAGTACAACCGAAGGCCAATATATCCCCTGCAACTGAGTGGCTGTTTAGAATCATAGTCGTACAGTGCAGAAACACATGCTTCGGCCCAACTTGTCCATGCTCACCAAAGTGCCCCATCTAAGCTGATCCCTATAGCCCACGTTTGACCCATATCCCTCTAAAATATCCACGTACCTTTAGACTTTAGACTTTACAGTTACTGTCCGGAAACAGGCCCTTCAGCCGGCCGAGTCCACACCGACCAGCGATGACCCTATACACTAGCACTGTCCCACACATTAGGGACATTTTACAATTATTACCGAGGCCAATTAACTGACAAACCTGTATGTCGTAGGAGTGTGGGCGGAAACCGCTGCACCCGGTAAAACCCGCATGGTCACAGGGAGAACTTACAAACTCCGTACAGACAGCACCCATAGTCAGGATCAAACCCGAGTCTCTGGCGCTGTAAGGCAGCGACTCCACGCTGCGCCACTGTGCCGCCTAGTCCCATTTACCCAGGTTGGATCCACATCCCTCTAAACTTTTCCTAATCATGTATCTGTCCCAATGTCTTTTAAGTGTTGTTATTGCTCCTACTTTTCCCATGTTGAAGTGGTCAATCAAACAGCAAACGGCAAATGCCTCAGCATCAGCTCTGGCCTGCACGGTTTACTTCTCTCCAAGTTGATCAATGTGATAAACCAAAGTCACCACGAGGATCCACGTTGATCAACTGTCTGCGTTTTAATCTTTATGTCCATAGATGATGTTGCCAGGACTCAATGGGATGGGGTTGGGCAGGCTAGGACTTTATTCCTTGAAGAGCAGAAGGCTGAGGGCTGACCTTATAGAGGTGTATAAAATCATGAGGGGAATAGATAGGGTGAATGCACGGAGTCTTTTACCTAGAGTTGGGGTATCATGAACCATAGAACATACAGTGCCCTCCATAATGTTTGGGACAAATACCCATCATTTATTTATTTGCCTCTGTACTCCACAATTTGAGATTCGAAATAGAAAAAAAATCACACGTGGTTAAAGTGCACATTGTCAGATTTTAATAAAGGCAATTTTTATACATTTTGGTTTCACCATGTAGAAATTTAAGCAGTGTTTATACATAGTCCCCCCATTTCTTGGTCAAACCAAAATGTATAGAAATGGCCTTTATTAAAATCTCACAATGTGCACTTTAACCACATGTGATTTTATTCTGTTACAAATCACAAATTGTGGAGTACAGAGGCAAATAAATAAATGATGGGTCTTTGTCCCAAACATTATGGAGGGCACTGTACGTCGAGAGGGGGAAAGATTTAGTAGGCACCCGAGGAGGGTGGTGGATATATGAACGTGCTGGAAGAGGAAGTAGCTGAGGCATATGACTCTGATTTGTGTCAAATACCAAGTTTTGAGAGATTGTTCCTAAAGTTCCCACTGCATCACCATCCAAAATAGCTGAAGCTACCAATGGAGGAATCGCAAAACAAAACTCAGACTCCTTCTTGCCTGGGAAATGTGGTTTAATGGTGTTTTATTCTGGCCTTGCTCAAGCGGTCTTGGTATGTCTTCTACCAAATCTATTCCAGATAAGACCATGCTGGTGGCACTAGCTCGGTTGACTGTCTTATCTGCGAATATCATGAGTTCAGGGACAACAAAACATTGTTACTGGGCTCTCCCTTTCCTTTATCTGCTTTTCCAGTTACTGTGGTATGTTTATAGTCCCTTAGAAGAATGTAGCTTAACCTTGCCCTCATCTCACACAAGCTACCCATGGAGCTTTATTGAGAATTACCTTTTGAAACTTTAAAGTTATAGAACAGTGTCTCTGCATTCTTCTTATATTTTGGTTTCTATATTTTTAGATTAGTTTATTGTCACCTTAAAAAGCTTTTTTGATGTGTGCTAACCTGTCAACGAAACGACTATACATGATTACAATCAAGCCGTCCACAGTGTGGAGATGCAGGATAAAGGGATTAACGTTAGGTGCAACTTAGGGTTCAGTGTAGTCCGAGTGTCTCCAATGAGGTAGATGGGAAGTCAGGACTGCTGTATGGTTGGTGATAGGATGGTTCAGTTGCCTGATAACAACTGGGGAGAAACTGTCCCTGAATCTGGAGCTGTGCGTTTTCAAACCTCTTACCTTTTGCCTGATGGGAGAGGAGAGATGGGTTTTCACTCAACCCATAATACTTCAATTAGACCCGTACATTGTATGATGCATGATATCATGCAATAAATAAGGCAATCTTTCTAACCATGCTCCTATTGATTAATTCTGTAATTATTTTATCTAACTTTCCACATCTTCATGGTGGAAAGTTAGATCTTGACGTATTTTGGATCCACATCCTTCTATTCCCTGCATTTCCACGTGCCTATCTAAAACCTTCTTAAACGCCACTATCGTATGTGCCTCCACCAGCCCAGGCAATGTGTTCCAGGCACCCAACACTCTCTGTGTAAATAACTTGCCCCACACATCTCTATTACATTTACCCCCTCTCACCTTATACATATGTCCGCTAGTGTTGGGGTCAAGGTTCTGACTGACTACCCTATCTGTTCCTCTCATAACTGTATAAACTTTCATCAAGTCTCCCCTCAACCACTGATGTTCCAGAGGAAACAATCCAAGTCTGTCCAACCTCTCCCCGTATCTGTAACCTTCTCATCCAGGCAGCATTCTGGTAAATCTAGACAGTGTTCAGGTAAAGGAAGGGGCAGCACAGTGGCGGAGCGGTAGAGTCGCTGTGCCACTGTGCTGCCCCACAGTGGCACAGCGACTTACAGCTCCAGAGACCCAGGTTCAATCCTGACAATGGGTGCCGTCTGCACATGATTGATACGTTCACACCGTGACCACGTGGGTTTTCTACGGGTGCCCCGGTTTCCTCCCACGCTCCAAAGACATATAGGTTTGTAGGTTAATTAGCTTGAGTAAAGATTGTAAAGATCCCGAGTGTGTAGGATAGCGCTGGTGTGCGTGGTCCGCTGGTCGGTGCGGACCCGGTGCACCAAAGGTCCTGTGTCCGTGCTCTATCTCTGAACTAAATGAAGCTAAAGTAAACTAGACTTTTATTTACTGGCTATACATCAAAGGGTGTAAATACAATGGACAAGGCATTAAGCAATGATCTAATAGGATGGAGCAGATATGTAGGAGGGGTTGAAGTAACTGCTGTTGTTGGAGAGGGTCCAGAGGAGGTTTACAAGAATGATCCCAGGAATGATTGTGTTAACATATGATGAGTGTTTGAAGGCACTGGGCCTGTACTCGCCGGAGTTTAGTAGGTTGAGGGGGGGACCTCATTTAAACTTACCGAATAGTGAAAGGCCTGGATATAGTGGATATGGAGAGGATGTTTCCACTCGTGGGAGAGTCGAGGACCAGTAGGGAACAGCCTCTGTAGAAAAGGACGTACATTTAGAATGGCAAAGAGGAATATCTTTAGTCAGAGGGTGGTGAATCTGTGGAATTCATTGCCACAGACAGCTGCGGAGACCAAGTCAATGGATATTTTTAAGGTGGAGATTGTCAGATTCTTCTTTACTACAGGTGTCAGAGGTTATGGGGGGAAGGCAGGAGAATGAGGGAAAGATAGATCAGCCATGATTGAATGGCGGAGTAGACTTGATGGGCTGAATGGCTTAAATCTGCTCCAAGTACCTACGGACTTATAAAGCCTACGTCAGTTCTTCATGTTGCTGAAAAAGCAAATATTGCTCTAAAGATTGCCCAAGGGAATGTTCTGGCAGTTGGCAGTTCAGTGAGTGATGTGCGACTCCACAGACCAATGCGCTCTGGAGCAGAGAGAAATCATTAGTGGTCTGAATCTATGGGAATGCACGTGTGTTGGAGGAACAGCAACCAGATTACAAAACCCACATTGTTTAGCAATTCACCCTGTTCTAATTGGTCAGATCAATCAAACAGTGCAGACGGCTCCACCCCTGCCATATAAATGTGGCCATTCTGAACAGTTTAAAGGGTTCTCCGCTCTCTCCTCTCCACTGTGGACTTCCAGACCAACCAAGACATGAGGACGGTGCTAACTGTTTGCTTCTCCTTGCTGTGCCTCAGTGCCGTCTCACTGGCACTGACCCGCGAGTACTACATTGGCATCGTGGAGGTCGAATGGAATTACGCTCCCAGCGGCAAAAACATCATTGCTGGCACTAAGATCGACAAGGACGAGTGAGTAAAAGTAACAGCAACGAGAGAACATCGACTGATGTTTTATACCTGTCAGATTAATGGGGGTTGAGGGAGGTAAATCTGCTGCCACGCAGCGCCAGAGACCCGGGTTCGATCCTGACTACGGGTGCTGCCTGTGCGGAGTTTGCACGTCCACCCTGTGACCGTGGGGGTTTGTGGTGCGGTTGATCTGAATCACATGTTGTTGCAATAGTCACTACGCTCCTCTGAAGTGGAGTCAGTGCGGAGAGTTAGTTCAACAACTGAAGTTGAGAGTGAGTCAGAAACAAACGGGCCAGGGAGTGACTTTCAGCATCTCGGTGGGCAGGTCCGTTTCCTGAGGTTACGTTGGTTAAACACAACATGTACTGTAACACAGTGAACCAAAACAGACCCTTCGGCCCAGCACGTTCATGCTCACCAAAATGCCCCATCTAAGCCCATCCCATTTGCACACAATAGGCCCATATCCTTCTAAACTTTTATTTTCCATGTTCCTGTACAAATGTCTATTAAACGTTACTGTGTCAGCCTCAACCACTTTCTCTGGAAGCTCGTTCCATATATTCCCACCACCCTCTGTGTGATTAAATTGTCCCTTTGATCTTTTCCCTCTCACCTTCTATGCCCTTTAATTACTGATTCCTCCTCCCAGGGAAGATGTCTGTGCGGATTCACCTTATCCTGCCCTTTAAGACTTTATACATCCCCACAAGGCCACTCCTATGTCTCCAACATCTCCTAAAAGATTATGTGCCTTCATCCTACCGATTCCCCTCGTGATTTTATACACCTCTATAAGATCACCTCTTAGCCTCCTGCCCCCCAACGAATAAAGTCCTCGGTTGCCCAACCTCTCCCTATAATCCAGGCCCTCGATCCCTGGCAACATTCTTGTAAATCTTCTTTGCATCCTTTCCAGCTTTTTGACATCTTTCCAATAGCAGGGTAATTAAAACTGAACACAATACTCCAACTATAGCTTGACCGACACTGTATAAAACTGTAATTTGGGAATTTGGGAATTCTCTGCCACAAAAGGCAGTAGAGGCCAATTCACTGGATGAATTAAAAACAGAGTTAGATAGAGCTCTAGGGTCTAGCGGAATCAAGGGATATGGGGAGAAGGCAGGTACGGGTTACTGATTGTGGATGATCAGCCATGATCACAATGAATGGCGGTGCTGGCTTGAAGGGCCAAATGGCCTCCTCCTGCACCTATTTTTTATGTTTCCATGTTTCTATGTAAAATAACATCCCAACTCATGTCTGAAGAAGGGTCTCGACCCGAAAACATCACCCATTCTTTCTCCTCAGTGATGCTGCCTGTCCTGCTGAGTTGCACCAGCATTTTGTGACTATCTTCAGTTTAAACCAGCATCTGCAGTTCCTTCCTAGACATCCCAACCTCTGTACTCTGTGCCTTGTGTGATGAAGGACTTTATGCCAAAAGCTTTCTTCACCACCATGATTTATAATGTTTACCCGCGACTCCACTTTTAGGAAACTATGTACTTGCACTGTAGATCCCTCTGCTCTACAACACTCCCCAGGGCCCTACCCTTCATTGTGAAAGTCCGACCCCTGGTTTGACTTCTCTTTCATGGCATACCTTGCCCTTACCTGAATTGAATGCCATTTGCTATTCCTCGCCTATCCAACAGTTTAAGATCTCACTGTAATTTTGGCAACCTTCTTCACTTCAGTCTCATCTGCAAACTTACTAGTCGTCAAGTCAAGTCATTTTTATTTGTATAGCACATTTAAAAACAACTCTCGTTGACCAAAGTGCAGGTACTAACCTGCTACATACAATGGTACACAGATCTAACAATAGATACATAAACTGTTTACAGCGCTCCCTCAGAGGACTTCAAGAAACGCTTGGGAGTTGAAATAGATTTTAAGTCTGGACTTAAAGGAGTTGATGGAGGGGGCAGTTCTGATGAGGAGAGGGATGCTGTTCCACAGTCTAGGTGCTGCAATCGCAAAAGCGGGGTCACCCCTGAGCTTAAACCTAGACCACGGGATAGTCAGTAGCCCCAAGTCGGCCGACCTGAGGGACCTAGAGGTAGAATGGTGGGTTAGAAGATTTTTCATATAGGTGGGGGGGGGGGGGGGGGGGGGCGAAGCCCGTTAAGGGCTTTGTATACGAATAAGAGGAGCTTGAAGTTAATTCTGTACCGTACTGGGAGCCAGTGGAGAGAGGCCAGGATCGGGTGATATGGTCCCTTTTACGAGAAGTCTCGTTGCGGCGTTTTGGACCAATTGCAGGCAGGACAGGGATGATTGGCTGATGCCAGTGTATAGGGAGTTGCAGTAATCAAGGCGGGAGGAGATAAATGCGTGGATGATTTTTTTCAAGGTCGTCGAATTGGAGGAATGGTTTGATTTAAGCTATCGTGCGAAGCTGGAAGAAGCTAGTTTTTACCACAGCATTGACTTGTTTGTCAAACTTTAATGTGGAGTCAAATATCACGCCAAGGTTTTTGACGTGAGGTTTGACTAAGGAGGTTTAGGCTTCCAAGGCTGCCTGTTATCGTTTTGATGGAGTCCGAGGGGCCGAGTAGGATGACCTCAGACTTGCTCTCGTTTAGTTGGAGCAACTCTGCACGCCTTGCACGTTCTTGTCCAAATCCTTTTAATAAATGATCAACATGATCATACAGATAAATGATCAACAGCAATGGGCCTAGCACCAATTCCTGTGGTTCATTACTCCAGTCTGTAAAACAGGTCTCAAATCTGGAAAACAACCTTCCACCATCATCAGTCAGGACACTGAATGAGGCGCACGGTGGCGCAGTGGTAGAGTTGGTGCTTTATAATGCCAGAGACCCGGGTTTGATCCTGACTACGGGTACTGTCTATACAGATTTTGTACGTTCTCCCCGTGACTGCATAGGTTTTCGCGGTGTGCACTGGTTTCCTACTACACTCCAAAGACATTCAGGTTTGTAGGTTAATTTGGCTTTGGTAAAATATTGCAAATTGCCCCTAGTGTGGGATAGTGCAGGGATCACTGGTTGGCATGGACTCGGTCGGCCTGTTTCTGTGCTGTATCTCTAAACCAAACTAAATTAAACCTCCACTGCTTTCTTCCTTGAAGCCAATGGAATATCCAATTTGCAAGCTCTCCCTGGATCCCATGTGATCTAGCCATCAGCACTTTCCAGTCTAGCCCGCCATGGGTGACCTCATCAGAGGTCTTGCTAAAGTCCACATTGGGAATATCTACCATCCTGCCCACATCAATCCTCTTAGTAACCTCTCAAAAAAAACCTCTACCATGTTTGTAAGACACGATTTCTAATGCACAGATCCTGCTAACTATCCTTAATCAGATCTTGCCTATCTAAATGATGGTTTCTCTGAATCCTGATCCCCAGTATCACCTCTAGTAACTTATCCATCACTGATATCACTTGTTTGCAGTTCTTCAACTTCTTAAATAATGATACAACATTAGCCACATTACAGTCTTTCAGATCTTGGCCTGTCGTTTAATATGAAGCAAATATCTCTGCAAGGGCCTCACTTTACTGTGCTTTAAAACCACCAACATTGCCTCTTTGGTAATTCATATATGGTCCAAGATATCACAACTCACTTGCCTCAATTGCTCAGCTTCGCTGATCGACGTCACAGTAAAAACTGTTGAGAAATATTCACAAACCATCTCACCCGTCTCCTGTGGCTCCACGGGAGATAATTTAATCTTTGACAAGTAAACAAACCTCCTGTTGATAAATAATATTACTCCCTTGTGCAATTCGTTGCTCAATTCTTTTGTTCCGAGACAAGGACCATAATAAAGCTCGGAAAGACTTAGCAGTATGGAATGAAGGAAAACAACAATCACCGCGTACACGATCACTATCCTGCACACTACGGACAATTTACAATTTTTACTGAAGCAAATTAACTTACTAACCTGTACATCTTTGGAGTGTGGGAGAAAACCTAAGTGGTCACGGGGAGAGCGTACAAACTCCGTACTGACAGCACCCGTAGTCAGGAATGAACCCGGATCTCTTGTGCTATGAGGCAGCAACTCTACCTCTGCGTCACTGTGCTGCCCTGTAGTCCATGTTATCCAGTCGGCAGAAAGACTACACATGATTGCAATCGAGCCACCCACAGGCTAAAGGGAATAACGTTTAATGGAAGATAAAGTTCAGAAATGTCTGATTAATGTTAGTCCGTGGGTCCCCAATGAAGCCAAAGTGGTTTTGCAATGGCTGGGAGCTCAGAGAGGCTCTCTACAATTACCAGTCCTCCTTCATGCCAGCCACTGGTAACGGGTTGACTTTGTGTAATTTTTAGGCATGCATCTGTGTTCCTGAAACGTGGTCCGACCAGGATAGGAAGTGTGTACAAGAAAGCCGTGTATCTGGAGTACACTGATGCCAATTACACTGAGGAGGTTGCAAAGCCAGAATGGCTGGGATTTCTGGGACCCGTCATTAGGGCAGAGCAAGGAGACACCATCATCGTTCACCTGAAGAATTTTGCTCTTCGGCCTTATTCACTGCATCCGCATGGTCTCACCTACACAAAAAGCAATGAAGGTAATGTTTATGCTGGTTGTTTCCTTAAGTGTCTACATCGTGTGACTGTAAGGGGATGGCACAGTGGCGCAGCTGGTAGAGCCACTGCCTCACAGCACCAGAGACCAGGTTTGACCCTGACCGCGGGTACTATCTGGGTGCAGTTTCCCCCCGTTCTCCCTGTGACTGCATGAGTTTCCTCCGCGTGCTCCGGTTTCCGCCCATATCCCAAAGACGTGTGGGTTTGTAGGTTAATTGGCCCACTGCGAATTGCCTCCAATGCGTAGGGAGTCCACACCGACCATCGATCACCCGCCTTCAACAAGTACCCACTTTCGCATCCACTCCTTAAACACCAGGTGCAACCTACAGGATCCAATTAACCTACAAACCCGCATGTCTTTGGGATGTGGGGGGAAACCGGTGCGCCCGGAGGAAACCCGCACAGCCACAGGGAGAACGTGCAAACTCCACACAGACAGCACCTGGGGTCAGGATCGAATCTGGGTCTCTGGCGTCATGAGGCAGGAGCTTTACCAGCAGTGCCAATGTGCCACCCCAAATGTCTATGTGGGGTTTATACATTCTTTCATCTTTGTGCTCTAGTGTACCTCTATCTTCCATTGCAGCTGTGAATTACTCATTCATAGAGGTTGATGACAATTTGATTGATTGATGGTGGTGAAGCCAGATTCAACAGTGGCATTGAAAAGACTTTTGCCCTATGATTGATTGAAAGACCCTTTGGCCTACCGAGTCCACACCAACCATCAAGCACCCGTTCACAAAGGTTTTATCTTATCCCACTTGGGGCAATTGACCTACAAAAAACTCATACATCTGTGAGAGGTATAAGTTTGAACGGCTACAAGAAACCAAGGATGAGGGAAATATGTTGGATGGGATTGTTCTCTTTTGAGCTGGCACGGACTTGATGAGCTGAATGTCCTCCTTCTGTATAAGTAATTAAAGTCATTATCAATGCAACAGTCATGAGAAGATCCTTGAAAGCAGCGTCGCAGATAGATGGGATGGTTAAAAAAGACTTTAGGCACATTGGTCTTCATCATTCAGAGTATTGAGTATAGGGGTTGGGAGGTCATGTTGCAGTTGTACAAGACATTGGTGAGGGCACATTTAGAATATTGTGTTCTGTTTGTGGTCACCCTGTTATTGGACAAATGTCTTTAAGCTGGAAAGGGTGCAGAGGAGATTTACAACAATGTTTCCAAAACTTGAGGGCAGCTATGGGAGAGGTTGAGCAGGCTGGGTCTTTATTCCTTGGAGTACAGGAAGATGAGGCATGATGTTATACAGGCATACAAGATAGGAATGAGAGGAATAGATCGGGTAAACGCACAAAGTCTTTTACTCAGAGTAGGAAAATCGGGAACAAGAGGACATAGTTTAAGGTGAGGGGGAAAGATTTAATAGGAACCCGAGGGGCAACTTTTTTATACAAAGGGTGGTAGATGTATGGAATGAGCTGTTGGAGGAGGCAGTTGAGGTGAGTACTATCACAATGTTAAAAAAATATTTAGGTACAAAAGGATAGGACAGGTTTAGAGGGATATGGGCCACACGCAGTTAGGTGGGACGAGTGTAGCTGGGACATGTTGGTCGGCGTGGGCAAGTTGGATCAAAGGGCATGTTTCCACACTGTATGACTATGACTCAATCTGTTTTGTTATTGTTGTTTGCAGAAGCCCATGATCGACAACTTGACCAAACTCTAAGATCATGATGGTTTGGTCTGATTGTCCGCAATTTCAACATGTAATTTGAATTGGTAATTATTGTCTTCTTGTTTGCTCTCCCAGGTGCATTTTATCCTGACAACACCACGACTCTGGAGAAACGGGATGATATTGTAAACCCGGGTAAAAATTATACCTACCGCTGGGATTTAACAGAAGATCAAAGCCCAACAAAAGATGACTTTGATTGTTTGTCAAGAATCTATCACTCACACATCGATGCTCCCAGGGATATTTCAAGTGGACTAATTGGACCATTGATCATTTGTAAAAAAGGTAATGATTAAATCCGCTGCTTCAAGGATAATTGGCAAAGATGTTAGCCTGCAACACCCCACACTTTAACTGTGCAATTATCAGCAAGCATGTGTACTTCTTACCTTTAGGCCTCCTTGCTTGAGGAAAGATGTTAATGAGTTGGAAACTTTTCAGAAGAAGTTTAGTTTAGTTTTTATTGTCACGTATACCGAGATACAGTAAAAAGCATGTTTATTTATTGCGTGCTATCCAGTCAGTGAAAAGACAATACATGATTACAATCAATCCGTTTACAGTGTACAGATACGGGATAATGGGTATAGTGCTTAGTGCAAGATAAAGCCCAGTCAAGTCCGATTAAAGATAGTTCAAAGATTTCCAATGGGGCAGATGGGAGATCAGGGCCGCTCTCTAGTTGGTGATAGGATGGTTCAGTTGCCTGATAAAAGCTAGGAAAAAACTGTCCCTGAATCTGGACGCGATCTATTTTAAGCTTCTGTACCTCTTGCCTGATGGGAGAGGAGAGGAGATAGAGTGTCCAGGGTGAGGGGTCCTTGATTATGCTGGTGACGTTGCCGAGGCAGCGTGGTGTAGATGGAGTCATTGCAAGGAAGGTTGGGTTGTGTGATGGACTGGGCTGCGTCCAGGACCTCTGCAATTTCTTGCGGTTTTGGATGGAGCTGTTCCCAAACCATGCTGTGATAAAATATGTTCTACGGCGCATCTGCAGAGGTGGTAAGGGTAGTTGGGGACATGCCAAACTTCCTAAACCAGATTGATACATGGATCAGGTGGATTGCAGTAGGAGCAAAGATTGGACAGGTAAAACTTGAATTTAATCTAGAACTCTGTATGGGAGAAAAAGAAGGGAACATCCATTTAGAGACAGAGGGCAGAGAGTGATTAGAACATTCTTCCCCCAAGAACAGTGGAAGCTGAGTCTTTGAACATTTTGAAGGCAGCGGTAGAGAGAAGCAAAGGGATACAAGATTACTTGATGGGAATAGGGAATCATGGTTACATTCAGATCAATCATGTTATCAAATACTGGAGGAGACTTAAGGTTACTGCCTGCTCTTCACTGCTATACCCTGATGCAAGCCAGGCCACTAATGATAAGGCAGGAACACCACAGGAAGGCAACGTTACCCGAGGTGCGATGACAAAGTGTGGGCCTCTCTCCCCTCCTTGGTGGAGCTGAAAAATTCCATGACACCATCAGCAGAATACCATTTAGTTTCATTCAGTTTAGTGTAGAGATACAAAGTGGAAACAGGCCCTTCGGCCCACCGAGTCCACGCCAACCAGCGATCATTCGTACCCTAGTTCTATCCTACACACTCGGGACAATTTAGAGAAGCGAGTTAACCTGCAAACCTGAACGTCTTTAGAATGTGGGAGGAAACCGGAGCACCTGGAGAAAACCCACGTGGTGACAGGGAGAATGTGCATACTCCGTACAGACAGTTACCTTGGTCAAGATTGAAGCTGGGTCTGGGGCACTGCAAAGGCAGCAACTCTACCGCTGCGCCACCATGCTGTACCATCAAATAACATCAATGACATCGTTAATTAGTTCTTGTTTCACTTCCAGGTGTTTTAACCGGCAAGAAGAAACAATGGGCGAATGAAGAGTTTGCCTTGCTGTTCTCTGTAATGGATGAAAACGACAGCTGGTACCTGGATTACAATATCAAACACTACTGCACGACCCCGAATAAAGTGGACATAAATGATGAAGATTTTATTGAAAGTAACAAAATGCACTGTAAGGCACCCGTTAAATTCTGTTCAATGGCAAAGCTGAGCTTTCAGGAAAATGTGTAAATAGAATCTCATAAATTCATAAGTTGTAGGAGCAGAATTAGACCATTCGGCCCATCAAGTCTCCTCCTCTATTCTCCAACCTCAGTGTTCCCCCACCATTATGTGTGCTATGAACCTCTTTCTCCCACTCACACAGAGGTGTCTGGCACACTTAACACCATCATCCTCGGGTATTTTAGCCTCAAGGGCAGGTAATACTTCAAATTAGAGAGATCGCAGATCATCGTCCTCCACTTCCCTCCTTCCCACGGTCTGCCGGACCTTTACTTTAGAGATAGAGCATGGAAATAGGCCCACCAAGTCTAGGCTGACCAGCACTCAACTAGTTCTATCCAACACACTAGGGACAATTTACAGAAGCCAATTAACCTGCAAACTTGCACATCTTTGGAGTGATGGAGGTGACCGAAGCACCCGGAGAAAACCCACGAGGTCATGGGGAGAACGTACAAACTCCTTACAGACAGCACCTGTAGTCAGGATCGAACCCAGGTCTCTGGCATTGTAAGGCAGAAAAACTGCAGCTACGCCACAGTGCTACCCTATCAGGCCCTTCGGCCCATCGAGTCCATGCCGACCATCACATTAGTTCAATATAATCCCACTTTCTTATCCACTCTTATCCACTCCCTACACACTTGGGGCAATTTACGGAGGGCAATTAACCTACAAACCCACGTCTTTGGGATGCCTGAGGAAACTGCAATACCTGGAGGCAACCCAATCTGTCCAAGGGATAACATGCAAACTCCACACAGGCAGCACCTGAAGTCAGGATCGAACCTGGGTCTCTGGTGCTGTGAGGCAGCAGCTTTACAAGCTGCGTCACTGTGCCGTCAATTGAAGGCCCATTCAGGTGAACCGTTCAGTAAGTTTGCAGACGACAAGGAAATAGGTGGAGCCATAGATGGCGAGGGTTGCACAAGGACATAGATCAGCTGGAAGTTCACAAGTCCTAGGAACAGAATTAAGCCATTCAGCCCATCAAGCCCACTCCGCCATTCAATCATAGCTAACCTATCTTTCCCTCTCAACCCTATTCTCCTGCTTTCTTCCCATAAGCCTTGACCCCCTGAAGTTTGGATGATGATGTGATGATTATACTGTATTGTCACCTGTACCTGGCTCCGTGCAGTGAAATGCTTTGTTTTTGCAAACAAAGTACACAAAGGAGTCGCCACAAAGGCGTTGACAAAGTTACGAAAAGTACTCATTCCAGATAATACATCCCAGTACATCCCAGTAAAAGTATCCACTCCAGTACATGGAGTGCTGGCGAATGGAATTTAATCCAAATGAGTGTGAGGTATTGTGTGTTGAGGCATCAAACATTAACTGTACATATGCACTAAACAGGAGGGCCTTAAAGGTGATAACATGCAGAGAGATCTCGGCATTCCCTGAAAATGCTGACAAGGGTGGGTAGGGTGGTAAAAAGGCATTTGGCATGCCTGCCAACTAAGACCAAGGCATTGAGTATAATGGTTGGGGTGACTCTACAAATGTTGTAGCTCTACAAACCAGTGGTTAGGCTGCACTTGGAGTATTGTGTACGATTCAATTTGCCACTGGGATGTGGCAACAATAGACAGGGTGCAGAAGAGATTCACCAGATCTTTTGTGCAGGAAGGAAATGCAAATATACCAAAAATAGGCATAAACTGCTGGAGTAACTCAGCGGGTCAGACAGCATCTCTAGAGGCATCTTCAAGAAGTCTGAATAAGGGTTCCGACCTGAAATGCTTTTTTCCAGAGATACTGCCTGATCTGTGGAGTTACTCGGGAATTATGTGCCTCTCTTCACCAGAACGTTGCCTGGAATGGAGGAATGGAGTTATAAAGTGAGATTAGATAGGTTGGATTTATTGTCACTGGGGCTTGGGAGGCTGAGACTTTGTAAAGATTTATAACATTATGAGGGGCTTAGACAGATTGTCAGAGTTTTTTTTTCCACAATAGAGGAGTCCAGAACAAGTGCACAGAGAGGCGAACTTTAAAGGAGCGTTCAGGGGCAGGTTTTACTAAGGGTGGTGGTTATATGGAACAAGCTGCCAGAGACTGAAGAAAGGTCTCGACCCGTCACCCATTCCTTCTCTCCAGAGATGATGCCTGTCCCGCTGAGTTACTCCAGCATTTTGTGTCTAAGCTGCCAGAGAAGGTGGTAGAGGCAGTTACAATTATAGAAATTAAAAGGAATTTGGGCAGTTACTTGGATTGGAAAGGAACAGAGAGATAGGGCAAGTGGGATTAGTGCAGATAGGCATTATGGTGGACATGGACAAGGTGGTGTGAAGAGCCCGTGTCCATGGTGTACAGATCTATGATGGGCAAAGAGTGGGAAATGAAGGGGAGAGAACACTGAGTGTGTTAGGGGAGGCCAAAGGAAAGAAATGAGAGGGAAGAACAATAGATAATTTGCTTGGAGGTGGGGGTCAGGAAGAGAACATCAAAACATGGACATTGCCTGATACACAATGGGATAACTCCTCAGTCAATGATTGCTAATGACCTGACCATCTATTTATATTTTTCAGCTATTAATGGATACGTCTATGGGAACCTGCCTCATCTATCGATGTTCACTGGGGATAAAGTGGTTTGGTATCTCTTTGGGATGGGGAACGAGGTGGATATCCACTCAGCATACTTCCATGGGCAGATGCTGGTTACTGCTGACCGCCGCACTGATACCATCAGTCTATTCCCTGCCACATTCGCTACTGCTATAATGGTGCCCAACAATCCCGGAAAGTGGCTTCTCAGTTGTCAAGTCAATGACCATGTTGAAGGTGTGAAGTCTTCCTTCTCGTTCTCAGCACCTTTACTTTAATGATAGCTCTGTCTGTGTGTAGCCACATGAAGAGTCTCAGCACTGGATTGTGGTTTACACTTTAAACCTTTAGACTTTAGATTTAAAAGTTCAATGTGGAAACAGGCCATTCGGCCCTTCGAGTCCAGGCCGACCAGCGATCACCCCGCACACTAGCATTATCCATTACACTAGAATTTCACAATTTTACCAAAGCCAATTAACCTACAGACCTCTACGCCTTTGAAGTGAGGGAGGAAACTGGAACACCCAGAGAAAACCCACGAGGTCGCATGGAGAACGTACAAACTCTGTACAGACAGCACCCATAGTCAGGATCGAACCCGGGTCACTGGCGCTGTAAGGCAGCAACCGTGCTGCCCTAGGTGTTGAAAAATCACCTGAATGAGGCTGTTCTGCCCATTAGGTCCGTGCTGTCTCTCAGGGAAGAAGCCGTACAGCTCCACTTTCCATCTCATTTTCCTGTAGCCCTGCATCTTATTCTCTGTCACAGATGGTCAACAAGACACCTCAGCACACAACAGCAACACGCTCGGCGTTGAGAGATCGGTCGCCCGTAAAAAACTGATTAGGATATTCACTTGAAAACCATCACTCAAATCCTCTTGCACTATTATGGTCAAAGACTTATACAATATGGAAACAGATGCTTCTATTCCAACCAACATGCCTTCCTGACAGTCCCATTTGCCTGCATTTGGTCTAAAAGCTTCTAAACCTTTCCTATTCATGAGCCCTGTCCAAATGTATTTTAAACATTGTAATTATACTCACCGCTCCCACTTCAACTGGCAGCTCGTTCCATGTATCCACAGCCTTCTGTATAACAACTTGCTCCTTTAAATTCTTCCCCTCACACCTTGAACCTATGCCCCTGTAGTTTTAGATTCCCCTACTCTGGGAAAAACTCTGATCATCCACAGTATGATTTTATAAATGTGCATAAGGTCACCCCTCAGCCTCCTATACTCTTGAGAAAACAGTTCCATCTATCCAGTCTCTCCTCATAGCTTGAGCCTGCCAGTTCTGGCAACATCCCTGCAAATCTTTTTGTTTTTAGTTTGAGAGATGCAATGCAGAAACATCTGTCTGAAGAAGGGTCTTGACCCGAAACGTCACCCATTCCTTCTCGCCACAGATGCTGCCTCACCTGCTGTTTTTCCAGCTTTTTGTCCACCGTCGATTTTTCCAGCATCTGCAGTTCTTTCTTACACAATGCAGAAACAAGCTCTTCGGCCCACTAAGTCTGTGCCGACCAGTGATCCCCATACACTTTCACCATCCTACACACTAGGGACAATTTACAATTTTTGCCGATTTTAACATATATACCTGTACATCTTCAGAATGGATTGTGGAAGGAAACCAGAGCTCCCGGAGAAAACGCACATGATCACTGAGGGAATGTATCATTTCCGTACAGACAGCACCCATAGACAGGATCAAACAGACATCTCTGGCGCTGTGAGGCAGCGACTGTACCGCTGTGTCACTGTGCCGCCTCTTGCTTAAACACATCAATGCTAAAAGTTGGCGGCCAGACTGCTCACAATATTCTTATAAAGCTGTAACGTGACTCAATGACTATTGGGCAGATGGAGTAGGGAGAGCAAGGGAAAGCTGACGATGACTCTAGGCGGAGAATATTTCAAACAGGCCAAAGCTCACCACACACCTGATGAAAAACCAAGTATATTTTTATGATTACAGCTGGAATGCAGGCCTTGTTTGAAGTTGTTGACTACGGGAAGAAAACCAAAAAGCCAGCAAGTAAAGGAAAGGAAAGGCAATATTTCATTGCTGCAGAGGAAGTAGTATGGGACTACGGACCGTCAGGCATTGACCAATTCACAGCAAAGCCTCTGGACAATCAACATGGGTATGTCTCACCAATGCATTCACTTTAATTTGGTATTGTTTTAGTTTAATTTATTGTCACATGCATCGAGATACACTGAAAAAGCTTTTTTGTTGTGTGCAATCCAGTTAGCGGAATAACTATACATGATTACAATCGAGCATTCCACTCTGTTTACTAACCTAGATAATCCTGTCCCTGGACCACAGGAGCTGCCTTCACTTCAGTACATCATTCTAGTTAAGTTTAGTTTGGATTAGTATCTTGCACTTGTACCGAGGTACAGTGAAAAGCTTTATTGTTGTGTGCTATTGAGTCAGCGAAAAGACGATACATGTTTACAATAAAGCAGTCCACAGCGTGGCAGATGCAGGAAAATAAGGAATAATGCTTACAGCAAGATAAAGTCTAGTAAAGTCCAGTTAAAGATAGTAGAGTGTGAATTGTAGAGTTAAAATGTCGTCTTAATTTGGCCATAAGGCCCGTTGTCCTGGCAACGGCAATGGTTCTCGGTTAAAGAGTTCAGCCTGGCCAGGAGATGCTGTGAATGTCCTCCATTGCCATTCTGTCGTTGCAGGGCGTGTCCAATCCAAACACTTGGCCTCTCAGGTATAAAACATTACTAATTACTAATTACATAGAAACATAGAAACATAGAAATTAGGTGCAGGAGTAGGCCATTCGGCCCTTCGAGCCTGCACCGCCATTCAATATGATCATGGCTGATCATCCAACTCAGTATCCCGTACCTGCCTTCTCTCCATACCCTCTGATCCCCTTAGCCACAAGGGCCACATCTAACTCCCTCTTAAATATAGCCAATGAACTGGCCTCAACTACCCTCTGTGGCAGAGAGTTCCAGAGACCCACCACTCTCTGTGTGAAAAAAATTCCTTCTCATCTCGGTCCTAAAGGATTTCCCCCTTATCCTTAAGCTGTGACCCCTTGTCCTGGACCTCCCCAACATCGGGAACAATCTTCCTGCATCTAGCCTGTCCAACCCCTTAAGAATCTTGTAAGTTTCTATAAGATCCCCTCTCAATCTCCTAAATTCTAGAGAGTATAAACCGAGTCTATGCAGTCTTTGTTCATAAGACAGTCCTGACATCCCAGGAATCAGTCTGGTGAACCTTCGCTGCACTCCCTCTATGGCAATAATGTCCTTCCTCAGATTTGGAGACCAGAACTGTACGCAATACTCCAGGTGTGGCCTCACCAAGACACTATACAACTGAAGTAGAACCTCCCTGCTCCTATACTCAAATCCTTTTGCTATGAAAGCTAACATACCATTGGCTTTCTTCACTGCCTGCTGTACCTGCATGCCTACTTTCAATGATTGGTGTACCATGACACCCAGGTCACGCTGCATCTCCCCTTTTCCTAATCGGCCACCATTTAGATAGTAGTCGGTTTTCCTATTTTTGCCACCAAAGTGGATAACCTCACATTTATCCACATTATACTGCATCTGCCAAACATTTGCCCACTCACCCAGCCTATCCAAGTCACCTTGCATTCTCCTAGCATCCTCCTCACAGCTAACACTGCCCCCCAGCTTAGTGTCATCCGCAAATTTGGAGATGTTGCCTTCAATTCCCTCATCCAGATCATTTATGTATATTGTAAATAGCTGGGGTCCCAGCACTGAGCCCTGCGATACCCCACTAGTCACTGCCTGCCATTGTGAAAACGACCCGTTTACTCCTACTCTTTGCTTCCTGTTTGCCAGCCAGTTCTCTATCCACATCAATACTGAACCCCCAATGCCATATGCTTTAAGTTTATATACTAATCCCTATGTGGGACCTTGTCGAAAGCCTTCTGGAAGTCCAGATACAGCACATCCACTGGTTCTCCCCTATCCACGCTACTAGTTACATCCTCGAAAAATTCCACAAGATTCGTCAGACATGATTTACCTTTCGTAAATCCATGCTGACTTTGTCCAATGATTTCACCACTTTCCAAATGTGCTGCTATCCCATCTGTAATAACTGACTCTAGCAGTAATAGTCTTTAATAACTGACTCTAGCAGTAGTAATTACTAATTACTAATTACTAATTACTATTACGAGGGCCTGAAACATCAGACCGCCGTAGAGGCGACTGTGGACGCCTCAATAGGCCCGACCATGGCTGGACAAGAGGATGGGGACTGGACTTTGTGCCTTCCCTCACAGTGGGAACCATTGTGGGGGGATGTTTTTATGTTTTAATGTTAAATTTCTTCCTTAATGTTATGTTGTATTTTTTATTAGCATTAGTGTGCTGCAAGGACATCTGAATTTCCCCTGAAAAGGGGATTAATAAAGTATTTATTATTAATATTATTATTATTATTATTAATAATTGCTATGTCTTCTTGCACCTTTAGAGATGCTGTGGTGTTCTTTGAAAAAGGAGAAACAAGAATTGGAGGAAAATACATTAAGGCAGTTTACAGAGAATACACAGATGACACTTTTAAAAAGCTCAAGCCCAGGACACCTGATGAGGAACATCTTGGAATACTTGGTAGGGAATAAATTAGGATGTTTCTTCAACACTTTTAGTTATATTAAGCACCCTGCATAACAAGTAATATATTTAATTGCATAACACATGATTTCTTTCACCCATGGGATGAGGAAACAGAATGAGCAGCATTTTTATCTGTGGAAGGAACGGTTTGTTTACAATTCACCAATTTTTATTTTTGTTCAAATCAATGCAATTAAAGCTGAGATAGAAATGTGAAACCAGCACAAACTTACTTTACACAACTACACAAAGCCAAGATCTAGTCCCCTACTCAAGTCATATCATGGAATCATAGAGCTGGAAGCAAGCCCTTCACCCCAACTTGCACATGCCGACTAACTTGGCATTCTGTGCCAGTCTCATTTGCTTGCATTTGACCCATATCACTCTAACCCTTTCCTATCCACCCTGTCCAAATGTCATAATTGTATGTTTTGGTTTCGGACAGCAATGCTTAATGGGCAATGACATGTCATGGTGGCTTGGCAGTTTGTGCAATTGTCTCACAACCCCAGGGTTGTGGGTTCAATCCTGACCTCGGGTGCTGTCTAAGTGGAGTACGGACGCTCTCCTCAAGACCACACAGATTTCCATTTGGCGTTCTGGTTTCCTCCTGCATCCAAATACGTGCTGGAGGATTCATTGACGGCCATAAATTATCCTTTAGTGAAGGGAATAGCAAAAATAATTGAAGGTGTCTTGATGGGAATCTGTGACAGAGAAAAAGATGCAGGGATGTAGCAAAATGAAAAGGAGAATGGGAATCTGCGGGTTCTTCTCCGAGTGCCAGCATGGAACCTGATGGGCAGAACAGCCTCCTTTAATGTTGAGAGTATTGTTTGAGAGGTAGGATTTGCATCACTTAGTGCCATGGCAGGGGGCAAGTAGTGTATATGACTATGGGTGTGTGCACCATGGCAGGTTACTGGGCCTAGGACCTACCTTGAGGTCCACATGCACATTTCAACTATGAGAGCCCCAGGCGCAGATTGGAGGATAAAGACCACACCTGGAGGACTGTGTACAGCTCTGCTCACCTTATTTAAGGCTTTGCTCACCTTATTCAAGGAGTGGTGTACATGCATAGTACACATATAATCTAAAAAAATCATAGGAATTAGTTCAGAGAAAGGATCCTTCAGGCAGCATCCCCAGAGCAAGAAACAGAGTCAATGACACAGGTTGAAGGCCTCACGTTAGATCAGGAAGTTAATGGGACCTCTCCCATAGACTTTTAACTTAGTCTTGGAGATCCAGCAGTCAGTCTGGTATCGTGAGTCAAGAGTGATGTATTGTTATATGTCCCAAAACAAAACAATAAGTTCTTACTTGCAGCAGCACAACAGATATGTAAACATAGTACTCTATAAACACTATAATAAACATCAAAAACATTTCAGTACATGCATTTTTTTGAATAGTGCAAAGATTAATATAATGCCTAATGTAGTTCAGAGTTTATTTGGAGTTGCAGTGTTTAATAGCCTGGTGGTTGCAGGGAAGAAGCTGTACTTGAACCTGGACGTTACAGTTTTCAGCTCCTATACCTTCTTCCTGAAGGCAGGAATTAAATGAAAGCGTGGCCAGAGTTGTGTAGATCTCTGATGATGCTGGCTGCCTTTTTGAGGCAGCGACTCTTGTAGACCCCATCGATGGTTGGGGGAGGTCAGTATCCGCGATGGACTGGGCAGTGTTCACCACTTTTTGCAGTCTTCTTTGCATCTGGGCTTTGGAGTTGCTGAACCAGGCTGTGACGCACCCAGTCAATATGCTGCTACTGTACACCTAACCTGTGTCAAATCTTCTCTTGTGCTGCTCTGTGCCTCTACCTATGGGCAACTTGCTACATTACATAAATTAAATTTGTTGTTATCATGTAATATCTACAATAACTGGCGATCGCCTTTGTTGTGCAGGACCCATCATTAAGGCCGAGGTTGGAGATAACATCAAGGTGACCTTCTGGAATAACGCCAGCCAGGCCTACAGCATGCAACCTCATGGACTATTCTACGGGAAAGATGTTGAGGGAGCCAATTATCAGACTAACACTACAGGTAATTTATACCACACACCTTCATCCACCAAAAGTATTTAGTCAACTTTAACGTCCAGAACATTACTGATCTGAGCCAAAGAAAGATGAGCAAGGATAGTTTATAAATTTTAACTAACAAAAGTCATTGAAGTTGAAGGAACAAAATGAAATCCTGGATCTCACCCAGAATAATGAAAATGTATAATTTAAAAAATTGTCTCAAATTAAGCCTAGTCAACATGAACTCATGGCATGGAAAGCTAATTTTCTCCTGTAAATTACGGAAATTTCAGGTTTCCATTTTATTCCTTCACCTTCAAATGACTTTTGTTTGTTAAAATGTATAAACTATCCTGTAATTTCCAGCGTAAACTTGCCTGCTTTTACACTTTCCCTGCTGTCTCCTCACATCTGTCCAAGCTGACCCAGAATGGCTCACAGTACCCCAGATCTTACGGCGTAAAATTCTAATCATCTCTATATAATTAAAAGTCTTCGTCTTGTTTGTGCCCATGATGTGTCTATGTGTGTGACAATCTGCTTAATTCCTATCTTCTTCCAAACGCTAGGCCACAGCCTTCCCATTTTCAGATATCCTACTCACATTTTTCCCGTGGTGGTGATAAACGTCTTCCCATCGCATTTCCACCTATATTTCTGAAGTTATTAATCGTTGAAATTTTAAAAACAGCCCGATTTCTTCAAACTCGCCCATTTTGGAAAAGGAATTCCGAGTTATGTCACAATGCACTCGCAAGGCAGGACGGGCCACTCCGGGAGGGAGGGGCATTCCAGTGCTCCAACGGCAGTTTCCAGATTTTAAAACACTTGCATTTTAAAAACAACTTTGCCATTGTTCAGTCTTCCAACTGTTCTTCCACAACGTTCATCCACAATATTCTTCAAACTCTCTCCCAAGGCAGTCGGGTGAAGATCCAGTTTAGAGCTGATCATTTTGATCAAATTAATCTGTGTTCATTAACAACTGATATTGTGTTCAACCTATTTTTTTAAAACTGTCTCAAATGAAGCCAATTCAACATGAATTAAGCCAGTTCAACTTATTTTAATCCTTCCCCCCCCCCCCCACCCCACAACAGTACCTCGGGTTTTAAAACACCTCGCAGTTTTACTCCTTTTTCACCCCTCCCCCCACCCCACCAACATTAACTTTATTGCACTAATTCCGTTTTTAACTTGATCCCATTGATTCCTTTATAATAACATTTAAAATATCCTCCCCCCACCCCCTCTTCCCCCCACCACCCCCTCCCCCCAACCACCCCTGCAGTGCACCAATCACAATGGACTCTCAAGCTGACGAGTGCCACACCACCTGCCCCCTACCCCCCACCCCGGGTTATTCATGATTAAAGTTTCAAAAACGGGCTGCATTGGGGGAATGGATGAGTGCTGGAATATTGCGTTGGGGGAGCAGACTGCACTTGGTCTAGTTGTATTTGAAACCCTCCCTGATCTCACTCACCCCTGACGTTACCAATCCCTAACCCACTTGCCTCCACATCCTCCCTGTAATGGAGCAACTAGAACATGCACACATTCCTCCAAATCTGCCAACCCAAAGTTTCATTAAGCTGCAAAATGTCTTGCTGATTCTTATAGTCAATGCCCCAACTCCTGAAGGCAATCGTGCCATAGGCCTTCTTTACCAGCCTATCTGATTATGTTGCCAGGGAATTATGCAATTAGATACTATGAACCCCCATATATTAATGATTCTAATGGTTCTGCTATTTATTTACTTTCTCCTTACATTTGACCTCGCAAAGTCCCACACCTCACACATGTCTGGATTAAACCACATCTGCCTTTTCACCACCCCTATCCTGAACGGATCCATAACCTGCCGTATCCTTTGACAATTTACCTCACTGTCTACAACTCCACCAATTGTTGTATCATCTACAGGCTTAATTACAGTATCAGCCCATCCGCATTTTTTTCCAAGTTATTTATGTATCTCACAAACAGAGGTCGCAGAGCTAATCCCTGACCTCTGACCTTGCCTGCCTGTGACCTTGTCAGCCCATGATTTCACCAGCCCCTGACCTCAACTGCCCCTGACCTCTGACATCACCAGCTGACCTCACCTTTCCCTGACTGCACTCTCCTTTGGCTTTACCTACCCCAGGTCTCGACTGTCCCAGACCTAACCTGTTCTTGGCTTCAGCTGACCTTGACATCACTTGACCCTGATGTCACCGAGCCCTGACCTTACTTAGAATTGACCTCACCTGACCCTGACCTCACCTGTCCTTGACCTTACCTAACATTGACCTCACCGGACCTTGACCTCACCTGGCTTTGAGATCACCTGGCCCTGACCTCAATTGGTCCTGGCCACACCTGGCCCTGACCTGCCTGACCCTGACCTACCTAACCCTGACCTACCTGACCCTGACCTCACCTGGCCCTTCACCTCACCTTGCAGAATCACACAATTGTGCAGCACAGGATCTGGACATTCAGCCCATCACAATGTTACTGGCACTCTTGAAGAGTTGTGAATGAATTTTAATGGCGTTGATATCCACATCTACTTTGCAGAATTTGTGGGGCAACCATCTCGATCTCCCCATGTGATGCCTGGTCGCACGTTCATTTATCAGTGGAGTGTCCCCAAAGAGTATGGGCCTGGCAGCAGTGACCCCGACTGCCAGACCTGGCTCTATTACTCAGCCGTGGACCCCATCAAGGACAGCAGTTCAGGTCTGATTGGACCTCTCATCGTGTGCAGGAAGAACGTACTGGACTCACAGGGAAAACAGGTATTGTAAGCTTGTGGATGACTCCCAGTTAGAACTTCAAGCAGATTTTACCCCAATACTGATGACCAAGCTAAGACAGAATCCATCGAAATGAAATGCTTTCATCATATTATTAACAGAGATACTGCAAATCGTATTATGCAAAATTGCTTCATTCCAAAATAATATGAAGGCACATTTCACACCATAAATTCATGTTTATAGGGCATAGGAACAGAATTAGAGCATTCGGCCCATCGAGTCTACTCCACAATTCAATCGTAGCTGATCTATCTTTCCCCCGCAAACCCATTCTCCTGCCTTCTCCCATAACCCCTGACACCCTAATAATCATGAATCTCTCAATCTCCACCATAGAAAATATCCATGGACATGGCCTTGAATGTGGCAATGAATTCTACAGATTCATCACCCTCTGACTAAAGAAATTATGACAGAAATGATCATGACAGTTTTGGCATGATATATATAAATACACAGGGTGATCAGAGAGATAGTCACAGATTCATAGAGAGAACCAACACAGAAACAGGCCCTTCAGCCCACCAGAGGAATACCACACTATCACAGGGAGAGTGTGCAGACTCCATGCATACATCTCCCCATCAATGGAACATGGTCAACAGTCAACCCACAAATCCTTCTCAAGCAGTTGGGGATACTGTATATATTTCATACCGAGAGATTGCAGATGGCATGAACTCCCTAGAAGGTTTATAATCCTCCAGTGCTCTGTATTGGCAGGTTCTTGACAAACCTTCCTTTAGGGGTTAGGTTGCAAACCCAAATTATTGAATATATCTGGAATAAAATGCTGGCATCAATAATGATACCAGACAAAGGGTTAAAAACTGTAGAAACAAAGAACTGTAGATGCTGGTTTATACCAAAGATCGATACAAAGATAAGCAAATAATTAACTTGCTTCCCTGATGTCCCTTGTTCATTTAGAGTGATAAAGTCATAGTCATATAGTGTGGAAACAGGCCATTCGGCCCAACTTGCCCACACCGACCAACGTGTCCCATCTACACTAGTCCCACCTGCCTGCATTTGGCCCATATCTCTCTAAACCTGTCCTATCCATGTACCTGTACAATTGCTTCTTAAATGTTGCAATGGTCCCAGCCTCAACCTCTTGTCTTGCAGCGCGTTCCACATACCCACCACCCTTTGTGTGAAAAAGTCACCCCTCAGATTCCTATAAAATCTTTCCCCCTTCACTTTAAACCTTTGCCCTCTGGTTCTTGATTCCCCGACTCTGGGCAAGATACTTTGTGCGTCTATCTTTCTTACACTCTGTCCTGTGTGTGTGTGTGTGAAGACCCACAGTTAAGGGCCTGTCCCACATGGGTGTCATTTGCGCCTCATTTACGCGTCATGTAGAAAACTGGTCGACGCGTGGGGAGTGCGTGGGTGACGCGCGCATAGCGCATGGTGAGGCGTGGAATCGCATGTAGCGGCGCGCTGCAGCGTGTGGCGCTCCAGGATTTTGTGGTATACCGAAATTCTCGCGTGCCACCTGAGAGACGTATCGCTTACGCATGCTGATGCATTGGCATTGCACGCTGACATCACAACGTTGGACGTGTATCGCATGGTGACAAATGGTTACGTCACCGTGCATCAACGTCCATAAACATGCGACGCCGCGCGACGCCCATACGCAGTCGGCCCGCCTTTTACGCGTCATGTAACCTCTAACCTCGTCCACACCGACTTCTTCCTGGGTTTCTTGCTCGCCTTTCTTGTTGTACTCCTGCCTGGCTGATCTGTAAGTATGAGGGCTGCTGCTAATAGATGTCTCTGTTGTTGCTGTGGCAATAACATCTGTAGTTCTTCCATGATGGTTATGATGCAGAATAGGGAAGCAGGGTATTCTAATGATGTCACGCGCACCAGACGGCTGTGCTGACGCATAATGATGACGCATGATGACACGTGATTTGCGCGTGACAGTCGCGTGTCAGTCACTACCGGCCTGCCGCGCAAATGACGCGTAAATGACGCCCAAGTGGGACAGGCCCTTAACTGTCCATTGCAAAGGTTTAGCTAGTCATTTAGTTCATGAACAATTAAGGATTAGGTAATAAATCATGGCCTTAACAATGACACTTCTGAGCATGACTACGTGTGACATGTTTGTGTGACTCGTGCTGCAGAGTTGTTATTTTTAAAGAGGGGGAAGTTTCAAGAATGTTTCCCATTTCATTCATCCAGCTTGAAATCTTTTGTTTTGTTTCCCAGAAAAATGTGGACAAGGAATTCTACCTGATGGCGACAGTATTTGATGAAAACCTAAGCTGGTATTTAGATAGTAACATCAAGAGATTTACAACTAAACCCAAAGCTGTAGACAAAGAGGATGAAGACTTCCAAGAATCAAACAAAATGCACTGTGAGTCTTTAAGAGGATCATAATGGACACACCTGCTGACATCCCCACAAAGAGATGAAATATTCTTAATTTAGGTTTAACTGATGGCATAATAGTGGCGCTGTGGTAGAGCTGCTGCCTTACACCACCACAGACCCAGGTTCAACCCTTAACTGTACAGAGTCTGTACGTTCTCCCTGTGACCACGTGGGTTTTCTCCGGGTGCCCCGGTTTCCTCCCACACTCCAAAGACATACGAATTTGTAGGTTAATTTGCTTCGGTAAAATTGTAAATTGTCCTTAGTGTGTTGGATAGAGTTAGTGTACGGGATGATCGCTGGTCGATGTGGACTTGATGAGCCATGGGGCCTGTGTTCATGCTGCATCTCTAAAGTCTGAAAGTCGAAAGGCATAGGTCTAACCTCGCCAACCAAAGTCAACTTACATCCACCCACGACAAGCTACAACAAGCAACGACGCTGTCGGCGACAACTGAAGACAATTCAGTCGCTGGTACCTGTCGCCAGTTGACGTAGGTTAACGTGGGTAGTCGCCAATGCAATTCACCGAAGTCAGCACCCGGCAGCAACCTGTCATCCTGGTGACAACCTACGACAGCACCTATGACAGGAGAAGACAAGCTAGGTCAAGGGCACAGTCGCCAAAAAGTTTTGAACATTTCAAAATCCAGCATCGACCAGAAAAATGTTACGACTCTTTAGGCGACTTGAGGAGACTACTCACGACCATACCCGCGACCATGTGGCGACAGTCTAGTCGCCTGTAGTCGCCGAAAAAATTGCCTAAGTGGGACAGGGGCTTTAGGTTTATTATTGCCATATGTACCACATGTACTGAGGTACCATGAAAAGCTTTGTTTCACATGTTATCAGAACAGATCAGATATACCGTACATTGATTCAATCTATTCAAACTTAAGTACAATCGAAAGAATATAGTACTCAGCATTTTGGTGCATTGGTTCATTAGACAAGTGTCCTCAATGGGGTGGAGGTGAATCAGACAGGAATGTAAGGACTGTTCAGAAGTCTGTTAACAGAGGTGAAGAAGCCGTTCCTGAGTCTATTGGGACACATGTTCCAGCTTCTGTATCTTCTGCAGAAGAGGAGCAGGGAGAAGAAGAAATGACTGGGGTGGGACAAGTCTTTAATTATGTTGGCTGCATTTCTGTGAAGTGAAGATGAAGTTAACGGTGGGATTTGAATTTCTGATTTGAAATCAAAAATGTTTGTACAAAATAGCATTTAGCCATTGGTTGCAGTTTTATGTTTCAATGGTTTAGTTTGGGAATTCACAATGAGTTGATGAGAATGTGGAGAGAATAGGTTACAGGCTATATTGGAGGGAAAAGGAGATTGCTCTATGAGCTATCATAGACTCCAAGGGCAGAAATGTTGTCTGCATATTATAAGGAAATATAGAACTATGCTTCTGATTGTTGCAGGGTCCATCAATGCTCAAACAGAATGGATCTATGACGATTTGTTTTGCATTTTCAATTCCTTCACCTCAATCAGTCATAGAGTCATAGAGTGATACAGTATGGAAACAGGCCCTTCGGCTCAACTTGCCCACAGTGGCCAACATGTCCCAGCTCCACTAATCCCACTTGCCTGCATTTGGTCCATATCCCTCCAAACCTGTCTTTATCCATGTACTTGTCTAACTGTTTCTTATACTATGGGATAGACCCAGCCTCAACTACCTCCTCTGGCAGCTTGTTCCATACACCCGCCACCCTTTGTGTGAAAAAGTTACCCCTCAGATTCCAATTAAATCTTTACCCCTTCATCTTGAACCCATGTCCTCTGGTTCTCGATTCCCTACTCTGGGCAACAGATTCTGTGTGTCTTTGACGAGTCTTTGAGTCCACATTCCCACTGGGAAGAACGTACTGATTCTGTATGTCTATAGTTGGATGGTTAGCAAACAGGTTTACTGCCAGTGATATGTTTGGCACGCAGTGGGAACAAATCACACCAGGTTTTGGTTTGTCCGACAGGGCAGATGGTAATGGCAATTTCTAATTGCCTTTGATCTATTGCAGTCCCTCTGGTGATGGTTCTTCCTCAATGCTGTTGGGCAGGAAGTTCCATGATGTAGACCAGATGACTCTAAAGGACTGGCGATATATTTCCAAAGTTACAACGATGTACAACAGGAAAGATGTTGTCAAACTGGATAGGGTGCAGAGAAGTGTACGATGATGTTGCCAGGACCCGAGGGCCTGAGCTGTAGGGAGAGGTTGAGCAGGCTAGGACTCTATTCCTTGGAGCACAGGAAAATGAGGGGTGATCTTATACAGTAGAGGTGTACAAAATCATGAGAGAAATAGATCGGGTAGACGGACAGAGTCTCTCGCCCAAAGTAGGGGAATTACAAACCAGAGGATATTAAGGTGAGGGGGGAAAGATTTAATAAGAACCTGAGGGGTAACTTTTTTACACAAAGGGTGGTGGGTATATGGAATGGGCTGCTGGAGGAGATAGTTGAGGCAGGTACTATTGCAACGTTTAAGAAACATTTAAACAGGTACATGGATTAGAGGGATATGAGCCAAACACAGGCAGGTTGGATTATTGTAGATGGGACATGTTGGCTGGTGTGGACAAGTTGGGCCAAAGGGCCTTTTTCCACTCTGTATGACTCTATGACCATAACTTATTGGTATTGATATTGGTTTATTATTGCCATGTGTACTGAGATGAGAGAGTGCGGAGAGATTTGCAGCATTGTGTAACATTACAGTTGCTGAGGAAAATGCCGATTTTGGCAACAATATACACAGATAAAAACATTTCATCCATCGAACGTGTCCAAAGACAGGCCGTTCGATTTGTTACTAACACCTACGAGAGAGAAGCGAGTGTCACCAAACTTCTGAATTCTCTGTAAGACAGACGTGAAGCTCACCGTTTGACCTGTTTTTACAAAATGTTAAATGGTCAGCTAGACATAGATCACAAGACCTACACCAACCCCAAACCAATTAGGAGCAGACGAGGGCATCCGATCCCATTTGTGGTCCCAGCCTCAAAGACAGATGTGTACAGCAATTTGTTCTTTCCACGCACTATTAAATCATGGAATAATCTCCACCAAGCCACGGTTGCCCAGCCAGATGCAACTAAATTTAAAGTGGCACTTTCTTCCAAATAACCCTCTCTGGCTAAACCCCTCCCTTCACCACCTCCAGTTTAAATTCCAGTTGAAATATTTTGGAGGACCAAGTAACCAAGAACCAAGAACCAAGAAGAACATGTAAATTGGAATATCGAGACTTCACCCTCACTTATTGATGTTTGAGAATGGAGAAGGAGAAGCTGTTCCTGTGTCTGGTGGTACATGCTCTCAACCTTTTGTATCTTCTGCCCGATGGGAGAGGAGAGAGGAATTACCAAGGTGAAAAATTCCTTGATTAGGTTGGCTGCTTTGCCAAGGCAGTCTGGTGTAGATGGTGTGAAGTCTGGTCTATGCGATGGACCGGGCTGCATCCACAACTCTCTGACATTTCTTGTGGTCATGGATCAGAACTGCTTCCAAAGCAAGCTGTGATGCATCCCAATCGCTTTCTATGAAACACCTGTAGAAGTTGCTAAGCAGTCAATTAACCTACAAACATGCACGTCTTTGTGGGAGCGTGGGAGAAAACTGGAGCACCCGGAGAAAACCCATGCGGTCACAGGAGAACATTCAAATTCCGTACAGACAACACCTGTGGTCAGGATCGAACCCGGGTCTCTGGTGCTGTAAGACAGCAGCACTATCTCTGCGTCACTGTGCCGCCCGTGATTTGGATTAAATCGTGAGCACAATAATGCTTAGAATTTATCATCTTTTTTTCTCCTTTTCTCTGGAATGTGATTTTTTAGCAATCAACGGATACATGTACGGCAACCAACCGGGACTGGAGATGTGCAAGGCAAACACAGTGCACTGGCATCTGATGGGCCTGGGGTCAGAGGTCGACATCCATGGGATTTACTTCCAAGGCAACACCTTCACAAGCCGAGGGACGCACAGAGACACAATGAATCTGTTTCCACACATCTCAACCACCGTCACCATGCAGCCAGACAGTTCAGGTAGAGATGTCCAGGTGATATTTTGCAGGTGATATTTGTAATAATGTTAAACAAAATTGAAATTGTGGCTGGTCTGGTGTAGACGATCTATATCTCTATCTAATGCAGAGAAAATCCAAGTGCTTGAATGAATCGGTCTCACCATTACAATATATTTCTATTTACTTATTTATTAATTATTTAAAAAAATTTAATTTATTAGAAGCAATGGTACAAGGATAAAACGTTCGTAAAACGTTCGGCATCTACAATTATAAATTATTGTGCAGCTTCATTTTTAACCTTATAACGTAAATTTTAAAAAGCCAAAAAAGAAAAGAAAGGGAAAGCAAGAAAAGAAGAAAGGAAAAAATGAAGGGATAAAATAGAAAAGAACGAGAAAAAGATCCCTAAACTACCCAAGCAGTGCAGCAGAGAGAAAGAAGAATAAGAGAAGATGGAGATATACCTTGCCCCCCCCCCCCAACCCCCACCCCTCACCCCCAACCCCCACCCCCAACCCCCACCCCCACCCCCAACCCCCACCCCAACCCCAACCCCCACCCCCAACCCCCACCCCAACCCCAACCCCCACCCCCACCCCCAACCCCCCCCCCCCCAACCCCCACCCCTCACCCAATGTAGCATCGGATTTAATTTTGAATTTGTGTTTCACCGTACTATTGTTGTAAAGATTCAGTAAAGGGTGGCCATGTCTTAAGAAATTGATCTGTTTTTTTAACCAAGACAAGCCTAATGTTTTCCAAATGTAACCATATAACATATAACCATATAACAATTACAGCACGGAAACAGGCCTTCTCGGCCCTTCCAGTCCGTGCCGACCATTTATTTTCCCCTAGTCCCTTCTACCTGCACTCAGACCATACCCCTCCATTCCCTTCCCGTCCATGTACCTATCCACTTTACTTTTAAATGTTAAAATCGATCCTGCCTCCACCACTTCTGCTGGAAGCTCATTCCACACAGACACCACTCTCTGAGTAACGAAGTTCCCCCTCATGTTACCCCTAAACTTCTGTCCCTTAATTCTCATGTCATGCCCTCTTGTTTGAATCTTCCCTACCCTCAATGGGAAAAGCTTATCCACGTCAACTCTGTCTATCCCTTATGTAGTGTCTCGGACATGTCTGCAATCCACATCTTCACTGTGGGGACTGTTGTCTGTTTCCAAAATTTAAGTATTCATTTTTTCGCCATTATTAGGCTGTAATTGAGGAAACATCTGAAATATTGTTAGCTTAGAACAGGCCTCTGAGATGCCTAATATGATCAGTTTTATATCTGGGTCCAATTTAGTATTTTGGTAAAGGTATCAAATATTCCCCTCCAGAAGTTTTGTAACTTTGTGCAGGAAGCAAAATAATGGGTTGTAGTTGCTTCTTGGAGGAGACATTGATCACAAACCATTACAATATATTTTATTACAATGCTTCTTGCATTCCTGTGATCCCTTAACAATCTTCTGCCCTGGATATGCAAGGAATTGCAGGTGCTGGAATCTTGAGCAAACCACAAAGTACTGGAGTAACTCGGTGGGTCAGGCAGTCTCTAAAGATGCAGACTACCTCTCTGCACTGCTTTATATTTACTCAACGTCCACCTGCAGGAGGATGAGGGGTGATTTTATAGAGGTGCACAAAATCAAGTGAGGAATAGCTCGAATAGACGCACAGAGTCACCTGCCCAGAGTTGGGGAATCGAGTGCCAGAGGGCATGAGTTTAAGGTGAGGGAGGGTGGATTCAATAGGAATCTGAGGTGTAACTTTTTCACACAAAGGGTGCTGGTTGCATGGAACGAGCTTCCAGAGGAGGTAGATGAGGCAGGTACTATGATGAGGAGGTAGATGAGGCGACGTTTAAGAAACATTTAGACAGGTACATGCATAGGTTAGGTGCATGGGTTTACTCCCACACTCCAAAGTAGTACAGATTTAGAAACATAGAAACATCGAAAATAGGTGTATCATGGCTGATCGTCCGCTATCAATAACCCGTGCCTGCCTTCTCCCCATATCCCGTGACTCCACTAGCCCATAGAGCTCTATCCAACTCTCTCTTAAATCCATCCAGTGATTTGGCCTCCACTGCCCTCTGTGGCAGGGAATTCCATAAATTCACAACTCTCTGGGTAAAAAAGTTTTTTCTCAGCTCAGTCTTAAATGACCTCCCCTTTATTCTAAGACTGTGGCCCCTGGTTCTGGACTCACCCAACATTTGTAGGTTAATTGGCTCCAGTAGGAATTGTAAATTGCCCCTAGTGTATATGATAGTGCTAGTGTACGATGATCACTGGTCGGCGCGGACTCGGTGGGCCCAAGGGCCTGTTTCCCCCCCTGTATATCTAAACTGACCAAAACTAGACACAATAGAACTGTTGTGGGAGGGGTATAGTTAAAGGGTTAGAGGCGTATTGTCGAATCATTATTATGTGACCTCTGTTAGTCCAAAGTGGATAATCCAACAAGGCTTTGGAGCCAAGAGTGCCCGAAAATTAATGGTGGACCTGTACTTGATGGCCGTTGGGCTGGAGCTGTAAAATTCCCAGACTCAATCCTTGGAACGGTTTGATCTATATTTTGTGACATTGTCTTATGCAGGCACATTTGAAATTTCCTGCAAGACCACAGATCACTTCGCTGGAGGAATGAAACAGTTTTATACAGTGAAAAAATGCTCATCGTTCAGCTTGCCTTCATTTTATTACCATGAAAAGACGTACTACATTGCAGCGATTGAGATCGAATGGGATTATTCACCCTCAAGGAATTGGGAACGGCAACGGCATATATTTCATGAAGAAAGGTAACTGTAGGAGGGAATTTTGTGTTACACCCCTACCCTGAATATGGCTTTACTTGGGGCCCAGCTCAAATAGGCACAAAATAGACACAAAATAAAACATATCCTTGATCAGCGGTGAGTTTATCGAACTAGTGGGTTTATTGAAGGCCTTAACAGGGGTGGTCACGTTGGCACAGCGGTCGAGTTGCTGCCCTTACAGCGAATGAAGCGCCAGAGACCCGGGTTCGATCCCGACTACGGGTGCTGTCTGTACGGAGTTTGTACGTTCTCCCAGTGACGTGCGTGGGTTTTCTCCGAGATCTTCGGTTTCCTCCCTCATTCCAAGGACGGTGAGGTTTGTATTGGTTTACCATTGGCTTGGTAAATGTAAAACTTGTCCCTAGAGGGTGTAGGATCATGTTAATAGGGGCTGTGGAACGTTTTTGCAAGTGGGGGGGGGGGGGGGGGGGGGGGCTGAGCGATCGCTGATCACCGGCCTCGGGGATACCCGGTGAGGGAGAGGAGTGACCGAGCGACCAGGCGGTGGGGGGGGGGGGGCACAATTAGTATTTTTTGTTGTTGCTCGACCTCCAAAACGGACTGGTCGAGGATCTCCGCTCTATGATCTTTGCTTTTGCTGCGCTCACTGTGCCCTTGTTCTGAGATTCTGGACATTGGAGGTGCTCAGCAGAAGAGAAAAGTACGCCTGCGGGCCAGATAATTTTGTGTTATGAAGCATGTCTCGCCAAAAAAGTGGAGGGGCTGCAGCCCTCCCCAGCCCCCTCCCCCCCCCAGTTCCGCGGCCCATGACTAATGTGCGGGGATCACTGGTCGGCAAAGGCCCGGTGGGCCAAAGGGCCTGTTTCCACGCTATATCTCTAAACTAAAGTGCGCACAGAAAGAGCCCAAAGTGTTTCAAAAATTCACTGTATCTATAGCATTTTTGTATTCTCATGACACAATGGCTACTTGTGAATTTGACATTTTTGAATTAATTCATCATTGATCAATGTCTCTGTATCCTTTCATCCTTGTCTTTCTACAGATTTATCTTTAACCATGTGTTTACTGGTATTTTGGAATAATCTCGTCTAATAGATCTAACAAATGGACAAAAGACCCATTTCCTGTGCAGTTTTATTACCTTCAGCTGTTTACAACCCCCCTATGTTTATTTTAACTAAATTAGTTGTGCTGTAGAACCTAGGCACCATGACACATCTATTTATTGTCTCATTAGCATCCTTAGGTTTCCAATGTTGACCATTTCCCCCATCATGCTTCCCCAATATTACGCTCTAGGGTTAAACACATTACAAACCACTCATGTTCCATAAAAGTTTCAACATTTCCGACAACAGTAACTCTTAGACAATATGTGGGAAGATGGCCCAACCCATCCATGCCCATCCATGCTGACCAAGATGCCCTATCCAAGCTCGGTCCATTTGCCTGCACCATGCCCATATCTCTCCAAATATTTCCTATCCATGTACCTCTGATCATTGTTTAGTTTAGTTTATTAATGTCATGTGCACCGAGGTACAGTGAAAAGCTTTTGTTTGCATGCTATCCAGTCAAAGAAAAGTCTACACATGATTATATTCAAGTCGCCCACAGTGCACAGATAAAAGATAAAGGGTAGAACAATTAGTGCAAAGATATAACATTGGTCCAACAAAGAGCAATTAAAAATAGTTCAAAGGTCTCCATTGAGGTAGATGGGAGGTCAAGACCGCACGCTAGTTGATGACAGGATGGTTCAGTTGCCAGTTAACAGCTGGGAAGAAACAATCGCTGAATCTGGAGGTGTACGCTTTCAAACTTCTATACCCCTTGCCTGATGGGAGAGGGGACGAGGGAGTGAATGGTCTGTCATTATGTTGCTGGTCTTGCTGAGCCAGCGTGAAATGTAGATGGTCAATGAAGGGAGGTTGATTTGTGTGATGGTCTGGGCTACATGCACAACTCGCTTCAATTTCTTGTGGTATTGAATGGGGCTGTTCATGGCCTTAATAGATCCAACATTTGAGTCTTTCTTTATCCTATGCATTCAAGAGAGAGTTAAATATAGCTCTTAGGGCTAACTGTATCAAGGGATATGGGGAAAAAGCAGGAACGGGATACTGATTTTGAATGATCAGCCATGATCATAGTGAATGGCGGTGATGGCTCGAAGGGCCGAATGGCCTACTCCTGCACCTATTTTCTATGTTTTCTATGTTTCTAAGATTTAATCCAATTCTCCCAAAGTTTGATCAACTTGGAACATATTATTTGCTTCTATTAACATGTATATTTTTGTGCTTACAACTTTATATCTTTAGTCCCGGCGAGGCTTATGTAGTTCAAGGAAATGTGACAATTGGTTCCAAGTATAAGAAAGTCGTTTATCGGGAATATACCGATAAGACATTTACCAAACAAAAGGAAAGAACTAAAGAGGAGCACCACCTGGGAGTTCTAGGTATTCTGCATGTTTATTTAATACCTTTTGTTGCTGGGTTATTGCTTTCATTTTAAGAATCTGTATGTTCCATGTCATTAGTTTATTGATACATTTATACAGTTTTCTAATGAATTGCTTCAATCATAGTGATAAGTAGGAAAACATGGCAGATGGTATATATAATGGAAACTGGTAGATGGTAATAGACCTCATGTGTTAGATACTAATGTTCAGTGTGTTGTGAGGGGTGGCACAGTGGTGCAGTGGTATAGTTGCTGCCTTACAGATTTGTTCTCTCCACCCACAGGTCCTTTACTTCATGCAAACGTGAATGATAAGGTCAAAATTGTATTCAAAAACCTCGCTTCAAGGCCCTATTCTATTCATTCACAAGGAGTGAAGGAAGAAAGCCCTACGGTTAAATACACTCTTCCAGGTAAAGGTCTTATACCATGGTTATGGTTTGTTCTATGGTCAGGTCTCCTTCTTCAAGTTCTAGGTCTAAGGCATCAAATGGGGCCCCACGCAAATTGGAGGAACAGCACCTCATATTTCGCCTGGACCGCTTACAACTCAGCGGTATGAATATTGGCTTCTCTAACTTCAAGTAACCGTTGCATTCGCTCTCTCTCCCCCACCCTAGTTCTCAGACTAGTTTGACTGTCCTCCTGATTAAATTTGACGTTATATGTTTTGTTGTCACCATCCCCTAGCTAACAATGGTCTATTGTACATTTTCCTTGATCTTCGTCCTCTTTGATCACTCATTTTCACACCTTACCCTTCCATGTCTCTTGTTTCCCTCTCCCCTGACTCTCAGTCTGAAGAAGGGTCTTGACCCGAAACATCACCCATTCCTTTTATCCACAGAGGTTGCCTGTCCCACTGAGTTACTCCAACGTTTTGTTCTCCCTGCGACCGCGTGGGTTTCCCCCAGGTGCTTCGGTTCCCTCCCACGTCCCAATGACGTGCTGGGTTGTAGGTTAATTGTAAATTGCCCCTGGTGTATAGGGAGTGGATGTGAAAATGGGATAACATCGAACTTTGTTTACGAGAATGATCCTAGGAAGGGCTAACATATGATGTGCGTTTGACGGCACTGAGCCTGTATTCGCTGGAGTTTAGAAGGCCTCATTGAAACTTACCAAATAGTGAAAGGCCTGGATAGAGTGAATCTGCAGAGGGAGTTTCCACTAGTGGTAGAGTCTAGGACCAGAGGGCACAGCCTTGGAATCGAAGGATGTACCTTTAGAAAGATGAGGAGGAATTTCTTTAGTCAGTGGATGGTGAATCTATGGAATTATTTGCCACAGATGGTTGTGGAGAGTCAATGGATATTTTAAAATATTCTTGATTAGTACGGGTGTCAGGGTCATGGGAAGAAGGCAGGAGAATGGAGTTGAGAGGAAAAGTAGGATCAGCCATGATTGAATGGCATAGTAGACTTGATGGGCCGAATGGCCTCATTCGGCTGCTACAACTTATGAGCTTGCGATAGGGTGATTGATGGGCATGGACTTGGTGGGCAGAAGGCTCGGTTTCCGTGCTGTATTTCTAAAACTAAAACTAAAACCTAACTAAGGGTTGACCTTTACAAAATGAGCTCCGGAGATCTCTCCTCGGCATCCTGGACATTGCACTGTTTACAACAGGACAAGTGAGAGCAGCCAAAGTAATGAAGAGGTGCCCATTTATAGCTGGAAGTGGCTGGACGATCGCACTAACAAAGAAGGATTAGTATGTGGCCCGTCAGGTGAGTCAATGTCTGATTTAACTTATCTTACTTGCAGGTGAGACAGAAACGTATATTTGGAAGATTCCAGCTAGATCTGCCCCGGCAAGTGAGGAATCCCGGTGCATTCCATGGGCTTACTACTCAACTGTAGATCCAATTAAGGTACTGCAGGTTAATGCAAGTTGAATACCAATGTTCTGGCAACTGAAGGAGGAAGATGGGGGGGGGGGGGGGGGTGGAAGGGGACAGTGACCCGAAGTCGGCGTTGACCCTATGGGCTACAATGGATCCGCAACAACAACCATGTCACCGTACAGTGTGGTGGGTGAAGAAGGGTTCACTGGAGCACTTTGCGAGTCGGGAATGGGTTTGGAAACCGGGACACTAAATGGCCGGGGAGAAGGTGGGAGCCGGGGATGGGTGGCAGCTCATCCCATTTGCATTAAGTTTACATTTTATAGTCGTTCTATTTAAGTTTCTGTCACTTCATCGAGCTTTAGAGGGGTGTCGCTAGCCGGACAGGGGTTTCATTATCGCGTCACCTCTGTTGGTCCAGAAAAATGGAGAATGCAGAAAGGGTCTAGAACGGAGGGTGCCAGAAAATCAGTGTTCAGCTTACAATACATCAATAAGTTAAGCTGACCAACAACTATTAGCAATGTTACAAAATTTTGAGATTTAAAAAATCAAGTCTGCAATTTATCCCATCAGATAAAGCATAAAAAGAAGTTTAATTTGACACCTAATTTACTTTCATATCTTCAGTATTAAGAAAGTTATGGCCATTTTCATACTCGGAAATTAGCATCGTGCTCCCCATTGCCTTTCAATTGACTTAACTCAAAAGCTGTGATCTGGAAAAGTTAAAAGCCCATAACTTTCTTAAAAATTAAGAGAACTCAATGAAATTTTCAGTTATTATAGATTGAAGCATTCTGAAACAAATATTAAACAATCTTACTTGAATTACCTGAAATTAAAGCATATAATTAGTTAGTTATCTAATTGTAGCTAATTACAAAATTCAATGAGTAGATCTAAACATCTATCCATTTCTTAAGAAAAGATAAACTTTTTTTAAATTGCCTAAGTGTCCAAATAACATTCACACAATAATCCACAATATAACATAATTTTTAAATCTCATTTTCATGAATTTCTGGGCCAAATGGAAGGAATTTAGTGTTTGATTCCTGTAAATTAATGGCCATTTAAATCAACTAGCGAGTGGGTTTTAGTGGAATGCGGTGGATTGGAACGTTGCGGTTAGCGGTGAAGTCGGGAGAAAAAATACTGTTTGTTCATAGATTTTTTTGGACCCCATTTCGCAACATAAAAATATTATTAAAGCCTCCCGAGAAACCAACTTTTAACATAAAAATAAACTATTTACCTTTTTTTCTCCCCTACGGAAAATCCTTCCGGTTGTCGGTGCTCACGGCTTTTGAAGGTGATTTTTAAATTACTCTAGTTAATAAATAATTTAGAGTAATTTAAAAATACCTTCATTGATGAAATGTCGGAGCGATTTTTCTTCCGCAACAAAATCGCCCGACATTCATCGATTATCCCAATCTGTTGAAAAACGGCACTTTAAGCCCGCCCCCCTCTGAAAGGCGCCAAAGTCGCGCACACGGGGAGCGGCAGAACTGCAGCGCCGCTAAAGATAAGTTTTGCAACATACCTACAACTATTGTCATGGAGTATAGAACTTAGAACAGTACAGCCCAGGAACAGGCTCTTTGGTCCACCATGCATATGCCGAACATGATAAACAAATCTCCTTTGCCTGCATGTGATACATATTCCTCCACTATCGTATCTGCCTCCTCAACCACCCTTGGCAGCACGTCCCAGGCAAAATAAACTTGCCCCGAACATCTCCTTTTTACTTTGCCCCTCTTACCGTAAAGCTGTGCCCTCTAGACCATTGGCAACGTCCCTTTGAAGTTATTATTCTCAATTCTACAGGTTTGTCTGTCTTCAATCCTTGAAGATAAAGGTTTGTGACAGCAATTCTTCAATCCTTCCTTGATCTTAAAGCCAAACTCCTTTATGCTCCCTCCTTCTGCAATCGAAGTAGGTTTTTACAACAATCAGTTGTCCTCTTGTTTTCCATCAACTTGCCTCCTCTTTTCCCTCTCCACTTCCTCGCCTCCCTTGCTGTCCCTACTTACATTTCCTCTTCTCACTTTGGGCATCCATCATTTAAATCCAGTTATCTTCCTTCGCCTGCACTCCCAACATTCCACAATTTGGCGCCATGGTTATTCTTTGCCTACTGCCCCTGTGAAGTGGGGCGGCACGGTGGCGTAGCAGTAGAGTTGCTGCCTTACAGCGCTAGAGACCCGGGTTCAATCCTGACTGCGGGTGCTGTCTGTATGGAATTTGTACATTCTCCCTGTGACCACGTGGGCTTTCTGCAGGTGCTCCGGTTTCCTCCCACACTCCAAAGATACGTTAATCGTCTTCTATAAATTGTGCCTAGTGTGTAGGATAGTGCTAGTGCGTGGGGTGATCGCTAGTCGATGTGGACTTGGTGGGCTGAAGGACCTGTTTTCATGCTGTAAAGGGTCCCAACCCAAATTCATGTTCTCCCGAGATGCTGCCAGTCCATTGAGTTACTCCAGCACTTTGTGTTCTACTCAAGACTCCAGCATCTGCAGTTCCTTGTGTCTCCATGACAACTGATACGTTTGGTTTTAGTTCATGAGATCCCAGCGCTAACCCTCTCTGGACAAATTTGCTTTGTTTACTCTCTCTGTACATATCGTAAATGTATTAACATATTGAAAGACAATTATGTTTACATAAAATGGCTAGTCTCCTTGCACCAACGAGAGAGCAGGCTATTCTAGACTGGGTATTGAGTAATGAGGAAGGGTTAGTTAGCAGTCTAGTTGTGTGTGGCCCGTTGGGCAAGAGTGACCATAATATGGTTGAGTTCTTCATTAGGATGGAGAGTGACATAATTAAGTCAGAAACAAGGGTTCTTAACTTAAACAAAGGTAACTTTGAAGGTATGAGACGTGAATTGGCCAAGATAGACTGGCAAGTGATTCTTAAAGGGTTGACATTGGATGTGCAATGGAAGGTATTTAAAGACAGCATGGATGAACTACAACAATTGTTCATCCCAGTTTGGCAAAAGAATAAATCAGGGAAGGTAGTGCATCCATAGATAACAAGGGAAATCAGGAATAGTATAAAAAGAAAAGATGAAGCATACAAATTAGCCAGAAAATTCAACCAACCAGAGGACTGGGAGAAATTCAGAGTCCAGCAGAGGAGGACAAAGGGCTTAATAAGGAAAGGGAAAATAGATTATGAAAGAAAACTGGCAGGGAACATAAAAACTGACTGCAAAAGTTTGTATAGATATGTGAAGAGAAAGAGATTAGTTAAAACAAATGTAGGTCCCTTGCAGTCAGAAACAGGTGAATTGATCATGGGGAATGAGGACATGGCAGACCAATTGAATAACTACTTTGGTTCTGTCTTCACTAAGGAAGACATAAATAATCTGCTGGAAATAGCAGGGGACCGGGGGTCAAATAAGGTGGAGGAACTGAGTGAAATCCAGGTTAGCCGGGAAGTGGTTTTGGGTAAATTGAATGGATTAAAGGCCGATAAATCCCCAGGGCCAGATAGTCTGCATCCCAGAGTACTCAAGGAAGTAGTCACAGAAATAGTGGATGCATTAGTGATAATTTTTCAAAACTCCTTAGATTCTGGAGTAGTTCCTGAGGATTGGAGGGGTAAAAAAGGAGAGAGAAAACGGGGAATTACAGACCAGTTAGTCTAACATCGGTAGTGGGGAAACTGCTAGTCAGTTATTAAAGATGGGATAGCAGCACATTTGGAAAGTGGTGAAATCATTGGACAAAGTCAGCATGGATTTACGAAAGGTAAATCATGTCTGGCGAATCTTATAGAATTTTTCGAGGATGTAACTAGCAGAGTGGATAAGGGAGAACCAGTGGATGTGTTATATCTAGACTTCCAGAAGGCTTCAACAAGGTCCCACATAAGAGATTAGTATACAAACTTAAAGCACACGGTATTGGGGGTTCAGTATTGATGTGGATAGAGAACTGGCTGGCAGACAGGAAGCAAAGAGTAGGAGTAAACGGGTCATTTTCAGAATGGCAGACAGTGACTAGTGGGGTACTGCAAGGCTCAGTGCTGGGACCCCAGCTATTTACAATATATATTAATGATTTGGACGAGGGAACTGAATGCAACATCTCCAAGTTTGCGAATGACACGAAGCTGGCGGGCAGTGTTAGCTGTGAGGAGGATGCTGGGAGGCTGCAAGGTGACTTGGATAGGCTGGGTGAGTGGGCAAATGCACGGCAGATGCAGTATAATGTGGATAAATGTGAGGTTATCCACTTTGGTGGCAAAAACAGGAGGGTAGACTATTATCTGAATGGTGGCAAATTAGGAAAAGGGGAGATGCAACGAGATCTGGGTGTCATGGTACACCAATCATTGAAAGTAGGCATGCAGGTGCAGCAGGCAGTGAAGAATGCAAATGGTATGTTAGCATTCATAGCGAAAGGATTTGAGTATAGGAGCAGGGAGGTTCTACTGCAGTTGTACAGGGTTTTGGTGAGACCACACCTGGAGTATTGCGTACAGTTTTGGTCTCCAAATCTGAGAAAAGACATTCTTGCCATAGAGGGGGTAGAGAGAAGGTTCGCCAGACTGATTCCTGGGATGTCTGGACTTTCATATGAGGAAAGACTGGATAGACTTGGCTTGTACTCGCTAGAATTTAGAAGACTGAGGGGGGATCTTATAGAAACTTACAAAATTCTTAAGGAGTTGGATAGGCTGGATGCAGGAAGATTGTTCCCGATGTTGGGGAGGTCCAGAAAAAGGGGTCACAATCTAAGGATAAGTGGGAATTCCTTTAGGACCGAGATGAGGAAAACATTTTTCACACAGAGAGTGGTGAGTCTCTGGAATTCTCTGCCACAGAAGGTAGTTGAGGCCAGTTCATTGGCTATATTTAAGAGGGAGTTAGATGTGGCCCTTGTGGCTAAAGGGATCAGGGGGTATGGAGAGAAGGCAGGTACAGGATACTGAGTTGGATGATTAGCCATGATCAAATTGAATGGCGGTGCAGGCTCGAAGGGCCGAATGGCCTACTCCTGCACCTATTTTCTATGATTCTATGTTTCTATGTTTCCTTCAACCTGCTTGTCAGAAGAACCAGGTGTATGAGGAAGGGTCTCGACCCGAAACTTCACCTATTCCTTTTCTCCAGAGATTGAGCCTGACTCGCTGAGTTACTCCAGCATTTTGTGTCTATCTTCTGTGTAAAGCAGCATCTGAAGGAAACATCTTGTTACCTGGTGCGATGCAGTGGTCTGGAATATTTTGCCTGAAGAGGTGATGGGAAAAGATTCAACAGTAACTTTTGAAAGGTCATAGTCATAGGGTCACACAGTGTGGAATCAAGCCCTTTGGCCCAACTTGCCCACACTGACCAACATGCCCCATCTACACTAGTCCCACCAGCCCGTATTTGACCCATTGGTCTAAACCTGCCCTATCCATGTACCTGTCCATATCAAGTATCCTGTCCCTTATCATGTATCTTTTCACTGTAAATGGCTTGATTGGAATCACGCATTGTCTTTCTGACTTGGTAGCACGCAACAAAAACTTTTCACTGTACTTCGGTACATGTGACAATAAACTAAACTACTTCGTAAACATAGTGATAATACCTGGAAAGGTTGTATAAATTTACCAAGGGAAAACATTTCCAAGGTGAAAGGAAAATGGGAGGAACTCATTATAAAGCTACTGAAGAGCACGTTAGACCCAATGGCTTCAGATGCGTATCCTTTTATGATTTTTCAATCGTTTTCTCTGTTGCAGGATTTAAACAGTGGCCTGATAGGGACTCTGGTAACCTGTCAGAAGAACTTCTTGGAAAAAATTGGTTTGAAGAAATCAGAGTACAAGGAGTTTGCTCTTCTCTTCCTGGTGTTTGACGAGAATCAGTCATGGTATTTGGATGAGAATATTAAAAATTACTGTTCCAAGCCAAAGCAAGTTGACAAAGAAGATGATGATTTTATTGAGAGCAACAAAAAACACGGTATGTTCTGAGCTACTGCGGTCTACATTAAAGGACCAGAGGCAGATAGTCATGAGACCGATGGTGGTCTGGAACCTCATCCTTCACATCTACTATCTCCGTTAGCATTCAGTCATGGGATCCATAGACATGGTTGAGTTTAGTTTAGAAATACAGCCTGGAAACAGACCCTCAGCACACCAAGTCCACACCAACCTTCGGTCACGCGTTCACGGCAGTTCTTTGTTATCCCACTTTTTCATCCACACCCTGCACACTAGGGGCAGCTTGTGCAGAGGCCAATTAACCTACAAACCCACACGATGACTTTGGGATGTGGGAGGAAACCGGAGCACCCATAGGAAACCCACATGCTCACAGGGAGAAGGTGCAAACTCCACACAGACAGCACCCGAGGTCAGGATCAGTGCTATGAGGCAACAGCTGTACCACTGTGCATCCCGTAACCTTATGGTATTCAAAGTAACAATCCCCCAGGCCTGATTATGGGTGGACATGGGATGGGGACTGGACTTTGTGCCTTCCCTCATAATGGGAACCATTGTGGGGGGATGTTTTTTATGTTTAAAATCTCTTATTATTGTTATGTCTGTATTCTTTTTTATGTGCTGCATTGGCAAGAAACATTTCACTGCACCAATTGGTGTATGTGACCAATAAAATAACCTTTGAACATTTGAACCCTACTCTTAGCAGAAACCAGAAGGAAATAAGTTAGGGAAAAGTCTGAAACAGATTTCCCAAATAAGGGGTAGTTCATTTCACATCGCAGTTAAAACGGTCCACAGGCCATTTCCTGTGGTGTAACCCTACACAGCATAAGCTCAGAGGTAGGATAAGCACTACTTTGTAACTTAGTCAGCAGCTATTTCACTGTGACTTGTCACATGTGACAATAAAGCATTCATTCTTTCATTCATTCATTCATTCATTCACGTAACTCAATTTTGGGCAGCATGCCTCCTTGGCATCTTAAGCTTCCATGATTCTGAGATTTCCATTAGCTGAGCCCTGTGCAGGAAGTGAAGAACATGTCTGTTCTACAAGTGCTTCTTACTGAATCCTTCCTCGGACACTACAGCCCATCTAGTCCTGGTGCACTTTATACAGGTCCATCATCGATCATCGATTTTCCGGCAACTGGTGGAAACCGGCATTTCCGGCGCCTCCTTTAATCTGGGAAAAATTACGAAAGGGCGCTTGAAACCCCCCTCCCCCGGAAGTCCCACCGAAAATGTGGCACCAAGGCCGGGTGAGGCGGCCGATCTCGACCTCATAATGCAAAATGGATTTTCCAGTATTAGGCACTGGAACCAAAAGTGCCGGAAAATCAGTGGTGGACCTGTACTGTATAATATTCCTGCAATATAATCATGGCAAGGCTATACTTTACCTTTTCCTTCACGATTCCAGCTATTAATGGGAGGCTCTATGGAAACTTGCTTGGATTGGATATGTATGTGGGTGACAAAGTAGTTTGGTATCTCACTGGCATGGGCAATGAGGTGGACATGCACACAGCTCATTTCCACGGACACAGCTTTGCATACAAGGTAAGTGTTTTATTGTACACTTTAGTTTTAGTATTGTTTATTGTCACGTGTACTGAGGTAGTGAAAAGCTTTTTTGTTGTGTGGAAACACTATACATGATGACAATCGCAACATCCACAGTGTAAGGACACATGATAAATGGAATTATGTTTAGTGCAAGATAAAGTCCAGTAAGGTTTGAATAAAGATAGCCCGAGGTTTACCAATGAGTTAGATGGCAGCTCAGGACCTCTCTCCAGCTGTTGATAGAATGGTTCAGTTGCTGTATAACAGCTGAGAAGAAACTGTCCCTGAATCTGGAGGTGGGCGTTCTCACACTTCTGTACCTCTTGTCTGATGGGAAAGGGGAGAAGAGGGAGAGGGAGAGGGTTGACTCATCCCTGATTATGCTGGTGGCCTTGCCTTGAGTTTAATTCAGGAAATCAGGATGCACCTCACATCTGGCTCCTCTGTTTAATGCGAGGGAGAACTGGTGTAAATTGTACAATCCCATGTATTTGGATAAGGTTGACAGCCCTAAGTAAACAAATGCAACAAGCGGTTGATTATTATTGTGCTGTGCTTCAATTATTGTTTATGTTTTATCCTAGTGTTTTGAGGCACTTTTCCTTAATAATTTTCTAACTTTCAAAGTAATTTCTATTTAAAGTAGGACAATTGATCAATTTGTAATGCCTTTGATTATTAGTTAGTTAGTTTAGTTTATCGTCACGGGTACCGAGGTACAGTGAGAAGCTTTTTTGTTGCGTGCTATCCAGTCAGCAGAAAGACTACACATGATTACAATCAAGTCGTCCACTGTGTAGATACAGGATTAAAGGAATTATGTTCAGCGCAAGATGAACTTCAGTAAAGTCCGATTAAAGAGTTCGAAGGGCTTTGATAGCTATAAGATAATTAAAGACACTCAGGGCACGGCATTGATCATCTGAGTCCTAGCCAACCGTCCTGGGCAGTGGTCAGTATTTAAGCCTTTTGTTCGTTGGGCTATAATATACAACCCTTTGATGTGGAACACATTTTGATATGTATGTTGCCTTTATACATCCCATGACCCTTCTGGATCAATGTGTTGGAAAGCATCTCTGAACATGTGTGTGGTTACTTCCCCACAGATGAATGGAGTCCACCATGGAGATGTTTATGATCTCTTCCCAGGAACGTTCCAAACAGTGGAAATGCTTCCACAACATCCAGGCACCTGGCTTCTCCACTGTCATGTAACAGATCACATCCACGGGGGCATGGAAACAACATATACAGTCCACAAAAAACCAGGTAAAAGTCGAAGTGGGACTGCAAAACAGTCCAAAATATAGCAGTGGCTTTTGTAACCCTGCAGAGAAATTAATGGGTTTTAACTCTAAAGAACTATAACATCCATGTCCACAGTACAAGGATACTTATAAAATGTTGTTGGCGCCAGACACATGGCAACACTTGTATACTGCCTAGGTGAGGTCTGCTCTATGATTTTACCCGTTTGTATGCAAAGCAAAGCATTTCACTGTACTTCGGTACATGTGACAATATAGTATCATTCATTCAAGGATAAGGGATATCAAATGATTATAGCCACAAGCAAATTACAAACTGCTGGAGAAACTCAGTGGGTCAGGCAGCATCCATGCAGGGAAATGGGCAGTACTGCGGCTCAGCGGTAGATTTGCTGCTGTACAGCGCCAGAGACCCGGATTCAATCCTGACAATGGGTGCTTTCTGTACGGAGTTTGTACGTTCTTCCTGTGACCATGTGGGTTTTCTCCAGGTGCTCTGGTTTCCTCCCACATTCGAAAGACACGCAGGTGTGTAAGTTAATTGGCTTCTGTAAAATTATAAATTGTCCCTAGTGTGTAAGATAGTGCTAGTGCACAGGGGTCGTTGGTCGGTGCGGACTGGGTGGGCTGAAGGACCTTTTTTTCAAGCTGTATGTCTAAAGTCTAAAATCTAATGTAAATCAGGACCCATCCACAAGAAGTTCAAGTTCAAGAGAGTTTATTGCCATGTGTCCCTGACAGGACAATGAAATTCTTGCTTTGCTTCAGCACAACAGAACATAGTAGGCATTGACTACAAAACAGATCAGTGTGTCCATATATCATTATATAAATATATACACAAATGAATAAATAAACTGATAAAGTGCAAATAACAGATAATGGGCTATTAATGTTCATAGTTTTGTCCGAGCCAAGTTTAATAGCCTGATGGCTGTGGGGAAGTAGCTATTCCTGAACCTGGTCGTTGCAGTCTTCAGGCTCCTGTACCTTCTGAAAAGAGTCTGAAGAAGGGTCACAATCTCAGAAAAAGTGTCCCGACCTGAAAAGTCACCTGCCAATTGCTAGCTGATTTGAGTTCCTTCAGCACTTTGTGTTTTGCTCAAGATTCCAGCATCTGCAGTTCCTTGTGCCTCGATTATAGATACAAAGTGCCCCATATTCATGTTTCCTGGTTACTTTGCATGCTGCACATCTACAGAGTTTATGTGTAGACCTGGGCGACGATCAGCTTGGTGGGAACAGAGAGAATTTGAGCAATTACAGTGAAACGGTGTTGGCATAGTAATACTGCACAGAATTACACTCAAAGTTGCAGGGAGACCCGATAGAGGTTTATAAAATTATGAAAGGCATAAATAGATAGAGAGTTAGAACATTTCCCCCCACAGGAGGGCATAGCTTTAAGGTGAGAGGGGCAAAGTTTAACGGAGATATGTAGGGCAAGTTTTTACACAGAAGGTGGTGAATGCCTGGAACACGCTGCCAGGGGTGGTGGTGGAGGCAGATTCAACAGTGGTATTTAAGAGACTTTTGGATAGACATGTTGACATGCAGGGAATGGAGGGATATGGATTATGTGCAGGCAGATAAGATTTGGTCTTGGCATCATGTTCAACACCGACATTGTGGGCTGAAGGGTCTGTTCTTGAGCTGTAGCGTTCTAGGTCCTGGTTATTGGCTCCTTGCTATTTCTATCCAAAACTCTGAAGCCTATGTCCTAACATATTTTTCTTATTTTTGACATTTTTGACATTTTGGTCATTTGTCTAAATGCCTTGAAGTAGCTTGACTAATTCATTTTGATTAATAATCCACCAATTAGAGATAAGTTCATAAGTCATAGGAACTGAATTAGGCCGTTCAACCAATCGAGACTACTCCACCATTCAATCAGGCTGATCTATCTTTCCCTCTCAAATCCATTCTCCTTCCTTCTTCCCATTACCTTTGACACCCTTACTAATCACGCGTCAGTCAATCTACAACTTAAAAATACTCAATGACTTGGCCTCCACAGCCGTCTGTGACAATGAATTCCACAGATTCCTCTAACTAAAGAAATGCCTCCTCATCTCCTTTCTAAAGGTATGCCCTTTTATACTGTGGCTGTGGCCTCTGGTCGTAGACTCTCTCACTAATGGAAAACTTCTCTCCACATCCACTCTATCCAGGTCTTTCGCTATTTGGTAAGTTTAAATGAGGTCCCCCCTCATCCCTCTAAACTCCAGCGTAGTGCATCCCCAGTGCTGTCAAATGCTCAAGATATATTTGCTACTTCAAAGAACCATACAAATGGAGATTGTTGTTGTATATAGGCCATACATTGCACGCCAGATAGGACCACGGAAATCCATTGGATGCTCTGAAGTGTCATTTTTGGTCACATCTGTTTGATTTTAAATTTGTAGCCACAGTTTCTTCTTCCCCTTTCATCTTTAGACCCTCTTTCTGCATGGTCATATAAACCAAAATGGGAGGTACTTTCATAGGTATACTTCCAGTTCCTTGTAATGGAGTTGGTACCTTAAAATGACAGCACCCACAGACCTGACCTTGCAGGAGACACAAGAGGCTGTAGATGCTGGAATCTGAAGCAATAGACAAACTGCTGGAGGAACTCAGTGGGTCAGACTGCAGAAGGGTCCCGACCCAAAACGTCGTCTGTCCGTTTCCCTCAACAGATGCTGCCTGACCCACTGAGCTCCTCCAACACTTTGTGTTTTAGATCTGAACCTTGCTATAGCCTTTAACCCACTGCAGAGAAGATCTAACAATAATACATTCGCTTAAACCTAGATTTTTCTCAAATGTTTGTATCTTTTATCTAATATTAATTTTCTCTCTTCTCCCACCCAGAAAAAGGGAGCGGCTTCTTCGAGAAGTTGTTTGGCTCCAAGTAATTAGGACTAGTTGAAGATTGTACAGATATCTTTCACAGCTCTAACTCCAGCTAATGTCTTCAATCTCATGCAAAGGTTCGTTTCATTGGAAGTGTTGCTGAGATTGTTACGTGGACCCCTTTGTCAACAAGTGTCTAATAAAATTTTTAAGTCCACTGGTTTTCTGTTACGGTAATTTCAAGACAAATGTAAAACAGCTGGACAATCTTACTGCCGAGCATGTTGGCTGAAGAGTGCACATCTGCGTGCGGCACTGTTCTGGGGGGAAGGATAGCGTGTGTGCGCGAATAACTAGTAAATAGGGACGTGTATTGTGTGAATGTGGTCACAGAGAACCGCAGACAAAGCCCAAAGGTAAAGACATGGAACGCAGCAGTGATGACACCCAAGACGTAGGAACTCCATTATGTTACAGCGTGCATGCTTCATTGTAACAGAAAATTGGATCTACTGTCAAATAAGTTAGACTTGTGGACAATCATTTTATTCTGTAATCAAGACCTAGTTTGTTACCTAATTCAGTCTTTCTGTAACCTCTATTTTATAATCGCGACCTAGTTTTACTGGTAACCTTGTTGCTTCTTTTTAAAGAAATACAGTGTGGAAACGGGCCTTTCAGCCCACCGAGTCCACGCCGACCATGAACACTAGCACTATCTAACACTAAGAAGAATTAACAATTTTACCAAAGCCAATTAACCTACAAACCTGCACGTCTTTGGAATGTGGGGGGAAACCAGAACACCCAGAGAAAACCCACGCGGTCACGGGGAGAACATACAAACTCCACAAGTTGGTTTGTTCTGTAAGTTCTCCTACCTCTAGTTTCCCCCTCCTTGACTGTCAGTCTGATGAATAGTCTCGAATAGTGAAAGGCCCAGATAGAATGGATGTGGAGAGGATGTTTCCACTAGTAGGAGAGTCTATCCAACCTCTCCCAGAGACTCAGAATAAAAGGATGTACTTTTAGGAAGGAGATGAGGAGGAATTTATTTAATTGGAGGGTGGTGAAATCTTTGGAATTCATTGCCACAGACAGCTGTCGAGGCCATGTTATTGGGTAATTTTAAGATGGAGATTGACAGATTCCTGATTAGTAAGGGTGTTAGGGGTTATGGGGAAAGGCAGGAGAATGGGGTTGAGAGGGAAAGGTAGCTCATGATTGAATGGCAGAGTAGACTTGATGGGCTGAATGGCCTAATTCTGCTCCTATAACTTATGGACATGATATCGTGAAGCACCTTTATAGAACACTGGATTGGCCACTGCTGGAGTATTAAGTCCAATTCCAGACATCACACTAGACTTTAATGAAAAGCTGCACCACAACTTTGTTTGACAATTGTTCTGCCCAAGACCGTTACAAATTGCAGAGTTGTGGACGCAGCCCAGTCCGTCACACAAACCAGCCTCCTGCCCATTGACTACATCTACACTACATGCTGCCAATATAATCAAGGACCATTCATTCCCTCTTCTCCACTCTCCCATTTGGCAGAATGTTATAAAGGGAGAAAGTATGTACCACCAGATTCAAGAACAACGGTATTGTTAAAGCGAAGATTTTTAGGTTCTTCATTGGTAAGGGTGTCAAAGGTTATGGGGAGAAGGCAGGAGAATGGGATTGAGAGAGAAAAACAGATCCACAATCAAATGGCAGACTCGATGGGCCAAACGGCCTAATTCAGCTCCTATGTCTTATGATCTTCCCTGCTGTTATCAGACTATTGAACAGATCTCTCATGCAATACGGGTATAGCCTTGACCTTCTAATCTCCCTCGTTGAAGCCCTTGTACTTTCTTTTATCAGCACTTTCTCTGTAGGTAAAATACTATATTCTGCATGTTGTTTCTTTCTCTCTTTGCACTAACTGTTGAACTCATGGATGGTATGGATTTGTCTGGAAGCCACGTAAGACAACGGTTTTCCCATGGTTTCTCAGTATATGTGGCAATACGATAAACCCTTGCACCTCTATATACAGACCTCTATATAGCGGATTGCACACCGAGGCTCTCGTTACACCACCACCCACTTCTGCCAGTTACCCAACTTAAAAATATCCATTGACTTGGCCTCCACAGCCTTCTGCGGCAGTGAATTCCACAGATTCCCCCCTCCCAGCCCTGGGTTAAACTTTATCCCCCACTCACTCGGTTATAGTGGATAATCAGCAATAATGGATACCATCCTCCCCCACACCTTTCTGGCCTGGGCCTCCTTCATTGTCAGAGTGAGGCCCAGTGCAAATTGGAGGAGCAGCACCTCATATTTTGCTTGGGTAGTTTACACCCCAGCGGTATGAACATTGACTTCTCTAATTTCAGATATTCCTTCCTTTCTCCCTCCTTCCCCACCCCTTCCCAGCTTTCCCTCAAGCCTACTGTCTCCGCCTCTTCCTTTCTTTTTCCCACCCCCTACATCAATCTGAAGATGGGTTTCGACCTGAAACGTCGCCTCTTCCTTCTCCCCATAGATGCTGCCTCACCCGCTGAGTTCCCCCACCATTTTTGTCTACCATCTACTTATGCAGCATCTGCAGTTCTTTCTTTAACATCCTGACATCTGTAGTCAATATCCTGAGTGAGAGCGGCCAAAGCCTTCGCTGTCACCAGATCTACTCGTTACGCCACTTCCGCGGATCTATGATCAAATCACACTGCTCCCCAACACACCCTCCCAAATAGGGCAAATGAGAAAGGGATAATAGTGTGGCGGCAAGTAACACAGTGGCCGTTTTTAATGGAGGGACGCTCTCTCATTTTCATGACTCTCAGTGGCACCCATATGGAAGATTTTGCAGATGAACCCTTGGGAGAGCTGAGCACAAAACCCGACTCTCAGTCAGTTACGTCCAGCGCATGTGAGCGCTGTCTATACTGCAACCCATACCGGCTGTTGTTCGCAATCCTCAATTTTCTCCTTACAAACTATACTCTGAATTGGCTATTGCAAAATAATATGAAATGAAAGCAAAACAGTGAGCAATTATTGATTATCAATTCAGCGTTTCACACTGTTTTTATTGACAATCAGTTGATATCAGACCCAAGTGAAACGTAGTTCCCTGGTGAAAGATTCACTTCTCTTTACTTGGTGCAACATTTCTCCTCTCCGTGGCACGCTCCGCTTTCCGTAAAGCCGTCGGGGCAAGTGACCTGACATGTTCCCCTCTTAAGGCTGCACTTATCTGTACGACACAAAATACAAGATGGATTATCAGTTGGTAGACAATTGGTAGACAGGGCCCCTAATCCCAGTGGGGCCCCAGAAGCGACTTTAGTCGCTTAAACATTGCTTAAACATTTTGGGTCTAATGTATGAGGAGGTGTTTTAAAAAAAAAACTAATAATATAGTGTAATTCAATACAAAATAATAGTTAAAATTAAAATTAAAAGGTTATTAAAGTATCATGTAGGCTAGCCGTAAACGAAAAAACAACGTTCACCATTTAAATATTTTATATTAAATATATTTAGAATGAAACATCCTTGTTTCATTCTAAATATATTTAATATAAAATATTTAGACATAATTTAAAACATTATTAACATTTCTGACAGAAATTTAAACTTTTATTTAAATGATTTATCTTAGGCTACACGTGATCGAAAAAAAGATGAAAGCAAATTTTGTTGGTTGCAGTCAACATTTCGGAAACTTTATGTTTGCAGGGAAAATCTTATAAAACCTTAAAATATACTAAACATATAATACTATTACAATAACAATTTTATTAATGTACGATTATAAATACAGTAAAAATAAAAAGGTAATAAAAATATCTTCTTTGGTAGATACAAACAAACAGTAGATAATGCGTCGTAACATAAAGGGGGAGCCGTTGAAAAGGCAATCACAATGCAAACGTGAATCACGTGATTATCACGTCGTGATAGCGATCTAGACAATAATTTTTTTTCAATAAAGTGTTCATAAGGATACAATATTTTAATTACCCCTTCTCAAAAATAAATGTTATATTTAGAAAATTGAGGTAAGTGATAAAGGTGAAATTGTGTTAGATTGGCCTAAGCCCCATTGTTTTTATGAAGAGGTGAACGGAAGGAAGGCAGCCTAGGCTATTACTGTATTACAAGTATTTATGAAAGAGTAATAAAAGGGTGAAATTGTATTAAATTACAGATGTTTATTATGAATAGTGTTCAAACCATGGTAATATTTTGTTACATTAACTTAGCCTATTCATTTTGGTGGCATAGTCTTGCCTAACTTAGTCTAGCCTAGCATGGGCTATCTTGAACATCGCCCAGTTTAGCCTATTGAACTTATTTATTATAAATCTTTAAAAAAGGCGCCTTACGTTCTGAGAAAAAAACCTTTCTCAGAAAGTAGACCTAAAAGTTGTTGACTATTATGGCATTTTGCAGGAGCTGTATTTTTTTTATTTTCTAGATCTCCACGAAGACGGGGGATTTTTAACACACAGGGCAATCTACATATAGTTTGCACACTATGAGGCAGTCCAGGCAATTAAAAATGGATATATGGGTATTTTACATACTCTCGAACATATTTTTGAAGACTCAGAAGAGAAGCCTGAATGTAAACGAGATGCAAAGATTTGACATCACAAGTTGGTAAAGCTGGAATATGCTGTATATCAACAGTCTAGTTTGGGAAGTGGTGCTGGGGGGTTTCCGACCAGGACGACTCTAGTAGCAGCGGCTCCGAGTCACCCGACTTTGAGCAGGGCCGGCGGCTGCCCATCTTCAGCAGGTTCTCGGTGTCGGACTGAGGGGAGCGGGGGTGGAGGTGGAGAAGAGAAGTGAATCAAAGTGTTGCCTCTCTCAAGCTGTGGTTGCGTGCCGTCTCCCCTCCGGGTTTGTGGGGGATATTGTACCCTGGTGTGAAAGGCTGGAGGGGGCAAGGGGCGGTGGCATCTTTCCCATTGAGAGAATGTAAGTTCTCACCAGCCACTGAACAAGGCGGGAGGCTCGGCCAGAGCCTCCGCCCCGTGCCGACTGCAAATAGTATTGTGTAGGCTAATGGGACTGAAGGATGATAAATCCCCTGGGCAGGATGGTCTGCATCCCAGGGTCCTCAGGAAGGTGGCTCTAGAAATAGTGGACGCATTGGTGATCATTATAAAAGGACTGGACAAGCTAGATGCAGGAAAAATGTTCCCAATGTTGGGTGAGTCCAAAACCAAGGGCCACAGTCTTAGAATAAAGGGGAGGTAATTTAAGACTGTGCTGAGAAAAAACGTTTTCACCCAGAGAGTTGTGAATTTGTGGAATTCCCGGCCACAGAGGGCAGTGGAGGCCGAATCACTGGATGGATTTAAGAGAGAGTTGGATAGAGCTCTTGGGGCTAGTGGAATCAAGAGATATGGCACAGGTTAAATTTGGGGATGATCAGCCACGATCACAATGAATGGCGGTGCTGGCTCGAAGGGCCTCCTCCTGCACCTATTTTCTATGTTTCTATGTTTCTAAACGAGGGGGTAGTGTACATCGACCCCAGATGCAGATCACTGTTGCTGATTTGATCCATGTCGGGCTTTACTGTTGTTTACCCGATCCGCAACCCAGTTCGGGTTTCCACTATACCATCTGGTGGTGTGTGACAAGCTGTTCTCACTTTGATCCAAGACTCAGAGCCTACAACAGCTTATGTAATGCTGTCTCTATGTGATGTTATTAAAATACATATTATGAAGTTATACGACTCAGTGTTATCAGTATTTCATACCCCAGACCCCCCAAAACCTTTGTCTCTGTGACCTGCCTTTCAAGGGATGATTGAACTAAGGAATTGAAGCAAAAGGTGTCTCTGCGGAAGGCAGCCAGCGAGGGGTGGAGATGGTAAAATGTGAATGTGACTGGACGTGGGATGGAAACCATGGCATACAATGTTGTGGATGCAAAAGCAGGTGTTTACCCCCAAAAAATGTGTACTTACACATCGCCTCTTGTTCTGGAGTCAGTGCGGACGCATGTGCAACGAGCAACATGCCAATGAGAAACAGGATCGTCATCCCCATCTTTTCCTTGCTTCTTATTTAAGCTCAAAGAATACGAGAAGATCTGGTATCTAATCTGAGAATTTGCTGTATTTATACTGAGCGAGGAGGTGCGTTGCGTTGGCGGGTATGGTGTGGTGACAGTGCCAGCTAGTCAGTCATTGCGGACGATTTGTTCCATGCGGCGCCCGTTGGTCCGCCAAGTCATCATTGGCATGGGCACATCGATCAGTTGCCAGCATGGTTTACCAACACAGCATGATCTGGTCTGCAATACACATGCTCCAAGTTTATAGGTCGTATAACCGGCGCCAGACACTGAAAGAGCCCGCATGTCAAACGTCCAGACATGACTCCTTGTCTGCGGGCTTCATGTCCATGTCATGCGTGCAACGTGTCCAGGCCTAATGAATCCGTGTGTCGACAAGAATATAAGAACTGTTCAATTTCATGTTGTTGGCAAATTTACCAGCAACCTGTCGCACAATCCAATGCAAATCAAATGAACCCAGTATTCCACATGCAGAATAACAAACATCTGGTACAACTGTAGCATAAGGTGGTAGCTTTACAGACATCTGGTACAATTGTAGCATGAAGTGCTAGCTTCGGCCCACCTACCCACTTGATCAAGGACATGCCTTCCAGTGCTGCCCAAATGCAATCTGATTTTTTTTAATTCATTGCTGCTGTGAATGTGGAGTTCTGACCCTTGTAGTCTCGGCAGGACTGTCATTTTAAACGAAAGCATTACAAGCTATGAGCCAGAATGATCAATAGGAACAGAAAAAGGGTTGCTTGACATTAATTCGATGTGCCGACAAGCTATTTCTGCAGAGCATGTTGTGATCACGTTTTCTTTCTGATTTGACTGCAGCTTGACTATTTTCTTCTGGTCTTTTAGCATAGGGCAGTGGAGCCCTGGTCCCCTGGAACCACGGGCAGTCAGTTCGCACTTCGTTGTTGTCCATGATGCACTGCAGACGGCCCACTTTGTCAACAGACCATAACGCAAACATTGTTCTTTAGCAAAACAGAAACTCAGCGAGTCAGGCACCATCTGGGGAAAAAACAGGCGATATAACGTTTTGGGCCCTTCTTCTCGCTAAAGGGATAAAGCTGGAAAAGAGAGATGGGGACGAGAGAAAGTGGCAAGTGGGTGGTTGGTGCGTGTGAGCGGATAGATTAGCAGACGGACGGAGCAAGTTACAAAGAACACAGAATGGTGTCCGATAGGAGAGAAGTGGAAAGAAATGTGAAGCCAGAATGAGGGATATATTTGGAGGGGACTAAGGTCTCGCGGATTGGGGAAATTGCGAGGAAAAGCTGTAGTGTTAGTGCGTGGGGTGGGGGGGGGGGGGTGAAGAGAGTTTGTTTGGATTCATTATTGTAAATTGGATTGTGCATTGTCAATACTGGAAGCTGTCAACAGACCAAGAGAAAGTATTGTTCCTTCTGTTACCTGGCGAGTAGAGGGCTCAGTGCTGTCAAACACTCATCATATGCTGACCCACTGATTCCTGGAATCATTCTTGTAAACTTCCTCTGGGCCCTCTCCAGAGCCAGCACAACCTTCCTCAGATATGGGGCCCACATTTGCTCAAAGTACTGTAAATGCGGCCTGGCCAGCGCCTTATAGAGCCTCAGCATTACCTCTCTGTTTTTTGTACTTCAGTCTCCTTGATAACAATTTAATTTGCCTTCCTTACTCCCGATTCGATTTGCAAATTAATTTTTTTGGGAGTCCTTCACAAGCACTCCCTATGTCCCATTGTGCCCCCCGATTTCTGGATTCTCCCTACATTCAGAAAATAATCTACAAATGTATTCTTATTACCATATTAGACAATAGGTGCAGGAGTAGGCCATTCGGCCCTTCCAGCCAGCACCGCCATTCAATGTGATCATGGCTGATCATCCCCAATCAATACCCCATTCCTCCCTTCTCCCCATATTCACTGACTCTGCTATCTTTAAGAGTCCGATCTAGCTCTCTCTTGAAAGTATCCAGAGAACCGGCCTCCACTGCCCTCTGAGGCAGAAAATTCCACAGACTCACAACTCTCTGGATTTCCTCGTCTCCATTCTAAATGGCTTACCCCTTATTCTGTGCATATTCTTAAATTCTTAACCTGGTTCTGGACTCTCCCAACATCGTGAACATGTTTCCTGCCTCTAGCGTGTCCAAACCCTTAATCTATCTAGCTATATACTTTTAAAACTCTGTGTGTGTGTGGGTGTATGTCAGATTAGATTTGCAGATTAGATTTTTGGCCTTTGATTCGTTAGTCCGCCAAAACCAGACACAAAAACGCCGAGATTTTTACCATTTCGCTAGCGATTTCACTTTTACATTCACATATCCACGCCTCATTACATTTAGACATTTTTCTGTACACATTTTTAATAAAATCCTTCCTCCCCCACACTCATTTTGTCGCCTCCTGCTGGCCACCTTCTCATCGCGTCTCCCGCGCGACCATAACGGCTGCTGCCGCCCGGCTCTCCTCGACTGCCTACGGCAAAAAGCAGCGGGGAAACAGCCGATCTTTGGCTTGAGTCAGCGTGACAGAGCCGGCGCGTCAACGGCCTGTCGGCCTGCAGGCGCATTGAGGGCGCACGCAGCGTCTCGACATCGTATGCAGCGTCTTGACGGCGCACGCAGCGTCTCAACGGCGTACACAACGTCTTGACGCCATATGCCTGGCCCGTATGCGTCACTCGGCATCACGCCCTCCCGCTCCCTCCTCCCCTCCCCCCCTCCCCTGAAGCACCGAGGATACGAGGCCTCACAGTCTCTGATGGGGCCGCTTTCAGACTTAACCGTGAGCGGCCCCAGTGTTTAACCAGGGCTCTGGGAACTTGGCATCTGATGGGGACGAGGAGGCTTCCAGAGGGAAGGCAGGGACAACTTCGAATCCAGCAGCAGAGTGGCTCCGTTAATGAATTAATTCCACAGTGAGTTCAGTTCGGTAACAACCCCCCCCTCTCCACCCCCCCTTCCCCCCCACCCCTTTGCTCCTCCCATCCATACCCCCCTCTCACCCCTCCCTTCCCCCCACCTCCCCCTCCCTTCAACCGCACGTTCAGGGAACAGACCCAATGGGTCTGCAATTGGTCTAGTATACTTTTTAAATCTCTGAGTGTGTGTGCGTGTGTGTGCGTGCGTGTGTGTGTGTATGTGTGTGCATGCGTGTGTGTGTGTGTGTGTGTGTGTGTGTGTGTGTGTGAGATTAGTTTTTCAGATTGAGATTTTTGTCCTTTGATTCATTAGTCCGCCAAAACCTACACAAGAGCCGAGATTTTTACCATTTCGCTAGCGATTTCACTTTTACATTCGCATATCCAATCCTCATTACATTTATACATTTTTCTGTACACATTTTCAATAAAATCCTTCCCCCCCCCACTCACTCATTTTGTCGCCTCCTGCTGGCCACCTTCTCATCGCGTCTCCCACGTGACCATAACGGCTGCTGCCTCCCAGCTCTCCTCCACTATCCCCCATCCCCCCCACCCCCCGGCCTGGCTCTGTCACGCTGGCTCAAGCCAAAAATCAGCTGTTCCCCCGCTGTTTTTTGCCATCCTCGGACAGAGTCAGCGTGACAGAGCTGTCGCATCAACAGCCTGTCGGCCCGCAGGCACATTGAGGGCGTACGCAGCATCTCGATGTCGTACGCAGTGTTTTGACGGCGTACGCCTGGCCCGCAGGCTCACTTGGCATCACGCCCCCCCCTCCCTGTCCCCCCCTCCGTCCTACCTCCCCCCTCCCCCTCCTCCCTCCCCTCCCCCTACCCACTTGCTTCCTCCCCCCTCTCTCCCTCTCTCCCCCCTCCCTCCCTCTCTCCCCCTCTCCCCTCCTCAACCACCCGTTCGGGGAACAGACCCAACGGGTCTGCACTTGGTCTACTATATTACTAAAACTAAGATCTTGACCGCTTTTGACTTTCTGTTTCGTGATTTCCGAGAGAATGCCTCCACTTACTGCTGTTATTTTTGGCCATCTCACTCAGTGTCCCCCATCGATGAAAATCAGAGAGTTATTAATGTTTTAATAAATTTCGCCATTCCCTCTGCTGCCCCCGCTGGCGGAAGGGGGGACGGACCATAAAGCCCAGAAGTGTCGTGCCTCACTCACTCAGTGTTTGCCAAATTGGCTTTGCTTTTAAAGGGCTTTTGGAAAATGTGTATGTTGGCTTGCAAAGTGTTTGCCCAATTGGCTTGGCATTTAAAGGGCTATCGGAAAATGTGTTTGTTGGCTTGTAAAGTGTTTGCCCAATTGGCTTGGCTTTTAAAGGACTTTCAACAGTTTTCGGATGGTTAAAGTGTGAACAAACATTTTATTTGATCAGGACTGTGTTTAATTGCAAAATTGGTGCTCAGTGGCAAGATGGCGGCGATTACGTCATTTCCGGCTAGCGGCAAGATAACGCTGCGTGCTTCATTTCCGGTTCGTGGCAAGATGGCGCTGACTGCAGAAGGCACAGAGTGAAGACGTCGTTGAATAATCAAGAGAGCTTACTGCTGTTTATTGTGAGTGTGTTTGTTGGACGTTATTTAAAGCACGTTTTCGCATCAGCAGCATCCTCGACAGGAGGCTTTAAACGTTTGAATCATTCGGTTTACATACTGTATGGTCACCACGTTCTGAAGTTACTTGGCATTTTAGTATTGGTTGTGTTTGAGTATGTGTGTGGCTGTGAGTGAGAGTGTGTGTGTGTGTGTGTGTGTGTGTGTGTATGTGTGTGTGTGTGTGTGTGTGTGTGTGTGTGTGTGTGTGTGTGTGTGTGTGTCTGTGTGAGTGAGTCTGTGTGTGAGTGTGTGTCTGAAAGTCTGTGTGTAGGGGTGTTGCACGTAAGGTCTACGGGTGAAAGGGCTTGACGAACGGAACCGCTCAATCCATCTGGAGGACACCGCAGCTTCCATTATATGTTGTTAATACACGAAGCGTACTTTCCTGCCTGTTAAAAACCGCCACAATTGTCAATTTTTGCGCTGTAAATAATTGTGGAAATCAGGGTAACCCTGAGAGACATCTATCCTACTTCAGAATTCCAAAAGTGAAGAGAAATGAAGGTAAAGAGAAGCGAGAGCTGAAGGAACAACAACAACAACCAAAGTACTTGGCGAACATTGGCTGTGCAGGTATTGAGATTGAAAATATTGGGAATTATTGCGTTTGCTCACTGCATTTCATCAACAGTAAGGCATTATTTGTGTTTTTTCTTAATTCCTTTGGTATCTAAAAAGTTTCAGAAGTGATAAATCTCGCTGTAAAATTTATCGCCCATGGTTCTGAAGTGGGTTTTTACATGCAAAAAAAAGCTTCTGAAGCTAAATTTATCATTAAAACAATCTCCAGACTTACGAGTGGTGTGTGGAAAAGTATGATTTCTATCATTATGGTATTGAGATGTATATTTTGGCAAATAATAAAATGCCCTGACAGCTTAAACACCCACTCCCTTTCAATGGGATATTGTCAATTTGCTGAGGTTGATTATGTCCGATTAACAGCTGACAATTAAGCCATTCCTTGGCTTGCATCTGAGTAAAATGTAATTCAAAACCCACGTACGGTTTGCGATTTTTTGAAGGATACTGCCAGCCCATCAGCTGTGAGTGACTGAACTGCTAGCCCACCAGCCGTGTGACTGAACTGCCAGCCCACCAGCCGTGGGTAAGTGAACTACCAGCCCACCAGCTGTCAGTGACTGAACTGCCAGCCCACCAGCCGTAAGTAACTGAACTGGCAGCCCACCATCCATGACTAAGTGAACTGCCCGCCCACCAGCCGTAAGTGACTGAAGTGCCAGCCCAATAATCCATTCATTCCATCCTCTCCCCCTTCTCTCTCACAGAGTCTGTCACGTGTTTTGGGCAGACTTTCTGGCAGTTTCTCAACTGGGGCAATTTTTTGTTCCAATGCTCCCCATTACCAATTACTTTTACATTGATGTGTTTGAAATCCAAGTGAAGTTTAAATGGCATCATAAAAGTCAAACCTCCGGAATGGATGATATTCATCACGTGGTTGGTTGGGGTCAGTATCAGTACAATTACTGTATTAAACTTTGAATCTTCAGATGTCCTGGTTCAAGCTAAAACTAAAGACAAATAATAATCTCCTCACACATTCCCCTGCAAGTATCTCTGTCACTCCTTTAAAACATTCCCCTTCTTGGAACAAGCTCTTAAATATCACACCTGAATCCGTTTCCATCTGATTACACTCCTTGAGGATGTTCATCTACGTGTTCAATTAATAAAACAACGAGGGAACCAGGGTCCGGCCTTGTGGTCGGCTGCGGGAGGCATCCCTCCGGGGAACAAGGGTGGACGGGCGAGGAAAGGGACGTGGTGTTCAAGGAAGGAGAGGGCTGGAGGCCCCCAACAGCCTGGGACTTGCCTGGAACAGGCACCGCTAATAACAACTACAGCATGGACTTTGGAAATTGGTGCCAATAAATGTCACTTCTTGCACACGGGTGCAGTGCACTATTTCTGTACACTTGCTAACCCCAGGATCAGGGTATGGCAATACTCTACTGGAGTGTTTGAGGAAAAGTATTTCACTGTTTGCACTTAGCACTTGTGACGATAAACGCACCATTAAATCACTGAACGACTAGGCACTGGCGCCAAGTTCCATTTTCAATGTGGACCTCCCAATCTACTCAAGTTTGATGCTGTGCTTCTCAACAACAACCATATCCATTTCATAATCCACCTTGTGTACGAAGGATGCTGTTTTACACCAAAGATAGACACAAAATGCTGGAGTAACTCAGCAGGCCAGGCAGCATCCATGGAGATAAATAGTAGGAGATGTTTCAGGTCGAGACCCTTCTTCAGACTTCTCCGTCTGAGAGAGGGGAACTTCTTCAAAGTAGACATACCTCGAGGAGATTTCGCACTGAAGCAGAAATCAGTCTGAAGAAGGGTCTCGACCCGAAACGTCTCCTCTTCCTTCTCTTCAGAGATGCTGCTTGACCTGCTGAGTTACTCCAGCATTTTGTCTTCATTCTTAAGCTTGTTATACTGTGGTATTTAGCTGAAGTGCATGAGAGTATGTGGCCGAGGGTTTTGGTTATTGAATTTTATTGCACACTCTTCTCAACGTTCACCTCGCAAAAGGTTTAGTCCACCAGGATTACATGAGTCCACCAGTAAAATATAATGGTATCAATACTCTATGCATTAATATATATGCAGTATCACTTTGCTAATCTAAAAAATATGTTTCTTGCTTTCTTGGTAAAAGGTTACTGGCTCCAAATAAGGTTTATCTCTGGAACCAACCGAAACATGGTGAAATATCAACAGCTTAAATAAATAACAGGTTAAATACACAAAATGATGAAAAAAGATTCAATGGTTCAGTTAACCTCAAGTTCACTGGAGCACAATGAACCCGTCCAGGCAGAGACTAAACGAGGATGGTATAGGGAGGAGTGAGATAATAATCTTCAGCAATCCATAGCACTCTGCAGAAAAGTGGCAGCATGTGCAGGCAGATAGGACTGATTTGAATTGGCATTATGGGCCAAAGGGCCTGTTCCTGTGTTATATGTTCCATGTTTATCACCCCGTCCCTCAGAGTCCAAAAGGAAAATGTTTCTTGTGATGACCCGTTTGGGTTTCAACATGGTAGATTGGGTTGACCTCAAGGAAGGGAATGTCGTGACAGTGGCTTATTGGACAAAATTAAAAAAAAACTTACTCAAGAGAAAGGAGTGAGCAGATTGCTTGTAGACACAAGGAACTGAAGATGCTGGTTTATAAAAAAAGGGACACAAGGTACTGGAGTAACTCAGTGGGCCAAGCAGTATCTCTGGAGAACATGGAACATGGATACCTTTCCATGTTCTCCAGAGATGCTGCCTAACCTGCTGAGTTAATCCAGCACTTTGTGGCTATTTTACAGCAGATTGATTGTTTAAAAGTTACACAGCATGGAACCAGGCCCTTTAACCCACTGAGTCCACGCTGACCATCGATCATCTGTCCACACTAGTTCTACATCATCCTACTTTCGCATCCATTCCCTACACACTAAGGTGAATTTACAGAGGCCAATTAGCCTACAAACCTGCACATCATTGGGATGTGGGTGGAAACCAGAGCACCCAGGGGAAACCCACTCAGAAATAGGGAGAACGTGCAAACTCCACATAGATGGCACTCGAGGTCAGGATCGAACCCGGGTCTCTCGTGCTGTGAGGCAGCAGCTCTACCAGCTGCGCCACTGTGCCGCCAATGGCATTTGGCTATATATTCAGCATTTAGATTGGCTAAAAATAGAAACCAGCAAAGTTTTGCAATAGATTCTCTAACCCACTGTCACTCGATCCTTGCTCGAGTGTTCATTAATACTGCTGGTTGAATAGCGTGGATTGTCACAAGAGAGTGGGAGTGAGCGGACTGTGAACACTGCCACGATGGTGTGAATTTCTACTCCGACACGCGATGTGATCAGGGAGTACGGCAGCAACTTCACACGACTAAGTTTGCAGCGAGGTTTTCCACGTCTGTCAGCGATAGTGTTGGGCTGATTTTCACAGCTCTAGTCTGCACCCTCCAGTCTGCTGTTATCGCCAGTGCCAGAATTGAGGCAAAATAACGCCCTTCCTTCCAGAACTCCCGAGGTCAGACCACGGCATATCCTCGCCCTGCCCAACGCGGGCCATGGGTCAGCTGATTGAATTCTTCCTGCTGCACTCCAGGAGGTGAGGTAGGAAAAACGAGGCAGTGCCGTCGTCTGGCAGCAGCCTCAGGAAATCCAGAGGAGGGAGAACGCTAGCCACCACTGCCAGGGTCTCTGGAGGAAGAAACGTACAACTTCAGAAACACACTGCTTCACTCAACACTGGCGAGACTTCACCTGAAGTACTGCATGCAGCTCTGATCACCACTATAGAATGAACGCAATTGTGGTGGACAAAGTCGCAAATAGACAGTAGACAATAGTGGCTATGGAGGAGGCCATTCGGCCCTTCGAGCCAGCACCGCCATTCAATGTGATCATGGCTGATCATCCCCAATCAGTACCCCGTTCCTGCCTTCTCCCCATATCCCCTGACTCCGCTATCTTTCAGAGCCCTATCTAGCTCTCTCTTGAAAGTATCCAGAGAACCTGCCTTCTCCGCCGTCTGATGCCGAGAATTCGACAACTCTCTGTGAGAAAAAGGTGTTTCCCCCTCTCCGTTCTCAAAGGAGATTCATCAGAAAGTTTGCAAAGTGCTAGAGTAACTCGATGGGTCTGGCAGCATCTGAAGAAGGATCTCGAATCGAAAAGTCACCTGTCCATGTTCTCCAGAGATGTTTCCTGACCTGCTGAGTTGCTCCAGCACTCTGTATGTTTTTTAGAGAAACACTTTTTTAGAGTGGAAACGGACCCTTCAGCCCACTGACTCCGTGTTGAACAGCGATCATCCAATGCACTGGAACTATCCTACACATCAGGGACAATTTACAGAAGCCAATTAACCTACAAACTTGGACATCTTTGCGACATGGGAGGAAATTGGAGCACCCAGAGAAAATACATGCGGTCACAGGGAGAACGTACAAACTCCGTACAGACAACACCCGTAGTCAGGATCGAACCAGACAGGTGATATTTCGGGACAGGACCCTTCTTCACACTGACTTCACCGGAAAGTTGCCTGAATTAGAGGACTTTAGTTATGAGGAAGGGATTGGATAGGCCGGGCTTGTTATCCATTGAGTGATGTGAGGGGTGACCTGAGAGAGGTATAGAAGTCTATAAGCGGCATGGATAGGATAGTCAGAATCTTTCACACGATAGGCGTATCAAAAACAAGAGAGCCTAGCATTGAAGTCGTGGATGGAGTTTTAAAGAGGTTTCTAGGGAAAGTACTGCTGCGCCACCATGCTGCCCAGGTGTTTGTTGACATCTGGATCATACAGCCAGGAGAGGTGATAGTCAGACACAATCTCTTTGCTTAAGAGACTTAGACATGCAGTTAAATAGGCACAGAAGGACAAGGACCTAATGCAGGTTAATTTGTTTATTTGAAAAGATAAAATCACCAGAGCTGCAAAGGAAATACATCTCCCCAGGAAGTGGTTTGTAGAAGAAACAATAAAAATGCTTTAAAAAGATGCAAGGTGCTGAAGTGACTCAGTGGGACAACTCAATTGTGAAGCCAGAAGAAGGAATGTAGGTAAAGGTGGAGGGGAGAACATAGATTTGAGTCCAGGTTGGGCACAGGGAAGGAGGGGGTGAAAACAAGTAAGGGGAGGAAGATGAGCGGGGTGGGGGGAGGGCAAGTTACCTAAAATTAGAGAATTCCACATTCATACAGAGACTGACACAAAGTGCTGGATTAACTCAGTGGGTCAGGAAGCATCTCTGGAGAAAAAGGATGGCTGATAGAAACATAGAAACATAGAAAATAGGTGCAGGAGTAGGCCATTCGGCCCTTCGAGCCTGCACCGCCATTCAATATGATCATGGCTGATCATCCAACTCAGTATCCTGTACCTGCCTTCTCTCCATACCCCCTGATCCCTTTAGCTACAAGGGCCACATCTAACTCCCTCTTAAATATAGCCAATGAACTGTCCTCAACTACCTTCTGTGGCAGAGAATTCCAGAGATTCACCACTCTCTGTGTGAAAAATGTTTTTCTCATCTCAGTCCTAAAAGATTTCCCCCTTATCCTTAAACTGTGACCCCTTGGCCTGGACTTCCCCAACATCGGGAACTATCTTCCTGCATCTAGCCTGTCCAACCCCTTAAGAATTTTGTACGTTTCTATAAGATCCCCCCTCAATCTTCTAAATTCTAGCGCGTACAAGCCGAGTCTATCCAGTCTTTCTTCATATGAAAGTCCTGACGTCCCAGGAATCAGTCTGGTGAACCTTCTGTGTACTCCCTCTATGGCAAGAATGTCTTTCCTCAGATTTGGAGACCAAAACTGTACGCAATACTCCAGGTGTGGTCTCACCAACACCCTGTACAACTGCAGTAGAGCCTCCCTGCTCCTATACTGAAATCCTTTTGCTATGAATGCTAACATACCATTTGCTTTCTTCTCTGCCTGCTGCACTTGCATGCCTACTTTCAATGACTGGTGTACCATAACACCCAGGTCCCGTTGTATCTCCCCTTTTCCTAATCGGCCACCATTCAGATAATAGTCTACTTTCCTGTTTTTGCCACCAAAGTGGATAACCTCACATTTATCCATATTATACTGCATCTGCCATGCATTTGCCCATTCAGCCAGCCTATCCAAGTCACCTTGCAGCCTCCTAGCATCCTCCTCACAGCTAACACTGCCCCCCCCAACTTAGTGTCATCCGCAAACTTGGAGATGTTGCATTCAATTCCCTCGTCCAGATCATTAATATACATTGTAAATGGCTGGGGTCCCAGCACTGAGCCTTGCGGTACCCCACTAGTTACTGCTTGCCATTCTGAAAAGGACCCGTTTACTCCTACTCTTTGCTTCCTGTTTGCCATCCAGTTCTCTATCCACATCAATACTGAATCCCCAATACCGTGTGTTTTAAGTTTGTGTACTAATCTCTTATGTGGGACCTTGTCGAAAGCCTTCTGAAAGTCCAGATATAACACATCCACTGGTTCTCCCTTATCCACTCTACTAGTTACATCCTTGAAAAATTCTATAAGATTCGTCAGATATGATTTACCTTTCGTAAATCCATGTGACTTTGTCCAATGATTTCACCACTTTCCAAATGTGCTGCTATCCCCTCTTTAATAATTGACTAGCAGTTTCCCCGCTACCGATGCTATCCCCTCTTTAATAACTGACTCTAGCAGTGTCCCCACTACCGATGTTAGACTAACTGGTCTGTAATTCCCAGTTTTCCCTCTCCCTCCCTTTTTAAAAAGTGGGGTTCCATTAGCTACCCTCCAATCCTCAGGAACTACTCTGCAATCTAAAGAGTTTTGAAAAATTATCACTAAGGCATCCGCCATTTCTGGGGCTACTTCCTTAAGTACTCTGGGATGCAGCCTATCTGGCCCTGGGGATTTATTGGCCTTTAATCCATTCAATTTACCTAACACACTTCCCGGCTAACCTGGATTTCACTCAGTTCCTCCATCTCAGTTGACCCGCAATCCCCTGCTATTTCTGGCAGATTATTTATGTCTTCCTTAGTGGAGACAGAACCAAAGTAGTTATTCAATTGGTCTGCCATGTCCTTGTTCCCCATGATCAATTCACCTGTTTCTGACTGCAAGGGACCTACATTTGTTTTAACTAATCTTTTTCTCTTCACATATCTATAAAAACTTTTGCAGTCAGTTTTTATGTTCTCTGCCAGTTTTCTTTCATAATCTATTTTCCCTTTCCTAATTATGCCCTTTGTCCTCCTCTGCTGCACTCTGAATTTCTCCCAGTCCTCTGGTAGGCTGCTTTTTCTGGCTAATTTGTACGCTTCGTCTTTTGTTTTTGATACTATCCCCGATTTCCCTTGTATCCATGGATCCATGATTTATTCTTTTGCCAAACTGGGATGAACAATTGTTGTAGTTCATCCATGCAGTCTTTAAATGCCTTCCATTGCATATCCACCATCAACCCTTTAAGAATCAATTGCAAGTCTATCTTGGCCAATTCACGTCTCATACCTTTCTTTAAGTTCAGGACCCGCGTTTCAGGTCGGACTAGTCCTTCGGAGTAGTTTGAACTGGATTCTTCAGACTGAACTATCAGATTGAAGTCTTCAGACTGGAGTCTGAAGAAAGGTTTCGATCCAAAATGCCACGCGTCCCTTTTCTTCAGAGATGATGCCTAATCCACTGCGTTACTCCCGCACTTTGTGTCTATCTTTGGTGTAAACCAGTATCTGCATTTCCTTCCTACACATTAAGTCAACATTCATACCGTTGGATTGTAAGCTGCCCCGAGCTCGAGTAGGAGGTGCTGTTTCTCCAGTTTCCGTGTGCCTTCACTCTGGCCATGGAGGAGACCCAGGTCAGTCAGTGGGAATGGGAAGGGGATTTGCCTTCTCGTGGCTGATTTCATGCACCTTCAAGATAAGCCTTAATAGAGTGCAGTTAGCTAGTGGCAGGGATATGATCAGAACCAAATCCATTACTGAATAGTAAGAGACCTAAGTACATACCTTGCAGTGAAGACACCAGGATTTGATTCTCTCCTCCAGGTCCTCTTGTCCTTTCACAAAGTTCGGGCAACAGCTTCTTCCACCATAGAGGCTGAAAGCAGCAAAACACAGAGGGTACGTTAATGGGGAGAACCTTGCCCAAGGCTTTAATCAAGTTTGAAAGTAGAGCAATGGAGAAATTCCTATTCTGTACATTGGTGTAGGAATGGAGCCAAATGCAGTCCAGGGAGCCTTCATACAGAATGAAGGGCAACCAGTCAGTGGGGACAAAGGTAGGAACAAATACTGGGTCAGTTAGTGCACTGCACTCCTGTGTCATAGCTCGCACATAATTTTATATAAGTTTGCAATCTTTGATGGAACCATGCAAGATTACATCAGCCTCTTGCACAAAAAGGAGTGAGCAAATATCTAATCATTTGGTAATCTCATTGCAATGCACTAAATTCTCATGCTTATTAACAAGGCTGATGCAATAAAACATAGAACAGTACAGCACAGGTTGCCAACTCTAACCTGCAATAGTTGTGCCGAACATGACAGCGGGTTAAACTGATCTCATCTGCCTTGACATGATCCACCTCCCTCTCTTCCTCGCAGTTCCATGTGCCTTTCTAAAAAGCTCTTAATCGCCATTATCGTATCTTCCTCCAACACCACTCCAGGCCCCCGCCACTCTGTGTAAAATTGACTTACCCCGCACATCTCCATTACACTTTCCCATGCACCCTAGTGTTGACATTCCCACCTGGGACAAAGGTTCCAGCTGCCTACCCTGGGAAATAGATTCTGTCCATGCTATGTGTTTTTTGCGTAATTGTATATGCTTCTATCAGGACTCCCTCAACCTCCGACGAAAGAGAGAGCTGAGCGAAATGTCGGCGCTTGTCCTCAGCGGCTCAAATTAATGAGTGGACCGTTCAGGACGCAAGTGAGAAGAAAACAAAATCAAAGTGCTGGAGTAACTCAACGGATTTGCCAGCATCTTCGGAGGACATGTATAGGCAATGTTTTGCGTTGAGACCCCTCTTCAAAAATATCTTTACCTAGAGGGTTGCAAATTTTAGGAATTCTTTATCCAGCGCAACTGTGGACACTCAGCCAAGGCAAGATAGATTTGTGGATATCGAAGCATGTGGAATCAGTTCAGGAATGAGATGAATAGACCAGCTACATGCACAGTCTCTTGCCCAGAGTAGGGGCATCGAGAACTAGAGGGCATGGGTTTAAGGTGAGGGGGGAGATATCTAATGGGAACCAGAGGGGTAACATTTTACACACAAAGGGTGGTGGGTGTATGGAATGAGCTGCCGGAAGAGGTAGTTGAGGCAGGTACTATCGCAAAGTTTAAGAAACATTTAGACAGATGCATGTCTGAGAAGGAATTGCAGATGCTGGAAAAATCGAAGGTAGACAAACAGCTGGAGTAATTCAGCGGGTGAGACAGCATCTTCTTAAAGCATTTAGTCTTTGAAGAAATTGAAGATCCGCTTAGTGCAGTAAGTAGTTTTAGTTTCAGCCTTTCATGCAATCTGATGTAATTCAGAATATTATATGTGGCACTGCCTAATGCTGCCCAGATGTCATGGTCTCAGCTGGTCCAGGATGTGTCTACCTATCAATCTGCCATGTAAAGGCAATTCAGGTGGTGAAGCTACACTGAGCATTGTAGATTGCCAAATCTACAAGCCTACCTAAACATATCAGAAAATGCCATTTTACCCATGTTTAAGAAGGAACTGAGATGCTGGAAAATCGAAGGTAGACAAAAATGCTGGAGAACCTCAGCGGGTGAGGCAGCATCTATGGAGCGAAGGAAATAGGCAACTTTTTGGGTCGAAACGTTGCCTATTTCTGAAGAAGGGTTTTGACCCGAAATGTTGCCTATTTCCTTTGCTCCATAGATGCTGCCTCACCCACTGAGTTTCTCCAGTTTTCAAACAGGTACATGGATCGGACGGGTTTATAGGGTTATGGGCCGAACACGTAGGTAGGGGTAGTTTAGATGGGACATGTTGGCTGGTGCGGACAAGTTGGGCTGAAGAGTCTGTTTCCACGTTGAATGACTCTATGAAAGTGGTATGGAAACAGAAGATCAGCCTTTATCCTACTGAGTGGTGGAGCAAGCACTGGATACCAATTGTGCTACTCCCCTGTCCATTTGTTAAACTATTCCACAGAGAGCAGGAAGAAGTTGAAGTAGAGAACGCTCTCCCTTCCTTCATTTACCTTCATGGGATCTGTAATCATTAACTTCATATGAAGGTGGAACATGGTTTGGTTTGGAGGAATAGTACAGTACAGTGCAGTACAGTACATGCTATCCTTAATGACAAGCTCGGTGTCACTATGGGTCAAATGAACAAATATCTGAAGGTTTCTGCCAACTGAACTGAAGTAGTTATTTTACAAGGGCAGTTGAACCAGAAATTATCACATTTAAGAAATACTTAGTTTAGTTTAGAGATATAGCATGGAAACAAGCCCCTCAGCCCACCGAGTCCACGCCGACCATCGATCACCCGTTCACACTAGTTCTATGGGGCGATACCATGTCAGTGATAGATTTGCTGCCTAACTGCCTAAGAGATACAAGTTCGATCCTGACTGGGGTGCTGTCTGTATAGAGCTTGTACTCCCTCCCCGTAACTGCGTGGGTTTTCTCCAGGTGCTCCGGTTTCCTCCTACATTCCAAAGTTGTACTGGCTTGTAGGTTAATTGGCTGTTGTAAAAATTGTTAATTGCCCCTAGTGTGTAGCATAGTACAGGATTGCTGGTTGGCGTGGACCTGTTTCTGCGCTTTATCTCTCTAAACAAAACAATATGATCCCACTTTCGCATCCATTTGCTACACACAGGAGTTATTTACAGAGGCTAATTAACCTACAAACCCACATACCTTTGGGATGTGGGAGGAGACCGGAGCACCTGGAGGAAACCCACGCGGTCACAGGGAGAACGTGCAAACACTTCACAGACAGCAGCTGAGGTCAGGATCAAACCCGGGTCCCTGGCACTGTAAGGCAGCAACTCTACCGCTGCGCCACCATGCCGCCTATTGGCATGGTAGAACCATGGTCTGGTTATGGAATGCAGGGTTCGGTGAATGTATGGATCGGTGACTTCCTTGACTGAATGGTCCACAAAACAAAAGCTGCACAGTGGCGCAGCGATCGAGTTGCTGCCTTACAGTGCCAGAGACCCAAGGTCAACCTGCCTATGGTTGCTGTCTGAACGGAGTTTGTATGTTCTCCCTGTGACTAGGTATGTTGCAAAACTTACCTTGAGCAGCGCTGCAGTTCTGCCGCTCCCCGTGTGCGCGACTTTGGCACCTTTCAGAGGGGGGCGGGCTTAAAGTGCCATCAACAGACTGGACAAATCGATGAATGTCGGGCGATTTGGTTGCGGAAGAAAAATCGCTCCGACATTTCATGAATGAAGGTATTTTTAAATTACTCTAAATTATTTATTAACTAGAGTAATTTAAAAATCACCTTCAAAAGCCGTGAGCACCAACAACCGGAAAGAGTTTGCGTAGGGGAGAAGAAAAGGTAAATAGTTTATTTTTATATTAAAAGTTGGTTTTTCGGGAGGCTTTAATAATATTTTTATGTTGCGAAATGGGGTCCCAAAAAATCTATGAACAAGGGTGATGCCTTGTTCATAGATTTTTTGTTGCCTTGTTCAACAAGGGTATTTTTCCTCCCGACTTCACCGCTAACCGCAACGTTCCAATCCACCGCATTCCACTAAAACCCACTCGCTAGTTGATTTAAATGGCCATTAATTTACAGGAATCAAACACTAAATTCCTTCCATTTGGCCCAGAAATTCATGAAAATTAGATTTAAAAATTATGTTATATTGTGGATTATTGTGTGAATATTATTTGGACACTTAGGCAATTTTAAAAAAGTTTATCTTTTCTTAAGAAATAGATAGATGTTTAGATCTACTCATTGAATTTTGTAATTAGCTACAATTAGATAACTAACTAATTATATGCTTTAATTTCAGGTCATCCAAGTAAGATTGTTTCATATTTGTTTCAGGATGCTTCAATCTATAATAACTGAAAATTTCATTGAGTTCTCTTAATTTTTAAGAAAGTTATGGGCTTTTAACTTTTCCAGATCACAGCTTTTGAGTTAAGTCAATTGAAAGGCAATAGGAAGCAAGTTGCTAATTTCCGAGTATGAAAATGGCCATAACTTTCTTAATACTGAAGATATGAAAGTGAATTAGGTGTCAAATTAAACTTCTTTTTATGCTTTATCTGATGGGATAAATTGCAGACTTGATTTTTTAAATCTCAAAATTTTGTAACATTGCTACTGTGACCACGTGGTTTTTCTTCGGGTGCTCCGGTTTCCTCCCACAGACCAAAGACGTACTGGTTTGTAGATTAATTGGCTTCAGTAAAGTTGTAAATTGCCCGTAGCGTGTAGGATTGTGCTAGTGTACATGGCGTTTGCTGGTTGGCACGGACTCGGTGGGCTGATGGGCCTGTTTTAAAGTCAGTGTCACAAAAGTTCCTAGATTCCATTTCTGTATCCATTACATTTATTGCCCTCGGATCGGAAGGCTAGACGCCTGGAGAAAGAGATTGAGGCAAACCTGGTTTCCCTGCTGCATCTCACAAGAGGCAAATGATAGAAGTGCTTCTGGACATCGGTCGAGGAGCAGGTCAGTTACTTGCTCACATTTACCCAGCCTGGTGTCACACAGTGCACGGATACTTAAACCAGCAGCATCGTCATCGGGGAGTTGTTGCAGAAGATGAAGAACTGATGTTATGTCGATCGAAGAACCGCACAAAATGGACTGTGAATAAAACAAAACGCACATAAGAAACCATTCGGCGTGCAAAGTATCAAACTCACTCATACCCTCTCGAGACCCTTACTGTCACCTCTCAATTGTTCCTGAACATAGTGGAGGTAAGGCCTTAAGAAGATAGTTATTAGTTTTAGCTTTAGTTTAGAGAGGCAGCGTGGAAACAGGCCCTTCGGCCCACCGAGTCCATGCTGCCCAGCGATCACTCCCATACACTAGTTCTATCTTACACACAACGGACAATATACAGAATCCAATTAGCTAATAAACCTGCACGACTTTGCAATGTGGGAGGAAACCGGAGCACCCAGAGAAAACCCAAGCGGTCACAGGTAGAACGTACAAACCTCATACAAACAGCACTCATAGTCAGGTTTAAACCCGGATCTGTGGTGGTTTAAGGCAGCAACTCTACCGCTGCGCCATTGTGCTGCCCAAAATGACGACTCGAGGATGGCTTTGGTCATTGACAGCAAGACATGCACAATACTTAATGTGATGTTGGACTGAGTCCAAGAAGCACCAACCTGCAATTTCTGCAGATCTTCAGAAGGTAGTTGGGAACTGGATGCATTGATGATGTGGATCCATGGATAAATCTTCTTGAAATGACAGCACGAATTGATCTGTTTGAAAAAAAAAATGGATTAGAGTAATTGAGTAATACTTCATCCCGACTTGTCCAGGCCGAACAAGATGCCTCATCTACACTAGTCCCACCTCTCTGTGTTTTGACTCATATCCCTCTAAACCTTCCTTATCCAGGTACATGCCAATAGACACAAAATGCTGGAGTATCTCAGCAGGTCAGGCAGTATATCTGGAGAAAAAGTTACAGTTACAAGAGGTACAGCTTTTTTGGTCACTTTAAACAAAAGTAAACAGGCCATTTAAAATCTGATGTCTAGATCTCTTACAGCTCTTACTGTGACCATAACCCCATTGAGGTTTCTTTTAACATGGAGGAGGGATTCCCTTAGGCCTGGTATAACATCTAATGGGGAGTAAACTTTGTTGTGGGTGGACAATTAATGTAACTTCACCAGTGCGGTCGACAGCAGTCTGTGGGATGTGGAATCACTGAAGGAAATGTCAGGATTCCACCATATGAACATGTACAAAGGAACAATCAAGTGTAATAATGGTGTGCGCTGGTAGCTTTGCCTTCATTACCACTCCAAGGTCCTGATCTTTACACTAAAATATACACTAAAACCTCCGTGACATTTCTTACCAACCCCACCCACATGCCTCGGTCTGCTATTAGCCCACGACATCTCACCCTGCTGTTACAGGTTTCTGAGGCACCATTACAAAGTGCCAACATTCCAACAGCAGCTCATTCATTATATGTGCGGAAATAGGAATTGGGAGGAAGGACAGAATTATCTCGGCAAAATTTGGTTCATAAGCACCAGCCTATTCCACAGATTCACCATCCTATGACAAAAGAAATTCCTCTTCATTTCCTTTCTATAGGTACATCCTATCCACGTACTTGTCCAAGTGCCTTTCTAATGTTATGCTGAACTACCTTCTCTGACAGTTCGTTACATACATACCCATTACTCTCTGAGTGAAAATGTTGCCACTCAGGTTCCTATTAAATCTTTCCCTCTCACCTTAAACCTATGATCTCTGGTTCCAGATGTCCCTACCCTGAGCAATTGACCAAATTTTGTACGGAAAATACCTATAGGTCCAACACACCCACTCCAATCCTAAAGCTTTATCTCCTCATATAACCTTGAAGTTGTTACTATTCTCGTGGTCATTCTTTGAACAACCATGCTTTACAGTAAAAACTGTAAGAGGCGACACAGTGGTACAGCAATAGACTTGCTATAGCATTGGAATGGGTATGTTGAACCTATAGGCATTTTCCAGAAGCGATTTGGTCCCTTGCAACTTTAGAGACCCAGATTCGATCCTGACTAGGGGTGCTGCCTGTATGGAGCTTGCATGTTCTGCTGTGACTGTGTGGGATTTCGCCGGGTGCTCCGGTTTCCTCTAACATTCCAAAGACGTGCAGGTTTGTAGGTTAATTGGCTTCTGTAAAATTGTCCTTAGTGTAAATAGGATGGAACTAGTGTGTGGGGTGATTGTTGGTCGGTGCGGACTCGATGGGCCAAAGGGCCTGTTTCCACGCTGTATCTCCAATGAACAAACTCCCCATATAATTAGCTTAATGTGGGTTCATAACTGTGGGACTAAGGTTGCAGACAGCACCCAGTAGAGAAGCTTCCTTGGTCCAATGTTCCCCGGGTTCACGGACTGTGATCAGCACCACTACCACTTAGTTGTGCCCTTGGAGATGAATTCAGGGTGTGGGCAGCAGAGACATACCAGTTCCTCCACTGTCTTGAGTGGTTTCTGGCCAGGATTTAGTTTCCGGGCTGTCCTCTGGAGGTACACCGACACCAGTTTCATCAGGAGGCCCTCGATCACCACTTCCTCAGTGAAGGATATCAACGTGGCTTCCCAGAAGTCGACCAGCACCTGTGGAGTCTCTGCCTCATCGATTTTGTTGCCTCTTCCACAGAGACCCTGCCAACAACAAAAAGCCAATCACTCACTTGTTGCCCTGACAACCCCCACCATCAGCTTCTTACCGCACTCCCCAGCACTCTCAACTCCAGCTTGCAAACACTTCAAAAGTGGAGGAAGGAACTCCAGATGCTGGTTTACACCGTAGATAGACACAAAATGCTGGAGTCACTCAAGTGGGACAGGCAGCATCTCTGGATAGAAGGAATGGGTGGTGTTTCGGGTTGAGACCCTTCTTTAGACTGATGTGGAACTTCGAAAGTGGAAACATGCAAGGACAGGAAAAGACCATGCAACAATTCGGAAAGGCAAACCCGGAGGATCATTCTGTCTATATCTCTTGTTTCCTTTTCCCCTGACTCTCAGTAAGAAGAAGGGTCCCGAACTGAAACGTCACCTCTTCTTTTTCTCCAGGGATGCTGCCTGACCTGCTGAGTTACTCCAGCACTTTGTGCTCTGACGTGTTCAGGCTGGTAAAAGCCAAGTTATCACATATTTTACACAAAGGGATTAGAGTTAGTTTAGTTTAGGTTTAGAGATACAGCATGGAAACAGGCCTTTCGGCCCATTTAAACCATGCCGACCATCAAGCACCTGTTCACACTAGTTCTATGATATCCCACCTTCTCAACCACTCCCTACACATTAGGGGTAATATACAGAGAGCCAATTAAACTACAGACTCACAGGTCTTTGGGATGTGGGAGGAAACTGGGGCACCCAGAGGAAACTCACGCAGTCACAGGAGGAGTGTAGAAACTTTACACACACAGCACCCGAGGTCAGGATCGAACCCGGGTCTCTGGTGCTGTAAGGCAGCAGCCCTAACAACTAATGCCACCTTGCACTGAAATAGATGTTTTTTTACTACGGTTTGCAGCTGACTGTGTAAATGTGACATGTTTGGTTGCAATTTGCCCATCTGTTTTTACCTATTCAAAATTAATTCCAACAAATTGAAAACAGGAAGAGCCAAAATAGAACGAGGGATAGGAGAGAGGAGTTGGATAAACTAGAGAGGACTAGCACGCACAATGGGCCAAATGGCCTCCGATACAACGCCACTGATCTTATTCAGCATCAAGCCCTTTTCCAACAAAGTTATTAACAAATAAAGAACACTAGCTCCTCCTGGTGGTGACATTTATATTTACTCAATTTCTCTAAAAAGTGTAAAAGCCAACACTTTCCACCCTGGGAAATTGGAACTAGCATTTAACTTCCAAACACTCTATTCATCAACAATTCTTTTAAACTGGTGCCATTATTCATGAAGTGCAAAAGTACAGAGTGCTGGAGTAACTCAGCGGGTCAGGCAGCATCTCGATGGTACGTTTATTTGTGAAATTCAGTTTTGTATTCAGTTCAGTACAAGTATCACTATAGTTCAACAAATAGATACATCTTAGTTAAGCGTCTCAGAGACAGTTAAAGTGTATAGTAGTGGAATACAGAGACAGTAAACAGAGTCAGACGCAAAATGCTGTAGTAACTCAGCGGAACAGGTGAAGTTTCGCGTCAAGACCTGAAACGTCACCCATTCTTTCTTTCCAGGGATGCTGCCTGTTCCTCTGAATTACTCCAGTAGTTTCAGTCTATCTTCAGTGTAAACCAGCATCTGCAGTTCATTCCTACACAGTAAACAGATTTGCCAGTTTTGCCGCTAATTTCAAGTCCCAGTTTGTATGTGATGGGTTCTTGACCTGACCATGAAGGCCCGTTGTCATGGCAGCTTTGCAAAGTCGGTCTGGCAAATCGCAGCCGTGGTGTCCTCCACCGGAGAACATGGGTAGGTGATGTTTTGTTGAAAATGTACAAAGAACAAATTAATATATACAGTGAAACTAAGCAGGACGACAGTGAAACTAGTATGATGACTAGGGTGGGCGGGCGACGGAGGGAGATGGTCATCAGTGCTGGCTCTGATCTGTTCTGAACATTTTTATACCTCTCGTTTCCCTCTCCTCTAACTCTATGTCTGAAGAAGGTCTCAACCCGAGACGTCACCTATTCCTTTTCTCCACAGATGCTGTCTGAGCCGCTGAGTTACTCCAGCTTTTTGTGTCCATCATAATTGGTGATTTGTCATTTTCACTGCTCCAAATTCTTTGCAGCTGATGAACAGATGACTCCACAGTAATTTCGACACACATAAAGAAAACTGCTAAAATACCTTAAAGAACAAGTCAGCCTCCTCAAGGGTGATTTTGTCACTCTTCAGTAGAGCTACGAACGCAACCACCAAGAGGCCCGGCTGCGTTCTCTCCAGTTCTCGGGACAAGTCTGTTGCCACGACGCCGTGATGTCGCACGAGATTGGGTTCTTCCACAAATCCGCTAACCAATCTCATCTACCAAAAGCAAGCAGGAGGTTAATGAAACAGCCCGTAACCCAGGGCTTCTTGCTTAGGTTTATAGTTGTCACTTGTACCGAGATACAGTGAAAAGCTTTTTTGTTGCGTGCTATCCGGCGAACATAAAGACTATACATGATTACAACAAGCCATCCACAGTGTACAGATACAGCATAATGGGAATAACGTTTAGTTATAGGCAAAGTTTTCCTTTGCATGCTATCCTATCAAATCAGATAAGACGACATGGATACAATCAAGCCAAACTCACAAGTATAACACAAAGATAGGCACAAATGATGGAGTAGCCCAGCAGGTCAGGCAGCACCTCTGGAGAAAAGTACTAGGTGACGTTTCTGGTCAAGACCAGAAACAAAACAGGGTTGGTCACAGATGACTTCAGGAAGGGTGGAGATGACATGAGGAATGGTCTATTGTGGGTGGGGGAAATGTGCTAACAACAGGGATACAAAGATGCGAACAGTGGAGTTAGTACAACGACTAGGGTGGGGGGGGGAGAGAGGGGCAATGGAATGCAGGAATTACTTGAAATTGGAGAAATCGACGTTCATACCGCTGGGTTGTAAGCTGCCCAAGTGAAATATGTGTTGCTGTTCCTCCAATTTGCGTTTGGCCTCACTCTGACAGTGGGGGAGTCCCAGGACAGAAAGGTCAGTGTGGGAATGGGAAAGGGAGTTAAAATGTTTGGCATTTGGATATTGTGTAGACTAAGGCTGACTGAGCGTAAATGTTCAGAAGTGGAAGTGGACAGAATAGAGGAATATGGATGGGTAGACACATCCTGGACCAGCTGAGACCATGACATCTGGGCAACATTAGGCAGTGCCACATATAATATTCTGAATTACGTCAGATTGCATGAAAGACTGAAACTAAAACTACTTACTGCACTAAGCGGATCTTCAATTTCTTCATAGACTAAATGCTTTAAGAAGTACATAAATCCTTTTCCAAATTTCTGAGGTTCATTTTCCCATAAAGGTACAGACAGATGTGATCAGTTTAACTTGGCATCATGTTTGGTACAAACATTGTGGGCTGAAGGGCCCGTTCCTGTGCTGTACTGTTCAACGTACAACAGGTAGAGTAAAGGGGGAGAAACTGAATATAGAACGTAGTTCTCATCATTGTAGCTTCACCAGTTCCAGAGACAAAGTCCAATGTCCACAATGTTGTAGAGGTGAATCAGACAGTACCCCAACTTATGGAATGACCGTTCAGAAGCCTGATAACTGAGGGGAAAATGCTGTTCCTTAGTCTGATGATGTGCGCTTTCACATTTCTAATCCTTTAGCTCAACGGGAATGGGGAAAAGGAATGACCGGGGTGGAACAGGTTTTTGATTATGTTGGCTGCTTTTCTGAGGCAGCATGAAGTGTGGATGGAGTCTATGGTCGGGAGCTGGTCTGTGTGATATTTCAATTCACAACTTCCCATTTTCAAACTTAACACCTGACTATAAAGGGAGGCACAGTGGCACCGTGGTAGAGTTGCTGCCTTACATCGCCAGAGACGCAGGTTCGATCCTGATTACGGGTGCTGTCTGTACGGAGCCTGCACGTTCACCCTGTGGTCATGTGGATTTTCTCCGGGTGATCGAGTTTCCTCACACGTTCTGAAGACATGCACATTTGTAGGTTAATCGGCTTCTGTAAACTGTCCCTAGTGTGTAGGAAAGAACAAGTGCACGGGTGTAGTAGTCGACGCAGACCTAGTGGGCCAAAGGGCCTGGCTCCATGCTGTATCTCGAAACTAAAACTAAACTATAACGCAAATAGTAAAGACAGGAGCAGCATCCTTGGAGAACACGGATAAGCGATGTTTCGCGTTGGGATCCTTCTTCAGAGTCATTTATTCATCACTCGATTTAACGGATTAGTTTAGTTTAGAGATACAGCGTGGAAACAGGCCCTTCGGCCCACTGAGGCTGTGCTGACTAGCGATCCCTCGTACACTAACATTATCCTACACACTAGGGTCAATTTACAATTTTTACTGTAGCCAATTAATCTGCAAACGTGTATATCTTTGGAGTGTGGGAAGAAACCAGAGCCCCCGGGGAAAACGCACGTGGTCACGGTGAAAATGTGCAAATTCCGTAGAGACAGCACCCGTAGTGAGGATCGAACCCGGGTCTCTGGCACTGTGAGGCAGCAACTCTACAGCTGCACCATCGTGCCGCCATAGCTATTACTAATTGTGTCGGAGCTTCTTGTGCACAAGACTCCAATTCGTCCATTAAAACAATGACAAACACATGACTGCAAAGTGTTTGGGACACTCTGAAAGGCAAGATTTACTGAAGCAAGAGTTTGAAAGTGGGCAGCGAAGACTCTGCCTTGGACCTTACCTCTGGGTATCGCCTCATGGCCATGTGGTATTTCTGCTGGTCTTCAATTCTTAGCGCCACCGTTGCTTTGGTAAGTGACACCAGGGGAGACTGCCTGATGGAGTCCAGCCTCTCCAGATGGTCCCAGGCTGTTCTCAGGCACACGTTTCTCATGCAGGGGCTGCACAGGGCGTGGGGGATTTGGGTTGGTTCCGTCAGCTTGAATACTTGCAAAACCTGGTTTGCCATTTCCTACAGAATTAAAAACAATGTCACTGCTCCGCAAAATGCAAGCAAAAAACACCATTTTACAACATACTTCCGAGGTTACAAAATTGAGATCCTGCTTTTTGCAAAAAATATATTTTTTCACTCTTATTAAACAAAACAAGTGGTTAATCTATGAAGAATGGCTGATTATTATCATTAATTATTAGAATACCTAATTGTTATAATTAATTATTAGAATAGCTAATTATAAAGTACCTGTACTTTAATGAAAGAGTAGGCCTGAATAGAGTGGATGTGGAGAAGATGTTTCCAGTAGAGGGAGAGTCTAGGACCTTCAGAAAGGAGATGAGGAAATTTAGCAAAAGGACATTTAGCAAGAGGGTGGTGCTTCTATGGAATTCATTGCCATAGATGGCTGTGGATGCCGTCATTGGGTATTTTTAAGGCAGACATTGACAGATACTTGATTAGTAAGAGTGTCAGGGATAATGGGGAGAATGGAGGTGAGAGAGAAAGATAGGGCAGCCATGATTGAATGACGGAGTAGTCTCGATGGGCCGAATGGCATTCTTCTGCTCCTCTGACATTTGATCGAACTTATGAAAATGTCTCAAAGGAGAGTGAATGAACAAAATCAGTAAAAATTGTAAATTGTCTCGAGTGTGTAGGATAGTGTTACTATGCGGGAATGCTGGTTGGCACGGACCCGGTGGGCCAATGGACCTGTTTCTGCATTCTATCTCAAAACTAAACTAAACAAGTGCCTATCTCACTGGATGGATGAAATGGCAGGTAGACAAAACTGCTGGAGAAACTCAGCGGGTGAGGCAGCATCTATGGAGCAAAGGAAATAGGCAACATTTCGGGTCGAAACCCTTCTTCAGAAATAGGCAACGTTTCGACCCGAAAAGTTGCCTATTTCCTTCGCTCCATAGATGCTGCCTCACCCACTGAGTTTCTCCAGCATTTTTGTCTACCTTCGATTTTCCAGCATCTGCAGTTCCTTCTTAAACATGGGTAAAATGGCATTGTCTGATATGTTTAGGTAGGCTTGTAGATTTAGCAATCTACAACGCTCAGTGTAGCTTCACCATCTGAATTGCCTTTACATGGCAAATTGATGGGTAGACACATCCTGGACCAGCCGAGACCATGACATCTGGGCAACATTAGGCAGTGCCACATATAATATTCTGAATTACGTCAGATTGAATGAAAGGCTGAAACTAAAACTACTTACTGCACTAAACGGATCTTCAATTTCTTCATAGACTAAATGCTTTAAGAAGTACATAAATCCTTTTCCAAATTTCTGAGGTTCATTTTCCCATAAAGGTATTCGGCTGATGAGGTCACTGAGCGATTTGCCTGACATCTTGTAGTAGGGGAGAGTGAAGTGGAAATCGTCCACCTCAAACCTAGTGTCAAAATATGCCCACACATCAGTTAAAACAGCTTTCAGATTATAAACTTGTTGTCAAAGAGAATCATAGTCACACAACATGGAAACAAGCCGATCACCCCTACTGTGCATACCAACAAGATGCCCCATCTAAGCTTGTTCCCATTTGCCCGCATTTGGCCCATGTCCCTCTAAACCTCAGATGTACACAAAATACTGAAGTAACTCAGTGAAACAGGCAGCATCTCTGGAGAGAAGGATGGGTGACGTTTCGGGTCGAGACCCCCTATTTTCCCTCTAAACCTTTCCTTTCCATGTACCTGTCTAAGTGTCTGATAAATACTGATAATAGTACCTGGCTCCACTATCTCCCCTGGCAGCTCATGCCACGTAGCCTTCACCATCTTATTGAAAAAGTTGCCCCATGGGTTCCTATTACATTTTTCCCCTCTTACCTTAAACCTTTGTCCTCTGGTTATTGATTCACCTACCCTGGGTACAAGACTCTGTGCATTCACCCTACCTATTCCCCATATGATTTTATACACCTCTATAAAATCACCTCTCAATCACCTGCGCTCCAAGGAATAGAGTCCTAGCCTGACCAACTTCTCCGTGGCGCTCAGGCCCTCTGGTCGTGGCAACATCCTTGCAAGCTCACCTCCTTAACATAGTGCTAACTAGGAGTTAATGGAATATAGATGAGGCTTTGTCAAAGAATATGTGCATGTTTTAGATTCAGGTTGCACAGCCTTATGTAAGAGCGGTCAAAAGTTGAGAACCTGTGAGAACCAACATACCCCATCTGCACTAGTCTCACCTGCCAGCATTTGGCCTATATCCCTATAAACCTATCCTATTTAAGAGAGAGTTAGATAGAGCTCTAGAAGCGGATTTCATTTTCTTCATAGACTAAATGCTTTAAGAAGTACATAAATCTAGGGCCTAGTGGAGTCAAGGGATATGGGGAGAAGGCAGGCACGGGTTATTGATAGTGGTAGATCAGCCATGATCACAATGAATGGCGGTGCTGACTCGAAGGGCCGAATGGCCTCCTCCTGCACCTATTTTCTATGTTTCTATCCATGTACCTGTCCAAATGCAATGAAAATGTTATGATAGTACCGGCCTCATCTACCTCTTCCAGCAGCTCGTTCCACATACCTACACCCCCTTTGTGTAAAAAAGGTTCATATTTAATCTTTCCCCCCTCACCTTAAACCTATATCTTCTGGTTCTTGATTCCCCTACTTTAGGCAAAAGACGCTGTGAATTTACCTGATCTCATGATTTTGTACACCTGTATAAGATCACCCCACATCCTCCTGCGCTCCAAGGAGTCCTAGCCTGCCCTACCTCTCCCTGGAGCTTAGGCCCTCGAGTCCTGGAAACATTATGCTAAATCCTATCTGCACCCATTCCAACTTGACAACATATCGAGTCCAGTGACGGAGTTGTTGTGACCTCCTGCGGTGAGGGTCAAGGTGACCTTTGCACCCTGTCCACAGGAAAAGTCAGGGAGGAGAACTGCTCCATACAACTCAGGCCCTCAAGTCCTGGCAACATCTTCGTAAATCTTCTCCGCACCCTTTCCTGCTTGACATCTTCCGTACAACAAAGTGATCAGAACTCATCTCATGGTAAATGAGGGCATTCCATAGAACCGAGAACACATACTGACTGAAGCAGTCACCCAGTTGCAGGCAGTTCTCCCTGAAGGCCGAGAGTAATTCCTTGCTGTCGCTCTGGCCCAGGTCTGGATCCAGAAGAGCAGCCTTTAGGATGAGGTGGGCCTCACTCAGCAAGTGGACGTAACTCTGCGGACTGCAGGTCTTGTACTTCAGACTGTACTCCACCTACAGCAGGGTTCAAATCGAAAAGGTCAGAATAGAGCCTACTTAGTTGCTAAATACCAGTTGTAACAGTCAGCTACTCACCATCTCTCTGCACAGCTGCACAGTTGGAATCACTTGCAGGCAATATAAATTCCACCCGGAATTTGCAGTAGCTGGAGGTGCGTTATTAACAGTTCTTGACCTTTGAGGTCTGCAAAAATAATAAAATTCCGTTCAGCTCCAACTTGATGCGTTAGACTTTAGAGACACAGCGTGGGAACAGGCTCTTCAGCCCAACGAGGCCACGCCCACCAGCGATCAACTCATACACTGGCACTATCCTACACACCAGGGACAATTTACAATTTGTTTTACATAAGCCAATCAACCTAGAAACCTGGAGAAAACCCACGTGGTCACGGGGAAAATGTACAAACTCCGTACCCACAGCACCCGTAGTCAGGATCGAATTTGGGTCTCTGGCGCTGTAAGGCAGCAACTCTACCACAGCACCACTGTGCTGCTCAAAGGGTTGTCTTGAACCAGATGGAATTTATAAAAATGATGGTTCAGTGGCTTCATCAGATGAACTAGATTTAAATTCACAATTATCATGGTGGGATTGGAACTCAGATCTCAAGATCACTAATCCAGGACTCTGGCTTACACATATTTCTCACCTTCCCCCTACCCTCCCAAGTATTTGGAAAGATACATGGATAGGAAATGTTTAGAGGGATATGGGCCAAACGCAAGCAGGTTGGACAAGCGGAGATGTGGCAGCTTGGTTGGCGTTGGCCCGAAGGGGCCATGATAAAACTGCTCATGATACTTACTCCAAATACAGACTGGTCATTGCCGTTTAAGCTTCAGCATTACATCCCTGTTTTTAAGTTATCCTTAAACATTCATTGTTACAAGGGAGCGAATAAAAATCCAAATGGATCCTATCATGCATCCGATCATCAGCCAAACAATAGATCTGGTTTACACCGATGATACACACAAAATGCTGGAGTTCCTCTAATTTGGAATGGATGCTCCAGGTAATGCCGCTACACCCAGGCCAGATGGATAATAGGAGCGACACAGAGTTGCTGCCTTACAGCGCCAGAGGCATGGGTTTGATCCTAATTACAGGTATTGTCTGTGTGTAGTTATACATTGTCCCCATGACCACCTGGGTTTTCTCCCACACTCCAAAGATGTGCAGGTTTTGTAGGTTAATTGGTATAAAATTATAAATTGCCCCTAATGTGTAGGATAGCGCTAGTGGACGGGGATCGCTAGTCCGCACGGATTCGGTGGGCCAATGGTCCTGTTCCGCGTCGTGCCTCTAAACAACTAAATTAGGCCAAAACACTTTTACTTACAATCCTTTTTTGGATTCAGTCTGTCTGTCTGGAGCCTTGACCTCGGCCTTGGCCAGCAATATCAAGTGGTTCCTGGAATGACATACAGCTCTCAGCCCGATGAAGAGTTGCATACGCAGGGCAGACACAGGCAGGAAGAATGGTGGACAAGCCTAAACACGGAAAAGACCAAGAGGAAAAGTATATGAGACATTCCCAAGGAAAGACAAGACAATCGTGGAAGTATACATTGCTAATCAACACCAAGGCCCACCTCCTAAACCAGGAAAGTATTTTGATGGATGTTGCATTGGTAAAAGCAAGTTCAACTGTTCCTCTCAACCGTTTATAGTCCTGACAAGGAAACAAAGCCTTTTGCTTCAGTTCCCAACATTGACATGCATGGCTGACACTCCCACGTAAAATATTGAGCCTTTGGTTATCATTCTGCTAGAAATAGCAGTAAGTCAAAGGGCCTATCAGGCAAGATCTGACATTCTCAAGACACTTGGCTGATCCAATTGTTGCCTATCATTGCACTATCCAGTCCAATGGCCACAGCTCTCGATTCCCCATAGTTGTGTACAACAACCTTGAAAACACGTTATGGTTCCATCTCTACAAACGTACATTCGCTGGGATAGCGAGATCCAAAGATTTGCTATCCTCCAAGATGAAATTCCTCCCCAACTTCACACGAGGGGTGGCACAGTGGCGCAGCGGTAGAGTTGCTGCCTTACTAAGCCAGAGACCTGAGTTCGATCCTGTCTGTTGGTGCTGTCTGTATGGAGTTTGTATGTTCTCCCTGGGACCGCATAGGTTTCCTACGTGTGATCCGGGATCCTCCCTCACTGCAGATTTGTAGGTTAATTGGCTTCTGCAAATTGCCCCTAGTGTGTAGGATGAGAGACTGTGATAACATAGAACTAATGTATGGGTGACCGTTGGTCAGTGTGGTCTCGGTGGTCGGAAGAGCCTGTTTCCACGCTGCATCTCTAAACTAAAACTGGATCTCAGAAAATCTTATTGCCATTTTCACTAGGATAGGGCTCACTTCATTTAGAGGTTTTTGAAATCCCTTTGAACCTGAATCAGCAAGTTATTGACAATTAATATAATTGATTCAATAGACACTGTAATAATGTTTCATTCATTTTGTGTTTAAAGGCCACAATGCAAAATGAAAAGGTAACAGTTGTACAATTATAGACCGAGGCAATACCTTGTTGTTAGTGTCAATCTCTGGATCGACATCTCGAGCAGCTACAGCACTGCATCTGACACTGTAGCACAGCAGGTGATTCCTGTCACAGAATAAGGAAACATGTATTACAAACAGGAACCAACCTACAAAGACTGATCGGTGAACATGATTCCACTGAGACAATGGAATAGTGGACAATGGATGGCGTAGTGACGCAGCGGTAGAGTTGATACTTTACAGCATCGGAGATCTGGGTTCAACCCTGACTACTGGTGCAGTCTGTACAGAGTTTGCACGTTCTCCCTGTGACCATGTGGGTTTTCTCCAGGTGCTCCTGTGTCCACCCACATATGTACAGGTTTGTAGGTTAGTTGGCTTCTGTAAATTGTAAATGGCCCCAAGTGTGTAGGATAGCGCTTGTGTATAGCACGAATGGTGGTCGTCACGGACATGGTGGGCCGTAGGGTCCGTTCCTGAATTGTATTTGTAAAATAAACTAAAAGTAAAGTGAAGCTACTAAAGCATATTTTGCATTATCAACAAGTTCTGCTACAGGAGTTACATGAGATGTTTGTTCATCAAGGCTAGCCATTCACGTCTCTTCCAATGTACCTTATCTGTGATCCTCTGAGAATCGTTTTGGCAAAGTAAGACATGACGGGAAACAGAGAAACTAGAATACTTTGCTATGCAGAACAGTTTGTATAACAAATTAATTAATTTCCTTCTGCTTCCCTGTGCATTGAAGTTCTGTTAAATTGTAAATCTCTTAACACCGCTCTCCAGGAGATGCTACTTTCTCTTTACGCCAACTGGTCTTTAAACCAACGAGTCTGAAGAAGGTTCTTGACCTGAAATGCCACCAACCCATGTTCTCCGGAGATGCTGCCTGACCCGCTAGTTGACTCCAGCACTTTGTTTATTTTTTATTCTGAAAACCAGCATCTGCAATTCCTTGTGTCCACATCCAAACATCCAACTGGTAATCTGTCTTGGTAATCTGTAATGGGCCATACCCACTTGGATGATTTTCACTGTCGTGACAGATTGTTTGTCCTCCCCCCCCCCAAATGTTGTTACCATGACTGGGAGATCCGGATGGGAGGAGGGCGACCAGTCAGGCTAGAGAACACATATACAATCAATGGCTGGCATGGACATGTTGGGCTGAAGGGCCTGTTCCATGCTATACGGCAATGAGGAGGACACATTTCTTGGATTGGGAACGTTTATTGCCTGGAGGATTGTGGATGCCTTCTCACTGCGCAGTGAAATCAGAGAATGAAAGATGTGGAACTAAGGTGTTAATGTGGATCTAGTGAATGACAGAGCAGACTTGAAAGGCGACGGAACTAAGTCGGCTCCTACTTCATGCGTTGTCTATTTGAATCAAAGCATTGTTCCATAGTGTATGTAAGCATTACATAGAGCTCCATTCATCTACATCGAGCAAGCAGTTGATTCTAACCTTGGGCACTTAATCATCCATGTCAGATGATTGATCAGCTGAATAATATCAAAGTGATCAGCTGATTCATATTAAAGTGCGGTGAAACTGACGGACCGTGTTCTTAAGTGCGTTTTTCAAGGCTTGTTTTAACTGCAGCTTGCTGTAAATAAGCATTGCATAGCTACCCTTCTGTAACACTGATGACTTTACATATAAATTAAACTAGAGTCAATTCAGTCAGTCTAGTTTAGTTTATTATCACGTGTACCGAGGTACAGTGAAAAGCTTTTGTTGTGTGCTACCCAGTCAGCAGAGAGACAAAAACATGATTACAATCGAGCGATTTACAGTGTATAGAAACATGATAAGGGAATATTGTTTAGTGCAAGGTAAAGCCAGCAAAGTCCGATCAAGGATAGTCCAAGGGTCACCAATGAGGTTGAAAGTAGGGCAGCACTGTTCTCTGGTTGTGATAGGATGATGCTACATTGCTTGTGTCAGTGCAAATTGATGTCTTCAGAGGCTTAGATGATAATACATGTGTTCCAGAGCAGTGCAAAAGAATCAAGACCATGTGGCCAGCACAGGTGAGAGAGTACATATGGAGATTTCACACAGAGGACATTTTCACACAGAGAGTGGTGGGTCTGTGGAACGATCTGCCAGAGGATAGACACAAAATGCTGGAGTAACTCAGCGGATCAGGCAGCATCACTGAAGAAAAGTGCCTATATATTTTTCTCCAGAACATTGGAGTCCGAGGGGAGACCTGATAGAGGTTTATAAAATTGTGAGAGGCATAGCTATGGGAGACAGTCAGAATTTTTCCAGGGGGAAATGTGAATGACTAGAGGGCATAACTGTAAGGTCAGAGCAGGAACGTTTAATGGAGATGTGCGGGGCAAGTTTCTGTTTTACACATCGTGGTGGGTGTTTGGAATGTTCTGCCAGATTTGGTGGTGGAGGCAGATACAATAATGATTTAAGAAGCTTTTGTGGATTTGTAAGGAATGGGGCGATATGGCTCACATGCAGGCAGAGGAGATTAGTTTAGCTTGGCATCAGGTTCGGCACAGATATAGAGTGCTGACAGGCCTGTTCCCCTGCTTTATTATTTAATAAGTGCTTTATTGTCAACAGAACATTTTGGGATTCTAAAAGGGAGAGATCATAGTACAATGCAGGAATGGGCCCTTCAGCCCACGATGTTTGTGCTGAACGATGCCTGGCTAGACACAAAATGCTGGAGTAACTCAGCGGGACAGGCAGCATCTCTGGAGAGAAAAAATGGGTGATGTTTCACGTCGAGACCCTTGTTTAGACTGATGTCAGGGGAGTGGGTGGGACAGAGATAGAATGTAGTTGGTGACAGTAAGACTGGTGGGAGAACTGGGGAGGGGAGGGGATGGAGAGAGAGGGAAAGCAAGGGATATTTGAAGTTAGAGAAGTCAATGTTCAAACCGCTGGGGTGTAAGCTACCCAAGAAAAATATGAGGTGCTGCTCCTCCAATTTGTGCAGGGCCTCACTCTGACAATGGAGGAGGCCCAGGACAGAAAGGTCAGATTGGGAATGGGAGGGGGAGTTAAAGTGCTGAGCAACCGGGAGATCAGGAAGGTTTAGGCAGACTCAGCGGAGGTGTTCAGTGAAATGATCGTTGAGCCTGCGCTTGGTCTAAACTGATTAAACGGATCTACTCTGCCTGTACATGATCCACCTCCGTCTGTTCTCTGCACATCCATGTATCTATCTAAAAGCCTCTTAAACATTACTATCATATCTGCCTTCACCACCACCCCTAGAAATGCTTTCCAGGCCCCCACCGCTCTGGGTAAAGAAAAACTTGCTCCGCACATCTCCGTTGAACTGTCCTTATCTTATAGCTATGCCCTGGGACATTTCCACCCTGGGAAAAAGGTTCTGCCTGTCTACTCTATCTATGGCTCTCATAAATGTATACACTTCTATCAAGTTTCCCCTCAACCTCCGGCATTCCAGAAAAAACAATCCCTGTAGCTGGAACCCGCGCCATTTTATTAAAGGTAGACAAAAATGCTGGAGAAACTTAGCAGGTGAGGCAGCATCTATGGAGCGAAGGAAATGGGCAACATTTCGGGTCGAAATCCTTCTTCAGTCTGAAGAAGGGTTTCGACCCGAAACGTTGTCTATTTCCTTCCCTCCATAGATGCTGCCTCACCGACTGAGTTTCGCCAGCAATTTTGTCTACCTTTGATTTTCAGGCATCTACAGTTCCTTCTTAACCATTTTGTTAAACCGCTCCAAAGCCTCCACATCCTGCCTGTAATGGGCCGACCAGAACTGCACTCGAGGAGCTAATATAAATACAAGTCCTTCTTACGTCACTGTGGGACGGAGTGCAGTGTCTAGACTCTATGCCCTTGGGCTGCGGTGGGTTATCATACCTGGTGATGACGTGTAAGAGCTGGGAACTCAGCACTGCTTGATTGGCCTTCTCTGGGTAACTGTAGGCAGAGAGCTCCTGCACCATATTGCCAACAGAATACAGGTAGCCCTTGTGTGGCAATGAAAAGAAGCAGAAGAGGCTGATTGTTCGTTTCTCCTTCCTCCCTGGGGAACCGCTTGATTCAGAGTCCCCTACACCAGAGTAGAAAAAAAACAACGTGAGTTGATCTTGTTTAATCACCTGGTTCTCAGCTCATAATCCCCCCTCCCCACATCAAAAGACACACGCAGAGGTATGCACCCAATCAGACACCCAAGCCGGCCGCAATAAAAAATGCAGACATGGAATTTCTGCAATAATGCGATAGTTGCATTCCCAAGAATGCCTCATGTTAATGGGCCTGTCCCACTTAGGCAACTTTTTAGGCGAGTGCGGGAGACTCTGCGCTCGCTACATGTTCGCTGGTGGTATATGGTGAGTTTCCTTCATGGTCGTGAGGAGTTCCCGCATTCTGCTAGCTAGTCGCGGCCTCAGCATAATCGCCGCAAAATTTTCAACATGTTGACAATTTTTCTGCGACCAAAAATTGGTCGCCATGGAGATAATCGATAATCCTGTAGTTGTAGGTGCGGTTGTAGTGGGGTCGCCATGTAGTTATGGGTAGTGGAGGTAGTCGTAGGTTGTTTTAGTTAATCGCCTTTGCTGACCGGCCATTTTCATTGGCTCATTGGGGAAAAAAAATGTAGCAGAAGTTTCCAGAACCAAGGATAACCGCCCGGTAATGTTAAATGTCTGCCGCACTTCACAGATGTGTATCTCTGGCTTATTAAAAGTTGTCTAGCTTCTTAAAGGTTGGCACCACTCCTTCTCCCCCCCTCTTTTAAAGGACTTACCGTACACTGTGCTAGCCGTCTTAACTACAGCACCAACCTTGCTGTTCATCGCGGTGTGGGTCTGTATCACCCTGGCTTTGCACCGTGTGAATTTTTTCGACAGCGCTCTTCCGCTTGCTCTGTCCCCCCCCCCCCCCCCACCCGCCTTTGCGATGTGTTTGTGTGAGTGTGTGTGTGTGTTCCACTCTGCCAGTCGCCATTCCAGATCCCGGTTTTTCAGGCGGCTGCCAGCAACTTGACAGTCGCAGGCAGTCCACTGGAAAATCGGCTGTGGGACAGGCCCATAAGGCAGCACAGTAACGCATCGGTGGAGTTGCTGCCTTTCAGTGCCAGTGGCCCGGGTTCAATCCTGTCTACCTGTGCTTTCTGTACAGAGTTTTTACATTCTCCCTATAACCGCGAGGGGTTTCTCCTGGTGCTCCGGTTTCACCCCACACTCCCAAGACTTTTAAGACATTAAAGATAGACTTCTGCTTGTCAATTTCCAAGGTAATTTTTAAGTGGTTTTCTTGATCAAATTGTGTTGGTAATTTGGCCTGGTAATACAAACAGTGTTCCCCAATTCATCAATTGTGTTACATCCAATTCACTCGAGGGAAACGTATATCATAGCAGAATTAACTGTATTAAAGGTTCCAGGTGTATTTCTCATAGAAAGTTGGATGACACACAGCTTTTGATAGGATTGGCTTATTCTTCACACTTCATAGAAAGTATTACTCTGTTGCCAAAGTATTTAAAAGTACAAGAAAGCCACAAAAAAAAAGACCCGAATACTGGAGTACCTCAGCAGGTCAAACTGCACCCCCGGAAAAAAACATGGTTCGTGACACTTTGGATCGGAACCCTTCTTTAGCTGTCTGAAGAAAGACAACGACCCAAAACGTCACTTATCTGTGTACTCCAGAGATGCTGCCTGGCCTGCTGAGTTACTCCAGGAGTTTGTCTCAGTTTTTTGTTAACCTGCATTTGCAGTTCCTTGTTACCATACTTCAAAGCCACAAAGCTCAATTATTTGGAGAATGTACAAAACAAGGAACTGTAGATGCTGGTTTACACAAAAGGATACAAAGGGTCCCAAAACTTTGGGACTTGGCAAATTAGAGGGGTCTTAGTTTCCATTCTGCACAAGATTTTAAAGACACCGTCATCGCCATAGACAGCTGTGGAGGCCAAATCATTGGGCATTTTCAAAGCAGAGATTAACAGGTTCTTGATTAGTACGGGTGTCAAAGGTTACAAGGAGAAGGCAGGAGAATGGGGTTGAGAGGGAAATATAGATCAGCCATGATTGAATGGCAGAGTAGACCTGTTGGGCCAAATGGCCTAATTCTGCTCCCATTGCTTATGACACTAAATGTCTGCTGCTTTCCTTATCAATCCATTTGCAATGTGTTTTGTTTTGTCATATAAAAGTGCCATAATCCTGCCCCAGGTGAAAGGGTTACAGGCCTGGCACCCGGGTTACATACCCAGGGAGGAATGAATGGGTGCATTAGCGTAGAGTGCACGTTATTAGCATATAGTGCATGTCGGAAAGTGTCAGTGCTGGGATTGACTGATTATGCAGTCTTCTGCAAGCAATTGCTGCAGCTCTGCTTGGCTTGTGCTGTTAAGTAACTAACACAGAGCAATGAGAAAATTAGTAAGCTCTATATTTCATTTCTACCACTTCCTTCTTTTCCTTCCCCTTTTGCCATGACCACACACACCTCAGTTCATAAAACTTCCACCAGAGTGAAAAAGCCTGTCGATTTGTTCCCCAAACCAGGCTCTAACCCCATCAGTTCTGAACGCAGATTCCGTGCTGAAAGTCATAGAGTCATACAACACAGGAACAGACCCTTTGGCCCAACTTTGGCCCAACTCGTCCAAGCCGACTTCATCTATGCTAGTCACATTTGGCTCGTATCTCTCTAAACTTTTCCTATCCATATACCTGTCAAAGGGTCTTTTAAATATTGTTATAGTGCCTGCCTCAACCACTTCCTCTGGTAACTCGTTCCATATACCCACCTCTTGGTTCTTGGTTACTTGGTCCTCCAAAATATTCCAACTGGAATTTAAACTGGAGGTGGACCTCCCTATAGCTCAGGCCTCGAATCCTGGCAACATCTTCGTAAATCTTCTCTGTGCTCATTCCAGCTTAATGACATCCTTTCTACAGCAGGGCCACCAAAACCAAGCACAGTTCTCCAAGTCTGGCCGCATCAACGTCTTGTACAACTGTGACGTAACATCCCAACTTCTATACTCAATACTGTTTGATGTAGGCCAATGTACCAAAAGCCTTCTTGGCCACCCTATCTACCAGTGACCCCACCTTCAGGGAACTATGTACCTATACTCCTAGTTCCCACTGCTCTCCAACCCACCTCAGAACCATGCACTGTGAAGGTCCTGCCTTGGTTTGACTTCCCAAAACACAGCACCTCGCACCTATCTGCATCAAACTCCATTAGCCATTCCTCCGCCTACTTCCCCAGCTGATCAAGAGCCTGCTGGAATTTTTAATTCACACAGAGAGTGGTGAGTCTCTGGAATTCTCTGCCACAGAAGGTAGCTGAGGCCAGTTAATTGGCTACATTTAAGAGGGAGTTAGATGTGGCCCTTGTGGCTAAAGGGATCAGGGGATATGGAGAGAAGGCAGGTACAGGATACTGAGTTGAATAATCAGCCATGATCATATTGAATGGCGGTGCAGGCTCGAAGGGCCGAATGGCCTACTCCTGCACCTATTTTCTATGTTTCTATGTTTTTCTATGTTTTTATGTTAATAACAAATGCCTAAGCAATGCAGGAATGCAAACAAATACAACCTGGTAGGATTTAATGTGCTGAATGTTACTGTACCTGTAGCGAATATTGGGAGGAGCTGTAGAGAGTGCAGTGAAGTTTTCTCGTCTAAGTAAATATGGGATAGATCTGGTGTGAAACGCCTTGGAATAGAAAAAACAAATCGAATTACAATTTATCTTCCAATACGACACGCACTCAACACAAAACCCACAGAACTGGTATCTCCAGGGTGGTCGAATGGTTGTGTTGGAAAGAACTGCAGCTGCTGGCTTAAACTGAAGATAGACACAAAAAACTGGAGTAACTCAGCGGGTCAGACAGCATCTCTGGAGAAAGGGAATAGGTGATGTTTTGAGACTGAGATTTAGGGGAAATGGAAATGAGAGATATAGACGGTGATGTAGAGACATAGACAACAATTGAATGGAAGATATGCAAAAAAGTAACAATGATAAAGGAAACAGGCCATTGTTAGCTGTGTGGTAGTTTGTTGCTCTGCCTGTGTCTGCCTTTTTTTAAAAAGACCTTTAGGGATACAGTATGGAAACAGGCCCTTCGGCCCACTGAATCCGTGCAGACCAACGATCTCCCATACACATGCTCTATCCTACACACAAAGTACAATTTACAGAAGCGAATTAACCTACAAACCTACATGTCTTTGGAATGTTGGAAGAAACCGGAGCACCCGGAGCATACCCATATGGTCACAGGGAGGATGTGCAAACTCCGCACAGCAGGGCCCAAAATCAGATCAAAAAATTATAAATGTTCAAATCATGAAAGCATGCAGCACGCAGCGCATGCAACGTTTGCATTGTAAGATGCTCAAATGTCACCACTGAATCAGTTCCACTGTCCATTTGGTTTGTGTGTTCCAGAATACTACAATATTTATGCATGGTAGTCATCCTCATTGATGTTGGTCTACTATTGTCATGTATTTGGGCCACAGTGATGATATCCAGGTGAATCAAACCATACCTGAGTAATAGCATCATGCAGCACTGAAACAGGCCCTGTGGCGCAACTCACCCATATTTAAGAATAAGGGGTAGGCCGTTTAGAACTTTTTCACTCAGAGAGTTGTGAATTTGTGGAATTCTCTGCCTCCGATTCACTGGATGCATTCAAAAGAGAGTTAGATAGAGGTCTTAGGGCTAGCAGAACGAAGGGATATGTGGAGAAGGCAGGAACGGGGTACTGATTGGGGATGATCAGCCATGATCACATTGAATGGCGGTGCTGGCTCGAAGGGCTGAATGCCCTACTTCTACACCTATTGTCTATGTATCTATGCTGACCAAGATGCCCCCTCCTAGCGAGTCATTCACCCACATTTGGCCCATACCTATCTAAATCCTTCCTATTCATATGCCTGTCCAAATGTCTTTTCACTGTTGGTTCCACAAAAAGCTGGAGAAACTCAGCGGGTGCAGCAGCATCTAAGGAGCGAAGGAGATAGGCGACGTTTCGGGTCGAGACCCTTCTTCAGACCCGAAACGTCGCCTATCTCCTTCGCTCCTTAGATGCTGCTGCGCCCGCTGAGTTTCTCCAGCTTTTTGTGTAACCCTCGATTCTCCAGCATCTGCAGTTCCTTCTTTAACGTCTTTTCACTGTTGTTGTTGCAGTACATCAGGAGGTGCAAAAAAGAAAATAAATATTGTGTAGAATATAGTGTTACAGCTTCAGAGAAAATGAAGAATGTAAAGTCCAAGGTAGATCAGCAATTCCTCTCTAGCGTATGAGAGAAGCTTAAAAGTCAGATAACTGTGGGGAAGATGTAAAAACAAAGAACTGTAGATGCTGGTTAATACACAACAGAAGTATTTCAGTTTGAGACCCTTCTTCAGACTGAGAGTCAGGGGAGAGGGAAAGTAGAGGTATGAAAAGGTAGAAAGAACAAGTGAATGGCATTGTGACATTGTCAAAGTGAGGCCAAAAGCAAATTGGAGGAACAGCACCTCATATTTCGCTTGGGGAGCTTACAACCCAGTGGTATGAATATTGGTTTCCCTAATTTCAAGTAATCTCTGCATTCCCTATCTTTCGGTCCCTCCACCACCCTAGTCATCCTACTGGTTTTACTGTCATCCTGTTTAATTTTAACTGTTTGTTTCTACTTGTTATCACCATTTTCACAGCCAACAATGGACCATTGTGGGCTCCACCATTCCGTATCAAGGTTGCTGGCTTTGATTTGTTCTTTTCATACCATTCATTCACTTGTTCTTTGTACCTTTTCATACCTCTTGTTTCCCTCTCCCCTGACTCCCAGTCTGAAGAAGGGTCTCAACCTGAAACGTCACCTGTTCTTTTTCTCCAGATTTGCTGCCTGACCCGCTGAGTTACTCCAGCATTTTGTGTCTATCTTTGGTGTAAAGCAGCATCTGCTGCTCCTTCCCACACAAAGTGTTTTAGTTTGGTTTCATAAGTTGTAGGACAGAACTACTCTGCCATTCAGCCATGGCTGATTTATCTTTCCCTCTCAACCCTATTGTCTTGCCTTCTCTCCATAACCTTTCACACCCTTACCAATCAAGAACCTATTAATCTCCACCTTCACAATATCCATTGACTTGGCCTCCACAGCCTTCTATGGCAATGAATTTCAGTTTAGACATACAGCATGGAACCAGGCCCTTCGGCTGACCGAGTCCGCACCGATCAGCGATCAACTGTGCACTAGTTTTATCCTACACCCTAGCGACCATTTACAGAAACCAAATAACCTACAAACCTGCACATTTTGGGAACGTGGGAGGAAACTGGAGCACCTGGAGAAAACCCACTCAGTCACAGGGAGAAGTACATACTCCGCAAAGACAGCACCTGTAGTCAGGATTGACCCCAGGTCTCTGGAGCTGTAAGGCAGCAGCTCGACCACTGTACTACCTTTCCACCCTTCTCAGGAAGGGTCACGATCCGAAACGTCACCTATCCATGTTCTCCAGAGATGCTGCCTGGCCCACTGAGTTACTTCAGCACTTGGTATACGACAGCAGTGAAGAAGTTGTTTGTGAATCTAGTGGAACAAAGACATCTCCCCTCTGCTTCCTCTCCTCCAGGTTAAACCCTTCCTGCTCATGGAAATAGTGCATCTCCTTATTTAATCTTAATTCTTTTTTTTAACAGAAGGCAGAATATTTTTTAATTGCAAAGCACAGCACCTTGTGTATAAAATCATGAGAGGAATAGATCGGGTAGATGCACAGAATCTTTTGCCCAGATTATGGGGAATCGAGGACCAGAGGACATAGGTTCATGGTGAAGGGGAAAAGATTTAATAGGAATCAGAGGGGTAACTTTTTCAAAGGGTGGTGTGTGTATGGAACAACTGCCAGAGGAGGTAGTTGAGGCTGGGACTGTCCCATTGTCCCATTTAGACAGGTACATGGATAGGACAAGTTTGGAGGGATATGGACCAAGCGCAGGCAGGTGGGACTAGTGTAGCTGGGACATGTCGGCCGGCGCAGGGAAGTTGGGCCAGAGTCCTGTTCCCACGCAGTATGACTCTATGAGTTTACTATGGTAAGTCGATGACTCAGAAAGTGATTCGAGACAGTTCCTGTCTGATTGTATCAAGAATCAGCAGTGCGGCATTGTTGATTGGGTTATTCATTTGGCTCCCCTTCAGGGTAGGTTTCCTCCTGCACCATACACAGCCAACAGAAGGGGAACCAGACCCACATAAACCATTACACATAGCATGCTCAGATAACAATGAGGGCAGCACAGTAGTGCAGCAGTAGAGTTGCTGCCAGAGCGGCGGAGACCCAGATTCAATCCTGACTACAGGTGCTTTCTGTATGTTCTTTCTGCGACTGCGTGGGTTTTCTCCAGGTTTCCTCCCACACTCCAAAGACGTACAGGTTTGTAGGTTAGTTGGCTTCAGTAATTGCACATTGACCCTAGTGTTAGTGTATGGGGTGATCGCTGGTTGGCGTGGACTCGGTGGACCAAAGGGCCTGTTTCCGCTTTGTATCATGTCAAGTATAAACATGACCCAACAGTTTGTGGTAATGAGATTCCCACTTCAGACTGCTGACCTGCTCAGAGAAAGGATTGTGACCATTTATCGTACCAAGGCATACGGATACGAACCTATGCGAGATCACCTCTCTAGCCTCCTACATCCAATGAGAATAAAGCCAACCTATCCAATCTCTTCCTACAATTCCAGCCCTCCATTCCAGGCAAAGTGCTGGTGAAGATAGACACAAAGTGCTGGAGTAACTCAGTGGGACATGCAGCATCTCTGGAGAAAAAGGATAGGTGACGTGTTGGGTCAGAACCCTTCTGTAGACCAGTGCAAAGGCCGAGCGAATCTCTTCTGTACTCTCGATATTGCAACTACATCCTTCCACTTTTTTTTCCTTTGGGGTGGCACGTTGGCACAGCGGTAGAGGTGCTGCCTTACAGCATTAGAGACCCAGGGTTCAATTCTGACTATGGGTGCCGTCTGTACGGAGTTTGTACGTACTCCCCGTAACCTGCTTGGGTTTTACCCGGTGTCTTCGGTTTCCTCTCACAGGTTTTGGAGGTTAATTGGCTTGGTAAAACTGTAAATTGTCCCTAGAGCATGTAGCAATAACGTGTGGTGATCACTGGTTGCCATGGACTAGGAGGCCCAAAGAGCCTGAGTTCACGCTGTATCCCTAAACTAAACTAAATGCGTTGTCGCCTCCATAATACCTTCTTCTTGCTTCACAATTCATATCTCTTCAATCCTTTTGTCTCACACCTTCTTTCTTTTATCTCTTCTTTGTCCATTTGCCTACGGAAACCCCGACTCACCTGCATTGACCTATTACCTGCCAGGCTTTTCCTCATCCTTCTCTCTTCTAAAGCCCTGACCCAAAACACCACCTATTCATATTCTCCAGACATGCTGCCTGACCCGCTGAGTTACTCCAATATTGTGTCTTGTTTTTGTTGAAAATCAGCACCTGCCTGCCTTTGGTCCATATCCGTCTAAACCTATCCTATCCATGTACTCTCATGGTTTTATACATCTCTATAAGATCACCCCTCCGCCTCCTGCGCTCCAAGGATTAAATCCCTACCCTGCCCAATCGCTTCCTGTCGCTCAGGCCCTCGAGTCCTAATCTCGACCCGTCAGCCAGTCCCACCATAATAGCAATCACTCTGGTAAAGGTTTGTCACACCCTCTCTCTCTATGACAAGTATTTCCATTGACAGAAGAAAACAAGCAATACTGCACACCATGGTTTGTGTAGGGAGGAAAGGAGGGAGAGAGAGCGAGATCAAGTAATAATATGAAGAAAGCAGTTGTGAAACCTATGACCAAGCTGACAACACAGGGCCCAACGGTAGCGATCACAATCGCAATTGTGCAAGCATGCAGATAGTACAGAGGGCTGTGGGTGGTTGCAGAAATAGAGCAGGACAAGGCCATGAAAGGATTAATAAAACAAGGTATAGGAATTCAAGTACTCGAGTTAAAGCTATGTAATCATCTATAAACGGGCCCCTGCACAATGGGATAAAATAAACCTTTTGCACAATCCAGCAGATTATGAGGTGACACAGCTGATAGAGTTATTGCCTCACAGCACCAGAGACCCGGGTTTGATCCTGACTATGGGCACCGTCCGTCTGTGTGAAGTTTGTACATTGCCCTCCCTGTGACCGCATGGCAGGCACGTGCCGTGAATAATTACTCAGGGTAGGCATTCAGTCAGCTTTAAAAAAAATCTTAAACCGCGCGTGCGCAGTTTGTTCTCCTCTCCATAAAAATAAAGAAAATAACAATTAAATTTGCCCAAGGCTTCCAAATCTCCTTCATTCTGAATTACTGAATGGGTGGAGGGTGGAGAGATGGTGGGAAAAACGGGAGCACACTGGGACAAGTTGAAACAGTTGTGATCTTATTGAATGACACTACTAGTTCAAGGGACCAATTGGGGGGAGAGTTCTTTCACAGCGTGTGGGGAATCTAGCCAGGGGTAAATTTGCGGGGAGGGCGGGAGCGTTGAGAAGGAGGGGGTCGGGGATCATGCCAGCAACTCACTCACTTACCGCTGCCGGGGAGGGAAGCAGCTCGGGTGGCTGCGAGCGGCCGCCGGACCTCAGCGCCTTCTACCAGCACGCTCACCTATGGCAGTGCTCTCCATCTGAACAGTGAGGCGACCAGCTCAAGAGCAAAGATCATAGAGCGGAGCGGATCAACGGGCGATGGATAACAGGACAGTGGGCAGTGGACACTCCTGTGTCAGTGCGAACAAGGGACCAATTGAGGTTACTCGCAATGCCCGCTGACCGGCTCTTGAGCTGGTTGCTCCGGCATGATCCCCGACCCCCTCCTTCTCAACGTCCCTGCCCTCCTGCAACTTTACCACTGGCCAGACTCCCCACACACTGTGATAGGTACTTCTCCCCCCCCCAGCGGTGCTGTCCTTTTACAGACGCTTGTGCTGCGCATGCGCAGTACACAGTCTACGCTGCAAAGACAGAATTTCAGCTGCCTTCAGCTCTGCTTGAAATTGACGGCTTGAAGCAGCGTTCATAGCACGTGGGCTGCACACACTTTCCCGTATTTCATGTACTGCGCATGAAAGGCACGGAGAATTATGCCTAAGAGATCGATCTCTTAGGTAGGCATAATTCTCCCATGCTTTTACTATTTATATTTAATAACTATCATTTTATAATTTTAGTCAGGGTAGGCCGTGCCCACCTTGCCGACCCAGACGGCACGTGCCTGCCGCATGGGTTCCCCTGGATGTTCATTCCCACATTCCAAAGACGTGTTTTATTGGTAAGTTAATTGGCTACTGTGAATTGCCCCTTGTGTGTAGGTGAGTAATAGAAGGAGGAGTAATGGGGGAGATGGGGAAGATTTATAACAATAGGGCAAAAATAATAGCGTTGGATTAGATTAGTGTCAATGGGTGATTGAAGATCAGCGTGGATTTGGTGGAAGGGCCTGTTTCTGTGACATGATTTATTTTTCTACCTATCTGTCTGTCTATCAAAAAGGAACAAAGTGCTGGAGTAACTCAGCAGGTTAGGCAGCATCTCCGGGCAACATGGTTAGATGACGTTTGTAGGGAAGAGAAAACCTATTACAATCAGTCTAAGGAAGGGTCCCGATCTGAAACGTCACTTTTTCCTATTCTCCAGAGATACGGCCTGATCTGTTGAGTTACTCCAGCACTTTGTGTCTTTTTTTCTGTAAACCGGCATCTGCAGTTCCTTGTGCCTCTATCTATCTATCTATCGGTCCTGCCTTTACCTGTACAGAATCGGCTGGAAGTGCAAGCAATCCTGTAGCTCGGTATTCAAACCCTCTGTCCCCGTGCACTCTAAGCTGATCATCACTCCAGATCCAGATGCATCTTCACCAAGTAGCTCCAAGGGGCCCTGAAAGAGGACAAAGTCATCCTGTCCTTGGCTCAGGGAATCTGCTGAATGAAACGCACAAAGCCAGAGATCAGTTAACAACATTTGTGGCATCGAGCGCCTGATACACAATGTTTGTATCTTACACAAGATTCCAGCATCTGTAGTTTCTTGTGTATGAACAAATATATATTATACATAGTTTATATGTATATGTTATTTATATTATAAATAAAAAATATAATATAGTTTTTTATAAGTGTGTGTATATGAGGTGTGGACAAAACAAATAAAATTAGGGCGGCATGGTGGTGCAGCGGTAGAGTTGCTGCCTTTTAGTGCTTGCAGCGCCAGAGACCCGGGTTCGATCATGGCTAAGGGTGCTGTCTACATGGAGTTTGTACATTCTCCCTCTGACCGCGTGGGGTTTCTCCGAAAATGTTGGTTTCCTCCCACACTCCAAAGACGTACAGCTTTATAGGTTAATTGGCTTGGTATAAATGTAAAAATTGTCCCCAGGGTAGGATAGTGTGTTAATGTGCGGGGATCGTTGGTCAGTGCGGACTCGGTGGGTTGAAGGGCCTGCTTCCACGCTGTATCTCTAAACTAAACTGCACAAAAGTTATATTGTATTGGTAATACTTTGAAATGTGCAAATTATATGTAGACTCTTTTCCAGAATATATAGCTTACATTGTATGAACCTCTTTAATACTTTACAATTTTTTTACATTATATCTTTGAATTACGTTTGTATATTTTTTAGATTGTCCTTTTTGTTTCTCAATACTGGTTCCTTGTCGCACTCCGTTTCACTGATCCAATCCAAGGATGTGATTGATTTGTAATAAAAAGGAACTGCAGATGCTGGTTTATACCAAAGACAGACACAAAATGCAGGAGGAGCTCAGCGGGTCAGGCAGCTTCCCTGGAGAACATGGATATGTGATATTTTGTGTCGGGACCCCTCTTCAGACTGATATGCAAGTGATTTGTTTTGATTCACAGGGTCTACTGGAGACTGAGAAATGGAGGAGGGGGGAGGGGTGCAGACAGTGATGGGAGCTCAGAGGCCCTAGAAGCAGGAAGAAGGACTTGCAAACTGATCCATTGCAGTTAAGGCACAATATTGCAGTTGAGATCGGACCTTAGTCATAAATGCAAGCAAAGATACCCGACAGGATATGTTGGTGTCAAATGATGGGATGTGAAATTATTGCCATCAAGTTCCACTCCAAACATAACTGAGCTTCACGAGGACAGTACTAAAAACAAAAACTGTGCCTCACTTTTGAATTTCTAACGCAAGATGTCTTTTAATGATTAAAACGAATGAAATATTTTTAAAGGCACCGTTGCGATATAGAGCCATAGCAATACACCAAAACAATTGCTGCATAATATCTATCATCATCTTATCGAGTCCACACACAAGATTAGAAGTTGTTCGGCCAGAGCTGAACACACTTCTCGGCATCTGCATACAATGGTGCCTGTCTTGTGCTTCTTGTGCGTGGTGGTGGAAAGGTTGGTGAAATCAGGACTGCAACATGAACGCTCTTTCCTTAACCCCAATAATATCAATTAGATTAGTTTAGTTTAGAGATACAGTGTGGAAACAGGCCCTTTGGCCCACCGAGCCCATACCGACCAGCAATCCCCGCACACTGACACATGCTAGGGACAATTTACAATTTTACCGAAGCCAATTAGCCGAGTGCGGGAGGAAACCAGAGCACCCAGAGAAAACCCATGTAGGTCACGGGAGGGACATATTAGTGGGAGTCCCTAATGAATAAATACTGACCAGTATATAGTCCTCAGCTCTTCTGCTGTTGTCAATGGACTCTTATGCCCACCTGAAGGTGAGACTTTGGCTAGATTAGAAGTACCAACACCCCTACATAATTAAAGTTTGGAGTAAAGAAAGACATAAAATGCCAGAGTAACTCAGCGGGTCAGGCAGTATCCTTCTTCAGATGGAATAACATGTTTATTACGGTGGTTATTGAGTATTATGGGTACACAGTACTAATGTACCTGGCACAGTGGCGCAGCGGTAGAGTTGCTGCCTTACAGCGCCAGAAACCCGGGTTCAATTTTGACCTTGTGTATTATCTGTGTGGAATTTGCACGTTCTCCCTGTGACAACATGGGTTTCCTTCAAGTGCTCCGGTTTCCTCACACATCCCAAAGACGTGCAAGTTTGCAAATTAATTGGTCCTTAGTGTGTAGGGAGTGGATGAGAAAATGGGACAACATGGAAATGGCTTGCAGTATTTTTTAATCAATCAAAACATTGTTGATATTAGTTTACCCTGTTAATTTAAAGAAATAACTCATATCTTTCTTAATCGCAGATGACTTCAAGCCATCTTCAATCGTGGATGCAAATGTAGCAAAACTATGTTCCCAGTAGCGGTGTATTAATAATCGGAAAATATGTCCGTGCTGAGGCCCAAGAGAACATTAAGAATTCAACCTTTTTTTTCGGTTTGGGGAAGCTTGGAGTGTTGTGCTTACTTCAATGATCGGCCACGTTTTGAGGTCCCAACCTTCGAGCCCATCACTTTCCAACTACATCTCATCTATACAGAGCTCAGCTTCAGTGTTACACTTGGCTTGATTCCACATTTGGGAAGGCACAGTTGGGCAGCAGTAGGGTTGCTGCCTGACAGTGACAGGAACCCGGGTTCGATCCTGCCTACAGGTGCTGTTTGTAAGGAGTTTGTACGTTCTCCACGTGACCGTGTGTGTTTTCTCCGAGTGCTCTGATTTCCTCCCACAAAGATGCACAGGTTTGTAGGTTAATTGGCTTCGGCAAATAATAAATTGTCCGTCATGTATGGGACAGTGCTAGTGTACGGGGGGGTTGCTGGTTGGCAAGAGTTTAATGGCTGAAGGGCCTATTTCCACATTATCTCTAAACTAAATTAAACTATTGCAGGGCCAAAGCACCAGAGAGCCCAGATCGATCGTGCCCTCTGCTGCTATCTCTGTGGAGTTTGCCGGTTGACCATGTGGGTTTCCAGCAGGTGCTCCGATTCTGTCCCGCATCCCAAAGACATGGGGGGGGGGGGGGGGGTTGAAGGTTAATTGCCCTCCATGAATTGCCCCCAGTGTGTAGTGTGCAGTTGAGAAAGTAGGATAACAGAGAACTAGTGTAAACAGTTGATCAATGGTCGGCATTGGCATGTTAGGCTGAAGGACCTCTTTCTGTACTGTATCTCTGAAAAAAAGATGAAAATAATGTCAGTAATTTGCTACCAACCTTCTGCGGGTTTGTTGTCTTCTCCGTACATTTCCTTGTTGGGCGGCAAGACTTTCGGAGGGATCTGCGGCTGCCTCTCGCTCTCCATATCTTGGACATTCTGCAATTTCAACACCAGCACCTCCAGGGCTGACACCAGAGCCAAGCAGCCATTGCAGAATGCCACTTCCAGCAGCTCCAGAGCGACATGCACAATGAGGAATCGCTCAAAGTCCAACACTGGGCTTTCGCTGTCCGCTAGCCCTTCCTTCAAGCGGAACAGCACCACCTTATTTTGACATCCGACTATTAGATCCCCCTTCACCGGGCAACAGGCAATGGAGACGGGAGGCTCCGATAGTGGCACCTCTATAATTTCCAATTGATCCTTGGGAGCTCCGATAAATGGAGCCTGCAGCGCGTGTCCCACCATCCGGATGCTGACTCGTGAGATCTCGCTCGCCTGGCATCTTCTCCAATTCAAGTAGACACGGAGAGAGAGGACCTTGTTGTTCTCTTCAATTGCCGCAAGGTAACTTCCTGAGGTTAATAGAAAGGTCAGACATAAAATAAATAATACGATTGACAAATGCATTTGATTTCAGTGGTTACAAATCTAATCTAAATTACAACACATTTTGGGCAGCACAGTGGTGCAGCAGTAGAGTTGCTGCCTTGCAGCCCCAGAGACCTGGATTTCGTTTAGTTTATTGTCACGTGTACAGTGAAAAGCTTTTGTTAACCAATGCTAACCAATGCTAACCAATCAACAGAAAGGCTATACATGATTAATCGAGCTATCCACAGTGTACAGATACATGATAAAGGAAATAACATTTAGTGCAAGATAAAGTCCAGTAAAGTCCGATTGAACATAGTCCGAGTGTCTCCAGTAAAGTAGATAGTAGCTCAGGAATGCTCTCCAGATATTGATAGAATGGTTCAGTTGCCTGATAATAGCTAGGAAGAAACTGTCCCTGGATCTGGAGGTGTGTCTTTTCCCAGTTCTGTACCTCTTGCCTGATGGGAGAGGGGATTCTCATCCCGGTTCAGGTTCGATCCTGACAATGGGTGCTGTCTGTACGGAGTTTGTTCATTCTCCCTGTGACCGCATGGGTTTCCCTGGGAGCTCTGGTTTCTTCCCACTCTGCAAAGACGTGCAGGTTTGTAGGTCAATTGCCTTTGGTAAAAGTTGTAAATTGCCCCTAGTGTGTAGGATGGTGCTAGTGTACGGGAGATTGCTGGTCGCCACAGACTCAGTGGGCCGAAGGGCCTGTTTCCAAGCTGTATCTCCAAAGTAATGTAATTAACTATGATTTGCTTAAAACTATACCATTTAATGTACAGCAGTTCTCATTCATTATACAAATGATACCTGATATCTATAACTACACCATTAAATATACAACCCATACAAAGCAGTTCATAGAAATACAGGCTGTTTGAAGGAGGAGGAGGATTTAATAGCTGCCACATGAAATAACTGAGAAGGTAAATAAATCACATTAAATATTCACAAGAATATTCACCCTGCTCCTTTACCCTCCCGAGTCCCCATTACTCTTCCCCCTCCCCCGTCCCTTTCCACCTATATCCCTCCCTCCATCTTTGCATTTCACGCATCACCTCCCTTTCTCTCACACCCTCTTGCTGCCTTTCCATCTCTTGTCTTTGTCACTTACTCCACCCATCTATCAAACAACACCACCCCCTCATCTTTTCACCTGCACCCACCTATCAGTCCAAGACACCGAAGGTAGACACAAAGTGCTGGAGTAACTCAACGGGTCAGACAGCATCTCTGGAGGAGATTTAGGTTTTGGGTCGGGACTGGCATTCAGACTGCAGTCTGATAAAGGCTTCCAACCCAAAATGTCACCTATTCCTTTTCTCCAGAGTGACCCGCTGAGTTACTCCAGCACTTTGTGTCTACCTTCGGTGTAAACCAGCAGCTGCAGTTCCTTTCTACACATGGATAGGCGATGTTTCAGCTTGGAACCCTTCTTCTGAAGGGCACTGACCTGAACAATCACCTATCCATGTTCTCCAGAGATGCTGCCTGATCAGCTGAGTTACTACTGCATTTTGTGTCTTCTTTTGTATACCAGCATCTGCAGTACCTTGTATCCACCTATCACTTGCCAGGCGTTGTCCTGTCCCCTCCGCCCTCTTCCAGCTTTCTCTCCCCTACCACACCCATTCTGAATCAGTCTCCATTCCCTCCTCAGATGGTGCCTGGCCCGCAAAGTTACTCCAGCACTCCGTGTCTTGAAGAGATAGGTGGTTAGGGGGGGAGGGGGATGTTTTGCATAAATATACGCAATCTGTTCGATATCTTGTTTGCAGAGAAACAGATCAACCGGCAGAGAATTTTAAAAAACACGATTACAATTCTGTACTTTCACATTCACATTGTCACAACTACTCTGCTTTGAAACTGGGTTGGCCATACCTTTATACGGAACGCTACATTTATAAAGAGTGGTCATTAGTTCATATCAATAACACTGTCATGCGGAAACACCATTTACCTCTGTCACTGTATGTGATTTTCTGGACTTTCCCGAGAGTGGAGAACGTGCAGATGGGCTCGCATCCGTTGTGGGCAACGCTGAACGTCGCCACTTTGCACCCAGGGGAGAGGACGAAGAGAGTGTCTCTCCCGCAGCAGATAGAGTCCGGCTCGTGTTCGGCCGGGACGATCTGCTGGGAGGAGAACGGGTGGCAGTCGTACACACGCACCATTTCCAATGCCTCGCATCGAGATCTTGTGCAGAGGAAGCGACGAAGGGCGGCTGTCGGCCCATTAACCTGCTGGGATCAAATGGAACGAGGAGTAACTAACGTTGACTTTAAACCAGTCTATTGTGTTCACTTTCAAAGAAGAACAATGAAGCAATCTAACTTTCATAAACGATGCAAATTAAAAAGCGCTTAAACATAGAGCATTGCAGAGTACAGCACAGGGACAGGCCCTTCGGCCCAAAACGTCTGTGCCAAACGTGATGCCAAGTTAAACTAATCTCCTCTGCCTGCATGTGACCCATATCCGTTCATATCTATGTGCTAACATTAACATCTGCACTTTAACCTTGTCAAATCTCCTTGAGGGGATTTTGATTTAAAAGCAAATAATTAATTTCCGACTGACCGGGTTGCAGGCCGTTGTTTTGCCTTGGGTTCACATTGCTGCATTTGACCGCTAAGCCTGTAGCTCCGATAGATTCCCCTGCTCTCAGTCCACCAAACACCAGCCTCTTGCTGTGGGAATGATCGCAACTCCAGCGCCGCTTCCGCGTCTGCCATCGGCGCCCCGCCCCTCACCCAATCGCAACCCAGTTACCAAGTCACATCCAACGCGGGTAGCCAACCTTGCCTTATTTTTGTCCACCGTCCTTGTTTAGACCAAAGATCTTTGCTTCAGACGGTCCCGGAGCGTAACTGATCAATGCAGGACGAACGGCCTTTGCAACTGGAGTCGAGGAGCAGAGAGAGCTGCCCATCGCTGCCGGGGTGCGCTCCCACGAGCAGTGGCCGATGCATTCAGAGGTCTTTGGGAATGACTTTCACAAAGTAAACACGAGGCAATGGGAACTGCAGGAGTCGGGCGGTGTTAATCTGTCACGAGAACGAAATCCCAGAGCAAACGATTCGGCTTTACGCGATTAAATAACATCAAATGTAGCGTCTCTTTGCCGCTGAAACACCGCGTCCCCGATTCCTTTACTTCCTAACAATCGATCTTCTCCCCCTCCCTTTTCTCTAACACCTCCCCTTTTCACCCCCCCCCCCCTTCTCTGTCCCTCGCTTTACTCCCCTCTACCTTTAGAATCATCGAAACGTAGAAAATAGGTGCAGGAGTAGGCCATTCGGCCCTTCGAGCCTGCACCGCCATTCAATATGATCATGGCTGATCATCCAACTCAGTATCCTGTACCTGCCTTCTCTCCATACCCCTTGATCCCTTTAACCACAAGGGCCACATCTAACTCCCTCTTAAATATAGCCAATGAACTGGCCTCAACTACCTTCTGTGGCAGAGAATTCCACAGACTCACCACTCTCTGTGTGAAAAAAGATCTTCTCATCTCGGTCCTAAAAGACTTCCCCCTTATCCTTAAACTGTGACCCCTTGTTCTGGAGTTCCCCAACATTGGGAACAATCTTCCTGCATCTAGCCTGTCCAACCCCTTAAGAATTTTGTAAGCCTCCATAAGATCCCCCCTCAATCTCCTAAATTCCAGCGAGTACAAGCCAAGTCTATCCAGTTTTTCTTCATATGGAAGTCCTGCCATCACAGGAATCAGTCTGGTGAACCTTCTCTGTACTCCCTCTATGGCAAGGATACCCCCCTTACTCTCCCCCCCTCTCTCTTCCTTCCCCCTTTCTCCCTTCCTCCTCCACCCCCCCCCCCCCCCCCGTGCCCCACCACGATTCGCACCCATTTCTCCCCGCTCCCACATTCCTTCATCTGGCTTCCCAGTTTGCCACTCTTCAATTCTTTTGTCTCACATCTTCTGCTTTTATCTCTGACCTTTGTTCCAACCAAATGATCTTTGGTTCCAACCACCTGCCTATCAACTCCCCCCCCCCCCCCTCTTGTGTCCACCTGCCGTGCTTTATCCTGCTTCTCCTCCCTTCCAGCTTTCTCTCCCCCACACACACAATTAGTCTGAAGGAGTCCTGACTGGAAACATTGCCTATCCATGTTTTTCAGAGATGCTGCCTGACCTGCTGAATTACTCCATCACTTTGTGTCCTCAAAATCAGGCGTAATTGGAACTTGCTCTCAACACATTCGCTTTACCCACCCCCCCCCCCCCCCCACTTCTTCCAGCTCCACCCCACCCCCTACAATCAGTCTGCAGAAATGTTCCAACTCCGAAACATCACCTATCCATGTTTCACCAGAGATGCTGCCTGATCTGCTGAGTTACTCCAGCACTTTGTGTCCCTCCACAGATGCTGCCTGACCTGCTGAGTTCTTCCAGCAGTTTGTTTCTTGTTCAGGATTCCAACATCTGCAGTCTCTCGTACCTCCTTTAATTACCAGTTGGATTTAGTCATAGAGTCATACAATGTGGAAACCGGCTCCTCGGCCCAACTTGCCCACGCTGACCAACATACCCTATCTACACTAGTCCCACCTGCCTGCGTTTTGCCCATATCCCTCTAAACCTATCCTATCCATGTATCTGTTTAAATGTTCCTTAAATGTTGCGATAGTACTTGCCTCAACTACCTCCTCCGGCAGCTCGTTCCATACACCCGCCACCCTTTGTGTGAAAAAGTTACCCCTCCAGTTCCAATGAACATTTACCTTTGAGAATATTATGTTTTTGCCTAGGATATGGTTGTAACATTTGTGAGCACTTTTTTGTGGGGTTGAAACATTCTTACTATTTAACATAGATTAACAACACACAGTTAATAATTTTGTAAGTGGATTGGAGCTAATATTGGATTAAAAATGAAATGCATTGAGAATCATTCACAAATCACATGAAGCAGATCTCGTGATGAGATCTGTTCAACCGAGTCCTAGTTACCACTGGTTAGTCTTTGGCTGTGCTTACTGTCAATCAAGAGGCAAGGAACTACATGAAAAGGTAACGAATTGCAGGCACTGGTTTAACAATCAACGTTAAAATCAGTGGTAACTAGTGAGAGTGACAAATATAATCAATTGAGCTATTTATTTACTGAAAAGCAAGAGGACTACAAAAGGTTTGATTATTAATCATATATAAGAAGATATTTCACTCCTGCCATCGGGAAGTATATGTAGGAGCCAGTTCAGAGACAGCTTCTTCCCTCCAGCTATCAGGCGCTACGACCTCCAAATAAGCACTGAACAGCATAGGCTTGTGGGCATTGTTTTTATGTGTATGTATGTGTGGTAGTGTGTGTATATATTAATTTATCTAACTTCAAGTAACCATTGCAACCCTCTTTCCGTCCCTCCCCCACAGGACATTGTACTAGCTTCAAAGTTGTCTTGTTGAGTCTCATTGTATGTAACTCGCTTTCACCTCAGCTAACCACAGCTAACAATGGCCTGTCTCCATTATCATTGTTACTTTTTTTTTGCCTATTTTTCATTCATTTTGCTCTATATCTTTCTACATCGTCATCTATATCTTTTCGTTTCTCTTTTTCCTGACTTTCAGTCTGAAGAAGGGTCTCGACTCGAAACGTCACATATTCCTTCTCTCCAGAGATGCTGCCTTACCCGCTGAGTTACTCCAGCATGTTGTGTCTATCTACGGTGTAACCAGCATCTGCACTTCCTTCCTACACATAACTAATATTGATGTCATCTGTAAACTTCCGAATCATGTCCCACTGAGTTACTCCAGCGTTTTGTGTCTATCTGCGGGGTAAACCAGCATCTGCTGTTCCTTCCTACGCTCAGCCTGGAGAAGGATCTCGACCTGAAACATCACCTATTCCTTTTCTCCAAAGATGCTGCCCGACCCACTGAGGTACTCCAGCTATTTTGTGTCCATTTGCACTATGTTTACATATTGCGCTTCTTCTTTCGTGTGGCGTGCAGAGCCTAAAGTTGTTGGACAACTTGTTCTATTTGATGTTTGTTAAAGAAGGAACTGCAGATGCTGGAGAATCGAGGTACACAAAAAGCTGGAGAAACTCAGCGGGTGCAGCAGCATCTAAGGAGCGAAGGAGATAGGCGACGTTTCGGGTCGAGACCCTTCTTCAGACTGGTCAGGGATCAGGAAACGAGAGATATAAACAGTGATATGGAGAGATAAAGCAAGAACAATGAGTGAAAGATATGCAAAAAAGTATTGGTGATAAGGGAAGCAAGCCATTGTAAGCTGTTTCTGGTGTGAAAATGAGAAGCTAGTGCGACTTGGGGGGGGGGGGGGGGGAGATGGAGAAGGAATGTCAGGGCCCGAGGGCTGAGGGAGAGGTGGGGGGGGGGGGGGGGGGGAAGGGAGCAGTCTGGGTTAACAGAATTGAGAAAATTCAATGTTTAAGCCCAGAGGATGCAGACTCCCCAAGCAGAATATGAGATGTTGTTCCTCAAACTTGCGGTGTTGTTCACTCTGGCCATGGAGGAGGCCCAGGACCGAGAGGTCGGATACGGAGTGGGAGGGGGAGTTGAAGTGCTGAGCCACCGGGAGGTCGGGTTGGTTATTGCGGACCGAGCGGAGGTGTTCGGCGAAACGATCGCCTAGCCTCCGCTTGGTCTCACCGGTGTAGATTAGCTGGCATCTGGAGCAACGGATGCAGTAGACGAGGTTGGAGGAGGTGCAGGTGAACCTCTGTCGGACTTGGAATGACTGCTTGGGTCCCTGAAAGGAGTGGATGGGGGAGGTGAAGGGACAAGTGTAGCATCTCTTGCGGTTGCAAGGGACAGTGCCCGGGGAAGGAGTGGAGCGGGAGGGAAGGGAAGAATTGACGAGGGAGTTGCGGAGGGAGCGGTCTTTGCGGAAGGCAGACAGGGGGGGAGATGGGAAGATGTGGCGAGTGGAGGGGTCACGTTGGAGGTGGCGAAACTGGCGGAGGACTATCTGTTGTATGCGCTGGCTGGTGGGATGAAAGGTGAGGACCAGGGGGACTCGGCCCTTGTTGTGAGTGGGGGAATGGGGAGAGAGGGCAGTGTTGCGGGGTATGGAGGAGACCCTGGTGCGAGCCTCATCGATAGTGGGGGAGGGGAAACCCCGTTCTCTGAAGAACGAGGACATTTGCGATGACCTGGTGTGGAACACGTCATCCTGGGAGCAGATGCGGCGTAGTCGGAGGAATTGGGATTAGGGGATGGAGTCCTTACAGGAAGCAGGGTGGGAGGAAGAGTAGTCCAGGTAGCTGTGGGAGTCAGTTGGTTTGTAGTGGATGTCAGTCAGGAGTGTGTCACCTGCAATAGAGATGGTGAGGTCAAGGAATGGTAGGGAAATGTCGGAAATGGTCCAAGTATATTTGAGTGCCGGATGGAAGTTGGTGGTGAAATGGATAAAGTCAGTCAGTTCTGCGTGGGTGCAGGAGGTGACACCAAAGCAGTCGTCAATGTAACGGAGGTAAAGGTCGGGGGTGGGGCCCTGGTATGCCGAGAACAAAGATTGTTCGACGTACCCGACAAAGAGGCAGGCGTAGCTAGGGCCCATGCGTGTGCCCATAGCTACGCCTTGTGTTTGGAGGAAATGGGAGGAGTCAAAAGAGAAGTTGTTTAGGGTAAGGACCAACTCCGCTAGGCGGAGGAGGGTGTCAGTGGATGGGTATGGGTTGCTCCTCTGGTCGAGGAAGTACCGGAGGGCTTTGAGACCATCCTGGTGGGGGATGCAGGTGTATAGTGACTGGACGTCCATGGTGAAGATGAGAGGATGGGGGCCTGGACAACGGAATGTGCGGAGCCGACGGAGAGTGTCTGAGGTGTCTTGAACATAGGTGGGGAGGGATTTAACAAAGGGGGATAGGATGGAGTCAAGGTATGTGGAAATGTGTTCGGTGGGGCACGAACAGGCAGAGACAATGGGTCTGCCGGGGCAGTCGGGTTTGTGGATTTTGGGGAGAAGGTAAAATCGGGCTGTGCGGGGCTGGGAAACGATGAGGTTGGAGGCTCGGGGGGGTAGGGAGCCGGAGTTAATGAAGTCAGTTATGGTGCTCGAGATGGTGGCCTGGTGCTCGTCAGTGGGGTCATGGTCCAGGGGTAAGTAGGAGGAGGTGTCCGAGAGTTGGCGCGTGGCCTCTGCTTTGTAGAGATCGACGCGCCAGACTACCACGGCACCTCCCTTGTCGGCGGGTTTGATAACCCAGTCTGGGTTGTTGCGGAGTGAGTCGATGGCAGTACGTTCGGAGGGGGAGAGATTGGAGTGAGACAGGGGAGTGGAGAAGTCGAGGCGGTTGATGTCCCGACGGCAGTTTTGTATAAATAGTTCTATTTGATCTTCTGTTTGTGCAGTCAGGTTGATTGCATGTCGAAACAGGGCGGACCACGTGAAGGTTGCAATCTCCCACCCCACATATTGCTCTATGCTGCTGCTAATGCCTGACCCACTGAGGTGCTCCAGCTATGTTGTGTCCACTATGTTTGCATATTGCGCTGTGCTGCTGCTAATGCCTGACCCACTGAAATACTCCAGCTATGTTGTGTCTACTGTGTTTACATATTGCGCTGTGCTGCTGCAGTAGAGAATGTCATTGTTCTGTCTGGGACACGTGACAATGAAACACTCTGCATGATGTAATCATGGTGTCATCTGGGCGGGGCTTCAACACCAAGCCCCGTCATTGGTTAATGCTGATGTCACTCATGGCAGCGATCAGCCAATGGTCGGAGGTCCCGCCCACACGTGACGCAATACAGGGGCGTCGATGCGGTTGCGGGGCGGAAGGGAGGCGTTGCCTGAGGGATGCGGGGCTGGGGCCTCTGCTGCTGCTGCTGCCGCCGCCGCCTTTTGCTCCTCTGCTGGCTGCCGTTAGTTTGCAGCAAGTTCGAGGCCGGCACGTTAGACACAGACCAGGTAATGCACGTCATACTGTTGACATTTGAACAAGATTAGGATAAGGTTGAGCCCAGCCCATTAAGCAAGGCTCTTCCGCCCCAATTAATGTGTGGCAAATGTCCCACTTACATTTATCCCAAACAAAATTCCTGCGACAACCCCCCCACAGCCAGAGTGCAGCTAATCTATTTGGGGGCATTGTAGGGAGATGCAATTACATGCTTGGCTCCTTGCATTCATTAATCCATAAAAAAATATACTATGCCGTCCTTCCCTGTCTTGTCAACTTGTGCGTACAATTTTGAGGAGTGTATTTATGCCCATGATGAGTATTGATGGGCCATATTGATAGTTATTGAAGTTTGGACACAAGAAACTGCAGTGGTTTACAAAAAAAAATGCGGAGTGCTGGAGTAATTCTGCGCGTCCAATGGTACCTTTTCATTCTGTTTTTTTTAATGCAATCAGATTGCATTCTCCTGCATTCATCAGGGTTAAATTCTGCCTATCATTACTCTGCCTAACTTACCAACTGATGAATACTGTCCTGTATTCAAAGATTACTTGCTCATCTTCAATAACATAACTAATATTGATAGACTGAGGAGTCTGAAAAAGGGTTCTGACCTGAAGTCACCCATCCTTTTAGTATCACCCATCCTTTTTCTCCAGAGATGCTGCCTGACCTGCTGAGTTACTCCAGCACTTTGTGTCAATCTTCAGTATAAACCAGCATCTGTGGTTCCTTCCCACATGTAATAACTAATATTAATGTCATCTGTGAATGTACCAATCAAAGTTAAGGGATATGGAGAGAAGGCAGGACCGGGGTACTGATTGTGGATGATCAGCCATGATCACATTGAATGGTGGTGCTGGCTCGAAGGGCCGAATGGCCTACACTTGCACCTATTATCTATTGTCTATATAATGTACATTCACAATTAAATTCTTAATGTTTATAACAAACAATAAGGGTGCCAGTACTGTTCCCAGCGAGCAGCAAACAGCAGAACTATTTCACAACTACAGGATCAGACCAAAATATTTGAGTCCTACCTCATCTTTGTTTTGAATGGCAGTGGACAATTAAGTGGATAATGGAAAGAGGAAGTAAAATGACTTACTAATGTGAGGGACTTAACAATGGTGATGCCATTGAATGATGAGAGGCAATCAGATGTGCCAAGCAGATGATCCATCTTGTGTTTCACTTTCATATCCTCATCACCACAGAACCTCCTTTAGTTTAGTTTAGAGATACAGTGCGGAAATCGGCCCGTTCGGCCCACCGGTTCCACGCCGACCAACGATCCCCGCACACTAACACGATCCTATACCCACTAGGGACAATTACCAAGCCAATTAACCTAAAACCTGTACGCCTTTGGAGTGTGGAAAGAAACCGGAGCACCCAGAGGAAACCCACGCAGGATACGGGGAGAACGCACAAACGCTGTACAGACAGCACCCGTAGTTGGGATCGAAACCGGGTCTCCAGCGTTGCATTAGCTGTAAGGCAGCAACTCTACCGCTGTGCCATCGTGACCACCATGATCCTTATCCGGCCCATTCACTGCACATAACAGCAAGGACTTGCTGACAACTCTAGATACAATAAAGGTTACGGAACCAGAGAACATACCAGCAAAAGTACCTGGCTCCAGAACTAGCTGTGCCTTTGGCCAAACTGTTCCAATACAGTTACAGCGTGAGCATCTGCCCATCATGGTGGAAAATTGTCCATGGATGGTCCATTCACAAAAAAGCAGGGCAGATCCAATTCAGCTCATTGCCAGCCAATGAATCTCCGTTCAATCATACGGAAGGAAGCTATCGTTGATGGTGCTATCAAGTCATAGAGTTGTACAGAGCAGAAACAAGCCATTTATAAGCACCACTACCTGCAAGCTCCCTACTGATTTTGAGTGCATCACAGGTTCTTCATCGTCATTATGTCCACACACTGAAACCTCTGTACTAATAACACCATGGGAGTGCTCACTCGAAGGAAGGCAGTGGTTCAAAACAGCAGATCACCATCGCCACCTCAACGGCGAGTGTAACAAATGCTGAAACAGGATATGCTGGTTTGCAGGATATGCATATGCTGGTTTACACAGGCAGCATCTCTGGTGAACATGGATAGGCGATGTTTGCTGGGGCTTGCTAGGGACATCCATATGCCAAAAGAAATAAAGGTTCAGTGGCATCTGTAAAAAGTAACTAAGGAAATGTTAACTAATATAGAAGCCCAAGGAACTGCACATACTGAAATGTTGAGTAAAGCACAGTCACATACACACACTAACCCTCCCCCCTTGATATTATATTAATATTATTTATTCACTCCTTTTCCCCCATCCCCCGCCTTATCCATTCAGGCATAGTCCCCAACTGTGCAGGTGCGGCTAGAGAGAGAGAGAGAGGGAGGGGGGTAGAGAGGGAGGAGGAGGGGGTAGAGAGGGAGAGGGTGAGGGGGTAGAGGGGTAGAGAGGGAGGGGGGTAGAGATTGAGGGGTGGGGGCAGGTTCCCAAACGCAATACTCCACCACTCACCCATAGGTCCCAATGCTCACCACTCCCTAGAGAGGGAGGGGGGGGTAGAGAGGGAGGGGGGTAGAGAGAAAGAGGATGGAGGGAGGGGCAGGAGATAGGGAGGGGAGGGGGGTAGAGAGCGAGCATTAGGGGGGGTGTGTAGCGTCACATGGGAGGCCTGGTCCCCGAACGCAATATCCCACCACTGACCCAAAGGTCCCAATACTCACTACTCCCTAGAGAGGGAGGGGGGTAGAGATGGAATGATGGTAGAGAGGGAGGGGGGTAGAGAGGGAATGATGGTAGAGAGGGAGGGGGGTAGAGTGGGGGCATGGAGTAGAGGGGGGGAGGGGGGGTGGTAGAGATGGATGGGGTAGAGAGGGAGGGGGTAGGGGATGGAACGGGATGGGATAGCGAGGGAGGGGAGTGGAGGGGGAGGGGAGAGGGGCAGAGAGGGTGGGGGTAGAGACCCCACTCCATCTCCCTTCTTATTTCCCTCATCCTCCTCCCCTCACACCCATTCCCTGCCACAGCACGTACCCAGGTCGTAGAGCAATGCCAGGGCCTGAAACTCAGCCTGGTTCTCAAACTCAGCCCGGCCCTGGCTGTAGACTGCAGCTGTCAGCTCGGCCGCCGCATGGTCTCCAGTCCAGGCCCCGACTGCATCTCCGGGCTCGTCCCTGCCCCTGGCTCATCCTTGGTTCCACCGGCGACTTCTTTTTCGGTGCCGGTCACGGCCCCATCCCAAACCCTGAGCTCGGCCCTCACCTTAGCTCCAGGCTCTACTCCAGCCCAGGACCATTGGCGGTGCTCGGCCCCGAGCGAGGCCGCAGGCGGACGTGGATCGAGGATCCGTGCGAGGCTGGGGGCAGGCGTGGACCCGAGGACCCGACTTGCGAGTGGATTGTGATGTCAGTCTGTTTTTTTTTTAATTTTTGTGGTTGGAGCGCTTGAGTCCCCCTCCCGTTTGGAGTGTCCCGTCGTGCCTTGCGAGTTGATTGTGATGTCAGTCGGAATTCTTTCCTTCAAAATGAGAGCTTGGAAAACGTTCTAATATTTTGAAGCTGTTTTTAAAAGGTTAGTAACTTGTGAAATATAGGTTGAAATGCGACGGGGAGATATTTATCTGGTCCGCGGAAAAAATGTGAGTAGCATGTGTGCAAATGGGAAGGCTGTGGCCTAGCGTTTGGAAGAAGATAGAAATTAAGGAGATTAAAAGAAAGAAAACAAAACCCTGGCGCACACAGACACGAGAACAAAGGGAAGTGTTTTAGTATAATACTAGACCATGTGGGACCCGTTGGGTCCTGTCCCCTCAACGCGCGGTTGTGGGGGGGGGGGGGGGGCGGCCTGGGGTGTCGCCCACACACACTAACTACCCCCAACACACACACACTACCCCTCCCCTTGATATAGCAATATTATTAATTCGCTCCTTTTCGCCCATCCCCCGCCCTATCCACTCATATAGATTGTTACATGTACTGAGCTACAATTAAAAGTTTTAGTTTGTGTGATAGCCAGTCAAAGAAAAGACTATACAATTGCCATCAAGCCATCCACGGTGTACAGGTAAAAGATAAAGGGTAAACATTTAGTCAAGATAAAGTCCAATTAAAGCTAGTTCCAATTGGGTTGATGGGAGGTCAGGACCACACTCGCTGATTAGAGGACCTTTCAGTTGCCTGATTACAGCTGGGAAGAAATTGTACCTAAATCTGGAGGTATGCGTTTTCAAACCTTTGTACCTCTTGCCTTATGGGAGAGGAGAGAAGAGGGTGTGACTGGTCCTTGATTATGCTGGTGACCTTGCCGAGGAACCGTGAAGGCAAAGATGGCTTCATTGGAAGGGAGATAGACACAACATACTGGAGTAGCTCAGCGGGTCAGCAGCATCTCCGGAGAAAATGGATAGATGAAGTTTCAGGTCGGGACCCTTCAGACTTTTCAATGGAAGGGAGGTTGGTTTGTTTAATGGTCTGGGATATTTCGATAAGTCTGCAATTTATTGTGGTTCAATGGAGCTGTTCCCAATCCAGGCTATGATGCATCCTGATAAAATGCTTTCTTAAGTGCTTTTGTAGAAGTTGGTAAGGGTTGTTGGAGATATGCAGTACTTCCATTCTAAGGAAGTGGAGGGAATTGGGTGCTTCCTTGTACCAAGGTAGAGTCAAATGCTTTTTTTGCGTGCTAATTGGATCAGGTGATACTATACTTGTTTTTTCGTCAATGGTAGAGAGGTGAATTGGGTAGTAATCTAGCTTATAGAAGGACTGTTCAGAACCCTGAAAACAAAGGGGACGAAGCTATTCCTGAGTCTGGCCGATGGGAGCAGGGAGAAGAAGGAATGACAGTATGCGACGTCTTATCAAGCATCAAGAGTGTTTTATCGTCATACGTCCCTGATAGAACAATGGAATTCTTACTTGCAGCAGCACAACAGAATATGTAAATATAGTACACAAATATTGTAAACAAAATAATAAACGAGAAAAAAAAGTGCAGTGTGTGTATACATTACGTAAACACATATGTTGGCTGCTGTAAGGCAGCAACTCTACCGCCGTGCCACCATGCCACCCCGCCGCCCCTGTCTTCACTCTCTGTACATTATCTATATAATTAAAAGTTTTATCTTGACCACTTCTTGTCTGCGCTGTATATTGATTTTAGAAAAAACGCTACCCTGTATCGCTGCGATTTTTGACCATCTTACTCACAGTCCTCCTCTGCTGAGCCAGCTCCGAGGATTTTTCCCATCAATGAAAAATAAAAAGTTATGAGTGTTTAAAAAACCTTGAGATCAGCTGATTGGTATTCTCGTCTGTCAATCACCGCAATGAAGGTAACGCCCCTTCCGGGGGGTGGGGGGGGGGAGGGGGGAGGGGGGAGGTCTATAAAACCCCGGATGCCTGGACGTGAGTCAGTCACTCTGCAAGATCATGAGGGAGAGGCCACGACTGTCATTTTGAGCTGTTAATCAACTGAACTGTGAGTGCAATTTACTTGCAATAAATGTTAACCCTTAATGACAATGCCATGAGTTGTTTGGCCTGCTGCCCTGCCTGTGCTTGAAAGTGCAATGCTTAATTGGAAATGAAATGAAATGACAATGCCATGAATTGTTTGGCTTGCTGCCCTGCCTGTGCTTGAAACTGCAATGCTTTATTAGGTCCGACTGTGTTGTGAAGGAATAAATGCTTTATTAGGTCCGACTGTGTTTGGAAGGAATAAATGCTTTATTAGGTCTGACTGTCCAAAAGTCCCGCTCATTTCGTGACTTCCGCTTAGTGGACAGGTCGCGCTGATTGCATAATCTCCGGTGAGTGCAGAGGTTGCGATGATTGCGTAATTTCCGGTAAATGCAGAGGACACGCTGATTGCGGAAGTGCCGCTGACTGCGGAAGCCCCACAGTGGTGAGGTCGTGCTCAGCTGTGTGAGTATATATGGTTTGTGAGTCAGTGTGTGTGAGTGTGTATGGGTGTGTGTGAATGTGTATGTGTGTGTGTGTGAGTGTATTGGTGTGAGTATGTGTGTGTGTGAGTCTGTGTGAGTGTATGTGTGTGTGCAAGTGTATGTGTGTGAGTCTGCGAGTGTATGCGTGTGTGTATGCGAGTTTGAGTGAATGTATGTGTGAGTGTGAGTGCATGTGTGTGTGTGTGTGAGTATGTGTGTGAGTATATGTGTGTATGTGAGTATGTGTGTGTTTGAGTGTGTGTGTTTGTGAGTATGTGTGTGTGCGTATGTGTGAGTGTATTGTGTGTGAGCATGTGTGTGTGTCTGTATGTGAGTGAGTGTGTTTGTGAGTATGTGTGTGTGTGTGAGTGTATGTATGTGCGTGAGTGAGTGTGTGTGGATGTGTGAGTGTGATTGTATGTGTGAGTGTATGTGTGTGAGTGTGGGGTGGAGGGTGTGTGAGTGTATGTGCATGTGTATGTATGTGTGTGTGTAAGAGAGAGTCTGTGTATGTGTGTGTGTGTATTTTGGAATTGGTGTAGAGGTGGAATATTGCGTTGGGGGACCAGCCCTCCCGTGTGAAGCTGGGACCCAACGGGTCCCACTTAGTCTAGTTTTTACTTAGATACCTTCTCTTGTCAGCCGCTGGGATAACAGCTGTCTAAGCAGGCTCCAGCATGTGGAATTACATTTTAATAAAACACTGTTCAGGACCACAGTGGGCAGCACGGTAACAATATTGTAGAGCTGCTTCCTCAGCTCCAGTCTCCTGGGTTCAATTCTGGCCTCTGATGCTGCCTGTGTGGAGTTTGCACGCTCTCTATCTCTGGGTGGATCCCCTCTGGTGCTCTGGTTTTCCCTCACATCTATCTATCGATCCCTCCCTCCCTCTCTCCCTCCCTCCCTCCCTCTCTTCCATCTCTCTTCTATCTATCTATCTAGCTATCACATGACTAAAGCTCTGATCATGTTATCTTCCGTTTGCGCGGTCATTCTATTTGCGCAAATCACGTACATGATGGCGCTATGATTTTTCGCCAGCATACTCACCGTTCTCCTGAGCTGTGATTGCACCCAGTTTTGTTCCGATCTGTGGTCTAATGTAAAACTTAGCGAGATTTGAAAAATCATAAAAACCGCGCGTGTGGAGATCGATCTCCTCTCCTGCCGTTCAGCGGCGTGTGGATTGGTCTTTTCTCCTGTCACTCCGTGGGACGGTCCGCCCCTTCCTGCGCTATCGCGTCTTTACTGAGCTGAGGGAGGCTCTGGATGGCCGGCGGATGTCCTCAACCGGAGGGAGATTCGGTCGGAGACCCAGCCCAGCCCGGAGTTGGAGATGTCACCAAACGGAAAGCAGAGACTCTGATCCCAGCGAACAACCAGCGCCCACTGTGAGTCCCCATCGCAACATCAGCCCCAGCCCCTTCCCCTCTGGTCCCACTTGCTGGCTCCTGCCCTCCTCCGCCGTGATACCACCCTCTCCCCCACCAACCCCATCGTTTCTCCAAGCACTACCCCCCACACACCCCATCGCCCACATCCGGCCCTGCCCACCCCGCTCCCTCACCCCCTCCCCCACACACACCCCCCTCCCCTACACGCACCCCCCTCCACACACACACACCCCATCCCCCACACACACCCCTCCCCCACACTCCCCTCCCCACACCCTCCTCCCCAACACTCACCCCCTTCCCACACACCCCTCCCCTTCCCCTTCCCCCACACACCCCCCACCCCCCCTCCCCCACACCCTCCCCTCCCCCACACCCCCCTCACCCACACCCCCCCTCACTCCCCCCCTAAATTAAATATTTACGTTTATCAACCATGGGGTTTAAAATGTATTGTTACATGATTCAAGATCAGTGTTGTAAAATGCACTGACAGTTATGTTAGTATTAGACAGAACAATGACCACTGATTGGGCGCCACAGTGGCGCAGCGGTAGAGTTGCTGCCTTACAGCGGCAGAGACCCGGGTTCGATGCTGACTACGGGTGCTGTCTGTATGGAGTTTGTACGTTCTCCCTGTGACCGCGTGGATTTTCTCCAGGCGCTCCGCTTTGCTCCCACACTCCAAAGATGTATAGGTTTGTGGGTTAATTGCCTTCGGTAAAAATTGTAAAATTGTATAATTGTCCCTCGTGTGTAGGATAGTGCTGGTATATGGGAGGTCACTGGTTGGTGTGGAGTCGGTAGGCAGAAGGGCCAGTTTTCACGCTGTATCTCTAAAGTCTAAAGTTTAAGCATTGATCGTACAGAAATATCCAGCAATCCACGTGATATCATTTACTGGAATAAAGAGTTCTAGTTCACTCACCAACAGCAGTTTTCTAACTGGTTACTTATCCTGGACTTGTTTAACAGTCATGCTTTGTTTCCGCAGTTAGGCGGAATGATAAATTGGTGGGAATATTTGTTCATAATTGAAACATTGGCAAAGATTGTGGAATCATGTGACCTCTTGTGGGAAACCAGAATATTAGGCATCTTAAGTAAAACTTTGTTTTCTGTAATGTTCTATTTTTAGTTGTGCTCCTTTTAAAAAGGGTGCCTTTTGATTCGATTTTTTTGGATGAACAACAAAGTCCCTTGTCTCTATGTATTACTTTAAATGAGACGAGCTTACTGAGGGACAATTAAATTATAATTGCATGATTAACTTTGAACACTGCACAACGCTGAGTACGACCTCAGCAATTATGATCTCTGTGCACTGTGTCTTTGGTTGCACTACAGATTAAGGTTACTTGGTATAGCTTATTAGTTTGTGCATTATTCATCATTATGTGCAAGTCCACTACCGATTTTCCGGCATCCTTGGCTCCAGAGCTTTTCTATTTCATTCGTTTCGCCGGACCAACAGAGATCTCGTCCTCTGAGAGGAGTCCAACAGTACTGGAACGGTCCACTGAGAAGCCGAGATATCGGCCCACAAATTCGGCCTTGAAAGTCAGCTATGGGAACAGATCTTCCGGCTCCGGCCGCACTGGAGTTCCAGGGCCTTGGTTGCAGGGGGAAAATTTGACCCGTCAATCGGTGTGGAAGTCCTGATGAAGTTGAAATTGGTCGCCTTACCCAACCTAGTCGCCACATTTTCGAGGGGACCTGGGGGTGGTGGGGGGGGGAGGGCGATTTCAAGTAATATTGACTGGATTAAAGGAGGTGTCGGACCATAATTTGCCGGAAAATCGGTGGTTGGCCTGTTTTTATTTGTGTACTAGACCAAGTGCAGACCGTTGGGTCTGCTCCCCCAACGCAAGATTCCCCCAATGAAAGCCGTTCCCCCAACGCAATATTACCACTCACGCATAGCCCGGGATTGGCCCTCACTCCAACTCCAGTTCCAGTACCACCCTCCACACCGGGCATCGAGTGCTGCCAGCCAAGGCCACTTTTCGTTCACCGCGATCGCGGAAGTGCCCCTCCCTCCCGGAGTATCCCGTCCTGCCTTGCGAGTGCATTGTGACGTCACTCGGGTTTTTTTTAACGAAATGGGTGAGTTTTCGGGCTGTTTTTAAAACTTTAAACGATTAACTTTGGAAATATAGGTGGGAATGCAATGGGAAGATGTTTATTGCCTCGACGGGAAAATTGTGAGTAGGATGTGTAAATATGGGAAGGCTGTGGCCTAGCGTTTGGAAGAAAATAGGAATTAACCAGATATTCACACACTTGATCATTATAAAAATCCGGTGGTGCTGTTGCTAGCTGCCTCCGCCTTCAGACCGGTATCTTTTTTTTTGTTATGTTTGAAGAGCGTTTTTTGTGTGTTTTTTTGTTTTTATGTGAGGGGAAGAGGGTACGGTAAGGGGGATACCGTCCTTCAGTCGCTTCCTGGAGAGGATGCGACTATTGTTCGAGTCACGTCCTCCCCCCCTCCCCCCGCGGCCTACCTACTGGATTGGCATGGCCTTTCCTGCCGGGAGCGACCAGGGTTCCAGCAGCAGCTGTGGTTCACGGAGCTCGCAACGCGGGCGGCGCTGATCAACATCGCGGAGTCCTGCGACTCCGCCTGGCTCGTCCTGTGGACTTCGGGAGCCGCGGACTCCAGTGGAAGGTGGCTGACTTGGAGGTCCGGGCCACTGAGGATGTTCTCCGTCGGGGTTCCATCGTTCCCAGCGAGAGGGCCCGAGCATCGGATCGCCCGTGGTGGCGACTGCGGGTGGTCGGGAAGCCCCGGCCACGGGTGAACCGCTGGGAAGATCGGCGGGGAGGCTGGCTGGACTATGGTACTTTCCTTAACTTTGGTGCCGCTGTGGAGTTGTGATGTGTCGCGACTTCTGTGTTCACTCTTTTTATTTATTTATTTATTATTTCTTTTTATGTTACATGACTGTAAGGAAAATCCATTTTGTTGTCTCTTATGAGATAATGACAATAAATTGAATACAATACTACACACACATACGACAAAGAGTTTTAGTATTATAAAGATCATTGCATTAATGGGTCTGTTAAGCTGCAGTAAGTATGAATCTCATTGTTCTGCCGCCGGTGCTTATGATAATTAAACACTCTTGACAACTCATGATCTGCTTTTGTATTTGATTTGTTTGAAATAGGCTTTAGCTGTGGTCAGATTTCACCTTGCCTGCTTTGACACACATCACTTCAAGTGTTCCCTGGCTTTTCAAGGAGATGTTAATCAGTTGCGTGCACTTTAAGTGATTTGATATTGTCAGCTGTGTTAAAGAAGGAACTGCAGATGCTGGAGAATCGAGGGTTACACAAAAAGCTGGAGAAACTCAGCGGGTGCAGCAGCATCTAAGGAGCGAAGGAGATAGGTGACGTTTCGGGTCCAGACCCTAGATATTGTCAGCTGTTTGATAAGGTCATCTGTCAGAGGCACTGGGACTGAGTTTGTTTAGGGGTTTGGGTGGATTCCTTCGTAGGTTTGCAATCGATCTTCCAGCTTTGTTAGATTGTGTGGACATTATTAAGAAACGGCACCCCGAGAAGAAGAATATTGGCCATGTCTGTAGTAAGACTTGAATGTTGTTACAGTGATTTATCACTCCGAAAGCCGTTTATGGATTATATTATTACCTGAGAGAAGATTTATGGTTTTGTCCAGTTTCTTTGGAGTTGAGCCAAATATGAGAAAATGAAACTGAGGCAGTGCAGGAGATGTAAAAATGTAAGCAGCAACAGTGAGAAATACTCGTAGGAATACAGTCAACTCCCCGACTTAAGCAATAGGTGACTTGCATAAACTTATTCTTACATAAGCAATTCTTTAAGCCCTCTGGCTCCCACGTGGTCTACGCGTTGGAGTTCCCCCGTGGTCTCTGCTTCGGAGCTGCCCTGTGTTCTCGCTTCCGAGCTCACAAGCATGTTTTCAAAGAGTTAGGACAAAGCCAAAAATGGAGAAGACATTTTTTCAGTTAAAGCTTTACACAGTAAACAGTACATTAAACTCTAAAAACCCGCTATCTGAACATTGGGAAACCAGAGAGCTGGGCAGTTGTTCACCAGGTAATGTTTCATTTACTGTGTTCTTTCCACTTGACTGCTAACAAAATGGGGCCTCAGTTTCTGCACTCCTTTTCCACTCACCGGAGCTCTGTTTTTTCTTGTTCCCTTTCAAGCTACCTGGTTCACTGGTATGTATTAAATGTATTAAAATGTATTATCACCCTGTGTAACATCTTGAAGAAAGTGAATTAAAAGACTGAGGTATTAATAGAAACAACATGCAGTGATCTGTAAAACAGTAAAGAATGTTTTATTGTCATATGTCCCGAAACAGAACAATAAAATTCTTACCTGCAGCAGCACAACAGATATATAAACATAGTATTCAGTAGACACCAGAGTAAACAACAAAAATAAGTTCGATATATATAGTAGAACATGGAACAGTACAGAAGATAGACACTAAAAGCTGGAGTAACTCAGCGGGACAGGCAGCATCTCTGGAGAGAAGAATGGGTGATGTTTCGGGTCAGGACCCTTCTTCAGACAGGTTAGGGATAAGGGAAACGAGAGATATAGACAATGATGTGAAGAAATAAAGAACAATGAATAAACGATATGCAAAAAAGTAATGATGATAAAGGGAACAGGCCATTGTTAGCTGTTTGTAGAGTGAAAACTAGAAGCTAGTGCGACTTAGGTCGGGGTGGGATAGAGAGAGAGGGAATGCCGGGGCTACCTGGTGAGAGAAATCAACATTCATACCACTAGGCTGTAAGCTCCCCAAGCAAAATATGAGATGCTGTTCCTCCAATTTGCGTTTAGCCTCACTTTTCACAATGGAGGAGACCTAGAACAGTGTCTGTGTAGGATTGGGAAGGAGAATTAAAGTGACCGGCAGCCGGGAGATCAGGTAGGTTCAGGCAGGCTGAGCGAAGATGCTTCACAAAACGATCGCCCAGTCTACGTTTGGTCTCGCCGATGTATAAGAGTCCACATATTGAACAATGGATGATGTTGGACGAGGTGCATGTGAACCTTGCCTAACCTGAAAGGACTGTCGGGGTCCCTAGACAGAGTCGATTGTTGATCTGCCTGTACATGATCTATATCCCTCTGTTCCATGCACTTCCACATGCCTAACCAAAAGCTTCATAAATGCCACTATTGTATCTACCTCCACCCCCCCCCCCCCCCCCCGCTGGCAGTGCATTTCAGGTCCCCACCACTCTCTGCAAAAAAACTTGCCCTGCACATCTCTATCAAATTTACCACTCTCACCTTATTGCTGTGCCCTCTAGTGTTAGACATTTCTATGTCGGGAAAAAGGTTCTGTCTGTCTACCATATTTATGCCTGTCATAATTTTATATACTTACTAGACCAAGTGGGATCCATTGGGTCCCTGTCAGACGGGAGGCCTGGTCCCCCAATGCAACCTGTTCCCCCAACGCAATATTCCACCACTCACCCATAGTCCCCAACTGCGCAGGGTCTGCTCATTTCACCTTACTAATCCTCCCTCATCAATAAACTTTAAAAAAAATGCAATTGCACTTGCTAGCTAGCAGAACTCAGTGTACTGGGAATAGCAACATTGTTGCGAGCAGGGCTACAATTCCATTGTGACGTCATAGTTGTATGCACAGGGACGATATTTTTCTCAAATTGGGGTTTTGTAAATTAAAAAATGTTAATAACTTGTAAAATATAACATCAATCTGAACTAAACGATATAAACACACCATAAGACAATTGTAAAGTGGTCCAAACATTTTAGCGCCATTGCGTACCTTTTTGCCGTTATTCACGGCATGAAACATGCAGACAGACAGACGGAAGGACAAACAAGATGAGAGTTTTAGTAATATATATACTAAACCAAATGGGACCTGTTGGGTCCCTATCACATGGGAGGCCTGGTCCCTCAACGCAATATTCCAACACTCATCCGTAGCCTCCACGGGAGGCCTGGTCTCCCAAAGCAACACGTTCCCCAACGTAATATATCACCTGTTCCCCCAATGCAATTTTCCAGCACTCATCCATAGCCCCCAACTGAGCAGGGGCAGCTCATTTCCCCTTATTCACCGTCCCTTATTAAACTTTAAAAAAATCCTTGTTGCCAGGGATATTCAAAAATTTATATACCCTCCGTCCTTAAACGTTAAAAAAATCCTTGCTGCCAGGAATATTAAAAAAAGGGTTTGCAACATTGTAGTTTGCAATTGCACTTGCTAGGGTGGGCACGCACACGCACACATACAGAGAAATAAACAAGATGAGTTTTAGTATAATAGCTAGAAGATATAAAGTCTCCCCTCAATCTCTAATGCTGCAGAGAAAACAATCCAAATCTATCCAACCTCTCCCTGTAGCTGATCCAGGCAGCATTCTGGTAAACCTGCTCTGCATCCTCTCCAAAGCCTCCACATCTTTCCTGTAATGGGGTGACCAGAGCAGCATGTAATACTCTCAATGTGGTTTAATCAAAGTCCTATAGAGCTGCATCATGACTTCTTGACTCACATTTAATGCCTCTAGCAATGGAACCAAGCATGGCCTATTTCTGCTGCCATCTTGATGCTGCTAAGCTATGAACTTGGACTCCAAGATCGCTTTGCATATCAATGTTGCTAAGGATCTTGCCATTAACTGCCTGGAACACATTGACATGGACGGTGGTGGAGGCAGATACAATAGCGTCGTTTAAGAGGTTTTTGGATAAGCGCAGGGAATGGATGTACAGTGGCTTGCAAAAGTATTCATACCCCTTGAACCTTTCCACATTTTGTCACGTTACAACCACAAATGTAAATGTATTTTATTGGGATTTTATGTGATAGACCAACACAAAGTGGTGCATAATTGTGATGTGGAAGGAAAATGATTCAGCCCCCTTTACTCTGATACCCCTAAATAAAATCCAGTGCAACTAATTGCCTTCAGAAGTCACCTAATTAGTAAATAGAGTCCACTTGTGTGTAATCTAATCTCAGTATAAATACAGCTGTTCTGTGAAGGCCTCAGAGGTTTGTTAGAGAACATTAGTGAACAAACAGCGGGGATAAAGTTGTGGAGAAGTTTAAAGCAGAGTTAGGTTATTAAAAATATCCCAAGCTTTGAACATCTCACGGAGAGCACTGTTCAATCCATCATCCGAAAATGGAAAGAGTATGGCACAACTGCAAACCTACCAAGACATGGCCATCCATCTAAACTGACAGGCTGGGCAAGGAGAGCATTGATCAGAGAAGCAGCCAAGAGGCCCATGGTAACTCTGGAGGAGTTGCAGAGATCCACAGCTCAGGTGGGAGAATCTGTCCACAGGACAACTATTAGTTGTGCACTCCACAAATCGGGCCTTTATGGAAGAGTGGCAAGAAGAAAGCCATTGTTGAAACAAAGCCATAAGAAGTCCCATTTGCAGTTTGCCACAAGCAATGTAGGGAACACAACAAACATGTGGAGGAAGGTGCTCTGGTCTGATGAGACCTAAATTGAAGTGTTTGGCCTAAATGCAAAACGCTATGTGTGGCGGAAAACTAACACTGCACATCACCCTGAACATACCATCCCCACTGTGAAACATGGTGGTGGCAGCATCATGCTGTGGGGATGCTTTTCTTTAGCAGGGACAGGGAAGCTGGTCAGAGTTGATGGGAAGATGGATGGAGCCAAATACAGAGCAATCTTGGAAGAAAACCTGTTTGAGTCTGCAAAAGACTTGAGACTGGGGCAGAGGTTCACCTTCCAGCAGGACAACGACCCTAAACACACAGCCAGAACTACAATGGAATGGTTTAGATCAAAGCATATTCATGTGTTAGAATAGCCCAGTCAAAGTCCAGACCTAAATCCAATTGGGAATCTCGGGCAAGACTTGATAATTGTCTCCTCCATACCCCGCAACACTGCCCTCTCTCCCCATTCCCCCACTCACAACAAGGGCCGAGTCCCCCTGGTCCTCACCTTTCACCCCACCAGCCAGCGCATACAACAGATAGTCCTCCGCCAGTTTCGCCACCTCCAACGTGACCCCTCCACTCGCCACATCTTCCCATCTCCCCCCCTATCTGCCTTCCGCAAAGACCGCTCCCTCCGCAACTCCCTCGTCAATTCTTCCCTTCCCTCCTGCTCCACTCCTTCCCCGGGCACTTTCCCTTGCAACCGCAAGAGATGCTACACTTGTTCCTTCACCTCCCCCATCCACTCCTTTCAGGGACCCAAGCAGTCATTCCAAGTCCGACAGAGGTTCACCTGCACCTCCTCCAACCTCGTCTACTGCATCCGTTGCTCCAGATGCCAGCTAATCTACATCGGTGAGACCAAGCGGAGGCTAGGCGATCGTTTCGCCGAACACCTCCGCTCGGTCCGCAATAACCAACCCGACCTCCCGGTGGCTCAGCACTTCAACTCCCCCTCCCACTCCGTATCCGACCTCTCGGTCCTGGGCCTCCTCCATGGCCAGAGTGAACAACACCGCAAGTTTGAGGAACAACATCTCATATTCCGCTTGGGGAGTCTGCATCCTCTGGGCTTAAACATTGAATTTTCTCAATTCTGTTAACCCAGACTGCTCCTTTCCCCCCACCCCCCCACCTCTCCCTCAGCCCTCGGGCCCTGACATTCCTTCACCATCTCCCCCCCCCCCCCCCCCCCAAGTCGCACTAGCTTCTCATTTTCACACCAGAAACAGCTTACAATGGCCTGTTTTTCTTATCACCAATACTTTTTTGCATATCTTTCACTCATTGTTCTTGCTTTATCTCTCCATATCACTGTTTATATCTCTCGTTTCCCTGATCCCTGACCAGTCTGAAGAAGGGTCTCGACCCGAAACGTCGCCTATCTCCTTCACTCCTTAGATGCTGCTGCACCCGCTGAGTTTCTCCAGCTTTTTGTGTAACACTTGATAATTGCTGTTCACAGACGCTCTGCATCCAATCTGACTGAACTTGAGCTATTTTGCAAAGAAGAATGGGCAAAAATATCAGTCTCTAGATGTAGAGGTAGAGACATACCCCAAAAGACTTGCAGCTGTAATTGCAGCGAAAGGTGGTTCTACAAAGTATTGACTCAGGGGGGCTGAATACTTTAGCACGCCACATTTTTCAGTTTTTTATTTGTAATAAAATTTGGAAACCATGTATCATTTCCCTTCCACTTCACAATTATGCACCACGTTGTGTTGGTCTATCACATAAAATCCCAATAAAATACATTTACCTTTGTGGTTGTAACGTGACAAAATATGGAAAAGTTCAAGGGGTATGATACTTTTGCAAGCCACTGTATATGGATCAAGTACAGGCAGATGAGGTTAGTTTATCTTGGACTCACACTCAGGACAGACTTTGTGGGCCAAAAGGCCTGATCCTGTGCCGTACTGTTCTATGTTCTACATCACGGAAACAGTTAGTACCTGTTTCAGTGATGTAGAAATTAATAGTACCTGTCAGTACACAAATTGGTGATATGTTAAAACTTTATCAAGTACTTCATACTTATTTTATCAACCCTCAATACGTATCAAAGTAAGGTAAAATAATGCAGCGCAACTAAGATACTGAAAGAGGGGAAAAGAGAGGTGGAGAGGGTTGGGTAGAACACAGAGGGCTGGAGTATTCCTTTTCAAACATTTATCTGTTTTCTTACAAACGTTATTATTTTATTTTTGTTTCAGAATTGGATATTTTTGACTAAATTTTGTTTCCTACCTGAAAAAGGACAGATCAGCTATCATATCAGATACCCCAAGGTAAGCATTAAATTAATGCAGTCTGAGTTTCTGATATTTGTGGAAATTATTGACGGGAATACCTCAGGTATATCAGTGAAATGCTTGACTGACTAATGGATCTAGCAATTAACCAACAGGACATTGATCGATCTAATACAGTATTATGTAATGTGTAAGAGATTTACATTCTCTTATTTATTTATGTATATCCTTTGTATTTTGTTGACTCATCTAATGTTGGGTCCAGTATAATCAAATATTAAGGTTTGTTTCATAGAAACATAGAAACATAGAAATTAGGTGCAGGAGTAGGCCATTCGGCCCTTCGAACCTGCACCGCCATTCAATATGATCATGGCTGATCATCCAACTCAGTATCCCGTACCTGCCTTCTCTCCATACCCTCTGATCCCCTTAGCCACAAGGGCCACATCTAACTCCCTCTTAAATATAGCTAAGTTTCGGAGTGTTAGCCTAAACTAGGCTAGAGAATTAGCCTATTATTTGCCTGGGTTCCTTGTTTCTTATATATCTATGTCTGGAGCATCAACTCAATATCATGCTGTGATGTGATAGAGTTACACAGCGTGAAAACAAGCTCTTTCGCCTAACTCGTCTATGCCGACCAAGATGCCCCATCTGATCTAGTCCCTTTTGCCCACATCCCTCTGAACCCTTCCTAATATCTCGTCAAATGTACCTCCCCAAATATTTCAATGTTGTTATATCCACCGCCCTCTGTATGAAAAAGTTGCCCCTCAAGATCCTATTAAATCCTCACCTCTTATCTTAAAACTGTAACCTCTAGTTCTTGATTCCCCAGCCCCATGGAAAGAAATTGTGTGCATTCACCCTCTCCAATCTCATGGTTTTATATGTGTATTTTTACAATACTGGAGAGATTTTGAGGAACAAGATTATTATTCAGGATTTTACACCAATACACTGTTCTTAACAAAAATCAACCCATCATGTGAAACCTTATAAATAACAGATATAAATTAGATAACTTCAAGACCGAAAGTTAAAAACTTTTTTCATGGCAGACAAATGTTCATCGTTTTACCACCATTTTGGACACCAAAAATGTGACATAAAAACTCTGCCACACTTAGTCATAAATATTTAATTCATAAATAAACTTCATATGGCAATAGACAATAGGTGCAGGAGTAGGCCATTCAGCCCTTCGAGCTAGCACCGCCATTCAAAATGATCATGGCAGATCATCCCCAATTAGTACCCCGTTCCTGCATTCTCCCCATATCCCCTGACTTCGCTATCTTTAAGAGCCCTATCTAGCTCTCTCTTGAAAGTATCCAGAGAACCGGCCTCCACCGCCCTCTGAGGCAGAGAATTCCACAGACTCACAACACTCTGTGAGAAAAAGTGTTTCTTCGTCTCCGTTCGAAATGGCTTACCCCTTATTAGAAACATAGAAACATAGAAATTAGGTGCAGGAGTACGCCATTCGGCCCTTCGAGCCTGCACCGCCATTCAATATGATCATGGCTGATCATCCAACTCAGTATCCTGTACCTGCCTTCTCACATACCCTCTGATCCCCTTAGCCACAAGGGCCACATCTAACTCCCTTTTAAATATAGCCAATGAACTGGCCTCAACTACCCTCTGTGGCAGAGAGTTCCAGAGACCCACCACTCTGTGTGAAAAAAGTCCTTCTCATCTCGGTCCTAAAGGATTTCCCCCTTATCCTTATTCTTAAACTGTGGCACTTGGTTCTGGATTCCCCCAACATCGGGAACATGTTTCCTGTCTAATGTGTCCAAACTCTTAATAATCTTATATGTTTCAATAAGATTACTTCTCATCCTTCCAAACCTCAGAGTATACAAGCCCAGCCGCTCCATTCACTCAGCATATGACAGTCCTGCCATCCCGGGAATTAACCTTGTAAACCTACGCTACACTCCCTCAATAGCAAGAATGTCCTTCCTCAAATTAGGGGACCAAAACTGCACACAATACTCCAGGTGTGGTCTCACTAGGGGCCTATACAACTGCAGAAGGACTTCTTTGCTCCTATTCTCAATGGATCCAACATGCCATTCACTTTCTTCACTGCCTGCTGTACCTGCATGCTTACTTTCATTGACTGATGAACAAGGACCCCCAGATCCCGTTGTACTTCCCCTTTTCCCAACTTGACACCATTTAGATAGTAATCTGCCTATTTATCCACATTAAACTGCATCTGCCCACTCACCCAACCTGTCCAAGTCACCCTGTATTCTCATAGCATCTTCCTCACTGTTCACACTGCCACCCAGCTTTGTGTCATCTGCAAATTTGCTAATGTTACTTTGAATCCCTTAATCTAAATAATTGATGTATATTGTAAATAGCTGGCCCCTTATACATATACGTTTTGATAATGATCTAGGGAAAAATATCAATACCAGGAGAAAAATACATTAACATGTCTGGTATTCCGCAGCGCAAAGATCCGGTAACGGTAGTTGTGCTTGGTGTCCATTGTCACAACGACCGTTATCGGGGTCGATACCTCTGTAAGTTAAACCACGGAGGCTCCAAACCTCTACTGCTTTTCAGAAACCCCAATGAGGTATCCTATGGTAGTAGTGATTTTTGGGCGAGTTAATTATTTTTTCTTATATTCAAATTTAATATATCAAAAACATTATGGTGTCAAAAACAAAACAACCATTTATGATATATTTTCTGACTTTTTAAAGTAAATTAAAAAAATGTTTGGGGGATAAATTGGTCATTAAAACTAAGAAACTGATCCACTCTTCAATTAGGCAACACACTGTCTCTTGTTTACCTTTTGTACGGACCAAGTCACTAACTTCATTCCTTCGTGCAACTTCCGGAAGCTCCACAATGACCGTGACGGAGACATTTTACTTAATAAAAAATCATTTTTGTTACGGTTAATATCATCAGTGAATAAGTCCGGAATTATTCAGTTTCGTGTTGGATCACATTGGTGAAAATGTTTGGTTTTCTCTAATAATGGGACACAAAACCTTTGAGGGTCCACCGCAATGTACGTTTGTGTGTGAAACGTGCGTTGCGGTGTCCATTCAGATGGATGCAGTACATGATCAGGTGAATTAAGCGGAAACGGTGTTTGTAATTTTATTGTTCCATGTGGTATTTTGAAACATAGAAAGGAATAAGAAATATACGTGCACTTACTGTGCCAACCAGGTCACTGGTGGACACCACGCGACAATCCTTACACAAAATTAATTTGTGTTTTCTGATGCCATTTTCGGTAACTTGCTATCAATATGCTATCTTTTATATTTTTCATTGATACTATGTTAGTCATGAACCCAATAAACTGCTTGTCAACTTTTTTTGGAGGAATTTGAAATTTGACCCCCTTTGTCACATTATTGTGTGCCAGTATTGTAAAAATACACATATACATCTATAACATCACTCCACAGCCTCCTGCGCTCCAAGGAATAATGTTCGAGTCTAGCCATGCCTCTCCCTGTAGCTAGTCCTGGCAATATCCTCATAAATCCTCTCTCACATTTCCAGCCTTATAACATATTGAATGGTTAGTACCTCTCCAGGAATAATCTGAATTGCCTGCAATGAGTCAACACGTAGTTGGTACTATATTTCCTAAATCTTAACATTGTTTATAAACAGATGATGCCAATTAAAGGGATCTCTAAAATAATGGGTATAACTTAACTCTTGAAATCCCATGAAATTAGGTGAAGCATTGGTTTTACTCATTGTTCAATGGCACTCGCTGTTGCCGCCATTGGCGTAACGATAGGTCAGATGTAAACAAACAGCCAATTCCAAGGGTTAGGTTAAAATCTCCCTTAAGATTTCAAGTTGTTAGTTTGGTACAAGCTCACATTTTGTCTCTTCAATACTGACCAACCTTTTACATTAGAAGAAAATTATTTTGAGGATGGATCTGCTGAAAAAAGAAACATATTTAGGCTAGGTGATTCCGATTCTGAATTTAATTTTGTTGTACCACTTGTTTTGAAATTCTGGCAGAAATTATGACTGGTGAATAAAATTAAAATTGAAAAGGACTTTGGTGTAACACATATGAAATACTAAAGCGATGCTGGTGGTTTTATTTTTAATATTAAGAAATTTGGATGGCCAAAGATATCCAAAGTGAATTTATTTTAAATTGTCATTCATATGCCAGTCATTTGTTTCACTGAGAATGATAATAATTAAACTGCTAACTCCAAGGTTGGCCACGGCTATTAAATATGAACCAGTAGGAGATGTATCAGAACAATTCAGGCACTCTCTTTAATTGATCTCTCTCTAAGTAACAACAATTTGCAAATTAGTTGTTAAGAATCGGATTTGCAATCGGTTACATTTGTAGAATATCTTGCAATCCATTATATATCAATGCATCTTTAATCATATATTTCAAATACGATTTAAATTTTGAAAATAGATATTTCAAGATGTTATTATGTATTAAAATGTTTTTATATTCTCTCTGAAGGAAAAACATGAAGTAAATTTGCTATTTTACTACGATGACAAGAATCAGTGGCCTTCAGTGTACAGGAATAGCTCAAAGGTAGATCTGGCAACAAGTGTAGTTTAAATAAATGCCGCATATTCATAAAAACTGAAATATTTTACTGTTGGTGAGGTAGCCGTTTCTAATGGAAGCAAGCAGTGTGCGCATTGTTGTACATTTATTCAACACACATTTACCACCACTAGGTGTAAAATGTTGCACTCTGTTTCAACAATGTTTGGAATTCTAGCATGAGTTTACAAAGTCTTGAAAAACCTCCATGTTTTTGTCCGGGAATTCTACCATGTTTGAAAAGCCTTGAAGCCCAGAGAATGGAAGGATTGCGGAAGATGTTGACTTTTAGAACTATTTTTTTCTCACTCCACACAAAGCTTGTAGATTGCCCAGATTGTAGCTGCCTGCGCATTGTCATCATGTGAATAAAAGGACATCAAATTTAGCAGCAGGAGTATGACACATGGGCCCTTGAGTCTGCTCTGCAATTAAAACCAACACAAATCTGGTTTTTACTGAAGCTCCACTTTTTCTCATGTTCCCTGTAACCCTTGGTGCTCCAATCAACCAAAAATTGATTTCAACCTTGGATGAAACCAAAGTCTCCAAGATTCTGGGATTGAGAATTCCAAAGATTCCAGACTCCAGTAGAATCCAGAAGAAATTCCACTTCATCTCTGAATTGGGTGTCAAGGGTTATGGAGAGAAGGCAGGAGCATGGGGTTAGGAGGGAGAGATAAATCAGCCATGATTGAATGGCAGAGTAGACTTGATGGGCTGAATGGCCTAATTCTGCTCCTATCACTTAACTTGACCTAAATAGGTCACTCCTTCTCCTGAAACTGTGTCTCCTTGTTCTGAATTCCACCACAAGAGGAAACATCTTCTCACAGTCTCTCTTGTCAAACCTCTCATTAATGTTAAATGTTTTAATAAGATTTTCTTTCTTCTAAACTCAAGTGAGGATTTTCCTCAGAAGTCAATTTCTTTATCTCGGGAATCAACCAAGTAAACGCTCTTTGAACTGCCTCCAAAGCAATAGGTATACTGTGCATTCAGAAAGTATTCAGACCCCTTCACTATTTCCACATTTTGTTACGTTACATGCCTTATTCTAAAATGAATTAAATTATTTTTTTATCATCAATCTGTACACAATACCCCATAATAAAAAAGTGAAAACAGGTGTTTAGAAATTTTTGCAAAGTAATTAAAAGTAAATAACTGAAATATCACATTTACATGAATATTCAGACCTATGTGCGAATGCTGTTCGTGGATTTCAGTTCAGCATTCAACATCATTATCCCACAGCACCTGATAAGCAAACTGGTTCCATTGGGCCTCGGCACCCCCATGTGTAACTGGCTACTGGACTTCCTCAGTGACAGACCTCAGTCTGTGAGGGTTGGAAATAACACCTCCAATACCATCTCTCTAAGCACCGGCTCCCCTCAGGGCTGTGTCCTGAGTCCACTGCTGTTCACCCTGATGACTCACGACTGTTGTGCCAGGTTTAGTACAAACCACATCATGAAGTACGCAGATGACACAACAGTGGTGGGCCTCATCAGGGACGACAATGAGCTGGCTTACAGGGAGGAGGTGAAACAACTGGTGGACTGGTGCAATACGAACAACCTGATCCTGAATGTCGAGAAAACAAAGGAGATTATCGTCGACTTCAGGAAAACCCGGCACAGTCCCACACCACTTCACATCAATGACAGCGATGTGGAGGTGGTCAGTAGCACAAAGTTCCTGGGGGTGCAGATCACTAACAGTCTGACCTGGTCGACTGACATCTCATCAACTGTTAAGAGAGCGCAGCAGCGGTTGCACTTTCTGCGCCGGATGAGAAGAGCTCATCTCCCCCATCCCATCCTCACTACTTTCTACAGGGGCACCATAGAGAGTATTTTGACCAGCTGTATCTCTGTCTGGTTTGGGGACTGTAGAGCCTCCGACTGGAAGTCTGTGCAGAGAGTGGTGAGGACAGCGGAAAAAATCATCGGGACCTCTCTCCCCTCAATCGGGGATATCGCGACCAAACGCTGTGTGTCTAAGGCCAGCAGTATCATAAAGGACCCCTCACATCTCCATCACGGACTGTTCACTCTGCTGCCCTCGGGAAAAAGATACCGCAGCATAAGGAGCAGAACATCAAGGTTCCGCAACAGCTTCTTCCCTCGAGCCATCAGACTCCTGAATGCCATGTAAATGGGCTGCCACTATTGTCTATTTACCCTTTTCATACATACCTATCCTTCGGTTAATTTATTGTGTTGCACAGGGAGCCAAATGCAACGTAATTTCGTTTGGAACTGCATATATCAATGTATTTCTAAATGACAATAAAGTTTGTTTGACTTTGACTTGACTTGACTTTACTCAGTACTTTGTTGAGGCACCTTTGACAGCGATTACAGCCTCAAGTCTTCTTGGGTATGACGCTACAAGCTTGGCACACCCGTATTTGGGTAATTTCTCCCATTCTTCTCTACAGATCCTCTCAAACTCTGTCAGGTTGGATGGGTAGCGTCGATGCACAGCTATTTTCAGGTCCCTCCAGAGATATTCGATCGGGTTTAAGTCCGGGCTCTGGCTGGGCCACTCAAGGACATTCACAGATTTGTCACAAAGCCATTCCTGCGTTGTCTTGGTTGTGTGCTTAGGGTCGTTGTCTTGTTACAAGGTGAACCTCTGCCCCAGTCTGAGGTCCTAAACGTTCTGGAGCAGGTATTCATTAAGGATCTCTCTACTTTCATCTTTCTCTCAATCTTGAGCAGTCTTCCAGTTCCTGCCCCTGAAAAACATCCCCACAGTACGATGCTTCACCGTAGGTATGGTATTGGCCAGGTGATGAGCGGTGCCTGGTTTCCTCCAGACATGACACTTGGCATTCAGTCCAAAGAGTTCAATCTTGGTTTCATCAGACCAGAGAATCTTGTTTAGCTGCCTTTTGGCAAACGCCAAGCGGGCTGTCATGTGCCTTTTACTCAGGAGTGGCTTCCATCTGGCCACTCTACCATAAAGGTCTGAGTGGTGGACTGTTGCTGATATAGTTGCCCTTCTGGAAGTTTCTTCCATCTCCACAGTGGAACTCTGGAGCTCTGTCAGAGCACACATCCCTGACCAAGACCCTTCTCCCCCAATTGCTCAGTTTGGCCAGGCGGCCAGCTCTTTGAAGAGTCCCGGTGGTTCCAGAATTCTTCCATTTAAGAATGACAGAGGCCACTGTGCTGTTCGGGACCTGCAATGCTGCAGAAATAGTTTTATATCCTTCCCCAGATCTGTGTCTCGACACAATCCTGTCTCGAAGGTCTACAGACAATTCCTTCGTCTTCATGGATTGGTTTTTGCTCTGACATGCACTGGCAACTGCAGGACCTTATATAGACAGTTGTGTGCCTTTCCTAATCATGTACAATCAATTTAATTTACCACTTGTGGACTCCAATCAAGTTGTGGAAACATCTCAATGGAAATATGATGCACCGAAGCTCAATTTTGAGTGTCGTAGCATAGGGTCTGAATACTTATGTCAATGTGACATTTCAGTTCTTTCTTTTTAATGAGGTATTGTGTGTAGATTGATGATAAAAAAAAAGAATTTAATCCATTTTAGAATAAGGCTATAACGTAACAAAATGTGGAAAAAGTGAAGGTGTCTGAATACTTTCTGAATGCATTCCTTAAACAAGGTGACCAAAATTCTGCAGTTCTGCAAGAGTGGTCATGTCACCACCTTGTAAAGTTGTAGCTAGACTTTACTACTTTTATTACCTATGAAATGAAGGTGAATACACCATTGGCTTTCCATTTACAAACTACACGCTGAACGATAACTTCCTACATTTTATTTTTTAAATATATAAGAATTTCTTTCCAGCCCTCTTCAACTACTTATGCCCCTTATGCTAGTTTAACTTTTTTTGGTGCTGATTCAAGGTAATTGACCTGAAAATTTGGGTTTGTCTTTCTCTGTACAGATGCTGTACAGAGAATCTCCACATCCAGGCACAAAAACAGTTTCTTCCCATGAGCAGTAGCTCTACTTAACAGCCGCACTACACCACTACATTCTGGTCAAACACTTAGGAACTCTCCACGTGCGCTTTAGATATCTACATGTGCAATATATTGCAACACTGCCCCTTTTTACTCTTGCACTTTATTTTTACTTTTTTTAAATTATAATTTTGTTTTTAATTGTCTCCTGCATTTGTGTGTTTACCATGTGCAAGTAAAGCACCAAGTCAAATTCCTTGTATGTGTACCTACTTGGCCAATAAATTGATTCTGATCTGATTTTGATTTTCAGCATTTAATTTTGATGTTAACTTTGGCTTGATTCTGCATATTCATACTCACTCAAATCTAAACATGTTTAATTAGAACTGCTGGAGTAAAGAAGCTGTGGCTGCAAGTGGAAACAATCAGCTGTTCAACCTCACGCATGGCTTTGCGTTGTCTGGTTGTCAGGTATGTACTCAGTATTAATCTGTATTTATACTCTTTATGGTGGGAATGTTAAAATGAGAGGAAGCAAAGATTTCTTCTTTGGGAAAAGGTGGGGGTGATGGGTAACAAATGTAGACGAGAATCCAGAAGAATAAAATAAGAGCTGTTCAAGATTGATCATATTCACCGTTACAGTCTGTGGACTCTGAAATAGTGGGGAGAAGAAATATGCAAATAAATTAGAGGAAAGAGTGAAATATATGCAATAATAATTCATGATCTCAACCAGCTAGAAATTAACTGACCCATAGTGACAGAGTAAGGGAAGAAGGGACTGGAGATTTCTCATTGTTTGCAAGAAACTAAACAAAGGAGCACTTGCAGACACAAGGAACTGCAGATGCTGGAATCTTGAATAAAACACAAAGTGCTGGAGTAGCTCAGCAAGTCAAGCAGCATCGCTGGGGGACATGGATAGGTGGCATTTCAGGTCAGGATCTTTTTCACACTATACTAATGTGGATAAATTGGAGTTGATCAGAAATTCAAGTAGGGAATATTTAAACAAAAGTGTGTTTAATGATAAATATTTTAAGTTAGTGTGTTGCTGGACTGGAGGGCGTGAGCTATCAGGAGAGGTTCAGCAGGCTCGGACTTTATTCGTTGCCGTGCAGGAGGATGAGCGGTAATCTTACAGAGGCGTACAAAATTATGAGAATAGATCATGTTGACGCACAGAGACTCTTGCTCAGAGCAGGGGAATCAAGAACCAAGGACATAAGGTTAAGTTGAGGGGGGGGTGAAAGATTTAATAGTAGGTATGTTACAAAACTTACCTTTAGCGGTGCTGCAGTTCTGCCACTGGCCGTGTGCGCGACTTTGGCGCCTTTAAGGGTGGGAGGGGTTAAAATGTGGTTTTCCCCTTGCCATCTGGAATAATATTTTCTCGGAGTGCGATCTATTTCTGGAGATTCGTTCCGACTGCCGGTAAATTAAATTTTTTTTTTTTAATCGCCCGACTATTTCTGCGCTGCAGCAAAATAAAAATTAGCTCCTAATGCCGTGAACGCCGACAATGGGGACCGATTTTACGTAGGGGACAGGTAAGTGAAAGCTGTTTATTTTTACATATAAACTTGCTTGTTTAGGTGACTTTAATCAATATTTTATGTTGCGAAACGGTGATTTAGTCCCCATATGAACCGGCAGAATTTTTCCTGCCGATAATGGGTTTAAATTCACCGCAACCGCAACGTTCCAATCCATCGCGTTCCAGAAAATCCCACTTGAAAGCTGTTTAAAATGCCCATTCATTTATGGGCATTAAACACAAAATTCCTTCAATTTGGCCTATAAATTAATGACAATTAGATTTAAAAATCATATCATATTGTGAATTTTTGTGTGAATGTCATTTGGACACTTAGGCTTTAAATTAAAAAAATATATTTTCTTAAGAAATCGATAGATGTTTAGATCTAGTAATTGAATTTTGTAATTGGCTACAATTGGGTAACTAACTAATTATATGCTTTAATTTCAGGTCATCCAAGTAAGATTGTTTCATAGTTTCAGAATGCTTCAATCTATAATAACTGAAAATTTCTTTCAGTTCTCTTAATTTTTAAGAAAGCTATGGGTTTTGACTGTCCTCGATCACAACTTTTGTGTTAAGTCAATAGAAAGGCAATGGGGAACAAGATGCTAATTTCCGAGTATGAAAATGGCCCTAACCTTTTTAATACTGAAGATATGAAAGTGAATTAGGTGTCAAATTAAACTTCTTTGTATGCTTTATCTGATGGAATAAATTGCAGACTTGATTTTTAAAATCTCAAATTTTGTAACATTGCTATTAACAGGAACCCGAAAGGTAACTTTTGCACACAAAGGGTGGTGTGTGTATGGAACGAGCTTGTATGGAAGAGGAAATAGTTGAGGCAGGCACTATGGCAATGTTTAAGAGGCATTTAGATAGGTACATGGATAGGACAGGTTTAGAGAAATGTGGGCCAAACGCAGGCAGGTCGAACTAGTATAGATGGGTTATGTTGGTTGGTGTGGGCTGAAGGGCCTGTTTCCACGCTTTATGACTCTATTAGTAATGGTGAAGAGTGTAGACTTGACAAGTGATGTTAACCTGCAAATGAAACCTTTTAAAACAATACTTAGGCCAGAGTGAACATATTGTGCCCCAGAAAACTGTACTCAAAAACATCATGGATAAATAAAGACCCGAAAATAAGACTGTGGAGGTGGAGTACAGTGAGAACTGCAGAGAGCATGACAAGGGCGAAAATAAAATGGAATGAAATCACACAGGAGCATCAATAAAATATTTTACATGCATTTCAATAATAACAAGAGAACAATGGTTTGGGAAAAATTCCATTAAGAAATGCTCAGGATGAAATCACAGGCTGTAAAAGCGGAATGGCAGAAATATTAAATAACCATTTGAGCTTTAGTATTTGCTGGGGGCAGATCAGATGGATGTAAGATAATTAGATTTGTCAATTGAGAATGCATTTATTTTGTAGTTGATAAAATGAATGGTATGTAATTAGATTGGAGTATGAACGGCCATTTTCTACTTGGCTCATCCACTATCCCTCTTGTTTTTTACTTGAGTGTTGATTAACGGCTGTGTCTGGGAACTGAGCACTTGAACGAGTTGATAATGCTACCAACGGTGTACTGAAGGTGTACGGTTTGTTAGAAGTCGCTTTATTCCAGATAAAGTGTTGAATTTGGGTTGTGGTTCATGTTCATAAGACTTAAGAGCAGAATTAGACCATCGGCCCATCGAGTTTGCTCCGCCATTCAATCATGGCCGATCTATTTTTCCCTCTCCACGTCATTTTCCAGCATTCTCCCCGTAACCTTTGACACTCTTGCTAATCAAGAACCTATCAATCTCTGCTTTAAATATACCCAATGACTTGGCCTCCACTGCCGTCTGTGGCAATGAATTCCTTAGATTCACCACCCTCTGGCTAAAGAAATTTCTCCTCATCTCCAATCTAGAGACACATCCTTTTATTCTGAGGCTGTGCGCTCTCATCCTAGACTCTCCCACCACCGGAAATATCCGCTAGTTGCCTGTTGCTGTGATTAAAATGTGTGAAAGATGCTTACAGGTGACAAACAAGGAAATCCAACCACAATAACTTAGCAATTCCCATGACGCTAACTTCTCTTTTCTGACATTAGATATTATCAAGGGTTAATTCAGAGGGATTTCAGCCCAGGTACTCGATCCTACAGAATCCAGTCAGTTGGCAAATTCAGAACAAAACATTGAAAGTTACAAATGCCATTTAAAGTATTTTAGAAACTCCGAAATTGAGATTGGAACTAGCATGTAGGATCAGTGTTCGTGACGAAAGAATTGTAAGCTTTTCTAAAATAATCTAAAATATATTATATTTTGAAATATTTACCTGGAAGTACGGTTCATAATGAGCACCTGTAAGGATGCGACAGGTAAGCCCGCACCCTGCTCAGCAACATCAACCTTTTCTTCCGTTTGACGCCACTGCCATTTGTGCATGTGTGTAGTACACAATTACTGCCAAAGGTGTGTTGAAGGTCTGACTAACATCACTGATGGCTCTTATCATTTATCCCCATGTGCAGGTGGTGGATGTGAATGGAATAAATTACACAGATTGTCAAAAAAAACTCAACTTTCATTCAGCGAGGGAGAGATGGTGGTTCCTTGCAGCCAGTAATTGTAGGGTATGAAGTTCATTTTCTTCACTAATTACCAAACATAAATCATGCTTTTCCACTGAAGAAATATTGCTTATGTTTATTATTGTCACGTGTATCGAGATACAGTGGAAAACCTTGTTTCCCAATCTATCCAGGCAAATATACCATATGTAAGTAGATGTGTACATCAGGTAGTGCAAAAATGAAATAGGCCAGAATGTAATATATAGTGTTGCATCTACAGAGAAAGTGCAAATAAAAAAAGTGCAAAGTCTTAAACGAGGTAGGTTGGGAGATCAAGAATTCATCTTGTCATGTGAGAAAACCATTCAGGTGTCTGATAACAATGGGAAAGAAGCTGTTCTTGAATCTGATGGTACTTGCTTTCAAGCTTTTGGGTCTTCTGCCCAATGGGAGAGTGGAGAAAAGAGTATGACCAGAACGAGGAGGGTTCCTTGATTATGTTGGCTGCTTTGCAGAGGCGGTGGGAATTGTAGACAGTCAGTGAAGGGTAGGCCGGTCTGCGTGATGGACTGGGCAGTGTTCACTACTTTCTGCAATTTACTGCTATTTAAGGCAGAGCAGTTTCTGGAGCAAGTTGTGACGCATCTGAATAGGATTCTTTCTGTAGTGTAAAAACTAGTAAGAATAATAATTGGATAGGAAAGGTTTAAAGGGATATGGGCCAAGCACGTGCAAATGGCCCATATCCCTTTAAACTTTAGAAGGGGCACCTTGGTTGGCATGGATCAGTTGGGTTGAAGGGCCAGTTTCCATGCTGTGTGACTATGAGTCATTGGGAACATGCCATATTTCAGCCTTCATGCCCATCTCAGCCTTCTGAGAAAGTAGAGGCATTGGTGTATTTTCTTGAACCAGGACAATTTGCCAATGTTTACACCCAGGAACCCATTACTCATCACTTCATCGTCTTGAGTACAGAATTTGGGAGGTCATGTTACAGTTATATAAGACATTGGACACCATGTTATGGAAACGATGTTGTCAACCTTGAAAAAGGTTCAGAGAAGATTTACCACGATGTTGCCAGGACTCGATGGACTGAGCTGTAGGGAGAGGTTGAGCAGGCTAGGGCTTTATTTCTTGGAGCACAGGAGGATGAGGGGTGATCTTATCGAGGAGGGGACAAAATAATGAGAGGAATAGATGGGGTGAACGCACAGAGTATTTTGCTCAGAGTAGTGGAATCGAGAACCACAGGACATAGGTTTAAGATGAGGGGGGAAAGATTTAATGGGAACCTGAGGGGTAAAATTTTTTACACAGAGGATGGTGGATGTATGGAACACGCTTCCAGAGGAGGTAGTTGAGGCAGGTACATAGATAGGATAGTCCCAAAAGCAGGCAGGTGAGACTGGTGTAGATGCGGCATGGGGGTGGGGAAGTTGGGCTGAAGGGCCTGTTTCCACGGTGCATTACTCTATGACTCTATGAGCTTGAAGTACTCGACATCTCCACCTCAGCACTATTAATACAGACACGGTTGAATACTTCATTCTGTTTCCCGAAGTCGATGACCAGCTCCTTTGTGTTGCTGACATTGAACGTGAGGTTGCTTCCTGACACCATGCCATCGAGCTCTCTATCTCCGACCTGAACTCTGTCTCATCATTGCTTGAGATCTGGTGCACCACTGTGGCGTCATCTGCAAACATGTAGATGTAGTTGGTTGGAGTAGGATTTGCCCACAGAGTGGATCGGCTGATTAGTAAGGGGCCGACGATGCAGCCTTGCAGGGCAGAAGTGCTGAGGAATATCGTGGGGAGGTGTCGTTGCCTATTCCTGCTGATTGTGGTCTGCAGGTCAGGAAGTCAACAAATCAATTTGCAGAGGGCTGTGCTGCGTCTTAAACCCCAGAGTATGGAGATGAGTTTGGTTTGTATAATCTATATTTCCATTGCGCCATTTATTCATGACTATTGATCTTTCATAAAGTCGTAAAGAAGACGGCACGGTGGCGCAGTGTTCGAGTTGCTGCCTTAAACGATGGAGACCCGGGTTTGATCCTGACTATGGGTGCTTTGTTTACGGAGTTTGCATGTTTTCCCTGTGACTGTGTGGGTATTCTCCAGGTACTCCAGTTTTCCCACACTCCAAAGACGTAAATGTTTGTAGGCTAATTGGCTTGGTAAAATTGTAAATTGTCCATCGTCTGTGTAGGATAGCGTTAGTGTGCGGGGATCGCTGCTCGGCGCGGAGCCGGGGTGGGCAGAAGGGCCTGTATTCATGCTGTATCTCTAAACATTTTTTTTTAATTGTCCTCTTCAAGAAACCATAATTGAGGGGAAAGAGGTAGGAATAGTGGAGCTAATTACATTGTTCTAATCACTGATGTCAAATAAACCTGGAATTTTGTGAGCACTTGCTCCTTCTACAGGCAAGAGTTGGTGGCGATGCTTATGCACATTCCAGCAGATGTCACTGGAGTAAGTTGATTACGTTGCCATGTGCCTGTGAAGATACCAGCTTCTCTTCATGAAGCAGCTGGGTATATGGTGGAAAATTAAAGGACCCAAAAGACTATTTTTAAATACGATGACACCGGTCATAGTTTCATTGTTCTGCTTTGTACTTTGCATTCGTGTGTAAAAAGGAGAGCTTTTATTTAGTAGATCAGTAAATCCAAGAGAGTCAGTGGAGTGATGCTGTGAAAAATAAGGGGGGGCACTGATCTGCATTGTCAGAAAATCCAAGTTACATGAAATCATGGAAACACACAAGATTGTAGGTGCTGTAACATTGAGCAAAAAGGAAGCACTGGAGGAAGCATTAGAAGATTGAGTGACATTAAAAAAACAGCCTGTTCACCATGGTAACAAAGCAGCTAGACGAACTTCACTGAAGTACACAAATTATAAAGCCATAAAGAACTGCAGATGCTAGAATTTTGAGCAAAACACAAGGTGCTGGAGGAACTCAGCAGGTCAGACATCATCTATGGACGGAATCTGTGAAGGGTTCTGGCCCAAAACGCCGTCTGTCCATTCCCTCTGCAAATGCTGCCTGATCCACTGAGCTCCTCGAAAGCCTATAGACCCAAGAATCTGCAGGTGCTGCTTTGCGAAAAAAAGACACAAAGTGCTGGAGTAACTCAGCGGGTCAGGCAGCATTTCTGTAGAACATGGATAGGCGATGTTTTGGTTCCAGATCATTCTTCAGTATGAAGATTCCAAACATTGCCTTTCCAGCGTCTTTTGTTTCCTCCTACATTTTGTGTTTTGCTTATACATAATAAACTTTCCATGGAAACAGATAATTCAAGAGCAGTAAGGGAGAATTTAACTGTTCAAAGTGACACATGGCAAACTTTCAGACACTACAAGTCCTTCACAAAGGGAGATCAGTTTCCTGGATGTTTTGCTAGCTGCACAGTGTGGTCTTCTGCACTTCCACTGAATGCGTCATAAGCTAATGTATCCTCAGTTTTGTAAAGTATTACCCTAGTTGGTTTACCTAAGCTGTTTCACATTTAGGTAATTTAGATCAGAGATACAGCGTGGGCCTACTGAGCCCACGCCCACCATCTATCACCCGTACGATAGTTCTACATTATCCCCAGTTTGCATTCTTCAGACTAAAGGAAATTTAAAGGTCAATTAATCTCCAAACCTGTATGTCTGAAGAAGGGTTTCGGCCCAAAACGTTGCCTATCTCCTTCGCTCCATAGATGATGCTGCACCTGCTGAGTTTCTCCAGCATATTTTGTACCCTCGATTTTCCAGCATCTGCAGTTCCTTCTTTAACAAACTGTATGTCTTCGGAATGTGGGAGGAATCCAAAGCACCCAGAGAAAACCCACGTGGTCACAGGGAGAACGTACAAACTCCACACAGACCGCACCAGAGGTAAGGATCGAACCTGGGTGCAGCTCTACTGCTGCACCACTGCCGTTCTTTGATGGAAGAAAATCTGCTTCAACAAGAAGCAGATTCCGTATGGGGTTCAAATGAAGATGCCGACATTGCCTTATTTGGAAGAAGATTACTTCCAGCAGAGGGATATATTTGGGAGAGTCTTGCTGGTTGTGCCAGGTAGTTGGGACATGAGGCACCAATAATCAGCTGTTGAAACTTGGTAAATCTCAGAGTTCACCCACGTGTTATCGAATGTGTCAGCTGTCTAGTCTGGAATTTCACAGCATAGTGCTGTGGAATTGCCTCTCACATCTGAGATCCATTTGATTTTGTCTAGGCCTGGGGCATTGGGGGAAGAGATGTCTTTAGTATTTTGCTTTAGTTTAATATTTGTTGTTATTTGTAAGTGTTTCAGTTAATTGGATTTTAATATTTGATTAATAAAAAAAAATGTAAACAGTAAAAATATCAAAATAATAATCGCTAATGCCCCTGTCCCACTTAGGAAACCTGAACGGAAACCTCTGGAGACTTTGCGCCCCACCCAAGGTTTCTGTGCGGTTCCCAGAGGTTCCCGGAAGTTTTTGTCAGTCTCCCCAATGGTTGAAAGTTATTTCCGTTTTAAAAATCGGTAATTTTTTAGTCAAAGCCAGTTGCGATGCTAGTTGAAGGTGGTTGCTGGAGGACAAAAACCACACGGAAACCTTGGGTGGGGCACAAAGTCTCCAGAGGTTTCCGTTCAGGTTTACTAAGTGGGACAGGGGCATGAGAACGAGCAATTTACTATAGTATTACTCTAGCAGTTTATGTCCTATTATGTAAGCCAGCATCAGCAGTTCAGTTTAGTTTTGAGAAACAGGCCCTTCAACCCACTGAGTCCGCGCCAACCAGCGATCCGTGTACACAAACACTATCCTACACACTTGGGAAAATGTACATTTTTTACCAAAGCCAACTAACCTAAAAATCTGTAAGTCTTTAGAATGCGGGAGGAAACCAGAGTTCCTGGAAAAATCCCATGCCATCACGAGTAGAAAGTACAAACTGCGTACAGTCAGCACCCGTAGTCAGGATCAAACCTGGGTCTCAGGCGCTGTAAGGGAGCAACTCTACCGCTGCTCTGCACCTGAATACCCGCAGTTCCTTGTTTCTACAGTTTGTTTCTTTGCTCGAGATTGCAGCATCTAGAGTCTCTTGTGGCTACATATTATCAAGATATTTCTCTTATTATCCATAGTATTGCTTGTTTAATATTTTTTGTTATTTGTAAGTGTTTCAGTTAATTGGATTTGAATATTTCATTAATTAAAAAAAAATTTAAACAGTAGAAGTATCAAAATAATAATCACTAATGCCCCTGTTCACCTTAGGAAACCTGAACGGAAACCTCTGGAGACTTTGCGCCCCACCCAAGGTTTCCGTGCGGTTCCCAGAGGTTTTTGTCAGTCTCCCTAATGGTCGAAAGTGGTTTCCGTTTTAAAAATCAGTAATTTTTTAGTCGAAGCCGGTTGCGATGCTAGTTGAAGGTGGTTGCCGGAGGACAAAAACCTCCGGCAACCTCCGGGAACCGCACGGAAACCTTGGGTGGGGCGCAAAGTCTCCAGAGGTTTCTGTTCAGGTTTCCTAAGTGGGACAGGGACATAAATGTTCTCATGGTTTTGACAGATGAAAGTCAGTGCATCTCCACCTTTCCCCAGTCTGAAACACTGTGAAGGGTGTTCATGAGCTTTGGTTTCTTTGTCATCTGGCACCTTTGTCCCACAATGTTGCAGCAAGGAAATAATTTAAAAAGTGGAACAGCCCATCTTGCGTTCCCTCCCCTCTACTTTCAGTCTGAAGAAGGATCTCGACCCGAAACGTTGCCCATTTTCTTTCACCAGAGTTGCTGCCCGATCCACTGAGTTACAGTATTTGGGCACTTTATGCTTCTGCCCATCTCGAGCATTGCTCTTCATTTTTTTTGGAATGCATCGTAATTATAGGAAGAATGATTTGCTTCTTTGCACTGAACAGGAACATAGTGTCAGAGAGTCTTCTTCTTCTTCTTTCATGTGGCGTGCACAGCCTAAAGTTGTTGGACAACTTGTTCTATTTGAGCTTCCGTTTGTGCACGTCGAGTTGATTGCATTAGTCGAAACAGGGCGGACCACGTGAAGGTTGCAATCTTCCACCCCTCAGAGAGTCTTACAGTGTGGGAACAGGGCCATCGGCCCAACTTGCCCATACCGGCTAACATGTCCGATCTACACTAGTCCCACCTGCCTGCGTTTGGCCCATATCCCTCCAAACCTATCCTATCCATGTATTGTTTAAATGTTTCTTAAACTATAGTACCTGCCTCAACCATCTCCTCTGGCAGCTAATTTCATCCACCCACCACCCTTTGTGTAAAAAAGTTACCCCTCAGATGCCTATCAAATCTCTCCCCCTCACCTTAAACCTATGTCCTCTGGTAAGGAGCGGCCAAAAAGAACAGGCCATTCTGCTCCTCAGGATGTTCTTCCATTCAATAATTTCATGGCTTTTCAGTCTCATCGTGAAAACTCTCCCTGCTCTCCCCGATTACCTTGTAGTTCATATATCTCTCAGTCTCTGCCTTGGATATATTCATAAAACATTGCAACCATGCTCTCTGCGGTAGAGAATTCCAAAGAATCACAGTCTGCAGGGAGACAAAATTTATTTTCTTACATCTGTAACACCTTATTCTGAAACTCTGCCCTCCAGTTCTAGATTCTCCAGCAAGAGAAATATCCTCTCAGCTGTTTGAACGATCACTTTTCAGAGCAACTGCACTCAGACCACTGGTCTGACTCTGAGTCTGTCTCTTTAATTCCCCTTCCCATTCCAATTCTAATCTCTCCCTCTCTCTGTCTCTTCCTGCTCTGCTCAAGTTCAAAGAAGGCTCGAGGAAGAACACAGTGGCACAGCTGTAGACCTTGGCTGCTGCACCTTTTCCCTGTGACCGTGTGGGTTTTCTCTGGGTGCTCCGGTTTCCTCCCACATACCAAGGATGTGCAGGTTTGTGGGTTAATTGGCTTTTTTTAATTGTCATTAGTGTGTACGATAGAACTAGTGCACATTGGGCAGCATGGACTCGGTGGAACAAAAGGCCTGATCCATGCTGTATTTCTAAACTAAACTAAGCTAAACCCCTCATGTTGCCACAAGAGACTAGATGCAGGAACCTGGAGCAAAAATGAGTTGCTGGAGGAACTTAGCAGATCAGGGAGCATCTAAGAAAAGAAAACGTATCTGGATGGTCCAAATAAAAGGCTCTGACCCAAAATGCCAACTATCCATTTCCCTCCACAGATGCTGCATGACCTGCTGATCTTTTCCACCGTTTTCTATTTTTTAAATGTAAGATAGCAGTTACTTTTATCGTAACCATAGCTTTAAGATAATTATTTGTCTGTTAAATAGCAGCTTGTAGTGTTACAAAGCATACAAATTAAGTTTCATTTCTTTAATTCCGTGTGTGTGCATGTATATGTGACTAAATTTGTAAAATAGAAATCTCCTTTACAATAGGAAAGATGACATTGATGTATTTTTGTGTCATACCTGTGTCAATCACAAACAGTGCAAATTGATGAGATTAGTTGGCCACATTTATTATCAATGATCTGCATTCGATTTGATGTTCTTTGCATTTTAATTAGGGTGGCGGAATAACTTTGGAATACAAAATTAAAATGTCGAATGGGAACTCATTGTGGAGAAGACAATTTTCTGCTAACCAGATCGGTAAGGATGTTCAGTATCGTTTTTTGTTTTGTTTTTATGGAAGTGGTCAAACTAATGATAATCTCTATCTTTCCTTCTTGCAGGCATTCTTGAAGTACACATACTTTCAGTGTTGTTATTCGTAATTGTACTTGGAGTTTGTGTTTATTTTGCTTGTAAGTATCCAACAATTACAAGCTGTTGTATCTGGTATAACTTTATAATGATATAGTTTTAAAAGAAGCCTTTTAAAGTTTTCATTTTGTTAATAGATTATTTGAAGAGAAGACATTTACTACATTCTAGCTATCAGATGCTAATGGTCTCAATTGGAACAGAAGGTAAGACCTCTGTCAATCAGCAAAGATAAATTAATTTTCAATGTATAGTTTTTTGCATAATTTATATAATTAATAAAATATCTATTTACTTGCTTTATGCTATATCTATTAAATCCTTGTATGATGAAAGAGCCCAGAATTAGAGAAAAATGAGAAGTTATGCACAGATTTGTTGAGATGCTGCTTTCAAGTCAAATAGTGACAGTGGGAGATATTGGGTTTGATGTTTTCTCTGGAACGTCGGAGGTTGAGCTGAGACTTAACAGAAGTATGTAAATTTATGAGAAGCATAGATAGGGTAAAGAGTCAGAACCTTTTTTTCCCCAGGGTGGAAATGTCCAGCATTAGAAGGTATAAAGTGAGAGAGGTAAAGTTTAAAGGAGATGTACAGGGCAAGTTTTTTTTTTACACAGAGGGTGGTGGGGGCCTGGAACGCACTGCTGGGGATGATGATTGAAGGAGATACGATAGTTGCATTCAAGGGGCACTTGGACAGGTGAGAGAGGAAAACTTTAATGGAGATGTGCTTGGCATGCTTTCTGCACACAGAGAGGTGAGGGCCTGGAATGCATTGCCAGGGGTGGTGGTGGAGGCAGATACTATTGTGGGGTTTAAGAGGCTTTTAGATAGACACAAATAAGTGTAAGGAACAGAGGGATATGGATCATGTACAGGCAAAATAGATCAGTTTAAATTGGCATCATGTTCTGCATGAACATGGTGAGCGGTACGGTGCTGTACTGTTTTATGTTCTATCTTTGCCCCTAGGTTTGTAACATGGGAATTGCCATGATGAGATCAGTAATTACTTGGAGAAGTTGGTGGCTGACCATTTTCATTTTCTGGGTGACCCTCTAGTTGAGTTCAAATTTTGGCAATGCACTGTTGTGAGCATCGTTGGGACGAGTCAGTTCCCAGCATAAACAACACCAGCAAACAAATCAATCTTGCACCAATATCACCACCATATGATAATGAGAACTGACATTAATGAAAAGTGCAAAGTTGCTCAGAATCATATTAAGACTGCATATCTGCTACATCCTGTGTTCCCCATGTGGCCTCCAATACATCAACGAGACCAAGTGTATACTTGGCAACTGTTTTGCCGAGCACCTGCGCTCGGTCTGCCAAGGCCTACTGGATCTCCCGCTATCGCCTCTTCCCATTCCCATACTGACCTTTCTGTCCTGGGTCTCCTCCATTACCAGAGTGAGGCAACATGGAAACTGGAGGACTAGCACCTCCCGTTAGGTAGCTTATAACCCAATGGTATGAACATTGAATTCTCTAACCTCTAACCATCCTCCCCACTTCCCCTTTCTCCCCCAATCCCCCCCTTCCAGCCTCTCCCCCCTTTCCCCGTGCCCCTCCTGGACTTGCACCTATTTCTCCCCTCCACCAATACTACTTGTTCCGGCTTCACAATGTGCACCAATTCAATCCTTTTGTCTCATACCTTCTATTTTAATCTGTGCCATTTGTTCCTACTGTAGGCCTATCAAAAAACGACATCACATATTTTCACCTATTGCCCTCCACGCTTTGTCCTACCTCTCCCCTCTCACACCTTCTTCCCATCTCTCACTACAATCAGTTTGAAGAAGGGACCTGATACCTATCCAAGTTCTCCAGAGATGCTGCCTGACCCGCTGAGTTACTCCAGCACTTTGCATCCCTTTTTTTCCCCCCGCATGTACACTATTTTCATATGTCTGCAATTCTGATGAGGCATGGTCAAATTTCTTGAAGAAAATGTTATCATGTTACCAGTCGTGAAACAGGGTATGTGAATATTTCACTATTTTTGCCTATTAAAGTTTAATTTGATGGAGACACAATGTTTAAATGTTTCTTAGCTGTACTCTTTGCAGCTGCTCGGTACTTTGATGATATTTTCATGTTTTATAAATTACTTTGAAAATATATCTATAACAGCACAGTTGGTGGTAAGGGATAAAGACAGTAATGGATAGAAAAGTGAGTGTTTGAAAATGAAAGATATGTATAATTTGTTATTTTTCATATCTTTCTAGTTCTAGGTCATTTCTTCTTAGGCATTCACTTTGGCATTTATGCACTGAATGGTGTAGGTTGTGAGTCTGTCAAAATAATTGGTAAGCAAGCAGTATTAATGGCACCATGTGAATATTTCAGTTTCATTATACAGCTCTGTCAAAGAGCGAGGCATCTATTAGTGAACATAATGATATTACATTAATAAGTCATCGACTGCATTACAAATATGATAATATAACTGCCGATAAAATTGAATTGTGCAGTAACAGAATGCAATTGCAAACTCTATTACATTTCCTTGGCTACACTGAGAACTAAGGGAGTTTCTGTCGAGACCTAAGAGAGACTCGGCACGGAGGAGGAGGAGGTGGTGGAGGAGGGAACAAGAAGGGACCAACATTACTTAAAGAGTACTTTTTGTAACTTTGTCGACTCTTTTCTGTATTTAGTATGCAAAAACAAAGAATTTCACAGTACCTAGGTACACGTGACAATAGTGTATCATCATCATTATTTTATTTGATATTATTGAAAGTTGCATTTAAAATAATATAAGGGAAAAATATGTGGAATGTGGAATTTATTGCCACCGACGGCTGTGGTGGCCAAGTCAACTGATATTTTAAAGGCGGGAATTGACATATTTTGAGATAGATTAGCACGATTGAATGGCAGAGTAGATTTGATGGGCCGAATGGCCTAATTCTGCTCTTAGAACTTATGAACATATACTGTATACATCGTAACTATTCTTCTGCTAATGTTGTTCAAAACTTTCCTTTATCCATGCTGTGACATTTCTCTAAAATATTTGCCAATTTTTCTTCCGTTCATTAAAAAAAAATGTCCACAGGATGCTTGTTGCTGGTGATTAGCTATTTACTGCTTGTTCCAATGCTTCTTCTAATGAGCCATGGATTTACAATTACAAGGTGAAAATCATTCAGATACAATTTAGTAGAAATGTTAGAATTCAGCTGAAGATTAGTAAAATTATTTTAAAGTTACAAACAATTTTGAACTGCCATTCCTCACCAAATGGATAAAAAACAGACAAGGCGTCAGGACACAAAGTGCTGGAGTAACTCAACGGGTCAGGCAGTGACTCTGCAGAACATAGATAAGCAACATTTTGGATCTCTGAGTTACTCCAGCACTTTGTGTCCTTTTTTGTAAAGCAGCATCTGGAGCTCCTTATTCCGACAGAAAACTCGGCAGGTCAGGCAGCATCAATAAAGAGAGGGACACCAAATACTGAAGTAACTCAGTGGGTCAGGCAGCATATTTGGAGAACATGGATAGGTGACAATTTGGGTCATGACCTTTCTTCAATCTGATATGAAACGCCACCTATCCAATGAGAATTTAGCGTAGTAGAATTTCAGCCCAACTTGCCCACACCGACCACCATGTCCCATCTACACTAGTCCCACCTGCCTACATGTGACCCATAACCCTCTAAATCTATCCTATCCATGTACCTGTCCAAATGTTTCTCAAACATTGTGATAGTACCTGCCTCAACTACTTCCTCCGGCAGCTCGTTCCATACACACATCACCTTTAATACTAGGAATTGCATTAAAACAGATATGGTGGATTTTGTATAAGCAAATTATTACACAATATTTTTTATTCCATGAAACCAGGACGAAGATTCGCCATTCTAGTGCTGTTGCTATCTGTTTGTTGGTGGTCACCTTTGCAATTATGTACACCTGGTTTTTCATTGATGAGAAACATGTAAGTGGTTACAGATGAGACCTTTGAACTTTCACTAAGCATTCTTAGCATTAGGGTACTTAATGTCATTTATAGTGTCGGAGCCTGAGGTACAGTGAAATTCATTTTTGTATACAGTTCAGTACAGGTATCACTATAAATAAGCACTTAGAAAAGCATCCCAGATACAGTACCCTCCAGTGAATACTGTTCTTCACCTGTTAGGTCAAATCCCAGGAGTATTATACATTCCTGATCTCATTAGTGCATCATCCATTATTGCAGCAGTGGCAGAAAGGGTGCTACTTGCATTAGGATACGTTTCCTGTAAAGCACTGGCTGGTGAGGTTGATGATGCTAGGCCCAAGTGCCAGCAGCTACAATGTACTGCAGTCAATCTGTTGAGTCGCCTACACTGAATCTGCATAATATATTTAGTTTTTACTTTAGTTTATTGTCACATGTACCGAGGTACAGTGCAAAGCTTATTTGTTTCGTGCTAACCAGTCAGCGGAAAGACTATACATGATTACAATCGAGCATTCCACAGTGTGCAAATGCATAATAAAGGGTATAATGTTTAGCTTTAGATAAAATCCATTGAAATCCGATTAAAGATAGGCCGAGGGTCTCCAATGAAGTAGATAATAGCTCAGGACCGCTCTCCAGTTGTTGATGGAATTGTTGATAGGATAACAGATAGCCCAGTCATTATCACTCTGCACTGTAACAAAAATTGCTGTGTAGAAATCAGTGGCTCTATTGCCAATATTATTTCATTGACACACTTCAAATATATGTTGGCTGTTTGATGATTTTTGAAAGAGCCAGTCTAAATTTCAGTTGCATATTAAGAAAACCTCCTTCTACTGCTTTTAGGGAATACTAAAATTTCGAGAGCGTACTGGAAATCCCCCTGAAAATGTGGTGCCCAGGCCGGTTGAGGCAGCCGAGCTCGACCTAATTGGGACATTCGCGGCCGCTCGGCGGGTCGAATTTTCCCCCTGCGGCCAGGGCTGTGCAACTCTGACCCGGCCGGAGCCGGCAGATCTGTTCCCGCAGCCGGACTCCATGACCGATCGGTGGGTCGAATTTACCCTCTATGGCCGGGGCTCTGGAACTCTGGCCTGGCCGCAGCCAGCAGATCCATTCCCATAGCTGAGGCCGACATTGCAGGCTGCTAACTCAGCGGCCTAGGCCCTTCGTTCTGGTACCATTTGACTCCTCTCAGAGGCTGTGACCTCTGTTGGTCCGGCAAATCCAACAAGGCTCTGGAGCCAAGGCTGCTGGAAAATCAGTGGTGGGCCAGTATTGAGAAAGGGAAGAAACCTAAAGACTCCTTTTGATGAATGTGCATCGGAACTAGATTTAGTGTTGAATGCAAATAGATTTGTTTTTATTGGACTAAATGAAATAAAAGGCCTAATCTCAGCATTTATATATTTAGATGAAATACATTTTGATTTTTACAGCTTATAGACCCAGGAAGGATACAAAGTGTATTCGAATCCTCTGTTGGCTATGCTGTAACCGCCTTACAGCTTCTGGCAGCATTTTGGTTTATACAGTCAACATATAAAATCTTGCAAGAGCATCCTGAGAAACGGCCATTTTATCTTCTCTTCTTCCCTGCGTTCACTTTTTGGTAAGTTACCCTAACAGGTAATTGCACTGAACCTTTATGACTGCGATGTGTGTCATCCATGGCTGTTATTCACCTAGGTCACTCTAACAGCTGATCCCAAATCCACGACTCTACTACCATCAACAGTAAGTGTGTGAACATCACCCACAACACGTTACTCTTTATTCACACGTCATCTCGGACTTGAAAATATTTTGGCAGTCCTTCATCGTTGCAGGATGTAAATTGTGCAACTCTCTCCCTCAGCGCTGTGAAAGTATCTTCATTAGAGATACTGCAGTGGTTTAACGGTGGAATGGTTTACAGGGATATGAGCCAAACGCGGGTAAATGGGATTAGTTTAGATGGGGCCTCTTGGTCGGTATGGAAGAGTTGGGCCAAAGGGCCTGTTTCGGTGCTGTATGAATCTAGATGGCTCATCACACCTTCTCAGGTACAATTAAGGATGGTCTGCCTGCTTGGCCCAAAACAAATGCAGGAATTTTCTCGCTAAATTAACTTTGCACTGTGAATTATAATTGGATAAACTTGTGCACCTACTTTATCTGATTCTCTTGCCGAAAGGTTTTTTGCAGTGCCTGTTAGCAGCCTTTTTGGACAATTTATGATTCCAAACTGGAAACGTGAACGTGTCATGAGTACAGTTTTGCTGCTATTGAAGTTCTACGTCTATGCTGTGATGTTGGTAGGTAAAGAGCTATAAACATTTACGCTGCTCAATACAACTTAATTGTGCTGGACTAATATGCATTTCATAAGACCATAGAAAATAGGAGTAGAATTAGGCCATTCGGCCCATCAAGCCTGCTCCACCATTTGATCATGGCTGATCTATTTGTCTCTCTCAACCCCATTCTCTTGTGTTCTCTCCCGTAACCTTTGACACCCTTACTAATCAAAAACCCATCAATCTCCGCTTTAAAAATACCCAATAACCTGGGCTCCACAGCCATCTGTGGCAATGAATTCCACAGATTTACCACCCTCTAGCTAAAGAAATTCCTCCTCATCTCTGTTGGAAAGGTACGTCCTTTTATTCTGAAGCTGTGCCCTCTGGTCCAAGACTCTCCCATCGCAGGAAACATCCTCTCTGCATTCACTCAATCTCAGTCTCTCTCAGTCTGAAGAAGGGTCTCACTCCGAAACGTCACCTATTCCCTTTATTCAGAGATGCTGCCTGACGCTGAGTTACTCCAACATTATTGTGTCTATATCCACTCCATCTAAGCCTTTCATTATTCGGTAGGTTTCAATGAGATTCCCGCCTCATCTTTCTAAACACCAGCGAGGACAGTACAGTACCATTGTTCTACTTTATCATTTTGTTGTATAAAAAAAAATTGAAATGTTGATATCCTGAGAAAATTCTTAGCAAGAACATAAATCGGTAAATTTTCACAATGGAAATATATGCTCATAATGTACTTTGGCCATGGGGTCATTGCTTTCTCATGGCAAGCCAGCAAGAATGGGTTAAAAGCAATGTCAAAGAGACCAGTTATATGGGATTCCAAGTCAGTTGAAAAATTAAGAAGACACGGTGGCAGAGCGGTAGAGTTGTGCCTTATGGGCCTGTCCCACTTAGGCGATTTTTCAGCGGACTGCCGGCGACTGTCAAGTTGCCAGCAGTCGCCTGAAAAACTGGGAACTGGAACGGTGACTGTCAGAGTGGAACACACAAACACATCGCGAAAGCGGGGGCCACGGCAAGCGGAGGGAGCGCTGTCTGAAATTCACACGGTGCAAAGCCAAGGTGATACAGACACACACTGCGATGAACAGGAAGATTGGCACTGCAATTAAGATGGCTAGCACAGTGTGCGGTAAGTCCTTTAAAAGAGGGGGAGGGAGGGGGGGGGGGGTGGGGAGAAGGGGGGAGCAGGAGTGGAGACAACTTTTGAGAAGCCAGATAACTTTTAATAAGCCAGAGATACACAGCTGTGAAGTGCGGCGGACATTTAACATTACCGGTCGGTTATCCTTGGTTCTGATAACTCCTGCTTACGTTTTTTTCCCCCAATGAGCCAATGAAAATGACCGATCAGCAAAGGCAATTAACTAAAACTACCTACGACTACCTCGACTACCAATAGCTACATGGCGACCCCACTACAACTGCACCTACGACTACAGGATTATCGATTTTCTGCGACCAATTTTTGGTCGCAGAAAAAAGTTAAACATGTTGAAAAATTTGCAGCAACCATACTGAGGCCGCGACTAGTTACCATAATGCATGAACGCCTTGCGACCATGAAGGAGACTCACCAGAGACCACCAGTGAACGTATGGCGACTACGTGGCGAGTGCAGAGTCTCCTGCTCTTAGTCGCCGAAGTGTGTTCCACTCTGACAGGCCTATTACAGCGCCTGAGACCCGAGCTCAATCCTGACTACGGGTGCTGTCTTTACAGAGTTTGTACATTCTCCCTGTAACCACATGGGTTTCCTCCCACATTCCAAAGACGTTCAGGTTTGTTGGTTAATTGACTTCAGTAAAAAATTAGAAATTGTCCCTAGTCTGTAGAATAGTTCTAGTGCATGGGATGATTGCTGGTCAGCGCGGACACAGTGGGACGAAGGGCCTGTTTACCGCGATGTATCTCTAAAGTCTAAAGTGATGTCTAAAAGAGTTACAGGATTGCTCCTGGATTATTGCATGTTTATAAAATACAGAAGTTTGAATGAAACACAGTGGTTTATTAAATATATGTAAATCAAAAGGAAAGTAGCAATTTACGCTACATAAAATTGACATGATTTTCAAAATTGTCAAATCACATGCAGTTTTAGTTAACATTTGAATGTATTCTATCAATTCATATAAATTTTGTTCAGTTTCTAACCAGGCCATTCCAAACAAACGCAAGATTTCCCTTTCACATTGACACCTCACGGATCGCAATTATGAGATATGCTTCGGAATCCCAGGAAAGCTTTGTAAAATTTGGACGTCGTGTATGCAGAAATATCAGCGTCACGAGCTTCATCAACAGGGAATCCAGAGGTACCATTTCTAATGGGCCCAAAAGATGTACCTTGCAGGAGGTAAGGTCATAGTTATTCCTAGAGTTGAATTATCTAAATTTATAATATTCCACCCGCTAGAAATCTGAAAAACAAGGCAGAATATGCTGAAAATACTTCTCAGGCGAGGCAGCTCAAGTGGACAAAGAGAAGCTAAGCTAACATTTCAAGCAGTTGACCTTTCCAATATCTTGAAATGTTAACTGTTTCTTTGTCCACAGATGCTGCCTATTCCTTTGAGATTTCCCAGTATTTTATTTAATTGGAGTCTTAGTTTAGTTCAGTTTATTATTGTCACGTGTACCGGGTACAGTGGAAAGCTTTTCTGTTGCGTGCTATCCAGTCAGTGAAAAGACTATACGATCAAGCCATCCGTAGTATACAGATGCAGGATAAAGGGAACAACGTATTGTGGAAGGTAAAGTCCAATTAAAGATAGTCTGAGGGTTTCCAATGAGGTAGATGCAGGGCTGCTCGCTAGTTGGTGACAGGGTGGTTCATTTGCCTGATAACAGCTGGGAAGACATTGTCCCTGAATCTGGAGGTGTGCATTTACACCAAAGATCCTATACTGGAGCTTGGGATTTACACTCTCCTGTGTCTCTTGCCTGATGGCCGAGGGGAGAAGATGGAGTGACTGTGGTGAGACTAGCGCTTGATTATGTTGATGGCCTTGCTGTGACAGCGTGGTGTAGATGGAGCTAATGGAACGGAGATTGGTTTGTCTGATGGTCTGGGTTACGTCCACAACTCTACAATTTCTTGCAGTCTACATTTTGGAATTCCCAAACCATGTTGTGATACATCCTGATAAAATAGAATTTGTGAGTTGCTGGGAACATGCTGAATTTCCTAAGCTTTCAAAGGAAGTAGAGGCTTTCTTAGCCATTGCTTCGATATTGCTGGTCCAGGACAAGTTGCTGGTGATACTGCTGGAAACAAAACCTTCGCCCCAGCGAGACTGTGCTGACCAATGATCCACATACACTAACACAATCATACACACAATTCACAATTTTACTGAAGCCAAATTAACCTACAAACCTCTACGCCTTTGGAGTGTGGGAGAAAACTGAAAACCCACGCGGTCATGGGGAGAACGTACAAACTCCGTACAGACAACACCCATAGTCAGGGTCGAATTTGGGTCTGGTGTGTAAGGAAGCACTGTTGCACCGCCATGAATTCTCCTGTTCATGCCTCTCCCAATCACTTGGTCAGTAATCTTTGGTTATTGATTTCTCCTTAGGGAAATTAGACCCTTTTCTTTCTTTTAAAATCTTTTTATTGTTTTTTTTCTCCAAAGAAAACAAAGTTTTTTTTAAAAAAAGAGCAAAAAGAATAATGATAAACATAACAATGATATTGATACATTGGGATCAGGATTACATTAATAACAGGTATAACCTGATATGAGACCAATGTCAAAATACACATTGAGTATAGACCTCCATTGATTTTTAATATTTTTTTAGTTTAGCGGGTTTTGCTTTTTCCTTTCTTCCTTTTCTTTTTGTCTTTTTATTTTTATTTTTGTGTTTTTTTCTACATTTATAATTTTTTTTTAAAAGATTTAACTATATTTACATAGAGGTAAAATAATTTTTATAACGGTTAAAGAGGGAGCAATTTATATTGTATGAAAGTGTTCAATAAATTTTCCCCAAGTCTTATCAAATTTAACCAAGGGTTCAACAATGTCACTTGTAATTTTTTCTAAATTTAAACTTGATATCGTTTCAGAATACCACTGGAGTGTGGTCGGAGGGTTGGAGTCTTTCCATTTAAATAAAATAGATTTTCTGGCGACCCTTTCTATCTCAGCTGTCATTGTTCAAAACAAAATTCATCCATTCTGCCCAATGTTTCCTCATAGCAAAAGTTATCTTGCCCCGGCAATGTCTTCGTAAATCTACTTGGTACACCTTCTTAAGCTTTCATTATCCTTGTAATATAGTAATCAGAACTGTGTGTAGTAGTTCTAGACCTGTGGTAACTAGTAATTTAAACATTAGTATGACCCATCCCCTCCACTCAATTATTCTGTGCTTCAACTGGTAAAGGAGGATTACCGATGAAAACGTATCAATACCCTTGCTGAAGCAATCTTTGAATAAGTGAGCGAATGAAACTTTAAACTCTCCATTTCTAGATACTTTGAACCCAGTATGTAGATGCAGATGACACACTGCGATGATTTATATTAAGCGGCTGGACGAAGGGAGGATGTTGGTTTGCAGGTCGACCAAGGAAGGCGACAGCTGTAGCCTGGGGCTTGCCTAAATTGAGCCCCACTCATAACAAGCGGAGCATGGACTGGACATGGAAAATGGTGCTAAAACATGGGCTTCGCATACAGGATGAGTGGACTATTTCTATACAATTGCTAATCGGGGATGGTATGCCAATACTCTACTGGACTGTTTGTAAGAAAATAATTTGACTGTGCATTTGCACTTTGCACGTGTGACGATAAAGCACCATTAAACAATTGAATCATTACTAGGATTAGTATTTCTACATACATACATCTCTTGAAAATATGATCAAACCACATGGCGGGCCTAGATTTGTTTTAGAGGACACGACTACCAATGGAAAGTGTGGGAAAGGAGGATTGGATCACACAACACATGGTGAATGAGGCTGCAGATTGTCAAGGGAAGGGAGGCCTGAAGGGCATAAGAATTTCCAGCATTTATAAGCGGGAGATGGATGACTTTGAGCAAGCCAAGTCTGCATGATGATGCAGTGAGAGGGATTTAGATTAAGGCGGGAAGATTTAGCATAAAGTTACAGTGCTGGAGTAAATTAGCGGATCAGGCAGCATCTCTGGAGAACATCCATAGGATCCTATCCATGTTCTCCAGAGACGCTGCCTGACCCGCTGAATTACTCTAGCGCTTTGTGTCTTTTGTTTGTAAACCAGCATCTGTAATTCATTGTGTCCACATTACTAGGAAGTTACAAAGTGATAAAATTGTTAAAGGTGAGGATAAGGTCATTGTATTCTTATTCTGACACATTCTAATCAATGTCATCTATTTAATGCTGACATTGTTTATAGCTTCAAGTTTGTTTTGCCTGTGCCTAGATATTTGATATACTCTGATATGTAATTGTGCTATCCTTTACCCTATTTCTTTCATTATATAGGATGCAGATATGACCAGAGATCTCTTGGAAATAACTCATAATCAGATTGATGGCAGATTTGAATTTGCTAAAAACCAAGAGGTATAAAACACAGTAAATCTTTTCATCAAAATAATCTTGTCTATTAAAACTCTAATTATTTAAGCAGTAGATTATCTCCAGACACCCTTCAAAGGTTTGTAACTACTATCTGATCTCCTTTCACTCAGAGGGTGATCCGCTTTTGTACACAGTGTAGTGGGTATATGATCTACCAAAGGAGGTAGTTGAGGCATGTATCATAACAATATTAAAATTATATTTGGACAGGTACCTATGAAAAGGAATGATTCAGAGGGATGTGATCCAAACAGAGGCAGGTGGTTCTAGTGTGGATGGGGCATCTTGGGCAAGTTGGGCCGAAGGGCCTGTTTCAATCCTGTATGACTATGGCTACGACTGTATGATTCCTTTGGCAATGCTCAGACTGTGACCTGTTAGTTGGGATACTTAATTACTAAATAAGACTTGTATGTTTATCTGACCTGGGATAACTCTGAGGAGAATTTATTCATTAGTAGCTTGTGCATTCTTTGTTCTTGTCCTTAGTTAGAGGACAATTTATTGAAGTCAGAAGAAGTAGGAAACAACTGAGTTCTTTAATGGATGACTTTGGCATTAAAGACTTGGTCATAAGTTTAGTTTAGTTTAGAGATACAGCGTGGAAACAGGCCCTTCGGCCCACCGGGTCCATGCCGACCAGCAATCCCCGCACATTGACACTCTCCTACACACACTAGGATCATTTTTTACATTTACCAAGCCAATTGACCTACATACCTGTACGTCTTTGGAGTGTGGGAGGAAACTGAAGATCTCTGAGAAAACCCACGCAGGTCACGCGGAGAACGTACAAACTTCGTACAGACAGTACCTGTAGTCGGGATCGAACCCGGATCTCCGGCGCTGCATTCGCTGTAAGGTAGCAACTATACCGCTGCGCCACCGTGCCGTACATAAGAGTCATACAGCATGGAAACAGACCCAACTTATTCGTGCTGCCCAAGATGCCCATCTAAGCTAGTGCCATCTGCCTGCATTTGACCCACATCTCTCACCCTCTCTTGTCCATGTACCTGTCCAAATATCTTTTGTTATTGTACCTGCCTTAACCATTTCCTCTGGCAACTCATTCCATATATGTACCACCTTACGTGTGAAATAATTGGCCTTCTGGTTCCTATTAAATCTTTCCCTTCCAACCTTAAACCTCTGCTCTCTAGTTCTTAATTACCCAACCCTACGAAAGGACAGAGTGCTGGAGGAAACCAGAAGCTCGGGCAATATCTGTGAAAGGAATGGACAGGTGACGTTTTGGGTCAGGGCTCGTCCTCAGACTGTGGAAATGAGGGGAAGAAGGTGGAAAAGAGAAGTGAAGTGGGCGGGGAGAGAAAGCCTGGCAAGTGATAGGTAGATATGCATTGGAGGGGGGGGGGGGGGGTTGATTGGCAGATGGTTGGAGGTGGTTACAAAGACTAGAGGTGAAAAGGAGAGAAAAGGGTGCTAGTTAAAGAAGGGGAGCAATTTAATGCTGGAGGGAAGGATATGGGTGGAAGGAGAAGTAGGAAAGAGGGGTTTAAATGAAAGATAGGAATGCGATTGGGAAAGTAAAGTACATGGAGGAAAGGAGGAGCGTGCCTGGGATGGTGGAGAGAAGGGTGCGCACTAGTGTGGGTGGGGCGGAGGAAAGTGAGGGGGGTAGGGGGTATTACTTGAAACTGGTGGTCACTGTTCATACGGTTGGGTTTAAGCCACCCAAGCAGAATATGAGGCGGTGTTCTTCCAGCCTGAGTGGGCCTCACTCTGGCAATGGAGGAGAGGGGAAAAGGAAGACCTTGCCGATATTGCTCCCCACACTGTCCTCTCCCACCCACTCTCAGTCAGGGCAGGTCCAATTTTTCTCTAAGCTTTACACAGTGTTTTCGAAAATGCTTGATCAGGTCCCAGGGTTTTATCTACCATCTTTTGTTTATCTACCCTGAAAAGTATACCACAGAACATATTATAGAAAATAGAATAAGTATAACATTTCCAATAATTTTAAATTGTTAGCCATGATATATTGTCAACCATAGATAGACACAAAGTGCTGGAATAAATCAGTGGGTCAGGCAGCATCTCTGGAGAAAAAGGATGGGTCATGTTCCAGGTTGAGACCCTTCTTCAGGGTCATTTTGTGTCTCTGGTAGAAACTAACATTTGCAGTTCTTTGTTTCTACCATATATACAGCATATATATATATATATATATATATATATATATATATATATATATAGAGAGTTTGCATTTAAAGAGAAAATTTAAACCTGGTGAAAAATAAGCATGTCAAAAAATGCTAGATGCACTCAAGAGGCCCTGTCGAGAGAGAATCACAGGTAGTTTCAGGTTGAGGATCTTTCATTAGAACTCTAATAAGAGTTCTAATAAAAGTTAATTGACCAGAAATATTAATATAGTTTTCTTCCCTCCACTGCCAGACCTGTTGAGGATTTCCAGCATTTTCTGTTTTTTATTGTGTAGAGCTTTGTGGCTTACGTTATGATTGCCAGCATGAGGAATTTGGGGAAACGTATGTACAAGGTTAAAGAGTAGTTCAGAAGTGATGATCGAAATTACGAAGGTTTATGTTAAATTAAATAGGGGAAAATATTTCCATTGACACAAAATTTAGCAACCATTAAGTAAAATATGACTTTGTCTAGGACTAGATACAAAGACAGAAAATATTAATTGTGCATACTATGATCATGTAATGTCTGGTTAAGGTATTAACTTGTTTCTCTTTTTGTTTAATTGAGACAAACCTGCAGATTTAATGAAGAGTCACTAAGATCTCCACTCATAGCAAAGCCGTGGATTGGTTTGGATGCAACTCCGATGCTAAAAGTGAACATGTAATGTCCAATGTAACAGCATTATTGTTAGTATTTGGTCCGAGTTTACGGCCATAATCAGCACACCACGTTCAGAAATCTCATGTATTCCCCACTTATTATTTAAACTCTGTACTTCAAGCTTGCTCTCTCACACAGGAAATAAATATTGCCGTTATCATGGTGAAACATTTGTTTTTATGTCGACATTTGAAAGACTACATTTTTTTTCAAAGCAAGGGCAGCCCTGGTTTGAATCACATAAATCATCAAATTTCAATTTCCTGAATAGGAATTATCTTTGTTTACAGATAACCTATTAAAAACTTCTGTATGAATAGAACATTAATGAAAACACTCAAGAATTCTTAGTTTAGAGATACAGCGTAGAAACGGGCCCGTCAGCCCACCATGTCAGTGCACTCATCAGAGATCACCCGTACATTAGTTCTATCTTACATACTGGGGACAATTAACTTGCAGCCTGCGCGTCTTTGGAATGTGGGAGGAAACCGGAGCATCTGGAGAAAACCCACGTGGTCATCAGGAGAACGTACAAACTTCATCCAGACAGCACCCGTACTCAGATTGGAACCCGGGTCTCTGGTGCTGTAAGGCAGCAGCTCTAATGCTGCGTTACTGTGCCGCTGTTCTCTAAACTGTACATTTTTGCAAGAAGTGGCAATAAATGCATGATTTTTAGTTGAAGAGGGGCTTTATAGATTCTACACTTCTCTTGGCATTGATGTAGCATGATTTTCTGAATATTTACAATTTTTTATTTTGTGTAAGTAAAAGTTGCTCACATTAAAAAGGCCATTGCTCAGAGACCTCTGCAAATAGTCATTGAACACTCTGGTTAAATTCTGCTTGCAATGCCTGAATAAGCTTGTAATATATGACCAGAATTACACACGAATGCAGCCATGCAATTTGTCTTTCGCATTCTTTTACCTCCTGCAATCACAGCTCTTGTCATTGCTTTGACGTCCTTACTGCTTTGTGACCAGCCCTGTTGGGTTTAGTGTGCTTTTGATCCAGTAGCCCCTGAAGCCCAGAGCTATCATTCTCATGTACTTATCTCCCATAATTGTCATTTGCCATTCATCAGTTTGTTCTAACAATCTGTAGGAAGGAATCTCAACCGGGGCAGTGAATGACTAGTACGGGTGTCAGAGGTTATGGGGAGATGGCAGGAGAATGGGGTTAGGAGGGAGAGATAGATCAGCCATGATTGAATGGCGGAGTAGACTTGATGGGCCGAATGGCCTAATTCTATTCCTATTCCTTATGACCTAACTGCAGATGCTGGTTTAAACTAAATATAGACACAACTGCTGTAGTAACTCAGCGGGTCAGGCAGTGCCTCAGGAGGAAAATAATAGGTGCTGTTTTGGGTCGGAACCCTTCTTCAGACAATCTAACAATCTTTTGACTTTTTTTGTGTTTAATATGTGCCAAACGCAGGCAGGTGGGACTAATGTAGATAGGACATGTTGGTCAGTGTGGGCAAGTTGGGCCGAAGGGACCGTTTCTATACCGTATGACTATAATCTGCCCATGCTCTAGAATCCCATCCAAAAAGATTGTTTTTACCTGAATGTAAGGGGTTTGTGTTTAAATACTTTTGAAAAAAGTGAGAATGCACAGTCTAGAATTGCCTGTGCCAATCTGTTTGCTGAAATGTTTTAGGACAGACTTGGTGACATATTTAATATTTATTGTCAATTTTAAAACAACATCCCAGTTATTTCAGCACCCCTGATGCAGTGAAACAAATGATTACTAATCAAAAATTGCCACAAACAATTTTCAGACTTCATCTATCTGAAGAAGGGTCCTTGTGTTCGTCTTAACATGCACTGTCTTCCGACTCTGTCCACTCCCTAAACTTACTTTGGTTTCCAATCATCCAAATAATGCTTTCTACCAGGATCACTTCCTTCATTCATTCTGCAGGCTCTCAACGTTATTGCCAATGTTAACTACAGTTTCTGGTGAAATCATGGTAAGATGTGGTCTCGATTCAAGAGATTGAAGAGAGTGGTGTATGTAGCCCAGTCCATAACACAGACTAGATTGCGTACCATTGACTCCATCTACATTTCACAATGCCTCAGAAAAGCAACCAACATAATTAAAGATAGACAAAAATGCTGGAGAAACTCAGCGGGTGAGGCAGCATCTGTGGAGCAAAGGAAATAGGCAACATTGCCTATTTCCTTCGCTCCATAGATGCCGCCTCACCCGCTGAAGGGTCTCGACCCGAAATGTTGCCTATTTCCTTTGCTCCATAGATGCTGCCTCATCTGCTGAGTTTCGCCAGCATTTTGGTCTACCTTCGATTTTCCAGCATCTGCAGTTCATTCTTAAACATAATTAAAGACTTATCCCATCCTGATCATGCCTCCTTCTCCCCAGTCCCATCGGGCAGAAGATACAGAACCTTGAAAGCGTGCACCACCAGGCTTAGGAACAATTTATTCCCCTCAGGTTTCTGAACTGTCCTTCCATAAGCTAAAGTGCTAACCAATTCACCTCTACCCCATTGCGGACATTGGACTTTGTCGCTGGAACTGGTGCACTACAATGCTGAGAACTATATTCTGCATTCTCAATCTTCCCCTTTGTTGTACCTATTGAGATTGACTTGATTGTATTTATGACTAGTATCATCTGATCTGACCGGATAACATGCAAATCAAAGCTTTTCGCTGTACATCAGTACACGTGACAATAATAAACCCGAAGATAAACACAAAAAGCTGGAATAACTCAGCGGGTCAGGCAGTGTCTCTGGAGAAAAAACAATAGGTGACACTTCGGGTCGGGTCCCTTCTTACTTCAGACCAGAAACGTCACCTATTCCTTATCTCCAGCGATGCTGCCTGACCCGCATTTTGTGCTCATCTTCAGCGCAAACCTACATCTTGCAGTTCCTTCCTATGCAATTATTAACCTATTCCCCACCTCCACTCCACCCCCCCAAAAAAAAATCATAACTCAGTAGAAATTGAAAAATAATTTAGACATTATCGTGTCTTTTCTCTGCATTGTGGATCAGCAGGCAGGAAAGGCAAGTAAAAACAGCTGTCAAGTGGGATAAAATGAAGAAGTTGGAAGATGTTGATCATGTTCCATAATATTGACCCTGTCAACATCCCACCTTTAAGAGCTGGGCGGCGGGAATGGCAGCTCATCGCCGATTGGCTGCCACGGTTCATCCATTGGCCGGCGCCGCACTGGTCCCGCCTCCCAGCGGCCCCTATAGGTCGGGCTGGACGAGGGGCCGGCGTTGTATGGCTGGAGGCGCTGTCAATCAGCGGCAGCGTCGCCTGCGAATGTGAAACTAAAAGGAAGCACGGAGCTCCGGCGCTGCTACCGCTCAGGCCTTTTGTTTTTGGAAAATCACTGACAAGGGGGGAACGATTTGATTTTGTGCTGAAGATTTATCCTTTATATGCAGAGGTAGTGAACCAACTTTCATGTGCGAGTTGCGGTTTAAGAGCTGCGTTTTGCTTTGAAAACGTTTGCGTAAGGACTGGGCTGCAGAGCTGTCTTTTTGTAGCTGCAAGTGTCCTGTTGAAAACATAATACTGGCGTAATACTGTGCCATCAGAGCCTTCACTTCATGCTTTGCTTTAGTGCTTTGTAATCCACAGTCGATTATTTATGGGAGATAAGAACCAGGGGGCAGGTAAAAACGCTGCCTAGTCATTGCCTTGTTTTGGGCCCTGGGTCGTCAATGAGAAATCAGTGAATGAAAGGGTTTGTTTTTAATGGGAGGGAAGTGGAGAGGCAGCATTTCCTGTTAGCATCAGTTCACTTCAAATTAATGTTAGGAAACAGAGCGATCTTTCACCGTCCCTTCCAGTCGTGTGGTTTAAATTGCCTTTTAATCACGAATGGATCAGTAGATTAGCTGGAGCCCAGAATATCCATCAGATTCTGAGTTAAATGCAAACCTTAACATCCATTATCCAGAAGACCGTTGTTTCTCATTCCCCATTGATTGTAGACCATCTAACAGCTTTTAATCTAATTGCTTTGGGGTCGAGAATCAGAAGACAGAGGTTTAACGTGAGAGGGGAAAGATTTGATAGGAAACTGAGGCATGCAAACGGCATGTTGGCCTGCATAAGAAGAGGAGTTGAGTATAAGAGCAAAGAGATCCTTCTCCAGTTGTACAGGGCCCTAGTGAGACTGCAACTGGAGTACTGTGTGCAGTTTTGGTCTCCAAATTTGAGGAAGGACATTCTTGCTATTGAGGGAGTGCAGCGTAGGTTCACGAGGTTAATTCTCGGGATGGCGGGACTGTCATATGCTGAGAGAATGGAGTGAACTGGGCTTGTATACACTGGAATTTAGAAGGATGAGAGGGAATATTATTAAAACATATAAGATTATTAAGGGATTGGACACACTAGAGGCAGGAAATGTGTTCCCGATGTTGGGGGAGTCCAGAATCAGGGGCCATTTAGAACAGAGATGAGGAAATACTTTTTCACCCAGAGAGTTGTGAATCTGGAATTCTCTGCCTCAGAGGGCAGTGGAGGCCATTTCTCTGGATGCTTTCAAGAGAGAGTTAGATAGAGCTCTTAAAGATAACAGAGTCAAGGGATATGGGGAGAAAGCAGGAACGGGGTACGGATTGTGGATGATCAGCCATGATCACAGTGAATGGCAGTGCTGGCTCCAAGGGCCGAATGGCCTACTCTTGCATCTATTGTCTATTGTGGCGTAACCTTTTTTATACAAAGGGTGGTGAGTGCATGGAACAGGCTGCAGGAGGAGATAGTTGAGGCAGGTACTATCGCAAGGTTTAATAAACATTTGGACAGGTACATGGATAGGATAGCTTTAGAGGGATATGGGCCAAACACTGGCAGGTGGGACTAGTGTAAATGAGACATATTGGTCAAGTTGCGTCGAAGGGTCTGTTTCCACGCTGTATGAATCTATGCTCAGTTTTGTAATGCTATTAGGTACTATGGTTGGGCTGTTGTGTGTCTTTTCGTAGCGATACCAACACTCAAGAAAGAGTAGATACAAACTGCTGGAGTCAGGCAGCATCTCCATGAAGGTGTAATTAGCTTGGGATTCATACATAGAATGAAATCTTGAATACAACGGTAAGAAAATACACAATGTATTCCATGTGATTGGATAGTCAGCCATGTGATATATACCTGGCGACATTTAAAAGGACAGTGTATAAAATCATGAGAGACATAGATCGGGTAGATGCACAGAGTTTCTTGCCCAGAGTAGGTGAATCGATGACCAGAGGGCATAGGTTTAAGGTGAAGGGGAAATGATTTAATAGGAATCAGAGGGATAATATTTTCACACAAATGGTGGTGGGCGTATGGAACAAGCTGCCAGAGGATGTCGTTGAGGAAGGGACTATCCCAATGTTTAAGAAACAGTTGGGCAGGTACATGGATAGCACAGGTTTGGAGGGATATGGGACAAACGTTGGCAGGTGGGACAATAGCTGGGACATATCCTGTGTGGGAAAGTTGGGCTGAAGGGTCTTATTCCATGCTGTAGCACTCTATGACACTTATGACTGACTTGCAGATGCATTTCTATCCTGTATTTTTACCTGTAACAACATTATCTTAAGTTGTTGAAGATGTTTGACGCCAGGACGTTGCTGGTAGAACATGCACCTACAGTTATAACCCAAGTAAAACTCAATCTCTTTGCGATACATCAGTTCACTTTAGTTTATTATCATCTATTCTATCCAGTCAGCAGAAAGATAATACATGATTACAATCGATCCAATTACAGTGTATAGATACATGATAAGGGAATAACGTTTAGTAAAGCCAGCAAAGACCGATTAAGGTTAGTCTGACGATTACCACTGAGGTAGTTGGGAAAACAGCTGGGGAAAAAACTGTCCCTGAATCTGGAGATGTGGGTTTTTACACTTCAATACCGTTTGCCTGATGGGAGAAGAGGGAGCGACTCGCCCTTGCTTATGTTGCTGGCCTTGCTGAAGCAGCCTGAGGTGTTAATGGAGTCAATAGAAGGGAGGTTGGTTTGGGATGCATCCATAATTTGCTAATATCTTGCAGTCTTGGATGGAGCTGTTCCCAAACCAAGCTGTGATGCATCCTGATAAAATGCTTTCTGTGGCGCATCTGTAGAAGTTGGTGACATACCAAACTTCCCAAGCCTTTTAAGGAAGTAGAGCCGTTGGTGTGCTTTCTTGGGCATTGCTTCAATATGGGTTTTCCAGGAGAAGTTGTTGGTGATGTTGACTCCTAGGAATTTGAAGTGTAGGACGGTATTGGTTTATTATTGTCTTGTGTATCAAGATAGAAACAGAGAAAATAGTTGTAGGAGTAGGCCATTCGGCCCTTTGAGCCAGCATTGCCATTCAATATAATCATGACTGATCATCCAAAATCAGTACCTGTTCCTGCTTTCTTGCCATATCCCTTTATTCCTTTAGCCCTAAGAGCTAAATCTAACTCAATACAGTGAAAAACATATGACTTGCTCAGTCTGAGGAAGGGTCTCAACCCGAAACATTGCCTATTCCTTTTCTCCAGAGATGCTGTTTGACCCGCTGAGTTACTCCTGTATTTTGTGTGTATCTACAATGAAAAACGTTGTTTGGCATGCTACCCAGGAAATTCATACCATACACAACTATAGGCAAGAGGTACAGAAGTGTGAGAATACACACCTCCAGATTCACCGACAGATTCTTCCCAACTGTTATCGGGCAACTGAACCATGCTTTCACCAACTACAGAACAGTCCTGAGCTACCATCAACCTCATTGGAGACCCTCAGACGGTCCTTAATCTGACTTTACTGGACGTTATCTTGCACCAAACGTTATTCGCTTTATCCTGTACACTGGATGGCTGGGTTGTAGTCATGTCTAGTCTTTCCGCAGATGAGAACGCACGTAACAAAAAGCTTTTCACTGTACTTTGTTGCATTTGACACTAAACTAAAACTAAAACTACTACAGGTAGTGCAAAAAGATAAAGAGTGTAGACTATAGTTTTACAGCCACCGAGAAAGTGCAGATAAGAAAAATGCCAGGGCTGCAAAGAGGTAGATTGGGAGAACAGGAATGCTTCCTTGGCTTATGAGGGATTCATTCACGAGTCTGATAACAACGAGGAAGGAACTGTTCTTGAATCGGGTGGTGCAAGCTTTTAAGCTATTGTGCCTCCTGCATATTAGACGTTTGTGCAGTTGGCACCGGGATGGATGATAGTGGTTTTCTTAAAGAGGTGGAAATCTTAGAATGGTGCATGAAAGAGAGCATTTAAAATGACTTCAAAAACTTCGGAAGCCAAGTTGAGATATTGAATGAGATTGTGATACACAATGTGTGGATGAAATATCATTTCTGTATTGTGCAGTCTCTACGATTTATGTAGTACAGCATATTTATGTATTAATTGTGTTTTAATCCTTGTGTAGGATTTAACAGGAAATATTTCACTTGACAAACTGGCAACCTTTATCTTAGCTGTCTAGAGATGCAGCAATGTTATTTTCTCTTTTTGGAATAAATTTCTTGGGGAAAGCCAAAATGTGACAAGGATCCTGTGTCGACAGATCAAATAACAAGGGAGTGGGTTGAACCATCTCCTAATCTGAGTCAAATACCCTGGTCGCTCAAAACATTCTGTGGGATGTTACCAGCTAAAGACAGAGCAGATTACAGATCATGTATTAAAACGTTGCAGTTTTACGATGCATTTACGATTTATTAAACGTTGCAGGTTTTATGATGCATGCAGTCAAGGATTAATTTAATTTAGAGATAGAAAATAAAGGCTGGAGGACGCCATTCGGCCCTTCGAGTCAGCACCGCCATTCATTGTGATCGTGGCTGATCAATAATACGGGTTATTGATCGTCCCCAATCAATAACCGGTGCCTGCCTTCATAGAAACATAGAAATAGATACGGCATGGAAACAGGTCCATCACCGAGTACATCCCGAACATTGATCAAGGATTTGAGGTGAATAGAGTTTACAGATACAGCATGGCGTCTGTATCTGGACTCATGGACTCCGTTGAGTCCATGTCGACCGTCAGTCACCTGTTCACACTTGGTCCATATTCTCCCATTTTCTCATCCACTCCTTGCATTACAATTTAGCTTTGAAATACAGCATGGTAAAGGGCCTTTGTCCCACTGGGTCAACACCAACCATTGATCACCTCTTCACACCAATTCTATGTTATCTACTCCCTACACATTGGGGACAATTTTACCAGGCCAATTAATCTACAAACCAGCACGTCTTTGGGATGTGGGAGGAAACTGGAACACCGGGAGGAATTCCACATGGTCACAGGGAGATCGTACAAACTCCACGCTGACCACCCGGGTCTCTGGCGTCGGTGTGTGGCAGCGGCTCTACCTGTGCAGCAGAATTGCTGCTGCTTCATGCTGCTTGTGGTAAAAGGGTTCACTTCAGGTGTTGATAAACTGTGCGTTTAAATGCTCCAGTCCCACAGATCATGGCTGGTGTTGCTTTTCTTTCTGTAGCATGCTGTCCTGGCGGAATTGGTACAGTTCCCAGTACCTGGGGGGACAAGCTGCCTCTCGCTTCTCCGATGGAAGTTATATCTTTGCTGTGGATCCGGAGGAAACTTTGTCCCAGATGATAAACCGCACACTTGCAGATGACACAGCGGCTGCAGTAGATGAGGATCTGGACACCGGCGTCTTATTTGGAAACCTCCGAGGAAATATAGTTGGATTGCGTTATTATACTGGTGTGGTAAGATCTCCTTCTCCCACCCTATTCTGATAGTACTAACCTGTATTTAAGTGTATTGTCAAATGTACGGTAAGGCACAGCTGCAATGTAAAGTTTAAGGAGTTACTAGACTAAGTGGGACCAGTTGGGTCCCAGGTTCACACGGGAAGGCTGGACCCACAACACAATATTCCACCTCTCCACCAATTCCAATATTGGTGGCCATTGTGGGGGGGGGAGCTTTCTGGAGCGCCAGCATGGGTGTTGTGGGTCAAGTCAAGCACAGTGAGTGCAGGGCCAACAACCCATTTCAAGTCAAGTCAACCCATTTCAAGTCAAGTCAACCCATTTCAAGTCAAGTCAATCCACTTCAAGTCAAGTCAATCCATTTCAAGTCGTCATGTCAATCCATTTCAAGTCAATCCATTTCAAGGGCAGGCCAAACAACTCATTGCATTGTCACTTCATTTCCAATTTTGCATTGCAGTTTCAAGCCCAGGCAGGGCAGGCCAAACAACTCATCGCATTGTCATTAACGGCTAACAAATCATTTATTGCAAGTACATTGCAGACTCGCAGTTCAGTTGATTCATAAGTTAGTATCACCGTTGTGGACTCTTCCCCCGCAATTTTCCAGAGTAACTGACTCGCGTCCAGGCATCCGGGGTTCTATACCCCTGCCCCCCCCCCCCCCCCCAACCCCCCGGAAGGGGCGTTACCTTCATCATGGTGATTGACAGGCGAGAGCACCAATCAGCTGATCTCAAGATTTTTTTAACATTCATAACTTTTTTATTTTTCATCGATCGGAAAAATCCTCGGACTGTCTCAGCGGAGGAGGACTGTGAGTAAGATAGCCCAAAATCATTGCGGTACATGGTAGCGTTTTTTCTAAAATCAATACACAGCGCAGACAGGAAGTGGTCAAGTTGAGACTTTTAGTTATATAGATTCAGCATGGAAACAGGCCCTTCTGCCCAACTTGCTCAATTCAACCAAGATGTTCCATCTATGCTAGTACCATCTGCCCACATTTGGCCCTTATCCGTCAACACCTTCCCTATCCATGTACCTATCTAAAAGACTTTTAAATGATGGTTTTAGTACCTGTTTCAACTATCTCCTCTGGCACCTCGCTTCATGAACCCACCACTCTCCATGTGGAAAAGTGTCCCTCGGGCATTATGTCCTGTGGTTTTTGATTCCCCTGCTTTGTGCATTCACCCTCATCTATTCCCCTCATAATCTTATACTACTCTATAAGATCACCCCTCAGCGTCCTGCGCTCCAAGGAATAAATTACTAACCTGCCCAACCTTTCCCTATAACTCAGGCCCACAAGTCCTGGCAACAAACTCGTAAAACTTCTCTGCAGCTTTCTTTTCCAGCATAACGACATCCTTCCTTTGGCAGGGTAACATAAACTGAACATAATACTCTAAGGGGGCATAAAATCTGTGTCCATATCCTTTGTAGGGACATAGATTCAGGCAAACACATAAACACAAATCATACACAAGTTACACACAAAATCTCCAAAAGAAAAGTGGTAAAAAACAAGAAATTAGTGCAAAAACGTAATTATAACATACCACAGTGTTACAGTCACTTATGAAGGTTATTAACTTGTTGCAGAATTGATTTAAATGTGGAAATCAAGCTATTAAAAAATAATAAGCAAAAAGGGTGACAAAAGGAAGCAAGAAGCCACAAGGGTGTCAGATAAGGAGAGAAGAGGAGTGAAGTGTAACGCCAGAGGGAGGGAATAGGGGGACATGGAGCTGGTGCGAAGGGAATGAGGTAGTAAACCTTGATGTGCACTCTGGTGGGGCACTGGAAAGAGAGGGAGCATAAAGTGTTAAAGAAGGAACTGCAGATGCTGGAGAATCGAGGGTTACACAAAAAGCTGGAGAAACTCAGCGGGTGCAGCAGCATCTAAGGAGCGAAGGAGATAGGCGACGTTTCGGGTCGAGACCCTTCGTCAGAGAGGGAGCATAGTTTGCAGAGTGCGTACCTTGCTGTAGGGAGCACCCACTGGGGATGCTGATGTATTTGCTGACAGACTGTGTTTACTGTGTTTGAGGCCTAAACATTATGGGGTTGCTACGCTGTTAACTTGCTTTTAATGTTGTTGTCAGGTGAGCAATAATGAAATGGTTGCACTTCAGCGGGATCCGAACAATCACTACGACAACAATGCGGTCCGAGTGAATAATGTGAACGGCATACAGGTGGGACACATCAAACGTGAGCTGGCAGCTCCACTGGCCTTCTTCCTGGATAACAAGCTGGCGAGGATCGAGGGGTGAGTCGGCATCTTCATTCCAGGAATGCACTTGGTTAACGCACGGGGTTAATTAAGCTGTGGGCCTAGCATCGAAAATGTGTCTAGAATTTAACTTTTGTGACCCATGTCTGGGAACTACTTGAAATTTTGCACAGAATTAGATAAAATATAATTGAGAAGGAAGTCGAAACTCGTCAGTGCCAAAAGTTGCTAATTAATTAATTAAACTAATTAGAAAATGAGATCGATAATGTAAGCGCCATGTAGTGTTCAATGCTCATATTACTCTATGGGAGCCGAATTCCGTGCTGCTGTCTATTTAAACCATATATATATATATATATATATATATATATATATATATATATATATATATATATATGACAGGAGGTATATATAATTATATTATATAAATAATATGATGAATATAATTGTGAGTGTGTATTTTGAATGAGACTTCCGCAGAGGTCGGGCTCCTGAACCAACCTAATTAATGGGTGAGGGCAGTTACTGTGCGTTCCCCCATTTACTGAACCCCACTGACTGCCAGCGGGCAGAGTGGGGGTCACAGCAGTAGTGGGACTGGGGCAGTGCCAGGCTGGCGGAAGGCTAAGGCATCTTCCACTTTGAGGAAAATGCCGAACCCTAACCCAACGCGCCCCCACTTCCAGAGCTGCCCATGGCTGGAGCTGGAGCTACTTTGAGACCGGCTGCAGGTTCTATAAGTGTGGCCTCTCAGCGCGTCCATCTCGGCCAGCATGCCCTTCTGGATCATCATGGTGATGATGGTGGGGTGCAGCACGGCCCTGCACGCCGCACGGGCTGCCTTCAGCACCCCCATACCGCCGGCTCTGTCAATCCGCCCGCTTGCTTGCTGTAACATCGGCCTACCGACACCCCGACCGATCCTTCACAGCACTCACCGGGGCCCGACCGACCGATGTACTGACCCTAATCTTAACCCTAACTCTACATTTTTACATCATTTTTATTTAACAAGTTCACATCATAACTTTACAAAGATAAATCAATTGTACAACAAAATTATCAGCAAGGTTAGCATTACCTTTATTCCTTCGAAACCGTGGTATTGTTTTGATGTAATGATCCCAGAGTGATCGCTGCCTAACTACCATGAAACAAAACGCGTGATTGGTCAATTGGCATCCGATGCAATGTCTAACGTGCATTGATTGGACGATTACTACTCGGAAAATTGGAGGTTTCTCTCGTATTTAAAAAATATGTGCAGGTTTTGTTCTTGATGAGTTTTAGGTATGATTTCTATAATATATTTACACAATATGTTAAAAATTCAGGTATTTACGTAATTTGGGTCACGAACTTAAACGAAAAAGCACCTTGGCCCACAGACTAAATGTTGTTAAGTGTGAGGTGTTGCATTTTGTGAGGTATGAGGATGTGGCCAGGATTTGAGGGCCTGAGCTTTGGGAAGAGGTTGGGCAGACTATGACTTTATTCCTTGGAGCGCAGATGGATGAGAGGTGATCTTAAGGCAGCGATCTTACGGTGGCAATGTATAGCGGTGATCTTATCGAAGTGTATAAAAACATGAGGTGAATAGATCGATAAGATGCACAGTTGTTTACCCAAAGCATATAGGTTGAAGGTGCGAGGGGAAAGACATCTATTTATTTATTTAATTGTATTTTTTTAATTCATATTTTTATTGGAAGCAGTGTACAGTAATATAAACTGCGGCATATGACGAAATACATTTATTGTACATCTTCCAATTTTAATTTAACAAAAAAGAAATAGAGAAAGAGCGAGAAAGGAAGAAGATGAAAGAAATAGTGAAGGGAAGAGAAAAAAACAGAAAAAAACCAAGGGAACATTACGTGTTGATATACCTGCTTCATTTCTCACCACACCCATCACCCTGTCCGTGAATCGGTTTAATTCCAGAATTGCGTTGCACCATACTATTGGGGAAAGATTTGAAAGGCATTTGAGTGGCAACCTTTTCACCAAGCGGGTGGCGGGTATATGGAATGAGCTGCTGGAGGAGGGGTAGTTGAGGCAGAAATTAGAACAAATTTAAACTACAATTGGACAGGTAAGTGGACAGGAAAGGTTTAGAGGGATGTGGGCCAAACGCAGGCAGGTGGGTCGAAGGGCCTGTTTTCGTGCTATATGACTATGAAGGACTTATGAATCTTAGTTGCACCTTTTTTAAACATGGTGCCATGCTGAACGTGGCAATTTTAACACGGTTCAAATTGGCAGGTGGCTATAAAGTGTGTGCAGGTGAATGGTTGAATGTTGAGTCTGTGAATGGAGCCTGCATAGACTTGATGGGTTGTAATAGTGTCTTCCATGGGGTAAGGGAATGTGTCGAGAATGTTACATTTTCTGATCTTTGATTTAAAATACGTGAATGAAATTGTACATAAGGAATCTGCTTGTTCAGTGGTAATTCTTATCACATGTAGATGAGGAATATTGTGTGCAGTTCTGGTCGTCCTGTTACAGGAAGGATATGGAGGCTTTGGGAAAGGTGCAGAGGAGGTTTACCAGAAAGATGCCTGGATTAACAGGTTTGGATCAGTGTGTTTGTGTGATGATCCTTACCAGCAAAAAACACTGCTGGAAGGACTCTGGGCAGCCCAGTGGCGTAGCGGTAGAGTTGCTGCCTCACTGCGCCAGAGACCCGGGTTCGATCCTGATTACGGGTGCTGTCTGTACGGAGTTTGTACCTTCTCCCTGTGACCGCATGGGTTTTCTCCGGGTGCTCTGGTTTCCTCCCACACTCCAAAGACGTTCAGGTTTGTAGGTTAATTGGCTGTGGTAAAATTGTAAATTGTCTCTAGTGTGTGTAGGATAGTGTTAGTGTGTGTGGACCGTTGCATGGGGCGGACTCAGTGGGCTGAATGACCTGTTTCCGTGCTGTATTTCTAAACTCAACTAATCTAGAGGAGAGTGACAATCTTTGGTAACAAATCGGCCGTCTGTTTATCATTCATCTGATTTTCTTTGCTATTGAACTGAATCGTGAAGAAAATCGGGTGGCGTGGTAGGGCTCTCGACTCATTATTAGTCATGCCTGCTTCGGGGGATCAAATTGAAATGCGGAATTTTTAAATAGGAATAATGTAGAGTCTGGCAATAAATATGCCAGGCTGGTCTATCGGGAATGCTCCCTAGTCCCATCTCCATGTCAGCAGTGGTTTAAGCTGGAGGGTGGCAGCTTGCCTCCTTGGTTTGTAGAATTAGTCTTCAGCGTTATTATTTGTTTTACTGAGCCCCTGCAGCGCTGACATTTTGAAAAATACAACTTGGGACTACCGGCTGCAGCACGGAGTTGAGAAGTTTACTTTGCAGTGGTGGGTGATGAGGGGTGGGGGGGGGGGGGGGGGGGAGGTAATGATCTCAGTCCCGTGGCGATTGTTCTACTGATGTTGACGCCCCAGAGCCTGAAGCGGAGTTTGGAACGTCGTACATTCACAGGGGGATTCCTGCAGCGTCTGGACACCATTGCGCCGGTGAGATGCGTTTCCATGCTTGGTTGCAACGCTGCAGATTTGCTGTCAGCTGTGGTTTGCTTTGGGGGAATGGTTTAGGTTTTGGGTTTATTAGATTGCCACGTGTACCGAGGTGCAATGAAAAGCATTGTTTTGCATGCTATAGTTCATGTCATAGGAGCAGAATTAGGCCATTTGGCCCACCAAGTCGACTCCGTCATTCAATCGTGGCTGATCTACCTTTCCCTCTCAACCCCATTCTCCTGCCTTCTCCCCGTCACCTTTTACACCGTTCTTAATCAAGAACCTGTCAATCCCCGCTTAAACAAATACCCAATGACTTGGCCTCCACAGCCGTCCATGGCAATGAATTCCACAGATTCACCACCTTTGACTAAAGAAATTCCTCCTCAACTCCTTTCTAAAGATACGTCCTTTTATTCTGAGGCTGTGCCCTCTGGTCCTAGACTCTCCCACTAGTGGAAACATCGAAACAGATCAAATACACTATACATAAATACAATCAAGTCAAACTCAAGTACAACATGTAGAGCAAAGGGGAAAATCCAGAGTGCAGAACATAGTTCTCAGCATGTATAGAACATTTAGAAATGCCGCTATACTCACGAGTAGGATAAAAGTGTGACACGGCAGTGCATCGGTAGAGTTGCTTCCTTACTGCGTCAGAGACCTGGGTTAGATCCTGACTACGGGTGCTGTCTGTACGGAGTTTGTATATTCTCCCTGTGACCGCGTGGGTATAACACAGGTTCTCCGGTTTCCTCCCACATTCCAAAGACCAACATATTTGTAGATTCATTTGTTTTTAGTATAAATTGTAAATTGCCCCTAGTGTGTAGAATAGTGCAGGTGTATGGGGATCTCTGGTTGGCACGGAGTCGGCAGGCCGAAGGGCCTGTTTCCGTGCTGTATCTCTAAACTATAAGATTTAAAAGAGTAGAGTGATTGTATGGGATGATAGCAGATCCTTCTCAGGGAGGCACAGGCAAAGAATCGCCACGCTCCGGGGCCATCTTTGGATCACGCGGGGGTGGAGTGGGTGGTGACTGTGAATCACTACCTCCATGGACTACCGTCTTCTTTCTTTTCCCCTCAGGGTTGTCCCGTACGGTGCTAACAATGTGTTCACCATGCCCGTGCAGCTTTCCTTCTGGGGCAAAGAGGAAAACCGCGCCGCTGTTCTGGAGAAACTGAAGATTCACGGCTTCAAACTGGCGCCGCACAACAAAGGTAAAATCCCATCGGTCCACGGACTCCATGGGGGTGGGGGTGTCTGCGGGGTGGTCCTTGTCTGACAGGCCATTGTAACCTTAAACCCTGGTCAGGTGAGGAGTCTTTAAATTGACACTGGCACTGTGGTGCAGCGGTAGAGCTGCTGCCTCACTGCACCAGGGACCCGGATTCGATCCTGACCACGGGAGCTGTCTGTGCGGAATTTATACTTCTCCCAGTGACCGCGCATGTTTTCCCCAGGTGCTCCGGTTTTCTCCCACACTCCAAAGGCATACAGGTTTGTAGGTTAATTGGCCTCTGTAAATTTGCCTTAATGTGTAGGGAGTGGAAGAGAAAGTGGAATGGGTGATCACCTGTCCTGTACACTGCACGATGCTCCCAACCCATCAATAAAAACAAGTCTATTTGACCAGCATTCTTGCAGGTCTGCTTCTGACAGGAAGACAGATTGTAGTTCCACAATTCCTATTGTGATGTTACATTTCTTTATGTAATTGAGGACATTTTGAAATTGAATGACTGTAGTAGCAATCATGGCAACCAGTTTCCACCCGAAGATTATTTATATTTGTTGGTTGTGTGGTTAATGTTGACCAGGGCACTAAACCTTTCACTCCAACCTGTGGGGGTAAGTCCGGGATCAACAAAGAGTGGTTTCCCCACACTGCAGCAATCGTTCAACAATGTGCGTTTTATGGCCTGTGTCTGCTGGAGAGCAGAAGGATGGGGGGACCTAATTGAAGCTTACCGAACAGTGAAAGGCCTGGATAGAGTGGATGTGGAGAGGATGTTTCCACTAGTGGGAGAATCGAGTAAAAGGATGTAGCTTTAGAAAGGAGATGAGAAATTTATTTAGTTGGAGGGTGGGGAATTCATTATTACAGACGTGTGTGGAGGCCAAGTCAATGGATATTTTTAGGGTGGGGATTGACAGATTATTGATTGGTAAGGGTGTCTGGGGTTACGCGAAGAAGGCAGGTGAATGAGCTTGAGAGGGAAAGATAGATCAGCCATGATTAAATGGCAGAGTGGACGATGGGCTGAATGGCCTAATTCTGTTCCTAGAACTTATGAACATAATGTGCTAGACTAGATTTACCTCTAGCAGAATCAAGTTCCCAGTGTGCCTCGAATTCAACAGTTTTCAGACTCTGGTGTGCTCTTGTTGAATCAGTAACATTTTATCCGTCTACTTCAGGCATCATGCACCCCCCACTAAACCTCCTCTTCAACATAAACTGTTATTCACCTCCCTTCAACGTGTCTCCCTCCCTTCTGTAGTTGTATGACCAAACGTTGGAAGGATAAACAATGCAGCAGCAGTAAAGTTGCTGCCATGCAGCGCCAGAGATCCAGGTTTGATCCTGACAACAGGTGCTGTCTGTATGGAGTTTGTATGTTCTCCCTGTGACCCTCATGGGTTTTTTCCAGGTGCGCCAGTTTCATTCCGCGCTTCAAAGATGTTCAGATTTGTAGGTTAATTGGCTTGGTACTATTGAAAAATTGTCCATAATGTGTGTAGGATAGTGTTAGTGTGCAGGGATCGCTGGCCAGCCCAGACTCAGTGAGCCGAAGGGCCTGTTTTCGCACTGTATAAACCAAACTAAACCTGAACTTTTATTAACAATTGATATAGTGCGTGGTGTGGACAGAATCTGACGAAGGGTTCCGACCTGCAACGTCACCCATCCTTTTTCTCCAGAGATGCTGCCTGACCCGCTGAGTTACACCAGCACTTTGTGCCCATGGACAGCACTTGTATTTGGTTGATGCAGACAAATTGCTGGGTCGCATAGCAGTCTGACCTTTGATGTTCTTAACAGGCAGTGGGATTGCTGAGGCGTGGTCTGGAATGGGTTCTGCAAGAGCTGGACCAAGCTACAAAGCTCCTGTGCACACGGCAGTGCAGATGACAGCAGAACAGGTGAGCGTTTAGTTCCTCAGTTACCTTAGTCGAATTAGCCACATCACCTTCAGGGAGCTTCCACACACATTTTGCAATCAGGCTGATATGCAAGTGGCGTGCACAGTGTCGCGGTGGTAGAGCTGCTGCCTTACAGCGCCAGAGACCCGCATTCAATCCCGACGACGGGGTGCGGCCTGCGTGGAGATTCTACGCTCTTCCCGTGACCGTATGGGTGTCCTCTGGGTGTTCCGGTTTCCTCCCATATTCCAAAGACATACAGGCTTGTCGGTTAATTGGCCTTCGGTAAAAAATCGTCACATTTCCCTGGTGCGTGGGATAGTGCTAATGTAACGGGGATTGCTGGTCGTTGCGGACTCGGTGGGCCAAAGGGCCTGCTTCTGTGCTGTATCACTAAACTAAAAAAGTGGAGCACTGTTCCAAGCTACAACTGATATGGAATCAAAATATTTGATATTTCCTGAGGTATTAGCCAGCATAATTGCATGATTGTTTACTCAATGGTTCATAACTGATAGGAGCAGAATTAGGCCATTTGGCCCATTTAATCCACTATTCAATCATTGCTGATCTATCTTTTCCTGTCAACCCCATTCTCCCCATAACCCCTAACACCCGTACTAATCAAGTAATCAACAATGGTTCTTTATTATCACATGCACCGAGGTGAAATTCTCTTATTTGCATACAGTTCAGTAAATTATTACTATAAATAAGCACAATTGCAGATTAAGTGTAAAGTGTATAGAGATGGTTCACTGAGACCATCTATTCAAGTTACCCGGTTATGGTGCCAGCTGCCGGCCCCTTTGTCCGGACCATCCAGTGAACTGTTGTCCTCTGCTTGCCCGGCCACCTTCAGCCTTTGTGCCCCAGGGGTGCCTTCTGCAGCCAATCTTGAGGGCGCAGAAGGTAAGACCCCCAGCTCTTCTTACCGATCCCGTGTTCTAGCATCTGACGTCGCCGACTCCCTCCACCCTCCTCTCTGGTCTCGGGGACGAGCAGGGGCCGGGCTCGGCGGATTTCATCTTCAGGCGGGTTCCTGTTACTGTGATGGGCGAACCAGACCTGACGAATGGCCCAACGATCATTTGTCCCAAACAGTGGTCGACCTCCTTGGGGAGTACATGCAAACTCCACACAGATAACACCTGAGGTCTGGATTGAACCCATGTTTCTGGCGTTGTGAGGCAGCAGCTCTAGCAACCTGCCACTGTCGGCCAGGTTCTCCCTCGGCCTCCTTCACTCCAGGGAAATACAGAGAATAATTGTTCATTTGTTGCTCCACATGAGAATTGTTCATTTCTTTTTACAGCTAAAGAATGAATTTGACAAGATTTTTGAAGATCTGAAGGAGCATGATAAGACACAGGAAATGGAACCGGCTAAGGTAAAATTAAACGCTTTTGGGGTAAATACATATAATTGTGTGAAAATATAGAAGTCTTTTGAGCTACTGTGAAGCAACTGTGTTGGGCATTTTTCACAACAAAAAGCTATAGAAATGGGAATTGTTAATTTGTGTACTTTCTGTTATGTGATGCACAGATCAATAATGACAACAGAGTAAGTATTTAAACACTAGTTTACTAAACAACAATGGACATTGTACTGAAGTCAGACATAACGCGCTGGAGCAACTCAGTTGGTCGGGCAACATCTTTGGAGAAAAGGAATAGATGAATAGAAATTGGGTTTTGTGTTGGAACCCTTCTTCAGACTGAAATTAGAGTGGGTGGGGACACTGGAGGTAGAAAAAGGCCAGAACAAAACAGCATTGTACAGCTCAATAACCTAAATAAAATAGCTGCTGCAAAACTAACCTTGGCCCCGCGCAAGCCCTGTGTCACCGTCGTCCAATTGATCGGTGTTGCCAATTTACTGCGCACACATTTACCCTTGACATTCCTGGCCCACATGGATGTTGACCCTTCAGAACGGTTTATCTTGGTCTTAAATAATTGCTTTTACGGAATTGGGCCCAATTTGTGACTCGTGGCCTACCACAGTGATTGATGTTGACCCAGATGTTTGTACCCTGACGAAAATCTTTTACTTCGACAAAGATCTTTGTATATTCTGTAGCTCCGTTCAAGGTTCCAGAGGATTGGAGGGTAGCCAATATTGTTTCTTCAATGAAGATGGGAAATAGGGATTATCCAGCATATAATGGGTTGGTGAGCCTTGCATCAGTGGCAGGGAAGCTGTTGCAGAGGGTTCTTAGATAGAGCATTTGCATTTGGAAAATAATGGATTAATTAGGGAGAGTCGGCATGACTTTGTGCAGAGTCAAACTTGATTGTGTTTTTGAGAGTATGATGAAGGTGATTGATGAGGTTAGGACAGTGGATGCTGTCTACCCGGACCTTTGGAAGGTATTTGACCACCCTCTGACTAGAGAAATTCCTCCTCATCTCCTTTCTAAAGGTACGTCCTTTTATTCTGAGGTGGTGCCATAGTTCATGTAATGAGGTATAGGAACAGAATTAGGCTATTCGGCTCATTCAATCATGGTTGATCTATCTTTTCCTCTCAACCCCAATTTCCTGCCTTCTCCCCATAACCCCTGACACCCGTACTAATCAAGAATCTTTCAATCTCTGCCTTAAAATTATCCATTGACTTGGCCTCCATAGCCTTCTGTGGCAATGAATCCCACAGATTCATCACCCTTTGACTAAAGAAATTCCTCCTGATCTCCTTTCTAAAGGTACGTCCTTTTATTCTGAGGCTATGCCCTCTGGTCCTAGACTCTCCCACTAGTGGAAATACCCTCTCTACATTCACTCTATCTAGGCCTTGCATTATACAAGTTTCAATGAGATCCCCTCCTCTTCCTTCTAAACTCCAGCGAGTGTAGGCCCAGGGCCTTCAAATGCTCATGATACGTTAACTGAATAATTCCTGGGATGCTCCTCTGGACCCTTGTATAAGGCATTGCTGAGAGAACAGCTGGAGTTGATTTAAGGATGGAAATTATTAATACCTGGGATGAGCAGGTTATTTATGAGGATATGTTGGGCCATCAGACATAGGAGCAGAATTAGGCCATTTGGCCCATCAAGTCTACCCTGCCAACAAATGATCATGGCTGATCTATCTTTCCCTCTCCACCCCATTCTCCTGCCTTCTTGTAACGTTTGATGTCCTTACTAATCAAGAACCTATCAATCTCCACCTTAAAAAATATCCATTGACTTGCCCTCCACATGGTCTGTGGGAATGAATTCCACAGATTCACCACCCTGAAGACACAAGAGACTGCGGATGCTAAAATCTTAAGCAAAATACAAAGTGTTGGAGGAAGTCAGTGGCTCAGGCAAGAATCTTGGCTGGGGATGGACAGGCGACGTTTCAGGTTGAGACCCATTGGCCTGAAGAAGAAACTGACCCCGAAATGTCACCTGTCCATTCCCTCCCCAGATGCTACCTGGCCTACTGAGTTCCTCCAGCACTTTTGTGTTTTGCTTAGGCCTACATCTACTGGACTGCAGAAGAATTTGGGGGAGATTTGTAGAAACAAAGAACTGTAGATGCTGGTTTATACTGAAGATAGGCATAGAGTGCTGGAGCAACTCAGCGGGTCAGGTCATTAAGTACGGCATTGATTGTGTGTCAGTCTCTAGGTCAGAGGTCTAGCTCTCTAAAGCGGTGGCAAGAACCAACTATTTTTTTTGCCAAAGCAAACGTTTCCACTGTACTTTGGTACGAGTGATTTGTGTTCGAAACTAAGCTAAACTCTGTACGGCTGTTTGATTTGCACGTCAGTGGAAACTGCCCTTGAAGCACCTTCTTCCAGCACGTGAGGTTACAGTGTTTTGACGGTTTTACGTTGGCAGGCAGTCCTCACACCGTTGCTGCCTCACCAGAAGCAGGCGTTGGCCTGGATGATACTGAGGGAGAACAACACTGACCTCCCCCCATTCTGGGAGCAGAGGAGTAACATGTACTACAACCTGCTGACAAACTTTGCCGAGCGCGAGAGACCGGAAAACGTTCGCGGGGGCATCCTGGCCGATGACATGGGCCTGGTAAGAGACCGTTCCTTTATCCATATCACCCTGTATCATCTCATCTTGTAGAACACATATCATTCATATCATCCTTATCACCTTGTATCAACATCACCCATATTGCATTATATCACCTAAGTAGCTGTATCACCTATATCACCCTGAATCCCCTGTATCACCCAAATCACTCCGTATCACCCATATCACTTAGTATCACATTGTATCACCATATCACCTTGTATCACACATATCAGCTTATCATCCATAACTGGTGTCGTGTTTCGGTGGTGCCCATCATTTACTCAAAGGTTAAAATGTTTCTCCCATTACCATCTCATGCGGAAGTACGCCGAGGCTGTTTTCTCTTTTCATATGTAAGAAGGAACTGCAGATGCTGGTTTAAACCAAGATAGATACAAAAAGCCAGAGTAACTCAGCCGGACAGGCAGCATCTCTGGAGAGAAGGAATACCTGACGTTTCGGGTTGAGACTCTTCTTCAGACTGCTGTAAAAGGGTCTCGACCTGAAACGTCACCCATTCCCTCTCTCTAGAGATGCTGCCTGACCCGCTCAGTTACTCCAGTTGTTGGTGTCTATCTTCTCCTTTAATATATTTGGAATTGGGGCAGGGATGATAACAGTACCATCTTGTTTCCCCATTCACAAAACGCTGCTTACACGCAATCCACAATGTGCTTGCGGTTGCAAGTAAGATCTGAATTGATCGGTTCATGTGACAGTTAAACTCTTGACTTGTAATCTCACAATAACGATACTGCTTTGTATTTTTCTAGGGAAAAACACTGTCGACCATTGCGGTAATCCTCAGCAACCATCACCGTGGAAAGCCGCTTCCTATTGAGAAATATACAACGGAGGTAGGACTTAATCCCGATGTATTCCATTGGGTTGAATTAGGGATACAATGATTATTACTGAAGAGATGTCACTACGCAATGGTTGAAGCTATTAATAGTCAAATAATTTTAATAGATAGTAAATAGATGAATGACTGATATTGTTCTTTTACAGTGGCCCCTTGCATTATTGTCTACTGGCTGTGCCACTGTGCTTGCCCCTATTTGAAGTCACTAGTTACGAGAAATTAAGTTAGGGTGGCACATTCGCTCAGCTGGTGGAGTTGCTGCCTCACAGTGGCAGAGATCCAGTTCGGTCCTGGCCTTGGGTGCTATCTTTGTGGTGTTTGCACGTTCTCCCTGTGACCGCCTGGGTTTCCTTCGGGTGTTCTGGTTTCCTTCCATATCCCAAAGACGTGTAGTTTTGTACGTTAATTACCTCTAGTGTGTGGGGAGTGAATGAGAAAGTGGGATAGCATTGAATTAGTGTGAATGAGTGGTCAATGGTCGGTGTAGGCTGAAGGGCCTGTTCCCATGCTGTCAGTCTAAAGCATGGTGAGGCCTAAACTACATTGTACTCCTTGTGTTAATAGTAAGCTCATGAACTACAAATCCGTAGTTCTAGGACAAGCTAACTTTGTGGTGTTGTAAAACTTGTAGCTACCAGGATACACCTTGAAAATAATAAACTTTTGCTTTCCATCTTCCCAAATGTAGGAATTATCTGGCTACAGGGAAATGACAGGAAAGACTTGCACAGAAAGGTCTAACAAGGCACCATCCAGTACTTCTCAAGTGCAATCTGGTAAATGCTTCGTCCTTTCAGTATGATCAATGAACATGGATTTTAGCAAACAGCAGGCGACCATTAGGATAACATCATTTTATGGTGTGGTAAAATCTGTAGCTAGCCGGAGGCTTGGTAGGCCTGAGTTGGTAGGCCTAGTAGCTTGTAGACCTGGGTTGAGTTGTAAAATGTAATACATCTTATCATTTCTTGTAAGAATACTTCTATTGAAAATTGCAATTTTGCTTTTTGATGTATTTATTTTTAAAGAAAAGTTATACGTGTGAGCGACTTTATTCATCTGACTGTGTTGTTCTATACCAAGAGATACAATTTAATTTCCATGGCAACCCTTCTTCCACCAACTCTTTCCAACACCTTAGTTCCACAAGTGGCAAGTTTTAATGTGTGCGTGTAACTTGGCTGGGGGTTGATGGCGTCAAAGGCAAATTGATCGCGTTGTGGTATGAGCCTGTCACATCCATCCTTTTAATTTGCTTCTAATTATTTTAGAGTTTAGGATTATTCCTTATTTTGGATTCACTTTTACACCTATCTAGCTTGTCAATTTTCAGAGTCTAGTTTAGTTTAGAGTTACAGCGCGGAAACAGGCCCTTCCGCCCACTGTCCATGCGACCTGTGATCACCTTGTACACTAGCACTTTTGTACACACTAGAGACAATTTACAGTCTTTACTGAAGCCAGTTGACCTACAAGCCTGTACGCCTGGGGAACACCTGGTGAAAACCAAAGCAGTCACGGGGAGAATGGACAAACTCTGTACAGGCAGCGCCCGTAGTCGCGATCGAACCCGTGTCTCTGGCGTTGTAAAGCAGCAACTCTACCGCTGTGCCACCATGTCGACCTGAGTTACAGAGACACCCAACACACACACACGACACACACACACACCACAAAGGCCAGGGAAAGCGGGGGAGCGCTGTCTGAAATTTGCACCCGCGCTGAAGAGGAAGGCTGCACAGTGTACGGTAAGTCTTTTAGAGAGAGCGGAGGGAAGGGGGAGAGAGAAGCGGGGGAGAAGGAGTGGGAACACTTTTAAGAAGCCAGACAACTTATAATAAAGTTTAGCGGGCATTTTACCTACTGGTCTGTTTTCCTTGATCCTGAAAACTCCAGTGAGTCAATCAAAATGCCCGGTCAGCGAAGGTGATTGCCTAGATCTGCCCTCGACTGCCTGTAACTAAATAGCGACCCCACTCCACTGCACTACGAGTTAAAAAGACCCATGCCGACCAAACTTTACTTGCGGAAAATTTTTCAACATGCTGAAAAAATTTCCGTGACCTAGCTGAGGCCACGAGTATGCGGGAACTTCCCTCGAGCATGAAGGAAAGTTCCAGTAACCTCATAGGACCTCCTTGGACCACGTGTCGACCATGCTGTGAGTTTGAGTTGAGGGCAAACTCTTCTGAACCCGCGGTTTAGGCACCGCAGTGGGACAGCCCCTTTAGCCAACCGTCGGCCCATCGATCAAGATCCCACTAATTCTTGATAACCATCTTTGCTGTGTACCATCTCACCTATTTTGTGTCATCTGCAAACTTACCAATCATGCCTTGTATATTCTCATCAAAATCGTTAGTATAGATAGCAACAGTAATGGACTAGATCCGACCCCGAGGCACACCACTAGTCACAAGCCTCCAGTCCGAAAATCAATCTTCCACCACCATCCTGTTTTCTACCACAAAGCCAATGCTATATCCAGTTAGCTAGCTCTCCCTGGATTCCTGATTGCTCAGCACTTTAATTCTTCCTCCCATTCCCAATTTAATCTTTCTGTTCTGGGCCTCCTCCATTGTCAGAGTGAGGCCCAGTGCAAATTGGAGGAACAGCACCTCATATTTTGCTTAGGTGGCTTACACCCCAGCGATATGAACATTGACTTCTCTAACTTCAAATAGCCCTTGCTATCCCTCTATCTCCATCCCCTCCCCCTTCCCAGTTCTCTCACCAGTCTTACTGTCTCCAACTACTATCTCTGTCCCACCCACTCCCCTGACATCGGTCTGAAGAAGGGTTTCAACCCGAAACATCACCTATTCCTTCTCTCTAGAGATGCTGCCTGTCCCGCTGAGTTACTCCAGTTTTGTGTCTATCTCCCTGGATCCCATGCAGTCTAACCTTCTAGAGCAGCTTACCATGCTAAACCTTGTCAATAGCCTTGCTGAAGTCTGTATACCTTAGACAATGTCTACGGCACTGCCTTCATCAACTTTCTTGGTTGCTTTTTCAAAATCCTCTATCAATTTTGTGAGACATGATCTTTCACGTACAAAACCATGCTGACTTTCACTACTCAAACCCTATCTTTCCAGATGCATGTATATCTTATACCTCAAAGAATCCTCTCCAGTAACTTTCCTGCCACAGATATTAGGCTTGCTCATCTATAGTTCCCTTCTTTAAGAGAGGCACAATATTAGCCACATTCTAGTCATCAGATGCCCCTCAGGTTCCTATTAAATCTTCCGACTCTCACCTTAAACGTATGCCCTCCAGTTCTTGATATCCCCACAGCCAGAGACTAACACTGCATGCTATCTTCCTATGGGCCCCTCTATTTTTGGACAGCAGAGGGCGGCACATTGGTGCAGCAGTAGAGTCGCTGCCTCACAACACCAGAGACCCAGGTTCAATCCTGACCTCGGGTGCTGTTTGTATGGAGTTTATACGTTCTCCCTGTATCTGCGTGGGTTTTCTCCGGGTTCTCTGTTTCCCTCCCACTTCCAAACACGTGCAGGTTTAGAGGTTAATTGACTTCCGTAAATTCTCCTTGGTATGTAGGATAGAAATAGTGTACAGGTGATCACTGGTCGGCATGGACTCAGTGGGCCGAAGGGCCTGTTTCCATGCTGTATCTTAAAAACTAAACAAAAAAAAAACCTAAAACTCTGCTGTGGTTTAATGTCTCTACATTCCACCCCTCCCCCTCCCAAAAATAAAGAATTGTTAAGCATCTATCCATTCACTACTCCTTTTCACTAATGCTGCTATACAGATGCTGACAACAGAGAAAAGGTCTCTACGATCGATACCACAGGAAACGTTGGTTCCTCAGGATTCGATTTATTCACTTCATCACATCCTAAAAGGTAATGAGTTGTAACGTAAACATGCATGGTTTCATCTTGTTACTCATTCCTGCCTGTTACTGTTAATTTGCATCACTTTCATTTATAGTTTAAAGCATGGAAACGGGCCCTTCTGCCCACCTAGTCCATGCTGACAGAGATGCCCCATCTAAGCTAGTTCTATTGGTTTGCATTTGGTCCTTATCCCTCTAAGCCTTTCTCATCCATGTACGTTTAGTACATACAATGTCAATATTTTGAAATCACTTCGTAAACGCTAATGGGCTTTGGATAAACTAAGGTTAAAAGGGGCTATATAACCACATTTTTCTTTTCACTAAGATTTTTTAAAATAATTTTCCTGTTTTTACTGTGCTTATATTTTATAAACAATACATTACTCTATAGGAAGAAAGCGGAGAACGTTAAGTACACTTACAGCAGCGACTCTGAGAAGGATGAAGAATCTCCCCCTACACCGAAAAAAGGCAAGTGTCTGTTTCATTAGAAGACCTCATCAATAAAAGTCATTCATCTCAAACTTGTTATTCACTAGAACACCTAAAGCATTATTTGGAGACACAAGGGACTGCAGATGCTGGAACCTCAAGGAAAAAGACAAAGGATTAAGTCAGTGGGTCAGGTAGCATCTGTGGAGGAAAATGGGCAAAGGGTCTTGGATCTTGAAACGTTATCTATTCATTTCCCTCCACAGATGCTGCCTTGCCTGCTGAACTCATCCAGCAAGTAGACACAGAATGCTGGAGTAAATCAGTGAGTCAGGCAGCATCTCTAGAGAAAAGGCATCCGTAACTTTTCAGGTTGAGCCCTTTCTTCAGACCCTCTTTAGTTCCTCCCGCAGTTTGCACAATCATTACACAGGTCATTTTCCAGTTTCTGTTTGCAAAGAGGCAGCTGGTGTGTTTGTAGAAACAAGGAACTACAGATGCTGGTGAATACACAAAGGGACATAAAGTGCTGGTGTACGTCAGTGCGTCAGGCAGCATCTCCAGAGAACATGGATAGGCGACGTTCCGGGTCGAGACCCTTCCTCGGACTCTATTAAAAAGCTCTACATCATGGATGGCCCGCAACTCATTTAGGTGGGGTGCAGAGGGGTCAAAGGTAAGGCCTCTGTTGAGGACCCAAAACGTCGCCTATCCACGTAGTCCAGAGATACTGCCCGAGCCACTGAGTTACTCCAGCACTTGAGTCCCGTTGCTGTGGCTCCTGTTTTAAGCGCAAGGGCACTTCATTGGCTGTGACGTTGGGTGGATGGATGTTGTGGTGATGAAGGCGATATTTAAAGGCAGGAATCTCTTGAAAACTGACCAGGTTATCATTGCTTTGCAGTGAAAGCACGAGCAAGGGGTACGACGGTTAAGGAAACAGAATGGAAGCCACCAAACACTGGGAGAAAGGGTAAGCCAGGAAAAAAACACACACAGTAGCAAGAATATGAGTTTATTTTGAAAATAGATACAAAATGCTGGAGTAACTCAGTCGGTCAGGCAGCATCTCTGGAGAAATGTTTCGATATTTTTTGGGTCGAGACCCTTCTTCGGACTGAGAGTCGGGAGAGGGAAACTAGAGATATGAAAAGGTTCAGAACAAATCAGAGCCTAAATAAAGATCTCGGCCCTCAACATCACTTATCCACATCCTCCAGAGATGTTGCCTGACCCACTGAGTTACTTCAGCACTTTGTGTACTAACCTTGTAGATTTGAACTTTTTGCGAGAAGATAAATGGTGACAATGAAGGAACTCATTTGATAAAATCTCTTTCATTGCAGCTGTTACCGAAGGTGAATCACGCTTCAGGTGTGGCATCGTGGAGAACGTTGAATTTGCCACCGCACTTGGTGGCAAAGTTTCCACCTCAAAAAAGATGAAGAAAGGTAAAACTTTAGACCATCTCTTCAGACTTTAGTGATGCAGGTGGAAACAGGCCCTTCGATCCAACTTGCCCACACCAGCCAACATACGTATCCCATCTACACTAGTCTCGCCTGCCTGCATTTGATTTTTGATTTTGATTTTATTACTTGTCATTCGAACCTTAGAGAGGCTCGAACGAAACTCCGTTTCTACAAGCCATATAAACAGAACAATTCATAAAAAAACACACAAACAATTCAATTCACAAAAACATCCATCACAGTGAATCTCCTCCTCACTGTGATGGAAGGCAAAGTCTTCTCTCTCCCCCGCACCATTTCTCTCCCGAGGTCGAAGCCCCAGGCGGGCGGTGTTAAGTCCCACGGCCATTGAGGCCGTGCCGGGCCGGGCGATGTACGACCCCGTTCAAGGCCCAAAAGTCACAACGTTGGAGCCCCCGGCGGGCGCTGGAATGTCCCGCTGGAATGTCCCATGGCCATTGAAGCCGTGCCAGGCGATGTACGGCCCCGCTCCGGGTCGCTCCAACCCTGCGAAACGGGCTGGAGAAGCTGTGTTGCGGGAGCTCCGGAGAGCGGTCTCTCACTCGGACCCGCGAGCTCCCGATATCCCGACAGTCCACCGGTCTGCAGCTGGAGCTGAAGCTGGAGCTCCGGAGTCGGGCCGCAGCGGCGAGCCACCACCACTCCCCACGCGGTGCTCCGGAGCCCGGAGTCGGGCCGCAGCGGCGAGCCACCACCACTCCCCACGCTCCGAGACCGGCCAGCCCCACGATGGGAAGTCCGCAGCTTGTCCCGGTCGGAGGCCGCTCCACGGTGCTAGGCCCAAACGACAGCGGAGACTCGACAGGGAAAAAGTCGGGTCTCCCGTGCAGGGAAGAGATTTTAAAGTTTCCAATCCCCCCCCCCCCCCCCCCACCAGCCCCCACACATACACAGTTAGAAAAACAATACAAACAATACAAAAAAAACCACGAACAACTACATTTAACTAGACAAAAAATAAAAAAAAGACAGACAGGCTGTAGGGGCCGCTGCAACGTGAGTCGCGCCCACCCAATTGTCAACTGAATTTGGCCCATTTCCCTCTGAACTTGTCCTAACCATGTACCTGTCTAATTGTTTCTTGAACGTTGCGATAGTACATGCCTTAAGTACCACCCCTGGCAGTTTGTTCCATACAGTTATTAAAGATGGGATAGCAGCACATTTGGAAAGTGGTGAAATCATTGAACAAAGTCAGCATGGATTTACGAAAGGTAAATCATGTCTGACGAATCTTATTGAATTTTTTGAGGATGTAACTAGTAGAGTAGATAAGGGAGAACCAGTGGATGTGTTATATCTGGACTTTCAGAAGGCTTTCAACAAGGTCCCGCACAAGAGATTAGTATACAAACTTAAATCGCACAGTATTGGCGGTTCAAATTTGATGTGCATAGAGAACTGGCTGGCAGACAGGAAGCAAAGAGTAGGAGTGAACGGGTCCTTTTCAGGATGGCAGGCGTGACTAGTGGGGTGCCGCAAGGCTCAGTGCTGGGACCCCAGCTATTTACAATATATATTAATGATTTGGACGAGGGAATTGAATGCAACATCTCCAAGTTTGCGGATGACACGAAGCTGGGGGTAGTGTTAGCTGTGAGGAGGACGCTAGGAGGCTACAAGGTGACTTAGATAGGCTGGGTGAGTGGGCAAATGCATGGCTGATGCGGTATAATGTGGATAAATGTGAGGTTATCCACTTTGGTGGCAAAAACAGGAAAGTAGACTATTATTTGAATGATGGCCAATTAGGAAAAGGGGAGATGCAACGAGACCTGGGTGTCATGGTACACCAGTCATTGAAAGTAGGTATGCACGTGCAGCAGGCAGTGAAGAAAGCGAATGGTATGTTAGCATTCATAGCAAAAGGATTTGAGTATAGGAGCAGGGAGGTTCTTCTGCAGTTGTACAGGGTCTTGATGAGACCACACCTGGAGTATTGCATACAGTTTTGGTCTCCAAATCTGAGGAAAGACATTCTTGACAGAGAGGGAGTACAGAGAAGGTTCACCAGACTGATTCCAGGGATGTCAGGACTTTCATATGACGAAAGACTGGATAGACACGGCTTGTACTCGCTAGAATTTGGAAGATTGAGGGGGAATCTTATGGAAACTTACAAAATTCTTAAGCGGTTGGACAGGCTAGACGCAGGAAGATTGTTCCCGATGTTGGGGAAGTCCAGAACAAGGGGGTCACAGTTTAAGAATAAGGGGGAAATCTTTTAGGACAGAGATGAGAAAAACATTTTTCACACAGAGAGTGGTGAATCTCTGGAATTCTCTGCCACAGAAGGTGGTTGAGGCCATTTCATTGGCTATATTTTAGAGGGAGTTAGATGCGACCCTTGTGGCTAAAGGGATCAGGGGGTATGGAGAGAAGGCAGGTTAGGGATACTGAGTTGGATGATCAGCCATGATCATATTGAATGGCTCGAAGGGCCGAATGGCCTACTCCTGCACCTATTTTCTATGTTTACAGCCACCACTCTGAAAAAGCTACCCCTCAGATTCCTATTAAATCCCCTCATCTTAAACCTATGTCATCTGGTTCTCGATTTCCCCCTACTCTGGGCAAGAGACTCTGTGCGTCTACCCGATCTGTTCCTCATGATTTTATCCACCTCTATTGGATCTCCCAGCAGTTCCAGCCTACTTAATCTTTCCCTCTAGCTCAGACTCTCGGGTCCTGGCAACATCCTCGTAACACCCTCTGTGAAAAATACATGCCCCGCACACCTCCTTTAAACTTTGCCCCTCTGTCCTTAAAGCTACGCCCTCTAGTATTTGATTTTTCCATCCCAGGAAAACAATGCTGAAAATATTTTTCAGAACGTCTCCCGCAAGCTGTTGGGGTTTATCACACAGCCCTGTGGTTTCACCATTAGTCAACAATATCTTTGGTCAAGTGCCTACCCAGTTGTTTGTGCATGTTCATACTGCTTCAACTATGCCTTAAAGCTGAGAACTTTCACAATCTGATCTTCGGCTAGGTAAAATTTAAAAGACATTTGGACAGGTACATGGATAGGAAATTTTAAAGTGATTTGGGCCATATGCAGGCACATGCTGGCAGGTGGGACTAGCGGACTAGTGTAGATGGGGCATCTTGGTCGTCATGGGCAAGTTGGGCCGAAGGGCTTGTTTTCTTGCTGTATGATTCTAACCAGCCCTGTTCACTTCTCCTCTGAGATTTGTTCCCATCCCATTAGGATGTTGCATTACAACCTTTGCTGCTTCATGTAATATTCTCGATCAAATAGGTAAAATTCTAGTCACAAACTTGACTGAGGAAAATGAACATGCATTAATTTTATTACCTTTAGATGGTGCTGGTGCAGCGTGAGCGAGTGCCATAATCTAATATTTCACAAGAGAGATGCGGGAATATTGCTTCAGAACTGTAGATTAAAGTGAACTAAACGCCTTATGCTTTCTCATGGTTGGGGAGGAGGCCATTTGGCCCATTGAGCCGTGCCAGCTCCCTGGGGCAAAATTCCCTGGTCCCATTCCACCTCTTGATCTCCTTGTAGCCTTGTGCCTAATTCTCATTCACGTCCTTTCAATTCCCCTTTGACTTTATTTCTCACCCACCTACACAAAAGAACAAGAACATAGTAAGTAGTTAACAGATCAGTATATCTTTGACAGACACAAAGTGCTGGAGCAACTCAGCGGGTCAGGCAGCATCTCTGGAGTAAAGGAACAGGTGACATTTCGGGTCTGAACCCTTCTTCAGACTGAAAGTAGAGTGGCAGGGCAGACTAGATGATCAAGGGCAGACTACAGATGATTAAGGAAGGGTGGCGCCCATAATGGCCCGTAGTTGGCCTGGGAAGAGGTGATAACGAAGGGATGCGAACAGTGGAACTAGTAGGACGACTAAGGTGGGGGTGGGGTGGGTGAGAGAGTGAATGCAGGGGTTACTGGAAATTAGAGAAATCAATGTTCATACCGCTGGGTTGTAAGCTGCCCAAGCCAAATATGAGGTGCTGTTCCTCCAATTTGCGTTTGACCTCACTCTGACATTGGAGGAGGCCCAGGAGAGAAAGGTCAGTGCGGGGATGGGAAGTGGAGTTAACATGATTGGCAATAGAGAGGGGAAACTGGAGCACCTGGAGAAGGCCCACGCGGTCACAGGGAGAACGTACAAACTCCGCCCAGACGGCCCCCGACGTCAGGATTGAACTCTTGACGCCTGGAGTTGTAGGGCCCTACCTGTCATGCCAGCATGCTGCTCTGGGCATTGAGCCGATTGGAAACGTGGGGTAAATGTTTAGAATAGGTGACCAAAGAACAAGTATAAGAAGGAGAGCAGGGGGTCGTCAGATGGGGAATTGGGAAGGAATACAATTAGCACAATGCTTGTGAAGTCTTGTTGCGTTTGACGGCACTGGGCTTGTGCTCGCTGCAGTTTAGAAGGATGAGGGGGGGTCCTCATTGAAACTTACTGAATAGTGAAAGGCCTGGATAGAATGGATGTGCAGAGGATGTTTCCACTAGTGGGGGAGTCTAGTAGTCTAGGCCATAGGCTCAGAATAAAAGGATGTACTTTAAACAGGAGGTTAGGAGGAATTTCTCTAGTCAGAGGGTGGTGAATCTGTGGAATGCATAGCCACAGACGACTGTGGAGGCCAAGTCAATGGATATTTTTAAGGTGGAGATTGACAGATTCTTGATTAGTAATGGTGTCGGGGGTTATTGGTAGAGGCAGAAGAATGGGGTTGAGAGGGAAAGATAGATCAGCCATGATTGAACAGCAGAGTCAACTTGATGGGCCGAATGGCCTAATTCTCCTATAACTTATCAACATGAAATGGTCATTGAACATTAAGGATGCTGCTTTGAAGAATTTTTACCACCTTCATTTTAATTTATGTTGTGTCTTCAGTGCATTGAGGCACAACATTGCATTTAACGTTGCAAATTGTACCCAACACAGTTTGTCAAAGCCACAACAGGAGCAAAGACGTACAAGTTTGTAGGTTTATTTGGCTTCTGTGAAATGTAAATTGTCCCTAGTGTGTAAGATAGTGCTGGTGTATGGGGTCATGGCTGGTCGGCGTGGAGATAAGTCTGAAGAATGGTCCCCGACCCAAAAAAGGTCACTTATCCATGTTCTCCAGAAATGCTGCTTGAATCGCTGAGTTACTCCAGCAATTTATGTCCTTTTTTGGCTGCCTGCCTTACTGCTTGGCTGCAGAGTTAGATTTTAGCAGCTATTACAAAGAGGAGATAACGAGGGGCCTTGGCAGCTGAAGGCACACTACCCACAGTGAGTGGCATCCACAAATGCGCCATTCAGACAACCCGTATCTCAGTTTACAGACATCGTCTGACTTTACAACCATTTTGTGTGCAGTCCTTGAAGTAATTGTGGTTTGCATGTCCAATATCGGCAGTTATTTTGTTTTCCTTAGGTTGTACCAGTATACAGACCAGCATGAAGTCAGCATTCAGCGCAAAGGCAAAGTCAACCCTGGTTATTTGTCCACTCTCAGTGCTCAGTAACTGGATCGTGAGTACATCATGGCCGATTGCTTTCTTCAATATCCTCCTTTATTATCATTGCAAAGCGTAAAGATCAAACTTGGTGAAATGACTTGGTGGCAAAATAAATCTGTCTTTCAGGATCAGTTTGGCCAACACCTGTGTCCCGATGTGAAGCTGAAGATGTACCTTTATTACGGCTCTGAGCGAAATAAGGATACAGCGTTCCTTGCCGAGCAAGATGTGGTACTGACGACCTACAACACATTAACGGTGGATTACGGGGTAGGTCAGCAGCTGAACTGCACGTGGAAAATAGGATCCCAGTGAGTTTAAAGAGAGTGTGGGTAATGGAGGCCGTGGCGAGTTTAAAGGGAGACACATTTAGATGAGTCGGATGGGGAACCATTGGGATTGCCTACCCATCAGATGCTGGATTATCGGAGTTTTGCTGCAGATTGCAGTAAAAGCTTTGTGATCTGCCATTTATAATGCAGACGTGCTCTGGAACTGGTATTGAGGGAAGCACTAACCCGACGGCAAGACTGCATTGCTGGGCCGACTGGCCGGCTATTGATTGAATAGACCCAGTCAAGTTGGGCATGTGCCAGATGACTGAGCCTGTGGTGCAGTTGCAAGCTGAGATGGTGGTATTTGTGCCCATCGGGTAAGGAGAAGAGGCAGGCCAGGAGAGTGTTGGAGTGGATGAGCACAGATGATGGTGGAGGCAGGGACGTGTACTGTGAATTAGTTTCAGTATGGTTGAAGATTGAGAGTTTCATTTTTGAAGACATTACAATCACCACCTTATTGTCTTGTCTTGGCAAAAGGAGAGGCACTTGATCCTGTCCCTCTTCCCCCTCTCATCTCTCCTCTCTTTCCCTAGCTCAGTCAGTCAGAAGAAGGGTCCCGAGCCGAAAAGTAATTCCCCCCCCCCCCCCCCCCCCCCACATATTCTCGAGAGATGCTGCGTGGCCCACTGAGTTACTCCAGCACTGTGTGTCTTTTATTTTTACCGGGTTATTCCCTTTTCTTGGCAATAGGGTGTGCAGCATAGTGGCTTAACTCGTAGAGCCGCTACCTCACAGTGACAGGAGACCCAGGTTCGATCCCGAACTCGTGTGCTCCGGTTTCCTCCAACATCCGAAAGACGTGCGGGTTTGTTCTGTGAATTGACACTCTGTGAATTCCCCCTGGTGTGTAGGGTGTGGATGAGAAAGTGGGATAACGTGGAACTAGTGTGAGCGGTGATCGATGGTCAGCTTGGGCTGGGTGGGCCGAAGGGCCTGTTTCCATGCCGCATCTCTTAACTAAATAAAACTTGTTATCAGTCTGGTTGTGACCCGTGGTAATGCTAAACCAAAAGCCAGCTTGATTTCCCTGCCAGCCATGGATATAAGCATCACTGCGACACCGCTCTGCACCTCACTGGGTTCATAATATCTAATGCAACCTGAATGATGTAATGGTAGGAAGCTTCAGCATCAGTCGTGCCACATCTGTGGAAGTTTGCACAGCAAAAGGAATGGGAAATGATCTGTTAGAAACCATTTAGGCGTGTGTTGATAATTCCCGTGTGGGTTAAAATGATGAGTAGGCATGGATGCAATATTCCTGCAGAATTAATAATGCAAGAGAGATGTAATAGGAGTAGCCTCCCAGTATACAGTGCCTCAGCAGTCATGTGAGCCAGTATTAGAGGGTTGCAAGGAAGTTTCCGTCTGTCAGCACAGAGATTTTATTCCTAACACAGAATCGTTAGTTCCCAGTAAATATGACTTCCATTTTAGTTTAGTGTAGAGATACAGCATGAAAACAGGCCCTTCGGCCCACCATGTCCATGCCGACCAGCAATCACCCCGTACACTAGCACTGTCCTACACACTAGGGACCATTTACAGTTTTTTTTTTACCAAAACCAATCAACTTACGAACCTGCACGTCTTTGGAGTGTGGGAAGAAGCCGGAGCACCCAGGGAAAACCCACGCGGTCACAGGGAGAATGTACAAACTCCGTACAGACAGCACCCGTGGTCAGGATCAAACCGGGGACTCGGGCGTAAGGCAACAACTCTACTGCACTGTATCTCTTAAAAAAAATAATGACCTGAAACGTCACCCATCCTTTTTCTCCAGAGATGCTGTCTGACCCGCTGTGTTACTCCAGCCATTTATATCTCTCTTTGGTATAAACCAGCATCTGCAGTTCTTTGTTTCTGCATCTGCAGTTCCTTATGTCCATTTCCAAATTCTGGTGATTTGTTGCTCTTTCTAGTAAATATTATAAATTTGCCCTGACAGAGTGGAAGCGCCAGCCCCTTGCATAAGGTGAAGTGGCTCCGTGTGGTACTGGATGAGGGGCACACTATCCGAAACCCCAATGCCCAGCAGACCAAAGCAGCCCTGACTCTAACTGCTGAGAGACGATGGGTGTTAACAGGTAGAGTTGGGGGTTGGGTATTGTGGAAGGGATTTGATCATTGACTGGGGAAAGGACTTGGGGTCCCACTGTGATCTTGCTATTAGTGCACTCTGCTATTGAAGTGTGATCTTTCGGCACAGGCAGTTATGTAGGTTGTAAAGTAACAGTCTTGATCCTCAAAGTTGTACACTGGTATCTTACTAAATTACATTCCATTAAAGTACATTGAAACTGTTCAATTAACTTTTTCTAACTTTGTCAGTGCCAGAAACGTGGTGACTCTTAGTTTAGTTTAGTTTGGCTTGGTTTAGTTTAGTTTAGAGATACATCACTGAAACAGGCCCTTAGCTCACCGATTCCATGCCGACCAATTCCGTATACCGTATACAAACATCGCTAGGTTCCCACAGAATTAAGTGCTGCCCATGTTCATGACAAAATGGAAGAACAGCCTAGTTCTTCCCACAGCTCACACAACAAGGTCCAATGTCCGCAATGGGGTAGAGGTGAATCGGGCAGTACCCTAGCTTATGGAAGGACCTTTCACAAGCCAGATAACAGAGGGGAAGTAGCTATTCCTAAGTTTAGCTTTCAACTGTGTGTACGTTAAGCACAACAGGAGCAGGGAGAAGAAGGAGTGATCGGGGTGGGACAAGTCTCTGATCAAGTGGGCTGCTTTTCCGAGGCCGTGTGACGTGTAGATGGAGTCAATGGTTGGGGGTCTGGAAGTCTGTATGTCATACAGTTATTAATTCAATATAATTCTGCTGCAGGCACTCCAATTCAAAACTCCCTGAAGGATCTCTGGTCCATTCTTTCATTCCTGAAGTTGAAACCATTTACAGACAGACAGTGGTGGCACAGAACTATCCAACGCCCTGTGACCATGGGTGATCAACACGGCCTCAAGTAGGTACTTTTTGAAATGTCTGAAGAAGGGTCTCCACCCGAAACGTCACCCATTCCTTCTCTCCAGAGATGCTGCCTGTCCCGCTGAGTTACTCCAGCATTTGGAAATAGAGTTGTGTGTGATAGAAGGAACGAAAGGGCAGCATGGTGGCGCAGCGGTAGAGTAGCTGCCTTATGCCCGAGACCCCAGTTTGATCTTGACTACAGGTGCTGCCTGTATGGAGTTTGTACATTCTCCCTGTGACCTTGTGGGTTTTCTCCTGGATCTCCAGTTTCCTCCCACACTCCAAAGACATACTTGTAGGTTAATTGGCTTCTGTAAATTGTCCCTAATGTGTAGGGTAGAACTAGTGCATGGGTGATCGCTGGAGAGCATGGACTCAGTAGGCCGAAGGGCCTGTTTTTACGCTGCATCTCTAAACTAAACTAAATCTCTGATGGGTAGAGGCTATTTTGAGATTGCAGATGGCTTTGGAGCAGAGAACTGGCCCAAAAGCCAACTAGAGGCTGAGACCATAAAGGTGCATAAAGATGGGAAGGGGAGGGAGGGGTCGGGTGGGGGGAGAATGTCAAAGGAAAGCCAACAAGTGTCATTTTTAAAGAGAACAAGGCTGATGATCAAAATATTTAGTGCTTGATTGCTGCAATGTGGCAAGCTGGATTTGGGAAAGATTAATGAATGACAGGGCTGGGAATAAATAGATGGGGACAACTTTGATGAGGATGTGCTTTTACCTGTTGTTCTTTCTGTGACCAGACTCTGCAATGTGAATGTTCAGGTGGTGTTTGATGGAGCAGTTTTATCTTCATACCTTTCTCTGGAGTCCACTCTGTCTTGGGAGCAGACCAATTGAGGGTGATCCATTCCCATGGTCATTGTCCATCCTCCCCCACAGGGAGAATTGCAGATTAGACTTCTCAAAAACAAAATGTCACAACTAAGAGGAAAAAGAGAATTTCTGAGATGTTTAGTTTTTTCAGAGTTGGGAATTTTCTGTAGCATGGAACAGGCGAGGCGAATAAAGAGCAGGATTAGGCCAATCATCTCCTGAAGCAGCTCCACCATTCCAAACGATCATGACTAACGTCATACAGTATAGAAACAGGCCCTTCGGCCCAACTTGCCCACACTGGCCAACATGCCCCGTCTACACTAGTCCCACCTGCCTGTGTTTGGCCCATATCCCTCTAAACCTGTCCTATCCACGTACTTGTCTAAATGTATCTTAAGCATAGCGATAATACCTGCTTCAACTACCTATACTCTAGCAGCTCGTTCCATACACCCACCATCCTTTGTGTAAAATAAATTGACCCCTCTGGTTCCTATTAAATCTTTCCCCACCTCACCTTAAACCAATGTCCTCTGGTTCTCGATTTCCGTACTCTGGGCAAGATACTGTGCATCTACCCGATCTATTCCTCTCATAATTTTGTACACCTCCATAAGATCACCCCTCAACCTCCTGCGCTCCAAGGAATAGAGTCTTAGCCTGCTCATCCTCTCCAAAAGCTCAGGCCCTTGATTCTTGGCAACATCCTCTTAAATCTTCTCTGCACACTTTCCAGGTTTACATCTTCCCTTTAACATGGTGGTTGAAACTGAACACAATACTCTAATTGCTCCCTCACCAATATGTTAAATAACTACAACATGACCTCCCAACTTCTATACTCAATACTCTCTGATCAAATCTTGTCCTCTCCTGTACTCTCCCCATGTCTGTGTCCCATGTTTAAATAGCCATTGATAGTTTCCTTCACAGCATTCATATATTCCACTTGGACATGGATAGAGAACTCCAAAGAGTTACTAGCATCCAAAAGAAGGATTTTTTTCTTATCTTCCCCCCCCCCCCCCCCCCTTTCTGCCCCTCTCTTCCCTGTGCCCAACCTGGATGCACACCCATTTCTCCCTTCCCCCTCCCCTGCCCTCTTCCACATATTCCTTCCACTGACTTCACTTTTTACGCATCTTGTCTCCTTATCGTACGCTTTTTATCTTTTCATCTCTGGCGTTTGTACACCACCTGCAAATCCACGCCCCCCCCCCCCCCTTTCTCCATCACCACCATCCCTCACCTGTATCCACCTATTACTTGCCAGGCTTTGTCCTGCCCCTACCTCTCTTCCAGCTTTCTCCTCTCTACTACAATCAGTCTGAATAAAGGTCTAGACCTGAAGTGTTGCCTTTCCATGTTCTCCAGGGATGCTGCCTGACCCCCTGCGTTACTCCAGCACTTTGTGTCCTCGTTTGTAAACCAGCATCTGCCATTGCTTGTGTATCTTTCTCATCTTCGTCTGAAATGGGCAAGAACCTATTTACTGGAGAACCTCCCCTCCGCATCCCTCCCTTCAATCTGGCTGAGGTTGCTAGTGAAACCACCTCCTTGCAGACCCCAGAAGGTTTAGGTGCCAATTAATCAGCCTTCCTTCATGTGTCAACCTCTTTTTCCCAGTGAAGCTTCAATGAAATGTCTCCAGTGAAAATATATTGTATTAACTTATGAACCTTACCATATGGACATAGGAAGGATTCATACTTCTTCAGAAAATTGATAAAAGTATATACAATTATGAGAGGCACAGATAGGGTATACAGTCAGAACCGTTTTCCCAGGGTGGAAATATCAAATACTGGAAGGCACAGCTTTACAACGAGAGAGGCAAAGCTTAAAGGTTATGTACGGGACAAGTTTTGTGTATAGAGGGTGGTGGTTGTGTGGAACGCACTGCCTGGGGTAATGGCGGAGGCAGATACAATAGTGGCGTTTAAGAGGCTTTTAGATAAGCGCATGGATACGGAGGGATGTGGAGTACGTGCGTGCAGAGGGTTTAACCTGGAATCATGTTCATTGTGGGCATGGACATTGTGGGCTGAAGTGCCTGTTCTGTGTTGCACTGTTCATCGTTCTCCTGCGTATTTATTCCACAGACGGCTTCAAGCATTGATAAACAACATCACCTTACGAAGGACCAAAACCAGCAAAGTCAATGGCAGGCCTGTAATTGAGTTGCCGACACGTACCGTTTTTGTTCAACACATCACATTGTCCGACGAAGAGAAGCAAATATATGAATCTGTAAAGAATGAAGGTCGGGCAATTATTGGCAGGTGAGCTACTTAAAGAAACCCAGAACATTTGTGGAATGGTTGTAGAATAATATTAACAAGCTACTGGAGGGTCACAGTGGGCCAGGCAGCATCCGCGGAGGGAAATGGACAGACACCGTTTCATAAGTTCATAAATTATAGGAGCAGAATTAGACCATTCGGCCCATCAAGTCTACTCTGCTATTCCATCATGGCTGATCTGTCTTTCTCACTCAACTGCATTCTCCTGTCTTCTCCCCTTAACCCCCTTCAGGGTGATTCAACATTGTCAGTCCATTTCCCTCCATAGATGTTGCCTGGTTCACTGAGTTCCTCCAGTAGACACAAGAAACTGCAGATGCTGGTTTACCAAAAAAAGACACAAAGTACTGGAGTATCTCGGGTCAGGCAGCATCTCTGGAGAACAGAGATAATTTTGCTCAGGATTCTGGCATCTGAATTCTCTTGCGTCTGGAGAATAATATAAGATAGAAAGTGCTGGAGTAACTCAGTGGGTCAGGCAGCATTTCTGGAGAACATGGACAGATGACGTTTCAGGTCAGGATTGTTCCTGAAACTTCACCGATCATGTTATAGACAATAGGTGCAGGAGTAGGCCATATGGTCCTTCGAGCCAGCACCGCCATTCATGTGATCAGGGCTGATCAACCCTAATCAGTACCCCGTCCCTGCCTTCTCCCCATATCCCCTGACTCCGCTATTTTTAAGAGCCCTATCTAGCTCTCTCTTGAAAATATTCAGAGAACCCGCCTCCACTGCCCTCTGAAGCAGAGAATTTCACAGACTCACTACTCTCTGTGAGAAAAAGTGTTTCCTCGTCTCCGTTCTAAATGGCTTCCCCTTATTCTTAAACTGTGGCCCCTGGTTCTCCAGGGATGCTGCCTACCTGTTGATTTACTCCAGCACCTTGTGTCTTTTTTTGTGAAGTTCCTTGTTTCTCACTCTGAAGAATAATATTTTTGTTTAAAGTATTTCTTTCCATGTATGAAGCTTTATAAAAAGTTGATCTTTTATATTGCATTGTAACTTTTAGCAGTAAATTAGCAAATTTACGGGAAGGTTGCTGTTTTTAATTGAATGCATGCCTATACCAAGTATATTTTCCAGATAGACTTTGATATCCTTGTAGAAACAAGGAACTGCAGATGCTGGTTTACACAAAGGATTAAAAATGCTGGAGTAACTCAGTGGGTCAGGCAGCATCTCTGGAGAACGTCACAGTAGATAAGTTTAGTTTCAGATGGGGACCCTTCTTTGGAGCGGGGAAGAGAAGGACAGTCTTTCACTGTTATTTCTCTGTGTGGTTGTCCAAATCAGACCATGTCATAGGAGCAGAACGAGGCCATTCAGCCCATCAAGTCTGCTCCGCCATTCAATCAAGGCTGATCTACTGTATTTTCCACTCTCAATCCCATTCTCCTGCTGGGAGAGAGGAGAGGCAGGACAAAGTGTGAGAAGAGAGCAAGGGTCTACACTCAATACTAAGGAGCACCAATGTTGAGGGTCTGACTGGTGGATCTCCTACATTATACACTTGATCCTGCCTCCCCTCTCTCCCAGCTTGAATGAAGAAGGGTCCTGACCTGAAATGTCACGTATCCAGGTTTTCCAGAGATGCTGCCGGACTCGCTGAGTTACTCCTGCACTTTGTGCCATTTTTTGATATCCAAATTATGGGAATTAGTGGACAGCAGTTCAGAGAGTAAAAGGCTGTCTTTCGCTTTTATTGCTCTGTGGTCGTACGGATTAGACCATAACTCATAGGAGCGGAACAGAGCCGGGCGGCACAGTGGTGCAGTGGTAGAGTTGCTGTCTGACACCTGGGGTTGATCCTGACTATGGGTGCTGTCTGTATGGAGTTTGCACGTTCTCTCTGTGACTGTGGGTTTTCTACAGGTGCTCTGGTTTCCTCCCACATTCCACAGAATATGTAGGCTCTGTGTATGGGTGATCACTGGTCGGCATGGACTTGGTTGGCCGAAGGACCTGTTTCAATGCTGTATTCCTATATTAAACTAAACTAATTTAGACCATAAGACATAGGTGCAGAATTAGGCCATTTGGCCCATCGAGCCTACTCTGCCATTCAGTTATGGTTGATCAATTTTTCCCTCTCAACCCCTTTCTCCTGTCTTTTTCCCCCTATAATCTTTGATGCCCTTCCACATGAAGAACCTATCAATCTCAGCTTTAAACATGGAACATGGTGTGTGTTCAGTGACTTTCGACATTAGGGACACTACATGGCAACAGGCCCCTCACCCCACCAAATCCATGCCAACCAGCGATCATCCCATCTACTAGCACTATCCTATACACTAGGAACAATTTACAGAATCCATTAAACCTACAAACCCCCACGTCTTTGGAGTGTGGGAGGAGATCGGAGCAGTCAGAGAAAACCCACAAGGAGAACGTGCAAATGCCGTACAGACAGCATCAAACCGGGGTCTCTGGCGCTGTAATGCGGCAAATCTACTGCTGAGCCACAGTGCCGTTCTGGGGCAGAGCATTGTGATGTCAGGTCCATAAAGCTATGTTGAGACTGATGAAATGGACGGGGAACAGTGGATAAAATTCAACTCAAAGGTGCTTTGAATTTTGGAAGGAAAAACGAGGAGAGGTTTAAAAGCAAAACTCAATGTTACAGTCTTTCTCTGGAGTGTCAAAGGATAAGGGAAGATTTTATAGAAGTATATAAATTTATGGGGAAGCATTAGTGATTGAGAAGTACACCTCTTAGCTCTCTGTACACACTGCTTTCAAATGTTTGTGTAGCCAGGGGTTAATGATTGCCTCCTTTCCAACATGTTTCAGATATTTCAGCGAAGGATCCGTTTTCACACATTATGCCGATGTCCTTGCGATCCTGGTCTGGTTGAGGCAGCTGTGTTGCCATCCGCGTCTGTTTGCAAACTCTTCAGCTGTCATGTCCTCCACAGGTAAGAGGGAGCAGATTCCTGCCGGACTCCCACCAGTGCCTTTGTCTGAATGAAATGGGAGACTCCTTTAGGCACCTCTTGTAGTTGAAGCCCAGGAGGCAGCGGCTGTGTGATGGAATTCTTCAGGCGGTCAGGCTGCAGCTGTCCGCCAAGGCCTACTGGATTTCAGAATATAAGGACGTTCCTTTAGGAAGAAGATGAGGAGGAATTTCTTTAGTCAGAGGGTGGTGAACCTGGGGAATTCATTACCACAGAAGGCTGTAGAGGCCACGTCAATGGATATGTTTAAGGCAGAGATAGATAGATTCTTAATTAGTACGGGTGTCAGGGGTTATGGGGAGAAGGCAGGACAATGGGATTGAGAGGGAAAGATAGATCAGACATGATTGAATGACGGAGTATACTTCATGGGCCGAATGGCCTTATTCTGCTCCTATCACTTACTAAACTTATCTCCTGGTTGCCAACCAGTTTAACTCCCCTTCCCATTCCCATACTGACCTTTCTGTAGCAATGTTACAACATTTTGAGATTTAAAAAATCAAGTCTGCAATTTATCCCATTAGATAAAGCATAAAAATAAGTTTAATTTGACACCTAATTCACTTTCATATCTTCAATATTAAAAAAGTTATGGCCGTTGTCATACCCGGAAATTAGCATCTTGTTCCCCATTACCTTTCCATTGACTTAACTCAAAAGCTGTGATCTAGGACAGTCAAAAGCCCATAACTTTCTTAAAAATTAAGAGAACTCAATGAAATTTTCAGTTATTATAGATTGAAGCATTCTGAAACAAATATGAAACAATCTTACTTGGATGACCTGAAATTAAAGCATATAATTAGTTAGTTACCTAATTGTAGCTAATTACAAAATTCAATTACTAGATCTAAACATCTATCCATTTCTTAAGAAAAGATAAACACATTTTTAAATTGCTTGAGTGTCCAAATAACATTCACACAGTCATTCACAATATAACATGATTTTTAAATCTCATTGTCATGAATTTATAGGCCAAATGGAAGGAATTTAGTGTTTCATTCATAAATAAATGGCCATTTAAATCAACTTGCGAGTGGGTTTTAGTGGAACGTGGTGGATTGGAACGTTGCAGTTTGCGGTGAATTTAACCCACAGTCGGCAGGAAAAAGACTGCCGGTTCATATATTTTTTATTCTCCCCTTTTCGCAACATGAAAATTCCTAAGAAGCACGTCTTTATGTAAAAATAAACTGCAAAAATAAAGTACCTTATTTCATCCCCTACATAAAATCCTTCCCGTTGCTGGCGCTCATGGCTTTAGAAGATGATTTTTAAATTACTCTAGTTAATAAATGATCTAGGGTAGTTTAAAAATACCTTCATAAAACAAATGCCTGAGTGATTTCTCTTTAGCAACAAAATCCCCTGAGATGGATCGATTTGCCCTGTCTGGAGAAAAACGGCATTTCAAACACGACCCCCTCTGAAAGGCGCCAAAGTCGCGCACACGGGGAGTGGCAGAACTGCAGCGCTGCTCAAGGTAAGTTTTGTAACATACCTACTTTCTGTCCAGAGCCTCCTCCATTGCCAGCGTGAGGCCACATGCAAACTGGAGGAACAGCATCTCCTATTCAGCTTGGCTAGTTTACAACCCAATGGCATGAACATTCACCGTAGGAAGGAACTGCAGACCAAACATAGATACAAAATGACAGAGTAACTCAACGGATCAGGCAGCATCTAGGGAGAAATGATATAGGTAACTTTTTGGGTCGAGTCCCTTCTTCAGACTGAGAGTCAGTGGGGAGGGAAACTAGAGGTATAAAAAGGTTCAGTACTAATCAGAGCCGGCGCCAATGGCCAAGGAGCTCACAATGGTCCATTGTTGACTGTGGAGGAGGTGATAACAAAGGGATACAAACAGTGAAACTAGTGGGACAACTACCCACGCTTCCCCTTATCTCCCTCCTACTCTTCCCTCTCCCAATTACCCTTCCCTCTCTTCCCTCCCCCAATTTCTCCTTTCTGCCCTCTCATTCTCCCCATCTGCCCCCTTTTCCTCATAGACAGTGCCACTCCTGATGAACTGAGGGAGAAGTTGGTGAAGAAGATCAAACTGGTTTTGAACTGTGGCTCGGACGAGGAGTGTGCCATCTGCCTGGAATCACTGACATTGCCAGTAATCACACACTGTGCCCATGTTTACTGCAAACCCTGCATCTGCCACGTCATTCGCAACGAACAGGTTAGTGAAATGTAAAAGTTACATAAACTCCTCTGTTCTTTGAGGGTCTGGGCGATTTCTATGCGAGCTTGTCATAGAGACACACAGCGTGGAAACAGGCCCTTCAGCTCAGTTTGCCCACACTGGCCAACATATCCCATCTACACTAGCCCCACCTGCCTGCATTTGGCCCATATGGTGGACATCCGGTGGCGCTGTTGCTAGCTGCCACCGCCCACGGTCTGGCTGTTTTTTAAAATTTTGTTATGTTTAGAGTTTTTTAGGTTTTTTTCGGTATTTCATGTGTGAGGAAGCGGGTAGGGTAAGGGGGAAACCGTCCTTCAGTTGCTTCCTGGCGAGGATGCGGCTATTATCCGAGTCGCGTCCTCCTCCCCCCCCCCCCCCCCCCCCCCCCACCCAACCTCGCGGCCTACCAACTGGATTGGCGAGGCCTTTCCTGCCAGGACCGGACCAGAGCTTCAGCGGCGAGGCGCTGGAAACTTCGCGGGCGAGGCCTTCCTGGGATCACCGCTTGGAGCTCCGGAGTGCTGGGCCACTGCTCCAACATCGTGGAGCTGTGGGTGCGGAGCTCCCAATGCGGGCGGCGCTGACTTTAACATCGCGGAGGCCTGGGACCCTTTGCCGGGGGTCGCCAGCGCGAATCTCCACCCAGCACGGCCTGTGGACATCGGGAGCCGCAGACTCCGGTGGAAGGTGGCCGACGAGAGGTTCCCGGCGAGAGAATATCGGGCCGCCCGCAACGGCGACTATGAGGTGCTCGGGAGGCATCGGCGAGGAGGTTGACTGGACTTTGGTGCCTAACCTCACAGTGGGGAACTTTGGTGCTGCTGTGGGGATGTTTGTGTTGTGGACTACTGTGTTCTGTTTTCTGTGGGGTTTTTTTTGGGGTTTTTTTGTATGACTAAGGGAAAAATAATTTTGTTGAAGACAATGACAATAAATTAAATCAAATCAAATATCCCTCTAAACCTGTCCTATCCTTGTACCTGTTTAAGTGTTTCTTAATGTTGCAATAGTACCTCCCTTAACTACCTCCACCAGAAGCTTGTTCCGTACACCCACCACTCTTTGTGCGAAAAGTTACCCCTCAGATTCCTATTAAATCTCCCCCGCCTCCCCCCTCACCTTAAATGTATGTCCTCTGGTTCTCAATTCTCCTACTGTGAGCCCGAGACTCTGTGCTTCTACCCGATCTATTCCTCTCATGATTTTGTACACCTCTACAAGATCACCTCTTATCCTCCTTCCTTCCAAAGAATAGTCCTCGCTGCTCAACCTCTCCCTTTAGCTCAGGCCCACGACATGTTTTAACATTGGTGTAAGAAATTGTATTAGATTTCTCTGACTGGTTGCTAAAACTTCAATGCAAATCCTCTTCAATTATTTGTCTTGGAGTGAAAGCCAATTCATGTCATAGGAGCAGAATTAGGACATTTGGCCCATCGAGTCTACTCTGCCATTCAATCATGACTGATCTATCTTTCCCCCTCAATCCCAGTTTCCTGCATCTCCCCCTAACTCTTGACACTGTTATTAATCAAGAATCTCAATCTCCGCCTTTAAAATACCCTTTAACTTGGTCTCCGCAGCCGTCTGTGATAATAAAGTCCACAGATTCACCACCTTCTGATTCAAGAAATTCTTCCTCATTGCCTTTCTAAAGGTACCTTTTATTCTGAGGCTGTACCCTCTGGTCCTAAACTCTCCCACTAGTGGAAATATCCTTTTTTTGTTTGGAAGTGTCTTGCTTGATGGTAACCAAAAGTAAATGAATGTTGAATGACCCAATTATTTGTTAGTAGTTAATTGCTCGTTGCCTGCTCAGTGGATGTTTCTTGCTGTGCATGTCTCCACTAACCTCAACAATGAACTGTCATGGTTGCACCAAGGAACCTCATTTTTTTGGGGGGGGGCGGGTTATTAATGTATTACATTTTTGTATATTCTTTAATAGCCGGGACAATTTTTTCACACAGAGGGTGGTGAGTATATGGAATGAGCTGCCAGAGGAGGTAGTTTGGGCAGGTACTAAAACGACATGTAAAATATTTGAACAGGTACATGGATAAGAAAGGCTTAGAAGCATATGGGTTAAATCTGGGCAGGTGGGACTAGTGTAGATGGGGCATCTTGGTCAGCATGGGCAAGTTGGGCCGAAGGGCCTGTTTCCTTGCTGTATGACTGACTCTATGGTAGTACAGACTGCTACACAGTGGCACAGCGGTAGAGTTGCTGCCTCACAGCACCAGAGACCCGGGTTTGATCCTGACTATGGGTGCTGTCTATACAGAGTTAGTGCGTTCTCCCTGTGACTGTGTGGGTTTTCTCCGGATGCCCCGGTTTCCTCCCACACTCCAAAGAGGTCCAGGTTTGTAGGTTAATTGGCTTTGGTAAAATGTTTAATTGTCCCTCGTGTATAGGATAATGCTAGTGTATGGGTGTTCGCTGGTCAGCTCAGACTCGGTAGGCCGAAGGGCCTGTTTCCGTGCTGTATGATTGACTGCTACTGGACAATGAATAAAATCAGTGTTCCACCTAATTTCGGGGGATTCATTGGGTCCAAGAGTCTGTACAGTTTAGTTTAGTTTAGAAATACAGAGCAGAAACAGGCCCACCGAGTCCGGCCAGCGATCCCTGTACCCTAGCACTATCCTACACACTAGGGACAATTTTACCAAGCCAATTAGGCTACAAACAAGATGGACACAAAATGCTTGAGAAGGATCTCGACCAGAAACGTCACCATTCCTTCTCTCCAGAGATGCAGCCTGACCCGCTGAATTACTCCAGCATTTTGTGTCTGTCTTCTGTGTAAATCGGCATCTGCAGTTCTTTCCTACACAGCCGGCAATCAATGCTGTATGGCTCTATCACTCTATATGGACATTGTGTTTGCAGGCCAGTAATACTGCTGCAAGTAGGAACTTCATTGTTTTGTGCCTATGACAGTTAAACGCTCTTTGACCCTTTCTTCCCACTCATCTCTGCTAGCCCACAGCTAGGTGCCCCCTGTGTCGGGCGGAGATTCGTGTGGAACAGCTGGTGGAATGTCCTCCTGAGGAGACGGACTCGACACCGCTTGACAAGACCCAGCAGGCCTGGGTCTCCAGTTCAAAGGTGAGTCACAAGCCGTGCATTCCCATCCACCATGTTTGGGAGAGAGACACTGATGCTGGGGAGGGGAGCGATAGCGGACGTCATGTGTGGAATGTATGGGAGAGACGGCTGCTCCAACGCTTGTGACCTATGTGGGAGCTCACATCTTTTATGAGCTTGACAGTAAGCCATAGTTGAGATATAATCCCAAAGTTGAGAGCAGCTGGATCACCAAATTTGGGCAATCCTGCGTGTCGCGACTTTAGGATTATACTTGAACAACACAACTGGGCATTTACAGTTGCCGTGGGAGAGGGACGTGCAGAGCATTCCACTGCACAAGAGAATTTCAATCCAAAATATTTGAAGATAAAAAAAGGCTGGAATTCCTTGCTTGATTTTCATTGCACTACCTTTAATACGGTTTACAGAAGTGGGTTTGTTATAAGGCGGCGGAGTGGTGCAGCGGTAGAGTTGCTGCCTCGCAGCGCCAGAGACCCGGGCTCGATCATGACTACGGGTGCTGTCTGTACGGAGCTTGCATGTTCTCCCTGTGACCTCATTGGTTTTCCACAGGTGCACCGGTTTTCTCCCACATCCCAAAGACGTGCAGGTTGATAGGTTAATTGGTTTTGGTGAACATTGTAAACTGTCCCTAGTGGAGGATAGGATATTTAGGAAAGTGCTGATGCATGAGGTGGTAGCTGGTTGGCGCGGACTCAGTGGGCCGAAGCGCCTGTTTCCACGCTGCATCTCTAAAGTCTAAATTAATGTAAAGTCGAAAGGAATGCTTTAATCACTTTGAGACTGGGAAGCCTGGTAAACCAAACTGAATTTTCAAATGAACTGGACGACAACATTTGTAGGAATTAGTTATATTTATTGTGAAAGCATTGTATCTTGTGCCTTCCTTCACATCATAGCATGATCACATCATGGCGGGTATGGGCAACTTGGGCCGAAGGGCCTGTCTACACACCATATGACTCTATGACTATCATGGCATCATATTTGGCAGACATTGTGTGCTGAAGGGCCTGTTCTTGTGCTGTACTCTTGTGTTCTGTGTTCTATATCAACAACATATAGTTCATTCCTTTGACCTGCTGTGGTTAAAAAAACAGGCAAAAAAGCTACTGTGTTGTGACATAAGAGTCATGCAGCACATTCCAACCAAGATGGCCCCTCTATACCCATATCTCAGTAAATCTTTCTTACCCATGTACCTGCCTTAACTACCTCCTCTGGCAGTTTGTCCCATACACCCACCATCCTCTGTGTTGAAAACGTTGACCATATGAATTTTTTCCCTTCTCATCTTAAACCTATATCCTCTGGTTCTTGATTCCCCTACTCTGGGTAAAACACACTATGTATTCACCTTATCTATTCCCCTGATGACTTTATATGCCCCAGTAAGATCACCCCTCAACCTCCTGTGCTCAAAGGAATATGTGGTTACACTGATCTCCCACACGGAATTTACTGAAGTTTCATCCAGTGTATCGGAGCTTTCCCAATCAATGCCGCGATATGTTTCTTTTGTATTATGCAGCTAGTTTAGTTTACTTTAGAGATACAGGTGGGAAACAGGCCCTTCGGCCCAATGAATCTGTGCCGACCAGTGATCCCTGCACAGTAACACAATCCTACACACACTTTACAACTTTACCAAACCAGTTAACCTACAAACCTGTATGTCTTTGGAGTGAGGGGAGAAGCTGAAGCACCCGTGGAAAACCCCTGCAGGTCGCAGGGAAAATGTACAAACTCTGTACAGACAGCAGCCATAGTCAAGATTGAACCCAGTCTCTGGCGCTGTGAGGCAGCAACTCTACTGCTGCACCACCGTGCCATCTTATTTTGATGATCATGCTCCCTCTGTGAACCTGCGAACCTCTCTGATTTTAATTTTGCCTTTTAATTAATCTTGCTTCCTAGAAGCACAGGACTCGTGAGTCTGCTTATCTTTCAGGGCACTGTTGATAATTCTGTCCTCTTTGTAAATTGCCAAAGGTGTATAAATTCAGGGGTCATGGATTTTTTTTAGAATTACGCAACGATCAAACTCTAGCAGGTGTACAAGCTAATAATCTGAGTTGTATGTACATCCAGGAATTAGTTGAAGGGATGGGGACAATTGGAAGTACATGCTGCCAAAATGAGGTACCATTCTGAAAGCAGTCAGAAAGATATTTCAATACGTTGGTGTGACTTTGCTCTTTGCAATTATAGGTGGATGCCCTGATGCATTCCTTGATTGAACTACGAAAGCAGGACCCCACCATTAAGTGTTTGGTTGTGTCACAGTTCACAGCCTTCCTTACACTTATAGAAACTCCTCTGAGGTAGGTGAAATCTTGCACATATACTTCTAGTTTTCTTCTCAAACAGGCTGTCTCCAATAGTTAGCGGAGACACAAGGAACTGCAGATGCCGGATTCTTGAGCAAATAACAAAGTGCTGGAGGAAACTCAGCGGGTCGGGCGGCATCTGTGGGGAAAAAAATGTAAGATGATGTTTTGAATCAAGGTGCTTCTTCGGACTGAAGACTGAATTTGAAGAAAGCACTCGACCCAAAATGTCACCTGCTTATTTCCTCCGCAGATGCTGCCTACCCGCAGAGTTCCTCCGGCACTTTTTTGGTGCAAGAGTTAATGTTTGATCACTTTGCTGCACTCCCCGTGTAGTAACTGTGATCTATGGGTAAGGAAACCCAAATGATATGCCACATGAACTGTAGTTCTTTCAAAGCAATAAAGAGTCTTCATTCATTTAGATTAATTAATTTAATCTAAACTAATTGAGTTTAGTTTATTGTCGCATGTACCAAGGTACTGTGAAATGCTTTTGTTGCGTGCTAATCAATCAGCGGAAAGACTATACATGATTACAATCGATATATAAGATCAAAGGAATAATGTTTAATGCCAGATAAAGTCCAATAAAGTCCGATTTAAAAATAGCCTGAGGATCTCCAATGGGTAGATAGTAGCTCAGGATCTCTCTCTAGTAGTTGGTTGGATGGTTCAGTTGCCTGACAACAACTGGGAAGAAACATCCCCTGAATCTGGAGGTGTGTGTTTTCACACTTTTGTACCTCTTGCCTGGTGGGAGAGGGGAGAAGAGGGAGTGACCGGGGTGAGACTTGTCCTTGATTGTACTCGTGGCCTTGCCAAGGCAGCGTGGGTTGTAAAAGGAAGGGGGGTTTATTAATGTCATTTAGATTTAATTGTACTTAATTACTTCAGCTATTTAATCGGGCTGCAAACCCGGTGGAGTTGGATTATGCGTGCACACCTGCTTTTATTTTTTCCAGACAAGAAGGCTTCAGCTTCTCCCGCCTGGATGGCTCAATGCCTCAGAAGCGACGGATAGTTGCCATCGACTCCTTCCAGAGCAGCAGCCCGGGCTCGCCAACCATCATGCTCCTGTCCCTAAAGGCTGGCGGTGTTGGACTGAATCTGACGGCAGCTTCCCGCGTGTTCCTCATGGATCCTGTGAGTGGCCGGGAATCCTTCACACCCATCTACCTCAAAACGTCATGCGGCCTCAACCATTTTACACAGTTTAACCCATGCAGCTCCCATTACTTGTGCTTTGTATGAGATAACACTGTTTATCCTCGTTGGTGAACAGGTCCTGAATTTCTACTCTATACACCTAGTTCATCTGGCTTCCTTCCCAAGTGGCTGCGAACAAAAATATTGAGTAGCTCATAGTACAGGGAGTCCTCTTTAACATTTAAAAATTTCTCATAAAATTCAGAATGCAAACTTAACCATGTCCAATACTCACACTTCTTGGAGCGGACTATAGGACATCGGTTTGGGTGTGGGGGGTGAGTTATTTTTGATTAAATCTAACTTAAATCAGACTTGTTTGTGTAAACTAGCTGGTCAGGTCTTGCCCCAAGATCCACATGATTGATTGAAAGATAGTATGGAAACAGGCCCTCCGGCCCAACAAGACACGCCGATCATCGACCACCCGTTCACACTACTCGTATGTTATCCCACTTTCGCATCCATTCCCTACACACCACAGGTAATTTATATACGGCAATTAACCTACAAACCCTCGCGGTCAGGAGGAGAACATGCAAACGTCACACAGACAGCATCTGAAGACAGCATCAAACCCAGTCCCTGGTGCTGTGGGGCAACAGCTCTACCAGCTGAGCCCCCGTACTGCCCTTGGCTGTTAATCCTTACGGAAAGATTAATTCCAAGGGCATGGAAACGGACCCTTTGACCCACCAAGTCGATTCTGATCATCAGCGATCCATTTTACACTAATTCTATAACAATCCCCATTCAAATCTTCCCACACTAACTTTCCACATTGACTTACACTTTAGGGCCGTCTTACTGTGTGATGTGGGAGGAAACCAAAGCACCAGGCAGACACTGGCACAGTCACACGAAGAGTGGGCAACTCCACACAGACAGCAGCAGAGTTATAGGTTCTAGGAGCACAATTAAGCTAATTGCCCATCAAGTCTACTCTGCCATTCAATCATGGCTGATCTATCCTTCCCTCTCAACCCCATTCTCCTGCCTTCTCCCCATAACCCGACACCCTTACTAATCAACAACCATCTCGGGAAGTCAGGATTGAACCTGGATCTCTGGAGGTGTGAGGATTTGCATCCATTAAGTACTTGTGGGTGTCTGTGGGAAGCAGTCTTGACGCAATTTGCGCTTGCTGCTCGGGTTGGTCATGAGTGTTCTTGCAGTAGCAGCAGTGCAGTAATTTATCGTTGTACCCAGGCTTGGAATCCCGCTGCAGAGGACCAGTGCTTCGATAGATGCCACCGGCTGGGTCAGACGAGAGATGTAGTCATCACCAAGGTAAGTACAACTGCCCTTCACAAGGTCAGAGGGAAAACTACTGCACTGCAGCCACTTGGGTAAACCTGCATAAAGCCCAAAGGAGCTGCACTTTTACATTCACTTCCCTGCAGATGCTGCCAATCCTGATGAGTGTTTTTGTCAATTCCTGGGATGTTTTAGAGATACAGCATGGAAACGGGTCCTCAGGCCCATCGCGTCTGCTCCGATCAGCGATCACCCTGTACATTAACACTATCCTACATCTACACACTAGGGACAATTCAAAATTTTACCGAAGCCAATTAACCTACAAACCTGTACCTCTGAAGTGTGGGAGAAAATCCTCATGGTCATAGGGAGAACATTCAAACTCTGTACAGACAGCACCCGTTGACAGGATCAAACCCAGGTCTCTGCCGCCCTTTATTTTCTGATTTTCAGCATCTGCAATTTTTTAAAATCCAACTTTTAAAATCTGAATGTGTTGAAATCACACGGAAGGTCAGGCAGCATCTGTGCTGAAAAAAATGAATAGTTAATGTATTTAGTTTAGTTTAGTGATACAGTGTAGATCAAGCCTTTTGACTCACCAAGTCCACGCCGACCATCGATCACCCGTACACTAGTTCTATGTTATCCCACTTTGTGGTCTCGCCAAGTATAATTATATGTTTATAATATGCGTATAATAATAATTATACCCTGTATCATTGCAGTGAAATACCTTTATTAGGAGCGGATTTGAGGACGAGCACAATGTACCATTGCCGTAATGATCTGCCACCCCTGTATATTGGGTTTCAGTGACGTGTGTACAAGAACCCTCGGTCCCTTTAACCTTCAAAGCTTCCAAATGTGCCATTATTTAGTGTGGCACAGCGGTAGAGATGCTCCCTTACAGCGCCAGAGTCCCAGGTTCGATCTTGACTATGGGAGCTGTCTATGGAGTTTGTACATTCTCCCCGTGACTGCGTGGGTTTCCTCCGGCGGCTCTGGTTTCCTCCCACATTCCAAAGACGTGCAGGTTTGTAGGTTAATTGTCCCTGGTGTGTAGGATAGAACTATTGTACAGGGTGATCGCTGAACGGCACAGACCCGGTGGGCCGAAGGGCCTGTTTTCACGCTGTATCTCCAAACTAAACGAAACAAAATTTAAACAAAACTCTCATAGTGAATCAGAAAAGTAAAAATAAAAGATTATTTCTGTAGCTGTAGATTGGGCCATTTTAGTGACTGGGAAGCAGAGCAGAACATGAAGTTAATTTTGTTTATAAGGTCATCTCTCTTTATGCTGTTATGCCTTGGGAATTAAATTGTTCATTCTATTAAAGCTGTTGAAGCTTTTCCACAAATTAATAAGTCTTTGTAAAGAGTGCTGAGGAGGTTTACTGGAATGATGCTCGGATTAGGGGGTATTAGCTATAGGGAAGAGTTGAATAGACTTGGATTATTTTCTTGGGAACCCCAGAATCTGTGGAGAGACCTGACAGAACTATATAAACTTATGAGAGGCGTAGATAGAGTAGACAGTCAAAATCCATTTCCCAGGATGGAAATATCGAATACGAGAGGGCATAGCTTTATGGTGCAAGGGGCAAAATTTAAAGTAGATGTGCGGGGCAAGTGGTGGGTGCCTGGAACGCACTGCCAAGGGTGGTTTATTTTTTAGAGATGCAGCGTGGAAGCAGGCCCTTCGGCCCACTGAATCCGCACCCACCAGTGATCCCGCACATTAACATTATCCTAGGGCCAATTACACATACACCAAGCCAATGAACCTACATACCCGTATGTCTTTGGAGTGTGGGAGGAAACTGAAGATTGCCCACGTGATCACGGGGCGAACATACAAACGTCGTACAGACAGCGCCCGTAGTTGGGATCGAACCCGCGTCTCTGGCGCTGTAAGGCAGCTACTCTACCGCTGCGCCGCCGTGGTCGCCTGTTGAGGCAGATATGACAGTGGTATTTAACAGGCTTTTGCCTCACGGATATGCAGAGAATTGAGGTAGATGGATTATGTGCAGGCAGATAAGATTTGGTCTTGGCATCATGTTTGGCCCAGACATTGTGGGCCGAAGGGCCTGTTCTTGTGCCGTACTATTCTATGCTCTTACGTTTTGTTTGTTTGTATGCAGTTCATCGTGAAGGACTCTGTGGAGGAAAATATGATGAAAATTCAGAGCAAGAAGCAAGAACTTGTTGTGGGAGCTTTTGGATCCAAACAACAGCAGCAGATAAAGCAGAGTCGGATTGAGGAGATCAAGATCTTAATCAACATGTAATGCCAGTGTCTGCTGGCTAAAATGTTTTATTTTATTTCCTTCCGTCAAAGAAAACGCAATAATTGAAATTTTAAGATTTTGGCAGTTTTGCAGCCTGAACAAATTTGAATGAGAAGGCAACTTTAATACAAAATGTATAATGAGTTCTGTAAGTTTAGAGTCTATAAAACAAATCCAGTTTAATATATGTGCCAGTTTCTTCTTCAGATAGATGAAATGCTGCAGTCAGAAGTGCCAAGCCTTGGATGTGACGTTAAAAACATAGAGATTAAAGTAATTTTTGTCAAGGGAAATCTAACATACAACCAGTATTTACTCTTGCATTTCTTCCTCGTTCAACAAATGTTGTTATTTTCACGATGTTCCCGTGCGTCTCCAGTGCCTGCCTGATGGCAGTGAGTTCACTGTGGGGGGGATTGATGCACGTTTAACATGGGACAAGATCTGACCTAACTTTGGCAGAGGGCAGTGCAGTGGTAGAGTTGCTGCCTTACAGCGCCAGACCCGGGTTAGAGCCTGACTGCTGGTGCTGTCTGTACGGAGTTTGTCCGATTTCCCCATGAACACTTGGGTTTCCTCCAGGTGTTCCAGTTTCCTTCCACATTCCAAGGACGTGGGTACAGTGAAAAGCTTTTGATGTGCTAACCAGTCAGTGGAAAGAATATTCATAACAACCTAATCATGTTATCAACACGGCGTGCAGATAACATGATTCTTAAATTTGTCCGGTTTCATAAGAAACAGGACACTGGAGCAGAATTAGGTCACTCAGCCCATCTGTCTGCTCTTTCGTTCATGGCTGATCTATCTTTCCCTCTCAACCCCATTCCCCTGCCTTCTCCCCGTAACCTTTGACACCGTACTAATCAAGAACCTATCAATCTCTGCAATGACGCAAAGGCTCCAACACCGATAAATTCCACAGATTTACCACCCTCTGGCAACCTTCAGGTGGCACGGTAGCGCAGTGCCGGAGACCTGGGTTCGATTCTGACTGTGGTTGCTGTCTGTATGGAGTTTGTACATTCTCCCAGGGACTGTACGGCTTTTCCCCGGGTGCTCCGGTTTCCTCCCACATTCCAAAGACTTGCAGGTTTGGAGATTAATTGGCTTCTGTAAATTGTCCCTGGTGTGTAGGATAGAACAAATGTATGGGGATTGGGAGCCAGAAGACACAGGTTTAAGGTGAAAGAGGAAAGATTTAATAGGAATCTAAGGAGTAACTTTTTCACACAAAGGGTGGTGGCTGTATGGAACGAGCTGCCAGAGGAGGTAGTAGAGGTAGGGACAAGTGTACCATTTAATTAACAATTAGGTACACAGGATGGTACAGATTTAGAGGGATAAAAGACTAAACACAAGCAAGTGTAGATGGCCATTCCTGTCAGCATAGGCAAGTTGGGCTGAAGAGCCTGTTTCCGTGCTGTATGACTATGATAAGCAAGGTTTAGAGGGAAGGGTCATGACTCAAACATCACCCATTTATTCGTTCCAGAGATGCTCCTCTCCTGCTGAGTTATTTCAACATTTTGTGTCTAAGGTTTAGAGGGATATGAGTTAAACCTTTGGTCGACATGGATGAGTTGGACGTGTTTGCCTGAATGTGGAGTGCATGCAGCAGTGTGCTGCACTGACCAGCAAGTGTCACTTGCTGCAGGGAGGCAGAACCCCACAGCACTGCTGGCCCCAACTGTAAAAATAAAGAGGCCCAGTTACTCTTGTGTCTGTTGCAGACAGCAGCTTCCCCCCCTCCCCCGCTGGAATCGTCACGAGCCTGCCATTCTGCGGGTTACACAAATGCCGGGCCACAAATCTGTATCTATCGTGGCTCAGCCGCTGCGAGATGCTGACCCCTGCTCATCAGCTGCCGTGTTAAATAAAACCCAATGTTCACACATGCTTCGCTCCTTCACACGGGCCATTTATAACCACGCACGATGCAACACAGCTCTGCTGCCTGTGGATCTGCTGCAGGTAGGAGGCTTGGCAGAAGGCTGGCCATAACACATGGATCGAGTGTTTGTGGAGAGGATGTTCCTACTAGCGGGAGAGTCTCGGACCAGACGTCATCGCCTCAGAATAAAAGGACGTACCGTTAGAAAGGTGATGAGGAGGAATCCCCTTAGTCAGAGGGTGGTGAATTTGGAATAGGTGACGTTTCGGGTCTGATGAAGGGTTCCGACCCAAAACGTCACCTATTCCTTTACTCCAGAGGTGTTGCCTGACCCACTGAGATACTCCTGCACTTTGTGTCCTTTTTGGTTTGTAGGTTAATTGTCCTTAGTAAAATAGTTCCTCATGCAATTAGTGGACGAAAAGTGGGATAACAAAACGATGTGAAAGGGTGATGGATGGTTGGCATGAACTCAATGGGCCGAAGAGCCTATTTCCATGTTGTATCTCTAAACTCATAACTACATGCAACTGAAGGTAGTTGAGGCCAGTTCATTGGCTATATTTAAGAGGGCGTTATATGTGGCACTTGTGGCTAAAGGGATCAGGGGGTATGGAGAGAAGGCAGGTACGGGATACTGAGTTGGATGATCAGCCATGATCACATTGAATGGCGGTGCAGGCTCGAAGGTCCGAATGGCCTACTCCTGCACCTATTTTTCTATGTTTCTATGATAGAATAAGGCTGGGGTTTGGTGTGATACAATCTTTCAAGACAAAACAAGAAACTACAGATGCCGGTTCATGCACAAAAGGACACAAAGTATTGGAGCAACTCAGCGGGGCAGGCAGCATCGCTGGAAAACATGGATAGGTAATGTTTCAGATCAACACCCTTCTCTCTGAAGAAGGGTCTCGACCTGAAATGTTACCCTTCCATGTTCTTCAGGGATGCTGCCTGATGTGCTGAGTTACACCAGCACTTTGTGTCATTTTGTGTATGAACCAGCATCTGCAGTTCTTCATTCATCCGCTAACTGGTTAGCACGCAACAAGAGCTTTTCACAGTACCTCGGTACACGTGACAATGAACTAAACTAAATTTCACTAAGCTAATGGGAAAAGAGTGCCCATGGGCATCAGGTCAGAGGTATAAAAGTTATGTAATTGTTGAGGAATTCAGCCAGTGTCCTTGTGATATTTTTGCACCTCCATTTTGGTAAAAGGGAGCCTTTACAAACCTCTGGAGTGATTGGGGGAATTCTCAAATTCTCCATTGTTGGCAGGAATCAGCACATGGCAAGAACATACTTTCAAAAGAAATCCAAAACCTAAATGACATGATGAGCAAAGTGTTTCTTCCATGTTTATACTCAAGCACGCTTCTTTTAGACACAGCTTAAAACCTTAAGTGCCATCGGGCCTGAGTGATTAGATATCATGCATTAGAAAGGCCCCGACATAACATTGTTCCCTTAGGACTTCCATGACATTTTTAGCTGGTGAGTTGCTCTGTTCCAGCTGTTGCACAAGCATGTCTGAGTTTTTCTTAAGAGGCGCAGCTTAGAAACAGGCCCTTCGGCCCACCGAGTCCACACTAACCATCGATCACCTGCACACTACTGTGTTATCCCACTTTCTCACCCACTCCCTACAAACTAGAGGCAATTCGGTGGGACTGGGAACGGGCCTGAAGGCTTGTTGGTCAGCGGGGCCTGCTCAAAGGCTCCTCGGACAGCGAGTGAGCTGGAGACGTCGGGCACTAGGAGTGGGCCAGTAGGAGGATGAACCGGGGAAATGCCTCCAGCACTTTCGTGGTTGGCTGCAGGAGGCACTGCCGGGACGCAAAGATGGCCGGTCTAGGAAAGGGATATTGGTTCATGGGAACTGCTCCAGTACATCGAGCGCACGGGAATTTGGACTCAGTATAATGGTACCCAAAATGGCAGTGCCCACATGCGGAAATATGCAAAAATAATTTAATTGTGAAGTTGCATATGTGACAAATAAATGATTATTGAACCACCACTGAACAATCAAATGTTGGCAGCCTTGTCAGCTGGTGGAATGTAGGGGGCGACCTTCTCTCAGTTCCATGCATTGGGTGTTCTCCATCAACCCATGGATGGCAGTGGTCATATTTCTTCGAAGAAAAAGTATGAAACCTCAATTGCAGCAAGCAAGCCTTTCCGATCATTCTGCAACTGCAATTGAACCCTTTGCGAAACACTTCCAGGAACTAGAGTTACATCAGAGGCGCTATTTTAGGCGCGGCGTCATTTGTAAATCCACATGGTTAACTTGAGTAGCAAATCGCCGTGGCTGACATGCAAGGCACCGGAATGATTTATTGGACTAGGGCTTGCTCACCAGCTAAAACTGGGAGCTTAAGTAGTTCAAAAAGTCTGGCTGGTACATTACAATCAGTGGCATGTATTTAATTAAGTGCATAGGTCACGGGCTTTACATTTTTGAGTTTAGAGATAGTGGAAATAGGCCTTTCGGCCCACCAGGTCCGTGCCAATCAGCAATGACCCTGTACACTAGCACTATCCTACACACTAATGACAAATTATAATTTTTACTGATGCCAATTGACCTTTTAACCTTTGTTTTTGGAGTGTGGGAGGAAAGCAGAGCACCCTGAGAAAACCCACACAGTCACAGGGAGAACATATAATCTCCATACAGACAGCCCCTGCAGGCAGGTTCAAACACAGGTCACTGGAAGGCAATGCAACACCTTTCCCCAATATGTACAATCCTTGTTTTCAACAACAGTAGCATGTCTCTGTTACTCTGAATGGTTGATGAAAGCTCTATAGATAGATAGTTGATGTCGTCTGTTCAAGACCCAGTTTGCTTTCTGACTGAATTTGTGGAAAATCTCACTCATTCTGCAACATCATTATAAAAATAGCCTTGGGTCAGCAGAAGACTCTTGCCTACCCAGTTTGAGCAGAAGGCTGAGAGTTTAAGTCTTAAATCAGAGACTTTGGCACAAAATCCAAGTTGATGCTCAACAGTGGTGCTGAGCGAGTGTCACACTGTCGACATTTTTTAGGTAAGTTCAGTATTACCTTGCAGGTAGACTTTTGAGATGTTACAGCAAATGGTACTCCAACCAATGTTGATCAAAGCAAATAAACTGGGTTACATTGTCAAGAGGGAGATTCATGTGCACAACACAAATAGGAATGATGTTGTTAAACTGGAAAGTGTACAGAAAAGATTGACAAGAAGGTTGCCAGGACTGAGCTACAGGGGAGAAGTTGAGCAGGCCAGGACTTTATTCCTTGAAGTGCAGGAGAACGAGGGGTAATCTTATAGAGGTGTACAAGATCATGAGAGGAAAAGATTGGGTAAATGCATGGAATATTTTACCCAAAGTAAGGGAATAGAGAACTAGAGGACATGGGCTTAAGGTGGGGGGGGGGGGGGGGGGAGATTTTATAGTAATGTGAGGGGCTACTTAAAAACAAAATACACACAAAGGGTAGTAAGTGTATGGAACAAGCTGCCAGAGGACATATGTGGGCTAGGTCTTATCACAATATTTAAGAAATATTTACGCAGGTATGTGGATAGGGTAGGTTTAGAGGGATTTGGGACAAATGCTGGCAGGTGGGATTAGTGTAATTGGGGCATGTTGGTCAGTATAGGCAAGTTGGGCCGAAAGGCCTGTTTTCATGCTGTATGATTAGGATTCTAACATGGTCATGAATATATAATACCTGCTCCATTTGCTCAAGACAAGTTTATTTGTAAAGCACTTGGAACATCCTGAGACCATGAAGGTATTGTGTATTTGAAGCTGCAACACTGATTGCGGCCCAAGCGTTCCATTTGTGCTTCGCCATTAGTTATACGCTGCCTCAATGACACTTCTGAAAGAATCCAGATTTTCATTAATGTACCAACAACAACGAGAGTTTACAAGTTAGATATCATCCCATCCCAGGCAGACATCCGTCAAGCATTGGAGGAGCTGCACACCGTGGTCAACAAGCACCAGACAGCATACCCCGAATCGTTTACCATCATAGCTGGGGACTTCAACAAAGCCAACCTGAAAAAATCGCTCCCAAACTACCACCAACATGTCACCTGCAGCACCAGAGGCCTAAACACCTTTGACCACTGCTACACAACCATCAGGATGCCTATCGCTCTATCCCTCGCCCTCACTATGGGAAATCCGACCATTCAGCAGTGCTGCTTCTTCCTGCCTACAGGCAGCAACTGAAGAGCGGACCCTCCAGAGGTGAGGACTGTACAGAGCTGGTGTGGGGAGGCAGAGGAACAACTCCAGGACTGCTTGGAGTCAGTAGACTGGGCAATGTTCAAGGACTCGGCAACGGACCTGAATGAATATGCCATAGTTGTTACAGACTTCATAAGGAAATGTGTGGAGGACTGCATCCCTACCAAAACCTTCCGAGTGTTTCCTAACCAGAAGTCTTGAATGAATCAGGAGATCCGCATTCTTCTGAAGACCAAATCCCGTGCATTCAGGTGTGGCGATGCAGATGTCTATAAGAAATCCAGATACGACCTTGACAAGGCCATCAAAAAGGCCAAAAGGGACTTCCGCTCAAAGCTGGAGGATGAGACGGATGATCGGCAACTGTGGCGGGGTTTGAATGCCATCATCTCCTACAAGGCAAAACCAGGAGGCAGCTCAAGCTACAGCGAAGCATAACTCCCTGACGAGCTCAATGCATTTGACGCACGCTTTGATAGGGAGAACACTGATGTTCCTTCCCGAGCCCCCATTCGCCCTGATGGTATTACAGTCACAGTGGCCAACGTCAGAAGATCCTTCCGGGAGGTGAACCCTCAGAAAGCGTCTGGACCCGATGGTTGACCCGGTCGAGTTCTCAAAACCTGTGCAGACCAACTGGCTGGGGTTTTTGCGGACATTTTCAACCTTTCACTACTGAGGTCTGAGTTTCCCACCTGCTTTAAGTGGGCGTCAATAATACTGGTGCTGAAGAAGAGTAAGGTGACGTGCCTCAATGACTATCGACCAGTGGCACTAACGTCTCAAGACAAGAGTCAAGTCAAGAGAGTTTATTGTCATGTGTCCCAGATAGGACAATGACATTCTTGCTTGCGGCTGCACAACAGAATATTGTAGGCATAAATACAGAACAGGTCAGTGTGTCTATATTACTATAGACCACATATATACACATAAATAAACAGATACAGTGTTATAGTTCAGTTTGTTTGAAGTTGTGTTTAATAATCTGATGGCTGTGGGGAGGTAGCTGTTCCTGAACCTGGATGTTGCAGATTTCAGGCTGTGGTGATGAAGTGCTTTGAGAGGTTGGTCATGGTGGATACCAACTCCAACCTCAACAAGAACCTCGACCCACTGCAGTTTGCCTGCCATCACAACCGGTCAATGGAGGATGCGATCTCACTGGCTCTCCACTCCGCACTGGACCACTTGGACAACAAAAACACTTGAGTCAGGCTGTTGTTTATAGACTACAGCTTGGCGTTCAATACCATCATCCCCTCCAAGCTGGTTGCATGATTGGTGGTGGTTTCTGGCTTGTTTTATTGTAGTGTAAATATTATTTTTTAATAATTGAATACATTTTTTTGATTTTAAAAAAGTTGGTTACACGAGGAGGTGTGGTGTTGTGGAGCTCCCGTCCAAACCACAAAAACATGCGTGTTGATCATCTTTTTTGGAATTCAGAGGAGGTACAGTGGTACACTTAAAACATCCTTGAATATCGCTGGGACGTTCCAGAGACTCGTTTTAAAGTTTCTGCGTGTTTTGGGACTGCGAGCAGTCTTATCAGCTAACTGCGTAGCTCCCACAACTGTGGCTGGCAACTTGCCAGGAAACTGGCCCACCGAAAAGGCGGATAAAATCTTTCTGGACTTTTACACCTGCGTCTGGAACAACCCCCCCTCGTCGGCGCTGACCGGGCCGGTCTGGCTTTCTTGCAGTGTGGGAGGTTTTCTGCATCTGCACCGTCTCGACCTCCTTCTGCGGCCTTGGAGCCAGGAGCTGACGAAGCCGCCTTTCTCTCGGCAAGACTGGCGGAGATAGGAGGCTTCCAACAACAAACAACATTTGGAATATTTTGGCATTTGGAATATTTTGGAGGACCAAGAAACCAAGAACCAAGAACAAAGACTGCAAGAAAATCCCTTTCGTTGCTGCAGGAGCAGCGAAGGCCAGCTGGGATTGTCTGTGAAGGTCAGCAGCCCGCCAAGAGAGCCGAGACAGCCGGGCGAAGAGGGATCTGGGCCTTCCTGGTGCTATGCAAAGCCGGCTGCGCGGGTGGTGAGGGGGAGGGTTAAAAGGGGGGGGCAAAGAAAAAAAAAAAGCTGGTTACGGGAGCACGTCAAGGCTGCGTGCTCAGCCCCCTGCTCTACTCACTCTATAATTATGAGTGTGTAGCCGGACATAGTGCGAACTCCATCTTCAAGTTCGCCGACGACACCACGGTTGTGGGACAAATCACAGATGGTGATGAGTCAGCGTATAGAAGTGAGATTGACCGATTGACCAAATGGTGCCAGCACAATAGCCTGGCTCTAAATATCAGTAAAACCATGATTGTGGACTTTGGAAGAGGAAAGATGAGGACCCACAATCCTGTTTATATCAATGGGACGATGTTGGAGAGAGTGAAAAACATCATATTCCTGGACGTGCATATTTCCGAAGATCTTTCCTGGACCCAGCACACTGATGCAATTATAAAGAAAGCACATCAGCGCCTCTACTTCCTGAGAAGATTAAGGAGAGTTGGTATGTCAAAGAGGATTCTCTTGAACTTCTACAGGTACACAGTAGAGAGATTACTGACTGGTTGCATCGTGGCTTGGTTCGGCAACTTGGGCATCCAGGAGCGGAAAAGACTACAAAAAGTTGTGATCACTGCCCAGTCCATCACCGGCTCTGACCTCCCCACCAACGAAGGGATTTATCGGAGTCGATGCCTTAAAAAGGCAGCCAGCATCATCAAAGACCCACACCATCCTGGCCACACACTCATTTCACCACTTCCATTGGGAAGAAGGTACAGGAGCCTGAAGACTGTGACGTCCAGGTTCAGGAACAGCTTCTTCCCTACAGCCATCAGGCTATTAAACACTACAACCTCAAATAAGCTCTGAACTATAATAGACTTTTATTATTGCATTATTATTGTTTGTTTGAGACAGAGACAGAGACAGAGACAGAGACAGAGACAGAGACAGAGACAGAGACAGAGACAGAGACAGAGACAGAGACAGAGACAGAGACAGAGACAGAGACAGAGACAGAGACAGAGACAGAGACAGAGACAGAGACAGAGACAGAGACAGAGACAGAGACAGAGACAGAGACAGAGACAGAGACCTATTTTTCTCTCGTTTATCATTTTGTTTACAGTGCACTATGTTTACGTATTCTGTAGTGATGCAGCAAGTAAGAATATCATTGTTCTATCTGGGACACTCTTGACTCAAAGTGCTGGTGGAGTAACTCAGCAGGTCAGGCGACATCTCCAGAGAAAATGAACAGGTGACGTTCCAGGTCGGGTCCCTTCATCAGACTGAAGGACAACTTGAGTCTGAAGAAGGTTCTTGACCCGAAACGTCACCTATTCCTCTTCTCCAGAGATGCTGCCTGACTCATTGAGTTACCCCAGCACTTTGTGTTTATATTTAGTATGAACTAGCATCTGCAGGTCCTTCCTCCAAAAGATTTTACAAGAATGATATTGCAAAAAGGAGTAACATAATTCATTTCTGGATTGCTTCACACTCGCTCATTTCCCTTATCAATCCATCTTGTGACATTTTTTAAATGGCAGTGCATAAAATGGCTGGATTTTCACACACTGCACAAGAGAGTCAAAGCAAGGGGCAAAGATACTTTTATTGGAAAACATTTTCAAACCTTTAAGCTTATTTGGTAGTTAAAGTGCGACGTTACACTTCAGGATTGATGGTCAGTAGTATAATCACAGCACAAATGTCATAAAAGTTTGGGGTAGTCTTGAGTTCCTTGTTAAATTTGTAGGGTATACTGTGTACTGCGTGTGCACAGAAAGCTCACCTCTAGGTTTCTTTATATCATTAAGACTCAAAAGATGCAATTGGTTTTGTCGTTTGAACAATGGGACACGGTACTTCCACGGAAAAGCTGATGGGGAAGGGACATAATTAAATTCCTTCATGCAACATTCGCTAATTCAAACATCAGTAAAATACTGGCGGAACTGTCAAATCCTGTGTCTATAAGAGTGCAGAAGTTTATCATTAAGTGTGTCTTACTAATAAGTCAAGCAAACAGCAGTATTGTTCAGGAGGAATATTTCAGCAGGAGGCAGTGTTGTGATGCACTGAGGATTTACACATTGGGAGGAGATTTGCTTCAGGAATTTAAAACTTGATCTTCTCGGGGCTTTTGTCACATTCGCGCTACAGTTCCGCAGCCTGCAAGTGACCGAACCAGATCAAGACAACCCATCTCAAACCATGTTACTAACAGGCCAAGTACAAACCAACCATGCACTGAACTCCAGCCTAGACGCTGAAGACCTTCTCAATTCAGTTCTTGCTGGTCAGATACAGCCGGTGGTGTTCATTCGAGCAGTTTAATTCAAGTACGTATCCAGCTTCTTCTGGATGTTCTGGAAAGAATCCACTCCCATGAAATCAGCTTGGCCCTGTTCCCAATTTCTCCGCCGCTCTTCCGAGGAGATCATTGGGGCAGTTGGGACAGGCGGACTGACAGAAAGGTGGGAGACAGCTTCACTCAACTTCTCCTCCTGTTGGATTAGAGGGAGATATTAAGTACACAGCGTCAACCTTGCAAAGAGACTTTGGAAAAATGGTGACTGATTAAATGATTAACCAAGCCCCCTGCACAAAACTTGCATTGTACAACAGCGGGAAGCATTGGGTAATTTATGCTTAAACGATCTCCGATCAACAAAGTAGCTTTGTACTGATAGTTATCAAGATGTAAACAAAAACCACAAAAATAATCATCCATGCACACAATAATCCTTTAACAAAAAACAGATAGCCTTCAGTAATCAAGGTAGCAAGAACTTGCCCAGAGAGAGAGAGAACAAAAACAAAATAAATGCAACTTAGATAACCAAACCAAAATCCAATGAGAATCAATGAGGGACAGGGACCTTTGAAGATTAGCATACCTTCCTACAGAATGGCAAGCCACAAGTGAAAGCCAGTGAATACACCAGACATGACTGCTGTAAGGTTGCCAGACATATTTGTAAAGACAGAGAGAGAGAATCAATGTGGGAAGTTCACATCAGTTTTACTACAAACAAACAATGGCTCCACATCTCAACCAGGCTCCACATGGACCGCGCCCCAGACTATAAACACCAACATGCAGGAGAGGTTTGGGAGTCAATGCACGATGGGGGTCCCGACCTTTGATGGGACCTCAAAGTGTGGAAGGATTGGAGTTAGATTGCTGCCTCTCACTCAGGGCTGAGCTGGGGTGGGGAGGGGGATGTGATGGGCAAGTGTATGAGGGAAGTTTTGAAACCCAATTTTGCCAGCAGCAGGCATGACATGAGAATTAAGGGACAGAAGTTTAGGGGTAACATGAGGGGGAACTTCTTTACTCAGAGAGTGGTGGCTGTGTGGAATGATCTTCCTGCAGAAGTGGTGGAGGCAGGATCGATTTTAACATTTAAAAGTAAAGTGGATAGGTATATGGACGGGAAGGGAATGGAGGGGTATGGTCTGAGTGCAGGTAGATGGGACTAGGGGAAAATAAATGGTCGGCACGGACTGGATGGGCCGAGAAGGCCTGTTTCCGTGCTGTAATTGTTATATGGTTATTATATGGTTATATGGTAAATTATTTTGGGAAACTTAAGAAGGGCGTTCAATACTCTCCCGGGACTGCAAATAATAGTTATGGGGAGAGTATGAAAATGGGGTTGAGAGGGAGATAGATCAGTATGATTACTCAATGGAGTACTCAATGGGTCGAATGGCCTAATTCTGCTCTTTTGACATAAACTTATCAGCACCCAATGAAGGTCCAGCCTCAATTTAAATTAGTGGTTGCCAGGAGGGGAGAAAGAGGTGTAGCAATATACTTTTCCTCACAGCATTGGAGTCTAAGATAAGAGGACGTGGGTTTCAATGTAGAGGAGTAGTTCTGAAGATTCTTTTCACCGGAGATTGGTTGCAATCTAGAACTCATTACCTAGAGCAACTATAACACGTAAGAAGCACTGGGCCCAGCACTTGAAATCACTAAGACTCAGCAGGCTCAGGGCATCTGCTGGCAAATGGGTTTGTATCGATTGGTTGGCATGGACATGGTGGACTGAAGGGCCTGTTTCTGGGCTGTGTGGAGGGATTGAGAGATGAGAGGCTGGTGAGGGGTGGGTGATGGAGTGGCGGAGGTCAAAGTCTACAGATCATCTTAACAGCTTGCTTCATTACACAAGCTGCTTGGAAAAGTGAGTTAGAGTGAGCCATGTTCCTATTTGTGTTGCCGTTCATTCGCATCTTACAATGCAAACCGGAGATCAAGAAGCAGGCAGAAACCGAACAGGAGATTATGTTTCGTGTTCAGCTAGATGAGAACTGGGTTCCAAACCATTAATTATACAATTCAGACCGCCTAGCGCCTAAGAATTTATTCCCGATCTCCCAATCTACCCTGTTGCAGCCCTTGCATTTTTTTCCTTTATCTGCACTTTCCCTGTAACTGTACACTACATTATGCATGGTTGATTGTTTTCACATGTGGATGTTCTAGCTGGATAACAGGCAATACAAAGTTTGTCACCACTCTACACATGACAGCAATAAACCAGTACTAGTAATAATTAGTAAAACTAATCGTTAACTGCTCACTCACCATTTAACTAATACTCATGTATTGATGTTTATTCATTCAACTAAGCTTATATAAATGTGCATTCACTTAAATTTACTGCAACATCTTAAATGAAGTGTTGCTACTTCCAAAATAAAGGAAAAGCTACAACTCACACTGCTCGAGGCATAAGGAACTGCAGGTGCTGGAATCTTAAGCAAAACACAAAATGCTGGAGTAACACAACGTGTCAGGTAGCATCTGTGGAGCAAATGGATAATGACGTTTCGGGTACGGACCCTTCTTCTGACTGATTGTAGTAAGGGGGAGAAAGCTGTGAGCTCTGAAGAGTCTGAATGAGGGTCTCGCGCTGAAATGCCACTTATCCATTTCCTCCACAGATGCTGCCCGACCAGCTGAGTTACTCCAGCACTGTTTAACTTGCACTGTTGCATGGGGTTAAATCTTTTTATCTTCTTGCCCTTATGTTTGTTGATCTCCGGATTGGTAAATGAGCCATTACTTTGCCAGCATGCCGAGATCCAGAATTATATCTGGAACCTACCTCCTGTTTGACAGGACTGATGCTCTTTGAGATTCCATATTCCATAAGCATCGGCAGAATAGATGTGGAGTAGATGTCCCACCACATGCTGATGAATTCCGAGTGAACAGCTGGAGCAGAGTCGTGAACGGTTCTCGTCACACATTTTGTCTTCGTGTCATAAGTGTAGTTCCACGGTTTGATGTTACCAAGGAAGTGGACCACTTTGGCATCGGCACCGTACCTGTGCACATTTAGACACGGCATTAATCAGCTTTACTTCATTTCAACAGTTCACGTTATGAAATTGAACAATTCTTCAGGGATAAATCGTGTAGTAATTCGAAGACTTTTCATGGAAGATGTTAGTGGTGGCGCAGCGGTAGAGTTGCTGCCTCACATTGCCAGAGACCCAGGTTCGATCTGACTTTGGGTGCTGTCTGCATGGAGTCAGCACGTTCTCCCAGTGTTCCGGTTTCCTCCCACATACCAAAGACTTGTAGGTTTGTAGGTTAATTGACTTCTGCAAATTATCCCTAGTGTGTTGGATAGAACTAGTGTATGGGTGATCGCTGGTAAGTGTGGACTCAGTGGGTCGAATGGCCAGTTTCCATGCTGCATCTCTAATACTAAAACTAGGAGAATGTTACCATTTAATACAGCAAGTTCCTGTTGAGTACAGGAGCTTCATGTTATGTAGCTATTTTAATCCCAAATCTGGAGTGGTGGACTCAGCCTGTTCCATCAAGGGCACAACCCTCTCCTCTATCCAAAGCATCTACACGATGAGCTGCCTCAAGAACATGGCATGTATCATCATGATGACCATCATCCAGCACTCTTCTTGCCGCTACCATCCGGCAGGTGGTGCCGAAGCTTCAGGTCCAAAAACCGTCACGTTTGGGCAAGGTCACTTTACTCACGATCTGTTCAAAGAGCAGTGTAATACCGTTCAGTAAATAGGGTGATCAATTTACGTACCAATCTGTTCAACAGCTTGCCCACCCACTGTTATCTGACTTAAAAGTAGCAATGTTACAACATTTTGAGATTAAAAAAATTAAGTCTGCAATTTATCCAATCAGTTAAAGCATAAAAGGAAGTTTAATTTGACACCTAATTCACTTTCATATCTTCAGTATTAAAAGAGTTATGGCTATTTTCATACTCAGAAATTAGCATCTGGTTCCCTATTGCTTTTCCATTGACTTACACATAAGCTGTGATCAAGGACAGTCAAAAGCCCATAACTTTCTTAAAAATTAAGAGAACTGAATGAAATTTTCAGTTATTATCGATTGAAGCATTCTGAAACAAATATGAAACCATCTTATTTAGATGACCTGAAATTAAAGCATATAATTAGTTACCCAATTGTAGCTAATTACAAAATTCAATTACTAGATCTAAACATCTATCCATTTCTTAAGAAAAGGTTAACATTTTTAAAAAGCCCAAGTGTCCAAATAACATTCACACAATAATTCACAATATAACATGATTTTAAAATCTCATTGTCATGAATTTATAGGCCAAATAGAAGGAATTGAGTGTTTAATTCCCGTAAATTAATGGCCATTTTAATCATCTTGCGAGTGTGTATTTGTGGAACGCGATCGATTGGAACGTTGCGGTTGCGGTGAATTAAAACTCCATATCGGCAGGAAAAATACTGCCGGTTTGTATGGGTCCTAAGTCACCTTTTCGCAATGTGAAATTTTGATTAAAGGCATCCTAAGAAGCAAGTTTATATGAAAAAATAAACGGTGTACCTTGCCTTGTCTCCTACATGAGATCTGTCCTGTTGTCGGCGTTCACGGCATTAGAAGATGATTTTTAATTTACTCCTGCTATTAACTTATCCAGCGTTAATTTTAATAAACTTAATAAAACGGCAGTCGAAGCGATTTTTCTTCAGCATCTAAACAGTCTGTTCAAGTTTGATTTGAATAGGCTGGAGAAAAATCGCATTTTAAACCCGTCCCCCTCTCAAAGGCACCATGGTCGCGCGCACGGCCAGTGGCAGAACTGAAGGTAAGTATTGTAACGTACCTATTAAAAGCACTTCCCATAAGCTAAAGATAGACACAAAATGCTGGAGTAACTCAGCAGGACAGGCAGCATCTCTGGAGAGAAGGAATGGGTGACGTTTCGGTCGAGACAATTCTTCAAACTAAGATGCATTCATGATCTTCAAATCTACCTCTTGCATTTTGTTACCTGCAGATTCTCCAATGCTGTAACTTTATATTCTGCACTCTATATTTCCTTTTGGAGAACCAGTTATATTCTTCCATGCTGTGGTCTACCTGGGCAGCACACAAACAAAGCTATTCACTGAATCTCAGTACACCTGATAATAATAAACCAAGTACCACATCTGGAGCAGTTCTGTTCACATTACAGGAAGGATGTGGAGGTTTTGGAGAGATGCAGAAGTACACCAGGATGTTGCCTGGATTAGAGAGTATTAGATAAGAGGAGAGTTTGGAAAAACTTGGATTGGATTTATCAGAGTCACTGCCTCAGGAGGGCAGCCAGCATCATCAGAGACCCACATCACGCTGGCCACACACTCATTTCACTTCTGCCATTGGGATGAAGACAGAAGCCTGAAAACTGTAACATCCAGGAACAGCTTTTCCATACAGCCCAAGCTATTAAATAGTTCAGTATGTATATGTATATATCTATCTATATACATACATATTCACACACATATATACACATATATGTGTGTGTGCGCGCGCACGCGCATACAGTGGCTTGCAAAAGTTTTCATACCCCTTGAACTTTTCCACATTTTGTCACGTTACAACCACAAATGTAAATGTATTTTATTGGGATTTTATGCGATAGACCAACACAAAGTGGCACATAATTGTGAAGTGGATGGAAAATGATACATGGTTTACAATTTTTTTTACAAATAAAAAAACGAAAAGTGTGGCGTGCAAAAGTATTCAGCCCCCTTTACTCTGATACCCCGAAATAAAATCCAGTGCAACCAATTGCCTTCAGAAGTCACTTAATTAGTAAATAGAGTCCACTTGTGTGTAATCTAATCTCAGTATAAATACAGCTGTTCTGTGAAGGCCTCAGAAGGCCTTAGTGACCAAACCGCATCATGAAGCCCAAGGAACACACCAGACAGGTCAGGGATAAAGTTGTGGAGAAGTTTAAAGCAGGGTTAGGTTATAAAAAAATATCCCAAGCTTTGAACATCTCACGGAGCATTGTTCAATCCATCATCCGAAAATGGAAAGAGTATGGCACAGCTGCAAACCTACCAAGACACGGCCGTCCACCTAAACTGACAGGCCGGGCAAGGAGAGCATTGATCAGAGAAGCAGCCAAGAGGCCCATGGTAACTCTGGAGGAGCTGCAGAGATCCACAGCTCAGGTGGGAGAATCTGTCCACTATTAGTTGTGCACTCCACAAATCGGGCCTTTATGGAAGAGTGGCAAGAAGAAAGCCATTGTTGAAACAAAGCCATAAGAAGTCCCGTTTGCAGTTTGCCACAAGCCATGTGGGGGACACAGCAAACATGTGGAGGAAGGTGCTCTGGTCTGATGAGATCACAATTGAAGTTTTTGGCCTAAATGCAAAACGCTATGTGTGGCGGAAAACTAACACTGCACATCACCCTGAACACACCATCCCCACTGTGAAACATGGTGGTGGCAGCATCATGCTGTGGGGATGCTTTTCTTCAGCAGGGACAGGTAAGCTGGTCAGAGTCGATGAGAAGATGGATGGAGCCAAATTCAGGGCAATCTTGGAAGAAAACCTGTTAAGAGTCTGCAAAAGACTTGAGACTGGGGCGGAGGTTCACCTTCCAGCAGGACAACGACCCTAAAAATACAGCCAGAGCTACAATGGAATGGTTTAGATCAAAGCATATTCATGTGTTAGAATGGCCCAGTCAAAGTCCAGACCTAAATCCAATTGAGAATCTCTGGCAAGACTTGAAAATTGCTGCTCATAGACGCTCTCCATCTGACTGAGCTTGAGCTATTTTGCAAAGAAGAATGGGCAAACATTTCAGTCTCTAGATGTGCAAAGCTGGTAGAGACATACCCCAAAAGACTTGCAGCTATAATTGCAGCGAAATGTGGTTCTACAAAGTATTGACTCAGGGGGGTAGAATATTTTTGCACGCCACACTTTTCAGTTTTTTATTTGTAATAAAATTTGGAAACCTTGTATCATTTTCCTTGCACTTCACAATTATGCACCACTTTGTGTTGGTCTATCATATAAAATCCCAATAAAATACATTTAAGTTTGTGGTTGTAACGTGACAAAATGTGGAAAAGTTCAAGGGGTATGAAAACCTTTGCAAATCACTGTATTTTGTTAATTACGTTGAATATAGAGTATTATGTTTACATATTCTGTTGTGCTGTTGCAAGTAAGTATTTTATTGTTCTATCTGGGCCATAAGACAATAAAATACTTTTGACTGGAGTGCTAGAGCGTGAGGGGTGACTCGGTAGAAGTGTATAAAATTATGAGAGGCACAGAAAGCGTAGTCTTTTTCCCCAGGGTGGAAATATCAAATATTAGAGGGTGTAATGTCAAGGCAAGAGAGGGAAGGTTTGAAGGAGATTTGCAAAGTGATGTGTTTTTCGTTAAATACAGCGAGTGGTAGATGCCTGGAACGCATTGCCTGGGGAAGTGGTGGAAAGAGATACGATAGTAATACTCGAGAGGCATTTGGACAGTCACAAGGACGGCAGGTTACAGAGGGACACGGATGCTGTGCAGAGAGTTTAAATTGGCATTGTCGCCAGCACTGAAAAGGTGGGCCGAAGGGCCTGTTCCTGTACTGTTCTATGTTCCCTCCCCTGGAGATCTCAGGGGCAGGGTAGTGTTCCATCAAGCAGGACCTAGAAAGCCAAAGGGAGGCTTTTGTTCACTTTTATCCAGGGAAGACTTCATTCATGGTTTGGGCTTTAAATAACCCTGCTATTCTTAATCATGTTCTCTCAGCAGATAACCTGCAGCTGTTGCCTTCAACCTCAACCCTGCATCACACCGGCAAGGAATGGAAATTTCACTTTGGCTCCGAGCTGTGCCAAAATGTACAAGACATTAAACTTGTGCCTCACGAGGAGATATTCTCAGTTTGTCACTGAATGTCCTCCCATTACAGGTGTGCATGCCTTCCGTCAATACAATCATGCCTGATATACGTATATCACTGCAAAGCCCATTCTCTACTCTATCATCCATCATGTCTGAAATCACAGGGGGGGTTGGTGGTGGTAGATGGGGACATGCGTCCCTCCCATGTTTTGAGAGGTATGGGACAATCTCTCCCCCCCCCCCCCCCCATGTTTTGTAATACGGATTTTGAAATTCGGTGACAACAAATCTATTAAAATCTCCGCTTTCCGCGAGATTGTGGAGGTGTCACTGTTAAGCGCTTGTTAAATGTCTCTATTAACATCGTATTAACATAATGTGTCACCAATTGTGTTTTGACGTCCAAGTATTACTGAAGGTGTTCACGGAGAATTTCTTAAAGCCGTGTACAATTACCATTTGAACTAATTGGATGTATTGGTGGATCGGAAAAATTTAAGCGGGTATCGGATTTAAACGGGTCAGGTCATTAAGGGCTCTGGTCGAACGGGTTTCCTGGCTCGCTTACAGGTAAGGCCCTCATTCACAGTCACTCATGTTATTTAGTATTTTTTTCCCATCTCTCTCTCTCTCTCTCTCTCTCCCCTCTCCAAGGTCCTTCTGTTTGTCGTTATTTGCTTCAGTTTTATTTGTTTAAGTGTTATTTATCACATTGTAGCGTTTGAAAGATTCAAGCGGGTATCAGACGCTTTCTAAGGGCTGAATTGACCCATTCGCGGTGCCTTTCATCACCCGGCGTGGCTTAAAAATCAAACTGCTGCGTCGAGGCGATCGAGGCTCCCGATGTTGAAGCCTCCACCGGCCGATTATAAGCCATGCGGGGCGATGAAAGGCCCCGCGAATGGGCCGATTCAAGCCCCACGATTCGGGGTGGACAAAACTGCTGTTGCTAGAGTTCGGAGTCGGTCACCAACCAGTTCAGCTCCCGATGTTACCGTCCACAGGGCCCACGGTGTCTGTGTCTATGTGGAAATTCTCCCCCCTCTTTCCCCCCCCCCCCCCCCCCCATGTTGTTAGAGTGATTTCCGCCCTGGTCTGAACTGTGGGGGGGCAGGTTAAGAGTGACACTGATGGGCGTTGAGTTGGAAGCAGAATAGACCAAGGCTGACAAGTGTCTTCTCCTGAAGTGCATGGGTCAACCAGATGTTGCTACAATCTGGTAGTTCTATGGTTGCTATTAAATGAGATTGCCATTATTTTAAAAATTGTATATTTATGAATCATATGAATTTAGTTCAGTTTAGTTTAAACATATAACGTGGGAACAGGCCCTTCATCCACTTAGATCTATGTTATCCCAGTTTTGCATCTTACACACTGGGGACAACTTACAGAAACTAATTAAGCTATAAACCTGCACGTCTTTGGAATGGGGAAGAATTTATAAACTCCTTACAGATAGTACCCATAGTCATGTTCAAACCTGGGTGTCCGGTGGTGTAAGGCAGGAACTCTACCACTGTACTGCCCCTTTAAAACTCCCAGCTGTCATAGTGGGACCTGAAATCGCATCTTTGGATCAGAACCTTATGCTACTATTCATGTAAGTTAACCACTGCACCACTGAAGGTCCTTCCACCCACTTCATGCTCAATTACTCCCTATTTTACACACCTATTCCTTAGGAAGGCCAATTATTCTCATCCTTGAACAAAAACTGCATTGTCAAAACCCTTTCACACAATTGCATTGTAAGATCAATCTTTCTCTCATTGACAACGAGTACTTCATTTAAAACCTTGTTTGCGTCTCACATAAGTTATCCATCCTGATTCTCAAACCCTGCCTGACAATAATATACAATAGGTGCAGAGTAGGTCATTTGGCCCTTCGAGCCAGCACCGCCATTCAATGTGATCATGGCTGATCATCCCCAATCAGTACCCCGTTCCTGCCTTCTCCCCATAGCCCCTGACTCCGCTGACTTGAACTAGTTGGACCATTTACACATGCTCTTAAAACATAGAGCATAGAACAGTACAGCACAGGAATGGACCCTTTGGCCTACAACGTTTGTGCCGAACATGATGCCAAGTTAAACTGATCTCATCCGCCTGCACATGATCTATATCCATATCCATGTGCCTATCTAAAAGCCTCTTGAACGCCACTATTGTATCTGCCTCCACCACCATCCCTGGCAAGGTGTTGCCTCGCTCATCTCCATTAAAAACTTCCCCCCTCCCACGCTCCAGTGTTGGACATTTCCACTCTGGGTAAAAGATTCCGACTGTCCACCCTATCTATCTATACCTCTCATTATTTTGTATACAAATACTCTGGTGTTGAACCTGTATTAGGTTTAAATTTATGATTGTCACATGTGCCAAGGTACAGCGAAAAGCTTTGTTCTACATGCTATTCGATCAAATTACTATACATAAATATAATCATCCAAACATAGGTACAATAGGTAGAGCGAAAGGAAAAATACAGAGTGCAGGACAGAGTTCTCACCATTATAGAGCAATTGGACTTGTTGGAGTCAAGGGAGTTTAATTGTCATGTGTATCGAAAATAGAATAAAATTCTTACTTGTAGAAACAAGGAATGGTTGGTTTACCAAGGAAAGGTCAAAGTGCTGGCTGGAGTAACTCAGGCAGCACCCCTGAAGGACCCTTTCTCAGACCGACCCTATCCATGTTCTCCAGGGATACTGCTTGACCAGCTAAGTTACTCCTTCTTACATGCACTAGCATACCAGGTCAGTAAACATAGTACTCATAGATAACATAATAAACAAAAAAAGTAATACATTGAAAGCCCCAATATTTGTGCTAATAGGGGAAAAGTCCTGAGTGCAACCAAGACAGTTTGTAGTTTAGATAGTGTTTGTAGTGCTCAAGAGCGTGATGGTTGCTGGGAAGATGCTGTTCCTGAATCTGGAGGTTCATGTTCATGTTCTAGGAGCAGAATTAGGCCATTCAGCCCATCAAGTCTGCTCCGCCATTCAATCATGGCTGATCTACCTTTCTCTCCCAACCGCATTCTCCTGCCTTCTCCCCATAATCTGACACCCATACTAATCAAGAATCTCCCAATCTGTGCTGTAGAAATATCCATTGGCTCGGCCTCCACAGCAGTCTGTGGTAATGAATACCACAGATTTTCAGACTCCTGTATCTTCTTCCTGATGGCAGGACTGAAACGAGAGCGTGGCCAGGGAGGGATGGGTCCATGATGATGGTGGCTGCCAATTTGGAGAGTGATGGCCATGAATTGGGAAGGGAGGTAGATGAATCGATGAGTAATCAAGTGGGTAAAACAGACAATGGGATTAGTGTAGATGCCTACTGGTCTGCATGGACACGGAAAGCTGAAGGGACTGTTCCTGTGATGCATTACTCAAATTTGCTGTAGTCAATAGAAACTGCTGCATTAGAGCCATCTTCCTTACATGGGGCCCATGCCAACTTTGAATTAGACCCAGAAATACTATGAACCGGCAATTAAAAGGACTGCCTGCTTTTGTTAATGGGTATGTTCTTACACTGGCCAAATATCAGATACCTTTTAACAGTAAATTTTTGAGCAGTGTTCCTCCTCCAGCCACGATGTCAGAGGAAGATGGAACACTAATGAGTCTCAACTCGGAGAGCAAGCTGAAATTCTGAACCCTTTGGGACCGGCCTAAGTTAATGTAATGGTAGATACCGTAACCTGCACTGCACCTTACCAGGAACCTGTATAAATCAACAGGCGATACATCGCTCAATCTTCATCCCAGCTACGACAATGCAAAACACAGGCCAACATTTCATCGTGGCCCTAAGGTGGAGCTGCACTGTTAGTGGCGCAGTCTTTCATTTGAGACGCTAAGCCAAGACCCAGCTTGCTCTCTCGAACAGATATTAATGATGTCAAAACAGTTCTGAAGAGGGTCTTGGCTAAAACTTATCCCTCAACCACGGCAGAGAAATCATATCCTTGGACCTTCAAAAGGGCTTCGATAAACTATCCCATGACAATGCAAATTTGGAATTGGATCCGTATAAGGTGCTGCCTCAAAAAGGCAGCCTTTATCAAAGACCCACTGCACCCGGGCCCACACTCCTTTCATTCCTACTATCAGGAAAGTGGTATAGGAGTCTAAACACCATGACTACCAGGTTCAAGAACAGCTTCTTCCAACAGCCAGCAGGTCTTGAACACTGCACAACACCAAACCTCAACTATGAACTTCTATGGACTGGTCTTGGTCGCACTAAGGACTTTGGGTTTTTTTTTTAAATACTCGCATTGAGGTTATAAATTTATTGCCATTTTTTGCTTCTTATACATCTACGCAAATTATGTCTGCAGGCCTGCTACGTTGCTGAAAGTAAGAATTTCATTGTTTTGTTTGTCAATACATATGACAATTAAATACTCTTGACTATTAAAAAGCACAAAGCAAAAGGAATGTGTAAAGTGTTACATTATTAAGTAGGAAAACAGTGGTGTTTCAGAAGGTTCATTGCAAGGAACATGAATGATACTCATGCTACATCACGGATTTGGACTTAGTAATGGATGACTGTTACAAACTTTATGGATTATGGAGGCAAAATAGAGGCAATAAATGGAGTTAGCCTCTAACACAATGCAACAACATCAGAAAATCGGGCCGCGCCATGGCAAACAACAGCGGCAATATGTACTTAATAACTGACAAGGACAGGAATGAAACAGAAGAGCGAAGTGATCAGGAGATACAGATGAACATCAGCATTGGACATTGAATTCACGAGTAGTGCACAAAAATGCTGAAAATACACAACAGGTGAGTCAGCACTCCTGGAGACAGAAACAATTGAATGTTTCATCTGCCTTAGTTTCTCTCTATTGATGCTGACTGACCTGTGGAATATTTCCAGCCTTTCCTGGCTTTATTTTTGATGCGATAAATGTTTCCACTTGCAGAAGAATTCAAAACTATACACAGATATAGGAGTCTAAACTGTAATGTCCAGGTTCAGGAACAGCTTCTTCCCAATGACCAGACTATTGAACACGACAAACTTCAAGTAAACTCCAAACTTCGAACTAGCTGGGTTGCACAAGGGACTTTGGGCTCCGTTTAGCTTTTGAACTATATTGGGATTTTAGTAATTGAACTTCCTTTCCGTTTGTTTATTATACGTGTTATCTATTGAGTCCCATGTTTACAACCTGTTGTGCTGCTGAGAGTAAGAATTTAATTGTTCTGTTTCGGGACATATCACAATTAAACACTCTTGACTAAAAAGGCTGCAATAAAGAGAAAAATGTCATCCAACAGGGCTCAAGTTAGTTGTGTATGTGGAGGCCGCAGCAGTTCGTACTTCATATCAGGGTGGCATGGTGGCGCAGCGGTAGAGTTGCTGCCTTACAGCGCTTGTAGCGTCGGAGAATCCAGGTTCGATCCTGACTACGGGCGCTCTCTGTACAGAGTTTGTACATTCTCCCCATGACCGCGTGGGTTTTCTCTGAGATATTTGGTTTCCTCCCACACTCAAAAGATGTACAGGATTGCAGGTAAATTGGCTTGGTAAATGTAAAAAAAAAATAATAATTGTCCCTAATGTGTGTAGGATAGTGTTAATGTCTGGGGATCACTGGTCTGCGGGGACCTGGTGGGCTGAAGGACCTGTTTCAGTGCTGTATCTCCAAACTAAACTAAAGAACAACAACTTCTCAAAGATCCCAGGCCTGAAATGTTAAATCTACTTCCGTCCAATTTCCTGCTGTGTCCAAAAAGGAAATGAAGGTTCTTCAGTCTGAAAATGATAAGAATGTGGAACTTGCTAACAGAAAGTAACCGAGCCAAGTACCTCACATGATTTCACCAGAGAAAGGAAATTGTCCAAAGCTTGAGAGAAAAATAGAACACAGGGAAAACCCAAAATGCCAGAGTTGATGACGCAGCCCAGTCCATCGTGCAAACCAGCCTCCTCCCCAACCATAGATTTCACCTACACTCCACACACTCAGAATGTAGCCAACATCTCTCCTCTGTGCGCCACCTCGTCTCGCACCCATTTCTCCCCTCACCCTCCATTCTCTCATCTAGCTTCACAATTTACAACTCGTCAATTCTTTTGTCTGCCTTTTCATTTCTGACCTCTGTCCACCCATCTGCCTATCAAAAAAGATCTCCCTGATGCCAAATATTTTAATTTACTTTCCCACACTGACCTTTCTGTCCTGGGCCTCCTCCACTGTCACACTCAAATTGGAGGAACAGCACAACATATTTCGCTGTAGCAGCCTACAGTCCAGCGAGTTGATTTCTCCAATGTCAAGTAACCTTGCATTCCCTCTCTTCCTCCCGTCGTCCTACTAATTCCACTGTTCGCATCCTTGTATTCTTTTGTTATCACCTCTTCTCCAGCCAACAATGGGCCATTATGGTCTCCACCCTTCCTTGGTCATTTGTTGCTGGTCCCCAATTTCCTCTGACCTTTTCTTACCTCCAGATCCCTCCCCTCTACTTTCAGCCTGAAGAAAGTTCCCGACCCGAAACATCGTCAATCCTTTTTCTCCAGAGATGCTGCCTGACCCGCTGAGTGACTCCAGCACTTTGTGTCTATCCTCATTCCATTCAAAGTATTGATTGGCGATACAGAGGCTTGAGTCGCCCAGGAGATGTGAAAGGCACTATATAAATAAAACACTTAAAACAAAATCATTATCTCAAGCTAGATAATGAACTGCGATAAGATTATTCTATAGCATGAGCTAGCAGCCAGGGGTTTGCGCTCATTGTAAAAGATGGACAGAACGTAGAACAGTACAGCACAGGAACAGGCCCTTCAGCCCTCAACGCCCGTGCTGAACATGATGCCAAGTTAAACTGATCGCATCCGCTGCACATATCCCTTTATTCCGTGCACTCCCACGTGCCGATCTAAAAGCCGCTGAAACACCACTGTGATATCTGTCTCCACCTCCACCCCTCCACTACCATCACTGGCAATGTTCCAGGCCCGTGTAAATATAACTTGACCCGCACATCTCCATTAAACTTTCTCCCTCTCATCTTATAGCTATGCCCTCTAGTGTTGAACATTTCTACCATGGGAAAAAATATTCTGTCTACCCAATGTACGTCTCTCATAATCCAAGTCTACCCTGTCGCTAAAACCCTCTAATCCAGGCATCATTCTGGTAAACCTGCTCTGCACCCTCTCCAATGCCTCCACATTCTTCCCGTAATGGGGCGACCAGAACTGCACGCAATACTCCAAATACAGCCCAACCAAAGTCATATAGAGTGGCTCATATATTCAATGCTCCTAGCAATGAAGGCAAGCATACCATACGCCTTCTTAACCATCATAGAAGTCTGGAACGTTTTGAAGAGAGCATCCTGCTAGTACTTACTGTTTGAATGCAGGAAGGTAGGAATAAATGGCGACACTGCTCAGATTGTAAATGAAGGGAAGGTGCTTATTGATGTCCGCTGTTGGCCAGCTGCTGAAGAAGCTGTTCAATAAACCCTGGTCCCCACCTAGATCAAAGGAAAAGAAACTTCAAAATAGAAAATGGTGTCTGGCATTTTAACAACCATTACATTCACACGGCAGCAGCAATGTTCTAAATGCTCAATGCTTCTGATTGAACTATTTATCCTGTAAAGAGACATCGAGTCTTTGTCAGAGTCGTGCAGCACAGAAAAGAGCCCCTCACGTTCATGTATACCGCATTCCGTATACTCTGAATCCAAAATACCATACAAATACGATTTCAGATCATTCCCCACTAACTTTAAAAAAAAAAATTGGAATGTCTAAGAATACATTGTTTTGGAGGTACAACCCCCAAATTTTAAAAGACCCGCAAGGGACTTTTTTTCGAAATAATTGACACGCCAGACACATCACCTACATTATTATGGGAATCTTTCAAAGCTTTTATTAGAGGTGTTATAATCTCATACCAAGCCTTGAGAATTAAAAAAAAAGAATAAACAACGGCAGCTAGAGGAACAAATTAGACAATTGGATATAGATAATGCTAAAGACCCGTCCATGGATAAACATAATAAAACATTAATACTAAAATTTAAATTAAATAAATTACTATCAGAGAAAGTTATAAGATTATTCCAAATCACAAGACAGGTACAGTTTGAATTTGGGGATAAGCCCCATAAACTTCTCGCACGCCAGTTAAAAAAACGAGAAAAGGAACATACGATTTCAAAGATTAAATCAGATAGAGGGGAGGTATTAACATTACCGAACGAAATTAATAAAAGATTTGTGCAATTTTATGAGAATTTGTATACATCCAAAACGACACGGACACCAACAAAGTTTCTGAGTTTCTGGATAATTGCAATCATCCCAAACTAGAATTGCAGGAACAAGAGGAATTGGGAGCACAAATCTCAAATAAGGAAATAGAAGAAACAATAATCTCATTAAAAAATGGAAAAACACCAGGTCCCGACGGATTCAGTAATGAATTCTATAAACGTTTTTATGATATATTTATTCCTCGCCTACAGAAAATGTATACGCATGCTTTTAGAGAACAAATATTACCGGATACATTAGCAGAATCTACGATTACATTAATACTTAAGAAAGACGAAGATGAGGAAGAACCTGGATCTTACAGAGCTATCGCGTTGTTAAATACAGATAAAAAAATATTAGCAAAAATATTAGCAAGAAGATTATGTAAGTACGCTAATAAATTAATACATCCGGATCAAACGGGGTTTATCCCTAAGAGACAATAATTTAATAATTTGAGATGTCTGCTTAACATAATGCACTCACACCAAACTAAAGATCCAAATCTCGCAATTATTTCGCTGGATGCAGAGAAAGCATTCGATCAGGTTGAATGGAAGTATATGGTTAAGGTATTGCAAAAATTTCAACTGGGAGAGAATTTCATTCAATGGATTAAATTAATATACAAGCCAACGGCCAGAATATTAACTAATAATATATTATCCACGAAATTTCAACTGTCAAGGGATAATAGACAAAACTGTTCATTATCACCATTGTTATTTGCCCTCATAATTGAACCACTAGCAGAAAGATTTGGAACTCATCGGATTCACGGATATAATACAAAATATTCAAACAATAAAATATCATTTTACGCTGATGATGTACTTTTGTACATCACAAAGCCTCATATCACTATACCCAATATTCTAAATTTAATCGAGGATTTCGGTTCATTTTCAGGTTATAGAATAAACTGGAATAAAAGTGAAATCATGTCAATAAAACCGAAGGATTCTACACATCTCATACAATTTCCTTTTAAAATAGCTGTGGAAAAATTTAAATACTTAGGTATTGAAATCACTAGAAGATATCAAGACATGCTTAATGCAAACTATAACCCTGTACTTAAGAAATTACATAATTTAGTTAAATTCTGGAAAACGCTTCCGATGTTCTTAATAGGTCGAATAAATGCCATAAAAAATGATTTTTTTTACCACAAATTCTATACCTGTTCCAATCAATTCCATTATACATAGCCAAAAAGTTTTTTTTTGTTGTTTTTTTTGTTTTTTTTTATTTTTTTTTAAATTGGACTCAGATATTACTAATTTTATTTGGGATTTTAAGTCCCATAGAATACAAAGACCACACCTGAATAAACCCAAAGTAATAGGGGGATTAGCACTCCCTAATTTCATGTATTATTATTGGTCGGTAAATATTAGAAATAAGATTCAATTGTTGGATAACTCTCCTCAACAACCGGAGTGGATCATTATGGAGAAAGGGGATTGCTCCCCTTTTAATATTGGTGCGATCCTCTCTCACCAATGACGGTGAATAATACAAACCACAACAAAAAAACAATTATAATCAGAATAATTATAATCAGAATATAATATAGTAACTGGCTTTTTTTTTCTTTTTCTCTCTCTTTTTTCTTTTTCTTTTCTAGGGTCTATCTCTCAATCCCCTTTCTCTAATTCTTTGACCAAGGGTTGTTTTTTTTCTCCCCTTTGGCCCAGTCTTTCACTTTCACAAATCATGGGGTACAATGATTGTAACTATATATATGTGATGTACACTGATGTATTTACCTTTATTAAATAAAAATATTTTAAAAATAAATAAATAAAATAATTGCTCAATGCTTCTGATTGAATTATTTATCCTGTAAAGAGAGATCGAGTCTTTGTCAGAGTCGTGGAGCACAGAAAAGAGCCCCTCACATTCATGCTGACCCCTTTGTGCCCATCTATACCTAACTCAGGTCATCTTTACCCAGTGGAGTTTACAATAATGAGGGGTGCCCTCATGAAAAGATAACTGGGCATTGACGGAATTCAAGTTTTATTAATGTCAACTGATAAAATTGATTAAAAACACAAAGTGCCGAAGGAACTCACTGGGTCAGGCAGCATCTGTGAGGTAATGGACAGGCGACATTTTGGCTCAGGACCCTTCTTCAAACGCAATTAATGTGCATACTAATGTATTCATGCTGGGGGCCGAGAAGGGAGGTGAGGGGAGACCTGAAGAGTCCAAACCTGAAGCGTCACCCATCCATTTTCGCCAGAGATGCTGCCTGATCCGTTGAGTTACTCCAGCACTGTGTATTAACCAGCACCTGCAGTTTTGCTGTTTCTACTAAAAAAACATCTCTTGGTCCGAGGAAGGGATCTGAGCAGCCTGTAGCCAGTTAGTTCTTCCAAAGCCAAAAGAATGTCCTCCCCCCCCAAAGCATAGAAGACAGCATGACATGTTTTCGACACTTTTACACTGAAGTCTTTATTTTAACATATTGGTGCAGATTGCAACGAGTATTACATAAATAATTAGTTCATTGAATGCACTCCAAATGCCAGGAACAGGGTCAGGCTCATTATAGGATTGTGCATGTGTAATGCTATCACCTCCAGGTCCGACAAGTTATAATTTAGAGGCAATAACTTACAAAATAAAGTTAGAAATTGCCAAGACTCCAAGTCCTGAGCTATAGGGAGAGATTGGCTGGGTAGAACTTCATTCCTTAGAATGCAGGAAGCCGAGGACTGATCTTCGAGGTGGATAAAATCACCAGAAGAATACTGGAATTAAAGTCCGAGATGAGGAAGAGGCCGGAACTGACAGTGCAGAGACCTCAAGAGGGATGCAAATCTAGATTGCAAACCAACAAAAAGGATTTTGGCCCGATATGCTGCCTATTTCCTTCGCTCCATAGATGCTGCCTCACCCGCTGAGTTTCTCCAGCATTTTTGTCTACCTTCGATTTTCCAGCATCTGCAGTTCCTTCTTGAACAAAAAAAAGCTCTTCACTGTACCTCGGTACATGTGACAAGAAGAAAACAAAACTAAACTATGGAGGAACTTGCAGAGAACTATACAGACACAGTCTGGTTCAAAGTCAGCTTTAATCATCAGTCATGGTGGCACAGTACAATACGTTGTTAGTTCATCTCTACCACCGGTGTAACTACGTAATATGGGAAGTGAGTATTAATATAAAGTGTACAGTAAGGTGGAGCTAGTGTTAGTACATTACTCTGATTGGTGCACATGCACTAACCAATCTACAGAACTCAAAAGCCAGGATGAGATTTCCAAGAGGAAGGCATTAATTTGTTGGAAACACAAGGGGTGCCGGTGCATTGGTTCTCATAGTTCCTGATAGGACAGAAGGGTAGTCCGCACCTTGAGTTTCTCAGTGTTCTCCCATCAGTCGCATTCCCCGACATATCTTCCAGCAGCCTCTTCTGATAGAACCATTTTATCAAGCGGGTCCCGAGCTGCTACCTAACTCTATCTTTAAGACACTATCTTTAAATCGGACTTTATCTTGCCCCAAACGTTATTCCATTTGTCATGTAGCTTTACACCATGGATGGCTCGATTGTAATCATGTATTGTCTTTCCGCTGACTAGTTAGCACACAACAAAATCTTTTCACTGTACCTCGGTACATGTGACAATAAACTAAACTAACCAGCTAACAAAATATCCAACAAAATATCAATTAACAAAATAACCAACTCCCGTGCCTATTAAGACCTGAAGAAGGGTCGCGACCTACAACTTCAGTGCCCTTTCTCTCCACAGATGTTGCCTGACCTGTGAATTCCTCCAGCACTTTAATGTTTAGCTCAGGATCAACCAAAGATCCTGTAGCTCCGCTATAGAATCTTTGGGATCAACACTTGTTTAGGGTGTCAACAGTCGAACAGTGTTGAGTAAAGTTGCCGAACAGGCTTTCCTGCAGTGGACACATTCATCAAGAAAACTGTTCAGCAATTTCCAGCCACTTCCTGAAATTCAGTAAAACCGACAGTTTAAGTGAGCCAACATTTAACTGCCACCCAGCCAATGACTCAAGTCAAATTATGTAAGCGTTTCCCACAATGTAATCACCTTGGTGTCTGTTCTCCTAATTAATATGCTGCACTTCACATGACTGCAGTGGTGATGTTAGGCAGGGCTGCCAACATTGGATGAGAGTTGGGAGTGAGAAATTGCGAGAGACCAAGCCCGAGGGAGCATAGCGACCGGGGGGGGGGGGGGGGGGGGGGGGGGGGGGTTAGGAGGGTGTCCCCATCCCATTAGTAGTGAACGTTTGCATTTTTCAGCTTGAAATTGTGCAATATGGTGCATACTGTAGCAAGTCTTTTAACTTACACTTGAATGCAATATATATGCTTTAAATTGGATTACCTATCAATAGGGTTAGAGTAAATTACATTCCACAGTAGAGCCCAGGCTCTGATCAACAGGTGCAGCACATGAATAATTTAGTGTATTCATGTATGGAAATCAGATTTATAATCAAGCACTTAACCCATGTTGACCACCTTGGTCTCACTGCACACCTGGTACTACGCCTGACCCCGACTCCAGTTGCATACCTTCACCCATTTCTGACCCCGAGTCCAGCCTTACACCTGGTCCCCTATTCTACCCTGATCATAGCTGCTTACCTGCTTAGGTTCCCAGTGCTGAACATACCCCTGGTCCCAGCTTTGACTGCACACCTAGTACTATTCCAGACCTTGACTCTGGATCCACACTTGGCCTTGCTCCTAGCCCCTCTGCACTGACAATATATCTGGCCCACACATGAAGCCCCATATCCAACCCCCTGGACTTAACCTATTATTTTGAAGTCCACAGGTGCTTAGCTAATGCAGTAACCTTTTAAGGGGCACTTCACATCCCAAATTATGGAGAACAAAATTTGCTACATTCATTAGCTTCCTTGTTATCTAACATACTAGTTACTTTGTCAAAGAAGTCTTCAGTTGGTTGAACACAATTCCCATCCATAAAATTATACTTACTCAGCTGTATAAGTATTCTGATACCATTTCTTTCATTTTTGTAACAAAGTGTCCTGAAGTCATTTTCACCCCCCATATTTTCAGTTTTTTGCTGTCTTCCTCTCAGCTGGGACTTTTCCAAAATGCAAAGTTCAATAACTATATATTTAAGCAATATTATTATATTAAATGTGATCTTGATAGTACATAATATTTTTCTGTGGTATTCATAACACAACAATGATAAAAAGATCTTTGTTTTGATTGTACCTACCAACATGCATACATTATATTACAGTTAATATGTACCGAGGGCAAAGTTTTGTTCCAATGCTCCCCATTCCCAATTACTTCTACATTGAAGTGATTGAAATCCAAGTGAAGTTTAAATGACATTATAAAAGTAAAACCTCCGGAATAGATGATATTCATTACGTGGTTGGTTGGGGTCAGTATCAGCACAATTACTAAATTAAACTTTGAATCTTCAGATGTCCTGGTTCAAGCTAAAACTAAAGACAAATAATAATCACCTCACACATTCCCCTGCAAGTATCTCTGTCACTCCTTTAGAATATAACAAGCTCTTAAACATCGCATCTGAATCAGTATCCATCTGATTACACTCCTTGAGGATGTTCATTTACGTGTTCAATTAATAAAACAATGAGATTGGGGACATTTCTATTCAACCTGTCAAAGGAATTGGGGGGAGGGGGGGGGGAGGAGGGTAGTTAGAAATAGTCAGTGAGGTAAACAAATGACAATAGTGCTACGTTCCCAATATTTAACTTAAGGAAATAATGGGTTATCAAGGTTATCAAGCCTGACACCTTGCATATCATTTAATATTACACTTATCCCATCCCCCTGGATATTCCGGATTAATAAATTAAGGTTTTGACAACTAACTACAAATCAGGCTAATTACAAGTCAATAACATTAGCCAACTCCGAAACATGAAGCGCTGAGCATTGGGATATAGACATCACGGACAACTGGCCTCAGTTCCCCGCTCACATCTGGCAGTGTTCTCCATGGACCGTTTTTGAAAGGGGGGAGGCTGAGCGATCACTGGCCTTGGGGGTACCTGGTGAGGGAGTGCAGCAACCGAATGGGGAGAGGTTGTGGAAGAAGGGTGTCCCCCCCTCCCAGGGTAGGAACTTTTTGAAATTTGATGTATTAAAATCATGTTTTAGTGCATTGTAGAAGTATGACCCACTGCGTTACTCTAGCACTTTGTGTCCATCTTCGGTATAAAGCAGCATCTGCAGTTCCTCTCTACACACCAGTTTAGTTTAGTTTATCATCACGTGTACCTTAGGTAGAGTGAAAAACTTTTTTTGTTACGAGCTATCCAGTCAGCGGAAAAACTATACAAGATTACGATCAAGCCGTCTACAAAGTACAAATACAGGATAAGGGGAATAATGATTAGTGCAAGATAAAGTCCAGTAAAGTCCGATTAAAGATAGCCCGAGGGTTTCCAATGAGGTAGATGGTAGCTCAGGATGGCTCTCTAGTTGGTGATAGAATGAGAGGGGGAGGGAAAACATTTAACGTTGATATGCGGGGCCACACATGGGTGCTTGGAACAGAATGCCAGGGGTGGTGGTGGAGGCAGATACTATAGTGATGTTTAATAGGCTTTTAGATAGCCACATGGAAGTGCAGGGAATAGAGGGATATGGATTATGCATAGGTAGATCATTTTATCTTGGGATCATGCTTGGCACAAACATTGTGGGCCAAATGGCCCATTCATATGCTGTGCTGTCCTATAGCTGCCGCTCGCTAGCCTTTACAGAAGACAGCCAAGGGTCAATTATACAAATGTGCTTGGAAGACACATCCAGGCTAGACAGACAAGGATGACAAATTCCAGGCCCAACCTCATCCGCAACATAAAGGTCCAGATCAAGCAGACAGAAGCAAGAGTGACAGAAATCCTTCCTCAAGCACATTCTTCTTAATAATATGTGACATGTACTCGATTTCGAGATTTTTTTGTACAAACTGTAATCACATTTGGCGGACGTGACAAGAAACAGGTTTTACTCTCCTGCTATTCAAGACGCTATCACCCGAAGATTAAAATAGATCAGGAGCAGAGCTTCAAAGATAGGAACACATTTTTGCAGGAGTTTTTCAAACAACAGGACAATAGTTAACAACCAGGAATAACCAGGTCAGAACACAAGGAACTGCAGATGCTGAAATCTTGAGCAAATAAACAATGTGCTGGAGGAACTCAGCAGGTCAAGCAGCATCTGTGGAGGGAATGGACGGGTGATGTTTCAGGTCAGAACAATCAGAATGAACCCAAAGTGTGTTATGTTCATTTCTCTTGATACCTCACTTGGTAACCCCTAAATTCCCTCTCTCTCCAGCCCACCCCCACCCTAGTTGCCCTGCCAGTTTCACTGTTCGTATCACCTCTTCCACAGCCAACAACGGATCATTGTGGGCTCCACCTTTCCCTAGTCATCGCTGCCGGCTGATTTGTTTGTACCTTTTCAAACCTCTCGTTTCCCTCTCCCCGAACTCTCATTCTAAAGAAGGTCTCGACCCAAAACATCACCTATTCCTTTTCTCCAGTGATGCTGGAGTTACTCCAGCATTTTGTGTCTATCTTCGGTGTAAACCAGCATCTGCAGTTCCTTCCAACACAATAGTTTTACTGATGTGTATGCAAAGGGAGAATTTCACTGTACCTTGCTATACGGGATAATATTGCACCATTGAACCTGGACCTTGATGTGGATGGGAGCTTATAATTAAGAGAGTGGGGGCACTGAGGCTAGTTCCTCTGAAGGGCAAGAACATAACCAGGTTGAGAGGGATATGGGCCAAACGCAGGCAGGTGGGACTAGTGTAGCGGGGATTGTTGGCTGGTGTAGTCAAGTTGGGCCGAAGGGCCAGTTTCCATGCTGTATGACTATGAAATACTGGAAGAACCGAGTCAGACATGCAGCTTCCGTGGAAAGAGAAACCAGTCATTGCACCAAGGCAGGGACCCTTCCTCAGAGCTAGGAGAGTGTTATCAAAGCACTGCTGGTGGGATGGGAGATGGGGGTGGAGGGCAGGAGCAGGAAGAGTGAGGTGCAAGACAAATGGGACCAGGTTGGGTTTATTTAATCCTTGAGTACAGCAAAGTTGACTATTTCTTGCAGCTACGGGGATAAAGGGCCTTCAGTTTAAAATTGTTACTAAAATTGAGAGATTAGAAAAACAATCCTCATGCGTTGAGCTATTAGTTTCTTGAGAACTGTGCCATAAAAGGATAATGGAGACTGAGACAACAGCTAAAAGGAGAAGTAGGTAAATACTTTCTGCAAGTTTTAATGAGTACTCGAGCATTTGTCCAATAGCATGTAGTGGTGGCAGCTTTTCTGGATGCTTTCAAGAGAAAGCTAGATAGGGCTCTTAAAAATAGCGGAGTCAGGGGATATGGGGAGAAGGCAGAAATGGGACACTGATTGGGGATGATCAGCCATGATCACATTGAATGGCGGTGCTGGCTCGAAGGGCCGAATGGCCTACTCCTGCTCCTATTGTCCGGTTCAGTGGTTTTGCATGGAAACAGGCCCTTCAGCCCATCTAGTCCGGGCCGACCCGGGATCACCCATACACTAGCTCTATCCTACTCACTAGGGACAATTTATGGAAGCCAATTTGCACCTCTTTGGAATGTGGGAGCAAATCGGAGCACCCAGTGAAAACCCACTCGATCACATGGGGAATACACAAACACTGCACAGACAGCACCAATGGTCAGGATTAAACCTGGGTCTCTGGCACTGTAATGCTGCAACTCTACTGCTGTGCCACTGTACCTCCCCAGTGGCCAAAATGATTTTTTCTACGTGACTTTAAAGCAGTAAAGAGAACACGTGGGAGTTGTCTCCTGCGCTGATGAATTGATCATTAATTATTCACTTGGCACTTTAATTAGATCTGTCAGTTCTAGTCAGACCAGTCTGCTCACAAAGGTCCATGCAGTATGTGACCTGCTGAGAACAGCTAAGGTGACGGAGACCCATTTTACAGACAGCAAAGCAAATAATGTAATCAGTCTCTCACTATCTCCTCTCCTACTCACTCCATTATCCCCCCACCTCCCATCACAACACTCTCCCTCTCTCTACATAACTGCATATTTGAAACTGATATTCAGAACTAAACCCCTGTAAATGGAAAACCTGATCAAACCAAGAAGTTGCAGGTAGAAAATACGAGATCAAAAAGTCGAGGAAGACCAGAGTTTTAAGAGAGAGGGAAGAGAAATGGTTTTGACCCTAGTGTGAATGAGCAATACAGCTGGACTGGTAATTTTAACCAGGGGTTCGAGGTGTTGAGAGAGAAACAGCAGGAACTGATGGATAAACTTTTGTTTATTGCACATAAGCAATGTTGGTCAAAATTTCCGAGGCATTTCACAGCTAATCACCATTTTTGTTCAAGATCAAAAGCTTGAATGAAAAGGGGGGGGGGGGGAAATGATTTAATAGGAACCCGAGGGGCATACTTTTGTTTTTTACACAAAGGATGATGGGTGTATGGAACGAGCTGCCTGAGGAGATAGTTGAGGTAGGTACTGTCGCAACGTTTAAGAAACGTTTAGACAAGTGCATGGTTTAGAAGGATATCTGCCAAATGCAGACAAGTGGGACAAGTGTAGATGGGCACGTTAGGTCAAAGGACCTGGTTCCACGCGGTACGACTACAGCTTTAAGTGTGCACCACCAGACTCGGAAACAACAGTCTTCCCAGAAAATAACACATTTTTAGACACAAGTGTAAAAGAACACACAAGTAACTCAGCGGGTGAGGCAGCATCTATGGAGTGAAGGATTAGGCAACGTTTCGGGTCAAGACCCTTCTTAGCGAAAGAATAGGTGACTTTTTTGTCTTCCTTCAGTTTTTCCAGCATCTGCAGTTGTTTCTTAAACATTGTTCTGGAGTAACTCAGCGGGTCAGGCAAAATCTCTGGAGAACATGAATAAGTGACATTTTGGATTGGAACAACTTTTTCCTCTCTGTTATCAGGCTTCTGAACGATTTGTCCTTCGGCTAAGGCACTGCCCTATCCACCTCGACCCCATTGGACCTTTTCTGTGGAGCTGATGCACTACAATGCTGCAAACTATACTCCGCACTTTGTACCTTCCCTCTTTGCTCCATCTATTATGTTCAGGTTTGACTTGATTGCATCTATGCATCGTATGTCTGATCTGTTTGGATGGGTGGCACCGGGTTTTCCCCCACCGCTGGCTCTGGATTCCTCCCACACTCGTGCAGGTTTCTAGGTTAATTCGGCTTCGGTAAAAATGGTAAATTGTCCATAGTGTATAGCATAGTGCATTGGATATAGAAATGCCTGTTTCTGCACGATATCTCCAAACTAAACTAAAAAACATGCAAAATTAAACTTTTTACTGTACCTCAGCACACGGCACGATAATAAGCTTAAACCTAATATGGTCTCTTCCATACAGACAAGCCAAGCACATAGTGGGGGCCCATTTGCAGAACACTTCAGTTCATTCCACAAGAGCAACCTTGACCTTCCAGTTGTCTGTGACGTTAATTTCGCACCCCCGCCCAATCCTAGCTGTGACCTCTTGTAACATTCCAATAATGTCCATAGCAACACGACAAACTGCTCTTCCATCTCTCTGTGTACAACGTTAGTCTCTCCCCCCTCTTCTCCCCCTCCCCCCTCCCATGTTTTATTGCCATTTTTACTGAAACATTGAAATTCTTACTTGCTGCAGCTCTCGCCAAAGTGATATTTCAGTTTCAATTTATTCCTTTGTTTCCTGTCTGACCTTTTTCTCGCTGCCAGTTTTTAAAGTAATTGACAACTTTAGTCAGCACTTTTTAACAAGGATGTTGCCTTTACGAGGATGTTGCCAGGACTCGAGGGCCTGAGCTAAAGAGAAGAGGTTGAGCAGGCTTGGACTCTATCCCTTGAAGTGCAGGAGGATGAGAGGTGAGCTTATAGAGGCATACAAAATCATGAGAGGAATAGATCGGGTAAACACACTTGCCAAGAGTAGTCTCCAGCCCAGAGTAGGAGACTCAAGAACCAGAGGACATAGGTTTAGGGTGAAGGGGGAAAGATTTAGTAGGAACCCGAGGGATAACTTTACTGCAGCATGTGACCTGCTGAGAAGAGGTTTAATTAATCACGAAGACTCATTGATCTGAAATATTAAGCATTTCAGAGTGATTTCAGGCATTTTCAATTTTTGTTTCAGATTTCCAGCATCTGCAGTTTTTTTGTTTCAGTTAATGTGTAGTCACGATTGCTTCCTTCGCCACAGGATCCCATAAACAGCAAAGAGCCGAATCAATGGGTTTGATTTTGCTAGCATTGGCCATGGGACGAATGTTGACCAAGAAAATTAGCCATTAACCTGTCCTTCACTCTAAAGTACATTGGGACCATTGTTCCTTGCCTGATCGGGCAGCCATTACACCCTGGTGAGGGGGGAGGAGTGGGGGTGGAGTATAGAAGGCAGTTGTTCATAAGAACTCAAAGTGTACCCATTTCATTTTTTAAATCCATTGCTCACTGAAGGGTGTGCGCATACAGGCTTTTGCACCAATGTAGAGGAATCAAGAACTAGAGGACATAGGTGAGAGAAGTAAGAATTAATAGGGACCCAGGGGACAACTTTTTCCTCCAGTGTGTATATGGTATGAGCTTCTTGAGGAAGTGGCGAGGCAGGTACAATAACTACATTTAAACAGCATTTGGGCAGGTAATATGGATAGAAAAAGGTTTGAGGGTTACAAATCAATGTGGGGGAAATGAGATCAGCTAAAGTGGGCATTTGGTCAGCATGGAAGAGTTGAGCTGAAGGGCCTGTTTCTCTGCTGTATGAGACTGATTCTATAAGGAAGCAAAATATTTAAACCAAAAAACTGCCCATTATTTATTCTATTCCACTTAATTCTATTCACCTTCCTTACTATTCAGATTCTGAATAGTAACCGCTCGTGTTTCACTTATAACCTTGCAACCTCCAACACTACCTCATTCCCTCACCTGTCTCCATTTGCCCTGTTCTCTCTTTCCCAACGTTTAAAGAACATAGTACAGTACAGGAGCAGGCCCTTCAACCGCACCGTCTGTGCCAAACATGTGAAGTTAATCTTCTCTGTGACCTCGTGGGTTTTCTCCGGGTGCTCTGGCTTCCTCCCACACTCCACACAAACGTGCAGGTTTGCAAGTTATTTGGCTTTTGAAAACTGTCCCTAGTCTGGAGGATGGAAATAGTGCATGGGGATTGCTGGCTGGTGCGAACTCGGTGGGCCAATGGCTCCGTTCACACGCTGTATCTCTAAACTAAAGTGTAGATTTAAAAATTCAAGAGCCAAGATGATTTGGAAGAGTAGAACAATTTGTAACGCAAATGGCGACGGATGTGTTAAGAGTCTCCCAGCAGTTGTGTGCAATGGACAGGTGTGAGATTCCGTCTACAGATATACACACTCTTCTGACCGTGGCATCAGCAGGCAACCCGTTTCTCACCAGGCTGGAAAGTTGCAACACTAACTCCCCCTCCAATTCCCACACTGACCTTCCTGTCCTAGGCCTCCTCCACTGTCTGATTAAGGCCCCGCGCAAATTGGAGGAACAGCACTCATATTTCATTATATGGCAGCTTACACGCCAGCGGTATGAATATTGACAGATATAACTTCAGTTAACCCTTGCTTTCCCTCTCTCTCTCAATCCCTTCCCCTTCCCAGTGCTCCAACAAGTCTGACTGTCCCCTAGATTACATTTTCTATCTCTGTATGTTTCGTTGTCATCTTCTCCTAGCTAATAATGATTTCCCTTGAACTTTATCCTCTTTGATGTCTCGCTTTTGCACCTTACACTTCCTTATCTCCATGTCTCCCTCTCCCCTGACTCAGTCTGAAGAAGGGTCTCGACCCGAAACGTCACCCTTTCCTTCTATCCAGTGATGCTGCCTGTTCTGCCGAGTTAGACACAAAATGCCGGAGTATCTTAGATGCAAATCAAGTCAGGTTTGACATTATTTAAAACTAACAACCGTGTACATTTCCAGGTATCATGCCAAACTGTCTAGATGAGCTCACTGTCATATACACCAGGGTGCGATGTGGGCATGTGAGAAAGAATTGATGGCAGAGAAATGAAATGGTGGATACAACAAGGAACTCCAGATGCTGGTTTACACACACGCACACAAAAATGGCCAGTGGGTGAGGGGAGGCAGGTGGATGAGAAAACTGGAAGAGAGATGGGACAGGACAAAGCCTGGCCGGCAATAGGTTGGTACAATTGCAGGGGGTGGGGAAGGTTTAAAAAAAAATAGGCAGATGGTGGACAAAGGCCAGAGACAGAAAGGCAAAGAGACAAAAGGATTGAAGTGTTGCAAATTGTGACGGTAGGGTAAGGAATGTGGGTGGAAGGGGAGAAATGGGTGCAAGTCCAGGTGCGTCACGGGGGTGTGTGTGGGGGGGAGAAAAAGGAGGGGGAAAAGTTTATATAGTTACCTAAAATTGGAGATTTCCAAAATGGTGACTTTGGGCTAATGAGACTGGCATTGACTTGATAGGCTGAATGGCCTCTTATGCTGCAGGAAAAGCATTAAGTGTACAGGTTCCCCTCCAGGATGCACACCATCGCAGCTTAGAAACATAAACACTGGCCATTTACCGTCACTGGTTGCAGGTCCTGCAACTCCATGTCAAATGGCACTGTGGGAATGCCTGAAATGCCCACAGGGCTGAAGCTCCGTCATCATCCGCAGCTAAGGATTAAAACCCATTGAAAAAGGCGCTGAGGTTCATCGCCAAAAGACCCTGGGAATCCTAACAAAATGCACGTAGCAGGATCTGTACGCAATTTTATTTTGTAGTTCAAAGAGACATCTTTGGTGCAGTTATACCTGGCTCCAAGCTGTTATACCTGGCACCAAGCCACCTGTTCAACATGCCTGCTTCAGCTGCACTTCAGAAAGGGAAGCCATTTGGCAGTTAAAGTCGATCAAAGGGGAAATGGTTTCTACTTATCTGCATTATTACATCCACAGAAAAATACATCACTTCCTTCAGGTACCACTTAGTTAGCTCAGTTTGTGCAATGCTGTTCATGGCAGCCGGCTATAATGTGCACAAAATGCTGGAGTAATTCAGCGGGTCAGGCAGCATCTCCGGAGAAAATGGGTGACGTTTTGGGTCGAGACCCATCTTCAGACTGGGTTCAGCAGTCTGAAGAAGGGTCTCAATCCAAAATGGCATCTATTCCTTTGACCCGTTGAGTTACTGCAGCATTTTGTGTCTAACTTCAGTGTAAACCAGCATCTGCAGTTTCTTCCTTCCTGTGCACAGCTATAATGTACAGCTGGCTCCTCTGGTGATGTTGTGTAGACAATGCATCTAATGTTGGTCAGGTTGCTGCAGCAGTCTGAAGCACCAATTTGAAGCACAATGTAGTGCACCAGAACACAATTTTAAAAACTATCTGCAGTGTAGAGATCATTGCACAAGACATTAGTATGTGGAGGAGAAAAGGGAGTCACTCAAGCAGAAATTTGGCAGCCTGAAGTGCACCATTTTATCTGGTTTATCCCAGTCAGGACTGCTCAAGCTGCACTGCTCACAAATCACAATTTATGGTACACCACACTAATTATAGAATCTCCACTTTCAGGGTGGAAGGCTTATTTAGAGTTGGGTCTATGCAGACAGTGGCACAGAAAACAAATGAGAGAATCTTGCTCAATAGCCCCGGTGGTGGGGCAGCAGCCCATTCAATAAAGCACAATCATTGTTGACATGAGACACGACAATAACCAGAACCACTGGTCCACAGAGGAATGCCTTTGCTATCCACCGGAATCACTGCTCTGTTAGAAAGGTCAGTCGGTGACAAAATCCAGCCAGCCAGCCAAGCTAGAGTTGTTCCAAATTGCAGATTTTTCCTCCTGAGAGAGACATTGTTGTCTCTTGGCTCTGCCACCCCAATTAAAAAGGCTCATTTTGTTTTCACATAGTCTTTCAAGCCATTTTCCCATTGCAGAGTTGATGCCACAGACTCGAACACTTCAGCAAGCTCCAATTAGACAGAATTTTTCAAATTCTCCAAGGTAGAAACAAAAGGTTTTTTGTCAACATCCATCGAAGAGCATGAGAATGCTGATAGGATTCCAGAACACCACATTTATGGTGCAACTTTACTTTAAACTTTAGAGATAACTTCAGTGTGGAAACAGGCAGCTCGGTCCACCGAGTCCGCGCTGACCAGCAGTCACCCTGTACACTAGCAGTATCCTACACGCTAGGGACAATTTACAATTTTACCGAAAGACATTTAATCTACGAACCTGTACGTCTTTCGAATGTGGGAGGAAACCAGAGCACCCGGAGAAAACCCACAGAGTCACAGGTAGAACATACAAACTCCATACAGACGGCACCCGTAGTCGGGATTGAACATGGGACTCTGGCACGGTGAGGCAGCAACTCTACCGCTGCGCTACTGTGCCACTCTTGAACAGATGTTGACCATCACCTTGGCGCAACATTCAAGAGGGCAAACTATAGAATCAGGGCCAGTATCTTTGTTTAGTTTAGAGATGGTGCATGGAAACAGGCCCTTTGATCCGAGTGATACTTGCACTATCAATCACCTGTTTGCACAAGTTATTTGTTATCTCACTTTCTCATCCCCCCCCCCTCCCTATACACAATTTTACAAGAGGAAGTAAATGTAGTTCTATGCATTGCATGTATCAACGTCCAAAGCCTTTGCTTAGGCTGAGTAGATATCATGCATCGCTGATAATTTGGGCAATAACCAATAATCAACAAAGTTGCCTCAAAACAGAAGGGGAAAGTGCTGGGATGGACACATAATGCTGGAGTAACTCAGCAGGACAGGCAGCATCTCTGGAGAAAAGGAATGGGTGACGTTTCGAGTAGAGACCTTTCTTCAGCCGCAGCCTGACCAGTTGAGTTCCTCCAACATTTTGTATCCATCTTCGGTACAAACCAGTATCGGCAGTTCCTGCCTACAGAGAAAGTGCTGGATCTGCTCATCAAGCCAGTCAGCATCTGAATTGCTTAGACACATCCAATGGACAACACTGGAGATAACATAAACTGATAGCCATTGACATGTACAACACTGGCTACATCTCTTCCCACATTAATATTTCATCAATCCCAACTGATGATTTCATTCTTAGCCTCGACTATTGAAACATTTACATGTTAAAGTGTTGGAATGCAATTTAAGGAGGCTTGGGTCAATCCGATACAGGTCTCCTGCTGTCAGCTGAGACTTGCGTTGAACGTGTTAACTTATCTCCCAATTTAAATACACAGTTCAACTTAAAGAGTAGTGATTCCACTTCACAGTATTGTCAAGCACATGAACACAACAAATTCCATCCGTATTATGTCATGCCTTCCACTTAAAGATGATTCTTAACGCAAAATAGAAAAACCATTGAACTGAAACATTATGTGTAGGAAAGAACTGCAGATGTTGGTTTAATTCAGTTAAAATGCTGGAGTAACTCAACGGGACAGGCAGCATCCCTGAAGAGTAGGAATGGGTGACGTTTCGGGTCAAGACCCTTCTTCAGACTGATGTCACAGGAGTAGGTGGGACAGAAATAGAATGTAGTCGGAGACAGTAAGACTGGTGGAAGAATTAGGAACAGGGAGGGAATGGAGAGGGAAAGCAAGGGCTACTTGAAGTTAGAGAAGTCAATGTTCATACAGCTGGGGTGTAAGCTACCCAAGAAAAATATGAGGTGCTGTTCCTCCAAATTGTGCTGGGCCTCACTCTGACAGAAAGGTCAGATTTGGAATGGGATGGGGAGTTAAAGTGCTGAGCAACTGGTAGCTTACACCCCATCGGTATGAACATTGACTTCTCATAACTTCTAATAGCCCTTGCTTTCCCTCTCTCTCCATCCCCTCCCCAGTGCAGCCACCGGTCTTACCGACTCCAACTACATTCTATCTCTGTCCAGCCCACTCCCCTGACAGTCAGAAGAAGGGTCTCGACCTGAAACGTCACCCATTCCTTCACTCCAGATATGCTACCTGTCCCGCTGAGTTACTCCAGCATTGTGTCTACCTTCAAACTAAAACATTACTAAGATTCACTCTCCACAGCTGCCGCCTGACCTGCTGTGTGCTTCCAGCATTTGTTGTATTATTAAAGATTCTTCTTATGCTTCTAACTAGGATTGTGTGTAGGTCCTAGACTATCAGTTTAGTTTAGTTGGGAAATAGTTCAATTTAGAGGGACAGCATGGAAATTGGTGCTTCGACCCACTAAGTCTAAACTGACCATCGATCACCCATTCACACTAGTTCTATGTTATTCCACTTTTTCATCCACTTTTTTCACACTTAGATCAATTTACAGCGGGCCAATTAACCTCAACACCCAATGCTTCTTTGGGATTTCGGAGGAAACCGGAGCACCCAGAGCAAACCCACGTGGTCACCGAAAGAACATGCAAACTCAACACAGACAGCACCAGAGGTCAGAATCAAACCCAAGTCTCTGGCACCTTGAGTAATACAGATCCAGGATCATCGGCATCTGTGGGAGATGTACAGTTCCAAGGGGAGGAAAAAGAGGAATAAATGGAGTGGAAAAGGGGAGATAAAAAGCATAAGACAAAACAAAACAGCACAAGATAAAGGTGAAGACACTGATGCCATTGTTGTCAAAGGGGATATTTTTATGTTCCTCCTACTTTAAGCATCTGATCACTAACCAAGTATTTATATACTTTTGACTGCACTATAAAGGCCAATTGCATGTTTCCTTATTTGGAGAAGGGAGTTCAATATAACCCAAAAAGATCTAGTCAACTTCCTTTATATAGTCAGAGCTGCAGGAGGAGCAGTTTGAAGCATTTGATGGGTTGATTCAGAGATTTATTTATAGTTAGTCCTCGCACGGCTATTTACTCAGGTATTCCCTGCCTCTCCGTCATCAGCTCAATTGTGCGAGAGACCAGGCCATGAAGCTTTAATAAGTGGCCTTGGGGCCTGTGTCACCACTATGCGGCTTAGCCTGTAGGTCAAGTGCACACACACACAGAGAAAGCTAGTAGCTGCAAGGAGCCTCCTCAAATGTTAGCACTTTGCAAGTGCGATTCTGAGAGTTAACTGGAAAAATTAATTGCCATCAATTGGCTTCCTAATTATGGTCACGGAATTGAAACTTTATATAGAAGCTTTTTATCAATGACGTGCACCGGGGAGGGGGAGGGGGAGGGGAAGGGGAGCAGAGCATGATGGAGCTGCGGTAGAGTTGCTGCCTTACAGCACCAGAGACCCATGTTCGATCCTCTCTGTACAGAGTTTGTACGCACTCCCAGGGACCGCGTGGGTTTTCTCCAGGTGCGCCAGCCTCCTCCCACATTCCAACGACGTACAGGTTTGTAGGTTAATTTGGCTTTGGTAAAATAGTAAAGTGTCCCTAGCGTGTAGGATAGTGCTGGTGTACAGGGTGGTCGCTGGTCAGTATGATTTTACATATCTGTTGTGTTGCTGTAAGTAAGAATTTAGTTGTTTTGTTTTGGGATATCTGATAATAAAACACACATGACCTCTACCAGCTGTGTTACTGGTCTTACAGGAAGGCCAGTGCTGCCCGTTGGAAATTTCATGGACTAGATTCCTATTCTACTGCCGATTCCTATTCCGCCTACTGGCATTAACCTTTGCATGCACTCCCTTCACACCCAAGGGCGATTTACAATTGCCAACTAACTTATAAATCTTTGGAGTGTGGGAGGAAACCGGATCACCCGGAGGAAATCTACATGGTCACAGGACGAATGCACAAACTTCAGTCAATCTCTGGCACTGGGAGGCATCAGCTCCACCGCTGCTCTTGCAGGGGTTAGTGATCCCAGATTGAAATACTATGTGCTGAAAATTCCTGTTCGACTGTCCAATGGCATTAAACAGGGTGGTGTGTCACTTTAATAGTAGTTTTTCTACAAGTTCTTATAAAGATAGCTAATTTTCTGCAAGATTCGCAGATGAATACGGCTGGGCTTTCTTGTGTTATGCCCTTGTCCCACTCAGGAAACCTGAACAGAAACCTCTGAAAACTTCGCGCCCCACCCAAGGTTTCCGTGCGGTTGCCGGAGGTTTTGTCTTCAGGCAACCACCTTCAACTAGCATTGCAACCGGCTTTGACTAAAAAATTACCGATTTTTAAAACGGAAACCACTTTCGATCATTAGGGAGACTGACAAAAACCTCCGGGAACCGCATGGAAACCTTGGGTGGGGTGCAACGTCTCCAGAGGTTTCCGTTCAGGTTTTCTAAGTGGGACAGGGGCATAACACTACACAGTGTCAGAGTTGGCATGTGCTAATTGTACTAGACTACTGCAAAATCACACCCCTACTGCGACATGGTGCCACAGCGGTAGAGTTGCTGACTTACAGCGCCAGAGACCCGGGTATGATCCGGACTACGGGTGCTGTCTGTATGGAGTTTGTACGTTCTTGCCCTGACCTAGGTGGGTTTTCCCCGAGATCTTCGGTTTCCTCCCACATTCTAAAGGCGTACAGGTTTGTAGGATAATTGGATAGGTATAAATGTAAATTGGCCCTAGAGTGTAGGAGAAATGCTAGTGTATGCGGATCGCTGGTTGCCGTAGATTCAGCGGGATGAAGGGCCCGTTTCCCTGCTGCATCTCTAAACCAAACTAAACTACCAACTGTGAATATGGGAGCTAGTCTTTAAAGGGGCCCTATACACAATGTAAAATGCACTCTTCTAATTGCTGGAGAGTGCTGCTGCCTTTAATAGGCAAAGAGTTGCTGGCTGCCTGTGTTGGACCACAACTTGCCAACGCGTGGTCCAAGTCAGAAGACAAGAAAGGGTGCAGTGAACATTTGCGAAGATGTTTTCAGGGCTCGAGGGTCTGAGCTATAGGGAGAGGTTGAATAGGCTGGGGTGCAGAAGGATGAGGGGTGATCATATAGAAGTGTACAAAATCAAGAGAGGAATAGATCGGGTAAATGAATTGCTCCACACAGGTTGCAGGGAGACTGGTCAGGGTGCTGGAGGACAATGGTCACTTGGTGCAAGGGGGTGACGGAGACCCTCGGGGCGACAGGCAGGAGCTCCTGGCTAGAGGGTGTCAGGAGGGGTCTTTGCTGGAAGACAGAGGAGATTAGTTTACAAAAGGATAAAATATGCTGGAGTAACGCAGTGCGTTAGGCAGTATCACCGGAGAACCTGGATAGGTGATGTTTCAGGTCGAGATCCTTCTTCAGACTGTGTATTAACCTGCATTTGCAGTTCCTTGTTTCTACATTTTGACTGTTCCACTGTGCCTACTTTGAGGAAGTTTTCTTCCTCTGTTCACCAGGACTCTGCAACTTCCGCTGCTCCTTCGAGTCTGAAGAAGGGTCCAACCTGAAACCCAGAGATGCTGCCTGCCCCACTGACTTACTCCAGCATTTAGGTGTACTTTTGGTTTAACCGCATCACGTTCAGCAGGGACATTGTGGGCCGATGGGCCAGTTCCTGTGCCGTGTTCGATGCTCTGATATTTATTACAGGTTAGGCTGATCTTTGGGAATGTTTGCAGGGTAGGAACTTCAAATCTCTGCTTCCTTTTCCTATGAGCCCATGAGAAAGATGTATTGCATTGCTTAGGGAGACTGCAGCCTCGCTAATGTAGCTGTGTGCAGCAGGTTGCACGACTGTTGAGATCAACAGCCCAGCCTTGAACATTCCCAAGACCAAGGAGTTGAAAGCGACAGGTGCGGCACGGTGGCGCAGAGGTAAAGTTGCCCCCTTCCAGCGCCAGAGACACTGGTTCGATTCTGACCACGGGTGCTGTCTGTGTGGAGTTTGCACGTTCTCCTTGTGACTGAGTGGGTTTCCTCCCACACTCCAAAGACGTACAGGTTTGTTGGTTAATTGGCTTTGGTAAAAATTGTAGATTGTCCCTAATGTGTAGGATAGTGCTGGTGTATGGAGTGATCACTGGTCGGCGCGGACTCGGTGGGCCGAAGGTCCTGTTAAAAACGCTGCCTCTCTTCTTCTACTTCTTCTTGCATATGGCTTGCACAGCCTAAAGTTGTAGGACTTTATCGCTAAAGTCTAAAGATAAAGCGTTACAAGCATGGGTGCAAGTCTGTATTTCAGCTTCCAAGAGATGAGACGTTAAGGAAGATTGTTTAACATTGCTCCCTTGGGAAGACCAACTACGAGCATGGTTGCCTTTAAAATCTGGATGGATAAAGTCTTGGGTACCGTGTTCCTCTGTCCCTCCTTCAACATGGTCCCAGACGTCGCCCAAAGCGTCTCCATCTCCACATCATCCAGGGGACGAGTGCTAGGTACAGACAAATCTTCACGCAAAGCCAGCTTTACCCAAGAGAAAATGTGACAGAAGACACATAGTCTTGTGTGCAGCCAGCACGCACAGTCCGATGGTCTGGCCAGCAGCATAATCAAGGACGAGTTGCACCCTGGCCACTCCCTCTTCTCCCCTCTCCCACAAGGTAAAAGGTATAGAAGTGTGAAAATGCACACCTCCAGATTCCGGGCAAGTTTCTTACCAGCTGTTATCAGCCAACTAGAGAGCAGGTCTGAACTACTATCTACCTCATTGGTGACTCTTGGACTACCTTTGATCAGACTTTACCTTGCACTAAAGGTTATTCCCTTATCATGTATCTATACACTGTAATTGGCTCGATTGTAATCATGTATTGTCTTTCCGTCGACTGGTTAGCATGCTTCAAAAGCTTTTCAATGTACCTCGCTACACGTGACAATAAACTAAACTGATGAAGGGTCTCGACCCATAACGTCACTTATGCCTTTTCTCCAGAGATGCTGCCTGACCCACTAAATTCCACCAGCATTGTGTCTACAAGTAGAGTCGGCAGTGGAAGCCGTACAGCTGTCACCACAAGAATGTGGTCAGACTGCTGTTTTATGAAAAAGCACCGCAGCTTCAGGTAAAACCAGTTCAATAAAGCCAATAAGATTGCAAAATCACACTGAAGGCAAATACGGCCTGGTACACAATTGCTGAATACAAATTAAAAGCACAATTTTTCAAGCATGGAGGTGGGTATGATTTCGCCCCGTTACCCTGGTTAAGGCCATTTGTAAATTCCACAGTACTTATTTTTCACGCTGAAAGGAGGAGTTTCAAGGTCTACAAACACTGCTTCCTTAAGTTTTCCCGAATCGACTTTAATCCTGAATGACAGCCTGCGTTACGCCAACGTGTGGTCCTAGTCAGAAGACAAGGACGAGTGCAGGGAAGATTCACGAAGATGTTGTCAGAACTTGAGGGTCTGAGCTACAGGGAGAGGTTGAATAGGCCGGGACTCTATTCCCTGGAGTGCAGAATATAGAAGCTGCGGAGTTATAGAAGTGTACAAAATCATGAGAGGAATAGATTGTGTAAACAAACAGAGTATCTTGCCCAGAGAAGTGGATTTGACAACCAGAAGAGCAGAGGTTTAAGGTGAGGGGGCAGGGGTGGGGGGGGGGGGGGGGGGGGAAGAGAAAGACTTTATATGAAGTGGAGGGGTAGGTTTTTCACACAAAGGGCAGTAGGTATATGGAACAGAGGAGGTAGTTGAGGCAGGGACTATCACATTGTTTCAGAAGCAATGAGACAGGTACATGGATAGAACAGGTTTGGAGGGATATGGGCCAAGCACAGGCAAGTGGGGCTAGTGCAGATGGGACATGTTGACTGGTGTGGGTAAGTTGGGCCGAAGGGCCAGTTTCCACACTGTATGACTCTATGAAAGCACTTGCCAACCCGACAGGACTGTGCAATAACATTGGCTGTTATTTCAAGTCAACTTTTCTGCAGAGGGCTCAAACGTACCGTCAAAGCTGCCATTTTCTGTGGACGACCGTAGAAGTTCTTGGTAGGTTTCCATGGAAGGGCGATAAACAAACACTCCAGTGTTGAAGCAATCTGGCCAGCCTGGATCTGGAGCTGCAGACAATTCCTCCCTCTCAAACAGCTCGTCAATGTTGCATAATACCTGTTAAACAATATCAGAAGCGTGTGGATATACTCAGTATTTATTGTCCGTTCAAATAGAAAGAGAGAATAATAATATGCATAGGGCAGATACAAAGAGCTGGGGTAACTCAGCCGGACAGGCAGCATCTCTGGAGAAAAGGAACAGGTGACCTTACAGGTCGAGACCCTTCTGCAGACGGATCTGAAGGGTCTCGACCAAGGACACGAGACCGGAAAAGAGTCTCAACCCAAAATGTCACTTATTCCTTTTCTCCATAGACGCTGCCTGTCCTGCTGAGTTACTCCAGCGTTTGTGTCTATCTTCAGTGTTATCCAGCATCTGCAGTTCCTTCCAACACAATACCTATGGGTGCCATGGATACAGATGAGAGTAGGGATAATTGTCCATCTCTATTACATGAAACAGTACTATGCAGGAGTAGGCCCTTCAGCCCACAACGACTATGCTAAACATGCCAAATTAAACTAATCTCCTCTGCATACACATGATCCATATCCATCCACTCCTGACAATCCCTTCATTCCAATTTGACAGATTGTGACAAGGAAGTGGGTCAGGCTATAAATTCAATATGATTTGTGCAAAGCCAATGTTTTGGGATTACATCACTTATTGCACAAATGGTCGCTTTGTGGTCCCAGGGCCTTTACAAGGGCAAATTCCTCACATTTAGACCAAGGGATTAATCCCCACGATAGCAGAAGTGTGAGGATCCTAAACCCACCACAAGGAACGAGTAACAATTCAGATTAACAAGTAACCAAGTCGAGAAAAGGAATTGCAATATGTGACTTCCGATAATCTGTAATCTGATTGATCAGAAACCTTGATGGCTCAGCATCTGAATCACTAGAGGCTTGGTTAATTTGCTCACTTTCAACACTGGGAAATGTTGTATATTATTATATTGTGTGACATCTTAAAACAAGCAGCTAATTAAAAGCATGGTTGCACTATTCACTGTATTAACATCCAATACTCCGGAAAATCTGAAAGTCCAGCAGCAAAAAACTAAAGATGCCAGATTAACAGATTTTTAGTGTACTCTTTAATGTGGCTGGGATAGTTTAGTTGGAGGATGAGTTCAGTTGGAGGTAACGTGATGAACAACTCGTTTCCCCATTTATAGCTGCATCATCACTGCCCAGGACTCTGGCTCCAAGCCAAACACCAGAGGCCAACACACTGAAGTTGACACTCAGATGGCATTATGTTCCTGCTCTACTAATAGAATCATCCGTAGAGCTCAGAGCAGTTATTTCCCATACTTGTGTGGGAAGGAACTGCAGATGCTGGTTTTTAAACCGAAGATATACAAAAAGTGCTGGAGTAACTCAACGGATCAGGCAGCATGTGTGGAGAAAATGGATGGGTGGCGTTTTGGGCCTGGACTTCCTCAGACGGAGATTCTGAGGATCTATCATCCGAGGAAGGTTCTGAACCATCTTTTTTCACCAGAGGTGCTGAACGACCCGCTGATATACTCCAGCACGTTCGTGTCCAACATGCAGATGTGGGATTGTTTGTCTCAGATCAGGTCTTGTCATCGAGTTATAGCAAAGCAATCACACCATAGAGAACAAGGGGTCATTGGAAGATTATACTGGGACACACAACATAGATCTGTACAGCATAGGAACAGGCCTCAGCCGATGATGTGCCGCAACGCAAATAACTATATTCTGCTCTCTGTACCCTTCAGGTAGTTGCCCATTGCTCGTTGTCCTGCCTCTGCTAATCCCACATGTCCAGGAACCAACAGATAGCTGGTATAGAAGTGAGAGGGAATGGGAGTCAACCCTAGACATTGATGGTTGGGAGATGATCCAATACGAAGGTCTCTTGTAATGATCAGCAAGAAACCCACCCTCTTCCAGCCTTGCCAGGTTTCCTGAACCTCTCTGGTGAACAGACATTTCTTGGGCACTTTTTCGTCTTATTACAGAAAAAAATCCTTGGGTGCACATCAAACAATTCTGCTTTGGATGCTCATTTATTTTTTAGCTTCAGGGTAATCACAGTGCTCCAACTGCCAGGCTAACATATCATTGGATATCCAGCTCACATGTGCTGTTTATTACGTTATTGCTGTACAAAATTGTTTGAAGGCAATTAGTTTAATTTGGCATCATGATCGGCATTGACACTGTGGGCTGAAGGGCCTGTACTTGTGCTGTATTGAAGTCTATTCTCTGTCGCTAACGATTTAGATGAGAATGTAAGTGGTGATTACCAAGTCTATGGATAACCAAAATTGGTGGCATGGTGGAGCTGTGAAGGTGGTGGTCCCTGGTTACAGCAAGATATAGATCAACTGGGAAAGTGGGGAAATAGAATAGCAGATGGAATAGCAGATGGAGTTTAGCTCTGACAATTTTCAGTGTGAAGAACGGTCTCAACCCAAAACCTCATCTATTCCTTTTCTCCATAAATGCTGCCTGACCCAGAGTTACTCCAGCATGTTATGTCTAGCTATAATCTTTGTGGAGCGAGATGGGGCTCTTAAAGATAGCAGTCAGGGGATATGGTCAGTCTAGCTCCTACTCCTGCACCTATTGATAATTGACTGGTTAGCACCCAACAAGCAACTTTTCACAGTACCTCAGTACACATGACAATAAACTAAAGTTTTTTTTTTAAATCGCATACTAAATGGGCTCCCCCTTGCTGTATTTGACAAGATACTCATCCCAAACACTTGAAGATCCGGGGCTTACCAGTGTGTCTGCATCCATAAATATACATTTGGAGTACTGGGTGAGAGCCCAGCAGTGCAGCTTTGTGAAGGTCACGCCTAGTTCAGGCCTCTTGATCATGGCGAGATGCGCCGAATCCTTGCTGTCTAGCACGTCCACTAAAAGAACCTCATGGAAGATCCTTTCCAGCGCAAATCTAAAAAGAAAGACTAGCGTTAAAAAACAAAAAGCACCCGCGTCGAATTTCAGATGTCTATTGAGCTTCCAGAAGTAATTGGTATTGATTCCAACTCAAGACTGAATGCAGTCATTTCAATTAACCCACAATCCTAGTCCACAAAAAAGGACACAAACATCTGGATAATTTGGACAGGCGACCTTCAGTTTCAGTTCAGTTTATTGTCACGTGTACGGAGGTACAGTGAAAAGCATTTGTTGCGTGCTAACCAGTCAGCAGAAAGGCAAAACGCGATTACAATCGGGCCACTTACTGTGTATAGATGCATGATAAGGGAATAACGTTTAGTGCAAGGTAGTAAAGTCCGGTCAAAGATACTCAGAGGGTCACCAATGAGGTAGCTAGCAGTTCAGGACTGCTCTTAGTTGTGGTGGGATGATCCAGTTGCCTGATAACAGCTGGGAAGAAACTGTCCCTGAACCTGGAGGCAAGTGTTTTCACACTTCCCTACCTTTTGTCTGATGGAATTGGGGGGGAGGGGGGGGGGGGGGGGGGGGAGAGGCCAGTGCGTAACTCACCCTTGAATATGCTGCTGACAATATCGAGGCAGTGCGAGGTATAAATAGAGACAATGGAAGGGAGTTTGGTTTGTGTGATGGTCTGGGTTGCGACCACAATTTGCTGCAATTTCTTCGGATCGGGCCCTTTCTTCAGACCAATTGTAGTGGGGAGGGCCGAGGCGGGGGGGGGTGGCATTAAAGAGAGGTGGAAAGGATAAAGTCTGGTCTGAAGAAGGGTCTCGACCCAAATCGTCACCAATTATTTTTCTCCCAAGATGCCTTGCGTCATAGAAGAGGGCCAATCACCTATTGATATTGTCATCGAGCAACTGAACCATCCCATCATGAACTAGAAGGCGGTCCTGAGCTCCCATCTACCTCATTGGAGACCCTCGGACTAGTTTTGGTCAGACTGTACTTGCTCTAAACATTATTCCTCTCATCCTGTATCTGTGCACTGTGGACAGCAAGATTGTAATCATATATAGTCATTCCCCTGACCGGAGAGCACACAGAGCGGAGGGAGTAGAGACAAAGATAATTTTTGACAAAGATAATAGGTGCACATGGAAAAATACATTTGGGGAAATGGGTCAAACTGCATTACTCTACAGTGCTGGCGTGAACTCAGCAAGCTGAATGGGTTCCTCCAGCACCATAATGATTTGTGACATCCTGATCTATGGCACGGCTGACAAAACCATGACGTTTGCTAAACCCATGCCAGTGGCTTTTCATACAACATTAAGCCAGCTGGGATGAAGGCCAGAAATAAAGTCACAGCCAAACCCCAAGGTGAAAGTGACAAAGGACAAGAGCAGATACAGAAGCTTTCCAAAGCCAAATCAATGCAGTAAATATTTGATCCATGTCAGAATGTACGGGAGACTAGTGGCTTCAGTTTACAGATACAGCTTGGAAACAGGCCCTTTGGTCCACCGAGTCCGCACCGACCATCGATCACCCGCTCACACTGGTCTTATGTTATCCCACTTTCTCATTCCGTCCGACACACTCGGAGTAATTTACAGAGGCCCATTCACCTACAAACCCGCACGTGTTTGGGATGCGGGGGCAAAAGCAGAGCCACACGGTCACATGGAGAACCCGAGCATTATAACCATATAACAATTACAGCACGGAAACAGGCCTTCTCGGCCCTTCCAGTCCGTGCCAACCATTTATTTTCCCCTAGTCCCATCTACCTGCACTCAGACCATACCCCTCCATTCCCTTCCCGTCCATATACCTATCCACTTTACTTTTAAATGTTAAAATCGATCCTGCCTCCACCACTTCTGCTGGAAGATCATTCCACACAGCCACCACTTTCTGAGTAAAGAAGTTCCCCCCTCACGTTACCCCTAAACTTCTGTCCCTTAATTCTCATGTCATGCCCTCTTGTTTGAATCTTCCCTACCCTCAATGGGAAAAGCTTATCCACGTCAACTCTGTCTATCCCTTTCATCATTTTAAAGACCTTAATCAAGTCCCCCCATTAATGAAGAATGCTGAATAGCAGTGGTCACAATCCTAATGTGGTGGCTATGGGTGAATGAGCCTGCCACACTGCACAGAACAAATATACTGCCATCTTACGAGTCCATTTCTGACTAGCTGACCCAATACAAGGTAACCATAGACACTTTCTTCCCAGCGGTTCCAGCTTCCCAGGCAACAGAACTACCCTATTAACAACAAAAAGCAGTCGTGATCCACTATCTTCCTCATTGGAGACGCGAGTCTTTAATCGGACTTTACCTTGCACGAAACATTCCCTTTATCATGTATATGTACACTGTGGATGGCCTGATTGTGATCATGTATAGTTTTTGCACTGAAGATAAACACAAGTAACTCAGCAGGTCAAGCGGCATCTCTGGAGAAAAGCACCAGGTGGCATTTCAGGTCGGAACCCTTTGTCCGACACGCTCCGAAGAAGAGTTGCGACCCAAAATGTCACCTATTCCCTTTCTCCAATGATGCTGCATGACCTGCTGAGTTACTCCAGCACCTTGTGTCTGTTATCAGAAGAATCCTGCACCCGCATATCCTTCCTACACATATAGTCTTTCCATTACTACAAGTCAAGCAACAACTATTCTCCACTGTTGACATAAGGAAATGCAGATACGAGTTTACAAAAAAAAGTGCTGGAGTAACTCAGCATGTCAGGCATCCTCTCTGAAGAACATGGATATGTGATTTTATGGGTCTGGGCCCTTCTTCAGACGTTATTCTGTGTAGGAAGGAACTACAGATGTTTGATTGAACGAAAGATAGACACAGAGAGTGGTGAGTCTCTGGAATTCTCTGCCACAGAAGGTAGTTGAGGCCAGTTCATTGGCTATATTTAAGAGGGCGTTAGATGTGGCACTTGTGGCTAAAGGGATCAGGGGGTATGGAGAGAAGGCAGGTACGGGATACTGAGTTGGATGATCAGCCATGATCACATTGAATGGCGGTGCAGGCTCGAAGGGCCAAATGGCCTACTCCTGCACCTATTTTCTATGTTTCTAAAATGCTGGAGTAACTCAATGGGACAGACAGCATCTTTGGAGAGAAGGAATGGGTCAGTTAAAAGTCCTTCCTTCTCTCCAGAGATGCTGCCTGTCCCGCTGAGTAACTCCAGCGTTGTGTGTCTAGCCAATGTTATTCTACTGGTGCAATTATTCGTGTGCATTGTCAGAGTTACACAGAACTGGAACAGACCCTTGGGCTCAACCTGTCCATTCCGACCAGGATGCCCATCTAGGAAAGTCCCACTTTGCCTGCTTCTGACCCAAATTACTCTATACTTTTCTTAACCAACAACTAAAAATTACACAGTATCATTGTTCAGCATACTGTGTGGTAGCATCTATCAGCAATGCAGGGCGGAATCTAAACACATCCACATTGTAGCTTTTATGCATAATAAAGTGCATTTTATTTGGAGTTTCTTGATTAATAAGGGTGTCAAAGGTTACGAGGAGAAGGCAGAATGGGGTTGAGAGGGGAAAAATTGATCACCCATGATTGAATGATAGAGTAGACTCAATAGACTTAAAGGCCAATTCTGCTCCTATGTCTTATGGGTCCCCACCAAAAATAAAGAATATATGCCGAGTATAGAACTGTTCATCTCAACAACCTGATCTCAGCATAAGATGATTTCCTTCACACATGTTAAATAAGGAGATTTTATATGATCGTCATGGCTGACAGTCTCCTCCAACTTGCAATGCAAATATGAAAGGTTAACCTTTCCACAAGATTGGCCTAATGCAAGAATTATACACTTCACCCTAACTTGGAGAAGTTCCAACCAACTGAATTATTGAGACATTCGCCATTTACTTTTAGATCTTGCTGCAAAGGTTTATATTTCAGTTCAGTTGTATTTGTCATGTGTAGGTTAACACAGGGTCAACGGTGCAATGAAATGTGTTTGACAAGACAACGGGTCACCTCAGCAATGATATTACCAGGATAAAATTAAGGTAAAAAGATACGATAAAAGTGACGTTGGTCAATAAAAGACAATAATAAATAAAATAATCAACATATATGATGTGTTTATGAGTTCAGAAGCCTGATGGCATGATGATAAAAACTATTCTTAAGTCTGGTGGTGCGTGCAGCCATGCTCCTGTATCGTCTGCTTGACGGCAACAAGGAGAACAGTCTGCGTGCTGGGTGGCTGTGGTCCTTGATGATGCTGTGTGCCTTCTGCAGGCACCACCGGTGGAAAATGTCCTGAATATTGTTCGGAGACAGTTGCCAGTGATGCGTTGTGCCGCCTTCACCACTCTCTGTAGTGATTTGCGGCTGCGGGCAGAACAGTTCCCGTACCAGACTGTGATGCAGCCCGTCAGCAAACTCTCGTTGGTGCAACTGTAGAAGTTTGTGAGGATGCTGGTGTTCATGCCAAACTTCCTCAGTCTTCTCAGGAAAAAGAGCCGCTGGCGGGCTTTCTTAGTTATTGTGTCCGTGTGCAGTGTCCAAGAGAGGTCCCCAGTGATGTGCATTTTGTCTGGCAGACAATCATTCAGGTCCGAAGATAGACACAAAATGCGGGAGAGGCAGCCTCTGTGGAGAGAAGGAATGGGTGGCGTTTCGGGTCGAGCCCCTTCCTCAGACAGATCTGAACCAGCATCTGCAGTTCCTTCCAACACTAATCATTCAGGTCCCTTTGGGATTCAGAGAATGTACTTAATTGCCCACAGTGGGACAATATAAAATGCTTCTCGTGCCATGCATAGTGAGAACTGTTTATAAGATAATGAGAGAGCATTCTACTCAACACATTTAGATCTAACCACAGAGGTAGGTTGCGAGAAGAAGGGGAGGCGATGAGAAAGTATAGGAGGCCAATTCAAATTCTCCCAAAGGCAATCAGTGGTAAATGACCGCAGGTAGTTAAAACTGTTGGGTCAATTGATTGTTTGATTATACAAGGTCTTCAAACTATCTCAGCTTTAAAAAAAAACATTAGATGGATAATGGGAATTATTCAGTATGCAGAAATAAAGAACTACAGATGCTGACATTGCACTTGGGTAGTTTACAACCCAATGGTGTGATTGTTGAATTCTCCAATTTTAATTAACTCTCCCTCTTCCCCACTTACTCCCCCACTTCTTCTCATGTGCCCCACCTGGACTCCACCCATTTCATCCCCCCCTCGCCCGTGTCGACATATTACCTGCCAAGTGTTTCCCTGCCTCTCCCCTTATCCAGCTTTCTCATCCCCCCCCCCCCCCCATACAAGCAGTCTAAAGAAGGGTTTTAACCCAAAACAGCACCTATCCATGTTTTCCAGAAATGCTGCCTGACCCACTGAGTTACTCCAGCACTGTGTCCTTTTCATGAGTTCATAAGTGATAGGAGTAGAATTAGGCCATTCAGCCCATCATGTCTACTCCACCATTCAATCATGGCCGATCTATCTTTCCCTCTCAACCCCATTCTCCTGCCCTCTCCCCATAACCCTGACACCTGTACTAATCAAGAATCTATCAATCTCTGCCTTGAAAAAAAATCCTTTGACTTTGCCACAGAAGGTTGTGGAGGCTATTAATTCTAAAGATTCAACACCCTCTAACAAAAATATTTCCTCCTCATCACCTTCTTAATGGTACGTCATTTTATTCTGAGGCTATGGACTCTGGTCCTAGACTTTGCCACTAGCGGAAACATCCTCTCCATGCCCACTCTATCCAGGCCTTTCATTACTCGGGAATAGTTCAGTGCTTCAAGTAAGTAGAGATAAGTTAGATAGAGTATAATGAACCATCCAACTCAATTTAGAAATACCTCATATTGCTGGACACTTGGGGAGTGATAAGAATCACCAGATTCCGTGTCGTTTTGTGATCCCGCAATGAGGTTCCAAGCACCAAGGCTCCTTTTGCGTACAGGTCATTAGTTGCTAGCGTCACGAAGGCTTGAGCTGGAGGACAAAAGATAACATTAATATTAAAGTTCCAGTCACAGCTCACGATCCATGATATTTACTCAACAAATTAACCTTCCATTCTTTTGGTGAAGCAGAAAGCAGCGTTCAGTAAAAATAAACCATGGACGCTCTGTACATAACTTCAAATACTGCTCCTATTCTACTTTCATTCATTACATGAAAACATATGCAGGTGGCACTCAGAGTAATTGAAACTGAGCTCTTGTTAAAAATGAAATAGTTATCAGGAGGCACTCAGAGATAGTGAGATATTCTTTGGCAATTTCCGAGAGATAAGCTTTTTCCCAATTTGGAAAGGGTGCAGAGAAGGTTTACGAGGATGTTGCCGTAACTCAAGGGGCTAAGCTACAGGGGGAGCTTGAGCAGGCCGAGACTCTATTCCTTGGAGCGCAGGATGAAGAGTGATCTCATAGAGGTGTGCAAAGTCGCGGGAGGAATAGATCGAGTAAATGCACAGAATCTTGCCCAGAGTAGGGGAATCAAGAACATAGCTTTAAGGTGAGGAGGGGAAGATTTTATATTTATATAAATATGTATACAAATATATAAACACAAAAGGTGGCGGGTATATAGAACGCGCTGCCAACGGAGGTAATTCAGGCAGGTACTATCACAACATTTAAGAAAAATTTGAATGAAGGATAGATTCGATTGGAGAATTAGCCTATGACCCTCTCACACAGTGCACAATAGCATGTACTGTGGAAGGAATAAAGTGGTTCCTGGCCTGTCAGTAGCGGCACACTTCACTCTTACTCAAGGCCCTTCTTCTCAACACAGGGCACATACAACCCATGCTATTATTTTGTTATTTACTGTCAGAAGGACAAGTCCCTTGATCTCACTGAACTGTACACCCCAGCGCCAATCCAGAATATTTTAGTTGCTCTCAAATTTCCCCACGAGGAATTGCAGAGTTTAATGTGAAGGAGTACTGCGTGCATGCCTGCCTGGTGCTTAGTCACAGAGTTACACAGCTCGGAGATCCAACCTGCCACATGCATGCTGACCATCAAGCCACAAGGAAAACTTGGCTTTGTGAAGAATCCGCCCACTGTCCACTTTGGCAGTGTGCTGTTCTTCATAGAATGCAGCAGCCAATGGTTATCATCAACCGCTACTCATTTAATGCTCTGGTTTATGATGAAGAGGTTTCACAGCAGCTCCTGCTGCACGCAATGTACTACAGGTCCACCACTGTTTCTCTGACAACTGGTAGTCTGGCACCTCCATTAATCCGTACAAATGACTGAAATACTCCTTGGATGTCCCCCTGAAAATGTGGCGTCTATGCTGGGTGAGGGGCCGATCTCGACCTCATCGGGACTTCCGCTGCCGATTGGCAGGATGAATTTGCCCTCCGTGCGGGGGCTCTGGAAGTCTGTTCCCATAGGCGACTTCACAAGCCAGTATCTCTCTCCACCCAAACCCCCCCCCCCCCACCCCCCCCCCCACCCCCCCCCCACCTCCGAGACTATGACCTCTATTGGTCTGGCAAAATAATAGATCATAATACGGATAATACAGCAAGGCTTTGGAATCAGTGGTGGACCTGTAATAAAATGCTTCCACCATCTCCCACAGGGTCTTAATGGTGCAAACTCTCAAGAGTTAATACGTATAAGCATACACTCCCACTCTTATCAAATCCTATCATAAGTGTAAGGTGCTTCAGAAAACCTCAAGAGTCACACAGCAAAAGCTAGTCTTGTGCAGAGGTTAGACTATCATCAATACTCTTATCTTAATAAAACATCAAGGATTGATCAAACAACTTTTGAAGCAAATCATGTTGGGAGATATTCAGCCTGATTGAAAAAAATATCTTCAGGCAAGCGTTTGGTCAAAGTTTCAAAAGGAGAATTCCGGAGAAAGGAGAAAGTTTTAAAGGGAAATTCCAGAGCTTTAAGCTCAAGACAGCTGAAAGCACAGCTGCCACTTACAGAAAGGTACAATCCAGGCGAGCACAAGAGGTCAAAATAAGAGGGCAGTGGATATGGTGGCTGTACAGCAGCAGGAGCTTGGAAGGCAAACCCAGGCAGGATTTGAAAGCTCGAACAATGAGGCTGTTGGATCGAGAGTCAATTGTGGAACAAATGGCACTGAAAACTGGCTCTGGTGTGGAGCAAATCTGAGGGGAAACGGATGGGAAAGTACAATGATGGGGTGAGACAGAAAAACAAAAATTAAAAAATCAAAAGCACAGTGGTGCAGCGCCAGAGACCTGGGTTCAATCCTGACTACTGGTGCTGTCTGTACGGAGATTGCACGTTCTCCCCATGATGGTCCCGGCCACGGGGGAAAATGGAGGAGGACTGACTAAACGTTGTGCCTTCCACCACAGTGATGAATGCTGTGGTGGATTGGTGGATGTTTGTGTTACAATTTGTATTGTGTACTGTGTGTTTTTTTTTATTTTAATTTTTTTAAATTGTACCACTGCTGGCAAGTTAATTTCACTGCACTTTATTGTACACGTGACAAATAAATCTGACTTGACTACGTGGGTTTTTCCTGGGTGCTCCGGTTTCCTCCCACACTCAAGACTTACAGGTTTGTAGAGTAATTGTTTTGGTTAAGATTGTAAATTTTCCCTGGTGTTAGTCTATGGGGTTGACTACCTGTTGGCGTGGACTTGATGGGCTGAAGGGCCTGTTGCCACCCTGTATCTCTAAATTAAACTAGAATAAACGAATAAAATGAAGATAGTGCAATAATGTGCTTGTTATTTTGAATAGACAGTGGGCCAAAGGCCATTTTCCAGGCTGTATAATTTGAATGGGGGGTGTAGCTAGGAATAGAAAAAGTTAAACATAGAACAATATAGCACAGGAACAGGCTCTTCAGCCCTCGATGCCCATGCCGAACATGATGGTGGTTAAGAGTGATAGCATTCCCACAAAAAAAGGAAATGAGTGCATTTCTACAACGGCAAATAATCAGAAACTATCCACCATCCAAATATCCTGCTTATTCTGATCCGTTCACAGGTATTGTGTGTAGTCCTGGCCACCATTATACAGCCAGGATACAATACAATAATACTTCATTAGCCAAGTACAATATACAAATAATTTCATTTGCCAAGTCAGTTTAGAGGTGGTGCACATGAGATACACCAGGTGGATAGACAGATGAAGCTGGAATAACTCAGCAGGCCAGGCAGCATCTCTGGAGTTGTGGACCAAGACCCTTGTTGGTGGTTGCCTGGTTTACAGAGTATTAACTACAAGGAGAGACTGGACAAACGGATGACTTTCTCTGAAGTGTTGGAGGCCGAGGGGTGTCCTACAAGAAGTATATTGTGATGAGATGTATAGACAGGGTAGATTGTCAGTCTTTTCTCCCCCTTGGTGCACATCTCAAATATGAGTGGGCATAGCTTTAAGGTTGAAAGGGGGGGGGGGGGGGGGGGGATGATACAGTTTACAGGAGATTAAACAGTGTGGTAGATGCCTGGAATGCGCAGCCTGGGAAAATGGTGGAAGCAAGTAAGCAGCAATGTTTAACAGGGATTTACTTTAGTTTTAGAGATACAGCATGGAAACAGGCCCTTCAGCCTACCTAGACAGTGCCAACATGCAATCCATGTACACTAGCACTATCCTACACACTAGGGACAATTTACAATTTCACAGAAGCCAATTAACCTACAAACCTGCACATCTTTGGAATGTGGGAGGATACCAGAGCACCCTGGGAAAACCCACGCCGTCATAGGGAGAATGTACAAACTCCTTAAAGAATAGCACCCTTAGTCAGGATTGAACCTGGGTCCCTGGTGCTGTAAGGCAGCAATTCTACTGCTGCGCCACCATGTCGCCCCGAAATTTATACAGACATCAACTGGCATGGAATGGAGAGATACAGATCATGAGGAGGCAGATGTGCAGTTTACATTCACATCGTGGTCAGCATGGACATGGGCCAGAGGGCCGGTTCCTGACCTGTTCTATGGTTGTGGTAGAACTTCAATCCACAACCACTGTAAATTCAGCACCATTACCACAATAACAATCTCAGAATAAGGCAGGATAGGACAGTCAGCTCTCAAAATCACTAGTCTAAACCTCTGCAGGTCCTTCATGCATGTACACAAAGGAAACATTGCCAACACAGCTCTGAAAATGTCCATAAACTTGGCAATGGAACAGAAGGGTTCCCGATTCCCACAACATGGAAAAATGTTTTTCTTCAAATTAAATGTAGATACTTTCTCCATCCATTCTGCTAAATCCTCCAATCTTGTATTTAATTAAAGAGAGCTTCCTTTGATCACAGGGAACACAAAATGCTGGAGAAACTCAGCGGGTGCAGCAGCATCTATGGAGCGAAGGAGATAGGCAACGTTTTGGGCCGAAACCCTTCTTCAGACTCAGCTTTGATCACACCCCAATCTTCTAAACTCCAGGGCACCACTTTAGAGAAACAGCGCAGAAACAGGCCCTTCCACCCACCGAGTCAACGCCGACCAGCGATCACCCCGTACACCAGCACAACCCTACACACTTGTGATTGTTTACAATTTTTTATTAAAGTCAGTTAACCTACAAACCTGTACGTCTTTGGAATGTGGGAGGAAACAGGAGCACCCAGGAAAAACTCACACGGACACAGGGAGAACGTACAAACTCCGTTCAAACAGCACCTGCTGTCGGGATCAACCCGGTTCTCTGGTGCCCCAAGGCAGCAACTCTACCACAGTGTAATCTTTCTCAAACAGAGTCTCTGCGTCCTGCGGCTCTGAATTAAACTTCCAAGACAAGGCAGGTACTGTTCAATCTGAGCTTACTCTTACTTTTGATGAGCATTACAGACTTGGACTGAATGCTATCCTTGTCAGATAGTATTGGTGGCGCAACGGTAGAGTTGCTGCCTTACAGGGCCAGAGACATGGGTTTGATCCCGACTACAGGTGCTGTCTGTACGGAATTTGTACGTCTCCCTGTGACCGTGTGGGTTTTCTCCGGGTGTTCCGGTTTCCTCCCACACTCCAAAGGCTTATAGGCCAATTAGCTTCGGTAAAAATTGTAAGTTGCCCCTAGTGTGTAGGATAGTGCTAGTGTACGGGACTCGGTGGGCTGAAGAGCCTGATTCTGCGCTGTATTGCTAAACTAAACTAGCGTCCGTGCAAGGCTCGTTAACAGCTGGTGCATTCGCTTCCTCATCGATGGAAATAAAAAGCTTGAAACGTTAAACTGGAAACACTGTGTGATACAGCAGAACATTATGTTTTTCCAATAAAACAACGCTCACTGTTTAAGTGGCAACAGGTTTGATTTCCGCTGTTAATTTTTCCATGCATTAGGCTGCATTGAGACAACTCAGCATTTAAGGTCATAAGGGATAAGAGCAGAATTAGGCCATTTGGCCCATCAAGTCTACTGCCATTCAACCATGGCTGACCCATCTCTCCCTCCCAACCCCATTCTCATGCCTTCTCCCCATAACCCGATACCCGCACTAATCAAGAATCTATCTGTCTCTGCCTTAAAAACATCCATAGACTTGGCCTCCACAGCCTTCTGTTGCAAAGAATTCCACAGATTTAACTCGTATATCAAGAACAAGAAGGGTAACTAGAGAAACTGCCGGTGTCCTTAGGTAACAAAGGGGTTCCGAGTGTGGAACCAGGCAATGTCCTGAATGACTATACTTCTTATCCGTATTCATCAAGCAGAAGGACTTGGAAGATAACAAATTCACGAAGTGTGCAAATAATGTGGGGCAGGTCACAGTTAAGAAGGTGGTGTTAGATACCATGGACTGCACGAGGGCAGATAAATCCCCAGGGCTGGATGAGATCTAGCCCAGGTTGCCATGGGAAGCAACAGCGAAGATAGCTGGGGTCCTGATGGAGATTGCAGTGGAGGCAGACAGGGGGGGAGATGGGAAGATGTGGCGAGTGGATGGGTCACGTTGGAGGTGGCGAAGATCCGCAAAGACCGCTCCCTCCGCAACTCCCTTGTCAATTCTTCCCTTCCCTCCCGCTCCACCCCTTCCCCGGGCACTTTCCCTTGCAACCGCAAGAGATGCTACACTTGCCCCTTCACCTCCCCCATCCACTCCTTTCAGGGACCCAAGCAGTCCTTCCAAGTCCGACAGAGGTTCACCTGCACCTCCTCCAACCTCATCTACTGCATCCGTTGCTCCAAATGCCAGCTGATCTACATTGGTGAGACCAAGTGGAGCCTGGGCGAACGTTTCGCCGAACACCTCCGCTCGGTCCGCAATAACCAACCCGACCTCCCGGTGACTCAGCACTTCAACTCCCCCTCCCATTCCGTATCCGACCTCTCGGTCCTGGGCCTCCTCCACGGCCAGAGTGAGCAACACCGCAAGTTGGAGGAACAGCACCTCATATTCCGCTTGGGGAGTCTGCATCCTCTGGGCTTAAACATTGAATTTTCTCAATTCTGTCAACCCAGGCTGCTTCCTCCCCCTCCCCACCTCTCCCTCAGCCCTCAGGCCCTGACATTCCTTCTCTATCTCCTCCCCCCCCCACCCCCCCACCCAAGTCGCACTAGCTTCTCATTTTCACACTACAAACAGCTTACAATGGCCTGTTTCCTTTATCATCAATACTTTTTTACATATCTTTCATTCATTGTTCTTTATCTCTCCACATCACTGTCTATATCTCTCGTTTCCCTGATCCCTGACCAGTCTGAAGAAGGGTCTCGACCCGAAACGTCGCTTATCTCCTGCGCTCCTTAGATGCTGCTGCACCCGCCGAGTTTCTCCAGCTTTTTGTGTAACTCCTGATGGAGATTGTAGTATTGACTTTAAACATACAGAGTGGAAACAGGCCCTTCAGCCCACCGAGTCCACTTGGACCAGCAATCACCCCGCACATTAGCACTATCCTACACATTAAGGGCAATTTACAATTTATAAAAGCCAAGTAACCTACAAACCTGCACGTCTGTGGAGTGTGGGAGGAAACCAGAGAAAACTGACACGGTCACAGGAAGAACATACAAACTCTGTACAGACAGCACCCGAGGGCAGAATCGAACCCGTGTCTCTGGTACTAAGGCAACAACTCTACAGCTGCACCATTGTGCCCTACTTTTCCTTAGCCACAGGCAAGGCACCGAACGACGGGAGGACAGCTAATATTGTTCGCTTATGGATGAAAAGCAGCAGGGACAATCCCGGTAACTGCAGGCCAGTGAGCCTTACGGGAATAGTCCCCATGTCTTTGTGCTGGGGAAAATCTGCCTCACTAACTTCAGCAAGATTTAAGGAGGTAACCAAGAAGATTGTTGATGGCAAGGGAGCAGACGTTGTCCGTAGGGACATTAGTAAAGCATTTGACAAGATCATCCATAGTATATCACCTGACATGGTCACCATGGCTATGAGGCATCAGCACCAACTGCTGCATTACCATTCCATACTTACCTGGTTGCAATACCCAAACTAACTAAATCAGCAAGCACACACCATTTTTGGACTATAGCTGACACAACGCCATCTGCAGTACCATTTGACGTTTCAACCATCACATCAAATATAACCAGCTTCAGGTAGCCTCAATGAGAAAACTTGAATTATTCATTAGATACGAAGCTACAATTGACTATTCACAGTAGTGTGATACAGAGGCAAAACAACATTGCAAATTAGTCTAACAAAGGGTTCCAACCCGAAACGTCACCTACCAATGTCTTCCGGAGATACTGCCAATATGTTGAGTTGCCCCGGCACTTTGTGCAATGTTTAGTGACTTATCCTGTGTACATGGGTTCAGGGATTCAGGGTTTTGACACCAAGCGGCATCTCGACAACAGGAAGTGATAAGGCTGAATGATGTTAAAAATATTAAATGGATTCCTGGGCTAGATTACACATATATTTAGTCTCAAAGCAGGCTTTTCTCCAGTATAAGCCCAGGCTTGCCTCAGGTTGCTGTGTATTGAGACAATGATCGATGACTTTGAAATGCGTCTACCAATTGATGAGAGATGAAGCCCAGATTAATGTCAGTAAGAGGTATTGAGACAATGTCCGATGCCTTTGAGGTATGCGGTGACTGATGCCTTTGATATGTAACTGCCTTGACCACATGATAAGATGCCTTTGATGCGACTGATGATTGACAAGAGACAAACTCAGACACATCCTGGAGTCGTGTGTATTTACTGTAACTCTGACCATGACTAATGTCTTTGGAATGTGTTTAGGTGACAAAAGAACAGTATATAATACCATGTAATTCTGTGTTCAGGGAAGTGGAGAGCGGAAAGCCAAGTGTCCGTGTTGCTCACTTGGCTGGGGTTTTCCTTGTTACTTCCATCGGCTGATAATTAGTAAAGTTTGAATTGGTCTACCAAACCGTATTGTGAGTTGTCTGTTTATTAAGAAGTTAACCTGTTTGTATAATTATGTTAACTTTTTCAGATAGTTGAACCAAGGCATCATTGTCATTGGCTAAGACACTTCTGTGACCCCAGAGAGATCCCCAATTCCTTGATCCCAAAGTTTATTTTGAAGTAAACTGGTACAATCTATTCCACTTACATTCCTTCCTCTAGCTTCACAATTTGCAACACTTCAACCTTTTTGACTCGCGCCTTATGTCTTTTCATCAAATAACCCTCCTCACCTGTGTCAGCCTATTATCTGCCAGGATTTGTCCTGCTCCTCCTCTCTTCCAGCTATCTTTCCGCCACCCCCTTCCTCACACAATCAGCCTGAAGAATTCTCAACCGCAAACATCATCTGTCCACGTTCTCCAGAGTGGATACGGTCTGATCCACTAGGGTACTCCAGCACCTAGTGTCTTCTTTTGTAAACCAGTATCTGTAATTCTATGTTTCTACATAATCTATTCCAGAGCAAGAATGCTGCATCTCACCAACATTCACCATTAAGATGAAAATTATATCCATATTTTCCAAGGCAAGAGAAGGCGCACTGATCGCCATCAGGAAAAGGACAAGCTTGGAGCAGAAAGTAACCAACAACATTAAATCCCATTTAAAAACAGTTCTAAAAGCAAAAAAAGAGAGAAAATGCAATATTGCTATCATATTAATTTGTTCATGCAATTCAATACTATCACACTTTAGGTAAACGTTATATGTAATAATTTTTAAAATCAATTCAATTCTCTTTTGGGAAAAAAACAGCACTTGGGTTACTTATGCCACAGTTTAAAATTTGATTAATGTTTTTGTTAAATCTACTAAAACCACTTATTGTCAGTGATAGCCCAGTCAACATATCCATATATACACCCCAGACAAACGCAAGATTAAATGTACAACAATGTAAATGAAGGACCCAGAATGAAAGCAACGTCCTGGTCAAATTCTATGGGCTTATCTGAAAAGAAACACATAGCTCGAAATTAACGGTTGCCCAGGTGCCATTGACCACCCAAAGTGCCGCCGGGCAACCTAAACGCCGAGTAATTTTGCCCGGCTTGGCACTGCAGATACTGGTTTATACCGAAGATAGACCCAAAAAACTGGAGTAACTCCGCGGGTCAGACAGCATTGCTGGAGAAAAGAAACGCGACTTTAATCATGTCGGCGACGGCTGTATTGCAGGGCAAAGATACCAGGTGCGGGGTAACGAAGGGTCAGAGCGAATGACGGGCCCCGCACAGCGGCTCCACCGCCTCCGCCCTGATATCAGCCGCTGCTTGCAAATCTGCCAACGACACTTTCAAAATAAACCGTCCCGCACGCCGAGGCCGGGAGGAGGGAGGGAGGGAGGAGGAGGCTTCCTTCCGCAGCCAGAAGCAGCTGCACCAATGATCCTATAGCAATACGATATTTGAGCTGCATCGCTCGGCCCCGCAACTTGCTGTTGGCTGGCAGAGGAGGGGAGGCGTTGGTGAGGAGATCCCAACCACCCATAGTGGATGCATGCTGATAACTTTTCAAAACGCTTTAGATTCTGGAGTAGTTCCTGAGGATTGGAGGGTAGCTAATGTAACCCCACTTTTTAAAAAGGGAGGGAGAGAGAAAACAGGGAATTGCAGACCAATTAGTCTAACATCAGTAGTGGGGAAACTGCTAGAGTCAGTTATTAAAGATGGAATAACAGCACATTTGGAAAGTGGCGAAATCATTGGACAAAGTCAGCATGGATTTATGAAAGGTAAATCATATCTGACGAATCTTATAGAATTTTTCGAGGATATAACTAGTAGAGTGGATAAGGGAGAACCATGGGAGATAAGTGGATGTGTTATATCTGGACTTTCAGAAGGCTTTCAACAAGGTCCCACATAAGAGATTAGTATGCAAACTTAAAGCACACGGTATTGGGGGTTCAGAATTGATGTGGATAGAGAACTGGCTGGCAGACAGGAAGCAAAGAGTAGGAGTAAATGGGTCCTTTTCAGAAAGCAGTGACTAGTGGGGTACCGCAAGGCTCGGTGCTGGGACCCCAGCTATTTACAATATATATTAATGATTTGGACGAGGGAATTGAATGCAACATCTCCAAGTTTGCGGATGACACGAAGCTGGGGGGCAGTGTTAGGTGTGAGGAGGATGCTAGGAGGCTGCAAGGTGGCTTGGATAGGTTGGGGGAGTGCGCAAATGCATGGCAGATGCAGTATAATGTGGATAAAAGTGAGGTTATTGACTTGGTGGCAAAAACAGGAAAGTAGGCTATTATTTGAATGGTGGCCGATTAGGAAAAGGGGAAATGCAACGAGACCTAGGTGTCATGATACACCAGTCATAGAAAGTAGGCATGCAGGTGCAGCAGGCAGTGAAGAAAGCGAATGGTATGTTAGCATTCATAGCAAAAGGATTTGCGTATAGGAGCAGGGTGGTTCTACTACAGTTGTACAGGGTCTTGGTGAGACTACACCTGGAGTAGTGTGTACAGTCTTGGTCTCCTAATCTGAGGAAAGACATTCTTGCCATAGAGGGAGTACAGAGAAGGTTCACCAGACTGATTCCTGGGATGTCAGGACTTCCATATGAGGAAAGACTGGATAGACTCGACTTGTACTCGCTAGAATTTATAAGACTGAGGGGGGATCTTATAGAAACGTACAGAATTCTTAAGGGGTTGGCTAGATGCAGGAAGATTGTACCCGATGTTGGGGAAGTCCAGAACAAGGGGTCACAGTTTAAGGATAAGGGGGAAGTCTTTTAGGACCGAGATGAGAAAAACATTTTTCACACAGTGGTGAATCTCTGGAATTCTCTGCCACAGAAGGTAGTTGAGGCCAGTTCATTGGCTATATTTAAGAGGGAGTTAGATGTGGCCCTTTTGGCTAAGGGGATCAGGGGGCATGGAGAGAAGGCAGGTACGAGATTCTGAGTTGGATGATCAGCCATGATCATATTAAATGGCGGTGCAGGCTCGAAGGGCCGAATGGCCTACTCCTGCACCTATTTTCTATGTTTCTATGACCCGAAACATCACCTCAATGTTGTCTGCCCCGATGAGTTACTCCAGCATTTTGCGTCCATTTTCCGTGTAAACCAGCATCTGCACTTCCTTCCTAAGCACGTGCACCCTTTAGATTGTTTCCACTATGGCTCTACCTACTCCAGCAGGAATATGAAGGACTCAATGACACGTTGAATGCTCTTCTAATTTGAGTACTAACTAGTGAAGGTTACTGTGGAAGTTATATGTTTTTCAAGAAGGCCTCAAATCATTTTCTCGCTCCACTTGGTGACCGCCTCGCCATGAGAGAGCTCAGACTAGGGCGAGGTGTCAAGCACGTAAATCATATGGCCCGTCCATCAGACCGGGCTTAAGGTTTGTAGCAATGGGGGGGGGGGGGGGGGTCCGAGACAGACCAGTTACATGAACATAGCACGTAGACAAGTGAACAAAGTAGATTCAATGTACTGGGTGCAGTTTCGGATCGAGACCCTTCTTCGAAACTAGTGAAAATTAAAAAATATATAATCGATTCAAGATAACAATAAAGGGGAGGTCATTTAAGACTGAGATGAGAAAAAGCGTTTTCACCCAGAGCAGGGCTCGAAATTAGCGGTTGCCCGGGTGCCAATGACCACTCAAAGCGCCGCCGGGCAACCTAAACACCAAGTCATTTTGCCCGGCTTGGCAACCAGATACTGGTTTGTACCGAAGATAGACACAAAAATCTGGAGTAACTCCACGGGTCAGGCAGCATCTCTGGAAAAAAGGAATGCAACGTTTTGTATCAGCGACGGCTGTGCAGGGCAAAGATACTAGGTGCGAGGTGAGGAAGGGTCGGAGTGAATGACGGGCCCCGAACAGCCGCCCCGACAGCGGCTCCATCTCCCCCTCCTCCCACCCCTGCCCACCCTGATAAGGGCCTCTGCTTGCCAATCTGCTAACGGCGCTTTCAAAACAAACCCTCCCGCACTCCGAGGCCGGGAAGAGGGAGGGAGGGGGAGGCCTCGGCATGCAGGAGGGTTTACAAGTAGAGGCCGTTTTCAGGGCGGGCGGGGGCAGGAGGAGGAAGAGATGGAGCCGCTGTCGCGGCCATTGCATGAAGCCCGTCATTCGCTCCGACCCTTCCGAAGCAGCTGCACCAAAGATCTTATAGCTACAGGATCCCGCACCTTGCTGTTGGCTGGCAGAGGACGGAGGAGCTCGCGAGGAGTTCCCAACGGCCAAGGCAGCGGGGCGATGTTGTCCGAGGAGCGCCAACCTTCCTTCCTCCCCACCTCCCCGCCCCCCCCTCCCTCTCTCTATCTCTTGTACGCCCCCTCCACCCCCTTATCCTGGGACCCCCTCCATTCCATCCCGCACTGATCCCCATTCCCGCCTCTATTCAGTCCTCACTGACATCCCCTGTGCTCCCCTCCCCTCCCCCCCCCCCCCCCCCCCCATCTATTCATCCTGCGCTGATCACCCCATCCGCCTCGCATTGATTCTCCTGCCACCCCCTTCCCCCCCATCCATCCTACACTGGTTCCCCAATTCATCCTGAACTTACCCCTTTCCCATCCATCACTGATCCCCCATCCATCCTGTACTATTCCACGCATTCATCCCGTATTGAACCACCCTCCATTTACCCTGCACCTTCCCCTCATTCATCTTGTAGTGATCTCCCATTCATCCTGCACAGACCCTCCGATCCACACTGTACTGACCCCCCCCCCACATTCATCCTGCGCTGATCCCCCCCCCCCCCATTCATCCTGTACTGATCCTCCCATTCAAGAAGAATTGGGGGGGGGGGGAATAGTCTGAAGAAGGGTCTCGACCCGAAACGTTGCCTATTTCCTTCGCTCCATAGATGCTGCGTCACCAGCTGAGTTTCTCCAGCACTTTTGTCTACCTCCTTCCATCCCGTACTAAACCCCCCCATTCAACACCACTGACATTCCCCGTGCTCTCCCTTCACAATTTTACCCACTCCAACCAACACGTACTAATTCACCTGCCTCAATCCATCCATTCTGCACCGACTGCCTTCTAACCCCCACCATCTAGCCACCCCGCACTGATTCACACACACACACCCCTCCCTGACCCTATTGTGCTGGAAATGTCTTCAGAGCGAACATTGACTACGTTTGATAACGGAATGCAATCAAATGTGTTTTAATTCCCAATGTTATTATTTGTTTTAATCCATAAAGATGGATTAATTAAATTGTGAACACATGAAACATTAAAACCGCAGTGTTCGATTGTCACTGCTGCCGTTGACACGTTATTACAGAATTCATTTTAACGGCAAATCAATGCTCTTAATATGGAGTATCAGTACTGTGGTTATTTAATGAGCAACATTCACAACTATACGTATGCATATATGTTACCATGGTCCAGGATTTATTGACACAGGGCGATCATACGCTGAATAATCCAACCACATTTTTGTTTGGAAGTGGAGAGAACTAATAGAAATTGCATTAATTGCAATGTGTAAAAAGAGTTGAGATACTGTATTATAATTTTGCTGCATGTCATTGTGGGATATATCATGTCTTGCTTGGTGAATATGTGTAGTTCGTGACTTTATTTGAAGCATAAATAATATGTGAATGCTTTATTGAATATAATTCCGACTGGTAACTATGCACTTCGTCCAAGCACATTATCGCACACGTCATGCAAGCCATCTTAAATGACCAGCTAAACTGTTATTTGGCAACCTAAAAAGGTGCCAAGGTTGCCCGGCTGGCAACAGGGAAAAAATGTTAAGCAAGAGCCCTGCAGAGAGTTGTGAATTTATGGAATTCCCTGCCACAGAGGGCAGTGAAGGCCAAGTCACTGGATGGATTTAAGAGAGAGTTAGATAGAGCTCTAGGGGCTAGTGGAATCAAGGGATATGGGGAGAAGGCAGGCATGGGTTATTGATAGGGGATGATCAGCCATGATCACAATGAATGGCGGTGCTGGCTCGAAGGGCCGAATGGCCTCCTCCTGCACCTATTTTCCATGTTTCTACGTACAGGTCTGTAGGTTAATTGGCTTAGTGAAATTGTAAATTGTCCCCAGTGTGTGTAGAGTAGTGTGAAGGCCCTGTCCCACTTTCCCGAGTTACTCACGAACTCTCCCGAGTTTTCCCCTTGATTCGAACTCGGTGAATTACGGTAATAGCCGTTCGTCGCTACTCGGGGCTATTTTTTTAACTCGTGGACATTTTCCAACATGTTGAAAAAACGTCCCGACTTACCCGATGCCCCGAGTTCCTACGGCTGGCATTACGAGCCGCTACGAAACATCTACGGACTCCTATGAGCTCGCTACCGACATTCCCCGAGTTCGAATCAAGGGGAAAACTCGGGAGTGTTTGTGAGTGACTCGGGAAAGTGGGACAGGGCCTTTAGTGTGTGGGGATCGCTGGTCAGCACGGACCCGGTGGGTGGAAGGGCCCGTTTTGTGCAGTAACGCTAAACTAAACCGCTGCCTGCAGCTGCACGTGGCAACAGGCGGCACCCGCTGGGTCCCCCGTCGATCTCGGTGCCCCCCAGCCCGAGCCTGGTTCTTGTGTTGCACAGCTTTAGCTTAGAAATACAGCGTGGAAACAGGCACTTATATGCCAGGAGATTGCAGACAGCTGCAGGTCAAATACGGTTGTTGAAGTAGAGGATTTTAACTTTCCCAATATACACCTGGAAAATTATAGTGTGAAGGGTTTAAATGGGGTACAATTCCTCAAAAGTGTTCCGGAGAGTTGTCTTAAGCAGTATGTGGAGGCCCCCCCACACGAGAGAGGGAAACGCTGGATCTAGTACTGGGAAATTGGGAAGGGTAAGTTAATTAAGTTTTTGTGGAGGACTCTTGGGACCAGTGACCACAGTTCAATTAGGTGTAAGATAGTTATGGATAGGGATGGAGAGGGTACACATGTTAAAATGCCCAACTAGGGCAAGGCCAAATTTGAGGGCATGAGAGAAAACCTCGCTCAAGTTGACTGGAGCAGGTTATTTAAGGGGAAAGGAACATCGGACAAGTGGGATGTTTTTAAAAGTGTGCTGATGAAAGCTCAGGATATGTATATACCTGTTATAGTGAAGAGCAAAGCAGGCAAACATAAGGAAGCTTGGCTGACGAGGGGAATTGAGGTGGTCAAAAACAAGTAGGATGCATGAGACAGGTATAGGCAGCTGGGATCAAGTGCATCCCTGGAGGAGTTTTGGGAACTAAGGAGTAAACGAACAAAGGGAAATCAAAAGGGCAAAAAAGGGGCCAGGAGATAGCTCTGGCAGGTAACATTAAGGACAATCCCAAATTGTTTAATAAATACATAAGGGGTAAAAGGGTAACTAGTGAGTGGGTCCTCTCAGGAATCAAAGCGGTCACCTCTGTGTGGAGCCACAGGAGATGGGCAAGGTCCTAAATTAGTATTTCTCCTCTGTATTTACTGAGGAGAAAGACAGTAGGACAGAGGAAATTGGAGCAGTCACTGGAAGTATCTTGAGAGCAGTCAGAGTTACCGTCGAAGAAGTACTGAAGATACTGTCATGTTAGAAGGTAGAAAAATCTCCGGGGCCTGATCAGATATATCCGAGGACATTGTGGAAAACTAGAGGGGAAATTGTGGCAGCCCTGGTTGAAATTTACGAGTCGTCCTTAAATGCAGGAGAGGTGCCGGAAGGCTGGAGGGTGGCAAATGTTGTGCCTCTTTTCAAGAAGGGCTGCAGGGAAAATGCTGGGAACAATAGGCCAGTGAGCTTAACATCTGTAGTTGGAAAGTTCCTAGAGAGTATTCTGAGGGATAGATTATACAGGAATTAGGATAGGCAAGGGCTGATTAGGGATAGTCAGCACAGTTTTGTACGTGGGAGGTCGTGTCTCACAAATCTGATTCATATTTTTGAAGATGTGACCAAAAAGGTTAATGAGGGCAGAGCTGTAGATGTTGTGCACATGGATTTCAGTAAGGCGCTCGACAAGGTTCCGCATGGTAGGCTGCTCTGGAAGGTTACATCGCATGGGATCCAAGGAGAGATAGCTGAATGGATAGCAAATTGGCTCCATGGAAGGAAACAGAGAGAATGGAGCAGCTGGGCTTGTATACTATTTTTCCTCACAGTGAGTTGTGAGTCTGTGGAATTCTCTGCCTCAGAGGGCGGTGGAGGCCGGTTCTCTGGATACCTTCAAGAGGGAGCGAGATAGGGTCTTAAAGATAGCGGAGTCAGTGGATATGGGGAGAAGGCAGGAACGGAGTACTGATTGGGGATGATCAGCCATGATCACATTGAATGGGCTCGAAGGGCCGAATGGCCTACTCGTGCACCTTTTGTCTATCGTCTATTATCTATTGTCAGAGGATGATGGTGGAAGGTTGCTTCTCAGACTGGATGCCTGTGACTAGTGGTGTGCCTCAGGGTTCGGTGCTGGGCCCATTACTATTTGTCATCTACATCAATAATTTGGATGAGAACATACAGGGCAAGACTAGCAAGTTTGCTGATGATACAAAAGTGGGTGGGTTTGCAGATAGTGAATATAGTTGTGAAAGATTGCAGCAGGATCTGGATCGATTGGCCAGGTGGGCAGAGGAATGGTTGATGGAATTTAATACTGAGAAGTGTGAGGTGTTGCATTTTGGGACGTTGAACAAGGGCAGGACCTACACAGTAAATGGTAGGCCTCTGGGTAGTGTTGTGGAGCAGAGGGATCTAGGAGTACAAGTGTATGGCTCCTTGAAGGTCAAGTCGTAAGTAGATAAGCTGGTCAAAAAGGCTTTTGGCACTTTGACCTTCATCAGTCAGAGTACTGAGTATAAAAGTCGTGAGGTCATGTTGCAGTTGTATAAGACGTTGGTGAGACCGCATTTAGAATATTGTGTTCAGTTCTGGGCACCATGTTATAAGAAAGATATTGTCAAGCTTGAATGGGTTCAAAAAAGATTTATGAGGCTGTTGCCAGGACTAGAGGGTGTGAACTATAGGGAGAGGTTGAGTAGGCTGGGTCTCTATTCCATGGAGCGCAGGAGGATGATGGGGGATCTTATAGAGGGGTACAAAATCATGAGAGGAATAGATTGGGTAGATGCACAGAGTCTCTTGCCCAGAGTAGGGGAATCAAGGACCAGAGGACATAGGTTCAAGGTGAATGGAAAAGATTCAATAGAAATCCAAGGGGTAACCTTTTCACACCAAGGGTGGTGGGTGTATGGAACAAGCTGCCAGAGGCAATAGTTGAGACTGGGACTATCCCATCGTTTTAGAAACAGTTAGACAGGTATATGGATAGGACAGGTTTGGAGGGATATGGACCAAGCGCAGACAAATGGGACTAGTGTAGCTGGGACACTGTTGACAAGTTGAGCCGAAGGGCCCGTTTCCACACGGTATCACTATGATTCTATGACCCACTGAGTCCGTGCAAACCAGTAATCACCCGTACACTACACACTAGGGACAATTAACTATTTTTAAAGAAGCAAATTAACCTACAAACCTGTAAGCCTTTGGAGTGTGAAAGGAAACCGGAGCACCCAGAGAAAACCCACGCAGTCACAGGGAGAACATACAAACTCTGGACAGACAGCACTTGAGGTCAGGATCAAGCCCGGGTCTCCGGCACTGTAAGACAGCAACTCTACTGCTGTGCCACCCCTAGTATCAGCAATAGATTAAGGATGATCAAATGCAAACAAATTATGGGTTTGGCCAGAAAGCCCATGCTCAAGCCCAAGATCGCACAAACCCAGTCAGGAGGTCAGGATCGAACTTGGGTCTCTGGCGCTGAGAGGCAGCTGCTCTACCATTGCAACACTGTGCCGCCCTAACCAACATGCTCTATTAAGCCCCTGTCCCACTTAGGAAACCTGAACGGAAACCTCTGGAGACTTTGCGCCCCACCCAAGGTTTCTGTGCGGTTCCCGGAGGTTTTTGTCCTCCTGCAACCACCTTCAACTAGCATCGCAACTGGTTTTGACTAAAAAAAATACCGATTTTTAAAAAGGAAACCACTTTCGACCATTAGGGAGACTGACAAAAACCTCCGGGAACCTCCAGGAACCGCACGGAAACCTTGGGTGGGGTGCAAATTCTTCAGAGGTTTCCGTTCAGGTTTCCTAAGTGGGACAGGGGCTTTACACTATAACCCCTGCAGTATCGTCATAGCGGAAATTTGCCTTTACATAATTCACAAATCACTACACAAACACTTGAGGTATGGAATCAAATTCACTCTTGCAGAATTTGTGAGAAAAGGAGTAAATAAATGAAAACAATCTTTGTTTCCAATGTGTCTCTCTTGACACATGTACAGATGATGCATTGCATTGCAGAAAAATCATGATATGGACTGCTTTCTCCCTGCTTGTTCTGCTTTAAAGTAATGAAGGTTCTGCTTGTATTATCACCCTCCACATTCCTTCCATCTTCGGAGAGAATTTATTTATTTCCTCCTCACTTCCTCTCTAATCTTTCCAGCAATTATTTTCTATCTATGTCCATTCGTGACATTCGTTCCCCCCCCCCCCCCCCCCCCCCTCAATTGCCTCCTAAGGAAAATAAATTCTTCCCATCTACACCTTATAGGCCTTTCATAATATTAAATACCAAGTCTTTTCTCCCTCAGTCATCTCTATTCCCAAATTGAACATCCTCAGCCGATCTTTATTCATTGCTACAATTTTACGGTCCAGGGAACTGCCTCATAAATCTCTTCTGTCACCTCTTTGCTGCAAACACATCTTTCCTGCAATCTGCTAATCCAAGCTGCACAAGGCACTTGTGGTAAAAACAGTTCCAGCATTACCTCCCTATTCTTAAACACTTTTAACATTTGAGGCCGAAAATGGAGGAGCCACCTCAGCCATTGATTTACTGCACAGCAAGCTGTCACAAACAGCTTCATAGGTGACCAGGTCATCGTTTCTATGAAACAGGGGGGCAATTGTTACCAGGGCAGCAAGCATAATGGCATGGTATTCACTTTAGACTTTTAGAGATACAGCTTGGAAACAGGCCCTTCTGCCCACCGGGTCCGTGTCAGCCAGCGATCACCCCGTACACTAGTACTAACATGCACACTAGGGACAATTTACAGAAGCCAATTAACCTACCAACCTGTATGTTTTTGTAGGATGCAGGAGCACCCGGAGAAAATCCACACAGACAGCACCCGCAGTCAGGATCAAATCCGGGTCTCTGGCGTTGTAAGGCAGCAACTCTACCGTTGTGCCATCCCTAGTGTTAGCAATAGGTTAAGAATGATCAAATGCACAACAAATTGTAGGTTTGATCAGAAAACCTATGCAGTCACAGGGAAAACATACAAACTCCATACAGACAGCATTCGCAGTCAGGACTGAACTCGGGTCTCTGGCGCTGTAAGGCAGCAAATTTATCGCTGTGCCACCCCTAGTTGGCAATAGGTCAAGGATGATCAATGCACAACAAATCATGGGTTTGGTCAGGCCACTGAGAAAGGAGGGAGAGAGACAGAGAGAGCGACGGAGGGTTGTAGGCATGCATCTCCAGTGGAAAGGAATGCAGGAAGGGATCAGCCTTTAATCTGGAGAGCAGGTGTCGTGACAAGACATTGAAAGAGGGATCAAAGGGCAAGTCTGTTAAGGAATGTGGGGGAAGATTCTGAGATCCATGTGGCATAAGTGAAATAGATAGTGTAATTGCACAGTCTTTAACCTAGAGCAAGGGAATCAAGAATCAGGGGACCTAGGTTTTAGGCGAGGGGGGAAAAGATTTAATAGGAACCTGGGGGCTCTTATTTTTTTTAAAGCACAAAGGGTAGCAGATAATATGGAACAACTGCTGGAGGAGGTAGTTGAGGCAGGGACTATCACAATGTTTAAAAAACATTTGGACAGGTACACGTGTAAGAAGGAACTGTAGATGCTGGTTTAAACCTAAGATAGACACAAAAAGCTGGAGTAACTCAGCTGGGACAGGCAGCATCTTTGAAGCGAAGTAATGGGTGACGTTATGAGATGAGACCTAAAACATCACCCATTCCTTCTCTCCAGAGATGCTGCCTGTCTCGCTGAGATACTCCAGCTTTGTGTCCATGGACAGGTACGGGTCTGGATCGGGTAGGTTTAGAGGGATATGGGCCAAACGTAGGCGGGTGGGACTAGTGTAGACGATCACTTTGGTCGGCGTGGTCAAGTTGGGCCAAAGGGCCTGTTTCCACGCTGTATGACTCTACGCAAATGCACAAACCATTAAGTTGCTGGAGATAAAAATGCTGGAAGAACTCAGCAGATTAGGCAGTATCTGTGCAAAGAGGAACAGTGAACACTTCAGGCAAAAGATTCTTCATCACAACTGGGAAAGAGTGAAGATGGACACAAGGAGTGGGCTGGGCAGCATCTCTGGAGAAAAGGGATGGGTGACGTTTCAGGTCAAATCCCTTCCTCAGACAAAAAGTAAGAGTGAAACGAGGTTCGCTTTAAAAGGCAGAAGGGCTAAGAGATGGATTGACAGGACAAAGGGGGAAAGACAGGGTTGTTATGGAATGAGATGCAAGAGTCATCCAATTGATACCTCCGGTACCTAAAATGAGGAACTCGTACCCTTGTCCATCCATGTGAAGCAACCCTCTCCCAATCAAGTATACTACACAACATGATTTCCTCAACTTTTGAAAAAACAAATGCATATTGGGTGATCACTCTGTCGAGGCAACTCTGAAACTACCAGACTCGAAATCTCCTCAAGGTGTTCCTACTATGAAAAAGTGCTCCCAGTATCGCAACGTTTAGGAAACATTTAGACAGGTATATGGATAGGACAGGTTTAGGAGGGTATACAGGCCAAACGCTGGCTGGTGAGACTAGTGTAAATGGAAAATGTTGGCTGGTGTGAGCAAGTTGGGCGGAAGGGCCCTTTTCCATGCTGTATGACTCTATGACAGACTTTCCCTCACCTCTCCATGTTTTCCATAGATGCTGCCTGACCTGCTGAGTTACTCCAGCATTTTTGTGTGTCTCTTGTTTGTAAACCAGCGTCTGCAGTTCCTTGGTTCTTCAAAAAATAAAATGTTTGCTTTAACTGGCCAACTGATGCCAAAATTAACTCATTATCAAAGTTAGTGATGCAGGTGCAAGGCCCCTTTAATAGAGAACTGCGCCGGCTACTGGCGGTGAACACAAGCGGAGAAAGAAATATTTTTTAAGCCAGTGCAAAGAAAACAGAACATTGGTGAGCTAAAGTTTTAAATCAGAGTTATTTCTTAAATAGTCTGCTCAAACATTTTTAAACGCTGCTAAGACTGATACACTTGAAATGATATTTAAATCCATCGTTTGATAGGAATTGTGATAACATAGGCAGGACTTGTATGGTTTACAATAATTCGGTGGACAAAGTTAGGGGGAAAGTCTTTGCAGAAGCTAGTTCTAGGAGTTAGTTGCACAGGACTATATTCGAGGAACATTTTTCGCACCGTGCAATGTTTGCAAATCACGCGAGTTGATCAAAATGAAGGAAATAAAAACAAGCCAGTCAAACTCGGGCTTAAATGCAGTCTTGAAAATAGATTGGAGGGCGCGCAGTGATCCCACAGTGAGCCAGGCCTGCTGATATTTCAGTGCAACCCAGGTCAATTTCAACCGGAAGAGAAGAGAGAGCGGAAAGAGAATTTGGTTTTAAAAGCAAAGTGAAAAAAAGAAAGAAAATAGCAGCAGGGCGACGGATTAGGTAAGAATGCAAACTGCAGCTCTCTTGCACGTAGGAAGCATAGACCAAAAAACGGGCTGTCGCAGACTGCAACTGCTCACCAGCCGCTGCAAGGTAAATTGCAGACAGATTTATCTGCACATTAAAACGGAGCAAGAATGCAAAACGTGTCCCTTCCTCCTCTCCCCCTTTCCCCACCACAAGCCAAGCAGCGAGCACTCACCCTGAGACATGCTGGCACGGTGCGATCACAGCGGTGGCGGGGAGAGAGGGGTCGCGACTGCCCGCTGTGTCCTCTCTGTCCGCTTGGCAGGGGAGCCGCAAGCTCTCACTCTGTCCTATATACAGCGGCGGAGACGCGTCACGCCGCCGGAGGCAGCCCTGTGTGTGTGTGTGTGTGAGAGAGAGCGTCAGTGTCAGTCCGAGTCAGCTGAGTGTGGATATGGCAGAGAGGTTGTGTGTGTATGAGAGAGATCTCCCTGTGTGTGAAAGAGGTAGTTGTGTGTAAGAGGGGTAGTTGTGTGTGTAAGAGGGGTAGTTGTGTGTGTGTGAGAGAGGTAAGAGGTTGTGTGTGAGGCAGGCGTGTGTGTGAGAGAGAGGTAGTGTATGTGAGGTACGTGTGTGTGTGAGAGGTGAATGAAAGATATGCAAAAGGACAGATGAAAGCCAGCAACGATGATCAAGGAAAGCTGGAGACCCCCGCCATCTATCCATCACTGATTCACCCCCCCATGTGTGTGTGAGACGTGTGTGTGTGTGAAGAGGTAGTTGTGTGTGCGTGTGTGAGAGAGGTGAGTGTAACGACTGCATATGAAAGAGGTAGTTGTGTGTGAGGGAGCCAGTTGTGTGTGCATGAGGTAGTTGTGTAAATGTGTGTGCGCATGAGGCAGCTGTGTGTGTATGAGAGAGATATGTAGTTGTGTGTGAGAGGTAGTGTGTGTGAGGCAATTGTGTGCATGAGGCAGCTGTAAATGTGTGTGAGGTATTGTCAATGTTCAACTGTGTTTTTTCTGTACAGGCAGGGACGTGCCGTCAGGGTAGGCAAGGTAGGCACTGCCTACCCTGACTGAAATTATAACATAGTAATAACTAAATATAAATAATAAAGGCATGGGAGAATGATGCCTATGTAAGAGACCGATCTCTTTGGCAGGCATAATTCTCCGTGCCTTTCATCCGCAGCGCTTGTAACACGGGAAGCTCTGTGCAGCCCACGTGCCATCAGCGCTGCCTGAAGCCGTCACTTTCAAGCGGGGCTGAAGGCAGCAGGAAATCTGCCTTTGCTGTACTGCGCATGTGCATCAGCCTACTGCGCATGCGCAGCGCAAGTTTCTTGGCGGGGTTTTCAACTATGGTTTGTCGTGTACCAATGATGTGGTAAGTACATTTTGTGTTTATGTTTTTTTTTTTTTTTTAAATAATATTTTTATTAGATGTAGTAATTTCCAAGTAGTAAAACAAATTTACAAATACCAACGTAATTCAGTAAATGTACAACTATCATATTCGCTATTATTATCTTCTGTTTTTTAGAAATAAAGAAAGAATAAGAAAAAAGGAATAGACTTTAAATCAAAAAAAAAGAAAGAAAATGATTGTGTTTGAATAATAAAAAAAGATAAAAAGTCAAAGAAAAAAAAAAAAAAAGAAAAAGAAAACAAACACTACTTAGTATATATCTATTCAGTATATATATATAATTCCCCTTTATGAACAATATATGGTATAATATGAATATTTAAGATAGAAACAACAAAATGTATTGTAATTATAACGTTGTATTGCGGAGACGTGTACACAAAACCCAATTAGAAAATCCATATTTTTTTCGTCAAATCCTGTCTAGTACCCATTGAGTAGTAATGCCAAGAACAGCTAGCCCTTCAAATATTGTATATATGGAGACCATATTTGTTCAAAGATTTCACATTTGTCCATTAGGACAAATCTGATTCTTTCCATATACAAAGTCTCCAACATCTCTGCTGTCCACATTTTAATTATGGGGGTTAATGTTCCCTTCCAAAATTTCAATATTATTTTTTTCCCTATTATCAAACAGTAATCTAAGAAAATTCTTTGATTTACTGTTAATACGCATTGTGAATCCGGAATTCCTAATATTATTAACTTTGGTTCTGGATCCAGTTTAACTCTAAGAACTTCAGATATAACTCTAAAGATTTCTGTCCAATAATAACTAAGTTTTGAACACGTTACAAAACTATGTATTAAATTAGCCTCTAAATTCTGACATTTATCACAAATGGGAGAGACATTAGGAAAAATTCTATTTAATTTGGTTTTTGAATAATGTAACCTATATAAAACTTTAAATTGTATCAATGTATGCCTCGCGTTTAATGAACAGCGATGTATGCGTGGTAAACTTTCTTCCCAAGATTCTTTTGTTATAGATAAACCAATTTCATTTTCCCATGCTTGACGGTATATTTCTGTTGTTGGATTCTCCCTATCCAAAATAAGATTATAAATATAAGCTATAAATTTTTCTGAATTTGGATGTTTATTAAATACTTCATCTAATAATCCTGGTTCTTTAAGTGTTTATGTTTTTAAATACCGTATTTCCCGGGGCGGGGGGGGGGAGCGCTCCTTTCACAGCGTTTGGGGAGTCTGGCCCGGGGTAAAGTTGCGGGGAGGGCACGAATGTTATGAATGAGGGGTCGGGAGCATCCACTTGCGACGCTCCTTGCACAGAGGCGTGGAATGCCACCGCTCTGAGGCCGGGGGGGGGGGGGGGGAAGGAGAGAGAGAAGTAGTTCGGGTGGCTGAGTGGCCGCCGGGCCGGACAGCGGAACCAGCCGCCACCTTAGCTCCTTCTGCCGGTCCCCGCTCACCTCTGGCAGCTCTCCGTCTAAAAACCTCTCTCCTGCCGCTCGCTGGCCTCACTCATGTCGTTAAATTCAGCGCGATTGAGGTTACTCGGCTGTGGGAATTTAAGGATTTGCAGCAAGCCGCGGACATGAGCGAAGTCGGCGAACGGCAGGTGACAGGTGTCAGGTGTTCCGACGGAGAGCACTGCCAAAGGTGAGCGGGCCGGCAGAAGGCGCTGAAGTGGCCGCCAGTTCTGCTGTTGGGTCCCGGTGGCCGCTCGTAGCTCCCCGAGTTGCTTCTATCCCCAGCTACAGTGCATGGCTTCGTGCCCGGAGAGCTGCGGTAGCGGTGAGTGAATTACTGGCAGTATCCCCGACACCCTCCTTCTCAACACTCGTGCCCTCCCCACAACTTTACCCCTGGCACAGACTCTACACACGCTGTGAAAGGAACTGTTCCCCCAATTGGTCTAGGACTAGGAAGCCTACCCTGAGTAATTACTCACGGCACGTGCCTGGTACAGGCACAGTGCTCATTATTTGATGATCCAAACAGTATCATTTGAGGTGTGACAAAAAATGCTGGAGAAAATCAGTGGATGAGGCAGCGTCTATGGAGAGAAGGAATTGGCGGCATCGAGACTTCTTCAAACTGATTATTTGAGGTGTGTTAGACAGACATTTCACTGTCCTGATCCACTTCTCCGAACAATAGAATTACATTGTATTATACAGTGTTTTTTTGTCACCTTAGCACATTCCACAAACATTAGTCATGGTCCGAGGCAACGATCCTATAGCGGAGCAAGTTAGGCCACTCCTGCGAAATGCAATGGGCTGACGTGTAGTACGCAACGGAGCGGAACGTGGGCATTTTTTTCGTCCATTTCAGTAACCAGAACCTACCCAACCCGACTCGCAGTGTAATCAACGTTGCGGGGGGGTGGGGGACAGTTTGTGTGTGTGATATAGGGCTAGATTCATAATTCTGTTAGTTCATAATTCTGTGAATTCATGTTAAAGAATAACATTTGACTGGTAATTTTCTTTTCTAAATCATTTATTTTTAATGGCTCATAAGCTGTGTTTGAGTTGATTTTATTTTTAACCGGAACCTACCCGACCTGACTCGACTCGCAGTGTAATCAACGTTGTGGGGGAACAGTTTGTGTGTGTGATATAGGGTGAGATTCATAATTCTGTTGATTCTTGTTAAATAATAAAATGTTTATAAATTTGTCTGGTAATTTTGTTGAATATCTGATAACTCCGCGGCCCGGGGCGGTCGAAGCTGCCGCCCTCCAGTCCAGCGAACTAAGCTGTTGCGGCGGGAGCTCCGGAAAAAACAAAAATCCTATAGCAGAGCACACACCGCAGGGTTGAAGGAGCGCCCGAACCGCACAGCAGCGCAAAGCCCGCCGTGCCCGGTGAAGGAGCGTCCGTCCGTCCACCCGCTCCTAGCAGCGCCAGGGTGGTCTCGGCCGCCACCGCCTCTCCTCTCCTCACCTGTTAAAAATAAAACTGGATATTCTTTGGCTTGAAAAAACCCCCCAAAAGAAGCAGCTTTGCAACAAAGCGGCGGGAAAGGGAGAGCAAGTGAGACGTGGCGGTCATGAAGCAGCAGCAACAGCGGAGGAAGCAGGACCGCGATAGGATCGTTGGCCTCAACCCCGAAGGCGGAGGCGGAAGCAGAGATAATATCTTTGGGCGGAATCAAGATGGCAGAGGCTGGTTGCTGAAATGGGTTCTATAATTACCCATGACCGTACTACGCATTTTTCATGGGAGTAGTCCATCTTGCTCCGCCATAGGATCTTTGCTCAGAGGTACAGGAAATAAAGATCACTACAGGATGTGCCTGAGTGGTCTCATCACATCAAAGGCATCTTGTAATATGGTACAAGGACTTTACATATCAAAGGCTTCAGCCATTTGTCATTGCCCCTTACTGGGATCAATCTAACTTCCTCTCTCGTCACATGGTAGACAAATGTTAGTCATTCATTATCTCAATACACAGCAACCTGAGGCAAGCCTAGACTTGCCTTTCTGTATTAATCTACTGGAGAAAAGCCTGATTTGAGACTAAATACAAGCGGTAAGCTTTTCTTATATTTTTAAAATAATTCAGCCTTATCATCTAGGTATGTTACAAAACTTACCTTTAGCGGTGCTCCAGTTCTGCCGCTGGCCGTGTGCGCGACTTTGGCGCCTTTAAGGGGTGGGCGGGGTTAAAATGCGGGTTTCTCCATGCAATCCGGAGCTTTCTGTTGTCGGAGTGCGAGCTATTTTTGGAGATGCGTTCCGACTGCCGGTAAGTCCGTTTTTTAAAAATAAATAGCCCGACTACTTAATCACTGCAGTAAAATAAAAATTAGCTCCTTATGCCGGGACGGATTTTACGTAGGGCACAGGTAAGTGAATGCTGTTTATTTTTACATATAAACTTGTTTTTTTAGGGGACTTTAATCAATATTTCATGTTGCGAAACGGTGACTTAGCCCCCATATGAACTGGCAGAAAATTTCCTGCCGATATTAGGTTTAAATTCACTGCAACTGCAACGTTCTAATCCATCGCATTCCAGAAAATCCCACTCGCAAGCTTTAAAATGCCCATTAATTTACAGGCATTAAACACTGAATTCCCTCAATTTGGCCTATAAATTAATGACAATTAGATTTAAAAATCATGTTTTATTGTGAATTATTGTGTGACTGCTAATTGGACACTTAGGCTTTAAATTTTTTTTATTTTTTTCTTAAGAAATGGATAGATGTTTAGATCTAGTAATTGAATTTTGTAATTGGCTACAAATGGGTAACTAACTAATTTTATGCTTTAATTTCAGGTCATCCAAGTAAGATTGTTTCATATTTGTTTCAGAATACTTCAATCAATAATAACTGAACATTTATTTAAGTTCTCTTAATTTTTAAGGAAGTTATGGGCTTTTGACTTCTCGATCACAACTTTTGTGACAAGTCAATAGAAAAGCAATAGGAAGCAAGTTGCTAATCTCAGAGTATGAAAATGGCACTAACATTTTTAATACTGAAGATATGAAAGTGAATTTGGTGTCGAATTAAACTTATTTTTATGCTTTATCTGATGGGATAAATTGCAGACTTGATTTTTAAAATCTCAAAATTTTGTAACATTGCTATATCATCTATGGAGAGAAGGAATTGGCAGCGTCGAGACTCTTCTTCAGACTGACTATTTGAGGTGTGTCGGGTAGCGGCCTGAAGGGGGTCAATGTCTGGATAGCACGGTTCTTTGACGATGAATGCCAACACCTGTACATGTGTGTGCGTGTGTGCTCCATGTATACATGTGTGTGCACCCAATGCGCGTGTGTGTGTGCCCAATGAGTGTGTGCCCAATGTGTGTGTGTGCCCAATGCATGTTTGTGAGGTTGAGTTAGTGTTGGCGGACCTCTACAGGTGTACAGTGGAGAGCATGCTGACTGGTTGCATCGTGGCTTGGTTCGGCAACTTGAGCTTCCAGGAGCAGAAAAGGATGCAGAAAGTTGTAACCACTGCCCAGTCCATCATCGGCTCTGACCTCCCCACCATCGAAGGGATCTATGGCAGTCGCTGCCTCAAAAAGACAGCCAACATCGTCAAGGACCCACACCACCCTAGCCACACACTCATCTCTCTGCTACCATCGGTCAGAAGGTACAGGAGCCTGAGATCTGTTACATCCAGGTTCAGGAACAGCTTCTTCTCCACAGCCATCAGGCTATTAAACTCGCCAACAAACAGACTCTGAACTGTAAAGTCTATTGCACTTTTATGTGTATATTGAACTGAACTGTTCTGTATTTTTGCTTACAATACTCAGTTGTGCTGCAGCAATGCAAGAATGCCATTGTCCTATCTGGGACACAAGACAATAAACTCTCTTGACTCTTGACTTGTGGGCAGGGGTCTATCTTGGGCCAATTTGTCACAGAAACAAGTTTGTGTGTTCAGACTCTGTACACCAGCTGGGCTGTGCAACGATGGGCACACCCTGGGAAATTATAAATGTACCCCAGGCTCGCTCCTCACCAGGGTGGTGATCTCTGAGGAAGAACGAAGCAAAACTCCGACATGGGAATAGGCAGAGCTGAGGCATCCTGGGAACAGAGGCCTCTGAAGCAGGTTGCTTGCACACAAGGGATTGTGGGATTTGTAGTGCTTTTGCCATAGATTCCTGTTCCAACTGCTCGACACAAAGTGTTGGAGAAACTCAGCGGGTCAGGCAGCATCTCCGGAGAAAAGGAATAGGTGACGTTTCGGGTCGAGATCCTTCTTCAGATTGAGTCAGGGGACGAAACCGAGAGATATGAGAAGGTACATAGAACAAATGAATGAAAGATATGCAAAAGGACAGATCAAAGCCAGCAACGATGATCAAGGACAGCTGGAGACCACAATTGTTGGATGTGATAACGAGTAATATAATCTGAAACTCAGCAATACAGCAACTATGGTGGCGGAGGACAAAGAGAGAGGGGATGTAAGAGTTACTTGAAGTTAGAGAAATCAATATCATACTGCTGGTGCTGTTCCTCCAATTTCCATTTGGCCTCACTCTGACAGTGGAGGAGGCCCAGGACAGGAAAGTCAATGTGGGAATGGGAAGGGGAGTTAAAGTGTTTGGTAACTGGAAAACCCAACTATGTGGAAAATCGCTCGGGTATGGTCTATCATAAAAAGCAGGAGGAATCCAGTCGATCTAATAATCACCTCCACCTTGTGTCTATCCTCTGGGAAATGTTGAGAGTGTTATTAAAATGAACTTGCTCACCATAGAAACAGAAGAATAGGTGCAGGAGTAGGTGCTGGTGCGGGAATAGGTTATTCGGCCCTTTGAGCCAGCACCACTATTCAATATGATCATTGCTGATCATCTAAAATAGTAAGATTAAACGAGAACTTACCAGTTTGAAGTTTGATCCTTATTTTATGAGGAGTTACGATGAGGGATTTTGTGAAGACCCCGCCATCACGCATGCGCGACATTCTTCAAAGCAGCGGTGTGGAATCACAGATAGTAGCACTGACTGGAGATAGTAAGATTAAGAGACACTAATATACCAGTTGACCTTATGATAGAGGGTTGGGAGCGGAGGGCACGAAATCCCTCATCGTAACTCCTCATAAAATAATGATCAAACTTCAAACTGGTAAGTTCTTGTTTAATCTTGCTATTTTACTTCGGAGTCACATGAGTGCCTTCATGAAGATTTCAAAGCTTTGTGATTCCATGCCCTGGACCATGTCCATGCTCACACACTGCCGTAATTACTAATGGAGGAAGTATGTTAACGTATTTCAGACTTGAACAAAGCTGAAAAATAATACGCTGTGGGCCAAGCATCAAAAATGTGTCTAGATATCAGTTTTCGTGACCCAGGTCACAGAACTACATGAAATTTTCCACAGATTTAGATGAAATATAATTGAGAAGGATGTCATAACTCGCCAGTGCAAAAAGTTGCACATTAATTAATTAAACAAATTAGAAAATGAGATCGGGAAATTAAGCGCCATCTAGTGGCCAAAGCCCATATTACACCATGGGCAGTCTATTTCCGTGTTGCAGTCCATATATTATTATACCTATATATATACGACTTGTAAATATGACTGTAATCATATATAATTAAGTATAATTATATTAAATACAAATAATATGATGAATATAATTGTGAGTTTTTTTTAAATGACACTGTCGCAGAGGTTCTGCTCCTGAACCAGCCTAAATAATGGATGAGGGCAGTTCGTGTGGGTTCCTCCCTTTACTGAATCCCACTGACTGCCAGTGGGCAGAGTGGGGGTCACGGCCATAGTGGGACTGGGGCAGTGCCAGGCTGGAGGACAGCCCTGCAAGGCATCTTCCAGTCGCTTTAATAGGAAATGTAATGAGACTGCAGCAGAGGTCCCGGGTTTTAAGGGCTCATGAACCTGCCTAATTAAAGGGTCAGGACAGATCCTTTGGGTTCCCCCATTTACTGAACCCCACTGACTGCCATAGTGGGGAGAGTGGGGGTAACGGCCATAGTGGGTCTGGGGCAGGGCCATGCTGGGTGACAGACCTGTAGGAGATCTGTCTTATTTCTGATGTGAATGTCACATCCTGACCAAGAATCAAATGCTCTGATGTTTACTCGATGAGTATTCATTTTAAGCTACAATGAGCCTATATTTATGTTAGAGACCCCCGATGGTGCCTTTGCTAATGTGGGTTATTACCTTTAACCTAAAATAACCCTAAAAGTGTTGCATTGTTTGAGTATCTGTAGTTCGTGTGTGTGTCTGTGTATACCTATCAAACGTGTATCTGTGGATGTAAGTGTGTATGTATGTGTGGATGGATGTATGTGTGTGCATGGATGTGTACATGTATGTCTGCGTGCGGATGGGTGTGTGTGCGGATGTATGTGTGCATGTATGTATGGAAGTGTGCGTACAGATGGATGGATGTATGTGTGGATGGACTGTCATTCACCAGCACGCCATTATCATAAGTAATTCACTCATTGTTTAAATAAGTTAACCAAATAAACAGCGAAATGATCAACACTAAAATAAAACATTATATAATCATTTATTTCCCCAATTTATATGTTTACATTACATCTGATCTTCATCTGAATATTCTTCATCAGATTCCAAGTTTTTTGATAAGTTTTGATGTCCATTGATAAGTTAGTTGAAGTTCAAGTGGAGGGTCAGGCAGAGGCTACAAAAAAAAACATCTCATAGTCATTGTCAGCATGGACTTTAATTCATAAAATTCGAATCTCTTCTTAATGTTAATGAGAATAACACTGTTACTACCATAGATAGATTAGTTCAAGTTCACACACACCAATTCATTTCTACATAAACATCAGCCATTTCTGACCATTTCTCACTCCAATGGAAGCCTATAAAGTGCAATGAATATTCGTCCGTTTTTCTCCCGTGGTTGGGGCCTGGAAACTGCCGCTACGGACGGCACTATGTACAGCCTCCCGCTCGCCCCCCCCCCCCCCCCGCGGACATGATCCAAACACATTCCGCGTTCATGAATCGGCCGCTTCTTAATTGAGACCGTGGCCCCGCGATCGGAGCACTTGTACTCGGTCAGTTATCGCAGGCAGCTCCGAGATTAGATGTTAAAGACTTATTAGACTACAACAAGCTAGCATTAGTGACAATGTTTCATTTGCCTTGTTATGGATACACATAGTTTAGGCCCTCAACTTCATGAATGAATGAGTGAACGAGTGAGTGAGTGAATGAGTGAGTGAATGAGTGAATGTACAGCCTCCAAATCTCATGTTTTCACGTTATAAAGGGTGCAATTAAATTAATTAAAGTCCATACAGATTAATTTTAATAAATTCATACTTTAGATTTTACCTCGCAGTTGATTCACAAAGTTTGACTGGTTTCAACTTTGTGTTGCAGCATCTCAGCAGCGACTTTGCTTTCAAGACTTTCTTCCACTTCTATCCACTTCGCTGCACATTCTTCAGACATCTTACTACTTTTCTCACTAAATTCAATTACCCTGCTGCAAGTTTCCACGACATGTATTCCACGGAACTAGAAAGAACCTTCATCAGAATCTCCAGTAAAACAGGCATCAGTGAAGTCCCCTCAGCCATGTTGTGCGCTCCCTGCCTAGTTAGCCTGAAACAAAGCGCGTGATTGGCCGACTGGCATACAACTCACTGATAAACATGCTTTGATTGCACTAAAAATACCCGAACATTTTCCGTTTTTTCTCTAATTTAATAAAACTGTGCAAGTCTTGTTCTTGGCGAGTTTCAGGGGATGATTTATATAATATTTATACACAAGATGTGAAATTTTCATGTAGTTCTGTGACATGGGTCACGAAACATTGGAATAAAGCTCCTTGGCCCACAGCCTATAATAAAGTATATATTAACACAAACAAAAAACCCTGAATTCGGGGAAACGTTTAGGGGACAGCACTTAAAACTGAATCCTCAAACGTTGCGGGAGCAGCCATAGGTTGTTATAGAAACGTTGGAATGTTCCTTCACTGGCCCAGCCCGCTGTTGCGAGGACATGATCCATGGGTACCTCCATGGTCCTCGCCGCTGATGTGGATGCAGCCCTAATAGAATGCAATTTTAAAATGTCAGTGTCTACACCTGCTGCACCCAATACCACCCTGAGCCACCTGGAGATAATCTGCACCATCACCCTCTGATGTTGGTTTTTGAAGCTGATGAGCAAAGATGTCTCCATTCTCCTGATGTTTTGGGTGACATTAATGTAATGTCGGAGATAGGTGGTTATGCAGAGTCGTACATCAACGGGATATGCTCGGAATTCAAATTTCAGACCTGTTGTCCCAGGCCTATGATGTTTGAGTAACTCATCTATAAAGAAGGTTACTTTAGTGGGGGTCGAGACCATCCTGATCAGTTTTAGTTTGTGGAGGGTCTGGACCCGTTGTGCAGTGATCAGTGCCATTAACATCACCACTTTGAAGGTGAGTTTATCCAGTGGTAGATCTGAAACTAGTGACCAGTTCCTGAGTAGGGACAACACAACCCCAATGCCCCAGGTTATATTATAGCGTGTTCGGGGAGGGTTGGAATTAAATATACCCCTCATTAGTTTTGATACCAGCTGGTGGATCCTACTCCGATATTGAGATAGGATGACAATGCACTTCTGGCACTGTTGATGGCACTGTAGCTAAGGCCCTCATCATAATGAAGGCCCGCGAGGAATTCCAGAACAGAAGGCCTCCCATTTCCTTATGTGGGTGAGGTACTGCTTCCTTGTGGACTCTCTGCACGATGCCGTGATGATATCCATGGTCTTCGTTGACAGCCCGAATCCCAGTAATGGTCTCTTCAGAACCTGCAGAGACAGGTTCAGATGACCATGGCACAGATGACTTTCCCCTGTTATAGGATGGGTCACTAGATTCGGGCATTTAGGAACCTGCACCCATGGTTCCTTCACCATGTCGAAGACCACCGGGTACCATGGTTGTGTGGGCCAGTCGGGTATTATCAGAATACCAGATGCAGAGTCTAGCTGGACTTTCTGCAATACCCGACTGATGAGGCAGAAAAGGGGAAATGCATAGAAGAACAATTTCCCCCAATGTAGCGAGAATGCGCCCATCGCCACTCTCCCAGGATCTGGTTCCCAAGAGACATATGTTGGTATCTGGTGTTCCATACTTGGCTATAATATTAGCAAATATTTGGGGGTTCAACATCCACTCGGTGTTGTCACTAAATACTTGTAACCTGGTGTCCGCCACTGTATTAAGCTTACCCGGAAGGTATGTAGCTGATATCCAAATATTTCTTTCAATACAGCAGAGCCAAATAATGTTTGCCAATTCATCGCAAGATATCGACATGATACCACCCATATGGTTTAAATATGCCACCACTGTGGTATTATCTATCTGTAGACGGACATGCGTATGGTGCATATTTGTGCAGAAAGCCCGCAGCTCGTGAAATGCTCCCAGCATTTCCAAATAGTTTATACCTTGTGATCGGAGTAAAGTAGATTCGTGCAAATCCCATCTGCCGCCACAACTGGAAGTGGTGTCAGTAGCTCCCTAGCCCTGGGCGCTTGCGTCGGTTTGTAACACGACTGACGGTTTGAAACTATGATGGGATTAAAACAATTACGAATGTTGCTAATCCACCATCGTAGCTCAATTTTTGCCTTGTTTGGTAGCTGCATAGGTCTGTTAAAATGTCCAGCATTTGTTTTTAATGCTGAGATCTTTGCTCTTTGCAAATTGTGATAATGTAATGGCCCAAATTGTGCAGCTGGAAATGGAGCTACAAGTTTTCCAATCACCTTGGCAGCATGTCTAATAGTCAGTTTCCTGTGGCAAGCAAGGCTATTACATGCCTCTGTAATGTCTGTTACTTTGTTCTCTGGGAAAGTGATAATCATATGATTGGTGTTAACCTTGAATCCCAGGTAGTCCATAATCACAGAAGGGTTGATCTTAGATTTGTCTGGATGGATGATGAACCTTAGTTTTTCGAACAGTAACTTGGTAGCTGTCACAGCTGATTTAGCTAATTCCAAAGTTTCTCCCACAATTAAAATGTCATCAAGGTATGCCACGACTATGTGGTTTTGTCTGACCATAGCTGACCCATCCAGACAAATTTTAAGTATTTACGGTGATGTTTCTGTATAGGCACTGAATAGTATGCATCTTTTAAGTAGATGCCGGCCATGAAGCACCCTCTGGAAATCAGTTGCTTAGCCATTTCAAATGTTTCCATCTTGAAATGGGTATATTGTACAAAAGTATTCAAGTGGGTTAAATCAATTATGATACGACATCCACCATCTTTTTTGGTTTTAGTAAAGATGTTAGATACAAACTCAAGAGGTTCAAGTATAGTTTGTCCTATAACCCCCTTGGTGTATAACCATAATAGTTCTGCATGTCCTTCCACTTTCTCTTTGTGAGAAAGTACAAATTTCCTGTTAGGTACATGCTGAGCTGGGGGAAGTTGTCCGTTTATGAATTCAATTTCGTAACCATGAATACTTTGTAATATAAAAGTGTCAGAAGTTATAGAACTCCATGCTTCCCAGAACAGACGCAATCTCCCTCTTACTAGTGAGGTTTTGCATGCAGCACTCCCAAGAGAACCAGACCCCATTACCTCCATGGTTACCGGTGGGGCTTGATCTTCTGGCCTTTCTTGGGTTGCTGTGTTGATGGGATGTGGGGTTGGTGCATCTTCCAGGCTGGTCGCTGTGGGCCCTGGCCTAAAAAGTCCTCTGTTGATAGGGCGCGACCTTAGGGTTAGTCCCCGTTGCTCTGTCGGGTTGAACCCGAGGCCCGTTTGCTGTTGCATATGGATGCTGCCTTCGGTACGCCGGTGGTCTGCTCAAGGAAGGCGGTTTAATCAATCCAACCGCTTTGGCTTCCTAGTCCAGGTCTTTTACCTGTTTAGGCAGGTCATCACAAAACAATTGTCTTGGTGGCGGCGTAACATTGGCCTTACACAAACCCGCAAATTTGGGGTTTAATGTAGGACGGATAGAGCTCTTCCAAAAGCAGTTTATTTTGTACTGTGTGTTGCATAGCAGAGCTGATGCATCCTGCTGCTCTTTCGTCATGTCCGTACCGTCTATTGACCTGGCAAATGCAGTGATGCCTGAGGTCAGTAATTTCAGGATCTTTTGGATTTTTAACTCCTGAGCCCTGATTCCAGGGCTGATGTTACCCCATATGGGTGTATTGACAGTAGGGACATTCAGCGACACGCAATTCTCCGGAGCCATGTATTTGCTGGTTGTCTCCGAAATTACCTGTTCTTGTAGCTGGTGGGTCATCAGGTAATTAATGCTAGCCGCTAGCCTCGGCTGAAGAGGCTGCCCTTTCTGGGATGGTTGGGCGAACTTCGATAACATCCCCGGAAGTTCCTCTTCTTGCATCTCTTGCAACAATGGATCTTCCACCAACCCCTCTTCGAAGTCAGCTAGTGCCTGGCTTCTTGCACTCCCTATTGAGGAGGGAGAGATGTTGGACAGCCCTGTCATGGGCCCTGCCGTGGATCTCCATGATCCTTGGGACGCACGCTCCTGATGGAGTAGGTACCTTTCGAGCAGCTGCTTGACCATGCGCTCCATTCGAGCTATGCGACCGCCGCCGCTATCGGCGGACGGCAAGTCGTCTTCCCTAAGTTCTGATGAACAAATGGGGCCTCTACCGACAGTGCGCACCTCATCTAGGTGATGTCTATGGGGCTGAGGTAGGTAGTCGGTGCCAGCCGCTCCTACGAGGCTACATGACTCCCGTGCGGATTTTCCGCTTGTCCGCGGTCTTCTGGACTGAAGCGGTGGAGAGCTGGTGCCAGCCGCTCCTGTGGGGCTACACGACCTCCTCTTGGTTTTTCCGCCTGTCTGTTGCGACTGCGATGGTGAGGAGTCGGTAACAGCTGCTCCAGCGGGGCTACACGACATCCGCTACACGACATCCGAAGACATCAGGTCTTCGGGACTGATGTGACGCAAAGTCGGTGCCAGCCGCTCCTGCGGGGCTACACAACTTGTGTTTTTTTCCACCAGTCCGCAATCTGGCGAACTGAAGCGGTGGTGAGTCGGTGCCAGCCGTTTCTGCGGGGCTGCACGATTCTTGTGTTGTTATTCCATCGGTCCGCAATCTAGCAGACTGAAGCGTTGGAGAGTCGGTGCCAGCCGCTCCAGCGGGGCTACGTGACTTTGGTGCGGTTTTCCCACAGGTCCGCCCATTAGCGAACTGTAACGGTGGAGTGTTGGGGTGTGCTGTTGATTTAGATATCTATCCCGCATACTTTCCAAAAAATCCTCTTCCTCAGCGCCCCTGCCAATTTGATTCACCCAATCTATATGTAGATTGAAGTCACCCATTATAACTGTTTTGCCTTTGTCGCACGCATTTCTAATTTCCTGTTTGATACCATCCCCAACTTCACTACTACTGTTAGGTGGCCTGTACACAACTCCCACTAGCGTTTTCTGCCCCTTAGTGTTTCGCAGCTTTACCCATACCGATTCCACGTGCTCCAAGCTAATGTCCTTCCTTTCCATTGCTTAATCTCCTCTCTAACCAGCAATGCTACCCAACCTCCTTTTCCTTTCTCTCTATCCCTCCTGAATATTGAATATCCCTGGATGTTCAGCTCCCAGCCTTGGTCACCCTGGAGCCATGTCTCCGTGATCCCAACTATATCATACTCATTAATAGCTATCTGCACGTTCAACTCATCCACCTTATTACGAATACTCCTTGCATTGAGACACAAAGCCTTCAGGCTTGTTTTTACAACGCTCTTACCCCTTATACAATTTTGTTGAGAAGTGGCCCTTTTTGATTTTTGCCCTGGTTTTGTCTGCCTGCCACTTTTACTTTTCACCTTGCTCCCTATTGCTTCTACCCTCGTTTTACACCCACCTGCCTCTCTGCTCTTGTACCCATCCCCCTGCCACATTAGTTTAAATCCTCCCCGACAGCACTAGCAAACACTCCCCCAAGGACATTGGTTCCATTCCAGCCCAAGTGCAGACCGTCCTGTTTGTACTGGTCCCACCTCCCCCAGAAATGGTTCCAGTGCCCTAAAAATTTGAATCCCTCCCCCTTGCACCATTTTTCAAGCCACATATTAATCTGCAATATCCTCCTATTTCTACTCTGACTGGCCTGTGGTACTGGTAACAATCCAGAGATTATTACCTTTGAGGTCCTACTTTTATCTTCTAGCTCCCTAAATTCACCTTGTAGGACCTCATCCCTTTTTTAATCTATATCGTTGGTGCCAATATGCACCATGCCAACTGGCTGTTCACCCTCCCCCTCCAGAATGTTCTGCAGCCGTTCAGTGACATCCCTGACCTTTGCACCAGGGAGGCACATACCATCCTGGAGTCTCGTTTGCGGCCACAGAAACACCTATCTATTCCCCTGACAATTGAATCCCCTATTACTATTGCCCTTCCCCTCTTTTTTCCCCCATCATGTGCTGCAGAGCCACCCGTGGTGCCATGAACTTGGCTGCCTCTGCATTCCCCTGATGAGCCATCTCCCTCAACCGTATCCAAAATGGTAAACCTCTTTAGGAGGGAGATGACCGCAGGGGACTCCTGCACTACCTGCCTACTACTTTGCTGGCTATTGGCCACCCGCTCCCTTTCTGTCCTCTTAACTTTTACCTGTGGCGTGACAACTCACTGTACGTGATATACACGACTTTCTCTGCATCGTGGATGCTCCAGTATGAATCCAGCCGCAGCTCCAATCGTTCAATGCAGTCTGCCAGGAGCTGCAACTGGACACACTTCCTGCAAATATAGTCACCAGGGACACCGACAATATCCCTGATCTCCCACATGTTGCAGGCTGAGCAAACCATGGGGCCAATCTCCACTGACATATCTTACTCCCAAATTACTCTCTATTAAATATATGTATTTTTAATTCATTTTTTTATTAAACACAAAACTTTATCCTTTAAACTTTACTAATAAATACTAATAAATACTGAATCCCTAACTCCCAGAATCCTTAACTCCCAGAATCCTTAAACCTGAAGGCAGAAATGTAAAAATGTAAAGCCCGGGTTGCAGCCAATCAGCTGCTTCCTCTGGTCCTCTTCAACCAATCAGAGGCTTCACCAGATTCCCTCTCTGGAAGTGAGATGGAACGTTGCAGATGTTGTTTATACTCGCAGCGCAGGTAACTCCCCCCGCTCTGACCCATGGCTCCCCGGGCCTCTGTGAAAAGCAAGCCCCGCGCTAGATTTATACTCACAGTGCAGGTAACTCCACCCTCTCTCTCCAACAGCTCCCCGGGCCTCCCCGGTTGCTGCCAGTTCTGCGGTCAGCTCCAGGGATGTCGGCCGCTGACTTCTCTCTGAAGTCCCGGGGTCCTTAGAGGCAATGCATCGGCGCAGCCTTCTTTTTTGTCCTCCTGTCCATAGTTTCCCTGTAATGCAAACAAGTACAGAAAAACTAACCAGCTCAAGGTTAATAAAACTTACCTGAGGGCCTTTTTGAAGCTGCCGGCAGAGGAGCGCACTCCCCCACCAGCTGTCGACTGCAAATGCTAGCGATGATATGGCGCGCATGCGTGCTGGCGGGGTCTTCACAAAGTCACTCACGTGACTCCGAAGTAAAATCAGTACACTGTTCCTGCTTTTTCCCATATCCCTTGATTACTTTAGCCCTAAGAGCTAAATCTAACTCGCTCTTGAAAACAGCAGAGAATGCCACAGATTCACGACTCTGGGTGAAGACGTTTTTCCTCATCTCAATCCTAAGTGACCGACCCCCTTTTCTTAAACTGTGACCCCTGGTTCTGGACTGCCCCAACATCGGAAACATTTTTCCTGCATCTAACCTGTCCAATCCTTTAATAATGTTATATGTTTCTATAAAATCCCCTCTCATCCTTCTAAATTCAAGTGAATACAAGCCCAGCCGACCCATTCTTTCATCATATGTCAGTCCCGCCATCCCAAGAATTAACCTGGTGAACCTACGCTGCACTCCCTCAATAACAATAATGTCCTTCCTCAAATTAGGAGACCAAAATTGCACAAAATGCTCCAGCAGCGATCTCACCAGGGCCCTGTACAACTGCAGTAGGACCTCCTTGCTCCGAAACTCAAATCCTCTCGCAATGAAGGTCAACATGCCATTAGCTTTTTTCACTGCCTGCTGTACCTGCATGACTGATGTACAAGCACACACAGGCCTCATTGCACCTCCACGTTTCCTAATCTGACAGATAATAATATGCCTTCCTGTTCTTGCTACCAAGTGGATAACCTCATATTTATCCACAAAAAATTCCAGAAGATTAGTCAGGCATGATTTCCCCTTCATAAATCCATGCTGACTTTGACCAATCCTGTCACTGCTTTCCAAATGCACTGCAATAACATCTTTAACAATCGACTCGAGCATCTTCCCCACTACCGATGATGTAAGGCTAACTGGTCTATAATTCCCTGTTTTCTCTCTCCCTCCTTTCTTAAAAAGTGGGGTTACATTGTCTATCCTCCAGTCCACAGGAACTGATCCAGAGTCGAGAGAACATTGGAAAATGATCACCAATGCATCCCCGATTTCTAGGGCCACCTCCTTTTATAGACTGGGATGCAGACCAGCAGGCCCTGGGGCTTTATCTGCCTTCAGTCCCAACAGTTTACCTAACACCATTTCCTCCCTAATGTGGATTCCCTTTAGTGCCTCTCTCCCACTAGATTCTTGGTCCCCAGCATTTCTAGGAGATTGCTTGTGTCTTCCTTAGTGAAGACAGAACCAAAGTACTCGTTTAACTATTCTGCCATTTCCTTGGTTCCCATTATAAATTCACCTGTCTCTGATTGTAAGGGACCTACATATATCTTCACTAATCTTTTCCTTTCTGCATATTTAGATAAGCTTTTAGAGTCCGTTTATATATTCCTGTTATGACTCCCGAAGGCAGGTTCCTCAGAGTCGCGTAACAAATCAAAAACCAGGGTCACGGTTAAGAAAAAAAAGTCTTTAATTTTGTTGTACGAAGACAAAATCCGAACCTGATTTAAACAACACGGCCAGGAACCAGAATCGACAAATAAAGATAACAGTGCTCTAGCCAGCCTCGCAATGGGCCGTCGGACTGGAGACTCTAATCCTGCCTAAATAGACATAACCCTGCAACAAAATACCCGAAAACCCTCAGGTCATCCCTTCCGTCCCAATACAACATTAATTTACAAGTATAGGCGACAATATACAAAGTGTTATACCATGCGGCCAGGCCTCCTGCAGCTCAGACTGGCAGCCTCTTCACTTGTCAGGGATCAGCGACGAAGAGAGAGAATTCTGGGAGCTTCTGCTATTTAAGCTACCGATGAGTGGGGTTGGAAAGGTCCTACCAACCCCACTATTAAAATGTGGATTACAGAAATGTCGGAGACACTTCATTTGGAAAGATTAAGACGTCCTCTCGGACAGGCTAGATCAGTTTAGAGGAACATGGTCTCCATTTATTGAATATCTAAAGGGACAAATGGGCTCAGTTCGAGGGCCTGACTGAAACCTGGACGGGGAATGGATGAAGAATTATATATGATAGATCACTGATATATCTCCAATGTAGAATAGAATGTTTAAAACTCCACTCATATTATTGATTTTCTATTTTTATTATTATTTTAATTTCTTTTATTATTTCTTTCTATTAATTTCCTTCTTTATTAAAAATAATAAAAAAATATGTAGAAGTATAAACAAGAATGACTGTAAATTTTATAAATATTAAGAATGTATGTGGTGAATAGTAAATTCTTTTGTCTCTCTTTTTCTCTTACATTTTAAATTGTCTTAATATGTATCAATATGCATTAACTTCTAATAAAAAAATATTAACAAAAAAAATTTACAAATATAGGCGACAATATACAAAGTGCTATGCCATGCGGCCAGGCCTCCTGCAGCTCAGACCGGCAGCCTCTTCACTTGTCAGGGATCAGCGACGAAGAGAGAGAATTCTGGGAGCTTCTGCTAGTTAAGCTACCGATGAGTCACCGGTCACCTGACGTAGCTTGGCCAATCGGGTACAGAAGCTCTTAATCCCTTGATTCCTGACTCCCAGCCACGGGACCTGCACTCAGGAGAGAAACAGAAAGTTAAGTACATAGCATTCATCGGGGGGGGGGGGGGGGGGGGGGGGGAGTACCTAACAATTCCTCCCAAGATTTATTTCATTCTCTCACTCCCCCCCCCCCCCCCTTAATTAACCCCCTTGTCCTCCTCTGTTGAGTTATAAATTTCTCCCAGTCCTCCGGTTTGCTGCTTCCTCTGGCCAATTTATATGCATTTTCCTTGGATTTAACACTATCCCTGATTTCCATCGTCAGCCACGGTTGAGCTGCCTTCCCCATTTTATTTTTTCGCCAGACAGGGATGACCAATTTTTGGAGTTCATCCATGCGGTCTTTAAATCTTTGCCATTGTATCTCCACCGTCAACCCTTTAAGTATAATTTGTCAGTCTATCCTAGCCAATTTAGCCAAACTTTTCCTATCTCCTTCGCTCCATAGATGCTGCTGCACCCGCTGAGTTTCTCCAGCATGTTGTGTACCTGATCCTAGCCAATTCTTGTCTCATACCTTCAAAGTCTCCTTTCTTTAAGTTCAGGAGCCGAGTCTGTGAATTAACCATGAAACTTTCCATCCTAATGCAGAATTCCACCATGTTATGGTCCCTGTTGCCCAAGGGGCTTTGCCCAACAAGATCGCTAACTAATCCTTCCTCATTACACAATACCCAGTCTTGGACGGCCTGTCTTCTAGTTGGTTCTTCTACATATTAATTTAAAATCCATCCCGTATACATTTCCAGGAAATCCTCCTCCTCAACGCTACTACCAATTTGGTTAGCCCAATCTATAAGCAGATATGTCACCCATGATAACTGCTGTACCTTTGCTACACGCATCCCTAATTTCCTGCTTGATGCTATCGTCAAACTACCTACTGCTGCTTGGTGGTCTGTATACAACTCCAACAAGCGTTTTCTGCCTTTGGCTATTTCGCAGTTCTACCCAAACCGATTCTCCAGCATCCAACCTAATGTCTCTCCTTGCTATTGCATCAATCTCCTCTTTAACCAGCAATGCCAAACCCCACCTCCTCTTCCTTTCTGTCTATCCTTCCTGCATGTTTATTTTTCAGCCTTAGTCACCCTGGAGCCATGTCTCCGTAATTCCAACTATGTCATATTCCTTAACTACTAACTGCACATTCAATTCAACCACCTTATTAATAAAATTATCTCCTATAACACGCTCACCATTTCCCAGAGGATGGACACAAGATGCTGGAGTAACTCAATGGGTCAGGCAGCATCTCTGGAGCTACAAGATACTGGAGTAATTCAATGGGTCGGGCAGTATCTCAGAAACATTAGGGAACAGCCTTATGGAGGAGGACGGCTCGGTAGCATCCTCACAGACAGACATGCTGAGGATCTGCAAATCCTTTTACACCAATTTGTATGACCAAAAGGCCACAGATAGTACCTCATCCCAGAACTTCCTGTCCTCAATCACGGAGGTCTTGGAGGACAGCAAGCGGGAGAGGCTGGACCAACCACTGACCCTAGAGGAGCTGACTGGCTCCATCCGTTCCTTTGACTCGAATAAAACTCACGGAAGCGATGGCTTACCGGCCGAGTTGTATTCGGCTCTGTGGGACCGGACCTGCTAGAAGTGTACAACGACATGCTTCTAGCTGGTAGCATGTCAGACTCCATGGGGAAGGGCAACATCACCCTAATCTACAAGCAGAAGGGGGAGATGAAGGACATAAAGAATTGGAGACCCATAACAGTCTTGAATGTAGACTACAAGATCCTGTCTAAGGCCATCGCCAACCGGGTCAAGTCTGCTCTGGGACAGGTGATCCACCCGGACCAAACCTGTGCTGTACCTGACAGGAAAATCTCAGACAACCTAGCGCTGCTGAGAGATACCATCGCCTACGTGCAGGACAGACGGGCGGATGCCTGCCTAGTCAGCTTGGACCAGGAGAAGGCCTTCGACAGGATTTCGCACACGTACATGAGGGACGTGCTCTCCAAAATGGGTTTTGGGGAGTGAATCAGGAATTGGATCAACCTGCTCTACACCAACATCCGTAGTGCAGTCCAAATCAATGGGTGGGAATCAGACAGTTTCGCTGTAAGGTCTGGAGTCAGGCAGGGTTGCCCCCTCCCTCCTGTCTTGTTTGTCTGCTGTATTGAACCCTTTGCTGAATCCATCAGGAAGGATGCGAGCATAAGAAGAGTGACATTGCCAAGCAGTGGGGGCATTCACAAAAAAAACTCCCTGTACATGGACGATGGTCTTCTGCTCGGATCCAGGGTCGGTCCGCAGACCGATTAGTATCTGTGACCAGTTTGAGTCGGCCACGGGAGCCAGGGTGAACCGCAGGAAGAGCGAGGCCATGCTCTTTGGCAACTGGCCCGACAGATCTTCTGTCCCCTTCACCATCAAGCCTGACTTCGTGAAGGTGCTGGGGATCTGGTTCGGGTGGGCTGAGGCATGTAACAAGAATTGGCTGGAGCGGATAGCCAGGGTGGGGAGGAAGCTGGAGCTGTGGAGGCAACGCTCCCTCTCCATAATGGGAAAGAATTTGGTCATCAGGTGTGAGGTGCTCTCGGGGCTGCTGTACTTGGCACAAGTGTGGCCTGTCCCTCCCTCCTACGCCACAGGGATCACCCGGGCCGTCTTCCAGTTCATCTGGGGGTCGAGGATAGACCGGGTGCGACGGGCCACAATGTACAAGTCAGCAGACAACGGGGGTAAAAGCGTGCCCAACGTCGCCCTCACCCTGATGGCCACCTTCGTGTGTGGCTGCATCAGGCGGAGTGTAGTGCCGAGGCACGTGGGCACCAAGTGTCACTACCTGCTGAGGTTCTACCTGTCCCCGGTGTTGCGAAGGATGGGCCTGGCGCAGATGCCACGCAAGGTGCCAGTCAGCTGGACATTGCCCCCTCATCTGTCTGTGGAAAGGTTCTTCTGGACCAACACCTTTGACCACATGTCCATTGGGCAGTGGTCAGCACAGAATGTCCTGCAGGCACTGCAGGGAAAGGACTCGATGGACCCGGTGGCGTGGTTCCCTGAGCAGACTGCCCAGCTTGTCTGGCAAACTGCCTCATCGCCAGAACTCACCAACAAGCACCAAGACCTGGCTTGGCTGGCGATGAGGGGAGCCCTCCCAGTCAGATCCTTCCTGCAACGTCGGAACCTCACTGCCAGCGCACGCTGCCCTCGGGATGGCTGCTATGGAGAGGAGATGGTTGCCCACCTCTTTGCAGAGTGTGGATTTGCTAAAAGAGTCTGGAGAAAAATGCAAGGGTCCCTGGTACGCTTTATCCCGAACAGCTCCGTCACAGAGGACTCTGTGATTTACGGACTGTTCCCAGGGACACATTCAGAGACTGACATCAAGTGCTGCTGGAAGGTCAACTCGGTGAACGATGCCCTTTGGTCTGCCCGAGCGATGTTCACCACCCAGCAGAGCGAGATGTCCGTCTGGGAATGTTGCCGACTGGCCCGCTGCAGACTGCAGGAGTACGTGCTGAGGGACGTACTGAAGCTCGGTGCAGCCAACGCAAAGGCTCGGTGGGGGAGGGCCACAGTCTAGGGTCCTTCCGCTGCTGGACATGGGAGGCACGGTATGGTGGAGACACCCTTCAAAATAAGGGAAGGTATCCCATGCCAGGGGGCCATATGAGTTGCATGGGTGGGGGACTGATTTGTGAAATTTGGGGAAAAGAAATGTCTAAACTGTATTGATTAATTTGTATAGCGTCCGAAAATGTCGGATGGATTTTCCGCAAGGTTCATGTATTGTATATATTTATCATTTGAATAAAGTCTATTTTGAAATTAAAAAAAAAAAAAAAAAAGTATCTCAGAAACATTGCATCTCCAGAGATGCTGCCTGACCCGCTGAGTTACTCCAGCATCTTGTGTCTATCTTCGGTATATACCAGCATCCGCAGTTCCTTCCCTCACCATTTCACTAGGGCTAGTTGTCTCTGGACCTTGGTCCAAACATGAAGCAAAGGTCTGACTTCCAGAGGTAAAGTGAGAGTGATTGTCATGGAGTAATACAGAGCGAAACGGACAGCCTGGTGGTAGCAGTGAGGAGAGGGATGGCCCGGATGGTGGGGACCCTTGTATCCCATTTCCCAGAATGATGCCTAGTTTAGGGAGTATTGGCTGCAAGGAGAGGTGGGACAGATTTAAATTGTTTTCTCTGGAATGCCTGAGATTGAGGGGAGACATGATAGAAGTATATAACATTCTGAGAGGTATAGAGAGGGTAGACAGTCAGAAACCTTCTTCCCCAGGGTGGAAATATCAAAGCCTAGAAGGTCAAAGACGAGAATATCAAAGACTACACCTTATATTCTCTTGAAGACTAGAAGGTGAGAGGGGCAAAGTTTAAAAGAGATGCGGGGCGATTTTTGTATACAAAACACAAAGCGGTGGAGTTACTTAGCAAGTCAGGCAGCATCTCTGCCAACATGGATTGGTGATCTTTCTGGTTGGGAGCCTTCCTCAGACAATGATATCACAATGGTGCTTTTTATGCAGAGGATGGTGGGTGCCTGGAACATGCTGCCTGGGATGGTAGTGGAGGCATATATGATTTTACATTTAAAGGGTTTATATACAGTCGCATGGATATGCAGAGAATGGAGGGATATGGATCATGTGCAGGCGGAGGAGATTAGTTTATCCTGGCATCATGTTCGCATAGACATTGTGGTCCTGTGCTGTACTGTTCTATGTTGTATGTTCTACCTATGCAAGAACACAGCAGATGGAAGCTGGCCACGCCACCCCTCAAGCCTGCTCTGCCTCTCGTCGCCGATCCATGCCATCTAGAGAAAGTTGCCTGACCGGCTGAGTTACTTCAGCACTTTGTGTCTTTTTCTGTAAAGCAACATCATGGCTTCTTAAACTTCTATTAAAACGTATTGTGTTTTTTTTGTTGTAAATGAGCATCTGCAGTTCCTTGTGTCACCAACCATACTGAAGAGAGGTCCTGTGTGGGTGTAGGGTGATATCTGGGCTGGAGGTGTCTGTGGTAGCCCCATGGTGAAATTGATTGCCTCCTTTCATTGACGATACTCCCCATGAGAAATGGTTTCTGCTGCCAGAAGTCCATACTCTAGGCTGAATCAGCAACCAAAGGAGATGAAGGGAGGCTCCACATCCCTAAAGCACAGAATCAAACATTGCTACCTGTACCACAATGACCTTTATTGTTGCCGGAATAAATGGCAACATGACTGACTGCCGTTGTTGGCTTCACTCACAACCTTTGCACTGGTGCTCCGTCATTATCAAACAGGTTGGACAATAAAGCATTGTACCTTTATTCTGCAAATGAGGTGATGTTTCAACGATCCGTCAACACTTGCAAGGACAAACAAAAAACAAATATTGTTGGTTCCTTCTGTTGATTTTAGCAGTGAGTAATTGTGACTGACTATTTTCTAAGTAAGAAACTGTGGGGTGAAAGGTGAACTGAAAAGGATTCTTCATTGAAAAAACAGTTGGACTAACTTGGATTATTTTCTCTCAAATGTTGGATGCTGAGTGATAGGACTATATAAAATTATGAGAGGCACAGATAGAGGGTAGACAAGCAGATTCTTCTTCCCGGAGTGAAAATATCAAAGGTTAGAGGTCAGAGCTCTAAGGTGAAAGGGATAAAGATTAAAGGGGATGTGTGGGGTGATTTTTTTTGAAGGGCGGGTGGTAGGTGTCTGGAACACGTTGCCGGGGATGGCGGTGGAGTTTAAAAGGTTTAAGATAAGCATATGAATTGCAGGGAATGGGGGGGATTTGGATCACGTGCAAGCAGAGGAAATTAATTTATCTAGGCACCATGCTTGACACATTGTGGGCTGAAGAGGCTGCTCCTGAGCTGAGCTGAGCCGTGTGCAATGTTCTAAGAATGCCCAACACTTTTGTTTTTAAGAAGAATAAATGTAATCAATTATTGTAATAATACATACAATACAAAACAATACCAAACAAACCCACCACTATTATACAAAATCACCCAATTATCTAAAACAAATATTTTAAAATGTTACACTCTTATGCAACCATATTACAATCCTTGTCAATGATGCATTCCACTCCCCGTGGTGCCCAGCGGTCCCAGAAATCCTGCAGAACGCTCGCGGACAGCACATAGTCCGTCTCTAGTAACCCCGGAAGGAATGTCCAACACCAGGGGGCGTAGCTAGAAGGTGAGAGGTGGAAAGTTTAATGGAGATGTATGGGGCAATTTTTTAACACGGGCAGTAGTGGGGGCCTGGACCGCATTTCCAGGGGTGGTGGTGGAGGCAGATACGATGTTGGCGTTTAAGAGCCTTTTAGATAGGCACATGGAAGTGAGGGGATTAGAGGGATATGGATCATGTCCAGGTAGATAAGATCAGTTTAACCTGGCATCATATTTGGCCCAAACATTGTAATTCGAAGGACCTGTTCCTGTGCTGCAGTGTTCTATGTCATTATAGAGCTAAATAACATAGAAACAAGCCCCTCAGCCCAACTCATTCATGCTGAACAAGTTGCCTACTTGAGTTAGCCCCATTTGCCTGTGTTTGGTCCAAATGCCTTTAAACTGCTTTTATCCATTTGTTGGAGGAGGTTTGGAAAATTAACATCCTACACTTGTCTGGAGCTGGATACGTGATATTTGGACACAAATCCAATTACAAATTGCATTGAAATGGAGGCAACAAAGAACTGCGGATCCTGGCACCCTGAGCAAAACACAAAGTGCCAGAATAACTCGATGGATCAGGCAGCATCTGTGGAGGGAAATGGACAGGCAACGTTTTGGTCTGGGAACCTTCTTCAGACTCCAGAAGGTGTCTTAAGAAGGATCCAGACCCACGGTGGCACAGCGGTAGAGTTGCTGCCTTACAGCGGCAGAGCCCCGAGTTCGATCCAGACTAAGAGTGCTGTCTGTATGGAATTTGTACGTTCTCCCTGTACATGTGGGTTTTCTCCTGGTGCTCCTAAGACGTACAGGTTTGTAGGTTAATGGTCTTTGGTAAAATTGTCCTTGGTGTGTAGTGTGTGCTAGTGTTTAAAGGGGGATTGCTGATGGCAGGGACTCGGTGGGACGACGAGCCTGTTTCCACACTGTACCTCTAAAGGAAACTAAAAGAATGAAACCCAAAGTGTCACCCGTCTACTCCGTCCACTGATGCTGCCTGACTCACTGAGTTTTCTAGCACTTTGAGCTTTGTTACAAATTGTATGAGACGGACTGTGAATGCACTTCCATAATGAGGGCATAAAGGATCCTGGCTCCCACCCCCACCTCCCCCCAGAACATCTAACGATGGCCATCATGGACGTGTGCAGACACTTCCTACAGAACTGTCGGCCATCCATTCACCTCCTGCTAAATTCAGTATATTTTAATTTTAACACACATTCCTAGAAGGAAGGAAGTTTGGTCACAGGTTTACAATTCTGCAGATGTTTGAGTCTCTGATCTAGCGTTTTGGAGGGAGAGGTAGAGTGGAAGGCTGACATCTGGGGTGGGTATTGCAAATGGGTGTAGTGTACCATATCCAGTGCCTTTATCCAAAAACACAGCGGAGCCTGAGGTTGGAAGAGGAATAAGTCAGGTTACTTCATGCCTCAGTGCAAGCTTCATCTTGAGAATGAACATGCAGTACTATTTGCAGTATCATCTGACGTGCAGTGATAATGGGAAAAAAAAGCGAAGGTTGATTAATTACTTGGGCTATCAAATTCGCACCAGTCTATTAGCAATGCTGTCCTAATGTTAGAAGTGAATGGATCCTGGTGCTGTTTAGTGGCAATTGATTTTTTTCTCTCTCAGAATTGTTATTGCTCGATTCCAATTAGTGATATCAAGCAATATTTGGTGAGATATAATAATGGAATAAAGTTACCCAGGGAATGCAGTGGGAACAACGGTCTTGGCATTGAATGTGGGCTTTGAGGTTGTGAGTAACACTACAGTAAATCATTGTTATTACGGACCTCTTTATAATGCATTTTGGTTATGGTGGACGGAAATACTGACCTTCACCACGAGGCCGGGCAGCCGACATCAACCCCAGCCCCCACCACCCCCTCGGCTGCTTCCAGGCCGGACCTACTGCAGCCACTACCGACCCTTACCTGCACTCCGGCTGCTCGCGGGCCGCGACCATTGACTCCGCCGATCCTCACCTCTTCCCTGGCTGCCAGCAGGCTGGGACCATCAACTCACCTGGTTCAGTTCCAGACCCAGAGTCTGAAGAAGGGACTCGACCCAAAACGTTACATATCCACGTTCTCCAGAAATGATTACTGACCTGCTGATTCTTTATTGTGACTAATGCACAGCACAGTTAAATATTGTTACACAACCCACAAATGCACAGTTGCCATATTTTAGTGCCATTTGCAAGGAAAAGCCCAGAGTCCGGTCCACCTGCTGGAAGTATTGGAGCGCCCCTGATCCAGGTAAGCCCAGGTAAGCTCCTTCCGTCCACCTGACGTCCCTCTCCTTGCCCAATCTCTTCTGTGTCCCAGGGGGGAAGGATTTCCTGCAGCCGATAGACAATTGACAATAGGTGCAGGAGTAGGCCATTCGGCCCTTCAAACCAGCACCGCCATTCATTGTGATCATGGCTGATCATTCACAATCAGTACCCCGCTACTGCCTTTTCTCCATATCGCCTGACTCCGCTATCTTTAAGAGCTCTATCCAACTCTCTCTTGAAAGCATACAGAGAATTGGCCTCCACTGCCTTCTGAGGCAGAGAATTCCACAGATTCACAACTCTCTGGGTGAAAACGTTTTTCCTCATCTCTGTTCTAAATGGCTTACCCCTTATTTGTAAACTGTGGCCCCTGGTTCTGGACTCCCCTAACATGGGGAACATGTTTCCTGCATCTACCTTGTCCAAACCCTTAATAATCTTACGTGTTTCAATGATCCCCGCTCATCCTTCCAAATTCCAGAGTATTCAAGCCCAGCTGCTCCATTCTCTCAGCATATGACAGTCCCGCCATCCCTGGAATTAAGTTTGTGAACCTACGCTGCACTCCCTCAATAGCAAGAATGTCCTTCCTCAATTTCGGAGACCAAAACTGCACACAATACTCAAGGAGTGGTCTCACTGGGGCCCTGTAAAACTGCAGAGGCACCTCTTTGCTCTTATACTCTTGAAGGCGTTGGAGGCAATACCCCATTCCCTCTGCTACCGGCCAACTCCTTGTGTCCAGAGCCTCCCGCCTCGACTCTGTGCTTCCCCCTGCCAGGCCCTTCTCCACAGCGGTGAACCAGGCCTCACCACACGTGGCCACGGATGGTCTTTGCTCTCGACGGCTGCTGGGTCTGTTGTGGATCGACCCCGTGGCGCCTTGTAGGAGCATCCCTTCAGCGCTTTGTCCTCCAGCGCTTTGTGTCCTTTAACCAGCATCTGCAGTTCCTTGTTCTACTACTTACACAATGATAATCCCTCACTCGGACAAAGCAAACAAGTGGCAATAATGGACACCATTCCCCTCTCCAATGGTCCATTATAACAAGGGTTTACTGTACTTTGTGAAGGAGCAATGGTTTACAAAAGGGAAAAAAATGATTGTTTTTATAAAATATGGAATTTTATCTTCATGTATTACTATTTGTACATATCTTAAATTGATATAAAACAGTGATCACTGTGAAATGTTGCATACGTGGAAACTACTTATTTCAGAACCTTCTGACAGCTAACATGCTATTGCTTCCGATTAAGTCATTGTTGAGTAATTTTGGCTTGGTTTACTAGTCTTAGTTTTGTTTAGCGTTACAGCGTGGAATCGGGCTCTTTGGTCCACCGAGTCTGTGCCGACCAGCGATCACCTTTACACTAGTTTACCCTACACACTAGGGACAATTTACAGAAGCCAATTAATATATAAACTTATCGGCTTTGGAATGTGGGAGGAAACCGGAGCACAATGGCCAGTTTCTGAATGCACAAACTCCATACAGACAGCACCCGTAGTTAGGAATGAACCTGGTCTCTGGTGCTGTCAATTCTGCAATTCTAATGCTACGCCATTGTGCCGGGCCCAAAGACCTGAGTTCAAATCCTCTCCTGACAGCTGTGGGCTTTACATTCATTTGTCAAAAAAGCCTCAAAGAGCTCATCGTTATAAAGATGACCATAAAATGATTGGAATTTAGTCAAATCTCAGCTACTTCACCAATGTCCGTCAGGGAACACAATCTGGCATTCTTTCCTGCTGTGACCTATATATCATTTGCTATGGAGAGGGTATGGTTTTCCCCCCTATCAGACAAATGGTATAGAAGTGCACACCACCAGATTCAGGGACAGTTTCTTCCCAGCTGTTATCAGGCAACTGAATCAACCTCCTACAACCGGAAAGCAATGCTGAACTACTATCTACTTCTTTGGTGACCCTCGGACTATCCTTGATCGGATTTTTGTGTCTATCCTTGATCGGACTTTGCTGGCTTTACCTTGCACTAAATGTTATTCCCTTATCATGTACACTGAACATGGATCGATTGTAAACATTGTATTGTCTTTCTGCTGACTGGTTAGCACGCAAGAAAAGCTTTTCACTCTACTTGGTACACGTAACAATAAACTAAACTGAACTCTTTACAGAGTGTCTATTTGCAGAGAGGGTCTGGAGAATGATGTATGGGTCTCACTCAAGGTTCATCCCGAGCAGCTGCATAACGGAGGACTCCCTGATTTACGGACTGTTCCCAGGGACACACTTGTGGACGCTCTTTGGTCTCCCAGCAGAGCGAGATCTCCGTCAGAGAATGTTGCCGACTGGCCCGCTCCAGACTGCAGGAGTACGTGCTGAGGGACGCACTGAAACTCGGTGCAGCCAACGCCAAGGCTCTGTGGGGGAGGACCACAGTCTGGGGTCCTTCTGCAGCTGAACATTGAGGGATAGAATTTGGTGGGGTCACCCCTCAAACAAGGGAAAGTATATCACCCCAGGGGCCACATGAGTGGCAAAAATGTTTTCACAAGCTCACAAGTTATAGGAGTATAATTAGGCCGTTCGCCCATCGGGTCTACTCCGCCATTCAATCATGGCTGATCTCTGCCTCCTAATCCCATTTTCCTGTCTTCTCCCCATAACCTTTGACATTCTAATCAAGAATGTGTCTATCTCTGCTTTAAAAATATCCACTTCATATTTTATGTCAAGACAGATGCAAATGCTAATGAGTATAGACACTAAAACTGCGTGATAATTTTTTTAAAGATTAAAAAAAAAATTAAAACAAATCTGTGATTCCAGACCAGGCATTGTAGCTGACTGGTAAATTCCTTTGAAATTATCTAGAAAGTCATTTTGAGAAGGTAATAAACGCTGGACATGTTAGCGATGTCTTCATCCCAAAACAAAACTAACTTTAAAATAAAGGGTAGTACAATGGAGGGGCGGCATGGTGGCGTAGTGGTAGAGTTGCTGCCTACAGCACTAGAGGCCAGAGTTCGATCCTGACTACGGGTGCTGTCTGTATGGAGTTTGTACGCTCTCCATGTGAGCCTTCTCCAGGAGCTCCTCCCACACTCTAAACACGTACAGGTTTGTAGGTTTACTGACATTGGTAACGATTGAGAATTGTCCCTAGTGCATAGGATAGTGCTGGTGTACAGGAATTACAAGTTGGTGCGGACACAGTGGGCTGAAGGGCCTGTTTCCGCGCTGTTTCTAAACTAAACTAAATGATGATGTACCAGTGATGATGTACCATGATGTGCCAGTGAATGTCCTGTGTTTGTTAATACCCACCACTTAAATCTGTTGTGGACAAGACCCAAAGAGTGCAGGGCACCGGGAAGGTCACAGTTGGGAAGGTCACCTGCAGTGAGTTGGAGGAAGTGGTCATGAGGGTCATGTTAAAACTTAGAGGGGAACGATTGCTCAAGGCCCCTGGAAATAAGCTGTTGATGGAAGGCAATCGACTCTTTGGTCTGCCCCCAACTTGTTGGTGTCCCAGCACAGCGAGATATCCATCAAGGAATGCTGCCCACTGTCCAATGAATTACTGAATGTGTAGCCCACTTTTTAGTTTAGTTTAGTTTAGAGCTGCAGCGCAGAAACAGGACCTTTGGCGCCATACAGCGATTCCTGCCCACTAACACTAGCCTACACAGACTAAGACCAATTTACAGTTTTGGCCAAGCCAATTAACCTACAAACCTGCACGTCTTTGGAAAGTGGGAGGAAACCGGAGCACCCACGCAGTCACGGTGAGAATGTACAAACTTCGCACAGACAGCACCTATAGTCAGGATCGAACCACTGTCTCTCGTGCTGTAAGGCAGCATCTCCACCGCTGCACCACTGTGCCACTTGACCTAGCCATGTTAGGCAAGCAATATCCAATCCTATTTTGATTGCAAATCTCCATATATTAGTGTCCCAGGGACACGGAGAGCCCAGAACATAAATGGAAGCTACCCATTCCATGCAATAGCAAAATAACTAGAGCCAGGATGCTCGGCGCTAAAAAACTCTGAACTAAGCAGGCAAAAAGGCATAATAAAATTACAAAAAAGGAACGAAAAAGACATTTATTGACAAAAAAAAGGCATAAAAGCATGTATTTCCACCACCAAAATATGGTTAAAAATGATAATATAATGGTATTCTACATTAAATGACCAAAGTTGCCTGGTCGCACATAATAGGAAGATTAAATGAGAACTTACCAGTTTGAAGTTTGATCTTTATTTTATGTGCAGTTACGATGAGGGATTACGTGAAGAAGCCCACCAGTCCGCATGCGTGTCTACCTTCAAAGCAGCGGTGTGAAAAATCAGAAACCCAGTTGCTGAACTGATTATAGGAAGATTCAAGAAAACTAGAGACTTTATGAGAAGGGTTGGGAGCGGAGGGTACGTAATCCCTCATCGTAACTCCTCATAAAATAAAGATCAAACTTCAAACTGGTAAGTTCTCATTTAATCTTCCTATTTTACTTCGGAGTCACATGAGTGACTACGTGAAGATTTCAAAGCTCTGTGATTTCATGCTGTGAACACGAGTCCATGCCACACACTGCATTAGTTCACCATGATTCAAATGATTGAAAAGATAACGCATTCAGACATGATATGACATGACATGCTGATGCAAATGATAATAATAATAGCGATCCCCACATCCGGGAAAGCAAATTATTGAACAGAACTTAAAATTGAGTTGGCAAATGAACCCGGCCTGGCAATCGGTTTATTATAAAAGGTTTGGAAAGCCCACTCATTCGACCATCCTGCTGTCGCTAGGATGCGGTCAGCAGAACCCCCATGAACCTCATTGCGGATGTTGTTGCAGCCCTGATGGAGTGAGATTTAATATATCAGAGTTCACTCCTGCACAAGCCAATACCTGTCTTAACCATCTGGAGATTGTCTGCACTGAAACCCTTCATTGTAGCCTTAAAATATTGATGAATATGTGTGACAACACACAATCTATGGTCCATAGGATATGCCAGAATTCCAGCTTTAGACCTAACAACCCCGGTCTGCTATGTTTTTTTTTTATTTAAAAAAATATATATATATATATTTAATTTATTTATTTACATTTTAATGGTACCTTTTTACAGGTTCCCAGAATTATTAAAACATTCTTTGTACCACTTCCTTTTTTTTTTAGAAAGAAATGAGAAAGAAAGAAGTATTGAAGAGTAAAGAATAGTCTAGTGAGTGTAGTGTATATATATATCGACTTGTGGCGTGTGAGAATCTCCTTTCTGCTTCACTTTCTCACATTTCTTTCTTTACACTACACTTATATATATATATATATATATATATATATATATATATATATATATATATATATATATATATATATATATATATATATATATATATATATATATATATATATATATATATATATATATATATATATATATATATATATATATATATATATTTGTTCTTAATCATTTTTCACTCAAACCCAGAATTTTTAATTTTACGATGCTATTACACCCCATGAATCCACAAGATCAATAAATGGGGACCAACTCGTTAAGAATTGGTCTTTTTTTCCTATTAGGAGGAGTCTCATTTCTTCCAAATGGGCCGTTTCCAACATATATATTAAAGTGAATATATTAAATATATCACACCAAAACCTTTGAAGTTTTGTGCAAGAAACGAAAGAATGTGTGAAGTTGGCATTTTGAGAAAGGCATTTATCACAGATGGGAGAAATATTTGAATAAAATATATTCAACCTAACTTTTAAATAATATAATCTGTGTAATATTTTAAATTTAATTAAATTATGTCTAGTGTTAATCGAACATTTATGTATATATATCAAATACCTCTCCCATGTTTCTTTAGAAATTGTTATCATTAAATCTTTTTCCCAGTCTTCTCTAATTGCCTCTGTTGATGGCAATTCTCTATTAAGAATACTGTTATATAGATATGATATTAATTTTTGTGTCCACCTTAATATTCATTGCTTCTTCCAGTGGGTCTATCATTATGTTCTGTAGTCTTGGTATATATTTTTTTATAAAGTCACATATCTGTAAATATTTAAAGTATTGGTTATTATTCAGATTACATTTGATTTTAATTGTTGAAATGATAATAAATTTCCCATTTCATACATGTCACCCAACTTTTTAATTCCCAATCTTTCACATTGTCTATATGTTTTATCCATAAAAGATGGTTTAAATACCAGATTATTCACTATTGGTGTTAATGATGATAAGTTTCTTAATTTTAAAGTTAATTTTATTTGTTTCCAAATTCAAATTATATTGTGTATGATTGGATTCTTCTTATATAATATATTATTCAATTTTATCGGGGTGAAGAGCATCGCTCCTAAATCGTAAGGAAAACAATCCTCTTTCTCCATTCTTATCCATTCCATCTGTTGAGAAGGACAATCCAACCAATAAATAATATTCTTAATATGCACTGCCCAATAATAATATAAAAAATTAGGTAGTGCAAGTCCCCCTACATCTTTAGGTTTACACAAATGATTTCTTTTAATTTTATGTGCTTTGTAGTCCCATATAAAATTAGTAATATTAGAGTCTAGTTTAAAAATATATATTTTGGTATATATATTGGAATGGATTGAAATAAATATATTATTTGTGGTAGCATTATCATTTTTATAGCATTTATTCTGCTAATTAATGATAGTGGTAGCGTTTTCCAAAATTTAATCAGAGCGTTCAATTTATTTAACAAAGGACTAAAATTAGCGTTAAATAATGATTTATATCTTCTGGTAACTTGAATACCTAAATACTTAAATTTTTCCGTTGCAATTTTAAATGGAAATTTTAATAGATGATTCGCTTTCTGGGGCTGTAATGACATAATTTCACTTTTATTCCAATTTGTTCTCTATCCAGAAAAGGAGCCAAATTCCTCTATTACATTTAATAAATTCGGGATACTCATTTCTGAATTTCTAATATATAAAAGTATATCATCCGCGTATAATGAAATTTTGTTATTAGAGTCCTTAGTATTGTATCCCTGAATATTTGGATGTGTTCTTATTCTTTCAGCCAGTGGCTCTATCATAAGGGCAAATAGCAGGGGTGATAAAACACATCCCTACCTATTGCCCCGTGATAATTGGAATTTTGGAGACAAGATATTATTAGTTAATATTCTTGCTGTTGGATTATATGTAATAATTTTACCCATCTAATAATATTATCTCCCGTATTAAATTTTTGGAGTACTATGTATAAATACTGCCACTCTTCCTGGTCAAATGCTTTCTCTGCATCCAAAGATATAACTGATAAGTCTTCCTTTTCCCCTTTATGTGAATACATTATATTAAAAAGTAGTCTCACATTGTTAAATGATAACCCTGGTATAAACCCTGTTTGGTCCTGGTTTATCAATTTATTAATATATTTGCTCAATCTTCTTGCTAAAATCTTTGCTTAATTTTTTGATCTGTATTTAAAAGTGATATATCTCTATATGAGCCCGGATCTCCTAGATCTTTATCTTTTTTTGGTATAAGCGTAATTATAGATTCTGCTAAAGTTTCTGGTAATTTATTTTCGGTAAAAGCATAACTATATAATTTAAGTAATCGTGGGACCATTAACTCCTGAAATCTTTTATAGAATTCATTACTAAAACCATCAGGCCCTGGTGTCTTCCCATTTTTCAGTTCTTTCTCTTATTTCTTCACTTGTAATCTGAGCTCCTAATTCCTCTTGTTCTAAGATATCCAATTTTGGCAAGTTACACTTATCTAAAACATTTATAATTTTATTGTCTTCAATGTTAGTTTTAGATGTATATACATTTTGATAAAATTGAGCAAACCTTTTGTTAATGTCCTTAGGTACAGTTAACAATTCCCCATTCTCTGATTTAATTTTATTAATTGTTTTTTTCCTTTTCTTGCTTCTTCAATTGTCGTGCTAGAAGTTTATGTGGTTTATCCCCAAATTCAAACTGTACTTGTTTTGTGATCTGAAATAATCTTATTACTCTTGCTGATAATATTCGATTAAGTTTAAATTTCAATAATGTTATCTTATTATGTTTGTCTATGGTTGGGTCTTTTGCATTTCCTAATTCTGATAATTTAATTTCCTTTTCTAACGTCCATTGTTCTGTCCTGTTTTTTTTATTTAGAAAACTTTGATACGAAATTATAACTCCACGAATTAATGCCTTAAAAGATTCCCATAATAGAAATGGTGAAATACCTGGTGTCTCATTTGTTTAAAAAAAAAATGTCATTTGTTGTTTTAAATACTTGTAACCTTGTGAGTCATTAGCAATTTGTGTGTTAAATCTCCAGAAGAATTTTATACCTGGCATTCCCTCAAGTTTTAAAGTAAAAGTCAGCGTGGAGTGATCAGAAATAATACTATTGAGGTATTTAGGATTAATCGTATATGGTATTAATTTTGTGTCCACAAAAAAATAATCAATTCTAGAATACGTTTTGTGTACTGATGAGTAAAACGAATATTCCCTTCCTGTTGGACTAGCTATTCTGCATACATCTGTTATATTAGTGTTTAAGAATTCACTAGACTTGGATTTAGCACTACCCTTCCTTAATTTTATTTATTTGTCTTAGTACGAATCTATAACACAGTTAAAGTCCCCCCCCCCCCCCCCAGGATTACATTTTGAAAATTACTCATCTATTTTATCCATGATTTTCTTAAAGAAATTGGGGATTATCAAAATTTGGTGCGTAAATATTTATCAGAGTCAGTGGAGTGGAATAAAATTCTCCTGCCACTATCGTGTATCTTCCTTCTTTATCAGATATTGTATTCGTTAATGTAAACGGTATACCTTTCCGAATAATAATAGCCGTTCCTCTAGCTTTAGCAGTAAATGACGAGTGATACGTTTGGCCTATCCAGTTTGCCCTTAGTCTCATCTGTGTTTGTAGTTTCGTATGCGTTTCTTGCAGAAAAGCTATATCCACCTTTAAAGATTTTAAATGGGCCATAATCTTGCCCCTTTTAATTGGATCATTCACACCCCTAATATTCCAACTACAAAATGTGACTCCTCCATTCTTTTTTTCCTTATTATCCGCCATTATAAATAGGTTTTAATGATTTTACTTCATGTGGTGTAGTTAGGCACCTCAGACGTTTGGGTATATGGGTATCATCCCACACTTCTGATGTTATTTTACCTCTCCTCCGTATATTGAACCTCCATAAGAGAAAGAGAAAGGTGTGTTGAAAAATAGTGAAGAAAAAAAATTGTTAAATAAGCCACATAAAAGTAAATACAACAACAAGAAAACCCCATGAATTTAAGGTATCAAAAAGGTGATACCCTAAATAAAAGAAGCCATCTATGATGGCTAAAAATGGATTGACCTCCTTAGATGGAATTATACATTGAGTTCAGCCCCCTCAATACAGTGGCATTTATAACTACATGCCGTTTCATCTAAATATATCTTAATATGTCTTTTTTTTTCCCCCGGTCTGCTATGTTTAATTAGCTCATTACATAGAACATTATTTTGAAGTTACATATAACCATTCTGTCCAGCCGTAGCTTATGCAATGACTGGACGCATTGCGCCATGAGCATAAATACCTTATATGTGAGCGTGACCAATGATAAGGATGTAACTGGAGCCCACTGGCGAAGCAGTTTTAACACAATGTTAACATCCCATACTTCCGTGTACCTGGGCCTGGGAGGGTTTGTATTAAAGATACCCTCCATGAATCTGGATATCAGAAGGTGAGACCCGACAGAGTGGTGTCCCGATCCCAGCAGCAAATATGCTGACAAGGCACTTTTGGCACAGTCAATGGCACTATAACTTAATTTTTGTCAAAGAATAATTTTGAAAGAAACTCCAAAACGGCAGTTATCCCGTTCCATATTATACATTATATGAGAATTTAAACAAAACACTTCCCATCTCCTGATGTAGGAAATGTACTGCTTCTTGATGCCAACTCTGCAAGCTGCAGTGATCACGTCCATGGTTCGGTCTGACAACCCAACCCTTAGGACAGGTGATGTTAGAGTCTGAAAATCAATACATTGATTTGATATGCTTCCCGAGTCACGGGATGAACCAGCACATTTCTGTGTTTCAGAAATAACCATATAGTTCTATTATCATTCCCAACATCAGCGGGAACCATGGCTGCGTAGGCCAGTCAGGCACTATCAAAATGCCTGAAGCGGAATCTTGCTGGATTTTTTGCAAGACCCGTCTGATGAGGCAAATTGGAGGAAAGGCATAAAATCACATTCCTCCCCAGTGTAGGGAGAATGCATCCATCGCCACTGCCCGTCCGGTGTTTTTGACTTTATTCCACCCATGTGATTAATATATGCCACCACTGTAGTGTTGTCAATCTGTAGTTAAAACATGCAGAGTATGCATATTCCCACAATACGATTGTAACCCATAGAAATGCCCCCAGCATCTCCAGGTAGTTGATACCATGTCACTGAAGAATTTGATAACTCATGCACATCCCATCTGCCACCGCAACTAGGGATGGTATAAGTAGCTCCTCATCCTGGATCAGTTTGTAATATAACTGGAGTTTTACTGACCAAATGTTACTGGAGAAATGCCGAATATTGGTCGTCCACCATTGTAATTCTGATATAGCTTCAGCTGGTAATAGCATAGGTCTGTTAAAAAGACCTAAATGGTATTTGAGTGCTTGCTCCTTTGCATGTTGTAAGTTCTGATAATGCAAAGAACCAAATTGTGCAGCTGGAAAAACAGCCACTAATTTGCCAATTACATTAGTCACATGTCGAATAGATGGCTGTTTCATAACAACAAGGTTGTTACAGGCTTCTATTGATTCTAATCCCTTGCCCCAGGGTAGAGTCACAGACATATTAATAGAGTTAATGGTAAACCCCAAATAATTAATAACTCTAGTTGGTATCAACTTGGATTTAACTGGATGGATGAAAAACCCCAACTTCTCAAATATGAGTTTTGTGACTGAAAACAGCCAATTTAGCCAGTTTCAGAATTTTTCCTCTGTTGAGAAAATCATCCAAATATGTAATGACGATGTGTTTTTGAGCTCTAAGCGGCCCAAGCACCGGCTTTAACAATTTGGTAAGTAACCTGGGGCTGAAGTTGACCCATTAGGCAACGCTTTAAACTGCCACAGTTGCCCTCATCCAGCTAAATTTCAAATATCTCCAGTGATCCCTGTGAATGGGCACCGAATAGTATGCATCTTTGAGATCGATGCATGCCATAAAGCATCCTTTGGAAATCAGTTGTTTGGCAGTAACAAAGTTTTCCATTTTGAAACGTCTATACTGCACATAAGAGTTAGTTGTGTTAAATCAAGGATGATCCGACATCCTCCATCTTTCTTTTTTGGAGGCGTAGGGTGTCGTCACCGGAACGGTGATGCTTTGCTAGTCGTGGGTGCTTTAATTAACCCGACAGCTTTTGCTTCCTCAACTAGATCTTTTACGCGTTTGAATATCTGCTTATATATCCAAACCTTTTTGTTTGGAAAATTCAATTGGAACCCTTGCATACTGTGCAGTATAAGCTGATCCTTTATGTTATCCTTTTATTTTATAAACAGATCTGATGTTATCCATTGACATTCGTGCAAAAACCAAGTGTAATCTATCACCAACTTGTAACTAGTCCACACACCCCATGATTCGAAAAGAACCAGACTCACCTACCTCCATGGTTACCGGTGGTCCTATGGTAAGCCCAAATGCCCCTGATGCAGGTTCTATTTCCGTCCTCGGGATTTGGAGGGTAGGACGGCTGGGGTACTTGGATTGCGCATTTTCCCTGAGGGCCGGCTTGGGCCTTGGCCTAAAAGACCTCTGCCCAGAGACTCAGCTTTCGAGCTGCCACCAGCTTCAGTGTACCACTTACTGCTGATGGAGGCGTAGGGGCGTTGTCGCCGAAACGGTGATGCTTTGCTCGTCATTGGTTCTTTGATTAGTCCGATAGCTTTTGCTTCCTCATCCAGGTCTTTTACCTGTTTGGGTAGGTCTTCCCCGAACAGAAGATTCGGCGGCTGGACATTGCTGGCCTTACATAAACCTGAAAATTTGGGATTTAAGGCAGGTCTGATGGCGGTCTTCTGAAAGCAGTTTATTTCGAAGTGTGCATTGCACATCAACGCCAGGGCATCCTGCTGGACGTCCGATAAGGGCCCGCTATCCACAGAACTGGCAAATGCCGTGATGCCAGAGGCCAGTAATTTTTTTAATTTGTTAACATATAACCATATAACAATTACAGCACGGAAACAGGCCTTCTCGGCCCTTCCAGTCCGTGCCGACCATTAGTCCCATCTACCTGCACTCAGACCATACCCCTCTATTCCCTTCCCGTCCATATACCTATCCACTTTACTTTTAAATGTTAAAAGTTGGAGTTTTATTTCCTGGGTTTTGACGCCCCCTCCAATGTCTCCCCAGATAACACTGTTCACTGCCGGCACTTTCAAGAATGCACCATTTTCAGGTGTATGGTATTCTGCAGCCGTCACCTGTTCCTGTAATTATGTGACATGAGGTAGCTGATGCTGGAAGCCAACTCTGATTGCAGCAGCTCCTTTGTTTGCGAGGGTATCACAAACCTTGATGCCATGACAGACAATTTCTTGAACCTCACGCATGTATTCCAGTATGTTCCACGGACATACTTCCAAATTCGGTGTCAGTCATACACTGACCCCTCGCACTCCCCTCCACAGAGAGGGAGATTTTTAAGTAGCCCTGGAACAGGCGCTGCCGCAGGCCCCCGAGGAGACCTGCGCTGATATGGCACTGTTTCACGGAGCATATCATGATGGAGCATCCTCTGTGGGATGAACGCCCAAGGACGCCATCCATGCTCCATCTGGGATCAACGCCCGAGGACGCTACCCATGTTTGTCGGAGGGGAACCCTCCTGGCCTGACTCGTCCGAGTCCGAGTTCTCAGACTCCGTTTGGCTGTACACTCTTTTGGGGTTGCCAAAGTCTGAAGTCGCTGACCGCACTGTCAGCGACTCGGGTAGCGAACCCGCCGGCCGCCGGCTACCCGCACTTCTGCGGTCCTCCGTAGCCCGGTATACCCGCGGCCCGTCTGGATTTCGCCCTGGATATCCTTATCCGCAGAAAACTCTGTAAAAGAGATTTTCCCCCAACCAAAAATACAACCTGAGAATAAGTTTAAAACTTACCTGCAGGCTTTTGAAACTTACCGCTGGAGGAGCGACGCTCCTCCCAGCCAGTCGTGCGCCATGCATAGACGTATTTGACGCGCATGCGGGCTGGCGGGCTTCTTCACGTAGTCACTCATGTGACTCTGAAGTAAAATTACTAACATTTGTTTCAAATCATCTGGTGTCAGACAGAATATGCTTCCATTGTGAAAAACTTATTTCTACCTCAGCTGAGGTCACTGGTGCATACCCGAAACAAGCTACCGACTCTATATTCATGACAATATCTTGAGCATTACAACTACCTTTGAGAACTTTAGAAATGTTTTGTATATCCTCAAGATCTTTGTTAGCTAAAATCACTCTCATATTTTCCTGGCAAAGAATCCTGGCAAAATCCTGGCTCTAGTAATAACAAGGAACAGCAGGTGCTGGCTTGTACCAAAGATAGACACAAAGTGCTGGAGTAACTGAGCAGGTCAGGTAGCATCTCTGGAGGATAGGTGACGTTTCAGGTCGGGACTTCTCCTGAAGAAAGGTTCTGACCCCTTAATGTTGCCTATCTATGTTCTCCAGAGATGCTGCCTGACCAGCTGAGTTACTCCAGCATTTTGTGTTTACCTTTCATGCAATATAGTTAAAGTAATTGGCTTTAGAAAAGTGATCAAGAAATGCAATAAAAATGTTGTGCTATGCAATAGAAAACGTTTCCTCCTCTCGCTTCTCATCCCTCAATTACTTTACATCCATATTCCCTGGTTTTAGTCCTATTTTCTTCTGGAAAATAGGTTCTCTCTATTTAATCTTCCTTGTTCTTAGTAATTGTATATATCTCAACCTCCTTTGTTATAAAAATCCCTAGTTTACCTAGTCATCCTTCATAATTAAAATAGAACAGTCCCAGCAACATCCAGGTCAACCTCTGTAATCAAACCTTTTAGGAATTGTAAGTAGGAGGAATGGGATTAACGGGACTGCTCTGGGCATTGGGATAGATTAGTGGGCTGAATGGCCTCTTCCTAAAGCATAGAAATTAAAGGAAAAATACAGGGGTCTCTGAACTGATGAAATTATATGGGTTGCATGGCCATTGACGGGTGCATTCTTTATGCTTCAGACTTTATTTTAGAGATACAGCGGGGAACTAGGTCCCTAAGCTCACTGAGTCCGCCCCGACCAGCGATCACCTGTACACCAGCATGATCCTACACACTAGGGACAATTTACAATTTTACCAAAGCCAACTAACCTACAAACCGCTACATCTTTGGAGTGTGGGATGAAACCGGGACACCTGGGGAAAACCCACACAGGTCACTGGGAGAACATACAAACTCCATACCGACAGCACCTGTAGTCAGGATCGAACCTGTATCTCCAGCGCTGTAAGGCAGCAATTCTACCACTGCTCTACTGTGCTGCCGTCATAATTTGGTTTAATTTATTTGGTGATCTTATGTGGTTCTTTAATCTTTACATGTGCAGTAAAAATAGGGTCCACCAGAGGGAACCGAAGGGCCAGAATGCCGAAAAATAAACTTTAAAACTATTGAAATAAACTTTCAATAAATTATGTTCTTGTGCTCCTAGGTCCCGAAGTTCGATAACTCCCCCCCCCCCCCTCCCCCTTCCCCCAAGATCCTACCGTTTGCATCCACTGGGAAAGTCCTGCACTGGTTTGACTTTGCAAAATGCAACAGCTCACACTCATCTGAATTCATCTATATTTGCCATGCCTCAGTTCACTTACCCAGCTTTGATGTTAGTTTAGAGATTCAGCACGGAACCGGTGCTTTGGCCTACCGAGTCCAAGCTGACCATTGATCCACATACGCTAGCACACTTGGGACATTTTACACACTAGGGACAATTTACAATCTTTATCAAAGCCAATTAACATATAAAGCTATGTCTTTGGCGTTTGGGAAGAAACCCGAGCACCCGGAAAAACCCCACACGGACACAGGGAGAACATGCAAATTCCATACAGACAGAGTCCATAGTCAGAATCGAACCCGGGTCTCTGGCACAACTCTACCACTGTGTCACCGTGCCGCCCATCAGGTTCCTGTTGTAATTCTTGGCCTGTAGCCTTGTGTGGCATTTTAAGCTCTTAACTAAATACTTAACTGCTCTGCAAATATCTGTAGTGGTTTCCAGATTTTAACCACCCTCCTACGTTTGTTCAGCTCACTACATGCCTTGCCTCAAATTACTTAGCTTTCAGAGTATTATTTTACAAAAGATAATATTGCAGCATTAATTTACATGAAATGCTTCTATTGTCTTCTGGGGAAGTTTCAATGAAGATTTTCCACATAAAAATATATATTCTGCAGGGATGGGATTCCTGTGCCATTCACAGCTCACTGATGCTGCACACAGATCAGGAACAGATGCTATACGCTTCTCGCTGCCTCTGAAAAATAGCCAACAGCATCAAAGACTGAGTAACTAAGCGGGTCGGGCAGCATCACTGGACAAAAGGATAGGTGACGTTTTGGGACAAAACGATAGGTGACGTTATGATGAGGGATTACGTGAAGAAGGCCGTCCCCACGCATGCGCGTTAATCTTCAAAGCAGCGGTGTGAAATCACAGATAACAGTTGTTGAACTAACATAGTAAGATTATAGATGACTAGAACTACCAGATGATCGTTATGTTACAAGGATAGGGAGCGGAGGGCACGTAATCCCTCATCGTAACTCCTCATAAAATAACGATCAAACTTCAAACTGGTAAATTCTCATTTAATCTTACTATTTTACTTCGGAGTCACGTGATAAATTGAATTATAAATTGAACCTAAATAGAGTTGGCAAATACCCCTGGTCTGGCAATGGGTTAAAATAAATGTTGGACACCTCGCTTGTTAGACCATCCTGCAGTTGACAGGTTGTGATCCAGAGGACCGCACATAACCCTTGCTGCTGGTGTTGTAGCAGCCCTGGTGGAGTGAGATCAGAAATCAGTATCTACTCCTGCATAAGCCAAACCTCGCATAACCACCTGGAGATGGTCTGAACTAGTAACAGAGCCTCTAAAGCTCTAGATGAACGTGATGTAATGATGTAAACGTGTGACCACATGTAACCGAAGGTACATGGGGTATGTAAACATGAATTATGATATTACAGGTGTAATGATCCTGTCCATTCACAATTTTTGTAATGACTGGACCCATGCGCTGAGGGCAGCGCCAGGGAATAACCCACCTATGAGAGCCAAACCAAATATAGAGATGTAGCTGGAGCCCCATGGTGAATAAATGTTAACACGATGTCAATATCCCATACTTCCGTGTACTTGGGTCTGGAAGAACTTGTGTTAATGATATCCTAAATACTGGACACCATAGGGTGAAACCCGAGAGAGCGGGTCCCACTTGCTGCAGCAACTATGATGAAAGCACGTTGGGTACAGTTAATGGGACTATAGCATAATTTATTGACAATGACCCATAGAAAATGAGCTAAGACATCAGTGTCCATGCCGTATTATATGTAACATAACATTTAACAGAAAAAACGCTTCCCATCTCCTTGAAGAGGCAAAGTACTGCATTTTTGTTGTTATCCCTGCATTTTGCAGTGAGATATACATGGATCAGTCTGAGAGCCCGAGCCGCAGGAGCGGTCTTCTCAGATTCTGTAAAGCAATGAATTGATTAATCATGTGGAGGCTGGTTCCCTGAATCCCAGGCTGAACCAGCAAATTTTATGTTTAGAACCCCATATAAGGTTCTATATTATTCCCAACATTTGCGGGAAACTATGGCTGCGTGAGCCAGTCAGACAGTACGAGAACCCTGAATGCGGGATCTTGCTGAATTATTGCAAGCCCCGACTGATGAGGCAAAATGGAGAACCACATAAGAGAACATTCCTCCCACATGTAGAGAGAATGAGCCTGCATGCAAACATATCAATATTGGATGCCATTGAGCCATGGATGCTAAAATGCTTTGTGACCCAACATCCGTACTGTGTTGTCATTTACTTTGCATGATGATACACCAAAGCCAAAAAGGTTGGGTAAATTATGACAGGATACTTTGACTTTATTGCATCCATGTGACTAACACATGCCACCACCACAGTGTATCAACATGGAATAAGCATACAGGTTTTGCATATTCGTACAAAAAACCTTTAACCCATAGTACACACTTAGTGTCTATAGGTAGTTGATACCAATAACTGAAAAATTGGTGATTCATGCAAATCCCATCCGCTTTCGTTACTAGAGATGGCATTCGTGATTTTCCATCTTTGAGCTCTGGCACGTGTAAGTAATATAATTGAAGAGTATGTGACCAAACCTACTGGAGCAATGCTGAATATAGTTCGACCACCATTGTGACTTTGGTAGCTTCAGCTGATAATAGCATAGGTCTGTTAACAATGACCTATATGGCACTTGAGAGGTTACTACTTGCACGTTGAAATTCTAATAATGCAAGACCCAATTGCACAGCTGAAACACAGCTGCTACATTGCCAATTACACTTGATAAATAGAAGACTGCTTGATAACAAGGTTGTTACAGGCCTCAATTGATTCCAATCTGTTGCCCCAGGGCGGAGTCACAGGTAATTAAAGGTAAATCCGATAAACAACAACTTCCAGTTGGTATCAACTTAAATTTGACTGGATGGCTGAAAACTGTTGATTTAAGCAAACACAGCGTAAGGAATATCCTCCAGATTAATTTGAAATGTCTCCGGTGATCTCCTGTGAATGGATCCTAAATAGTATGCATCTTTGAGATCGATGCATGCCATAAAGATCCTAAGGAAATCAGTAGTTAGACAGTAGAGAAATTCCATATATTGAAAAGCTATGCTGCACATGGGAGCAAATGAAATATGAACCGACATCTCTCCATCTTTCACAAGGAACAGGCCACGCCTGCCATAATTCCGTGCCTGCCTTCAATGCACCTCAGGCCATACTACTGGCCTGCCTTAAAACTGCTCCGGCAGTAATCCTGAGCCTGCCTCGAAAGACAACTCTGGCCCCAATTCCAAGCCATGCTTGGTACCCTGGGTCAGGGCTGCACAATGTCTCCCTCTCTGAGGAGGGGAGCATCAGGGGTCATTTTTTCACTCTGGCCCAGAGTCATATTCTGATATAGGTCCGAGGGGCCATGTCAGCGCAGGTATCCTCAGGGGCCTGCGGGAGCACCTGTCTCAGGGCTGTCTATGAGTATCCCTCTCGGTGGAGGGGAGTGCGAGGACATACTCACAAGGGAAGAGGCAAAAAAAACCGGCAGGGGCCAGATTTCCCTCACGCTACAACTGCAGGCAGTGCACAGAGATATCAAATGAAACCATTGTATCGGCGATGCCACCCCTACGCCTCATCGGCAGTAAGCAGTTCACTGAAGTTGATGGGCGCTTGAAAGCTGGGCACAGGTCTTTCAGGCCAAGGGCCAAGCCGGTCTCAGGAATATGGAAATCAAGGATGGGAATGGAATCCACATCAGGGACTTTGGGCTTACCATAAGACCACCGGTAACCATGGAAGTAAGTGGGTCTGGTTCTTTCGAAACGTGGGGTAAGTGGACCATTTACAAGTTTGTAATATTTACACTTGTTTTTGTACAAATGAAAATGATAACATGTGATGGGTATTATTACACAGCGGGTTTTTCATAATACCCGGGGTCAGATAGCTCTCTTCTGGAGCATATCTTTCTGGAGCAACCTCTCCATCAGGTGCTCCAGGTGGGTTTTAGGCGTTCACAGACGCTACCCATAGAAGGAGGGGGGGACCTCCTGGCCCGATTCGACCGAGTCCCAAGGCCTGACCGACTTCCTCGTGGTTTAACCCCTTTCCTGGGGGAACCATAGCGGTCTGTGAGTTGCTGACCCCATAGTGAGTGACTGGGTCTTGAGACTAGCTAACTGCCAGTTTTCCCCTTATTTAGGAAGACCTAGCAGTCTGGGAGCTGCTGACCCCATTCACAGATTGGGGTAGCGAGACCGGCTGCCTGCCAGTCTAACCGCTTTTCCTGGGAAGACCCAAGCGGTCTGGGGCTGCTGACCCCATTGTCCGCAGCAGGGGTAGCGAGACCAGCTTACTGCCAGTCTAACTGCTTTATCTCGGAAGACCTAAGCGGTCTGGGGGTTTCTGACCCCATTGTCCGAGACTGGGGTAGCTATACCGGCTTACTGCCAGTCTAACCCCTATTTCTGGGGACCATAATGATGTAGGAGCTGCAGACCCCATAGTGAATGGCTGGGGTAGCAAGACCGACTAACTGCCAGTCTAACCCCGTTCTCTGGGGGACCATAGCGGTCTGGGAGCCCAACTGGGAGAACCCCCACTCACATTCCCCTCCTGGGTGTCGCTGACCTCCTTGTCAGCGACTTGGGAGCGGACCCGACGGCCGCCGGCTACCTGCAAATCGCGGTCCGGACCGTGATTTCCCTGCGGTCCATAACCGGTTTCCCGCGTCCCGTCCAGCTTCGCCCCGAATTCTGCAGGCAAAAAACAGCCCTAGAAATAAGTTAAAACTTACCTTCCAGGTTAAAAAACGTACCACTGGCAGGAGCCGCGTGCCCACCAGTCAGTGCCTGCGCAACGCGTCAGACGTAATGATGCGCGTGCGTGGGGACGGCCTTCTTCACGTAGTCACTCACGTGACTCCAAAGTAAAATCAAGGATGAGTCTCACTCCAGTCACTCTCCCTTCAGGCAAGAGGGACAGAAGTGTGAAAACGCGCACCTCCAGAATCAGGGACAGTTTCTTCCCAGCTGTTATCAGGAAGCTGAACCATTCTACTAACAACTAGAGAGCGATCCTGAGCTACAATCTACCCCATTGAAGACCCTCAGTCCATCTTTAATTGGACTTAACTGGACTTTATACTACACTAAACGTTATTCCCTTTATCTTGCATCTGTGCACTGTGGGCGGCTCTATTGTATTATGTATTGTCTTTCCGCTGACTGGTTAGCACGCAATAAAAAGCGTTCACTGTACCTTGGCAAACGTGACCATAAACTAAACTAAACTAAACTGGCTTTTCCCAAGAAGGGTTTTCAGCCGGGATTAAGTGGCCCCTTTGAACTTGTGAAGACAATTGTCTTTTTGCTGATATTTATAGGATTAAAAGCCAATGTTAAAATAGTGTTATCACATGACCCTGGGTGGAGCTGCAATTTTCTCACTCTTGTTCTGGTATATGCTGGACTTAAAGAAGGTAAACCTCACAGTTCCTGCAACACAGATCGTAACCCCAGATCTCCAATCATTTCCCACCTTCCATCCACTCCTTTGTTTTCCTTTCCTCCACAGGCACATCTTCTATCCCCTCTTCCCCTCTTCCCCTCTTCCCCTCTTCCCCTCTTCCCCTCTTCCCCTCTTCCCCTCTTCCCCTCTTCCCCTCTTCCCCTCTTCCCCTCTTCCCCTCTTCCCCTCTTCCCCTCTCATAACCATTCTCCTATTCTCTTATCTGAAACCCTTTTATCTCCTTTGTCATTGCTCCACCCATCTGACAATCAACCCCCATCCCTCACCTGCATCCACTGAGCACTTGCTTTATCCGTGCCTGTCTCTCTTTTCCAGCTTTCTCCCTCCCACTACAATCAGTCTGAAGAAGGCCTAAAACGTTGCCTGTCTATTCCCTCCACAGATGCTGCCTGACCCATTGAGGTCCTCAAACACTTTGTGTTTAGTTCAGACTGGGTGTCTGGCCCAACCAGTATAATACACTGCCTGAGGTCAGCTTGGCTATTTTTCCAATGGTCCCCCGCTACCTGCCCAGAGGAACTGTTTTGCTAAAACACAGACAGAACCAGAGGTCAGGACTGAACCAGATCGCAGGAACCCTGAGGCAAAAACTCTAACTGCGGTGCTATGGTACTGAGCTACATCTTAACCCAGAGTGACTTGAGCACCAATGTTGGTACAACTGTTTGGAACACAGTCAATGCCAACCTGGTAAGTTGCGGTGCGGGTTAGTAACATTGTGCAGCAGTGACATCTGAGTCATACAATGTGGAAACAGGCCCTTCGGCCCAACTTGCCCATGCTGACCAACATGCTCCATCTACACTAGTCCCACCTATCTGTGTTTGGCCCATGTCCTTCTAAATCTACGCTATCCATGTACCTGTCTAAATGTTTCTTCAACATTGTGACAATACCTGAGGTTAGAGTGAAGTGATTTAAACGAGAAATGTGACGCTTCTGGTCGGGACCCTTCTTTATATTCAGAACTTCTTCAATGTAGACAAACCTTGGGGAGATTTCACAGTGGAGCAGTCAAAATGTAGAAACAAGGAACTGCAGATGACATCTTACAAAAAAAGGATACAAAATGCTGCCCTCATCTCTGGGGTCATAGAGTCATACAGCAAGGAAACTGGCCCTTCAGCTCAACTTGTCCACACCGACCAACATGCCCCATCTACACTAGTCTCACCTGCCTGCCTTTGGACCATATCACCCTGATCCATGTATCTGTCTAAATGTTTCTTAAACATTGCAATAATACCTGTGTTTGGGGTGAAGTGATTTAAAAGAGAAAGGTGATAGCCCAGCTAGCACAGACATCCCCTGCCTCCCTCTCATCCTCAGAGTCAATGTAGACAATGAGCAAATAGCTTCACACTTGATTAACACAGGTACATCAAACCACTGGACAGTTGCCAAGGCATATGATTCATCCCGAATACATGTTGAAACCGGAAGCAGTCACCTGTTGGGTGTTTTGCATTCCAGTCGCCCGTTGGAAGTTTGGGCTGGATGGCATTTGGGTATAACTGTGTCTGATCTACCCGGGTGTCCACAGTAATCCTGGGGACATGATGGAAGGACTTCTGTTCCTGGGTTTTGTTGCAGTGATTTCAGAAGCTGCTCCTGTTGAATTATACTCCCGGTAAGAAACATCACTGGATGTACTGCATTAATGTAGGAGCCGGAGAATTCTTACCACCACAAACAAAATGTGATATTTACGTTTTTGTTTTCAAAGGGATAAAGTTTTACGCCTAAAGCCTGAAAATGAACAGCATCTGCAGTTCTTAAGGAATGTATCTCTTCCTGAGCAGGTATTATTTTGTATTTATATCTGAGATTAAAGAGAGTGGGGGGTAAACTACAGAACTAATGGGGTCTTTCATGTGCATGCAGGTTGATTTCTGGAAGCCAGCTTGTGCAGAGCTGGTGACTACAAACGGGACTGTGGATATTAGGGTCCCCGCAGACTGGGTTGCCAAATTGCAAAGTGAGCTGGAGAAGATTGCATTGAAATATGAGTACGTTTCAGATACTTTTAAACTTTCACCAAATACTATCATTGTTCATTCCCCTATTTATTTTCTGTCGGAACAAAACAATGCTTTGTGTTCTGCAGGGTTTTAACTGAAGATTTGCAAATTTTGATTGAGAACCAATTTGACCAAAGATCAACGCGAGATATCCACTACAATTATGAAGCTTATCATAGCTGGAACGAGGTAAGATTAATTTTCTTTTTAGCAGTATTATTTTAAATTATGCGAAACAGCATTCCGGATGGGTTAAATTTACGAGAAACTAGAAAAACAGGTCTTTCAGCCTGCCGCATCCACGCTGATCATCGAACTCCCTTACACATTAGTTCTATGTTATGCCACTTTCTCTTTCATTCCCTACATACTAGGGGGAATAAACAGAGGCCAATTAACCTACAAACCCTCGTTTTTAATTTGGTTTAGTTTAGAGATACAGCATGGAAACAAGCCCTTCGGCCCACAAGCCCGCGCCCACCAGCGATCCCCGCACATTAACACTATTCTACACACACTCGGGGCAATTAACAATTTTACCTAGCCAATCAGCCTACAAACCTGTAGGTCTTTGGAGTGGGGGAGGAAACTGGAGCACCCGGAGGAAATCCACGCAATCACAGGGAGAACGTGCAAACTCTGCACGGGCAACACCCCAGGTTGGGATTGAACCTGGGTCTCTGGTGCTGTGAGGCGGCAGGTCTACCAGCTGCGCCACCATGCTGCCCCCTAAGAGGGAAGAGAGTGGACGTATGAACCATCTATTCAGCCTCATGAATCATTTGAGCCATTTGATTTAATCTGTTCAGGAGCCTTCAATTACTGCCTCTGGTTAGAAACCTGTTCAACTGCCTAATAATAAAAAGGACTTCCCGGAGAGGTATGGCCATTAGTAGGAAGTGGTGGAAAATATTAACACTGACTACCTTCCTGACCTCGTTAGTGCCTGTCAACAATCAAGTATTTTTTTAGAAATTATATCTAATTATATGTCCGGGCGGAATCCTTGTGAAACAGTCTGAAGAAGGGTCCGTTCCCTCCACAGATGCTGCCTGACACTTTGAGTTAATCCAGCCCTTTGTGCATTGCTCAAGATTCCAGCACCTGCAGTTACTTTTGTCTCAATGTTAACTATGGTTTATATATATCACTGCATTTCCCTCTAAGTGACTCGCGTGCCATCTATGCATACAATTAAACAAAAAAGGGAAACATTTATATGGTGTCTTTTACACCTCAAGCAATTCCATGTATGAAACTGGAACTTTGAGAATGTTGCAACAAATGAATGTGCAACAGATTATTATTACTCCTCCCTTTAGGAAATATCCAAATTATTTGTTCAGGCATTTATCAATGGACAAAATTAACAAACTTTTGTTAAGATGCTAGTTTACAAAAAAAAAGACACAAAGTACTGGAGTAACTCAGTGGCCAGGCAACATCTCTGGAGTAACATTTAGAGGCGGCATTTCAGGTTGGGACACTTCTTGGGACTTTTTGAGGTGGGGAGGGGGAAAGAAAGCTGGAAGAGAGGTAGAAAGAAGCAGGATAAAGCCCGGCGAGTGATATGTGGATACAGGTGCTGGAGGAATTTAGTGCTTTGTCCCACCTCCATCTCTTCCAGCTTTCTTCCCCCCCTCCCCCCCCCCCCCCGCTCCCCTCCCAATACAATCATTCTCGACCCAAGACGTCAGCTGTCCATAATCTCCAGAGATGCTGCCTGGGCAGTTGAGTTACTCCATGACTTTGTCTCTTTTTTTCTGTAAACCAGCACCTGCAATTTAGGTTAAAGATGCAGCGCATAAAGGGGCCCTTTGGCCCACCAAGTGCGCATCAACCAGCGATGCCCGTACACGAACACTATCCTACAGACTAGGGACAATTTACAAACTTTTACCAAAGACAATTAATCTACACACCTCTACGTGTCTGGAGTGTTGGAGGAAACCAGAACACCCGGAGAAAACCCACACGGTCACAGGGAGTACGTACAAACTCCGTACAGACAGCACCCATAGTCAGGATTGAACCTAGGTCTCTGGCGCTATAAGGCAGCAACTCTACCGCTGCGCCACCCTGTCTGCTTGCGTCTGCTGGAGCAACTCGGCAGGTTGGGCCACACCCGTGGAGGGAAATGGACAGTCGACGTTTCGAGTCGAGACCCTTCATCTGCACTGAGAAAGTAGAAGGGAGATAGCCAGGATAAAGAGGCGAAGTGGGGAGGGGTGGGCCAATAGATGGCTAGAGATCGGTGAAATGTTGGTTGGCAGTTTGGTGGGTGTTGGGAGGGGTAAGGTGGAGAAATCGACAGAGGCTTGGTGGGGATGTGGAGACTGGGTGCCGGGGTTGTGGGGGGAAGGCAGGAGAATGGGGTTGAGCGGGAAAGATAGACAAGCCATGATTGAACGGCGGAGTAGAATTGATGGGCCAAATGGCCTAATTCTGCTCCTGTAACATGAACATATGAACAACAGAGGGCTGTAAGATCATGAAATCCAATAAGAAATGAAGGGATGAATGGTGGGCCAGTGGGAATAGTGGAGTCAGAGGATAAAGGAGGCAGGTGGGAGGTGTGTGTGGGCAATGGACAGATGTGGTAGGTGGGGGAGGAGGAGAGGAAACTAGGTCATATGGATGAGTGGAAAGCGAAGGGGTTGCATGGGAAATATATTCTCACAAATCCATGCCGGCTATCTACTACTTCAGTCCACATGAAGACCAAGGAGACTAACTCAGCGCGTATACTGAAGGCAAAGATATTTGATGTTCTGGGGATCAAGGGATGTACTGACAATGGAATAAAGTAGTGCTGAGGTAAAAGATCGGTGACAATCCCAATGAATGACACAAGGGCTGAATTATCTCCGCTTGAGTCTTTACCTCATGTTTAGTTTAGTTTAGCTTAGAGGTACAGAATGGAAACAGGCCCTTTGGCCCACCGAGTCCACGCCGGCCATCGATCATCCATTCACATCAATGTGCACAACTGCAATAGTCTTGAATAGGAAGGAACTGCGGATGCCGGTTTACACTGTAGATAGACACAACATGCTGGAGTAACTCAGTGGGTCAGGCAGCATCCCTGGAGAAAAGGAGTGGGTGACGTTTCGGGTCGAGACCCTTCTTCAGATGTAATGGACACCACATTGTCACAAATCTTTTTACTGTCAGGCTGACATATTTAAAATAATAAAATATATCCAGGGTCAGTAAAGGTTTGATAATTGATTGTAGATTGAATCCTGGACTGCCAGAATAGCAGAGGAAAACCCAGACCTAGTTTCTCGGATGGAGATTGGAAAGACCTATGAGGGAAGAAGTATTTATCTACTGTGGGTAAGATCATTTTTATTATCATCCGATATTTCACTGAGGTGGAGGCTTCTGCTCGCTCGGTTCCATCCTGTTAATTTGTAGCCAAACCCCTAAGGTTTAATTTTAATGGGGAGTTGAGTTTGAGTTTAGTTTATTGTCACGTGTACCGAGGTACAGTGAAAAGCCTTTGTTGCGTGCTAACCAGTCAGTGGAAAGAGTGTGTGTGATTACAATTGAGCCATCCACAGTCGACAAATACATGATCAAGGGAATAATGTGAATAATATTTAGTGCGAGGTAAAGTCCAATAATGTGTGATCAGACAGAATTTGCGCCTGGTTCAAATCTACACCTGCGTTTTCTAAAATAACAATGGAAATACTAGAGGAACAGCCAGTCACGCCACTGAGGGCCAGGCTGCTGCCCTTTCACTCTTCCCTCAGTTCTGAAGACGAGTTCCCAACCCAAAACATTAACTGGAATCAGAGAGTCATACAACATGGAAACTGGCCATTTGGCTCAACCCATCCATGCTGACCATCTAAGTCGTGGTCATACAGCACGGAAACGCGCCCTACAGCCCAACTTGCCCAGGCCGACCAACATGCCCCATCTACACTGGTCCCACCTGCCTGCATTTGGCCCATGTCCCTCTAAACCTGTCCAATCCATGTACCCATCCAAATGTTTTCGAAACTTTGTGAGGTTAGCTGCCTCAACTATCTCCTCTGACAGCTCGTTCAATATACCCACCAACCTTTGAGTTAAAAAGTTGCCCCTCAGGTTCCAATTACATCTTTTTCCCCCTCACCTTAACTCTATATCCTCTGGTTTTTGAATTCATTACTCTGGGTAAAAGACTATTCCGCTCATGATCTTATACACCTCAATAAGATTACTCCTCATCTTCCTGTGCTCCATGGAATAAAGCCCTAGCCTCCTTAACCTCTCTCTATAGCTCACACCCTTGTGTCCTGGCAACGTCCTCATAAATCTTGTCTGCACTCTTCCCAGCAGACCAACATCTTTCCTATAACATGGGAACGCAATACTCTAAAAGTGGCCTCGCCTATTTCTTGTTCAACTGCAACATGACCTCCCAAGTTATTTACTCAATACTCTGACTGATGAAGGCCAATGTGCCGAAAGCCCTCTTGACCACTGGTTAGGCTTTCCACTTGTACTGCATGAATTAGCAATGTTGCAAAATTTTGAGATTTTAAAAATCAAGTCTGCAATTTATCCCATCAGATAAAGCATAAAAAGAAGTTTAATTTGACACCAATCTTCAGTATTAAGAAAGTTATGGCCATTTTCATACTCGGAAATTAGCATCTCGTTCCCCATTGCCTTTCAATTGACTTAACTCAAAAGCTGTGATCTGAAACAGTTAAAAGCCCATAACTTTCTTAAAAATTAAGAGAACTCAATGAAATTTTCAGTTATTATAGATTGAAGCATTCTGAAACAAATATGAAACAATCTTACTTGGATGACCTGAAATTAAAGCATATAATTAGTTAATTATCTAATTGTAGCTAATTACAAAATTCAATGAGTAGATCTAAACATCTATCCATTTCTTAAGAAAAGATAAACTTTTTTTAAATTGCCTAAGTGTCCAAATAACATTCACACAATAATCCACAATATAACATAATTTTTAAATCTAATTTTCATGAATTTCTGGGCCAAATGGACAGAATTTAGTGTTTGATTCCTGTAAATTAATGGCCATTTAAATCAACTAGCGAGTGGGTTTTAGTGGAATGCGGTCGATTGGAACGTTGCGGTTTGCTGTGAAGTCGGGAGGAAAAATACTGTTTGTTCATACATTTTTTTTGGACCCCATTTCGCAACATGAAAATGTTATTAAAGCCTCCCGAAAAACCAACTTTTAATATAAAAATAAACTATTTACCCTTTTTTCTCCCCTACGCAAAATCCTTCCGGTTGTCGGCGCTCACGGCTTTTGAAGGTGATTTTTAAATTACTCTAGATAATAAATAATTTAGAGTAATTTAAAAATACCTTCATTGATGAAATGTCGGAGCGATTTTTCTTCCGCAACGAAATCGCCCGACATTGATCGATTTTCCCTGCCTGTGGAGAAACGGCACTTTAAGCCCGCCCCCCTCTGAAAGGCGCCAAAGTCGCGCACACGGGGAGCGGCAGAACTGCAGCGCTGCTCAAGGTAAGTTTTGTAACATACCTACATGAATGGCTGAATTGATCTGCGTTTATTTTTGGATCTTGCTTCAGATTCCAGCATCTGCAGTTTCAATGGTTTTGCATTTTCCAAAAGCTTGATTGGATGCAGTGGTTACGCTTGATGACGCAGCCTTGCAATTAAACTGTCAGTTCCAATCCTTTCTTAAAGGTCGGAAACAGAACAGGTGCGGAGAAGCCTGCCATCTTCATGGACTGTGGAATCCATGCCAGGGAGTGGATTTCCCCAGCCTTTTGCCAGTGGTTCGTGAAGGAGGTCAGTGGAGTTTTTATTTTGCATTTCTCATTCTTCTAGGCCTTGAGAAACATACCCAGGTATAATTCAATGTGAATGGATGGTGGTTTGGCAAGATAGGGTTGCTGCCTCACAGCGCCAGAGACCCAGGTTTGATCCTGACTATGGGTGCTGTCTGTATGGAGTTTGTACGTTCTCCCCGTGACCACATGGTTTTTCCCCAGGTGCTCCAGTTTCCTCCCACACTCTAAAGACGTACAGGTTTGTAGGCTAATTGGCTTTGGTAAAGATTGTAAATTGTCCCTACTGAGTAGGATAGTTAAAATGTACTGGGATCGCTAGTCAGCGCGGACTCGATGGGCGAACAGGCCTGTTTCCGCGCTGTACCTCTAAACTAAACTAAGTTAGAGACAAGGAAATGCAGATGCTGGTTTACACATCAAAGACACAAACTGAGAAAACTCAGTGGGTCAGGCAGCATCTATGAAGAACATGGATAGCTGATATTTCGGGTCAGGTCTCCTCTTCAGACTAATTGTGGGGGGGGGGGGGGAGGGGGGAAGCAGGGAGAGAGAGTTCAATATAAAGTCTTTTTTCCCCCTCACCTTAACTCTATATCCTCTGGTTTTTGAATTCATTACTCTGGGTAAAAGACTATTCCGCTCATGATCTTATACACCTCAATAAGATCACTCCTCATCTTCCTGTGCTCCATGGAATAAAGCCCTAGCCTCCTTAACCTCTCTCTATAGCTCACACCCTTGTGTCCTGGCAACGTCCTCATAAATCTTGTCTGCACTCTTCCCAGCAGACCAACATCTTTCCTATAACATGGGAACGCAATACTCTAAAAGTGGCCTCGCCTATTTCTTGTTCAACTGCAACATGACCTCCCAAGTTATTTACTCAATACCCTGACTGATGAAGGCCAATGTGCCGAAAGCCCTCTTGACCACTGGTTAGGCTTTCCACTTGTACTGCATGAATTAGCAATGTTGCAAAATTTTGAGATTTTAAAAATCAAGTCTGCAATTTATCCCATCAGATAAAGCATAAAAAGAAGTTTAATTTGACACCAATCTTCAGTATTAAGAAAGTTATGGCCATTTTCATACTCGGAAATTAGCATCTCGTTCCCCATTGCCTTTCAATTGACTTAACTCAAAAGCTGTGATCTGAAACAATTAAAAGCCCATAACTTTCTTAAAAATTAAGAGAACTCAATGAAATTTTCAGTTATTATAGATTGAAGCATTCTGAAACAAATATGAAACAATCTTACTTGGATGACCTGAAATTAAAGCATATAATTAGTTAATTATCTAATTGTAGCTAATTACAAAATTCAATGAGTAGATCTAAACATCTATCCATTTCTTAAGAAAAGATAAACTTTTTTTAAATTGCCTAAGTGTCCAAATAACATTCACACAATAATCCACAATATAACATAATTTTTAAATCTAATTTTCATGAATTTCTGGGCCAAATGGACAGAATTTAGTGTTTGATTCCTGTAAATTAATGGCCATTTAAATCAACTAGCGAGTCGGTTTTAGTGGAATGCGGTCGATTGGAACGTTGCGGTTTGCTGTGAAGTCGGGAGGAAAAATACTGTTTGTTCATACATTTTTTTTGGACCCCATTTCGCAACATGAAAATGTTATTAAAGCCTCCCGATAAACCAACTTTTAATATAAAAATAAACTATTTACCCTTTTTTCTCCCCTACGCAAAATCCTTCCGGTTGTCGGCGCTCACGGCTTTTGAAGGTGATTTTTAAATTACTCTAGATAATAAATAATTATCCATTTCTTATTGAGGTGTATAAGATCATGAGCGGAATAGTGCTCCAGTTTCCTCCCACACTCCAAAGACATACAGGTTTGTAGGCTAATTGGCTTTGGTAAAGATTGTAAATTGTCCCTACTGAGTAGGATAGTTAAAATGTACTGGGATCGCTAGTCAGCGCGGACTCGATGGGCGAACGGGCCTGTTTCCGCGCTGTACCTCTAAACTAAACTAAGTTAGAGACAAAGAAATGCAGATGCTGGTTTACACATCAAAGACACAAACTGAGAAAACTCAGTGGGTCAGGCAGCATCTATGAAGAACATGGATAGCTGATATTTCGGGTCAGGTCTCCTCTTCAGACTAATTGTGGGGGGGGGGGGGGGGAGGGGGGAAGCAGGGAGAGAGAGTTCAATATAAAGTCTTTTATATGTTTTAGGTTGTTGAAAGCTACAATTCTATTCCCCTGATAACTACACTTTTCAATCAATTGGATTTCCTGGTTGTTCCTGTTATAAATGTGGATGGTTACATTTACAGCTGGACTAAGGTAAGCATTATTGCAAAGCATTGTGTACATAGTTCCTGTTGCCTGGGCATTTACTTGGTTCTCCTGCTATCTACTCAGCCTAAATATTAATCTGTCTGGTCCTAACTCAAGAGTCTCTTGCAACCTTCCATTCCTACTCTGTCATAGTCCTGTTATCCTCCCCACCAACCAAACACATCGTCCATTAAAACTCAAGTTGCTATGCTCAATAGTTTATTCATCCATGTACAAGAATGGTACCCAGACGCAGAGTTCTAAGCTGGCTTATGTCACAATTCATGCAGTGAACAGTATACCCCCAAGAAGAATCTTGTATATCCGGCATCGTCCAATTTAATTTAGTTTAGAGATACAGCGTAGAAACAAGCCCTTCCTTCCAACCATCGATCACCCGTTCATATTCGCTTTAGTTATCCCAGTTTCTCATCCATTCCCTTTACAGTTTAAAGTAGACAAAAAAAATGCTGGAGAAACTCAGAGGGTGAGGCAGCATCTATGGAGAGAAGGAATAAGTGATGTTTTGGGTCAAGACCCTTCTTCAGACCTTACACTTTAGGCAATTTATAGAGGCCCTTCAGCCCAACTTGTTCATGCTGACCAATAAACTCATCAAACTAACCTACAACCCCCCCACTTCCCTCACTCCCCCCCATGCCTTGTTTCTCCTTGCCCACCTGGATGTGCATCCACTCTCCCTTTCTCCTCCCTCTGTTCCCCTTCCACCATACCCTTTCCTCTGACTTCACAAATTCGGCAGATCAGGCAACATCTCAGGATTAGGTTTATTATTGTCATGTGTACAGCTAAAAGGTTTGTTTTGCACAATTTCCAAACCGAGCAGGTATACCATACATAAATGCAATCAAGTTCACCCAAACTCAAATAGATAGTGCAAAGGGGAAGGTGCAGGGTGCAGAATATAGTTCTCAACATTGAAGAGCATCAGTTCCATAGACAGTCAAATGTCCGCAAAGGGGTAGGCGTATATGGAACAGTACCCTAGCTTATGGAAGGACCATTCAGCAGCCTGATAGCGGAGGGGAAGAAACGGTTCCTGAGTCTGGTTGTGCGTGCTTTCAAGCCTCTGCACCTTCTCCTGGTTGGGAGCAGGGAGAAGAAAGAATGAGCAGGGTGGGACAAGTCTTTGATTATGTTGGCTACTTTTCTGAGGCAAAGTGAAGTGTAGATTGAGTCAATGGTGGGAAGTCTGGTCTGCGTGATGGACTGGGCCACATCCAAAAGCCTGCAATTTCTTGTGGTCTTGGGAAGAGCTATTCCCAACTCATGCTTTGAAGCGACCCAACAGAGTACTTTCTAAGGTGCATCTCTGGCGAAGGAAATGGAGTTAGCCCTTCAGGTGAACGACCCTGAACCAGATTTCTAAATCAGTTTTCTGAAGGGTCTTTGACCTGAAATATCAACTCCATTTCTCTCTCCACAGATGCTGCCTGGCCTGCTGAGTGTCCTGCTGAGTGGCCACGCTCTGCTTTTGCTTTAGATTGCTGAGACCTGTTTTTTCTTATGGCTTCAGTTTCCGATGGAAAGAAGCTGCATCTACAAATATACAATGGGAAGTCTGAAGCCTCAACGGCTGGAGGATATCCCAGCAACTGACTCCAGGACCCACATCCCATCTTCCCGAACATCACTGCCTGGAACCAAAGTGGGCTCACTGCAACCCTTAACAACCCATTGAACATGGAACATAAAACAGCACGGGAACAGGCCCTATGGTCCACACAGTGCCAAATATGATGCCATATCCTCTGCCAGTATGTGATCCATATCCATCATTCCTGCAATTACATGCACCTATCTAAAAGCCTCTTTCATGCCACTATTGTATCTGCCTCTATCTCTGTCCCTTGCAGCATGTTCCAGGCACCCACCAAACTCTGTGTCAAAAAACTTGCCCTGTACATCTACTTTAAACTTTGCTCCTTTCATCTTAATGCTATGCCTTTGACAATTCCAACCTGGAAAAAAGCTTGTGACCGTCTACTCTAAGCCTCACGTAATTTTATATACATAGTGAGATTGAGTTCTGATGTTACTTGGTTTAGATGTTTTATATACTCCTATCAGGTATCGCATCGGCCTCCTGAGCTGGAGAAACCAATCCACGTTTGTCCAACCTTTCCATATAGCTAATACCCTCTAATCATTCTTGTAATCCTCTTTTACGCTCCCTCCAAAGCCTCCATATCCTTCTTGTAATGGGGTGATCGGAACTGCACACAAAACTCCAATGTGGCCTAACCAAACTCCTAGAAAGCTGCAGATGGACACAGAGTGCTCGAATAACTCAGCGGGTCAGGCAGCATCTCTGGAGAAAAGGAATGGGTGATGTTTTGGGTCGACATCCTTCTTTAGCTTCTATAAAGTTGCAACATGACATCCCGACCATGCCCCGAAGGCAAACATACTGAATGCCTATTTTTACCACACTACCTACTTATGTTGAAGAAAGAACTGCATTTTTTTTCTACCTACTTATGTTGTGTCAGATTTTTGGACTTTAGTTTCTGATCCCACCTTGTCAGTGAACTTGGTCATTTTGTACACCTGTGATACTCCTGTCCGCGTAGCAAGCGACAGGGCCTTTGTTAATTCTCTGGCTTGTTTACCATGCTCCATTTTCTGTAAACTGGTTCAGCGGTGTTTTGGCTGATACATGGATATATGATACATTGATATTTTGGGCGTAGTGAATACAATCGGGCTTAATTCAATTTCCCAACATTGTGTGTAGGGACTTTTTGAAATTTGATGTATTAAAATCATGTTTTAGTGCATTGTAGAAGTATGATTTCAATGTTTTTTGTTTGAAGTATTTTTAAGATAATGTAGGGCCTACATGAGGGATAGGAGCAGGTGATTATTATTTTTGTTATTGCTCGACCTCCAAAAACTGGGGGATAATAATACAGGCCACCCCCCCACCTCAAAACGTGATGGATATATCCCCCATTCCCCCCCCTCCCTCCCCGGATTGACGCCGCTTCCACAGGTACAGAAAATTTGACAAAAATCTTTTAAATGCGTTATAATTTCAAGTACTATTTTTTTTTTGTTTGTAGTTGGAAAAAGGGACAATAAATAATCATAACTTTTCCTGGTTTTGCAAAGTAATACAAATTATGTTTTGCTCGGGGAAAAAAATCAGAGTATTTTGAAAGTATTCGTTCTCCTTTTGACGTATATTTCATTTTGATTTGAATTTAGAATCATCAAACCATGACATTAATAAAGGGGGTATATGTTTGTGGAAATGTTACTTTTTTAAAAGTAAGACTTTCGAGAAAACTAAAATGCATTAGAAATATACCGTGCAGGTTTGTAGGTTAATTGGCTTGGTATAAATATAATTTGTCTGTAGTGTGTGTAGGATAGTGTTACTGTGTGGTAATTGCTGCTCAGTGCGTACTCGATGGTCCGAAGGGCCCCTTTCCACTCTGTATCTCTAAACTAAACTAAACTAAGATTCAAGATCTCTACAGGTTTTCTTTCTAGATTCTAGCTGATGAGAGGACTGTTCAGCTGCCTGAGTGATAACAGTGGGGTCAGGGATATATTGTGGTGGGTGGGTGTCAAAGTGAGTAAGAGTAAGGAGAGAGTTGAAAGGATGGGTAATGGGTCAGCAGGTTCCGTTTATTCTACATTCCCTTGGTGCTAATTCATGCGTATGGCTTTTGTTCATCTGTTGTGGTGTTGCTATGTATTTTGCATTGTTGCTTGCAAAGGCAAACGATGAGGGTACAGTTATCAACAGAACATCTTATTTAATAGATGGTGATTGTTGATAACTGGTACAACAATGTATCCTGTCATATTACAAGGTAAACAATTCTTAAAGGTATACTCATTGTTATATACACTCTAAAGGTGTTTTTAAGTGAAGCTTTTCTTTAACCTGGTTTTGCAGGTGTTCAGCTTACAAACTCCCTAATGAGTATATTCCCGCTACTGGAGAACTACAAGACTTCACATTTGCCCACCACATTAAACCATTGGGGGAAGCTGATAGGATGTTAAAGAGAGAAGAGATTCCTGGGAAATAAATTGGGGAGCTGGGATGGATGGGATGGGCATGAGGGCCAGCATACAGTTAATGTGCCAAATGGCTTTCTTCTGCATCATAAGGAAATGTGAGCCTGGTGTCTTGAAAAGTGTTCCTTCCACCCAGGGTTAGAAAACCCGGGGGTGCCAGAGGGGACACGTCTCCTCCATGTTTTGAGAGGTGGGGGACATCCCTAAGTTTCTGTCATCCGGATTTTAAATTCTCCGCTTTCCATGGAGGTGGGACTGCTGATTGAGTGCTAGCGGAAATACAATACCTAATTACAATTGGGCCATTCAGGGTGTACACGATACATGATAAGGGAATAATGTTTACTGCAAGGTAAAGCCAGTAACGTCTGACCAAAGATAGTCCAATAGTAGTTCAGAACTGCTCTCTGGTTGCGATGGGATGAATGTACACAGTAGTTACTGGGTTGAACCTGCCTGGAGCTGAGACATATTCCTCCAATTAAAAGGAAGTACAAAGTCATCTGGCCTTTCCATGAATTGATACGCTGTGATGAAATTAGTGTTTACATCATAATCCAGAGTCGTGGCACTGTATGGTTGCAGCATATTTACATACTTCCTGTTTGTCATAAAATCATAAGATCACAAGAGATCGGAGCAGAATTAGGCCATTTTGCCCATTGAGTCTGCATTACCATTCGATCATGGCTGATCTATTTTTCCCTCTCAATCCCATTCTCCTTCCTTCTACATGTAACATTTGACACTCTTACTAATCAAGAACCTATCAATCTCTGCTTTAAAAATGCCCAGACGTGGCCTCCACTGTCATCTGTGGCAATGATTCACCACCTTCACGTTAACAAAATTCCTCCTCATCTCCATTCTAAAGGCGCATCCTATTATTCTGAGGTTATGCCCTCTGGTCCCAGACTCTCCCACTAGTGAAAGTATCCTATCCACATCAACTGTAAATAGGTATTTCATTATTCGATAGGTTTCAATAAGATTCCTCCTCATCCTTCTTAACTCCAGCGAGCACAGGCCCAGAGTCAACAACGATCCTCATAAATTAATCCAATCATAGCCAGGATCATTCTTCTCTGGACCTTCTCCAATGCCAGCATCCTACCTCAGATATGGAGCCCAAAACGGCTCCATATTGAGACAACGTCGGTGCCAAGAGAAACCCCTCAAGGCTGTTGGATCGTTGACTCGGATCTGCTGGCAGACCCATGCAGAGCTCATTCACCTACCACTCTGACTGTGCTGAAGTTTGAGACTCCAAGGATGACTTAAACGTCAGTGCGGCTTAACATGGAAAATTCCCACTTCATTCCAATGTGGGAATCCAATGGCAGAAGACAAAGTTTCCTGGCACTTGTGGTGGAGACTTTGCTCAGTCAAGTGGCGCAGCGGTAGCATTGCGACCTTGCAGCGGCAGTGATCCGGGTTCAATCCTGACTAAGGGTGCTTTCTGTACGGAGTGTGTATGTTCTCCCTGTGACGCATGGGTTTTCACCAGGTGCTCTTGTTTCCCCCCATATTACAAAGAAGTGCAAGTTTGTAGGCTAGATGGCATCTGTAAATTTGTCCCTATATGTGTAGGATAGAAGTAGTGTATGGGTGATGGTTGGTCAGCACGGACTTGGTGGGCCCAAGGGCCTGTTTCCACGCTGTATCTTTAAACTAAACTGGACAAAATAGTCCCCGTTCCCTGTCAGATAGCAGATCTGTAGGGAGTTTTAGTTTTTAGATGGTTTAATTTTTAAGATACAGCGCAGAACCAGGCCCTTCGGTCCACCAAGTCCGTGCTGACCAGCAATCCCAGCACATTAACATTACCCTACACACACGAGGAACAATTTACATTCCTACCAAGCCAATTAACCTACAAACCTGTATTCTGTGGAGTTTGGGAGGAAACCGAAGATCTCGGAGAAAACCCACGCGGTCATGGAGGAACGTATAAACTCTGTACAAACAGCATCCGTAGTCGGGATCGAACCCAGGTTTCTGCCGCTGCGAGCGCTGTAAGGCAGCAACTACAGCTGCGCCTCCGTGCCGTCCTAGTTTAATAGAGGTAATCACAGTTCTATCCTTTTTCTCAGAACATCATCAACCTCCATTCACGTACGATCCCTAACCTAGTAAAGCCTTCCAGGGGAATTCACAGGGGTGTGATTAGATGAAATTTAGCACCAGGCTTCACAGGAAATGCTAGGGCAGGATGCCAACAAGCTTGCTGAGAGAGAAAGGCTGTAAAAATGCGTTTCGAGGCAGGGATAGTGGTAGCTGGGCAAAAACCTCAGCAAAGCAATTCCAAAGCTCACCATACACTATTCCATAGTGATTGGATATCAAATGATAATATACCAAGTTGCTGCACTATTAAATCATAATTATTGCACTGGAGCGAAATGGCAGAACATAATTAAATGTTTGCATAAATTGTACCTATGGTGTAATAACTGCCCGATATTTAATCCGACTGTGCCTGTGCATGTTTGTGCGTAGAATCGACTTTGGAGGAAGACACGGTCCAAGAATCCTGGCAGTGGCTGTGTGGGAACTGACCCCAACCGAAACTTTGACGCCAAGTGGTGCAGTGAGTTTATGCTTTTTAACAGAGACCTGCCGTGTGAGGGGTGGGGATGTTCTAAATATTTGCCCTTGTGGAAGGGAATGATGGTTGGTGCCAAGGAACCATAGCATGTTCCTTCCTGTTGCTTCAGTCTTGACACTAATTGATGATCCAAACATGGTTTAGTTGAGTTGAGTTTAGTTTAGAGATACAGTGCGAAAACAGCCCATTCGGCCCACCGTGTCCGCGCTGACCAGCGATCCCCGTACACCAGCCCTATTCTAGGGACAAATTACAATTTTGCCAAAGCCATTAACCTCCAAACCTGTACATTTTTGTAGTGTGGGAGGAAACCAGAGCACCCGGAGAAACCCCACGCAGGGAGAATGTACAAACTCCGTACAGACAGCACCCGTGGTCAGGATCGAACCCGGGTCTCTGGCGCTGTAAGGCAGCGACTTTACCGCTGCGACACCATGCCACCTTGGATGAGATGGACTTGGGTCATTTCAAGGTTTCAAGGTTCAGTTTATAGTCACGTATACCAATTAAGGTCCAGTGAAATTTGAGTTAGCACACAGCCATACTAAGTGAAAAGCAACAAGACACACAGCCACATAAAAGTAAAGATAAACATCCACCACAGTGGATTCCACATTCCTCACGGTGATAGAAAGCAATAAAGTTCAACCTTCTTCCTCTTGTTCTCCCGCGGTCGGGGCAGTCAAACCATCCGCAGTCGGGGCGATCAAAGCCCCGACAGTCGACGATCGAAGCCCCCGTCAGGGTGATCGAAAGCCCCGCGTCGGGGAGGTTGAAACTCTCTCCGCGGCATGGAGCTCCCGAGTCGACCTCTTCTTACCAGGGACCGTGTACTTCATGATGTTAAAGTCCAGAGGCCCTGTGGTTGGAGCTTCGATCCCCGGCAAAGGGATCGCAAGCTCCGTGATGTTAAACTCCCGCGGCTTGGAGCGCCGGGTCGGTCTCCAGGAAAGACCGCCAACTCCACGATGTTAGGCTGCAGTGGGGGCGGAGATATGATATGGAAAAAAAAACGCATCTCCATCGAGGTGAGAGATTGAAAAAAAGTTTCCCCCAACCCCCACCTCCCACATAAAACAAACCAACGAACACTAAAACATACTTTTTTAACGCATACTAAAATTAACAAAAAAGACGAAAGGACAAACAGATTGTTGGCGAGGCAGCCACTGTCGGTGCAAGAAAGAAACTACCATCCTTGAGTAAAGCACAAAGTGCTGGAGTAACTCGATGGGTCAGTCAGCATCTGTGGAGGGAATGGACAGACAAAGAGTTTGGTCAGGACCTTCTTCAGACTCAAGAGTGTTTGGAGAGTTGTGTGCAGTTAAATGTCAAAGGCTAGGAGCCATAGCTCGAATTTGTGAGGGGCAAAGTTTAAAGGAGATGTGTGCAGCATTTTTTTTTAATGTAGAGAGTGGTGGGTGCCCGGGGTGGTGTTGGAGGCAGATACAATATTGGTGTTTAAGAAGCTTTCAAATAGGTACATCTCTTGAAGGAAGAAACCTTTGAAAAAGCTTTTGAAGAAGGGACACCCTAAGTGAATCTCAACATATGGAGTTGGGGATAAGGGCATGGGATTTAGTAGAAATATGTAGGAGTCTGAGGAAGAAGGGTCTCAACCCGAAACGTCACCCATTCCTTCTGTCCAGAGATGCTGCCTCTCCCACTGAGTTACTCCAGCTTTTTATGTCTATCTCTGGGATTTAGTAGTCAGGCTTTTCGCTGTAACACACACTTTATTTAAAGTATAGATGATATTCCTGCAAAGAAGGAAGGAATTTAATATCCCATAGAGTTGCTGCCTCACATCTTTAACAATCTGAATACTAGTTTGACCTCTTGAGTTGTTTGTGTGGAGTTTGTATGACCTCTCTATGATTGAGTGAGTTTCCTTTGAGTGCTCCTGTTTCCTCAGGCATCTCCAAGATGTGCAGGCTGATAGGTTTATAGTTTAGTTTAATTTTGTTTAGTTGGTTTGTTGTCATGCATACTGAGATACAGTGAAAAACTTTTTTATTTTTGCATGCTATCCAGTTAGCGGAAAGACGACATACGATTACAATCAGGCCATATCTGTACAGATAGAGGATAAGGGTCTGTTATAAATTCACCCTAGTGTATAGACAAGTGACAGAATCTCAGATGGGAATGTGGTGGGAATAAAATAAGGATTGGTGTAAATGGATACCTAATGGCCAGTGCAGACTAGATGGGCCAAAGATCCTGCTTCCTACTCTGTATGAATCTATGACTCCATAATGATGACTTATCTCACCCACAGCCTTGGGCTCTTCAAGTGATCCATGCTCAGAGATTTATTGTGGACCGCATGTAGAATCCGAAAAAGAAGTCATAGCTGTGGCAGACTTCATCCGTAACCATAGTTCGATCATCAAGGCATATCTCACCATCCACTCGTACTCCCAGCTCCTCTTGTATCCATACTCCTATGACAATTCTCTTCCATTTCATCACAAAGAGCTGGTAAGTTACCGTGTGTTCCAAATGAATTAGTAACAAATTTAAAGCCTATATAGAAATTAATTGTTTATTTGAAAAACTGGCACGGACTAGGTGGGCCGACCGGCCTGTTTCCATACTGTATCTCCAAACTAAACTAAACTATATATCTGTCTACATTTTGTCAGAGCTACCAAGTCGTCCCACCTGCCAGCTCTCTTACCATGACCATGCCAACCTTTCTTTTTAATACATATTCAATTTACGTTTGAACCATCTTCAATGCAACTCAATCTAGATATTTAAATCACAATGACAATCACAATAATACTTTATTAGCCAAGTACGTTTTGCAAATAAAAAGCAACGAAACACACAAAATACATTTTAACATAAACATCCATCACAGTGACTCCCCCACATTCCTCACTGTGATGCAATGTGAAAAAAAAGTTTAAATCTCTTTCATTCTTTGCTCTCCCGCGGTCGGGGGCCTCGAGCCTTCTGTTGTCGGGCCGATCTTGACTCGCGTGGCCAGCGGCGTTGTGGCGCACCGCATCGGGGCGATCAGCTCTTACATCAAGAGGGTGTCAGCTCCCAAGCGCTGGATGATCGAACCCCAAGTCGGGGATGGTCGAACCTCTGCATCGTTGGAGCTCCCAACTAGCATCTCCCGAGACTGTGAGCTCGTCCTGGTAAAGTCCGCAGGCCGCGGTTGGAATGATCCCAGGCAGCCCAGCTGAAGGTCAGTCCGAGGAGGCCGCCAGCTCCATCGATTGTAGGCCGGAATACGACCCGGAAAACAATCGCATCTCCGGCAAGGTAAGAAACTGAAAAAAAAAAGATTCCCCCTCCCCCCACATAAAACAAACTGAAGAACATTAACACAAACTTTTAACACACAGTAAAAATTAAAAAAAGACAAAAAAACAGACAGACTGTTGGCGGGGCTGCCAATCATGCAGAGCCCCTGGTGGTCTGTAAAGTTTTCTGAATACCAACAAATCATCTGCAGCTCTGCCAATTTGCCAATTCTTCCAATTTTCTTCATTCCATCTCCCCTGCTCACTGACTCGATTCTGCTGCTGACAGCAGCTTATTTCTATTAATTCCACTTGAGTCATCTTTGAATTTCACCTTTGCCTTCCTGGTTCTTAGCTACAGCGTTGCAAATTAGTTTAGTTAAGTTTAGTTTAGTTTGGTTTAGTTTAGAGATACAACATGGAACCAGGCTCTTCGTCCCATCGAGTCCATGCCGACTAGCAATCCGCACACACTAGCACTGTCCTTCACACTAGGGACAATTTACAATCTTTACCGAAACCAATTAACCTACGTCTTTGATAAGTGGGAGGAAACCAGAGCACCCGGGGAAAACCCATTTGGTCACAGGGAGAACATACAAACTTCATACAGACAACACCCATAGCCAGGTATGAACCTGGATCTCAGGCGCGGTAAGTAGGTATGTTACAATACCTACCTTGAGCAGCGCTGCAGTTCTGCCGCTCCCCATGTGCGCGACTTTGGCGCCTTTCAGAGGGGGGCGGGTTTAAAATGCCGATTTTTTTCTAGGCAGTCCAAATCAATCCATGTCGGGCGATTTCATCGCTACAGAGAAATCGTTCCGACATTTCATTCATAAAGGTATTTTTAACTGCGCTAGATTATTTATTAACTAGAGAAGTTTAAAAATCATCTTCTAAAGCTCTGAACGGTGACAGCGGAACGGACCTAAGGTAGGTGATAAAAGAAGCTACATAGTTTATTTTTACATAAAAACTTGGTTTTTAGGAAGGCTTTAATAACATTTTCATGTTGTGAAAAGGGGGCAAAAAAAAATGTATGAACCGGCTGTATTTTTCATACTGACTTCACCGCAAACCGCAACGTTCTAATCCACCGCATTCCACTAAAACCCACTCGCTAGTTGATTTAAATGGCCATTAATTCAATTCAATTCAATTCAAGTTTAATGTCATTGCACAAATACAAGTATAGGTACAACGAAATGCAGTTTAGCGTCATTCGTAGTGATAGCGATATAGAAAAATAAATACAGAGTGCAGTGGTAGCAATACGGAAAATAAATAAATACAGGGTGCAGACAAATCTATCAGCTGGACTCCGAGTTCAGCAGTCTGATGGTGTAGTTGAAGAAGCTGTTCTTCGTCCTACTGGTGCGGGACCTGAGGCTCCTGTACCGCCTCCCTGATGGTAGGAGGGCAAACAGTCCATGATTAGGGTGTGAGGGGTCCTTGATGATCTTCCCGGCCCGCTTCAGGCACCGTTTTCGGTGGAGGGCATCCATGGCAGGGAGCGGGGCACCGATGATGTACTGGGCGGTTTTCACCACCCGTTGTAGTGCCTTCCTGTCTTCCACGGTGCAACTGCTGTACCATACCGTAAATTAGGTGGTCAGGATGCTTTCGATGGTGCAGCGGTAGAAGTTCGTCAGGATCTGGGGGGACAGGTGGGCTTTTTTGAGCCTCCTCAGGAAGTAAAGGTGCTGCTGTGCCTTTTTGATCAGCTTTGAGGTGTTGAGGGACCAGGACAGATCCTCCGAGATGTGTACCCCGAGGAATTTGTAGGCATTGTTTAATTTACAGGCATTAAACACTAAATTCCTTCCATTTGGCCTATAAATTAATGAAAATTAGATTTAAAAATTATGTTATATTATGGATTATTGTGTGAATGTTATTTGGACACTTAGGCAATTAAAAAAAAGTTTATCTTTTCTTAAGGAATGGATAGATGTTTAGATCTACTCATTGAATTTTGTAATTAGCTACAATTAGATAACTAACTAATTATATGCTTTAATTTCAGGTCATCCAAGTAAGATTGTTTCATATTTGTTTCAGAATGCTTCAATCTATAATAACTGAAAATTTCATTGAGTTCTCTTCATTTTTAAGAAAGTTATGGGCTTTTGACTATTCTAGATCACAGCTTTTGAGTTAAGTCAATTGAAAGGCAATGGGGAACAAGATGCTAATTTCCGAGTATGAAAATGGTCATAACTTTCTTAATACTGAAGATATGAAAGTGAATTAGGTGTCTAATTAAACTTCTTTTTATGCTTTATTGGACAGGATAAATTGTAGACTTGATTTTTAAAATCTCATAATTTTGTAGCATTGCTACGGTAAGGCAGCAACTCTACTGCTGCCGCACAGTGCCGCCCATAATCTCTTCATGTAACTGAATTCATTTTACTCTGAAATTTCAATTAAACATAAATGTACAACATTGACCATACAGCAAAAGAACAGGCCCTTTGCCCCAAAGGGTCCATGCCAAACATGGCGCCAAGTTCCATCTCCTCTTTCTGCACATAATCCATATCCCTCCATTCCCTGCATATCTATGTGCTTATCTAAAAGTCTCTTAAATGACACTATCGTATCTGCTTCCACCACCATCCCTGGTAGTGTGTTCCATGCATATACCACTCTCTGCAAAAAGAAAATTGCCCAACATGTCTCCTTTAAATGTTGTTCCTTTCACATTCTAGCTATGTCCTCTAATCTTTGACATATCCACCCTGGGAAAAAAATTCTGACTGTCTCTACCTTATCTATGCCTCTCTTAATGTTACATACTTAATTTCCCCTGTCCTTCCTGAAGAGCATTTGACCTCTAATCAATAGACAATAGGTGCAGGAGTAGGCCATTCGGCCCTTCGAGCCAGCACCGCCATTCAATATGATCATCCACAATCAGTACCCTGTTTCTGCCTTCTCGCCATATCCCCTGACTCCGCTATCATTAAGAGCTCTATCAAACTCTCTCTTGAAAGCATCCAGAGAGTTGGCCTCCACTGCCTTCTGAGGCAGAGAATTCCCCAGATTCACAACTTTCTGGGTGAAAAAGTTATTTCTCATCACCGTTCTAAATGGCCTTATTGTTGAACTGTGGCTCCTGGTTCTGGACTCCCCCAACATCGGGAACATGTTTCCTACGTGTCCAATCCCTTAATAATTTTATATGCTTCAATAAGATCCCCTCTCATCCTTCTAAATTCCAGAGTGTACAAGCCCAGCCGCTCCAATCTGTCAACATATGACAGTCCCGCCATCCCGGGAATTAACCTCATGAACCTACGCAGCACTCCCTCAATAGCAAGAAGGTCCTTCCTCAAATTTGGAGACCAAAACTGCACACAACACTCCAGGTGTGGTCTCACTAGGGCCCTGTACAATTGCTAGTGAGTACTAGGGCATGAATTGTCACTCTGTTTTTCTTACCACAGCTGCGATTTGCCTTGTTGAGTGTTTCCAGCATTTTCTGTTTTTATTTCAGATTTCCAACATCAACTATTTTTTAAAATGTTCACCATCAAGTGTTTCCCAGAACATCATCACATTTTTGCTCACAGATTTTATTACCCCATGGGTCTCTTTTGCCTTATATATTATTATCTTGTCCTGCTATATTGCAAGTTTCTATATTGGGGACGATCAGCCATGATCACAATGAATGGCGGTGCTGCCATGAGGGGCCGAATGACCTCCTCCCGCACCTATTTTATATGTTTCTATGCTGCCTTCATAGATTTGTACATCTCTGATCCTGGAGATCTAGGAAAATGCCATAATTTTGTTTATATTGGGTTTTTTGTTTTGTTATTCCCCATCCAAACCTCCAACAATTTGTGAGCTGTAGAAAAAAGGAGCAGCAGTTGCTAGTTTACAAAGAAAATACACACAAAATGCTGGAGTAACTCAGCAGGTCAGGCAGCATATCTGGAGAACATGGGTGGGTGACATTTCATGAGGACCATTCTAGTTTAATTTAGTTTATTGTCATGTGTACCAAGGTGCAGTGAAAAGTGTTTTGTTGTTCGCTAACCAGTCAGCGGAAAGACTATACATGACTATAATCGAGCCATCCATAGTGTACAGATACATGAGAAAGGGAATAACATTTAGTGCAGGATAAAGTTCAATAAAGTCCGAATTAAAGATAGTCCGAATGTCTCTATTGAGGTAGATAGTAGCTCAGGACCGTTCTCTAGTTGTTGATGGGATTGTTTAGTTAGCTGATAATATTCTTCAATCTGAAGAAAGGATGGGACAGAAATGTCACCTACCCATGTTCTCCAGAGATGTTGCCAGACCGGCTGAGTTATTCCAGCACTCTGTGTCCTCAATCTGTCAGATGTTGCGTTAATTTAACCCACAGTTTGCCTTTGTTTCAATGGATGTTATTTCATGTTATTCCGATTGACACAACCACTGAAGTGATCATCGCACCAGACACATTCAGATCAAAAGTGAATGTTTTGATGCTGTGCAGGAGAGAGAGGTTCTCTTTCTGACCTGTATTGACAGATTCTAGACACTATGGTGGAGCAAAGCCCAACTAGCTGAGAATGTAGAAAGAGACGGCACGATGGCGCAACGGCAGAGTTGTTGCCTTACAGCGCAAGAGACTTAGGTTCGATCCTGACTACGAGTGCTGTCTGTATGGAATTTATCCATTCTCCCCGTGACCGTGTGGGTTTTCTCCGGGTGCTCCTGTTTCCTCCCACACTCCAAAGACGTGAAGGTTTGTAGGTTAATTTGGCTTCGGTAAAAATTGTAAAATGTCCCTAGCCTGTTTCCGCACTGTATCTCTAAACTAAACTAAACTAAATCCACTCGTACATTTAAATTTGAAATTTCTGAAAATCACATTGTTTCTTGGTAATTTTATTTCAGGATGATCTAGCTTGGAATGCGGTTGAGAAATTACGAAGCCTTTACGATACTAAATATACCTATGGCCCTGGAGCAAGCACAATATGTAAGCATCCCATTATTTGGGTCTGCAGAAAGCATTCCTTTAACTGGATTGAAGTTGTAGAGTTTTGCACCGAGTCTCATCTGCAGCAGTAAATTGGGCAATGCCATGTTTCCTTACAGCCTTTATTTTGTTTCCAACCTCCAGGAATTGGGTAACATTTGCTAAGTGGTTGGAAACAAATCCCACTGTGGTGTAATAGAAGAAACTTTATACCTCCCCATGTATTGATTACTCACCCAAATTATACACCGTGGAACAGTGTAGATACCATTGTCATCCCCTATACGTTAATTAGGCAGGCTTATAACTTTGCTAACCCCTGCCTAGCTGGAGGAACTCAGTGGACTAGGCAGCATCGAGGAGGGAATAGGTTGATGACGTTTCGCATCCGGATCCCTGAAGAAGGATCCTGACCCAAAACGTCACCTGTCCTTTTCCCTCCCCAGTTGGTGCCTGACCGATGAGTTCATAGGTTCTAGGAGCAGTATTAGGCCATTTGGCCCATCAAGTCTACTCCACCATTCACTCATGGCTGATCTATCATTCCCTCTCTACCCCATTCTCCCGCCTTCTCCCCATAACCCCTGACACCCGTACTAATCAAGAATCTGTCAGTCTCCACCTTAAAAATATCCATTGACTTCTGCCATCAAAGAATTCCACAGATTCACCACCCTCTGACTAAATAAATTAATCCTCATCCCCTTCTTAAAGGAACGTCATTTAATTCTGAGGCTATGACCTCTAGTCCCAGACTCTCCCATTAGGGGAAACATCCAACTGTGGCAATGCATTCCTTCAGCACTTTGTGTTTCTCTCAGGATTCCAGCATCTGCAATTTCTTGCGCCTCCCAAGTATTTTTACTGTTTAAGGATAAGTTGACAGGTTTAGAAACTATGTTGTACTAAAACAGCATCATTGTGTTTTCCCATCAGATATTGCGTCTGGAGGTTCAGATGACTGGGCCTACGATCTTGGCATCAAATACTCGTTTACCTTTGAACTCCGTGACACTGGCCAGTATGGCTTCCTATTGCCTGAGTCGCAGATCAAGCCAACATGTGAAGAGACCATGTTGGCAGTCTACCATATCACCCATTACGTTCTCGACCACCTATATTAAACTTTTTAAAGAAAGGGCAAAGTTAAAGATGGGTATTGGGTGACTTTAAAGCTTAGGTTTAGATTTAAAAGCAGTTTTGATTTTGCTGGAGGAAATGACTAATGCATCTTTGAAAAGTATCATGTACACACTGGTTCAGTAGGATAACATTTGCCTTGGATTAATTTTCCCTCTTGTACTCATCAGATCATAGAGTTCAGAAGAAAGACATTAGGCTCACAGTGTCTGTGCCAGCTCTTTGAATGAGTAATATAATTACCCTCAATTTTCTTTTATGCAAGCTGTTTTTATTAAGTGCTTGTCTAATTCCCTTGAAAATTGTTTTAATATTTCCTATCACTGCACCTTCAGGCTCCATGTCTGCATTGTAATAACTTGGTGCACAGAGAAGGTTCTCCTCTGGTCTCTATCCTTTGTGGCTTCCTGCTGGTGGAACCAACGGCCCATCTAAGCTAGGCACATTTACCTCTAATCCTTTCCGATATGTCCAAATGTCTTGCACATAAATGATAGGAGTAGAATTAGGCTGTTCGGGTCATCAAGACTACTCCGCCATGCAATCATGGTTGATTGATCTCTCCCTCCTAACCCCATTCTCCTGCCTTTTCCCGATAACATCTGACACCTGTACCAATCAAGAATCTATCTATCTCTGCCTTCAGAAATATCCGCTGACACCCTACAGAGGCTTCTGTGGGAAAGAATTCCACAGAGTCACCATCCGCTGACTAAATACATTTCTCCTCTTCTCCTTCCTAAAGGAACGTCCTTTAATTCTGAAGCTATGACCTCTGGTCCTAGACTCTCCCACTAGTAGGAAACATGCTCCCCACTTCCATTCTATCCAAGCCTTTCACTATACAATCAGGTCCCCCCTCATTCTTCGAAACCCCAGCGAGTACCGGCCCCGTGCCGAAAAACGCTCATCATAGGTTAACTTACCAATTTCTGGGATTATTCTTGTAAACCTCCTCTGAACCCCCTCCAGAGCCAACACATCCTTCCTCAGATGTGCTGCCTAAAATTGCTCACAATATTCCAAATGCAATCTTACCAGCGCCTTATAGAGCCTCAACATTACATCCCTGTTTTTGTACACAAGCCCTCTTGAAATAAATGCTACCATTAAGTTTGCTTTCTTTGCTACTGATTCGACTTACAGGTTAACTTTTTGGGAATCCTCCACCAGCAACCCCAAGTCCCTTAGCGCCTCCGATTTCTGGATTCTCTCCTCATTTAGAAAGTAGTCTACGCCTTTATTCCTATTACCAAAATGCATGACTCTACACTTTGCTACACTCTTTTCCATCTACCATTTCTCTGCCCACTCTCCCAACCTGTCCAAGTCCTTCAGTAGAGTCCCTGCTTTCTAACACTACCTGCCCCTCCACCTATTTCCGAATCGTCTGCAAACTTGGCCAAAACACCTTCAATCCCCTTGTCCAAATCATTAATATACTAAGTGAAGTGTAGCGGCCCCCAGCACTGACTCTTGCAGAACTCCAAATGTAATTTAAATGTTGTTGTACTACCTGCCTCATCTACTTCCTCTGGCAGCTCATTCCATATACCTACCACCCTCTCTGTGAAAATGGTGCCCTTCAGGTTCCTATTAAATATTGCCCTTCTCCCATTAAACCTAAGTCCTCTTGTTCTTGATTCCCTTATTGGCTGACTGTTGTGGCTAATCACTAGTCAGATGGATAAAGGGCAAATACATAGGGGACTAGCTTAGATAGGCATCATAGACGGCAATGGAGGAGTTGAGCCGGAGATGGGTATAACTCTATGACTTCATTCACACAAGCTGTACAACATTATCAGTTCATGTGCATAAGTTCATAGGAGCAGAGTTAGGCCATTCAGCCCATCATGTCTACTCTGCTATTCAATCATGGCTGACCTATCTTTCCCTCTCAACCCCATTCTGCTGCCTTCTCCCCATAACCCCTGCCACCCTTACTAATTAAGAACCTGCTTATCTCTACCTTAAATATACCCAATGACTTGGCCTCCACAGCTGTCTGTGGCAATGAATTCCACAGATTCACCACTCTCTGATAATAGACGTCAGTCCATTGACCAGAACCAATACTAGGGTGAAATTGGTTCCTAGAGACTAGTATTGAGTGGTAACCAATTATACTCAGCTCCATCTATCTGGTTCCACGGAGAATGGAAACAAACAGATATTCGTATTCGGTGCTATCACAAAACAGTGAAACTCAATATCAAGGGGGCAGCTCGATGGCACAGCTGATAGAGCTTCTGCCTCACAGAATCAGCCACCTGGGTTCGATCCTAACTGTCGGTGCTGTCTGTGTGGAGTTTGCCTGTTCTCCCTGACTTTCCTCTGGTGCTCCGCTGTTCTCCCACATCCAAAGCATGTGCAGTTTTGTAGGTTAAATAGCCTCTGTAAATTGCCCCTGGTGTGTGGGGAGTGGATGTAAAAGTGGGATATAATAGAACTACAATGAATGGGTGATCAATGGTTGGCGTGGACTCAAAAATGGAAGGGCCTGTATCCATGCTGTGCCATTCCATCCATTCCACTCCACTCCTCCCCTTTCCTCTCCTCAACACCCCTCCCATCCAATTACACCCCACTTATCCCATCTCAATATCAATCTCCTAATTGCCTAAATGTCCAAAATGATTTTCATTTGATACCTCAAGGGGAGCATTACATGTGTAGGAAAAAACTGCAGATGCTGCTTTATATTGAAGGTAGACACAAAATGCTGGAGTAACTCAATGAGACAGGCAGCAGAGATACATAGACAATAGGTGCAAGAGTAGGCCATTCGGCCCTTCGAGCCAGCACCATTATTCAATGTGTTTGTGGCTGATCATCCACAATCAGTACCCCGTTCCTGCCTTCTCCCCATACCCCTTGATTCCGCTACCCTAAGAGCTCTAACTAACTCTCTTTTGAATGCATCCAGTGAATCAGGCTCCACTGCCTTCTGAGGAAGATAATTCCACAAATTCACAATTTTCTGTGTGAAAAAGTATTTTCCTCATCCCAGTTCTAAGCATCTCTGGAGAGAAGGAATGGGTGATGTTTGTGTGTCGAGACCCTTCTTCAGACTGAACATTACTGAACAGGAGCATTACATGGGTACCTATGAAAAGGGCAAATCCATCACATTTATAATATTCTTCTAGATAGTGAGGTCCCTATTAAAACTTTGGAAAAATCCAACAACCCCCACAATTAAAATGTGGATTATGGAGATGTCAGAGACCTTACATTTGGAGAGCGCCAGACTTGTCTTAATTGACAAACAAGAATTATTTGCTAGAATATGGTCTCCATTTATTGAAATTTTGAAAGGGTAAATTGGTCTGGCACGGAAGCCTGACTGAAGCTTGAACCCAGGACTAGATGAATAATTATGTTTTATAATCTATGGACCTATCTCCAAAGGTGCATTATTGGTAACTTATTCTATCCTTTTTTATTGTTTTCTTTTCTCTCCTTTCTTCCTATCTATATAAAAAAATAGACAAATAGCAGAGTTAATATGCAATTAATAAATGAGGGCCCTTACTACTTTGATAGCAGGAATCCCATCTATTAACAATATGTAACTGATTAACAAAATGTGTTTTGATTATGATATGTACATGCTTCTAATAAAAATATGATTAAAAAAGAAAACAAAAGAAAAGGGCAAATCTTTTAATACACCTCAGTTGTATTAACTCTGCAATATAATAAAGGAAATAGATAGTATGGATCAGCATGGCAGGGTCACATGGCATTAAAGTTATAAACCTGGTTAAGGTATAATTCCATGACCACAGTACTGAACAAAAGCACATCACTGAGGTCACATAAGAGACTGAGAATGATAGCTAAGATTTTATGATTAGCTGACTGGATCATCTTTAACCAAGTCGCCAGGTGCAGGTAATATTTCGGGGTTTCATGGTTATCAACCATGTTAAAGAATCACAGTGGTTTGTTGGGAAGCTTTTATACCCACTCAATTACTTCAACACTCTGTGTTTAGCCCTAAAACTACCTGAACCTTAGAGAGAAACACCATTTCCAATTCTCCAGAAAGTTCCACGATTCCAATGGTCTTTTTAAAAATAATTATTCATTTTTCAGGATACAGCATCACTGGCAAGACCAGTATTTGTTGCCCATTCTAAATTGCTGTTGAGAAGGTTAAGAAGTAAACCACCTTGTTAGACTGCTGCCTGTAGTCTAGATGTAATGGCACAACTGAGCAAAGTACTGGACCATTCCAGAGGGCAATGAAATCCTTGTTGCAGTTCTGGAGTCAACATAGGCCGGGCTTTAGACTTTAGACTTAAGAAAAACAGCATGGAAATAGGAGCTTCGGCCCACCGAGTATGCGCAAACCAGTGATCACCTAGTACATTAGCACTATCCCACATACTAGGGACAATTTACAAATTACAGAAGTGAAGTAACCTACAAAGCTGTACGTCTTTTGGGTGTGGGAGGAAGCTCCCGGAAAAAAACCCATGTGGTCACAGGGAGAATGCACAAATTCCTTACAGACAGCACCCATAGTCATGATGAAACCCGGGTCTTTGGCGCTGTAAGGCAGCAACTCTACCACTGTGACACCGTGCTGCCCACAGGCTAGTTAATGATGCCTGATTTCCGCCCGCGAGGACACTAATGAATCAGATGGGTTTTCACAACACTCCAATTGTTTTTGTAGTCATCATTACTACTTGCTGTTTTCCAGAATTGCAAAACATATAGTGTATTTAAATTCTTCATTGTTGTGGTTGGATTTGAAATCATGTCCCTGGATTGTTAATCCTGGCTCTGGATACTGGCCTTTTAATCTGATTTAACTGGTGTACCAGCAGTCTTCCCTGTATTAATTTTCATGATCATGGCAGAAGCTTCCGGCGAGACGTGGCCACACCCTGACAGCAGGCCTGGCTCTCCCGCTGCGGAACTGGGAACCCACCTGATATCATCCGAGGCTCATCTACTCCTCGACCCTGAAGACCGAGAAGCAGTGAGGAGAGTGGAGGAAGTTGGCGACGGCAGCGGACGCTGGTCAAAGGGCTGATTTCAAGATGGCGGTGGGTGGAGAAGAGGATCGTTGCTGCCATGACACGGGCCTTCAAGGCCAAGATAGACTGTACTCTTAACAACTTTGAAACCTCGTTGGCGCTAGAAACGCAGCGACTCTTTGTTTACTGTCTTGGTGAAGTCTATTATTACACTACAGTCATTGCACTTTTGTGCTTATCTATGATATGATTTGACTGGATTATAAGCAAAACAAAGAATGTCACTGTACCTCGGTACATATGACAATAAAGTTTCATTGACTCATTGAAGTTATTGAAGCTGTTAATATTTTCTTTTTCTCTCGTTATATATTACTCAAACAAGATGATCTCCCAATAAGATGAGACTGAGATTAAAGGGTACCTTTAGAAACATACTAAACTCAGAGTGCTCAAATGTAGATTTGTTTCTTTGTGTTATGTAACATTCAGCATCAAATGACTAAAATTCTTATTATATGTTCTTCATTCATGGTGTAAAATTGTTCTTGAAATGTACTTAATTGAACAAAGTACTCCGATGAAAGAATGGAAACAGTAAGACAGGTCAATAGGCCTGACAGAATGGTTAAATGCGGATTCATTTGCTGAATGATTGCAAACAAAGGACTTTTTGAGTAGTTTATTTTATTATAGCACTTACAGGTATATTATCCCCCAACGAGTAAGGAAACAAGATCATTCTTAAATAATATGCAGACAAAGACATAAAATACAGAGTAACTCAGCTGGTATCTCTGGAGAACACGAATAGGTGACATTTCGGGTCGGGACCCTTACACAGACTGATTGTAGATTGGGGGAGAAAGCTGGAAGAAAGGTGGAGGTGGGACAAAGCCTGGGAGGTGATAGGTGGATACAGGTGAGGGGGTATTGATTGGCAAATGGTTGGACTAAGGCCAGAGATGAAAAGATAAAAAGGTAATGAGATGAAGCGTGAAGAAGCATGAAATGTGAAGCTAGAGGGAGAAATATAGGTGGAAGGGGATGGGAGACTGGGGAAGGGGGAAAATACAAGCGGGAACAAGGAGGGGTGGGGGGGGGGGTGGTGGTGTTTGTAGATTAGTTATCTAAAATTGGAGAATTCAGTATTAATACTGTTGGATTGCAAGCTACTCGAGCACAATATAAGGTGGTTGTAAGATTAAATAACATTTAATAGGCAATGATGATAAGTGAGAATCATATAGTACCGAAACAGGCCCTTTGGCCCAATTTGCCCATGCTAACCAAGATACCCTATCTACACTAGCCCCATCTGCCCATGTTAGGCACATAGTTCTCTAAACCTTTTCTATCCACGTTCCTGTCCAAATATCTTTTAAATGTTGTTTGTAGTACCCTGTCCTTTCATTCTTATTGATGAATGTGTGCACATACTCAATCCACACTCAAGTCACACAGAGAGTGGTGGGTCTCTGGAACTCTCTGCCACAGAGGGTAGTTCAGTGGCTATATTTAAGAGGGAGTTAGATGTGGCCCTTGTGGCTAAGGGGATCAGAGAGTATGGAGGGAAGGCAGGTACGGGATACTGAGTTGGATGATCAGCCATGATCATATTGAATGGCGGTGCAGGCTCGAAGGGCCGAATGGCCTACTCCTGCACCTAATTTCTATGTTTCTATGTTTGTTTGTATACGGTCCAAATGTTGTTATTGAAACCTTTCCTATCCATAGTTCTGAATTCTAAGAGTGGTTTGGAGACCTGTGTTGTACTTGTAAAAGGGAAAGCGACTCTAGGCTGGATCTTCAGCCATATAACACAGCCCAAACATTGAACCACAGGATGGAAACTCCACCTCCGCAAGTACAAATATCTGGAACATACGACAAGAAGCAAACCACAGATAGGCAAACAGGGTTCCTTGCTTGGGATGGGAAATGGGGTTCTGCACAGGGAATGTTTCCCTGGCTCACTTCTTTAGGAAGTTCTGCTCCAAAAAAACATGGCTGGAGAAGTTGAGAAGTATGTGGAAGTCATTGCCACAGACGGCTGTGGAGGCCAAGTCATTGTATATATTTAAAGTGAAGAATGATGGGTTCTTGATTAGTAATGGTGTTGAAGGTTACAGGGAGAAGGCAGGAGAATGGAGTTGAGAGGGAAAGATGGCGCAGCCTTGATTGATTGGCGGAGCAGACACGATGTGTCGAATGGTCTAATTCTGCTCCTATGTCTTATGAACGTCCGAACCTATGTCTCTAGGGCCTGATGTGCTTCCCATGCATTGTTAGAATGCCACTGTACAATTGGGAGGGAGAGATTTGGGACTCTTATCTGCGACCCTGTGGTAAATGTTAGGATTGTGCAATTGAGAATTTATGGTGTTCCCTGTGAGTCACAGAATCATGAATAAACAAGACCCAGCTGTTGTCATCTCTCTGAAAGAACTTCCAATTAATCCCACACACTCTCTTGTTCTCCCTCGACAGTGTTGCAGTTTTCTTAAACGTTAAGATTAATTCTCTTTTGAAAGTTCATATTGGTATTGCTTCCACCTGCTCAATCTCTGTCAAGTGTGGGAAGGAAGACCTTTAACCCTATAGCATTTTTCTTCTCAGATATAAATCAGGTTATTTGACACCTCTGGACAATTTGGACTGTATACATAGGAGGTTTGGATTGAGTATGTTCACACATACATCAATGAGAATGAAAGGACAGTGTACCACAAACAAATCTATTTTGTTTTCTACAAACTACCAGAAAATGTAGCAGAGACATTTACAATGATTTAATTTTCAAAAATATGTTGGATTGCGAAGCTAATAAAAAAGCTTTGGTATTTAGCTTTGGTCGCCCCACTATAGGAAAGGGTGCAGACATTTCTCAGGATGTGGCCAGGACTCAAAGGCCTGAGTTATTGCGAGAGGTTGGGCGGACTAAGATGTTATTTTATGGAGCACAGGAAGTAGAGGGATGTTCTTGTGGTATAAAATCTAGAGGGGAATAGATAGGGAACAGACTGTCTTTACCCAGGGTCGGGAAACAGGAACTAAAGGACGTAAGTTTAAGGTGAGAGGGGAAAGATTCAATATAAACCTGAGGGGCAACTTTGTCACGTAGACGTTGGTGGATATATGGATGAGCTGCCAGAGGAAATAGTTGGGGCGGATACAATAATGAAATTTAACAGACATTTGAACATGTAAATGGATCAGAAAGCTTGAGATGGATATAGGGAAATACAGATAAAATGGGACTAATTTAGATGGAGCATCTTGGTCCGTATGAACAAGTTGGGCCGAAGAGCCTATTTCAGTGCTGTATGGACTCTCTGATAGGGACAGACACAGGGTTGAAAATTCATTATAAGCCTGGATACTGTGAAAACTGATTTTCTACCCCTCATGAGCTGGATGTAGAAATAGAAAGAGAGTAAGATGGGTTAAGTTTGGAACTAAGGCAAGTTTTGGGGGAATTTGAAAGGCGGAAATGGTAGAAGTTGTGAAGTCTATGGGGGGTGTAGGTAGGGAGAGGTTAAAGGGCCTGTCCCACTTGGGCGTCATTTGCGCGTCACGCAGGTGGAGCACGAAGATTTTGTGAATCCCAAAATCCTGGGGCGCCGCGCGCGACCGCGCATCACTGCCTACGTCACCACGCACCATGCGCACGTAATGCACGCCTTGTGCACGTCGTGACACATAAATGATGTCACGTAAATGACGCCCAAGTGGGACAGGCCCTTAAGGCAACATCAGCCTTCTTTAGGAAAGGCCAGGTTGATTGATTGCTAACATGGTCTCTTCACATGTTGGTTTGACAGGCAACAGGAAGCCATGCTGGCCTGAGTCTCGGAGTTCAAAGCTAAACAAGTATATGATGCCAAAATTAAATGAAGAGAAAAGAGAATAGACAAACTGAACATCGAGTGTGGCAGCAAATGCGTGGGAAAAGTGATGGGAATGAAGGGGAGTTAATTTTTTAATTGGAGAGTGAAGGGTTGGAGAACTGGAGGAGCAAGGATGAGTTGGGGGGAACAGGATTAATTCGAAGAATGGAGGAGGAAATGGAGACGGAGCCTCAAGGTGGGACGTTTATCCTGTGATAGACACAAAAAGTTGGAGTAACTGAGCAGGACAGGCAGTAAGCTGATGCTGATGTTGATGCTGCCATTCTGGCTGAGTTACTCCAGCTTTTTGTATCTATCTTCGGTTTAAACCAGCATCTGCAGTTCCTTCCCACACGCTTATCCAGTGACCTACACCGGCATACACCATGCCCATCACCTCCTCCAGATGGGACAGAAGGAGGAGTCAAGAAGAAGTAAAAAGAAAGTATGAAGAGATAAAGAGGAACAATAAGAACCGGACATAGACAAAAAGCTGGAGTAACTCAGAAGGAATGGGTGACGTTTCGGGTCGAGACCCTTCTTCAGTTGCCTCGACCCGTAAACGTCACCCATTCCTTCTCTCCAGAGATGCTGCCCGTCCCGCTGAGTTACTCCAGCATTTTGTGTCTATCTTCGGTTTAAACTGGCATCTGCAGTTCCTTCCTACACAATAAGAACCGGGCAATGGAGGAACACAAAGGAGAGATCATATAATGGAATAGCAAAGCTGAGAGAATTATAATGAGAGATTTCCGGACCCGCTCCCTCCACTGACGGAAATAAACATTTATACATCCCAACAGTGTTTTATTGTTGAGAAAAAGGTGCCAGTGTGCACATAATAAACATACAAGTCACGTGGTTGGAAAAAAAATAATGACGGTTAACTTTTTAGTGCTGGTATACAATCCAAAAAATGTACTAGATTCTAAACAGTGGAAACAAATACGTGCATTATTTTCTGATAAACCAATTGATACTTCTCTTTCACCGGGTGTGGTTAATGTGGATGGGTGAGAACGTAAGTGGCAATATAGTTGATCGCTAACATGGTCTCTTCACATGTTGGTTTGATCTGGGACTCGGGCAACAGGAAGCCATACCGGCCCGTGTCACGGAGTTCAAAGGTAAACGCGTATTTGATGCCAAAATCGTAGGCCCAGTCATCCGAACCCCCAGCTGAAGGATCTAGAAAGGGATAGAATAGAATTGTGGATAGACATAAAACGCTGGAGTAACTCAGCGGGACAGGCAGCATCTCTGGAGAGAAGGAATGGGTGACGTTTCGGGTTGAGACCGGTCAGAAGAAGGGTCTCGACCCGAAACTTCACCCATTCCATCTCTCTAGAGATGCTGCCTGTTCCGCTGAGTTACTGCAGCATTTTGTGCCTATCTTCGGTTTAAACCAGCATCTGCAATTCCCTCCTACACGAATAGAATTGTAGAGTGCCTACAGCAGAGATAGAGAGTACCTGACCCATTCAGGTCAATATACGAGCTATTAAATTAGTCCCATTCCCTCACCCTCTCTCAAATTCTTTCATTTCAGCTATTTATTTACCTCCAGAATAACATTTAACTTCAGAAAACAACACTCCCATCAGGCAAGAGGTATTGGAGTGTGAAAATGCATATCTTCAGATTTAGTCTGAAGAAAAGTCTTGACCCAAAACGTCACCCATTCCTTCTCTCCACAGATGCTGCCCGTCCCGCAGAGTTACTCCAGCATTTTGCGTCTTTCTTCGGTTTAAACCGGCATCTGCAGTATTTTGTGTCTACCTTCAGATTCAGTGACAGTTTTGTTGAAGACTTGTGGACTATCTTTAATTGGACTTTATCCAGCACTAAATATTATTCTCTTTACCTTGTATCTGTGCATTGTGGAAGGTTTGATTGTAATCATGTATTGTGTTTTCACTGACAGGATAGCATGCAACAAAAATGGTTTTCATTGTACCTTGGTACACATTGCAATAATAAACTAAACTAAACTAAACTAAACTGATGTTTTATAAAAATTGACATTTGTAAAGTGAGATGAGTTCTATGAGAATGGCTCCAGTCTGTTGTGGCTGGATCCTAACCCACAATTTCTTAGAAAGCTCCCACACTGCCTGAAGCAGGGTTCCGACCAGAAATGTTGGCTGTCCGTTCCCTCCACAGATGCTGCCTGACCCACTCAGTTCCTCCAGCACTTGTGTAAGAAGGAACTGCAAATGCTGATTTAAACTGAAGATAGACACAAAATGCTGGAGTAGCTCAGCGGGACAGGCAGCTTCACAGGAGAGAAGGTTTGGGTCTTTCCTTCTCTCTGCCTGTCCCGCTGAGTTACTCCAGCATGTTGTGTCTATCCTCTAGCACTTTCTGTTTTTGCTCAGGATTTCAGCATCTGCAGTTCCTTGTGCCTTCATAGTACAATCTTGTCTTTGTTGGTCACTTTCACTAGACATCAACTGATCATTGAGCAAAATACAATTCCATTGCTGCTGTTTCCTTTAATTGGTGGAGTTGATGGGCCTGTGTGGAGCTATCTTTTGATTGCTCACTCTGGCATGATCTAACTGGGCAGCACGGTGGTGCAGCGGTAGAGCTACAGCCTTATCACGCCAGGGACCCAGGTTCAATCTTGACTATGGGTGCTGTCTGTGTGGAGTTTGTACGTTCTCCCTGTGACCACATGGGTTTTCTCCAGAGGATCCAGTTTCCTCCCACATTCAAAACAACATGCAGATTTGTGGGTCAATTGGCTTCTTTAAATTGCCCCTAGTGTGTCGGATGCAAAAGTGGGATAACATTGAACTAGTGTTCGGGTGATCGCTGGTTAACGCAGACTCAGTGGGCCAAATGGCCCGTTTCCATGCTGTATCTCTGAAAAAACTAAAACTAAACAACTAAAATTCACCACTGTAGGTGAAATCTTTCTAGATTCTATCAAGCAAGCACTGCGCCTGTTTTCAACTAATGATCCATAGTTTCACATGTTCATGTCAAACAGAATAATTACCGCAAAGCACAAAGTGCTGGGGGAACTCGGTGGGCCAGGCAGCATCTGGCGAATAAATGGACGTATGATGTTTTGGGTTGTGACTCTCCTTCAGATTGATTGAAGTGGGGGTGGAACAGGAAGAAAGCTGGAAAAGAGGGATGGATGCAGGACAAAACCTGGCAAGTGATAGGTGGATACAAACGAGGAGGGTGTTTGTTCAGCAGATGGGTGGAGTAAGTTTAGTTTAGAGGTAGAGCGTGGAAAAAGTCCATTCGGCCCACCGGGTCTGCACCGACCCACAAACACCCGTACACTCATTTTACTTATCCCAGTTTGGCATCCTACACACTAGGGACAATTTACAGAACCCAGTTAACCAGAAAACCTGCATGTCTTTGAAATGTGGGAGGAAACCAGAGCACCCGGAGAAAACCCACATGGTCACAAGGAGAACGTGTAAACTCTGTACAGACAGCACCTGTACCCAGGATCGAACCCAGGTCTCTGACGCTATAAGGCAGCATCTGTACTGCTGCGCCACTTTACCCACAATAGGCTAGAGATGACAGGAGACAAATGGGTGTCTGAAAAGGAAAGGAGAGGAGAAGTGAAATGTAAAGCCGAAGGAAGGGATATGGGTGGAAGTCGGGGGGGGGGGGGGGTGGGGGGGTGGGAAAGAGCGGTGAATAATGGGGGACTCGCCACTTACATATTGTGATCGCACCTGGGCCGTAGGTATATTGAGTGCCATGAAGATCCTTTAAGGCCATAACTGCATTCCTGGCGATGAAATTCTAAACAAGATCAAAGAACCATTGTGTCAATAGCAAAATATGACATGGAAAGTTTCACTTTGTCTTGCTTTAAATATTCATTATGGAAAGTTTATGCAAATAACTTACCGCAGAGTTGCAGCTCATTCGTAGTGTCAAGAGTATATAGACGCATACGAAACGGAACCAAGCCCTTCCGCCCAATTCATCCAGACCAACCAAGCTGCCCCATCTAAGCCTCCTACAGTGGACCTTCAGCACCTTCAAGGCTGACTGCAGAAGGTGGCCCCCTGGGATACAGGCGGTCGGCAGAGGAGAGGGAAGTCGGGGCGGGCTCACCTTGGCTTACCTGGATTGGGAGCGTTCCACAACTTCCAACACCTGGTCTGGACATTGCACTTTGGAATGTCCGTGTTTTGTTTTCTTCTCTTTTTGTTTTAAACAGTGCCAAAATTGTGGTGATTGTGCATTTGTGGTTGTGCAAAAGAATTTCATTGTGCTGTGCATATGTGCCACTAAAGAACCATTGAATCATTGAAGCTTGTACCATTTTCCCATTTCAAGACATGTAACACAGCGGGACAGGCAGCATCTCTGGAGAGAAGGAATGGGTGACGTTTCAGGTTGTACTGTGTCGGACACCCCATCGCTACTTTTAAAATTTTATCTACTACCATATTTAGTTTAGTGTAGAGATACAGTGCGGAAACAGGCCCTTCGGCCCACCGAGTCATCGCCAGCAAGCGATCCCCATACACAAGCACCATCTTACATATTTGGGACAATTTACAATTTTTACCGAAGCCAATTAACCTACAAACCTGTACAGCTTTGGAATGTCGGAGGAAACCAGAGCACCTGGGGAAAACCCACACGGTCACAGGGGGAACTTACAAACTCCGCACAGATAGCACTCGTAGTCAGGATCAAACCTGGTCTCTGGCACTGTAAGGCAGCAACTCTACCAATGTGCCACCATGCGACTCCTATCTTTATTTCCTTTCTCTCGCATAATAGTCAAGCTATTATCCTCAGCTCTCCAGATCGCCGTCTATATCTCTCGTTTCCCTTATCCCTAACCAGTCTGAAGAAAGGTCTCGACCCGAAACGTCACCCATTCCTTCTCTCCAGTGATGCTGCCTGTCCCACTGAGTTACTCCAGCTGTTTGTGTCTATCTTGGGTTTAAACCAGCATCTGCAGTTCCTTCACTTGATAGCACGTTCCATATCCTCATCATCCTCTGGGATTATAAATCTCACCTGAATTGCCTATTAGATTTATTGTTGACCATTTTGCATTCTACCTCAAGTGTGTGAGCAGCACTCGGACAACGACACAAACATAAATTACACATAAATTACACAAATTCAGCACAATAGTAAAGAGAAGAATAAAGGGCCTGTCCCTCTTGGACGACCTAATCCTTGAGGTTAGAAGACCCTAGACGAGTTGAAAAAAATGTCACGGTCGTGTGGACTCGCCGAAATAAAAGACCTCCTACGACCTCCTACGACTATATCTATGACCTCCTACGACTATGTCTACGACCTCCTAGGACTATGTATACAACCTCCTACGACCCTCCTTGACCTCAGTCTTTCACACCCAAGACCAACCGACTATCTACGAGTGGAAAATTATCACATGATAAAATTATGTCATGTTTGCATTTTTTTTCTCGGCCTACGACTACCTACGACTACCTACGACTACCGTCACAACCTACTACGACCCACCTACGACCTACATACGAGTAAAAAGTATCAATTTTTTCCATGCCGACCTTTTTTATTACTCGTGGGCATTTTGTATCAGGCTGGAAAAAACGGCGCGACCTACTTGAGGCCACGAGTACGCGGAGACCACTCACGGGCATGAGGAAGAGTCACGAAGACCACCTACGACCTCGTGGCGACCATACTGCGAGTATGAGTCAAGGGCAAACTCGGCAGAGGTCGCCAATTAGGTCGTGACAGTGGGACAGGGACTTAAGACTGAAAGCAAAACAGGACATCAGTGCAAAACACAATTAGAAATGAAAAACAGAAGTCCATGGAAGTGCAAGAGGCTGTTTGTAGGGTTCCATTGTCGAGGTGCAAGGTAAATGACGGAAGAATAACAGAGGCATTGATGGGCATGCATGGGGAATATGTTCCAGGGACTCATGGAGATAAGGGAAGGGGAAGTGTGTTAGTGGTATTACACCCTGACACTCACATTGATGTGTTGCCATGCGTGGTATTTGGTGGTATTTTGTAAGTTCACTGATGGCTATGTGGGCGAGGGGTTGAATAGAACCAATGTTCGGAGCATGAAACCTCTAACATTAAAATCCCCCTTCCTTTTATCTACATATTATGAACTGAGAACAAGAACAATGAACAATTCTGGCACCAAAGGAGAATGTTCAACCCATCAGAGACATGCTAGTTCCCAGACATGCTAGTTCCCATACATACTGGTACACAAATCTGGAAACAATTAAAAAAGGCTTTAAAATTGGATAATATACCACTCTGTCTCCCTATTGTAAACAATCCCTTATTCAAACTTTCCATGCTGGATAAAGGTTTCACACAATGGAAAAATTATGGAATTATAAAGACGGAACATCTTTATAAAGATTTAACATCTTTATAAGAAAGGCACTTTTCTTTTATTTCAGGAGTTACAACAGATTTATGGATTACACTCAAATAATTTTTTTCGCTATCTACAACTCAGAGATTATGTTAAATCAAATACACAAGATTATAGGAATAGGGAACCAGAAATCCTTGATGAATGTTTGAATAAGCATCCTAATACAGAAAAACTAACAACTTATATTTATAATATCCTTTTAGATAGCGACGTACCAGCGACGGAATCACATAGACATACATGGGAAACTGAATTAAGCCGACCCATAACGAAAGATATTTGGGACAAAAGTTTACAATATATACATCAATGCTCGTTAAATGCCAGACATGCTTTAATACAATTTAAAGTATTACACAGATTACATTACTCAAAAGTTAAACTGAATAGAATCTTTCCACATCTCTCCTTCCTATCTGCGATAAATGTCAGCATCTAGAGGCTAATTTAACACATACTTTTGCAAATTGTATAAAAATTAAAAATTTCTGGATTGAGAATTTTAGAATAACTTCTGAAGTTACTAATATTAAACTGGATCCGACTCAAAACTAATAATACTTGGAATATCAGAACAAAGTTTAACACTTACAACAAGCCAAAGCAATTTCCTAGATCACAGTATAATAAACGGGAAGAAATCAATATTAAAATTTTGGAAAGGCCCTATAACCCCCACAATTAAAATGTGGATTATGGAAATGTCGGAGACCCTACACTTGGAAAGAATCAGATTTGCCTTAATGGACAAACAAGAACTTTTTGTTAGAATATGGTCTTCTTTCATCGATTACTTAAAAGGGTAGATTGGTTCGGCAGGGGAACCTACCTGAAACTTGGACTCAGGATCAGATGAAAAGTTATACTCTATATTCCTGGATCTTATCTCCAATGTGTATTAATGGTAAATTATTGCATTCCTTACGATTTTTTTGGGGGATTTTTTTCTCTTTCTTTTTCTCTCTCGCTCTTTCTTTTTTTATTACTCTTAATCTATTAAAAAAAAACTATTAGAGGCAGAATGATTCAATTGATAATATTAATAATGTATGATTGATGTACATGAAATATTTCTACCATAATATGTGTTTGCCAATTTATTGCTTACCTCTAATAAAAATATATTAAAAAATAAATTAAAAAAAATCCCCTTTCCTTTTATCTACATATTATGAACTGAGAACAAGAACAATGAACAATTCTGGCACCGAAGGAGAATGTTCAACCCATCAGAGACATGCTAGTTCCCAGCAGAGCAATTCCATAAGGCCCCATTCCCCTTTCTCTTACTTTCATGAGGCAATATAAGATTATTAAGGGCTTGGACACGCTAGAAGCAGGAAACATGTTCCCGATGTTGGGGGAATGCAGAACCAGGGGCCACAGTTTCAGAATAAGGAGTAAGCCATTTAGAACGGAGACGAGGAAACACTTTTTCTCACAGAGAGTGGTGAGTCTGTGGAATTCTCTGCCTCAGAGGGTGGTAGAGGCTGGTTCTCTGGATACTTTCAAGAGAGAGCTAGATAGGGCTCTTAAAAATAGCGGAATCAGGGGATAAGGGGAGAAGGCAGGAACGGAGTACTGATTGGGGATGATACTCCTGCACCTATTGTCTATTGGAACTTATTCTCCACGCATGCCCATCAATCAAAATCTTTTGCAAAGAAGGCCAAAATGACATTTACCTTATTGGACCTGTCTGATAACTTATTGTGCCAATAAAAGCAAATGGGTAGCTCAATATGTTAGTAATTTTGTTATGACTGGCTAAGTCACACTTGGAGCATTGAGGGCAGTTCTGATCGCCACATTAAAGGAAGGATGGAGCAGTGCTGCATTTGATTGGAGAGGTTGGGCTTGTTATGGATAGAGACTGGATAGGCTGGCTTTATTTTCATCTGGTGTGTAGAGGTTTGACGGCTAACCCCAATAGAGGTATATTAAATGTTGAGCAGTCTAGAGAGAGTGAGTAGTCAGAATCATTTTCTTTTGGAGTAGGGTTGTTAAAAATCAAGAGGAAGCAGGCTTAACGTGAGAGGAAGGAGTCACCTTTACTGAGTAGAAACAAGGAACTGCAGATGCTGGTTTACCAAAAAAGACACATTGGGCGGTACAGTGTTAGAGCTGCTGCCTTACAGCACAGGTGACCTGTGTCAATCCTGCCTACAGGTGCTGTCTATACAGAGTTTACACATTCTCCCTGTGACAGTGTGGGTTTTCTCTGGGTGCTCCAGTTTCCTCCCACATTCCAAAGCCGTGCAGGTTTGTAGGCTAATTGGCTTTGTACATTTTCCCTAGTGTGCGGGAAAGAACTAGTGTAAAGGGTCGCCATGGACTCAGTGGGCCAAAGGCCCTGTTTCCACGCTCTATCTCTAAATCTAAAAACTAAAGTACAATGTGCTGGAGTAACTCAGTGGGTTAGGTTGCATCCCTGTAGAACATGGATTGGTGTCGTTTCAGATCAGGACCCTTCTGGACTGATCGCTTTTCCAGATACTAGTTTTTTTAAATCTCCAGATTTTAATTATTTTCATGAATTTAAATTTCCCCTGCGGCTGTGTCAGGATTCAGATTCAATAGCCTGGATCTCTGAGCTGTTATCCAGGAACTGATTCACTGGTGTTTCAATGCTTCATTCATAATTGATGCAAAATGCAAAGTCACTTCGGTTGGTACAATCTTCACACAATTAATTCATGTGTGGAGCAGCAGAGGGAAGCAGAGAGCCTCGGTGCTGGAGTGGATGGAGTGTGAAGACTACCTGGATGATGGATTTAACTAGGGGCAGGTTTAACCATGGTCAATGGTCCATAAGTAACCCATTACACTCCTGTACACCTGCCCTGATCTAGGGGAGTTTACCTGCTGAACCTGCATCGCTGGAGATACAATACTCCAGAATAGATTAAAGGCAGCCTGAGGTTCCAGCTCCCATCTTGAGTGGAATTAATGTTAGTACCTTGCTAACGTTAATGAAGCTGGAAGATCATGCTACAAACACATCTTTTCTTGAAGAGGATGCCTGCCCCCTCCCTGCCCATGGTTGCCCCACTGATACACTGCTAACCAACAGTAATCCCACAGCTCAAAGTATCTCACAATAATATACACATGCCTGGCACTTACCAGTTCCTTGTAGTTTGGAGGCAATGAGTAGGTGTAGGAATATGGAAAGAGACACATCTGAGAGTATGAGTGGATGGTAATGTAAGCCTTGATGCCTTTGTAGCTACGGATGGCATTCGCCACAGCCCTGACTTCCTTCTCAGACTCTGCGCGGGACCCACAGTAAGTCTCATCACAGGGGTTCCTCGAGGAACCGATGGCTGCGGATAAAAATGGAACGGGTTTGCGTTAGCGTAGTGTGACGACACGGCCTCCCCTAAAGTCCGCACCGATCCCCGGAGCGCGACCACCGGCACACGAACCAGGAGAAGCCCACAAGCAGTGCCTGGCTGCTGGAAGACACAGGCACTCTGGACTGAGCTCAGGGCACAGTCAGGTGAGCCGGAGCTGGGTTAGTGGGTTAGTGGTTATTGGATCAACGCTCCTGCTCCATGTCAATCCCACAACTTATAAACCCATGAGTTCCAGTCCTTGGTGGGGCCGTGGAAAAGTCCACAAAGAGGAACCCAGGAGTATGGGTGGGGGTGTGACAAGTAGAAAGAAGGACCAATGTGACTCTATGAATGCTTCTGTAACTTTGTCAGTGTCAGAAAAGTGGTGACTATTTAATACTTTGTGTAATGTATGCAAAAACAACACATTTCACTGTACCCAGGTACATGTGCACAATAAAGTATCACGGAACCATAGAATAGAGGACAAAGGGTAGCAATGCTACAAAATTTTGAGATTTAAAAAATCAAGTCTGCAATTTATCCCATCAGATAAAGCATACAAAGAAGTTTAACTTGACACCTAATTCACTTTCATATCTTCAGTCTTAAAAAAAGTTATGGCCATACTCGGAAATTAGCATCCTGTTCCCCATTGCCTTTCCATTGACTTAAAACAAAAGCTGTGATCTTAGACAGTCAAAGCCCATAACTTTCTTAAAAATTAAGAGAACTGAAAGAAAGTTTTAGCTATTATAGATTGAAGCATTCTGAAACTAATATGAAACACTTGGATGACCTGAAATTAAAGCATATAATTAGTTAGTTACCCAATTTGAGCTAATTATAAAATTCAATGACTAGATATAAACATCTATCCATTTGTTAGGAAGATATTAAAAAATTGTTTAAAGCCTAATTGTCCAAATAACATTCACACAAGAATTCACAATATAACATGATTTTTAAATCTAATTGTTATTGTATAGGCCAAATTGAAGGAATTTAGTTTATAATGCCCGTAAATTAATGGGCATTTTAAACAGCTTGCGAGTGGGATTTTCTGGAACGCGATGGATTGGGAAATTGCGGTTGCAGTGAATTTAAACCCCATATCGGCAGGAAAAATACGGCCGGTTCGTATGGGGACTAAATCATCGTTTCGCAACATGAAAGTTTGATGAAAGTCCCCTAAACAAGCAAGTGTATATGTAAAAATAAACAGTTTCAACTTATCTGTCCCCTACGTAAAATCAGTCCCCGTTGTCGGCGTTCATGGCATTAGGAGCTAATTTTAATTTTACTGCAGCGCAGAAATAGTCGGGCGATTTAAAAAAAATTAACTTACCGGCAGTCAGAACGAATCTCCGGAAATAAATCACACTCTGACAAAGTATTATTCCAGATGGCAAGGGGAAAACCACATTATAACCTCGCCGCCCCCCCCCCCCCCCCTTAAAGCCGCCAAAGTCGCGCACACGGCCAGCGGCAGAACTACAGCACCGCTAAAGGTAAGTTTTATAACATACCTACAAAGGGGAAAGGGGAGAGGAAGCAGGATGGCAAGTAAGTACAGGAGGGAAGGGAGAATAAGAGGTAGACCTCGTATTAACTGGTCCTCCTCAGTGATCATGAAGGACGGTGCTCCTGCTCAGAACTGGACTTGCTCGTCACTGTTGTCTGTCTTTGGAAACAAACCATATTATTGCCGCCTAAAAATCAGAAAAAGGGCAGCACAGCGGCACGGCAGTGGAGTTGTTGCCTTACATCACCTGAGACCCAGGTTTGATCCTGACTATGGGTGCTGTAAGTACAGTGTTTGTACATTCTCCCTGTGACAACGTAAGTTTTCTCCGGGTGCTCCGGTTACCTCCCACACTCCAAAGACGTACAGGTTTGTATGTTAATTAGCTTTGGTAAAATTATAAATTTTCCCCAGTGTGTCGGGTTGTGCTAATGTACGGGGTGATTGACGGTCGGCGCGGACTCAGTGGACCATAGGGCGTGTTTTCACACTGTGTATCTAAACTAAACTAGAAATGTGAGCTCATCTTACTACGAGGTTCAGTGCAGTCATTGCTAACCTGGCGACATGACTGACGCCACGACTTTCACAACCCTGAGTATTTTAGTGCCAGTTAACTAATTTTGAAACAAGGTCGCTGTGGCGATGCGGAATAAGTGCTCTGCCATTAATAAGTTCTCACCCACAGCAGAGAATGTCCATGGGATGTCCATGGGATGCCATCCTGTGAGGACCAGCAGGAGGTCCAAGCAGTGCCTGCACCATAGATGACACAAACCGAGGCCCCTTTCCCCTGACCCCCCTTAACATCCTCCAACAGCTCTTCCAGCAAACCCCTTTTCTCCTGCCCCATACTGCTTCCGATCAAAGATAAAATACATAAATATATATTTTTTAAACTTGAAAAAAAATCATTTAGAAAAACATTCAACTTATGTGAATTTATTTTTTAGAACAATGTTTGCCCAGTGCTGCGGATAGCTTAGATTTATCTTCTTCTGTTCGAATAAATGCTTCCGCCTTGTTCACAGAGTGTTTGTTAAAATATATATACTCACAGCACCACTTGGCATTGAAGTTTCGGTTGGGATCAGTGCCCACGCAGTAACTGCCAGGGTTCCTGGAACGAGTCTTTCTCCAGAGTCGATCCTGTGGGCAGCAAGGATAACAATCTTTTCCAACTTCCAATTCCTTCTTCTCCCAGCTCCCGCTAGGCAGAAGATACGGAAGCTTGAAAGTGCGCACCACCAGACTTGGGAACCGCTTCTTTCCCTCTGTTATCAAGCGTATGAATGTCCACCCATAAGCTTGGGTACTGTCCAATACACCTCTCCCCATTGCAGACATTGGACTTTGTCTCTGGAATTGTTGCACTATAATACTGAAGATTATATTCTGCATTTTGTACCTTTACCTTTGCTTTACCTAATGCACTAGTTTGGCATGATTTTATTTATGTCTAGTATTATCTGTTATGAATATATAGCATGCAAAAGCTTTTTATTGTACCTTGGCACACATGACAATAAAAACCCAAACCTAAATCACTGAACCTAGTGGAATGTCCCAAAGTACGTCCCAAAGTCCTAAAAGCTAAGGAGAGGCACCTTAAGAGAATGGGAATTGGGAATGGAACCAAATAAAGTTTCACTCAGAAAATATCTAAACTATAAATCCTTTTTTACTTTTCCAGGCATCAAAGGACTTGCTCTACATTTTGTTTTCCTGAATTAATATGTTCTTGTTCTTTTATTTTAGGTGCAGCTTAGTGGCACAGCTGATAGACCTACTGCCTTATAGACCCAGTAAAATGGGTTCAATCTTCACCTCGGGTGGAAGTTTGATCCTGGCCTCAGGTTATGTCGGTGTGGAGTTTCAAATTCTACCTCCATGTCATTGTATGTGTCCTGAGGGTGCTTTGGCTTCCTCCCTTATCCCCAAAACATGCAGGATAGTTGGCCACGGTAAACTGAATTGACCTTGGTGTGCAAATAAGTGGTAGAATATGGGGAATTGATGAGAATATGGGGATATTAAAATTGGCCACGATCAGATTAGTGTAGAAATGTGTGCTCGACGGTCAGCATGGAACGTGTGGGCCGAAGGGCCTGCGTTTGTACTCAGTCTCTCTATAACTCTATTGCTTTATTGTGTGTAAATAACTGTTATTGCTTCCAGCTGGGATCTTGAGTTCCTATCCCACAACTGGATAATGCACCAGATCCTTATCATCCTTGATTTGCTTTAAATCTTATCATGCTTTGCCTCAAAGACTTTCAGTGGCCATTTCCCCCTAATCTTAGCACGATCACAACGCTGGTCAGCATAGTGTAAACTACTTTGTGTCATCCAAAGAGATTCTGATACTTACCATGTTCCAACTATATATATAACCATCCACATTGACAACAGGAACAATCAGGAAATCCAGGTTATTGAGAAGGATGGTCATGGTACAATTGCTGCCGTATGATTCAACAGCCTGTGGAAGCATGAACTAATTAGTCGATATATTCTTCAGTCTGGACTAGAAAGTTTCACTCAGTAAGCAACACAATTCATCTACTGACCTCCTTCACGAACCACTGGCAAAAGGCTGGGGAAATCCACTCCCTGGCATGGATTCCGCAGTCCATGAAGATGGCAGGCTTCACCGCACCCGTTCTCTTGCCAACCTTTAGCGTGAGATTGGTGGACAATGTCATTATTGGGATTTATCGCAGCATGATTTTGGAACAGCTCCATCCGAGATGGGAGAGGGGAGATGAGGGAGTGACCAGGGTGATCTTTGATTATGCCGGGGGCCTTGCCGAGGCAGTGTGAGGTGTAGATGGAGTCAATGGAAAGGAGATTGGCTTGTGTGATGGTCTGCGCAATTCTCCGCAATTTCTCCGGACACTCCCTCATCTTCCCTCTCCCATCAGACAAGAGGCATTGACAAGTGTGAAGACGCACACCTCCAGATTCAGGAACACTTTCTTCCCAGCTGTTATCAGGCAACTGAACCATCCTATCACCAACCAGAGAGCTGACCTGACTTACCACCTATCTCAATGGAAACCCTCGGAATACCTTTAATCAGACTTTACTGTTCTCCTGGTTTGAGAACACTGATGCAATTATAAAGAAAGCACATCAGCGCCTCTACTTCCTGGGAAGATTACGGAGAGTCAGTATGTCAAGGAGGACTGTCTCTAACCTCTATAGGCGCACAGTAGAGAGCGTGCTGACCGGTTGCATCGTGGCTTGTTTCGGCAACTTGAGTGCCCAGGAGCGAAAAAGACTACAAAAAGTAGTAAACACTGCTCAGTCCATCATCGGCTCTGACCTCCTTACCATCGAGGGGATCTGTTGCAGTCGCTGCCTCAAAAAGGCTGGCAGCATCATCAAGGACCCGCACCATCCTGGCCACACACTCATCTCCCTGCGACCTTCAGGTAGAAGGTACAGGAGCTTGAAGACTGCAACATCCAGGTTCAGAAATAGCTACTTCCTCGCAGCCCTCCGGTTATTAAACTCAACTAAAAAAAAACTCTGAACATTAATAGACCTTTATCTGTTTATTTATTCATGTGTGTATATATTTATTTATTTATTATTTTAAAAATGTTTTATTAGAAGTAAATATATAATAAAAAACATTTTGTTTGTAGTAGTCATACATTATTCATATTGTTTATATTATCAATTGTATAATAATTGTACTATATATTTTTAAAATTTTTATATAGATAGAAAATAATAGAGAGGGAGAGAAAAGAAACCAAAAAAATAAAAGAGAATGGAATAATCAGCTAATTATACATCATTTGAGATATGTCCGTGGATTATAAAATGTAATTCTTCATCTAATCCTTGATTCGGGTTTCAGTCAGGTTCTCGTGCCAAACCGGTTTGCCCCTTCAAATAGTCAATGAATGGAGACCATATTCTAGTAAATAGTTCTTGTTTGTCCATTAAGACAAATCTTAATCTTTCCAAATGTAGGGTCTCCGACATTTCCATAGTCCACATTTCAATTGTGGGGGTTATAGGGTCTTTCCAAAATTTTAACATTAATTTTTTCCCAGTTATTAAACTATAGTCGATAAAGTTTCTTTGGCTTGTTGTAAATATTTCATTTTGTTCTAGTATTCCTAATATTATTAGTTTTGAATCGGGGTCCAATTGGATGTTGACAACTTCCGAAATTATCTTAAAAATTTCCGGCCAAAAATTATTAATTTTTATACAACTTACAAATGTGTGCGTTGTTAGCCTCTGAGTGCTGACATTTTTCACAAATAGGAAATATGCTTGGGAAAATTCTATTTAATTTTGTTTTTGAATATTGCAATCTATGTAATACTTTAAATTGTATTAAAGAGTGTCTGGCATTTAACAAACAGTGATGTATATGTTGTAAGCTTTCGTCCCATATTTCTGGCCTTATTGGTTGGCCTAGTTCATTTTCCCATGATTGCCTATATATTTCCGTCGTGGGTGCATCATTATCTAATAGGATATTATAAATATAAGATATCAATTTTTCTGTGTTAGGGTGTTTATTCAAATATTCATCAAAAATGTCTGTCTTTCTATTTCTATAGTCCTGTGTATTTGATTTAGCATAGTCTCTGAGTTGTAGGTATCTAAAGTAGTCATTTGAGTGAAGTCCAGAAATTTGTTGTAGTTCCTGAAATGAGAGGCATGTACATGTGTGTATATATTTATATAATGATATATGGACACACTGATCTGTTCTGTATTCATGCCGACTACAGTCTGTTGTGCTGAAGCAAAGCAAGAATTTCATTGACCTATCTGGGACACATGACAATAAACTCCCTTGAATCTTGAATCTACTGGACTCTATATTGCACTATACATTATTCCCTTTGTCCAATATCTGTACACTGTGGATGGCTTGATTTTAATCATAGTCTCAATGTATCACACCGTTGTGACTGGAAACATACCATCTGTCCTTCTTCATCTACTTGCTGAAACTCCTTATTCAACATCATGGTGGGAGGACTTTCACTAGAAGGACAGCAATGATTCAAAAAGAAGGTCAACGTTTATCTTTTCAAGAGCAAATTGGATGGGCTATGATAAACCCTTGGATATAATCGTGACTATGGGTGCTGCCTTACTGGCTCAGATTAAAAGGACAAACTTTTTGAAAGGAGAGGAGGGGGAATGTCTTTATCCAGAGGGTGTTGAATTTGTGGAATTCATTGCCACTGACGGCTGTGGAGGCCACATCATTGGGTATTTTTAAAGCTGTTAGGTTTTTGATTAGTCAGGTCGTCAAAGGTTGCAGGGAGAAGTCAGGAGAATGGGGTTGAGAGCGAAAGATGGATCAGCCATGATTGAATGGTGGAGCAGACTCGATGGGCTGAATGGCCTAATTCTGCTCCTATGACTCTTTGTTGGCTTCAGTGAAATTGTAAATTGTCCCTAGTGTGTGGGATAGTGTTAGGATAAAGCCCAGATCATGAAAATAAATTAAAATAGAAATAAAGTAACCAATTTAGACCTAGCAAGATCCAACAACCTGCAATCTGCTTGTGCAATGTAGACACAAGGAACTGCAGACGCAGGTTTACCAAAAAAGACTTTGGTTATGTTGTTTGAGGAGTAAATGTACTGTGCAGCATATTGGGGCAGCGTTATGGCACAGCAGAGAGTTGCTGCCTTACAGCACCAGAGCCCCAGGTTCAATCGTGATTATGGGTGCTGTCTGTATGGAGTTTGTACATTCTCCCTGTGATCGCACGGCTTTTCGCTTTATTTAAAATTATAATAAATTAAGCCAGAAGGGATTTTACCCGGAGGACATAGATGCTGCGATGTTGATAGGTCCTTCCGATTCTGAACCAGGAAACCAGTGTTGGGTATTTTGCAGCAATTTTAGACATCCAGGATTCAATCTACAATAGAGAATGTAGCTGTGAGCTCCTTTTCAATATTAATACTCTTGCATTTGGCGGCAATCTTTTATCAACCCTTAGATATATTTAAGAAGAACCTGAGGGGCAACTTTTTCACTGAGAGGGTAATGGGAACCTGAGGGGTTACTTTTTTTTACACAATGAGTGGTGGGTTTATGGAATGAGCTGCGAGAGGAGGTAGTTGAAGCACGTACGACAACAGCATCTAAAAGACACCTAGACAGGTACATATGCAGAAAAGTTGTGGAGGGATATGGACCAAACATGGGCAAATGGGACTAGCTTAGATGGGGTCAGCATGGACGAGTGGGTTGAAGGCCATTTGTTAATGCTGTATGACTCTATGATTAATCCAAATCCAGGATTCTCAAGGTGCTGAGTGGATTTTAAAGGCTGTAATGCCCCTGTCCCACTTAGGAAACCTGAACGGAAACCTCTGGAGACTTTGCGCCCCACCCAAGATTTCCGTGCGGTTCCCGGAGGTTCCCGGAATTTTTGTTAGTCTCCCTAATGGTCGAAAGTGCTTTCCATTTTAAAAATCGGTAATTTTTTGTCGAAGCCGGTTATGATGCTAGTTGAAGGTGGTTGCTGGAGGACAAAAACCTCCGGGAACTGCACAGAAACCTTGGGTGGGGCGCAAAGTCTCTAGAGGTTTCCGTTCAGGTTTCCTAAGTGGGACAGGGGCATAATAGTACCTGCCTCAACTACCTCCTCATTCCATGAGCTCTTGCCCCTCTCACCTTAAACTGGAAACCTTTGGTTCTTGATTCCCCTACCATAGGTTCTTGATTCCCATACCATTTACCCTATATATTCCTTTCATGATTTTATATACATCTATAAGATCATCCCTCAGCCTCCCACGCTCCAAGGAATAAAATCCTTGCTTGCTCAACCTCTCCCTGTGGCTCAGACCCATGGAGTCCTGGCAATATCCTCATCAATCTTTCCTGCACCCTATGATTAGAATTACTGACCCGAGTCTTGTATAGTTGATATCTTAAATTCCATTAGTTTGTGGCTGTGTGAGGTGTACAGCCTTTGGGAGTTGGTGGCTGAAGCAGTCTTATAAACCAATATCTCAGAAAGACCACCCCATCAGGTTCCCAGCACCTACCCATGGCACCCACCTTAACTTGGACAGAAGAATTGGAGAAACAGCACCTCCTATTTCACTTAGGCAGCTTAGAACACAGCCATACAAATATTGATTTCTCTAACTTCAAGTAAGCCTTGCATCCCCTCTCTCTCCGCCCACCCCCACCCACCCTAGTCATCAAACCAATTTCACTGCTAAGTTTAACTGCTTGTATCACTCGTTATCACCTTCTCTACAGCCAACAATGAACCATTGTGGGCACCACCTTTGCTTGATCATCATTGCTTACTTTGATTTGTTCTTTTGCATATCTTCCTTTAATTTGTGTCTCTATACTTATTCTTATCTCTCATTTCCTTCCCCCCAGGGGATTCTCAGTTTGACGAAGGTTCGTGACCTGAAAGGTCACCTGTTCCTTTTCTCCAGAAATGTTGGCTAACCCGCTGAGTTACTCCAGTCTATCTTCAGTGTAAGCCACCATCAGCAGTTCCTTCCTACACATTTCAAGGGGACATTGGATATTTTCCTCGTCATCTACAGCATGCAACATCACGCACAAACACGCTGCAGGTGAAGGCGGTGCCACGTTCAGAGTCCTTCCTTTGTCCCATGGAAAGACTCGGAACAAGAATTAGGGTTCTGTAACTTTGATATAAAAATTCACATAAAATTACCAGCGCATTTAAAAATAGATGGTTTGTGGTCTCATTAGGAAACCTAATCAGGAAAACCTTTCTCAGCCATATTTGTCCCTCATCATATGATGAAAGAATGGATCGACAGGGCTTATATTCACTGGCATTTAGAAGGGGATCTTATAGAAACATATGACATCCTTAAGGGATTGGACAGGTTAGCTGCAGGAAAAATGTTCCCCATGTTGGGGGAGTCCAGAAGCAGGGGTCACAGTTTAAGAATCAGGGGTAGGCCATTTAGGATTGAGATGAGGAAAAACTTTTTCACCCATAGAGCTGTGAATGTGTGGAATTCTCTGCCACAGAAGACAGTGGAGGCCAATTCACTATAGAGTTAGATATACAGTAGCTCTTAGGGCTAACAAAATCAAGGGATATGGGGAGAAAGCAGGGATGGAGAACTGATTTTGGATGATCAGCCATGATCATATTGATTGGTAGTGCTGCTCAAAGGGCCGAATGGCCGACTCCTGCACCTATTTTCTGTTTTTGTTTCTCTGTTTCTGTCATACACAGGGCAATGTGCATGTTTTATCCCTGTATAAAGGTTTTTACAGTATGTATTGCTATTTTGTTCTGGTTTTGTATTTTTGTCATGATTTTTACCTCAGTCCACTCATGGTATGTTTCATAATTGTAAGGGGTTGTATTCCGATCCACTTGGTCAAACTGGTTCTCCACCAGGGTCTTCACGTTGTCAATTAACACTCTGTGTGGAATAAGATTAATTACGAAACAGTCTGTGTGCACCATGAAGATTAAAGGCTCTATTGGCTTTGAAATTTATCTAAAACTAACCAAACCTTTGTGAAAGAAAAATGAACTTCAGGGGGATGTCATAGTGAATATAAGTGAATTCACCCGATCTTTGTTGCTGGTTTAAAAAAATCACATTAAAAGCCACTCTGCTTACACCCCTCAAACTGGCCTGAACTAAGATTAATTATTGATTAATCAAGAGTAATTTACAATCAATTATGAATTAATTGTAATTGTTTATTAATTAGTCATGATTAATTATCAATTATTTTGGATGAATCAGGGATTGATCACATAATGAATCATGAATCAGGAGTGTTATCCTCATGAATCAGGATGAACATAGTACAGTACAGGATCAGGCCCTTCAGCCCACAATGTTTGTGCTGATCATGATGCCAAGTTAATCTGCCTGTACATGATTCATTTACCTCTATTGCTTACATTTCCATGCGCCTATCTAAAAGCCTCTCAAATGCCAGATTAATCTCCTTAATAAACTACTCGATGGCACCCCTTAAAATATTATTATTTTCTATTTTACTAAGAAATTGAACATTATATATTTTATAGTTTAAAAAAAATCGAGATATTTTTAAAGTAATTTGCGTTCATTTAAAATTAATTAGAATTATTTTTTTTAAATGGATACTCCTGCTATTTTTTATTTTGCAATTACCCCATTTTTCAGTTGTTTTAGTCAAACCATAACTGGTTTCCATCACCCAAGGCTATATTTCTGTTGGTGAAAACAGCACTGTTTTTAACAATTATGCTGGTTCCTGAAAGATTATGTACACAGTAAAAAACAATAAAAGTTTGAGGGGAAACTATAAATAACTGCAGGAGCATTGGTTTCTTCATTCCATAAGATCATGCGTGAACTTTTACCCAAGTGCTACTTTTCTATACAAAACCCCAATGTCTTGTGGCCCTCAGTTCACAAATATACATCAGCCACTGAGCATAGATAATCCCCTTGGGTGAAGAATGGCTCTGATTCAGTACCCTCTGCACAGCCTCATATTTCACTTAGACCACGTACAACCCATTGGTATGAATATTGATTTATTTCATTTCAAATAACCCCTGCATTCCCCCTTCCCCCCTCTCCCACTTTAGCCATCCTACTAGTTCCACCGTTGGCATCCTTGTATCCCTTCATTATCACCTCGTTCCCAGCCAACAACCCACCATTATGGGTTTACCCTTTCTCGGTCGTCCGTTGCTGAACCCAGATTTGTTCTGGCCTTTTTCCTACCTCTTGATCCCTCCCCTCCTCTACTTTCAGACTGAAGAAGGGCTCTGACCCGAAACATCACCCAACCTTTTTCTCTAGAGATGCTGCCTGACTCGCTGAGTTACTCCAGCACTTTGTGTCTATCCTTGGCCATTCTCTTATTTTGAGATTGTGTTCCCTGTTTCTATACACCAGGCCAGAGGAAACAACATCTTCACATCTACCATGTCAGCCTTACAGTATAGAACAGTTACATCACAGGAACAGGCACTTTGACCCACAACATCTGTGCTGAACATAATGCCAAGAGCAACTCTTATCTGCCTGCACATCATCCATATCCCTCCATTCCCTGCATATCCATGTGCCTATCCAAAAGTCACTTAATCATTAAATGCCACTATTGCAACTGCCGTCACCACCACCCTCGACGGTGCATTCCAGCTGCTCACCGCCATCTGTGTAAAAAAATCTTGCCCACCCACCTCCTTTAAACTTTGCCCCTCTCATCTTAAAACTATCCACTCTAGTATTTGATATTTCCATTCTGGAATAAAGGTTCTATGCCTTTTATAAGGAAAGCCAACAAATTAACTTTGACAAACTAATGCATCTTTGGACACTATTGTCCTGAGTTAACGTAGGATCTGAATCTAACTCATATTTCAATCCAATCTTCTGCAGCCGGTACTGGATGCTGGAAACCCAGTCTGCAGGGACTCTGAAATCCACAGTCCTGTTTGTAGTCACCAGCTCGGGCGAAGGTGGCTGCCAGAAGTCAATCTGCAGGCATATCAACGACACAATTAACCATTTGGTTTCATCGCAAGTTACTAGACATCAGTTTATTCAGTAGCAACAGGACATCATACCTTCATAGTCTGAGCCACGTCCCTTATAAACTGCACCTGCTGTTCGTTGTCTGGTTTCAGACGCAAAACTTTATCCCTTTAACGAGAGTTAAGTGTGAGCCTTATCATATATCACACCAATGGTTCTTCAATACAATGACTGATGTTTGTGTCATTCCTTACACCGATGTTACAGGAAGAATATTAGACAACATTGATTCTGAGTTTAAAAGAGTGGAAACTTCATAAAGCTTGGTGAAAAAGGCTAGTAGCCTGCCCGAAAACTCGTCGGATGGTGTAACGAAGAGGGAGCTGGAGAAGTCGGACGTGAGGAGCAAGGGCTGGTAAGCAAGCAAGCACGCAAGTTTATTTATATAGAACATTTCAGCAACAAGGCATTTCAAAGTGCTTCACACAGAGCATTAAAGAGCAATCAAAAGCAATTAAAAACAGACGTAAAATAGAGTAGAAAATAAAAACAAGCTAAAATATAATAAGACAAGTATAAAATACAAAAATAAAAGTTACAGTCCAGTGTAAGAAATTAATAGTTATTTAATTTAATTAAAGGCAGCGTCAAACAGAAAAGTCTTCAGCCCCGATTTAAAAGGACTAAGAGTTGGAGTGGACCTGCATTTTTGTGGAAGTTTGTTCCATATATATGGTGCATAAAAACTAAACGTTGCTTCTCCACGTTTAGTTCTGACTCTGGGGACTGAAAGCAGACCAGTTCCAGACGACCTCAGAGGTCTGGATGGTTCATAATGTTGCAGAAGATCAGAAATGTATTTTGGCCCTAGACCATTCAGTGCTTTATAAACCAACAGTAATATATTGAAATCAATTCTTTGACAGACTGCAAGCCAGTGTAAAGACCTCAAAATTGGAGTGATGCGGTCGCCTTTCTTGGTCGTAGAGAGGACTCGAGCAGCAGTGTTCTGAATCGGCTGCAGCTGTCAAATCGATTTTTTTTAGGGAGACAAGTGCAGACAGCATTACAGTAGTCAAGTCTACTGAAGATAAATGCATGGACAAGTGTTTCCAAATCCTGCTGAACCATAAGTCCTTTAACCCTTGATATATTCTTAAGGTGATAGTAGGCTGACTTTGTGATTGTCTTAAAGTGGCTGTTGAAGTTCAGGTTTGCGTTCATGACTACACCAAGAGTTCTGGCTTTGTCCGTGGTTTTTAACATTGCTGATTGAAGCTGAGCACTGACTTTTAATCGTTCCTCTTGTCTTCAAAAACAACCACCTCAGCTTTGTCTTTGTTTAATTGAAGACATTTTTGGCACATCCAATCGTTGATTTGTTCGATGCACTTATTCAGTATTCGTATTGGACCATAGTCCCCCTGGTGATATGGTTATGTAAATTTGTGTGTCGTCACACACAAATAAATTATGGTAACTTATTTTGTTGTTTTCCATAATCTGAGCCAGTGGGAGCAAGTCAATGTTAAACAGAAGAGGCCCCAGAATGGAGCCCTGGGGAACTCCACATGCCATATTTGTCCGCTCTGATGTGTTATTACTTATAGACGCAAAGTAGTCCCTGTTCTTTAAGTAAGATTCAAACCAGTTTAGTACTGTGCCAGAAAGTCCAACCCAGTTTTCCAATCAGCCTAGTAATGTGGTGTGGTCGACCGTGTCAAATGCAGCACTGAGATCCTGTAATACTAAGACTAAAATTTTGCCACTGTCTGTCTTTAAGTGGATGTCATTTAAAACCTTAACAAGAGCAGTCTCAGTGTTGTGGTGTGGTCGAAAAACCTGACTGGAAGACATCAAAACTGTTGTTTAGTGACCAGATGTTAAGCTGTTGAAAAACAGCTTTTTCAATGATTTTACTTTAAAATGGAAGGCATGATATGGGCCTGTAATTGCACATTAGTGGCCTGTCTAGATTGTAGTGAAGGTGAACTGGGGTAATGTCTCCAGCGCCTTCATGATTGGCTGCAGGAGCCGACCCCGAGACACAAAGATGGCGGGTCGAGGAGAGGAGAGGGACGTAGGTTCACAGAAACTACTCCAGTACATCGTGCGTGCGGGCCGACCGCTTTGAATAATAGCGCCAAAAATGGCAGCGCTGCATGTGTAATATATGCAAAAAGAATTTCACTGGGCAGTTGCACATGTGACAAATAAACCACCATTGAACTATTACAGTATTAAGAAAAATCGTAAAGGAGGAAAACAGAGACAGGGACTTAGTGAGGAACATAGAGTTTTAGGTCAAGTCAAGACTCAGTTGAGTTTAATTCTCAAATGCACCAGGATCCAAACGATGGCAATATCACTTGCTAATGCATCAGCACAACAAATATATTTCTACTTAATAATAATACTATAAATTATCATTTATACTTGGTAACCAGACCAGAACAGTGCAAGTTGAAGTATGTAGTGCAATCTCAAACAAAGTTCATAGTAGTTCAATGCTGAGGTCAATGCTGACGTCACTTGTGGAGCAAAGAAAGGAGGGAAATATATTTGGGGGGGGGTGTGGGGTGGGGTGGGGGTGGGGGGGTAGAGTGATGCAGCGGTAGATTTGCTGCCTTACAGTGCCAGGGACCCGGGTTCGATCCTGACCACGGGTGCTGACTGTACGGGGTTTGTACGTTCTCCTTGTGATCGCGTCAGTTTTCTCCAGGTGCTCCGGTTTCCTCATACATTCCAAAGACGCACATGTCTGTAGGTTGATTGGTCTGTATAAATTGCCCCTAGTGTGTGGGGAGTGGATAGGAAAGTGGGATAACATAGAACTAGTGTACGGGTTATTGTTGGACGGTGCGGACTCAGTGGGCCGAAGGTCCTATTTCCACATTGTATCTCTAAACAAAACTAATCTAAAATATATAAAATACTAGATATGAAGGAGCACAGACTTCCCGTGACATGGCCTAGAGAGGGGAGAGCAAGACTATGGAAAGAATTGAACAAAAGGAAGAGAAAAAAAATATGTCTCTCCTTACCCGGCATATTGGTCACCTGGAACTTTGCCTAAAACAACCGCGACAAAGATGAGAAGCAAATGTCCTTCCATCGCCTCTCTGGTAATGGGTGCCCAGTCAGATTGGACACACTTATACTGGGCGCGGTATCTGGAGTAAACACACAATTTGTTGCTGACATGTCATTTGGGTTTGTGCATGAATGTGCCATGTCATATCCTTCAGGTCGTTCACTGAAGGGCTGTTTCCTTGTGGTTGATTGTCTCTCTGACACAGAGCTAAACATAGCCACAAGTGTCCTGTCCTCAATATGTAGCTTACTGTCCCTCCACTTCTATTTGTATAAATTACTTGCATCTTGGGATTTTGCAGCCCACAAACCTGTCTTCATCGACGCGACATGTAGAAAGGAACTGCAGATGCTGGGTAATACCGAAGATAGACACAAAGTTCTGAAATAACTCAGCGGGTCAAGCAGCATCTCTGGAGAAAAAGGATGGGTGCCTTTTCAGGTAAAGTCTGAAGAGGGGTCCATTTTCTCCAGTGATGTTACCTGACCCAATGAGTTACTCCAGCACTTTGTGTCTATCTCCATTGACACTAAAATGTCAAAAACATTAAAATCCTGGGATTTCCTATCTCTGAAGATCTGTCCAGGACTGAGCACATTGATGCAATCATGAAGAATGACCCTCACCGCCTCTACCTCCTTAGAAATTGAGGAGATACTTTATGTAGATGAACACCCTCTTGAACATCTACAGTGGAGAGCATCTTGCATCACTGGCTACATCACTGGTTACATCACGGCCTGGTGCGACTTGAATGCCAAGAAATGAAGGTTTCACAAAGTGGTGAACTCTGCCCAGTCCATCAACGATACTGACTGTCCCACCATTGAAGGGATCTACAGGAGTCGCTCCTTAAAGGCAACCAGTATCATCTGAGACCCACACCACCTTGGCCACACTCTCATTTCACTCTTGCCACTCTTTCACTCCCTCTCCCTCTCTCTCGTGTTTATGGGGTACTATGTTTACATATCTGTTGTGCTGCTGCAAGTAAGAATTTCATTGTTCCACTTCAGCACATATGACAATAAAACACTTAGCCTTGACTCTTGATCTTGCACCACTACAGACGGTTTTGTGAAAGAATAGAAATTAGGTAAAGCAGACTTGTACACATTTTATGCATGAATTATTAATCCCTTTAGTCCGCTAGTGCATTAAATTGTGGGCTCAGTAAGTCTCCCACCACAGAGACCAATTTTCCACACTCTCATTCCACACCGCACTCTCATTTCACTCTTGCCATCATGTTGAAAGTATAGGACCCTGAACACTGTAATGTCCAGGTTCCAGAACAGCTTCTTCCCTACAACCATCAGGCTACTTCATTCAATTGTGGGCTCCAAAAAGTTACCCACCATACAGACACCAATTTTCCTTCATTGCCTAGTTCAAGTTTTTTTCCATTTTAGAGATACAGCGTGGAACAGTGTGCCTCACAGCACCAGACACCGAGGCTTGATCCTGACCTCGGATGCTACCTTGTGTGATGTTTGCACATTCTCCCTGTGACCACGAAGGTTTCCTCTGATATCCTGAAGATGCGCAGATGTGTAGGTTAATTGGCCTGTGTAAGAAATAAAATTGCCCCCAATGTATAGGGAATGGATGGAAAATTGGGATAACATCACGTTAGGCTAATCAGTGGTTGGCTTGGGTCTCAGTGGGCTGAAGGGCCTGTTTCCATGCTGTCTTCTTCTTTTGTGTGGCGTGCACAGCCTAAAGTTGTTGGACAACTTGTTCTATTTGATCTTCCGTTTGTGCACGTCGTGTTGATTGCATTAGTCGGAACAGGGCGGACCACGTGAAGGTTGCAATCTTCCACCCCTCCATGCTGTCTCACTAAACTAAACTAAACTAAACTAAACTAAACTAAACTAAACTAAACTGGAGAACAATTTGGACAAGCATGGGTAGATTGAAATACCTATTCCTGTGCTGTATGACTCTATGACTATATATATGACAATGGGAACTGGCACAGAACCAAATTGTTAAGCCAGAAGTGACAGGAGGAAGAGGGTTTTTGTGATAAAAGGGATGGTATTTAGGGATGAAGAAAATGGCCTTTGGCAAATGTCCATATGAAAGAGTATGCTGTGGAAAGATAACTTTGACACTATTGTTATGAATTCTATTAAAATGCTAAATTTAAATTGTTCTCTGGGTTAAGTTGGAGACTTATATTTCCTTTTATCCTCAGAAGAGTAAGGATGAAAGATTTGATAAATGCTGATAACAATTTGGGGGTTAAGTCCAATTATTGGCCAGGACACCTGCTGTCCTTTGCAATGGCACAATGAAATTCTGTGACAACCACCTCAAAGTGTAGACGGAAACTCAGTTTAATGCTTCATTAGAAACAAAATGCTTCAAACTGGGCAGCTCTCGCCTAAAATGAGGGATTTAAAGCCGTATCTGATGGGTTACTGTCACACTGTGTGAGTGTAATAGTGTGCTGAGTTCTATAACATTGTTAAGACATGAAGGGATTATAAAATGTCATGTGGATGTGATAATTATGAGCTGGAGTAGATAATATGTCCCTTCAATTCTGATTCTCCATCTCTGCGAAACATTCCTGCAGTGTCCCTATATTTCACGATTCACTTAAAATCCAGAAATCGATTGATAATAGTGAACAGATTAAAGATGCAATCAGCGAACTGTTATTTTAAACTACATGGTTTAAAGCACATCCTTTACTGGTTTGCTTGGTTTAGTTTAGTTTAGAGATACAGCAGATCCTTCGCCCCACTGAGATCATGCTGACTATCGATCACTCGTTTACACATGTTCTATGTTATCCCACTTTCCCATTCCCTGCACACTAAGAGTAGTTTGCAGAGGGACAGTTAACCTACAGACCTGCACGTCTTTGGGATGCGGGAGGAAACCGGAGGACCCAGTGGAAACCTGTGTGGTCACAGGGAGAATGTACAAACTCCATACAGCCAGCACCTGAAATCACCATCGAACCTGGGTCTCTGGTACTGTGAGGCAGCTGCGCTTTGCATTGCAAAGTGCAAATTAAATATGAGAGGAGGTTTTGGCTGAGTTTTGCTTAAGGGCCTGTCCTACCAGCATCCGACTCCATGCGATGAGCGCGATCAAACTAGAAGCGGGCGCCGCTCGGAGGTCGGGTGATCCCTGTACAGAGCAGTTCCCACCAGCATGCGCCTGCATGTGGCAAGCGTGACCAAACCAGCAGCGAGGGCCGCGCGGAGGTCGGGTGAGTGGCGCAACGCGGCGCAAAGTGAGGCGAACTTGGAGCAAAGTCTTATGGTAAGTTCGCCAGGACAGAGAAGGGCAAATAGAGAGGGGCACAGAGGCACACACAGAGAGGGCCACGGAACCACACACAGAGAGGGTCACGGAGGCACCTACAGAGAGGGTCACGGAGGCGCGACGTTGAGGCAGTGTGTAATGCGTCGAGGCGACTGCGAGCCGACAAGCTGTTGCCGCGCGGAATTTTTGAACATCGTCAGTTTTTCGGAGCCCCGCGCGATGTCGGGACAAACTCTGCACAATTCCGCACGGCTCCGGCGATCGAAGTGGGACCGGCTCCGCGACGCTGGATGGCTCAAGCGACCACGTTAGGTCGCGCTCATCGCATAGAGTTGCATGCTGGTGGGACAGGCCCTTTACACTCTGGATGGAGAGGCAGTGGTGGGTGTGTATTGGGTGCTGGCCAAATTTTGGCTGATGTGTAACTATTTCTTCAGATGCAGTGACTCTCTGGTCAAGCGGCATGCTCAAGACTTTGATGCTGATTAATCAGCAGATTTTCTTTGTGCCTTATTTATCACCATGTGCCTTATTTTGTACACTTTTAATTCAGATTTATCCGATCACCCACGATAGAATATTTAAAGGTGGTAGTGGACCCCATAGGTTTCAAAGGAGGGCAGAAAACAGAAACAGATGAGTTTCGAGAGAGGAATGGGCCTGTCCCACTTAGGCGACTTTTCAGCAGACTGTCAGCGACTGTCAAGTTGCCGGCAGTCGCCTGAAAACCCGGCAACTGGAACGGAGACTGTCAGAGTGGAACACATGCACACCGCCTCCTTCACCAGCCCGTTATGCAGGCGGGGGACAGGGCAAGCGGGGGGAGCGCTGTCTAAAAAAGTCACACAGTGCAAAACCAAGGTGAAACAGACGCACACCGCGATGAACAGGAAGGTTGGCGCTGTAAAAAGACGGCTAAAGCACAGTGTATGGTAAATCCTCTAAAAGGGGGGGAGGGGGGAGAGGGGGGAGAAGGAGTGGAGACAACTTTTCAGAAGTCAGAAATACACGGCTGTGAAGCTCGGCAGACATTCAACATTATCGGTTGGTTATCCTTGGTTCTGAAAACTAATGCTTACCTTTTTTTATCCCAATGAGCCAATGAAATTCACCAATCATCACTGGCTACAACCTGCAAGAACCTCCGAGAACCTTCGACCTCCTGGCAACACATTAGGACCTCCTGGCGACCCCCCTCCGTCGAGAATTTTCGCTACTCTCCATGGCGGCTTCATTCTAGTCGCCGCTAATTTTTCAATATGATAAAAATTTGCGGCGACCATAATCAGGCTGCAACTAGTTCCCAGAATGCAAGAACTCCTCACGACCATGAAGTCGACTGCCCGGCAACCACCCGCGAACATGTGGCCACCGTGTGGCGACTGCATAGTCTCCTGCAGTCGCCTAAAATGTGGCTTAAGTGGGACAGGCCCATAAGGGAACCGGGGTCCCAGTCATGAGAGGGCCTGTGAGAACCGGAACCCCTGTCTATTAATAGGAATACGGGATCTGGACCCTAGTATGTTATAGGCAGCACAGGAGTTGGGATCCGTTTATTAAAGATGATATGGGAATCAGCACCTGGTAAATCAGATTACAATAAAATTGGGGTTCTTCAAATAGTTGTATAATGTATTATTGGAGGTTGGCTACACTTCACAGTACAGTGGCGCAGTGTGTATGGGGGGGATTGCTGGTCAATGTGGACTCGGTGGGCCGAAGGGCCTGTGAGATTAGTACAGATGGGGAAAGTGGTCAGCATGGACATGATGGACTAAGGGGCTATTTCTTTGCTATATGCTCTGAGACTCTATAAATCCACTATCCAACTTCTCCTCAAAACTCCTGGCAATATCCTTGTACATTTTCTCTGCACCCCTGGTCACATGTCTCCTGCAATGTGGTGACCAGAACCATACACAATAACGTTGACTGTGCCTGCAGCAATGATAATAGATGGCAGATTGTCAAATTGCTTTATTCACTGACAAGTTGTTGTCAATACATGTTGTTGGTGACGTAGTTAGCGATGTATTTAATGGCCAACATTGTTTCTTCACAGGTAGGCTTGATTTGAGATTCTGGTAACAAGAAGCCATATCTACCAGTATCACGGAGCTCGAAGGTGAAGGAGTACTTGATGCCCATATCATAGGCCCAGTCATCTGAACCACCTGCTGCTAGATCTGCAAACAAAGATCACATGAAAGCATCATTATTGAAGTACCTTCCATTCAGTCCTTTGGCCTCACTCTGACAGTGTAGGAGGCCCTGGATAGAAAGGTCAGTATGGGAGTGGGAAGGGAAGTTAAGGTGTTTGGCAACAAGGAGATCGTGTAGGCAAGGCAGACTGAGCCTGCTATTTTATCAGAGTGAAGGCAAATGCAAATTGGAGGAACAGCACCTCATATTTCACTTGGGCAGCTTACTAGCTTAGCATTAGAATATTGATTTATCTAACTTCAAGTAACCCTTGCCTCCCCTCATCCCCTCTCTCTCTGTCCCTCCCCCTATCCTAGTCACCATACTAGTTTCACTGTTATCCTGCTGATTTTCACTGTTTGTATTACTCGATCCCACCTTCCCCACAATCAACAATGAACCATTGTGGGCTCCACCTTTCCTTGATCATCGTTGCTTTTTGCATATCTTTTATTCATTTGTTCTATGTACCTTTTACATCTCGTTTCCCTCTCCCCTGACTCTCCGTCTGTGGAAGGATCTCGACCCCCAACAAACTGTGGAGCATCCTGGACAATACAGCTCACCCCCTCCATGACACACTGGTCAACCAGAGGAGTACGTTCAGCAACAGAGTGGTTCCACCAAGATGCAGGACAGAATGCCACAGGAGATCCTTCTTCCCTGCGGCTATCAAACTTCACAACTCCTCCCTATTCTGTCGTGGGGTAGACTGAGACTGAGACTGACCCACCACCCCCTACCCCCCTCCCCCCACACCCCACCTCCTCATTCTTTACACATCCCCAAAACCTTACCACTCATCACATTATTTTCATGTTTCATGTATTTTGTACATTTTATGACTGTTGGCAAATTAATTTCTCTCTTGGCATACAGAAAGTTCTATTGTATCGTCACCTATTCCTTTTCTCCAGAGGCGCTGCCTTTTGTGTTTATCTTCTGGTGCGTTACATTGCTGCAAACTATATTCTGCACTCTGTGTCTTCCCCTTTGCTCTATCTATTGTACCTGATTTTCAATAGATTTTGTTTACCTATGGTATATCTGATCTGTTTGCATAGGATGCAAAACAAAGCTTTTCACTGCAACACAGTACATGTGACAATAATAAACCTGAACCTAAACCTAAACCTACATTCCATACTCCCCCCAATTGAATGAATCAGAGTCTCAAACAGAAGATCGAATAGGTTATAGACAACCTGGCTAGGGCAAAATTGGCTCATTTTCTTAGATAGGCATGAACTCTCCACTCCACTGTATGGCCGGGACATCAGGCAAGAAGATGTGAAGGTGCATTGTGGAAATGCATGCAAACTAAAGGAACAGAATCTCACAATAGTTCCCTCAGTACTCTGCAATCTCTCACCACTGAGGTAACGTCCTTTTTGTTTAAAATTTACTGTCAACATGGGCAATAACTCATTTGGCCACAACATCAGACTATATTTGCCCAATATGCCACCATTCAGTTAACCTTTCTACAACCCCTTAAATCCTCCTCAGATCCCCTCCACCACCTACCTTCTTATTACCTTTGTGTCGTCATCAACATCGACGTCCATATATTTATGGTGCATTCATCCAAGTTACAAAATAAAATTAGGGCCTGGCTATTGATTTGTAACTAATGTTATAGAGTGAGAGTCATAGAGTCATACAACGTGGAAACAGGCCTCTCTGTCCAACTTGCCCACACCGACCAACATACCCCATCTACAATAGTTTTACCTGCCTGCGGTTGGCCCATATTCACCAGCCCTATCCGTGTGCCTGTCCTAAATCTGTCGAATCCATGTACCTGTCTGATCTTTTCATAAACATTGTGATAGACCCAGCCTCAACAACCTCCTCTGGCAGCTTGTTCCATTCACCCACCACGCTTTGTATGAAAAAGTTACCCCTCAGATTCCTATTAAATCTTTCCCCCTTCACCTTAAACCTATGTCCTCTGGTTCTCAATTCCCATAGTGTTGTTAATGTTTTATCAGCCACTGGAAGAAACAGAAATCTTACAGATGGTGGTTGCTCCAGGCCCGTAGGTATACCGTGTCCCATAAAGGGATTCCAGACGGCTTGTTGCTTCTTTGGCAAGCTGATTCTGAAACACAGAACGGCAAGAGGAAATGCTTGTTGCTTAGTGTCATTCACACCGTAATCAGGTTCAGACTCTGAGTCAATGAGCCAATTCAGAGGAAAGACTCCATTTTGTTCTTTACAGATAGTAATAAGCAAAAGTCCCCTTTAATGAAGGACATTCCCGGCATTGCCCCAACTCAGAAGTGCACACGGAAGCTTTGCTCGTGCAATCACTTACAGTGGCTGCACCAATAAGAAAGATGCTTCGTTTAATGTCTCACCTGAATAACATCATGCCCAAAGTATAAGGTAATTCACTGACGAGTCAGCGTAGACTGGTGTTCAGATTAGGAAGGGGAAATTAAAATATGTTCCGGCAACACTGCAGCCAGTGAGGATTGCTGTCAGTTGGAAACAAGTTTAGAAAGTGCTACCTTTACATGAAACTTCAGTTCAGTGGGCCGTTATGAATCCCCGACCACGCCTGCAATTTAGTCCACTGTTCATCCTTCCTGCTTCCTTCTCCATTTTCCCCTCCCATGCTGAAGGATTATCACAGCTCCCACTTTGTAACCTGCATCAAATTGGCCGTCCCTGTATCAAAGTCAATCAATAGCATGGTTGTACGCAACTCCATTAGTGAGGCCTTCGCAGCCGAACTTAACTGTTCGCAGCATTGCAAAATGCATCAAGATAAGAATTGGATGAGTTCTCTGCTTGATCTATCGCCACTGTAGATATAAGGAACTGCAGATGCTAGCTTACAAAAAAAGGCACAAAGTATTGGAGTAATCTGGCACCTGCTGAGTTACTTCAGCATTTTTTGTCTACTTCCAAATGGCAGATCCGGAGACACCAAGGCCAACTGTAGCATCTAATCCAATGGCGCACCAAGAATAATCCACTAATCATTGCCTAAGAAGCAAGTCAAGTCAAATCGAGTCACATCGGGTTTTGAACTTTAGAGATACAATGCAGAAACAGATCCTTTGGCATACCAAATCTGCACTGATCAGCATTCACCCCTAGGATACCAACACTACTCTACACACAATTCACAATTCACAATTTTACCAAAGCCAATTAACCAATTAGGCCAAGCTAGTGGATATTTGTAAGGCAGAGATAGAAAAATTCTTGATTAGAATGGGTGTCAAGGGCTATGGGGAGAAGGCAGAAAAATGGGATTAGGAGACAGATATCAGCCATGATTAAATCCCAGCACAGCAGTGAAGAATTCATATTAGGATACAATTCATATTAGTAATGGAAACATGAAACCACCATGCTAAATAGTCTAATATTGAGCACAATTAATCCAAACAAGAAGGAATGAAAATGTGACATAAAAAGCATGAGTAACTCTGCGGGACAGGCAGCATCTCTGGAGAGAAGGAATGGGCGTCGCTGTCCTGCCGAGGTCAGGATTCAACCCGGATCTGTCAATTTATGAGGCACCAGCTCTACCAGCTGTGCCACTGGGCCACCCATTCATTGCATGTGCAACAATGTGCCTCCCAATTTTAAACTCTAAAGCCAGTGGAAATAGGTGCAGTGGAGACCAAGTACTCATCTGACTGCTTCTAATCTGGCTGCTTCGATAATTATCCATTGTTTTTTTAATCCCCCAATGAGTCATCAGATGAATTATTTGTCATGAGAGTTTCAGAGCACTATCCTTCCCCACTCCTGTTCCTTTGTTGTGGTCAACGCACAATCTGGCCCTCACCACCTCCCAGCTGATGTGTGTAGATGCCCCAAGATGCGGGGTATCCAAGACCCCAAGGGTGGCGCAGTGGTAGAGTTGCTGCCTTACAGCGTCAGAGACCCGGGTTCGACCCTGACCAGGGGTTCTGTCTGTACGGAGTTTGCATGTTCTTGCCATGACCTGCGTGGGTTTTCCTCCGTGAACTCCAGTTTCCTCCATCACCCCAAAGACGTACAGGTTTGTAGGCTAATTGGCTTTGTATAATTGTAAATTGTCCCTAATGTGTAGGATAGTGCTAGTGTATGGAGATTGTTGGTCGGCATGGACTCAGTGGGCCGAAGGGCCTGTTTTTGTGCTGTTTCTTTAAACTAAATACAAAAATGATTGGGCATCTGACTCCATCATAACGAGGAAGGAATTCTGTGTCTTGGTAGAAACAAGGAACTGCAGATGCCGGTTTACACAAGAGGACACAAAGTGCTGGAGTAACACAGCAGGTCAGGTAGCATCTCCGGAGAACATGAATAGGTGACGTTTCGGGGAGGGATCAAAATGTCGAAACAAGGAACTGCAGAAGCTGATTTACACAAAAGAAAATGTTCCAACTTGAAACGTTACCTATCCATGTTCGCCACAGATGCTGCCTGACTCTCTGATTACTCCAGCACTTTGTGTCCTTTTCTGCCTTGGTAACTGGGTGAGGGTAGTGGAGGGAGGGGAGAGCCCTGTGAAACGGACGTACGTTCCAAACTGAGAATTTTCTGCACAGCCCTTCACCAATTTAGAGGGATTTAGATTTGTAGCAGATGTTGCTGCACCTGACACTGTCGGTGATGCACCGATGTACTGAGAGACTCACCAGTTCATTGTGATTTGCAGCCAAGTCGTAGGTGTAGGAGTACGGGAAGAGGCACATCTGTGAGTACGAGTGGATAGTGAGATAGGCCTTGATGCTCTTCCTGTGGAGACGGATGAAGTCTGCAACAACTTTGACCTCCTTCTCAGACTCTGGCGTAGGACCACAGTAGGTCTCAGCACAAGGATTCGATGAGGCACCAACAGCTGCCAGAGACAATGGGACAGTAAGGTGTGTGTGTGTGTGTGTGTGTGTGTGTGTGTGTGTGTGTGTGTGTGTGTGTGTGTGTGTGTGTGTGTGTGTGTGTGTGTGTGTGTGTGTGTGTGTGTGTGTGAGAATGAGAGGGCATGTGTGTGTGCGTGTGTGCATGTGTGAGTGTGAGAGTGTGTGTGTTTGAGTGAGCAAGCGGGAGAGTGGATGTGTTTGTGTTGATGTGTGAGTTTGTGTGTGTGTGTCCAAGTGTGTGTGTGTATGTTTGTGTGTGTTAGTTTGTGTGTGCATTGCGTCTGTTTGTGTGTGTGCCAGTCTGTCTGTGTCCATACATGGTGTGTGTGTGTTTGAGTATATTTGAGTCTTTGTGGGCATGTGTGCATCTGTAAGTGTGTGTACATCTGTTTATGTGTATGTGTATGTGTGCATATATGTGTGAGTGTCCAATTGTATGCGTGTGTCAAGAGAGTGTGCGTGTGCATATGCGTGTATGTTTTTGTCTGTCTATGTGTGTGTATGAGTTTGTCTGTGAGTGTATGTGTGTGTGTCTGAGTTTATGAATACGTATCCATGTGTGTGTGCGTGCGTATCTGAGTGTGTAAGTGTCTGTGAGTGTATGTGTGCCGGAGTGTATGTGTATGTTGTATGTGTGTCTATCTGTCTGACTGTGTGTGTGTCTGTCTGTGAGTGTATGTGTGGCTGAGTGTGATTACATCCATGTGTTTCTGTGTGTCCGTCTATTTGAGTGTGGACCCCAGCGTCTCCGTGCTCTGTAATGCAGCCTACAGTAACTACCAGGAGCACACATTGGTCAGTCAGCATCTAAGAAAAGAGGAACCATTGTCCCATGCTTCAAGCAAAACGATTCTAAAGGCTGTAGGTGAACCTTCTTAGTAAACCACTACATTCACAAGTATAACTATAAACAGTTATTCTATCTATGTATACATGTGTGCTCTAAATAAGCCTGGCCTGTTTATCTCATTGATCTATTCCAGTCACAACCCTCCCTGTCTCTAATTCTAATTTGTCAACATCCCTCGTTCCACCGTTGCCAGCTGCCTCTTCTCCTGCATTCTCTGCCCTCCCCTCTCTTCCACCATCACCCACCCTTGTCGTCCTACCGGTTCCACTGGTCACATCCTCGTATCCCTCTTGTTATCACATCTTCCCCAGCCAACAATGGGCCATTCTGGACTCCACCCTTCCTTAGGTCATCTGTTGCCGTCCCTGTTTTGTTCTGGCCTTTTCGTGCCTCCAGTTTATTTCTCCCCTATCCCCTCCACCTCTACTTCCAGTCTGAAGAATGGTTCCGACCTGAAACGTCACCTATTCTCTTTCTCCGGAGATGCTGCCTGACCCGCGGAGTTGCTCCAGCATTTTGTGTCTATGGATATATATGTGGAGTATGTGTGTATGTGGCTGATGAAACTCCTCAACCTTCGCACCCAACCCTTCCACTCAAACCATGGGACAACTGCTTGTAAAAACTACTTACTGCACCATCCCGCATCCCAGTTTCTGTTGGGGTCCACTCCTCGGCATTTGCTCCCGGCATTCTTCGATCGGGTCTTTCTCCACATACGGTTCTTCAGATAGATGAATGACAGAGGTTAAGGAGGATGGACAGCCCACTGTCCACCATGATACAGAAAGAGGAAGTATTGGCAAACTAGTGGGGGCCTCAATGGATAGCTCCTTCCCTGGGCTAGCATGGACTCGAAGGCCGTGTAGCCTCTGTCAGTGGTATCTGATTCCACTGGGAATTCCCCAGGCTTTGCCCTAACGAACAGTGAAGATTTGATGTGGAAATGGACACAAATGCAGCGCAGGTAACTGAGTAATCTGATAAGGGCAAAGCACATTAATGGCACACTGAAGCGTATGTGTACATGTGTCTGGACGCGTGTGAGGGCATGTGTTTGTATGTGTACCTGGATGGGTGCGCAGGTATGAGTTTGCACTGTATCTAGCGGAGTGTTGTATATTATGTGTGAGTGTGCTTGTGGAGTATTGAGATGAGTGTGCATACATGTATATGTGTGTTTCAGCGTGTGTACATTGATGAATATGTGTGCATTCCGGATATTTGTGAGTCTGTATCTGTGTCTGCCTTGAGATGAATGTGTATGCGTGCATTTGTGCATGTGTGTGTGTATGTGTCTGTGTCTGTGTGTCTGTGTGGGCGTATATATTTCTGCATTAGTTTCTTGTTGAGTCTGAATGTGTGTGCGTGCGTTTGTGTGTGAGTGTGTGTGTCAGTGTGTATCTGTCTGTGTGGGTGTATATATTTCTGCATTAGTCTCTTGTTGAGTCTGAATGTGTGTGCGTGCGTTTGTGTGTGAGTGTGTGAGTGTGTATCTGTCTGTGTGGGCGTATATAGTTCTGCATTAGTCTCTTGTTGAGTCTGAATGTGTGTACACATTGGTCTCTAGGTGAGGAGTGAAAGCCTTGTTCCCTGCATCGAGGCCAAAGGGTGCAGAGAAGATTTACCAGGATCCTGCCACAATTCGAGGGCCTGAGTTATAGTGAAAATTAAGCAGGCTCTGACTTTATTCCTTGGAGTGCAGTAGGATGAGGGGTGATCTTATAGAGGCATACAAAATCATGAAAGGAATAGATCGAGTAGGTGCACAGTCTCTTGCCCAGAGTAGGGTAATCAAGAACCAGAGGACATAGATTTAAGGTGAGGGGGGAAAAGATTTAATAGGAATCTGAGGGGTGACAATAGACAATAGACAATAGGTGCAGGAGTAGGCCATTCGATCCTTCGAGCCAGCACTGCCATTCACTGTGATCATGACTGTAACATTTTCACACAAAGTCTGGTGGGTGTATGGGACAAGCTACCAGAGGAGATAGTTGAGGCAGGTACAATCACAATGTTTAAGAAACATTTAAACAGGAACATGGATAGGACAGGTTTAGACAGGACAGGTTTAGAGGGATATGGCCAAATGCAGGCAGGCGGGACTAGTGTAGGTTAGACATGGGCCTGTTTCCACACTGTATGACTCTATGACTCTATGAGTCCATGACTTACACTCACACGGCTAACACCAGACTGCCGAAACCAATGCTCTGCCAAGGGAAAAGGTGGGCAGTGGAAATGCTACCTAATCTGCCATAACTCCATATCCAACTATATCATGGACCACACCTCAGGGAACCTCTGGCCCTTGACCACCCAAAGTGGAGAAGGAGCTCTGGCGATGGTACTGAGATCCTTAAGGCCAAAGCACGCAGCAACCCGAAGTCGAAAACAGCGGAAGTGCATCAGCTTACAAGTCACCCACCCTCCTGCCCCACCTGTGGGAGGGTCTGCTGGCCTCACATTGACCTCACCATTCACCGCAGAGTCCCAGGTGACTGCCAAGGAAGAAGAATGAGCACTATTCAAAGAGCCATTATATGTGCACTCACTGGGCAGCAATGTTTTGCGGCATGGGGGTGCAGTGGTAGATTGGCTGCCTTACTGTTCCAGAAACCTGGGTTTGATCCTGACTGTGGGTGCTGTCGGTACAGATTTTGTACGTTCTCCCCGTGACCTGCGCTGGTTTTCTCCGAGATGTTGGGTTTCCTCCCACACTCTGGCTTGGTATCAATGTAAATTGTCCCGAGTATGTTGGATAGCGTTAGTGTGTGGGGATCGCTCGTTGGTGCGGACTCTATGGGCGGATGGGTCTGTTTCTGCATTGTATCTAAACCAAAGTGAATGTAATCGTAGTAAACATTTTCCATCTTTTAATGTTGTTATTGTACTTACGTTTGACCAGGTGTAGGAATATCCATCAACATTGATAACGGGGACAACAAAGATGTCCACTGAGTCCAGGATGTGGGTAAGAGTGGGATCCAATCCATAAGTATCCACTGTCTAGAGATGACAGATATACCTTATACACAAAGTACAGGCCTTATATTGAATATACAATTGATATTAAAATGCCCATGAGGCCTTATATTGATAAAGAAAGATTTCATTGCAAAAGCTAATTTTATTTGCAGGAAATAATCGGCTCTGTGCAAATAAGAGCAATTTTGCAGTTTAGAAAGGTGTTATGTTTACATCAATCTATGATCTGTTTATTCTCTAGCTGGCTATTGACTCACAAGCCATCATGCACTGAATATAGACTCACCACCTCACCTGTAGGGTTTGTGTGTCAATTATTACATGAGAAGAACATTTGATTTTGTTGATATACATGATGCTCACAATCTAAAACATAATTTGAAGGTATATTTCTAAATTCAGAATAAAGAGTAATGGAATAAAGAACATTGCACTAAAATAGTAAGATTAAATGAGAACTTACCAGTTTGAAGTTTGATCTTTATTTTATGAGGAGTTACAATGAGCGATTACGTGAAGAAGGCTGTCAGACCACATGCACGTCAATCTTCGGAGCAGCGGTGTGAAATCACAGATAACAGTAGTTGAACTGAACATAGTAAGATTAGAGAAGAGTAGAACTACCAGATGACCTTTATGATACGAGGGTTTGGAACGGGGGGCACGTAATCATTCATCATAACTACTCATAAAATAAAGATCAAACTTCAAACTGGCAAGTTCCCGTTTAATCTTACTATTTTACTTCGGAGTCACGTGAGTGACTACGTGAAGATTTCAAAGCTCTGTGATTTCATGCCGTGGAAACGAGTCCATGCATCAGTTGACCATGATGAGTGAAATATAAGACATGCCATAAATGTCATATCAGACATGCCATAAATTTAAACATGCTGATGCTTTAATGAGCAAATGAAAATAATAGCGACCCCTCTCATCCAGGGGGAAACTATAAAACAGAATCTAAAATAGAGTTGCCATATACCCCCGGTTTGGCAATGGGTTCTTATAAAATGTTTGGAAAGTATGTTCGTTTGACCATCCTGCAGCTGCTAGGATGTGGTCCAGCGGAATGTACATAACCCTAGGTGCTGATGTAGTAGCAGCCCTGGTGGAGTGAGAGTTGAAAATATTAGTATCTACTCCTGCATAAGCCAAAACCCCGTTTTAACCACCTGGAGATGGTCTGAACTAATGCCTTCTTATGAGGTTTTTTGTAACTAACAAACATTGCTAGTTACCTTGTTGACCTTGACGTATTGTTGTAAATATGTGACCACACATTACCGAAGGTCCATGGGGTATGCCATGAAAACTAGTTTGCGACCTGACGCCCCTGGTTTGTTCTGCTTAACTAAATCATAAACATAAAATATTATGTTATTTGCACTTGTAACCATCCTGTCCAGTCGCAATTTATGTAGTGACTGGACCCATTGCACTGAGACCAGTGCCATGAGGATAACTACCTTATGAGAGCCTGCTAAAGATAAGGATGTAGCTGGAGCCCCCTGGTGAAGTAGTGTTAACATAATGTCAATGTCCCATACTTCCGTGTAACTGGGCCTGGGAGAACTTGTGTTAAAGATATCCTTTATAATTCTGGATATCAGAGGGTGAGACCTGACAGTGTGGGTCCCACTTGCTGCAGCAAATATGATGAGAAGGCACGTTGGCACAGTTAATGGCACTATAACTTAATTATTGTCAAAGATCCATTTGAAAATGAACAAGACGTCTGTTATCTGTGCTGTATTATATGTAACATGTGAATTTTAACAAAAACGCTTCCTGAAGAGGAAATGTACTGCTTTTTTGATGCTGTCCCTGCACTCTGCAGTGAGCACATACATGGATCGGTCTGACAACCCGAGTCGCAGGAATAGTCGTCTCAGATTCTGCAAGTCAAAGAATTGATTTTATCATGCAGAGGCTGGTTTCCCCAGTCACAGGCTGAACCAACATGTTTTTATGTTTAGAATAACCATATAAGGTTCTATTATAATTCCCAACATTAGCGGGAACCATGGCTGTGTATGCCAGTCAGGCAGATCGAAAAGCCTGAAGCGGGATCTTGCTGGATTTATTGCATGACTCGACTGATGAGGCAGAATGGAGGAAAGACATGAAAGACCATTCCTCCCCAGTGTGGCGATAATGTATCTCTCGCCACTATATGCCACATATTTTGCAACTGGTGAATGAGCCTGGATGTAAACATATCGATATTCGGTGTTCCATCGAGGCATAATGACATTAAATACTTTGTGATCCAACATCCATTCTGTGTTGTCATTGATTTCACGTGATGATACAATAGCGCCAAATGAGGTTAGGTAAATATCACAGGATACTTTAACTTGATTGCATCCATGTGACTAACAGATGCCACCACCATAGTGTATCAACTTGGAGTTGAGCATGCAGATTATGCATATTTGCACAATAACCTTTAACCTATAGAATGCACATAGTGCTTATAGGTAGTTGATACCAATAACTGAAAAGTTGGTAACTCATGCTATACACATCCGCCTTCGTAACTGGAGATGGCATTCGTAATTTCTCATCTTTGAGCACTAGCATCAGTTTGTAATTACTGAAGATTACTGACCAAAATTACTGGAGCAATGCTGAATGCTGTTCGTCCGCCATTGTGACTTTGGCAGCTTCAGCTGGTAATAGCATAGGTCTGTTAATAATGACCTATATGGTACTTGAGAGGTTAATTCTTTGCACGTTGTAAGTTCTGATACTGCAAAGGCCCAAATTGCACAGCTGAAACACAGCTACTATATTGCCAATTACACTTGATGAATAGAAGGCTGCTTCATAACAACGAGGTTGTTAAAGGCTTCTATTAATTCCAATCTCTTGCCCCAGGGCGGAGTCACCATTAAATTAATAGTTAAAAGTAAATCCCAATAATCAATAGTTCTGATTGGTATCAACTTAAATTTAACTGGATGGATGTGAAACCCCAATTACTCAAATATAGTTTGCGGCTGCAACAGTTAATTTTAGTAAAATACAGTGTTAAAAACATCATCCAGATAGGCGATAACAAATGTTCTTGAGCTCTGAACAGCTCAAGCACCGGTTTTAGTAATTTGGTAAATACCTGGGAGCTGAAGTTAGCCCATTTTGCAACGCTTTAACAGTTATCATTGCCCCATCCAGATAAATTTCAAATATCTCTGATGATCCCTGTGAATGGGAACTGAATAGCATGCATCTTTGAGATCGATGCATGCCACAAAGATCCTATGGAAATCAATTGTTGGACAGTAAAGAAGTTTCCTATTCTGAAAGTCTATACTGCACATACGAGTTAAATCAAGGATGAAGTGACATCCTCTATCTTTCACAATGAACTAGCCATACCTGCCATAATTCTGTGCCTGCCTCGAACGACAACTCTGGCCAGATTCCCGAGCCTGTCTCGAAAAGCAATTCTGGCCATAATACCGAGCCTGCCTCGAAAGACAACTGGCCATAATTCTGAGCCTGCCTCGAAAGACAACTCTGGCCATATTTCCGAGCCTGTCTTGAAAGGCAATCCTTGCCATAATACTGGGCCTGCCTCGAAAGACAACTCTGGCCCCAATTCCAAGCCTGCTTGGAACCCTTGTATGCTGTGCAGTATAAATGAATCACATGTTACATTAGTTTATAAACAGATCTGAATCTCATGTTATCATTGTCACTTGTACAAAAAACAAGTGTAAATATTACCAACTTGTAAATGGTCCACAACCTCTGTTTTGGAAGAACCGGACCCACCTACCTTCAGGACTACCGGTGGTCTTATGGTAAGCCCATAGGCCTCTGATGCGGGTTCTTTTTCCCTCCTTGATTGGAGAGTAGGACTGGTAGGGTGCGTGGATTCCATATTTTTCCTGAGACCAGCTTGGGCCTTGGCCTGAAAGACCTCTGCCCAGCTTTCAAGCTGCCACCGGCTTCAGTGAACCGCTTACCGCCGATGGAGGCGTGGGGTGTGTCGTCGCCTAACAATGAAGCTTTGCTCGTCGGCGGTACCTTGATTAGTCCGACAGCTTTTTGCTTCCTCATCCCGGTCTTACCTGTTGGATAAGTCTTACCTGAAGAGAAGATTCGGCGGCTGGTTTCATTTCCTGGATTTTGTGCCCCTCCAATGTCACCCTGATAGCGCTGTTCACTGCCGGCACTTGTAGCGTGAGGGGAACTCTGGCTCCTTCCGGGTATTCTGCCAACGGCTGGAGACCAACTCTTCTGGCAGCAACACCTTATTTTGCGAGTATTCCCTAGAAGCCATATGCATGTGCTCCAGTATGTTCCACGGACATACTTTCAATTTTGAAGTCAGATACACACTGACCACTCGTACTTCCATCCACAGAGAGGGAGATTCGTAGGCAGCCCTGAAACAGGTGCTGCCACAGGCCCCTTAGGATACCTGCGTTGATATGGCCCCTCCTTTGGACCTATATCAGGTTTGAGCATCACATTTGTGGGATAAACGCCCTAGGGTGCTATCCATGCTCCATCTGGGTTAAACGTCCGAGGACATACCCAGACACTACCCACTATCAGGGGAACCCTCCTGGCCCGACTCCCCTAGTCCACAGGCCTGACCGACTTACTCTTGGTTTTACCCTCTTTCTGGGGAACCACAGCAGTCTGGAAGCAGCTGACCACTGTATGTCGGGGGGGGGGGGGGGGGGAGAGGATCCCTCCTGGCCTGACTTCCACAGACCTACCCGACTTACTGTTGGTTTTACCCTCTTTCTGGGGAACCACAGCCAGTCTGGAAGCCACTGACTGAACTGTCAGCGACTTGGGTAGGGAACCCGATGGCCACTGGCTACCCGCACTTCCACGGTCTCTGTAGCCGGTTCCCCGTGGTCCCGGTATCCGTGGTCCGAGACCGGGATTCCCCGCGGTCCATGACCGGTTTCGCGGCCCATCCGGACATCACCCCAAATTAGTTCCAGCAGGAAAGCCTCTGTAAATAGACCCTGGGAATAAGTTGAAAAACTTACCTGCAGGTTTAAACTTACTGCTGGAAGGAGCAACGCGCCTACCAGTCGGCCATCACGCAATGCGCTAGACGTAATGACGTGCATGCGGGCTGACGGCCTTCTTCATGTAGTCACTCACGTGACTCCGAAGTAAAATAACTCTTTCAACAAACCTGTTGATTATTACCTGGTGACAAAACCTGGCTGTCCAGTTGGCAACATACTTTATATAATTGAGACTCAGTGCTGGGGTAACTCAGCGGGTTAGACAGTGTTTCTGGAGAAAATGTATAGGCGATGTTTTGTGTCGGGACTCTTCACCCTTTCTCATAACTTTGAAGTTATGATTCGAATCATCACATATCCATATTCTCCAGCGATGCTGCCTGACCCACTGAGTTAACCCAGCATGTTGTCACTATCTATGGTATAAACCAGCATCCACAGTTGCTTTTTATTATTTTAAGGTATTGCCACATTAATAACACGTTAACACACACTGGCAGTCTTGGACATATATAATAGTTGTGGCATAACTCAGTCATATTATTTTTAACAATCTATGTCAAAATGTAAACAGACAATTTTTTTATATTGACCTCCTTCACAAACCACTGGCAAAATGCTGGAGAAATCCACTCCCTTGCATGTATTCCACAGTCCATAAAGATCGCCGGTTTAGCTTGACCTGTTTTCTTGCCGATCTTTAACAAAGAATGAAATAAACAGTCATTTATTTTCATAGCATGGAAATATATCAATGAGGAGCTGGATGTAAAAAAACAGGTCTTACCTCATCTGCTCAATCCGTCGTTTCAGTTGGTGAAGCAGATGCACTGAGATCATCCCAACCATTCAAGGACCTAATTTACCTGCCTAAGTCTTTCTCCAAAATGCATAAGAAACCATTCTATTTTTACAGTATCAAGTAGCTCAGTTCCACTCATTGTGGAAATAAAAATCGGGCCGTCTGTAGCGGCGACTATGGAGGGTCAGGGCCCTGACCACGGGTGAACTAGGGAGGAGGAGGAGGACTAGGACTGTCTGAACTGTATTGCCTTCCACCACAGTGAAGAATGCCGTGTTGAATTATGTTGTGTATTGTGTCCTTTTTTAATTGTAACGCTGCATGGTAAATTACATTTCACTGCACCTTATGGTGCATGTGACAAATAAATTTGAACTTTGAACTTTTCTGCAAATGTATCACAGAAAATGATCAGCTTGCATTTATTTCAGGTATTCTTTGATTGGATCAAATGATTCGTTTTAGTTTTAGAGGTAGAGCATGGAAACAGCCCCTTAGGCCCACCGAGTCCACACCAACCACAAACATCCACACACTAGTTCTATCCTACGCAGTAGAAACAATCTACAGGAGCCAAAATAACCTCCAAACCTGCATGTCTTTGGAATTTGGGAGGAAATTGGAGCACCCGGAGAAAACCCACGCGGTTCCAGGGAGAACGAACAAACTCCGCACAACAGTACATCTTGATGCTCAAGATGTATTTCTGTTCTTCCAATCTACCTTATTGCAAACCTTGCACTTTTTTTATCTGCACTTTCTCTCTGACTGTAACACTATATTTTGCACTACCTGTTGGACTTGTGTATGGTTTGATTGCCCCTCATGTGTGGTGTGATCTGCCTGGATAACACACAAAACAAAGTTTCTGCTCTGTCTCAGGTAACAATAATGAACCAATATCAATCACAATATCAGTACCAATACCAATACTAATCCAATATCAATAACAATATCTTAAAATCTTCTTCAAAATGCTTTAGGAATAATTCCATTATCGTGAATATAGTCACAAAAAGCGTAGATTCAGTGGGTCAAAGGGCCTGTTTCCACACAGTAGTTCAAAACTAGAACTAAATGGGGAGTGGCACAGCTGCCTCACATCACCAGAGATCTGGGTTCAATCCTGCTTATGAGTGCTGTCTGTACGGAGTTCGTACGTTCTCCCCGTGACCCGTTTTCTCCGGGTGCTCCGGTTTCCTCCCACATATCATAGACGTACAGGTTTGCAAGTTAATTGGCCTCTGTACATTGTCCCTAGTGTGCAGGATTGAACTAGTGTACGGGGAGATTGCTGGTCAGTGCGGACTAGGTGGGCTGCAGGGCCTGCTTCCACGTTGTATCTCTAAACTAAACTAAACTAAACTAAACTAAGCACAAATATTAAATGAAATATCTGCAGCTACCTTGATGACATAGATTGGCCTTCCCTCATAGCTGGTTCCGATTTCTGTGAGAGACATCATGTTTGCATTTCTGGCGACAGTGCTAGTAATCCAGGCGTTGATCTGTTTCGGATGAAAATGGAACATTAAAAAATATATATAAAGACAAGATTTTGTACATCAACCTTACCACACATTGCCCACTGTTGCAAATGGCTTACAAAAGTGTTTCTGAAGTGTTAACTGCTCCCAATAGTAGCTCTCTGCACTCTGGAGGTTGTGGCATCAGAGACTGAAATATAGATTGAGGTCTGAAGAACAGTCTGAAGAAGGGTCTCGACCCGAAACATCACCCATTCCTTCTCTCCAGAGATGCTGCCTGTCCCGCTGAGTTACCCCAGCATTTTGTGTCTATCTTTGGTTTAAACCAGCCTCTGATGTTTCTTCCTACACACTGAAATGTAATTGTTGGTTATCGTTCCCTAAAATGTAGACAAGAGATAATTGGAACGAGCCTTTCCTCCTTCCCCTGTGTGGCACCTCTGCTCATCACTGGTTTAATCCCAGGGTTTGACATAATCAAGTTAGATCAGGTCTTCACAATCAGAAGACTAAGTGCAGCATGTCTCCAATGACTCTTACTGACATCTATGGATACACCATAGAAAGCATCCTATTGGGATGCATCACAGTTGGTTTGGCAGGAGCTCTGCATTGCAGAAAGTTGTGAATGTAGCCCAGACCATCACATAATCCAGCTTCCCCCCTCCCCCCCATAGACTCCATCCTCACTTCACCTTGCCTTAGCAAAAGCAGCCAACATAGTCAATCACCATTCTCACACTGGTCATTCCCTCTTCTCCCCTCTCCCCTCTCCCATCAGCCAGAAGATACAAGAGGTTGAACGCATGTACCACCACATTCAGGTACAACTTCTTCCCCACTGTTATCAGTCTACTGAACAGTTCTCTCATAAACTAAGTGTTGCCGGTCCGATCTCCCAACCTATCCCATTGAAGCCCTTGCACATTTTCTTGTTTTAGCTGCACTTTCTCTGCAACTGTAACATTATAACGCTGTAGCATTATATAGCTGGTATTTTTCACTTTGCACAGCATGATTGTACCTATGCATTGTATGATTTGACTGGATAGCTCGCAAACAAAGTTTTTCACTGTGTCTCGGTTCACATGATGATAATAAACCTTTACCAATACCTTCCAGCATATTAAAGTGCATATCGTATGTAACCAGTTTGTTGAAAGGGCCATGATTATTAATCTACCCGGGCACAATTGCTGGCAGTGTGATAGAGTCATAGAGATACAGTAATAGTCACAGTCATACAGCACAGAAACAGACCCTTTGGCCCAGCTCAGCCATGCCAATCAAGATGCCCCATCTAAGATAGTCCTTTATGCCCATGTTTGGCCCATATATCTCTAAACTCTTCCTATCTATGTACTGTCCAAGTGCTGGCTCAACTACCTCCTCTGCCAACTTCTTCCATATATCCATCACCCTCCGAATGAAAAAGTTGGCCCTTATGTTCGAAACTCTTCTCTGAACCCTTTCCAGCTTAACAACAGCTTTCCAATAACATGGTGACAAAGAAACTGAGCACAATACTCTATATGTGGCCTCACCATTGTCCTATGCAACTGTAAGGTGACCTCCCAACTTCTATGGGCCAAGATTCTATTCAATCTTGCCCCTCTCCCCTCAAACGTAAATCCTCAGATGTATTTTATTCCCCTAGCTTGGGGTAAAAAACCCTGTGATTCACTACATCTATTCCCCTCATGATTGTATAGACCTCTACAAAATCACCCCTCAGTCTCTTGCCCTCCAAGGAATAAAGTCCTAGTCTGCCCAACCTCTTCCAGTATATGTCCGTGTTTTTTAATCTTGTTGATTAATGAGATGCTCTGTAATGCTGCAAAACAGCCTCAACTACCTCCTCCAGCATCTTCTTCCATATACCCACCACCTTTTGTGTAAAAAAATGACCTCTCAAGTTCCTATTAAAGCTTTCCCCTTCATCTTAAACCTACTATATGTCCTCTGGTTCTTGATTCCCCTCTTCTGAGAAAAAGACTGCATTTACCTGATCTATTCCCCTCCTGATTTTGTATCACCTCTCATCCTTGTGCAGGGCAAGTTTTTTTACACAGAGAGGGTTGGGTGTCTGGAACATGGTGCCAGTGGTGGTGGTGGAGGAGAATAGCCTGAGCTTAGGAGGCTAACTATTGGAATGATAGCAGTATATTAAATGAGGAGAGGCATAGATAGAATAGATAGAATCTTCTACCCACAAGGGCGTTTCAAAGGCTTTTAGATTGCCACATGGAAATGCATGGGAATGGAAAGATATGGATCATGTGTAGATGGATAAGATTATTTTAGATTATGTAGAGACAAGGAACTGCAGATGCTGGTTTATACCAAACATAGTCAAAAAGTGCTGCAGTAACTCAGCGGATCAGGCAGCATTTCAGAGAAAAAGGCGAAATGATGTCTGAGGTCAGGTCCCTTCTTCAAACTGAAAATAGTGGGTGAGGGGTGAGGGGGGGAAGTGGGGGTGGGGGGGGGGGGGGGGGGGGGGGAAGGTGAAGAGTTGGAGGCAAAAAAAGTCAGGAAACAAGTCCAGAAACAATCAGGCAAATAACCTCAGGCAGGACTGTGCCTGGCTTGCCTGCTGTTGACTAGGGAACGTGCGATTTCAAGATGAAAACAATATGTATTACTGTGGAACTGGTAAAATGACTAGGGTGGAGGAAGGGGTCCAGAGGTTTTAGATTATAATCGGCACAGACCTCGTGTGCCGAAGGGCCTGCTCCTGTTCCTACTCCTGTTTCGCTGTTTTACTGTTCTATGTTCTATGTTCTATTTTAGCAGAGATTCTGCTTACTGATGTTAAGATGACCGTCTCCGAAGCCCTGCACATCCAGTTTATTTCTCAACTATACGTCATACACAACTTATCCAGCAGTTCTTTGGCACCCAATGAGTCAGGACGCACCGTTTCCATGTCATTGTACTTCATGTAACTGTGCACAGAGGCTGATCGCTCCTTATTGTCGAGTTGTTGATCAACCATTGCTTGCAGGTCTTCAATTAAAACCCTGGAAGTGGTTGGTGGGGAAGGAGGGTGATGGTAGATAGGGGTGGGTCGGGGAGAAAGAGAAAATTAAATTGTTATAATTATGACTAGCTTCAGGACTTTACTTTAGTAAACACTTAGTACATCCAAAGATAGTGCTGTGAGTGTTGGGAGGTTACAGGAGAAAGAAGGATTTGGAACTGGATTACAGAGACAAGACTTTGGAGTTTTGAGCAAATAACGAACTGCTGGAGTAACTCAATGAGTCAGGCAGCGTCTGTGGGGGGACATGGACAGTCTAAAGAAGAAGCCCGACATGAAATGTTGGCTGTCCATTTCCCTCCACAGATTTAGACATTAGACTTTAGAGGTACAGTGCAGAAACATGCCCTTTGAGCCACCGAGTCCACACATACCAGCGATTACCCCGTACACTTGCACCATCCTACACACTAGGGACAATTTACAATTTTTACAGAGACCAATTAACCCACAAACCTGTATGTCTTTGGAATGTGGGAGTAAACCGAAGCACCCGGAGAAAACCTCCGTGGACATAGGGAGAACGTACACACTCCGTACAGTCAGCACCCATACTCAGGATCCAATCCGGGCCCCTGGCGCTGTAAAGCAGCAACTCTGTGCTGTCGAGCAGCAGGATATTGACAGCCCCTTGTGAAGTGAAACATTGGAGGGTCAAGAAAACGTACTCATATTCTAGGCCACTCTCTTCCAGAAGCTCTTGAACATTCGTTACATCCGCGGCGCTAACACGGATATCCACAGTGACATCCGCCGCCACTTGGTCGAAGGAATCTGGTTGCCATAAATCCACCTGGATAGAGTGAGAAAAATAGAGTGATTGAGTTCCCTTGCTCATTTCTTTCCCCCACTGAGAAGCACCTTGAGAGGTTTAGATCTTCAGGTCATACCTTTGCGTAATCAGCCAGGCTTCTTACAAAACCCACGCCCGCTTCACTGTTCGGCTTTAAGCGGAACACCTTCTCCCTTTGCAAGGAAACAAAACGGCAGAACATGAATGGCCAGTAAACCCCAAAGAGACAGGAGCAGAATGTGGGCCAAATCATCCTCCAAGCCTAATCAACTATTCATTAACATATGGTTAATCAATGTCCTATCTCATCACTCGATCCAAAGGTCTACTGGCCCTTGAGTTTAGTTTAGTTTAGTTTAGTTCTGCTCAGTTTAGAGATACAGCATAGAGACAGGTCTTCTGGCTCACTGAGTCCGCACTGACCAACGATCACCCAATGTAGCACACACGAGGGAGCATTTACAGAAACCAATTAACCTACAAACCTGTACGTCTCTGGAATGTGGGACAAAACCAGAGCACCCGGATAAAATCCACGCAGGTCACAGGGAGAACATGCAAACTCCGCACCGACAACTTCCGTGGTCAGGTTTGAACCCGGGTCTCTGGCGCTGTTAGGCAGCAACTCTACCATTGCGCCGCTAATGGTTAGGGATGGTGAATCCAATGTCCTATCTGATCACTTGGTCCATAATTACATTGGCCTTAACCCTTGAATATTCCCAGTAACTCAGTATCTACCGGCATCCGCAGTAGGTTCACATCCCTCTTAATAAAGGAGTTTCTCAACATCTCTGACTACGTATCCTGGAAGATCTCCAGTCTCAGGAAACGGCCTCTGAGCATCCATCCTGTTTATCCCACTCAGAATCCTGAATGTCCCATTGTGGACACTTCCCTTTCTTGTCGTCCAGAGACCATGAGCTGGTCCTGGTTAATCATGCCCAATAAGACAACCTCCACATACCAAGCGATCTAGTCCTCTGACTCCGTCCCTGGATTTGGTGACCAAGGTTGCCCACATTACTGCAGGAGTGGTCTGGACAAAGCCAGGTGTAATTACAGTCATGGTTTCCATGCTCCTGTTCTCTAACCCTCATTAAGTGGAGGTCAGAACCAAAGAGTCAGATCTTTCACACTCCGAAGCGCATTTATTATGATGCAATGTACATGAGTGTTGCCTTACCCATCAAATCGTTCTGGACTAGTACCAGCCAGGACGGCTGTAACCAGCCCAAGGAGACAAAAAACCTTCATCCTTCTGACAATCCAGCTCCCTTGATGCTGCCTTTTTATACGCTGGGGGGTGAACTGCCACCTGTCCTAACACTTTGTTATTTACTGATACGGTGGAATTTATAACTTGCACAACCTTGAAGTTCCTTCGTTTTAAGAATTAATGTCCCTAATCTCCATAATGGGATTAAAACTGGCACCTCCACAAATCATATTTTATCAGCTTCTGACCATGCAGCCATTTCACATAAACAAGGTGGGAATCAGGTAGGTGGTTTGGATTGGAAGGTGATATTTTGAAAGGATCTTTTTGCAAGAGGTTTCTCTACACAAACATACGTCCAGCGGGCTTGCAAAATTAGGATCTAAATGTGAAAGTTAGAAAGCTGCAGATGCCGGAAATCTAAAACGTGAGCAAAAGTTGAGTAGTCACGGGCCAGGGATTGCCTAATGTATGGGCCCGGAGGGCTGGAATTTGTTGAATGTTTCCGGGAAGGCTTCTTAAAGAAAGTGGCAAGTTGTACTAGGGAGGGTGCAGCACTTGACTTTAAGTTGGGCAATGAGGATGGCCATGTGGTGGAGCAATGTGGAAGAACCCTTTGCAACATTGAGCATTATTCAACAAGCTTTAAGGTAGTATAGGAATGTATCTATGGTATATATTTGGGCGACACAGTGTGGTAGAGTTCCTGCCTCGCAGCGCTAGAGACCCGGGTTCGATCCTACCTGCAGCTGCTGTTTGTATTGAGATTGTACGTTCGACCAGTTGCTAAACATTTCAACTGTCCTTCCCATTCCCACACTGACCTTCCTGTCCTCAGCCTCCTCCACTGTCAGTGCAAGGCCACATACAAATTGGAGGAACAGCACCTCATATTTCACTTGGGTAGCTTAAAACCTACTGGTATGAATATTGACTTCTCTAATTTTAAGTACTTTTTACATTCCCCCCCCCTCTCCCCCCCCTCCCCTCCCCCACCCTAGTCATCTTACTAGTTCCACTGTTCGCATCCTTGTATCCCTGTCATTTTCCCCAGCCCTCAATGGGCCATTATGGACTCCACCGTTCCTGAGTTCATCTTTTGCCGACCCTGTTTTGTTCTGGCCATTTCAGTCTTTAAGTCTGAAGAAGTTGTTCCGACCTGAAACGTTGCCTATTTATTTTCACCAGAGATACTGCCTGAGTTACTCCAGTATGTTGTGTCTATCTTTGGCATAAACCGGCATCTGCAGTTCCTCCCTGACATGTTCCTTTATCTCGTTTCTGGAAGTGGGTTTGCTGTATCCTATCAGCCATGGAATTCATCTTTAGGATCTACATTTATCTGTGGCGATCTATAAATAGGAGGTCCTGCCTTAAAAAAGCAGCCAACGTCGTCATAGACCCACACTACCCTGGCCAGGCTCTCATTTCTTTCCTAATACAGGGATGAAGGTAAAGAAGTCTGAAACCGTGACCACCAGGTTCAAGAACAGTTTCTTCCCAAAACCTGTAAGAAAGAACTGCAGATGCTGGTTTAAATCGAAGGTAGACACAAGATGCTGGAGTAACTCAGCAGGACAGGCAGCATCTCTGGAGAAGGAATTCCTTCTCTCCAGAGATGCTGCCTGTCCCGCTGAGTTACTCCAGCATCTTGTGTCTACCTTCTTCCCAAAACCATCAGGCTCTTGCACACCACATAGCACTAACCAATGAACTATAAACTATGTTTGCACTAAAGACGTTGAGCTTTTATTCGCACTATGATTGGGGTTATTAATTAATTGATTTTGTGCTGATTATATGTCAAAAGAGTTTATTGTCATGTGTCCCTGACAGGACAATGAAAATCATTCTTTGCATAGCACAACAGAACATAGAAGGCATTGACTACAATTCTATACATAAATACACCCATGACTTAATAAATTAATAAAGTGCAAATAACAGATGGAGGGATATTAATGTTCAGAGTTCTGAGCCAAGTTTAATAGCCTGATGGCTGTGGGGAAGTAGCTATTCCTAAACCGGGTTGTTGCAGTCTTCAGGCTCCCGTACCTTCTACCCGAAGGTAGCAGGGAGATGAGTGTGTGGCTAGGGTGGTGTGGGTCCTTGACGATGCTGCCAGCCTTTTTGAGGCAGCAACTGTGATAAATCCCCTCGATGGAAGGAAGGTCAGAGCCGATGATGGACTGGGCAGTGTTTACTACTTTTTGGAGTCTTTTCCTCTCCAGGGCGCTCAAGTTGCCGAACCAAGCCACGATGCAACCAGTCAGCAAGCTCTCTACTGTACACCTGTAGAAGTTAGAGAGAGTCCTCCTTGACAGCCCAACTCTCCGTAATCTTCTCAGGAAGTAGAGGCGCTGATGAGCTTTCTTAATAATTGCATCTGGTTCTCGGACCAGGAAAGATCTTCACAGATGTGCACGCCCAGGAATTTGAAGCTCTTCCTGTTATCTATGTTATCTATGTGTATTGTGTTTGTAGGCCTGTTATCAAGTAATAAATAGATTGTTGCGTTGTTGGTACAGATGACAATTAAATGCTCCTTACTCTTGAATTTCCTAACGGTTCTCTCGAAAGAGAATCTCATTGTCTGAAGCGCTTTGGGACATTGCATAGCATTGAAACTTGGTGGATAAATGCAACACCTTTCTTTTAATATGTAACATATTACTCAAATAATGGAGGCAGCTCACTGTTATAGCACATTGAAATATCTTTATTAAAGTTAACTGCTGTAATAGAGGGAATACTTTATTTAAGAGTCGTGCTCTTACAAAAAAGCAATGCTAAACAGGACCAGACGTGATAAATATTCAAGTATGCCAACAAGTTGTCCACAATACCCGACAGTTAAAAGCTTTCAAAATAGATGAACAGAATTTTGTGGGTGAACATCATAAAATAGTTTTATGCAAGTCTTTCTTTCAAGTTTCATGGGGCTATTTCCCCATACTAGTATAACTACAGAAAACACAACCAGTATGTACCTGTCCATACAAAAGGCAAGGAGGAGAATGGGAATGCTGTGATAATGTTAAAGAGTAGCCGTGATAGTCGTAAATGACAGAGCAATATAGAAGGGCTGAATTACCTATCCTAGCTCCTGTTAAATACACTACCATAAATACACTTATTAACACAATGTCGCGCAAATCTTTATTTCATTTCAGTTTCAGTGATACAGAGAAGAAACAGGCCCGTCGGTCCACCGCGTCCACACCAACCAGCGATCCCTGCACATTAACACTATCCTACACACACTAGGGACAATTTAACATTTATACTAAGCCAATTAACCTACAAACCTGCATGCCTTTGGAGTGTGGGAGGAAACTAAAGATCATGGAGAAAACCCACACAGATCATGGGGTGAATGCACAAACTCCATACAGACAAGCACCCACAGTCAGGATCGAACCCGGGGTCTCTGGTGTTGTAAGGCAGTAGCTCTACCGCTTGTGCCGTCCTTGCTTTCTCATTCGCAGGGTACCGGGTAAGCTAGAGTTTATTGTATGTAGGTAGTCAGACGTTACCTCAGGGCAAAAATGTCAAATACTAGAGGGCACAGCGTTAAGGTGAGAGAGAGGGAAAGTTTAATGGGATGTATAAGACAAGCACAGAGAGTGGTAGGTGCCTGGAATCCACTGCAAGGAGAGTTGGTGGAAACATGTACTGTACAATGATTAAGGGGCCAATCTAAAATCAGGGAGTGTATGGAGGGGTGCAGACCGTGTCCAGGCAGATGGGATTTGTTTAAATTGGTATTTTAGTAACGACAGGCATTGAGGGCCAAAGGGCTTGTTCCTGTGCTGTACAGTTCCATGTTCTATTTGCTATATCCTGCATCATTGTGACATTGTGACAATGGACATTGTGGGCTGAAGGGCCTGTTGTTGTGCTGTACCACTATATTACATGTATTATGGTCTGCATCATTGTCAGTACAGACAACATGGGCTGAAGGGCCTGTTCCTGTGCTGTACTCTTCTATGTCCTATTTGGACATAGAAGAGTAATAGAAATCTGGAAGTGGCCGCGCTGGCTGGCAGCTGCGGCTCACCTGCAGTCCGTCTGTTTTTTTTTTGTTTTTTTTGTGTCTTTTTGTGATTGTTCGGTAGAACTTTGTTTTATTAGGTTGTGTATGTGTGTGGGGGGGGGGGGGGGAGAAACAGAGTCTTAGCCTCTCCCTTCGTGGGGAAGCGTGTCCCCCGTCACCGTCTGTGCTGAGGCCTAATGGCGGAGCTGTGGCGGCGACCTGGTTCGGAGCTGCAGTTCTCCAGCGGCAGCGGCGGCCTGGATCGCCTCAGCGCAGAGGGAGAACTAGGAGCGAGGAAGACAGGGACTTAAGACTTTTGCCTTCCACCACAGTGAGGAGGTGCCTGGTGAACTCATTGCGGTGGATGTTGAATATGTGTTTATTGTGTGTTTTGTTTTTATTATATGTATGACTGTATGGTAACAATTTCGTTCAGACCGTAAGGTCTGAATGACAATAAAGGAATCTAATCTAATCTAATCTAATTGGTCCTCCTCTCTTTGGCCAGGAATGAGTCTTGGGTATAGTGGCGCTGAGAACTGTATGTAAAACCTCTGAACACCTTGGATACAAGCAGGTGATCAGCTCACAAATCAGCTCGCAGTTTTCATTGGTTTGGGGGAGTGAAAAGGTTGTCTTCGGCAAACTAAATTATATTTAATTAGTGGAACCCTGGACTCTGGCGCTGTGAGGCAGCATCTCCACCGGTTGTGTCGCTGTGCCTCTGTGCCGGTACTTTATGTATTTATGAGTCAAGGGCATTATTTTCAGGTTCAGCATAGACAACACAATTGCATTTGAGAAGATGGGGATGAATCTCATAGTTGGGCTTCAATTGTCCTTCTGATAAAACGTTCTTCCCCCGGTGTTGTTGAGGGAGGGATTTCCAGGATTCAGACCAAGCAATGGTAAAGGACCACTGACATATTTCCAAATAATGTGCGACTCGGAGGAAAACTGTCAGGAGTTAGTATTCCCACGCACTTGATGCTTTGTTCATAAGTTATAGGAACAGAATTAAGCCATTCGGCCCATCAAGTCCTCTCCGCCTGTCAATCGTAGCTGATCTGTCTTTCCCTCTCAAACCCATTCCCCTGCTTTCTCCCCATAACCCCTGACCACCGTACTAATCAAGAATCTGTCAATTGCCACCTTAAAAAAATAGATTTAGAGGAATATGGGGCAAATGCAGGCAGATGGGACTAGTGTATATGGGGCATGTTAGTCGGCATGGGCAAGTTGGGCCGAAGGGCCTGTCTCCACGCTATATGACTCGATGACTATTCAGTTCAAACTTGCTGTTAATCGGTGATGGAATTTGACCCCATCACGGTGACTCCCTCCGAGTAGTGTCCAACTGCTTCCTCGACGGTTCTATGGTCCGATACGATAATGAGCTCTGTTTGGTCGACAAGCTGAGGTGTTTTTTTATTTTGGGGCTCGTGCACCTCAGGAAAAGGAAGAGCTTTTCTCTGAAGTTATGGCCAACCAAGCTGTAGAGGATGGGGTTGAGGCAGCTGTTGAAGTAAGCGATGCAGATGGTGAAGGGGATGGAAGTGTCGATGATTTCTGCGAGTCGGCAGTTCTTAATAATCTGCAGGCGGGACAGCATGTCCAAGAAGGTGAGGACCTGGAATGGGAGCCAGCACAAGATGAAGGACACAACGACAGCTACGATGAGTTTAAACGCTTCCTTGCTTGATGGCTTGCTTCTTCTCACCTGGTAGGTCTGCACCAAGCTCCTGATGATGAGGGAATAGCAGATCAAAATAATGAGAAGCGGAATTAGAAAGCCCAGCAGTGTCTTAAGCAGCGCCATGACAAATATCCACTGGGTCTGGTACATCTCAGGGTAATCGAATGCACAGATGGTTTGATTCCAGCCGTGGTAGTGGGAGGTGTTTCGGAAGAAGGTGGCGGGGAGGCTGGCAATGGCGGCCAGCAGCCAGACACCGATGCACGCCGCCCGGGCGTGGAGCAGGGTACGCCGTCTCCTCGATCTCATGGGGTACACGATGGCAAGGTAGCGGTCCACGCTGAGGCAGGTGATGAGGAAGACACTGGCATTCATGTTCAGAAGCACCACCGTGGCGCTGGTCTTGCACAGGAAGTTCCCGAACATCCAGTGGTACTCCATGGCGGTGTAGGCCGCCCAGAAGGGCAAGGTCATCACGAAGATCAAATCGGCCAGTGCCAAATTCAGCAGGAAAATATTGGCAACTGTGGTCAACTTCAGGTAGCAGTAAATGATGATCACCACCACACTGTTTCCCAGAACCCCCACCACAAAGATGACGGTGTATATAATAGGGATCATAAGGAAGATATAGTTGTGCCTTCCCCCTATCGTGCAATAGGTGGCATTGGCCTCCGCTGTGGTATTCCCCAGTGAATCATTGGACGCGGTTTCTATCATGTTCTGGTCAAAGTCGGAGATCAGATTTTGAAGGACGCTGGTGTTTTCGATCATCTGTGGCCACCACATGCCCAAGACCTGGTGGGAGAAAAGATTTCATGTGAATACATCTGTACAGATCCGCAAATCCGCTCTGATTCAAGGCTGCTTCAGAGGAGACCTGGAGCAAGTAAGTACTTCAATATTCCATTTAGGAGCATATGACAATAAAAACAGTCTTGAATCTTGACTTGATCTTATCCACACAGTGGCACATTGGAGTGATGCTGGTAGTGATAGAGATATTGCCTTACGGCGCCAGAGACCCGGGTTCGATCCTGACTACAGGTGCTGGCTCTACATTCTCCCTGTGACTGCGTTGGTTTTCTCCGGCTGCTCCAGTTTCCTCCCACACTCAAGACATGCAATTTTGGCTTTGCTAAGTTGTACAAAATTGTCCCTAGCGTGTGCAGGTTCATGTACGGGGTGATCGCTGGTTGGCATGGACTCGGTGGGCCGAAGGCCATGTGTTCAATAATGTGATAGCTATTTACTTGTCCAGAAATGGCTTAATATTGTAGTAAGTACATTGTCCCGAATGAGACTCTTCAAGGTGCAAGGGGAATGTTGCTGCCTCACAGCTCTAGAGACCTGTATGTATCCTGACTACTGGTGCTGTCTCTACAGAGTTTGTACTTCTCCCTGTGACCACGTGGGTTTTCTCCAGGTGCTCTGGTTTCCTCCCACACTCTAAAGGTGTACATGTTTGTAGTTTAGTTGGGTTTGGTGACAATTGTAAATGGTCCCTAGTGTGTAGGATAGGATAGAGTTAGTGTATGGGGATCTCTGGTCAGCATGGAATCAGTGGGCCAATGGGCCTGTTTCTGTACTGGACTGTATGGAATGCAACTTTGAATTGTTTGAACAAATGCACTAGTCATGTCTGTCGCCAAGTTTAATGAATTGTGTCGAGTTTCTACAATTAATGGCAGGCTAGTGTTTTGGCTACCTTGAGACCTTTAGTGCTGGCCTGGTGTCAAAATGCCCAGATAATTTATTGATCACCCTTGCGGCACATGCAGAGTACAAATTCCTTTGCTCAAATGAACCATTAACACAAACCTAAGAACGTAGAAAGTCTATAAGTTAAACAAAATGCAAAGCTGGTTTGAAAATAAATGATATTTTTCTTTTATCCACAAGGGACTACTAATCTGCAGTACAAATTCACTATTCATTTATTTAAAAGGAAACTTTTTTGAGTGAAGAAACATCACAAACCAGCAGCTCCAGGCTTGCACAAAGTGCCTTGCAACTGATAATCAGAATGCAATCCATTTTCCTCATGTCTCCATTCTTCTGGCTTGATTTCTCTCCAGTAAGTGTGTGACTAACTGGGATTTGGTGAATACGATAAAGCGATAGAGTCATACAGAGGGAAACAGGCCCTCGCCCAACTTGCCCACACCGACCAACAAGTCCCATCTACACTAGTCCCACCTGCCCGCATTTGGCCCATAGCCCTCTAAACCTGCACCATCCATGAATCTGCCTAAATGTTTCTTAAACGTTGCATTAGCACCTCCTCAGCCACATATCCGAATGTTAACTATATCTTGTGAAGATAGACACAAAAAGCTGGAGTAACTCAGCGTCACAGGCAGCCTCTCTGGAGGGAAGGAATGGGTGACGTTTCAGGTTGGACCCTTCTTCAGACAGTGTCTATATTCGGTTTCAAACAGGATCCGCAGGTCCTTCCTACATATTATATCTTGTGAAGTATCTTTCACCTCATCGGTGGGCCAATGGGCCTGTTTCTATAAATAAATGAATAGTGAACTTGTACTGCAGATTAGTAGTCCCTTGTGGGTAAAGATTTATACAATCGGAAGATTATATTGTTTAGTCTATTCACTCTGGGACTGGGTGATACAGTGAATCACTACCCTGCCTTACATACTGTGGGACTAGGTGATACAGTGTATAGGAAATGAAATGCAGATGCTGGTTTCAACTGGAGATAAACACAAATGCTGGAGTATCTCAGCGGGATAGGCACATTTCTGAAGAGAAGGAATGGGTGATGTTTCAGGTTGAAACCCTTCTTCTGAAGAAGGGTCTCGACCTGAAACGTCACCCATTCCTTCTCTCCAGAGATGCTGTCTGTCCTGCTGAGTCACTCCAGCATTTTGTGTCTGTCTTGGGTGATACAGTGATTCATTCGTACACTCTGTGGGACTGTGTGATACAATGATTCACACCTTGCCCTTGTGCACTCTTGCACTAGGTTATACAGTGAGTCACATTTTATCCTAACACACGCTGGGACTGAGAGTAAAGGGCCTGAACCACTGCTGGGACCTAATTGACGAGTTTAGAAGAGTTTGCCCTCGACTCATACTCGCAGCATGGTCAACACGAGGTGCTAGGACGTCTTTGTAACTCTCCTTCATACTCGAGAGTAGTCCCCATGTACTCGAGGCCTCAGTTAGGTCGCGGCATGTTTTTTAGCATGCTGAAAAATGCCTGCGAGTAAAAAAAGGTCGCAATGGAAAAAAATAGATATTTAAAAATTGACCATTATTTATCCCAGACGGGAAATTAATTTTTCAACAGTCATATAAAACACAAAATACATGAACCATGAAAATAAAGTGACGAGTGGTAAGGCTTGTGGTAAGGGATGTGCAAAGATTGAGGAGGTGGGGGGGGTCCGTCTCAGTCTCAGTCTCAGTCCACCCTTCGACAGAAGGGGGAGGAGTTGTACAGTTGAATAGCCGCAGGGAAGAAGGATCTCCTGTGGCGTTCTGTCCTGCATCTTGGTGGAACCACTCTGTTGCTGAAGGTACTCCTCAGGTTGACCAGTGTGTCATGGAGGGGGTGAGCAGTATTTTCCAGGACGCTCCGCAGTTTGAGGAGCATTCTCCCCTCCAAGACCACCTCCCATGAATCCAACCACCCCCAGGATGGAGCCAACCTACCTGATGAGTTTGTTGATCCTATTGTCGTCCGCGACCTTCACACTGCTGCCCCAGCACACGGCAGCGAAGAAGGCGACACTGGCTAGCACCAATTGGTAGAACATCTGCAGCATCTTACTACAGATGTTGAAGGAGCAGAGCCTTCTCAAAAAGTACAGGCGGCTCAGACCCTTCTTGTACAGGGCCTCAATGGGCACCAATTCATAGATAAGCTGTTTTCAAGTTGGAAAGGGTGCGGAGAAGATTTAGGAGGATGTTGCAAGGACTTGAGGGCCTGAGCTACGAGGAGCGATTCAGCAGGCTAGGACTATACCTTAAAGCATAGCAGGGTGAGGGGTGATTTTATGGAGGTATACAAAATCATTTGAGGAATAGAAAGAGATAAACGCACGAAAGAGTCTCTTTCCCAGACTAGGGGAATCTAGAACCCGAGGACATAGGTTTAAAGTGAGGGGGAAAGATTTAATAGAAACCTGAGGGGTAACCTTTTTACACAAAGGGAGGTAGGTATATGGAACGAGCTGCCGGAAGTACTTTATGTAGCTGGTACTATTACAACGTTTAAGAAACATTTGGACAGAGGTACATGCATAGTCTAGGTTCAGAGGGATATGGACCAAACATAGGCAGGTGGTACTAGTGCAGATGGAACATGTTGATCTGTGTTGGGCAAGTTGGGCTGAAGGGCCTGTTTCCATGCTGTTCGACTCTATAACTCTAAAATGAATTAGTGAACTTAATGTAAGATAAAAAACAATAATGCTGGAATATCTTCTAACCTGCTGAGTATTTCAGCATTTCCTTTTTTTTTTAAATTGTGTGTGAGATGATTATTATTTTACAAAAATGCTAAAGAGATGACCAGGCAGCCTGTTTCATAAGTTAAAGTTAAAAATTAAAAAAAGTCAGATGCTTTGGAATTTCCAACATTTGCAGCTTTTGATTTTCAAATTGGAACTTTATAAAACAGGCTGCTTGGTGATTTCTTTTGTTTTTTCATGAGAATAAATTGATCTCACCCACAATAAGGGATGGCACAGTGGTGTGGCAGTAGAATTTCTGCCTTTAGGGCCTGTCCCACTTTCACAACCTAATTCACGACCTCTGCCGAGTTTGCCCTTGACTGATACTCGCAGCATGGTCGTCACGAGGTCGTAGGAGGTCGTAGGTAGGTCGTGACGCTAGTCGTAGGTACTCGTGGCATCAAGTAGGTCTGGGCGCTTTTCTAGCCTGATGAAAAATGTCCATGAGTAAAAAAGGTCGTGAATTGCGTCGTGAAAGTCTGGCAGGCCCTTTACAGCGCCAGAGATCAGTGTTTGATCGTGACCACGGGCGTTGTCTGTACGGAGTTTATATGTTTTCCCTGTGACACGTAGGTTTTTCACGGGTGCTCTGGTTTCCTCCCACATTCTAAAGACGTACAGGTTTTTTAGGTTAATTAACTTCGATAGAGATTATTTATCCATAGCGTTTAGGATAGTGCTAGTTTATGGGGATCGCTGGTCGGCGCAAACTCGGTGGGCCGAAGGGTATGTTTCCTTGCTGTGTCTGTAAACTACACTAAATCTGTAAAAAAAAAATCTGTATAAATATGTCAACCATTGTTATTCAACCTGGAAGACCCTCAACAGATTACGAGTGGAGCAGGGGAGGTGCATGGAACTTATGAAAGCATGGAACTACCAGGCAGAAGACACATGCAGCTGTGGAGCAGTACAGACAATGTCCCACCTACTGGAGTGTGACGATGCCCCCCAGTGCAGCCCCCAGGACCTGGCTGAACCGACCCGACCAGCTGTGACCTGCGCCAGATACTGGCAGAATGACTTCTGGGATTGCAACGGACTCGAAGAAGAAGAAGATTGAACCTCTGGTCATTTCTGATCTATGTGGTCAGTGAACATGAGCCATGGTTCTCCGGGCGTCTGTTGGCTCCTGAATGTGATGGATAGTGCCTCTTGGAAGATAGACACAAAATACTGGAGTAACTCAGTGGGACAGGCAGCATCTCTGGAGAGAAGGAATGGGTCAAGACCCTTCTTCAGACGAGAGGGAAAGGGGAAACGGGAACAAGGACTTGTCTGAATTTTAATGTGTTTTCATTCTGCCTGAAGCATTCCACTCATGGGCCTTTCTGCCAATTACCCTCTCTAGAAAGTTCAACGAGTCAGGAATGAGAAGGCTTCCTCGAAATGTGCCACTCGGCTGGCGTTATATGATGGAAAGCTCTGTGGCTGATGTTCAAAGGTAAAGTTTTCTCAAGGGCTTACGGGTACATTATTCAAGGGGATGTGTGAAAAGCCACGATGGAAAACAGCTGAGTAAATGTTATGCTCAAAGTAATTTGCGAAGAAAATGCAAAACATTGTGCGGGGAAAAAACGCCTTAACTTAATGGTTCACTAATAAACAGCTCCCAATGTTCCAACACACCCTGATAAAGTAATCCAAAAGAGACACAAATTGACCTAGAATATGAGTATGTTTTCTTGACCCTTCAATGTTTCAGTTCACATGGGGCTGTCAATATCCTGCTGCTTTGTGGCACAGTGGCGCAGCGGTAGAGTTGCTGCTTTACTGCACCAGAGACCCGGGTTCAATCCTGACTTCGGGTGCTGTCTGTACGAGGTTTGAACATTCTCCCCGTGACGTTGGTCAGCTAAGACTAGGTGGCCAAAGATCCTATATCCACGCTGTGTGTCTAAAGTCTAAAGTAAAGTCTGCTGGAGTAACTCAGAAGGGCAGGCAACTTTGTTAAAACTAGTCGAATGACCGGTGGAAGAAAAGTCACAAAGTTTTGGATTAGCTCAGCTACCTGACCCATTGAGTTACTCCAGAGATTTGTGTCTTTCTTATAATCCAGCATCTGCAGTTTCTTGTATCGACAAGTGAAAGGTGGAAACAGGTGGTTGGGTATTGGATAATAATATTTGAAAGACATTTGAAAGACAAAGGCAAATGGATAGTAGGGTTACGTGGATATGGGCCAAGCGTGGGCAAATGAGACTAGCTTAGAGGTCCACTTAGTTGGTATGGACGAGTTGGACCAAAGAGCCTGTTTCATGGTTGTATGACTCCAGGACTATAATTCGCAGTACTCTGTAATATGAAATTCCTGCTCATCTCAGTCCCAAGATGATACTCTCCAATTCTTAGAGTCTCCAGCCAAGGAAATCAGTCCCAGTACCATGGAATGTCTCGTCTCTTTGTTTATCCAAATGATAGCCTCCATTGTTCTCTCCTGTGTTCACCAATTGCCTGCCATGCTTTGTCCTCTCCCTCCCATCCGGCAGCTTTCTTCCCCACCCCCCTCCCCATCCCCTCCCCCATACAATCAGTCTGAAGAAGGCCCCCTGATCCGAAACATGACCTTGTTGTTCTTTCCATCATATATCGCCAGCCGAGTGGCACATTTCGAGGAAGCCTTCTCATTCCTGACTCGTTGAACTTTCCAGAGAGGGTAATTGGCAGAAAGACCCATGAGTGGAATGCTTCAGGCAGAATGAAAACACATTCAAATTCAGACAAGTCCTTCTTCTATTGTTCTCCAGAGATGCTGCATGGCCCACTGAGTTAGTCCAGCACTTTGTATCATTTTCAGGTGAAACTAGTTTGGAACTGGTTTAAACAAGAGACAGCAGAGAGTCTTGAGCAAATAACAAACTGCTGGAAACACTCAGTGAGTCGGGCAGCATCTGTGGATGGAAAATGACAGTCTATGGAAGGGTCCCCATCCCGAAATGTTGTCCATTTCCCTCCACAGAATCATATCTGCCTCACGCAGCGCATTCTAGGTACTCACCACTCTCTATGTAACAGATTAAGAGGATGTGCAAAAGAACATGAGGAATAGATTGGGTAGATGCACAGTAGGGGAATCGAGGACCAGAGGTTCAAGGTGAAGGGGAAAATATTTAATAGGAATCTGAGGGGTAACCTTTTCACAGAAAGGGTGGTGGGTGTGTGGAACAAGCTGCCAGAGGAGGTAATTGAGGCTGGGATATTCCAAACGTTTAAGAAACAGTTATTCAGGTACATTGATGGGACAGGTTTGGAGGGATATGGAATAAGAGCAGGCAGGTAGGACTAATATAGCTGGGACATGTTGGCCGGTGTGGGCAAGTTGGGAAGAAGGGCCTGTTTCCGCACTGTATCACTCCATGACTCCATTTGCCCTATGCTTCTTTAAACTTTGGCCCTCTCACCTTAAAGCTATGAACTCTAGTATTTGATATTTCCACCCTGGGAAAAAGGTTCTGATTCTCTACCTTATCTATAACTCTCATAATTTAATAAACTTCTATCAGGTCTTCCCTCAATCTTATAGAGTGGCACAGTGGCGCAGAGGTAGAGTTACTGCCTTACAGAGCCAGAGACCCGGCATTAATTTTGACTACGGGTGCTGTCTGTACGGAGTTTGCATGCTCTCCCTGTGACTGCGTGGATTTTTTCTGGGTGCTCCGGTTTCCTTCCACATTCCACAGACGGTAAGTTTGTCGGTTAATTGGCTTCAGTAAAATTGTCCCGATTCTGTAGGACTGTGTTAATGTTAGTGTCATGTGGTGATCGCTGGTCAGCGCAGACTCGATGGGCCGAAGGGCCTGTTTCCAGGCTGTATCTCGAAAGTCTAAAATCTAAAGTCTTACCTCCAGCTGGAACTGTTCTCAAAGGCTAAATAGGAAAGGCTAAATTAGTAGGAAAAATACCTTAGAGTATGAATCCTGTCAGCTCCTAACCCTCTTTGTCCCATTGACACAATTGTGTTTAGTTTAGTTTAGTTTAACTTGGGGATACAATGTGGAAACAGGTCCTTCAGCCCCGCGATGCCCGCACACTAGCACTATCCTACACACTAGGGACGATTTACAATTTACGGAGGCCAATAAACCCACAACCCTGAATGTCTTTTGAGCATGGGAGGAAACCGGAGCACCCGGAGAAAACCTACGTGGTCACTGGGAGAACGTACAAACTCCATACAGACAGCACCCATAGTCAAGATCAAACCCGGGTCTCTGTCGCTGTAAGGCAGCAACTCTACCCCTGCGCCACCCTTATAAATGCCGTTAAAAAATGCAAGCTTTGTGTATGGATGAATGCCACAGACTAGTCTTCTCACCAGATCCTTGCTGACTCTGCCTGCACTCCGTCATCAGGCAGCTGCTGCAAGCACAGTGTCTATAATCAACCTTTCTCATGGGCTGCACAGAGCTTCATGTTCCTGACCTGCAGTATGCAGCATCAGCCACCAGGTGTCAGACGCCTTCCAGCTCAACCACTGAAAATCAGAAAGAAAGCACATCCTGAAATCTGACATAAAGGCCCTGTCTCACGGTGCGAGTCCACCCACGAGTGACCCCAAATGAAAGAAAAAAACCAGACTCGTGGTTATGCACGAGATTCAAAGTTTATGTTCAAGTGTTTAACCGAGTTCCCACGGGTATGTCATTTCTGCGATGTTCCAAGGTGCTCTCCTGAGTTACCAAGTTCCTCTCCCGTTACTCTTGAGCCAACCGTGAATGAAGGTAAGTGTGTGAGGGTGTGAGAAGTCCATGCCGGGTGGCAGCCGGCTGGCCGCAGCCGCTGTTCTTTCACATCAGCTGCACATCAGATTGTTGGGAGACGGAGCTCAGGGTTCGCCTCCTGGGCTGCATCGGTCTGGGGTGACAAGGCTCTTGGGTTAGGCTGGGATCATTCTCTGCGGGATGATCTTAGTGCGGGAGACATGTGTAGGAGAGGTGTACTGACCGTGTGGGCAGACACTTTGGTAGTGATTGCCCACCAGTCTCAAAAACCGCTGTGTCTCCCTGTCCCTGAGATAGCAGGGGGCAATCAAACAGCACAATACCCCCCTCTCCCTCCACGCGAACACAAAGGGCAATGATCGCAAGGCTTTAGGGTCAGAAACAGCGTGCAGGCGACAATCACCCGCCATAACGCGAGAGAGATCATGTGCTATTGTAGGTCTCCTTTGCACGTCGGTGTTTCTGTCTTTCTCCATCTCATTGCCTGTCCTGCCTGTCACCACCCCCATTCCACCCCTCTGCTTCCCGGCCATGTGTGTGACCCCTTCCCTCCCCTCTCCAGCTCCCCACCCATTGCACCGGGCGCGGGGGCTTCGCACCGTCTTCACGTCGGCGACGATCCCAAGGCTTTAGACGGAAGCTGGGGTAACAAGGATACACAAAAGGCTGGAGAAACTCAGCGGGTGCAGCAGCATCTAAGGAGCGAAGGAGATAGGCAACGTTTCGGGCCAAAACCCTTGTTTCGGCCCCAAACGTTGCCTATCTCCTTCGCTCATTAGATGCTGCTGCACCCGCTGAGTTTCTCCAGCCTTTTGTGTACCCTCGATTTTCCAGCATCTGCAGTTCCTTCTTTAACAGATGGGGTAACAACGCGGGCCAGGTAACATCTCTGGAGAATGTGGATAGGTGACGTTTCGGATAAGGGCTCGTCTTCTGAAGATGGATCTCGACCCGAAAAGTCACCTATTCCTTCTCTCCAGAGTTGCTGCCTGACCCGCCAAGTTACTCCAGCATTTTGTGTTGGGCATCAAACAAACCCTCGTCCTGTACTGACTAATCTATTTATTTTAAATGCCAAGCAACATATTTCCTACTGCTTCCCCTAATTCCCATTCCTCGAGAAATTAACTTAACACAAAAGGTCACAAAATGTTGGAATAACTCTACGGGTCAGGCAGCATCTCTGGAGAAAATGGATAGTTGACGTTTCGGGTCGGGACTCTTCTTCAGGGCCTTTAGTTTAGTTTAGATACAGTGTGGAAGCAGGCCCTTCGGCCCACCGAGCCCATGCTAACCACAATCACCCGGACACTAGTTCCATCCTACACACTGCGAGGCAATTTACAAACGTCAATTAACATACAAACCTGCACGTCTTTGGAATGTGGGAGGAAACTGGAGCACCCGGAAAAAATCTACGTGGTCACTGGGAGAACGTGCAAACTCTGTACAGAAAGCACCAGTCGTCAAGATTGAACTCGGGTCTCTGGCGCTGTGAGGCAGCAACTCTACTGCTGCGCCGCCAATGTGACATTCCAAGTTTTAGAATGAAGTTAGCCGCTTACAAATCCCATTCTCTGCCCAGCGTGGAGAATCATGAATTGCCAAGACACAAGGCACTGTAGATGTTGGTTCCTTTTTAAAAAATCATAAATTCAAAGTTATCTATTCAAGAATAATGTAGTGTGGTTCATTGGATTTGTCCATACTCAACTTAAAATTGTCCATAATCTAGAACTGAAAGTTTTTTTTAAGCATTTAGTGAAACACTATCCCCACCCCCCCCGCCCCCCACCTTTCCCTCCCAAGTCCAGTACCGTCCCGACCCCCTGGGAAACTGAAGGGAGCGACAATCAACTGCCACAGATACAAATAATGTAATACACAAGAAAGGGCAGATGCTGGTTGACAAAATGTTAACGCATGGGGCTGAAGAAATTTGGAAAAGTCATCCCGTCACCCATTCCTTCTCTCCAAAGATGCTGCCTGCCCGCTGAGTTAAAGAGTTCCCACGGTAGACTCACGAATCACTAAGGTAAACGCACGGGCCCCTACGTTATTACAACGAGTTTAAATGTTTCCATTTTTAACTTGAACAGTAAATTTGACTCGTGGAAAATATCAAACATGTTTGATTTTTTTTCACGAGTTAACAAGTTGCATGGGTACCTGCCGTTAGCGCCACGAGTCGCTAAGTTGCTCGCGCGAGTTCCGATGTTCCCGCTATGTTGATTGTACGGGATTACCGCGAGTGAAAACTCGGGATACCTCGTGGGTCGACTCGCACCGTGAGACAGGGGTTTAAGAACAAAAAGTGCTGGAAACCAGAACAGTGACCTGATGATGGGCCTTCCACCCGAAACAATAGCTGTTTCTCTTTCCGTAGATGCTGCCTGACCTGCTGAGTTTTTCTAGCAGTTCCAGTAGATTGAGAATTGGCTGGCAAGACATTATGACCAGTGGTGGCAAAATAATGGGAGTAGACAGCTATTATGTAGCCAATGACTATTTCATGCCAGGATAAGGGTAAGACAAGAATGCACTTATGTCCTTTTCTTCACAGCTCTACAGGGTTCCAAAGGCGATTGTAAAGATAGGAGTGGTAAGATTTTGAGAGTGTGTAGTATTATGGAGTGGAGACGTTGAGGAATTGAAGAGGGGTGGAAGTGGAGAGGCGTTCACGGGAGGCCTTCAGAGCCCGTGGACTCCGCATGTTCCCTCTCCAGGGACTTGCAGGACACAGGCGTGGTGGCGGAGGCAGATACAACAGAGGTGTTTGAGAGACTTTTGGATGGGGAAATGGGATGCAGGGGAAGGAGGGACATGGATTACGTGCAGGCAGATAAGAGTAGGCACCAGGTTTGGCACAGACATTGTGGGCCGAAGGGCCTGTTCCTCTGCTAAACTGTTCTATGTTCCAAGCCCTATGCTCTATGCTTAAGTTTTGATTTTCACTCTCTTTAGTATTTTGTTTTTGTCCTCTCCAATATGCTCATAAAGAGGCTGCCTCAGATGGCACTCCCGTGGCGTAGGTTCAATTCTCACCTCCCTTGCTCTCTGTGTGGAGTTTTAAGATTCTCCCTGTGACCACCAGAGTTTCCACTGGATCCTCCAATTTACTTCCACACTCGAGGCCACGAGGGTGTGTACTTTAATCGGCTGCAGTAATTGACCCGGGAGTGTGGCTAAGTGGTAGAATTTGGAGGGAGTTGATGGGAATATGGGGACAACAAAATGGGATTTGTGTAGGATTAGTGTAAACTGATTGAGTGGATTGATTTGTAGATACAGAATGGAACCATGCCTTTCCGCTCACTGTGTCCATACTGACTATCTAATTAAGAGTTTGGATTTTAGAGATACAGCATGGAAACAGGCCCTTCGGCCCATCAAGTCCGTGCTGACCTGTACACCAGAGTCACAGTCATACAGCATGGAAGCAGGCCCTTCTCATTGACCAACATGTCCCATCTACACTAGTCACACCTGCCTGCGTTTGACCCATATCCCTCTAAACCTAACCTATCCATGTACCTGTCTAAGTATTTCTTAAATAATGTAATTATACCTGCCTCAATACCTCCTCAGGCAGCTTGTTCTACACACCCACCACCCTTTGTGTAAAGATGTTACCCCTCAGGTTCCTTTTAAAACTTTCCCCCTCACCTTAAACTTTTGACCTCTGGTTCTTGATTCCCCTCCTCTGGGCAAGAGACTATGCGCTTACTTGATCTGTTCCTCTCGTGATTTTGTACAGTGGTTCTATGTTATCTCACTTTCTATCCTGCACACTAGAGGCAATTTGTAGAGGCCATGCAACCTACAAACCCACACGTCTTTGGGATGTGGGAGGAAACCGGAACACCCAGAGGAAACCAACGCGGTGAAGCAACGATGTGCAAACTCCACGCAGATGGCACCCGAGGTAGGGATTGAACCGGAGTCTCCAGTGGGGTGAGGCAGCAGCTCTACCAGCTGCACCAATGGGTGTTTGATCATCATAAATTAATGTTCAATAATCATAGGAACATAATTAGGCCATTCTGCCCATCAAGTCTACTCTGCCATTCAATCATGGCTGATCTATCTTTCCCTCTCAACGCCATTCTACTGCATTCTCCCACTCACCCCTGACATCCATTGACACTGTGTGTCAGGGGTTATGGGGAGAAGAATGGGGTTGAGAGGGAAAGATAGATCAGCAACGATGGGGAGAATTGCCACACCCACCAGCTGCCTGGTGATCAGGAACGTTACAGCTGGATTTTGCAAAATATATTAGAATGAAAATAACATTTTTCTTGACTATAGTTTCTTCTCTTGTGAATAATCAAACACAAAATGATTTCAAAATGAATCAAACACATTTAATAACCCACTAGACTAAGTGGGACCCGTTGGGTCCCAGCATCACACGGGAGGGCTGGTCCCCCAACACAATATTCCATCTCTCCACCAATTGCAATATTGGTGACCAGTGGGGGGGCTTTCTGGAGTGCTAATATGGGTGTTGGGGGCTGAAGAGACTGGTTTCCAGAGGGCTAGTTTGGACATTGTGGGCCGGATGGATTCTTGGGCTGGCCGCTCATTCACTCAAGCCTGTTGTGCTGGCAGCTCACTCACTCACGGCTGGTGGGCAGGCAGTTGACTCACGGCTATTCCTTGAAATTCCATTTCAAGCAGGGTGCAAGGCCACCAAATTCAAATGCAATCTTTTACCACTTGAAGCAGCGTGTAAGGCCACCAAATTCAAGTGCCGTTTCATACCACTTTCAGGCAGGGTGCAAGGCCACTAAAGACAGCGAGTCATGATCTCTCCCTCCTCCATCTTGCAGAGACTGAGCCATGCCTACACTTCTGGGTTTTATAGTCCCTCCCCCCTCCTACCAGAAGGGGCGTGGTCTTCATGGCGTGATTGACAAGAGAGAGAATCTCAACATTGTTTAAACGCTAATAACTCTTCTATTTTTTATTGATGGGAAAAATCCTCGACGCCTGATGAGAGGAGGGCGACTCTGAGTAAGATGGCCAAAAATCACAGCCGTACATCGGAGAATTCTTTTCTAAAATCAATATAAAGCGCAAACAGGAAGTGGTCAGGATTAGTCGTTTAATTATATAGAAGGCAAGGCAACTTTAATTAGGCAAGGCAACTTTAAATAGGCAAAGTAACTTTAATTAGGCAAGGCAACGTTAATTAGGCATGGCAACTTTAATGAGGCAAGGCAACTTTAATTAAGCAAGGCAACTTTAATTACACAACACAGCTTTAGCATTTGCAAACCAAAGGCAACTCAGCTTTAGCATTTCCAAACGAAAGGCAACACAGCTTTAGCATTTCCAAACCAAAGGCAATGCAGCTTTAGCATTTCCAAACCAAAGGTAACACAGCTTTTTCATTTCCAAACTATATTTTCAAACCACATTAAGGGCATTGACAGGTCAGTAAAACCACACAGTTTGGTAGACATGTGTTCAGTGTTATTCACAGCTCAGACTGAGAGCCGTGACCCTCTCGCTACCCCATCTTGCAGAGACTAACTGAGGCACTCAACACTTCTGGGTTTTATAGTCCCTCTGGAAGGGGCGTGGCCTTCAGGAGAGAGAATCTCAACATTTTTTAAACACTAATAACTCTTTTATTTTTCATCTATGGGCAAAATCCTCTTGTCCTGCGCAGTGGAGGGGGACTCTAAGTAAGATGGCCAAAAATCACAGCCGTAAGTGGCAGCGTTCTTTCTAAAATGAATATACTGAACAACAGGAAGTGGTCGAGATCAGGCCTTTAGTTATATAGATTTTAATGCTCTTGTATTTTTTTACCTGTAACAATCATTATATTAATTAAGTATTGTTTTTTGACACAGTGCTATTTTACTATGCAAATCAATTCAAATTCACTCAACCTGTTTTTGGCCTCTGTGTCAACTGTTATGTCTTTTTAAAAAAATGGAAATACCGGTTCTGTTCTGTTCCATTGTTCTGTTTTGCATAATCCCGCAGGCATTGCCACTTTCATTTCACCGTACATCTTGTATGTGTATGTGACAAATAGAGTTGACTTGACTTGACTTGAACTACCCTTTCTAGACTATTTGGCGTCTCCATGGTTGCCAGGCTCATACATGACAATGTAGGAACATACAATATATACATTAAGAGAGGGAAAAGTCCTTCAAGCCAGCTCTGCCGTTCATCCAGAGCACCGTTCTACCTCTACCCTTTCCTTGCTGTATCCCCAAGTCCCTTGGCTTTAGAATTTAGTCTCCAGACTTTAGACTTTAGGAATATAGCATGGAAACAGGCTCTTCAGCCCACTGAGTCCACACCGATCAGTGACCACTAGCCCTATCCTACACACAATTTACAAATTTTTATCCAAGCCAATTAACCTACAAAACTGTACGTTTTTGGAATTTGGGAGGAAAATGGAGCACACGGAAAAAACCCACACGATCTCAGGTAGAACGTACAAAGTCTGTACAGACTGCACCCGTGGTCAGGATCGAACCTGGGTCTCTGGCGCTGTAAGGAGTCAACTTTGCACCACTGTGTCACCCTAAGATTCCCTTAAATCTAGATTTCTATCAACGCTGAATAAAGTCAGTGACGGAGCCAACACTCTGATCCAGGGAAGAGAATTCCAAAGATTCACCACCATCATAATGGAGCAATTTCCCCCAATCCCAGGCCTAAGTGGCCTTCTCCATATTGTGAGACTGCAAACTTTGGTTTTGGAATCCTCATCCAGGAGGAAGATGTTCCATGCATCCCGTCTCTCCTGCCCTGGAAGGTTTCATAGATACCTCCTCAGGACACATACAAGCCCATTAGAAAGGTTCAGTGCTGGGAAAGCCCCACTACATAACGAGCACAGGCAAGTATGAGCTAACACTGATACCAGATCAACAAGTGTCGGCACGGGAAGGCGTATAGGACATGGAACAGTACAGCACAGCAACAGGCCCTTCAGCCCACAGTGCCTGTGCCAAATATGATGACAAGATCAACTCTTATCACATGATTCATATTCCTCTATTCCCTATCTAAAAGTCTCTTAAATGCCACAGTTGTATCTGGCTCTAATCTCCTCTGCTTGCATGAGATTCACACCCCTCCATGACCTGCATACCCAGGTGCCTATCTAAAACCCTCTTAAATGCCACTATCATGTCAGCCTCCACCACTAACACTGGCAACGCACTCCATGCACTCACCACTCTATGTGTTAAAAACGTGGTTTAAACTTTACCCCTCTCACCTTAAAGCTATACCCTCTAGTCTTTGATATTTCCACCCTGGGTAAAATATTCTAAATGTTTGCACTATATCTATGCTTCTCATTAAGTTGATATACTTCTATTAGGTCTCCCCTCCAGCATTCAAGGAAAAACAATCTATCTGTCCAACCTCTTCCTAGAGTTAATGCTCTCTAATCTAGGCAGCATCCCTTCGAAAGACAAATCCTAAAGCTTGTATACACAACAGTGTGAATAGTCCAAGTCATTGGTGTGAAAGCGTTTGGTTAATGGCTTTAACGACATAAGGAAAATTAACGGAGAGCTAGAATAGGAATTAATTTATGTTGGGGACAAAATAATAGCTCTTATAATTATTTAATTAGAGAAAATATAGCCAGGCACATTACAAGAAGCAGAGTGGTGAAGGTTCACAAGCAACCGGTTATTAGATCATGCAATGATTATCACAAATTGATATTGAAACGGAGCCAATGATGACAACATTAGAGAGAATGATACAATCAAAGCAGGACCTGGAAAGTGGGGTCAGAGAATGGTGAACTGATCGGGAAGTTAGGATTGTGATGGAATTAGGAAGGTGGAGCACAGTATATTGAATCTGGACAAGGTCAGCTCACGGGAATCACGGTTCACTTTGGCCATTCAAAACCCATTCAAAATAGCGTGGCACAATGGCGCAGCGAGGGCAGCGCAGTGGCGCAGCGGTAGAGTTGCTGCCTGACACCGCCAGAGACCCGGGTTTCATCCTGACTACGGGTGCTGTCTGTATGGAGTTTGTACGTTCTCCCTGTGAAAGCGTGGGTTTTCTCTGGGTGCTCTGGTTTCCTCCCACACTCCAAAGACGTGCGGGTTTGTAGGTTAATTGACTTCTGTAAATTGCCCCATGTGTGTAGAATATGAAACTGCGAACTTGTGTACGGGTGATCGTTGGTCGGCGTGATCTTGGTGGGCAGAGGGGCCTGTTTCCCCGCTATATCTCTAAATCTAAATCCCTCGTCTTTTCCTGTAACGTCTTCTCTCTCACGTGGCCATCAGCATCGTGCCCATTCTACCAGACCTGTGTTTCAGCAGTTGTCAGTGACAGACATGTCCTTTCCAGTTTCACACCACACTGAAGGTCTTGTTAGCATCTTTTCTGCACCTCAGTGCTTTATAGTGATGGACCTGTCCTTATCTGTACTGTGCCCCTGTTTTATCCATTAACAGGCCTGTTTGTCTGCTCCCCAAAGTACTGGAGCCCACTGTTATACAGTCTCCACTTGTACTGCACATAAGTGTTATTTGGTGACTGTTCCTACCAGTGCTATACTTCAATGTCACACACTTTATGCTGGAAACACTCAGCAGGTCAGACAGCATCTGCGGACAGGGAAACAAAGTTAGCATATCACTTTTTAAATCCTTTGTCAGGACTTGGAAAATGAGAAAAAGTTCATTTTAAGCAGTTGTCCATCCCTGCCCCATCTTCTCAGCAACTTAAACTTAATGTGTATCTGCCTCTCCCAGATTTGATAAAGAACCGTAGTTCTGAAACATTAAGAGAGACACAAGAAACTGCAGCTGCTGGAATCTTGAGCAAGACACAAAGTGCTGGAAGAACTCAGCGGGCCAGGCAGCATCTCTGGAGGGAAGTGGACAAATGATGTTTTGGGTCGGAACGCTTCTTATGCCTGGTGAAACATTGATCAGTATCTCATATTCCACTTGGGGAGCTTACATCCACCAAGTATGAACATTGAATTTGTCAATTTCAAGTAATCACACACCACTACCCCCAGAGTTCTTGGACAATGAGTGTGGTCTTGTCCACTTTTGGTGCTCTATGAAGTCAATGTTTTACAATCAAGTCTGGTGGAGGAAAATCTGTCTTTAACTATATTCAACCTTCTGGAGACTTTCTACAAATTCTAGGATGCCATATGTACCACGTTTCAGTTCACACCCTGTTGATTCTAACTCCAAGATGCCAATGTCTATTTATTGACAGTAACCAAAGTGAAATCTCACCTTTTACACCTTTTCAATGCTTGTGATTCTAGTTACACTCCACCACAGAGTATGCACACAACTTGTGGGTTTAGCCAGAATGCAGTCTTGACTCTGGGACAGAAAGCTGTGAGTCCAATACTATCTTCAGAGGTTTGTGAGTAAAAATATAGCTAACATTTTAATGCAGTACTAAGGGAGTATTGCATAGCTGAAGATGTCCTGTTTGGATTGACGTGTTAAACCACTGCTGACTCAGATAGACCTAGAAGAGCAAAGGAATTATTCTCAGTGTCTTGGTTATTCCCTGCTCCTGAACTATGAGTTCAGAGTCATACAGCATGAAAACAGGCCCTTCTGTCCAACTTGCCCACGACAACCAACATGCCCCATCTACACTAGTCTCACCTGCCTGCATTTGGCCCATATCCTTCTCAATTTACTATGTACTTGTCCAAATGTTTTTGAAATGTTGTGATAGTACCTGCTGCAACTACCCCCTCAGACAACTCCTATACCCACCACCCTTTGTGTAAAAAAAAATTGTCCCTCAGGTTCCTATTAAATCCTGGAAAAAGCCAAAAGGGGGTACTGATTTTGGATGATCAGCCATGATCATATTGAATGGTGGTGCTGGCTCGAAGGACCAAATGACCTACTCCTGCACCTATAGTTTATGTTTCTATCCTTCCCCCCTCACCTTAAACCTATGTCCTCTGGTTCTTGAACTACCTAGCAAATCTTCCCAAATGTCATACGTTAGTGACAGAATGAGCTAGATTATAAACAGAGTCAAACTATAAAAAACTCTGTGGCCATGGTACAACGTGAAAGATGCTCTTGAAGTGGAAGTCTTTCTTTAAATAAATCAATTTTCTTTGGTGATTGGATTAATTTTATCTTCTTCATTTCAACAAGCAGTCTATTCCTCATTGAGTCTCCATCTGTAATTAAACTCAAATCTGCTCAGACAGCCGTGTGGGTAATTCCCTCCTACCGTACCGAGATGTACATACAATTAACCGATGAACTTTAAGCACAAACAAAAATAATTTGCAACATCGATCAGAGATAGCGTAACTTTCCAGCAAAATCAAATTTAGCTTAGAAACGGGTAGGAAAGGCATCGGGATGAAGGATAGATTTGCTGAAAATCACACTGGCTGCATTTCTGGAAGGTAAGTGGGTAAAGAGGGAGAGCATAAAACAAAAGGTCTATTAAATGATGTCTTGCTTACCTGCCTGGTGCGTCGGGTTCTCAGTCTGATTGGGTGCTGAGCCTATTGCTTGTGGAAGGAGTGGGCATTTATATGGGTGTATGACTCGATGAATGGTAGGTTTTATACTCAGCCTGACACCAACCATGGGGGGGGGGGGGGGGGGGGAGAGATGCAGGATGATGCTCTTCTTCCCTCCGAACTGCTAACAGCGCTCCGCTGCCTCGTGGAAGCTGGGGAGAGATTTACAGCCCAATTTCCTGCGGGAGGTTTATTGCTCGCTGCTTTGATCCATCAGCAGTGAAGCATTGGGCTCAAGTGATCTGCACAGTGACTCTTGGTCCTCGTTTGTTTATAATAATCTTTTGCGTTATTAATTAAGTTCTGCTTCACTAACGGAAATGAATACAAAGTAGGGTCTAATGCACTCCTGTATTAACCATTTCATCTGCAAATGTCTTTCGTGGCACCCAATTTGTACATTTATTTTACACAATGACGGTTGGTACATATTAAAATACTCATTGGTTTGCTCAGCATTGAATGTTTTTTATATTTAATATTATTTATTTGGCACCGTAGCGTAGCGCTAGAGCTACTGCCCTACAATGCCAGAGACCCGGGTTCGATCCTGACTACAGTTAATGTCTATACGAAGTTTGTAAATTCTGTACATTCTCCCCAAGACTGTGTGTGTTTTCTCTGGGTTCTCCGGTTTCCTCCCACGTCCCAAAGACATGCAGGTTTGTAAGTTAATTGGCTTCAGTAAAAATTGTAAATTGTCCCTAGTGTGTAGGATAGTGCTGGTGGACGAGGTGATCACTGTTCGGCACTGTTTACGCGCAGTATTTCTAAACTCTGCAGTCTAAAGTTTTTAACTTCCTTTCTTGATATAACAACACTTCCATATAGATTGTGCCTTTCAACCTACGAGCTGATTTGATAAGGATAAATTAAGATTGTTTTTTTGTCGTTAATTTTTTGGATCCGAGCATCACTGACAGAGCCAACATTGTCCATCACTAACTGCCCTTGAGGAGGTGTTAGTGTGTCATCTTTGTGAATCGTTTGAGATAGTTGTAGGTGCCTACACCTCAACACCATGAGACATGGGAACAGAATTAGGCCATTTGGCCCATCGAGTCCACTTTGCCATTTAATCATGGCTGATCTATCTTTTCCTCTCAACTCCATTCTCCTGCCTTGTCCCCATAACCTTTGAAGCCTTTCCTAATCAAGAACCTATCAAGCTCTCCCTAAAAGTAGCCAATGTCTTGGTTTCCACAGATTCACCACCCTCTGGCTCAGGCAGTTCCTCCTCATTTCTATTCTGAAGGTACGTCCTTTAATTCTGAGGCTGTGCCCTCTGGATCTAGACTCTTGTATTACTGGAAACAGCCTTTTCATGTCTACTCTCTTTAGGCCTTTCATCATTCGGTCGGTTTCAAAGATATCCCTCATCCTTCTATACGCAAGCGAGTATAGACCCAGAGCCTCATACGTTAACCCAATCATCCCTGGGATCATTCTTGTAAAGAAACTTGCTCTGCATCCTCTGCAAAGTCAGCACATAATTCCTCAGATATGTGGCCCAAAACTGCTCACAATTTTCAAAATGTGGCCTCACCAGTGACTTATAACGCTTCAGCATTAGACCCAGCGATGATACGCGAGAGCATGTTTTTCAGAGTCATGGTGTGTGTGACAGGATGGGAATTGGCAAGTGTTAGTGCTCCCAAGTGCCTACTGTCCCTATCGCTCTAGAGAACAAGGGCTTAAGTGACGCTGTGGGAGTAGCCTGAGCAAATAACTGCAGGGCATTGTGTAACTGGTGCATATTCCAGCCGCTGTGTGCTCACGGTAGATGGAGTGAATGTTTAGGGTAGTTGATGTGGTTCCAATCAAGTGGGTGGCTTTGGTCCTGGATGGTGTTGAGCACCTTGGGCTTTGTAAATTGTCTCTAGTGTAGGTGAATGGAAGGAGAACTGGGGGTTTGGGTGAATGGATAAGGGTACAAGAGAAAACAAAAGATGGATGTTCAATGATGGGCACAGACATGATGGGGTGAAACTTTAGTTTAGTGTAGTTTAGTTTACAGACACAGTGCGGAAATAGGCCCTTTGTCCCGCCGAGTCTATGCTGACCAGCGATCCCCGCACATTTACACTTTCCTACACACGAGGGACAATTGTTACCAGGTCTATTTTACCAGGCTAATTAGCCTACAAACCTGTACGCCTTTGGAGTGTAGGAGGAGACTGGATCTCTCAGAGAAAACCCATGCAGGACACGATGGGAACAAACGGGTTTAAAGCATGAGAAATAACGGTTGGCATCTTAAATAACTAAAAATTTGAAAAAGCCCGTGTAAGTATAATTTGTTCAAAGGCAGCTTCTCTGCACTTCTCTACAAGCTCCATAGAGACAGCACCCATAGTCAGGATCTAAACCCGGTCTCTGGCACTATAAACCAACATCTCTACCACTGCACCACCAACCTGTTTCCATTTTGTACAAATCTATTGACTCCCAACTCTCACCTCCAATGGATTTCAGCAACAGAAAGAGCTGAACAGTTCAAGTAATGTTAAGGCCACTTTGACGCAGAACCAAGCTTGATTTGAGCAACTTTCAGAGAAAGAAACAAGTTCACATCACAAATTATGTACCAAACTGCACTTTTTTCTTTAAGGGACACTCCTCAAGGCTAGAGGGAACTGTTTCAACCAGTGAGAATTTAATTGTGCTGTTTGCCATGTACTGCAGACCAGAATATGTTGCAAATTATGTTGATTTTATTGGTTCTTATCATCGTTAAAGTATAAATTTCCCAGCGATTTGTAGTGAGGAGGAGCTGCCTTGAGCTTTTCCATGAACTGTCACCATTAGTCTTGCAAAACGGCAGCTCAGCAGCCGTCTTCTTGTTCCTTGATGTGGTGAATGTGCGGATTAAACTTGAATTAACCTTGATGTTGACTATCAGAGCTGATATGCAACAGTTTAATGTCCATGTGAAGATGAAAAAGAAATTGGATGCATTCCAACAACTCTGCTTGAGGAAGATCCTGAAGACTAGCTACAGAGACCACATCATCAATGAGGAGATCTACATGTGAAACTGCAACAAAGCCTCTCAGCCAGGACGTAGAGGTACGCAGGATGAAATTTGCAGGACATGTACTCAGAATGTCACCAGAACGTGCACCCAAGTTAGCAATGACATGGCAACCGGACGGAAGAAGGAAAAGAGGCCGACCAAAACTCACATGGAGTCAAACATTCCAGAAGGATTTGGAAGCCCGGGACGCGAGCCTATCGAGGGTGGAAGACGTCGCACATAACCGAACAGAATGGCGAAAGCTTGCTGCTCAATGCACTCAACAGTGTGGGAGGAGCTAAGTCCAAGTAATGTCCATTTAATGTCACAATAAATCCAAGTCCAAGTCCATAGTGGCAACACAAGTAGTTAGAGTGGTAAAAAAGGTGCATGGTATGTTTGCCTTCATTAGTTAGAGTATTGACTGCAAGAGTATGGAAGTCATGTTGTGGCTTTATAGGACTTTGCTTTATAACAAACAACTGTTTTATACCAAAGAATGATACAAAACGCTTGAGTAACTCAGTGTCAGGCAACATTTCTGGAGAACATGGAAAGGCGACGTTTTAGGTCGGGACCCTTCCTCAAACTCAGAATTATAGGATTTATAGGATTTATTTTGGCTAAGGTGCCCCATTACAGGAAGGATGTGCGAGGCTTTGGAGAAGGTGCAGAATGCTGCCTGGATTGGAAGGTATCAGTTGGAAGGAAAAGTTGGATATGCTCTTTGGAGAGTCAGAGGCTGATAGAAGGCATAAATAGGGCAGACAGTGTGAACCATTTCCCCAGGACGAAATGTCAAAACTAGAGAACATGGGCTTAAAGTGAAAGGGACAAAATTTAAAGGAGACATGGGGGAGACATGGGGGGCAAACTCTTTGCACAGAGATTGCATTACCAAGGATGGGCGGTGGAGAAAGATACAATAGTGTCATTTAAGAAGCTTTTGGATATGCGGGGAATGAAGGGATATGGATCGCATGCCGGCAAGGGAGATTAGTTTAACTTGGAATCATCTTCGGCATGGACATAGTGGGTCAAAGGACTGTTTATGTGCTGTACGCTTCTATGTTCTGTAATTAACAGCTTAAATATCCATTTAATGTTGCAATAATTCTTAAAGTTACACAAGTCAACTTCTCCAGGCCAGAAAACACTTAGGGTCAGGGTTAAACTATGAGTTAGGGTTAAATCATTTAAAACGTGTGCCTCATCCCTGGAGGCAGCAAATTATTTTACAAGGTTTCAAAGAGATTACTATTTTTTTTTTTTCTTTTTACTTTTCACTCTCTGTTTATTTTTCTCTCTGCCTGATTTAGGACGGTTTAAAACACAAAGGGGTGGAGTAACTGAGCGGGTCAGGCAGCATCTATGTTTCTTAAACATTGCAATAGTGCCTTCTTCAGACTCTTTGCAGTAATCCTGTTTCCTTCCCAGAAGCTGTTGTGCTTAAGTCTGAATTGTATTTGGCTAAAGTATTAGTGACTGTTGGACCCAAATTTCACTGCTGTGTGCTAAACTGCTCTTGACCTCAGCCCCTCCACTGGGGACAACCTCTCCCTGCCTTTGTTATAGACAATAGACAATAGGTGCAGGAGTAGGCCATTTGGCCCTTCGAGCCAGCACTGCCATTCAATGTGATCATGGCTGAGCATCCCCAATCAGTACTCCGTTCCTGCCTTCTCCCCATATCCCCTGACTCCGCTATCTTTAAGAGCTCTATCTGGCTCTCTCTTGAAAGTATCCAGAGAACCTGCCTCCACTACTCTCTGAGGCAGATAATTCCACAGACTCACCACTCTCAGTGAGAAAAAGTGTTTCCTCGTCTCCATTCTAAATGGCCTACTCCTTATTCCCAAACTGTGGCCCCTGGTTCTGGACTCCCCCAACATCGGGAACATGTTTCCTGCCTCTAGTGTGTCCAAGCCCTTAACAATCTTATATGTCTCAATGAGATGCCCTCTCATCCTTCTAAACTCCAGAGTGTACAGAGCTGCTCCATTCTCTCAGCATATGACAGTCCCGCCATCCCGGGAATTAACCTTGTAAACCTACGCTGCACTCCCTCAATAGCAAGAATGTCCTTCCTCAAATTAGGGAACCAAAACTGCATACAATACTCCAGGTGTGGTCTCACTAGGGATCTGTACAACTGCAGAAGGACCTCTTTGCTCCTATATTCGATTCCTCTTGTTATAAAGGCCAACATGCAATTCGCTTTCTTCACTGCCTGCTGTACCTGCATGCTTACTTTCATATCTCTGGACCTCGCCAGAACAATTTTAATCCTTAAGGGCCTGTCCCGCTTGGGAGTCATTTGCGCATCATTCAGATGGCGCGCAAAGATTTTGTACATCCCAAAGTCCTGGGGCGCGGCGCGTCATTGCCTACGTCACCACGCGCGCGTAATGCACACCTTGCGTGCATCACCAGCGTGTCACAACGCACGCGTCGTGCATCATGAGGCGTAAATGATGTCGCGTAAATGACGTGCAAATGACGCCCAAGTGGGACAGGCCCTTTACTGTCTTCTCTCACTGAACTCTATAATCATCAAGTCCTCCAGGATTCTGTGGCCTGTGAGTTGACTCACACGTAGTTATCAACAGGGACCAATGCGAGACACAGCGGTAAAAGGTCAAAGGATAAAGGTAAGTTTAATGATGCCTGAAGAAGTCACAAAGCTTGCGAAGAATATAATTAATTCGTTTTAATTAGCACTTTATTCTATTAATTAACTCTCAGCTTAGTTTAGTTTGTAGATACCACATCAGCCCACCGAGTCCACACTGACCAATGTCGCATCCACTCCCTACACACTAGGGACAATTTACAGAGGGCAACACACCCACATGTCTTTGAACTATGGAGGGGCTATGGAGTGAATGGGTAGGTGATATCCTGGAGGATTACATAAAGGTTTGAAGGAATTATTCGAAAAGGTTAATATTTTTGTTTTGATCCTTCACTTTTCACTCTCTGTTTATTTTTTTCTATGGCTGATTTAAGACTGTTTAAAACACAAATGGGTACATGAAAACCTAGGCAGTCACATGGAGAACATGCAAACTCTATTTAGACAGCAGCTGATGTTAGGATCGAACCTGGGCTTCTAGTGCTGTGAGGTAACGGCTCCACCAACTGCACCACTGTGCCACCCTTCTCACAAATAATTCAGATCTATTTAAAATACTTTAAAATATCCATGTTACTTTCTGTACTTTCAGAATTAATCGTCAATCAGTCTGAAGGAAGATCCCGACCCGAAATGTCACCGATCCATGTTCTCCAGAGATGCTGCCTGATCTGCTGAGTTACTCCAGAACTTTGTGTTCTTTTTTTCCCCCAAGCAGAAAGGTCGTCTGTCCATTTCCTTCCACAGAAGCTGCCTGACCTGCTGAGTTCCTCCAGCACTTTGTGTTTTGCTTGAGATCCTCCAGTAGTATGTGTTTTGCTCGGCATTCCATAGTCTGCAACCTGCAGATTATCTGTTGAAAGCCAGAGTGCGTGAACTCAACCTTACACATGTTATCCTGACACATGCTCAGTTCCTGCCAATTTCCTGCTATGATATGTACAGGTTTGATTAGCACAGGTGTCACAGGTTATGGGGAGAAGGCAGGAGAATGGGCTTAGGAGGGAGAGATAGATCAGCCACTATTGAATGGCGGAGTAGACTTGATGGACCGAATGGCCTAATTGTACTCCTATCACTTGTGACCTTTTGACGTTATGATAAGGCTGGTGACAAGAATATTGCAAATATGATTTTGCCGATGAGTGGGCAGTGTCAACACTTTGATTACATTTACCTATAAGGCATATTCTGGGATTTGGACTGTTTTAACCTTCAATACACAGTGCACAGAGAATTCAGCAGACAATGTAATCCTGGTTTACAGCTGGTTTGGCTAAACAGTTGAATGTAGATTACAGGACCTGGGTAATTACCATATTTGTTACGTACATTCTTATCTACAACTAAATGGTTTGTCATGGTTGCATTTAAGAGGTAGAGATAACAGTTTAAAATTTAACAGCGCCATTATTATATGCCGGATATCTGTTCCTGAAAACTCTCATTTTATTATTTATTTATTTTTTCTATAGAGGGATTACTGTTAGCTAAGCCCAAAGTAGACTCATATCTCTCTGCTCATTCTCTGCCCTAAAACAAGGCTTTTTTTCTCTTGCTTTCTGCTGTGCAGAAAGTTCTCAGAAGCAATAAGCCCAGGGCATTGTCCAAATCTGGCAAGAGGTAGCAACTATTAAGTAATCGCTTGCTCAAAGTGCTCTTTACTGTGTTTAATGTGTGTGTTTGTGTGTGTTTGAGCGTGAGAGGAAATGGAGATCAAATAGGAAGTAAGGATTAGAAAGGCAAATAGTACGTTGGTCTTTGTCACAAGAGGACTGAGAACAGTGGTTAATGTATCTTAAAAACACACAAAGTGCTGGAGTAACTCAGCAGGTCAAGGCAGCATCTCTGGTGAACATGGATAGGCGACAAGAGATAAACACAAAGTGTTGGAATAACTCAGCGGGTCAGGCAACATCTCTAGTTCTTCAGAAGGGTACCTTCTTCTGCATTCTTCAGAAGGGTACAGACCCGAAATGTCACCCATCCTTTTTCTCCAGAGATGCTGCCTGACGTGCTGAATTACTCCAGCACTTTGTGTCTATCTTTGCTTATAAACCAGCATCTGCAGTTCTTTGTCTCTACTGTAGACAACGTTTTGGGTCGAAACCCTTCTTCAGTGGTGAGGTGAGTGCTGAGGCTTCTTCAGTCTTGAGGTGAGAAAAAACATTTTCACACAGAGAGTTGTGATTTTATGGAATTCCCTGCCACAAAGGGCAGTGGAGGCCAAATCACTGGATGGATTTAAGCGAGAGTTAGATAGAGCTCTAGGGGCTAGTGGAGTCAAAGGATATGGGGAGAAGGCAGGCACGGGTTATTGATAGAGGACGATTAGCCATGATCACAATGAATGGCGGTGCTGGCTTGAAGGGCCGAATGGCCTCCTCCTGCACCTATTTTCTATGTTTCAAACTGTGAAATGTTGCTATCCATGTTCTCCAGAGATGCTGCCTGACCTGTTGAGTTACTCCAGCACTTTGTTTTTTATTTTGTAAACCAGCATCAGCAGTTCCTTGTTTCAACTTGTTAAAATATCTTATTGGAGATATATCTTCTTATTAGGTTGTTCTTTGGATTAAGGATGACATATTTCAACTCGAGCTTTGGGGTTCTGGGTTGACCAATAAACTCGACATAGACTATTTCCCAGAAGGGGCAGAAAGTGCCGATGGGGTGAATAGGTAGGGACCTTGGGTTGTGATTTGCTCTTTCTTCTGTTTAGTTTTAGAGATACAGCGTGGAAACAGGCCCTTCGGCCCACCGAGTCCGTGCCAACCAGCGCTCCCTATACGCCAACACTCTCCTACACACACTAGGTACTATTTACAATTATACCAAGCCAATGAATGAATATGGTTATTGGCCAAGTATTTACATACAAGGAATTTGCCTTGGTGCTCCGCCCGCAAGTGACAACATGACATACAGTGACTGTTAAGAATGATATATAAAACAATAAACATTAATAATAAAACATTATTGATTAAGCATGTAAATTAAATGAAATTCCAGAGCAAAAGGAGGCTACAGATTTTGGTTATTGAGTAGAGCAACTACTCGTGGAAAAAAGCTGTTTATATGTCTGGCTGTGGCAGCTTTGAAAGTCCAGAGTCGCCTTCCAGATGGAAGTGATTCAAAGAGTTTGTGGCCAGGGTGAGAGGGGTCAGAAATTATCTTACCCGCTCGCTTCCTGGCCCTTGCAGTGTACAGTTTGTCATTGGAGGAAAGCTTGCAGCCAATAACGTTCTCTGCTGATCGGACGATTTGCTGCAGCTTCCGGATGTCGTGCTTGGTGGCTGAGCCAAACCAGACCATGATGGAGAAGGTGAGAACAGACTCTACGATGGCCGTGTAGAATTGGACCATCATTGCCTGTGGCAGATTGTGCTTCCTCAGCTGCCGCAGGAAGTAAATCCTCTGTGCCTTTTTGACTATGGAGTCGATGGTAGCCCCCCATTAAGGTCCTTGGAGGTGATGGTCCCTGGAACTTAAATGACTCCACAGATGTGACTATGGTGTTGTTGATGGTGAGTGGGGTGAGGGGAGGGGGAAGCTCTTCTAAAGTCTACAATCAATTCCACTGTCTTAAGAGCATTGAGCTTCAGGTTGTTGCGATGGCACCAGGACGCCAGCTTTGTCACTTCCTATCTGTAGGCAGATTCCTCCCCATCCTGGATCAGTCCAATCGGTGTTGTGTCGTCCGCAAACTTGAGAAGCTTGACAGAGGTGTCTGTGGAGGAGCAGTCGTTGGAGTAGAGAGAGTACAGGAGAGGAGAGAGTACGCAGCCTTGCGGTGCTCCTATGCTGAGGGTTTGTGGGTCCGAGATGTGCTTTCCCAGCCTCACATGCTGTTTCCTGTCTGTCAGGAAGCTGGTGATCCACCGACAGAGGGGTTCAGGCACAGTCAACTCGGAAAGTTTGGAGTGTAATATCTCTGGCACAATGGTGTTAAATGCAGAGCTCAAATCAACAAACGAAATCCTCGCATAGGTTCCCTGGCGGTCTAGGTGCTGGAGGATGAAGTGCAGGCCCAGGTTGACTGCATCATCCACAGATCTATTGGCCCAATATGCAAACTGCGAGTGTCCAGCAGGGGGTTTGTGATATTTTTCAGCTTGGCCAGCACAAGCCTTTCAAGGGTCTTCATGACTACAGAGGTCAGTGCGACAGGCCTGCCGTCATCTAGACCAGTAATCCTTGCCTTTTTGGGTACAGGGACAATAGTGGAGCATTTGAAGCAGGTAGGGACAGTACAGGGTTGCAGGGACTGGTTGAAAATGTCTGTGAAGACCAGTACCAGTTGTTTGGCACAGAGCTTGAGAGTAGAGGGGGAAACATTGACCGGTCCTGGGATTTCCGGCTTTTTTGTCTTCTGAAAAGCCTCTTCACCTCCTCTATCTTTATTGTTGATGATGGAGAAGTGATGTTGTGCAGCACGGAGTGTGTGGGTAATTGGGTGTGAAGTGGTGATTGGAGAGGGGTGGGTGGGAAAGGGTCCAGTCTTTTCCGACTGGAGTCTTGCTTTAAGTAGGAGTGAAGTAGTGAATTTGGAGGAGTGGGTGCAGAAGGGCCCATTCTTTGCAGACTGGGTCTGGCTGTGTTTGTTGGGGAGGGGGGGAGGGGATTCCAGGGTTATGTTTCTGCTTGTCAAACCTACAGTAGAACTCATTCAAGTCGTTGGTCAGCTGATGATTGTCCAAAAGAGCGGGGGGCCTTGGTTTCCCCGCTGCCTCCACTTTGCGGTCCGCTCTGTGAAGTTGGAAGCCAGCCAGTTGCAGCGCCCTGTCCGGGGTGGACTCACAAAGCCAGGTCTCGGTGAAACACAGGGCAGCAGCTCGAGAGAAGTCCTTGTTTGTCAGATGCAGGAGTTGCAGTTCATCCACATTGTTCTTGAGAGAACGTACGTTTGCCAGGAATATGCTCAGGAGTGGTGCGTGTGCTCCTCATTGCCGGAGTCGGGTGAGTGCTCCAGAGCGCTTCCCACGGGTTCTCCTTCGTCTCAAGACCTTGAACGTAGCTACAGCCCCGCCGACGAGTATGTCCAAACAATCCAGCGAGTGAGAGAAATCCGGAACGATGTTTGGAGGTACCGCATGTCCGGTGTTGATGAGTACCTCTCTCGTGAAAGTAATCTTTCTAGGGCTTTCACAAATGATACAAACAAACAAACACATACAAAACTGCAAGGAGCAGTGCACCGTGGCAGCCATCATCAGTGGCAGCAGCAGCAGCTACACTGCAAGTAGCTACACTGCAATTTGTCGGGTCTCACGCTCTGATATCCAGAATAATAAGAATATCTTTAATACAAGTTCTCCCAGACCCAGTAACATGGAAGTATGGGACATTGACGTAATGTTAACATTATTTCACCAGGGGGCTCCAGCTACATTCTTAGCTTTAGCCGCCTCTCAAAGGTACTTATCCTCATGGCACTGGCCTCAGTGCAACGGGTCCAGTCACAACGTAAATTGCGACTGGACAAGATGGTAGCATCTGCTAATACATAATATTTTATGTTTTTGAATTAATTAACCAGAACTAACCAGAGGCTTAGGTCTCAAACAAGTTTCATGGCATTCCCTATGGATCTTCGGTAATGTGTGATCACACCTTTACAACTGTACATCTAGGTCACCTAGAGCCTCTAAGGCTCCTCACTAGCAATGTTTGTTAGTTACAAAAAACTTCATAGAAGTATTAGTTCTACCATCTCCAGGTGGTTAAACCGGGGTTTTGGCTAATGCATGAGTCGATACTAATATTTACAACACTCACTCCAACAGGGCTGCTACTGCATCAGCTCCAAGGGTCATGTACGTTCCACAGGACCACATCCTAGCAGCTGCAGGATGCTCAAACGAACATACTTTACCAACATTTTATATAATCCATTGCCAAACCGGGGGTATTTGCCAACTCCATTTTAGACTCTGTTTTTTAGTTTCCCCCTCGATGAAAGGGATCACTATTATTTTCTTTTAATGATTAAAGCATCAGCATTTTAACAAATTAAGTCATGTCTGAATGCATTAATCTTTTTCACTCATCCATGGTCACTTCATGCAGTGCGTAACGCATGGATTCGTTTCTGGCATGAAATCACAGAGCTTTGAAATCTTCAAGTATAAACCTACAAACCTGTACCTTTTTGGAGTGTTGGAAGAAACTGAAGATCGCGGAGAAAACCCATGCAGGTCACAGTGTCAAAAGTTATGGGGGGAAGGCAGGAGAATGGGGTTGAGAGGGAAAGATAGATCAACCACAATTGAGTGGTGGAGTTGACTTGATGGGCTGAGTGGCCTTATTCTGCTCTTAGAACTTATGAACTCATGAATTTATGGAATTTGAATTGAATTATTTTTGTCAATTTTGCATTGTTTCAAATTATTCTCACTGGTTCTTTGATTCTTAATATTCTTTTGAATAACATTGTCTCAATGTGCCAGAGCTTGGATTAGAGAGAGGGAGAGGGAACGAGGAAGAGAGGGAGAGAAGGAGAGGGGAGGAAGACAGAGTGCAAAAGCGAAAGAGTAATGGCCCTGTCCCATGGTGCGAGTTCATTCAAGTGCTCTCCCGAGTTTAAAAAAAAATCAAACTCGTGGTAAGCATGTAGAATGAACGTAGTGGGTTACGTCGGAGCTTGGGGACGTCTCTTAGCGGCTCGTAACGCTAACGGCAGGTACTCGGGAAACGCGGTAAGCTCGGGAAGACTCGTGAAGATTTTTCAACGTGTTGAAAAATGTCCACGAGAGCCCCGTGTACCGACAAGCGGCCATTACCGTAAATCTCTGAGTTCAAATCAGGGCAAACTCGGGAGAATTCCTTGAATGAACTCGTACAGTGGGACAGGGCTTTAAGAAAGAGAGAAAGGGGAAGAGACAGAGAGAGGGAATTGAAAGAGAAAGAGAGAGAGAAGGGGAAGAGAACAATTCATAGAAAAAGAGAGATAAATAGGGACAGAGGGAGAGAGAGATAGAGAGGGAGTGGGAGAGACAGAAGACAGAGAGATAAATGGCAGAGAGAGAGGGGGATAGACTGAGTGAGAAAAAGAGAGGGGCAGAGAGAAGGAGATCAAAAGAGAGAGAGAGATAGATACAGAGAGAGGAAAAGAGTGACTCGGAGAGAGACAGCCAGCCAGTGAGACTAGGAGTGAGTGAGGGAGATGGAGGCAGTGAGAAAGAGATGTGGAGAGAGAGAGAGAGAGAGAGTAAAAGTAAGTTTCAGGGAGAGAGAGAGACAGGGAGAGAAAGAGATAAACAAAGGGAGACATAGATAGAGGGGGCAAGATAGAGAGAGGAAGAGAGAGTCACATAATGTACCAAGTCATGATTTACTGCATTTCATGTTTATGTTGTCCGGAATATTTTATTTATTTCTGAATTGCTTTGGTTCTTGGCACATAACTACTCGATCTCTGAGGAAACCAGGGTCATTGAAACTTTCCATCTATCATATGATTTATCTAATCTACATATTTCCGCCTGAAACCCATTTATTTTGCAATAGCAGTCGTCAGAAGACTCCATTCAATGAAAAATGTATTTTATCCTTGGCGGTGGTCTCAGTGTGAAGGTGAGTTTAGGGAGAACTGATGGACAAAGAACTGAATGAAATCAAAGTTATAATTTGTCTTTCTGTGAAGTTATATTTAGAGTTAGGTGTTTTCTCAGCTGAGTGTGGACAAAGGTGAAAGGTGAAAGAATACAATTTCACTTCTGACCCCGGCATTGTTAGCACCAGGAGGCCATTCAGCCCTTCTACCCTTTGTTCTAGCCTTCTGTTCATCGTGTCTGCTTTGGTCGTATCTCCCCTTCGGCAGTCCATCTCCGCAGATTAAACACTCCTGTTTTAAATACACTTAAACTTTCTCCTTTGAAGAAGAATTTGAAAGATATCATCCTCTGAAAGTTAAAAAAATCACCTCCTCTCTGATGGGTGGAACGGTGGCATGGTGTTACGGCCACTGCCTCACAACGCCAGAGACCTGAGTTCGATCCTGGCTGTGGGTGTTTTTACTTTGTATGAAATTTGTACATTCGTAACTTGCATGTGTTTTCTCTGGTCGGACCAATTTCCTCCCACACTCCAAAGACATTTAAGTTTGTAGGTTAATTGGCTTTAGTAAAATTGTAAATTGTCCCCAGTGTGAAGGATAGTGCTAGAGGGCGGGCACGCTAGTCGGCACAGACTTGATGGGCCGAAGGGCCTGTTTCAGTCCTGTATCTCTAAACTAAACTTAATAAACGAAATCTGTCAGATTCTCTCTGGATTCGCTCACAAGAGGAAACATCCTCTATACATCTAGCGAGCATCAAACATGTCCCCTCTCATACCTCTCAGACGGGTGGATGGGGCGATGGGAGGGATGGGGGGGAAGGGACCAGCTGTGATCTCCTTTTGCAGATTTGATGAAGACTGAGCCACTGGAACAAATCTGAGACTGCCAGTGCCACTGTGTAATCAAGACTAGGCTGCTGAGAAGAAGCCCTGGACACTTGAGAGGGACTGTGCCACACGCAGAGGCGAAGACTGTGCTATCAGGATCATTCAGAGACCGGTAGCCCAAGGCTGAGCTGCCAGGATAAGGCAGGGACAGCCAGTGCCCCCTTTCAAGGTAAGGGTGAACTGCAAGGAGAAGCCTGAGATCACTGTGCCTCCACCTTTGAGACCAGGACTGAACTGCCGGGGCAAGCCCGAGATGGCCAGCTCATGAGCTCTGCAAGCAAGGCAACAGCGCCCCCATACAGTCCTGGACTTTCTTGTCACTGCAAATAAAACACATCACATGAGTTCACCCTACTGCAAGTGTCGGTGTGGTCACTGCTGAACCCGACGTCATCCACAATACATATACTCAGTGCATATTAGGCAAGGTTAATGAGTTGCTGCCACATTTAAACATACGGGATCATGATACTGTGGTAATAATGGAAACCTGGAGGAAATAAAGAGCCAGGACTGTCCAAAACATTTCTGGATGAAAGCTGCTTAAGAAAGATATGGGTATTGAAAGGAAGAAAGATTGACAGCTGGCGGCAGCTCTGGAGAAGTTGTCATGATTCTTTGATTGTCCAATCTACGCACACACTGAGGCCCTCTGACATGTCTCATTAATCACATACCCTTGGTTGTTTACAGTTCCATCCTGTTAGCATTCCAACATGGCTTAATCAAGTTTATGTCAATTATATTTCTCCCAATAAACAAATATCACAATCTAGTTCTTTGTACATTTCCCCTCTATACCCATGAAAAACTGAGTATAAACCATGCAATGTATCTTCTTGGATTGTCACCTTGTCGTGGTGGAGAAGCTTGTGTGGTCCTGAGGTCCGGAGAGTGATGCCGTCTGGAGCTATGCTTCTGGTAGGGCCACCCATGGCGGTAAGGTCGAGGGGGGAGGTCTCTGACAAAGAGCAATCCAACCGAGACTTCAACGGTGGAACAGACGGAGGACGATGGCTGACCTTAGTGGAGCGTCACAACGGCTGGGAAGGCGGATGAAGGCTGCAGCAGAAAAGGGTCTCTGGTCATCTTGGACTCCATGCCACTGGATCCTGACCCAGATCTGTCAAGGACCGTGGGAAGGCTGTCTGTGCGCCAGTCTCCCCACATTAAATACAGCCAAGCACAGGCGTCCTCCATGGAGGGAATAGAACCCTGGAGACACCCATGGTCAGACATGGCTGAAGGAGGCCTAAGAAGAAGAAGCTATTGAGGTTATCAATGGTTTAACAGATTAATTTGATAATCCCCAGCTAAATACAACTGTCATGCAATTTACTTGAACATTTTCCTGTTTTTGTCATTTGTTAATTAACAAACTACCAACAAATGTCTATTTTCTTCAATGTTCTGTGATAGTTTTTCTCCCGAATGTGTCACAGTGTTAGAAGTCGGAGCAGCACAGAGATGTCAAGGCCAATATGCTAATATATCAAACAATGTAATTGAGTAAGTAAGTAATTGTTGGGCAATAATTGTAATAATGTCCTTTTTTAGAACATACAACAGTACAGCATAAGAACAGGCCTCGGCCCACTACATCCATGCTGAACATGATGCCAAGACCAACTCTTATGTGCCTTTTACAGACTAAAAATGCTGGAGCAACTCAGCGCCTCTGGAAAACATGGATAGGTGACATTTTGGGTCAGGACCCTTCTTAAGACTAATTGTAGTTGGGGGGGGGGGGGGGGGGAGGAAAAATCTGGAAGCAAGGAAATAAATTACAAACCTTATCAGCTTGCATATAATGCATCTCCCTCCATTCCCCCCATATGCATGTGCCTATCCAAAGTTTCTTAAATGTCACTGTCGTATCTGCTTCAACCACCGCCTTCGGCAATAAGTTCCAGGCATTCACCACCCTCTGTGTAAAAAGAAAACAACTTGCCTTACATGTCCCCTTTAAAATGCAGGTCTGGAGAAACATCCCCTCCACATCTGGTTATTGGAGGACAATTCTATTTTATGCTTTATACTCGTTATAAAGTATTCATACATTACAACCAGGTTTACAATCAGGAGATAGGATGGTGATCCATCTGGGAAGGTATCCAACACGCATCAGTCTTGTGAGAAGCAGCCACTGCTTCTGTGTGAAGTGAAGTGTCATTGCTGGATTGTTCCCATGATGCTCAATCCATCGATCAAAATCTTTTTCTTCTTTTAGTTCTTCGTGTGGATCATTGGTTTACATTGAACGGGTAGTGGTGGGTCAACATGTCGACCTGTGTGACCGCCATAAAATCTATCCAGTCTTGGTGGCTGAGTTGGTGTGTGTGTGTTTACTATTAGTTTAGTTAGAGATGCAGTGTGGAAATGGGCCCTTTGGCCCCCTGAGTCTGTACCGACCTGTAATCCCTGCACACTAACACTATCCTACACACACTAGGGACAATTTACAATTTTACCAAGCCAATTAATCTACAAACCTGCACGTCTTTGGAGTGTGGGAGGAAAATGGTGCACCTGTGAAAAAAACCCACGCGGTCACAGGGAGAACGTACAAACTATGCACGGACAGCACTCATAGTCACGATCGAACCCGGGTCTCTGGCGCTGTAAAGCAGTAACTCTACCGCTGCGCCATCATGCCTCCCGCGTGTGTAGAGAAGGGTGAGGGTTGTGATGGGTGGTCACTGTGTGTTTCCATTATGCAATTTGAGTCTCTGAGAATGAACAGATGCATGACATGCTGTTAATCTGACATAAAGATTTAAAACGTAGATGTAACAGTCGTTGGTGCCTCTCTCCCCTTGATCCTCACAAGTTGAATGACCAGAATGCAATAAAAATCTTTTAAATGTTTATTGAACTTAATATTTGCAATTTCCTCATTAAAGTCATGAAAACTAGGCGAAAGTCACCTTTGTAGTTGCTTATCTAATTAAATTGACCACCATGACTAACTATACTAAGACCAATAATCTAATTTCAACAAAGTTTCCATTTTGTTGTCTGTGGAGAATCTACCTTGGGCATTTAAGAGCTTTGGAGAGTTAATTCTTCAGAGGAATATAATTACATAATATTGTTTTAAGTGACAGTTAATATTGTATATGTAACATTATGATGATTAATTCTAGAGTAATCCCTCCTTTTGGAGACTTTAAACTTTAGAGATTCAGCATGGAAACAGGCCCATCGGCCCACCGAGTCTGTGCCAACCAGCGATCACCCTGTACACTAGCACCATCGTACACACTAGGGACAATTTACAATTTGCAGAAGCCAATTAACCTATAAACCATGTGTCTTTGGAGTGTGGGAGGAAACTGGAGCACCTGGAGAAAACCCATGCGTTCACAGGGAGAACGTACAAACTCTGTAGAGACAGCACCGGAGGTCAGGATCGAACGCTGGTCTATGCTGCTGTAAGACAGCAGTTCTACCACTACTCCACTGTGCTGCCCTTATTACCTCAAAGTCTCCTTTCAACTGGAAGAGCTTATCCAGAGAACTATGTCCCACTATAAAAGGAAATTGTTCTGCAACATTTACTTTGTCCTTCTCTCCATAGTTGCTGCTTGATCTACTGAGTATTTCTGCTGCATCCTGCTCTTTTTCCACATTTTCAGTATCCAAGGGACTTTTATTTTGTAATATTGATCCGTAGGCATAAGCCAGATTACTGTAGATTCATCTCCATGCACTCCAGGTTGACACTTCAGAGGACTTGTGCTGCGCTATGAAATCTCCTGTGAGATGTAGTTTTGTGCTCACAATCACTACTCGGAGACTAAATCATGGGAACAAGAAATGCTTTATTGCAAGTCTGCAGAATTGGGTGCCTCTCCAAGTTGAGACACCCTGAGCAAAGGAAAAACGTCTATTATTATACAATTCAGTATACAGTCTTTATTGATCGGACGCCTCCCCTTCTGACCCTTTCCAATCAGGGTACTAAGGTTCACAATCTTCCAACCCTCCCCTCTGTGCGTCATCAATCATTCCCTCTTCTCCCACATCATACATCGCATGTACATTTAAATTAGGTTCTTTGTCATGAGGGGCGTAAAGTTAATATTCATTTATTTCATTAAGCATGCTCAGTCGCTGTTGCCCTAACCTCCTTAATTGCCTTTGACCTAAAGACTAGCTTGTGTGTTGTCAGCTACATTCCTTACCTCATCTTGTTATTCTACTTTGTTATCAAGAGCTCTGAAGGACAGCAACAGTTTGTTTGAATCACAAGGTTGGTGATTCCAACTCCTCGGCCCATCACAAGGTCGGTGGCTACAACCACTCGGCCCCTCACAATGATGGTGGTTTAATCATCTTATCCCTCACACTCCTTTAAAATATCTCCTGCCATTCCTCTATTTTCATTTGTGGCATATAACCATATAACCATATAACAATTACAGCACGGAAACAGGCCATCTCGGACCTTCAAGTCCGTGCCGAACAACTTTTTTCCCTTAGTCCCACCTGCCTGCACTCATACCATAACCCTCCATACCCTTCTCATCCATATGCCTATCCAATTTATTTTTAAATGATACCAACGAACCTGCCGCCACCACTTCCACTGGAAGCTCATTCCACACCGCAACCACTCTCTGAGTAAAGAAGTTCCCCCTCATGTTACCCCTAAACCTCTGTCCCTTAATTCTAAAGTCATGTCCTCTTGTTTGAATCTTCCCTATTCTCAAAGGGAAAAGCTTGTCCACATTAACTCTGTCTATCCCTCTCATCATTTTAAAGACCTCTATCAAGTCACCCCTTAACCTTCTGCGCTCCAGAGAATAAAGACCTAACTTATTCAACCTATCTCTGTAACTTAGCTGTTGAAACCCAGGCAACATTCTAGTAAATCTCCTCTGTACCCTCTCTATTTTGTTGACATCCTTCCTATAATTGGGCGACCAAAATTGTACACCATACTCCAGATTTGGTCTCACCAACGTCTTGTACAATTTTAACATTACATCCCAGCTTCTATACTCAATGCTCTGATTTATAAAGGCTAGCATACCAAAAGCTTTCTTTACCACCCTATCTATATGAGATTCTACCTTCAAGGAACTATGCACGGTTATTCCCAGATCCCTCTGTTCAACTGTATTCTTCAATTCCCTACCGTTTACCATGTACGTCCTATTTTGATTTGTCCTGCCAAGGTGTAGCACCTCACATTTATCAGCATTAAACTCCATCTGCCATCTTTCAGCCCATTTTTCCAACTGGCCTAAATCACTCTGTAGACTTTGGAAATCCTCTTCATTATCCACAACACCCCCTATCTTGGTATCATCTGCATACTTACTAATCCAATTTACCACCCCTTCATCCAGATCATTGATGTACATGACAAACAACAAAGGACCCAACACAGATCCCTGAGGCACCCCACTAGTCACCTGCCTCCAACCCGACAAACAGCCATCCACCATTACCCTCTGGCTTCTCCCATTCAGCCACTGTTGAATCCATCTTGCTATTCCTGCATTTATACCCAACAGTTGAACCTTCTTAACCAACCTTCCATGAGGAACCTTGTCAAAGGCCTTACTGAAGTCCATATAGACAACATCCACTGCTTTACCCTCGTCAATTTCCCCAGTAACCTCTTCAAAAAATTCAAGAAGATTAGTCAAACATGACCTTCCAGGCATAAATCCATGTTGACTGTTCCTAATTAGACCCTCTTTATCCAGATACTTATATATATTATCTCTAAGTATCTTTTCCATTAATTTGCCCACCACTGAAGTCAAACTAACCGGTCTATAATTGCTAGGTTTACTTTTAGAACCCTTTTTAAACAATGGAACAACATGCGCAGTACGCCAATCCTCGGGGACTATTCCAGTTTCTAATGACATTTGAAATATTTCTGTCATAGCCCCGGCTATTTCTACACTAACTTCCCTCAATGTCCTAGGGAATATCCTGTCAGGACCTGGAGACTTATCCACTTTTATATTTTTCAAAAGTGCCAGTACTTCTTTTACTTTGAAACTCATAGTATCCATAGCTACTCTACTAGTTTCCCTTACCTCACATAATTCAATATCCTTCTCCTTGGTGAATACCGAAGAAAATCCCAGGTAGATAGGGTGTTCAAGAAGGCTTTCAGCACATTGGCCAACATCAGTCAGGGTATTGAGTACAGAAGTTGGGAGATGATGTTACAGTTGTACAAGACATTAGTGTAGCCGCATTTAGAGTATTGTGTTCATTTTTGGTCACCATGCTAAACGAAAGGTTGTTAAGCTGAAAAGGATGCAGAGAAGAATTACAAGGATGTTGTCAGGACTTGAGGGCCTGAGCTATAGGAAGAGGTTAGGCAGGCTAGGACTTTATTTCTTGGAACGCAGGAGAATGAGGGGTGAATTTATAGAGGTGTATAAGATCATGAGGGAAATAGATAGGGTAGATAAACAGTGCCTTTTAACCAGAGTAGGAGAATAATAAGCAGAGGACTTGGGTTTAAGGTAAAAGGGAAAACATTTAAAAGGGACCTGAGTGGCAACTTGTTCTGTCCTAAACCTGTCCTATCCATGTACCTGTCTAAATGTTACGATATTCCTTGCCTCAACTACCTCCTCTGGCAACGTGTTCCATACACCTCCTACCCTTTGAGTGAAAACGTTTTCCCTCAAGAATCCTATTAATTATTTCCCCCCTCAGATTAAACCTATATCCTCTGGTTCTTGATTCCCCTACTCTGGGCAAGAGTGTGCGTCTACTCAAACTACTCCTCATGATTTAGCAATGTTACAATACCTACCTTCAGTGGCGCTGCAATTCTGCCACTGGCCGTGTGCGCGACTTTGGCGCCTTTGGGGGGTGGGGGCGGGATTAAAATGCAGATTTGTACCGCTTATCGGAGAGGTATTTCCTCGGGCTACGAGTCGATGAAGAAAAATTGATCGGACTTCCGTTGCTGTATTTTTTTATAAGTCGCTGTACAATTTAATAGTTTGATTAAAATAAAAAGCAACATTATCCCCGTTATTATTTGCATTGGTAATAGAACCATTAGCAGAAAGTGTGAGGTCCAATCCTGAAATATATGGGTATACAACCAAAGATACGGAAAACAAAATCTCATTATACGCAGATGATGTATTAGTTTACATTACTAAACCTGAAGTTAGTATCCCAAATCTACTAAATTTAATAACTTAATATGGTTCGTTATCAGGATACAGAATTAATTGGAACAAAAGCAAAATTATGCCAATAAGGGAAAGTAACCCACATATTTTCCAACAATTCCCTTTTAAAATAGTAAAAGAAAAACTTAAATATCTTGGAATTTATGTAACAAAGAGATATACTTCTTTATTTAAATCTAATTTTCCGCCTTTACTGAATAAATTAGATAAGAATATTTTGTATTGGAAAACATTACCCATTTCAATGATGGGTAGAATTAATGCAATAAAAATGATTTTTCTCCCGCAACTATTATACCTTTTTCAATTAATCCCGATATATCTCACAAAAACGTTTTTTAAAAAGGTTGATTCCATAGTTACTCATTTTATATGGGATTATAAGAACCACAGAATAAACAGGAAACATTTATGTAAATCAAAAGTAAATGGAGGCTTAGCATTACCGAATTTTATGTTTTATTTCTGGGCAGTTAATATGAAGAATATGAACTTTTGGTTGGAAGAATTAGATAAACAACCAGACTGGTTCCAAATGGAAAAAGAAGATTGCTTACCTTTTGAAATTGGGTCAATTCTATTTGCTATTACCAAATTAAGCAAAAAAACCTATAAAGAAAACCCTATAATAGATAGTGGAATACGCACTTGGAAACAAATAAAGAAAACATTAAAATTGGATTATATACCACTATCTCTTCCTATTGTAAACAACGCAGCATTTAAACCCTCATGGATGGATAAGGGTTTTTTACAATGGAAAAACCATGGAATTACAAAGATGGGTGATCTCTATAGGAAAAATACATTTCTCTCATTTCAGGAATTACAACAAATTTATGGGCTTCAATCAAAGGATTACTTTAGATATTTACAAATCAGAGACTATGTTAAGTCAATTACAAATGAATATAGATTTAGAAAGATAGAAATTTTTGATGAATGTTTGAATAAACATCCGAACACAGAAAAACTGATACCATATATTTATAGTATTTTATTAGATAGCGATGCTCCAAAGACGGATTTATATAGGCAATCATGGGAAAAATGAATTAGGTCAAACAATTAGTCCAGAAATTTGGGATGATAGCTTACAATATATACATCACTGTTCGTTAAACACTAGACATTCTTTAATACAATTTAAAGTATTGCATAGACTGCATTATTCAAAAACAAAACTGAATAGAATTTTTCCAAGTGTTTCCCCTATTTGTGGTAAATGTCAACATTTAGAGGGTAACCTATTGCACTCATTTGTAAGTTGTATAAAAATTAATAATTTTTGGATGGAAATTTTTAAGATAATCTCAGAAGTCGTCAATACCAAACTGGCTCCTGACTCAAAATTAATAATATTAGGAATAATGGAACCAAAGCAATTCATTACTTCGATTCAAATAATTTTTATTGATTATAGTTTAATAATTGGGAAAAAATTAATATAAAAATTTTGGAAAGGCACTATAACCCACACAATTAAAATGTGGACCACAGAAATGTCGGAGACCTTATATTTGGAAAGAATAAGATTTGTCTTAATGGACAAACAAGAATTATTTAAAAAAATATGGTCCCCATTTATTGAATATTTGAAGGGGCAAACTGGTTCGGCACGAGAACCCGACTGAAACCAGAATCGAAGAATAGGTGAAGTAGTACATTTCATAAAACGCAGATATATCTCCAACGATGTAAAATCTGTAGAATATTCCATTCTTTCCCAACTTTTATATATATATATATTTTTTGTACCTTTATAAAAAATGGAAAAAAAATAATATAGAAGCACAATTATTAAGCAAGGATTGACATAAATAATACTGATTATGTATATCTACAAAGAACAAAATGATTTTTATTATGTCAACAATGAACACGTATCTTTTTTTAAAAATTATGTAATTGCTTCTAACTAATAAAAAAACTTAACAAAAAAAAAAAAAGCTACTTCTAACGCCCTCAACGCCTGCAACGTGACGGATTGCAAGAATGGGATAAAACAAAGGGTAAGTCGTGTATTTTAAATATAATCTTGCTTCTTGGGCTGGCTTTAATCTAATTTTACGTTGCGAAAATGTGATTTGGGCCCCATATAATTCGGCAGTGTCTTTCCTGCTGATATGGGCTTCAAATTCACTGCAAATGCAACGTTCCAATCCAGAAACACCCACTCACAAGATGATTTAAAGCTAATTTTCTTTGGACAATCATGTCATAAGAACATCTAAATCGTCTATATTTTATGTAATTGTATAATCAATATTTTTATACTAAATATACACAACAACTTTAGCCACATTTATTGTGCAAAAAATAATAATTTTGATTATATTGAAAGTAGATGTTTCTAGATTAATTTATGGGAATTAAACATTAAATTCTTTCCATCTGGCATATGTTCATGACAATGAAATTTAAAAAGCATGTTATATTGTGAATTCTTGTGTGAATGGGATTAGATTGTTATTTGGATACATAGGCTATTTAAAACAATTATCATTTTCTTAAGAAATGGAAACTACAGGACATTCTTAATGGAAAGTAGTGGGCAGAAAGGCATGTCATGCATGGTTGGATGAGCAAAAACTTGTAGTTTACATTGCCAAAATTGAAAAGTTGAGGAAAAACAAGGTGTAGAGAGTTGCTTATTGGTTACAATCTGAGGAGTATGATGATGCTATTGATTATGATATGCCCATGAACCAGGTAGCAACTGATCTTCTCCATAAAGACTTGGTCTATTGCTAGAAATTGTAATTTATTTACCTATCTGTTACAGACACAGCATATAATACAAACAATACTAATACAATAATATTAAAGTTCTGATCTTGAGAATATCACATTTTTGAATTTTCAAGGCAGTCTGGGTGTTTTACTATTTTCGTCACAACGGTCAATTTTGTAATTAGCTACAATTAGGTAACTACCTAATATAGGCTTTAATTTCAGGTCATCCAAGTAAGATGTTTTATATTTGTTTCAGAATGCGTCAATCTATAATAACTGAAAATTTCATTCAGTTCTCTTAATGTTTAAGAAAGTTATTGGCTTTTGACTCTCCTCGATCATAGCTTTTTTTAAATAAATATTTTTATTAGAAGCATGAATACAAATAATAGTAAGCGACAATTTAATTACAGATTTCTTACATAGCTTTGTTTTTTTTTAAAGAATAAAGATAAAGGGAGAAAAAGATGAAAGAAAGTAATAGAGAGAGAAGACAAAAAAAGAAGGAAAAAAAATGGATACGCAGAAGGAAACTACCAATAAGAAGATTATGGAGATAGATCCAGGAAATGTTGAGTGTAACTATTCATGCGGTCCCAAACTCAGGTTTCAACCTTGATTTTGTGTTAAACCAATTTACTTTTTCAAAACTTCAATAAATGGAGACCATATTCTAACAAAAATTTCTGGTTCGTCAATTAAGACAAATCTTATTTTTTCCAAATGCAAGGTCTCAGTTATTTCCGTAATCCACATTTTAATTGTGGGGATTGCTGTTTTTTTTCCAACATTTTAGTATTAATTTGTTCACAGTTATTAGACTGTAATCAAGAAATTGTCTCTGACTTATCGTAAAGTTTGTGGTATGTTCTGATAATCCTACTATCATTAATTTTGGCTCTGGTTCCAGTTGGATATTGATAACTTCAGAAACAATTTTTTTTAAATGTCCACTCAAAAATTTTGAATTTTTATACAAGTTACAAAGGTATGCGTTAAGTTGGCTTCTTGAAATTGACATCTATCACAGAGAGGGGAAATATTTGGAAAAATCCTATTTAATTTTGCCTTCGAATAATGTAGTCTATATAATATTTTGAATTGTATCAAGGTGTGTCTAGCATTGAACGAACAGTGATTTATATATTGTAAGCTTTCATCCCATGTGCCTTTTATTATGGTTGAGCCAACTTGCCTTCCCATGTTCGTCTATATGATTCTGAAGACGGAACCTCAGTGTCTAAGAGGATATTATAAATATAAGATATTCATTTATTTGTATTGAGATGTCTATTCAAACATTCATCAAGGGTTTCTGGACCCCTAAATCTATAGTCTTGCGTATGTAGTTTTACATAGTCTCTGAGTTGTCTAAAATAATTATTAGTGTGTGACTCGTATTTCTGCTGAAGTTCCTGAAATGAGAGAAAAATACCATTTTGGTAAAGGTCTCCCACCGTTTTAATTCCATGAGTTTTCCATTGAACAAATCCTCTATCTAAAATAGGCGATTTAAAAGAAGGGTTAATTGCAATCGGGAGAATAAGCGATAAATTACCCAATTTTAAAGTGGGTTTTAATTGTTTCCACACATGCATAGCATTATGTATAATCGGATTTCCTCCGTATGTTTTATTATTCAAATTAATCGGAGCTAGAAGAATCAAGCCTATTTCAAAAGGTAAGCAGTCCTCCTTCTCCATCTTTAGCCAGTCCGGTTGTTGATCAATGTCATCCAGCCAGAAGGTAATATTTTTAATATTAACTGCCCAGTAATATAATAAAAAGTTTGGTAAAGCTAATCCTCCATTAACTTTGGACTTGCATAAATGTTTTTTTATTTATTCTGTGGTTCTTATAGATAAAGTTTGTAACAGTTGAATCAAATTTTTTGTGAGATGTATTGGAATTGATTGGAATAAGTATAATAATTGTTAGAGAAAATTCATCTTTATAGCATTAATTCTACCAACTAAAGAAATGGGAAGTGTTTTCCAATATTGGATATTTCTGTGTCATTTAGTAAGTAAAGAAGGTGAATTTGATTTGAATAAAGAAGTATATAGGAAGCAGTCCCAGAAATAGTGGATGCATTAGTGATAATTTTTCAAAACTCTTTAGATTCTGGAGTAGTTCCTGAGGATTGGAGGGTAGCTAATGTAACCCCACTTTTTAAAAAGGGAGGGAGAGAGAAAACGGGCAATTACAGACCAGTTAGTCTAACATCGGTAGTGGGGAAACTGCTAGAGTCAGTTATTAAAGATGGGATAGCAGCACATTTGGAAAGTGGTGAAATCATTGGACAAAGTCAGCATGGATTTATGAAAGGTAAATCATGTCTAACGAATCTTATAGAATTTTTCAAGGATGTAACTAGTAGAGTGGATAAGGGAGAACCAGTGGATGTGTTGTATCTGGACTTTCAGAAAGCTTTCGACAAGGTTCCACATAAGAGATTAGTATACAAACTTAAAGCACACGGTATTGGGGGTTCAGTATTGATGTGGATAGAGAACTGGCTGGCAGACAGGAAGCGAAGAGTAGGAGTAAACGGGTCCTTTTCAGAATGGCAGGCAGTGAGTAGTGGAGTACCGCAAGGCTCAGTGCTGGGACCATAGCTATTTACAATATATATTAATGATCTGGACGATGGAATTGAATGCAACATCTCCAAGTTTGCGGATGACACGAAGCTGGGGGGCAGTGTTAGCTGTGAGGAGGATGCTAGGAAGCTGCAAGGTGACTTGGATAGGTTGGGTGAGTGGGCAAATGCATGGCAGATGCAGTATAATGTGGATAAATGTGAGGTTATCCACTTTGGTGGCAAAAACAGGAAAGTAGACTATTATCTGCATGGTGACCGATTAGGAAAAGGGGAGATGCAACGAGACCTGGGTGTCATGGTACACAAGTCATTGAAAGTAGGCACACAGGCAGTGAGGAAAGTGAATGGTATGTTGGCATTCATAGCAAAAGGATTTGAGTACATGAGCAGGGAAGTTCTACTGCAGTTGTACAGGGTCTTGGTGAGGCCACACCTGGAGTATTGTGTACAGTTTTGGTCTCCAAATCTGAGGAAATACATTCTTGCCATAGAGGGAGTACAGAGAAGGTTCACCAGACTTATTCTTGGGATGGCAGGTCTTGCATATGATGAAAGACTGGATAGACTCGGCTTGTACTCGCTGGAATTTAGAAGATTGAGGGGGGATCTTATGGAGACTTACAAAATTCTTAAGGGGTTGGACAGGCTAGATGCAGGAAGTTTGTTCCCGATGTTGGGGAAGTTCAGAACAAGGGGTCACAGTTTAAGGATAAGAGGGAAGTCTGTTAGGACCGAGATGAGAAAATCATTTTTCACACAGAGAGTCGTGAATCTGCAGAATTCTCTGCCACAGAAGGTAGATGAGGCCAGTTCATTGCCTATATTTAAGAAGGAGTTAGATGTGGCCCTTGTGGCTAAAGGGATCAGGGGTATGGAGAGAAGGCAGGTACAGGATATTGAGTTGGATGATCAGCCATGATCATATTGAATGGCGGTGCAGGCTCGAAGGGCCGAATGGCCTACTCCTGCACCTATTTTCTATGTTTCTATATTTCTTGGTCACATAGATTCCAAGGTATTTAAACTTTTCATAGGCAATTTTAAAAGGATACTGTTGAAAGTGGGTTTTGTTCCATTATTGGCATAATTTCGCATTTATTCCAATTAATTCTATATCCCGAGAATGAACCAAATTGGGTTATGAGATTTAATAAACTCCAAATGCTAATTTCTGGGTTAGTGATGTATAATTATACATCATCTGCATATAAATAAATTTTATTAACTGTATGTTTAGCATTATACCCGTGTATTTCTGAGTGGGATCTAATACTCCGTGCGAATGGTTCTATAACAAGGACAAATAGAAACGGGGAAAGTGGACATCCTTGTCAACACCCTCTGGATAAATTAAATTTAGGTGACAACATTTGATTTGTCAATATTCTAGTTGTTGGGTTTGTATATAGGAGTTTCACCCATGAGCAGAAGTTTTCAATGAGATGAAATGTTTCCATCACAGGAAAGAGGTAGGGCCATACCACCTGATCAAATGCTTTTTCAGCATCTAACGAAATGATTGATAAATCTTCATTTAATATTCTATTTGAATAGATTATATTAAACAAACATCTTAGATTATGGAATGAATATAGTTTCGGGATAAAGCCTGATTGATCGGGATGTATTAACTTGTGGACCACCAAACTTAATCTGTGAGCTAAAATGTTGGCTAATATCTTCTGATCAGTGTTTAAAAGGGCTATGGCTCTATACGAGCCTGGGTCTTCAAGATCCTTATCTTTTTTTGGAATTAGTGTTATTGTTGATTCAGTCAAAGTTTGTGGCAATATCTGTTGCTTAAAAGCGTAACTATGAATGAATGAATGAATGAATGAATAGCCTTTATTGTCATTCAGACCTTTCGGTCTGAACGAAATTTCGTGCCTGCAGTCATACATATATAAAAATAACAAAACCACACAATAAACACAAAATTAACATCCACCACAGTGAGTTCACCAAACACCTCCTCACTGTGGTGGAAGGCAAAAGTCTTAGAGTCTCTGTCTTCTTCCCTCCTTATTCTCCCTCTGCGCTGAGGAGATCCAGGCCTCCGATGCTGCCGTCCACCAGGCCCGCGGCCGAGCCTCCGAAACCGGGTCGCCGCCACCGCTGTCGCCGGAACGCCGGAACACCGCCACAGGGCCCGCCGCCGGAACGTCGCTGGAGCACCGCAGCCCCGAAGCCAGGTCGCCGCTGGAGCACCGCAGCTCCCGAAAGCCAGGCCGCCGCTGGAGCACCGCAGCTCCCGAAAGCCAGGCCGCCGCTGGAGCACCGCAGCTCCTGAAAGCCAGGTCGCCGCTGGAGCACCGCAGCTCCCAAAAGCCAGGCCGCCGCTGGAGCACTGCAGCTCCCGAAAACCAGGTCGCCGCCGGAACGCCACTGGAGCACCGCATACCCGAAGCCAGGTCGCCGCTGGAGCACCGCCGCCGCTGGAAGCTGGAGGCCGCCAGCTCCGCCATTAGGGCCTCAGCACAGATGGAGACGGTGCCGGGGGACACGACAAGAAAAGTCCGAAGGAAGAGACTAAAACCCCGTTACTCCCACCCTCCCCCCCCCCCCCCCCCACACACATACACAACCTAACAAACCAAAAATAATCGCTAAAAACAGGCACGAAGACAAAAATAAAATAAAAGACAGACGGACTGCAGGTGAGCCGCAGCTGCCAAGCAGCGCCGCCACTTCCGGTAATATAGTCTATATATAGTCTGTAAGCATGAGGAGACCAGGTCACTAAATTTTTTATATAATTCATTGTTCAAACCATCGGGGCCAGGGGACTTCCCATTTTTCAGAGATCTGATAGTTTCTTCAATATCTGTTAATGTTATTTCTGCGCCCAGTAAGTCTCTATCTCTCTCATTTAAACCTGAAAGGTTGCATTTAGAAACATAGAAACATAGAAACATAGAAAATAGGTGCAGGAGGAGGCCATTCGGCCCTTCGAGCCAGCACCGCCATTCATTGTGATCATGGCTGATCGTCCGCTATCAATAACCGTGCCTGCCTTCTCCCCATATCCCTTGACTCCACTAGCCCCTAGAGCTCTATCCAACTCTCTTAAATCCATCCAGTGATTTGGCCTCCACTGCCCTCTGTGGCAGGGAATTCCATAAAGCTGTGATTTGCATGTTCACTGAGTTGTGTGTTGTTTTTGCTGAGTATAGTGTCTGGTAATATTGCAGGAATCTATCATTAATGGCCTTAGGCATTGTGAGCAAATCTCCCTTATCTGATCTGATTTTGTAGATTGTTCATTTGTCCTGTAATTTGCGGAGTTGACATGCAAACAATTTCTGTGGTTTATCACCAAATTCAAAGTGTATTTGTTTAGTATGCTGGAATAGCCTTATAATTTGAGCTGAGAGTATATGATTTAACCTATATTTGAGAGCCAGCAATTTTGTTATATTTTATCATAGAAGGAGCGATCGCATTTTCTAAATCTAAATTATCTCTCTTTCTAATTCATGTTGTTTAGTGCGATTCTTCTTGTTTTGAGAAGCTTGAAATGAAATAAGACACCCTCTGACAAATGCTTTAAAAGCTTCCCATAAAAGGGAAGCAGATGTTTCTGGAATGTCGTTCATCTGAAAAAAAATGTAATCTGCGTGTTGAGGTAGTCATAACATGCCGTCATTTAAAATTTGTGGATTGAATTTTGCTTCTCCGATATTCCTTGTATTTTTACCATAAAAGTTAAAGGAGAATGATCTGAAATAATAATGTTGTGATATTTTGAGTTATATGAATAGGGAATAAGTTTGGAATCCACTAAGAAATAATCAATTCTTGAGTAAGTTTTGTGCACTGGAGAATAAAATAAATACTCTCGCCCTGAGGGATTTTCAATTCTCCAAACATCTTTAATATTGGTAGTGTTTATGTATGAATTTAATAGTTCACATGTCTTGATCACAGCTTTTGTGTTAAGTCAATGGAAAAGCAATAGGGAACGAGATTTTTTAAATCTCAACATTTTGTAACATTGCTACATGATTTTATATACCAACTGTTCGTTGAACCTATGTAACTTTGTTCGCGCCAGATGTGTGGAAGCACTTGGGTATTGCCTAGGTGAGGTTAGCTGTATGATTTTACTGGGTTGTATGAAAAACAAAGCATTTCATTGTACCTAGGTACATGTGACAATAAAGTATATAGTAGAAAGATTAAATGAGAACTTACCAGTTTGAAGTTTGATCTTTATTTTATGTGGAGTTACGATGAGGGATTACGTGAAGAAGCCTCGCATGCGCGTCATATTTCAAAGCAGCGGTGTGAAAACACAGAAACTATAGCCAAAGTGACATAGTAAGACTCTATATAGCAAGGAACTCCAATACATCTGGTATGCTTGCAGTATGATAAGATATATTGGACTGTAAACAACATCTCCCATTTATTTATATGAGACACATATTATTTCTTAGTGCTATCTCTCCAAGCTGCAGTTATCACATCCATGGTCCTATTCGACAGTCCAAGGCCTTGGAACGGTCTGGTCAGAACCTGCAGATTAACAAATTAATACGATCATGTAACAGATGACTTTCTCCTGTTACTGGATGCACCAACAAATTACTGCAGTTGGGGACAGTCATGAATGGCTGAGTCATCATTCTGAGCACCAATGGGAACCATGGCTGTGTAGGTCAGTCCGGAACAACCAAAACGCCTGAGGCGGAGTCTTGCTCTATTTTGGTGAGACATTGCCTAATCAGGCAGAATGGGGAAAAAGCATAAAAGAATGTACGTCCCCAATGTAGCGAGTATGCATCCGCTGCTTCTGCTCCTGGATCTGGTTCCCATGAAACGTATTTCGGCAACTGGTGATTTAGCCTGGATGCAAACAGATCAATATTTGGTAAACCGTAGCGGCTGATAATCATTTTAAAACATCAGGATTTAACATCCATTCTATATTGTCATTAAATTTTTGTGACCTGTTGTCTGCCACCACATTATCTCTACCTGGTAGTAGATAGCTGAGACCCAGATGTTTTTGGAAATACACCAGTGCCACATGAGGTTAGCCAGATTATCACATGATACTGACCTTATTCCTCCCATGTAATTGATATATGGCACAGCTGTGGTATTATCAATCTGGAGTTGAAGATGTAAATTATTCATTATTGAACAATAAGCTTTTAATTCATAGAATGCACCCAGCAATTCTAAGTAATTGATACCATGCCTGGATTAAAACCTCTTGCACACTCCATCTACCACTACAGCTAGACTCGCTGTCCGTAGCTCCCCATCCAAGAGCACTCTCATCTGTCTGTAAACCCACTGAAGGTTGCTGAACCAAAATGTTTTTGGTAGTTTGTACAATATTGATAATCCACCATTGTAATTCAGCTAAGGCTCTGATTGGTAACTGCATCGGTCTATCAAAATGACCTGCACGTTCTCTAGCTCGTTGCAGACTTTGATAGTGCAGAGGTCCAAACTCCACTGCAGGGGAAGCTGCCACCAATTTACCAATAACACTGGCTACTTCCCGGATGGAGGGATATTGTTTTTCAGCGAGACTAGTACAGACCTCCCTGATCTCCACAGCCTTGGCTGTAGGCAAAGTCACTGACATATCAACTGAATCAATGACAAATCCCAAATACTCCATTTTTTGGGATGGCTCTAACTTGGATTTTGTTGGATGGACCAGAAACCCTAACCTTTCAAACAGGTGTTTGGTTGCTGAAACCGATTCCTCAGCTGTCTCCTGAGTGTTGCTTATGATTAAAATATCATCTAGATAAGCCATTACCATGTGATTCTGGGCCCGAAGTAGCGCCAGCACTGGTTTCAACAATTTCATGAACAGCCTAGGAGCTGAGGTTAACCCATTGGGTAATGCTTTAAATTGCCACAGCTGTCCCATCCAACTAAATTTCAAGTATCTCCGATACTGATGATGAATTGGTACTGAATAATATGCATCTTTCAGATCTATAGTTGCCATATAGCCTTGCAATAACAGCTGTTTCACAGTATTGAAGGTGTCCATTTTAAAATGCCTATACTGAACATAGGAATTTAACTGGTTTAGGTCCAGAATGACTCTACATCCCCCATCTTTTTTCTGTCACGGGAATATATTGGACACAAATTGTTGAGGATGGTTTGTTGTCCTCTCAATTACCCCTTTTTGGGACAAAACCGTAATTTCTTCTTTTACCTGCTGAGTTTCTGGTGCAGAAAAACCCAATACTCTATTAGGCATATTCTGTACAGGCGGATCAATTCCTGACATAAACTCTATTCGAGCCTGACACAGTGTCTAGTATGAACCGATTAGATGTTATGCAACACCATTCATCATAAAACAATTACAACCTACCCCCAACTGGAGGTTGTTCTCCAGAAATCTTATCCTGGACAGAATGAATCACCTGTACCTCTACAGTCCTCCTTGAAGTCCTCCTTCTTCCCATATTGGGGTTGTAGCTGGGATACACAGGTGGGTAATACCATTGTCCCACTGGCCCCACTCTGCTTGGCCCTGTCCCTGGATCCAACCCCCTTCGCATTGAAAACAACCTGCGAGGTGGCATCCTGGCAGAAGGGACGTATGTCTTCATGAGACCGATTGTTTTAGCCTCTTCCTCCAGGTCCATGACTTGTTTAAGGAGGTCCATCCCAAATTAATAATCTGGGCTTGGATGTTGGCTGCAAATTTCGGGTTCAGCGTCGGCTTTATAGTTATTTTTCTTGTGCAGTTGACCTCAAAATATGCTTTACAGAACAGGGCCAGCATATCTTGTTGTGTGCCAGACATTGGTGCCCCCCGGACCATTTTTCCAATGCAATGATGCCTGCTGCCACCAACTTGAGGACCCGTTGAAACATGATTTCTTGTCCACGCATTGTTGCACTCATTTGTGCCCATATAGCAGAGTTCACGGTGGGCACTTTGAGCGCCGCTTAATTAACAGGTGTTTTATATCTTGTGGCCGTCTCTTCCATAATCGTATCCTGAAGAGAAGCCATGTAATTAACATTGGCAGCTAGGATTTCCTCCAGAGCCTCACCAGTCCCTTCCGGAATAGCAAAGTTTCGCGCTATGTCCGGGACACCTGGAGCATGGCTCATGTGCTCTGGTGTGTGCACAAATGCAGTGACACCAGCTTCAGGGTCAGACTCTTCCTGCCCTGGCTCTCCCGAGTCATGTTCAAGGGAGGTCTCTTCCAGCCCTAAACAAGGTGCTGGAGAGGATGATTCCCACTGGTATCCATTAACGGTGTTTTCTTCTTCGCTGTATGGACCTCTGCGAGAGGCTGTGTGGGGAATTCTAGGGGCATTCGACCCCGATTGAAATTTTACTTGGCTCATTAAGTTTGGAGCATTATCCATTTGGTTGAGCCGTCCCCATACCTTTATATTAAAAGGAGGGGAGTCTTCCACATCATCAGATCCATCAGATAGGATGGTGGAGTGGCCTCAGTGCCCTGACGCTCTGGAACTGATGGAGGCAGTTGAGCTGCTGGTAGAAACAGTAGCTGGTATTGGAGCCGGCATTAGCGCAGCCGTTATCTCCAAACCCGATCTATAAGCGGTAACCGCGGTCCCCGCTCCTACTTTACAACACCCTCCACAGCACTAACTCTCGCTGCCTCCCGAGCCAGATTTACAGAGTTTAAAATCCTCACAGGGGAGGTTTAACATTGACTAACCTGCGGGTTGCTACTTACCGCTGGTGGAGCTGCGCTCTCCAGCCCGTCAGTGCACCATGCGTCGGACGTAATGACGCGCATGTGCCTGGCGGGGCTTCTTCACATCGTCACTCACGTGACTCCGAAGTAAAATTGAATCAGTGAACTATTGAATTGAATATGATTGCAATCCAAGGCTCAATAACTACTAAATATGCATCAATATCAATTGAATCATTCTCCGTGGATTGTTACTTTGTCGTGGTGGAGAAGCTTGTGTGGTCCTGAGATCCTGAGAGCGATGCCGTCTGGAGCTGTGCTCCTGGTAGGGCCACCCATGGCGGTAAGGTCGAGGCGGAGGACTCTGACAAAGAGCAATCCAACCAAGACTTCAACGGTGGACAGCCGGAGGATGATGGTTGACTTTAGTGGAGCGTCACAACGGCTGGGAAGGAGGGTGAAGGCTGCAGCAGAAAAGGGTTTCCGGCCGTCTTGGACTCCATGCCACTGGATCCTGACCCAGATCTGTCAAGGACCGTGTGGTGGCTGTCTGTGCACCAGTCTCCCCACGTTAAACAAAGCCACGCACTGCCATTCCTCCAACCCTGGAGACACCCATGGTCAGCCATGGCCGAAGGGGGCTAAATTAAAAGAATATCAATTGAACATATGGCTGTATGTTTGGTGGTCTAAGAACTGGAGGCCAACTATGTTCAACATTTAAGGATGCCGAAACTATGATTTAAGATTTTAAGCTTTTGGATTTGTTTTGCTTATATTTTGGGGAGAGTTGAGCCCATAGATATTTTGAAGAATCATTTTTAGAACAAGAAATAATCAATTCTACTTGCAATTGCTCAGGCAATGAAGTAGTCATTCCTGCATGAAGCAAGACCGTAACACCATTCAGACACGATCTGATAAGTGCCAAATAATATTCACTCGCAAAATGCCAGGAGCTAACTATCTTCAATAAGAGAGAGGATTGCCAATAGGTTTCTTCAAAGCTTTCAGGATCCGAAGTGACGAGACAAAAAGTGACAGCAAGACCACTAAATGCTACCATGTGTTTTGGCATCAAAGCAGATTTAGTTTAGTTTAGAAACAAACCCTTCGGCCCATCGCGTCTGCGCCACCAGCGATCCCTATACACTAACATTGTCCTATACACACTTGGGACAATTTACAATTATACCAAGCCAATTAGTGTACAAACCTCATACGTCTTTGTAGTGTGGGATGAAACCGGAGCACCCAGAGAAAACCTACGTGGTGACAGAGTGAACATACTAACTCCATACAGACAAGCCCCTGCAGTCGGGATTGAACCCAGGTCTCCGGTGCTGTAAGGCAGCAACTCTACTGCTGCGCCACCTCGCCGCCCACTTTAATGACAGGCAATCACAGTGGTAGGTAACTCAAGCTGTCCACCAGCAAATTCCAAATTTGCCTGGTGGCTAAACTATGTTGTGTAAAAAGGAACTACAGATACTGGTTTATACCAAGCAGAGGCACAAAGAGCTGAAGTAACTCAGTGTATCAGGCAGCATCTCTGGAACAAAAGGATGGGTGACGTTTTGGTCAGGACCCTTCTTCAGTCTGTTCTGGTTGGGATCCTTCTCCGGTCTGAAGAAGGGTCTGACCCATAAGGTTACCCATCCTTTTTCTTCAGAGATGCTGCCTGAACCGCTGAGTCACTCTAGCACTTTGTGTTTATCTTTGGGCTAAGCTATGATCCCTGGCTAAACTGGCTGTCAAACCTACTGCAATCTTAGTTCATTTATTGCATTTTTTTTGTACAGCTTATAATAACACTTTACAATAAATAATAGCTATAGTTATTATTATGTGACTATTGTTTGTATTGTTATTATTGTGTGGGATTTTGGTGAGCCAATCATGTCTTGCATTAATTTTGGTTCATAGCTACAATTGTTGTATTGGGGACTTATTTATTGTGGAGCAGGAAGTCAGCTGGTGGACAGCTGGAGTTCCCTGCCACTGTGAAAGCCTGTCACTAAAGAACCCAACTGTAGCCCGATTATTACCCACTGCCCAGAGTGACTGGAGTCATTATCGGCGGCACAGTGGTGCAGCGGTAGACCTGCTGCCTTACAGCGCCAGAGACCTGGGTTCGATCCTGACTATGGGTGCTGTCGGTACAGAGTTCTCCCCATGACCTTGTGGGTTTCCTCTGGGTGTCCTGGTTTCCCCCCACACTCCAAAGACGTGCAGGTTTGTAGGTTATATCTCTTTAGAATATAGAACATAGAACATAGAACAGTACAGCACAGGAACAGGCCATTTGGCCCAAAAGTCTGTGTTGAACATGACGCCAAGATAAATAATCATCTCTGACTATGCATGATCCATATCCCCCCAATCCCTGAATATTCACGTGCTTATCTAAAAGTCTCTTAAACGGCACTGTCATATCTGCCTCTACCACTGCCCCTGGCAGCATGTTCCAGGCACCCACCATCCTCTGTGCAAAAGACTTGCCCCACACATCTCCTTTAAACTTTGCCCCTCTCATTGTAAAGCTATGCCCTCTAGTATTTGACATTTCGATCTTGGGGAAAAGGCAAATAGAAGTTAAAAGTCTCAACCTTCAGCGTATGGCTGAAGGTTAGGACTAACTCAGTAATGTACAGCAGTGTTAACCTTGATCTTGGTGTGCAAACATTGGAGATTCACTTGAATCTATTACTTCGGTGATAACAAAGCAACTTTGCCTGACCGGTTTGTCAATCGATACAGCTTTTCCCTCAGGCTCACATTATTTCATTAGCTGCTCTATGATTGCAGGATATATTGCACAGTCGAAAGCTTTTCTGGAAGTGTGATGAAAAGAGAGATGTGCTCATTGTTGTGATTAGGAATTAAAACCAAACCTTACACTGTTATATTCAATTTAAAACCTCAGTGTGGTTGAATTGGCTTAGTTTTTATTTATTTTATTACTTTGGATTTGTAAAGGATTTACAACTTAGAAGTGATCTTAAATAACCAGCAGCTTCTCAGTTTGCAGATCCGCTCTGAGAGCAGATTAAAGCTGCAACATTCTCCACTATCTCACAAGATATTTTCACACTAAGGGCATGAAGTAATAGCACTGTTACCATCTCAGCTAGAACTAACTCTTTATCTGGAAGGGGAGTAAAACTAAAGGTTTAAGATGAAAGAGGAAAGCTTTAAAAGGGACCTGAGGGACAACTTCACACAGAGGGTGATGAGTATATGGAACAATCTGCCGGAGAAAGTGGTGGAGCGGGTGGTGAATCTGGAATTCATTGCTACAGAAGGCTGTGGAGGCCAAGTCAATGAATATTTTTAAGGCAGAGATAGATGGAGTCTTGAGTTGTATGGGTGTTAGGGGATGTGGGGAGAAGGCAGGAGAATGGGGTTGAGAGGGAAAGATAGATCTGCCATGATTGAATGGCAGAGTAGACTCGATAGGTCGAATTGGCTAACTCTGTTCCTATATCATATGAATTTATATTGGCAAACACTGTCAAGTAGGACTAGCTTGGTTAGGCAACCTGATCGGCATGGACAATCTGGGCTGAAGAGTCTGTTTATGTACTGTATAGCTCTCATATGACTCGCGACTCTAATCATGATTGAGAGCATACCTTTCCTTCCATCATACAAGCTTGCTTATGCTGGAAATCTAAGATAAAAACAGAAAATGCTGGAAATACTCAATAGGTCAGGCTGCCTCAGTGCGAAGAGAAATAGAGCTAAAGACACTTTCTCACTGAGCTGTTGATTTCTATGTGTAGGAAGGAACTGTAGATGCTGGTTTAAACCAAAGATAGACACAAAAAGCTGGAGTAACAGGCAGTATCTTTGGAGAGAAGGAATGGGTGACGTTTCGGGTCGATTCTCTTCTTCACACTGATTTCTATTGTCTGTTCTATCAGCTGATTTCTAGACCAGCGCTTTGCGTTTTGCATTAGGTTCCAGCATCAGGAATAGAATTTAATAAGGTTCTAAAGGCCAAAGACTTTAGACTTTAGGCTTTACTTTAAAATTTAGACTTTAGAGATACAGCGTGAAAACAGGCCCTTCGGCCCACCGAGTTCTTGCCGACCAATGATCAACAGTACACTAACACTTGTTTTAGGAAGGAGATGAGGAGGAATTTCTTTATTCAAAGGGTGGTGAATCTGTGGAATCCTTTGGCACAGAAGGCTGTGGAGGCCACGTTAGTGGATATTTTTAAGGCAGAGGTAGATAGATTTTTGATTAGTACAGATTATGGGGAAAAGGCAGGAGAATGGGGTTAAGAGGGTGAGATAGATCAGCCATGACTGAATGGCGGAGTAGACTTGATGGGCCAAATGGCCTAATTCTTCTCCTATCACTTATGACCTTGTGACTTATGACTATCCTACACACTAGGGCCAAATTGTAATTTCCGGGAGCTAAATAAACTATAAGTGTGGGAGGAACCTGGCCAATCCGAAGAAAATCCAAGTAGTCATAGGGAGAGCGTACAAACTCATTACAGCACCAGTACTCAGGATTGAACCAGGGTCTTTGGCTCTTTTAGGCAGTAACTCTAGTGCTGTGCCACTGTTTAAAAGTATATTCATCAACAGTGTAAAATTGTTGGAATCTACAGAATGTTTTCCACAAAATAAACCCCCCCCGGGAAATTGTGGTTGTGTCGCACGGAATAGTTAAACTTAGAAAACAAATTATTCTCTGGAGTCTTAAAGCAATAGGATTTGTTTTCCTGCAGTCAGCCATAGAAAATACTGTATTTTGCCAACAACACATTGGTTCCCATTTCCTGTGTTGATTTTAGGCCAAATGTCCCATTAAAAAGCCCTTATAATTGTTAATCTTGCATTCCCCTGATAGTTCCATTCCAAGATATTTGCAATTACTCAGAAGGTATGGGAAATGGTTATACCTCTGTGCTGTCAAGCTGTGCTACTCCAGTTTTGCATGCATTGCTATCAACAATTAGCATCCGGGGAGGGGTGGGGGGGGGTGGGGGGGGGGGTGTGGTGATCTGGCTTGCAACAGATGATCTGGCTTGCATCAGGTGCAATTGAGAAATCAATGCTAATTACCAAGCTCATAAGACATAGGAGTAGAATTCGGCCATGAGACCCATCGAGGCTGCTCCGCCATCTGATCTTAGCTGATCTACCTTTCCCCCTCAACCCCATTCTCCTGCCTTCTCCCTGTAACCTTTGACACGCTTCCCAATCAAAAACCTCTCGATCTCCACTTTGAGACTTTGCTTCCAGACCCACCAATGTGGTTGACTATTGAACACGCTCAACATTACCATTCAAGAAACAATTGGAGTGGACAATGAATGTCCTACCTTGCCTGCAATGCTCAGATGCTGAAAGAGGAATGAAATAATATCAATATTTTATTTCATATAATATGATCAATAGTTGAAAATAATTTGCCTAACATCTATCTACACCTCTGGAAATGAATGTCTTGCTCCTGGCCGAACTCAGCTGATTCTGCCGTGTGATACGCAGGAGATTTGATTACAATGTCAAACCAAGACTGAGATCTCTTCCCTCGTGCAGCCGAGCATGAGGAGGGCCACCGCAGCGACTCTTCCACCGTGCCACTGTGCAGCCCCAAATGGACGCATAACCCGCTGAGATCTTGATGGTCTTCCACGTCTGTTCTCTGTTCTCATTCCCATAGATGATCCCGCCTTTCATCACCCAGGCCAGCACAGTGGCGCAGAAGTAGAGTTGCTGCCTTATAACGTCAGAGACCCTGGTTCAATCCTGACTTCGGGTGCTGTCTGTACAGAGTTTGTACATTCTCCCCGTGACGGCAGAGTTGCTGCCTTACAGAGCCAGGGACCCTGGTTCGATCCCGACCATGGGTGCTGCCTGTACGGAGCTTGTACGTTCTCCCCATGACTGCGTGGATCTTCTACGAGATCTTCGTTTTCCTCCCGCACCCCAAAGGCATACAGGTTTGTGGGGTAATTGGCATGGTATAATTGTAAATTGTCCCTAGTGTCTGTCCGATGGTGTCAGTGTACGGGGATCACTGGTCGGCGTGGACTCGGTGGGCCGAAGTGCCTGTTTCCGCAATGTATCTGAACTAAACTAAACCCAGGTCCCAAACCGTTGAATTTCACACACCCCTCTGCTATTCAGTCTTGCTCCTTCTTTAAGATGCTCCTTAAATCCTCAATTCTTTGGCTAAAATGTTGATAATCTGTTGCAAACCAAGGCGGTGTCCAAGATTGGATACAGTATTGAATCTGAGACCTATGCAGTGATTTATTGCTTCCTTGCCTTTGATCTAACCCCTAATCCCATCTGCTCTAGTTACAGGCTTATTAAACTTGTCCTGCCTTCAAATATTTGTGTCATTATACCACCCCACCCACAGTGTCTGTACTCTACTGAATTTTACACCATTTAGATGAGAGAAGGAAGACAAATGACAAAGAGGGAGGAACAATAAGCAATATTTATTTTCACAGTAGTGCTGGTGAAATCCTTCTTCAGGTTTATCATGTTACAGTGGAGCACCTGCTCTGAGGCTATGGGATAGATCCTTCCGTAAATCCTGGATCTTCTCCTTCCTCTGAACCTGGAGACCCTCGTGGGAGACCCTCGGACTATCTTTAATCGAACTTTACTGGATTTTATCTTACACTATACATTATTCCCTTTATCCTATATCTGTACACTGTGGACAGCTCGATTGTAATCTTGTGCAATCTTTCTGCTGACTGGTTAGCACGTCACAAAAAGTTTTTCACTTTACATCGGTACACGTGACTATAAATTAAACCAAACTAAACTAAACTAAACTTTAATCAGTCCTGTCGTAGCCTCCACTTTTGTAGCACGTTATTAATTTTTGCCTGATTACATTTGTTTGAAGCACCTTGGCCATCTTTATCCATGGAGTTAGATAAATGCAATTTATTACTGCTGCCCAAGAAATGATTGTGGGCAAATGGGGAATTAACATTGTTGGGGATCAAGATCGGGATGGAACATTGGGCCGAAGGGCCAGTTCCCATGCAGTATTAATCTGTGACTCTAGGACTATGACTTATCTTGGTGTCATCAGCAAACACAGCAATAATATATTCAAACAGTCCAACTGAAACCCATGTGTTTCTCATAAATATACTTCAGTGACAATACTTGCTGCTCAGTGTGACTTTATGTGCAGCTTCTATGCCATCTACATGCAATTCTTCATGGTTCCTTCTGCTATACGACAATAACCTTGTTGTTTGAGCATATGGGCCATTAGCTGCTGTGTGACTCTCGAGAAAAATGACACTAAGATAAAGGCAGAAATCCCAGCAGGAATTTTCCATTGCTGATTTGTAGCGATATGTAGCAGTGTTGACAGTTATTACACCATTCCAACTTTCCAAAAGGCTTGCAGTGAATCTTTAGATTTTTAATGCACTCATTTTACTTTTACTTGTCCCTCTTCTGATCTTTGAACAGTTCGTTGGGATTGGGGATGGTTTGCTTCCTTTTCATTAAATGAAAATCAAAATTTCGCTCAAGGCTGGAAATCTAGAATGACAACAGAAAATGCTGGAAACTTTCAGCTGAGTGAGGAAAGAAAAACAGGGTTAATGTTTCAGGTCAAAGACTCTTTAACAGAACTATGATAGAAGATTGAAACCAGATCTATGTTTAGAACAGAGCACATAGCCCAGGGACATGCTCTTCAGTCCACAATGTTGTGCCGTACATGATGGCAAGTTAAATTGAACTATTGGATCCCTGCACGTGATCCAACTCCTTCCATTCCATCACAGGAATTAGACGATTGACTGACGTCTATTACAAACCCACTGACTCCCACTACTATTTTGACTACACTTCTTCCCACCCTGCTTCCTGCAAAGACTCTAACCCCTACTCCCAATTCCTCCATCTACGTCACATCTGCACCCAAGATGATGTTGTCCATACTAGGACATCCGAGATGTTCTCATTCTTTAGGGAACGGGGTTCCCTTCTCCCATCATAGATGAGGCCCTCATTCGTGTCTCCTCGGTACCCCACCGCTCCGCTCCTGCTCCTCCTCCCCTAGTCACAACAGACTCCCCCAGTCCTTACCTTCCACCCCATCAGCCGTCGCATACAACACATACTCCTCCGACGTTCCCGCCACCTCCAACGGGATCTCACCAGTAGCCACATTTCCCCATCTCCACCCCTTTCTGCCTTCCGTGGAGACCATTCCCTCCGCAACCCTGGTTAACTCATCCCTTCCCACCCAAACCGCCCTCTCCCCAGGTACCTTCCCCTGCAACCATAGAAGATGCAACACCTGTCGCTATACCTCCCCCATCGCCTCTGTCCAGGGACCCCGATAGTCCTTTCAGGTTAGGCAGAGGTTCACTTGCACCTCCTCCAACCACATCTACTGTATCCGTTGCTCAAGATGTGGACTCTTATACATCGGCGAGACCAGGCGCAGACTGAGCGATCGTTTCACGGAACACCTTCGCTCTGCCCGCCTGAACCAACCTGGTCTCCCGGTTGCTGGACACTTTAATTCTCCTTCCCATTCTTACACAGACCTTTCTGTCCTAGGTCTCCTCCATTGTCAGAGTGAGGCTAAACACAATTTGGAGGAACAGCATCTCATATTTCGTTTGGGCAGCTTACAGCCTAGTGGTATGAATATTGATTTCTCTCACTTCAGGTAACCCCGGCATTCCCTCTCTCTCCACTCCTCCCCCACCCACTAGCTCTCATTTTCACCCTACAGACAGCTAACGTTGGCCTGTTTCCTTTATCATCATTACTTTTTTTGTATATCATTTATTGTTCTTTATCTTTCCATGAAATTCGTTCTTGGTGGCTGTCTCCAAGCCCCAACAAATAAAATAAAAAACTGAACAAGCACAGCATTAAATTAATTGGTCTGAACTCTGTGAAGCTCCTGCCTGACGTAGTTTAGTTTAGAGATGTAAACAGGCCCTTCAGCCCACGGAGTCTATGCCAACCATCGATCACCCATTCTAACTAGTTCTATGTTATTCCTCTTTCGCATCTACTCCCTACACATTAGGGGGAATTTGCAGAAGCCAATTAACATACAAACATGCCGTCTTTGGGACATGGGGAAAAACAACGGAGTACCCGGAGGTAACCAAACTGGTCATATGGAGATCGTGCAAACTCCACACAGAGAGCACCCGAGGTCGGCATCGAATCCAGGTCTCAGGCGCTGCGGGATCGCGGCTCTACCAGCTGTAACAAAAATAAATCTCAAAATCATCGTTATTTGCGTGTAAGCACAACCACTGCTGGGTTAGTTACCCTGTAACTGTAAATGAGTGTCTTTTAGAAACTTGCAATTCTCCCCTTCTGAACAAGTCCGGTTAATCCTGGCTTCAAGTGAAACCTGTTAATGACATAATCCTCTAGTAATGTGCACATTGATGGGGAAATAGGAGCGATTTAGGGATCTCCTCACCCGATGTTGCTGGCAGATACTCATGCAGCTTGTTGGGATCATGAGCAAAACCAAAGTGCTGGAGAAACTCAGTGGGTCAGGGAGCATCTGTGGAGGGAATGAACAACCAATGTTTTGGGTAGGTTTAGATTTAATATTGTCATCTGTACCAAGAATAGTGAAAAGGTTTATTTTGCATGCTATCCAAACAAATCAGATAATACTATATATAAATACAATCAAGTCAGACTCAAGTGCAACAGTTTAGTTTAATATAGAGCACGGAAACAGGCCCTTCAGCCCACTGAGTCCTCACTGACCAGCTATCCCCGTACACTAGCACTATCCGACACACAAGGGACAATCTACAATTTTTACCATAGCCAAATTAACCTACAAATCTGTACGTCTTTGGACTGTGGAAGGAAACCGGATCTCCTGGAGAAAACTCACACCGGTCATGGGTAAAAATGGGTAAAACTTCATAAAGACAGCACCTGTAGTCAGGATCAAACCCCGGTCCGTGGCGCTGTAAGGCAGCAACTCGACACCGTGCCGTCCCTTAGGTAGGTAGAGCAAAGGAGAAGATTCATGATTGATAAACATTACCATCACATATGTGGCATGTGAAACATGACTTGCTGCATTCCGGATTGTATGTGACTAATTGCTATCTAGGTAGCAACTATGATAAGACATTGAAAATTGCCAATTGAGTCTGTTTGGGATAAAGTAACTGTGAGGAAGCTGGTTTTCTAAATAAAATATTCTTGTTAGCTTAATACTGAATATTTTTCAATATCTTTGGGAGTGGGTGAGAGAGATATCGAGGTAAATACTGACTTTTTTGATGTTTAGTTTATTGAGACGTGTACAGTGAAAATCTTTTTGTTGCACGTTATTCACTCAGCAAAAAGACTACACCTGATTACAATCGAGCCATCCACAGTGTACAGGGTAAAGGTTTAAACGAATGGAGCAATTGTAATGGATGATTGCAGATCCGTGTCTGGGACCAGAATGCAGAGAGTTGCCTGGCCTTGGTGTCATGCAAAACTGACATCTTTCTTTACCAAAACACAATGCCGGAGTAACTCAATGGGTCAAGCAGCTTTTGTGCAGGGAATGGATAGGCAATGTTTTGGGTTGGACTAAATTTATAGAATTGGCAGAACCCTGAAGGATCTTAGAGACTTCAACGAGGCTGCAGAATTTAATATTGACTGTTTTCCAGTATATCAGAGTGAGTGAGAGAGACACTCACAAAAAAACCTGACATTACTTTTGATGTAAAACTGGCAACTTCCCTTTACCAAAACTCCAAGTGCCGATTAACTCAGCAGATCAGGCAGCATCTATGAAGGGAAAGAATAAGGCAAAGTTTCAGATTGGGACCCTTCTTCAGACCCATCAGGCGTATCCATTACCTCAACAGATGCTGCCTGACCCACTGAGTTACTTTGGCATGGTGGTGAGTTGCTGCCTTGCAGTGCCAGGGACTCGGGTTCGATCTTTATTATGGGGGCTGTCTGTACGGAGGTTGTATGGTCTCCCCGTGATCTGCGTGGGATTTCTCTGGGTGCTCCATTTTCCTCCCACACTCCAAAGACATACTGTATAGGTTTGTAGGCTAATTGGCTTGGTACAAATGGTAAATTATCCCTAGGGTTTAGGATGGTGCTTGTGTGCGGGGATCGCTGGTCGGCGTGGACTCGGTGGATCAAAGGCCCTGTTTCTGCTGTATCTCCAAACTAAACTAAACTAGAATAGACACTGTGTTTTGTTTAGGATTCCAGCATCTGCAGTTCCATGCGTCTCCTTTCCTTTAGACTTTACTTTAGACTTTAGAGATACTGCGTGGAAAACAGGCCCATCAGCCCACCGAGTCCGCGCCAACCTGCACTGTACGCCAACCCCATACTCTTGCACTATGCTACACACTAGGGACAATTTACAATTTACAGAAGACAATTAACCTACAAACCATTACGTCTTTGGTATGTGGGAGGAAAACGGAGCATCAAAGAAAAAATTTGCATGGTCACAGGGAGAACATTAAACTCTGTACAGACAGCACCCTGAGTCAGGATTGAACTCGGCACTCTGGCACCATTAAGCAGCAAGTCTACTGCTGTGCCACCGTGCTCTGCCAGACTGCCACACATGTATGAGATCCCACTGACTGAAATGAATAGTTGCTCCTTCATTCCAGAATATGAGCATCTACTCTGTCGACACTCCACTTCAAAGCTGCTTCACGCTTGGATGGTCTGTTTCTCGAGCAAGAATTAAATTGAGGTCCTGATTGGTTGTTAAGAGATTTATAAAAAATCCCAAGGCACAATTAAAAAGAACTATCATTTGCTGTGAGCTAAATGGTTATTGTTTTCTTACATACTGTTATAACAACAGCACAAACATTTATCTGCCTTGAGAGCACTTTGGGACATCCAGTTGGTTCAATGCAGTGAATTTTTGCAAAAGTTTATTTTAGAAAGAAAAATCTTGCTTTTGGCTTCTATGGTATCAGTCTCGCCACCCACGTCCCCTGTGGGTATCAGGTGACATTAATTTTCAAGGCCCAAAGCTGTTTTAACACTCAGAATTGCAAATTAGATAGATATCCTTTCAAACCTCACATTTGCGAAACAGAATGTGACTGATGAGAGGCGTGAAGCGGTAATTATGAGCTGGGAGGAACAGGTGATTCTGTGACGATGGGTTTCAAAGTGTTCCACCCCTGGGGTTTTCTTCCTGCTAGTCAAAAGTCAAGAGTCAAGAGTCAAGAGTGTTCATTGTCATATATACCGACAGTGGAACAATGAGGTTCTTACTTGCACCAGCTAAACAGGCCCATAAACGCTTTACACCTAGATAATATATAATAATTTATTAAACAATGAATAACCTAATGCGAGTGCAAAGAAAACCAAAGTCCTTGGTTAGAGCCATCGCAGATTGAGTAGGCAAAATGGCCTCCTTCCATCTTGTAACCTTTCTGCAATTCTCAGATTAGTCCCACTATCAGGCACCGGCAGTCAGGATCAAACCTGGTGCAGTAAGGAAGTAACTCTACCGCAGTGCCACTGTACATTATTATTATTTAACTGTGGATATTATTTCACTCAACTAAAAGAGGGAAAAATATATTAGCGGATCAACATTAATTCTGCACGCCACCAGATTCAGGGACAGTTTCTTCCCTGCTGTGTCAGGCAACTGAATCATCACAACCAGAGAGCAGTGCTGAACTACTATCTACCTCTATGGCGACCCTCAGACTATCCTTGATCAGACTTTGCTGGCTTTACCTTGCACTAAACCGGGTGGGGCCGCACGATGCAGCCTCGCTAATAGTCTGTCTCGTCCTTTTCTTCTTATGTTGTTTTTAGTCTGTTGTTAAATGTATGTTTTAGTGGATCTTAAGTTTTGTATTATGTGGGGGGGAGAGAAAACTTTATTTTCTCTTTCCTCGACTTTTTCCGTATCGTATCTCCGTCCGCACTGTGGCCTAACATTCAGGAGCTGGCGGCCTCTTGCTGGGGATCGACTTCGGGAGCTCCAACCGCAGGAGCCTGCGGACTTAACATTGTGGAGCTCGCTGTCCTTTGGTTAGGGTTCGACTTCAGGAGCTCCAAGCCACAGGAGCTTCGACCGCCCCCAGTCGGGAGCTTTGATCGCCCAGACTGCGGTGGGTTTGACTGCTCCATCCGCAGGAGAAATGGAGGGAAGAAGATAAGAATTTATTGTCTTCCATCACAGTGCGCTGTGGTGGATGTTTATGTTACTTTTTATGTAGTTGTGTGTCTTGCTGCTTATTTGGTATGACTGTATGATAAATCAAATTCCTTGTATGTTCTTACATACTTGACTAACACATTCTTTGTATCTTGTATCTGTATCTTGTAAACGTTATTCCCTTAACATGTATCAATACACTGTAAATGGCTTGATTGTAATCACGTATTGTCTTTCTGCTGACCGGTTAGCACGCAACAAACGTTTTTCACTGTACCTCGGTGCACGTGACAATAAACTAAACTCTACTCAGTAAAAGGCGATGCCTCAGAATATAAAAATTGTTGGCTGCAGTCAATGGAGATAAAAATCAACAGAGATGTAGGGTGGACAGCAATATGCTACCATCCTTTTGGACAGCAATTGAAGCATCAAAACCAATCCCAATATCTTTCTTTATAAAAAGCATTTCAAGACACAGCACTTTGAAGTGCTGAGTGTGATGTCTGGTGTGTTAGAAATAGGAATTTTCATACATTTCATCCACATCATTGGTGCAATAATTTGTTCCACATTCCTTTAACCAGTGGCAGGTGCCACAGCGGGAAACAGGAGGCTGCCTTTGAGGCTTATCATTAAAGTTGATACCTTGCTGCACCAGAGATGTAAAGTTCAATTTCACAAAATTTCACAGAGTATTAGGTGATTTCATAGAGCTGATTCATTTCCTACAACAGTGATTACACTTTAAAAACACTTCATTGGATGTAAGGTACTTTAGGTTGTCTTGAGATTCTAGCAAGTCTGAAGAAGGTTCCCTACCCAAAACGTCACCATTCCATGTTCCCCAGAAATGCTGCTTGACCTGCTGAGGTCTAAGCAAGTAAACGTGATGGTGCGCCTTTCTGATCGCTGCATGAATGTGAAATAACCACATTGAAGAAGGGAGTGTATCGTCGGGGCTAACGTTATTCCCCAAATGCTGAGCGCAAAGTGTTTGAAGTTGCATTCGGTTGAATGAGTCTCCATCTCTTACCCCTCTTTATTTAGCATCCAACACTGGCCAATATTATTTTGGATCAATTATGCAGATTTTTTTACAGGGCATATCAGCTGACATTAAATGCAATGATTTTTGAATGCACTAACTGAAATGTATTCCTGAAGGGACGGATATGACTCAATTTACACCTCACGCTGCCTCGTCCAGGCCACCAGCTTAATCAAGGACGAGTCACACCCCAGCCGCTCCCTCTTCTCCCCTCACCCATCAGGCAAAAATGATCCCGATTCAGAGACAGTTTCTTCTCAGCAGTTATCAGGCACCCTATCAAAAACTAGAGAGCGGTCTTGAGCTTCTATCTAGCTCATCGGAGACCCTCAGACTATCTTTAATCAGACTTTACTGGACTTTATCTTGTACTAAACGTTATTTACGTTATTTCCCTCTTCATGTATCTGTACACTGTAAATGGATCGATTGTAATCATGTATTGTCTTTCCGCTGACGGGTTAGTAAGCAACAAAAGCTTTTCACTGCACCTCAGTACACGTGACAATAAACTAAACTACACTAAAGGAGTGGGGAGAGGGGAAGAAAGGAAATATGGAAGTCAGGGATGGGAGCAGAGTGCATGGGAGTGGGAGGGAGGATCAGGGTGACTGGGGTGGTGGGAAATGGTGGGAAATGGTGGGATTGGGGGGCAGGGGGTGGAGAGGAATGAGTGAGGAATGGATAAAGAGATTAGTTGAAATTGGAGAGTTCCGTGTTCACACCGTTGGGTTTTAAGTTACCCAAGTGGAAATTAGGCACTGTTCTGAGGAAGGTAAACTCATGCTTTATATATTTTCACATGCTTCCAGTAGATGACATGTCAAAGATACATATGAGGAATTAATAAGAATGTTAAACATGAAGACAGTATCTGCATCCAAATCACATTAGTCAAAGCAAATAAGCAATGACCTCTCCTTGGTGAACTGTAAGCACCAGAATGCTGGTCTTTGGAGGGTGATTGTATTTACCCTAACCACCACACTCAAGATTAGAAAAATAATAAAAATGATGAAGGAGAAAGGAAATGAAGGTCTTTGGACTGTGAACTTCCTCATTGTTGCCTCTAAAATACTCAGAGGGCAGTGAAAAAACAGATTTAGTGATGGGTGGTCAGGTGAATGTTTGTTCAATATTACAGGGTTGGCATGTGGGTGTGGGGATGGGAACAGGACGGAATGTCCAGTCATATATTTTTGTTAGTTCATTCCCATGAAGGGGAATGATGTCAAGCCATCTACTTTATCACCTGTCTCTTGCTGCCTTGAAAGGTTCCACTTTTGAACCATTTCAGAAGGCTGGTGGAGTCATCCAAGTCAGCACGGGATTGAAGCGCACAAGATGACATTGAAAGACAACAATTTTCTTTAAAAGCAGATTAGGGACGTCTTTTTTTAATTAACAATTATTCCATTGACTCTTGCCGCTGTCAGCCTTCTTTTCAAATCTATCGAACTGAAATTGTGCAGGTATAGTGCAGGAAAAGGCAGTTCGGTCCATCTAGTCGTACTGACCATCAACCGTCCAGTTACACCAATCCTTCATTAATCCCATTTTTTAACTCATCCCACATTCTCAACACACCAGCACACTCATGCTAATCTACTCGCTGGGATCAATATAAAGTGGGACATTTGCCCACCAATTTACATGTCTTTGCGATGTGTGAGGAAACTAGATCCTCTTGTGAAACCTATGTCTTTGCAGGGAAACCTATTGGGGCAGCACAGTGTCGCAACGGTAGAGTTGCTGCCTCATAGCGCAAGAGACCCAAGTTTGATCCTGACTACGGGTACTATCTGTACGGAGTTTGTACATTCTCTCTGTGAGCACGTGGGTTTTTTTTTGTTTTTATTTTAATAAAAATGTTTATTAAAGTAAATACATAATAAAAAGCATTTTGTTTGTAGTAGTCATACATTATTAATATTGTTTGTATTAACAATTGTATAATAATTGTACTATATATTTTTTTAATTTTTATATAGATAGAAAATAATAGAGGGAAAGAAACCAAAAAATTAAAAGAGAATGGAGTAATCAGCTAATTATGCATCATTGGGGTATGTCCGTGGATTATAAAATGTAATTCTTCATCTAATCCTTGATTTGGGTTTCAGTCAGGTTCTCGTGCCGAACCGGTTTGCCCCTTCAAATAGTCAATGAATGGAGACCATATTCTAGTAAATAGTTCTTGTTTGTCCATTAAGACAAATCTTAATCTTTCCAAATGTAGGGTCTCCGACATTTCCATAGTCCAAATTTTAATTGTGGGGGTTATAGGGCCTTTCCAAAATTTTAATATTGATTTCTTCCCAATTATTAAACTATAATCGATAAAGTTTCTTTGGTTTGTTGTAAATAATTGATTTTGTTCTCGTATTCCTAATATTATTAATTTTGAATCGGGGTCCAATTGGGTATTGACAACTTCCGAAAGCTTCACGAGCACGTGGGTTTTTTCCAGGTGCTCCGGTTTGCTCCCACACTCCAAAGACGTGCAGGTTTATGGGTTAATTGGCTTCTGTAAATTGTAAAGAATGTGTAGAATAGTGTTAGTGTATGGGGTGATCGAGCCGACTGGCGGCAGTGTTGCTCTGTCCAGCGGTAAGTTCAACCTGACGGTAAGTTTTACCTTATTTCCAGGTTCTTCTGTTTTCTTTTTTGCAGGAGTCTCTGTTCAGAGAGGTACCTGCTCGACATGATTGGGGCTAAGTCCGGACGGGCCGCGAAACCGGTCATGGACCCCGGGGAATCCCGGTCTCGGCCACGGATACCGGGACCACGGGGAACCGGCTACAGAGACCACGGAAGTGCGGGTAGTCGGCGGCCGTTGGATTCGCCACCGTAAAGTCACTGACAACACAGTCAGTGGCTTCCAGACCGGCTGTGGTTCCCCGGAAGGGGGTAAAACGAACCACAGGCTGGCAAGGTCTGTGAAGTCAGGCCAGGAGGGTCCCCTCCCACATACAGGGGCCAGCTATTTCCAGACCGCTGTGGGTCCCCAGGTAGGGGGTAAACCAACAGCAGTGGGGCAGGCCTGTGGAAGTCAGGCCAGGAGGGACCCACCAACATATAGCGGTCAGCTGCTTCCAGACCGCTGTGGGTCCCCAGGTAGGGGGTAAAACCAAAGGTAAGACGGTCAGGCCTATGGACTAGGGGAGTCAGGCCAGGAGGTTTCCTGATGGAGAGGATCCCCTCCTACATGGGTAACATTTTTAAACGTTCAAACCCACATGGAGCACCTGATGGAGAGGTGCTCCACAATGATATACTCCAAGGAGGGAGTATCAGCCCGGGTATTATGTAGAACCCGCAGGCAGTGGCACCTGTTCAGGGCTGCACAATGTCTCCATCTCTGAGGAGGGGAGCATTCAGGGTCAGTTTCAGTCTGACCCACAGCAAAAACGTGACATAGGTCCGCTGGAGGGGCCATGTCAGCGCAGGTATCCTCAGGGGCCTGTGGCAGCACCTGTTTTCAGGGCTGCCTACGAATCTCCCTCTCTGTGGAGAGGAGTGCGAGTGATCAGTATGGAACTGACTTCAAATTCAAAGTATGTCCGTGGAACATACTGGAGTACATACATATGGCTTCAATAGATACTCGCAAATGCTACAAGTGCCGGCAGTGGACAGTGCTATCCAGGTGACATTGGGGGGCATGAAATCCAGGAAATGAAACCAGCCGCCGAATCCTCTCTTCAGGTAAGACTTTTCCCACAGGTAAGACCAGGATGTGGAAGCAAAAAGCCGTCAGACTAATCAAGGTACCGACGACGAGCAAAGCTTCATCAGTAGGCGACGACACACCCCACGCCACACGATCCCGCTTCAGGCGTTTCGAACTGCCTGACTGGCATACGCAGCCACGGTTCCCACTAATGTTGGGAATAATATAGAACCTAATATGGTCATTCAAAACATAAAACTTGCTGGTTCTGCCTGTGACACGAGAAACCAGCCACCGCAAGAAAATCAATTAATTGACTTGCAGACTCTGAGACGATTATGCCTATGGCTCGGGTTGTCCGACTGATCCATGTAGTGCACACTACAGAGTGCAGGGGAAGTACATTAGGTAGTACATTTCCACTTCAGCAGATGGGAAACATTTTGTTCAAATACACGTTACATACTACACAGCACGGATACTGATGTCATACAGTTCATTTTCAAATGGGTCTATGACAACAATTAAGTTAAAGTTAATTAAGTTTATTAAGTTTATGTTTTTGATTTAATTAACCAGAACTAACCAGGGGCTACTAATATTTACAACACTCACTCCAACAGGGCTGCTACTACATCAGCTCCAAGGGTCATGTACGTTCCACAGGACCACATCCTAGCAGCTGCAGGATGGTCAAATGAACATTCTTTACCAACATTTTATATAACCCATAGTCAAACCGGGGGTATTTGCCAACTCCATTTTAGACTCTGTTTTTTAGTTTCCCCCTCGATGAAAGGGGTCACTATTATTTTCTTTTGATGATTAAAGCATCAGCATTTTAACAATTAAGTCATGTCTGAATACATTAATCTTTTTCACTCATCCATGGTCACTTCATGGAGTGTGCAACGCATGGACTCGTTTCCGGCATGAAATCACAGAGCTTTGAAATTGTCACGTAGTCACTCACGTGACTCCGAAGTAAAATAGTAAGATTAAACAAGAACTTACCAGTTTGAAGTTTGATCTTGATTTTATGCCGAGTTACGATGAGCGATTACGTGCCCACTGCTCCCAACCCTCATATTATTAAGGTCATCTGGTAGTTCTACTCTTCTCTAATCTTACTATGTTCAGTTCAACCATTATCATCTGTGATTTCACACCGCTGCTTTGAAGATTGACGCGCGTGCGAGCTAACGGCCTTCTTCACGTAATTGCTCATTGTAACTCAGCATAAAATCAAGATCAAACTTCAAACTGGTAAGTTCTTGTTTAATCTTACTATTAAATTTAGTACTAAGTTTTCTCATGTTGGCTGAATTCACCCATATCTTTCAGGGCTGTTTCTGCACCAAGGCAGCATGACTTCTTTGGACAGATTCCCCAGCATGGGAAACAATGCACAGTGATGCCAAATGCCAATTGGGCAAACAGCACCTCATATTTACAACCCAGTGGTATGAATTTGATTTCTCTAACTTCAAGTAACCCTTGCTTTCCATTTCTCTCTGCCCCTCTCCTACCCTAGTTCTCCTTCTAGTTTCACTGTCCTCCTGATTAATTTTCCATGTTGGATGCTGTTTTTGTTGTTTCCATTGTCGTTATTATTTATTTGTTACGTTGGAGCTCCGCTCGGGCAGTGCGCCTGAAATCTTGTTGTATGTATTTATAATGAGAATAAAATGTATTATTATTATTATTATTATTATTATTATTATCATTATTATTATTATTATTATTATTGTTGTACATTTCCTTGATTGTCAGCAAACGCTTTGATCAGTTCTTTTCACAGCTTACATGTTTGCTGTACCCTACCACATCTCGTTTCCCTCTCCTCTGACTAGCAGTCTGAAGAAGGGTCTCGACCTGAATCGTCACGCATTCCTTCTCCCCAAAGATGCTGCCTGTCCCACTGTTACTCCAGCATTTTGTGTCTATCACTAGTTAGTGCCGTTTCGTTGAACTACATGAGGCATCTTGCAGTGTAGATCAGGTCTTTGTCTGGCCCTTTACTAATCAGAGTTTAGAGCAATGTGCTTCTGCTCTGGGCATAGTCCCACCAGGGGCTTATCAGCAAGGAGGTCCCTGCAAATCTCCAGAGAAACTGACCAGGATGACATTTTCTATTAACACAATGTAATGATAGCATACACCTCCATCTAGTGCACATTTTCAGTATGACAAAATGTCAAAGTAACTCAGTGAGTCAAGCAGCATCTCTGGAGATCATGGATAGGTGACATTTCAGGTCAAGACCCTTGTTCAGTATGGCCTTCACTGCTTCAGATAGTTTATAAATGACCTTTGGAATTGGGGTTGGCCTTGGTTTATTTTGGGCATGTGTGCCGAGATACAGTGAAAACGTTATTTGCGTGCTATCCAGTCAAATAAAACCATACATGAGTACAACGAATCCATACACAAGTACAATGGATACAGAAGACTGCAGATGCTGGTTTACAAATACAGACACAAAGTAGTGGAGTAACTCAGTGGATCAAGGAGCATCCCTGGAGAACATGGATAAGTGACGCTATGTGTCAAGACCTATCTTATCCATCTATCACTTGTTTGGCTTTGTCCTGCCCCCACTATCCCCCATTATAATTAGTCTGAAGAAGGGTCCTGACCCAAAACATCACCTATTCATGTCCTCCAGAGATGCTATCTGACCCTCTGAATTACACCACCACTTTGTGTACAGTGTTACAGTTTGACAGAAAGTGCAGATAGAAACAGTTTGAGGCTGCAATGAGGTAGGTTGGCAGATCAAGACGATACCCGAATCTAATTAGTGGCCTGTTCAGTAGGCTGATCATCGGGTTAGTTATGGAGTCATTGTCATAAAGCACAGATACAAGTCCTCCAGCCCACGACATCTCTGCCAACACTCTTTCCCTTCTGCATTAATTCCATTTGCCTGTATTGGGAAAAAGAACTGCAGATTTTAAGAAGGGTCACGACCTGAAACGTCACCCGTACTTTTCCTCCATAGATGCTGCCTGGCCTGATGAGTTACTCAGCACTTTCTGCCCACCTCTGCTTGTATTAGGACCCTATTCATCTATATCTTGCCCCCTAGAAAACTGAAAGGAGTCCAGGAAGACAGGTCAGGTCTCCTAAGACTGGCCCTTTTCCAAGCAGGTGGTGCAATGGGCTTCTGCAGGGCTGAGAAACGGCAGTCAGTGGCATCCAGCACAGTCCAGCCAAAGGCTTTTTGTCTGCTGATAACGTTCATTTTCACAATTGTGACACGGCACCTGGGGCTTGAAACCATGCAGCAAGTTGTGGGAGCTTGGGGATACTAGATGCTGGAATCTGCTGCAAAATGGACGGCACAGTGGCGCAGCTGTAGAGTTGCTGCCTTGCAGCACCAGAGTCCCAGGTTCAATAGAGACAGCACTTGCGGTCAGGACGTATGTTCTGCCCGTGACCACGTGGATTTTCTCCGGTTTCCTCCTACACACCAAAGAGGTACAGGTTGATTTACTTTGGTGAAGTTGTAAATTGTCCCTAGTGTGTAGGACAGTGTTAGTGTGCTGGGTAATCGCTGGTCGGCGCGGACTCAGTGGGCCGAGGAGCCTGTTTCCGCGCTGTATCTCTATAGTCGAAAGTAAAGTCTAACACAAACTGGAAAAGCTCAATGGGTCCGGCAGCATCTGTGGGGCAAAGGGGGTGTCAACGTCTCGAGTCGTGACCCTGAGGGAGTAAAGGGGTGATAGCCAGTGTGCAGAGGTGTGGGGGAGGGGTGCGGCAGGAGCCAGCAGGTGATCGAGGTGAATCCAGGTGAGGAGGGAGAAGACTGGGCAGATGGGGACCATGGAGGCAGGTGGAGGTGGGGAGGGGTGGAGCATTGCTAGATGGGCGATAGGTCTAGACACATAAGGAGAGGGGAAAACAAAGGGGAGCAGATGGAGCTAGGTGTTGGGAGGGAAGAAGGGTGGTAGACGCAGAGGCTGGAAGCTGAGAAGTGCAAACAAGAGGCTGCAGATGCAGAATCAAATTTGTAACATTATTTTATGCATTTTCCATTAACATTTATAGAAGCATGAGTTAAAAATTAGCACAAAGTGCTGGAGTCATTCAATGGGTCAGGCAAAATCTCTGGAGTACATGGATAGACAATGTTTCAGGTCGGGACCTTAAGACTCATGCGAGTTAGTCTATTCTAAATTATAGGAATCGCATTCATTGGACTTTATTGCCACCTGCTGGATATTTGGGTCGGTAATTCACTGGCTCTGTATATTTTACACTTAAAATCTTTTAAATAATATTTTGCACAATAACTTTTTTTTGGGTCATTCAGTGTGTTTTCTTGGGTTTATTATTATTTGGCAAAATTAGGCATTTTGAATTGATTAAAAAAAGAGCACTCAACGATATATTAAATTCACTCCATAAATGTATTACGTTTTAATCTTAATAAAGTACAATTAAATGGAAATTGTAACGAAGGACTGGATTGTATTCCATCCTCATCGAAGACCTGATAGCAGTGTATAAAATGAGTAGAGGCAAGGTTAAGGTGGACATTCTCCAGATGAAAATGTCAAATACGAGAGGGCATAGCTTTAAGCTGAAAGGGACAACATTTCATAGAGATGTGCAGGGAAAGTCTGAAACATGCTGCCAGGACTGGTGGTGGATGCAGTTACGATGTTGGTATTTCGGAGACTTTTGGATAAGCACTTGGATATGCATAGAATGTGCGGATGTGGATTATGTGCAGGCAGATAAGGGTTGGACAGTCTAAAGAAGGGTCTCGAACCAAAACATCACCTATTACTTTTCTCCTGAGATGCTGTCGGACCGCTGAGTTATTCCAGTGTCTATCTTCGGTTTAAACCAGCATCTGCAGTTCCTTCCCACACGTACTGTGCTGAACTATGTTCCATGTTCTATGACTGCCCTGTATCTTGCACTCACCACTGTATTATCACTACTATTTGTGATCTTGTGGTGTGAAATGTGGACAGGTTATCGATGCTTTGGGGATCTCGGGAAGCAGCACAAGTCATGAGCAGGGACTTAGCCTCAGGTTTGATGGGACCAATATCCCTGTTCACACAACAGTATGATGGACCTTAGAGAGATCAATGCTGTCAATGGCCTCTGGTTTGTGAATGTCTCTAGTAACCAGAGGTGTTTAAAAACAGCTCAAAAGGATTTAGATCAAATATCTTTTAGGACTGCACGGTGGTATAGCTAGTCAAACCGCTGCATCACAGTGCCAGAGACCCAGGTTCAATCCTGACCTCCAGTGATGTCCATGTGGAGTTTGCACACTTACCTATGACCGTGGATTTCCCCAGAGTGCTCTGGTTTCCATGCATATCCCAAATACATGTGGGTCGGTAAGTTAATTGGCCATTGTAAATTGGACCAAGTATGTAGATGGGTGGTGAAATCTGCGGAAGAACCTGTGAGGAGAATTTTAAAAAGTGGGATTAATGTACGGTTAGTTTAAATGGATGGATGATAGTCAGTCTGAACTCATTGGGCCAAAGGGCCTGTTTCAATGCTGCCTGTGAAGTAAAATAAGTAGATAAATATAATCATGTTTATAAAAACGTAAAATCAGGCAATTTCCCTCACTTGACTTTTAGATGTTCCGTTGGAAATCTGTGGGAACTCCAATGTATAAATCCATGGGAAGTTTCATAATTTAGGTTTTTTGGTTTAGGTTTATTATTAAAGCTTGATATTTTGATCATGCAGTTCAAACCCAGTAGAGTGGTGATTGTTCTCAGAGGGTGCACTGCAGTCTGAACTGCAAAGAACATCTCATCAAACCTCCACTGAGCATTCACTGTCCAAATTGCAAGCATGCAGGTCGCCTGGTACCACTGCACCAGAAGTTCTGCCGATCTCCATGGCATTGGCATTTGGGAGTGATTAACTTAAACAAGGGCTACACACCAGTGGTACAGCCAACCATTTACAGCACGACCTTGAAATGTGAAGGACACCTCCAGTGTCTTCCACATAAGCAGAGCAACAAATGATCTGCTGGAGGGACTCACCAGCTGTGGGGGTGGGAGTAGATTTCAAGTGCTTGACCCACTGAGTGTCTCCAGTTTAAGGTGGCACAGTGACCCAGCAGTAGAGTTACTGCCTTACGGCGCCAGATACCTGAGTTCGATCCTGACTATGATCCTGATCCTGTACAGTGCTTGTACATTCTCCCTGTGACCACATGAGTTTTCTCCAGGTGCTCCTGTTTCCTCCCACACTCCAAAGATTTACAGGATTGTAGGTTAATTGGCTTCTTAATTAGATTACTAGCACCAAGGCAAATTCCTTGCAGGCCCCTTAGCAGAAGCATCCACATCGCGGGACTGGAAACTGGAAGTATCCTGAGCTAATTTTGCTACCACCATCATCTATTGCGACAAATGATGGCTTCCACCGATTGTCACCAGAAACTTGCGTCCTTTTCAGGACAAACGATGACAGCGAGGCCAACATTTGTAACAAGATGGACACGAAAAGAGAAGAATTCCTTGCATGTACACATACTTGGCTAATAAAATGTATTCAATTCAATTCAATTCTGTGAATTGTGCTTGGTGTATGGGATAGAACGAGTGTACAGGTGATTGTTGGTCGGTGTGGACTAGGTGGGCCAAAGGGCCTGTTTCCATGCTGTATCTCTAAGCTAAACTAAGAAAAACTAAATTGCTTTGAGATTAGCTATTATCATGAACCTTGACTATGGCATGAATGTTAGCCCAGAAATCTTGAGATCACGAAATCCAATCCATCTACAGTGAGCTGAGATAGACATGAAAAGCTGGACTAACTCAGCAGGTCAGGCACCATCTCTGGAGAAAAGGAATAGATTACATTTTGGTTCGAGACACTTTTCAGACTGAGACTCAGGGGAGAGGGAATCTAGAGGTCTGAAAATGTACAGAACTCTATCTTTTGTGTAAGCTAGCAACTGCAGTTCCTTACTACAGTGATCTGAGAGGCTTTAGTGGCCTGTGAATTGTTTATAGTATTTTTATTTGTGGTGTTTCCACGTGAATGTGCCTGCAAAGCTGCAGTGAATAAGAACTTCATTGTTCTGGTCTGGGTGCATATGACAATTAAAGATTCTTGAAGTTCGACGCTCTTGGCATTGTGCCAAACTCACAGAGGATTATGCAAGATACAACCAATGGGTTCACATCAATACAACTTGGACTCTGCTATTGCAGCTTTGCTCACTACACTTGGTCATGCTTGATCCTTGTTGGTCCAATTTTAATCTTAACAACCTCATCGTAATGAAGACACTTGCTGTTAGCATAGCTAAAGTGTTCAGATTTCTTTAGCCAGAGGGTGGCGAATCTGTAGAATTTGTTGCCACAGATGGTGGTGCAGGCCAAGTCATTGGGAAGTTTTAAAGCAGAGATTAGTAGGTTCTTGATTAGTAAAGGGCCTGTCCCACTTACGTGTCCTTGGCACGCAAATTACGCGACCTCGTGGTCGCGTTGAGGCGCACGGGCATCGTGTGGCCGCGCGGGGCCAGTCGCACTGAAAAGCGTGGAGGGGTATGTAGTTGTGCGCGACATCGCGCGGGGCTCCAAAATTTTTGTAGCGAACAAAATCTTCGCGCGCCACCGGCCTGTCGCATAACTGATGGCCAGGGACAGGCCCAAGACCCTGGCGCGATGCAACGTTTCACCTGCAACAGCAGTAGAAGCAGGGAAAAAATCACTGAGCTCGGCCTGGAGCCCATGGCCATTGCGTTCCTGATGCGCCCCCACTTCTACTCCCAGAGCGGGGCCAAAAAAATTGAAGATAGACATAAAATGCATGAGTAACTCAGCGGGACCGGCAGCATCTCTGGAGAGAAGCAATGGGTGACGTTTTGGGTCAAGACCTTTCTTTCAGACTAAAGAAGAGTCTCGACCTGGAATGTCACCCATTGCTTCTCTCCAGAGATGCTGCCGGTCCCGCTGAGTTACTCCGGCAATTTGTGTCTGTCTTCAAATGACGTCACGCGCTCCAGACAACTGTGCGGTCGAATGAAGTCGCGCGCGACCTTCGCAGGACTGTCGCGGCTCAACGCGACCACGAGGTTGCATAATTTGTGTGCCTAGGACATGTAATTGGGACAGGCCCTTAAGGATGTCAAAGATTACAGGGAGAAGGAAGGAGAATGGTGTTGAGAAGGAAAAAAGATCAGCCATGATTGAATGGCAGTGCAGACCCGATGGGCCGAATGGCTTAATTCTGCTCCTTTGTCTTCTGGTGTTATGGTAACTTTTCATCCCCTTACTTACCAAGTCCCTCTCTTTTTCTGCCTTAAAAATAACCAGCCTCTGTTTGAAACCATTCATTGTGTTATTCAATATAGAGACCCGGGGTAAAGTTGCAGGAAGGGCACGAATGTTATCAATGAGGGGATTGGGATAATGCCACTTGCGATGCTCCTTGCATGGAGGCGTGCAATGACAATGCATTGAGGCGGGGGGGGGGGGGGGGGAGAGAGAAGTAGCTCGGGTGGCTGAGCGGCCGCCGGGCCGGACAACGGAACCAGCCGCCACCTTAGCTCCTTCTGCCGGTCCCCGCTCACCTCTGGCAGCTCTCCGTCTAAAAACCTCTCTCCTGCCGCTCGCTGGCCTCACTCATGTCCTTAAATTCCGACAGCGCGATTGAGGTTACTCGGCTGTGGGAGTTTACGGATTTGCAGGAAGCCGCTGACATGAGCGAAGTCGGCGAATGGCAGGTAACAGGTGTTCCGACGGAGAGCACTGCCAAAGTTGAGCGGGCCGGCAGAAGGCGCTGAAGTGGCGGCCAGTTCTGCTGTCGGGTCCCGGTGGCCGCTGGCAGCTCCCCGAACTGCTTCTATTCCCAGCTACAGTGCGTGGCTTCGCGCCCGGCGAGCTGCGGTAGCGGTGAGTGAGTGAGTTACTGGCAGTATCCTTGACACCCTCCTTCTCAACACTCGTACCCTCCCCACAACTTTACCCCTGGCACAGACTCTCCACACGCTGTGAAAGGAAGTGTTCCCCCAATTTGTCTAGGACTAGGAAGCCTAGGAAGGGAAATGTCACTGTTTTTTAATTAATTTATTTATCGGCGATAACAATCTGCGCATGCGCGGTTTATTTTTTTATAAAGCGGACTGAGTAATTACTCACGGCACGTGCCTGGGTGTAAGGTAGGGGGAAAGATTTAATAGGAACCCGAGGTGTAACTTTTTCACACAAAGGGTGGTGGCTGTATGGAATGTGCTGCCGGAGGAGGTAAAGTATTTGAAGCAGGTATATTCGAAATGTTTAAGAAACATTCCATAGGTACATGGAGATATAGGCCAAATGCAGGCAGGTGGGACTAGTGTAGATGGAATATGTTGGTCAGTGTGGGAAAGTTGGGCTGAGGAGCCTATTTCCACGTTGTATGACTACAACTTTAATAATGAATTTTCAAATGTTAAGTAGCCCTCCCCTTTTTATACCCCTCTCTTCCTTGAGCTCCACCCATCTGTGCACCCATTGTTCCCACGATATCGTTTCCCTTTCCCCGTCCCCCTCGTTCCTCTGGCTTCTCACTTCACTCCTCTTCTCTCCTTATGTCTCTTCTTCACCCTTGTGTCTCCTTTTCACGTCGAGCCTGTCCACTCATCTTCTCCTTGCTCTTGTTCTACAAAGAGTTGGTAGATATCTTGAGTGATATCTTGAAGAAAGTGACATGGACATTGAACTACATGACCAAAACTGGGGGAGGGGGGGAGAGAACACAATGCTGCCTTATAAGATTAAATGGGTATGTTGGAATAATGAAAGCTACAATTATTCTGGGGTGACAGCAATGCACATGTTATCATGAAACCATTTTGAGTATTAAATTCATAAATCTATTTCCCCAGTTTTATTAAATATATTGAGTGTTTACGCTTAATAATTTCCATTTTAATAGCATTCCAAATCATTCCGCCTATGGTAACTAATGAGCTGTTCTGTGCTATCTGTAGATACTGTATGAGGTTTACTAGATCACCAAAGGCAGTGCAGGGCTAGAGACTGTAGTCAGTTACCCCAAGGACCTCAGTAATACTCAGTGCTTTCCAGAGATTGCGTGCCCCAACACTTTCTGTTAATGAGTTTTCAAACCAGCTTGTTGGTGCAGCCAGTCAGGTGGATGCTGAAGATCCCACCGCACTGTTTCATAAATAAAATATTAAGATAGTCCATAATAAATCAAAAAAGGAGAGTTTGGGAGAAGTTTCTTTTAAACACGGAATGTAATTAGAAAGTGGAACTCATTGCAAGGAATGGCTGAGGCAAATTGGACAGATGAAAATCGAACTAGGTTGTCAAAATATGGTGACTGTGCACTTGTGGTTTGTGCAAAATAATTTCCCTGTGCTGTGAATATGAGATAATAAAGAACCATCGAACCATTGTGCAAAGCCTTAATCCTCCTCCACGAATGAATGGCAGATCTGATCTTGACCTCAGCTCTTTGGATCCCCACAACTTTTTATTCCAAGGACCTTACCTATCTCAATCATCAATAGAGTCATAGAGGGCCTGGATGGACATAGGACGGCTCAGTGCGTAGTAGTAGAATTGCTGCCTTAGAGAACCAAAGACCCGGGTTCGATCCGGACTATGGGTGCTGTTTGAACAGAGTTTGTGCCTTCTCCCTGGGCCTGTGGAGGTTTTCTCTGGGTGTTCCTACCTTCCCAAGATGACCAGGTTTGTAGGTTAATTGGCTTTGGTTAAAATTGTAAATGATCTCTAGTGTGTAGGATAGTGCCAGTGTACGGGTTGGTTGCTGGTCGGCATGGACTTGATGGGCTAAAGGTTCTGTTTCCATGCTGTATCTCTAAAGTTAAACTTATATAGTATAGAAACAACTTTGGCCACAACTCATCCATGCACACCAATAGTTTAGTTTAGTTAGTGTTACGTGTACCCAGGAACAGTGAAAAGCATTTTGTTTTGTGCTATTAAGTCAACGAAAAGACTATACATGTTTACAACCAAGCCATCCACCAAGGGAATAACGTTTAGTGCAAGATAAAGTCCAATCGAGTGACAATCCATTCAAATACTGAGCTCTTTAAGTTATAGAGTTCCAAATATTTACACATTTACACATTTTACACATTTTTGTAAGAAGAAATCCTTCTTACAACATAGAAAACTGAACATACGGCACAGAATCTGATCTTACCAGACATCAAAAGATGGCATTTTGGGTTTAGATATCCTTAGTGTAGAGATACAACATGGAAACAGGCCCATGCCTGTGCATCAATGCATTGGCTATTGTTCACACTTTCGCATCCACTTCCTTCACACTGGGAACTGTTTTGCAGTGAACAATTATCCTACAAACCTGCACATCTTTGGGAAGTGGAAGGAAACCGGAGCACCCGGAGGAATCCCATGTGGTCACGGGGAAAATGTGCAAACTCCACACAGACAGCAACCAAGGTTAGGATCAAAACCAGATCTCTGGCTCTATGAGGCAACAGATCCACCAATGTTACCCTGTATCCAAAATAAAAGTTAGAAAACTGCTGAGAGGGAAAAGAATAGTTTTAATGAATTAGTTGTGGTTTGGTGAATTGGATGCTAACATACAGAGCTATCATATGTTGGGCTGAAGGGCTTGTTCTATGCTGTTGATTTGATGTGCTATGACTAAGAAACAAGGAACTGAATTGCTACTTGCGCTAACATTCACCTTCACAACTAATAACTTTATTTCAAGCAGCCAGTTTCTTATGTGCAGTTAAAAATATTGTGGATGGCCCTTCCTGTTGATTGTTGTGGCAAAATCAATGGGAAAGAACTAGTGGGTCAGAATGCATTGGTAGAGAAGGCAAGTCCGTGCAGAACTGCGGCGTTAGATGCAGTGCATGCAACTGCACATTCTGGACGTCTGTTGCAATGCACTGAAGCATGGAAGTCAGGAAAGTCAAATGTATGTGTACCAGCACTCTATGACAAGTGCCAAATACACCCCTATGGATATAGCCTCAAAGCTTAATGTCACCTGTGGCAATCTCAACGAGCACCCACTCATAGGAAAAGTGTCACTAAATTTAATTTAATTTATTGTTTAGAGTTTAGAGATACAACACAGAAACAGGCACTCCTACCCCCAGAGTCCATGCTGACCATCGATCACCCATTCACACTAGTTTTATGTTATCTCACTATCTCATCTACTCCATATATACTAGTGGTTATTTGCAGGGACCAATTAACCTTCAAACCTGCACGTCTTTGGGATGTGGCAGGAAACCAGAGTGCCTGGAGGAAATCCATGGGGAGAACGTGCAAACTCCACATTGAGAGCACCTGTGGCCAGGATCGAACCCGGGTCTCTGGAGCTGTGAGGCAGCAGCCCTTCCAGCTGTGCCACCGTGCTGTAGTTCAAAAATACATTTATTAACTTTTATGGTTTTGATCATTTTTAATATTTTTTTTAGTTTCTGGATGTCTTTGATGATCAAAGTGTGGAGTGTACTGTGAAAAAAAGCTTTGATGGCAGAGTCTATCACAAGATTATTAGGATGATCTGTGGGCTTCCCATTCTGCAGCCTGGCCTCTACCACTCTTGCGCCTTGTGTATGGATCACAGCATCAGCAGTGGAGACAGGCCAGAAACTACCCTCATGGGGGCTGGGACCAGACTAGTGCGATTTGACCAAAAAGTTTTGTACTCTAGATTTCATGATTGTGTCAGTAAAGGGTGGATATCTAGTACTGTATTACTTTCAATCCTACTTCATTCATTTTCAGACTATAATTAAATCCCTGAGTTCCTTACATTGATTGTGTTCACATCTGACCTGCACTGGGTTAATACACTGTCAATGGAGAGCAATGGAAAGTGAGGCAAGTAGAGATGGAAAATAGGCAGCTCACACACGGTGTTATTAAAACGACTAGAGGGCACAACTTCTAGTGGAGGCCAAGTCAATGGATATTTTTAAGACAGATAGATTCTTGATTATTACGGGTGTTGCGGCTTATGGGGAGAAGGCAGGAGAATGTGGTTGAGAGGGAAAGATAGATCAGCGTTGATTGAATGATGGAGTAGATTTGTTGGGCTGAATGGCCTAATTCTGTTCCTATCACCTATGAACTTATGAGCTGATGAACTTTAAAGTGAGAGGGGCAAAGTATAAAGGAGATGTGTGGGGCAGGTTTTTAAACACAGAGAATAGTGGATGCTAGCAACACACTGCCAATGGGGGCAGATAAGATAGTGGCTTCTAGATAGGCATGTGGATGTGGAGGGAATATAGGCATGTGGATCATGTGCAGGGATGGGAGATAGTTCATCTTGGCATTATGTTCAGCCATTGTGGGATATTGTGGGCCGAAGTGTCTACTCTTGTGCTATACTTTTCTATGCTCTATGTTCTACATTCCACGTTACACAGCTATCGAAAGCCATGATCTACCTCAATGAGTTCATCGAGTTAATGCAATCAACAGAAGGCATTGGAAACAATGAACAGTTGCATATTTAATAGTCACCTTTTCAACCCAACAGGACAAAAGAGAATGATTTTTTGGGTCATCTCTCAATTAAATGCATCAGAGACAGGAATGTATTTGCTTTCATTGTTTCTCTGCGTACATCGTGGGTCAAGAGTTTAATGAGTAATAGTTGTATTTCTGTAGCAACTTTAATGACCTCATGATTCCCAAAGAGACTAGAAGATATGGAGCCTATAATTTAAGGGCATAGTTTTAAATGTCAAGCATTTCAGGACTGAATGTAGGAAAAAATATTTCCGCACAGAGTAAATAGAAGTTTCTTTATTCTACAAAAACTCGGGGGCGTAGCTTTAAGGTGAGTGGGGCAAAGTTCAAAGGAAATGTGTTTTTCTACTCAGAGCGTGGTGAATGCCTGGAATACGCTGCTGGAAGTAGTGGTGAGAGATGAGATTGTGGTGTTTAAGATGCTTTTAGATAGGCACATGAACATGCAGGGAATGGAGGAATATGGATTACATGCAGGCAGCGAAGATTAGTTTATCTAAGTATAATATTTTGCACAGACATTGTGGGCCAAAGGATCTGTGCCTATGTTGTACTATGTTCTATATTCAAAGGCATGTGCAAAATTCATTCAAGAAATAGCTTGTGCTAAATTCATTCAAGAAATAGCTTCCTTCCACTGAATATCTTCCACTGAAGAAAAATTGCAAACTTCCCTTTACATGAAGAGCATTCCTAGAAAAGTTTTAAGTCAATTAATTGTAGTTAAGTCAATCAGCTTAAAATCTGTAGACACAAGGAATTTTCGGTAGACACAGATGCTGGTTGACAGAAAAAGATACAAACTGCTGGAGTAGCTCAGTGGGTCAGGCAGCAAATCTTGAGAAAAGGGATAAGCAACGTTACACGTTGGAACCCTTCTTCAGACTGATTGTAGTAAGTGGGAGCCCCACCTCTCTTCCTGCTTCCTCCCCACCTCCAATAAAATCAGTCCGAAGAAAGATCCCGAGCCGAAACGTCGCTGATACATGCTCTCCAAACATGCTGCCTGACCTGCTGACTTACGCCCGTACTTTGCATCCTTTTTTTTAAGCTTTAAATCTGAGATTAACAGCTTTTTAATAATAATTGTTATCACCAAAGGACATACACCTGGGAAATATCTGGTGCCTTATACTTCAGGGTGACACAGTGGTGCAGTGGTAGAGTTGCTGCCCTACAGTGTCAGAGACCCAAGTTCGATCTTGACTACGGGTGCTGTCTGTTTGTACGTTCTCACCGTGACCGCGTGAGTTTCCCCGGGTGTTTTCCCCAGTTTCTTCCCACATTTCAAAGACATACAGGTTTGTATGTTAATTTGGTTTCAGTAAAATTGTAAAATTGGCCCTAGTGTGTAGGATTGTGTCAGTGTACGGGATTGTTGGTCGGTGTAGAGTCGGTGAGCCAAAGAACCTGTTTTCGCTCGGGACTGACTTTGAGCCACACCGCGGGCCATGGACTTATCATCGGAGCCAATTCCTTACCTGGGATCGATGGTCCAACCGCGGCCTGCAGACTTTAACGTCGCGGAGCTCGCAGTCTCGGGAGAGGCCGAGTCGGGAGTTCCAAAGTCACAGAAGGTTTCAACTAGCCACCACCGCAGGGTCGATCACCCGGCACGGAGAGCTGAGAACCCCCGATGGAGGAGCTTGATTGCCCCAACGCGGAGGGCCCGCTGCCAGCTACGGGAGTCAAGCTCGTCCCGTCAATGGAAGGTTCGAGGCCCCTGACCGTGGGAGAACAAAGAAGGGAAGAGATTGAACTTTTTTTCGCCTTCCATCACAGTGAGGAATGTGGAGGAGTCACTGTGATGGATGTTTATGTTAAAACTAGATTAAGTGGGACCCGTTTGGTCCCAGCATCACACGGGAGGGCTGGTCCCCCAATGCAATATTCCACCTCTCCACCAGTTCCAATATTGGTGGCCAGTGAGGGGGGGGGAGGCTTTCTGGAGCGCTAGTATGGGTGCTGTGGGCTGAAGGGACTGGTTTCCAGAGGGCTAGTATGGACATTGTGGGCCGAATGGATTCTTGGGCTGGCGGTTCAGTCACTCCAGCCTGTTGTGCTGGCAGCTCATTCACTCATGGCTGGTGGGCTGGCAGTTGACTCACGGCTATTCATTGAAATTCCATTTCAAGCAGGGTGCAAGGCCACCAAATTCAAGTGCAGTTTCTTACCACTTCAAACAGGGTGCAAGGCCACCAAATTCAAGTGTAGTTTCATACCATTTCAAGCAGGGTGTAAGGCCACTAAAGGCAGCGAGTCATGACCTCTCCCTCCTCCATCTTGCAGAGACTGAGCCACGCCCACACTTCTGCTTTTTATAGTCCCTCCCCCCCTCCCTCCACCACCAGAACGGGCGCTGCCATCATAGCGTGATTGACAGGAGAGAGAATCTCAACATTTTTTAAACACTAATAACTCTTCTATTTTTCATAGATGGGAAAAATCCTCTTGTCCTGTGCAGCAGATGGGGACTCTGAGTGAGATGGCCAAAAATCACAGGCGTAATTGGCAGCGTTTTTTCAAAAATCAATATACAGAACAACAGGAAGTGGTCAAGATCAGACTTTTAGTAATACAGATGGATTTTTATATTCTGTTGCTTTTTATCAGCATGACTGTATGGCAAATCAAATTCCTCACAGATTGCAAAACATACTTGGCTAATAAAGTATGATTGTGATTGTGATTGTGGTATCTCTAAACTACGCTAAACTAATCTAAAAAGACAGAAATCTCCTGTGGCAAAATGGCTTCCACTTCCTTCAGTGCTCAGCTAAAAAAACATTTTTGAGTGGCGGCACTGTTAGACTTTTGGAAAAACACTGATCCAGTTAATTTGTGATTGCTAACAGATTTTGTTGCTGCAATTTAAGATTTGATTACAAGCAAAGTTCTGGCATTGAGATCGCCCATTTTCAAGCTTTCAGCCAGTCAAACAGCCTAATCAAGAGAGGAGAAATATTAGCGCAATTAGAACTGAACTCCATGGGATAGAGGATAGCCATCAAGGGGCAAATGACCCATAGCTTGGACACCTCTAGTCAAAGCTGACTGTTACCAGCAGATGATAATTGTGCAGTCGTTTCAATTTGTAACTATAATCCTCCCATTGATTTCAAACATAAATATACTGTTTCTCTGCATGGTGTCCCACAGAGCATCATAAATTCACTTGACGTGCAATAAATTTGCTTGAGGTAAAGCTAACTCAGTGGATTTCATTTTTTTTACAGCTTGGCACAGAGTTTAAAAGAAGCAATGCAATGAGATTCTTTGACCAGCCAAACGTCAGAGAAGAGGCCCAAATAGGTCAGTGAAGTGCAGCTGAATAGCTTCATAACTTGCTCCTTAGATTGATGCTCATACAAACTCACATCAGCGGCCTTCAGAGATTCATCAAAGAAGGGTTAGTTTCTTTCCTGCTGTTTCCACAACATTTAAAATATAATTTATGAAGTTGCAGATTGAGCAATAATACCAATTATTTGCAGCATACATTCAGAGTCTCCCTCCATTCCTCGTCGTACATCCTCGGTACATACCTCTTTGCGTTTACCGCACCCACGTTGTGTGGTAGTAATTTTCAAATTCCAGCGCTGTTCGGTAAAGAGGTTCCTTTATGTGAATGGAAGCTTCCATTGACCTCTTTCTGAATGCTACTATACAGAGTCAGAGTTACAGTGGCGAGAGAAAATATTTCCACCAAATGTGGTCATTTTACATAGTTTTATTATATTGGATGGGATGTATCACTGTGGGGTGAGTAGGCCTGCTTATTGACAGCTTTAAGATTAATTTAGTTTAGAGACACAGCGCGTAAACAGGCCCTTCGGTGTACTGAAGCCGTGCCAACCAGCGATCCCCGTATGCTGTTTCTATCCGAGAAAAATGTCTTGCTATACTACTAGCACTATCCTACCTACTGGGACAATTTATAATCTTTACCAAAGCCAATTAACCTACAAACCTGTATGTCTTTGGAGAAGGGTAGGAAGCCAGAGCATCCTGCAATCAAGGGGAGAGTGTACAAACTACATATAGACAGTACCCATAGTCAGGATTGAACTCAGGTCTCTGGCACTATAAGGGAGCAACTCTACTGCTGCACCACTGTGCAACTCTCCAAAGCCTCCCCATCCTTACTCTAATAGAAACATAGAAACATAGACACATAGGTGCAGGAGTAGGCCATTTGGCCCTTTGAGCCAGCACCGCCATTCAATATGATCTTGGCTAATCATCTAGAATCAGTACCTCATTCCTACCTTCTGCCCATATCTCTTGATTCCTTTAGCCCTAAGAGCTAAATCTAACACTCTCATGAAAACATCCAGTGAATTGGCCTCCACTGCCTTGTGTTACAGAGAATTCCACAGATTCACAACACCCTGGGTGAACACGTTTTTCCTCATCTCAGCCTTAAATGGCCTACCCCTTATTCTTAAACTGTGACCCCTGGTTTTGGACTCCCCCAACATTGGAAACATTTTTCCTGCATCTACCCTGTCCAATCCTTTAAGAATTGTATATGTTTCTATTGGATCCCCTCTCATCCAATTCCAGTGAATATAAGCCCATTCGATCAATTCTTTCATCATATGTCAGTATCACCATCCCAGGAATTAACCTGGTGAACCTACGCTGCACTCCCTCAATAGCAATAATGTCCTTCCTCAAATTAGGGGACCAAAATTGCACACAATACGCCAGGTGCAGTCTCACCAGTATGATTGCAGTGGGACCTCCTTGCTCCTAAACTCAAATCCTCTCACATGCCATTAGCTTTCTTTACTGCATGCTGTACCTGCATGTTACTTTCAGTGACTGATGTACAAGCACACCCAGGTCTCGTTGCACCTCCCCTTCTCCGAATCTGACACCATTCTTCCTACCTGTTCTTGCCACCAAAGTGGATAACTGCAAATCTATCCGCATTATACTGCATCTTCCATGCATCTGCCCACTCCCCCAACCAATCCAAGTCACCCTGCAGCCTCATAGCATCCACATCGCAGCTCACAATGCCACCCAGCTTTGTGTCATCCGCAAAGTTGGAGATGTCACCTCGTCTAAATCGTTAATATATATGTGGTAAATAACTGGGTCCCTTGCGGCACCCCACTAGTCACTGTCTGCCTTTCTGAAAAGGACCCATTAATTCTGACTCTTTGCATCCTGTCTGCCAACCAGTTCTCTAACCATGTCAATACTCTACCACCTATACGATGTGCTCTAATTTTGCACACTTAGGCTGTGGGCCGAGCAACTTTTTCGTTCAGGTTCATGACCCAACTCACGGAACTACCTGAATTTTTAACATATTGTGTAAAAACATTATATAAATCATACCTGAAACTCGTAAAGAACAAAACCTGCACATTTTGTTTAAATATGAGAAAAACGTCCAATTTTCTGAGTAGTCAAGGCAGCGAGGACCCTGGGATCATGGCTGCCTCCTCATTACATCTATAGCAATAGCAAAGTTTCCAAGGAATGAAGGTAATGCTCACCTTGCTGATCATTTTGTTTTTCAATTGATTTATCTTTATAAAGTTATGATGTGAACTGTTAAATAAAAATGATAAATAACAAATGTACAGCTAGGGTTAGGATTAGAATTAGGATTTGGGTTAGGGTCAGTCGGTCCGTCAGTCTGTTGGTTGGTCGGGCTTGTCGATAGGGCTTGTCGGTAGGCCGATGGATGCTGTGGAGGATCAGTCAGGCTGTCGGTCTGCCGGTGAGTGCTGCTAAGGGTCGGTCGGTCAGGTGGTAGGCCGGTGAGTGCTTCGAGGGGTCGGTCGGGCTGTCAATCAGCCGGTGTTGCAGCAAGCATGTGGACGGACTTACGGAGCTGGCACTATGGCGGTGCTGAAGGTGGCCCGGGCGGTGTGCAGGGCAGTGCTGCTCCCCACCATCATCACCTTGATGATCCAGAAGGGCATGCTGGCCGAGATGGACTCGCTGAGCGGCCACACTTACGAAGCCCGCAGCCGTTCTCAAAGTGGCTCCACCTCCAGTCGCGGGCAGCTCTTGCTTAGTCTTCCCCCAGCCTGGCACTGCCCCAGTCCCACTATGGCCATGACCCCCACTCTGTACACTGGCAGTCAGTGGGGTTCAGTAAATGGGAGAACCCAGAGGATGTGCCCTCACCCATTAATTAGGTTGGTTCAGGAGCCGGACCTCTGCGGCAGTCTCATTCAAAACATACACACAATTATATTAATTATATTTATGTTTATATAATATCATTATATATAATTATATATGATTACAGTCATATTCATGTCATATATATATATATATATATATATATATATGTAGATGGTATAATAATATATGGTTTAAATAGACTCCCCATGGTGTAATATGGGCATTGGACACAAGATAGCTCTTACTTTTCCAATCTCATTTTCTAATTAGTTTAATTAATTAATGTGCAACTTTTGGCACTGATGAGTTATGGTGACTTCCTTCTCAATTTTATTTTATCTAAATCTGTGCAAAATTTAATGTAGTTCCGAGACATGGGTCACAAAAGTTGATTTCTAGACGCATTTTTGATGCTCGGCTCACAGCCTAACTAATCTCTTGTGTGGGACCTTGTCAAAGGCCTTTTGAAAGTCCAGATACACCACATCTGCTGGCTCTCCTTTATCCTTTCTACTTGTTACATCCTCAAAAAATTCCAGAAGATTAATCAAGCATGATTTCCACTTCATAAATCCATGCTGACTTTGACCGATCCCGTCACTGCTTTCCAAATGCACTCTTATGACATCTGTAACAATCGACTCAAATATCTTTCCCACTACTGATGTAAGGCTAACTGGTCTACAATTCCCCGTTTTCTCCCTCCCTCCTTTCTTAAAAAGCGGGGTAACATTGGCTACCCTCCAGTCCCCAGGAACTGATCCAGAGTCGAGAAAACATTGGAAAATGATCACCAATGCATCCACGATTTCTAGGGCCAATGAGTACTCTGGGATGCAGACCATCAGGCTCTGGGATTTATCTGCCTTCAGTCCCAACAGTTACCTAACACCATTTCCTGACTAATGTGGATTCCCTCAGTTCGTCCATCCCACTAGATCCTCATTCTCCTAGTATTTCCGGGAGATTGTTTGTGTCTTCCTTAGTGTAGATAAAACCAAAGTACTTGTTTAACTGTTCTGCCATTTCTTTGTTTCACATTATAAATTCACCTGTTTCTGATTATAAGGTACCTACATTTGTCTTTGCTAATCCTTTCCTTTTTACATATCTAAAGAAGTTTTTATATTCCCCGCAAGCTTTCTTTTATGCTTTTTTTCCCCTGTCTTAATTGACCCCTTTGTCCTCCTCTGTTGAGTTCTAAATTTCTCCCAGTCTTCCGGTTTGCTGCTTCCTCTAACCACTTTATATGCCTCTTCCTTGGATTTAACACTCTCTTTGATTTCCCTCGTTAGCCATGGTTGAGTCGCCTTACCCGTTTTATTTTTTTGCCAGACAGGGATGAACAAATTTTGGAGTTCTTCCTTGCGGTCTTTAAATCTTCGCCATTTCATCTCCACCGTCAATCCTTTACGTATAATTTGCCAGTGTAGTCTAGCCAATTCTCCTCTCCTACCTTCTAAGTCTCCTTTCTTTAAGTTCAGGACCATAGTCTCTGAATTAACCGTGCCACTTTCCATCCTAATGCAGAATTCCACCATATTATGGTCACTGTTGCCCAATGGGCTTTCCATAACAAGATCACTAACTAATCCTTCCTCATTACACAATACCCAGTCTAGGATGGCCTGTCCTCTGGTCGGTTCTTCTACATATTGATTAAAAAACATCCCGTATATATTCCAGGAAAGTCTCCTCAGCGCTGCTACCATTTTGGTTGGCCCAATCTATATGTTCGTAGATTAAAGTCACCCATGATAACTGCTGTACCTTTGCTACACGCATCCCTAATTTCCTGCTTGATGCTATCCCCAACCTCCCTACTGCCTTTGATGGTCTGTATACAACTCCAACAAGCGTTTTCTGCCCTCGGCTATTTTGCATTTCTACCCAAACCAATTCTACAGCATCCAAGCTAATATCTCTCTTTGCTATTGCATTAAACTCCTCTTTAACCAGCAAAGCCACCTCATCCCCTCTTCCTTCCTGTCTATCCTTCCTGAATATCGAATACCCCTACTTGTTTAACTCCCAGCCTTGATCACCCTGGAGCCGTGTCTTGATAATTCCGACTATATCATATTCCTTAACTGCTAACTGCACATACAATTCAATCACCTTATTACGAATGTTCCTCGCAATAAGGCACAATGCTTTCAGGTTTACCATGTGCAGATAGAAGGGATTAGTTTAACTTGACACCATAGTCAATAGAGACAAGGTGGGACAAAAGGCATGATCCTGCGTTGGAGTGGTCTATATCCTAAAACACCCTCTCCATGGGACCAAAGAGACAAAAGAACAGGAGAGGCCATTCAGCCCTTCAGAGCTATTCTGCCAACCCAGGTTGATCCTCACTGCATATTCCCACTGCCCCCCCATATCTATGCTGCCTTTAATACATAGAAGACTACTAGCAAATTCTTAATAATTCCCCGCAACCTGGCCTCCACTTCCTGCTGTGGTGGAAAATCCTCTTGGTTCACTACCAAGGATATTTCTTCTTCCCTCAATTCTCAGCATCTTACCCATATGCTGAGACTGTGACCCTCCATTCTAGGCACCACAGTGGGGGTGTATCCTCAGGGATCCATCCTCCTTGCATCCTAGTTACTTAGCCCTGTACTTTCCAATGGAATCTCCCCCATTCTTCTAAACTCTCGTGAACATTGGCTTAATTAACACAATCTCTCCCAGGAAGGTCTGGTAAACTTCACTGCACCTCATCTGTGGTAAGTGTACGCTTTCTCAGGTAAGGAGACTAAAACGGAACACAATATTCCAAGTGTATACGAAGGAACTGCAGATTCTGATTGAAACCGAGGATAGGCACAAAAAGCTGGAGTAACTCAGTGGGTCAGACAGCTTCTCTGGAAGGAATAGGTAACGTTTCGGGTCGAGACCCTTCTCCAGATAAGAGTCAGGGGAAAGGGAAAGGAGAGATATACAGTAGATGGTGATATAGGGAGATATAGAACAAATGAATGAAAGATCTGCAAAAAAGTAACAATAATAAAACACGGTCGTAGTCGGAGAGCAGGAGGAATCACCGAGGGGGAGCAGCAAGAGAGGATGTTGCAGAACTCTCGTCGGAGAGAGGAGGAGAACTTCTTTAAAGTAGGCATACCTTGAGGAGATTTTGCAGTGGAGTAGACAAAATGTGTAGGGTCTCACGAAGGCCTTGCTCACAGTAAAACTCAGATTAAAGGACACGCTCAGGACTTTACTGGTGGGAGACTGGCATATTCTCCGGACTAATGGATGTTATTCCCAATTTATGTTACAACACACTTCCAGATTATTATTTGTTAGATGTAGCACAGTAGTATAATACATTATCCACCCAACCCAAACAGATGAAAGGAAAGTAGAAATAACGAACGATAGATATTGGTTAGACGGGTCCCAGCCCAAAACATCACCTATCCATGTTGGAATGACCAGAACTGCACACAGCCCTCCAAATGCAGCCAAACTTTAGTTTCATACTCCTGCACCTTCGGTTGGAGGTTTAAGTTCCACTTCTGAGCCTTGAGAAGATACAAGATACAAAGTACACTATGATAAAAAAGAGTCTGCCAGCAGTGTTCTGATCAAAATGAGAACCCAATGTTCTCATGGGTGACCAGGGAGATCACATCAACCTATTTTAAAGGTTAGATGAGATCTCATTTAATTCCAAAAAATCAGGCTCGAGGGATTCGTCTAACTCCTATGGATCCCAGCAACCACAATGGCACTTGGACAGATACATGGCTTGGAAAGGTTTAGATGGATGTGAGCCAAGTGTGGTAAAATAGGACCAGCTTAGATGGAACTTGTCCTATTGGTTGGTGTGGACCAGCAACGCCATGGGACCTGTTTCTGTGCTGTATGATTATGACTTTATCTAATCCCAAAATGAGTTTAGAGTTGTGGCCTTATTTTCCACTAATTATCTGAATTGAATTTTGCTACCATGCTGAAAATGCTGTACTGCTTTCACTGGAGATGGCTTGACATTGGGAATAGAGCCTTAAGGGGCTGTCCCACTTGGGCAACCTAGTTGGAGAGTTTAGAAGAGTTGAGGAGAGTTTGAAAATATGTCATGTTCAAGACCTCCCTCGACTATGTAGAAGATCTTCTTTGACCTCCTTCGACTATGTCGAAGACTAGCTTCAACTAGCTACGACTAACTTCGGGAAAATTGGACACCGAATAGTGGAGAGTGAAGACGACCTCCTTCGATCTCCTTCGACCTCCCTTCGACTATGATGAAGACTATCTACGACTACCTTTGACTACTTTTGATTACCTTCGACTACCCTCGATTACCTACGACTAACATGTCGACCTACTACGACCTACTACGACTAAACCTACGAATAAAAAAAGTATCAATTTTTTCCATGGCGACCTTTTTTTACTCGCGGGCATTTTTTAACATATTGAAAAAAACGCAGTGACCTAGCTGAGGCCTCACGTACGCGGAGACCACTCTCAAGCATGAAGGAGAGTTACAAATACCTCCTACGACCTCGTGTCGACCATGCTGCGAGTATGAGTCGAGGGCAAACTTGCCAGAACTCGCGGGTTAGGTCGCCCAAGTGCGACAGGCCCTTTAAATGTCTTGATCAGTATTGTGCACCAAATTATCCAATCTTTTGCTAATTTTAGATCAGGAGCGACAAATGATGAAATGCTGACAATTGACACAGAAACTTTGTTCACAAAGATAGAAGGACACCATGAAACAAATTCATTGTCCTGGCTTAATTATGCTTAGCACCTTTTAATTCATATTTCCCCAGATTAATCAGAAATTGCGTTATTTTTTCTTCTTTTGTCCTTTTTCTCTGGAATTTACTATCTGAATAGTGACATACAAAAAGGAAACCTGTTCTCAGAGGAAGTACTTGAGGCTATAACATTTAAAAGACGTTTAGACATGTTTAGAGGGATATTGGCCAAATAGAGGCAAATGGGTAGGTTAGATGGGGCTCCTTGATTGGCATGGATGAGTTGGGTCGATGAACCTGTTTCCATGCTGCATTACTCTATGACTCTAACTGGTAAATGCTTAAAGATGAAAATTTACAGTTTTAAAGGAAACACAAGGGAATGAACTAATTGGCGACTTTTTCAAATAATTACTTTAAAAGGTCTCTTTCTGGGCTGTTATGTGCACTATTTTACACAGTGCTTCCCTTGTTAACACATTGCTAACTGAGGCACTATTGAACTACCTAATGCATGACTACTTGTAGTAATGGTTGATGGGCTGGAGCCAAGGTCAAGGTCAAAGATTCAGGTAAGTAACTCCTCACAGATGTAGTATTGGTGTGCTGGGATAAATAATCCTTTAGAAATGCCACTGAGGGTAGTAACTATCCAGTCTGGAGTGAGGATAATACATCCCTTTCAATAGTTCCCCAGAAGTCAACAGTGTTGCATTGCACTCATTAGTGTTTCCCCATATATCTCGCTCTTGCCCCAATACGTCAAACAATGGTGTAAAGTTAGGGTCTTCCCAGTGCCCTTTAGTTTGTACATTGTGTGCTGAGGTTTCTAGTGCTTGCCAGGTCCTTCATATGGTGTTGTTCATTTGTCAATGTCTGATGGTCCCACCTTTTTGATACTTTAGATTTCCTTAGTTTCGGGCACAGCATGGAAACAGGCCCTTCGCTCCACCAAGTAACCATCAATCACCCATTCGCACTAGTTCTATTATTCAATTTTCTCATCCACTCCCTGCACACTAGCGGCAATTCACAGAAGCTCATTAACCTACAAGGGCACGTCTTTGGGATGTGGGAGGAAATGGGACCACCCAGGAGGAAACCCACATGGAGACAGGGAGAACATGCAAACTCCACGCAGACAGCACCAGACTCCAGGATTGAACCTGTTTCTCCGGCACTGTAAGACAGCAACTCTACCGCTGTGCTACTGTGCCACTCCTAGTTCTTGCCCCACCCTATAACATTTCTTTCCTCTACTACCCCAGTGTAAAGAAGGGTCCTGACCCCAAATATCATCTGTCCATTTCCCTCCATAGATGTTACCCGGTCTGCTATGATTTTCTAGCACGTTCTTTTTTGCTCCAGTCTCTGCGGAAATCAGAAAGGGGTGGAGATGAGAAGATGTGACTAGTGGTGGGATCCGATTGGAGGTGACAAAAATGTCAGAGGATGATGTTGTGTATGCAACGGCTGATGGGGTTAACGTTGGATGTGTTCGTTCAGGTCAGCTTTACCCTGTAGCATTACTATTGAAAAGGCTTCTGAAGATATATGCTTGAAAACATCTAAATCTGCCCAAATATTGTTCAGGGCTTTCTCTCCTTTTGTGATGTGGCAGATGGATTCATCTTCAAATAAACAAATTACTCGTGTGAAGTGTTGTGTCATTTGCATAAATGAGCTGCAAGATCTTAGCAGCCTTTTTATAATAATTAAACTAATCTAATCTTGGCCATTGTAAACAGAATTACAAATCAGCGCAGCCTTAAGGCATTCTGTTTTATGGAAACTCCTCGGTGGAACATTGATGATATGTTTGTTAATTATACACAGCTTTTTGTTCAAAGTGAATATAATGTCTGCATTGCCCTGAAGTTATTAGGCATCTAGTGGAACTGGAACTAGATGCTTCATTTTCTCATCTTGAGTACTGCCTCTAATCTACTATTTTTCATTCTTGTACTGGAGTACAATCGTGCTTATGTATACAGGTCCACCACCAATTTTCCATCAACTGGTGGTGCAACACCTCATTTACTCTAGGAAAAATCCGGAAGTCCCACCGAAAATGTAACTCCTAGGCCGTGTGAAGCGGCCGATCTCAACCTCATCGGCACCTCCGTGCCGATTGGCGGGCTGAATTTGCCCCCTGCGGCCGGGGCTCTGGAACTCTGACCCAGCCGGAGCCGGCAGATCCATTTCTGTAGCCGACTTCTGAGGCTGACTTTGCGGGCCGGTATCTCGGCGGCCGTCCAGGTGGGCCGTTCCGGTACTGTTCGACTCCTCTTGGAGGCCATGGCCCCGGTTGGTCCGGCAAAATGGATAATCCAGAAAGGCTCTGGAACCAAGGATGCCAGTAAATCAGTGGTGGACCTGTACTAAGATTTTACTGAAGTGTATGCAAAAAATTAACTTCACTTTAATAAGTACTAAGTACATGTGACAATAAGTACCATTGCTTGTGGACAAGAACATATGTCAGAATGGACGTGGTGGGCCGAAAGGCCTGTTTCTTTGCTCTATGACCTTGAGACCACATGCCGCACAGGTATGGGATTAGCAGCCTGCACTGCCCCATTCTATATTTCCCTGATTTCAGATTACTCTCCCACTGCAGTTTTTAGATCTTGTGATGTGAAGGTCACACTACAGTGTGAAGCATTGCAATCGCAGCTCACAGTGGCTTTGATGTAAAAGAACGCAGTCAGTGGCATGTACCTTAATATCGCTCGTTTCAATAGAATGAAATAAGCAAAGTTTGTGAAAGAGATGCTTGGCACCGTGAACGAATATGAACTGTTTGATCTACACATGCATGGGGGGAAAGATATGATTGAAACCAACTATAAACCCCTTGGGCCAGGATTGAGACACCTCTCCAATCTACATCTAAAGGATGGTGTTTGTTTGTAGAGATGCAACTGGGTTCAAACAGGAAACGAATATGTAATTGCTGGCTTCCTGAACACATCGTGCGTGCTTAGATATGCTTACAAAGGTGTGCTTTATCCTTATAAGGTACTTATGACCAAATCTGAAGACGTCTTCATTAAAGCACTGGGTAGTGTCAATATGCTGCCATGTTTTCCGAGCTATGAACTAAGAATAGCTGAAAACTCAAAAAGATCAAACCCGGCAAAAATGTTACTTCCTTATTCTGAATGGGTAGCCTTAATGTGAAAGTGCTTTCTCCCCTGAGGTTAAAGAGAGAAACTACTTCCCAGGTAAACTGCCCATTCTCCGGGAGAACTGTTTCAAAATAATTAGATTCACAACCGTTGCAGGTTCGAGGGCAGACATAGTGAAAATGTACTCCGGTCATATTGGGACTGATAGATGTCAGCATAAAGCAAGAGATATTGTATATTGACACAAAGCAGCCGTCTTTGAATGCCAAAATCAAAGACTGCTGCTCCTCATGTGGTATTTGTTATACATATTGCAAAACATAGACCAAAGAACCTTTGATGTCGTGATGGCCCTGACAGCTTGTGGGGGGGGGGGGGAGAGGGGGGGGGATGGATTGAAAGTTGCTCATTTTACACAGGAGAACAACGTTTAATGGATTAATTAAACTGCAACTATTTTCAATCTGAGCAGGTACATGTTTCAAGGAGCACTCCTGATAATACACGGCGTTATCAGATTACCAGGTGTGATATGCAGCAAGGTGAGTCAAAAATCTGCAACCGACATATCATCTCTACATTGAGAGTGTAGATCGCAAAGTATTGTGTTCCCATCGCAAAGTAGCAGTGAAGCATTGAGATTCGTCATCACAATCTACATTTCCTTCTGCTTAAATCGAGACAAATTTAAATTTATAGAGTAGGAAGGAACTGCTGATGCTGGTTTACACTGAAGATAGACACAAAATGCTGGAGTAACTCAGAGGAGCAGGCAGCATCCCATCCTTCTCTCCACAGATGCTGCCAGTCTTGCTGAGTTACTGCAGTATTTAGTGTCTAAATTTAAATGTAAATGTTTGGCTCTTGACTACAAAGAATCAAAATTGTTCTGAAGAAGGGTCCTGACCCGGAACCGCAACTATTCATTGTTCTCCAGAGATGCTGCCTGACCCGCTGAGTTACTCCAGCACTTTCTGTCTTTTTTGTTTCAAAGAATTAAAATGTTACTCTCATTGTTGTGGATACTTCTCAAATTAAGAATTGTGGGAGATATGCTAAGATTAATGGGAGATGAGTATATCAATATTACATATATGCTGGGATACTTGTCAACTAACTGCACATATAGACATTGCACAGAGATTCTGTATTGATAACCTTCTTATCTATCTGAGCTGACACCTTGCATTTGTGCACCGTCGCTTCTCTGTTCTGCAATGTTCCTAAACCCTATTGTGTGCGTCCTAATCTTATTCATCCATGGGATGACCAGTTGGAGGAGGCAGCTGCAATCAGCCTTTATGACCAACTGCAGTTGGGACTGCGAAAAGGCGCCAATATCTGATGACCATTGCATACAGACCCAGTGGGCTGTTTCTATGTATTATGTGCTTAACTGGGGATTGTATACGTTTGGCAATAATCATACTGATCTGAATACAAATAAAGAATACTTTGGTGCACATGATAATAAAGGAAACATTGTACCATTAAACCATTACAATTATGTTTAGTTTAGATTTAGAGATGCAGCACCGAAAAAGGCTCTTCGGCCACCGACTCCGCGCCGACCAGCGATCCCTGTATATCAGCACTCTCCTACACACTAGGGACAATTTACAATTTTTACCAAAGGCATATAAACCTATAAACCTGCACATCTTTGGAATGTGGAAGGAAACCGGAGCACCCAGGGAAAACCCACGCAGTCATGTTGAGACCGTACAAACTCCATACGGACAGCACCTCGAGTCAGGATCGTACCCAGATCTCGGGTGCTGTGAAGCAGCAACTCTACCACGGTGCCGTCCACAGTTTTATGTTTCAGCATGACAGGGGACAGAGGTCAAGCCATGTGGAGCATTGTGGAAACATATCCCTAACTATCTGTTCAATAAACTAACAGCAGCAATAAGCTGACAGCTGAAATTGAATCAGATATTGCTTGCAAATCGCTTCAGTATTTCTCTTTGCAGTTTATGAATTAGAAGCATCGACTAAATTCAATCCTTATAACTGGTTCCCAGAAGTATGTTATTTTATATTTATAAAGTCATGTTGCACCATAGGGGAGATGTATTTCTGCAAATCCCAACTGACTGGAGTTAATTATCTTATGCATGACTTTTTCAGGCCTAAGGGAAAATATTTTATTGTAATTAAATTCTTATCCATCTGAATTAAGTTTTGCTACAATTGTGGGTCATATTCTTTCCTGACTGACACAAATGGATTAAAAAAATCCTTATCAATTGATAATAAGGATAAGGGTTTTGGCAGGGGTTATGGAGTCCAGTGGGATGGAATGTAGCTCTGGTAGATTGCTTCTATTCCCGTTATGCAATGATGAACTCATACATCACAGTGGCACTGCTGGTGGAGCTGCAACATCACTGCACCAGAAATCCAGGTTGATTCCTGATTGCGGGTGCTGGCTGTGTGCAGAGTTTGCACATTCTCCCTACGACCACGTGAGTCCACTCCGGATGCTCCGGTTTCCTCCCACATTCCAATGATGTGTGGGTTTGTAGGTTAATTGACCTTTTCAAGTTTAGTTTAGTTTAATTTAGAGATTCAGCGCGGAAACAGGCTCTGCAGGCCGACCTGTGCCCACCAACAATCCCCGCACACAAACGCACTAACACTATCCCTTTTACTATTTTACCTTCGTAGCCTTTGTAATTTGAAAATTGGAGGAACAGCACCTCATATTTTGCTTGGGCTGCTTACAAACCTTGTGGCTGAAGAAAGGTCTGGACCCAAAACATCACCCATTCCTTCTCTCCAGAGATTCTGCCTGTCTTGCTGAGTTAATCCAGCTTTTTGTGTCTATCTTCGGTTACTACCTAGTGATATCCTTTGAATATGAATATTGATTTCTCTAACTTCAAGTAACCCTTGAACCCCCTCTCTCAATCTGCCACAGATCCAATGTGACAGCAATGTCCTGCAGGAGTGAAGCATTGTGTCAAAAGTGGTGGGGCAGCACAGTAGCACAGCGATAGATTTGTTGCCTTACAGTGCCAGAGACTCGGGTTCAATCCTGACAACGGGTGCTGTCTGTATGGAGTTTGTACATTCTTCCTGTGACCGCGTGGGTTTTCTCCAGGTACTATGGTTCCACCTATATTCCAAAGACATACAGGTTTGTTGGTTGTGTAGGAAGGAACTGCAGTTAACTCTAACTTCTCTAACTTCTCTCTAACTCTAACTTCTACAGGACTCTCTCTAACTTCTACAGGTGCACAGTAGAGAGCTTGCTGACCGGTTGCATCGTGGCTTGGTTCGGCAATTTGAGTGCCCTGGAGAGGAAAAGACTACAAAAAGTAGTAAACACTGCCCAGTCCATCATCGGCTCTGACCTTCCTTCCATCGAGGGGATTTATCGCAGTCGCTGCCTCAAAAAGGCTGGCAGCATCATCAAGGACCCACCCTGGCCACACACTCATCTCCCTGCTACCTTCGGGTAGAAGGTACAGGAGCCTGAAGACTGCAACAACCCAGTTTAGGAATAGCTACTTCCCCACAGCCATCAGGCTATTAAACTTGGCTCGAAACTCTGAACATTAATATCCCTCCATCTGTTATTTGCACTTTATTAATTTATTAATTCATGTGTGTATTTACGTATATAATTGTAGTCAATGCCTTCTATGTTCTGTTGTGCTATGCAAAGAAAGATTTTCATTGTCCTGTCAGGGACACATGACAATAAACTCTTTTGACTTTTTGACTTTTGACATTTGCTGGTTTACACCGAAAATAGGCACAAAAGGCTGGATTAACACAACAGGTCAGGCAGCATCTCTGGAGAAAAGGAATGGGTGATATTCTGGGTCGAGACACTTCTTCAGACTGAGAATCAGCAGAAAAGGAACCGAGAGATATGAAAAGGTGCATAGAGCAAATTAATAAAAGATATACAAAAATATAGCTCAAGCCAGCAACGATGATCAAGGAAAGGTGGTTTTCACAGTGGTTCATTGTTGGCTGTGGGGGAGGTGATAACGAATCAGACAGTGAAACTCATCTGGACAACAGTGAAACTAGCACGACTGGGGGTGGGGGTGGGGGTGGGGGGGTGGGGGTGGGATGGAGCGAGAGGAGATGCAAAGGTTACTTGAAGTTAGATAAATTAATATTCACACATTCTGAGAAGGGTCTTGACCCAAAAGGTCACCCATTCCATCTCTCCAAAGATGCTGCCTGTTCTGCTGAGTTACTCTAGCATTTTGCATGTATCTCCGTTGGGTTGTAAGCTGCCCAAGTGAAATACGAGGTGCTGTTCCTCCAATTTGTGTTTGGCCTCACTCTGACAGTCGAGGAGGCCTAGGACAGAAAGGTTAGTATGGGATGGGGAAGGGGAGTTAAAGTGTTAGACAACCGGGAGATTGCGTAGGCCAATGCAGAATGAGCAAAGATGTTCAGCGAACTGAACCCACTGAGTTACTCCAGCACCATTGGCTCATCGATCTTCATCAGTCAAAATATAATCAATTGGATTTGGGAGGTCATGTTACAGTTATATAAGATGTTGGTGAGGCCACATTTAGAGTATTGTGTTCAGTTTTGGGCACCATGTTATGGGAAAGATGGTAAGGGTGCAGAGAAGATTTACGAGGATGTTGCCTGGACTCGAGGGTCTGAGCTATAGGAGGAGGTTGAGTAGGCTGGGACTCTATTCATTGGACCGCAGGAGCATGAAGTGTGATCTTATTGAGGTGTAGAAGATCATGAGAGGGATAGATTGGGTAAACGCACAGTCTCTTGCCCAGAGTAGGGGAATCGAGAACCAGAGGACAAAGGTTTAAGGTGAGGGGGGGGAAAGTTTTAATAGAAACCTGAGGGGTACAAAAAGGGTGGTGGGTATATGGAATGATCTACTGGTGGAGGTAGTTGAGACAGGAACTATCGCAATGTTTAAAAACATTTAGACAGGTACATGGATAGGAAAGGTTTAGAGGGGTATGGGCCATGAGCGGGCAGGTGGGACGAGTGGAAGATGGGACATGTTAGTCGATGTGGGCAGGTTGGGCCGAAGGGCCTGTTTCCGTGCTCTATGACTCTGTGACACTTTGTGTCTATCCCAGTTAAGGCAAATTCCTTTCCATGAAGGACATCAGTGATGGGATTTACACTATAATCTGACAGTTTCTTGGTAACCACTGTTGAAAATGATTTAATTGAATGGATTTAAATTCCCCAGTACCTGTGGTGGGATTTGAACACATATCTCTGGATCATTCCAAACCTCTGGAGTACCGGCCCAGTAATTTAACCACCGGGTCAGTGTACCACCAAGGTCTGTTATCGTTATAAAGTGAAAGCACTGGAGGAAGACATTTGCAAAGGTTGTCCGACCACAAGTAAATGACATTATTCCAGCAACTGGGGGCTGAACTAGCATAGAGTAAGAGGAGAAACAATGTAGCTAGTGATTGGATGCTTCAGGCAAAAACCTTTAACTAAATACACGGAAGAAATTGTGAAATTAATAGAGAGGGAGGCTCTTGAAGATATTTGGCCTGAGGATGTTGGACTGGTGTGTAGATTTATTAATCATACATTCGATGATTTGCCCCATATGTTACAGCAACATGCCTATTCGCATTGAGCACAAGTACTTAATTGTTCCTGTAATGACAATAAAGTACCTAAGGGTTATTCTGAGCTCTTGATGTCCCATCTGCTCTCTTTACAAAGGATAGTTGCCTCCGATGAGCCATTGTCACTCACATTTTAATTAAGCGCATAAATAGAAACACTTCTCGATGGATATTACGATTAACGCAAAAATCTTTCACAATTTCATTATAAGGGAAAAAGTAGTTATGTGTAATGTGAGACCTTTTGCAAGAAGTGTGGGTAATATTGCAAATGAAAATAAAGCAATGGCAGACTTGTTGAATAATTATGTTGTGCCTGCTCTTATGGTAAAGGAATAAATTATACCCATTGACTGAGAATGTTAGGAATAAATCTTACAGAGGTGGACAAAATCATGAGTGGAATAGATTGTGTAGATGCACAGAGTCTTTAGCCTAGAGTAAGGGGGATCAAGAAACAGAGGACATAGGTTTAAGGTGAGCGGGGAAAAGATTTAATGGCAACCTGAGGAGTAACTTTTTTACACAAAGGTTGGTGGGTGTATGTAGCAAGCTGCCGGAAGAGTTAGTTGAGGCAGATACTATTACAAAATTTAAGAAACATTTAGACAGGTACATGGACAGGACAGGTTCAGAGGGATATGGGCCAAAAGCTGCCAGGTGGGCCTAGTGTAGATGGGCCATGTTGGTCAACGTGGGCAAGTTGGACCGAAGGGTATGTTTCCAAGCTGTATGATTCTATGACTCTATGATAATGAATTGAGGAATACAACTCATCAAAATCAAGCACAGTGGTGCAGAGGTAGAGTTGCTGCCTTGCAGCGTCAGTGACCAGGGTTCGATCCTGACCATGGATGCTGTCTTTACGGAGTCTGTACATTCTCCCTGTGACTGTGTGGGCTTCCTCCCACATTGGCCCTCGTGTGTAGGGAGTGGATGAGAAAGTGGGATAACATAGAGCTGGTGTGAATGGACGATCGATGGTCGGCGTGGACTCGGTGGGTCGAAGGGCCTGTTTCCACTCTGTATCTCTAAATCTAAAATGAAAACTAAGATAAGAAAAAGGTGTTAAGAAAAGGAATCGCACCAAATGCTGACAAAACCAAGGTTTGATGGCTTTCTTCTCATGGATACTAAGTGAGGAAATGCCAATTAGAACATATAACACGAACAAGAACACAGAAAAAGACCGGGCCCTTGGGCTCAAGCATATGTCACATATCTACCTGCACATAACCCATATCCCTCTATTCCCTGCATACCCACGTACCTGTCCAAAAGGTTTTTATCTGCTGCTAATGCATCTACTTCCACCACCACCTCCGGTGGCGCCTTTCAGGCTCACCACCCTCTGTGTAAATAACTTGCTCCACATATCTCCTTGTTTAGCAACAAGTTTCTATATCTGAATCCATTCGGGAATTATATTGTAGGTTTACCAATCTATTAATGGCAGTGACTGGGAGAGACATCTGAGTGGATTAACAACTAATCTGGGGTTGCACAAAAAGCTGGAGAAACTCAGCGGGTGCAGCAGCATCTAAGGAGCGAAGGAGATAGGCGACGTTTCGGGTCGAGACCCTTCTTCAGACCCTTCTTCAGATTCTCCAGCATCTGCAGTTCCTTCTTTAACAACTAATCTGAATTTGTAAAGGGAAGGTCACAAATTGCAAACAAATCAAATATTTTTGTGGAATCAGGGAAATATTGGTGGAAGATTTGGACTTCAATATAGCATGTGATAGGATTCCACAGAAGTAATTAAACCTTGTGAAAGTATAATACTGCTCATGAAACTGATGAGACAGAGGCAGGCAAGGAAAGTAGATAATTGTTGAAGAATGCTGGAAAATTGCAGGTAGACAAAATGCTGGAGAAACTAAGCGGGTGAAGCATAGATGCTGCCTCACCCGCTGAGTTTCTCCAGCATGTTTGTCTACCCTAAAGTAGATAATTGGTTTGGACTTGAAGATTTGTGGCATTCCCAAACCCCAGTTTTTCCCCCTCGTATATCAATGTTTTAGATAGTGCAGTAAGGAGACATAAATGCAAACTTGTTGATGACATGCATACTTCCAGATTGAGGGACAGTTTCTTCCCAGCTGTTATCGGGCAACTGAACCATCCGACAAACAACTAGAGGGTGTCCTGAGTTACTACCTACCTCTTTGAACACCCTCGGACTATCATTAATTGGACTACCGAACTTTATCTTGCACTTAACATTATTCCCTTTATCATGTATCTGTACACTGTAGACGGCTTGATTGTAATCATATATAGTCTTTCCACTGACTGGTTAGCACGCAACAAAAAGCTTTTCACTGTACCTTGGTACACATGACATAAAACTGACCTAATCTAAACTATAGCTTGGAAATCGATTTAATCGGATCATCATGAATGATGAAATGAACTTCACTTGCATTCAGAATATGAAGGATAAATGGTGATATAACAAAAATGTGCAGGATTATCAAAATAACTGATAAGAGATATGTGGAGAATTTAGTTTAGTTTAGAGCTGCAGAGCGGAAACAGGTCGATTTTATATAACAGGTCGATGGTGGAAAGGGTCAAGAGCTTCAAATTCCTGGGCGTGCATATCTCGGAAGATCTTTCCTGGTCCGAGAACACTGATGCAATTATAAAGAAAGCACATCAGCGCCTCTACTTCCTGAGAAGATTACGGAGAGTCGGTATGTCAAGAAGGACCCTCTCTAACTTCTACAGGTGCACAGTAGAGAGCTTGCTGACCAGTTGCATCATGGCTTGGTTCGACAACCTGAGCGCCCTGGAGCGGAAAAGACGACAAAAAGTAGTAAACACTGCGTAGTCCATCATCGGCTCTGACCTCCCTTCCATCAAGGGGATTTATTGCAGTCGCTGCCTCAAAAAGGCTGGCAGCATCGTCAAGGACCCACACCATCCTGGCCACACACTCATCTCCCCGCTACATTCAGGTAGAAGGTACAGGAGCCTGAAGACTGCAAAGACCAGGTTCAGGAATAGCTACTTCCCCACAGCCATCAGGCTATTAAACTTGGCTCGGCCAAAACTCTGAACATTAATAGCCCATTATCTGTTTATTTGCACTTTATCAGTTTATATATTCATGTGTGTATATATTTATATAATGGTATATGGACACACTGATCTGTTCTGTATTCATGCCTACTATGTTCTGTTGTGCTGAAGCAAAGCAAGAATTTAATTGTCCTATCAGGGACACATGACAATAAACTCTCTTGACTTGACTCTTCGACCCACTGAGTCTGCACTTACCAGTGATCACTGCACACTAAAGGGCCTGTCCCACCAGCATGCAACTCTATGCGATGAACGCGATCAAACCGGCAGCGGGGGCCGCGCGGAGGTCGGGTGATCCCCTGTACAGGGCTGTTCCCACCAGCATGCGCCTGCATGCGGCAAGCGCAACCAAACCGGCAGTAGGGGCCGTGCGGAGGTCGGGTGAGTGGCGCAACGCGGCGCAAAGTGAGGCGAACTTGGAGCAAGTCCAAGGTAAGTTCGCCAGGACTTAGAGGGGCACACAGAGAGGGGCACCGAGGCACACACACACACAGGGCCACGGAGCCACACACATAGAGGGTCACGGAGGCACTTGCAAATAGGTTCACGGAGGCACGATGTCCGGGCGGTGTGTAAATGTCGAGGCGACTGCGAGCCGAAAAGCCGTTGCCGCGCGGAATTTTTGGACATAGTCGGTTTTTCGGAGCCCCGCGCGGTGTCGGGACGAACTCTGCACAATTCCACACGGCTCCGGCAATCGAAGTGGGACCGGCCCCGCGACGCCGGACGGCTCAAGCGACCACGTTAGGTCGCGCTAATCGCATAGAGTTGCTTGCTGGTGGGACAGGCCCTTTACACTATCCTACACAGACTAGGGACAATTAACAACTTTACCGAGCCAATTAGTTTACAAACCTGTATGTCTTTGGAGTGTGGGGGGGGGGGGGGGGAACTGGAGCTCCAGCAAAAACCTATGCAGGTCACAGGGAGAAAGAACAAACTCCGGATTAAAGTCAGGATTAAACCCAGCTCTCTGGCGCTATAAGGTAGTGACTCGAATGCCGCATCACCGTGCAGAATCATAGGGATGTACCTGGCAATGGAGGAAGCCCAGGACAGAAAGGTCATTCATCCCTCTCATGCAAACCACCCACTCCCCAAGTACTTTCCACTGTAACCACAGGGATGAAACATCTATCTCTACACCTCCTTCCTCATTTCCATCCAGAGTGCCCAACAGCTCTTCCAGGCGATATAGAGGTTCACATGCACCTCCTCTAACCTCATCTACTGCATTCCATGCTCTTGATATGGCCTTGTTTACATCGGTGAGCCTAGGCGACTGTTTTGCCAAATATTTGCCCTCAGTCCTCCTCCAAGGCCTGCACCATTTTAACTCCCCTTCCCATTCCTTTCTGTCCTGGGTCTCCTCCATTGCCAGAGTGAGACTACATCCAAACTGGAGGTACAACACCTCATATTCTGCCCTGGTAACTTACCACCCAACACTATGAACATTGAATTCTCTAGTTTTAGGTGGCACCCTGCCCTTTCCCCCCATCTCTTTCCTGCCACTCCCACATCCATTTCTCCCAATATCCCACCTACTTCCACCATCTCCCCACTGTCCGCTTGCACCTATGCCCCTTCTTATGGCTTCACATTTCACTCATTTTTCACACTTTTCTGTCTACTTTTTATCTCTAACATCAGCCCAACCATCTGCCAATCAACCCACCCTCCCTCCGCTGATCATTGGCCAAGGGTGAGTCCCACCCTTGCCTCTCTGTTCCAGCTTTCTCTTCCTGACTACAATCAGTCTGAAGAAGGGTCCCAACCTGAAATATCATCAATTCACATCCTCCAGAGAAGACTTTAAACACAAGGAGATGTTGGAGGTCTTGGCTCGACAATGCATTGTCTTGATAGATCTGGGCTTTGGGAACTGGAGTTAGGATGACATGTTAGACTGTGCAAGATGTTAATGAGGCTACACTGGGAATATTGCATCCCGTTCTAGTTGCCATGCAATAGAAAGGATTAACTTAAACTCGAGCAATTACAGAAAAGATCCACAGGAATTTGCCAGGATGAGAGGGCTTAAGTTGTATGGAGAGACTGGATAGATTGGGTTTGTTTACCTTAGAGTGAAGGAGGCTTAGGGAGTGACCTTATAGAGGACTATAATATTATGAAAGACATAGATAGGGTAGAGAGTCATAGTCGTTTACCTCAGGGTAGAGGAGTCTAACAGCAGAGGCCATCATTTTAAGGTGAGAAGGGTAAAATTTAAAGTGGATCTGAGTGGCAGGGTTTTCACACAGTAGGTGGTGAGTATATGGAATGAGCTGCAAGGGCATGTGGTGGAGCCCAGAGTAATTGTAATGTTTAAAAGACATTTGTGCAAGAGGAAATGTTTCGAGGGATTTGGGTCAAATGGACTAGCTCAGCCAGGCACCAAGAGTTAAGAGAGTTTTATTATCATTAGTCCCAAAACGGAACAATGAAATTCTTATGGTAGACACAAAATGCAGGAGTAACTCACTGGGTCAGGCAGCATCTCTGGAGAGAAGGAATGTGTGACGTTTTGGGTCGAGACCCTTCTTCAGACTGACGTCTGGGGATGGAGCGGGACAAAGATAGAATGTAGTCGGAGACAGTAAGATTAGCGGGAGAACTGAGAACGGGGAGGGGATGGAGAGGGAAAGCAAGGGCTATCTGAAGTTAAAAAAGTCAATGTACATACCACTGGGGTGTAAACTACCCAACCAAAATATGAGGTGCTGTTCCTCAAATTTGCACTGGGCCTCCTTCATTGTCAGAGTGAAAGGTCAAATTGGGAATGGAAGGGGGAGTTGAAGTGCTGAGCCACTTGGAGATCAGGCAGGTTAAGACGGACTGAGCGGAGGTGTTCAGTGAAAAGATTGCTGAGCCTGCGCTTGGTCTCACTGATGTAGAGAAGTTGACACCTGGAACGGTAGATGAGGTTGAAGGAGGTGCAGGTGAACCTCTGCCTCACCTGGAAAGACTGTTTGGGTTCTTGGATGGAGTTGAGGGGGGAGGTAAAGGGACAGGTATTTCATCTTCTGCGGTGCAGGGCAAAGTACCTGGGGAGGGGATGGTTTGGGTCGCAAGGGACGAGTTGACCAGGGAGTTTTGGAGGGAACAGCCTTTGCGGAAAGCAGAAAGGGATTGAGATGGGAAGATGTAGCAGTTGTGGGATCCCATTGGAGGTGGTGAAAATGTTGGAGGATTATATGCTGTATGGGATAGCTGAAAGGGTGGAAGGTGAGGACAAGAGGGACTGTGGACAAAATTAATTTAGAGGGAAATAAAAGGAAAAACAAAAAATTACAGACTTTGCAGGTTTGCTTCAAAAGACTGTATTGCATGACATCAAGGAGAGATGGCGACAGAAAACTGTTCATCAATGAATGACATCACAGCAGAATTAGCCAACAGTTATACTGTGCAATAAACAACTTTTGTTTTGTATTAGATACAGATATACCAAAATATACTATCTACTAGATGGTCACCAAATATTTCATTCTTTTTAAATCTTTTTATTTCGTTTTTTTCAAGAACAAAAGCAAAACAAAAAAATAATAATAATGGTAAACAAAATAATGATATTGATACATAGGGATCAGGATCACATTAATAACAAGTATAACCTAAATATGAGTCCAGTGTCAAAATATACATTGAATATAGACCTCCTGTAAATATAGTTGAGTGTTTAAAAGATAACTTGTATATATAAAAACAAAAAGATAAAAAGAAAAAAAAGAAACAAAAAAAGAAAAAATAGAAAAACAAAACCCCCTAAACTAGAGAAAAAAAAAAGAAAAACAGAATCTGGGCTGCAAAGGATTTCAACAATTTAAGTCCCTGTTTGTCGTCAAGTCCGTTCCACCATATAAAGGTAAAATAATTATTATAACGGTTGGAGAGGGGACAATTTATATCGTGTGAAAATGTCGAATAAAGCTTCCCCAAGTCCTATCAAATATAACCAAGGGTTCAACAGTGTCACTCCTAATTTTTTCTAAATTTAAACATAATATCATTTCAGAGTACCAATGGAGTGTGGTCAGAGGATTAGAGTCTTTCCAGTTAAATAAAATAGATGTTCTGGCAATTAATGCAGTCAAAGCAATCAGCCGATGGGCAGAACAGGACAGATGAGTAGATTCTAACATAGGTAGCCCAGAAATTGCAGTAATGAGGTTGTAAATCAATACCTAAAACTACAGAAATAGTATCAAAAATGTTTTTTCCAATATTTTTCCAAAAGTGGGCAAGACCAAAACCTATGAGTCAGTGAGGCCACTTCAGAATTACATCTGTCACAGGCAGGATTTATATGACCATAAAAACGAGCGAACTTATCTTTTGACATATGAACTCTGTGAACCACCTTGAATTGTATCAGAGCGTGTCTTGCACACATTGAGGAAGTATTAACTAATTGAAGAATCCTCGCCCATTTCTCTACATTTAGAGAAATTTGAAGTTCTCTTTCCCAGTCATTCTTAATTTTATCAAATGTATCTATTTGTAATTTCAAAATCAACTCATAAATAGTCGTTATTAAACCTTTCTGATAAGGGTTCAAATGAAAAGTTTTTACCAAGATTTCTGCTTGATGTCGTAATGGAAAAAACGGTAGAGTATCCTTCAAAAAATGTCTAATTTGTAAATATCGAAAGAAATGTGAGTTAAGCAGATTATATTTATTGGAGAGTTGTTCAAAAGACATAAAACGACCATCCAAAAACAAATCATGAGAAGCTGCTAATCCCTTCCTCTTCCATAACAGAAAGGCTTGATCAGTACTAGAAGGTTGGAAGTAAAAATTAGGTATGATAGGATAAGATAAGATAATTCAATCCAAAAAACATACGAAATTGAAACTATATTCGGAATGTATATCTTATTATTGGGTTAGTCGTATATTTATTCAATCTCGTAATTGTAAAAGGTAACGAGGCCCCTAGAATGGAAGCCAATGATAGCCCTTGCATAGAATCACGTTCAAGATTTATCCATCTTGGGCATTGGGTATCTTAGAAACATAGAAACATAGAAATTAGGTGCAGGAGTAGGCCATTCGGCCCTTCGAGCCTGCACTGCCATTCAATATGATCATGGCTGATCATCCAACTCAGTATCCCGTACCTGCCTTCTCTCCATACCCTCTGATCCCCTTAGCCACAAGGGCCACATCTAACTCCCTCTTAAATATAGCCAATGAACTGGCCTCAACTACCCTCTGTGGCAGAGAGTTCCAGAGACCCACCACTCTCTGTGTGAAAAAAGTCCTTCTCATCTCGGTCCTAAAGGATTTCCCCCTTATCCTTAAGCTGTGACCCCTTGTCCTGGACCTCCCCAACATCGGGAACAATCTTCCTGCATCTAGCCTGTCCAACCCCTTAAGAATTTTGTAAGTTTCTATAAGATCGCCTCTCAATCTCCTAAATTCGAGAGAGTATAAACCGAGTCTATGCAGTCTTTGTTCATCAGACAGTCCTGACATCCCAGGAATCAGTCTGGTGAACCTTCTCTGCACTCCCTCTATGGCAATAATGTCCTTCTTCTAAATCTTTTGTCGAAACGTTAGATAGCGAGCATTAAATGCCCAATAGTAAAATCTAAGGTTCGGCAGTGCCAAACCACCATCTGTTTTTGATTTCTGTAAGTATTTTTTACTTAGTCTGGGATTTATATTCTGCCATATATATGAATACATTTTGGAGTCAATAATATCAAAGAAAGATTTAGCAATAAAAATTGGTATCGCCTGAAATAAATGCAAAAATTTAGGTAGGATAAACATTTTAATACCATTGATTCGGCCGATTAGAGATAAGGACATTGGTGACTATTTAGTAAACTGTTGTTTGATATGGTCAATTAGGGGCGTAAAATTGGCTTTAAATAGATCCTTGTGTTTCTTGGTAATCTTAATGCCTAAATAAGTAAAACATTAGGTAGTCAATCTAAATGGAAACTGTCCATAATTCGAAATTAGATTGTTTAATGGAAAACACACTCCTTTACTAAGATTTAGTTTATAACCAGAAAAACTACTAAATTGATTAAGTAGTGCTACTATTGCCGGAATAGAATTCTCTGGGTTAGAGATAAATAAGAACAGATCATCTGCAGAGAGAGATAGCTTATGTGTCTTATTCTCACGGACAACACCAACAATATTAGGGGATTCCATAATAGTGGTGGCCATAGGTTCCAAAGCAATATCAAACAGTAAAGGATTAAAAGGACAGCCTTGTCTAGTATCTCAAAAGAGCCTGAAGAAAGGGGATCTCTGATTATTGGTAAGTACAGAAGCCTGAGGTATATGATATATACAGCTTGATCCAAGAGATACATTTTGGACCAATCTTAATTTTTTCAAGTGTATTGAATAAGTATTCCCATTCTACTCTATCAAAAGCCTTCTCAGCATCAAGTGAAATGACACATTCTGGAGTTTTATTTGACACTGTATATACAATATTCATTAATCTCCTAATGTTAAAGTCTGAGTAACGATTTTTTATAAAACCTATCTGATCTTCAGAAATAATTTGCTTGCTCGTTAAATACCAGACATGCTTTAATACAATTTAAAGTATTACATAGATTACATTACTCAAAAGTTAAATTGAATAGAATCTGCCCACAAGTCTCCTCTATCTGCGATAAATGTCAGCATACAGAGGCTAATTTAACACATACTTTTGCAAATTGTGTAAAAATTATGAATTTCTGGATTGAGAATTTTAGAATAACTTCTGAAGTCATTAATACTAAATTGGATCTGGACTCAAAATTAATAATACTTGGAATATCAGAACAAAGTTTAACACTTACAACAAGTCAAAGAAATTTCCTAGATTATAGTATAATAATCGGGAAGAAATTAATATTAAAATTTTGGAAAGGCCCTATATCCCCCACAATTAAAATGTGGATTACGGAAATGTCGGAGTTGCTACACCTGGAAAGAATCAGATTTGCCCTAATGGACAACAAGAAGTTTTTGTTAGAACATGGCCTTCTTTTATTGATTATTTAAAAGGGTAGATCGGTTCAGCAGAGAACCCTAACTGAAACTTGGACTCAGGATTAGATGAAAAGTTATATTCTATATTCCTTGTTCTTATCTCCAAAGATGTACTAATGGTAAAATATTCCATTCTTTATGATTTCTTTTTGATTTTTACTTTATTTTTCTCTCTGTTTTTCTCTCTCTTTATAAAAAAAAATTATTAATATGATTAATTTGATAATATTAATAATGTATGATTGCTGTACACGAAATATTGCTATCATAATATGTTTGCTAATTCACTGCTTACCTATTCTAATAAAATATATATTTAAAAAAAAAGAAAGAATTTGCTGTAAAATATTTTCCAATCTCATGGCTAATATTTTTGAAAGAATTTTGGAATCTACATTTAACTGATATAGGCCTATATGATGTCACAGAGTAGGTTTTTTACCTCTCTTAAGAATTAAAGAAATAGATGCTTAATAAAAGGATTGTGGTAATATATTCATTAAAAAGGCTTATTTAAAAACCTTGCATAGCCAGGGAGACAGTAAAATTGAGAAATACTTTAAAAATTCCACTGTAAACCCATCTGTACTGAGAGCTTTACCAGAATTCATCAAAAGGATTGCTTTCTGTATTTCCTCCTCCGTGATGGGTTCATCTAAGAGACTTATTATGTGGTAAATTTGGCAAGTTCAGTTTCTTTAAAAACTCATGCATTATATTGGAATCAGTAGGAAATTCTGATTGGTATAGGGAGGTATAAAATTCCTGAAAGGATTTATTAATTTCATCATGGTCTACTGTCAATGTACAATCCCGTTTACTCACTTTCATAATCTGATGTTTGGGCGATACAGCTTTCAACTGACTGGCGAGTAATTTGCCAGATTTATCGCCATGTATATAAAATTGACTTTTGGTGTTAAGTAGCTGATTCTCAATCGCTGATACTAATAACAAATCATGTCTCAATTGAAGTTCAACTCTATTCTTATAGAGCTCTAAACTAGGAGCTTTTGAATATTTTTAATCAATTTCTTTAATCTCATCAACCAATATACGTATTTCATTTTGAGGTTTTTTTTTTATCCCGCAGAGTATGAAATAATTTGTCCACGAATATATGCCTTAAAAGCATCCTAGACTACGCCATTGAATATTTCTTCAGTAGAGTTTGTTCAGAAGAAGAAAGCAATCTGATCCTTAATAAAATTAACAAAATGTAGATCTTGAAGCAGAGTAGTATTCAATCGCCATTGTTTAGCACTAAACTTGGAATCAGGTAGTTTAATTGATAGTTTCTATGGTGCATGATCAGAAATAGCAATTGCATCATACCCGCACGCAATGACTGATGAAACTAGCCGAGAATCTATTATAAAGTAGTCAATCCTAGAGTAACTATGATATACATGAGAGAAAAAAGAAAATTATTTGTCATTTGGGTGTAGGAATCATTAGACTTCTAACATTGCAGAGTCAAGTAAAAAAGAATTGATAAAACTAGCTGGTTTATTTGGAAGCGCATGATCAGATGCAGATCTGTCCATCGAGGGGTTCAAACAGCAGTTAAAATCTCCACCCATTATCAAAAGATGTTCATTTAAATTAGGAAAGGATGCGATTAACTGTTTAAAAAACTCAGGATGATCAATATAATGTGCATAAACATTCACCATGACAACTTTTTGGTTATGAAGAAAACCAGTGATCATCAAAAATCTACTATATGGATCAGAAATTGTTTCATAATGAACAAACGATATTGAGGAGTCAATAAAAATAGAGACTCCTTTCACCTTTGCCTGTGAATTTGAATGAAACTGCTGTCCTGACCAGAACGTAAAGAATCGTTGATTGCCATCTTTCCTTATATGAGTTTCCTGAACAAAGATAATCTGAGCATTTAGTCCATGAAGAACTTTTTTTTAAAATTCCTCTTATTAAGATGGTTCAGACCATTTACATTCCCTGAAAGGAAGTTAATTACTTTATCCATATTCTTTGTAAAAATCATGTGGAATGTTAGGGGTTAATTTTATACAGCATAGCAATTCATGATACTGGAAGGAGAATAATCTAAGGTGGAGCCCGAAGTGATGACATTTTAGACATTTTTGTAGGTCAAATTCTGCCCAGATAGAAAAAGCTAACCAAAAGCAAAAGTCCCCCCCCCATACGTGCAAAGCCCAAAGCTGACCAGTAGACAGTCAGTACACTACCTAATTCCTCCCCTATCCCCATCTCTCCCAATGTAAAAAGAAGGCATAATTACCACTCAAAACAAATTAATGTTATGATTGAGAAGTGCATGCTAACTGTGAAAAACAAGAGCTACTTCATATTGTTTATCCAAGGTCAAAATACGTGCAAACTATGGAAAACAAGAACTGCTTCACTTTGTCTAAATACGGGGGAAAACATAGAAACATAGAAATTAGGTGCAGGAATAGGCCATTCGGCCCTTCGAGCCTGCACCGCCATTCAATATGATCATGGCTGATCATCCAACTCAGTATCCCGTACCTGCCTTCTCTCCATACCCTCTGATCCCCTTTAGCCACAAGGGCCACATCTAACTCCCTCTTAAATATAGCCAATGAACTGGTCTCAACTACCCTCTGTGGCAGAGAGTTCCAGAGACCCACCACTCTCTGTGTGAAAAATGTCCTTCTCATCTCGGTCCTAAAGGATTTCCCTCTTATCCTTAAGCTGTGACCCCTTGTCCTGGACCTCCCCAACATCGGGAACAATCTTCCTGCATCTAGCCTCTCCAACCCCTTAAGAATTTTGTAAGTTTCTATAAGATCGCCTCTCAATCTCCTAAATTCTAGAGAGTATAAATCGAGTCTATGCAGTCTTTGTTCATAAGACAGTCCTGACATCCCAGGAATCAGTCTGGTGAACCTTCTCTGCACTCCCTCTATGTCAATAATGTCCTTCCTCAGATTTGGAGACCAGAACTGTACGCAATACTCCAGGTGTGGTCTCACCAAGACCCTATACAACTGAAGTAGAACCTCCCTGCTCCTATACTCAAATACTTTTGCTATGAAAGCTAACATACCATTCGCTTTCTTCACTGCCTGCTTTCAATGACAGGTGTACCATGACACCCAGGTCGCGCTGCATCTCCCCTTTTCCTAATCGGCCTCCATTTAGATAATAGTCTGTTTTCCTATTTTTGCCACCAAAGTGGATAACCTCACATTTATCCACATTATACTGCATCTGCCAAACATTTTCCCACTCACCCAGCCTATCCAAGTCACCTTGCAGTCTCCTAGCATCCTCCTCACAGCTAACACTGCCCCCCAGCTTAGTGTCATCCGCAAACTTGGAGATATTGCCTTCAATTCCCTCATCCAGATCATTAATGTATATTGTAAATAGCTGGGGTCCCAGCACTGAGCCCTGCGGTACCCCACTAGTCACTGCCTGCCATTGTGAAAACGACCCGTTTACTCTTACTCTTTGCTTCCTGTTTGCCAGCCAGTTCTCTATCCACATCAATAATGAACCCCCAATGCCGTATGCTTTAAGTTTATATACTAATCTCTTATGTGGGACCTTGTCGAAAGCCTTCTGGAAGTCCAGATACACCACATCCACTGGTTCTCCCCTATCCACGCTACTAATTACATCCTCGAAAAATTCCACAAGATTCGTCAGACACGATTTACCTTTCGTAAATCCATGCTGACTTTGTCCAATGATTTCACCACTTTCCAAATGTGCTGCTATCCCATCTTTAATAACTGACTCTAGCAGTTTCCCCACTGCCGATGTTAGACTAACTGGTCTGTAATTCCCCGTTTTCTCTCTCCCCCCCTTCTTAAAAAGAGGGGTTACGTTTGTTACCCACCAATCCTCAGGAACTACTCCAGAATCTAAAGAGTTTTGAAAGATTATCACTCATGCATCCACTATTTCCGGAGCTACTTCCGTAAGTACTCTGGGATGCAGCCTATCTGGCCCTGGGGATTTATCGGCTTTTAATCCATTCAATTTACCCAACACCACTTCCCGACTAACCTGGATTTCACTCAAGTCCTCCTTTGACCCGCAGTCCCCTGCTATTTCCGGCAGATTATTTATGTCTTCCTTAGTGAAGACGGAACCAAAGTAGTTATTCAATTGGTCCGCCATATCCTTGTTCCCCATGATCAACTCACCTGTTTCTGACTGCAAGGGACCTACATTTGTTTTAACTAATCTCTTTCTCTTCACATATCTATAAAAACTTTTACAGTCAGTTTTTATGTTCCCTGCCAGTTTTCTTTCATAATCTATTTTTCCTTTCCTAATCAAGCCCTTTGTCCTCCTCTGCTGGTCTCTGAATTTCTCCCAGTCCTCTGGTATGCTGCTTTTTCTGGCTTCTTTGTACGCATCATCCTTTGCTTTGATACTATCCCTAATTTCCCTTGTTATCCACGGATGCACTACCTTCCCTGATATATTCTTTTGCCAAACTGGGATGAACAATTTTTGTAGTTCATCCATGCAGTCTTTAAATGTCTTCCATTGCGTATCCACCGTCAACCCTTTTAGAATTGATTGCCAGTCAATCTTGGCCAATTCACGTCTCATACCCTCAAAGTTACCTTTCCTTAAGTTCAGAACCATTGTTTCTGAATTAACAATGTCACTCTCCATCCTAATGAAGAACTCAACCATATTATGGTCACTCTTGCCCAAGGGGCACGCACAATAAGACTGCTAACTAACCCTTCCTCATTACTCAATACCCAGTCTAAAATAGCCTGCTCTTCCTTCAATGGACATTTTAAAAGTAGAAGGGCTAACAAAGAAGATCTTAAAAGTTAATATATAATACCATTACATTAAATTAACAGTATCTTAGAGAACGTAAAAGTTATGTTTTGATACCATCATACCAAAATTCTAAAAAGTAATTAAAGAATAACTCATCCAATTCTTAATCATTTACAAAACGATATATTGTCAAAATAGGAAAAATAAATCTCCAATTGAAACTTAGTCGACTATCTGTAACTCCCCATCGCGGCTTCAGCCCCATAAGCCTCCAGAAAGCTGGAAGCTTCTTGCAGATTGTTAAAAAATCGGTTGTTACCATTAAGGAGTCATATACGCGGTCTAGCTGGATAGAGCAAGGTAGGGCGCAATTGTTCCTTAAACAACTCAGACATTACATTTTGGAAAGGCATTCTCAATCCCATGAGCTCACAGCTGTAATCAGGAACAAACCAAAACTTGCATATTCAACCATGGCCAACATTTTTGCTGCTCGGAGGATATTCTCCTTCATCTGCAAAATGTGAAACCGAACGATCAAATGTCTCAGCTTATCTTGGAGACCAGGTTTTTCCCGATCCTGTGTGCGTTATCCAAAATTGGAAGATTTCCATAGTGCTCGATGTTGAAAGTCTCCTTTATCAGTTTAGAGGCATATTTTGTAACATTATCCCCTTCTTGACCTTCAGGCCATCCAACAATTTGCAGATTCAGTCGACGGCTTCTGTTTTCCAGATCCATGTTTTTAGTCTTGTTTTGCTTGAGTGCCCTAGTATTTTAGTTCATTTTTTGTTCTAGTATTTCAATCTTCAAATCTCTTTTCTGACCCAAGGTTCGCAAGTTATCAATTTGTTCCTTCTGTTCACGAGATTCATCTTGTAACATAATCAGCTTGTTTTGAACTTCCTTCAATTTGCTCGAAATTCCTTTCATCATTTCTTCCAAACTGCAGAATCTTGTGTTTATTTCCCCGTCAATTTTCGATATTGCTTCTAAGATACCAGCGTCGGAAGCTGCGCCTTCCCCATGCTCCTTCCTTGGAGAAGCTTTTTTTGCTCTTGTCTCCATCCTTTACACAATTGAAGCATATAAAAGTGTTATCAACACTTTAAGAAAGGTTAGACCGTGTCTTGAAATCAAGTAATAACAAGTAACATTGAAAGAGTGGTAAGCAAGAAGTTAAAAGTGAAGGGAGCAAACAAAGTTACAACCTTTACAGCATGCTGCCACTAGGAGAATCCTAGTGTAAAAGAAAAAGAAAAAAAGAATTATTTCATTAGTCATAACATTGTCATTGTCATTGTCGACTTCAGGAAGCACAGCACCGACATAGCCCCCTTATACATCAACGGCGAGTGTGTGGAGAGGGTCCACACCTTCCGGTTTCTCGGCGTCCTCATCTCCACTGACATCTCCTGGACAGACAACATCACAGCGGTTATCAAGAAGGCTCAACAGCGGCTGCACTTCCTGAGGGTCCTCAGGAAGCGCAACCTGGACTCCAACCTGCTGCTGACCTTCTACCGCTCGTCCATTAAGAGCCTGTTGACATACTGCATTACAGCATGGTACGGCAGCTGCACCATGGCAGACAGGGAGAGGCTTCAGAGGGTAGTTAGGGCAGCACAGAAGATAATTGGCTGCCCTCTCCCCTCTCTGATGGACATTTACACCTCCCGCTGCCTCAGCAGGGTGAAGAACATTATCAAGGACAGCTCCCATCCTGCATTTGGCCTGTTCAACCTGCTACCCTCAGGGAGGCGCTATAGGTGCATCAGCACAAGGACTAATAGACTCAAGAACAGTTTCTTTCCAAAATCCATTATCTCCCTGAACTCACACATGCATTGACTTCACAGCCTAACCCCCGGACTTTCATCTATCCACCCACTGTAATTTGTACTGTAACTGTAATTTCCAATATGTGCAATAACCCATACTGGATATAGGAATCCTATTATCCATTCTATTTATCCATTGTCTTTTTATAGATATGTATATAGCGCTGCAGAAACTGTGCACCTTATCCCCCCCCCCCTTTTTGTTTTGTTTTGCACTGAGTAGGAGCAGCTTTTAATCTCATTGTACATGTGTATAGTGACAATAAAAGGCATTCTGATTCTGGACACACTTTTTGCTTATGTTAATCTTATTTAAACACCGGATGGTTAATACAAGTCAAACACAATACAAGGGCATCTTGACATTATTCTATCTCACCTTTCAGGTGGCCCATGCCACCATCCCCTCTCCTACCCAATCATAAGCATCCTATTTACAGTACCATTTCTGTGCCACAAGCAGTAGGTGGTGCGTGTGGTCCACTGTAACTCCTCACACAGTTAAACATGCTTCGTTATCTCCTCTACTATTTCATGTTTACCTTCACCATCCACCCTTCAACACATTCCCAGACAAGAGGTAATACATCTAATCTTACTTTGCTGATTCCCACAAACTCTTCTGCACCTGGTCAAGCGAGAGCTGCCAATTGTCACATCAAAAAACACCCTTTCTTTACGTTGTTCAATTCCAATCAAAATTAAATAAGGAAGAATATTATTTTTTCTTCCACATGGGGCTCTGTCCTTGTTACGAATGGGGGGAGGGTGAGTAAGAACGGAGCTGCGTGATATCGAGGGGACCCTGGTGAGAGCCTCATCTATAATGGAAGAGGGGAACCCCCGTTTCCTAAAGAATGAGGACATCTCCGATGCCCTGGTGTGGAACACCTCATCCTGGGCACAGATGCGGTATAGACGGAGGAGTTGGGAGTAGGGATAGTGTCTTAAAAGGAAGCAGGGTGGGAACTGTCATCAAGATAGCTATGGAAGTCAGTAGGTTTGTCGTGGATGTCAGTCAATAGTCTGTTTCCTGTGATGAAGACGGTGAGATTTAGAAATGGTAGGGTGATGTCGGAGATGATCCAAGTGAAATTCTTATCTTGGCCAGCATGTATTGTTTGGGCCAAATGTCCAAACATTCCATGCAGAATAACTCTACAACTCCATGACTATATGAAAACCAGTTCTCTATTAATGAGACACACATGGATTTCCACCAGGAGACTTTTGCTTTTACCATGTTTATTCCCGCATAAGTCAGATTCTTGGTTGGACTAATTAAAATTTAACAAGCTGAAGAAAAAGTTCTCTAATTTCTGCAGACAAAAATCTGTTACCATTTCTGACTGGGGAATTCTCAACTGGGTGAGGCTATCGGGATTTCATATATCTCAGAGGTTTATTAGGTCTTGGCAGGAGAGTACAGCCTTGTGTTATCAGCTTAAATCTCTCCAGATAAGAATTCATTCAACAAAATGTGTTATGGAGATAAAGATTACTGGACTAAACCATAACCTTTATCATTCGTCTGGAGGTTAGTTTGTGGAAGTTAAAGATTAGATAGAAACACAGAAACATAGAAATTAGGTGCAGGAGTAGGCCATTCGGCCCTTCGAGCCTGCACCGCCATTCAATATGATCATGGCTGATCATCCAACTCAGTATCCCGTACCTGCCTTCTCTCCATACCCTCTGATCCCCTTAGCAACAAGGGCCACATCTAACTCACTCTTAAATATAGCCAATGAACTGGCATCAACTACCCTCTGTGGCATAGAGTTCCAGAGACCCACCACTCTCTGTGTGAAAAAAGTCCTTCTCCTCTCGGTCCTAAAGGATTTCCCCCTTATCCTTAAGCTGTGACCCCTTGTCCTGGACCTCCCCAACATCGGGAACAATCTTCCTGCATCTAGCCTCTCCAACCCCTTAAGAATTTTGTAAGTTTCTATAAGATCCCCTCTCAATCTCCTAAATTCTAGAGAGTATAAACCGAGTCTATCCAGTCTTTCTTCATAAGACAGTCCTGACATCCCAGGAATCAGTCTGGTGAACCTTCTCTGCACTCCCTCTATGGCAATAATGTCCTTCCACAGATTTGGAGACCGAAGATTAACTTACCGAAACCTAAACTTGGTGTAAGTTAGTCAGGATCAAGGTCTCTGGTGCTGTAAGGCAACAACTCTACCCCTGCACCACCCCTGCCCCAGCCCTATTTGAGGCCGATATTAAATCTACGACTACATTTTGTTGGAAGAATTCCCCCTTTTCCACTTCAATCTGGTCAAAGTACAGGAACAGAAGCCAAATGGTTGAATTCTGTGTGACATTATCTGTCATCTTCACAGTGACTGCTTCTTGTCAATTCAAGTTGCTGACAATGTGTGAGAGACTGGCTCCGAATTGACAGATTCATACAGTGATACAACGTGGAAACAGGCCCGTCGACCCAACTTGCATACACCGACCAACACGTCCCAGGCCCTTCGACCCAACTTGCCCACACCGGCCAACACGTCCCAGGCCCTTCGACCCAACTTGCCCACACCGGCCAACACGTCCCAGGCCCTTCGACCCAACTTGCCCACACTGGCCAACACGACCCAGGCCCTTTGACCCAACTTGCCCACACCGGCCAACACGTCCCAGGCCCTTCGACCCAACTTCCCCACACCGGCCAACACGTCCCAGGCCCTTCGACCCAACTTGCCCACACCGGCCAACACGTCCCAGGCCCTTCGACCCAACTTGCCCACACCGGCCAACACGTCCCAGGCCCTTCGACCAGCTTGCCCACACCGGCCAACACGTCCCAGGCCCTTCGACCAGCTTGCCCACGCCGGCCAACACGTCCCAGGCCCTTCGACCCAACTTGCCCACACCGGCCAACACGTCCCAGGCCCTTCGACCCAACTTGCCCACACCGGCCAACACGTCCCAGGCCCTTCAACCAGCTTGCCCACGCCGGCCAACACGTCCCAGGCCCTTCGACCCAACTTGCCCACACCGGCCAACACGTCCCAGGCCCTTCGACCCAACTTGCCCACACCGGCCAACACGTCCCAGGCCCTTCGACCCAACTTGCCCACACCGGCCAACACGTCCCAGGCCCTTCGACCCAGCTTGCCCACACCGGCCAACACGTCCCAGGCCCTTCGACCAGCTTGCCCGCATTTGGCCCATATCTCTCCAAACCTGTCCTAAACTTGAAACATATTGCAATAACGGGATGATTGAAAATCAAAATCAAATATCCACCGCAGTGCTTTGAAATTTCTCATGCACTCTGCTGTATGGAGGCATGGAGATACCATTACCTGCAACCAATACGTAGCATTCCTTCACTCACAGAATTTGAATGAAAGCCTTTTTATGACTGATGAGGATGGTACATTGTCTCACAGGCCCCAGGATTAGACTGGATTCCCAGTCTGTCCATACACTGCCAGGAAACATCAATATTGTATTGTGAACCTTTGACAGATTTAAACAAATATTTATTTCCTCTGTGTTATAGAGCCCCTGGAGTAATTAAAACTCATATACTCTCTTGCAGGTAATTGCTGCATTGCTGTAACATTGTTTGCTCTTTGAATCGGCATTACCTCTCAAGCCTAATAACCCCAACACCATGGCTGCACCTCTACTCCTCATTTAGTGCACTCATACATGGGACATATGATCAAAAGTAGTCTACGTGCTTCCACGAACTTGGTACATCATTCACTTGACCACAGTTAGTCTCATTCTGGTTCCAACTCTGTTTTCCTCTCTCTCAGAGCGTTTGACGGCTCTGGGGCCGTACGTGCAGACGTTGAAGGATGAGGGGGGATCTCATTGAAACCTATCCAATAATAAAAGGCTTAGATAGAGTGGATGTGCAGAGAATGTTTCCATTAGTGGGAGAGTCTCAGACCAGAAGACACAGCCTCAGAATAAAAAGAAGCACCTTTCGAATGGAGATGAGGAGGAATTTCTTTAACAAGAGGGTGCTGAATCTGTGGAATTCATTGCCACAGACAGCTGTGGAAGCAAGGCATTGGGACGTTTTAAAGTGGAGATTGATAGGTTCTTGATTAGTAAGGGTGTGAAGGGTTATTGGGTGAAGGCAGGAGAATGGGGTTGAAAGGGAAAGATAGATCAGCCATGATCGAATTGTGGAGCAGACACGATGAGTCTAATGGTCCAATTCTGCTCCTATATCTTATGGTCATGGTCTTATGGTATCTTTTCAATAACATTTGATTTCCTAATCATTGAAATCCGTCCATCACCACTTTGAACACTAATTTATACAGCACGGTATTATACAGACCCCTTAGCCTATCTTGTCCGCAATGAAAAACGAGAACCCATGTGTGTCTGATTCCATTTTATTTTCCCCACATCCCCATCAGCTCTCCCGATGTTCCACCTTTCACCTACAAACAAGGGGCAATTTACAGAGGCCAAATAACCTGCCTTCACGTTGGCTGCACCGAGCTTCAGTGCGTTCCTCAGCATGTTTAGGTCTAGATTCATTTTTGTCACGTGGGTTTACTCTGGGTGCTCCGGTTTCCTCCCAGACTGCAAAGGCTTACAGGCTTTGTAAATTGTGAATTGTCCCCTAGTGTGTAGGATTGGGCTAGTTTACGGGTGATCGCTGGTCGGTCCAGACTCGGATGGCCGAGGGGCCTGTTTCCTCGCAGTATCTCTAAAGCCTAAAGTCTAAAGATTGCATTTGGACAGATTTATGTCCTGTTTCACCTCACTGCTTGTGTGCAACTACATCAGCTATTACATCAGGAAGCTTAATATCAGGGTGAGGAACGGGCAGAGAGGACATCAAAGAAAACAAATCATTAATGCCCAGAACTTTAAAGACCCTAGGCCATATGAAAACTGTGTCTGTGGCAAAATGAAAGGAAATGAAAAGATGGTTTAAAATGAGTTAATCACAGTCACAGAAATTATTTAAAAGCTTGTTTATTCTGGCAGCGTGTTTAATGTTCATAAGTTCCAAGGGCAGAATTAAGCCATTCGGCCCATCAAGTCAACTCTGCCATTCAATGTTGGCTATCTATCTATCTATCTTTCCCTCTCAATTCCATTCTCCACCCTCTGACTCAAGAAATTCCTCCTCATCTCCTTTCTGAAAGTATGTCCTTTTATTCTGAGGCTATGGCCTCTGGTCGCAGAATCTCCCAATAGTGGAAACATCCTCTCCATGTTCACTCTATCCAGGCCTTTCACTATTCGGTAAGTTTCAATGAGGCACCCGTCGTCCTTCTAAACTCCAGCGAGTAGACGCCCAGTGCCTTCAAATGCTCATCAACCTACTCAGTCAAGGATTATTCTGGGATGTCAATTACTTTCAGAACATTTGGAAGAATCACAGACGTTGGATCTTTATAATGTTCAAATGATTGTTTTAGTGTCCCTCGGTATGTCTTATGAAGGGGGTGGTGGAGGAAAAAGGGGGAAACCATTTTTCAGTCACTTGCTCGACGGAGAGGCAACTTTTTCCATGTCGCTTCCCCGCCTCCCTCGCGGCCTAACAGCTTGGATTGGAGCGGCCTTTCCTGGAGTCGGGGCCCAGAGCTTCAGCAGTGGGAGCAGCATGGATTTTTCCATCGCGGAGCGGGGCGAACCCTTGCCGGGGGTCACCAGAACGAATGCTCCGATCGCTGGCCTGGTGGCTTTGACATCATGGGGCTGTGGTCTGCGGAACATCTAGCCGTGGGCGTGGCGTGGACGCACCATCCCGAGCCTGAGATCCCTAGCCAGGGATCGCCGGTGAAGAGCTCCGACCACCGGCCTACAACATCCTGAAGCTGCTGTATCCATTAAGAAAGTAGCCGATTCGGGCGCTCCAAGCTGCGGAGTGTTTGACCGTCCCAACATCGGAGTTTCGATCATGCAGACGAGATGGCCTGTACATCCGGCCGTCCGTAGCAGCGACTACGGAGGGTTTATGGCCTCGACTACGGATGAACAAAGGAGGAGGACTGACTGAACTTTGTGCCTTCCACCACAGTGAAGAATGCTGTGGTGGATGTTTCTGTTAAATTCTATTGTGTATTGCGTGTTCTTTTTCCAATTGCATCGCTGCTGGCAAATTCATTTCACTGCACCTTAGTTGGTGCATGTGACGAATAAATTTGAACTTTGAAGTTCAGCACCCCCTTGAAGATGTTTAACTGGGCTTGTTGCATAACCAATGGAGCAATGAAAACCGTCCCACACAAGAGATTAGTGTGCAAAATTAGAGCACATGATATTGGGGATAGAGTATTGACATGGATAGAGAACTAGTTGGCAGACAGGAAGCAAAGAGTAGGAATTAACGGGTCCTTTTCAGAATGGCTGGTCGTGACTAGTGGGGTGTCGCAAGGCTCGTTGCTGGGTCCCCAGTTATTTACAATATATATTCATGATTTAGACGAGGGAATTAAATGTGACATCTCCAAGTTTGCAGATGACACAAAGCTGGGTGGCATTGTGAGCTGCAATGAGGATGCTATGAGGATGCAGGGTGACTTGGATTGGTTGAGTGAGTGGGCAGATGCATTGCAGATGCAGTATAATGTGGATAAATGTGAGGTTATCCACTTTGGTGGCAAGAACAGAAAGGCAGATTATCATCTGAATGGTGTCAGATTCGGAAAAGGGGAGGTGCAATGAGACCTGGGTGTGCTTGTGCATCAGCCACTGAAAGTAGGCATGCAGGCCAAGCAGGCAGTGAAGAAAGCTGTGGCATGTTGTCCTTCATTGCGAGAGGATTTGAGTAGGAGCAAGGAGGTCCTACTGTAGTTGTACAGGGCCCTGGTGAGACTGCACCTGGAGTATTGTGTGCAATTTTGAGGAATGACATTATTGCTATTGCAAGAGTGCAGCGCAGTTTCGCCGGGTTAATTCCTGGGATGGCGGTACTGACATATCATGAAAGAATGGGTTGACTGAGCTTGTATTCACTGGAATTTACTGGAAGGATGAGAGGGGATCATATAGAAACATGTAAAATTCTTAAAGGATTAGACAGGCTAGATGCAGGAAAAATGTTCCCGATGTTGGGGGAAGTCCAGAACCAGGGGTCATAGTTTAAGAATAAGGAGTGGGCCATTTAGGAATGAGATGAGGAAAAACTTCTTCACCCAGAGAGTTGTGAATCTGTGGACAATAGACAATAGACAATAGGTGCAGGGGTAGGCCATTCAATGTGATCATGGCTGATCATCCCCAATCAGTACCCCGTTCCTGCCTTTTCCCCATATCCCCTGACTCCGCTATCTTTAAGATCCCTATCCAGCTCTCCCTTGAAATGGCCTCCACGGCCTCCACTGCCCTCTGAGGCAGAGAATTCCACAGACTCACAACTCATAGAAGGCAGTGGAGGCCAATTCACTGGATGTTTTCAAGAGCGAGTTGGATTTAGCTCTTAGGGCTAAAGGAATCAACATGGGGAAAAAGTAGGAAAAAGTAGGGTACTGATTTTCGCTGATCAGCCATGATCATATTGAATGGCCTACTCCCGCGCCTATTATTCTATATTTCTATGCCAGTCCTGGCCTCTACATGTTATTATCTCCTCCCATGGAGTGATAGAGCCTTTTCATCATGTGTTCCATATTTCAAAATTCACCCCAAACGCACTAATAAAAATGTAGTTTGCATTCAAAGGAGCTCTGTGTGAAACTTTGAAGGTTTGTAATATATTTGAACTGGAAAAATAAACTTCCCTGTAACTGACTGAAATGTAGTTTCCAGATGTCCAGGGTCAGAGGTCCAAGATAAAAGTATTAGGTTTAGGGCTGTTCCATCTCTCTCTCTCACACTCTGAATGATCCTATTCCATGTTGGTGAATTATAACACACATGTTTCAGGCACTAAGTGTTGGTTCCAAGCTTGAGCTTATGGCAATAGCTCCAATCTCATTATTTTGCTCGCGACTACTGAAATTATTTTAAATTTCACTTGAGGGCTTGGTTTTCCCTATCATTCCTTGTGTCAGAACAACTTGTCTCGCACAGAGGTGGCCTTCCTGAGATGCCGCGTGGTGAAGGCCTTCCTGAGCTGTCGTGGCAGGGAACTGGGACTGGGAACCTGCCCTAAGGTTCATTGGTGCATCGCCTGAAGGCTCGGCGGTTGGCGCGACCCTGCCCGAAGGCTTGTGGATAGCGTAATGGATGGAGCTGGAGACGTCGTACGCGAGGAACAAGGGCTGGTAGGAGGGTGAACAGAGGTAATACCTCCAGCATCTTCAAGGTCAGCTGCAGGAAGCTCCCCCTGGACACAAAGATGGCCGGTTGAGAAGAGGAGACGGATGTCGGTTTGTAGAAACTGCTCCGGTACATCGAGTGCGTGGGCCGACCGGGCTTTGGACTTTGAACAATGGCGCCCAAAATGGTGGCGCCTACATGTGTAATATACGCAAAAAGAATTTCATTGTGCAGTTGCATATGTGACAAATAAAGCACCATTGAACCATTGAACCCCCAGTGGAACCTCTTCACAGATTTTTGGAGGAATGCTTCATCTCCATAGGGGACATTTTATAGGGGATTGTAAACCATACTAAACCATGGCAAGTATATTTCTAAATACATTAAAGTTCATTTTACAAGCCCGATGCAGGCAAGTCCTTCTTACACATTCTGCAAATTATTTTTATCATCCTATGCTGACTTCTCAGAATAGACACAAAAAACATGTAATAAAAGACACACAAAACAGCTCTTGGAAAAATTCCAATGCTGTCAAATTCATGAACGTTGCTGTAAATGCATTTCAAAAGCATTCCATACACTATAAATATTTTGGCATGAACAAGATATATAAGTTAATATTTTACATTTGATACAGGTCTGCACTTACTAGAATGTATTGTGTTTTTTTAATGTACGTCATTTCTTTCCTCCAGTGCCAATCAATGGTTGTTGGTATTATTTAGTCCTACAAGCAAAAGTGCAATGATTTCATCATTTTTAGACTTGCTTTCAGGAACTCGGGAGAAAAAGGAAAAAAAAATATTTTGAGCCATTAATTCTGCATGAAAAGGAGCATGCGTTATGCTTCAATGGAAGACCTCTGCAGAACAAGCAGGTCTATCAGACATAATCTATGCACTTTGAACAAATCGAGGTTTGTTGCTGTGAATAGAATTGTAAGTCACAACATTTTGGAAACATTTACAGAGAGAGCTGGTTTGGTACCAAATTTACTTCAAAATCTTATTTCTTTCATACTTGGTTAGAATATTTCCTCACATTGTGTGCTTTATGACTTGGATTATAGAATTTTATTGGAAGGATTTCCTCCAATAATTATCCATTTGATCTCAATGGTAAAACTGGGATGTAAACAATAATTGAGTCTAAAGAAGGATCCCGACCTGAAACCTGTTCTCTAGAGATGCTGTCCAGTCCACTGAGTTATTCCAGCTCATTGTGTCTTTTTTTATGTGAACAGTCCCTTTGTCCCACCAAATCTACACTGATTATCAAAAAGCTGTTCACATCAATCGCTCTTTATTCTCCATATATTCTCAATAATACCCCTGTTTCTATGACTCAGCTATATATTATAGTTAATTCATGGTGGTCAATTAACGTACCAACATGAATATCTTTGGGGTGTGGGAGGAAACCGGAGCACCAGGAAGAAACCTAAGTGGTCACAGGAAGTACATGGAAGCTCCACACAGAGAGCACTCAAAGTCAGGACTGAACCTGTGTCGCAGCTACTGTGAGGTGGTAACTTTATTCCCGAATTAACGGGAAGGAAAGTTCGAGAAGGGATAAGAGAGTAAGGTCAGGGCCAATAGAGATCGGTGTGAGAGAAGAGGTGACTACCGAAGTTAAAGTGTTGTATATGAATGCACGAAGTATAAGAAATAAAGTGGACCAGCTGGAGGCTAAGTTAGAAATTGGCAAGTATGAAGTTGTGGGAGAGGACCAGGGCTCGGAACTGAATATTCAAGGATATACGTCCTATCAAATAGACAGGCAAGTGGGCAGAGCGGGGTGTGGTAGCTGTGTTGGTGAGGAATGAAATACAGTACCTTGCGAGGGGTGACAGAATCAGGATATGTGTGGAGTCAGTATGGATATAACTGAGGAATTGTAAGGGTAAAAATACCCTAATGGAACTTATCTACATGCCCCCAAACAGTAGCCTGGATATAGGGTGCAAATTGAATCAAGATTTAAAATTGGCATGTAGTAAAGGTAATGCTACAGTTGTTATGGGGGATTTCAACGTGCAGGTACACTGGGTGAATCAGGTTGGTACTGGACCCCAAGAAAGGGAGTTTGTGGAGTGCCTCCGTGATGGATTCTTAGAGCAGCTTGTACTGGAGCCTACCAGGGAGAAGGCAATTCTGGATTCAGTGTTCTGTAATGAACCGGATTTGATGAGGGAACTTGAGGTTAAGGAGCCATTAGGAGGTGTTGACCATAATATGATAAGTTTTAATCTACAATTTGAGAGGGAGAAGGGTAAATCAGATGTGTCAGTGTTACAGTTGAACAAAGGGGACTATGGAGCCATGAAGGACGAGCTGTCAAAGTTGACTGGAAAGATACCCCAGCAGGGATGCAGTGGAATAATAATGGCAGGTTATTCTGGGAATAATACAGAAGGTGCTGGATCAGTTCATTCCAAAGAGGAAGAAAGATTCCAAGGGGAGTAAGGAGCAACCTTGGCTGACAGGAACAGTATAAAAATAAAAGAGTACAACATAGCAAAGATGAGCCGGAAGCCAGAGGATTGGCTAACGTTTAAAGAGCAACAGAAGATAATTAAAACGGCAATATGGGGAGAAAAGATGAGGTACTAAGGTGAGCTAGCCAAGAATATAAAGGAGGATAATAAAAGCTTCTTTAGGTATGTGAAGAGGAAAAAATTAGTTAAGATCAAAGTTAGACCCTTGAAGACTGAAAAGGGTGAATTTATTATGGGGAACAAGGAAATGGCAGATGAGTTGAACAGGTACTTTAGATCCGTCTTCACTAAGGAGGACACAAACAATTTTCCTGATGTACTAGTGGTCAGAGGATCTGGGGTGACAGAGGAAATCCACATTCAGCAAGAAATAGTATTGGGTAGACTGATGGGACTGAAGGCTGATAAATCCCCAGTGCCTGATGGTCTGCATCACAGGGTACTCAAGGAAGTGGCTCTAGAAATGGTGGACACATTGGGGATCATTTTCCAATGTTCTATAGATTCAGGATCAGTTCCTGTGGATTGGAGGGTAGCTAATGTTATCCCACTTTTTAAGAAAGGCGGGAGAGAGAAAACAGGGAATTATAGATCAGTTAGCCTGACATCGGTGGTGGTGAAGATGCTGGAGTCAATCATGAAAGATGAAATAGCCGTACCTTTGGATAGCAGTAACAGGATCAGTCCGAGTCAGCATGGATTTACGAAGGGGAAATCATGCTTGGCTAATCTTTTGGAATTTTTTGAGGATGTAACTAGGAAAATGGACAAAGGGGAGCCAGTGGATGTCGTGTACCTGGGCTTTCAGAAAGCATCCGATAAGGCCCCACATAGGAGATTAGTGGGCAAAATTAGGGCACATGATATTGTAGAGTGCTGACATGGATAGAAAATTTTCAAGAGAGAGCTAGATAGGGCTCTTAGAGATAGTGGAGTCAGGGGATATGGGGAGAAGGCAGGAACGGGGTACTGATTGGGGATGATCAGCCACGATCATATTGAATCACGGTGCTGGCTCAAAGGGCCGAATGGCTCACTCCTGCACATATTGTCTATTATCTATTGTAAAATTGGTTGGCAGACAGGAAACAAAGAGTAGGGGATAACGGGTCCCTTTCGGAATGGCAGGCAGTGACTAGTGGGACTGCAGCTATTTACAATATATATTAATGATTTAGATGAAGGGATTACAAGTAACATTAGCAAATTTGCAGATGACACAAAGCTGGGTGGCAATGGGAACTGTGAGGAGGATGCTATGAGAATGCAGGGTGACTTGGACAGGTTGGGTGTGTGGGCAGATGCATGGCAGATACAGTTTAGTGTTGATAAATGTGAGGTTATCAACTTTGGTAACACAACAGGAATGCAGATCATTATCAAATGGTGTCAAGTTGGGAAAAGGGGAAGTACAACGGGATCTGGGGGTCCTTGTTCATCAGTCAATGAAAGTAAGCATGGAGGTACAGCAGGCAGTGATGAAAGCGAATGGCGTGTTGGCCTTCATAACAAGAGGAGTTGAGTATAGGTGCAAAGAGTTCCTTCTGCAGTTGTACAGAACCCTAGTGAGACCACACCTGGAGTATTGGTCTCCAAATTTGAGGAAGGACATATTTGCTATTGAGGGAGTGCAGCGTTGGTTCACAATTTTAATTCCTGGGATGGTGGGACTGTCATATGCTGTGAGAATGGAACGGCTGGGCTTGTACACTCTGGAATTTAGAAGGAAGAGAGGTTATCTTATTGAAACATATAAGATTATTAAGGGTTTGGACAGAAGAAGGAAACATGTTCCCAATGTTGGGGGAGTCCATAACCAGGGGCCACAGTTTAAGAATAATGGGTAATCCATTTAGAACGGAGATGAGGAACCCCTTTTTCATATGGAGAGTTGTGAGTCTGTGGAATTCTCTGCCTCAGAGGGCGGTGGATGCCGGTTCTCTGGATACTTTCAAGAGAGAACTAGATAGGGCTCTTAGAGATCGTGGAGTCAGGGGATATGGGGAGAAGGCAGGAACGGGGTACTGATTTGTGGATGATCAGGCATGATCACATTGAATGGCGATGCTGGCTCGAAGGGCCGAATGGCCTACTCCTGCACCTATTGTCTATTGTCTATTTAATAATTGCACCTATTATAGCAATACAAGCCTTTTAGTACACTTATTAGTTTGGATTTAAAATTTTAATTATGTCCTTGTATATATTTGAAGATTCTGCCTTACTGATGCAACTAATGTGACTTAACATAGAACTACTGTGAATGGGTGATCGATGGTTTGCACTGGGCCAAATAACTTTTCCAAGCTGTCTCTTTCAATCAAATCAATTCAATCAAACTAACCACTTCCCATCTCATCCGAACATAATTTGCGGAGTTTATATGTTCTCCCTGTGACCATGTTAGTTTTCTCAGGATGTTCTGGTTTTCTCTCACATTCCAAAGACGTGCAGGATTTTAGGTTAATTGGCTTCTGAAAATTACCCCAAGTGTGTAAGGTGCAAAGGCGGGGGAACGTGGAACAAGTTTACGGCAGACACTGTGGGATAAAGGGCCTGTTTCCACGCTGCATCTCTAAACTAAACTAAACAATCCAACATTTAATTCAAGAGCATGGATTGAGCTGTGTAAATTCTCATCAAGGGTTATTTGATTCTTGGTCATTGGAAAGTTGGACAAGGAACCTGATACCTTTTGGGGACATGTGGCATGTATATTGGTGTGGATCATTGTCTTCAAGAGGGATTGAATGGTGCAGAGAGAAATAACGCTTTGGTAACCTTTGATATCCATCAGCCGATCTCAACTTGTTTCAAGAGTGTCAAGTGTGTTCTATTGTCAAGTATCTCAATGCAATTCTTTCATGCAGCAGCACACAGAAAATGTAAACATAGTATTCTGTAAACAATATAGCTAATGGTATATCTATATATACCTGTATATATCTATATATATATCTAAATATCATATATATATTGATATATTGATATCTATATTGATATATTGATATCTATATCTATATCTATATCTATATCTATATCTATTTATCATACTAGACTAAATGGGACCCGTTAGGTTCCATGTTCACAAAGGCAGGCTGGTCCTCCAATGCAATATTCCACCTCTCCACCAATTCCAATATTGCTGGCCAGTGTGGGGTCGGGGGGGGGGGCTTTCTGGAACACTAGTATAGTTGTTGTGGGCCGAAGGGACTGATTTCCAGAGGGCTAGTATGGACATTGCGGGCCAAATGGATTCTTGGGTTGGCAGCTCGGTCACTCAGGCCTGGTGGGCTGGTAGCTCAGTCACTCAGGCCCGGTGGGCTGGCAGCTCAGAAACTGCCAGAAATTCTGCCCAAAACAGGTGAGCGACTCTGTGAGATAGAAGGGGAGAGAGTGGAGAATCAATTTTAGACATTTTTCATCTTTTTCTGCAGATCACAGCAATGATGGAGGAAAGTCTATCCTAGCCTGGATCTCACAGGGAGCCAATGAAGTGAGGGGTAAAAATACTGGGGTGAGGTTTAACACTTGCAGGGGAATACTTGCTGATGGTCCGAAGGCTCCTCCTGGGCTAGTACAGGCCTGATGGGCCAAAGTGGCACTTTAAAAAAACATCTGAGTGAAATCTCAGTGACAGGCACTTTTTCTGGACTTTTCCTGGCCTGGCACGAGCCTTTTGGGCCAAAATGCTCCTCCTGGACTAATACGGGCATTTTGTACAAAAGGGACTAGTTTCTCAACTAATAGGGGCCTTGTGGGCTGGAATTAGTGGTTCCAGGCAGGCAAAACAACATATATATATGTACTAAACTAAGTGGGACCCGTTGGGTCCCAGTCACACAGGAGGCCTGGTCCACTCTGCCAGCTCTCACTCTGCTCACCCCACACCTTCAGCTTTCAGGCTCAGGCAGCAGATCCCGGTCCCACTCCGAATTCACTCAGAGGCTTCTGGCTCACGCTGCTCTCTGCCCGAGCACAGCTCACAATCAGCCCCGCCTCCGGGATTTTATTATCTGCGGGTGCCGGAAGGGGCGTCACGTTCGCAGTGATCACAAGCGAGAAGACCAATCTGCTGATCTCACGATTTTTAAAACATTCATAACTTTTTTATTAATTCACCAATCGGAAAAAACCTTCGGGCGTTTGGAGGAGAGGAGGACAGTGAGTCAGATGGCGAAAAAAATCATAGCGATATAGGTAGCGTTTTTTCTAAAATGTATTTACAACATAGACAGGAAGTGATCAAGATGAGACTTTTAGTAATAGTGTAGAAGATAGATAGATATTGATGCACACATATAAAACAAACAAACAAACAATAACAGTGCAAAAACCCAAACCAGTGCCCCAAGTCTATGTTTTTGAAGATTGTAGTATTTCATAGCCTGCTGGCTGTCGGAAAGAAGTTGTTCCTGAACCTGGACATTACAGTTTTTCAGGCTCCTAAAGCTTATTTTTAGTTTAGTTTAGAGATACAGAGTGGAAACAGGCCCTTCGGCCCACTGAGTTTGCACCGACAAGCGATCCCCACCCATTAACACTGTCCTACACACACTAGGGACAATTTACACATACACCAAGCCAATTAACCTGCATACCTTTGGAGTGTGGGAGGAAACTGAAGATCTTGGAGAAAACCCACACGGACACGGGGAGAACTTACAAACTCCGTACAGACAGCACCTGTAGTCGGGATCGAACCCAGGTCTCTGGTTCTGCAAATGCTATAAGGCAGCAGCTCTACCACTGCACCAGTGTAGCAGGAATGAAATGAAAATGTGGCCAGGGTGGTGTTGATCTCTGATAATGCTGGCTGCCTTTTTGACTCCTGTTAATCCCTTCGATGATGGGGAGGTCAGTACCCTTGATGGACTGGGCAGTGTTCACCACTTTTTGCAATCTTCTTAGCTCCTGTGTGTTCAAATTGTCGAACCAGGCCGCGATGCAACCAGTCAATATGCTCTGTACTGTTCACCTGTAGAGGCACAAGAGAGTACTCTCTAGCATTCCAAATCTCTGCAATCTTCTCAGGAAGTGGTGGCATTGGTGGGCTTTCTTTATAATTGCATCAGTGTGCTAGGTGCAGGAATGATCTTCAGAGATGTGCGCGCCCAGGAATTTGAAGCTTTTGACTCTCTCCACCATCATCCGTAGATATAAACAGGTTTGTGGGTCCTCATCATTCCTCTTCCAAAGTCCTCAATCAGTTCCTTGGTCTTGCTCACCGACTTACAGCATTTCCAAGAATGGTATACAGATATGATGATAATCTGCATCTCAGACGCCATCTCTTTTTCTTGGACTTCTGAAGAGGGAAAAGTTTTCTTTCAATTTTTTGGCTGAGTAGCTTGAGTTCTTTAGTGAGCTGTGGACATTGGAATGTCTTCAGAATGCATTGAGAAACAGCTGCCATATACCATAAAGTCTGAAGAAGTGTCCCGGCCCATAATATTGCCAGTCCATTCCCTGCCTGACCTGCTGAGTTCCACCAGCACTTTGTGTTGTGCTCAAGATTCCAGCAGTTCCTTGTGTCCCTAAAGGAAATAATGTTTATTTGCAAGATAGCACACCAATCATTCACATATTGTGTCTGTAAGCTTGAAGTGCCTAGAAGGACTTGATGTGGAGAGGATGTTTCCAGTGGTGGGACAGTCAAGGACCAGAGGGCACAGCATCAGAATAAAAGGACGTTAGATTGGAGTTGAAGAGGAATTTCTTTGGCTAGAGGGTGGTGTATTTGTGGAATTAAAAGAAGTTTATTTTTGAAGTCAAAATGTCTAGGACTTACATCTGATTTCACAGATAATTGATCCAGTAGCAGGAACACTGGGCGATCTTTTCCCCCCAAAGTTTGTAGTCAAAGTCAAACAAACTTTATTGTCATTTAGAAATACATTGATATATGCAGTTCCAAACGAAATTACGTTGCGTTTGGCTCCCTGTGCAACACAATAAATTAACCGAAGGATAGGTATGTATGAAAAGGATAAATAGACAATAGTGGCAGCCCATTTACATGTTATTCAGGAGTCTGATGGCTCGTGGGAAGAAGCTGTTGCGGAACCTTGATGTTCTGCTCCTTATGCTGCGGTATCTTTTTCCCGAGGGCAGCAGAGTGAACAGTCCGTGATGGAGATGTGTGGGGTCCTTTATGATACTGCTGGCCTTAGACACACAGCGTTTGGTCGCAATATCCCCGATTGAGGGGAGAGAGGTCCCGATGATTTTTTCCGCTGTCCTCACCACTCTCTGCACAGACTTCCAGTCGGAGGCTCTACAGTCCCCAAACCAGACAGAGATACAGCTGGTCAGAATACTCTCTATGGTGCCCCTGTAGAAAGTAGTGAGGATGGGATGGGGGAGATGAGTTCTTCTCATCCGGCGCAGAAAGTGCAACCGCTGCTGCGCTCTCTTAACAGTTGATGAGATGTTAGTCGACCAGGTCAGACTGTTAGTGATCTGCACCCCCAGGAACTTTGTGCTACTGACCACCTCCACATCGCTGTCATTGATGTGAAGTGGTGTGGGACTGTGCCGGGTTTTCCTGAAGTCGACGATAATCTCCTTTGTTTTCTCGACATTCAGGATCAGGTTGTTCGTATTGCACCAGTCCACCAGTTGTTTCACCTCCTCCCTGTAAGCCAGCTCATTGTCGTTCCTGATGAGGCCCACCACTGTTGTGTCATCTGCGTACTTCATGATGTGGTTTGTACTAAACCTGGCACAACAGTCGTGAGTCATCAGGGTGAACAGCAGTGGACTCAGGACACAGCCCTGAGGGGAGCCGGTGCTTAGAGAGATGGTATTGGAGGTGTTATTTCCAACCCTCACAGACTGAGGTCTGTCAGTGAGGAAGTCCAGTAGCCAGTTACACATGGGGGTGCCGAGGCCCAATTGAACCAGTTTGCTTATCAGGTGCTGTGGGATAATGGTGTTGAATGCTGAACTGAAATCCACGAACAGCATTCGCACATAGGTGTTTTTCTCCTCTAAATGTTCCAGGCTCAGATGGAGCACGGAGGATATAGCGTCCTCAGTGGAGCGGTTTGGCCTGTAAGCAAACTGGTATGGGTCGAGTGTGGAGGGGAGTCTGGAGGTGATGTGGTCCCTGACCAGCCTCTCGAAGCACTTCATCATTATGGGGGTGAGTGCTACAGGGCGGTAGTCATTGAGACATTGTATGTTGGATTTATTTGGCACAGGTATGATGGTGGCAGTCTTGAAACATAAAGGGACGACCTCCTGGTTCAGCGAGGTGTTAAATATGTCCGTAAGGACATGTTCCAGTTGATCAGCACATTCCCTGAGCACCCGCCCTGGTATGTTATCAGGGCCTGCCGCCTTTCGCGCGTTCACTCCTTTTAGGGACCTCCGAACATCCACTATGTCAAGACTGAGTGCCTTTTCCTCACAATGAGGAATACCTTTGCTTGCAGGTATGTGATTTAGCGCCTCGAACCGACCAAAATAGTTGTTGAGTTCATTGAGGAACCCAATGTTGTCATCACAGGGTGGTGAAGCAGTCTTATAGTCCGTGATTGATTTGATTCCCTGCCACATGCGCCTGGTGTTCTTGGGGTCATGGAAGAAGCTCTGGATTTTCTGACCATGGGCACGCTTGGCCAGCCTGACGACTCGGTTCAGGTTGGCTCTTGCGGATCTGAGTGCCACCACGTCGCCGGATTTAAAAGCTGACAGGATAATAATAATACCTTTGTTATTAACACTCCATTCAAGGCTAACCATCTCAACAATGGTGGTAAATAGAGCTGGGTGATTACGTTCAAATATCTCACATGGGTAGAATTGTTAATCCTTTAGTAAAGTTGCATTTTCATGGATAAAGGTGTGGTTATGTTTCAGGAATGTGCAGAATAATTATAATACTGTAATAAATTGAATTAATTTTGTTTTTATTCTTATATTGTAAAATATAATATAAGATCATGAGAGGAATAGATCGGGTAGACACAGTGTCCCTTGCATAGAGTAGTGGAATTGAGAATGAGAGCATAGGTTCAAGGTGAAGGCGCAAAGAGTTGATTGGAATCTTAGGTCTCAATTTTTCACGCAAAGACTGGTGGGTGAACGGAACGAGCTGCCGGAGGTTGTAGTTGAGGAAGGAACTCTTGTGACGTTTAAGAAGCAACTAGACAGGTACATGGATAGGACAGGTTTAGAGGGATATGGGACAAATGCAGGCAAGTGGGGCTAATATAGCTGGGACATGTTGGTTGGTGTGTGCCAGTTGGGCTGAAGGGCCTGTTTCCTGCTGCATGACTCTATGACTCTATTGTTTATACCTGGCTTTCTTCATTTATTCATCGAGGGTCAGTGTAGGGGAGGGACGGAGGGTGGGAAGGGGAGGTGGGAATAGGGTTTTGGTGACTGATGCAGGGACTTTCCAAAGGCTGGTGTGGAACGCTGAGCGATGCAGGCTTTGTGACTCAGACCCAGCACCAGTGAGAGCACAGCTGCTACCATAGCAACGCCTTTGCCACTGAAAACTAACTCGCAGGCCTATGCCTGAACCTAAGGCTGGCAAGGCAGAGTAAAGTAGGAGTTGCCATGGAGACTAATGCAGGTAACTCTGCCGTTGAAAAATGGTGAAAACCCCGATGGTTAGCAGCCTCTTGCACTTTAAGTGTTGAAATTCAACGTGTACAGAAAATCCTTACTGCGCCCATTCAGTGCATTTATCACGAGTTGCCAAAAGCGTAGTAGCTAAACAAGGCTAGTAGTTAAACAGCTGGAACAGCCATCAGAGCACTTGGCTTAAATGACGTTAAAAACATTAAGCGACAAAAAACCAAATTAGCTAGCATAGTATCAGACATCTGTTCATAGCTGTAGGATCTGATTAAAGTCAAACTCGGGAATGAATGAACCGCTGCAGGATTAGACTGCAGAGAGTCACCACAACCAGCCATTCGTGATGGATGATGCTGTCTCCTGGCTGTAGGTGAGGCGGAGTGGCACACAGCAAATCCATGTCTGTTGACTTGCATCATTTGCTGATCGCACTCCACATTCATTTTCCCTGTCTTCAGTGGAGCTGAGAGCTAAATGCGACCAGTGGTGATAATCAATATTTCAACAGTTCAGTGGTGCTTTATTTGTCACGTATGCCACTGCGCAGTGAATTTCTTTGTGCATATATTACACATGCGGTCGCTGCTATTTTTGGCGCCATTATTCAAAGTCCAAAGTCCGGTCGGCCCGCACGCTCTATGTGCTGGAGCAGATCCTGCAAACTGACATAGAAACAGAAACATAGAAACATTGAAAATAGATGCAGGAGTGGGCATTTCAACACTTCGAGTCAGCACTGCCATTCAATATGATCATGGAAGATCATCCACATTAAGTACCCATTACTGAAATCCCACTCCTCTCTTCGCCCGGCCATCTTTGTGTCCTTGGAACATCTCCTGCAGCTGATCTTGAAGGTGCTGAAGGCATTACCACGGTTCACCCTCCTACCGGCCCTTGCTCCTCAAGTCTGATATCTCCAGCTCCCTCCCAGTCAGGTCATCCAATTAGCCTTCAAGCGGATTCCCAATTCTGCCGACCGCTGACTCTTCGGGCCGGTTCCCGGTCCCATCGACCGACAAGCCTTCAGGTAGGTTCCATGCACATGGCTAGGAATAGAGGCAAAAGGCAACTTTTGGGAACTGCAAAGAAAAGCTCAAAACATCAGTGCGGTCCTACCTGATGAACTGATTGTTTTCTATGCTCACTTTGAGCAGAAGGCCAACGGGGCAATGACATAGTTCCTATCGGACTCAATTGTGCCTCTTCCCAGGGTCACTGGTGCTGATGTTAGAGGTTAAGTTGGTAGGGAGTAGTACAGGTATTGTAAAAGATCTAACTGAATCTAATCTAGTTTAGTTTAGTTTAGTTTAGTTTAGTTTAGTTTAGTTTGATTTAGTATAGTTTAGTTTAGTGTTTTACCACGGAAACAGGCCCATTGACCCACCTGGTCCACGCGACCAGCGATACCCGTACACTAGCAATTTCCGGCACACTAGAGACAATTTACAATTTTTACCGAAACCAATTAACCTATATTCCTATACGTATAGGAAACTGGAGCTCCCAAAGAAAACCCACGCGGTCACGGGGAGAATGCACAAGCTCCGTACGGACAGCACTCGTAGCCAGGATCAAACCTGGGTGCCTGGCATTGTAAGGCAACAATTCTCCACCGTGCTGCTCCACCGTGCCTCCCTTTTTTTTATAACGTTCACCTTAGTTTAGTTTAGAGATACAGCATGAAAGTAGCCCCTTTGACCCACTGAGTCCATGTCAACTATTGATCATCCTAGTTGTTAGTTATCCCATTTCCCCATTCACCCCCTACACACTAGGGGCAATTTTACAGAGGCCAATTAACCTTTGGGATGTGAGGGGAAACTGGAGCATCCTGATAAAACCTGCGTTTTAAGGGGGAACTCCACACAGGCAGCACCCAAGGTCGAGATCAAAAGGGGTCTCTGAAACTGCGAGGCACCAGTTCTACCAGCTGCGCCACTGTGCCTTTCCTGTTGATCTTCTGGTTGGCTTCCTTATTAAACATCGCAGTAACTGCCTGAGGCAGGGTTTAAGGTTTACCTTCTAAATTCTGACTGATTGGGGAGGATTAATTAAGAAGCCACCAGACAGAGACCAGAAAACAATGCGTCCCCTTTGTTACCACACAATGAGCTAGAATGGAGTGAAAATCAAAATTTTGGTAGAGGATAAAACAGTGTCGAGATTGCTGTGCTCTTAATCTCCAATTATAATGCGTTTCCTTTAAGGCAAACAGATGTTTTAACTTCTAATGCATAAGCAAATGATAATCAACACTTCAGCACATTGGTCTATGACATAGGCATCGGTAGAAACAGTGCTATCATCCACAGCAATGGGAAGTACCTAATACACTGACATCTTGCACCCTTCATTTTAAGGCACAGCATAGATAGATGTATTAAAATGTGTTTAAATGATTAAAAGCTTGTCTTCTTCTTCTTCTTGCGTATGGCGTGCACAGCCTAAAGTTTTCGGACAACTTGTTCTATTTGATCTTATTTGATTGTGCTCGCCGGGTTGATTGCATTTGTCGAAACAGGGCAGACCACGTGAAGGTTGCAATCTCCCACCCCAAGCTTCTCATCAGACCAGAAAACAAAAAAAAAATCCATAAATTCATCCAACATTTGAGCAATAAAAGTGGATCAATGTAATTGTTATTTTGGGATCTCACAGAGATTAATGTTGTCAGTGTGTACCATCACATACTCTACTTTTTGGTTTCCATTTCAGTTTATAGTCAAATAAAGATTTGCGTGAATATTGAGAAGAAGAAGTTTTTAAATGCATTGCTATCAGTGAAATATTTTTCAAGTGCAGTGACTATAATAATACAGGATGTAGGGCAGCAGAATAGACCACCCCAATTAGCAAAGCAATAACAACTAAGTAGTGGGAAGCATTGATACACATTTTAGGAAAAGATAATGCCTTTCGGCAGACTGTGTTCTCACATCTACTGGTTGTGCAATTATTTTTAATGACAGTCGTTTTAAGTAGACCAAATTTTCAGCCTGTGGGATAGGGTGAGTTAGATATGGCCAGTTGACCTCACAAATGGAAGGAAACCACCAGCTTCCACTTAAGGTCAGATCTTTTGCCGTTTGTAAGCTTATGTGAATGACTTGAAGTGACTCAGCCTCTCCAAGTTGGTCTTTTCTATCCATAAGGTTGACTGAATGGACTTGTTTGTGCTTTCCACTCACATTCAACCAACCATTTTTGAAAGAGTTGCCAACACACACACACACACACACACACACACACACACACACACACACACACACACACACACACACACACACACACACACACACACACACACACACACACACACACACACACACACACACACACACACGCCAAATGTCGAAAACTAAGAAGATCTGGTGGTCAGATGTCAGTGTAACTGATTAGTTTAGTTTAAAGATGCAGTGTGGAATCCAATTAACCTACAAACCTGTACGTCTGGAGTGTGATAGGAAACCTGGGCTCCTGGAGAAAACAGAACGCAAGTCACGGGGAGAATGTACAAACTCCGTACAGGCAGCACCCGCAGTCAGGATCGAACCCGGGTCTCTGGCACTGTGAGGCAGCAACTCTACCGCTGCTCCACTGTGCAACCCTGCATGCAATGCAACATGCAGGTTGATTGGTGAAGATAGTCAACAGTTTCAAGTTCCTGCGTGTGTCTATCTCTGAAGATCTGTCCATGTCTCAGAGCATTGAGGCAATTAGTCAAGTCACGAATCAAGAGTATTTAATTGTCATATGTACTGAAACGTAACAATTAAATTCTTACTTGAAATTCTAAAAAAAGAAAGCTCATCAACGCTTCTACTTTCTGAGAAGATTGAGGAGATTCAGTATGTCGATTAATATTCAATTGGATATCTACAGGGGTGCAGTAGAAAGTATTCTGATTGGTTGCATCACGGTTTGGTTCATAACTCAGACTCCCTGCAACGAACGAGAATACAGAGTGTGGTAGACAATGCCTGATCCATTAAAGATACTGATTTCCCCACCATTGACGAAATCTATAAGAGATACTGACTGAAAAGGACACCAATATCATCAAGAGCCACGTCACCATCTCCCTTCTCCAAAGAGGCAAAAGGTATAGAAGTGTGAAAACACACACCTCCAGATTCAGGGACAGTTTCTTCCCAGGCAACTGAACCATCCTACCACAATTGGATAGAAGTCCTGAACTACAATCTACTTAATTGGAGACCCTCTGACTATCTTTGATTGGACTTTACTGGACTTTATCTTGCAGTAAACATTCATTCCTTCTCATGCATCTTTATATCTTGGAAGGCTCGATTGTAATCATGAATTGTCTTTCCGCTGACTGGTTAGCACACAACAAAACCTTTTCACCGTAACTATATACTAATAAATTAAACTAAGCTAAATTAAACTAAACTGAGATCATTCTAGTAAACCTCCTCTGGTCCCTCTCCAATGACAGCACATCCTTCCTTAGATATGGGGCTCACAATACGCCAAATGCGGCCTGACCGGAGCCTATTAAAGGCTTAGCATTTCATCCCTGATTTTAATCACTTCTGCCATGGTAGTCATGCCTTCAGTGATCCAGTCCCTGCAATTCAGTCCTGAGCTCTTTCTCTGTCTCCCTGTCTCTGGCGCTCTCCTCCTTTTAGACATTCTTTAAAAGCAGGTTAGGCTTTAACAATTTTCAGGTTAGATTTTGAAAACTAATGACCAACCTGGATCTTCAAGTTTTAATTGCTTCCACATACCAATAAAATGTTTGGTCGTCACAAAGGAAGAACATCAATGTACCTTTCTTGATCTCCAAAGCCACAAAGGCACTATCATCTCAGCCTTCGAGGCTGATGTCTGAGGATCGAGAATACAAACAGTCCCAGTGTTAAGGTTGGTGACATTAATGTCCGTGGTGAAGGGGTGATTTGAGAGGTTGATTATGATGCTTATTAACTCCTACTTTAGTAAGGATCTGCACCCACAAGGTGGTGCAGTGGTTGAGTTGAGGCCTTTCAGCGCTTACATCCTGACTACGGGTGCAGTCTGTACAGAGTTCGTACGTTCTCCCCATGACCTGCGTTGATTTTCTCTAAGATCATCGGTGTTCTCCCACACTCCAAAGACGTACAGGTTTGTAGGTTAGTTGACTTGATATAAATGTAAATTGTACCTAGTATGATGGTGTTAATGTGCAGGTCGGTGCGGACTCAGTGGTCCGAAGGGCCTGTTTCTGTGTGTATCTCTAAACTAAACTAAACATTCGCCTATCGCCATAACAGATTATCAAAACCTGTTGTTGAAACAAAAATGTTTGATTAGGTATAGGAAGGAACGCCAGATGCTGGTTTAACTCAAAGGTAGACACAAAATGCTGAAGTAACTCAGCGGGACAGGCAGCATCGCCGGAGGAAGGTAATGGAGAAGGTCGAGACCCAAGGGTCTCAACCTTCTCCATTCCTTCTCTCCAGAGATGCTGCCTGCCCGCTGAGTTACTCCAGCATTTTGTGTCCACAAAATGATTTTTGATTGTCTACTTTAATATATTTGTGATGTTGTGTGACATACCATTTGTTAACTGATCCGCAAAGCATCTTGGGAATCATTCTGCAGAGCAAGGCACCACATAAATTCAAGATTCTTTTGTTTGAAAAATGCTTGTAACATGGGACAATATTAACTAATCATGTGCAGTTGCAGTGAAGGTGGAACTCTGACTTGAAGGAAGAACATGTGCAAATATGGAATGGGTCAGGCAGCATCTGTGGAGGGGGAAACAGGATTAATGATTTTGTTTGATGATCTTTTTACCAGCACAGTCATTTATTACTTTATCCCTAGTTTGGTGAATAAAGAAAACTAATATAAAATTATAGAATAAAGATGTGGTAAGAGGATTATTATGGTTATGGCATTTGATATTCATCACAACATTAACGTATATTCAGAATTCTATGTTAATTAACTCAAATGACCAGAAAATTCATTAATATCTTTTGATTCCTATTTAGTCACTTACTAATAAAGAAGGCCTTTGTAGTTTTAGAAATGTCAACCATAAAAAGGTTCAGTTTAGATATAGACAATAGACAATAGACAAAAGGTGCAGGAGTAGGCCATTTGGCCCTTCGAGCCAGCAACGCCATTCAATGCGATCTGGCTAATCATCCCCAATCAGTACCCCGTTCCTGCTTTCTCCCCGTATCCCATGACTTCGCTATCTTTAAGAGCCCTATCTAGCTCTCCCTTGAAAGTATCCAGAGAACTGGCCTCCAACGCCCTCTGAGGCAGAGAATTCCACAGACTCACAATTCTTGTAAGAAAAAGTGTTTCCTCGTCTCCGTTCTAAATGGCTTACACCTTATTCTTAAACTGTGGCGCCTGGTTCTGGACTCCCCCAGCATCGGGAACATGTTTCCTGCATCTAGCATGTGCAAACCCTTAATAATCTTATGTTTCAATAATATCCCCTCTCATCCTTCTAAACTCCAGAGAATACAAGCCCAGCTGCTCCATTCTCTCAGCATATGACAGTCCCGCCATCCCGGGAATTAACCTTGTAAACCTACGCTGCACTCCCTCAATAGCAAGAATGTCCTCCCTCAAATTAGGGGACCAAAACTGCACATAATACTCCAGGTGTGGTCTCACTAGGGCCCTGTACAACTGCAGAAGGACCTCTTTACACCTATACTCAACTCCTCTTGTTATGAAGGGCAACACGCCATTCGCTTTCATCACTGCCTGCTGTACCTGCATGCTTACTTTCATTGACTGATGAACAAGGACCCTCAGATCCCATTGTACTCCCCTTGTCCCTACTTGACACCATTTAGATAGTAATCTGCCTTCCTGTTTTTGCTACCAAAGAGGATAACCTCACATTTATCCACATTAAACTGCATCTGCCATGCTTCTGCCCACTCACCCAACCTGTCCAAGTCAACCTGAATTGTCAAAGCATCCTCTTTGTTTCCTGTCTGCCAACCGATTTTCTCTCCATGTCAGCAATCTACCCCCAATAACATGCTCTAATTCTGCCCACTAATCTCCTATGTGGGACTTTATCAAATGCTTTCTGAAAGTCCAGGTACACGACACTACAATATGGATTGTTTTTTTCAGCAGAACAGGTTAGCTTTATACAAAATGCTGGCGAAGGGAACATATTTTACATGTCAAGTTTATCTTATGGTTGAAGAGACTGATAAATCCACATGGCTACTGATATTTTCAAAGTGATTATCACCTGCAATTTAATCTGTATGCAAGTAAGACTTTGCAATGCCATTGTGGATTTAATTAAATTCAGCTGAAGAAACCCATCAAGCTTCAAAGGTTCAATGGTTCAATGGTTCAATGCTTCAATGGCGCTTTTATTTAAAGATATAAGGACGAATCAATTAGGAGCAGGAGTCGGCCTTCAAATCTGCGGCACCGACCACCAAGGTCTTGGCTGATCTTCTAACACAGCTACATTTTCCTGGGCCATCTCCATGTTCTTGATAACTGGAAATCTCTCTCTTCAAATGAACTCGATAACTGTGCCTTTACAGCCGTCCAGGGTAGCGAATTCTACAGGTTTACCATTCTTTGAGTGAAGAGATTTCTCCCCATTCCAGACCTATGTGACCTTCTTTTGAGACCATGACATCTGGTTCTACACTAGTCAGGAAAATCTTCTCCCTCCAGCCACTAAGAATTTTTAAAGTTTCATTGGAATTATCTCTCAGTTGTTGACACTTGAAAAAGTACAGGTCCTGCCTCCTCATTCCCTCCTCAGATGGCGAAAATCAGTCTGGTGAATCTCTGTTGAATTCCCTCTTTGGCAAGCTTATCCTTTTACAAGGATGGAGATCAAAATTATATGTAGTAGTCTGAGTGTGGTGTTCACAATCTATCTATCTATCTATATATTGGTTCAGGCGGCTCGACTGACATTTGCAGCGGCCTCTGCAGTCCGCCTGTCTCTTTGTCCCGTTGAGTGTATAGTTTGTCGTTATTTATACATTGTTTTTAACTGTGTATATGTGGGGGGTGGGGGAAACTTTTAAATCTCTTCCCTGTACGGGGGACCCGACCTTTTCTCTGTCGGGTCCCCGTTGTCGTTTGGGCCTAGCACCGTGGAGCGGCTTCCAACCGGGATGACCTGGGCACGCCAGTCGCGGAGCCTGCGGAGTTACCATCATGGGGCTGGCCGGCTTCGGAACGTGGAGAGCTGTGGTGGCGCATGGCTGCAACCCGACTCTGGAGCTTCGGAGGCTCCAGCCGCAGGCCCGGTGGATGGTAACATCGGGAGCTCGCGGGTCCCTGGTGGGAGACCACTTTTCGGAGCTCCCGCAACGTCAACTTCTCCCGCCCGATTTCCGGGGTTGAAAACGACCCGGAGCAGGGCCTTACATTGCCCGGCGCGGCTTTAAAGGCTGCGGGACTTACCATCGCCCGCCGGGGGCTTTGAGATCGGGAGAAGAATGGAGAGCAGGGGAGAGACAAGACTTTGCCTTCCATCACAATGAGGAGGAGGTTCACTGTGATGGATGTTTGTGTAAATTGTGTTGGTGTCTGTCTTGGTTGTTTTCTTGTTGTATGACTGCAGAAACCAAATTTCGTTTGAACTTCATTTGAGGTTCAAATGACAATAAACAAAATTGTAATTGTAATTGTAATTACTAAAACTCTCGTCTTGTTTGGACGTCTGTCTGCTTCCATGTGAGTGAGCTCAAGGAACTACGCCAAAACGGTACACAATAGTGCAAACATTTTTGCACCACTTTACTGACCATTGTCCTGTGTTCATTTGTATAAAGTTCCATTCAGATTAATGTTATATTTCACAAGTTATTGACATTTAAACGTGTTAAAAAAAACACTTTGAGAAGAATAACTGTGACTGTGCTGTAAGAGTTTTCTGGCAGTTGCAGCTATGACTTCACAATGGCATCTCAGTCCTCCAATCACAATGGGTTCTCATTTACATACGCTGCCGTGAACATTACGCCACCTGACAATGACATCACAATGAGATCTCAGCTGCCACCCAACTTACTCATCTTTGTCCCGTGGTCGTTCGTGTAAAGTTTCCTTCAGATTGGGATAAGCGTGTGAATAGTGTGTGTGTGTGTGTGGGGGAGCAGGTTAGTGTGTGTGTGGGGGGGAGGGGGTTTGTGTGTGTGGGGAGGGGGGGTAGTGTGTGTGTGTGTGGGGGAGGTTAGTGTGAGTGTATGGGGGGATAGTGTGTGGAGGGGGTTGGTGTGTGTGGATGGGGTTAGTGTGTGGGGGGGTTTAGTGTGTGTGTGTGGGAGGTGGGTTAGTGTGTGTGTGTGTGTGGGGGAGGTTAGTGTGTGTGTGTGTGTGGGGGGGTTAGTTTATGTCTGTGTATGGGGAGGTTAATGTGCAGAGAGGGGTTAGTGTGTGTGTGGGGGGATTAGTTTGTGGGGGGTTAGTGTGTGGGGGAGGGTTTCGTTTTTGTGGAGTGGGGATAGAGTGTGTGGGGGGAGTAAGTGTGTGTGAGGGGGATTAGTGTGTGTGTGTGGGGGATAGTGTGTGTGGGGGGGGGTTAGTGTGTGTGGGGGGGTTAGTGTTTGTGTGAGGGGGTTAGTGTTTGTGTGAGGGGGTTAGTGCGTGGACAAGAGTTAGTTTGTGTGAGGAGAGGTTTCATTTCCAGAACCTTTCTTGTGAAGGGGTGGGATGGGGGTCGGGGTTTTCATGGGGGAAGGAGTGATAGGCTTTTTACAAAAAAAGATTCCAGAACTTTCCTGCGATGCCGCCCCTCCCCTCCCGCCCCCACATGGGAAGGATTGATTGGCTCCGGGGACCCAAGTCAAGTCCATCCATTGGCTCTGGGGAGCACGGACACCGCCCCGCAACGTTTTACAAAAAAAGATTCTAGAACTCTTCTCCGACGCCGCCCCCGCGTGAGTGGTGGATCACTATGTCGGGGGAACAGGGCCCAATGGGTCCCACTTGGGCTAGTATATTACTAAAACTCTCTTCTTGTTTGTTTGTGAGCCTGCCTGTCTGCCTTTCTGTGATTCAGGGATGCCCTGAACTACGCCAAACGGTGAATGATAGTGCTCTAATTTTTGCACCATCTTACAATTATCATGTGGTGTGTTTTTATTTAATCAAGTTTCGTTCAGAGTGATGTTATATTTTACAAGGTATTCACATTTTTACCTTTAAAAAATTCCACTTTGAGAAATATTTCTTCCATCTGCACTGTACTACAATGTTGCAATCCCAGGACACTGAGTCCTGTCAGCCCTAGCAAGTGCAATTGCATTTTTTTAAAAGTTTAAAATGAGGGAGGATGAATAAGGGAAAATGAGCTGCCCCTGGGGGCTATGGGTGAGTGGTGGAATATTGCGTTGGGGGAATGGGTAAGTGGTCAAATATTGCGTGGGGAACGGGTTGCGTTGGGGGACCAGGCCTCCTGTGGGGGCTATGGGTGTGTGGTCGAATATTGCATTGGGGGAACGGTTTGCGTTGGGGGACCAGGCCTCCCGTGTGACCGGGACCCAACGGGTTCCACTTGGTCCAGTGCCCAATAAATTTATATTATTGTTACAGATATTGATTTATTATTGTCACCTTAGACTTTAGACTTCATTTTTGAGATGCAGTGTGGAAACAGGCCCTTCGGCCCACCAAGACTGCGATGATCAGCGATCACCCCCATACACTTGCACTATTCGACACAATAGGAACCATTTACAATTTTTATCAAAGCCAAGTAACCGACCAACCTTAGAGTGCGGGATGAAACCAGAGCACCCGGAGAAAACCTGGGCCCCAGGGAGAACATACAAACTCAGTACACAATCAAACTCAGTACACAACCTGGGACTCGGGGATTGTGAGGCTTCAACTCTATTGTTGTGCCACTGCATCAAGATACAGTGTTGCGTTTGCTATTAAGAAATCTATAAAAAATGAAATATGTTTGAACGATTCAACTTAACTGTAAACATTTTTGCTGAATTAAAACATGAAGCGCCTTCCCATATTTTTCTTTAAGAAATTGGCCAAGTCGGTCTCTAGACTGCTCTGGAAGTCTAAAGCATTTTAATTGCATTTGTTCAGTGGTTATTGATGCTCTTGCTTGTTTTCCTAGTGCCACAGAGTCATTCAGACCATTTAATAAATCTATGTGCCTACAATGGTAATATATTGTCAATGTTATGGTCACTCAGGTAAGCAGGGAAAAAATGAGAATACTTTCTGAACGGGTTTTGAAGCTCTTATGCTTTTATCGCTCCTTTTTAAATAAATATCTGAATAAATTGGACAATGCTGGAACTTTGGAGAACTTGAACAGTTGCTCTGTGTGAGTGCCAGGGTTTGAATGGAATCCATATGAATGTTATATTATCATATAATTGGAAACTGATGAATATTTTAGGAGCTAAAATGAAACATTATAAAATATTTTGCCGTTGAATAGATTAGACAAACATAACCCGGCCTGTGAGCTGTTGGATTATTAATTTCAATTTTATTGCTGAAGATTATAAAATTAGCAGAATTCCTGAGTCCCCAGGTGTGGAGCATAACCTTTATTAAAAATGTATTTATAATTGTTGGTTAAAGCAGGTTCTACAGGCATGGTGTTTGTGCTTTGCTCTGAAACCCTCCATCTAAGTGAAATATGTGAAGTAATATAGGTTAGGGTGGACCTTGAGTATAAATTACTTATGGACCTATTCACGGTAAACATTAGCACAAATAGATCATGAAACCAGCTGGGTATACTGTATCTCAATGGGCTCCTTTCCCAAAGACAGTTGAACTTCATTTTGCAGTGCCATAGGTGGATTTCTGCTGGGTCTTTTTCTTCGGTTATTTAATAATAAAAGTCCTCTTTGATGTTTTATTTGTTTTTAAGAAAAGGCTCTGGTAATTGTTCAATAAATTGGAACCAGTCGATGGAAACAATGAAAGGCAATAGGTCCCCACTCTAGCCAAGTTTTCAGCCCAATCTTAAACTTTACTTTAGACTTTAGAGATAGAGCGTGGTACCAAGCCCTTCGACCCACCGATCACATTATACACTATCCTACACAGCGGCAATTTACAATTTTACAGATGCCAATTAACCTACATACCTTTGTAGTGTGGGAGGAAACAGGAGCACCTGAAGAAAACCCACGCGGTCACAGGGAGGAAGTACATACAGCACCCGCAATCAGGATTATACCCGGGTGTCTTGCACTGTAAGGCAGCAACTCTATCGCTCCGCCACTGTGCAGCCCCTCCTAATATAAGAAACCAAAGCAGGAGCAGGACATTTGTCCCCTTGCATCTACTCCGCCATCAATAGCATGATCTGCAACATTGATCATCAGGCTAGGGTTCACTGTCCTACCCTGTGGTTCCTCACCTGACCAGTCATTTTATATCCATCAGGATGAGCTATAAATGAAAGAAAGAACATGCATTTATGCAATGTCTTGCCTTATGTCAGGATGCCCCAAAGACCAAAGAAGCTTCACTGAAGTGGCTGTAAGGAAATGTGGCATTAATTTGTGCACAGGTAGATGCTATGAATGGCAACAAACGAAGAGCAAACAACGTCTGTTAATGATGGTGGTTGACAGGTAAATATCGACTCCACAACACACTCGGGGGGAGATGGGGAAAGGTGGGTCGGCCTGAGATGGGGATTCAATGATTCAATTAATTTTATTACACACAATACACAAAGTACACAAATGAATCAACACGTTTCTGGTGCCGTATAAAAGTATCATGAGAGCCACGTTGGTTCCTCTTCAATCTTGGCGCACTGAATGTGCAAGTAACCTTCCAAGCTGTACATTTTGGCTAGATGTCTGTAAGTCTATACGTCCTACCAAGCTCCAACCACCCCACCCCCCCCCCCCCCCCACCCTGCCCCACATGACCTCCACCGGGCCCCCCTTGGTTCTCAGCAGCTAGTCCCAACCTCTCTTTTTCAAACAGTACCACTTGTAATACCTGTAGGAATGGTTGAAATATTGGGGTAATAAGTAATCAGAGTGATGGTAACTCCAACAGGATGGTGTTCTGTTTGTGGGAATGAGACACAAACGCTCTGGAGGTGGTCATTGGAACAAGGGAGTTACACACTTGGCCTATGCTACTACTTACATGCCAATGAGCTACTCACTTGCAAGGTGGGGAAGATGTATCACAGACAACCTTTTCTGGACTTTAGAACCGCATCAACAAGTCTCTGGTCAGTTTAATTTAGTTTAGAGATACAGTGCAGAACAGCACTATCCTACACACTGGGGACAATTTACACTGAACAGAAGCCAATTAACCTACAAATCTGTCCATTTAGGAGTGGTGGGAGGAAGCCAGAGCACCCAGAGAAAGCTCACGTGGTCACAGGGAGAATGTACAAACTCCGTACAGCCAGCACCCTTAATCAGAAAAATAAAACCTGGGTCTCTGGCGCTGTAAGGCAGCAACTTCACCGCTGCCCCACTGCGCTGCCCACTGTTCTAGATGAATACATGTGTTATCCTAGTGTTATCCTAGCCTATTGTCTGGCTAGGTATGCATTTTACAGCAGGGATCTTAATTCAAGTTCAACTAATCTGTGCTAAATACACATCTTCTAAACTCAGCACAAATTGAGCCTTAAAGTCATCGAGGCATACAATACAGAATCAGGCACTTCAGCCCACCAACAGTTTCCTAACCATCAACAACCCATTTACGCTAGGCCTTTACAAATCCCATTCAGTCTGAAGCCGAGTCCCGACTTGAAACGTTGCTTATCCATGTCCTCCAGAGATGTTGCCTGAACCATTGAGTTATGCCAGCACTCAAGATTTACTCAAGCATCCACGGTTCCTTGTGTCTCCTAGTCTAATTCTTTTAGACATTCTTCCACACATTCTCATCAACTACCCCACCACCTCGGTTTATACCGCTCACTTGCACATGAGGGGTCATTTGCAGTGGTTAATTTGCCCACCGACCTGCAAAACATTGGGATGTGGGAATAATCCAGAGCCCCCAAAGAAAATGCATATAGCCTCTGAGCGACCATGAAGAACCCAGTTAGACAACATCAAAGGTTAGTGTTGAACCAGGGTCACTGGAACTGTGAGATTAAGGATGGGTTGTCTTTGTTAGTTTGTTAGCTTATACAGTGCATCATGAAACAAATGACACCAGCTGATGCAATGCATGAAAGCCATCTAAATAGACCAAGAAAACTTGCAAAAGGATCCTGATGGATTATTTACAGTACATTAGTAATGTTCTCAATGTCGGCAGTTGTCATTTAATGTTCAAGAAGTGGTAAGAATGTGGAGATGAATGATAAATTGATTATAAACTTAAATTCATATTAAACTGGAGAGCATAATTTTAAGGTGAGAAGGGCAAAGTTTAAAGGAGATATGCAGGGGAGGTTTTTACACAGAGGCTGGTGGGCGCTTTGTAACACACCGAGGATGGTGGAGGCAGATACGATAGTAGTGTTTAAGAGGCTTTTAGATAGACACATGGATATGCAGGGAATGGAGGGTATGGATCATGTACAGACAGATGAGATTAGTTTATCTAAGCATTGTATTCGGCACAGACATTGTGGGCTGAAGCGCCAGTTTGTCTTTTTGCTGTGCAATGAATTTGAAGAAAAAGATAGAATAATATGCTTTTAATATTTGACTAGGCAGAGGTAGACTCATGTATATGTAAATGCTAGTGTGGAGCAGCATTTGACTGAGTGTAAATATGTTCTGAAGTTTAGTTTAATTTAGAGATACAGCGCGGAAACAGGCCCTTCGGCCCACCGAGTCCACACTGACCAGTGATCCCCACACATTAACACCATCCTACACACACTAGGAACACTTTACACTTATACCAAGTCAATTAACCTACAAACCTGTACGTCTTTGGAATGTGTGAGGGAACCGAAGATCACGGAGAAAATCCACATGGTCACGGGGAGAACCTACAAACTCCGTACAGATAGCACCCGTAGTCGAGATTGAACCCGGGTCTCTGGAACTACAAGTGCTGTAAGGTAGCAATTCTACCACTGCGCCACCGTGCCACCATGTAATGTAATTAAACTTTATTGCAATGTAATTAAACCTTATTGCAACACCAACTGATTTTCTTAAAACAGCCCAATTTCATTATAATCTGTCGAGTGCTGTTCCTGAATTATGTCATTAGTCATAATTACACTTTATATCCATTTTACTCGTAAAAAGCCCCAAGATCTGACTAATTCTTAAAATGCTAATCAGACAATTTGCAACATGTCAGACACTTAATAAGTCTAGATATTTTATTTTTTCCCATTATTTGGTTGACATTAAAATGGCCATTGTACAGATTGCCTTGGCCAAGTGATTATCTGCGTTAAATTCCAATTACAGCAACAGTTTTAATAAAATAAGAACATTCACTTTAAATGAACTTGAATCTCCTCAAATCCAAAGGGAAACTGTGAATTTACAATCATAGAACATTGAACATAGCGCAGTCCAGCACAGGAGCAGGCCCTTCGGCCCACAATGTTTGTGCAGAACATGATACCAAGTTAAACTGTGTCTATCTGCAGTTTAAACTGGTCTCATTTGCCTGTACATGATCCATACCGCTTAAACGCCACTAATGTATCTGCCTCCACCACCACTCCTGACATTGTGTTCCATGTCTCTTCCCACACGCAGTCTCTGTGTAAAAAAATTGCCCTGCACATCCCCAATAAATATTTCGCCTCTCACCTTATAGCTATGCCCTCTATTGTTGGATATTCCCACCCTGGAAAATGGTTCTGACTGTCCATCCTATCTATGCTTCTCATAATTGTATATACTTCTATCAGGTTTACCCAAAACCTCCGACGTTGCAGGGAAAACAATTCAAGTCTTTCTGACCATTCCCAATAACTAATCCAGGCAGAATTCTCATAAACCTCCTCTATACCCTCTCCAAAGCCTCCACATCTTTCCAATCATAGAATGGTGCAGCATGGAATGGAGTCTTCCCACACTGATGTTCATGCCAATATTTCAGAAGATTTAGTCCCATTCTCCTTCTCTTTTTTCATCAACAATCCAATGTATATTCAAGTATTTACTCAGAAGATACACAAAATGCTGGACTAACTCAGCAGGACAGGCTGTATCTTTGGAGAGGAGAAATGGGTGACATTCCAGGTCGAGACCCTTCTTCAGAGAATGTTTGAAGAAGGGTCTCGACCCGAAACATCATCCATTCTTTCTCTCCGGAGATTCTGCCTGTCCCGCTGAGTTACTCCAGCATTCAGTATCTATCTTTGGTGTAAACGAGCATCTGCAGTTTCTTCCTACACAAGTATACTCAAATCCATTTAGAATTTTTTGACAAAATCAAATGGATAGCGTTTATGCCCTATTCCCATCTATCCCTTTAAGATTCCTCAAATCAGATTAAAAAATGGTTGATCCATATCGTGGGTGGAAATATTTATTATATCCAGCGGCTTCTCTTGTGAACGTACACAGTATCGGCAACATTAAAAAAGTTGAAGGTAGATAAAAATGATGGAGAAACTCAGCAGGACAGGCAGCATCTATGGAGCGAAGGAAATGGGCAACGTTTTGGGTCGAGACCCTTCTTCAGATTGATGTGAGGGTGGGTGGGGGGGGGGGCGGGAAGAAGAAAGGAAGAGGCGGAGACAGTGGGCTGAGGGAGAGCTGAGAAAGGGAGGAGAAAGCAGGGACTACCTGAAATGAGAGAAGTCAATGTTCATACTGCTGGGGTGCAAACTGCCCAAGCGAAATATGAGGTGCTGCTCCTCTAATTTACGGTGGTCCTCACTCTAACCATTGAGGAGTTAAAAGTTAAAAGTGTGATAAGAAAAAAATTAGAATTCTAAATGATCGGTTTTACCACAAATAGATTGCTAAAGTTTAAAAAATAAAATGAATTAATAAAATTAGATGGTCATGCCTTTAAACAGCTTATAGGACTGCAGACTGCAATAGACGCCAACGGTAAGGAATAAAATGCATCCTCGCACCTTTTTATCAACCAAAAAAATCTATTTCCATGTGCTATGACAATTTCACTTTGTTTTCAGTTTAATTTAGTTTAGGTTAGAGATACCGCATGGACACAGGAGCTTCAGCCCACTGAGTCCACGCCAACCAGCGATCCCCGTACACTAACATTACCCTACACACATTAGGGACAATTACCAAAGCCAATTAACCTACAAACCTGTACGTCTTTGGAGTGTGGGAGGAAACCGGAGCACCCGAAAAAAACCCACGCAGTCATGGGGAGAACGTACAAACTCTGTACAGACAGCACCTGTCGTCAGGATCGAACCCTTGTCTCAGGCGCTGGAAGGCAGCAACTCTACCGCTGTGCCACCATGTCACCCCATGTTCCTTAAGGTTTCTCCTCCCCTCCGGACAGGGATCATGCTATGCTGTGAACATGCAGTGTCTCAAATCTGACATTTGATGGTTGGTTTTGGACAAAAAGTACTGTTGCATGCAGTCTTTACTCCCTTACATCTGCGGAAGGCTGAAAGTACAGAAGATGCTGATGCACTTGACCATGTTCTGCGTATAATGATATTACCATTAAATTTTATTGAAGTCGCAATTTTCTCTTTGAGGGAAACACTGTCTACTGTTGCAGGCAATAAGAGCCAGATTATTGTCTGTTTACTTGCCTGCACATTAGAAAGGTCAGAAATATAACTGCACACACAAGTCGAATTGAAATCCATGCTTACAGTGAATCAATTTTGGGACATAGGAATGGGAATAATTAGAATTCAGTGTCTATGAGGGAGACACTATAACAGTATGATTTCATTATAATGGTCTTAATACTGTGGCACTGAACTCAACAGCAGTAAATTAACATGCAGTATTTCATTACCCTAATGTGTATTACAATGGGGATGGTGCAATGCTAAATTAGGTAACTCAATGAGTAAACCTTGACCTACGACATACCTGCTAACATGTCCAACCCTTTGGGTCTGTAATTAGAAGTGAGTAGGTAGGAATCTCCTTTGTCGTTGTGGGTGCGGAAAGTCTCTTCAAAGTAAAATTGTGGGAGGTAAGTGTAAGTCAGAGGGGTCAAATTCCAGGGGGCATACATTACGAGTAATTGTTAGAAGCATTAAAGGGGAGGTGAGAAAAGGTTTTCTAAGCCACCGAGTGGGCGGAAGAGTGGCGTAGTGGTCGAGTTGCTGCCTCACAGCAGCAGAGATCTAGATTCAATCCTGACTACAGGTGCTGTCTGTATGCAGTTTGTACGTTCTCCCTTATCTTCGGCTGCTCCAGTTTCCTCCCACTTTCCAAAGGCATGCAGGTCTGTATGTTCATTAACTTTGGTAAAAATTGCAAATTGTCCCTAGTGTGTAGGATATTGTTAGTATACGGGGTGACCACTGGTCAGTGTGCTCGGTGGGCTGAAGGGCCTGTTTTGGCGCTGTATCTTTAAAGTCTAAAGTCTACAATCAAGGTCTCAAGTTCTGCCAGATAAGTTGGTAGAAGCAGAAACTTTCATCATATTTATATATCTCCTGGATACATATCTCTCCTGGATATGTACTTGAAGAACTGTGGCCCTTGCACTAAAATTGTAAATTGTTCCTAGTGTATTGGGTAGTGCTGGTTACGAGGTGATCACTGGTCTGCATGAACTTGGTGGACCAAAGGATCTGTTTCTCTAAAAACTAAAAACTAAATAAAATCTGAAAATAGAACAACCTGGGATCATTCAGAAGCTTCCCCAAAAGATTCAGAGCAACCTTTCTTGCCGTTGACTGATTGGATTTCAGCCCTGTTCTGATAACAACCCTCTTTCTGTCATTCTTCATATCTTTGCTGATTTTTTAAATAGCATTTATAATTCAGAAGGCAAGACGACAAGGTCACAGACCCACAAGCAGGGAATTAACAAAATAAGGTGAAAGATAAATTCACTTCTGGCTCTCAACTCCTTATGCTCCAGTTGCCCACAAGTGGTTCTGGTATTAATGCTAAATCCACATTTAAACTATAATCCGCAGGCCACTGTTTTGTATCCCGTTCATATCGTGAAGGTGAAAAGGATAGTCTGAGTGCCTAATCAGATTACACATTTGGTCTGTGACGAAAGAAGTTCATTAGAAAGGATCTAGCATTTTAATCACTTTACTTTCTAAATATTCCTTCTTTTCAGCAAGAGCAATTTACAGTGAAAGGCCTGGATAGAGTGGATGTGGAGAGGATGTTTCCACTAGTGGAAGAGTCTAGGACGAGGGGTCATATCCTCAGAATTAAAGGGCATTCCTTCTTTAGTCAGGATGAATTTCTTTAGCCAGGAGGTGGTGAATCTGTGGAATTCTTTGTCACAGAAGGCTGTGGAGGCCGTCAATGGCTATTTTTAAGGTAGAGATAGATAGGTTCTTGATTAGTACAGGTGTCAGGGGCTATGGGGAGGAGCAGGAGAATGGGGTTAGGAGGGAGAGATGGATCAACCATGATTGATTGGCGGGATAGACTTGATGGGCTGAATGGCCTAATTCTGCTCCTATTACTTACTTATGAACATTCAAATGAAAATCAATAGGGTTTTATTAGATTTAAATATGAAAAAGCTGTCTAAGAATCCTGCATTTGTCCATCAATTTACTGCCAATTGAAAGAGGAGGAAAGTTGAAACCATCCCTTGCATGCGGGGTATGTCTGAGGAAGGGTCTCAACCCGAAACATCACCTATTCCTTTTCTCCAGAGATGCTGTCTGATCCGCTGAGTTACTGCAGCTTTTTGTGTCTATCTTTGGTTAAAACCAGCATCTGCAGTTCCTTCCAACACATGTTAAAATAAAAACAGGATTTGATGCACAAGGACACTACAAACCTTTCACTGAGTCTGTGCCAACCAGTGATCACCCTACACTATCACTATCCTACATACGAGGGCCAATTTACAATTGGGTATTTCTGAGGCACAGATTGACAGATTCTTGATTAGTAAAGGGCCTGTCCCACTTGGGCGACCTAATCCGCGAGTTCTGGCGAGTTTGCCCTCGACTCATACTCGTCGTGTGGTCGACACGAGGTTGTAGGAGGTCTTCATAACTCTCCTTCATGCTCGATAGTGTCTCCGCGTACTCGAGGCCTCAGCTAGGCAGCGGCGTTTTTTTCAATATGCTAAAAAATGCCCGCAAGTAAAAAAAGGTCACCATGGGAAAAATTGATACTCTTTTTACTCGTATGTTTACTCATAGTAGGTCGTAGTGGGTCGTAGTAGGTCGGCATGTTAGTCATAGATAATCGAGGGTAGTCGAAGGGAGTCGAAGGTAGTCATAGATAGTCTTCATCATAGTCGAAGGGAGGTCGAAGGGAGGTTGAAGGAGATCGAAGGAGGTCATTTTCACTCTCCACTATTCGGTGTCCAATTTTCCTGAAGTTAGTCATAGCTAGTCGAAGCTGGTCTTCAACATAGTCGAAGGAGGTTGAAGGAGATCTTCTACATAGTCGCAGGAGGTCTTCAACATGTCATCTTTTCAAACTCTTCTAAACTCGCCAGTTAGGTTGCCCAAGTGGGACAGCCCTTTAAGGGTGTCAGGGGTTATGGGGAGAAGGTTGGAGAATGGGGTTGAGAGGGAAAGATAGATCAGCCATGATTGAATGGCGGAGTAGACTTGATGGGCTGAATGGCCTAATTCTGCTCCTATAACTTATGCAATTATGAACATAAATTTTTTACCGCCAATTAACCTACAAACCGGTATGTCTTTGGAGTGTTGGAGGAAACTGGAGCACCCAAAGAAACCCCAGGCGATTACAGGGAGAATATACAAACCCATGGTCAGGATTGAACCTGGGTCTCTGGCGCTGTAAGGCAGCAACTTTACTGCTGCACCACTGTACTGGGTTGCTGGAACCTGAAACAATAACAGAAACTGCTGGAAGAATATAGTTTTCCAAGTGGCATCTGTGGAAATAAAACACAGTTAATGCTCCAGATTATCATCATCGTTGAAAACATCAACGGGCATGGTGCCTTACAATGCTATGTACGACAGTGATCGCAACTTCTACTGAAGTGTGCATGGCCATTGGCTCGCTAGGAGTTCATCCGCCCATTGACAGGCCTTGTTCTTGGTCCTGCTGGTGGTCCACAGCCCCCTCCTCACCTGGCAAACCAGGTGGGGACGACGGTTTAGTCGCCGACTATCCGACCATGGAGCAGGTAGCACGGGATTACATGATACCCGTGGTGGGGAGATCTCCCCTCGACCCGACCTCAGATCAGCATTGTTAATTCTCAGTTCAATTCAATTTCAGTTCAGTTTAGTTTATTCTCACGTGTGCAGAAGAACAGTGAAAAGCTTTTTGTCATGTGCTAACCAATCAGCAGAAAGATAATACATGATTACAATCGATCCATTTACAGTGTATAGATACATCTTTGTATAGAAACAAATATTCTCTTTGCTTTCAATAGCTAATAAACAAGTGACTTTGCACCTGTATGTAATCTTATATGTTCAAAGCCTAGAGTGCAATTCTAACATTCATCCCGTCACATCCCAAAATTATTTCCATATGAATTTATTTGCACTGAGATGCCTCTGCTTGATCATGGACCACATTGAAATCGACCACCATGGTCCCGGCCCTTTAAGGTGAGGGGGGGGGGAAGATTTAATAGGAACCTGAGGGGCAACTTTGTTACACAAAGGGAGGTAGGTGAATGTAATGAGCTGCTGCAGGAGGTGGCTGAGGCAGGTACCATCAGATCAATTAAGAGACATTTAGACAGGTATATGAATAAGAGTTGCTGCCTTATCTTGCCTTCTCAACCCCATTCTCCTGCCTTCTCCCCATAACCCCTGTCACACTCACTAATGAAGAATCTGTCAATCTCCGCCTTAAAAATATCCATTGCCTTACCCATCTGTGGCAATGAATTCCATTGGGAATAGGACAGGTTCAGAGGGATATGGGCCAAATGCAGGCAGGTGGGACTAGTGTAGATGGGTCTTGTTGGTCAGCATGGGCAAGTTGGGCTGAAGGGCCCATTTCAATGGTGTATGACTCTATGACTCTATGTTTCTCCATTTGACAGACCATCCCCTCTCACTCAGATTCATACAAATTTGTCCCTTACCAAAAAAACTCACATAATAACTCACTGTGGCCACATATTTCTTTGCAAGTTGCCTTCAGTAAATGCATTTTGATGACAGGGCTGTTAACTGGAACACTGCACAGCTGGATTTCAAAGCTGACTCATTAATATTTTTCAATTTCTACTTTTCTAAAAAGTGTTTTCCTGAAGCTAATAAAAGAGGCCTTTTTAATGCACAATGTGTGTTCTCTTATTCCACACCTTCCAGCTGCTCAGTTTTCTTGCAACATTCAATTTGACATTGAATTATTTTTTTTGAGAGAGCAAGCAGCAAGTGATTTTTACTTGGCAAGTGTCACACCATTAATCTTACCCCAACAATAGACCCAGCTTCAGTTTGGCTTTAAGGATGTGTTGGACACTGGCTTTGTTTCCAAGGTGAGTGTGGTTGAGCTGCCATTTCCACAACAACTGTATACCAGATTCAATCACAAAGCACATGTCTATGTGACACCAGTAGACCTTGTGGTTGACTGACAAGCTTAATGGATGGATATCATGGCTGCCATGATAAATATATATGCTGGATACAATTTCAGATATTGCTCCAAAGACTAGAGTACTATGGTAATAATAATAATAATAATAATAATATAAAAATAACAATAATATCTTTTATTGTCATTGCACATATGTGCAATGAGATTTGGTTTGCAGCTTCCATCCGATGTTATAACTTAAACAACTAATAAAATTTAGATAAAATTTAGATTTCGATACCCCGAGAAACACGATTTATAAAAAGAACAGTAAAGCAGTAAAACAGACTAAAGTGCAAATGTGTCTCACCGGGTCGATGTGTGACGTGACCATACGAGGGAGACAGTCCATGGGGGTGGGGGGCACTCAGCAGGGCCGGTTCAGAGCCACTATAGTTCTGGGGATGAAGCTGTTCCTGAGTCTGGAGGTGCGGGCGTGAAAGGCCTTGTAACATCTGCCGGAAGGTAGGAGTTCGAACAGTCCATTACAAGGGTGTGAGGAGTCTTTGTGGATGCTGATGGCCTTCCTGAGGCACCGTGTGTGGTAGATGCCCTCCAAGGCTGGTAGTGGTGTCACAATAATCCTCCGCGCTCTGTGGACGATGCGCCGAAGAGCCCTCCTCTCAGGTGTATAGATTGGTAAGTCTGAAGTCTGAAGAAGGGTCACTGCCTGAAACGTCATCTATCCATGTTCTGCCTGACACTTAGAGTTATTCCAGCACTTTGTATCTTTCCTATCTATGTATTTGTACAAGAGTGCCTTTTAAATGTTGTAATAGTAATGCCTCCTCTGGCCGATTGTTTCATGCACATCTGTGTGAAAAACCTGCCTCTCTGTTTCCTTTTAAATCTTTCCCCTTTTGCCTTAAATCTATTTCCTCCAGCTTTGCACTCCCATAGCCTGGGGGGAAAAATAGTGCCTGTGTACCTTATCTACCCTGCTTACAGTTTTACAGTGTATGCAAGCACTACCCGACTAAGGTATGTGTTACGTTCTATGGACCCTTACTAAGTCAGATTGTACATGTCGGAATCACCATCCCCACCCCCTACCCAAAATAACTAACTGAGAGTATTAATTGTCTCAGTGGCATCTGACAGCATCCAGGGCACTTTCTGGGTAACCACCACCGCTATTGCTGACTTGTTTCCGATGTACACTTGAGGGATCGTACAGTGTTATGGAAATTACAAACTGCCTTGCTTGCACTAGGGACTGAGTACAGATTTGTTTTGTGTAAGTTTGAGCTTAAGTAAGTTGCTTATTGTGTACATCAGAGAGTGACCGTACGTTTGTAATTATATCCCCTCAGTCTCCAGGATAAAAAAGGCTTGGCCTATCCAGCCTCTCCTGAAAATGCAAACCTTCCAGACAGAGTAACATCCATGCAAATCTTTTTGCACACTTTCCAGGTAAATTACATATTTCTTATAGCAGGAAGACAACTGCACAATCTAGACCACAACCCTACCACAGCAACAAACTACAATGGACTTTGTATAGGTTGTGCTAGGTACACAAGGAGTTGAACCAAGTTCCCAAGAGATGAGAAGGTAGCAGCTCTAAAAGGTGTATTATGATTGTACCAATAGTAAAGAACCATTGTGTCCCCTACAGAGATAACTGAGCCTTTCATCTTTCGAGATACAGTGTGGAACCTGTCCCTTTGGCCCACCGAATCATAACCCCATACACCAGCACTATCCTACACTCGAGGAAAATTTACAATTAACAGAAACCAAGTAACTTACAAACCTGTGCATCTTTGGAGTGTGGGAGGAAACCTGTGCACCCGGGGAAAATCCACAAGGAGAATGTACAAACACCGCACAGACAGCACCTGTAGTCAAGATCAAACCCGGGTCTCTGGCGTTGTGAGGCAGCAACTCTACCAGTGCGCCACTGAGCCTCTGCCTCAATCTTCAGTGCTAACTATGGGATCGACGGCAGGGCAGGAGGATTCCCTGCTGTTCTTTGAATAATGGCAAGAGATCTTTCAAGCCCACCTGAACAGAGTACAAGCCCCTGTCTTAATAGGTAGCAATTTACGATCAAGCCCTGACTATGCAGCCCCCCCCCCCCCCCACCCCCCCTCCAGCCCCACTCAGCACATTTCTACACACTGCCCTGAAGAGATTTGAATACACAGTTCAAATAAGGAACAAGCCATTCCACACTGCATCTAGGAAACACTTCAACTACACTGTTTACAAAATTATTTAACCACTCCTTCTTTAGTTAAAAAAATCTTTCCATGAGAACACATGTACACTTCTGTTAATGTTTACAGTTCATACATGTATAAACAATTTCTAAATAATGAGTCATTTTGTTTTTACAGTTTCTTTCTTCCAAGTCATTTAAAACAAGATTCAAAGGGAAGATCATTAAAACCTATCCTGGAGCTTTTTTTTGGTCTAAATATAAATCCAATTGATCAGATAGAGAATAAGTAGTGATTGGGCTCACATTCAAAGGCTGTTGCGGGCATGTGAAGTTCATTTAGATTACACCGAGGTTAGATGCAGAATGATTTGGGGGAATTAATTAGATAATACGAGAGAATGGATGTTGGGATTATGTGGTGTGATTAATTCACTCCTGTTTGAGAATATACACTAAACACAAGCTGGAGCTGAGTACCAACGTCTCAACGATCTTTCAGCGTGGCGCAGGTCTTCAGTGCATTGCCAAGGAGCATGGTTTCCTGAGATCTTGCATAAAGGTAATCTTTCCAGCTTAAACCAAGGTTTAAATGGGAAAGAGTGCAGAGAAAATTTACAAGGATGTTGCGAGGATTCAAGGGCACGAGTTATAGGGTTAGACAGACTAGGGCATTATTCCTTGGAGCATAGGAGGATGAAGGGTTATTTTATCGAGGTGTACAAAATTATGAAATGAATAGATTGGGTAAATACAGAAGAGTCTTTTGCCCGGAATAGGGGAATCGAGAACCAGAGGACATAGGTCTAAAGTGAAGTGGAAAAGATTTAATAGGAACCTGAGAGGTTACTTTATGACACAAAAGGTACACTAACATTATCCTACACACTAGAGACAATTTACAAATTTTACCGAAGTCAATTAACTTTCAAACCTATATGTCTTTGGAATGTGGGAGGAAACCAGAGCACCCAGAGAAAACCCACTTGGTTCTGGGGAGCACGTAGAAACTCCATACAGACAGCACCCATAGTTACGGTCGAACTCCAGGTCTCTGGCGCTGTGAGGCAGCAACACTCTGTGTGTGCCACTGTGCCGCCCCTAAAGTCACCTGTCCATGTTCTACAGAGATGCTGCCTGACCAGCTGAGTTATTTCAGCGCTGCTTGTCTTGCTTTGACATGTGCCTGGTGAACATCCATTCCAGCACAAGCTGCCAGCCAGCTTCACTGCTGTGTTTACAGATCTAAGCATCAAACTGAAGTTGGCTGAAGTCTCAGTTTCCATTTAAACACAGTCCAAGGGTCAAATTCCACCTTGCCTGCCAGAGACCTTAAATATATGTAATTTAATACAGGGGAAATGTTTTTTTGAAAAATTGTATCACGAACGGTAACCGTGAAACTACTTGGCTGTTGTAAAGAGGCATCTGTATCACTGATGAAACCTCAGGGAAGGGAGTCTCTTGATCTTACGCCACAGTTGCTGCCTGATCTGCTGAGTTACTCCAGCACTGTGCATTTCCGTTGTCCATACGTTGTATGACCCATATGTAACTCCAGTCCTACCAAAGGGGAGAAGGCAGAAGAATAGGTTGGGAGGGAAAGATAGAACAGAAATGGTTGAATAGCAGAGTAGACGATGGGCCGAATGGCCTTAACCTGCTTCTATAACTTATGAACTAATGAGCAATGTAATTGACAGGCAGTTACCTCCACAATTCAGGGCGATGATGAATTGACAAGTGCCAGAGTTCCCCATTGCATTTATATCACATCAATGAATAAATAACAACGAACCGGTGAACTTTCCATGACTCCATTATGCAGGGAACTGAGGGATATGGATTATGTGCAGGCAGATAAGAGCTGGTCTTGGTATCATGTTCAACACAGACAGAGTGGGCCGAAGGGCCTGTTCCTGTGCCGTACTGTTCTATGTTCCATTCATTGTGCTAATTTGAAAATGTTGAATTAATTAAATTAAATTCAGTTACTTAACTCTTAATTCAAGCATGCACATACATAGAATACGTTCTTTGTCAATTTTTCACACCTGAAATTTAAAGCATTATATTGTGATAGTTTAAATAATATTTGTAGTCTTTACTCCCTTATTAGAATGTGGAAGAAGGCCTTTAGTTTAGTTTGGTTTACTTTAGAGATCCAGCACGGATACAGGGTCTTCAGCCCAGCGAATCCGCGCTGACTAGCGATCCCCCCACACTAACACTATCCAACACACAGGGGACAATTTACTATAATTACTGAATCCAAAGCCTGCAAGTCTTTGGAGTGAGGGAAGAAACTGGAATTTCTGAGGAAAACCCACGCAGTCACGAGCAGAATGTACAAACTCCGTACAGGCAGCACCCATAGTCAGGATCGAACCCAGGTCACTGGCATTGTAAGGCAGCATCTCTACCACTGCCACTGGGCCGCCCCATGGCCATTCTATGTTAGCCTTAACCCGTCTTCTGTGCCAGTCCCCCACCACCCTACATTTCTCAATCTTTCAAATATTTATCTATCTCCACTTTAAATACATCTAAAGATCTATCTGCACCTTCCTCGGGAGCAATGAATTCCTGAGATTCACTCACCTCAGAGAGCAAGGCTGAGCTCCCTCCCTGAAGCACTTGAGATCCACACCCTTGATCCCCTCTCTGTGGATCCATCCCCTGCTCCTCACTCTTAAACCCTGGCTCTGTGACTATCACCATGTGAGTCTCGCACTTTGAACTCACTCCATGTCACTCTCTGTGACCTCTGCACTGTGGCTGTAACTGTGACCCTCACACTTTGATCCAACGCTGTGTCCCTCATTCTTTAACTCCTGCTCTGTGATTGCCACTGTCTGACCATCATAACCTGACCCAAACACTTTCACACCCTCAAACATTAGACATTCTATCACTAATGCCCCTCTCACTGCACCACACTCTTTTACTACTGCCCTTCCCACAGTGCTGCACCCCCACACTACTGCCCTCTGCAGTACACACCCATTCACTAATGTCCCTCCCACAGTACACACACTGTCACGCCTACCCCTCATACTGTACACACTCCATCACTACTGCCCCCCCACTGTACACACTCACTCCTGCCCCTCCCACAGTGCACACTCCTCACTACTGCCCCTCCCATAGTCCACACTCCCTCAGTATTATCCTCTTTGGTTCATGAGCTCAGTTTGGTCAAGGGATTACTTGAAATGATGCTGAAGCACAGATTTGTGCTGCAAAGATGTGGTTTAAAATAATGTACTGCTCAACACTGATTGCAGAAGCTACTGAGACGATACATATGACATCTATCATTTTCTGAACTTTTTGAGGAGCTGATGTGAATCCCTCCCAGGAGTGGCCACAGGGGGGCGCAGTGAGACAACACATGGAGGCAGAGAGGGAGAGGTGACAGATAGCAGCTGGTGGGAGGGGGTGAGGCGGTCACAGTGTGGGGGTCACTGCATCAGTGGCACAGTGTTAGGGTCATACACGTAGAGTTAGACAGAGGCTGAGGGTGTAGGGGTCAGGCAGTCACAGTCACAGGGCAGTGGTCACAGAGCGATGGACATGGAGAGATAACTGTGGCAATAGTGAGGGAGTGTGGCACTGTGCGAGGGGCAGTAGTGAGTGAGTGTGCACTGTGGGAGGGGAAGTAGTGAATGAGTGTGCACTGTGGGAGGGGCAGTAGTGAAGAGTGTGCACTGTGCGAAGGGCAGTAGTGAGGAAGTGCAGCACAGTGGGAAGGGGCAGTCGTGAGATAGTGTGCACTGTGGGAGGTTAGTAGTGACAGTGTGTAATGTTTGAGGGTGTGAAAGTGTTTGGGTCAGGTTATGATGGCCAGACAGTGGCAAATACAGAGCAGGAGTCAAAGAATGAGGGACATAGAGTTGGGTCAAAGTGTGAGGGTCACAGTTACAGTCACAGTGCAGGGGTCACAGAGAGTGACATGGAGTAGGTTCCATGTCACTGGGCAGGGGATGGGGCCACAGGGAGAGGGTCGAGGGTGGGGGTCACTGTGGCCTTGCCTCTGATGCCTACATCGTGAAAAGTTAATGAATTCAAAAAGTCATAATTCCCACATGATGTGTTGCCAAGTCATTAGCCAACACACAGTGGGGGAAGAGCATCTTGCATGTGAAAGGACCTAACGAGATGTTGTGGCCCTCAATGGAACACAACATGTAGTAAGGACTAGGAATTGAGTTCCTATGGACACTGCTGCCAAATTAGGGAGTGATTAGGGTGTTCAGGGGTGTTGAGTTCATAATTGTCACGTGTACTGAGGTACTATGAAAAGCTTCTGTTTGCGTGCTGCCCAGTGAAGGAAACAACGATACACGATTACAATCAAACCATCCACAGTGCACAGGGTACAACATTTAGTGCAAGATAAAGACAATAGATGTGGAAACATAGAAGTGCAGATGCTGGTTTGCAAAAAAAAGGACACAAAGTACAGGAGTAGCTCAGTGAATCAGGCAGCATCTCTCGAGAACATAGATAGGTGATGTTTTGGGTCGGGACCCTTCTTAAGACTTCAGAAGATGTTAGTTTGCAGGTTGACCCGCATGTCCAAGGAATGCGATGGCTGGTGGCCCGCAGAAGCCTGGGGCTTGCCTGGAACATGTGCTGCTCATTATACCCAGAGCATGGACTGGATTTTGAAGATGGCCCCAAAACATGGCACGTGGGATCAGTAGACTACTAGACTAAGTGGGACCCGTTGGGTCCCATGTACACACGGGGGGGCTGGTTCCCCAACCCAATATTCCACCTCTCCACCAATTCTAATATTGGTGTCCAGTGGGTGGGGGGGGGGGGGGGGGGGGGGGGAGACTTTCTGGAGTGCTAGTATGGGTGTTGTGGGCTGAACAGACTGGTATCCAGAGAGCTAATATAGACATTGTGGGCTGAATGGATTCTTGGGCTGGCCACTCAGTCACTCAGGCCTGGTGGGCTGGCAGCTCACTCACTCAGGGCTGGTGGGCTGGCACTTCATTCAGGGCTGGTGGGCTGGCAATTCACTCACGGCTATTCCTTGAAATTCCATTTTAAGCAGAGTGCAGGCCAGCAAATTCAGTTTCATAGCATTTCAGGCAGAGTGCAGGCCACCAAATTTAGTTTCATAGCATTTCAGGCAGAGTGCAGGCCACCAAATTCAGTTTCATAGCATTTTAGACAGAGTGCAAGCCACCAAATTCTGTTTCATAGCATTTCAGGCAGAGTGCAGGCCACCAAATTTAGTTTCATAGCATTTCAGGCAGAGTGCATGCCACCAAATTCAGTTTCATAGCGTTTCAACCAGAGTGCAGGCAACCAAATTGCCAAACAACTCATTACATTGCCATTAAGGGCTAACAAAGCATTAATTACAAGTACATTGCAGACTCACAGTTCAGTTGGTTCACAGCTTAGAATCACACTTGTGGACTCTCCCCTGTGATCTTCCAGAGTGACTGACTCATGTCCAGGCATCCACAGTTTTATAGGCCTGCCCCCCCCCCTCGGAAAGGGCGTTACCTTCATCATTGTGATTGACAGGCGAAATGACCAATCAGATGATCTCAAGATTTTTTAACCACTCATAACTTTTTTATTTTTCATCGATCGGAAAAATCCGCATGGCTGCCTCAGCGGAGGAGGACTCTGAGTAAGATGGCCAAGAATAATAGCGATATATGGTAGCGTTTTATTCTAAACTCAATGTACAGCGCAGACAGGAAGTGGTCAGGATGAGACTTTTAGTTATATAGGTTTCTGTACAATTTTCTAATCGGGGATGTGCTTAGGTATGGTAATACTCGATTGGACTGATTGTAAGAAAATAAATTCATTGTGCATTTGCACTTTGCAAATGTGGCAATAAAGGTAATTGAACAATTTCTCTCAATAAAATCAAGTTAATTTCTGCAGGAAAAAAGAACAGTGAACAGAGGCTGGTTGTATACAGGTTCTGGACATTAAAAAATCTCTGGGTGCTTTCCTGTAAATCCCCAGACAGTTAACCTGAAATATTAACTCTCCCCACAGATGCTGCCTGACTTGCTGAATGTTTCTAAGATTTTCTGTTTTATTTGAGATGTCCGGCATCTGCAATATTTTGGTGTTGTATATATTTTTTAATGCTCTATCACCTTTTTTAATTATATGAAAATGTTTTAGTTAATGTTAGTTATTCTAAAATATGTTCATAACCACTTTTTAAAATACCCTCTTTAAACATCTTTCTTTCAGTTTTAATTCTTTGAAAATCTTTCAGCAACATTTGTAGTTTAGCTGGCAAAGTGTTTCAGGGGTTGGGCTTCTCTTTGCCCTGGCACCAAATAGGTGCTCTGAATCTGAGGGACCAGGGAGAATGGGCCTGTGCCGACAAAATCTGGGTGAATGCAGCTCCCTTTTTAGAAACTTTATCTTTTGGATTTGAAATACATATTGCCAATTCAGGAATAGTAAAAATATGCAACTATATCACACAGTGGCACAGCTGCTGCCTCACAGTGCCAGAGACCCTGGCTTGTTCCTGTACTCGGGTGCTGTCTGTGCGAAGTTTGCATGTTCTCCCTGTGACCGCATGCGTTGACTCTGCATGCTCTGGTTATCTCCTGCATCTCAAAGACATGCAGATTTGTAGAAGAACTGTCCTCTGAAAAATTGCCCCTAGTGTGTAGGGACTGGATGAGAAAGTAGGATAACATGTTTTTCAGAAGAGCTCGTACAACCGTTATTGTTTCGAGGACCGTGTTTGAACACCAGGTTATAAAAGTATCTCTTTCCTTTAAGTTTACAAGGACAGCTATTCTCTTGCTATTAGCCTAGCAGGCATGTCTTCTGAAAGACACGCATTTTGGAAGGTGTACTAACTTTGTAGTTGTTACGAGAATGTTAAATTATTTAATTAATATGGCGACTGCCATTAACGTATAAAATATATTGCTTTACACCACAACAACAATTTACAAGCACTTTTGAACTAAGTGTGTTTGAAGCAGAGAGCTCGACAACACAAGAAGCCTTGTAAAAGGAATTTACTGGGAGGAATGTTTCACATTGATCAGCATGACATCTTTCATCTGAGACTTCTTACATCTGATAGACATCAGCAGAGATACATCAATAATCAAATCAAGTGCCCAGGCCTGGATTGGACGGGAAGTGATTTGCACATCAACATTAGTTCACAAAAGGCCCCCACTGATATTTCAAACCAGAGGAAATGAGAAAAAGATATTTTAATCCAACATGGAACATTGCAGAGAGAGCTGGCACAGACCAGAATGAGCATGGAGGAACAGAGTGCAAAGTACCTGGGCGCCACTGTAAAAAGAAAGCAATCTGCTTTTATATCTATTCCAGAGAGTCGGGGACTTTAACACCAACATTTCCTTTCCTGGAGATTCATTCGTAGTCCAGATGCTGCCGATCCCATGGGGGGCGTTAACCAAACTTGTTCCCCAGATCAGTATATTTCTCTGGAATAAAACAGCCGATTCAGCTAATGTTGATGCAGCATCTGTTGGAAAACAAACAATCGGTGGCATTGCCAAGTTGGCACTGTAATCGGTAGATGTCGGAGAGTTATTTATCACTGGACAAGGAACCACCTTAGAGCAAAGCACTCACTTGTCACAGTGATAATTTTCTCCTAGAGCTTCGATCTTGTTATGGTTCTTTGCGACATACTCGTTCATTCCTGATTTCCACCTCTCCAGCAATGGTGGCTACATATTCAATTGCCACAACGGTGGCGCAGCAGTAGAGTTGCAGTCTTACAATGCCAGAGACCAGCGTTCAATCCTGACCACGGGTGCTGTCTGTACTAAGTTTGTTTCGTCTCCCCGTGACCGTGTGGGTTTTCCCCGGGTGCTCTGGTTTCCTCCCACACTCCAAAGATGTACAGGTTTGTATGTTAATTGGCTTTGGTAGAGATTATAAATTGTCCCTTGTGGGATAGCGCTAGTGTATGGGAATCGTTGGTCGGCATGGGTCTCGGTGGGCCAAAGGGCCTGTTTCCTCGTTATATTTCCCTAAGCTAAACTCTAAACTCTAACGTGAAAAGATCCCCTGCATCCAACTTGGGAAGCTATCAAATATAATCTGCCGCTGGCGGCACAGTAGCACAGCAGTAGAGTTGGTGCCTCACAGTAGATAGACACAAAATGCTGGAATAACTCAGCGGGACTGGCAGCATCTCTGGAGAGAAGGAATGAGTGATGTTTTGGGTCGGGACCCTTCTTCAGATTCTGAAGATTCAGATTCAGGGTGTGAAGAAGGGTCACGACCTGAAACGTGACCCATTCATTCTCTCCAGAGATGCTGCCTGTCCCGCGGAGTTACTCCAGCATTTTGTGTCGATTTTCAATATAAACCAGCATCTGCAATTCCTTCCTACACATCTTCTGCTGCCTCACAGTGCCAGAGACCCGGGTTTGATCCCGACTATGTATGATGTCTGTATGGAGTTTGTACGTTCTGCCTGTGAAGGTTTTCTCTGGGTGCTCCGGTTTGCCCCCACATCCCAAAGGCGTGCAGGTTTGTAGGGTAAATGGCTTCTGTAAATTGCCCCCATCATATAGGATGTGAAGGTGGGATAGTATAGAACAAGTGTGAATGGGAGATTGATGTTCGGCATGGACTCGATGGGCTGAAGGGCCTGTTTCCAAGCTGTATCTCTAAACTAAGCTAAAAAATACATTTTCAGGGAGGAAGACATGATTGGCGGCTGAAAATACATGACAAAATATCAAGGTAGCCTGCCTTGAGAGGAGAGATGGTTGTATAACATAAATTCATGTTCATACATTCTAGGTGCAGAATCAGGCCATTCGGCCCATCAAGTCTTCTCTGCCATTCAATCGTGGCTGATCTGTCTTTCCCTCTCACCCCATTCTCCTGCCTTCTCCACTTAACCCCTGACACCTGTATTAATGAAGAATCTATCAATTTCCACCTTAAGAATATCCATCGATGGCATCCATAGCCTCTTCGGCAATGAATTCCACAAATTCACCACCCTCTGTCTAAATAAAAATTCCTCCTCATCTCCTTTCTAAATGTACGTTAATTTATTCTTTGGCTGTGGCCTCTAATCCTAGACTCTCCCACCAGTGGAAACATCCCCTCCACATTTATTTTATCCAGGCCTTTCAGTATTCAGCAAGTGTCAATGAAGCCCAGTGCCTTCAAACGCTCATCATATATTCACCCAGTCATTCCTGGGATCATTCTCGTAAACCTCCACTGGACCCTCTCCAACACCAGCAAATCCTTCCCCAGATATGGGTCCTTAAGCTTCTGCTTAAGAGGTGAGAACTGGATGAGGCAGATTTCTTGAAAGGTTTAAAGGTTGATGGTGATATGGAGCAGAGAACATCACTGCACGGGAACTGGTCTTTTAGTCTACGATATCTGTGCCAACCATGATACCACTTTAACACCATCTGTCTGTACTGCATCCATAACTCTCCATATCCTCCATGTTTATATCCCTGTCTAAATACCTCTTTAACATCATCATTGTATTGCTTCCACCATCCCTCTTTGCAGTGTGTTCTAGGCACCCACCACTCTTGTGTAGTAAACTTGTCCTGAACATCTCCTTAAATACTTTCCAGTTCTCACCTTTCCCTTTTAGACACTTTAGAGATATAGCACAGAAACAGGCCATTCAGCCCACTGAGTCCACTTCGACCAGCGATCCCCACACACTAGCACTATCCTACACACTAGGGACAATTTACAATTTTAACAAAGCCAATTAACCTACTCACCTGTACGCCTTGGGGGTGTTGGAGGAAACCGTAACACTGGTCAGTAGGAGAACAAACAAACTCCATACAGAAAGTACCGCTAGTCAGGGCCTATTTCCATGAGATATAACTTGATGATTCTCTCTGCAAATGAAACAGACAGTAGAATGTACCTTGTGATGCTTTGAACAACTGATGTGTTTGCTCACAACAGTTCTGATCACTTTATTAGTGTTTAAGAAAGAACTGCAGATGCTGGAAAAATAGAAGGTAGACAAAATGCTGGAGAAACTCAGCGGGTGAGGCAGCATCTATGGAGAGAAGGAATAGATGACGTTTCGGATCGACTTTATTAGTGTAATATTCTAACCATACAACCGATCATCTCCATTGCATGATGATAACACTGGTATAACTTTTGCATAGTGCTTGTCTGCTTTTCGAAAATGTCGGTGAGAGGAAGAGACTCCAGTTTAAAATAAACAAATAGTCACTTACGTATTAGTTGGTTTAGTAGATTGTGGCAGTGTCCATGATCTCTTTAGTTTACGAAGCCAAGTAACAACAATAATTCATTAAGTCAACAAATGGCATTGTGTCAAAAGGTATATTATATAGAGATAAACACTTGCTATATGTGCACAAATGCTCGATCAATGTAAGACATATTCTAATCCAATTTAAAACCCTACACAGATTATATTATTCAAAAACTAAAATAAGTAAATGTTTTTCAAATGTCTCCCCCATTTGTGATAAATGTATATCCCAAGAAGCAACAATAGCACATTCCTTTGTTTTTTGCATAAAAATCCAAAAATATTGGAATTAAATCTTTGAAATTTTTACAAAATTATTTAAAATAAAACTGAAACCGAACGCAGAATTGATTATTTTTGGAACAATGGAAGCCAGCTTTGAGCTGACTTCATTCCATAAGAGCTTCCTTAATTGTGGCTTAATAATGGCAAAGAAACTCATACTTAAATTCTGGAAAAACGCTCCCGCACCAACGATAAAAATGTGGATTTCAAATATGTCTGAAATGTTACACCTCGAAGATATGAGATTCCTCCTAGCAGGCAAATCACACCATTTCCAAAAGATTTGGTCTCCATTCATCGACTTATTACAAGCATAGGGTGCAACATAACTTTGGAAATAAACGGTTTCAGGACCTGGTGAGGGGCGTGTAAAGATACGAAGTAGGTACATCCCTTTTATCTTATCTTACATTCTTATATTTTCTTTTTTCTATTTTTCTCTTTCTCTTTTTTTTAAATTCTTTCTCGTGTTTTACGCTTCTACGGGTTTTTCCTGATCACTTTTTCATGCACTTACTATCTTATCTAACTTTCTCTATTTTTCTTCTTTTTAAAGTTTAAAACAAGAAGTGGTACATGAAATGTATTATGTTCTTTTTTGCTTATATTACTGTAATGTATATTACTTCTAATAAATAAAATTTAAAAAATAATAATTTAAAAAAAGGTATATTATATAGTACATACAGTTAGACTTTAGACTTGAGTTTAGGAGGTAATGTGCGACAACAAACCCTTCGGCCCACCGAGTCTTCGCTGACCACTAGTACTATCCTACACACTAGGAACTATTTACAATTTTTATTTAAGCCAATTAACCCATAAACCTGTATGTCTTTAGTGTGTGGGAGAAAACCGGAGCACCCAGAGAAAATCCATGAGATCACAGGGAGAACCTACAAACTCTTTATAGACAGAACCCATAGTCACGATTGAACCGGGATCACTGCTTCACCACTCTGCCACCCGACAATGTTCTTAAAATGTCCACAGAAATTTAATGTACATATTATTGAACTGTTTCCCTTTAAATAAAGTAACAAAGTAATGCAAACTACCAACTATATGCACATATTAATATATATCAACAATTAATTATTTACAAACATGCCGAATTTTATCATTAATAATTATATTTACAGAGACACAGGTACAGTTCTGAGATTTAATTAATCATTACTTATTCAAATTAAAAGCAGCCATTTAGGCCACGACCCAATTTTTATTAACCATTTAAAAAATAATAAGAGAGTTTTATTATGACAAGGCATTGAAGAAGACTTCAACCACTTTGTCCTCTGGAGACCATAGCTGGGTAGCAACATTTCTCCATTCGATGTCAAGGAAACAAATTATTTACATTGTGGATATAGTTATTTTGGTAAACTGATGAAGGTACAGTATCAAATATTGTTCATGTTTTTAATTCTGACATCAACCCCATCTAAGATAGACACCAAAAGCTGGAGTAATTCAGCCGGTCAGGCAGCATCTCTGGAGAAAATGAATAGGTGATGTTTTGGGTCGAAACCCATCTTCAGACTGAGAGTCAGGGGAGAGGGAAACTAGAGGAATGAAAAGGTACAGAACAAACAGAGCCGGCACCAATGACTCAATTTCCTCTGGTTTCTTTCTCTCTCTATCTTCGGTGTAAACCAACAGTTGCAGTTCCTCCCCACACACTTAAGCCCATTCTACACTGTTCCAAAACACCATAACCATTCTTTGAGTAGAAAGTGACAATAATTATCTTTCTCAATAATACCTTTACACCTGAGGACAAACCCACCTTAAACGTGGCCAAAGCCTGGTGGCAGCCTTCTTCTAGATTAACAGCAGACATCTTTAAAGTAATATCATGTGAAAGTTATTCATCTTTGGGTGCAAACAATAGAAAGTCACAAAGAGAATTTAAGAGCATCAAAATGTAGGCAATGAATGGGTGAAAGACGAGTGCCCATGTTCCTGGCATTGTGCCCTTTCTCTGGTACCTTTAGTGGAAGAGCTGAGGATTTTGCATTGAATCCAATGAGATGCCCTTCTGTATCCATTGATTCCCTTATAATAATGGTGAGCACTTTGTACCTCAATCCCACTGGGGACAAGCTGCCCATGAGAGTGAATTGATCGGTTTTGAGACTGTGATATGTGAGTCCTTTAGGTTTGTATTATCTCCTGTCATAAAGGTCATCTAGTTAAAGTGAAGCAACCATTCAGTATGTTTTTGTATTTTTATCCTGTCTGTATCATTAAAATCTCACCCTGTCACATTCTTCATAATGAGGACAACAGTAGTATAACGGTTAAGTTACAGGACTGGTATCCGGAGGGCTGGATTATTGAACCAAAGTCGCAAGTTTGAATCCCATCAGAGCAGCTGGGAAATTTAAGTTTATGTATATACCTAGGAACCATTAAACTACCGGAATGTTGTTAAAAGCGCATCTGGTTCACCAATCTCTTTCAGAGAAGGATATCTGTTGTCATCATTTGGTTTGGGCTTATAAGTAACTCCAGACCCACTAATATAATTAACTGCCTTTAAAATGTTCCAGTAAGCCCCTGAATTCAGCTACCAGTTATAATTCCTTTCATGCAACATCTAAATACTGTGATAAATACATAAAAATATTTCCTCAGAAAATATTTCACTCCAGCTGTATAAATGCATGGGATCCCACCCTAACATACAGAGGGGGTGGCAGTAGTCAGAGACCCAGGTTCGATCCTGACCTCGGGTGCTGTCTGTGTGGAGTTTACATGTTCTCCCTGTGACAGAAACATAGAAAATAGCTGCAGGAGTAGGCTATTCGGCCCTTCGAGGCTGCACTGCTATTCAATATGATCATGGCTGATCATCCAACTCAGTATCCTGCACCTGCCTTCTCTCCATACCCCCTGATCCCTTTAGCCACAAGGGCCACATCTAACTCCCTCTTAAAATTAGCCAATAATCTGGCCTCAACTACCTTCTGTGGTAGAGAATTCCACAGATTCACCACTCTGTGTGAAAAATGATTTTCTCATCTCGGTCCTAAAAGACTTACCCCTTATCCTTAAACTGTGGCCCTTTGTTCTGGACTTCCCCAACATCGGGAACAATCTTCCTGCATCTAGCCTGTCCAAACCCTTAAGAATTTTCTAAGTCTCCATAAGATCCCCCCTCAATCTTCTAAAGTCTAGCGAGTACAAGCCGAGTCTATCCAGTCTTTCTTCATATGAAATTCCTGCCATGCCTGGAATCAGTCTGGTGAACCTTCTCTGTACTCCCTCTATGGCAAGAATGTCTTTCCTCAGATTAGGAGACCAAAACTGTACGCAATACTCCAGGTGCGGTCTCACCAAGACCCTGTACAACTGCAGTAGAGCCTCCCTGCTCCTATACTCAAATCACATTGGTTTCTTCCGGGTGCTCCGGTTTCCTCCCACATTCCAAAGGCATGCAGGTTTTTAGGTTAATTGGCCTCTGTAAAGTTGTCTTTAATGTGCAGAGAGAGTGGGATAACATAGAACTAGTGGAAAAGAATGATCGATTATCGGTGTGGACTCAGTGGGCCGAAGGGCCTGTTTCTATGCTGTGCCTGTAAACGACACTAAATTCCCCCCACTTTTATTTCCATGAAGATAGTTATTAATCTTAGTCTCCAGGTATATTTCTTATGCTCTTTGTTGCAGGACTGGGTAAAACATGGCCATTTGTTTTGATTCTGCATGACCGGTGGGCACTTCTGGGCCAGGAGTCTATGAATACTTCCTTTAGTTTAATTTAGTTTAGAGATGCAGCGTGGAACTGAATCGCTGCCCACCGGTGATCTACGCACGCGAACATTATCTTACACAGAATAGGGGCAATTTTTTACAATTTTACCAAGCCGATTAGCCTACAAACCTGAACGTCTTTGGAGGGTGGGAGGAAACCGGAGCACTGGGAGATAATGAGGAGGTCACAGGGAGAACGTACAAACTCCATACAGACAGCACCCGTAGTCTAGATAGAACCCGGGCCTCTGGTGCTGTAAAACAGCAAATCTAAAGCTGCACCACCATGCAGCCCGCTGTTCCTGTCTACTGTTATGATAGGCTGCATAATGCCTATTAAATGGGTGCTGCGTAAACCACTTACTAGGCTGAATGTGCTTTAGGTTACTGATAAACGAGCTTCTGTCCAATTCCCACACTGACCTTTCTGTCCTGGGTCACCTCCATTGCCAGAGTGAGGCCACACGCAAATAGGAGGAACAGCACCTCATATATTGTTTGGGTAGCTTACAACCCAGTGGTATGAACATTGATTACTCTAAAGTAACTTCATTTTACAATCCCATCCCCTCCCCCCTCCCTTATTGCCCTCTTCCTCTACCCTTCCCTGTTTTACCAGCTCCACAGTTCTCCACATTGTTTCTCTTGAGACCATACCCTCACTAGCCAACGATGGGCCTCCCAGACCTGCCTGAGGTCATTTGTGGCTGGCCCTGATTGGTCCTGGTCTTTTCTCACGTTCAGCTCATCACCTCCTCTCCCCCCCACCCCCTGCCCTCTACTTTCAGTCTGAAGAAGGGTCCCGACCCGAAACGTCACCCATCTTTTTTCTCCAGAGATGCTGCTTGACCCGCTGAGTTACTGTACTTCAGCACTTTGTGTCTATCTTTGGTATAAACCAGCATCTGCAGTTCTTTGTTTCTACATTCTGTCTGATTCTATGGCCTTTCACAGTGACTACTGTTCTAAGTATTTTGTTGGCTCAACACTGCTTTGTAACATACTGAAATTATGAGAGGTGTTATTTAAATGTAAATCATCCTTCATAAGATAAGTGATTGATGCTGGGAGGATCACGACTCAAGTCTGCGTTAAATACAATGTAATTTATCTGCAGACTTTTACAAATTGTCTTCATATGTGTCCTTAGGTTTGGGCTCTGAGAACAGTTTAGCATTGAAGGGATAGACACAAAGTGCTGGAGTAACTGCAAGTCAGGCAGCATCTCTGGAGAAAAAGAATAGGTGATTTTTCAGGTTGAAACCCTTCTTCAGACTGATTTGGAGTTGAATGAGGAGATGGCAAGGTTGAGGACTAGTTTCGCTATGCGGTGGAGTGTTAGTAGAGGGAAATTGGCTGGGTCTGTGGTCAACAAAGGAACGGAGGCCCTTAAGGCCTTCATGGAAGGGGATGGATGTGTAGAGGGACTGAACGTCCATAGTAAAGATGTGAGAACGGAGCCTGGAAACCAAAAGTTATTAAAGAATCGAAGTATAGAAATAAGCCATTCAGCCCATCAAGTCTTCAATGGCAATATGCAAGAAGAAGCCAGGTAGTCCCAGTCCTCTGCTCTCCATAACTCTGCCAAATCCTTTCCTTTCAGATACATGTTCAAGTACATGTCCAATTGCCATCAGTTGCATCTGATTCCCATTGCCACCTCTGAGTAGACCCTAACCACTCAACTGAAGATCATCTTTACTCTTTACACAGACATTTTTAACCAGTCCCTGCAAACATGTTGCTGAAACGTTGCCTATCTCCTTTGCTCCTTAGATGCTGCTGCACCCGCTGAGTTTCTCCAGCCTTTTGTGTACCATCATCTTTACTCTATGTCTTCTGATCCTTGCTCCAAAGTCAACAGGTTTTCATTATCCACTCGTTCTATACCCTTCATGATTTTCAATTCATCTGTCAGATCTCGCATTCTCCTCTATTCCAAGGTGAACAACTTCAACATCTCCAGACTATCCATATGAAAGACCCAGATAGAGTGTGCATAGAAAGGGTGTTTCCAGTGGTGGGAGAGTCTAGGACTAGAGGGCACAGCCTCAGAATAGAAGGACATACCCTTTTGAATGGAGATGAGGAGGAATTTAATTTGCTGGAGGATGGTGGATCTGTGGAATTCATGGCCACAGACAGTGATAGAGGCCAAGCCATTGGGTATTTTTTAAAGCAGGTAGGTTTTTGATTAATAAGGGCATAAAGGTTACGGAGAGAAGGCAGGAGAATAGTAAGATTGAACGAGAACTTACCAGTTCGAAGGTTGATCTTTATTTTATGAGGAGTCGAAGTGAGGGATTTCGTGAAGAGCCCGCCGGCGCGCATGCTCGACATACTTCAAAGTAGCGGCGTGGAATCACAGAACCAACAATAGAAATGACTTCGCATAGTATGATTGAATTGACTAAGATTACCAGATGAAGGTGATTGAGGGTTGGGCGAGGAGGGCACGAAATCCCTCACTTTGACTCCTCATAAAATAAAGATCAACCTTCGAACTGGTAAGTTCTCGTTCAATCTTACTATTTCATTTCGGAGTCACGTGAGTGACTTCGTGAAGACTTCAAAGCTTCTGTGATTACACGCCCTGGACCACGTCCATGCTGACACACCACTACCAGGGATGGATGGGAGGAACAAACTTGCTCAACAGTCCATACTGCAAAACAAGAGCATATTTATTAATAACAAATCAAACCCCTCATACGGGGACATCTCCACATTCTTGACCTGCATTCAGTACGGCTTCTGCGAACTGTAGAGGAGCAGCAACAGGCTTGTTATAAAAACGCTGGAACACAGCTTCATTAGCCCATCCTGCGGTGGCGAGAATTTGGTCCATGGGCACCTCCATGACCCTCGTCGCTGACGTCGATGCAGCCCTGGTGGAATGAGACTTGAACACATTAGTGTCGATACCTGACTTACCCAAGACGACTCGAAGCCACCTGGATATCGTCTGGACTGTCACTCGATGATGAGGTCTCTTATGAGTGACAAGCAGGTATCTCTCCATTCCTCTGATGCGTGCCGTCACGTTGACATAGTGGCGGATATGTGAGGCTAAACATAGCCTAGCATCTGCGGGGTATGCCGGGAACTTCAGCTGCAGCCCTGTGCACCCAGGTCTATGCTGCTTTAGTAGCTCGTCAATGAAAAAGACTACTTCTGTGGGGGTAGACGTCATTCTGTCGACACGATGTTTGTGTAGTGTCTGTACCCTCTGAGCTGAAGTCAGTGCTAGTAACATCACCAGCTTCATGGTGAGTTGGTCCAGTTGGAGCCCTTCCATGGGTGACCACGTCCTGAGCAGGGTTAATACGTCCCTGACATCCCAGGTGATATTATAGCGTGGTGTAGGCGGATTCATATTGAATATACCCCGCATGAGTCTGGACACTAGCCTGTTGGATCCTACCTCCAAACTGAGGTAGAATGATAGCGCACTTCTGGCGCTGTTGATGGCACTGTAACTTAAGTGTTCATCATGGTGCAACCCCGCGAGGAATTCCAGGACGTCGGTTATTGTCACGTCATCGTACGCGATGCGAGAGCGGCTGCAGTAGGCTTCCCACTTCTTAATATGCGAGCGGTATCTTCGCCTTGTAGACTCTCGACACGACGCCCCGATGGTATCCATGGTCCGAGCCGAGAGGCCGTATTGGACTAACGGCCTGTTCAGAACCTGCAAGCCAACAAATTTAAATAGCCATGGCAGGGATGCGGCTCCCCTGAGACAGGGTGAGTAACCAATTGTGGGCAACCCTTCAAAAGGACCCAAGGTTCGTTGAGCATGTCCAAGACCACCGGATACCAAGGCTGTGTGGGCAAGTCGGGTATAATAAGGATGCCCTTGGCAGCATCTGCCTGAATCTTTCCCAATACCCGACTGATGAGGCAAAACGGGGGGAAGGCATAGAAAAACCACTTCCCCCAGTCCAGCGAGAATGCATCTAGCGCTATAGCCCCAGGATCTGGTTCCCATGAAACGTAGGTTGGTACCTGATGGTTCAACCGTGACGCAAAGAGGTCAATGTCCGGTTTACCAAATTTGGCTGTGACTTTAGAAAAGATCTCAGGATGCAACATCCATTCAATATTGTCATTAAATTTGCGTGACCTGGTGTCCGCCACAGTATTAAGCTCACCTGGCAAATAGGTAGCTGAAATCCAAATGTCTCTTTGAACACACCAGAGCCAAATTGAGTTTGCCAACTTGTCACACGAAACTGACCTGGTACCACCCATATGGTTTAAATATGCTACTGCTGTGGTGTTGTCTATTTGGAGACGGACATGTGCTCCAACAAGCTTGGAACAATACGCACGAAGTCCGTGGAATGCTGCCAGCAACTCCAAATAGTTAATCCCTTGAGTTAACAACATCGTTGATTCAAGGGTGTCCCATCTGCCACCACAACTAGAGCAATTATTCGTGGCTCCCCAACCATTGGAGCTTGCATCAGTTTGCAAATATACCACCGGATTAGCCTCCCTAATAGGCTTGAATGAGCTGCTAATGTGACACACCCACCATTGCAACTCATTTATCGCTTCGGACGGCAGCTGCATGGACCGATCATAATGACCAGCGTTCTGTTTTAACGCAGCAATTTTAGCTCTTTGCAAATTCTGATAATGCAAAGATCCATATCGCGCTGCCGGAAACAAAGCTACCAGCTTCCCAATTATTGTAGCTAAGTGCCGAATCGATGGTATATTGGTGCGGATTAAATCTTGACACACCTGGGTAACCTCCTCAATCTTGTTAATTGGAATGGTAACCCTCATGCTTGTAGAGTTCACCGTGAACCCTAGGTAATTAATCACCTGGGCAGGGTAGAACTTTGATTTCTCTGGATGGACAATAAACCCCAATTGTTGAAATATATTGACAGCAGCTGCAACACCCCGTTCAGCCAATTCCAGGGTGTGGCCCACAATTAAGATATCATCTAAATAGGCCATAACTATATAGTGTCGTTGTCTCAAATAAGCCATAATTGGCTTCACTAATTTAGTGAACAATCTAGGGGCTGTGGTGAGCCCATTAGGCAAAGCCTTGTACTGCCAGAGTTGCCCCATCCAGATGAATTTCAAAAACCTTCTGTCACATTACTGGACGGATACGGAATAATATGCGTCTTTTAAATCGATGCATGCTATAAAGCAACCATGAGAAATCAATGATTTGGCTGTTTCAAACGTATCCATTTTAAAATGAGTATATGTTACAAAAGAATTCAAACGGGTTAGATCAATAATGACACGACAACCTCCATCCTTCTTAGGTCTGGTGAATATGTTCGAAACAAATTCAACTGGCTCATGCACCACTCTCTCAATCACTCCTTTGTGCTCAAGACTTAACAGTTCCTTATAGCCGGCTGCCTGTTCTGCAGCAGATAATTTAAACGTTCGAGCGGGCATGTGCTGGGATGGAGGAATGTCGCCATTAATAAACTCAATTTTATGCCCCTGAATATTCTGCAACACATACTCGTCACCAGTAAAATTACCCCATGCACCCAAAAACCACCGAAGGCGACCACCAACATGTGAAGTTAAACAGAGAGAAAAGAGAGAACCAGACCCCCTCACCTCTGTGGTTACCGGCGGTCCTTGACATGCGTGTGCGGACGTGGAGGTGCTGGGTTGGCTTGAGGGCGCGGCGTCTTCGTTTTCCACCAGGGTCTCTGCCGACCCTGTCCTAAAAAAGACCCCTGGTGCTGGGTCTGATGTTGCTGTCGTTGTGGAGCTTGAGGGTGGGTCCTCGTCGAGGTACTGGCAGACCCTCGTGATCGAATGTATGGAGACTTTGAGCCTGACGGTGTGGGGGCACTCTGAGGGCGCATGATCCCCACCATTTTGGCTTGCTCGTCAAGCTCCTTGACTCTCTTCGAGAGGTCCTCCCCAAAGAGCTGACGGGGCGGGGGCGGCGGCGGTGGTTTGCACAATCCTGCAAACTTTGGATTGAGCGCTGGGCGGATGCTGGTTTTGCGAAACCCGTTAATTTCGTGCTGGGTCGCGCACAGGAGGGCCAGGGCATCTTCCTGGTCCAAATTCAATTCGTCCCCGTCCACCGACCACACAAAGGCGGTAATACCGGCCGTGAGGAGCTTCAGGATCCGCTGCAGTTTTACCTCCTGTTGACGGATAGCCGCACTGATGTTGCCCCATATCGGCGTATTGACCACAGGCACGTTGAGGGAGTTGCAATTGGATGGAGCCTTGTGACGGCTCATTGCCTGAATGAGGACTTCTTCCTGTAGTTGCTGGTTGTTAAGAAAGTCCACAGTGGCTGCCAGCTTCGTGTTTAAAGGAAGTCGAGATAAATGTGGGGCCGCAAATTTGGTCGCCACATCCAGAAGATCCTCCGCTGGTACCTCCACCGGAGGTGGTATGGAATCCACCAAAACCTCCTCCTCCTGCTGCTCCAGGCTAATGGTAGAGGCTGGTGACGACGCCCTGTGCCTGTGGCTGCCCTGCTGTTGTTGGCTTTGAAGCAGGAGCTCCAGCAGCCGCTCCATACGGTCAATACGCCCTTCACCCTGAACACTCAGGTGGTCGGAGTCCTCCGGCTCTGAAAAGAAAACCGGGCTCCTATCATCGGCCCGCACCTCATCGAGGCCCTGCCGGTGCCGGTAGTTGTCGCTAACAGCCGCCGAGGCGAAACTGTGCGATTCCCGCGCGGGCGTGTTCAACCGCCTCCGTTTAGCGGGAGCTGACGCCGCTGCCACTAAGGGCACTTGCAGCGTGGTGTCGGCACCAGCCGAAGCATGGCTACCTGAAGCCCGCGCAGGCTTGCCGGCTGCCCACATCGTGGACCTTGCCGACGCATGGTCTCGCCCACCCATCCATGGGGGGCTCGGTGACCGTGACGAGACCCGACTCAACCGACCCGTCCCGGCGTCGAGAGTCGGGGTGTGCCGGCTGGACCTCACAGCCGCCCCGGGTCTCGCCCTGGAACCTGACCGCTCCTCCGTGTCAGGCAATGCCTTAGCCCTGGCAGGGTTAGGCTTCTGGGCTCCTGCCCTGCCCCTTCTCGGGGGGCTGAGTGGAACGGGCCGTGCAGCCGCACGCCCCCTGCTCGAGGTCGCCAGCGAGCCCGCTGACGACCTGACTGCCATGGCAGGGTCCCGCTGCTCTGGCGGCACACCACACTCCTCCTCGTCGAACTCCTCCGAGCTGTGGTGTGCTGGCGGATCTGGACCTGTAAACACAGGGCTTACCCACATCTCCGCCTGAGTCCCGCCTGCACTGCAGGTACTGCCGATGGTAAAGGCCCCGGAACTGTTGACCGGCGAACTCGTCCTGACGTCCTCCGGCCCCTCGAACCCCCATCCATGTCCTTGCTGCAAGACATAACGAACAACAAGGACCACCAACTAAAGGTGGAATACTCACCTCCGTGGCCCCTTATGAAGGGCTGACGAGGAGCGCGCTCCACCGCCAGCCGTCGCAGCAACGCGTTACGACGATATGTCGAGCATGCGCGCCGGCGGGCTCTTCACGAAGTCACTCACGTGACTCCGAAATGAAATGGGGTTGAGAGGGGAAAATAGATCATCCATGAATCGAATGGCAAAGAAGACTCAATGGGTCGAATGGCCTAATTCTGCTCCTATGTCTTATAATCGTATATCTGATGCCCCTCATCTCTGGAATCACTTCAGTAAATCTCTTCCACACCCTCATCAACATTGGCAGAGTAGATGGGCAACAAGAGCAGCATGGATGTGATGGGTTAAATGGGCTGTTTCTATGCTGGACAATACCACGACTCTCCAAAGTCTTCACATCTTTTCTAAAGTGTGTCACCCAAAACTGGACACAATACTTCATTTGTAGAGGAACCAGTGTTTGACACAAGGCCTGTCATCTCAAAACTTACCTTTGAACATAAGCACAGCTTTGTTTCCAACCTCGGGAACAACATCTGTGCGAAAACGGTGACCTTACGAAAGTATCAAAGCATCTGCACAATTAAAGTGAATGTCTTTAAAAAGATCCCGTGTCCTAGTCTCCGCATACTTCTCAAGTTCAATCCTTTGAGGAATTCTGGAAGTAAGTCTTTGCTTTACATTCTCGCCTTTATGCTCCGTAGATCCTCATTAAATTGTACCCCGACAAACCAGACGGTAGCAGAAATGAATCATTAATTTTTGCATGTTGCTAAGATAGTGCACCATAGAATCCCCAGACTGCGTGGAGTAAAAAAAAGGCTACATGTTTCATCATCTTCTGAGATGCTCAACAAGGCATGAAAAGCTATGACATCAATACTGCTAAAACACAAGGGAAAATGAATGATGTTATTGCGAATCTTAACATCAATCACCGCAAAAACAATAGGAAACAATATAGTTTTGTTTGCATTTCAGAGGTGACAAACCGCTCTCCTGGCTGACTTAACATAGTCACTTTCCATTAGTTAACACAAGAGGCAAGGTCGGAATTAAAATATGGCCTTCAGTTGCTAAGCATTCAATTCGCCTTGATATGGTGGTTAGATTTCCATTCATCAGCTGACAACAGCAAAATGAAAGAAGTTTGGAGGGGAGAAAAAAAGCTGATAATAGTGTTCAAAGGAGGGGGATAATTAGCGGTACTGGCCTGCACGGCTGTGTGTGGAAACTTTTCAAGCGACAAAGTGAAGACTGTCACAGAAAATTCAAAACTCCTGTATACAAACTTGACCCGTACACTTCTTTAGGAAGCAGTTCCTTTGCAGTGCAGTATATTGATGTCAAATGGCTGCAGCGGATGAAAGCGCTAAATAAGATGACTGAGGCCTCAAGAAAGAATGGAATCAATACTTTTGATTTAATCCATTCAGAAAGAAACATATTAAGTACCATTCTCGAATTAACTGGTTAAAAAGGGAGGGGCATATCCATATAAATAAATTATCTGAGTATTCTGAGCTAACCGTTCCCTTTTAAATCCATCTTAGTGCTTTAGAAGGCTGATATTTTGTACAGCCGTTAAATGCGTGGATGAAAGTTTTAGATTATTTCTGAGGGGTGAATATTTCAAAGGTGTAAAAATCCTGCAGCATCAGGTTGATTCAGTGAGAATGTATTACATGGTTCAGTTAGCCCATACTTTTATTTCGCTGGTTAGATTATGTTGGTCTGAAAATGTGCCCCCACATAATAGAAGCAGGAACCAATTAGCACTGGATTAACATTCACGGTTATTTACAGTTGCTTTTGTGCTTTCACTTCCTAAAATTTCACAACCCAAAGAATTAGAAAAATGGGGCTGTTTAGAGGCGAGGTGGAAGGAGGTGACTACAGCCTTTGTGCAGTCACCACCTCTCTCATTATGGTCCCCTCAATCAACACTACACACACAGGATGCTGCAATAAAGCCCATCTGCCACAGCTAATCTGCAGGCAGACCTGTGCCCACGGCCCTGCCTGTTCCTCCTCAGACTTATTATTTTCCGATCCAAAGCTTCATCAGGGGATCAGGCAAAGTCCATTTAAGTAAATAATAGGGAGAAATAACGGGCTTAGCCGGGACTGGGAGGAGGTTGAAGACCAACCGAGCTTAAGTAGAAAACTCTGATTGATAGAGTGAAGGGGGTGGAGTGGAGGGGGCGGGAAGCTGGGGGGGGGGGGGAGAAATGACCTCAATCTGCTCCAGAGAATTCCTGAACCTTGGTTGTCAGGGCAAGTGCTACCATGTGAGCTGTTAGTGACCCATGCATTTCCTTCGCTTTGATGGTGCTGAAAATGGGGAGCTCTCAAGGTTCAGCAAGGCCCCATATCTCAGCTGGAAAACCGTCTGGATTCAACCTGTTGGGGGAAAAAAAAAGCTCTGGTTAATACAGGGACTTTTATAGGTCGGACCCAATCCAGCTCCCCCCCCTCTGTCATGGATCTTCACAGTCGGTGTTCTAATCACCTTACAATATGTTGAACGGTACTGATAGTGACTCAGTAAACTACATTGCCGATCCCATCTCCACTCTTTGTCTCCAACCGCAAGTAAATTTGTTGCCAACTCTCTGTGCAACAAAGATAAGCTATTTTTATTATTACTAGCTCTTGTTCTTCATGTACGGGGTAGGGGATGGAACATGACAATGGCATCAATCTACATGGTTTGCAACAGGAAAACACAAGGTGCTGGAGTAACTCAGCGACTCAGGCAGCATCTCTGGAGGACATGGACAGGCGACGTTTTGGGTCGGGGCCCTTCTTCAGACTCACGATTTCTGGCTTACAACTATTTCCTGGGATTTGGTTTATTTCTCCCTTAAGTTCCTCTCTCTTGGTTCGAGAATGGAGATGAGGGGGAATTTCTTTAGCCAGAGGATGGTAAATCTGTTGAGTTCAAGTCTTTGAGTATTTTTAAAGGGAAAATTAATAGGTTCTTGATTAGTTAGAGCGTCAAAGGTTACGGGGAGAAGGCAGGAGAATGGTGTTGAGCGGGAAAAATTGATCAGCCAGGATTGAATGGCACATCAGATGCGATGGGCTGAATTGGGTAATTCTGCTCCTGTCTTATGATCTTATGATTCTCTCCAGCTATTCTGGAGTGATTTGTCCAGGAAGCCATTTTTCCTGCACTAGGCTAAACAATAACGTGAAGGAAGCAAGTTAACTATATGGAGGTAGCATAGGCAAGGACAGGTTGCACATCAGTCACTTCTCCCCTCTCCCATCAGGTACAGTGGGAGAAACAGAGATTTTGGAAGATTAAGGTGTGTCGGAGAGAGGAGGAGAACCTCTTCAAAGGCATACCTTGAGGAGATTTCACAGTAGAGCAGGCAAAATGTGTAGGAACGGTTACACTGAAGATCCTATATCTCCGTGACTCCCTCTCCTCTGACTCTCAGTCTGAAGAAGGGTCTTGACCCAAAACGGCACCCATTCCTTCAATCCAGAGATGCTGCTTGTTCCGCTGAGTTACTCCAGCATTCTGTGTCAAACTTCAGATTATTGGTAATATTTCCATGCAAGAACATGGTGCTCTTGATTATCTCCACCTGTATCCCTCCGTCCCCTGCATTCCTGTGCACTTATCTAAAGCACCTTGAATGCCATAATCACTTCTGCCTCCACCACAACCTCTGGCACTACGTTCCACGCACCCAGACTCTCTGTGTTAAAACTTGTCCAGCACATCTCCTTTAAATTTTGCCCATTAAAGCTATGTCCTTGAGTCTTTGACATTTTCCACCATGGGAAAAGGTTCTGACTGTCTGCCCTATCTATGCCTCTCATAATTCTAAATACCTCTGGCAGGACTATCCTCAGCCACAGACGATCCAGGGAAAACATAGATACATAGAAACATAGAAAATAGGTTCAGGAGGAGGCCTTTCGGCCCCTTCGAGCCAGCACCGCCATTCATTGTGATCTTGGCTGATCGTCCCCAATCAATAACCCGTGCCTGCCTTCTCCCCACATCCCTTGATTCCACTAGCCCCTAGAGCTCTATCTAACTCTCTCTTAAATCCATCCAGTGACTTGGCCTCCACTGCCCTCTGTGGCAGAGAATTCCACAAATTCACAACTCTCTGGGTGAAATTTATTTTCTCACTTCAGTCTTAAATGGCCTCCCCTTTATTCTAAGACTGTGGCCCCTGGTTCTGGACTTGCCCAACATTGGGAACATTTTTCCTGCATCTAGCTTGTCCAGTCCTTTTATAATATTATTATCTGAAGAAGGGTTTCGGCCCGAAACGTTGCCTATCTCCTTAGATGCTGCTGCACCCGCTGAGTTTCTCCAGCCTTTTGTGTACCCTTTTATAATATTATATGTTTTTATAAGATATCCCCTCATCCTTCTAAACTCGTGAATACAAGCCTAGTCTTTTCAATCTTTCCTCATATGACCGTCCCGCCATCCCAGGGATCAATCTCGTGAACCTATGCTGCACTGCCTCAATCGCAAGGATGTCCTTCGTCAAATTAGGAGGCCAAAACTGGACACAATACTCCAGATGTGGTCTCACCAGAGCCCTATACCACTGCAGAAGAAGCTCTTTACTCCTATACTGAAATCCTCTTGTTATGAAGGCCAACATTCCATAGTTTTCTTCACTGCCTGATATACCTGCACGCCAACTTTCAGTGACTGGTGTACAAGAATGCCCAGGTCTCGCTGTACCTCCTCCTTGCCTAACCTAACCCCATTGAGATAATAATCTGCCCCCTTGTTTTTGCCACCAAAGTGGATAACCACACATTTGTCTATATTATACTGCATCTGCCATGCATCTGCCCACTCACTCAACCTGTCCAGGTCACCCTGCAGCCTTCTAACATCCTCTTCACAGTTCACACTGCCACCCAGCTTTGTGTCATCCGCAAACTTGCTAGTGTTGCTCCTAATTCCCTCTTCCAAATCATTAATATATATGGTAAACAGTTGCACCCCCAACACCGAGCCTTGTGGCACTCCACTCACCACTGCCTGCCATTCTGAAAAGGACCCATTCACGCCTATTCTTTGCTTCCTGTCTGCAAACCAATTTTCTATCCATGTCAACACCCTACCCCCAATACCATGTGCTCTAATTTTAGTCACCAGTCTCCCTTGCGGGACCTTATCAAAGGCTTTCTGTAGTATCTACACTACATACACTGGCACCCCTTCATCCATTTTACTTGTCACAAATTCCAGAAGATTAGTCAAGCATGATTTCCCTTTCTTAAATCCAGGTTGACTTGGACTAATCCTTTTACTGCTATCTAAGTGTCCTATTATTACCTCTTTAATAATTGACTCCAGCATCTTTCCCACCACCGAAGTCAGGCTAACTGGTCTGTAATTGCCCATTTTCTCTCTCGCTCCTTTCTTGAAAAGTGGGATAACATTAGCTATCCTCCAATCCACAGGAACTGATCCTGAATCAATCGAACATTGGAAAATAATCACCAATGCGTCCACTATTTCTAGAGCCACCTCCCTGAGGACCCTGGGATGCAGACCATCAGGCCCAAGGGATTTATCATCCTTCAGTCCCATTAGCCTACCCAATACTATTTCTCGCCTAATGAAAAATTCTTTCAGTTCCTCTACACCCTTAGATCCTCTGTCCTCCAGTACATCTGGGAGATTGTTTGTGTTCTCCTTAGTGAAAACAGATCCAAAGTACCTGTTCAACTCTTCTGCCATTTCCTTGTTACCTGTAATAATTTCACCCATGTCTGCCTTCATGGGACCCACATTTGACTTTGCTACTCTTTTACCCTTAACATATCTAAATAAGCTTTTACTGTCCTATTTTATATTCCTGGCCAGCTTCCCTTCGTGGCGCTGTAAGGCAGGTACTCTACCGCTGCACACTTGAACTTCAACTAAAAAAACTGGAGGAAGTAAACGTTGACAGGATTGGGTGGCCCAGTGGTGCAGCAGTAGAGTTGCTGCCTTACAGTGCCAGAGACCCAGGTTCAATCCTGATTACAGGGGCTGTCTGTATGGAGCTAGCATGTCTTCTCTGTGACTGTGTGGGTTTTCTCCGGGTGCTCCAGTTTCCTCCCACACTCCAAAGACGAACATGATTGTAGGTTAATTGGCTTCGGTAAAATTGTAAATTGTCCCTAGTGTGTATGGGGTGATTGCTGGGTGGCGCGGACGGGCAGTGTTTCCATGCTGTACACTGTATCAAAAGTCTAAAGATTCATCAGTGATCAATGGTTCTTTATTATCACATGAACATACATGCAGTGATCATTTTTTTTTGCATACAGTTCAGTAAAGTATTGAAATACCTAAGCACAATCCACGATTAATACAAAGTGTATAGAAATAGTCCACTCAGACCGCATGAAAAAGTCACCAAGTTTTGGCGCAATTTTCAAAGTTGGTCCGGTCCGTGCACTCAGTCTTCTGGAGCGGTGCCCGATCCATTCAAACCCCAGGCTCTTGCAAGGCCTGCAGCCGTCACTTCGGTCCGGATCATCCAGCGAACCATCATCAAAGTAGGTATACCTTGAGGAGATTTCACTGTGGAGCAGGCAAAATGTAGAAAACAAAGAACTGCAGATGCAGGTTAATACCCAAAGAACACAAAGGGCTGGTTTACTGGGGATACTCAGCAGGTCAGGCAGCACCCGTGGAGAGAGTATTTTACCTAATGTTTCAGGTGGATGACTTTTAATCTGTACTGGATAGTGGAAGAATTACATAACAATTTCTTCCCCGGCCTTTCTTAATAGAATTTTTTTTAATATATTTTTTTCTAAAGGAGAACGTGATGTAGATTTTACACATATCCAACGGTGTACTTTTTCTTTTTAACTTTTCATTTTCTACAGTTGCAGTATTATTGTTGATGCTGGTATTTGCTTGAACGACCCTTTCCTCGAGGGGACATTTAGATAGGATCTCATTGACAACAAATCAGTATTAATACTTAATAATGTTCCTGTGCGTTCCCCATCTTTACATCGAATACCACAGATATAATGCTTTTTGCCTTCTTGTAATGCAATCTCAATGAAAATTATTCTGACAGATTTGTTATACAACTAACCCAGGCTTTTGTTTTCATCTACCTGGATAATGCATGAGTTCCCAGTCTCTCACATCCTGAACTCTTCCTCTGTTAACGCACACTTGCTGACTCAGCCAACTGCGTCTTTTATATAACTCCTGAGTGTGAAGATGAAGCTTGAAAAAAATATTTTAGGTTTTATAAACTCCTTTTCATTACCCCAGAAAGTCTCAGTGTTCTACAGTCAATTAAGTACTTCTGATGTCCAGCTGTTCCATGAAACGCGAAAGGCAAAAATAAAGACCTAATGCAGGCAAGCGGTATTAGTATAGATGAGCATGAAAGTAGGCATGGGGCTTGGTGGGCTGAAGGGCCTTTTTCTGTAGATAAACACAAAGTGCTGGAGTAACTCAGCTGGTCAGGCAGCATCTCCGGAGAAAAGTGTGGCTTATGTTTCGGGTCGGGACTGACGTTTCTGACCCTTCTTCAGCCTTTTTCCTGTGCAGTGTGACCCTTGCCAATCTGTGGCATGTAGCAATCTGCCAGGGACAATAATGAACCGCAAAGCAAGAATTCAAAAATCAATTGCTGGAGGACATGGTTTTAAGGTGAGAGAGATAAAGTTTAAAGTAGAGGTTTTTTTACACAGAGGGTGGTGAGTGCCTGGAACGTGCTGCCTGGGGCGGTGATTGAAGCAGATACAATGGTGGCATTTAAGAGGCTTTTGGATCGGCACATGGACACACAGGGAATGGAGTGTTATGGGTTTTGTTCAGGCAGATAAGATTTGGTCTTGGCATCATGTTCAACATGGACATTGTGGGCTGAAGGGTCTGATCCTGTGCTGGATTGTTCGATGTTCTATCATCTGTTACAGGCTGTGGCTGGGGAGTAAATATTGGCCAAGGACCCTGAGCGAACTTTTCTTCTTCTGTCAGTCACTACGGTGGATATAATCTACGCCCAGATGAGAAGCATCAACACATTGATCAGTCAGAGTGTTGAGTATAGGAGTTGGGACAACAGCCACAGTTCTATAAGATGTTGGTGGGGCCACATTTAGAATAATGTATTAGAATATTGACCACAATGTTATGGGAAAGATGTCATGCTGGTAAAGGTGTAGAGAAGATTTCCAACGATGTTGCCAGTGCTCGAGGGCCTCGCCTATAGGGACAGATTGAGCGGGATATGGCTTTATTCCTTGGAGCGCAGAAGGATGAGGGGTAATCTTATAGAGGTGTACATAGTCATGTTGGGAATAGATCGGGTAAACGCACAGTCTTTCGCTCAGAGTAGGGTAATCGAGAACCAGAGGATATGGGTTTAAGGTAAGGAGGGAAAGATCTAATCGGATCCTGAGGGGTAACTTTTTTTACACAAGGGGTGGTGGGTGTGTGGAATGAGCTGCAGGTGGAGATAGTTGAGGCAAGTACTATCGCAACGCTTAAGAAGATTTCAAGGTTTCAAGGTCCATTTATTGTCACATGTACCAATTAAGGTACAGTGAAATTCGAATTACCATACAGCCATAATAAAAAAATAGCAACAAGACACACAACTACATAAAAGTTGACATGAACATCCACCATGGTGGATTCTCCACGTTCCTCAATGTGATGGAAGGCAATAAAGATCAAACTTCGTCCTCTTTTATTGTCCTGCGGTCGGGGCAGTTTCACTTTCATCCAAAAGACAATTGATTAATTGATTGAAAGATATAGCACGGAAACAGGCCTCCTTTGGTCCACCGAGTCTACGGTGACCATCAATCACCCATTCAAACTAGTTCTATGTTATCCCACAATCGCATCCACTAGTGGCTATTTACAGAGGCCGATTGTCCTACAAACCCCACACATCTTTGGGTTGTGGGAGGAAGCCGGAAACCGGAACACATGGCTGTGAAGCCCACACAGTCACGAGGAGAAGGTGCAAACCACACACTAGACAGCACCTGAGATCAGGATTGAACACTATTCTGTCAGACCAGACTGTTCACTGCCTCAAAGGAGCAGAGGTGCATTCTCCAAATAAACAGCTGTGCAAGTATGAGCTCTTCCTCGAAGTATTGATGTGAGATAGGTAACATTCTCAAAAGTGAGAGTGGCTGTTTTTACTTGGACTAGGATGTGAAGGCCAACGGTGTTAAGGCAGGTAAATTTAGCTGAGACACAGTTGATGTATTGAGAGACATGCTCAAGGGGGCAGGATGCCTATTCCTGTTTGGTCTGGTGCCCACATATCAGGTAGTACATTTATCAATTTCCAATTCATAATTTGCCATGCTGGGATTTGAACTCCAGTTTATAACTCCAGCACACCACTGCACTGTAAGGCCAAGTAATCCGAAACTTACTTGAGCTCTCCGTGAAGCGAGATCTGCTCTGAACTTCAAGTGAACCATGAAGACCTTTACCAACCAGGGAATAATCCTCTGCCACCGTAGTTTCTACGATACTGCATTACCCACACTAATACTGGATCCACGCTGGGCTCTCTTTCTCTCCCCCCCCCCACATCGCACTCCATGCTGAATGACAATGCAGGAGAGTGATTCAACGGCGATGACCAAACTAACCTTCCATTCTATTATAGTCTATTTGTACTGTTCTAAAATAAAGCTACATCTATTGACTAATAGCCAAACTCAGAGAAATCGCAAAATGTGTTCCTGTTGAAACCAGACAGGAATGCAGACCTTGAATGTTGCAATTGTGGAATGTTCACCCACAATTGCAATGCAAATTTTAATTTTTTTATATGTTCTCCTTTTATTTTAATACAAATAAATAAACGCATTGGAGGCTTCTCTCAACCTGAGGCTATGCAAACTCATTCCAAAGTGGCACTGTTCACATTTGGCATTAATCCGGTTTACTGCTGGCTTTTCCTCTTACAGTACCTGGGTGCTGTGGGGAGCTCCAGGGTTGCCTACATGTTTGGCGTGGAACACAACACACAGTAGGGGTCATTAACTGCCCCCTCACTAGATCCCACCCACTATGCCAAGCCATTGAAGTCACTGGAACAGAGTTGACTAAGCCCTACCCCTATGGCCAAGAGACAATTTACACCCAGCTAATCTATGAATGGGGAATGAATGATACATTATTGTCCTGTGCACCCTGTACAGTCAGATGCTTTCTTTTGCACACAACCTAGGCAGTACACAAGTGTCGCCACATTTGGTGCTTACAAAGCTACAAAAAGCACCAAACAATCCTATCTAATGCTTACTGCTGCAGGTGGCAATAACCTCCTTTTTCATCCCCACCCCTGCCTCCACCCCGATGGTTCGTCCTTCCATCTTGGCGTTTCCTCCTCCCCATTAGTTTTGTGGGTTCTCGACCCCCCCCTCCCGTTGCCGGGTCCCTCTTTGTTTTTGTCGGTCCACCTTATTCTCGCTGGTCCACCTTCCCATCGCTGGTCCACCTCGCTCTTGCTGGTCCATCTAGCCCTCGGTTCACTACGCTCTCGGCGGCGCAGTTCCAGTCAATTCCGGCTGCTCGCGACCAATTCGGAGTCACCGGTGGGTATGCTGGCATTACCAGTGGGTAGAAACATAGAAACATAGAAACTAGGCGCAGGAGGAGGCCATTTGACCCTTCGAGCCAGCACCGCCATTCATTGGGATCATGGCTGACTATCCCCTATCAATAACCTGTGCCTGCCTTCTCCCCATATCCCTTGACTCCACTAGCCCCTAGAGCTCTATCTAACTCGCTCTTAAATCCAGACCGTCTGTCATCGGTCCACAGAGGGCAATCCTTGGTGAGCACATCAGAATGTCTAAATGTCCCTTAAGCCTCAACTATCTCCTCCGGTAACTCGTTCCATATGTTAATCATAGCCAAATTGGAGCGGCTAGGACGATAAAATTGAGTAAAGGCTCCAGGGCTGCTAGGCCATTTGGTCAATTTAAAAGTGCTTTTTGTAGAAATGGGACAAGCTGCAGAATGCTGCCAGTTTGTCTAGAGCCTAGATCAGAGCTGTAGGAAGAGAATGGGAACATCTGCAGACCCTGGCAATTCGGTGCAAAATGCAGATGAATAGAGTGATGAATGCAAGCCAGACATACACATTGTAAATAATGTTGCAAAGCTTTACTTTGCTGGATGTTGATTGGATTAAGTATTGAGCCTTGTCTGGTTTTCTTGCATATCAGGGCACATGTTGATTGGATTAAGTATTGAGCCTTGTCTGGTTTCTTGCATATCGGGGCACATGTTGCGATGTCCGTTTCATCTGACAAACAGTATTTGAATACGAAGTAATAGCCACTGTATTATTGGGTTAGGGAAATGTCTGTCATGCACGGGGTTAATCGATATCTGTAATTGGATTGTAAAGAGACCACCCCCATGTGGTTCGGCCCCTCGAGGTCCGGGGACCTATAAAAGTCCACTACCATGAGGTCCTGCGTTGATCTTCTGCGATCTATCTTTGCCGGGAGCGCTGATTGGAGAGATGCGTTCTGAAAATTGGCATCGACTGCCAGTGCGAAGAGGCAAAGCGCTGAACCCTCAGTGCCCAGCAGAGAGGGGTGTCTGCGTGAAGGTATCCGAGTCCCTCCCTGAAGTGACAGACAAAGAACCTCGTCAAGGTACTGGGCTTGTTGGATAGAGTATAGATTGGCTGAGTATACTCTAGTCCATTTGAGATTTCATTGGGCAATTTAGTTTAATTCGAGTGCCCGCGTATATGGAGGGACTAAAACTAGGAGTTCGAGAATGAGTCTAGATTTGCAAAATAAAATTTCCAAATACAGAATTTCACATTTAAGTTTTGCCCGTGAGGTAGAATTTGAATTCTGAGTAGATAGTACTTCGGAGTTTGTGCATGTTCGTGATCGATTCCGAAGAGCGGCTGATCAACAGTGAATAGTGACCCTCTGGTCGATTGTTGACTAGTACCTGATAGCGAAGAGTACCTGAGAGACGGGAACATGATTTACTTGGAGAAAAGTAATCCAAATGTGAAGTGTACACCTAATTCTGTAGAACTTAGAGAGGAGGGATAGAGGTCCCCCTATAGAAGTCCAGTCTTAGCATGAGGATAGTAACATTTGGGACGAAAAGTAGTCATTTAAGGAGCAGTACCCCTCAGCAAAGAGTAACCTAGGAAGGGGAGAATCTTCGGTACCGAAGGGAGCGGTTCACTGATTGATAACAGCGCAACACTGCGTTGAGATCGAGTGTTTGTAAACTGTGCGCTAGTGCTTTAAATCATTTATGTAAATTGTAAAAATCTAGCTTTTTGTATTGTTATCGGATTTGAATTGTGTAAATATTTTGTGCATGTAAATAAATTTAAAGTGTATTAAGATTTAGAAAGTTAAGATTTAGAATGTGCTAAGTTTGTGGACCGCCATTTTTATTGCTGCATGTACAAGTGTTTAAGGATTTAGATAATTGAAGTAAAAGTGTGTTTGAATTAAATATTTGTAATTGTTTAGATTGTAATATTGTGAGAATCTGAGTCGTGGTGGTTCGATCAGGGTTTGTACTCTTTCAATCGCTGTGTCGGGGGAGGAGTAATTCCGCTGACTGATTGCGCCACGAGGAGGATTTACTAGAGTGTGATTTATTGGATGCTTTAGTTTATATTGGGGTGCGTTTGGGGTTACTTGTAATTGGGGGAATGCTATCGTTTTTGATCATAGTTTTATTAGCGTGGTTCGGATTTGTCTGTCTGTGCGAACATAAAGTGGATTGAGTGGGAGAGATTACTGCTTGGAAGAGACTGTGATTGAGATTTGGAGTCTTGGTTGAGAAACCGTAGATCCTTTGTTTGAAAGGATAGTTGAATAAAGTGATTGTGATCTAACTGATAAGAGAGTTGGGAGAGCGACTGAATACGAGCGAGTGGTTTGAATAATTGAATAAGAAAGATTGAGTGAGTGATTGAGTAATGGTTGGAAGGGAACAATTGTGCGAATAGGTGTGAATCTGCAAGACGGTTAGCCATTGTGTGGGAGAGACTCCATTGACCTTGGAGTCTGAAAGGAAGGAGTGAGTTTGAATAGGTGTTAGTGTCTGGAATTTTATTTTGTATTATAACTATTGTGCAGAAAAATGGGGAATGTCTCAGAGAAGGACTTATCGAATAGACCCGGAAGCCCGATAAGAATAATTTGCGAGAAGCTTCCACATGAAGCAGATAGATTAAGAGGATTATCAGGAGAATTAAATGAAATATTAAGAAGCGAAGTTTGGCTGCTGGGTAGACTGAAATCTGTAATAGGAATAAACAACGTAGAAACAATTGTTAAACAATATGGTAACAGTGAAGAAGGGAATGAGCTAATGTAATATGGATGATGTTCTTCACTAGAAGGAAAATAAATAATTAGATCATTTTGCTGTCCACTCTAAGAATGGCAGCATGTAAATTAGGAATTAGAGGGGGACACGAGAGAACTGGTCCTTCTCGGGACATTCCAGAACAGGGAAAGGAAGATAGTGGAAGCCAACAGCAGGAACAGGAGCAGGAGAGAATACCATCTTCTAAAAGGGAAACTACTGAGATGGCTCTTAAAGGGGAGGTGCTGACTAAAATTAAACTTAATAAATTTGGTAAGAGTGCAGCAGTATCTGTAGACCTCGAAGGGAGAGAGGCTCACTATATGCCAGGGTCGATAGAATTTTTTGGAATGGAGCCACAGCAGTCCTCACAGCACCCTCATGTCTGCAGTTCAGAGACACCATGTGCAGCTTGCGAGCAGGGCACACGGGAGGAGTCAGCGTTATCTTCGGCTCCTCACACTAAATTCAAGTGGAAAAATCGGGGAAGGATCCTCGAGCTCCTATGATTGCTCTACCAGTGGGGGATTGTATGGGAGATCAAGGGGCTAGAAGGAAGGTTCCGCCGAAATGGAAAACAAAATTAATTAGAAACGTCAGTAGTGGGAAAGTGAAGGAATCCATCCTGAAGTACAGAAACAGAACAAATAGCTTTTCTGAGGGTGAGACAGCAGGAGGATACGGAGGGATTGATCCTGACATTGATAGTATTATTATGTCGGAGCAATTCCCTGATGATGGGGGTATAGAACGGATTCCCCCTAGGCAGTTTGGTTGTAGAAAGCTGCCTACTCCACCTTTGTTATTACGTTCCGCAGTAGGTAATGACCCCGGGCCACAGCCATTCACGCTTTAATGCAGTCTGATCCAACGGCAGCTCAGAGACCTACATTAAAAATTCAAAAAAGAAAAATAACTACGGAGGGAGACGAGGAGGAGGAAGACTTCAAAGCTTGGATAGATCTGCCATTCCGAGAGACTTTTCCACAGTTTGGCTGGAGGGGATATAGGGTTGTCTGGCCTGACCAGCGCTACAACTGTGAGGAATTGGGACATTGGAGTCGGTTGTGTCCAGTGAGGGAGTACTACTGCGAAAGAAGGGGGCAAAGAAGAGGGCCACGGGGTTTCAGTAACCAGTGGATTCCAAGAGGTTACCGGGACACTTGAGACCCCGGGGGTAGAGGACGAGGACATTGGCAAGGAGATCGGGGAGCAGGCACATTTTGGCAATTGTAAACCATTTCTTTAGCCCTAAATTTAACCTGCCAGTTAAATACCTTCTATTAAATATGAAGGCATCCTCACATGGGCCAGAAACAGCAATAAAAAAACAGAAAGAGCATCACCCCCTTCCAAAGCAGTAGCAATCTTCCGTAACAATTCCGTAGCAATTTGTTGTTTCCACGCACTATTAAAGCATGGAATAATCTCCACCAAGCCACGGTTGCCCAGCCAGATGCAACTAAATTTAAAAAAAGTGGCACTTTCTTCCCAATAACCCTCTCTGGCTAAATCCCTCCCTTCACCACCTCCAGTTTAAATTCCAGTTGGAATATTTTGGAGGACCAAGTAACCAAGAACCAAGAACCAAAGCCTGGGAGAAGACACAAATAATCCAATTATCGAGAACCCTCACTGAAAGGATAAGGACTACGAAAGGGAAGCATAGTAGCTGGTGTGAGACAGCGTGGGAACTAAGGAGAAGAAATGGCACTAGGGAGAGGTGAAACAAACTTATTTTGCAGGAGGCACGGGAGTGGGGAAAGGAGCTAATATACTAACTTGTTACTGAGCTTGTGCCTACAGGACAGTATGATCGACAACATACTATCTGGGGAGTGAGGTAAAGAATATACAGACCCCTTGAGAATGGGCAGAAGACAGCAAAGGTAATGCAGCTCCCCAGAAACAGGAATCAACAAGCAGGAGGAAATGATACTGTCCTGTCCCTTTAAGACAGACCTGGGAAGCCCAACTGATAGAGAAGCTGCTCCTTAGTATCCCTACTCCCTCGAAACTGACATCAGGAAAGAAGAAGACCTATCCTAATGTCCAACTTTAAAATCATCTAGCTTTTGACGCCAGTGAAGGAAGGGAAATAACATTATCTAATCTTTCTTAAAGAAACAACACCGATAATCTATGATGGCTATTGTAGCAAGCTCAACATCAAAGAACTGAATTTGAATAAAAATACATTCCTCTGTGGTTTGGGGTAAAACACTTACTTTGCATCTAAATTATGATTATTAGAAATAAATGTATAACATTTTGAATTTGGTCTCTAAATTGTACGGTAACGAATTGGAGGGACTTTAACATTTTGAGATTTGGAACTGACTTACGAGATTTGGCTTAGGAATATTTGGAGTTTGATTATTAATTGATATTGTTATTGTCTCATCCCCAGACAGCCAGCCAAAGATTGGAAGGATTATTCAGAGAACATCAGGAAGGATGGAACTTGGGAAGATCTGGTAACATGGAAATTATTCAGGGAACATGAGAGTTGGAATTGGAAACAGTCAAAAGAGGAACTGAGAACAGCAGGTCTTCCCTTTAAGAGACCAGACTAGGAAATTACTCAGTGGTTAAGAAACTAGTATAAGCGAGAACCCCGAGACTGAGAGCTGAGATAACATACTAAGGAAGAAGTACTGGAGGAGAAATCTAGTGAATTAGAAGGAGAAACTTGAATGGGTGTTGAGATATCAGTCGATGTATTTAACCGATGGAGCTAAATTGTTCAACCCTTGGTGGCAAAGCAGCTTCTATTATCAAGGTGGAAATAAATTTTTCCTAGAATTGGCATTCTTAATTGGCTTTATATACATAGAACATTTGAAAATGATCACCAATGCAGCAACAAATTCTAGAGCCACTTCCTTAAGTACCCTGGGATGCAGACCATCAGGCCCTAGGGATTAATCAACCTTCAGTCCCATTAGTCTACCCAACACCATTTCCTGCCTAATGTGGATTTACTTTAGTTCCTCCGTCACCCCAGATCCTCTAGCCACTAGTACATCAGGAAGATTGTTTGTATCCTCCTTAGTGAAGACGGATCCAAAGTACCTGTACAACCCATCTGCCATTCCTTGTTCCCCATAATAAATTCACCCTTTTCAGTCTTCCAGGGTCCAACTTTGGTCTTAACTATTTTTTTCCTCTTCACATACCTAAAGAAGCTTTTACTATCCTCATTTATATTCTTGGCGAGCTTACCTTCGTACCTCGTCTTTTCTCCCCGCGGCAGGCAGTAGATAGGACTGTTCGGTACCTTTGTAACTTTGTCAGTACCTAGGTTGCACGCAAAACAAAACAATAGTGCATGAAGACAAAACCAATGCCCCAAGTCCATGTAGTTCAGAGCTTCTTTGGAGATTGTAGTGTTTAATAGCCTAGTGGCTGCAGGGAAGAACCTGGACGTTACAGTTTCCAGTTAAAATAAATTGCATGCAAGTCTACAACGAGTTTTATTTTAATACATCAACCAGTATGTTACAAGTCTGAAATAAGTTTTATGTTAATACATGTTACCACGGTATTCAACTTTATCTCATTATTACTCCCTTATGTAAAATGTTTTATATATAAGTTACATGCCTAAAATTAGATTCACTGGACAGGATAGATTGCCAAGTCCAAAGCCGCATAAAAGTCACTTTACTCAAGCCGCAAGCAGAAACTGTATGTTACAAAGCACTCCCCACCGTGCTAATTGCATCAAATAAGCAACCCGTTTGATCTGAGAACATGGTGGAAATCTGAAACTGAAATGAAAATTCCTGGAAATAGCAGCATCTGTGGAAAGAGAAACATCTAACTTGTAAACGGACGATTTTCATCAGCGTGATTCTTCTGCGAGTTGGCAACTCAAACATATCAACAGCACTAGGATTTGAGGATGTTGCTAGGTCTTGTGTGTCTGAGCTATGGGGAGAGGTTGAGTAGGTTGGGTCTCTATTCCTTGGAGGGCAGGAGGACGAGGGGTGATCTTATAGAGATGTATACAGTAAAATCACGAGAGGAAAAGATCGGGTTGACTCACAGAGGCTCTTGCCCAGAGTAGGGGAATCGAGAACCAGAAGACATAGGTTTAAGTTGAGGGGGGAAAGATTTAATAGGAATCTGAGGGGTAATTTTCTCACACAAAGGGTGGTGGGTGTATGGAATGAGCTGCCAGAGGAGCTATCCTCGCAAAGGACTATCGCAATGTTTAAGAAAGAATTAGATGGGTATATGGATAGGACAGGTTTAAAGGGATATGGGCTAAACACAGACAGGTGGGGATAGTGTAGATGGGACATGTTGGTTGGTCAGTGTGGGCAAGTTGGGCCAAAGTGCCCATTTCCATGCTAAGATGGAACTTAGAAAGGAACTCACCCTTGCTCATAATAGACACTGTAGGTATGTCAGAGGTGATGCATTTTATTATGCAAGATAGCGCATGGCTTTGGCATTTAACTGGAAATACTTGTGCTGTGGTCATAATGCAGTTGTTTAATGCAGTCCCACTTAAAATGTATTCCCTCCTCTGTATCATGGTTCCTTGCCCCGGTTCAGTAAGAAACTTTGCATGTTTGAACAAAGTTTTGAGAGAGACACCAAAATATTACGGGCTCTTGTGCACACAAATAATTAAGCATCCAAATTTACCATGGCCACCTTAAAGCCAACACTGTTCTACAGTTAAAGTCAAGATCTAGGATTTTACACCACTATAAAACCGCCCACCGCTCAAACTGAACCAAAATTCCTGACTGCCGTCCAATCAACAAATCTGCGGACACTTAGGGAAATGATGAGAAATAATTTTTGTTTTATCTCTGCCAGGTTTCCACATCTATACATAGACAGCGGCTTTCTTCCAGTACATTTGAGACAGTAAGCTGCATAGTGTCCGCAATTGGAACAGTTGCGAAATTTATTTTAAAAATAGATTTGAAAAGGAGAAAGTAAGCCAGCTATTCCCTCCCCCCCCCCCCCTTCTCTTGCTGATATAAGATTTGGGGAAAGCCGAGGGATTTACAAGGGGCTGTCATTCAGTAAAAAAGTATTATTTTTTAATTATTCACCAAGCTGCCGTTTTACCATTTTGAAGGTATTGGCGATGTTGCAATACCCGGAGTAATATAAGATACATTGGGAGGGTTTTCAAATGGAAAGATGCAAGCTTTTTTAATGCAGCGATTAATACTGTGGGCGGAGTTTGCAACGATTGCTGAACCCCTGTCTATTTTAGTTCTATTTCATTGCTCGAAATACATTATCCTGAATTCTCTTATTGTACTTGAACATATGTGATTGGCTGTGCGCATCAGAGAATGACATTGGGTGAGAGGGACAAACAAAGACCCCGGTTGTTTTCCATCTGTTCATTTAAATAGAATACTGAACAGAATTTCAGACTCCACTATCTGCAGTACAATCCACACCAACCTCCTTCAGGTGGCCCCGGCATTCCCTCTCTCTCAATCCCTCCCCCACCCAAGTCGCACTAGCTTCTCATTTTCACCCTACAAACAATTTACAAAGGCCTGTTTCCTTTATCATCGTTACTTTTTTGCATATCTTTAATTAATTGTTCTTTATCTCTCCACACCACCGTCTATATCTCTCGTTTCCCTTATCCCTAACCAGTCTGAAAAAGGGTCTCAACCCGAAAGTCACCTATTCCTTCTCTCCAGAGATGCTGCCTGTCCAGCTTTTTGTGTCTATCTTCTTCTTATCTCACTGTTGTTCATATCCAGCGGGCTAGTATCGCAGAAGTATGATCTGGAGGAAGGAACTGCAGATGCTGTATTGCACCAAAGGTAGACACAAAATGCTGGTGACGATTTGGGTTGAAAACCTTCTTCAGAGCTGGGTAAGAGGAGGAGAACTTCTTCAAAGCAGGCATAACTTGAGGGGAATTCCCAGTGAAACAGACAAAGCTCTAGGAGGGACCTGCAATTGCTGGTTTACTCACAAGATATAACATGCTGGAGTAACTCAGCAGGTCAGGTAGCTTCTCTGGAGAAAAGGAATAGATAACGTTTCTGGTCCAAACCTTTTTTCCGACCAAGGTGTGAAGAAGCTCTAGGGGCTAGTGGAGTAAAGGGATATGGGGAGAAAGCAGGCACAGGTTATTGATAGGAGACGATCAGACATGATCACAATGAATGGCAGTGCTGGCTCGAAGGGCCGAATGGCCTCCTCCTGCACTTATTTTCTATGTATCTATGTTTCTAAGGGTTTCCACCAGAAACGTCACCCATTCCTTTTCTCCAGAGATGCTGCCTGACCTGCTGAGTTACTCCAGCATTTTGTGTCTACATTCGCAAAGGTATGATTTGCATTAACACAGCACGTCTGGAATAACCCACTTTAGCTCATCGTACTTTTAAAGTGCGTTCAATTTACCGAGGAGGGATAGCGGCACCAACGTCTCAACTGTTCCAATTGTGGACACTTTCACTGTCAACTGAAAGTGGACTTCAATGTTGGATAAAACGTCTGGCATATGACAGTCACAAAAAAATCCAATTTGGTTAAAGACCAGTCTGAAGGAGGGTCTCTAACTGGAACATCACCAATTCCTGCACTCCAGAGGTGCTGCCTGTCCCGCTAAGTTACTCCAGCTTTTTGTGTCTATCTTTGGTTTAAACCAGCATCTGCAGTTCCTTCCTACACATGTCCACCCTTGCCTATGCTTTCCCTTACCTTCCAGTCAGCTTCTTATCCGGTTGAGTTTGGCTCAGAGGGAGAGAGCTCCTTAGGGTTTGATGACATTCCCTGTGCAGTAAAGGCATGGTGGTTACAAGCTCTTCATGGAACTCCTGTCAATAATATGAGCGGAATGCGTACAAGATCAGGTAAATGGACAGTCTTTTTCCCAGAGTCAGGGAATCAAAAACCAGAGGACATCGGTTTTAGGTGAGAGGCAAATAGGTAATACGAACACGAGGGGCAACCTTTTTACACAAAGGGTGGTACATGTATGGAATGAGCTGCCAGAGGATGGAGTTGAGGTAGGTACTATCGCAACATTTAAGAAACATTTAGACAGGTACATGGATAGGAATGGTTTAAAGGGACATGGGCCAAATGCAGGCAGGTCGAACGAGTGTAGATGGGATTCAATAATTTCATGATACTTTATTGACACACGTAGCGAAGTAATGTGAAATGCTTTGATTTGCATACAACCCAGTAAAATCAAACAGCAACCTCACCTGGTCAGCCCTTCCCCCCCCCCCCCCCCCCGCTTGCCAGGTCCCCCATCTCTTGCTGGTTGGCACGGGCAAGTTAGGCTGAAGGGCCTGTTTCCATACTGTATGACCCTATGAATCTACAACATATGCCTCAAGAGTAGGAGTAGATCATCATGCCCCTCAATACCACTTGCACTGCTACACATCTGGCTCGAAGGTCCAAATGGCCTCCTCCTCCACCTATTTTCTGTGTTTCTATGTTTCTTTGTGTCTACATCACGATTGATCTTCTATCATTGTACTATTTTTGGACACTTGGGGAAACACCAACCCTGCATCTAGGCTGTTGAGCCCAGTAACATTTTTATGAGTTTCAACAAAATCACCTTTTGTCTTTCTAAGCTGTACAGGCCCAGTACACAGTTGCTCATGATAAGGCAAATCCACTATTTCTGGAAGCAACATGGGACAAATTCATTGCACTCGTTCTCTCGCAAATCCAGACTGTCATAGCTGCCACAGCCAGACATAAAAACAGCTTTTTTCCACGAGTAGTAGCTATATTCAATAACCAAAAATCTGTCGCCGCCTTTTGCTGTGGTAATTTATGTAATTCACATGTTTAATAGATAATGTTTTATTATTAATGTTTAAAGTTTTATGTGTCATTCCTAACTGTCACTGTCATGTTGTCACTTGCGGGTGGAGCACCAAGGCAAATTCCTTGTATGTGAATACTTGGCCAATAAACTTATTCATTCATTCATTCAAATAGTTTCTTTCGTACAAAATACTCTGGTTATGGTCTCTCTGTGCAGTTATAGGAAATAATCTTTACTCTTACACTTAAATCCGCTAAAAATAAGACCAGCTATTATTTTTTTGTGCATGTATAGTACATGGCTTCTTTCGAGACATAAAATACAGAGCTGCTGCCTCACAGTGCCAGAGATCCGGTTCAATCCTGACCTTGGGTGCTGTCTGTGTGAAGTTTGCACATTCTCCCTGTGACTGAGTGGATTTCCTCTGGGTGCTCCAGTTTCCTCCCACATCCCAAAGGTGTGTAGGTTTATTGGAATCTGTAAAATGCCCCTGGTGTGTAGGGAGTGGATGAGAAAGTGCAATAACATGGAACTAGTGTGAATGGGTGATCTGTTGACATGGACACGGTGGGCCGAAGGGCCTGTTTCCATGCTGCATCCCTAAAACTAAAAACTAAATCTGATTTCTATCTCATTTATTACTGCTTTTTTTTGTTTTATATTATTGACCAATCATGAATATTTAATATAACATAAAGTTGAGTAATTTGACACCAGATGAACAATTGAATAATTTACTCTTAAACCATTTCTATGTATGGGTCCAATGAACCAATCTCAATTTATTCCAAGCAGTCAGATTGCAAAATTACCTGGATTTGTGGATGTTTAAGAAAGACAGAATTTGCAAGACATTGGTTTGACAGAATTTGTTCAGGAAAGACAGAATTTGCAAGACATCCATACCTTGCACAATGGATAAAGGTTGTGATTTACAGAGGTCAGTCATTGCAGATCCAAGACATTAATTCAGGAGTTCTAGGGCAGTGACTTCAATCCAACCATCTTCAAAAGTTTCTTCCATGACCATCCTCAGAGAACAGAACAGCACAGGAACAGAATCTTCGGCCACCATGTCTGTGCTGGCCATGATGCCAATCTAAACTGCTCCCATCTGCCTGCAAGCAGTCCCTTGACTGTTCAAATGTCTGTCTAAATGCCTCTTGTATGTTGGTGCTCCAGCTGCTCCAACTCCCCTCCTGATGGTGTGTTCGATGCATCTACTACTCTTTGCGTAAAAAACATTATTTTCAAATATCCTGTAAACTTTTCCCCCTCTCATCTTAAACCTATGTTTGCTAGTGTTTGATATTTCCATGCCAGGAAAATTGATCAAGGCAAGTATTCTGTACACCTTTTTTTACCACCATATCCATTTGTGGTGTCACTTTCAGGGAGCTAAGGACTTGCATCTGAAGCACATCAGTCCTCCTAAGGATCCTGCATTGTACATGTTTTTCTCTTGCATTTGCCTTTCCAAAATTCATCACCTCACAATTGCCCAGATCAGACAATTGCACTGTGCCGCCCCTGTGCCGCCCCAAGGGACATGGATGGAACTTGACAGACGACTTATCAGATCGAGACCCTTCCTCTGGACTGAAGGAGTGGAGGGGAGATAGGCAGTATAAAGAGGCAAACAGGTGGGGCAAGAGTTGGCACTTTATATCTGGACCCAAGGGAATCTACAGAGATTAGATGCCTCCTTCTGTGGTGGCAACAGAAAGGTAAATACAGCTTAAATGACATCGCTGGAGGGGCAAGGAGTGGGAGGAGATAGAACATATCCAACCCACACTCAAGATGAATATGTTTCCTGACTGAATTGTCACCTATCCATGTTCTTCAGAGATGCTGCCTTACCCGCTGAGTTATTCCGGCACTTTGTTTCATTTTTTTTTGTAAATCAGCACCTGCAGTTCATTGTGTCTCTGAACATAGAGACATAGAAAAGTAGGTGCAGGAGTAGGCCATTCAGCCCTTCGAGCCAGCACCGTCATTCAATATGATTATGGCTGATCATCTAAAATAAGTACCCAGTTCCTGCTTTTTCCCCATATCCCTTGAGTCCTTTAGTCCCAAGAGCTAAATCTAACTCTCTCATGAAAGAGAGCTAGTTAAACCATGCTCTTCCTTTGTCAGCTGTTAATATTATCAAAAGTCTATGAATGTTTCTGAAATTCAAACGCATTGTAATAATAAATTCAGCTTTGATGCATTAGGAATTTGAAGTTAATAAACTGAAATATTTGAACCATTTAGATATTGATAAACAAAACCTGAAAATACAATGATATTTTGACCTCTCGAGTCTGGTGGAGCACACTCAATGGGCCGATTAGCCTTATTCTGCTCCTGTGTCTTATGATCATATTTCAGTTTTCGGCTCCATTTGCATCAATGCTGCACCAGATCAAAACTGATTTGGGCAACGTTTTCACCATAAGTGGTGAGGGTTTGGCAACTTCATGAAAACATCACAAGGAGAAGAAAACTCAGTAAACAGCTGACGGATACTTTAGTCCTTCCACATCGTGCTGGAGTAACTCAAGGGGTCAGGCAGCATCTCTAGAGAACATGGATTGGGGTGACATTTTGGGGCAGGGCCCTTCACCTGAAACGTCACCTATTCATGCTCTCCAGGGATGTTGCCTGAGCGGCCAAGTTACTCTTGTGCAATCACATTCATTAATTTGAAAAGTATTGAAAAACATGGATAGGTGGCATTTCAGGTGAAGGATCGTGACCCAAAACTTCACCTTTCCATGTTCTCCAGAGGTGGTCCCTGACCCACTGAGTTACCCAATGAGTTACTCCTGCACTTTATGTCCTTTTGTGTAATCTGCAGATCCCTGTTTCTACATTTCGAACATTGACATTTGACACTAACTGTTAGTATTTCCATGGGGTCTTTAGTGTTTGTTTTATTTATTGATTTTTTTAACATCCGAGGCAAAGTCATGAAAGGAATAGATTGGGTAGATGCACAAAGGCTCTTACCCAGAGTAGAGAACCAGAGGACATAAGTTTTTAGGTGAGGGGGGAAAGATTAAATAGGAAACTGAGGGGTGACTTTTTCACACAGAGGATGGCGGGTGTATGGAATGAACTGCCAGAGGAGATAGTTGAGGCAGGTACTATTGCAAAGTTTAAGGAACATTTGGACAGGTACATGGACAGGACAGGTTTAGGCCAAACAGGCAGGTGGGACTACTGTAGATGAGACATGCTGGTCGGTGTGGGCAAGTTGGACAGGAGAGCCTGTTTCCACACTTTATGCATCTATACCTCTGTACAGCAAAGCTGTTAAGGGTCTTGGCATCTAGACCCGACCTGAAATGTTGCCTAGTCATTCCATTCATAGATGCTGCCTAACCTGTTGAGTTACTCCAGCACTTTGTATTTTACATAAATACATGAGGTTCATCTCAACTAACCTCTCTTGATTCAGCTGGAGAAAAGAGCCAAATTGTACAAGTGATGGAGAACAACTTTGGGGCAGCTGCATTAATTTTACGCAGGCTGGAAAATGTTAAAGGTCGTTCTCAGCTGGTGATTGGGAATGCTGACAAATTTATTGCCATTATATTCTGGAATATCTGGGCCAAAACTTCCTCCTACTGAAGCAGTTATGCCCCTATAGAACATAGAAGAAGCGGAAACCACTTGCGATCATTAGGGAGACTGACAAAAACCTCCGGGTACCGCACGGAAACCTTGGGTGGGGCGCAAAGTCTCCAGAGGTTTCCGTTCAGGTTTCCTAAGTGGGACAGGGGCATAAATTCCTTCTCTACTGGTGCCTTCCCACAAGGATGCTTTGATGAGCTCAAGAGCTTATGTTTCACAAATACATCTTTTCTATGCCATGCTGTTGCACATTCAATGGTTTTCCTGGAGATCTTCCAGCATTGAATCTCATATTTTCACACCTTTGGGTGGCACAGAGATGCAGCTGCCTCACAGACTCAGGTTAGATCCTGACCTTGGGTGCTGTCTGCGTGGAGTTTGCATGTTCTCCCTGTGATGCTGTGGCTTTCCTCTGGGTGCTGAGGTTTCCTCCCGCATCCAAAAGATGTGCGGGGTTTGTAGGCTAATTGGCCTGTGTAAATTGTCCCTATTCTGTGGGGAGTGGGAAACTAGGATAACATGGAACTAGTGTGAATGGGAGATCAATGGGCGGAGTGGACTTAGTGGGCCGAGGGGTTTGTTTGCAATTTTCTGTTTAATAGAAACATAGAAACATAGAAAATAATTGAACTAAACTAAACTAAACTAAACTAAACTAAACCGCACAAAGCACTGTGGCGCAGCGGTAGAGTCGTTGCCTTGCATCCAGACACCTGGGGACAATTCTGACTATGGGTACTGTCTGTACGGAGTTTGTGCTTTCTCCCAGTGACCACATGGATTTTCTCCGGGAGCTCCGGTTTCCTCCCACATTCCAAAGATGTACAAGTTTGTAGGTTAATTGGCTTCAGTAAACATTGTAAATTGTCCCTAGAGTGTAGGATACCACTATTGTAAGGGGATTGCTGGTGGCCGCGGACTCGGTGGGCCGAAGGGGTCTGTTTCTGTGATGATTCTTTAAACTAAACTGAGCTAAGCTAAACTAAACTAAACTAAACTAAACTAAACTTTTAGTTTAACTCCTCCAACCTGATCTATTGCATCCGCTGCTCTAGATGTCAGCTGCTCTACATCGGTGGGACCAAACCTAGGCTTGGCGATCGCTTCGCTGAACACCTCCGCTCGGTTCGCAATAACCGACCTGATCTCCCGGTGGCTCAACACTTCAACTTCCCCTCCCATTCTGAATCCGACCTTTCTGTCCTGGGCCTCCTCCATGGCCAGAGTAAGGACCACCGTAAATTGGAGGAGCAGCACCTCATATTTCGCCTCGGCAGTTTGCACCCCAGCGGTATGAACATTGATCTCTAATTTCAGGTAGTCCTTACTTTCTCCTCCCCTTCTCAGCTCTCCCTCAGCCCACTGGCTCCACCTCTTCCTTTCTTCTCCCCCCCCCCCTCACCCCCCCCCCCCCACCCCCCCTCCCCGGCCCTCACATCAGTCTGAAGAAGGGTGGGTTACACAAAAGCTTGAGAAACTCAGCGGGTGCAGCAGCATCTAAGGAGCGAAGGAGATAGGCAACGTTTCGGGTCGAGACCCTTCTTCAGACTGGTCAGGGATCAGGGAAACGAGAGATATAGACAGTGATGTGGAGAGATAAAGAAGAATGAATGAAAGATATGCAAAGAAGTATTGATGATAAAGGAAACAGGCCATTGTAAGCTGTTTGTAGTGTGAAAATTAGAAGCTAGTGCGACTTGGGTGGGGGGGAGGGAGATGGGGGGAGAGAGGAAGAAGGGTTTGGAGCCGAAACGTTGCCTATTTCTTTCGCTCCATAGATGCTGCCTCACCCGCTGAGTTTCTCCAGCATTTTTGTCTATCTTAAACTAAACTTACATTGCCTTTGAGTTGGGGAAATTCTTCAGTAAATCAATTCAACTGATACTTGGCCAGCTGATTCTTGTGGGAAGCTGAGCTGTTAAGTGCCCTGTGTTCAGATGTTGCTGAGGATATTCTGGTTTAGGTGGTGGGGCTGTAGGAAGTGTAAGTTGTGGAATGTACTCGTATGGCTCTCTCAGGCTCTTGAAAAGATTAACCTTATCTCAAAAGGTTATTTCCCTCTCATAATTCAGCTCACAGGTCCTCTTGTAACAAAGCATCCATAATATTTGCTTCTGTTTCAAAGTAGTATCTCCTTTTATTTATATAGCAACTTGAAAGTGGCTAACACTTTTTTAGTCTCAAGAAGGGTCTCGACCCGAAACGTCGCCCATTCCTTCTCTCCAGAGATGCTGCCTGTCCCGCTGAGTTATTCCAGCATTTTGTGTCTAACACTCTTTGAAGATAAACACAAAGTGTTGGAGAGATAGGGAGAGAAAGAGAGAGAAAGCGAGATAAAGAGAGACAGAGAGATAGAGAAGGGGAGAGGGAGGGAGAGAGAGGGCGAGAGAGGGACAGGGTTATAGAAAAATAGAGAGAGAGAGGTAGTTAGCCAGTTAGTTAAGTCAGTTTGTTGAGTGGTTAGTTAGTTAGTTTGTTAGTTAGTTGGTTAATTGGTTGGTTGGTTGGTTAGTTAGTTAGTTAGTTTGTTAGTTAGTTGGTTAGTTAGTTGGTTAGTTAGTTAGTTAGTTAGTTTGATAGTTAGTTAGTTAGTTAGTTAGTTAGTTAGTTAGTTAGTTAGTTAGTTAGTTAGTTAGTTAGTTAGTTAGTTAGTCAGTCAGTCAGTCAGTCAGTCAGTCAGTCAGTCAGTCAGTTAGATATTTAATTAGTTAGTTAGTTAGATAGATAGATAGTTAGTTAGATATTTAGTAAGTTAGTTTCCAAAGACTTTTTAATGATTTGTGCATGTTAGGGATTAGACTGAATAATAACATAAGCAATATACTTGGTCATATCAGTGTTTGTCGTTTTAAAACATTTGGAACAGAAGCAAACATTAAATTCTGGATTTTAAAAGACTTAAAATGATAAATTTTAAACCCATCTGCATGTCTGATGTGAATTTTATTTCCCAGTAAATTATTTACCGCAGTTTATCATAAAACATCAGAGTTTTTTTCAAGGAGAAAGGCACTGATTTCTGCCGCAGTTGATCATGTCACGTTTCTTAGAGAGGCTTTTTAAAATGCACCTTTTTACTGTGGGCAACTTTAATCTCAATTCAGTCTCTACCTTAATTCTATTTATAGCTCTATCTGGAAAGTCTCACAGGACTTTTGGAAGCATTACCTCAAAGCTACTTCTGATCTTTACTGGATGTGTTATGCCATGGAGAAACACAGAAGCAAAATCAAAACATCATTGGCTTTTCATATATAATCTTCAATGAGCCAAGGAATTTTCAAGATAAATTTAAACCAATGTTTTCTATTTTCTAACCATGCGAATAAATTGTGTATCTACTTTTGATTTTATTTGCTGGCCTGCAGTGAATAATGTTGTAAACCTAAGTGAGCACTAGAGGCCTCTCTAGCTTTGTGAAAATATTTGGGAAAGTCCTTAACAAATTGTGAAAGCAAAGCGTTCAAAGAGTTGGGGTTTTGCCGAAAGGCTATAGTTAGAAATAAACAGTCCAGCTTTCGTAGGCCCGAGAGATAGTGCTGTAAGTGAAACATTTGTATTGAATTTACTTTTGAAATCTTCAAAATGTAGTTATCCTACCCCCCCCCCTCCCCCCCCCCCCCTCCCCCGCCACCATCCAGAATGAATAGAACAAAGCTCTGAAAACCAATATGGGGATAAAAAATTATTCGTAGCCCACTGATTAAGGAAAAAACAAACTGTACGGTGTGCGTGAAAGACAGGCAAGCTTCCCTGTTGTCATCACCTATGTTAAACCCACACAGGCCTCTGAATGAACAACCCGGCTGAAAGAAGGCTCTGTCTTCATTTGCCATACAAGGGATGGTGTGTCACCATGCTGTCTTCCAGGGACTCACCAAGTGATTTCTATATTTGTTGTCATGGTGATGCAGTGAATTGAGGAAAATGGGGTGACTTCAACGTACAAAGTACCAAATCCCAGAGCAGCCCCACTAAACACTGACCTGTAGCTAAGGTTCCCGGGTTTTTTTTTGTTCCGAAAATGTCAATAAAACTCATTTTAACCGTAGCAGGGACATCTAAATGTCATCTGTCACACTGCTAAGGGGATTTAAGTTTGTTTAGGAGCTTGTGTGGGACAAAGGCTGTTATTTGCTCCGTGCAAGCACATAAGAGATGTTGACTATCAACAGGATTGGCACTGTACGATGGGAGAACATTCAGGAAATATCAGCTCAGTTGCAGGTGATGTTAAGAGGCTGTTTAACATTTTGTCTTCACAAGTTGGAAGCAGGAATAATTATGTGTTTTTTAAAAAAAACAGCTCTCTCTATTTTTTTTCCGCTTGTCAGCGAATTGTGAGGCTGTGACCTGAATGGCCCTCTGTAAACCAAGAAAAAAAAAGGTGGGGGGGGGGGGGTGGGGTGATGAAAGAAACAATTCTGACAAAAGTCTTGACAGGCGTTGCAGGCACACGTGACTGTGCGGGTAGCCAGGTGAAGACAAAAAAAATAAAGCAAGCATTTGTCATAAACATTCAAATCTAATAGTTGCCACATTTACTGCGAGGCAACTGGAGGGAAAAAAAAACACACAGCCAGGGCGAATAGGGAGTGGCAGATTAATGAAGATGCTGTTATTATTAAGATCAAATCCTGTGCTTTTCTTAATGATGAGCATTTGAGCTGTTGGAAGAGGGGAAGAATGGGCGTTTTCTATTAATTTGGCATCTCTCCCAGATCCCATTCAGCCAAATCCGACTCACTGCAAACTCCATCCCAACAACCAGTTATCCATACTGACCGGAGCCGTCAGTATTTCAGTCCAAGGAAGCGTTTTTTTAATTGAAAAGGGGGAATGAAAAGAGCTTTATTTGACTGATTATTTTTAGATTGAGCCAAATTGAAAGACGGTTGAAGAGAAAGGGTGACATGCTACTGTAAATTCAATCTGTTTACAGGCTTGCTCGATAAGGCTTGCATTTATATCCATGTCAGTACGTCTCGAGTCGATTCACACAGAGACAGGAAGCAGATATTGCTGTAACACCGGCTTCCATGTTGGTGTTTCCGTAAAACCCTCCATTGCTCACGAGGACACGGAAGCCTTTCAGTTCAAACAAATGATTATTATCCAAAGCAGGAAAGCTATTATTAAAAGATACTCAGAATCTTGCTGCTCCGAGTGGTTATCCATTATCTAATTCAGAAGTTAGGAACTGAACTGGGATGCGTATCCAGAATTAGTGTGTGCGTTGGGTTCATACAGAGGTTGCAGAGTCAATGCTAAATACGACACAAAGGCTGAGCTCCATTGTTCATTCTTCACTGTGAATATAAACAGGGTCAATGGGGGGAGAATAGGTTGACTATAGGTTGACTTGAAAGGCATTTGGACAGGTACATGGATGGGAACCTAGTGTAGACGGGATATGTTGGTTGTCATGGGCAAGTTGGGCTGAATGGCCTGTTCCAATGCTGTATGATGTTATGACTATGATTGTGACTGGAGAGTAGGTTCCAGTGCCTGGAACACACTGACAGTGGTGGTGGAGCCACACTGACATGATGGATCAAAGGGCTGTATTGTACTATGTACTAAACATCTGTCTGTTATTGTTAATTTTGACAAATCACATCATAAGCTTGTTCCATGACTTAGCCCAGAGCTAAATTGGACTTCACACCTGTACTGGCATCACATAGAATTTCAACAATATATTTTTGTGGTCAGTGCAATACAGATCGCCATAATTGATTCCTGAAAGGTCTGGATGTCCTATCAAGATTGATTGAGGAACACGTCTTTTATCGGTGGAGTTTAAAAGAATGAGAGATATCCTCATCAAGATGAGTTCGAAAGGGTTCAATGGTTCAATGTACATTATTGTCGTGTGTACCTAAGTACCATGACATTAGTTTAGTTCACACTATTTTCACACAGAGAGTGGTGGGTCTCTGGAACTCTCTGCCACAGAGGGTAGTTGAGGCCAGTTCATTGGCTATATTTAAGAGGGAGTTAGATGTGGCCCTTGTGGCTAAGGGGATCAGAGGGTATGGAGAGAAGGCAGGTATGGGATACTGAGTTGGATGATCAGCCATGATCATATTGAATGGCGGTGCAGGCTCGAAGGGCCAAATGGCCTACTCCTGCACCTAATTTCTATGTTTCTATGTTTCTATGTTTCATGTTGTTGTCGTCTGTACAGTGAAAAGCATTTTGCAGATTGTTCAGTGACAATCCCGCTGTACATTAGGCACAGTCATACTATATGTAAAAGAGTGTAAGATAATAGACAACACTGAGTCAGTACATAGGAGTTGCCACGTTTAGGCAGCATCTTGTGCCCTTCAATGTGTGAGAATTAAAAAAATAGTTGGAGTTTTAACTTGGCCATAAAGGCTTGTTGTCCTGGCGGCGGCACTGGGTCAGAGCTGCAGGGGTCGGTCTCGCAAGGCGATATATCAAAGTCCTTTACTGCTGCTCTGCCGCTCGGTGCAGTTGCAGGCTGCGCCCATTCCACATGGTGACTGATCTAATGGAGCCCCAGGCTGTTTCAGGGCCTCCAGCGGCCCACTCCACCGTCTTGACTACTCTGATGCCTCCTCGACATTGGCCCGTGAATGCTCCGTCGTACACCTCCGACAGCCATCACTCGGCCTCCGTGCCACGGGGAGCCTCCCGTAGCCGGTGCCTCCGAGTGCGTGGGAGGTGAGCTCCCAGCCGACTCATCGCCATCTTGAAGAGGAACCGTTGATGGAGATTACCAGCAGGTTGCCTCCCCTTAGTTGTGAGACCTAAACCAGAGGGCAGATACAGGATAAAGGATCGGCCATTTATGACAGAACTTTCTTACCATATTTCATAATTCCTCGGGGCACAGAAGGACGCCATTTCGGCCCATCACGTCTGTGACAGCTCACAGGGCTATCCCTTTGCCCCACTAATTTCTCATGCAAACTTTGTGAACTGCTCAAGTTTCCAGAATCTGCAGTTCCTGTGTCTTCATCATACAATTAATGTGCGTTGTTCCTGGGAGCTTGCTGAGCACTAATTGGGCACAGCTTTTCCACCTCCATTAGGATTTCTACCTCGCACTCTAGTGAGCAGCATGGTGGCACAGCAGTAGAGTTGCCACTTTACAGCGCCAGTGACCCGGGTTCGATCCTGATTACAGGTACTGTCTGCACAAAGTTTGTACATTCTCCCTGTGACCACGTGGGTTATCCGTGGGCCCTCCAGTTTGCTCCCACACTACAAAGATTTACAGGTTTGTGGGTTAATTGGCTTCAATAAATATTGTAAATTGTCCCTAGTGTGCAGGATAGTGCTAGTGCATGGGGATTGCTGGTTGGTGCAGACTCGGTGGGCCAAACGGCTTAATTCCACACTGTATCTCTGAACCAAGAGCGGAACTCGCTATAAAAACATGGAGGGGACGGGGGACACAAATATTTGGCGGCCGCTCACGCATGCGTGCACTCACCCACACATGCGCACACTCATCCACACATGCGCACACTCACCCACACATGCGCACACTCATCCACACATGTGCACACTCACCCACACATGCGCACGTTCACACTCACCCACATCATGTCCCACCCACATTGCCTGCTGACCGACATCTCTCTCGTCCAATCGGCGCCCTCGATCAGCAGTCCCACCTCCACTGTCTCGCGGAAAGCGGAGATTTTAAAATCTGGATTACAAAAACTTGGGGGGGATGTCCCCCACCTCTCAATACATGGAGGGGACGTGTCCCCTTTGACCCTCCCGGGTTTTCCGCCCCTGCTCTGAACTAAACTAAACTAAACTAAACCTCCACCAGTGACCATGTTTCAAAAGTATTTTATTGGCTGCAAAGTAAAACTGGGGGCCCAGTGCCATGAAGGATGCCAAACAAATGCAGATCTTCTTTCTCAATCCATAGTCTAATTTAGCGAGGCTGATCCAGAAAGGAGACTTGACACTAAACAAGAAAAGGATCAGTAAAAGGACACAAAGTGCTGGAGTAAATCAGTGGCTCAGGCAGCATCCTTAGAGAACACAGATAAGTGATGTTTCTGGTCAAGACCCTTCTCCAGCCAACCCGAAACATCACCTATCCATGTTCTCCAGGGATGCTGCCTGACCTGTTCAAGTTCAAGTTCAAGTTACATTTATTGTCACATGCACCAATTGGTACAGTGAGATTTGAGTTACCTGCTGAGTTACTCCAGCATTTTGTATCCTTTTGTGTATTAACCAGCATCTGCAGTTATCGCCTCAACCACAGGCAACAATGGACTATTGTGGGCTCATAAGTTCTTAAGTCCAAAAGTTCTAGGAGCAGTGTTAGGCCATTTGGCCCATCAAGTGTATTCCACCATTCAATCATGACTGATCTATCTTTCCCTCTCAACCCCAATCTCCTGCCATCTCCCCATAACCCTGACACCCTTCCTAATCTAGGCTCCGCCTTTCCAGAGTTATCAGTGCCGGCTCCGAATTGTTCTGTCCCATTTCATACCTCTAGTTTCCCTCTCCCCTGACTCTCAGTCTGAAGATGGGTTTCGACCCAAAACATCACCTATTCCTTTTCTCCAGAGATGCTGCCTGACCCGCTGATTTACTCCAGCATTTTGTAACTATCTTCAGTGTAAACCAGCTTCTGCAGTTCCTTCCTGCACATTTTGTCTACAGTTCATTGTTTTTACTATAAAACGATCAGTGATGTGCAATGCCAAGTCACCAGTGACCAAAGGCCAGAATAGGCGAAAGAAGCAACTGTTACAAAATGGGCTGGGAAAACTTGATAACATCAGCACTATTTGGAGCAGTTTGAACTATAAAGCAGAGTTCCTCTACCACTGCAATAAGTTGTAAGGGAAAATACTTTCTTGTACGAAAGAACTGCTGATGTTGGTTTACACTGAAGATAGACACAACATGCTGGAATAACTCAGCAGGACAACAACGCCCATTCCTTCTCTCCAGAGATGCTGCCTGTCACGCAGAGTTGCTCATGCTTTTTATGTCCACATTTTCATTCTTTCTTGTTTGGATTAATTGTGCTCAGTATTAGACTATTTAGCGTGGTGGTTTCATGTTTCCATTACTAACATGAATAGTATCCTAATATGAATTCTTCACTGCTGTGCTGGGATTTTAACATATCTGTTTATGTATGGGTCTGAGCTTTATGGATGTTTGGTCCCTCAGTATTTTGATCACTGTCCTACTCCCTAATGTTAGCGTGTGTGTTTTGATTGTGGTTGTGAGCAGATATTTGGCACAATTATCTGCACTAACCTCTCATCCTTGTTTTCAAATCTCTCCGTGATCTCCCTTACTGCTTGTGCCTTCCTCCAAGTTTCCAGCCCCTTTGTGATCTCATCCCTTTAGGAGACACAAGAGACTGCATACGCTGGAATCTTGATCAAAAAACAAAGTGTTGGAGGATAAAGTGTTAAAGATAATCTAATCTCACCTGACTGCACATGACCTACACCTCTCCATTCCCAGCATATCCATGTGTATATCTAAAAGCCTTTTAAACACCACTATCCTTCGTGCATACACCACCATTCCTGGCAGCTCATTCAAGGCACCCACCACTCACTGTATAAAGCACTTGTCTGGCACATTCACCTGAAAACGTTGTCCCTTTCATTTAAAAAACCCTGTCCTCAACTCCTAGGTACTAGCATTTCCTCCCTAAATCTCTCTGCCTCTCCACTGCAATCTCTTCCTCGAAACATGCCTCTTTCTAAAAGTCTCCACATGTGGTTCAGTAACAAAGATTTATTCATGATTTCTCTTGTCATATGCCTTGCCATTTTATAATACATTAAATTATGAAACGCATTGACTTAGTCATAGAGATTCATAGATTTATACATGGAAACTGGCCATTCAGCCCCACTTGCCCACACCGACCAACACGCCCCATCTACACTAGTCCCACCTGCCTGCATTTGGCCAATATCCCTCTAAATCTGTCCTATCTATATACCTCCAAGATAGATACAAATAGTTGTCTTAATTGTTTCTTAAACATTGCAATATTTCCTACACCCACCATTCTTTGTGTGAAAAAGTTACCACTGAGATTCCTTTCATCTTTCCCCCTTCACCTTAAACCTATGTCCTCTCATTCTCGATACCCCACTCTGGGCAAGAGACTATTTGCGTTTACCTGATCTATTCCTCTCATGATTTTATACATCTCTGTAAGATCACCCCTCATCCTCACTTGATGCAGTTACTTAGATAGATATTACAAGGAGTGTTGGGGGAGGTGGCAAGGACCTCATCATGAAGAGCTGCAGGTTCTATAGCCAATTTTCCCATCTTTAGCTTGTGATCAGAGGCCATCTAAGATCCGGAACTAAAGGGTGGCACAGTGGCACTTAGGAGACCTAAACAGCAACTTCTGGTGAACGTGCCCGCCACCCAAGGTTTCCATTAGGTCACCAGAGGTTTTGGTCACTCTCGAAAGTGGTTTCCGCGTGGTCAAGCTTCATCTAGGTTGCTGCTATTTTTTCATCATGATTAAAACCGGCCTCAACTAAAAATAGGTTGCTGTTTTAAAAATTGATAATTTTTTAGTCGCAGGTCTAATCGAAGCCGGTTTTCTTCATAGTCAAGGAAGGTTTTCAACATATGCGTGGGAGGTGGTAGGAGGTTGCAGGTCACCTCAACCTTGATTTTTTTTTGGGTGGCGGGCAAGGTCACCAGAGATTGCTGTTTAGGTCTCCTAAGTGGGACAGGGGCTTTACCAGAGACCCAGGTTTGATCCATGCTATCTGTATGAAGTTTCTGCGCTGTACCTCTGAAACAAAATGTCTGCATTCGTTAATCTCTGACTTCCTGTGCCATCTTAACTTACTTCACTATGGAGGGATGGGTAACATTAGCTTGGCAGTCAGCTTCACAAATCTTTCTGCTTAACTGTTAATGTTTCATTTTCATTCTTTCGCCAAGCTTTTGGGCTCCTGTTCTATCAACGTATCGTTTAAAAAACCCTGTCCTCAACTCCTAGGTACTAGCATTTCCTCCCTTTGACTTAGCTTCCACTATTGGGTAAAAAATATCACTGAGAGGCTCAAACATTTAGAAACAAGTTCAACAAATTTGATTAAAAAAATGTGAGGAGGATTTAAGATGCCTCGTTGAGACTTTCAGATCCATTCCTGTTTTGGAGGTAAAGTATATAGGTTGTTCCTTTGAATCTCTGATTCTCAGGACTGCAAGATCTTGAAACTGGCTGTGCTGTGAATAAAATAAATTAGCTACTTAAAGTGACAATAATTTATATTCTGTCTCTTTAAAGGGACCATAAAATACTAATAGGTTTTAACCAGCTTTTTGAATTGGTTTCAGAATTTTGTTCTAAAGAGAATGATGTAGCAGTCGTTTATACATGGAACATTATTTAAAATCCAATACATGTGAAGTTTGCACAGTGCATTAACTGTTTGGTTATTCTGAATTTGAACTATAGTTTATTTATGACAAAGTATTAATATATGAATTAGTTTAAGTAGACTTGTAGAAATAAAATTAAAAAATGTTGGAAACACTCAGTTAAGGGCAGCACAGTGGCGCAGCGGTAGGGTTGCTGCCTAACAGCGTCAGAGACATGGGTTCGATCCTGATTACGGGTGCTGTTTGTATGGAGTTTGTATGTTCTCCCATGACCGTGTGGGTTTTCTCTGAGATCTTCAATTTCCTCCCACACTACAAAGACTGGGCTTGTATACTCTGGAGTTTAGAAGGATGAGAGGGAATCTCATTGAAACATATAAGATTATTAAAGGTTTGGACACGCTAGAGGCAGGAAATATGTTCCCGATATTGGAGTGGTCCAGAACCAGGGGCCACTGTTTAAGAATAGGGGGTAAGCCATTTAGAACGGAGATGAGGAAACACTTTTTCACACAGAGAGTTGTGAGTCTGTGGAATTCTCTGCCTCAAAAGGCGGTGGGGGCCGGTTCTTTGGATACTTTCAAGAGAGAGCTAGATAGGGCTCTTAAAGATAGCGGAGTCAGGGGATATGGGGAGAATGCAGGAACGGGGTACTGATTGGGGCATGATCAGCCATGATCACATTGAATGGCGGTGCTAACTCGAAGGGCCGAATGGCCTAATCCTGCACCTATTGTCTATTGTCTACTGTCTATTGTCTAAGATATACAGGTTTGTAGATTAATTGGCTCGGTATAAGTGTAATTGTCCCGTGTGTCTGTGTTGTAGTGTTAATGTGCGGGGATCGCTGGTCGGTGTGGACTCGGGAGACTGATGGTCCTGTTTCCGTGCTCTATTTCTGAACTAAACTAAAAGGTCAAGCAGTATCTGTGGAAAGAGAAACAAGGGAAAGAGAGGCCCCTGTGAGCTCCGCCAAAGACCATTTTCCAATTCAGACACAGAGTATTAAACCTGGAATGTTAACTTCATCTCTATCCGCGGATGCTGCCTGACCTACTGAGTGTTTTCTGTACAGCATCTACTGCTTTTGTTTTCCTGCCTTTTAGAAGTTTGGACTAAATCAACATTAGTCTCTTTACATCAAAATTCTCTTTACGATGGGTACTTTGTGACTGAATTCAACAAGAACGTGTATTTAACATAACAAAACATCTTCTAAATGATTAGCACTGAACAGTTATGAAAGGCCTGGAAGATGCTACTGAATGTTTTGCATGTACAAGATGAACATAGAACATGGAACATAGGAAAATACAGCACAGGAACAGGCCCTTTGGCCCACATGTCTGTGGCGAACATGATTACAAGATAAACTAATCTCATTTAGCTGCACATGATCCATATTCCCTCTTTCTGTATTCAATCTCTGTATAAATAACTCTTAAATGCCACTATCGTATCTGCATCCAACACCACTTCTAACATGGTATTCCAGGCACCCACCACCCTGTGTAAAAAAACTTGCTCCGGAAATCATCTTCAAACTTTGCCCCACTCACCTTAAAGCTATACCCTCTAGTCTTTAATATTTCATTCATGCCTGTAATATTATCGGAAAATGAATCTCCTTTAGCTGAACCACTGTCAAGAAACAATTTCATAATAATTAATATTATAACCTTTGCCGGTTAAACTTTTTGCCTTTTAATTTCTTCACACAGTATTTTTCAAGTTGGTTTACCTTTTGTTTCCCATTACCTAGCATCTGTCTAATCTACTCTTTTAAACATGAATGCTACGACTAATTTCTTTCTTCCTGACCACCACACCCACCTCTGCATGCATTTTTGTAATAAATGGTTAATTTTTAAAGACATGGAGGTTTGATTAGCTAAACGCTGGATCCAGATTTCCCAATACGATATGATACAATATGATCCAATACGAAACGATACAATACAATAGAACTTTATTTACCGCAGGAGGGAAATTGATCTGCCAACATAAAACACAAGATACATGAAACGTGAAATTAAATTGATGAGTGAGAAGGATTTGTGATGTGCGAAAAATTTGGGGGAGTAGGGTGGGGGGGGGGGGGGGGGTGGGGGGGAGGGTAGTTGTACAGTTTGATAGCCACTGGGATGATGGATCTCCTGTGGCATTCTGTACCGCATCTTGGTGCAACCAGTCTGTTGCTGAAGGTACTGCTCAGGTTGACTAGTGTGTCATGGAGGGGGTGAGCTGTATTGTCCTGTGGAGCATTTTGGACATTACAGCTCACCCCCTCCATGACAATATGGCCTCCTTTACATCGGCAAGACCAAGTGCAGACGAGGCAAGTGTTTCACGGAACACTTACGTTCAGTCCACCAAGGTCTGTTGGATCTCCCAGTTGCTGACCATTTTAACTCGCCTTCCCATTCCCAAACTGACCTTTCTGTCCTGGGCCTCCTCCATTGCCAGAGTGAGGCCACACACAAATTGGAGGAAAAGTTCATCTTCGCTTGGGTAGCTTATGGTGTGTATCAAAGGTATGAACATTAAATTCGCCAATTTTAGGTAGACTATCAACGACATTCCTCTCCCCTTTTTCGCTCTCGCTTCCCTATGCCCACCTGAATGCGCATCAATTTCTCCCATTATCCTGCCCCTCTTTTCTCTTTCTCTGCCCATTCTTCTGACTTTAGATTTTTTGCCTCTTCTCTCTATTTTTTATCTCACAGTCTTTTATTTTCTTTCCATCTCTGACCTTTGCCCACCCATCTGCTTATCACAAACCCCCCTCACCTGTATCCATCCATCACTTGTGTATAAAGGAACTACAGATGCTGGTTTAAACCGAAGATAGGGACCAAATGCTGGAGTAACTCAGCGGGACAGGCAGCATCTCTGGAGGGAAGGAATGGATGATGTTTCGGGTCAACCATTCTTCAGACTAGAGGAAACGGAAACAGATATATACTGTGATGTAGAGAGATATAGGACAAATTAATGAAAGATATGCAAAAAAGTAATGATAATAAAGGAAACAGGCCATTATTAGCTGTTTGCTAGGTGAGGAGGGGAACCAGGTGTGACTTGGATGGGGGAGGAATGGAGAGAGAGGTTGCATGGTTAACTTGAAGTTAGTGAAATCAATATTCATACCACTGGGTTGTAAGCTGCCCATGCAAAATATGAGATGCTGTTCCTCCAATTTACGATTAGCCTCACTCTGACAATGGAGGAGACAGAGGACAGAAAAGTCAGTGTGGGAATAGGAAGGGGAATTAAAATGTTTGGCAAGAGGGAGATCAGGTATGTCCAGGCGGACTGAGCGAAGGTGTTCAGCGAAACGATCGCACGGTCTACGTTTGGTTTCGCCGATGTATAAGAGTCCACATCTTGAACAACGTAGATGAGATTGGAGGAGGTGCAAGTGAACCTCTGCCTAACCTGAAAGGACTGTCGAGGTCCCTGAACAGAATTGAGGGAGGAGGTATAGGGACAGGTGTTACATCACCTGCAGTTGCAGGGGAAGCTATCTATGGAGGGGGTGGTTTGGGTGGAAAGGGATGAGTTAACTGGAGAGTTGCAGAATCAACGGTCTCTGTGGAAGGTGGGAAGATGTGATTTGTGGTGGCAAAAATGTCGGAGGATTCTGTGTTGTATGCGACCGCTGATGGGGTGAAAGGTAAGGACTAGAGGGCCTCGGACCCTGCTGCGACTAGGGGGAGGAGGGGCGGGAGCAAGGGCAGAGCTATTCACTAGGGACAATTTTCAGTGAAGCCAAATTAACCTTCAAACCTGCACATCATTGGAGTGTGGGAGGAAATCAGAGCACCCAGAGAAAACCCATGCAGTCACAGGGAGAACGTACAAACTCCGTACAGACAGCACCCGTAGTCAGGATCGAACCCGGGTCTCTGGCGTTGCAAGGCAGCAGCTCTACCACTGCACCACTGTGCAGCCCTTAACAGGATTGACTGGAAAAGGATTAAAGACTGACAATGATGGTTAGGTCAATTAGGATGTGTTAGAGGAAAACAAACGGGTCTGGAGAAGGGTCTCGACCCAAAACGGCACCCATTTCTTCTCTCCAGACATGCTGCCTGTCCCGCTGAGTTGCTCCAGCATTTTGTGTCTATCTTCGGTTTAAACCAGTGTCTGCAGTTTCTTCCTACACAGTAGTCTCTGACCAGATGAATCAGATTGCCATCAACATGATAATAGTTAATGTTCACATCATTGTAGTGTTTTTTTCAGATCTCCGGCAGTCTATTTCTAGCATTTCAGTTTTTGATACATATTCTTTCACTGCTTGGAATCAGATCAGGTTTTCTCTCCTCGCACCAGTTTCCAATCTGGCTCTCCCTTTGGCCACGGGCATTCACAAGCAGCATACCTTAAGTAACCGGCATTTCAATTAACGTCTCCAAGGCTGTGTAATTTTCCCAGATGTGATTAATAGTGAGCTGTTCCTCTTAACACAGCTAAACGCTCAGCTCACATTTACCCAATGAACAGGAAATTAAACAGTTGTTCAAAATGCACAGGCCACTGCATCGAAACATCGAATGCTAATTCCTTGGGCTGTTGCAAAGAGAAATGGATAGTTGCTTGCTCGATGAAAGCTGGTATTTGGGGGAATGACATTTCCCTTTTCCTGTAGCCACTGCAGTTGACACACTGTTTAACACTGATGGGCTTTTTTCCCCTGTTCGCTGGTTTGGTCTATTCATGCATGAACGAGTGCAATTACAGGAGGTAATTACAGTCAGCGCTAGTTTCGCATAAGCAAATTCTGGATAAAACAATTTTTTCTGTGTTCCAATTTTCCCTCATTTACCAGAGTAATTTATTCCATTTATATACAACAGATTTCAATCTGATGCAAACAAAACTGTTAAGCAGGCATAACATTCACACTCCTGGCAAAGAGGTGTGAGATTGATTGTTGCTTATCTGGCTTTACCTTGAATGAAGTGACATTTAATCATTCCCAGGTTTATGACGATTGGGGGCTGTGGAATTTTGTGTGGGCGTCTCACGTGGGGATGCAGGGGACACAAATTGAACAGGCAATAAACCCCTTGGCATGTATAATTAAGCCTTTTATTTGTACAAGCTAAGGCCTGATGCCCAGTTCATTGCAAATTGAATTTGTGGCCTCTGCAGAAATGGTGGCGTGTTTCTGGATCGGAACGAGATCGCAACTTCCATCTGCTGTGCTGGAAGTTCAGAAGGCTCTTTGTCTTTTGAAAAAAAAAGCAAAATGTGTGCTTTAAATCTGCTCCTATGTATTGATTTTTATTGTATTATTTTTTAATTGTCCAAATACTCTTTGGGTCCTAGCTCCCCATGTATATGCATGCAGTGTGCACCATGTGTAGTGTAGGAAGGAACTGCAGATGCTGGCTTACACCGAAGATAGACACAAAATGCTGGAGTAACTTAGCGGGTCAGGCAGCATCTCTGGAGAAAAGGAACAGGTGACATTTTTGGGTCGAAACCATTCTTCAGACTGAGAGTTAGGGGAGAGGGGAGAGGGAAACTGGAGTTCTGAAAAGCTGCAGAACCATGAACCTTTTCATACCGGGGGTTACACAAAAAGCTGGAGAAACTCAGCGGGTGCAGCAGCATCTAAGGAGTGAAGGAGATAGGCGACGTTTCGGGTCGAGACCCTTCTTCAGACTCAGTCTGAAGAAGGGTCTCGACCCGAAACGTCGCCTATCTCCTTCACTCCTTAGATGCTGCTGCACCCGCTGAGTTTCTCCAGCTTTTTGTGTAACCCTCGATTCTCCAGCATCTGCAGTTCCTTCTTTAACCTTTTCATACCTTCTAGTTTCCCTCTCCCCTGACTCTCAGTCTGAAGAAGGGTCTCAACTCGAACCGTCACCTATTCCTTTTCTCCAGAGATGCTGCCTGACCCGTCTGCATCATGTATAGAATGCATTACTGATCCAGTGCCATTTATAGAGCATTCTGCATATGATGACAATTAAAAAAATATTTAGCAATAAAGATCAATACATTGGTACAGATTTGTAAACCACACTTTATTTTATCAAATGCGACACATTGTGACAGCATCTCCGAAGTTTGCACTCATCATCGACAAGATGGACAGTGATGGCAGGTGCATGGGAACACCACAACTAGTGGTTTCTCTCCAACTTGCACATCATCCTGACCTGAAAACATATTACTGTTCTTCCATCGCCGCTTGAAATCCTGGAAATACTTACCCCCGCCATTGTGGGAGTAGACACCGTCTGGTTCTCCTTCTCTTTAAAGACTGTGGTTGTTCAATAAAGTGACTCACCATCACCTTCAAAAAGGGGTCAAGGAAAGAGCGTTCACGTCGCGACCATGTTTCCACCAATCTTTCCACCACCATGCACAAGAAGCACAAGAAGCGACAAGACAGACACCATTGTATGCAGATGCCGAGAAGTGTGTTCAGCTCTGGCTGAACAACTTCTAATCTTGTGTGTGGACTCGATAAGAAGAAGACCTTCTAAAAGAGCAATTAGAATATGACTTACAGTCATAGAGTTCTAGAGGATTTCTTAGTTCTGTCATTGGATGATCATTGCATCAGAAAAATTCAAAGCATTGCCATGTAAATTGAGGTAACCATTACTTTCTGAGAGATGACAGATGGTTTAAATCAGTCATCCTCCCCCACCTTTGCACCCCAGTATGCGCCTATTTCTCCCACCATCCTACTCCCCATTTTACTCTCCCCATCCACTTCCACCTATGTTCCCCCTCCTGGCTTTACATTTCTCTGACGATGTTTGGATTACACTGGGTTGACGTTTCAGGTCGAGAACCTTCTTTCGACGTCACCTCCTCCTTTTCTCCAGAGATGCTGCCTGACCTGCTGAGTTACTCCAGCATTTTGTGTATATCTCTGGTGTAAACCAGCATCTGCAGTTCCTTCCTATGCTCTTCCTCCATCATATCAGTCAGGCCAGGTTCATTGCCATATGCACAAGAACAGTGTGGAACAGATATAATGAAAATCTTACATGGAGCAGCATCACAGGCACATAGACTCAGGCAACACACAAACACATAAATTATACTTAAAATACATTCATTTTATGCAAGATACAGACACAAGGCAGCACAGTGGCACAGCTGATAGAGCTCCTGCCTTATAGCGTCAGAGTCCCGGGTTCGATACAGACCTCCGATTCGGCCTGTGAGGAGTTTGCACGTTCTCCCTGTGACCGTGTGGGCTTCCTGTGGGTGCTCCGGTTTCCTACACATCCAAAAGACATGGAGGTTTGTAGGTTAATTGGCTTTTGCAAATTTCCCCTAGTGTGTAGGGAATAGATGCAAAAGTGAGAAAACATAGAACGAGTGTGAATGGATGATTGATGGCCGATGTGGACTCAGTGGGCCAAAGAACCGGTTTCTATGCTGTATCTCTAAACTAGATAGAAACATACAGTAGAAAATAGGTGCAGGACTAGGCCATTTGGCCCTTCGAGCCAACACCGCCATTCAATATAATAATGGCTGATCATCCTAAATCAGTACCCCGTTCTTGCTTTCTCCCCATATCGCTTGATTCCGTTAGCCCGAAGAGTTATATCTAACTCTCTCTTGAAAACATCCAGTGAATTGGCTTCCACTGCCTTCTGTGGAAAAATTAAAACAAGTTGAAAGGATGAACAGCAGCCATACTCGACGGCGCCCCCACTCAGATTACTACATCGCCTCACAATACTCCAAATGTGGTCTGACCAGCACCTTATAAAGACTCAGCATTACATCCCTGTTATTATATTCTAGTCCCCTCAAAACAAATGCTATTTCCCCTGGATCTTGTGAGCTGCTTTTAAAGTATCCATATATCTGGTAGATGCACAGAGTCTTTTGCTTTTATCGAGGACCAGAGATATAGGTTTAAGGTGATGGGGAAAAGATTTAAAAGGAATCTGAAGGGGTACCTTTTCACACAAAGGGTGGTAGGTGTATGCAACAAGCTGCCAGATGAGGTAGTTGAGGGAGGGATGAGAATATACAATAGAGGGATGACAATAGACAATTGGCAATAGGCGCAGGAGTAGGCCATTCGGTCCTTTGAGCCACGATCAATGTGATCATGGCTGATCATCCCCAATTAGTACCCCGTTCCTGCCTTCTCCCCATATCCCCTAACTCCGCTATCTTTAAGAGTCCTATCTAGCTCTCTCTTGAAAGTATCCAGAGAACCGGCCTTCACCACCCTCTGAGGCAGAGAATTCCACAGATTTACAACTCTCTGTGAGGAAAAGTGTTTCCTCGTCTCCGTTTTAAATGGCTTACACCTTATTCTTAAACTGTGGTCCCTGGTCCTGGATTCGCCCAACTTCGGAAACACATTTCCTGCCTCTAGCGTGTCCAAACCCTTAACAATCTTATATGTTTCAATAAGATATCCTCTCATCCTTCTAAACTCCAGGGTGTACAAGCCCAGCTGCTCCATTCTCTCAGCATATGACACTCCCGCCATCCCGGGAATTAACCTTGTAAACATACGCTGCACTCCCTCAATAGCAAGAATGTCCTTCCTCAAATTATCCTCATGAAACTTAATCTGCCATGCATCTGCCCATTCCCCCAACCTGTCCAAGTTACCCTGCATTCTCATAGCATTTTCCTCACAGTTCACACTGCCACCCAGCTTTGTGTCATCTGCAAATTTGCTAATGTTACTTTGTATCCCTTCATCCAAATCATTGATGTATATTGTAAATAGCTGCGTTCCCAGCACCGAGCCTTGTAGTACCCCTCTAGTCACTGCCTGCCATTCTGAAAGGGACCCGTTAATCCCTACTCTTTGTTTCCTGTTTGCCAACCAATTTTCTATCCATGTCAGCACTCTACTCCCAATACCATATGCCCTAATTTTGCCCACTATTCTCCTATGTGGGACCTTATCAAATGCTTTCTGAAAGTCCAGGTACTCTACATCCACTGGCTCTTCCTTGTCCATTTTCCTAGTTACATCCTCAAAAAATTCCAGAAGATTAGTCAAGCATGATTTCCCCTTCATAAATCCATGCTGACTGGGACCGATCCTGTAACTGCTATCCAAATGGGCGGCTATCTCATCTTTTATGATTGACTCCAGCATCTTCCCCACCACCGATGTCAGGCTAACTGGTCTATAATTCCCTGATTTCTCTCTCCCGCCTTTTTTTAAAAGTGGGATATTATTAGCTACCCTCCAATCCACAGGAACTGATCCTGAGTCTATAGAACATTGGAAAATTATCACCAATGCATCCACAATTTCTAGAGCCACTCCTTATGTACCCTGGGATGCAGACCATCAGGCCCTGGGGATTTATCAGCCTTCAGTCCCATCAGTCTACCCAACACCATTTCCTGCCTAATGTGGAGTTCCTTCAGTTCCTCCATCACCCCAGATCCTCTGGCCACTACTATATCAGGAAGATTGTTTGTGTCCTCCTTAGTGACGATGGACCAAAAGTACGTGTTCAACTCATCTGCCATTTCCTTGTTCCCCATAATAAATTCGCCTTTTTCGATCTTCAAGGGTCCAACTTTGGTCTTAACTAATTTTTTCCTCTTCACATACCTAAAGAAGCTTTTACTGTCCTCGTTTATATTCTTGGCTAGCTTACCTTCGTCCCTCATCTTTTGCCCCCGTATTGTCTTTTTAGTTATCTTCTGTTGCTCTTTAAACATTACCCAATCCTCTTGCTTCCCGCTCATCTTTGCTACGCTGTACTTCTTGTCTTTTATTTTTACACTGTCCCTGACGTCCCTTGTCAGCCACGGTTGCCTCTTACTCCCCTTGGAATCTTTCCTCCTCCTAGGAATGAACTGATCCTGCACCTTCTGTATTATTCCTAGAAATACCTGCCATTGCTGTTCCACTGTAATCCCTGTTAGGGTATCTTTCCAGGATGATCTGAACAATTAAGAAACAGTTAGACGGGTACATGTTAGGAGGGATATGGACTAAATACGGACAGGTGGGACTAGTGTAGCTGTGACACTTTGGCCGGTGCAGGCAAGTTGGGCCGAAGGGTCTGTATCACTCTATGACTCTATGACTATAAGAGGAATCATGGTGTATATAATACAATCAAGAGAAGTTTGTTTTTATAACATTGTGTATTTTTGCACAAATATCTAATTTTCTATAGTTTTCTTTTCTTTTCACTGTCTTACTTTTTTAGTGTGTTAGTGTGCTTTGTCTTGGAGCTTGTAGTCTTTTTATGTAAGTGGGGGTGGGGGGGGGGGGGGGGAGGGGGAAACTGTTTTTCTCAGTCCCTACCTGGTTGGAGATGCGGCTTCCCCTTGAGCTGCGTCTTCGCCCTCTCCTCACGGCCTACCAATGGGACTGGAGCGGCGTTTCCTGCCGGGACCGGCCAGAACTTCGGCTTCAGCAGCAGCGCAGCGCTGGAGCACCATCGCGGAGTGGACTATGCCTTGCTGGGGGTTGCCGTGTGGTAAGCTCCGGAGTGCTGTGACCACCGACTCCAACATCGCGGAGCTGTCGTTGCGGAGCATCCGGCCGCGAGCAGCACTGACCTTTGAACACCGCGGAGCCTGGGATCTCAAGCCGAGATCGGCAGTTGGAGCTCCGACCAGAGAGGCCTGTGGCCTACGGGAGCCGCGGTCTCTGGTAGGAAGCGGCTGTTCCAGACACTCCAAGCCGCTGAAAGTGTTCTTCCGACACCAGAGCTCCATCATCTGGCGGGAGGGCCTGAAACATCGGGCAGTCATCACGGCGACTGCTTAGGCCTCAATAGGCCCGACCATGGGTGAACACGAGGAAGTGGACTAGACTTTGCTGCCTTCTCTCACAGTGAGAACCATTGTGGGGGGATGTTTTTATGTTTCAAGTTCAATTCTTTCATGTTGTGTTTTATTTTTACTGGTGTGCTGCAAAGGCAACTCAAATTTCACTACACCAATTGGTGTATGTGACAATAAATGTCCTTTGTCCTTTGTCCTTTGTTTTGGGCCCCATATCTGAGAAAGGATGTGCTGACATTGGAGAGGGTCCAGAGGAGGTTTACAAGAATGATCCCAGAAATGATTGGGTTAACATATAATGAGCATTTGTCGGCACTGAGCCTGTATTCACTGAAATATAGAATGATGAGGGGGGACCTCATGGAAACTTGCGGGATAGTAAAGTCTGGGTAGAGTGGACGTGGAAAGGATATTTCCACTAGTGGGAGAGTCTAGGATCAAGGGCCATAGCCTCAGAATAAATGGACGTACCTTTAGAAAGGAGATGACGAGGAACTGCTGAAGTACTCCAGCACTCGTGTCTTTTTTTCTAAACCAACATCTGAAGTTTCTTGTTTCAACCTATTAGGGCTGAAGATAGATGCAGTCCCGCAATATCATGTTAATTTCCCTCCAAGGGAAAAAGATTTAATAGGAATCTGAGGTGTAACCTTTTCACACAAATGGTGGTGAATTTGGAGGGATATGGACCAAACACAGGCAGGTGGGACAGGTGTTGCTGGGGCATGTTGGTCGGTGTGGGCAAGTTGGGACAAAAGGCTTGTTTCCACACTGTGTCACTCTATGACTCTATGAGAGGAATCATGGCACTTACTACGATGAAGAGAAGTTCCTCCAGCAGTTTGTTTATTACTCAAGATTCTAGCATCTGCAGTTTCTTGTGTGAACAGGTTTCTTGTGGAATGCTCTGCCAGGGGTGGTGGGGAAACAGATGTGACAGTGGTGTTCAAGATGCTTTAGATAGGGACATGGAGGTGCATAGAATGGAGAGTTGTGAATCACTGGCAGACAGGGAAGAGTTGTTTAACTTAGCATCATGTTTGGTGCAGACATTGTGGACTGAAGGGAGTGGGTTCATATGCTGTTCCATGTTCCATGTTCTAAGTTCAATGTTCACATTTCAAGGGGAGCTGTCTGATGGAGTCCCATCGAATTCAGTGCAAGGAACCAGCTGGAGGTAGGCTCCCTGGAATTTAAAACCTTTCCCTTGCTGTGGCTGACCCTCAAGCTTTTCTTTGAGCAAGGAGTTTGTGCAGAATAGAGTTTTGAATTGCTATGCAAAAGACATTTACTTTAGATATATAGCATGGAAACAGTCTGTTTGGCCCGGGTCCATGCTGACCATTGATCACAAGTTCATAAAAGTTCTATGTTATTCCACTTGACTACATATTAGCTGCAATTTACAAAGGCCAATTAACCTACAAATCTGCTCATCTTTGGGATGTGGGAGGAAACCGGGGCACCCGGAGGAAACCCTTGTGGTCACGGAGAAAACGTACAAACTCCGAACAGACAGCACCTGTAGACAGGATTGAACCCGCTCTCTGTTGTTGTATAGCAATAACTCAGCCCCTGTGCCACTGTGCCATTTAGAGATGTAGCATGGGAACAGTCTTTTCGGCCCATCAAGCCCATGCTTTCACAAGTTCATGCTGGTTCTATGTTATCCCACTTTCTCACCCACTCCGTACATATTAGCACCAATTTACAGAGGCCAGTCAGCCTAAACCCGGATGATCTTTGAGATGTGGGAGGAAACCGGAACACCTGGAGGAAATCCACGCCATCACAGGGAGAGTGTGCAAGCTCCACATTGACAGCACCTGACGTCAATAAGGCAGCAACTCTACCAGCAGCGCCACCATGCTGCCCTTGGCATATTGTGCATCACATTCTTCCCAGAAGAATGTCTGGGCTTTTAGTTTAGTTTAGAGATACAGCGTGGAAACAGGCCTTTCGGCCCACCGAGTTCACACTGGCCAGCACATGATCCCCGCACATTAACACTATCCTACAAGCACTAAGGACAATTTTCAATTTACAGAAGCCAATTAACCTACAAACCCATACGCCTTTTAAGTGTGGGAGGAAGCTGGGGTAAACCCATGTGGTCATGGGGAGGTCATAGAAAACTCCATACAGACACCACTCGTAATCAGAATCGAGCCAAAGCCTCTGGCGCTCCAAGGCAGAAACTCCACCGCTGCTTCACTGTGCCGTCCGAAGGCTCATGCCTTTCCTCTTTGGCCTTGTCGAATTCTATCTCTGCTGGCTCAATGTTTAAGAGTTTACCATTTCAACATTGCCTGGTCCCCACGCACCACCCCACAACCCCTCATATCACCATTCTGTTTAATTTTCCTCTTACCCTCTGGAACTCTGAACTTCCTGTCAAGCTTACTCTAATTTACTGGGCACCTTTAAAAGGCTGCCTCCCAAAGTCCCTTTTCAACTGTGCTCTCAATCTTCTCTCCTAACTGTTCCGCAAAAGCGATACATCTATTTATCCTCCCGGAAGTACCTTGGGACATTTATCTTAAAAGCGCTTCATAAATCCAAGTGTTGTTATTAATGTTTGCTGTCGGCTGCCCTCTGCTAATGAAAAAGGCATCTTACCAAATTTCACTGGCAGTTCACAGGTCCCAGATTCTCTCGGAATTCTTGAGTTGAGAGGAAATGCGTCATTCACTTGTTTAGTGCAGCTCGGTTCAGTCCTCTCTGAAACCGAATCACTGGAGCTGTGAGCATGATTATATTTTGTCATCAACTTTTATTTTCTGCTGTTAACAAAAAGAATATTAATCCCAGATTTAGATTCAACAGTTAACTTCTTCTATCCGCAGAAACGGGTTTTAAACTTCCACCCGTCTCTGGTAGCTGTCTATCCTTCAACTGCCATCACTAATATATGATCATTTCTGGTCATTGCTGCTTGTTGGAGCTTGCTGTGTGTAAATTGGCTGCCTCATTTTCTGCATCACAGCAGTAACTACCATTCAATGACTCTTCATTAGCTCTAAACCATTCAGTCGCCCTGACATCATGAAAAGCGTTTTACAAATGCAAATATTTCTTTTCTTATCCAATGTTGAGCCTGCTTGTGTCATAATCCTCTCAGCATGAGAATTTGGCCAGGGGCGTTAAGGAAGGCAGTCGGCTTGGCCACACAGCGTAGGCCTAATTTGTTATTGAATCATAAAAAAATATTACAGCATCGAAGTAGGCCATTGGGCCCATTGAGTCCTTACTGGCTCCTAGTAGAACAACACTGCCATTCCTAATTCTTTCTCCACTGCCCCACAAATTATCATTTACCCTATTACCCTTTGGAGACTATGATTTAATGATTCAACGATTCAATTATACTTTATTGTCACATGTACCAATGTACAGTGCAATTCTTTGTTTTCATAAGTCCATAAGTGATAGGAGCAGAATTAGGCCATTCGGCCCATCAGGTCTACTCCACCATTCAATCATGGCTGATCTATCTCTCCCTCCTCCCCCTATTCTCCTGCCTTTTCCCCATGACCCCTGACACTCATAGAATCATAGAATCATAGAAAATAGGTGCAGGAGTAGGCCATTCGGCCCTTCGAGCCTGCACCGCCATTCAATATGATCATGGCTGATCATCCAAATCAGTATCCTGTATCTGCCTTCTCTCCATACCCCCTGATCCCTTCAGCCACAAGGGCTACATCTAACTCCCTCTTAAATATAGCCAATGAACTGGCCTCAACTACCTTCTGTGGCAGAGAATTCCACAGATTCACCACTCTCTGTGTGAAAAATGATTTCCTCATCTCGGTCCAAAAGGACTTCCCCCTTATCCTCAAACTGTGACCCCTTGTTCTGGAGTTCCCCAACATCGGGAACAATCTTCCTGCATCTAGCCTGTCCAACCGCTTAAGAATTTTGTAAGTCTCTATGAGATCCCCCTTCAATCTCCTAAAGCCTATCCAGTCTTTCTTCATATGGAAGTCCTGCCATCCCAGGAATCAGTCTGGTAAACCTTCTCTGTACTCCCTCTATGGCAAGAATGTCCTTCCTCAGATTAGGAGACCAAAACTGTATGCGATGCTCCAGGTGTGGCCTTACCAAGACCCTGTACAACTGCAGTAGAACCTCCCTGCTCTTATACTCAAATCCTTTTGCTATGAATGCCAACATACCATTCGCTTTCTTCACAGCCTGCTGCACCTGCATGCCTACTTTCAATGACTGGTGTACCATGACACCCAGGTCTCGTTGCATCTCCCCCTTTCTTAATCAGTCACCGTTCAGATAATAGTCCACCCTCCTGTTTTTGCCGCCAAAGTGGATAACCTCACATTTATCCACATTATACTGCATCTGCCATGCATTTGCCCACTCCCCAACCTATCCAAGTCACCTTGCAGCCTCCTAGCATCCTCCTCACAGCTAACACTGCCCCCCAGCTTTGTGTCATCCGCAAACTTGGAGATGTTGCATTCAATTCCCTCATCCAGATCATTAATATATATTGTAAATAGCTGGGGTCCAAGCACTGAGCCTTGCCGCACCCCACTAGTCACTGCCTGCCATTCTGAAAATTACCCGTTTACTCCTACTCTTTGCTCCCTGTCTGCCAGCCAGTTCTCTATCCTCATCAATACTGAACCCCCAATACCGTGTGCTTTAAGTTTGAATGCTAATCTCTTATGTGGAACCTTGTCGAAAGCCTTCTGAAAGTCCAGATACAACACATCCACAGGTTCTCCCTTATCCACTTTACTAGTTACATCTTCAAAAAATTCTATAAGATTCGTCAGACATGATTTACCTTTCATAAATCCATGCTGACTTTGTCCAATGATTTCACCACTTTCCAAATGTGCTGCTATCCCATCTTTAATAACTAGCATTTTCCCCACTACCGATGTTAGACTAATTGGTCTATAATTCCCCGTTTTCTCTCTCCCTCCCTTTTTAAAAAGTGGGATTACATTAGCTATCCTTCCAATCCTCAGGAATTACTCCAGAATCTAAAGAGTTTTGAAAAATGATCACTAATGCATCCACCGTTTCTGGGGCTACTTCCTTAAGTTCTCTGGGATGCAGCCTATCTGACTGACTCGTACGAATCAAGAATTTATCGACCTCTGTGTTAAAAATATCCATTGACCTTTGCATACAATCCAGTGAAATCATACAGCAGACCTCACCTAGGCAGTACACAAAGGGTCGCCATGTTTCAGGCACCGACAAAGTTACAAAGGTTCTTACAGAAGACACTAATTGATGCAATTTTTATCACCAAACTGACAGTGAAGTTGGGGTGTTTATTCTCTAAGCATCCCAAAAATGGTTTGAGATAAAAAGATTGAACTTCAAGTCAAGAGTGTTTAATTGTCATATGTACTGAAATGGAACAATAAAATCAATACTTGCAGCGGCATAGCAGGTCTGTAAACGCAATACACGATAGATAACGTAATAATAAAAGTTCAGTAAATAAAATAAAAATCCGTCTCCAGATCAGAGAGGCCTTTGGGCATCGTTGTTGAATGGAACAATGTAGAGTAAACGTCCCCCTAAGCCATTGAATTTCCTTTGCACTGCCGCACTAACCAGTGAGGAGGTCAGGCCAGCAAGATTTTCACCTGTCCTGCAGGCTTGTGACTGGATTTCAGGACAGGGCCGTGAATGCTAATAGACTCGTGTGTTTAAATGCCAAGGCCATGACGTCATTGCAGCCCAGCACCTTCCACGGTACACCAAACGGAGTCAAGTGTTACGCGGGCCAAGTTACCATGACAACAGCTGCACTTAGAGCATCCTTCATGTGTCTGATGTCTCAGCTTTTTGTGAGAGCATGAAAAAAGGTTCTCAAAACTGAGTACCGGTTTTCTCCAGGAGCATACTGTATTGTTTTAGAAAATTAAAAGCAACAGTGATCGTAGTGGAGTCGGTATTTTGGCCCCATTCTGAATAGATTTCCATGTTAACTCTTATCTGGTATTCCCAGCACTGACAGAGATGGCTACTGACTGTCACGATTCAGTAATAAGAAGTCTGATATGTTTATATCATATTCTATTTGCTTCATGTAGCGGTAGATCAGTGTGCAGTACTCATTGACACCTTTCCTGGCTAACTGAATGCTTTCAGCAATTCTTCTGCAGGTGGAAATGGCACAATGACACAGCTGGTCGAGCTGCTGCCTCACATTGTCAGAGACCCAGGTTTGATTCTGACCTTGTGTGTTGTTTTGGTGGAGTTTGCACGTTCTCTCTATGGCTGTGTGGGCTTTCCCCAGGTGCTCTGGATTCTTCCCACATCCCAAAGACATGCGGTGGTAAAAGCCTCGATAAGTTGTCCCGAGTGTGTAGGGAGTTGATGTAAAAGTGGACGAGTATGAACGGGTAATCAAAGGTCAGCGTAGACTCAGTGGGCCAAACGGCCTGTTTCCATGTTGTATATTTTAATCAATTAATTTAAAATATCTAGCATTTGTAGGGTTTTGTTGCTTGTTTATAGTTTTTAGAATACAGCATGGAAAGTGGCCCTTTGGCCCACCGAATCCATGCCGACCATCGATCACCCATTCACACTAGTTCTAAGTTATTCCACTTTCACATCCACTCCTTACACCTTAACGGCAATTTACAGAAACCAGTTCACCTACAGACCACGGTGTCAGTAGAACAGGTGCATCTTGTGCCATTGAGAAGGGAATTGATAAAGCTACAGAGCTTTATAAAGTTGTGAGGGGCATAGATAGGGTAGAAAGTGTCAGTCTTTTGCCCAGGGTAAGGAAGTAATAAAGTTGAGGGCACAGGTGAGATGGGAAAGATTTAAAGATTATCTAAGGAGCAAGATTTTCACATTCAGAGGGTAGTGGGTGTACAGAACGAGTTGCCAAAGGAGATGAAAGAGGCAGGTATATTAAAAAAAAAAGGTTTTGGATAAGTACACGGATAGAATGGACCAAAGGAGGATATGGGACAAATGCAAAAAATGGGTTTAGCGTAGATGGGCATCTTGGGCGGCAGGACAAGTTGGGACAAAGGACACAAAGTGCTGGAGTAACTCAGCTGGTCAGGCAGCATTTGGAGGACATGGATAGGTGACGTTTCAGTTCAGGACCCTTCTTCAGACTTTTCAGGCATTCTTCAGACCTGTTTTCATGCCGTATAATTCTATGAATCCAGAAATTTAGTCCTAGATTGCATTGCAGGGGATGCCACTGGGAAAAGAGTTAGGATGGGGACATTGAGGCATGCCACCAAGCATGGTGGAGGTTACCAAGGGCATCATTGGCAACTTCTTGAAAAGTGAGGAGGGCTGAGAGGTGGAAGGTGGATAGCTCATATTGTCCATCAGTGACGCAGATAAGATCAGACCAAAAACAACCTCACCCCTTCAATCAAGCCCTGTTTCATTGTTTTCCTTGGTCTCACACACAAGCAGGACCAAAGGTGATCATTGTATAACAGTTAATGCGACTGCATAGGGTGCATCAGCCCTTCCTGGTGAAATGCCATCACCAATTTTGGTCAATGATGTCCAGTTCCAATATAAACATGATCTTTGGAAAAGGAGGAATTTCTTTCATTAGAAGGTGGTGGATCTGCAGAATTTATTGTCACAGATGGCTGTAGAGGCCAAGTCAATGGATATTTATAAGGCGGAGGTTCTTGATTAGTAATGGTGTCAGGGGTTAGGGGGAGAAAGCAGGAGATGGGTTGAGAGGGAAAGATAGATCGTGATTAGGATGGCAGAGTAGACTTGATTAGTCGAAAGGCCTAATTCTGCTCCTAGAACTTATGTTCTTCCAAGCTTACAGATCTGGGCACCCCTGAACTAGATGAATGGTAGACCAAGTCCATGGGCCTGAATGTCCTCCTCTACTTAACTGAGTTGAATTTAAATTATATTATTAACTAGTGAGAAATGTGCTTTAACAAAAATAGTGATAGGAAAACACAGTGTTTGTTCCACCAACCCTCTCCATATTATCCTACACCTGCTGTCTTCTACGCTCACATATCTTGTTCATATCTTCCCCTGATCCTCTTTCTTTATTTGTCTTGTGTTATGACGGACTCGGCTTCAATTGTAAAGTGATCCAGGGGCTCATAGAGCTTTGCATGAAAATGTATCTCTCATCTCTCTCTTCACTTGATACATTCCATGATCACCACCATGGTTGTTAAAGGATTTAAAGTCAGGTAAAATAGGATCCTTAGAGCAGTGAATATCTCACATTAAAGTGCTGGAGTAACTCAGCAGGTCAGACAGCAACTGTGGTACACCATGTTCGACAGAAACGCTGCCTGACCTGTTGAGTTACTCCAACAACTTGTGTCCTTTTGTGTATTAACCAAAATTCATCTTCAGTTCCTTGTTTCTACAAATGATATTTGCAGACCATGTCATTTGTAATGTGCAGTTTAACTGGCAGAGCTATAATCATTAAACCACGAAGCTTTGCAGCAATAAAGGCCTTTAGAGACTGTGCAAAGTGATGGAATTCACAAATAACTTTAATAAAATAGAAAGAAAATATATCAATTACAGCTGAAAAATGAACTGGAGAAAAACATAGACCATAGAATCCTTCCTCTTATTTTACCAACCTCCCTGGTGGAAGAGACAACACATCAGAAACTGATGACCCACGGGTTCCAATCAGGTAAAATTTGCAGTTGCAGGAACTGCAACATATACAGGGGATAGATAGAGTTGAGCTGTTTACTGTTACACCTGGCAAGCATTAAATGTGCTGAAATTAACCACACTGGGAATGCCTACTGTCTGATAGAATTAATATGTCACCCTAGCTGTGAACATTAACTAAACCAGGGTAATTCAGTTACATCTATAAATATGATCAAGGTTAAAATAGCACAACCTCCACCTCCACCAATTCATGTCTTAACACTGAGTGGATCTTACATTTCATAACCATTAATCAGCCCTCTACTATGTGGGAATGATATCCGTTTAATCTCAAACATGTACAAAATGCTTTTGGAGGATCAGACAAGTTAATCTTAGAATTTAAAACCCAGAAGGAGATCATTTAGTCCATTGTAGGCCTGATGATTAAGGTCTTCAACTAATTATTCAATTGGATCCTTTTTTTCCTGGCTAAGCCATAATTGTATTTAATGGTGGAGCATATTTGGGACATAGGAGTCTATTCCTACTCCTAATATTTGAGATTGTGTGACAAAACAATAAAACACATGAATATTTCAACCTTTCTTTTCATGTCGAAGATAAGCATAGCTTTTGCCTATATGAGACAACTGATGGTTTGTAGTGCAGTGCAACACAGTTCAGAACATAGTTTAGTTTAGTTTACTTTAGAGATATAGTGCAGAAACAGGTCCTTCAGCCCACCGAGTCCACGCCGACCAGCGATCCTCACACACTAACACTTTCTAACACATACTAGGGGCAATTTGCACTTATACCAAGTGTACAAACCCAAGCAAATTAACCTATAGACCTGTACGCCCTTGGAGTGTGGGAGGAAACTGAAGATCTCGGAGAAAAAACACACGCGGTCATGGGGAGGACGTACAAACTCCATAAAGGCAGCACCCATATTTGATCGAACCTGCATCTCCGGCACTGCAAGCGCTGTAAGGCAGCAAATCTACCGCTGCGTACTTCTTCATCAACAGGAGTACGGTCAAAATAGGTGGATATCCAAAACCTGCAGAAGGGTTCCGATCCAAAACCTCACCTATCCTTTTTCTCCCGAGATGCTGGCTGAGACACTGAGTTACTCCAGCACTTTGTGTCTATCTATAGAACAGTTCAGATCAGGAACAGGCCCTTTTTCCCGCAATGCCCATGCCGAACATAATGCCAAGTCTGTACATAATGCTGAGTCTGTACCTGCACATGATCCATATCCCTCCATTCCTTGCATATCCATTTGCCTATCTAAACGTCACTTAAATGCTGCTATTGTGACAGCCTCCACCCACCACCCTCTGTGTAAAAAACTTGCCCCTTCACATTCCCTTTAAACTTTGCACCTTCTCCTCTGAGAACAGGTGTGGGCAGGATGGTGCATGATTGATTTTTGCTGCATGATGATGGTGCACGATGAATGATTCTTTGTGTGCAAAACCTGAGCAAATGTCTACGTTTGATAATGTTCATAAGTTCATAAGTTAGAGGAGCAGAATTAGGCTCTACGGCACCATCAAGTCTACTCCTCCATTCAATCATGGCTAATCTTTCTTTCCCTCAACCCCATTCTTCTGCCTTCTCCACATAACCCCTGACAGCTCCTTTAAAGACAACCTTATTAACTCAATTCAGTGCCATGCCTGTGAAGAATCGTAGCTGTGCGTGTGCAAAGGAAACATTCTGAAACTATTGATTGATCTGAAATCAAATCGACATTAGAGCATTTTGGGTAAGAAATGAAGTTTCAGGAATATTTCATGAAGCCAATATTACAGCCTTCAGGTGTTGGTGGAATTCAACAATCTGCAGCTTGTGAGCTCTTGGGCACTTGCAACCTTCCACATTATACTCTTTTGTCTGTTTTTATAAATATTGTATCACACTGATGCCCACTGGCATTCTGTGCAGAAGGCATTCAGAACTGTTTTGAGCTTACAACTCAAATCCTCTGAAAATATTGAATAATGGATGAATAATGGAAGGCTGTACGCTGTTGCAGGTTTACAGAGAATCACACGGAACAAATGTTGAGCATTGATCACAAATGATAAGTGTGTCCATAATGTGCATAATGTCCATAATAAAGCAGAAGCTTAACGTTACAACGTACCATGTAATGGCTGCCTGTAACTGAGAACAGAGTTCTTGGAGATGATCTCTTATTGAGGCCACATGTGCCTGTTCAGTTAGACTTTAAAGACACAGCATGGAAACAGGTCCTTTGGCCCACCGAGCCTACGTCAACCAGTGATCACCCTGTACACTAGAACTATCCTATAAACCAGGGAAAATTTGCTACTTACTGAAGCCAATTAACCAACAAACCTGTGCATCTTTGGAGTATGGGGGGAAACTGGAGCAAGCGGGGAAAACCCACATGATCACAGGGAGAATGAACAAACTCTGTACAGGCAGCACCCGTAGTCAGGATCCAACCCGGGTCTCTGGTGCTGTAAAGCAGTAACTCTAGTGCTGTGCCACCCAATACAATCCAGTTTATGTGCTATATGCTTCTATAATTCCATGTCTCTCTAGAATTGTCCCTGTCTTCTTGGCTCCATTTGGATATTTCCTCCCTCACCTTCAAAATCAGACTACTTGGTCAGATGTATATGTGAATGCTATAAGACTGTGTAAATGTTACAGGCAATATGGGCCTGATGAGATTGCTCGTCGAAAGAACTGCAATGACTTAAGGGGATAGTTATGGTTAGTGAGAGAGATTTATGAGGCTGGAGATGCGCAGATCAGACTTTGAGAGTAAATTGAGAGTAAAGGAACCTATTTTTCTTGGCAGAGGCATTCACAACTACTGTAGGTCAAACAGGGGGAAACACGAGTTTCTATTGTGTGACAAAGGTTACACGGGGCTTGTGAGGCCCTGATAATATCAAATTAAATAAGGGGAAAGTTCATTTAAAATACATTAAAATATACTAAGCTTCTAGTTTAGTTTAGTTTAGAAATACAGCGTGGAAAAAAAGGCCCTTCGGCCCACCGGGTCCGTGCTGAGCAGCTATCCCCACACATTACCACTATCTTACAGTCACTAGGGACAACATTTTAGCCAAGCCAATTAACCTGCAAACTTGTACGTCTTTGGAGTGTGGGAGGAAACCGGCTCTCCCGGAGAAAACCAATGCAGGTACGGACGGGATAGAACGTACAAACTCCGTGCAGACAGCACCATTAGTCTGGATCGAAACCGGGTCTCTGGCGCTGTAAGGCAACAACTCTACTGCTGTGCCACCATGTGGTTCTAACTTGTTAAGGGGCTGTCCCACTTGGGCGACCTAATTTGCGAGTTTAGAAGAGTTTGCCCTTGACTCAAACTCGCAGCATGGTCGACACGAGATCCAATGAGGTCGCTGGAATTCTCCTTCATGCTCGAGGTAAGTTCCCGAATACTCGTGGCCTCAGCTAGGTCGCGGAAAATTTGGTTGGCATGGGTCCTTTTAACTCGCAGTGCAGTGGAGTGGGGTCGCTATTTACTTACAGGCAGTCGAGGGCAGCCGTAGGCAATCTCCTTAGCTGACCGGGCATTTTGATTGGCTCATTGGAGTTTCAGGACCAAGGAAGACCTATCGGTAGGTAAAATGCCCGCTAAACTTTATTATACTTCTTAAAATTGTCTCCACTCCTTCTCCCCCCCCTCCCCCCCTTCTCCCCCCTTCTCTCCCCTTCCATCCCCTTCTCCCCCCCCTTCCAACCCCCTTCTCTTCCCCTTCCCTTCTCTCCCATTCTTTCCCCTCCTCTCCACACTCTCTAAAGGACTTACCGTTACTGTGCAGCCATTTTATCTTCATCGCGCAGACAGCGCGCCTCCGCTTTCCCTGGCCCCCAGCCGTTGCGATGTGTGTGTGTGTGTGTGTGTGTGAGGGGTCGGTCAACGCAGCTCGCGGTTTCAGTGTGGACGGTCTATCCAGCTCGAGGCTTTCCACGCGAGTGCCCTCGAGCTGGAAAGTCGAAGACACTCTTTTTAAGTCGCCGATTAGGTCGTCCAAGTAGGACTGGCCCTTTAGGTTGTTAGGTGTCCCCAGGAATTCTCAGGACAGCTCAGAGGAATGGTCTATGGGATGTCATCAGTGGTTAAGGAGGCTGGGGTGTCTTTTTTACCGTGTGAACAAGTGTGCCTTTCAATGGTTCAATGGTTCTTTTACTGCCACGTGTACCATGCTCCAGGGAAATACATTTTCACCAATTTAGATTAGTGAGATTATTGGCAAACATAAAGCCAACATCCGATTAAGTACCCCAGGCATAGAAACAGCCCGCTGAGCTCATATGCAATAGACGTCAGCTATTGAAGGTATTTGACACAGTCCACCGGCCATAAAGGCCAATTGCAGCCATCACCTCATTCGGTTCGCCAGCGAGCCATCCATTTCCTCATTTTCACTCAGGAAGACTGGGAACTGCTGGGAGGAAACATTAGAGTGGAAGCAGCATTGGCAGAAGGATGTCAGTAAAATCATCACTCGATGATATTTCCACATGGGGTCGTAGATATGCAACAGATGACAGCAGAGATGACATTTAAACCAGAAATGAACACGAGGGAAAGTGGCAGAAGATTTTATAAACACTGGTCGTAAACAGCAAGGTCGAATCTCCTGATAATCAACCTCTAAATAGTTAAAGCAAATTCAAATTGCAGTCCTCAAAACCACAGAAATCAGCAGTTAAGAAGAATCTCACATTCTTATAATGCTGTGTCAAGTAATATGGGCAACCTTACCCTGCCCAAGGCTTTTGTTTTTAAAAACATGCTTGGATATTTAAAGGTTTATAGAATGACCCTTCAATGTTATTTCTTTTTGCCAAGAACATATTAGAAACAGCTGCAATAATCCAAAGGTCTTACGTAAGGCCTGCTTTTCCAACGATCAAGTATATATTTCTGCAATGGCTTCAAGTTCCTTTTGCTGCTATTTTTGTGTAATAGTGTTACTCATACACAGCACGGAATGATAGAAGATGTTTGTTTTCAGGAGGGTCCCTGAAATCCAACTGAGAGTATTTTGATAGGACAACTTACATTTGGATGTAATTATATTACCAAACAGTTCCCCTTTGTTATCTCTTGATATTTCTCCAGTTTGGAGAAGGACTTTTGACACAGCCCCATCTTGTATCAATCAGAAAAGGCTGTAAATACTCAGCAGATCCAGCAGCAATAGCGGAGAGAGAAACAGGGTGAATGTTTCAGATAGCAGACCTTGCATCAGAACTGGGAGAGGTTAGAAATGAAAGACGTTTTAAATTAGAGTGAAAGAGGGGAGGAACGAAGAGAATATATGGAAAGATGTGTGATTTGATGGAGAACAGGAAAGTTTAGTTTATTGTCACGTGTACCGAGGGTACAGTGAAAAGCTTTTAGTTGCGTGCTTATCCAGTCAGTGGAAAGACTATACATTATCACAGTCAAGCTGAGCACAGTATACAGATGCTGGATAAAGGGAATAACATTTAGTGCAAGATAAAGTCCAGTAAAATCTGATTGAAGATAGTCTGAGGGTCTCCAATGAGGTAGATGTTAGGACCACTATCTAGTTGGTGATAGGATGGTTCAGTTGCTGGACAACAGCTGGGAATAAACTATTCCCGAATCTGAATGGCATAGATGACGATGCTGTCTGGAAAAGGGTAATGGCAGTGTGTATGAGGGAGGAACTAAATCAACAGGGAAAGTGGGCAAATAAATGGCAGAAGAAATTTAACTCAGACAGGTGGGAAGTGATGCATTTAGGAAATTAAACCAGGGTCGGACATACACAGTTCCCTGAAGACTTGGCAGGGTTCTGGGAAGGGTTATAGAACAGAGAGACCTAGGAATACAAGTATGTAGTTTCCTGAAGGAATCTACACAGGTAGACAGGGTGGTGAAGGAAAATGGCACACTTGCGTCATAAGTCGGGACATTGAGTACAAGAGTTGCGACATCATTTGGCAGCTAGACAAGTGGTTGGAGTACTGTGCACAGTTCTGACCACCATAACATACAAAGGATGTTATTAGGTTTGAGAGGATGCAGGAAAAACTGGAGTCACAAGGAGAGACTGGAAAGGCTGAAACTGTATATCTTGGACCTAGGACACTGTGGGTGACCTTATAGAGATACATAAAACCATGAGGGGCAGAGATAAGGTGAATGGTCACAGTCATTTTCCGAAGGTAGGCAATTCTGAAATTAGACGCCACTGTTGTACCACCACCCTGGTAGTGCATTCCAGGCATCCCCCAACTTGTGTAACAAGCCTCCACCGCACATCTCCTTTAAACTTTGCCCCTCTCACTTTAAATGTATTTGAGATTTCCATCCTGGAAAAAGATACCATCTGTCTACCTTATTTATGGCTCTAACAGGGCATGATGATGGTATATAAAATAATAGAAGAGGGGAGAAATGGTGAATGCTGCAAATGTCTCCCTTCCTCTTAGATGCATCATCACTCTATGCTCCTACTCCTTGTGCTGATGTAGGTTATAGTGCCAGCCTCAACTACCACCTCTGGCAGCTCGTTCCATAGATCCACCAACCATGGTGTTGGTTGCGTTGGAGTAAAAAGTCCTGACTATCAGTTTTAACTTTTGGCAATCAACAGGACAAAATATTTAAGTTTAAGGACTCTGCCATTTCCTTAGCAAGCCCATAGCACGTACTTGATTGGCAAAAAAAAACCTTGCAGATCTATTCTTTCAATGTTCTGAATCGTAACTCAAAACAAACTAGTCAGAAGGAAAACTGGAACGAGTCATAAGCAAAAATAAAGGCAGAAAACTCTGTAAAAATTCAGCAAACCAGGCAGCATATATGGTGGGAGAAACAGAGTTTACACTTCTGCTCAATGACATTTCATCAGACGAGGATGCACTGACGGGTTCATTGGCCCGAGTGAGCCTGGAGGAGTCTGTCTGCCTGAGGCAGCTGTGGTGGAGCCACAAACAGTTAAAATGGGATGATGATCAGTCAACCATCCTGGAGTTAATGGTTACATTGCTACTGAAGTTAATTCAGTTCCTTCTTTCTGCTGTGCTATGTAATTCTAGTAAACCAAAACCCCCGATGTGGTCATCAGAAACATATCATTCCAGAAAATAAACCAAACCAGATGTTATATTTGAATTATGGTCCCTTGACTGGTATTTTTTTCATATAAAATCTAGAAAAGGATCTGTGTTGAATTAAAATCTAACCTCATTCTGGATAACTGTCGCTGTGTTATAACTTCAGCTATTGTCTTGGGAGTGGCACTTGAGAAGTCTTTGAACAATTGTCCCTTTAATCTCACTTCAGACCTAATGAATGATTGGTGACGTGAAACATGAACTTTGTTCCTCTCTCCACAGATGTTGCCTGCCCTGCTGAGTATCTGAAGAAGGGCCTCAATGCGAAACGCCAACTATCCTTGTTCTCCCGAGATGTTGCCTGACCTGCTGAGTCACCCCAGCACTTTGTGTCCTTTTGTGTAACATTTTCTGCTTGCAGAACTAAATCCCCAGCATTTTATGTTTGTAAACAAAATTTATTCTTATCTATAGACTTTAGATGTTAGACTTTAGAGATACAGTGCAGTCACAGGCCCGTTGCAGCACCGAGCCCACATTCATTAGCACTATCCTACACACAAGGGGAAATATACAATTTTACTGAAGCCAATTAACCTTCAAACCTGCACGTCTTTGGAGCGTGTGAGGAAACTGGAGCACCGGGAGAAAACCCACTCAGTTACAGGGAAAACATACAAACTCTGTACCGACAACACCCATAGTCGAACCCGGGTCTTCAGAATCTGAAGAACAAAACGGAAATGCAATGTAAAGATAATACCGTCAATACCTGACAATACCGTCAGGCAGATGGTACAGATCTACAAGGACAAGGACAAACAGACTTAAAAACAGTTTTTACCCCACTGCTATAAAGGCACTAAATGTAGCCGCCAAGGAACGCGGGGACTAAGGGACTATGGTTGGTACACTGTGAAATCGACAGAAGGATGTAGGGTTGGGTGTTTATACGTGCTGTTTTTATATTTCATATTTATTTTAGTTGTTTATCATCTTTTTAAATATTTTACCTTGCATGTATCGTTAGCTTTTATGGTTTGAATGTTGCACTGACTGGCTGACATTTTTAAATTTCGTTGTACATGGTTCATGTTACATTGACAATAAAGAAACTATTCTATTCTAGAATCTGAAGAAAGGTCCTGACCCGAAACGCCACCATCTTTTTTCTCCAGAGATGCCGCCTGACTGGCTAAGTTACTCCAGCACTTTGTGCCTATCTGAAGCTCCTTGTGTCCACCTTTCACTTACCAGGCTTCAGCCCAACCTCACCTATTTTCCAACATTCTCCCCCACTACTACAATGAGCCTGAAGAAGAGTCGTGACCTGAAACAGCACCTGTTCTTTCTCTCCACAGATGTTGCCTAACCCGCTAAGTTATTCCAGCACCTTGTTTTTTGATCAAAATCTTCTAATTATTTTTTGCAGAGGGTGCTGATCCTTGGAATTCTTCACCTGTGGAGGCTAGATCATTGGAGCTATTTACAGAGGAGGTAGATATATTATTGAAGGATGGGAAATCACAGCCACGGGGAAGAGGAATGGTGTTGAACAGGAGGTGTTGAGGCATGCGGCAGATTAACCTTGATCATATTGAATAGCGGGCCAAACCTGAGAGGCCACATGGTCTACTCCTATTGTTGATAGACAGATGCAGGTCAATACACAAAAGGACACAAAGTGCTGAGTAACTCAGCAGGTCAGTCAGCATCCCTGGAGAACATGAATAGGTGATGTTTCAGGTCGAGATTCTTCTTCAGAATGATTGTAGTAGGGGAGAAGAAGCCTGGAAAAGGGGAAAGGCAGGACAAAGAGTGTTAGGTGATAAGTCAACATGGGAAGCGAGGGCGGTGCAGTGATAGAGGTATCCTTACAGCACCAGGGACACAGGTTCGATCCTGACTACGGGTGCTGCCTGCACAGAGTTTGTATGTTCTTCCCGTGACTTGCGTGCGTTTTCTCCGGATGCTCTGGTTTCCTCCCACATTCCAATAATGTACAGGTTTGTATATTAATTTGTTTTGGTAAAATTGTACTATTGTCCATTATGTGTAGAATAATAATCCGCCCATGTACGCGGATCGCTGCTCGGCGCCGACTCGGTGGGCTGAAGAACCTGTTTCCACATGGTATCTCTGAACTAAAATAAAATAAATAGGTGGGGTGGGAGGGGGTTGTGGATTTTAAAGTGAGAGGTCGGAAAGTGTCAGGAGTGGAGTATGAGGGTGAGTTGAGGGGAGAAATAGGTGATAGTGGGGGTGGGGCACTGGGGAGGGACACACACTCCTGCTGTTATTTCCTTCGGCTCTTGGTATTAGTGTTGATTTATTGTTGTCACATGTACCGAGAAGCAGTGAAAATCTCTTGTGTCTGCTATTCAATTACGTGAAATCAGACTGATCATGCGTACAATCAAGTCGTGGAAGGAGAAAAATACCAGTGCAGAATATGGTGTTACAGCATTATAGCATTACAGGTAAAGAGAAAAAGTGGAACGAATGAAAGCAGGTTGGGAGATTGGGACCACACCCTAACTAATGGGAAAGCATTTCAGTAGTTTGATAACAGTGAGGAAGATGCTGTTCCTGACTGGTGGTACATGCTTCAAGTTTATGTATTTCCAGCCTGACAGAAGTGGGGAGAAGAGGGAATGGCTGGGATGAAAAAGGGTTTTTGAGATTGTTGACTGCTTTCCCAAGGCAGCATGATGTGTGGAAGGATGGATCTGAAGAAGAGTCTCGACCCGAAACTCCTATTCCTTTTCACCAGAGATGCTGTCTGACCCACTGAGTTACTTCAGCATTTTGTGTCTATCTTGGAGTGTGGGTTGAGACGGTTGTGTTCTCTCTGATCCAATAGCACGACAAGATTGTTGTCACTGGCTTTCTTCCTGCTTATAATGTAGCAATGTTACAACATTTTGAGATTTAAAAATCAAGTCTGCAATTTATCCCATCAGATAAAGCATAAAAAGAAGTTTAATTTGACACCTAATTCACTTTCATATCTTCAGTATTAAACAAGTTAGGGCCATTTTCATACTGAAATTAGCATCTTGTTCCCTATTGCTTTTCCATTGACTGAACTCAAAAGCTGTGATCGAGGACAGTCAAAAGCCCATAGCTTTCTTAAAAATTAAGAGAACTGAATGAAATTTTCAGTTATTATAGATTGAAGCATTCTGAAACAAATATGAAACAATCTTACTTGGATGACCTGAAATTAAAGCATATAATTAGTTAGTTACCTCATTGTAGCTAATTCCAAAATTCAATTTCTAGATCTAAACATCTATCCATTTCTTAAGAAAAGGTTAACATTTTTAAATAGCCTAAGTGTCCAAATAACATTCACACAAGAATTCACCATATAACATGATTTTTAAATTCTCATTGTCATGAATTTATAGGCCAAATGAAAGGAATTTTATGTTTCATTCCCGTAAATAATGGGCATTTAATCATTATGCGAGTGTGTTTTTGTGGACGCGATCGATTGGAATGTTGCGGTTGCGGTGAATTTAAACCCCATATCGGCAGGAAAAACACTGCCGGTTCACATTTTTGCCAATGAAATTTGGATTAAAGTCATCCTAAGAAGCAAGTTTATATATAAAATACACGACTTACCTTATGTTTTGTCCCCTACGTGAGATCCGCCCCGTTGTAGAGCGTTCACACCGTTAGAAGTACCTTTTTATTTTACTCCAGGGATTAAATTGTCCCGCAATTTTTTTTTTTAAACTTCCGAGAACGGAAGTCAGAACAATGTTTCTGCAGCTACTGAACAGCCTGAGAAAGTTAGACTCCGACAGGCAGGAGAAAACGGCATTTTAATCCCGCCCCCCCTCGAAGGCGCCAAATTCGCGCACACGGCCAGTGGCAGAACTGGCCACTGAAGGTGAGTATTGTAACATCGCTATGTACTGTCGATCTGCGAGAAGGTGGTTGTGAGCATAGGTGAGCTAACTATGTATAAATTGCACCCAAATCCACGTGTTTATATTTGTATCTGTGATGAATGTGGGGGAAAAGGAGGCAGGTGGGTGCAGAGGACCCAATTTGTACCTAAAAAAAAATCTATGTGGGATTGAAGTGCCCACAACCAGAGTTAGCTGATGATTGATTTCGAGGCGCGAGGAACTGCAGATGTTGGAATGTTGTGTCGAACACAAAGTGCTGGAATAACTCTGCAGGTCAGGCAGCATCTCTGGTGACATGGACGGGCAACTTTTCAGGTTGGGACTCTTTATCAGGCTGATTGTAGTAATGGGGGAGAAAGCTGGAAAAGACACAAAATGCTGATGTAGTTCGGCAGGTCAGGCAGCATCTCTGGAGAGCATGGATCTCCAGAGAAGCTACCTGAGCTGCTGAATTACTTCAACACTTTGTGTTATTTTTGTTGCATCTGCAGTTCTTTGTTTCTACCACTTGGAAAATGAATGAATGAATGAACAAGTTTATTGGCCAAGTATTCACATACAAGGAATATGCCTTGGTGCTCCACTCGCAAGTGACAACGTGACATAGTGAGGAATGACACATAAAACATTAAACATTAATAATAGAACATTAGTGATTAAACATGTGAATTAAATAAAATACCAGAGCAAAAGGAGGCGACAGATTTTTGGTTGTTGAGTAGAGCTACTACTCTTGGAAAAAAGCTGTTTTTATGTCTGGCTGTGGCAGCTTTGACAGTCCGGAGTCGTGTTCCAGAGGGAAGTGATTCAAAGAGCTTGTGGCCAGGGTGAGAGGGGTCAGAGATGATCTTGCCCGCTCGCTTCCTGGCCCTTGCAGTCTACAATTCGTCAATGGAGGGAAGGTCGCAACCAATAACCTTCTCAGCTGATCGGACGATTCGTTGCAGCCTCCGGATGTCGTGCTTGGTGGCTGAGCCACACCAGACCATGATGGAGAAGGTGAGGACAGACTCTACAATGGCCGTATAGAATTGGACCATCATTGCTTATGGCAGATTGTGCTTCCTCAGCTGCCGCAGGAAGTACATCCTCTGTTGTGCAATTTTGACTGTGGAGTCAATGGTGGCCCCCCATTGAAGGTCCTCGGAGATGATGGTTCCCAGAAACTTAAAAGACTCCACAGATGTGACTATGGTGATGTTGATGGTGAGTGGGGTGAGGGGAGGGGGAACTCTCCTAAAGTCTACAATCAATTCCATTGTCTTAAGAACATTGAGCTCCAGGTTGTTACGAAGGCACCAGGATGCCAGCTATGTCACTTCCTGTCTGTAGGCAGATTCCTCCCCATCCTGGATCAGTCCAATCAGGGTTGTGTCATCAGCAAACTTGAGAAGCTTGACAGAGGTGTCTGTGGAGGTGCAGTCGTTGGTGTAGAGACAGTAGAGGAGAGGAGAGAGTACGCAGTCTTGCGGTGCTCATATGCTGATAGTCTGCGGGTCCGGGATGTGCTTTCCTAACCTCACATGCTGCTTCCTGTCTGTCTGGAAGCTGGTGATCCACTGACAGAGGGGTTCAGGAGCAGTCAACTCGGAAAGTTTGGAGTGTAGTTGCTCTGGCACAATGGTGTTGAATGCAGTGCTAAAATCAATAAACAAAATCCTCGCATAGGTCCCCTGGCGGTCTAGGTGATGGAGGATGAACTGGTTGACTACATCATCCACATATCTATTGGTCCGATGTGCAAACTGCAGATGGTCCAGTGTTCGTGATTTTTTTCAGCTTGGCCAGCACAAGTCTTTCCAGGGTCTTCATGACTACATAGGTCAGTGCGACAGGCCTGTAGTCATTAAGACAAGTAATCCTTGCCTTTTTGGGTACAAGGACAATAGTGGAGACGTTGAAGCAGGCAGGGACAGTACAGGTTTGCAGGGACTGGTTGTAAATGTCTGTGTAGACCGGTGCCAGTTGTTCGGCACAGAGCTTGAGAGCAGAGGGGGAAACATTGTCCAGTCCTGTAGATTTCCGGCTGTTGAAAAGTGTTTGGAAGTGGACAAAGCCAGGCAAGTGATGGGTGGATATGCTTGCGGGGGGAGGGAATGGTTGACAGATAGGTGGACAAAGGTTGTAGAGAAAAATGTGACCAAAGGGGACTAAACGAGGCAAGAAAGAGGAAAAGATTGTGAGATAAGGAGAGAAGTGAAACAAAAGAAGGGACTGCAGATGCTCTTTTGCGCGGATGATAGATACAAAATGCTGGAGTAACTCAGTGGATCAGGCTGCATCTCTGGAGAAAAGGAATAAGTGTCGTCTGGAGAAGGGTCTCAACCCAAAACGTCACCTATTCCTTTTCTCCAGAGATGCTGCCTGACCCCCTGAGTTACTCCAGCTTTTTGTGACTATCTTCAGAGAAATGTAAAACCAGAAGGAGGAATGTGAGTGGAAGTGGATGGGTAAAGAGAGGAGTGAGATGGTGGGAGAAGTGGGTGCATGCTGAGTTGGGGAGGTGGGGAAGATGACTGACTTAAATCATCTTCTAACTCTCCAGACACTATGGTTAACTCAGTTTGCATGGCAATGCTTTGAATTTTTCTGGTGCAATGATCATCCAACGACAGAACAGGCTCGTATTTTTTTTGGACAGCTCTATAACTGCACTCCCAAGGCTCTTGTCACGCAGGCTATCTAATTTACCCCAACAGGACTCACAGGGATTGAAAGAGAGAGAAAAAAATGACACGGCAAACAATTATATTTTAACGCTCTATTTATAACAATCCCCGTTTTTCAGATTATTGCTCCACTCAAACTGACACATCGCAACGATCCCAGAGATGAGTCAAGGGACCAGCAGTAAAATCAGGTGGAGCTCCGAAGCACATGAAAGGGAAAGGGAAAACATTATCCTGGAGAAATGACATTTACAAACAGAGTGACGGAAGGACAAATTCTGACAGGCTCGATTTAATTTATCAATGTCAATAGAATGGTAAAAATGAAGGGGTAGGCATGCATATTAATTGAAAATAATTTAGATTAAATCACTAGTTTGACATTCCTGAGATGGGTACTTCATCTTTTAAAGAGTGCGGCCAGGAAAGCTTGTTCATCACAAACTCTAATCTGAGAACACATCTTAATTGCATGTTATCACCTCCTAATTGGTTCTACATTATATTAAACAGTCTGCTAATTACTAGACTTATCATGGTGTAAATAGCTGGAGGCACAGGCTGATATGCAGCTGAAGGAACACTTTAAGGCCAAAATGGAGCCATCACTGAAAGTGGAGAATTACCAGCAAACTCTTTTTCCCTGGTGACATAAAGAGGGGGAATAGGGAGAGATGATGAAGAGCGAGGGCAAGGAAAGACACTAATCTGGATAAAGTGATGTTTTCGCTTCTCGGATAATCCATTGGTTTCCTTGCTCCTGTATCCGGGCGTTCATTCCCTGGAGAGGTGAGAGCCTTCGCCCTGCTGCTGTCGTGATGCAGTGCCTGAGGACCGAGACTGTGGAGCTGCTCATACTAGCACAATGCTCAGGTGGGGACCAGTAATAGACATGCATATCGACAGCTGGAGTCGTACACTGCAGCTGAATCTGAGGGCCTTTGAGAAAATAGCATTGCTGCGAGCAGTCTGCCATCGTAGGTTTGGAGGGTTTTGCATGTTGTCACTCCGGCGCTGTGCCTAATGACTGCTGTGCGACCAGCCTGGTTTGATTCCGAATGTTGCTGTCTGTCTCTATGTCGCATGTGTGTGTCTCTTTCTCTGTCTATCTTTGTGCATCTCTCTCTGTCTGTCTCTCACTCTCTGTGTCTCTTTATCTTTGTGTCTCTTTCTGTCTGTCTCTCTGTGTGTCTCTCTGTCTGCCTCTATGTGCATCTCTCTCAGTCTATCTGTGTCTGTCTCTGTTTGTCTGTCTCTGTCTCTGTGTGTCTCTCTGTCTCTCTCTGCTTTACCTACGTCAGTCAAAATAGAGGCTTAAATCAATTTAGTAGGTCTGACCCTAACAGTACAGAGGCACTCTTGTTGAGCTGCTGCCTCAAAACGCAAGTAACTTGGGTCCAAAGCTGACCCCTGGTGCGGTTTATTGTACTTTAGAATCTAGAGATACAGCATCTGTGGAGGGAAATGGACAGTAAGGTTCTGAGATGGGACCCTTCTTCAAACTTATGGAGCTGAGGGGGTGATAATTGGTAGAACAAGGTGAAGGGAAGGGTGGGGAAAGAACTGGCAAGTTGTAGGTGAATTCGGGTAAGAAGGGATACATTGGCGTGTTTCTGCACATGGAGAGATCTTGAGTTCTTTTCTCATTCAGGGTTACTATTGAAAATACTAAAAATTTATCTTGTTACCTGAGTCACCAATTTGATGACAAATGCTGTCAGTGAAAGATGGAGTGACCTGGTTTTATCCTCCCTGAAGTCCAAATTTAGCAAGGACCCTGCTGGTAGTGTTAACAGAATCCGCGGGAGTATCATAACATATATGCTCGGAATTTGAAATCTACACTCCAAATGGAGGTCATGCACAATGCCTGCAGAACGCCACTCATATGGTGATGACTGTTCCATTGGCAGCATCTCTGGCTCAGCTTCTTTTGTCAAAGACACCAGGCAGTTAATGAGGGAGGTGCAGAAAGTTAAACATAGAACATGGCACAGCCCAGCGACAGGACCTGTGGCCACAATGCCTGTGCCCAATATAATGGCAAATTAAAACAACCTTTCACTCCATGTCAGAAAGACAAAGGAGAAAGTGATCGACATCAGGAAGTGAGGCAATGCACATAGCTCACCATACATTGATGGTGTCGAAGTAGAGATGGTTGAAAGCTTCAACTTCCTAGGAGTTAATATCACCAGCAACTTGTCCTGAACTAGACTAACCATATCGAAGGAATGTCCAAGAAAGCACACCAATGCCTCTACTTACTTGGAAGGCTTAGGAAGTTCAGCATGTCCCCAACAACTGTCACCAACTTCTAAAAATGTGCTGTAGAAAATGTTTTACTGGGGTGCTGTAGATTAACCATATTAATCTCTGCCAATATAATCTTCATGACATTTTCTATGCATAATACATATTCCACCATGCCATTTAATCCAGTCCGGGACTTGAGTAAGGAATGCAGTTACTGATATCAGCCTTGCTTGTCCCCAGCTCGCCAGTCTGCAAGTTGATACCAATGCAGTACTATGTATTATTCGCTCTGCATACATTTTAATAAAAGCCTTGTGGTTCACCTAACACTTTGTAATGGAGTGATTACAAACCATGGTGTCAGAGGTTTTGAACCACTTCTCCATTTCATTTGCCTGAATTTATTTTACTTAGTTTTTTTTTGTACAGTCTGCTTGCCATGGTTGGAGCCTTTTGTAAACCTGATCCGCTAGTGTTTGATGGTGACCTTGCTGATCGTTGGTACCTCTTTGAAGTGGAATATGGAGTGTTCATCCACGCGGCACACCGTGATGCACCCACTGATGTACAAGCTTCCATTCTCCTCAATGTGGAGGGCACCGAAGCCACACTATGGGCACAGGATTTCAACTATGCACCAGCTGAGCTTAATGATGCGGGTGACATTGCGACCCCTGCGGAATCTATCCGAGACCCAGTGTGCCTCCTTAGAAAGTTCCGACAGCTATGCCAGCTGCGAACAAACTAGGTCATGGAGCACCACAGATTCTTTTCACGTAACCAGAAGGAAGGCGAACCAGTCGAATCCTACATCAGTGCCCTGAAGAACATTGCTGACCACCAAGGACCCACACCATCCTGGCCACACGCTCATCTCCTTGTTACTTCAGGTAGAAGGTACAGGAGCCTGAAGACTGTAACGACCAGGTTCAGGAATAGCTACTGCCCCACAGCCATCAGGCTATTAAACCTGGCTCGGCCAAAACTCTGAACATTAATACCCCTTTATCGGTTATTTGCACTTTATCAGTTTATTTATTCATGTGTGTATTTACGTATATAATGGAATATGGACACACTGATCTGTTTTGTAGTCAATGCCTACTATGTTCTGTTGTGCTGAAGCAAAGCAAGAATTTAATTGTCCTGTCAGGGACACATGACAATAAACTCTCGACTTGACTTGACTTGGCAGATGCCAATTCGGTGATGTATGCGCCAACCTCATCCGTGGCAGAATCGTGTAAAACATCCTGAATGACAAGGTGAGAAATGAGTTACTCCTGGATGAGGAACTATAGTTAAAGCCTAGTGTTCCTGTCGGGTTGTCTGAGCTAACGACACCTATAGCAAGTCTCTAGGGCCCGGACCCCACACCGTAAACAGTGTCAATGTGTTCTACAGATTTCCACGTCAACCACCGGCTGCGCCAAGTAAAGCTACCACCAAAATGATTAATAACTGCACCAATTGTGGTGGCTCACATACAGGGGCCCATGAAATGTGCCCTGTTTTCAGGAAAATTTGCCATTATTGTAAATGAAAATAACACTTTATTCGTTGCTGCCGCTCTCGTGGGAACAAAGTCGAGACAAATCAATCTTTCCATGTCCTTCAACCCACACTCTCCCACGAGGCTCTAGAGGACGGTCCCGCACCTGCAGAAACAGAATTAATTGAGCACCAAGCTTTCAGCCTCAGCATACATTCCTTGTCAGAGCCATCATGCAAGCACAAGGGTCCCATAACAATGCCTCAGATCAATAATGCCAAGGTTATTGCATAAATCGACACCGGGGCTCACTGTAATGTTTTGTCCTTATCGGATTTCAAGAGAGTTTGAAAATCCCAAGTTGTTGGGAAAACAAGTGCCAAATTACTCCCTTTTCGAGGAGAAGAGGTCCACCTGGTTGGAAGAGTAGAACTGCAATGCCATCTAGCTTCACGTGTATACAACCTGGACTTTTACATTGTCCATGGGAATGAAGCTCCTCTGCTGGGCATCGATGCATGCCGTGACTTGAGTTTGGTCACCTTCGGCAAAACTGTACACCAGCTCACCCCCAGCCAGGGTCCTGCTCAACAGTTCTTCTCACAGTACAAATACCTTTTTGCTAACAAACTTGGCAAACTTCCCCACAAGTACACCATTGTATCTGCCCCACAGGTCATGCCAGTTGTCAGCGGCCCTCACTGGGTCCGGCATGCCATGCGAGACCGTCTTCAGAACAAACGTAACAGGATGGAATCTCTGGGTGTGATTGCCCCTGTCAATGATCCATCTGCCTTGGTCTCGATCATGGTTGCAGCAACCAAGAAAAACAAAGATGAAATATGAATTTGCATCAAGGATTTAAATTCTGCCATTAAAGGCCCAAACCACCCGTTGCGCACAGTGGAAGAAGTTGCGGCGAACCTGGGAAATGCAACAGCATTCTCAGTCCTGGACACAAAGAACTCATTCTTGCAGTTTTCACTAGACCATGAATCTTCCATGCTGATTGCGTTCGGCACACCTTTCGGACGTTTCAGATTTTTACGCATGCCATATGGAATAAACTTGGCTAGTGAGGTCTTCCAACGCACCATGGAGCAGTTATTTGCCAGATACCCATGTGCTATCATTGTAGATGACATTCTAGTCACCATACATAACGTCCAGGAGCACAATGCAAACCTAAAGCTGATTCTGGACCATGCCAGAGAATTAAACTTCAAGTTCAACCCCCAAAATGCAGGTTCCGTGTCAACGAAGTGAACTATGTGGGACATGTATTCCCCAGTGACGGTCTCAAACCAGACCCCTCGAAAACCATTACTATCAACGAGCTGCCAGTGCCCACGAACATGACTGCATTACAATGATTTCTTGGCATGGAAAACTACTTGGGAAACTTCATCCTGAACTTCAGCGAACTCTCAGCCCCACTAAGACAACTGACTCACAGACACAGACTGGTCCTGGTATGACCACCAACAGAGAGCATTTGACACTCTTAAGCAACAGATGTCCTGCGCTCCAACACTCGCTTACTTCGATGCCAAGCTACCTGTCACTTTAACTTGCGACACCTCCCAATAAGGACTGGGAGCAGCCTGTCTCCAGAACCGTGGTAGCGGCCACGGACCCGCTGCACCATGACTGACACAGAACAGCGCTATGCACAGATTGAGAAGGGACTGCTAGCTGTGGTCTTTGCCTGCAGAAATTCAATGACTTTATTTTTGGCAACCCCGTCACTGTTGAAAGCGGTCACCAGCACTGGTCAGCATTCTGAACAAGCCGATACACGCCATCCCTGTGCGCCATCAACGTACGATGATGGTATTATGAAAGTACAACATTAGACTGGTTTACAAACGCGGAATGAATATGCACCTAGTTGACACTTTGTCACGAGTTACGCACGACACCTGCGAGAAACACCTGTCGGACGATGATGGTTTTGTTGTTATGATGGTCTCCTGCCTCCCATCCTCGTGTCTGGACAAATTGGCAGCACAAACAACAGATGACACTCTACAGTGACTCTCCTCTGTCATCCGACGCAGATGGCCAGACAAGCAATACAGGCTACGGCCCCCGATTCGCCCATTTTACCCTGTTTGTGATGAACTGGTACTTCCGGACGTCATTGTGGTGTAAGGACACAAGGCAGTTGTTCCTGCATCTCTGCAAAACAAGTATTATGATGCCATCCACAGTGGCCATCCCAGTATGGAGGCAACCGTTCTGTGGGCAAAGAGTATGTTCTTCTCGCCTGGAATGTTCGACTTGGTACGTGAGAAAGTCGAGTACTGTATGGTGTGCAACAGCCTAGCGCTGCACCAACCCAAACAACCCCTTCTCTCGCACCCCACACCTGACTTGCCATGGTCCATAGTTGCAACTGACATTTTCGAGTGGACTGGCAATTAGTACCTGGTCCTGGTCGACTCGTACTCCAGATGGTTCGAGATCGAACTACTCCGCAGTCCAACCTTAGCCCTGGTTGTTGAAAAGCTGGCACGTCACTTTTCTGTCCACAGGTCTGACCGCTGGGGCTCCCATTCATCTTCTCTCTGACAATAGCTGCCTATTTACCAGTCAGCATTTCAAGAACTTCGCTAAACGCTGGGATTTTTGCCACATCACCACCAGCCTCGAAAACCCACAGTCCAATGGTTTGGCTGAACATGCGGTGAGAGATGCCAAACAAGTGATGGAACGGTGCCATTGGGCCGGTTCCGACGTCTATCTCGACTTACTCAACTTACGGAACATTTCCTGTGATCCTATTCTGGGTTCCCCTGCCCAGCGCCTTATGTCAAGGTAGACTCGCACTATGCTACCTATAGCGAAAAAGATGTTGCAACCACAAATTTGTGCCCCGCTGGTGATCCAGGCAAAACTCCAACAGCGATGCGATGCGATGCGGTACCCAGAAAAAAATACTATGACAAGTCAAGCACACCGCTTCTGCCTCTAACCAAAGGACAGGTTGTCCGCCTGCAAATGCCAATAGGCTATGACCGGCTGGATGTCATTCAAGGCACGGCTCCTGTGCCACACTCTTACCTGGTCAGTGTTGATGATGCCACCTAGAGACATACCCGACAACACCTCCGCCCGGTCAAAGAACCATTGTCGCCCCCACACTATCCTGACTACACAGCTGTGTCTCCTCCACGGTCCAACAGTTCCAATTCCACGGTCCCACAACTGTCTGCTGAGGAAGGATGTAGGTTAACCATATTAATCTCTGTCAATATAATCTTCATCACATATACTATGCATATGACACATTCCACCATGCCATTTAATCCAGTCCGGGACTTGAATAAGGAATGCAGTTACTGATATCAGCCTTGCTTGTCCCTAGCTCGTCAGTCTGTAAGTTGATACCAATGCAGTGCTATGTATTATTCTCTCTGCGTACGTTTTAATAAAAGCCCTGTGATTCACCTAACACTTTGTAATGGAGTGATTACAAAAAGGAGTATCACAGCATTGTTTGGGAACAGCTCCATCCAAAACCGCAAGAAATTACAGAGAATTGTGGGCGCCCAGTCCATCACATAATCCAGCCTCCCTTCCATTGACTCCATGTACAATTTACGCTGACTTGGCAAGGTGACCAGCATAATCAAGGATGAGTGCCACTCCCTCTTCTCCCCTCTCCCATCCGGCAAGAAGTACAGAAGTGTGAAAATGCACACCTCCAGATTCAAGGACCGCTTCTTCCCAGCTGTTATAGGACAACTGAAACATCCTGTCAACAACTAGAGAGTGGTCCTGAGATACCATCTACCTTATTGGAGACCCCAGACTATCTTTTATTGGACTTTACTGGAGTTGATCTTGCACACAACATTATTCCCTTTATGCTGTATCTGTACACCATGGACAGCTCAATTGTAATCATGCAATCATGCATAGTCTTTCCACTGACTGGATAGCACAAAAACAAAAAGCTTTTCACCATACTTCAGTAGATGTGATAATAAACTAAACTAATCTCAACATGCCAATATATATCTCTTCATTCCCAACATATCCACATGCCTATCTAAAAGTCTCCATTGTACCTGTGGCACCTTGTCATGTATCTGGACACTGTGGATGGCTTGATTGAAATCATGTATTGTTTTTCCACTGACTGGTTAACACACTTAACAAATGCTTTTCACTGTACCTCAGTACACATGACAATAAACTTCACTCAACTCAATCACTGGCAGCCTGTTCCAGGCACCCACTACTACCGTGTAAAATACTAGCCCCACACATCTACTTTAAATCTGCACTTCTCACCTTAAAGCTATGCCCGCTAGTCTTTGACATTGCCAGCCTGGAAAAAATATTCTGACTGTCTACCCTATCTATGCGTCTCATCATTTTAGATGCTTCTATCACGTTTCCCTCCACCTCCATCATTCCAGAGAAATCACAAACGTTGGATGTGAGAAGTCTCGAAACACATTGTCTTTGTCTTCAGTTGTTACTGCTTCTCTGCGCACTTTCCTTTCATTCTCATGGATTACTTTCACAGACCTCCATGAATATCAGTCTACACTAGAATGTGAACCAAGACAATATACAAATGTTTGCATAATTGGTCATTGAATGTATGATCTTGACACTCAAGATATTTGGCACAATAATGTTGAATGTTCAAAATCAGTGCAGTCGTGTGAAAGAAAGGAAAGTGTTATTAAAATAAACTTATTTTCTGTCCACTACACCGATATTAATGTCATCTGCAAACTCAAGGGGCTGTCCCACTGTGGCGACCTAATCCGCGAGTTCAGACGAGTTTGCCCTCGACTCATACTCGCAGCATGGTCGACACAAGGTCCTAGGAGGTCTTTGTAACACCCCCTCATGCTCGAGAGTAGTCCCCGTGTACTCGAGGCCTCAGCTAGGTCGTGGCATATTTTTCAACATGTTGAAAAATGCCCGCGAGTAATAAAAAGGTCGCCATTGGAAAAAAATGATACTTTTTCTACTCGTAGGTTTAGTCGAAGTAAGTCGCAGTAGGTTGGCATGTTATTCGTAGGTAATCGAGGGTAGTCGAAGGTAATTCAAGGTAGTCAAAGGTAGTCGTAGATAGTCTTCAACATAGCCGAAGAGAGGTCGAAGGAGACCGAAGGAGGTCGTCTTCACTCTCCGGTGTCCGAAGCTAATCAAAGTTAATCTTCTACATAGTCGAACGACGTCGAAGGAAGGTCTTCTACATAGTCAAAGGAGGTCTTCAACATGACATTTTTTCAAACTTCCCTAAACTCTTCTAAACTCGCCAATTAGGTCGCCACAGTGGGACAGCCCCTTTACTAACAATACCACTTAGGTTTTAACTTTTAGATATACATTTTGTAATTAGCCCTTTGGCCCACTGAGTCCATGCCTATTTCATTCATTCACACTAATTCTATGTTACCCCACTTTTTCATCCACTCTCTGTACATTAGAGTCCATTTTACAGAAGCCACTTGAGAGGAAAGATAGATCAGGCATGATTGAATGGCAGAGTAGACTCGATGGTCCTACTTCTGCTCTTATGACATGAATTATCCTATGAGCCCACATGTCTTCGCGTTATGGGAGGGAACTGGAGCTCCGGGAGGATGTTGTCACAGGAAAAACGTGCAAACTCCACACAGGCAGAACTCGTGGTCAGGATCGAACCTGGGGCCTTGGCATTGTGAGGCAGCAGCTCTATCAGATGTGCCACTGTGCTGCCTGCTTTCACATCCAAATCGTTAATATAAATAACGAAGAACAGTGTGCCCAGCATCGTGTTTTGTGGATCACCCATTGTCACAGGCTTGCAGTCTCAATTACAACCCTCACCCACCACTATTTGACTTTACCTTCAAGCCAATTTTGAAGATTTCATCATCGTGGAAAACATCAGGGATGCAGTGGTGCTGGTTTCCCACGGGAACGGTGACGGACGCACCACACATCTCTATCCTTCAGTTCCAGCGGACTTCCGCCGTTGGAAGTATAGGATTTTGGTGTCTGTGTGCTTTATTATTGAAGATGGGTCAAAGCAAAGCTGATATATCGTGGAATAGTGCCAGGATATGCACTCGTGTCTTCAGGACATGATAAAATAGGAAATATATAAGCAATAATAAACCATTTTCCCCTTGCTACTTTAAAACATTTGTAGTAATGTAATAAAAAAAGTAACATACTGGCTGCCAAATAAAAAGATGTTAAAAATGAGTGCCTTTTGGGGGTGGAAACCTAAATCGTCAGCTCTTGTACTTAGTTCTCTTTTTGTTTAATATTTCACCTATAATTTTGCTGAGTTACTCCATCTGCTAGTGCTGTCTGTTCCCCTGGATATATCTTATATCATGGTTCTGTGTACTGGTGTTCTTTAAGCATCCAATAGAAGATTGAGGGGGGATCTTATAGAAACTTACAAAATTCTTAAGGTGTTTGACAGGCTAGATGCAGGAAGATTGTTTCCGATGTTGGGGAAGTCCAGGACAAGGGGTCACAGTTTAAGGATAAGGGGGAAATCTTTTAGGACCGAGATGAGAAAAACATTTTTCACACAGAGAGTGGTGAATCTCTGGAATTTCATTTCGGAGTCACGTGAGTGACTTCGTGAAGAGCCCGCTGGCACGCATGCGCGACATATCGTCGCAACGCATTGCTGCCGACGGCTGGCGGTGGGGTGTGCTCCCCGCCAGCCCTTCATAAAGAACCTCTTAGGTAAGTGAAACTAACCTTAAGTTGGTTGGCCCTTGCTGTCTGTTTGTCTTTCAGCAAGGGCGTGGATTGGAGTTTCGTTGGAAATGTCTGGTCGATGTCGTCGTTCGACCGGCCCGGCGCCCTCATCATCGTTTACACCTGGGGCCGGGAGAAAGGCGGGGAAACCGATGACTCCTGCTTCCGCAGGTCGGGACCCGCTGACTCGCCACAGCTCCGAGGAGGAGTTCGTGGAGGACGACAACGGGGTGCCATCCGAACAGGTGGACCCTGCCGCATTCAGGTCGCCAGCGGCGACCACGGGGAAGGGGTCTCGTGCGGCTGCATGACCCCCCTCCGCTAGTCCTTCGATGAAGGGCAGAGGAGGAGCCCGTAAGCCTAACCCGGTACGGGCTAAGGCTTCACCTGCCGGCGAGTTGCGGTCTGGTGCAACGGCGGGACCTGGGTCTGTGAGGTCTGCTACCCAACTCCCAAACCCCGCCGCCGGGACGGGGGGCTTGGGTACGGTCCCGCCTCGGTCGCCGAGTCCCCCATGGATGGGTGGACGAGACCATGCGTCGGCATCGTCCACGATGTGGACAGCCGGCAAGCCCGCGCGGGTGTCGCTCCATGCTTCTGCTGGAGTCGACCCCAAGCCGTCAGGGCCCTTTGTGGCAACGGCTTCCGCTCCCGCTAAACGGAGGCGGTTGAACACCTCTCCCGCACGGGAATTGCGCGGTTTCGCTTCGGCGGCCGATAGCGACAACTTCCGGCACCGAGATCACCTCGACGAGGTGCGGGCCGATGACAGGAGCCCCGGCAATTTTTCTGAGCCGGAGGACTCCGACCACTCGAGTGTTCAGGGTGGTGGGCGTATTGACCGTATGGAGCGGCTGCTGGAGCTTCTGCTCCATAATCAACAGCAGCAAGCGTCCACCAACATCGACAGGCACAGGGCCGTCTCACCAGCCTCCATCGTCAGCGAACTACCGGAGGAAGAAGGATTTGACCCTACACCAGCTCTATCGGAGCCACCGACAGAAGAGCTACTGGATGTAGCGGCAAAATTCGCTGCCCCGGTCACAACTGGACTTCCGCTTCACCCCAAGCTGGTGGACTACCTTACGAACCATCAGCTCCAGGAGGAAGTCCTCTCGCAGGCCATTCATCGCCACAAACCTCCCTCCAACTGCAATGCCCTCAATGTGCCTGTGGTCAATACGCCCATATGGGGCAACATCGGCGTGGCAATCCGCCATCAGGAGCTGAAGCTCCAGCGGATTTTAAAACTCCTCACGGCCGGTATTACCGCCTTTGCGCGGTCGGTCGATGGTGGTGATCTCTCGTTGGACCAGGAGGATGCTTTGGCACTTTTGTGTGCCACTCAACACGAAATCAATGCCTTCCGAAAAAACAGCATCCGTCCATCCATCAACCCTAAGTTCGCTGGGTTGTGTAAACCACCACCGCCACCGCCGCCCCGACAACTCTTCGGAGAGGACCTTCCGAAGAGAGTCAAAGAGCTTGACGAGGTAGCCAAGACGGTGGGACTCATGCGGTCTCAGATCGCCCCCAGACCGTCGGTGCCAAAAGCTCCACCTGCTCGACCGCGAGGCTCGGCCGCTTCAGCAGCCAGACCATATGCTGCGACACCACACCGATATCAACAGGGCCAGCAGGAGCGGTCTTTTTTGGGGTCAGGCCCACAACGACCCCAGTGGAAAATGAAGCCACCCCACCATCAACCCAACCCAGCACCTCCGCGGCCAACCAAACATGTCAAGGACCGCCGGTGACCATGGAGGTAAGGCGGTCTGGTTTTCTTTTTCCTGTTCCTTTAACATCACATGTTGGAGGGCGACTCCGGTTCTTTTCTGAGGCATGGGAGACTGTTACTTCAGATGAGTTTATTTTGCAGAATATTCGGGGTCATACTATTGAGTTTATTCACGGGGACATTCCTCCATCCCAGCATATGCCTAAACGGAAGTTTACGCTGTCTGCCGTTGAACAGGCAGCAGGCACAGCTGAAATTTTTCATTTGGAACAAAAAGGCGTGATAGAGAAAACTATGCACGAACCTATTGAATTTGTCTCCAATATCTTTACTAGACCAAAAAAGGATGGAGGTTGTCGGGTGATTATTGACTTGACCCAGCTGAATACTTTTGTAACATACACTCATTTTAAAATGGACACTTTTAAGACAGCCAAATCACTGATTTCGCATGGTTGCTTTATGGCATGCATTGATTTAAAAGATGCATACTATTCAGTATCCATTCGGAAACATCACCGGAAGTTTCTGAAGTTTGTTTGGATGGGTCAGCTCTGGCAATACAGGGCTTTGCCAAATGGGCTTACAACCGCCCCTAGGCTGTTTACTAAATTGCTCAAGCCTATTATGGCCCAATTACGAAAACAACAACATATTGTAATGGCCTATTTGGATGATATCCTGATTATTGGCAAAACCCTGGAGGCAGCTGAGAGGGCAGTTTCGGCCACTGTCACGATATTTCAGCGGCTGGGGTTTATTGTCCATCCAGACAAGTCCAAGTTCTGCCCGTCCCAGGTTATGGATTATCTGGGCTTCACGGTGGATTCCAATCGAATGAGGGCCACCATACCAACTAACAAGGTTGAGGATGTCACCCATGCATGTCAGGATCTTGCATTCGCCAGTATACCATCTATCCGGCAAACAGCTAAGGTGATTGGCAAAATCATAGCATTGTTTCCGGCAGCCCAATTTGGGCCTTTGCATTATCAAAATTTGCAAAGAGCCAAGATTGCCGCGTCGAAAAAGAACGCTGGTCATTTCGACAGACCAATGCGGCTGCCTCCTGATGCTGAGGTTGAGCTACAATGGTGGGTGTCCAATATTGGCAGGTCATTTAAACCCATTATTGTGCCCAATCCGGTGGTATATTTGCAAACTGACGCAAGCTCCCAAGGCTGGGGAGCTACGGACAGCTGTTCTAGTTGTGGGGGCAGGTGGGACACCCTTGAAGCTAGCATGTTGCTATCGCAAGGGATAAACTATTTGGAGCTGCTTGCAGCATTTCACGGACTGCGGGCTTATTGTTCCAATCTCGGTGGAGCTCATGCCCGTCTCCAAATAGACAACACCACGGCGGTGGCATATTTAAACCATATGGGCGGTACCAGGTCAGTCTCTTGTGACAAATTGGCTAATACCATTTGGCTCTGGTGTATTGATCGGGATATTTGGATTTCAGCCACCTATTTGCCAGGTAGGCTTAATACTGTGGCAGACACCAGGTCACGCAAATTTAACGATAATATTGAGTGGATGTTGCATCCTCAAATATTTGCCAAAATTGCAGCCAAATTTGGTCAACCGGATATTGACCTTTTTGCATCACGGTTGAACCATCAGGTACCGACATACGTTTCATGGGAACCAGATCCTGGGGCATTAGCGATGGATGCATTCTCGCTAGACTGGGGGAGTTGGTTTTTCTACGCATTCCCCCCGTTTTGCCTCATCAGTCGGGTATTACAAAAAATCAAGATGGATGCCGCTCGGGGCATTCTTATCATACCCGACTGGCCCACACAGCCTTGGTATCCGGTGGTCTTTGACATGCTTAGTCAACCCTGGGTCCCTTTAGAGGGTTGCCCGCAATTGGTTTCTCACCCTGTCTCAGGGCAGTCACACCCCTGCCATGCCTATTTAAAATTACTGGCTTGCAGGTTCTGACCAGGCCATGGTTGCAGTATGGCCTCTCCACCCGGACCATGAACACCATTGGGGCATCATGTCGAGAGTCAACCAGGCGAAGATACCTCTCCCACATCGCCAAGTGGGAAGCCTACTGCAGCCGCTCTCGCATCACCTATGATGATGTCTCCATAGCCGACGTCCTGGAATTCCTCGCGGGGTTGCACCACGATGAACACTTGAGTTACAGTGCCATCAACAGCGCCAGGAGTGCGCTGTCATTCTACCTCAACATCGAGGTCGGATCAAACAGGCTAGTGTCCAGTCTAATGCGGGGTATATTCAATTTGAATCCGCCTACACCACGCTATAACATCACCTGGGATGTCAGGGATGTACTAACCCTGCTCAGGACGTGGTCACCCATGGAAGGGTTACAGCTGGACAAACTCACCATGAAACTGGTGATGTTACTAGCGCTGACTTCAGCACAGCGGGTTCAGACGCTCCACAAACTCCGTATTGACAGGATGACGTCTACCCCTGGAGAAGTAGTCTTTTTCATTGATGAGCTACTTAAGCAGCATAGACCTGGGTGCACAGGGCTGCAGCTGAAGTTCCCGGCATACCCCGCAGATGCTCGGCTATGTTTAGCCACTCATATCCGTTACTACGTCAAGGTGACGAGGAGCATCAGAGGAATGGAGCAATACCTGCTTGTCACTCATAAAAGACCTCACCATCGAGTGACAGTCCAGACGATATCCAGATGGCTTCGGATTGTCTTGGGTAAGTCAGGTATTGACACTAATGTGTTCAAATCTCACTCCACCAGGGCTGCATCTACGTCGGCGGCGAGGGTCATGGAGGTGCCCATGGACCATATTCTCGCCACAGCAGGATGGGCGAACGAAGCTGTTTTCCAGCGGTTCTATAATAAGCCTGTTGCTGCTCCCCTACAGTTCACGGAGGCCGTGCTGAACGCCGGGCAAGAACATGGGGATGTCCCCGAATAAAGGGGATTTTGCTGTGTTATTAATAAATCTTCTTTATGTTTCAGTATAACCTGGTTTCATCAACTTGTTTACTCCCATCCATCCTTGCTAGTGGTGTGTCAGCATGGACGTGGTCCAGGGCGTGTAATCACAGAAGCTTTGAAGTCTTCACGAAGTCACTCACGTGACTCCGAAATGAAATAGTAAGATTGAACGAGAACTTACCAGTTCGAAGGTTGATCTTTATTTCATGAAGAGTTGCGGTGAGGGATTTCGTGCCCTCCGCTCCCAACCCTCGATCATACTCAACTGGTAATTAGAGTCTCTTTAATCTTACTATGCCAAATCATTTCTGTTGTTGTTTCTGTGATTCCACACCGCTACTTTGAAGAATGTCGCGCATGCGTGCCGGCGGGCTCTTCACGAAATCCCTCACCGCAACTCCTCATGAAATAAAGATCAACTTTCGAACTGGTAAGTTCTCGTTCAATCTTACTATTCTCAGCCACAGAAGGTAGTTGAGGCCTGGTCATTGACTATATTTAAGAGGGAGTTAGATGTGGCCCTTGTGGCTAAAGGGGATCAGGGGGTATGGAGAGAAGGCAGGTAAGGGATACTGACTTGGATGATCAGTCATGATCATATTGAATGGCGGTGCAGGCTCGAAGGGCCAAATGGCCTACTCCTGCACTTATTTTCTATGTTTCTATGTTTCTATCCATCTTTTATTGGAAAGATTAAGAAGGATTTAGCTTTAGTTCAGTTTAGAGATACAGTACAACATGGAAACAGGCCCATCGGCCCACTGGACACATGCTGACCAACGATCATCCATAGACTATTTCTATCCCATCCCCTTTCGCATCCTACACCCCAGGGGCAATTTACAGAAACCAATTAACCTACAAACCTGCACGTCATTGGAATGTGGGAGGAAACCAGAACACCCAGAGAAAACCCACGCGATCACAAGGAGAATGTACAAACACCCATACAGACAGCATTCGCAGTCAGGGTTGATTCCAGGTCTCTGGCTCTGTAAAGATGCACCTCTACCGCTGCACCACTGTGCCGCCCTAACAGATTTAATTCTGTTGGGATCTGCTAGAGTTGTACTGTAACACTTTATTGTACAGCCAACCAGGCAAACAGGCGTGCATGTGTCTAAACAGACAAACATAGTGACAGGCAAGGAAAGGCTTGCATAAGGGCTATTAAAACATCCTTGTTAAAGGATTCCCTGATTAAGATTTCAATCCAGATATTGTAATTGTGAACTTTGCTGTCTGGAGAATTGGTTTGAGGTAGAATGCACTTGAGAGAAAGCTAGATAAGTACAACGTAAAGAATGCCATAGTGCTTTACTGTACAGAGATTATATAGACTCCATAATTATCAGGTGATTTTAGCCTTTAGATTATATGGATTACAGAGATGGATACACAGCAGACACATGGCACATATTTGAGATGACAACCTCTTTGCCTGATGAATACACAAAATAATTTGATATATGTCAGCTAATATCAAACTGTCAAAGTACTTTAAATATCTGAAGTAGACATGTATTTGTTCATTCTCAATTGTCTTGTCTCAGAATAAAGAAATGCAGAAATGTACAACTTAATATAATAATAAAACAAGTTTCTCCAAATTAAATCAGTATTACAGGATAAAGTAAATACTCACAGTCCTTTCGCAGGGTAGAGAATTTAAAAAACAGAGGGCATAGAATTAAAGGGGAAGGGAAGAGATATAAGGGGAACCTCAGGGGCAACCTATTCATTCGGAAGGGAATGAATCTGGAATGAAGAAGCTATAGCAAAAGAGTCCTTACAATTACAACCTTTAAAATACATGTGGACAGCTATATAGATAGGTTTAGTTTAGTTATGGAACTTTTCTGGTATATATTTAAGTAGGTATGTCGCAAAACTTACCTTTAGCGGCGCTGCAGTTCTGCCGCTCTCCGTGTGCGCGACTTTAGCGCCTTTCAGAGGGGGGCGGGCTTAAAGTGCCGTTTTTCAACAGACCTGGATAATCGATGAATGTCGGGCGATTTCGTTGCGGAAGAAAAATCGCTCCGACATTTCATCAATGAAGGTATTTTTAAATTACTCTAAATTATTTGTTAACTAGAGTAATTTAAAAATCACCTTCAAAAGCCGTGAGCACTGACAACCGGAAGGATTTTCCGTAGGGGAGAAAAAAAGGTAAATAGTTTATTTTTATATTAAAAGTTGGTTTTTCGGGAGGCTTTAATAATATTTTTATGTTGCGAAATGGGGTCCCAAAAAATGTATGAACAAACAGTATTTTTCCCCCCGACTTCACCGCTAACCGCAACGTTCTAATCCACCGCATTGCACTAAAACTCACTCGCTAATTGATTTAAATGGCCATTAATTTACAGGCATTAAACACTAAATTCCTTCCATTTGGCCCAGAAATTCATGAAAATGAGATTTAAAAATTGTTATATTGTGGATTATTGTGTGAATGTTATTTGGACACTTAGGCAATTTAAAAAAAGTTTATCTTTTCTTAAGAAATGGATAGATGTTTAGATCTACTCATTGAATTTTGTAATTAGCTACAATTAGATAACTAACTAATTATATGCTTTAATTTCAGGTAATCCAAGTAAGATTGTTTAATATTTGTTTCAGAATGCTTCAATCTATAATAACTGAAAATTTCATTGAGTTCTCTTAATTTTTAAGAAAGTTATGGGCTTTTAACTTCCAGATCACAGCTTTTGAGTTAAGTCAATTGAAAGGCAATGGGGAGCAAGATGCTAATTTCCGAGTATGAAAATGGCCATAACTTTCTTAATACTGAAGATATGAAAGTAAATTAGGTGTCAAATTAAACTTCTTTTTATGCTTTATCTGATGGGATAAATTGCAGACTTGATTTTTTAAATCTCAAAATTTTGTAACATTGCTAATTTATGGTGTTTACACAGTACTATATATGCGGTGCTGCTGCATAAACTAGTTAAACTAAACGGAACTAAACCTTTCCATATAGCTGTCCAAATGTATTCTAAATGTTGTAATAGTATCCTCTTCTATAGCTTCATTCCAGATACGAGCTCCCCTTTGAATGAATAGGTTGCCCCTGATGTTCCCTTTAAATCTCTACCCTTCCCCTTTAATTCTATGCCCTCTAATATTAGAATCCTCTACCCCGGGAAAGGACTGCGAGAATTCACTTTATCCTGTAATAATGATTTAAGTTTGGAGAAACTTGTTTTATCATTATATATATATATGTGTGTGTGTGTGTGTGTGTGTGTGTGTGTGTGTGTGTGTGTGTGTGTGTGTGTGTGTGTGTGTGTGTGTGTGTGTGTTGTGTGTGTGTGTGTGTAAATATATCTATATATATATATATATATATATATATATATATATATATATATATATAGATATATATATATAGATAGATATATAATTATATATATAAACAAAATGTTTGATTATGGACCAAATGCAAGTAAATGGAACTAGTCAGTATGTCCACTTGGTATTCTTGGGCAAGTTGGGCTGAAGGGCCTGTTTATGAGCTGTCTGGCTCTCACTATGGCTCTATGGCTCTATGGCTCTACAAATGAGTATTTTCAGCGCGCAGGAGTTTCCGGAAGTAACAAAATAAATAACAAAAAAAACAATGTCGCTGCAGTCACAAATTGAGGCTGGGATCACAATTGAAAAGTGGAGCATTTCAGGCAGTATCAAAAGCTTGTAACTGAAGCTTTAGTTATTGAACCGCAGCACCATTGTACCCAGTCAAAAAGAAAACTGATGGAGCAAGTAGGATAAAAAAAATTGTAGTGAAGGAACCGCCAGCTGTATAAATCCATTTCTTACAGTATAATTCCAACTTTGTTTCATGAGGCGAAATGATTCTGTTGCTGAAGTGGAATAATAGATGTCTCTAACTCCTGAACTGGACTGATATTGTTACTCTGCAGGCTGCATGCATGCAAAAATCTATCATAGGATTAGACTGTCTTTGATTGCATAAAGGTGTTTTTTTTTGCATTGGTATTATGGTTATTAATTTATTTAATTAAAAACATTTTATATGTTATCTGTATGTATTGCAAGTAAGAATTTGGTTGTGTAGGAAGGAACTGCAGATGTTGGTTTGAACTGAAGATAGACACAAAATGCTGGAGTAACTCATCGGGACAAGCAGCATCTCTGCAGAGAAGGAATGGGTGACGTTTCTGGTCAAGACACATGAAGAAGGGTCTCAACCCGAAACGTCATCCATTCCTTTTCTCCAGAGATGCTGAGTGTTCCACTGAGTTACTTCAGCATTTTGTGTCTATCTAAGAATTACATTGTTCTGTTTTCGGTACATATGACATTTAAACATTCTTGACTCTTGACAATGACCATGAGAGACATAAATGGTTCTAATGCAATTATTATATCTGTGACAAAATAAAATATAGGTGCATAGGTTGAGCAAAAGTTGAGTAAAAATACTTTTTCATCCTGTACTTTCATCCTTTGGATAGAAATAAAAGTTATTTCTGCCTTTTCATGAGAGTCAACAGTGTTTAATTATCACTAGACTAAGTGGGACCCGTTGGGTCCCTGTCACACAGGAGATATGGTCCCCCAACCCAAGCCGTTCCCCAACACAATATTCCACCACTCACCCATAGCCCCCAACTGCGTAGACGCGGCTCATTTCCCCTTCTCTTAACCCTCCCTCTTCTTTCCCCTCTCCTCCTCCCCAGCCCCAATTCCTCCCTCACCCCTCCCTCCCTCTCCTTTCCCCACCCTCAGTCACTCCCTCCCTCCTTCCCTCCATAACTCCTCCCCCTCACTATCCTTCCTCACCTTCCTCCACTGCCATCCTCTCCCTCTATTCCCCACTACCCCCTACTCTCCCGCTATACCCCCTCCTCCCCCACTCTCCCACCTCACCTCCCCCACTTCCCCCTCTTTCCCTCCCTACCCCCTCCTCTCCCTCAATCCACCCCACTCTCCCCCGGCACCTTCTCAGGATCTCAAGGGTGCCGCTCCTCTCCTTGCGTGCCCAGAGGAGCAGCAGCCATTGGTGTCAGAGACAGGCTCAGCACCCAGGCCCCGGATTGTCGGCATGGCCTCTTCCCCACCCGGCCTCTCCTCGCCCCTGGAGCCGGCCACCGCCCACAGATGCAGCCCCAGCCCCAGCCTCAGCCTCAGTGCCAAGGCGGCAGTTCCCTGCGGGCCCAGGGTGGCAGAAATTAAAATGGAAGTAATCTCACCCGTGTCGCCATTGTGAAAAAAAGATTGTGATCTGAATTCTGGAAAGGGCCCAACTGTGCAGGCGCGGCTGAGAACCCGTCAGGTGTCCTTTGCGACGCCAGTAAAGATGCGCACGGGAACTCTCCCCCAATTGCGCATGCGCGGATGGGGGCACTGTTTTAAGTTTATTTTTAAACCATAATAACTTTTAAAATATACAAGCGATCTGAACAAAACTGGTTTCATTTACAGCACTGGACAATGGTGAGTAAGATGGGCCAAAAATCGTAGCTCTATCGTGCATCGTTTTTGTGCAAATAGAGAAACAACTCAAATCTGCTGATAACAAGATGAAAGTTTTAGTTTACATGCAGAGATATGTACAGGGGAGGGATCAATCACATTCGTACTTGCTGCAGCCACTCAAGTCCATTAACGCAATAACACACAAATAAATATATAGAATAATCAGTGTTACAATAGAATAATAATTAGTAATACTAGGAATCCAGGCCATAATAGTGCAAGAAGGAACTATTATATATCTATATGTGTATACACACACACACACACACACACACACACACAGACACACAGACACAGACACGCACACGCACACACACATTTTGTTTTCATGCAAAGAGTGATGGGTATATGGAACAAGCTGCCAGAGAAGGTAGTTGAGGCAGGGACTATCCCAATGTTTAAGAAGCATGTACATGGATTGGACAGGTGGGTCTAGTGTAGCTGGGACATGTTGGCCATTGTGGGTAGGTTGGGCTGAAGGACCTGTTTCCACGCTGTATCACTCCATGACTCTATGTTTATACACACACACACACACACACACTCACACACACACACATATATATATATATATATATATAAATATGTAAACATAGTACTCTGTAAACACAATATATATGTACTGAATATAAATGTATACATATATATATATATTCAGATTATACATTAAAATAATAATACAGAGTACTATGTAACATATTATTTTGTGCTGTTGCAAGTAAGAATTTCATTGTTCTGTTTTGGGACATGATAAAAAAACACTCTTGACTATTGACTCTCTTACATCAATGAATTTGACTGAACATCTTCCTTGCCTACAAAGAAAACTCTGAACCTATTGTGGTTATCTGTATGAATAACCATTGCCAATGATTCCAGTGAAGGAGTGTAATGAAGTAAAAATGGAAGAGTTGCTCACAAACCTCACACAAAGCATCTTGGAGTATTTCAGAGGAGACACATGGCTGCAATGCTCGGTCACTTAGTTCCCAGTGAAGAACTCAGCCACACAGGAAGGGTTCTGGTTGGTTTCTTGATATATTTTACTGCAAGGACGTTAAATAGCCTGCTACGACTAATCTTGTGCTAATATGCAAGGAAAAGGGATAGTCAGGGAGATTATTAATCATTGATTTTCTCCACTATACATTTAGAAAAGTAAGTACATGGGAGGAAATAGGAGATATCTTGGGTGAGGGTTAGACAAAAAGCTGGAGAAACTCAGCGGGTGCAGCAGCATCTAAGGAGCGAAGGAGATAGGCGACGTTTCGGGTCGAGACCCTTCTTCAGACTGGTCAGGGATCAGGGAAACGAGAGATATAGACAGTGATGTGGAGAGATAAAGAACAATGAATGAAAGATATGCAAAAAAGTATTGATGATAAAGGAAACAGGCCATTGTAAGCTGTTTGTAGTGTGAAAATGAGAAGCTAGTGCAACTTGGGTGGGCGGGGGGGGGGGGGGGGGAGATAGAGAGAGAAGGAATGCCAGGGCCCGAGGGCTGAGGGAGAGGTGGGAAGGGGAGGAGGCAGCCTGGGTTAACAGAATTGAGAAAATTCAATGTTTAAGCCCAAAGGATGCAGACTCCCCAAGCGGAATATGAGGTGCTGTTCCTCCAACATGCGCCGTGGAAGAGGCCCAGGACCGAGAGGTCGGATACGGAATGGGAGGGGGAGTTGAAGTGCTGAGCCACCGGGAGGTCGGGTTGGTTATTGCGGACCGAGCGGAGGTGTTCGGCGAAACGATCGCCCAGCCTCTGCTTGGTCTCACCGATGTAGATCAGCTGGCATCTGGAGCAACGGATGCAGTAGATGAGGTTGGAGGAGGTGCAGGTGAACCTCTGTCAGACTTGGAAGGACTGGTTGGGTCCCTGAAAGGAGTGGATGGGGGAGGTGAAGGGACAAGTGTAGCATCTCTTGCGGTTGCAAGGGAAAGTGCCCGGGGAAGGGGTGGAGCGGGAGGGAAGGGAAGAATTGACAAGGGAGTTGCGGAGGGAGCGGTCTTTGCGGAAGGCAGACAGGGGGGGTGAGATGCTTTCACAATATTAATGCCCAACAAATCCACGCCATCTAGGACCACCAATAAAACTAGTGACAATATTAGAAAAGCTTACCCCAACGGTATGAACATTGAATTCTTCAATTAGAGGTAATTAATGGATATCACCAGTTGTTGCTGCACCCCTTCCTCTCATCTCTCTCAACCAGCTTCTCCCGTCTACTCCAACTGTCCCGACCTGAAATGTCATCTGTTCTAATTTCCCCACAGATGCTGCCTGGCCAACTGAGTTCGTCCAGCAGTGATTTTTGAACTGAAGAGAAAGCTGGATAAGTGCCGGAGAGAGAATTAAATAGGGGGATAGAAACATAGAAAATAGGTCCATTCGGCCCTTCAAGCCAGCACTGCCATTAAATATGATCATGGCTACATCCAAAATCAGAACCTCGTTCCTGCTTTTTCCCCAAATCTCTTGATTCCATTTGCCCTAAGAGCTCAATCTAACTCTTTCTTGAAAACAATGTTGTGATAAGTTGAGATAAAGAAGCATGCAACTCCATAAAGCTTGGATGGTGCCAAAACACTAACAAGGATCTGAGCAGCCAAATAGTTGGTGCTTTACATTCTGTGTTAAAAATATGAGGAAGCCAGCTTTGAGATTAATGAAAAAACAATTCCTGTGAGAAGTTCTAAATAACAGCACAATAAATAGGAGCATGGTTGTAACACACAGCCCCTTTAGCCTGCCCTGCCATTCCAAAAAATCATGGCTAATCTGATCTTGGCTTCCACTTCACTCTTTAGACATTATATTTTAGAGGCAGAGCACAGAAACAGGCCCTTTGCCCCACCAAGTCCGTGCCAACCAGTGATCACGGAGTATGCTAGCATAATCCTGCATGCTAGAGACAATTTACAATTTTGCCAAAGCCAATTAATTGTATGTCTTTGGAGTGTGGGAGGAAACCGGAGCACCTGGAGGAAACCCATGCAATCACAATGAGAACGTACAACCACCATAAAGCCAGCAACTGTGGTCAGGATTGAACCTGGGTCTCTGCCGCTAAAAGTCAGCAACTCTACCACTGTGCCACCCTCAAACAATACCAAAGTCTTTTTAGTTTAGTTTAGTTGACATAAACAGCATGCAAACAGGCCCTTCGGCCCATCACACCTCTGCCAACCATGCACTCTATCACTCCTACACACTAGGGGCAATTTTACAGAAGCCAATTAACCTACTAAACTGCACACCTTGGAATGTGGGAAGAAACTGGAGCGTCCAGAGAAAACCCATGTGGTCACTTGGAGAACGTACAAACTCCACACAAACAGCACCCACAGTCAGGATTGCACCTAGACCTCTTGAGCTTTGGGACAGCAACTCTACCGCTACACCACTGTGCTGCCCCTGATTTCAGATACTTGTGGGCATTGGTTTAAGGTGAGAGGGGGAAAGTTTAAAGAAGAAATGCAAGGCAAGTTTTTTGCACAGAGAGTGGTAGGTGCTTGGAACTTGCTGCTAGGTGAGGAGATGGAAGCAGGTACAAATGCTATTATTGGGAGGTATTTAGAAAGATGCATGAACAGCAGATTATAGAAATATAGTTCATGTGCAGGTAGATAGGATTATCTTAGATTGGCTTCATGATCTGTGCAGATATCATGGGCCGAAGGACCTGTTCATGCTGTGCTCTGTTTCTATAAGTCACACCAAGAAAGAAAAGAAAAGTCTTCACAGTTTAGTTCACCTCGTGATATACTACCGTATTTCCCAGCAATGAAGACGCTATTTTTTAACCCCAAAAATAAGGCACAAACATTTACCTGCGTCTTGGAGGCCGAAGGTTAGGTTGTTATCCAAGAAAGATAGACTTGGCTATCTCTCAGTACAGCAACATCAAGAACAATGTTGCTGTATTGAGGGATAGCCTAGCCCATCCCTCATTGCTGGGAGCTGATGGGAAGCGGCTGTAAAAGAACAGCCCCTTGGGGATGAAAGTTCCTTTCACTCATTCACTCACCGCTGCCGTGGCTCTACGGGCGCGGAGCCACCGCATTATGGCTGTGGAGAGGTGGCTGCGAGCGGCCGCCGTTCCTTAAATTCCGACTGCCGCCGGGAGCAGGAGATGGCCTCACTTGCTGCGCTGGGTGACACTGCATGGCATTCGCTGGCCGGTCCGTGTCTTTCAATGTAAACCGGACAGTGAAGGGACCAGCTCAAGAGCAGGTCAGCGGGCGATGGATAACAGGACAGCGAGCAGTTGAGCTTACTCCTGTGTCAGCGCGATCAAGGGACCAATTGACCCAGACCAGACTCCCCACACGCTGTGAAAGGAACTCTCCCCCCAATTGGTCCCTTGAACTAGTATTGTCATTCAATAAGATCACAACTGATTCAACTTGTCCCGGTGTACTCCCGTTTTTCCCACCATCTCTCCACCGTCCACCCCTCACCCATTCAGTCATTTGGAATGGAGGAGATCTGGAAGCTTTGGGCAAATTGAATTGTTATTTTCTTTATTTTTATTTTTTATTTGAAATTTTGTGTGAAATTCTATGTCCCACTATCCTTTTTTTCAAAATTTTGCAACTCAAAATGGGGGTGTGTCTTCGACTCGGGTGCATCTTCATTGCCGGGAAATATGGGTAACTATTTTGATTACTTGTGTAGAAAGGAACTGCAGGTGCTAGTATATACCGAAGATAGACACAAAGTGCTGGAGTAGGGTCAGGCAGCATTTTTGGAGAAAAAGGATGCGTGACGTTTTGGGTCAGGACCATTTTTCAGGCTGAAAGTATAGGAGAGGGAACTGGAGGAAAGATAAGGCCAGAACAAAGCAGGTCCGGCAATAGATGCCAAGGAATGGTGAAGACCAAAATGGCCCATTGTTAGCTGGGGAGGAGGTGATATTTCAGTTACCTGTAGTAATATAACTAGATGCTAATTGATGTCTGATCCTCTATTCCAATCAGTCTTAAAATGATGATCATCTACATTTTATACTTCACACCACATTTCAATGTTGGAGGTGTCATCTGTTGATATTTGCAGTAATTCACTCCAGGTTATTTTTAATTTGATGCATAATTTACAAGAAAAACATATTGAGTTGATTTCAACACAGAAGGTCGTCAAGTGATTCCACAGATGGGTATCCCTACTGAGGTACACCAATAACGTTTGATCTTACACAAATAAAAACAAAAGAAATGCTTACGTTGATATAGCCCCATTCACAACTTTAGGATATTCCAAAGCACTAAACAACCAATTATATATATTTAAAACAGATCTTTAGTAATGTAGGAAGCATTGCAGCGATTTTGCTGACAGCGGGTTCCCACAAACACTATCTTTGATTGGCCTTTACGGTTTTAATCTTGGACTAAACATTATTCACGTTATTCCCTTTATCATGTATCTGTGCATTATGGAAGGCTGGATTGTAACCATGTATCGAATGGGAGCACCGTGGAGTATGGCTGCCCAGCCTGCAGCTGTTCGTCCTTTCACCCTTTCCTAAATTTTTAGTATGTTAAAAAGTTTTGTTTTGTCTAGTCTTTTTATGTGGGGGGGGGGGGGGGGGGGGTGGTGGGCGGAGAAGGGGGATTGTGTTTTTTCTCAGTCTCTACCTGGTCGGAGATGTGCCTTTCCTCCGAGCCGCATCTTCGCCCTCTCCTCGCGGCCTACCAGCTGGACTGGAGCGGCGTTTCCTGCCGGGACTGGCCAGAATCTTCAGCTTCGGTGGCGGAGCAGCGCTGAAGCACCATCGCAGAGCGGGCGATGCCTTGCCGAGTGCCGCCGTGTGGTAAGTTCTGGAGTGCTGAGACCGCCGACTCCAACATCGCGGAGCTGTGGGGTCTGCAGAGCATGCAGCTGCTGCGGCGCTGACTTTGAACACCGAGGAGCCTGGGATCTTTCGCCGAGATCGCCAGTGTTGGAGCTCCGACCAGCGAGGCCTGTGGACTTCGGGAGCCGCGGTCTCTGGCAGCAAGCGGCCGTTCCAGACACTCCAAGCCGCTGAAGAGTGTTCTACCGACGCTGGAGCTCCATCATCCCGCGAGAGGGCCTGAAACATCGGGCCGCCGTTGTGGCGACTGCAGAGGCCTCAAATAGGCCCCGACCACGGGGTGAACAAGAGGAAAAGGACTGGACTTTGATGCCTTCCCTCACAGTGGGAACCATTGTGGGGGGATGTTTTTATGTTTTATGTTAAATTCTTCTTTAATGTTGTGTTTTATTTTTATTGGTGTCTTGCAAATGGCAACTCAAATTTCACTACACCAATTGGCAATAAATTAAACTCAAATTCAAACTAAAAAAAATCAGTCTCAGTGATTGAGAAATTCACTTTGACACCAGGACACTGCGATAAAAAAAGGTTGCCTCCTCTTCTTTACGGAAGTGCCATAGTATCTTTTGTATTCCCCTTGGCGAACAAGAGGTGGTTACAGCGTATATATGTCATTCAAAGAAAACACCTCTAATATTGCTACACCTTCTCAACATTATTTCATTTTGTTACTGTGTTTACACAATGGCCTGGCAGACCCATTGTTTCTGCTTGTTCATGTCCCACCGAATTAATTTCCACATACCTCGACTCCATTCTATCCCCCTGGTCCAATCCCTCCCTACCTATGTCCAAGATACCTCACAAGCTCTTTGTTTCCTTAATAACTTCTGTTTTCCAGGCCCCTACTCCCTCATCTTTACTATGGATGTCCAGTAAATCTCTCTGTTTCTTCATTGAACCAACCAATTTTCATCCACCAACACTCTCCTCCACCTAGCAGAGCTGTTCCTTACCCTCAACAACCTCTCATTTGACTCCTCCCACTTCCTCCAAATCCAAGGCGTAGCTATGGGCACTCGCATGGACCCTAGCTATGCCTGCCTCTTTGTAGGGTACTTCGAACAATCCCTGTTCCAGGCGTACACTGGCCCTACCCCAAACTCTACCTCTGCTACATTAATGACTGCATTGATGCTACCTCCTGCACCCATGCAGAACTCACTCCAAATTAATTTGGACCACCTCCGACATCTCCCTACTGTTTCTAGATCTCACCGTCTCCATCACGGAAAAAAGTCTATTGACCAACATCTACTAACAAACCTACTGACACCCATAGCTATCTTGACTACACTCCCATCTCCACCCCTTTCTGCTTTCCGCAGAGACCATTCCCTCCGAGCTCCCTGGTCAACTCGACCCTTCGCACCCAAACCACCCCCTCCCCAGGTACTTTACCCTGCAACCGCAGGAGATGCATCACCTGTCCCTTTACCTCCTCCCTCGACGCCATCCATGACCCAAACAGTCTTTCCAGGTGAGGCAGAGGTTCATTTGCACCTCCTTCAACCTCATCTACTGTATCCGCTGTTGCAGGTGTCAACTTCTCTACATTGATCAAGACCAAGATCGTTTCGCTGAACACCTCTGCTCAGTCCGTCTTACCCTACCTGATCTCCCGGTGGCTCAGCACTTTAACTCCCTCTTCCCATTACTAATCTGACCTTTCTGTCCTGGGACTCCTCCATTGTCAGAGTGAGGCCCAGCGCAAATTAGAGGAACAGCACCTCATATTTTGTTTGGGTAGTTTACACCCCAGCGGTATGAACGTTGACTTCTCTAATTTCAGATAGCCCTTGCTTTTTCTCTCCATCCCCTTCCCCTTCCCAGTTCTCCCACTAGTCCTACTGTCTCTGCCTACTTTCTATCTTTGCCCCACCTCCCCCCTCCCCTGACATCAGTCTGAAGAAGGGTCTCGACCTGAAACGTCATCCATTCCTTCTCTCCAGAGTTGCTGCCTCACCCGTTGAATTACTCCAGCATTTTGTGTGTACCTTCGATTTAAACCACCATCTGCAGTTCTTTCTGACACAAACTCAACAGACCAGGCAGCATCTGTGGAGGGAAAAGAACAAACGAGATTTGGGCTTCTTCAGACTCAGTGAGGTCAGTATAGGTGTTTTTTATGCCTGTTACTATGCAGTACTATTCTATATTCAATGTTCTATGTAATTTCAATACTGATTTGGCAGCTAATTGCCAAGTTTGACTCCATTTGTACTTCACGCTGCCTTGGCAAGACCACCAGCCTAATCAAGGACAAGTTTTACCCCGGTCACTCTTTCTTCTCCAGTCTCCCATCAGGCAAGAGGTACAGAAATGTGAAAACACATACCTCCTGATTCAGGGGGAGTTTCTTCCTCAATGAAGACCTTCGGAATATCTTTAATTGTACTTTCCTGGGCTTCATCTTGCACTAAACATTATTCCCTTCATCCTTTACCTGAACACTGTGGGCGGCCCAATTGTAATCATGTATAATCTTTCCACTGACTGGATAGCAAGCACCAAAGAGCTTTTCACTGTACCTCGGTATACGTGTTGATAGACTGTACTGAACTAAACTAATTGAGAAGCTAATTCATATGTTGGTCTTCACTGCATAAAGGATTAGGTACAGAGTAATGACATTGGCTCCAACCAATCAAAGCCTTGGTGAGGCAACATCTGGAATGCTTTGTGCATCCCTAGTCTTCCAACTTCCTGCAATGGATGAGGTGGAGTGAAGGATTAGTCTCTGCGTCAGTGGATTTGTTCTACAAAGAAAGTCACAGCAGGTTAAGTCTGTATTCCCCAAGTTTATAGAAATTAAAGGAATGAATGCTTTTAAATATATATATATAATCATATAAAACATTAAAAATTATATAATACATAAATAATACAAGATAGATAGATACAGTAGATAGAGAGATAGATAGAGAGATAGATAGAGAGATAGATAGAGAGATAGATAGAGAGATAGATAGATAGATAGATAGATAGATAGATAGATAGATAGATAGATAGATAGATAGATAGATAGATAGATAGATAGATAGATAGATAGATAGATAGATAGATAGATAGATAGATAGATAGATAGATAGATAGATAGATGAAATGGAAATATATACAAAAAACTATATGTATAAGGCTCAACAAGGATAGATGCAGGGTTGATTTTCATCTGGCTGAGGCATCTAGAACCATCGGTCACTGTTTCAAAATAAAAGGTCGGTCATTTAAGACAAAATAAAAAGACATTTCTTCAACTAGCGGGAGGTAAATCTTTGGATTCACTCGCCATGGAGGCAATGGAGGATCAATTGCCCAGTATCCTCAGGACAGTGATGGATAGATGTTTTGAAATAAAGGAAGTCAAGAGAAATGTTGTTAATGCTGGATGGAGTTTGGAGATGAGATCAGCCATTATCTTATCGTAGTGCAGATCTTATCTTATCGTATGGCATAGATTACCATGTGGCTGATTACTGCTTCTATTCCCTATGTTATGTTCTAATAAATGTCAGTCAGCGTAACAGACATGTTCTCTGCTCTTCTTTGGAGTCAACAATCAACAGTCAAGAGTGTTTAATCATAATATGTACCGGCAACGGAATAATGAAAGGCTTACGTGCAACAGAACAGGTCTGTAAACACAACACGTATGGAAAATATAAAATAAACACCAAAAATCAATAAATTATTAACTCCAATACTGGTGCAAAACAAACTCAAAGTCCTTAGAAGAAGGTCTAAGGACTTCCAAAGAACCAAAGAAGGTCCACCGTTTCCTACGAGGCTAGTGTTGTGTAGTGTTCAAGAACCCGTTGGCTGTTGGGAAAGAGCTAACCTTGAACCTGACAGTCATGGTATTCACACTCTTCCCAATGGTAGGAGAGAGATGAGAGCAAGGTCAGGGTGGTGTGGGGTTTTAGATATTTTCCTGTTTTTTGAGGTAGTGCCTTTGTAGATCCCTTTGCATTTATTGATTCAATTATACCTTATTGTCACACGTACCAAGGTACATGAAATGATTTGTTTTTGCATACAATGCACAAAGTACGCAAAGAGTTGCCACGTATCCGGCGCTGACAAAGTTACAAAAGTATTCATAAGTGTCCTGATGGTCCGTCTGTGTTCTTGTCGCCCCCCTCCACGGAGTCCCTCTTTGTTCTCGGCAATCACACCTTCGCCAGACCTTTTGTTGTTCTCGGTTGCCCCCCCTCCCCCATTCCCTATTTGTTCATGGCAGCCCTCCCCATCACACAGATCGCCAGCGATACGTCCCTCTCTTCTGCGGTCTATCAGCCTTTGTGCCTCGGTGGCCCGCCTTCCGCAGCTGACCTTGAAGGTGTGGGAGGTTAGACCCCCTGCTCCTCCTCCCTCTGGCCCAATGTCCAGTCTCTGCCTTCCGGATCCCTGTCTTCGGGGGTGAGCGAGTTCGGATTGGGCTGAGTCCGCCGCTGTTTCCTGCCGCTTACATTCCTGCATGTGGAATTGCCATATCAGGCCAGGATGCAACTAATCAGGACGCTCCGAAGTTAGACATAAAATGCTGGAGTAACTCAGCGGGTCAGGCAGCATCTCTGGAGAAAAGGAATAGGTGACGTTATGGGTCGAGACTCTTCTTCAGACTGAGAGCCATGTCCTCTCTGCAGTGGATCTGTAGATGTTTGTTAGAGAATGCAGTGACATTGTGAATCTCTTTAAAGTTCTAAGAACGTAGAGGCATTGGTAATCTTTCCTGATGATTACATCTCTGTACGGGGCCCGACAGGTCATTCGAGATGTAAATGCTCAGAAAGTCAAAGCTGTTCATTCTCTCATTTGCTGACCCACCGATGAAATTTAAAATCCTTCCAACTGCTTTTCTTTTCAATTAAATCAAACATGCTGTTATTTCAACAAATTCCATACTGCAGGTATATCACTAGATACCTTTAATGATTCAAAGTATTCATTATTCTTTGTCTTGAATATGCTCCCTTTACCTTAGTTTAGTTTAGTTTAGTTTGGTTTCGAGATAGAGAGTGGAAACAGGCCATTCGGCACACTGAGCACGCTGACCAGCTATCACCCACGAGTTCTATCCTACACTCGAGGGACATTTTACAGAAGCCAATTAACCTGCAGACCTGCACATTTTTGGAATATGTGAGGAAACCGGAGTACCCAGAAAAAACCCACGCAGTCACGGGGAGAACGTACAAACTCCAAAAGACAAACTCCAAAAGGCGACACCCATAGTCAGAATTGAACCTGGTCTCTGGCACTGTGAGGCAGCAAATCTACCTCTGTGCCATGATATAATAGAAATAATCCAAATATTTTGTTTTGCTAGAAGCATAAAGTCCTTGGATTGATTGAATCTAATTCTTTAACAAAGTTGTTTAGAGTTGATATAATATTGCATATTGACAGACACTCATTTAAAAAGCTGCTAGACATGCCCCTGTCACTCCAGCTCCCTGTGTCAAATCAACCATTTCCTTTCCTCTGAAATTATGACAACGGAACTTCTGTGACCACAAAATGTTGGAAGATCATAAAAGATTTTTCTTCTACTTTTTCAGTAAACTCTTCGATGCAAACATAACCCACAATTTAAAAATACTGTAACCTTTGGTCTGCTCATAGCTTTGCGGACATCCTGACATACTAGGCTGAATAGTGCTTGTGGCTTTTAGCTCTTCCCTGGTGACTGTATAGGAATGAAGTTATTCAGTTTGTGTGAACATAAAAGATTCCACGGGACCATGTGAAGAAGAGGAATAAATCTTGGCCGACATTCCCCCTTTGCCACTCTCCGACCAAAGTTAGTCAGCTAACTCCATTGTTGTTTGTGGGTCTGGGCAGAGCTTAAAACCTCAAATTCAATTTGGCCCGGAATGTCTGTATTTCCACTGAGAATTGTCCAGTGAATCACGCTAACTACATATCGAAGACAAATTACTTGGTTTTGAAAAACTCAAAGCTTCCTGGGACGTGGTAAAGCTCTGAACTAGCTTTCTTTGCTGACACCCTCTAAACGAATTTGGTATTCTGGTGCAGTGATACAGCGTGAATGTAGGCCCACTGAGTCCATGCTGAACAGCGATCACCCGTACACTAGTTCTATGTCTTTAGACTTTAGAGGCACTTCACGGAAACAGGCCCTTCCACACACCGTGTTCGTGCTGACCAACAATGACCCTATACACTTAAGGACCTGTCCCACTATACAAGTTTACCCAAGAGCTCTCCCAAGTTTTAAATAAAATCAAACTCGTGGTAAGTACGTAGAATGTTCGTAGCGGGTATATCGGAGCTCGGGACGTCTTTTAGCGGCTCGTAACACTAACGGCAGGTACTTGGGAAATGCGGTAAGCTCGTGAAGTTTTTTTAACATGTTGAGAAATGTCCACGAGAGCCCCGAGTACCTACGAGCGGCTATTACCGTAATTCTCCGAGTTTGAATCGGGGGAAACTCTTGAATTACCTTGTACAGTGGGACAGGCCCTTAACACTATCATATACATTAGGGACAATTTACAATTTTTACCAAAGACATGTAATCTATAAACCTGCATGTCTTTGGAAAGTGGGAGGAAACCAGAATACCTGGGGAAAACTCACACGGTAACAGGGAGACCATACAGGCGACACCCATAGTCAGAATTGAACCTGGATCTCTGGCACTGTGAGGCAGCAGCTCTACCACTGAAAATAACATATTTTAGACATCCCTCCTTCTGTGTCATTTCATCTGAAAGGTGGCGCTTTCAGTTAATATTTAGACAGAAGGGTTGGTGGGACGTCACAGTATTTGAGGTCTCATGACGAGTACCTTGAACTGACAAGACATAGAAAGGCAATGGGCTAAGTGCTCAGAAAGGAGATTGGTATTGATGAGTACTCCGTGATCATCATGGACATGGAGGGCCGTAAGGCCTATTTCTGTGCTCTCTGACTATAAGACTCCAGCATTTATGGCAATTCTAGCCTTGCCATACACTGCCAGTTTGTGAGCATAGATGTGATGGCAATTACCTCATTCATGTCCTTAATTCCATTATGTTTAGTTTTAGTTTAGTATAGAGATACAGCGCGGAAACAGGCCCTTCGGCCCACCAAGTCCGCACTGACGAGCGATCCCTGCACATTAACACTATCCAACACACACGAGGGACAGTTTACCATCATACCAATCCAATTAACCTACAAACCTGTATGTCTGGAGTGTGATAGGAAACCTGGGCTCATGGAGAAAACCGAACGCAAGTCACGGGGAGAATGTACAAACTCCATACAGACAGCACCCGCAGTCAGGATCAAACCCGGGTCCCTGGCGCAGTAAAGCAGCAACTCTACCGCTGCACCACCATGCCTCCCTTATCACATATGACTTTGCTTTTTCTTTGTTTCGAAATAAGCCTTATTGGAATCATTGTCTGGATTTTTTTTTTCTTTTGGTGTTTTTAAAACTTTAAACAGCAAACGCAATCCCGTTCTCATCTTTCCAGGTCAGAGCAAATGTTCTGGAATATTCTGCAACGTAAGCTCTGTCACATTTGGCCTTGTAATAAGTTCATGTTGTAACAGCTGCAACGTTAACTTTTACAATGTGCCTGCATGTTTTTTAGAAAAAAGTTCATGAACTTAGAAAAAAATCATCTGAGCTGAAGCCTCTCCTGCTCTGAAAGTATCACTGATCAAAGAAAATTGGCATATCTATAACTTAGATAGATAGAGCTGTTGGGCCTAGTTGAATCAAGGGGCACGGGGAGAAGGCAGGCATTGGTTACTGATTGTAGATGATCAGCCATGATCACATGAATGGCGGTGCTGGCTCGAAGGGCTGAATGGCCTCCTCCTGCACCTATTGTCTATGTTTCTATGTTTCTATATAAGTATGAACTGAAATGTTTCTATTAGGACCATTGAGGTCAGCAGATAAGATACGGCTGGGATCATAGAGTCATACAGCATGGAAATAAGCCCTTTGGCCAAACTTACCCATGACGGCCAAGCTGCCCCATCTACGTTAGTCCTACCTTCTTGCGTTTGGCTCATATCACTCTAAACCTTTCCAGTCCATGTCCACATACAAAATGTCTTCAAAATTTGGTTATAGCATCCGCCTCAACAATCTCCTCTAGCAGCTTGTTCCACACACCCACCACCCTCTGTGTGAACAGGTTGCCTCTCAGGATCCTATTAAATATTTCCCCTTTCACCTTAATCGCCTCTAGTTCTTGTTCCTCTGGGTAAAAGACTGTGCATCTACCCTATCTATTCCCCTCGTGATCATACACATCTCTATAGGATCATCCCTCATCCTTCTGCGCTTCAAGGAATAAAGTCCTAGCCTGACCAATCTCTTCCGATACCTCTACCCTTTAATTCAAATTCCTCCACTGAATGACAGGATCTAGAATCCTGGTAACAAACTTTGTCAGATGGTACTTGCATTACAAATCTGCCTATTCAGATCAATATCATCAGAAAAATTAAAATCTGTTCCTCACTTCACAAATAAGTATCTATATTCATTTTAATTAATCAATTATGTGCTAATAACCCCTAGAGCAGTTTATTTACGTGAAATTATTCTTGCACCTTCACAGTTAGCTAAAGTAATTTATGCACCTTTGTTTTGGAATCTCTTTACTTAATGGAAGGGATCTTCCATACGTCATGATTTGTATTAACTCAGTTATAACCGAGTGTTCTGATGAAATATTGTTGGACGTTTTCCAAGTCCAATATAATCTCGCTAAGATTGATAAATCATAGAATTATAGACTGAGAAAAACATGGAGCACAGAAATGGGCCCTTACAGCTCACCTTGTCCATGTTGACTGTGATACTGACCTATGCTAATCCTATTTGCCTGCATTAGGCCCATATCCGATATCCGTCTACCCATTTCCTATCTAAGTACCTATTCAAATGCCTTTTAAACGTTGCAATGCAACTTATTCACCACCAAATATTCACCGGCTTCAAATCTGCTTTAAATTTCTCCCCTGTCATGTTAAACCTGTGCACTCTAGTTCTAGTCTCTACTTCTGATAGAAAACTATTCTGACCATCTATCTTATCTATGCCTCTCATAATTTTGTAAATCTCTGTAAGGTCACCTCGCAATCTTTTATATTGCAGCGAGAATAAATCCTTCAGTCTCACATAACCACAGCCCATCCATTCTATTCCTTCAACAATTAGAGAGTGGTCCTGAGCTACTATCTATCTAATTGGAGACCCTCAGACTATCTTTAATTGGACTTTACAGGACATTATCTTGCACTAAACATTATTCCCTTTATTGTGTATCTGTACACTGTGGATAACTTGATTGTAATTATGTATGGTGTTTCTGCTGACTGGTTAGCACACAACAAAAGCTTTTCATTGTACCTTGAAGCTTCTGAACCATCTGAATTTTGTAGTCGGCAGGGCAGCACTCTGCATATCACCAACTTGGACAATTTAACATTTTTATCAAGCCAATTAATCAAGTCAATTACCCTACAAACCTGTCCGTCTTTTGAGTGTGGGAGGAAACCGAAGATCTCGGAGAAAACCCACGCAGATCACGGGAAGAACGTACAAAGTCCATACAGACAGCACCCGTAGTCGGCATCGTACCCGGGTCTCTGGTGCTGCATTTTGCTGTAAGGCAGCAACTCTACCGTTGTGCCACCATGACTGCCCTGGTACATGTAACAATAAACTAATCTAAACAGGCAACTTCCAGGTAGATATCTGCTGCATTTTCTCAATTGCGTCCACACTCTTCCTGCGGTGTGGTGACCAGAATAGTGCACAACACTCTTAACTGTGATCTAAACAATGTTTGTACAACCGCAACATGACTTCCCAATTCGTTTTTGCCACCCATCCACCTGCGTTACCAATTTCACTGCTAACGACTCGCATCCCAATGTCTCCCTGTACATCAATAATCCTATGGTCCCAGCCATTTTCTCTTTTAGTTGTTGCAATTTCCCTTTCCTGAAAGCCATTTGCAAGCCAACCCGAGAGAAATCCACCAAGGAACAAAATATGGAAGAATGAAGATTTGGGAACAGTTACTGTGAGCTGGAATTAAAATGAGGGAAAAACAAGAAGTACAGGAGTAAATCTGCAAGTCAGGCAACATCTCTGGAGGACATGGATAGGCAATGTTTCGGATCAGGGCACTTCTTCAAAATGAGAGAAATCAATTAAAGCCAATCTGGACTAATGGTTCATTGGTTCAATGGTGCTTTAGTGTCACGTGTTTAAGTACAGTGAAATTATTTTTTGCATAGAGATCTGTGGCAATCTTTTACTGTGATTGCCAGTACTGCTCTACATCAGACACATTCATACTAAGTATACGAGTGTGACATAGTAGACGACGCTGAGTCAGTACACAAGAGTCGCCATGTTTTGGGACCATCCTGTACGCTTCAAGGCTGAATTATAAAAAAATGTTAGAGTCTTAACTTGGCCATAAAGGCCCGGTGTCCTAGTGGCAGCCAGGTGACGTATCAATGTCCTCCACCACTGCTCCACCACTGCCTGCCACTCCAGGCCACATTTGCCCGGAGTGCTAGACCACTTGGCGCCTGATCTACTGGAGCTCCAGGCTGTTTCAGGGCCTCCAGCGGCCCACTCCATCAACTCGACCACTCTGATGCCTCCTCGATATCGGCCCGTGAACACGCTGTCCTACAACTCTGGCGGCCATCGCTCGGCCACCGTGCTGTGGGGTGCCTCCCGCAGCCAACCCAGAGTGCCTTCAAGTGTCTCCATAGGCCTGGGAGATCAACCTCCATCCCGCTCCCAGGCATTCACAGGCATTGTTCTTATCCTCCAGCATCACCACTGAAGTCATCAATGAAGATCAGTTTACAGCAAAGTTCATTAGCAAGTAAATATTGAAGAACTTTTGTACAGTATAACAGTACCATCTGCATCAGTGGAATGTATGCATAACTCACGGTTGCAGATGTTAAATGGTGAATCTCTCTGTTTATGTTTGCAGCTGCAAAGGAAGTCTCTATTCAAAGGAATTAAATAATGGTAAAAGTTTTTATTATGAATGTTTATAAATAATCATCTCATTATTTTCTTAGGTGAAAATACATGCCTGTGTTAAATGAAGAATGAACAGCAAATGTTACAGGAGTATTTTTTTCTGCAGACTGCATTGTATTGTTATTCAGTATCCATTAACAGGGAGCCAGCAAGAGGGAATTTGTTATGAACCGAGGCAATATCAGTCAAAAGTGGAAGATGTATGCTTTTCAACGGTTAAAGAAACCAACATTTATTCTCTTCTTCCCAAGTCAGCACTCTCTCCGAGCAAAGGAAATCCAATTATTGGAGTATTGCGTGCAGTTCTGGTTGCCACATTATTAGTAAACTGAGGAAGGTTTGGAGAGGGTGCATGAGGTTTACCAGAATGATGCTTGAATGAGACGGTTTCAGCTACAGGGAGAGTTTGGTTAGACCTGAATTGCTTTCTCTGGAACATCGGTGGTTGAGGTTGAGGGGAAATATGTAACATTATGAGAGGCAGAGACAGATTGGGTAGACAGTCAGGACTGTTTTCCCACGGTGGAAGTGTCCAACAGTAGAGGGCGTAGCGATAAGATGAGAGGGGGAATGTTTAATGGAGTTGTGCCGGGCAAGTATTTTACACAGTGGGTCGTCGGGGCCCCTGGAAAGCACTGCCAGGGGTGGTGGAGGAGGCAGATACAATAGTAGTGTTTAAGAGGCTTTTAGATAGGCACATGGAAACGAAAGGAATAGAGAGTTGTGGATCACGTACAGACAGATAAGATTAGTTTAAGTTGACATCATGTTCTGGCAGAAATTTGGAAATGGAAATTGTAAACATTCCAGAGTTCAGTTTAAAATTTGGGAAGCCTTATGCAGTCGAGATCTGTGTGATGATAAAATTGATGGAAAGCTAAACATGACATGTCATTAAGAAGCATCTCAGAAATATACTTGGAAAATACTTCAGTGAGAGGAAACCATGGAAACTGAAGGAAGGACTTATATTTTTTAAATGATGTGCTAGGCGCTCACTCTAACACCTCTGTTATACTTAGATTTAATGATGTATTCACGCCACGACAATCACAGATGTGGTGTGAAAATACCAGTAAAGAGGCACTTGTTCCCACTGTTGCCAACTGTGTGACTTTCACACACACTTGACTGGTGATGGTCTTCAGTGTTTCATAGCTCCACTGCAACCTGAGGGGCCAATGTATTGCTGAAAAGTAGAGATTAGGATGGATTCAAGCTATTCATTAGCTCGTAGATTTAAAATTAATGATAATGGAAGGGAAATGAGTAAATATGTTCCCATTCAATGTTATCAGGTTCTGAAAGACTCTGGTGGAAGCCGGTTCCATACGTAATCCATAAATAAAGGAAAGGAAGGTAACTTGAAGGCTTTGAGAAACAGAAGTTGCCAGATGTGTATCCACATTTATAGGTATACTGGACCAAGTGGGACCTGTTGGGTCCCAGCCCCTCAGCGCACCATTGTGGGGAAAGGGGCGGCATGCGGCGTCACACACACACACTAACCAGCCCCTCACAAACTAACCACACCCCCACCACCCCCTACACACACACACTAACCACTCCCATCAGCATTAGATTAAGATTATTCATTCACTCCTTTTACCCTATCCCCCGCCCTATCCACTCATGCATAGCCCACAACTCACGGGCGCGGATAGAGAGGGTGGGGGATAGAGAGAGAGGGATACAGAGGCACAGAGAAGGACACAGAGGCACAGAGAGGGACACAGAGGCACAGAGAGGGACACAGAGGCACGGAGAGGGACGGAGACACAGAGAGGAACACAGAGGCACAGAGAGGGACAAAGAGGGCACAAGGGGGGACAGAGGGACAGGGGGACACAGAGGCACAAAGAGAGACACAGAGGCACACAGAGTGACACAGATGGACACAGATGCACAGAGAGGGACACAGAGACATAGAAAGGGAGACAGAGGCACAGATAGTGAGACAGAGGCATAGAGAGGGACACAGAGGCACAGAGAGGGACACAGAGGCACAGAGATGGATACAGAGAGGGGCACAGTTAGGGACACAGAGGCACAGAGAGTGACACAGAAGCACAGGGAGTGACACATAGGCACAGATGCATAGAGAGGAACACAGGGGCACAGAGATGGACACAGAAGCACAGAGAGGGAGGGGGGACGGTGGGGGAGGAGGGAGGGGTGGGCAAAGAGGGGGGTCGAGATGGGGCGTGAGGGGGCAGAGAGGGAGCGGAGGGGGGGAGTTGGGCAGATTGAGGGGTGGGAGGGGGCATCGTCAGAGGTGAGGGCTGGTTCCCAAACGCCGTAATCCTTTGCTCCCGGATGCAAAACGCACCCGTCCCCTACCCATTGTGGGGGAGGCAGAGAGGGAGCATGAGGCTGGCAGAGAGGGAGGGGGGGGGCAAGAAGACAGCGTGGTTTTTTCAAAGGTCTTGTGAGCGGCGCGGCCGGGCGACGTGACTCACAGCACGTGAACACAACGTGCAGCCATTGTGACGTCATCACGTCATCAGCCAAAGCGATTTCATTTTCTAAGTTATTTGAAAATTTTGAACATTTTGAGTAATAACTTGAGAAATAAAGCTAGAAATTTTCAGGTAGCCGATTTTTTACTTTACCGGATAAATCTCTACAGGAATATGTAAAAAATTTACACACACACACACCCACACACATCCAAGATCAGGGTTTTATAAGTATAGAGATAGGGAGTAGATCAAAAGATTTACACATAACTCTTAGGGGCACCAGAGTTAATGGTCAGGGTGGAGAAAATGCTATGAGCTTATCTAATGGACTGAAGTATTCCAGACAGGAAGAATAGAAGCATGTTGCAGATGGAGGCCACAAGTTAAGGTCCAAAATTTCCTCAGATTCATGCAGGGTGGCGCATCGGTAGAATTGCTGCCATACAACGCCAGAGACCCAGGTTCAATCCTGACCTCGGGTGCTGTCTGTACAGAATTTGTACATTCTCCCTGTGACCGCATGAGATTTGACCCCGGGTGCTGTAGCTTCCTCTCATACACCAAAGGCATACAGTTTTGTAGGTTTATTGGCTTTGGTAAAATTGTAAATTGTCCCTAATGTATGTAGAATAGAACTCATGTATGAAGTGATCACTGGTCAGCATGGACTCAGTGGGCTGAAGGGCTTATTTCCACATTGTTTTCCTAAGGGCTTGTCCCACTGCGGCACCGTAATTTGCGAGTTTAGAAGAGTTTGTTCTCGACTCAATCTTGCAGCATGGTCGACACGTGGTCCTAGGAGTTCCGAGGAGGTCACTGTAACTCTCCTTCATGTCGTGGCAAGTTCCCGCGTATTCGCGGCTTCAGTCTGGTTGATGAACATTTTTCAGCATGCTGAAAATTTTTCCAATAGTAAAAATTGGTTGGCATTGTTCTTTTGAACTCATAGTTCAGTGGAGTGGGGTTGCTAGGCAGTCAAGGTAGTCATAGGCAATCTCCTTTGCTGACCGGGCATTTTAATTGGCTCATTGGAGTTTTCAGAACCAAGGAAAATTGCTGCTAAAATACCCGCTAAACTTTATTAAAAGTTGTCTGGCTTCTTTACACTTTACATGAAGCCACTCTTTACATAGAGAGTGGTGAGTCTCTGGAATTTCATTTCGGAGTCACGTGAGTGACTTCGTGAAGAGCCCGCCAGCGCGCATGCTCGACATATCGTCGTATCGCGTTGCTGCGACGGCTGGCGGTGGAGCGCGCTCCTCGCCAGCCCTTCATAAGGGGCCACGGAGGTGAGTATTCTACCTTTCGTTGGTGGTCCTTGTTGTTGGTTATGTCTTGCAGCAAGGACATGGATGGGAGGTCCAAGGGCCGGAGGACATCAGGACGAGTTCGCCGGTCAACAGTTCCGGGGCCTTTACCATCGGCAGTACCTGCAACGCAGGCCGGGACTCAAGCGGAGATGTGGGTAAGCCCTGTGGGTGCAGGTCCAGATCCGCCAGCACACCACAGCTCAGAGGAGTTCGACGAGGAGGAGTGTGGTGTGCCGCCAGAGCAGGAGGACCCTGCCATGGCAGTCAGGTCGTCAGCGGGCTCGCTGGCGACCTCGAGCAGGGTGCGTGCGGCTGCACGGCCTGTTCCACTCAGCCCTCCGAGTAGGGGAAGGGCAGGAGCCCAGAAGCCTAACCCTACCAGGGCTAAGGCATTGCCTGACACGGAGGAGCGGTCAGGTTCCAGGGCGAGACCCGGGGCGGCTGTGAGGTCCAGCCGGCACATCCCGACTCTCGACGCCGGGACGGGTCGGTTGAGTCGGGTCTCGTCACGGTCGCCGAGCCCCCCATGCGTCGGCAAGGTCCACGATGTGGGCAGCCGGCAAGCCTGCGCGGGCTTCAGGCAGCCATGCTTCGGCTGGTGCCGACACCACGCCGCACGTGCCCTTAGTGGCAGCGGCTTCAGCTCCCGCTAAACGGAGGCGGATGAACACGCCCACGCGGGAATCGCGCAGTTTCGCCTCGGTGGCTGTTAGCGACAACTACCGGCACCGGCAGGGCCTCGATGAGGTGCGGGCCGATGATAGGAGCCCGGTTTTCTTTTCAGAGCCGGAGGACTCCGACCACCTGAGTGTTCAGGGTGAAGGGCGTATTGACCGTATGGAGCGGCTGCTGGAGCTCCTGCTTCAAAGTCAACAACAGCAGGGCAGCAACAGGCACAGGGCATCGTCACCAGCCTCTACCATCAGCCTGGAGCAGCAGGAGGAGGAGGTTTTGGTGGATCCCATACCATCTCCGTTGGAGGTGCCAGCGGAGGATCTTCTGGATGTGGCGACCAAATTTGCGGCCCCACATTCATCTGGACTTCCTTTAAACGCAAAGCTGGCAGCCACTGTGGACTTTCTTAACAACCAGCAACTACAGGAAGAAGTCCTCATTCAGGCAATGAGCCGTCACAAGGCTCCATCCAATTGCAACTCCCTCAACGTGCCTGTGGTCAATACGCCGATATGGGGCAACATCAGTGCGGCTATCCGTCAACAAGAGGTAAAATTGCAGCGGATCCTGAAGCTCCTCACGGCCGGTATTACCGCCTTTGCGCGGTCGGTGGACGGGGACGAACTGAATTTGGACCAGGAAGATGCTCTGGCCCTCCTGTGCGCGACCCAGCATGAAATCAACGGGTTTCGCAAAACCAGCATCCGCCCAGCGCTCAATCCGAAGTTTGCAGGATTGTGCAAACCACCGCCGCCGCCCCCGCCCCGTCAGCTCTTTGGGGAGGACCTCTCGAAGAGAGTCAAAGAGCTTGACGAACAAGCAAAAACGGTGGGGATCATGCGCTCTCAGAGTGCCCCCACACCGTCAGGCTCAAAGTCTCCATACATTCGATCACGAGGGTCTGCTAGTACCTCGACGAGGACCCACCCTCAAGCTCCACAACGACAGCAACATCAGACCCAGCACCAGGGGTCTTTTTTAGGACAGGGTCGGCAGAGACCCTGGTGGAAAACGAAGACGCCGCGCCCTCAAGCCAACCCAGCACCTCCACGTCCACCCACGCGTGTCAAGGACCGCCGGTAACCACGGAGGTGAGGGGTCTGGTTCTCTCTTTTCTCTTTGTTTAACTTCACATGTTGATGGTCGCCTTCGGTTGTTTTTGGGTGCATGGGGTAATTTTACTGGTGACGAGTATGTGTTGCAGAATATTCAGGGGCATAAAATTGAGTTTATTAATGGCGACATTCCTCCATCCCAGCACATGCCCGCTCGAACGTTTAAATTATCTGCTGCAGAACAGGCAGCAGGCTACAAGGAACTTTTAAGTCTTGAGCAGAAGGGAGTGATTGAGAGAGCGGTGCATGAGCCAGTTGAATTTGTTTCGAATATATTCACCAGACCTAAGAAGGATGGAGGTTGTTGTGTCATTATTGATCTAACCCGTTTGAATACTTTTGTAACATATACTCATTTTAAAATGGATACGTTTGAAACAGCCAAATCATTGATTTCTCATGGTTGCTTTATGGCATGCATCGATTTGAAAGACGCATATTATTCAGTATCCATCCAGAAATACGACAGAAGTTTTTTGAAATTCATCTGGATGGGGCAACTCTGGCAGTACAAGGCTTTGCCTAGTGGGCTCACCACAGCCCCTAGATTGTTCACTAAATTAGTGAAACCAATTATGGCTTATTTGAGACAACGACACCATATAGTTATGGCCTACTTAGATGATATCTTAATTGTGGGCCACACCCTGGAATTGGCTGAACAGGGTGTTGCAGCTGCTGTCAATATATTTCAACAATTAGGGTTTATTGTCCATCGAGAGAAATCAAAGTTCTGCCCTGCCCAGGTGATTAATTACCTAGGGTTCACGGTGAACTCTATGAGCATGAGGGTTACCAATCCAATTAACAAGATTGAGGAGGTTACCCAGGTGTGTCAAGATTTAATCCGCACCAATATACCATCGATTCGGCATTCAGCTACAATAATTGGGAAGCTTGTAGCTTTGTTTCCGGCAGCGCGATATGGACCTTTGCATTATCAGAATTTGCAAAGAGCTAAAATTGCTGCGTTAAAACAGAACGCTGGTCATTATGATCGGTCCATGCAGCTGCCGCCCGAAGCGATAAATGAGTTGCAATGGTGGGTGTGTCACATTAGCAGCTCATTCAAGCCTATCAGGGAGGCTAATCCGGTGGTATATTTGCAGACTGATGCAAGCTCCAATGGCTGGGGAGCCACGGATAATTGCTCTAGTTGTGGGGGCAGATGGGACACCCTTGAATCAACGATGTTGTTGACTCAAGGGATTAACTATTTGGAGTTGCTGGCAGCATTCCACGGACTTCGTGCGTATTGTTCCAAGCTTGTTGGAGCACATGTCCGTCTCCAAATAGACAACACCACAGCAGTGGCATACTTAAACCATATGGGTGGTACCAGGTCAGTTTCGTGTGACAAATTGGCTAACTCAATTTGGCTCTGGTGTGTTCAAAGAGACATTTGGATTTCAGCTACCTATTTGCCAGGTGAGCTTAATACTGTGGCGGACACCAGGTCACGCAAATTTAATGACAATATTGAATGGATGTTGCATCCTGAGATTTTTTCTAAAGTCACAGCCAAATTTGGTAAACCGGACATTGACCTTTTTGCGTCACGGTTGAACCATCAGGTACCAACCTACGTTTCATGGGAACCAGATCCTGGGGCAATAGCGCTAGATGCATTCTCGCTGGACTGGGGGAATTGGTTTTTCTATGCCTTCCCCCCGTTTTGCCTCATCAGTCGGGTATTGCAAAAGATTCAGGCAGATGCTGCCAAGGGCATCCTTATTATACCCGACTGGCCCACACAGCCTTGGTATCCGGTGGTCTTTGACATGCTCAACGAACCTTGGGTCCTTTTGAAGGGTTGCCCACAATTGGTTACTCACCCTGTCTCAGGGGAGCCGCATCCCTGCCATGGCTATTTAAATTTGTTGGCTTGCAGGTTCTGAACAGGCCGTTAGCCCAATACGGCCTCTCGGCTCGGACCATGGATACCATCGGGGCGTCGTGTCGAGAGTCCACAAGGCGAAGATACCGCTCGCATATTAAGAAGTGGGAAGCCTACTGCAGCAGCTCTCGCATCACGTACGATGACGTGATAATAACCGACGTCCTGGAATTCCTCGCGGGGTTGCACCATGATGAACACTTAAGTTACAGTGCCATCAACAGCGCCAGAAGTGCGCTATCATTCTACCTCAATATTGGGGTAGGATCCAACAGGCTAGTGTCCAGACTCATGCGGGGTATATTCAATATGAATCCGCCTACACCACGCTATAATATCACCTGGGATGTCAGGGACGTATTAACCCTGCTCAGGACGTGGCCTCCCATGGAAGGGCTCCAACTGGACCAACTCACCATGAAGCTGGTGATGTTACTAGCGCTGACTTCAGCTCAGAGAGTACAGACACTACACAAACTTCGTGTCGACAGAATGACTTCTACCCCTACAGAAGTAGTCTTTTTCATTGACGAGCTACTAAAGCAGCATAGACCTGGGTGCACAGGGCTGCAGCTGAAGTTCCCGGCATACCCCGCAGATGCTAGGCTATGTTTAGCCTCACATATCCGCCACTATGTCAAGGTGACGGCACGCATCAGAGGAATGGAGAGATACCTGCTTGTCACTCATAAGAGACCTCATCATCGAGTGACAGTCCAGACGATATCCAGGTGGCTTCGAGTCGTCTTGGGTAAGTCAGGTATCGACACTAATGTGTTCAAGTCTCATTCCACCAGGGCTGCATCGACGTCAGCGGCGAGGGTCATGGAGGTGCCCATGGACCAAATTCTCGCCACAGCAGGATGGGCTAATGAAGCTGTGTTCCAGCGTTTTTATAACAAGCCTGTTGCTGCTCCTCTACAGTTCGCAGAAGCTGTGCTGAATGCAGGTTCAGAACGTGGAGATGTCCCCGCATGAGGGGTTTTTGATTTGTTATTAATAAATATGCTCTTGTTTTGCAGTATGAACTATTGAGCAAGTTTGTTCCTCCCATCCATCCCTGGTAGTGGTGTGTCAGCATGGACGTGGTCCAGGGCGTGTAATCACAGAAGCTTTGAAGTCTTCACGAAGTCACTCACGTGACTCCGAAATGAAATAGTAAGATTGAACGAGAACTTACCAGTTCGAAGGTTGATCTTTATTTTATGAGGAGTCGAAGTGAGGGATTTCGTGCCCTCCTCGCCCAACCCTCAGTCACCTTCATCTGGTAATCTTAGTCACTTCAATCTTACTATGCAAAGTCATTTCTATTGTTGGTTTCTGTGATTCCACGCCGCTACTTTGAAGTATGTCGAGCATGCGCGCCGGCGGGCTCTTCACGAAATCCCTCACTTCGACTCCTCATAAAATAAAGATCAACCTTCGAACTGGTAAGTTCTCGTTCAATCTTACTATTCTCTGCCACAGAAGGTAGTTGAGGCCAGTTCTTGGCTATATTTAAGAGGGCGTTAGATGTGGCACTTGTGGCTAAAGGGATCAGGGGATATGGAGAGAAGGCAGGTACGGGATACTGAGTTGGATGATCAGCCATGATCACATTGAATGGTGGTGCAGGCTCGAAGGGCCGAATGGCCTACTCCTGCACCTATTTTTCTATGTTTCTATGTTTCTATGTTTCTTAAATATATCTCCACTCCTTCTCCCCCCTTTCTCCCCCCCTTCTCTCCCCTTTTCTCTTCTTCTCTCCCCCCCACCTTCTCCGCGCATTCTAAAGGACTTACAGAGCACTGTGCAGCTGTCTTTTACCTTCCTGTTCATCGAGGGTGTGAATTTCAGACAGTGCTCCCCCACTTTCCCTGGCCCCCGCCTTTGCGATGTGTTTGTGTGTGTGTGTGCAGATGGTCAATACAGCTCGCAGTTTCATCGCTGACGGCCGAAGGCAGTTGCTGAAAAGTCGCATTAGTGGGACAGGCCCTTTAAGAGTGAAGTATGATGGTTTGGACCCAATGTCTAACATGGCGGTAAATGGGGCTTGGTGGTAATGTGGTTAAGTTGCAGACCCATCAGCAGTTTTGAACCTTTAATACAGTGAAAATAAATTCAAATTACATCATGACAGCCGGGGAATTTAAAATAGCCAAATTAATCTGGAAACTAATTTGAGAGTTACTCAACTAATAACCTACTTCCACTCTTCCAACTTTTTGCACCTTCCGCCATAATGTGCCATCCACTTTTTATGTGGCATTCAATAAATGATCTTACCCTTGAATTCGCCAGTAATCTATTGCCATTTACAGTGGCTCTACTGTGCTGTGTTGGGTGTGGCAGGGTTCCAGTGGCAGCAAGGACCTGCTATTGTGTAAAACTAGTTTCTTCTGATGCATGGGGTTCCTCATTCAATTCTAAAGCCAATATAGCGCTTCTTCTCTTTAAACAATACTATTTCTTGCAGATCGACAGTTTGGTCAACTCGACAGCATAAGGTGCCTCCATGCCTATAGAGGCATGGCTGAGTAAAGCTTTCAGAAGAAGCCACAAAACCAGGTATCTGTCGTAATTGTGACCTGATCACCATTACTGAAGAAGGCAGACTTAAGAAGGCAGGAGTCAATGGACACCACAAAATCGGAAAGCTTAATCACCACCCATCCATCTATTATGAAGCATTTAGACAAAACATCTTATAAGTGTTTAAGGTGCTAGTGGAGTCAAGGGATATGGGGAGAAGGCAGGCACGGGTTATTGATAGCAGACAATCAGCCATGATCACAATGAATGGCGGTGCTGGCTCAAAGGGCCGAATGGCCTTCTCCTGCACCTATTTTCTATGTTTCTATGTTAAGTGACCGCTGCATAATTCATTAAAACCTTGAGGCTGATGAAAAATCATGAAATACTGTATATAAGGTCTATTTATCCCATTCGGTTTCTGATTGTGCCCACTCTTAATGACAGTCCATTTCCTGATGTTATCTATGGCCCATTATCAATATAAAAATATAAGAATCTTTATGGTAAAAGGCATAGTTTCTCATATTCATATCTGATGTTCACACAATAGTCATGCGTAAAGAGAAGCAATTAAAAAAAATCCTTGTATGCTAAAAGTATAAACAGATTATCTTCATGTGGATACTTAAATAAATGATGTTGGCATCAATACACATGATCCTGTAATATGATGTTTAGATTAGTTTATTGTCACATACTCCAGGCTGCAATAAAATTCCATATCTACATGATCACAATATAAACAGTACACGTCTAATAATGGTAAATGCAAATACAATTGCAAAGTAGCGGAATGGTGCAAGATTATAGTGCAATCTGAAGTAGTGCAAAAATAAGTATATTTAAGGAATAATTGAATGAGGTGGAATTAAGAGTAAGAGTACAGTGTGTGACAGCATCTCAGGGAATGGCATGTGAAGGAGAAAATAGGTTCAGGAGTCAGAAAGCAGTGTGAAAGAAGCTGCTCTTAAGTGTGGGACATCCAAGCTTTCAAGCTCCTCTTTCTTCTCCCAGAAGATAAAAGAGAAGAAAGGGAATGGCCAGGGTGCTGGGATTTTTGACTAAATCTCCAGCCTTCCTGAGGTAATGTACCATGGAGTGGATGGAGGGAAGTGATGAGCCTGTGATGGACTGGACCCACCGTTCTCTACAGGTTCAGGCGGTCAAGTTGCCATTCCAGGACGAGATGCATCATGTCAGAATAGTTTCTATAGTGTACCTGTTAGAGGGAATCCCAATGGACATGCAGAAACTTCCAAGACATTGAAATTGAATTCACTACTTTCTTGATCACCGCATCAATATGAAAAGACCAGGTTAGATTTCTGGATATGGATGCTGAGGAACCTGAAGCTGTTGGCCATTTCTACCGCAGCTCTATTGATGAGGACCGGATTATGTTCACCCCTTGCTTTCAGATGTCAACAAACTACTCTTTAATTTTAATGAAGTTCAGGGCTAGCTTGTTATCCTGACACCATGACACAAAGTGCTTTTCTTGTACTTTTTCTCTTCATTGTTGTTGATCCAGCTGATATCATTGGCAAATTTAGAGATTAAGTGGCATTGTTCTTAGCCATGCAGTCATGGGTACATAGGAAGCACATCAAGGGACAGAACGCACAAGCCTGAGGGGTATCGGTGTTAAAGGTCAGTTGAGAAAATATTATGACTAACTGACTGAGGTCTGCTGGTCAGGAAGTCCAGAAGCCTATTACAGATGGAGGGCACAAGGCTAGTCAAGTCAAGTCAAGAGAGTTTCTTGTCAAGTGTCCCAGATAGGACAATGAAATTCTTGCTTGCTGCAGCACAACAGAATATAATAAACATAAATGCAGAACAGTTCAGTGTGTCTATGTAGCATAGACCATATATATACACATAAATAAACAGATAAAGTGCAACAGGCTGTTATAGTGCAGAGTTTTTTTGATGGCGAATTTAATGGCCTGATGGCTGTGGGGAAGAAGCTGTTCATGAACCTGATGTTGAAGATTTCAGGCTCCTGTACCTTCTACCTGATGGCAGTGGAGAGATGAATGTGTGGCCAGGATGGAGTGAGTCCTTGATGATGCTGGCAGTCTTTTTGAGGAGGCGACTGCGATAGATCCCTTCGGTGGTGGGGAGATCAGAGCTGATGATGGACTGGGCCGTGGTCACAACTTTCTGCATTATTTTCCACTCCTGGATGCTCAAGTTGCCGAACAAAGCCACGATGCAACCAGTCAGCATGCTCTCCACTGTGCACCTGTAGAAGTTCGAGAGTCCTCTTTGACATACCGACTCTCCGTAATCTTCTCAGGAAGTAGAGACGCTGATGTGCTCTCTTTATAATTGCATCGATGCTGGGACCGGGAAAGTTCTTCGGAAATATGCACGCACAGGAATGTGAAGTTTTTGACCTTTTCCGCCGTTGATATAAATGGGACTAAGGGTCCCTATCCTACTCCTTCCAAAGTCCACAATCAGTTCAATGGTTTTGCTGGTGTTGAGAGACAGGTTCTTGGGTTGGCACCATCTGGTCAATCAGTCGATCTCACTTCTCTATTCTGACTCGTCACCATCAGTGATTCATCCAAAAACAATGGTGTTGTCGGCGAACTTGATGATGGAGTTCAGAGCGGAGTGGAGAGCCAGTGAGTTCGCATTCACCGTTGATCTGTTGTGGCGGTAAGCGAACTGCGGTGGGTCGAGGTTCTTGTCGAGGTAGGAGTTGATATGCACCATAATCAACCTCTCAAAGCACTTCATCACCACAGGCGTTAGTGCCACTGGTCAATTGTCATTGAGGCCACGTCACCTTGCTCTTCTTGGGCACCGGTATTATTGATACCCTTTTAAGCAAGTGGGAACCTCAGACCTCAGAAGTGAGAGGTTGAAAATGTCCATAAAAACTCCAGCCAGTTGGTCCGCACAGGTTTTTAGAACACGACCGGGTATGCCAACAGGTCCAGGCGCTTTCCGCCGGTTCACTCCCCTGAAGGATTTTCTGACGTCGGCCTTTGTGACTGTGACTGAAATATCATCACCGGGAATGGGGGCTCGGGAAGGCACATCAGTGTTCTCCCTATCAAAGCATGCTTAAAACGCATTGAGCTCATCAGGGAGTGATGCTTCGCTGACAATTGAGTTAAGGTCCAAAAGTGAGCTTATTTGGTATTATGGTCATAGTTAGTGTCATAGTCATACAGCGTGGAAACGTAATGGTGCTGAACGCTGAGCTGTGGTAAATTAATAACATCCTGACTTAGTATGCTTATAATCAAGAAGAACTAGAGGTGAATGTAGTGCAAGAGAGATGGTGTCCTCTATGAAAGGGGTCTAGATTGTCCTGAAAACTGGCATCTTTTGATGTGGCCCATTACCAGTCTTTCAAAGCAGTTCATTGTGGTTGATATTAGAACTACTGAGCAGAAGTAATTGAGACAGGTAACTTCAATATTTAGTTTAGTTTAGAGATGCAGGATGGAAGCAGGCCCATTGGCTCACCGAGTTCACCAATGATTACCTGTACACTAGTCCTATCCTACACATTCTGGAGAATTTACACAAACCTGTACGTCTTTGGAGTGTGGGAAGAAACCCATGTGGTCACAGGGAAAGCTCTGTACAGGCAGCACCCGAGGTCAGGATCGAACCCAGGTCTTTGGCGCTGCAAGGCAGTAACTTGACCGCTGTACCACTGTGCCTCACAGTTCTTGTGGACTGGGTGATAGGAGTTTCCTTGATGCTGATGCTAACAAAAAGCTGTTGAAGTGAAAGGTTGAAAGTGGCAGCGAAAACTCTGGCCAGTTAATGGCGCCCATTCTAGGAGGCGACCAGGAATTCTGTCCAGGCTGGCTGCTTTCCAGGAAAGGTAGAGTGACTTCTGTCATCAAGATTTTCGCGAGAGCCAGCATGTGATGGGGGGGGGGGGATGCACCAAGGTGGTAGTTTCAAAATTGGCACTAAAACATTGAGCTCATCCAGTAGATATGTGTTAAAGAGTCATAGAGCCATGGAGACAGACAGCATGGAAACAGGCCGTTCAGCCCAACTAGTCCATGCCAACCAAGATGCCCCATCTAAGCTAGTACTATTTCAAAGGTTTCAAAGGTTTCAAGGGTTTCAAGGGTTTCAGCTACATAACTACATACAACTACATAAAACTACATAACTACATACAAGCTTGCGTTTGGCCCATAGCCCTCTTAACTTTTCTTATTCATGTACTGTACCTGTTGTCACAGAACCTGCTTCATCAACTTCATCTGGCAGTTTCTTCCATATATCCACCACCCTCTCAGTGATAAAGTTGCCAGAGTTCCCCCCTGGATTTGGCTTGTAGCCTGTGATGGTACTCAGGACCTGAGCAGTTGCTTGGCATCCAATTGACTGAGTTGAGTGTCCAGCGTGTTTTGGAATTATCTCTTGGCATTGCACATAGCCTTATGGAGATCATACTTGGTGCCTTTTACAGTGCAAAATCATCCTTCTTGAAAGCTTCAGACCTGGACTTTAGCAGAGACTGAATCTCCCTGTTATCCAATGTTTATGGTTAGGATGGACCCTAATAGTTTTTGTTGGAATGCAGTCATCAGTGCATTTCCTGATGTAGACCGAAGTTTATTCATTCAGGCTGGATGAAGTGGGCTTGAACATGTTCCTGCCCACCTAAGAAAGAAATCCTAAAGTAGGCATTCGGCCCCCTCACATCACTGCTGTGTTATTCTTTTTGTTGGTGCCTCGTGCTTGAATGTAAGTCCGCAGATCGAATGGGCAGAAAGAATGATTTTGTGTAGAAGGAAAGTAATCATGGCCATCGTTATACCAATCCGTTCTCTTTGTATAGAGTTCAGGTCTTTCCAAAATGGGCCGGGGATGCTGCTGACTCTCAATATCAACACAAGAAGGGCAGTTACAGTACTTGTTCATTAAAGAGCAAAGTTGCAGCATGTGGATGAGTCAATGAAGCAGAGGGTTGGTGTGCCAACATACTGTGCGTGGCATGATAGAAAAGGTTGCATCCCCTTCATTCACCATGTGGTTGGTTCCAAAACTCAGCAGGATGTCAGCATGAGGTGCCAACTGAAAACCAAGTGCTTCTGTGCAGAATTTATTTTTAATTGTGAAATTTAAAGAAAAGGACCATGAGGGCACTAAAGTCAAAGGGACTTCGGGAGATAAGGTATATTAAGGTGTTGCAGTGGGCAGCGCGACTCTCATCGCAGTGGCCTCTGCAGTCCGTCTGTCTTTTTTTTTGTCTCGTTTGAGTGTAGTTAGTGTTTTTATTTAGCTGGATATGTGTGTGGGGTGGGGGGCGGTGTGGGGGAAACTTTTTAAATCTTTTCCCTGTACGGAGGACCCGACCTTTTCTCTGTCGGGTCTCCGTTGTCGTTGGGGCCCAGCACCGTGAAGTGGCCTCCAACCGGACCTGGGGCTCCAGTCGCAGAGCTGCGGGCTACTCACCATCGTGGAGCTGGCCGACTTAGGAACGGGAGGAGCTGTGGTGGCGCGCTGCTGCTGCCTGACCCCGGAGATTCGGAGGATCCAGCTGCAGGCCGGTGGACAGTAACACCGGGAGCTCGCGTGTCCCTGGTGGGAGACCGCTTTTCGGAGCTCCCGCGGCGGCAACTTCTCCCACCCGAGTTGCGGGGTTGAAAATGACCTGGAGCGGGGCCTGACATCGCCCGGCGCCGCTTTAATGGCCGCGGGACTTGCTAGCGCCTGCCAGGGGCTCTAACATCAAGACCTGGAGCGGGGCCTTACATCGCCTGCCGGGGCCTTTCACTCTGACATCAGGAGGAGAATGGGGAGTGCAGGGGAGAGATAAAACTTTGCTTTCCATCACAGTGAGGAGGAGATTCACTGTGATGATGTTTGTGTAAATTGTGTTGTGTCTTGGTTCTTTTCTTGTTTGTATGACTGCAGAAACTAAATTTCGTTTCAACCTCAATGAGGTTCAAATGACAATAAACGGTATTGTATTGTATTGTATTGTATTAAGAATTAGGTAAAGCTGTGATTTTAAAAGTTTACACAAGGGCAAAAACAGAATTTTATAGTTTGTACTCATGAGAAGAAATTACTTAAGAAAGGAATCAAGTAGGGATATAGCAACAATATGGATTGGGAGGTATCAGCTGCGAGGCAAGGTTAGACAAACTTGGATTTTGTTCTCTGGAGTGCCAAAGGTTGGGGGGAGACTTAATAGATGTATCTAAAATGATGAGAGCCATAGATAGGGTAGACAGTCAGAACCTTTTTCACATTGAATATGCACATAATCCATGTCCCTTAATTACCTGTATATCCATGTGCCTATCCAGATGTCGCTTACCTGTAAATGCCACAATCGTATCTGCGTCTGTCACCACCCCTGGTAACATGTTCCAGGCACTCGCCACCCTCTGTATAAACTTGCTCTGCACATTTCCTTTACATTTTTCTCCTCTCACCTCAAAGCTGTGCTCCCTTGTATTTGATGTTTCCATCCTGGGAAAAAGGTTCTGACTGTCTATGCTATCTAAGCCTCTCATAATTGTATGTACTCCAACAGGTCTCCCCTCATCTTGTGGTATTCCAGAGAGGTTTTTGTCCTCCGGCAACCACCTTCAACTTGCATCGCAACCGGCTTCGACTAAAAAATTACCGATTTTAAAAACGGAAACCACTTTCGCCCATTAGGGAGACTGACAAAAACCTCCGGGAACCTCCAGGAACTGCATGGAAACCTTGGGTGGGGCGCAAAGTCTCCAGAGGTTTACGTTCAGGTTTCCTAAGTGGGACAGGGGCATAAGCTTCCCCCCAGTCTAGTTTCAGTCAAAAATCTCTGAGTCAAGCACTTGCGCATCTAAACTTTATTTTGACAAAACACAATTACAATTCCCACTTCTGTACCTAACCACCGTGGGTTCAATCCTCGTATCTGCCTGATCACGCCCCTTGGCCTCGCTCAAACAGAGACATTCCAGAAGGTCGCGCAGTCCCAAGCGCTCTCAACACAGGACCTCGTGGCAGCGGACTTTTATAGGTGTCCGGACCTTGAGGGGCCGAACCACATGGGGGTGGTCTCTTTACAATCCAATTACAGATATCGATTAACCCCATACATGACAGGCATTTCCCTAACCCAATGATACAGTGGCTAATACATTGTATTCAAACAGTGTTTCTCAGAGGAAAGGAACATCGCAACATTTGCCCTGATATGCACGAAAACAAGACAAGGCTCAATACCTAATAAAGTAAGACCTTTCGGTCTGAACGAAATTTCGTTCCTGGCAGTCATACATTTAATAAATTAACAAAACACAATAAACACAAATTAACATCCACCACAGTGAGTTCACCAAGCACCTCCTCACTGTGGTGGAAGGAAAACGTCTTAAGTCTTTGTGTCTTCCCTCCTTGCTCTCCCTCTGCGCTGAGGTGATCCAGGCCTCCGATATTGTGACCCCACTGGGTGATGGTAAGTAAGTCAGTCCCACGGCTGAATCCGTGCTCCACGAACGGGCCGGTTCAATGACCAAATGGCCCAGCAGCCCAGAATCCTTTACTCAATTTTAGGGTCTTAGCATATCCAATTTCACCGGGATGAACATTATGAGTCAGGCAGCATCTCTGCAGAAAATGGCAAGGTGATGTTTCGGGTTGGGACCCTTCTTCAGACTGATTGGTGTTCGGGTGGGAAAGAAAACTGGAAGAGAAGCAAGGCATGACAAGGAATTATGTAATAGGTGGACAAAGGAGAAGGCACTTTTGAAAGGCACTTGGTGCGAACATAGTCCAGAGATAAAAGCAGAAGGTGTGAGATAGGATTGTATAGTTGCGAATTGTGAAGCCAGAGGAATGAAGGAGGAGGGGGATGGGGAAAGGGGAGTGTGGGGGAGAAAGGAGGGGGAGGGGTAGGAGTTGTTGGAGATTACCTAAAATTGGAGAAATCAATGATGATATTATTGGGTTGTAAACTACCCAAGTGGAATATGAGGTGCTGATACTTCAGTTTGCATGTGACCTCACTCTGGCAAAGGAAGAAGCCCAGGAGAGAAAGGTCAGTATGTGAATGGGAAGGGGACTTAAATGGTTAGCAACTGGGAGATCCAGGAGGCCTTGGCAGACCGAGTGTGAGTGTTCAGCAAAACGGGTGCCAAATCTACGCCTGGTCTCGCTGATGTATGGACAAACAGCTTGAACAAAGCGGTATCTGTGAAGGCAAAGGGTGCTTTTTAGTTTTGGGTCAAGACACTGCATTAGGACTGAGAGTGTGTAGAGAAAAATCGGTGCTCTTTGTAAAGAGTTCAGATCCTTCTAAAATGTGTCAGGGATGTTGTTGACTCTCAATAGTGTAGAGGGACGATGGCCGAGAAGTGAGAGTGAGATGTGAGGTGGAGGCTGGTGGGTGAAATGTAAGATTAACAAGGGAGGGCTGATGGATAGATAGAGCAAAGGTGAATTGTTGAGGCGGATGGGGGTAGGTGAAGAGTTGGAGGAACAGTACCTCACATTTTGTTTGGGCAGCTTACAACCCAGCGGTATGAACATTGATCTCTCTAATTCAAGTAACTCCTGCATTCCCTCCCCCCCCCCCCCCCCCCCACCCTCCTCTCACTGGTCCTCCACCCTAGTCATCCCACCAGTTCCACAGTTAGCATCCTTGTATCCCTCTAATTAGCACAACTTCTCCAGCCAACAATGGGAAATTATAGACACCCTTCCTGAGGTCATAAATTGCTGGCCCTGATTTGTTCAGCCTATTCTCACCTCCAAATGCCCCTGTTTCAATCTGAAGATGGGTTCCGACCCAAAATGAAATCTATTCCTTTTCTCGACTAACTTTCCTTCTGTCCACCACTGATTTTCTGGCAACTGGTGGTCTGGCACCTCCTTTTACGTGGACAAAATCAAGAAAGCACACTTGAAATCCCCCCCCCCCTCCCCCGACCCCCTCTCCCCCCCAAGAAGTTACCCTGAAAATTAGGCGCCTAGGTCAGGAAAGGCAGCCGATCACGCCCTCGCTGGGACTTCTGTGCGGATTGGCGGGTTGAATTTGCCTCCTGCAGCTGGGGCTCTGGAATTGCGGCCTGCCCGGAGCCGATTTCCGAGGCCGACTTTGCGGGTCGGTGTCCTGGCTCCCCTCTGACTGGGTGGACTGCTCCTGTATCACTCTACACCTCTCAGAGGCCATGACCTCTGTTGGTCCGGCAAAACGGATAATCCTGAAAAGCTCTGAAACCAAGGAAGCTGGAAAATCGAGTTAGTTGTGGCAGGTTAAAGAATAGGATTAAAACACATTTGGATAGGCACATGAATAGGAAATGTTTGGAGGGATGTGAGTCAAACACAGGAAAAATGGGACTTGTTTAGATGGGCATCTTGGGTGACATGGACAGGTTGGATCAATGGGCCTGTTTTCATGTTCTATGACTCTCAGAAGAGCATTGGTGTGCATTCATGGACTGAACTCATTACAACCAGGCCAGGTACATCTAATCCGTGGGTGCAATCTTCAACTTCTGCCACCAGCCTCCCTCATCTATTCACTCCCCTGTAGATAGAAGAACTTTAATTTTACTTCGGAGTCACGTGAGTGACTTCGTGAAGACCCCGCCAGGCACGCATGCGCGTCATATCGTCGACCGCATGCGAGCGACAGGCAGGGAGGAGCGTTGCTCCTCTACTGCTGGGACCTGCAGGTAAGTAAAACACTAACCTGCGGTCTTTTTCTTCTAGGTGGCCCTGTCGCAGGGTCTCGCAGCCGCCTCGGATCTGACTGCTGCGGCAGTCAGCGGCGGCTCCAATAGTTGGAGTCGGGAAGCCCGTTGACCCAGGAGGGTCCGGGCTCATACACTCGCCGGCGGAGGACGGCAGAGGCAGCCCGACTCCACACCGCAGCCCGCAGGGGACGCCGCGGGCGAAAAGGAATGGGGCTTGCCGGCTCGCTGTCAAAAGTTCGCGACGGCAGCGCGGCAGCCCCGACTCTACACCTCAGCCCGCGGGGAACACCGCGGGTTGGCGGTGTACATGTAGGCGTGGGGCTTGCAGGCTCGCCGTTCAAAGTAGGAACGGTAGAGCGGCAGCCCCGACTCTACACTGCAGCCGCGGGGGATACTGCGGGCTGGCGGTGTGCATGCAGGAGTCGGGCTTGCAGGCTCGCCGTCAGAAGTTTCAACGGCGGAGCGGCAGCCCCGACTCTACACCACAGCCCGCGGGGGTGATACTGCGGGCTGGCGGTGTGCATGTGGTGTAGGGCTTGCTGTGCTTGCCATGGGCAGCAGCCCGACTCTACACCGCAGCCTGCAGGGGTTCTGCGGGTTGCTGGCATTCAGGGAGAAGCAGGCTTGCAAGCAAAGGCAGCCTGACTCCACACTGCAACTGCAGGGATTCTGTGGCCTGGCTACATTAAAGTGCCCTGCTACTCTAGGGTATGCATTGTCTTCAAGAAGTTCCGACTGCCAACATATAAAAGTTATTAAAGCATGAGAGGCTGGTCACCATACTTCTTAAAGACCCTCAGGTAAGATACTAACTTTGAATAGCTGAGCGTCTGTATTCGAGTTTGCTTACAGAGGGATGGAGACCAGAATGAAGGCAGCGAAGCAGGTCTCCAAGGGCCGTGCGACTTCAGATGGGAGTCAGCAGCCACCATTCCAGAAGAACGCGGAGGTCGGGGAGCCCTGCGCAGCCAGGACCCGTCTCTCCACCACGGCTGACCATGGGGCCGCAAAATGGTGGAGCACCGCGTGGGAGAAGGATGGGCAAGACCTGGACTCCCTACCACTCTCACCTATGCATAGTGACTGTGGGGCAAAGGTGCGTAAACATGTGACCCGCTCGGCGGCTCGTTTTGTCTCTCCTACTATGCAGGTATCAGAGATGGGGAGAGCTGCGCACAGGTCATGCCCCGCTGCAGTGGGAGGCATCGACATACCGCCGGGGGTAACCTGCTAGACTGCAGGCCGGTGATGGACCTGCTGGAAATCGGGGAGCCCTGCAGGAGCAGGAGGTACCGGTGTCCACCGGAACAGGCTGCCGGAGCGCAGACCGGTGGCAGCAGTTTACGGCTAGGCAACCCCATTGCTACGGGTAACGCCGGCTATGCGCCCTCATGGACCCGTGTGGTTAAGGGTGACGGCAAGCCTGCACGGACAGCGGAGCCGGTATTGGGGACCGGTACCGATCCTTCCCTCTGCCTTCCCACCAGGCAGAGGTGCCGCTTAGGTCCAAACGACGGCGGACTAGCGGTATGTCCGTGCAGGAGTCGTACAGCCTGCGGGAGCAGGAGGTACCGGCACTGCACCGGAACAGGCTGCCGGAGCGCAGACCGGTGGCAGCAGAATACGGTTAGGCAATCCCGTTGCTGCGGGTAAAGCCAGCCAAGCGCCATCACAGACCCCTGGGGGTGAGGGTGACGGTGTGCCTGCACGGACCACGGACCGGTATTGGGGACCGGTTCCGACTCCTTTCCTCTGCCTGCTCGTCAGGTAGAGAGGCCGCTAAGGTCCGAGGGATGCCGGGCTAGCGGGTTGTCCGTGCGGAAGTCGTTCAGCCCCGCAGGAGCGGGTGCTGACGAGTACCTGTCAGCCACTTCGTTGAGGTGTGACCTACTGGCAGAAGCCCCAGCGACTCATCAGGGCCTGGGGAAGTCGACCTGTTGTCCGTGTGTAGCGGCAGCGGTCGCATGGCTAGGATGGAGCTAATGGTGGAGCAACTATATCAGCAGGACCTGGGTCGGCAAGAGCAGGAGTCTCAGCGATCTGGGAGTTCGGATCATGACCACCACCTTCAATCTCACCTTCGTCCATCGGGAGTGCTAGCATTCAACAGATGGCCGATTTGACAAAGCAGCGGCAGCAGAAGAGCCCACTGCTCTCGATCCAGAAGAAGAAGTTGGAGGTGTCGAAAATCCGAAACCTGTTTTCAGGGGTACCGCTGCACTCTACATTGGCAGTAAGTATTAATTCTTGACGACACACCAGTTCCTAGACCAGGTGCTTTCAGAAACACTGAGAAGTACAAGGATCCTGGAAACTGTGTTACCCTGAACGTCCCGAGGGTCGACTCAGCCATCTGAGGGAACATAATTTCCAATGCGAGGGAACAAGAGATGAAGAGGCAGAAAATTCTGAAGCTATTGGCGTCGGGCATCACGGCGCTCATCAGGACCCTCGATGGGGCAGGTGCATCCGCAGAGCAGCAGGATGCTCTAGCCCTCCTGTGTAGCACACTTCGGGAAACTGTTTTAGTCAGAGCTCCATCCGGCCCGACATTAACCCTGAATTCGCTGGGTTGGGTCGTACCTCCACCACACCTCCAAGACAGCTGTTTGGGGAGGACCTGCCCAAGCCGGTCAAAGACGAGGCCATCGAGAACACATCCGCACCAGCTCCCCAACAGCAGAAGCCTTGTTAGGGCAGAGCCAGCATAGACTACCTCACCACACACCAGCTGCAGGAACAAGGATTTACCGAGGCGATCGAGCAGCACCCAGCAAAGAAGGAATACTAGAAACCAGAACGTCAGGCTCGCCGGTAACCATGGAGGTAAGGGGGCCTGGTTCTCTTGGAAGTGCTGCATGCATAACCTCACAAGTAGGAGGGAGGTACATACATTCTGCGGCTCTGTTTGTCACTATCCAGGGAACAGAGCTATAGCCATAATAGATTCATGTAACAGCCTTGCTTGCGCCAGGGAACTGACTTTCGACATGCTGCTAAGCTATGGGTAAATTGGAGCTACATTCCAGCCACATAATTGGGTCGTTACGCTATCAAAGCTTGGGTGAATAAGCAAAATCTCGGCATGTATAGCGAATGCTTACAATTACGAGCTTAAGCAGCTGCCAATCCAAGCATAATTGAGGTACAACGGTGGATTAGCAATGGTTGTGATTGTTAAATCCCATCATTACATCAAACCTAGTAGTCGCGTTACAAACCGACGCAAGCGCCGAGGGCTGGGGAACTACTGACACCATTCCAGGTGGGGCGGTAAATGGGATTGCATGAGTCTACTTTCTTCAATCACAAGGTATAAACTGTTTAGAAATGCTGGGAGCATGTCCAGGGCTGCGCATTAATGTACTAATCTGCAGCATACGTATGTTCGTCTTCAAAATAATACCACTGAGGAGGCATATTAAACCTTATGGGTGGCGTCAAGTTAATATCTTGGGATGAATTGGAAACATTAATTTGGCTCTGGTGGATTGAAAGAAATTTGAGTTCAGCTATGTACCTTCTGGATAAGCTCAATATAGTGGCGGACACCAGGTCACAAGTATTAATAACGACATCAAGTAGATTGAACCTCCAAATATCTGCTAAAATTATAGCCTAATATGGAATACCAGATTTCGACCTCTTTGCGTCCAGGTTGAGCCATTGGATACTAACATATGTCTTGAGAACTAGATCCTGGGGCAGTGGCGATGGACGCGTTTTCGCTACGTTGGGGGGAAATGCGGGGTTTCTATGTTTTCCCCATTCTGCTTCATCAGACAGGTGCTGCAGGATACGCAACCAGGCTCTGCAACATAAAGGACCATGGATGTCAAACAGCATCGTGCAGAGAGAGTCCAGTAGGAAGCAGTACCTCGCCTACATAAGGATATGGGAGGTTTCTGTAGTCGGACCTAGACCATCTACATATCTGCTATACTCTCCAAGGTGCTGGTATACTCATGGGTCGTCATTATGACGAGTCCCTCAGTTACAGTGCTGTATACAGTGCCAGGAGTGCATTGTCGTCCTATCGCTAGATTGGACTGGGATGAGGTAGTGTTGACCCTCCTCAGGAGCTGGTCGCCTATGATGGACTTACTCACCTTCAAAGTGCTTATGATAATGGCACTGAACACAGCTCAACAGGTCATGACTTTACAGGAATTAAACCTGGATAGAATGATCGGACCATACTAAGGTAACTTCTTTACAGAAGAATTACTTACACTACACAGACCTGGGACTACACGTCTGCAAATGGGCATCAGATGTATGGAGACGGGTCTGTTTCAGCCATGGTAACCCACGTCACAGGTTGATTGTGCAGACTATCTCCAGATGACACGAGGTGGTATTCGGTGCAGCAGGTAAGACACTAATATTTTAAATGTCATTCTATCAGGGCTGCATCCACATCAGTGGCAAGGACTATGGCGGTGTTCATGGATTTTGGCCTCGCAATAGCGAGCTGGGCCAGTGAATCTACACTTCAGCGGTTTTATAACTGATTTATAACCGCTCCCGCAACGTTGGCGGATTCAGTTTTAAGGGCTGTTCCCTAAACGTTTGTCCCCGAGTTCAGGGGGTTATTGTTGTATTAACAAATGTTATTATTTTTTCAGCTTGTTCAAGTCTGAAATACGTTAACATACTTCCTCCATCAGAATTACGGCAGTGTGTGAGCATGGGCGTGGTCCAGGGCATGTAATCACAGAGCTTTGAAATCTTCACGAAGTCACTCACGTGACTCCGAAGTAAAATAGTAAGATTAAACAAGAACTTACCAGTTTGAAGTTTGATCTTTATTTTATGAGGAGTTGCGATGAGGGATTTCGTGCCCTCCGCTCCCAACCCTCTATTATATATTCAACTGGTATGGTCAAGTTTTAATCTTACTATCTTCGGTTTGTGATCTGTGATTCCACACCGCTGCTTTGAAGAATGTCGCGCATGCGTGCCTGGCGGGGTCTTCACGAAATCCCTCATCGCAACTCCTCATAAAATAAAGATCAAACTTCAAACTGGTAAGTTCTTGTTTAATCTTACTATTATATGGCGATATGGCCTTTTTAATACTGGATGCAGGAACACACCAAGAGAGATCAGTGCTGGGAACCACAAGAACTTGCAAAGCATCAGTGGGGAGCATTGCTGTGATACTGGCAATGTCAGTTTCAGTGTGGCATTATACTAGGAAAACCGGTCACTGTGTTGGGGGTGCCACACCATAGAAGCCCTTGATCTGTCTACATGACTTTTTGTCCATAACAGAAGTCTAATACCAATAGAGTATATACGGCAATTTATCACCTGTCATCATCACATTGCTGCTTCTGACAGGGTGCTGTGCGGAAGGGACTTCCCACATTACAACAATGAAGACCTTCAAATGAACTTAACTTTGGAAGGTTGTAATAAGAATGTGAATGTTGAGGACCTATTTATTTGTGTCATAGTCTCTTGGAATGAGGGTATGCCAGATAGATTATCACATCCAATCAGCCCTCAATTAATAAATTACACAAAGTGTTGGAGTAAAGGGGCTGTCCCACTGCAGCGACCTAATTCGCGGGTTTAGAAGAAGTTAGGAGATTTTTAAAAATGTCATGTTGACAACCTCCTTCGACTATGTAGAAGATCTCCTTCGACCTCCTTCGACTATGTTGAAGACTAGCTTCGACTAGCTTCGGGAAAATTGGCCTCGGAATAGTGGAGAGCAAAGACAACCTCCTACGATCTCCTTTGACCTCCCTTCAACGTCCCTTCGACTATCTACTATCTACTATCTACTTCGTACTATCTACGACTACCTTTGATTACCTTTGACTACCCTCGATCACCTACGAATAACATGCCGACCAACTACGACCTACTTCGACCAAACCTACAAGTAAAAAAAGTATCGATTTTTTCCATGGCGACCTTTTTTTACTCGCGGGCATTTTTCAATATGTTGAAAAATACCCCACAACCTAGCTGAGGCCTCGAGTACGCTGGGACTACCCTCGAGCATGAAGGAGAGTTACAAAGACCTCCTAGGACCTCGTGTTGACCACGCTGCAAGTATGTGTCAAGGGCAAACTCTTCTGAGCTCGCAGATTAGGTCGCCGTAGTGGGACAGCCCCTTAACTTTATGGGTCAGGCAGCATCTCTGGAGAACATGGGCAAGCGATGTTTTTGGGTTGGGACCCTTCTTCAGACTGCTCTATTATCAATAGAGAAAGGAATGGCAATCTAGCAGTCTGAAGAAGAGTCCCGATCCAAAACATTATCTAAGCATGTTCTCCAGAGATATTGTATATACTGTATACATGTATACTGAAATAACCAGTGATACAGTCTGAAGAAAGATCCTGATCTGAAACTCTCCCATCCTTTTTCTCCATAGAATCTGCCTGGCCTGTTGAGTTACTCCAGCACTTTGTGTCTTTCTTTTTATAAATCAGCATCTGCAGTTCCTTGTTTCTAGCCCTCAGTTAATTGTACATTGCACTTTTTTTACTCGTCTAATCACTGCAGGTAACTACTGAGGAATCCATTACAGCAAAAGTTGAATTAAAAGGTATTATTACATGAAAACACTTTACTTGCTGATTCTTTAGTTGAGTACAAAACTAATGTCCCCTAGCTGATTCCAAGACAGAGCTGAATATAAAACTATGAACAAGTCAAAACTACTGCTGGCAGATAGCTGATGAAATCTTTAGAAGTGAGTCTGATTGTCTCTTGCCGAAATAATGCAAAGCAATACAAGTTGAAAAAGATTCACACTTTGTAAGGCTTTCCACTTGCCAGGCTTTGCCCCAACCCTAACTCTCTTTTCCAACATTCAATCCCTCCTAACCCCCTCTATTCCATCAGTCCAAACAAAGGTCCCGACCCAAAACTTCATCTCTCAATTCCCCTCCATGGATGCTGCCTGACCTGTTGAATTCCTCCAGTTCTTTGTTTTTTCTGAAGATTCCAGCATCTGCTGTCTCTTGTGTCTTCGCACTTTGAAAATGAAGGTTCATAGGCCAGGAGTTGGATCAATTTGCTGGATTTTATCAGGAAGTACACGTGAGAACTACAGGCAAGCTACGTTCCATACACCCATGCGTTGGAGACTCACCAATTCACTGGATGACCATTTACCTAAGCTATTCCTAATACCCAGGCTAAATAACATAATGATACAGTACTTCATTTCTGCAGCCATCATTTACCAGATGCCATGTGGCAGGGATCCCAATTCTAATCGTAATCATGCTTAAAGTTGCTGAACCCTACGTGCCTAAGCTTGTTAGTGAGACTAATCTACAAAGGTGCTCCAGATAACGTTGTATTTAGTTAAATGGCTCATGTACAATGCTTTAACATCGCTCACGATAGGGTTATTTAAAACACATTTTTGAGATTAATTAGCATTGATTCTAATCTTAGCAAGCACTTATTCAAGCTACCTGCAGTTAAACAACAATGAGCGGTTTACCACAATTTCACATTGTTCAAGCCATTTCAAGCCATTTTTTAAAACACCTAACATTTATTTCAGCTCTATCAAGCCAGCTATCTTCATTAAGACTAATGGAGCTACAGTAGTAGTAATGGATTTCACCTTCTCCAATCTTCCCCAATATTAGTTGTGCCACTTTGGCGATAGATAAGCTGGTTGGCGTAGACACAGTGGGCCGAAAGGTCTGTTTCAATGCTGTGCAACTCGATGATGCTAAGGAACCCTTGAGGGCTGAATTAAAAAAAGCACTTGACAACTATTAAAAAAATTGAAAACAGAGGAAGATTTTCCGGAGTTGACATGGACATTGTGGTCTGAAGGGCCGGTTCCTCTACTCAACAATATTCTATGTTCTATGTCCAGAAATTGTACGGGGCTAATTAACAAAAATAGGAGGACAAAGATGGGTCACAAAATATCACTGGAGAACAAAATTAAGGAAAAATTCAAATAATTTTTTTGTCCAAAGAGATTTTTCAGTGGAGTCCGAAATGACCTTTTCTAAAAATGTCATACTTTATTTCTCGAGTTTATTTAACGAAAATGTTCAAAAATCGGACAAACCTTTGAAATAAAAATGACTGTCTTTCGCTGATGATGTCACAATGGGTCTGCGCCATCTTGCTCACGCTGCGAGTGACGTCACCCTCCTCCCCCCTCCCTCCTCCCCCCCACCCAACCCTTCTCCCCCCCCGTTATTCAAAAGACACAGAAAGAATGAGCAAGTCGGTACATGGATTGAAGCCGTCAAACTCGCAGTCTTTTGGTTGATACCTGCTCCCCGCTCCCCGCTACTCCCCGCTCCTCCTCACTGCTCCTCGCTGCTCCCGCTCCCTGCTGCTCCCCGCTTCCCGCTCCCCAGCCAACTGCCCCGCTCTCCTCCTCCTCTCCCCCTCCTCCTCCTCTCCCAAGCTGCCCCCTCTTCCCCCCTCCTCCTCTCTCCCTGCTCCTCTCCCCCTCCTCTCCCCACCCCTCCTCTCCAAACCCTCCTCTCCCCTCTCCCCCGGCCTCTCCGCCCCGGCCGCTCTCGCCCGGCCTCTCTCCCCCGGACCCTTTCCCCCTCTCTCCCCCTCTCTCCTCACCCCCCTCCTCTCCCCACCCCCTCACGAGCTATGATCTTTTGGGACGGGTGCATTGGAGGAGCAGACCGAAATGGTCTGCACTTAGTCTAGTAACTATTAAAAGCCTGATCTTGGATGTGGATGTGTGTGTGTGTATTTGTGTGTTTGTGTGTAATCACATCTTCACGAAAAAATGATGCGGTAACGGTAAAATCTTTACATATTCCGATAGAGATTTTTCCCCTGGAGTCCAAAATCTATTTATCTGAAAATGTCAGGCTTTATTTCTCGACATATTACTGTTTAAAAATACATTTAATTTTAAATGGTTTTTACTTTAAAGTCATTCCTCACAGCTTCCAACACACTTTGATACAAAGTTGCAAGACAGGAACACTGGCAGGAACACTCTGAACCTTTCGGCTCAATAGCATCTCACAGCAAGTGCACCCGACATTTGCAACAATGTTGCCATCATAGGTCCTGGCAGGACAGGAGGGTCAATTGGTATTGCAATTGTGGATTGGGATTTTTTTTTCAACTCCAGTGCTGGTGGACGCTCACAAGCTATGATCTTTGCTCGAATCTTACCTTCGGCAATGGGTTGAGTTGGAGGACCACACCTCCCATGGGGGCTATGGGTAGGGGACGGGTGCGTTGGGGGAGCAGACCCCACGGGTCTGCACTTTGTCTGGTATATTACTAAAACTCTCATCTTTTTTGTTATTATGTCTGTGTGTGTGTGTGTGTCTGTGATGAGTGTGATCCTGAAATTACGCCAAAGCATTAAAAGATAGCACTACAATTTTTGAACCACCTTACTCACCGTTGTCCTGTGGTGTGGTGTATTAAGTTTAGTTCAGATTTATGGTATATTTTGCAAGTTATTCACATTTTAAACTTTACAAAAACCACTTTGACAAAAATGTCTTCCATCACCACTGATAGTTAGCAGCATATGACATCACAGTTGGATCTCATTTACATAAACTCCCATCAGCTGTGTTCTACCCCACAATGACATCACAATGGGATCTCATTTACATTTAAAAAAACTCAGTTTTTAAAAACAAAGCTTATTCCACCTCGCAATGATGTCAAGGGGCAATAGGGATGGGAGAGGAGAAGGGTTATGGAGGGAGGGAGGGAGTGACTGAGGATAGGGGAAAGGAGAGGAAGGGAGAGGTGAGTGAGCGAGTGGGGAAAGAAGAAGCAGGATTAAGAGGAGGGGGAGGAAGTGCCTGGGATGAGGGGGAAAGGAGGAGGATAGAGGTAGGAAGAAGGATGGCGAGTCGCACTTGGGGAGGGTTGCTGTGACACACGTCGCAATGGGGATCTCTGGCATCACAACGGGAACCCATCAGCTATGCCTGCACAGTTGGGGGCTATGGTTGAGTGATGAAATATTGCATTTGGGGGCCAGCCCTCCCATGTGACAGGGAACCAATGTGTTCCACTTGGTCTAGTTATCATTAAAAATTAGATATCTTAGCTGACCTAACGATGGATAAATCACCAGATCATGAGATGTCCTACAATCAGCTGTGAGGCAAAGGAGGAGATTGTTGGGGCCCTGGCAAGTGATTTTTAAATCTCTGTTGTCTGCAGGTAAGATACCTGATGACTGGAAGATGGCAACAGTGACACCTTTATTCAACCAGGCAATTACACACTGTGAGTCTAACACCAGAGGTACGGAAACTATTAGGAAGTATTCTGAGGGCTAGGATTAATCTAAACTTGGAAAGGCAGGGATTCATTAAGGATAGTTTAGACTTTAGATTTTTTAAGACTTTAGACTTTTGAGATATAACATGGAAACAGGTCCTTCGGCCGACCAGCGATCACACCACACTAGCACCATCCTACACACACGGGACAATTTACGATTTTTACCAAAGCCAATTAACCTATAAACCTGTAAGTCTTTGGAGCGTGGGAGGAAACAGGAACCACTGGAGAAAACCCATGCAGTCACGGGTAGAATGTGCAAACTCCACACAGATAGGACTCAGGATTAAACTCAGTGGTACAGCCATTGTAAGGCTGCACCACTGTGCATCTGCAGTTCCTTCTTAACCACTATGCCACACCCTAGTTAATAGAGCTTGTTAGTGGGAGATCCAATCTGATCAATTTGACTGGGTATTTTGAAGAATACCAAAATGTATTGATGAGGGCAGTGTTGTTGATGTAGTCCACATGGACTTTGGTAAGGCCTTTTCGACTTTAGAGGTACAGTAAGAAAACAGGCTCTATATACGCTGTCGATGTCGAATGCAGAAGAGCTTCCACCGTTTTCAATTTTCTATAGCTGTCAGGTGGTATTGGCTTAGTATTGGCATGTGTACTAGATGCAGTGAAAACTTGGATTTGTGTGCTATTCAGACAAATCACACATCACTTAGAGTACAGATTCAGGGACAGTTACTTCCCAGGTGATATGAGACAACTGAATCATCCACCATAACAAAAAAGCAGTCCTGAACTACAATCCTCCTCATTTGGAGACCCTCGGACTGTCTTTGGTCGGACTTTACTGGCTTTATCTTGCACTAAACGTTATTCCCTTATTATGTATCTGTACACTGTGAATGACTCGATTGTAATCATGTATTGTCTTTCCACTAACTGGTTAGCATGCAACAAAAGCTTTTTCTCTCTACCTCACGAAACTAAACTAGACTACAATCACACCTTACACTAGTGCAAAAAGAGAAAGGAAACCGAGTGCAGAGAATAGTGTAACAGCTACAAATAAATTGCAGATAAAGAAAATGTTTAAAGTCCGCAAGGTGGTAGATTAACAAATTGGGAACTTATACTTATTTTATGAGAGGTCTGACAGATAGTTTGATAACAGATGGAAGAAGTTGTTATTGAATTTGTTGGTACCTGCTTTCAAACTATTCTATCTTCTGCCTGACGGGGGAGGAGAGGGGAGAAGAGGAAATGACTGGGATGTAAATGATCCTTTGATTATGTTGGCTGCTTTCCTGAGGCAGTGTGGTCCTGATGCAGTCAATAGGTGGGAAGGCTGGCTTGTGTGATGGATGGATTTCATCCACAACTCTCTGCAATTTCTGGTGATCATGGACAGAGCAGTGGCCAAACTAAGTTGCGTTGCATCCCGAGAGGATGTTTTCCATGGGGCAAGCAATACCCAGCTATGTTTGAGGGCCAGAGGACAGATTTAATTTGAGGGAGCGAACCTGAAGGGGAATTTTTACATAGAGAATGCTGGACGTATGGAACGAGCTGCTGGAGGAGGTACAAACGCAGATACAAATGCAACGTTTAAGAAACATTTAGACAGGTACATGGATAGGACAGGTTTAGAGGGATATGATCCAAGTGCAGGCAGGTGGGAGTAGTGTAGATGGGACGTGTTGGTCGGTGTGGGGAAGTTTGGCCAAGGGGCCTGATTCCACGCTGTGTGACTATGATAAGATTATCAACATAAGGAAAATACTCTCATAATCGACAACAAATCACAGAGTTAGGTCTGGGTCATTGGCGGCAGCACTACTAGGCACCTGAGTGCAGTCAATGGCAGCCAGGTCTTGTGCAAAGCCAGCAACACTGGCTAATCTCCAAGTCGAAGATATTGGTTACTCCTCACAGAAACGGAAGTAGGTGGAACCATCGCTATGCAAGGGCAGAGCCTGAGTGAGCTGGGCGTCGCTGCAGTGAGTAACAGATTGGGAGATGCGGTGGAGCTCCATTCCAGCTGCTTGGCTGCTTCCCGCGGTGACGAGGTTTGGAGTCAACGTGTATTTGACCTTCATGGAGAGAACAGTCCAGGCTCAAGGAGCTTCCCACAGAATTTCACATAACTGACAGCCTTGGAGCGCCTAAGCCAGTGAGTGCACTGTTTACAAAGGGCTCCATGTAGGATGTGGCATCTCTGTGAGAATAAGATCTTCGCAGATGGCCATATGTTTGTCTACAGGCTGTAATCATGACCATCTACAAGAAAGAAGACGTCCAACTGTGATAACTACAGATGGGTCAGCTATCGGTGTGGCAGGAAAATGTCAAGCATGTCACGTGGAAGTGATGAAACCAATTTTCCGATGGATGCCATTTCACCCAGCAATGATTCATCCGGGCAATCTTATTCTGGGTCACTCAATTTATGTGTGATTTTTTTTTTTCTAAAGAAATGGGCGCTACACGATTCAACGTATCATTTTGTATGCTAACTCTTTCATCAAACTCATGATCATGTCAAGCCATTGAACCCATACAGTGTCCTCCACCATCTAGTTGTGAAGCGTAGCCTATCATCATCTTGTAACAGCATCAGATCAATAGCCTTCTCTGCAATCAAGTCACAAAAAGCCAGCCACCACCACCAGTTATGCCTTGAAATTCCATCAAAAAGTTTTCCTACAAGGCTTCAGAGAACCACCCACTGATTTCCGATCAAACAGCTTTGTGTTACACAGGGCGCTGCAGAACATCCCTGGGACGTTTAAATTTAAAATAATTGGCACAGTTAGCATTGATATTTATTTAAAGAAAAACTTGAAGGAGATGACTTTTATCCTGCGTTTGATTGCTGGAATTGTTTCATGTGTATTTTCCCGTTCGAGTCCTATATCTTTAAGTTATCATTCAAATGCTGGGTAGTTCTCAGTGGAATGACTTATTTTCTAATGTACAAACCATGGCAATCTTTTTATGTACTAATCCTGAAGGTATTATGTTTTTGACTGGCGCATTTATAGAATATCTGGCCTTAAGCAACAGGCGGGGGTAAAGGTTTGAAAAAAAAAGCTCCACATAACTTTATAGAATGAGGGTGTTTGAACAAATGCTCACTTCAACAATTTAAATCATAACTACTCACTGAAAGGAACTATTTCTATTGTTCATAGTGGAAGGAAAGAAAAAAACACGGAGACAGAACTAACACTGTTATCTGCTTTCCTATTGCTTACAGCGAGAATTAACTCCCAACGGAAGCAATTGTTCATTCTCCCCTATGTATCCAGTCTTCTTACACAATTCAGTGTTAAATCACTTCCCATGCATGTTTCAAATTCTAGTTGGTGTTGGGAGGTTTGATGGAAACATACAGCATGAAAACAGGCCCTTTGGCCCACCAAGTCCATGTTGACCACTGGAGAAGGGTCTCGACCCGAAACACCACCCATTCCTTCTCTCCAGAGATGCTCCTGCTGAGTTACTCCAGCATTTTGTGTCTATCTTGTCGACCGATTACCTGTTCAGTCTAATTCTATATTATCCCACTTCTGCATCCACACCCTAAACACTGGGGGCAAATTACAGAGGCCAATTAACCTACAAACCCACATGTCTTTGGATGTGGAAGGAAACCGGAGAAGCTGCAAGAAACCCATGTGGTCACGGGGTGAACGTGTAAACTTCACACAGGCAGCACCCGAGGTCAAGATCGAACCAGGGTTTCCGGTGCGGTGAGGCAGCAGCTCTACCAGCTATGCCACTGTGATTGCTTGATCATCTAAACCACTGTGGTGTGTAGTTAATGGGGTTATATCCAGTTTATCTTATGCACTACCTTAGGGCCTATTATTCCCTTGCTTGCACCTGACAACAGAGAGATGAAGCCTCTAGATGTTCACAATCTGGTCAGGAGATAAGATTCTTGAAACACAGACATGATCATCTGTCTTTCTTGTGGACAGCTATAAAGGGTTTCAAAGGAAAGAAAATGGACACCAGCGCAGAGGAATGGCATTAAACAATCAGAAGAGAGATTGCAAAGATGTTTAATCCACTCAATGAAGGTGTGAAGGGAAATTTAATTACGCAGAGAGGGGTGAGTGCCTGGAACACACTGCTAGGGGCAGTGGTCGTGGCAGCTACAATAGTGGCATTTAAGTGGGTTTTACATCGGCATATGGATATGTGGGAATAGAAGGGTATGCATCAAGTTCAGGCAGAGGAGCTGCCTTATAGCACCAAAGACCCGGGTTCGATCCTGACTATGGATGCTGTCTGTATGGAGTTCGCACTTTCTCCCTGTGACCATGTGGGATTTCCCTGGGTGTTCTGGTTTCTACCCACATTCCAAAGACATGCAAGTATGTAGGTTAATTGGCTTCTGTCAATTGTAAATTGTTTCTAATATGTAGGATAGTGCTAGTGTACATGTAATCGCTGGTCAGTGCAGACTTGGTGGGCTGAAGGGCCTGTTTCTGCACTGTATCTCTAAAAGGTCTTAAGGATGGATGTGGAAAGGATGATTCCTCTTATTGAAGAAATCGAACAAGGGGTCACAATTTAAACACAATGGCTGCCCTTGAGGATTTACTGTTAAAATAGATAAAGAACAATGTATACGAGAGTGTACTTGGATTTTAATAAGTTCCAACACAGAAGGTTGGTCAACAAGGTCAGACTACATGGAATTCCAGATAATATACTGATGTGGATTGAGTAACTCAGCGCGTCAGGCAGCATCCCTGGAGAAAAAGAATAGGTGGCATTTCAGATTGTGATCCTACATCAGACTGAGAGCCAGGGGAGTCCCATGACTCCCTCTCCCCAGATTCTCAATCTGAAGAAGGGTCTCAACCCAAAACGTCACCAATTCCTTTTTTCCAGAGATGCTGCCTGACCGGTTGAGTTATTCCAGCATTTTGTGTCTATCTTCGGTGTAAACCAGCATCTGCAGTTTCTTCCTACACATGATGTGGATTGAGAATTGGTGATGGGTGGTGGTGGTTGAGGCAGATAGTGATGTTTAAGAGACTTTTGGATAGGCAAATGGATAAGGAATGGAGGGATATGGATCATATATAGGCGGAAAAGAGACAGTATTGGCTTTATGTTCAGCACAGATAATGTGGGTTGCAGACTCTGTCTTTGTGTTATATTGTTCTATATTCTCTTTTCTATGTTCAAGGAATGTAAGTAAAGAACTCATTCTCAAGTTAGCAGACTATGATTATAAGGATACCTCAGACACATTATTTATGCCCCAGGTATTGGGAAATCAAAACTCAGAATGAACTAGCAGAAAAAGCAGTGGATGTAAATATCCCTTTGCAAATGCACAGTTCTTCTGCTCAGATGGGTTAAATGGCCTTCTTCAGTTTGTAAGCAACAGGTCAAGTGTCTCTCATGTGCAAATGTGTAACTCAGGTCTCAACATGCAGCAATAACAAGGATCAAGAGATCACATGGGCAGTAGCACAATAACCAGTGGAGGCAGTGGAATAAAATATTAAACTTTTTATAGTTATTTTAGAGATTTAGCATGGGAACAGACCCTTCAACCCAGCAAGACCTCGCCGACCAACAATCACCTCTATGTGCCCACAAACATATACTGTATGTTTTTAGAGTGTGGGAGGAAACCAGAGCACCTGGAGAAAACCCATGGGGAGAACGTACAAACTCCATACAGACAACACCCGTAGTCAGGATCGAACCGGGTTTCTGTCGCTGCAAGGCAGCAACACTATCACTGCGCCATTGTGCCACCCCCAACTTTATCACAGTTTTATTTTTAAGGAATAGACCATCATGCCAAACAAATCAGGGTTTATTGCTTATTATATCCATTGTTTTTAAGAAGGTAGTTCTTATAAACATAAAGGATGTGCACAATATTTAACACACTGCCCACTGCTATCTTTGAATTTGTAGTAGCATGCTTGGTTCAGAGTCAGAAGATGCAGAGTTTGATCCCAATATTGACCCCATATGTTAGCAAGGGCTCTTCATGTCAGAATTGACAGCTCTTGAATCACCCCTTTGTATTTCAACAGCCACTCAAGCTGACCAACAAAAGGCAGCTGGATCACCACTCACTCTCACTCATGGTGCTAGACCAACAACCTAACTGTCATCATATAACCCGTTCCTTTCTTCTTTCCTGGGCAAGCCTGCCCCCTGAGCTGAAACGCTGGATTATATAACTGTCTTGCTTGTTTATTTAGCTAGAGACACCTGTGCTGACATATTGAGACTCTTGCTAGCATCTAATCCCCATGTTCCTGGTGCACTAAAATAATGAAGTAGATGCAGATTTCTTCACAATAGATAATTGACAGTGCCAGCAAACAATTTGAATTTACAGCAGGGAGCATCCGCAATGCGCATTGGCTTCAGTGGTTGCAGGGGTGCAATCATCTGCATCTTCTGTCCTGAGAATGCCACATCTTTCACAAAATCCCAGCAGTGGCTGCCACTGCCAGCACTCATTGTAAAGTACTCTCCAATACATCATCGAAGGGGCACCAGGATCTGGGTAACACCAAGTGAACCTATCTTTATCAATGCCTTCTGTTGCTCCTAAGAAGGACCCAGTGGCAAAAGAGGGAAGAAGGTCTTCATTAGGTCTTCCCAAAAGCATTTTCCATCCAATGAAGGGTTACACAAAAAGCTGGAGAAACTCAGCGGGTGCAGCAGCATCTAAGGAGCGAAGGAGATAGGCGACGTTTCGGGTCGAGACCCTTCTTCAGACTTCCATCCAATGAAGTCTAGTGATTGATGTAATGGCAGTCAATGTGGACACAGTACGATTCCACAAATAGTAAATGATCAACATGTTTTCTTGGTTTGTATCCCTCTACTCTTCATCTCCATTCTAAAGGTATGTCCATTCATTCTGAGGCTGTGCCCTTTGGTCCTGGACTCTCCCACTAGTGGAAACATCCTCTCCACATCCACTCTATCCAGGTCTTCTCCACCCCCAGCCTGGGTTACTATCTCCACCCTTCTGTCCTACACCCAACTCATCTGCCAATGAACCTGTTCTCATTTGTATCTATCTATCTATCTATCTATCTATCTATCTATCTATCTATCTATCTATCTATCTATCTATCTATCTATCTATCTATCTATCTATCTATCTATCTATCTATCTATCTATCTATCTATCTATCTATCTATCTATCTATCTATCTATCTATCTATCTATCTATCTATCTATCTATCTATCTATCTATCTATCTATCTATCTATCTATCTATCTATCTATCTATCTATCTATCTATCTATCTATCTATCTATCTATCTATCTATCTATCTATCTATCTATCTATCTATCTATCTATCTATCTATCTATCTATCTATCTATCTATCTATCTATCTATCTATCTATCTATCTATCTATCTATCTATCTATCTATCTATCTATCTATCTATCTATCTATCTATCTATCTATCTATCTATCTATCTATCTATCTATCTATCTATCTATCTATCTATCTATCTATCTATCTATCTATCTATCTATCTATCTATCTATCTATCTATCTATCTATCTATCTATCTATCTATCTATCTATCTATCTATCTATCTATCCCTTGCCAGCTCTCACCCCTCACCTTTCACAGCTATATCTCATCTACTCCATCAGTCAGAAGAAGTGTCCCATTGCCTATCCAGTTCCCTCCACAGATGCTGCCTGACCCACTGAGTTCTTCCAGCGTTTGTTATTTTTTGCTGCAGACAGGAAAGTAACTATGTTGTTCCACTTTAATCACCTGTTCTTTTTTATCCCAGTTTGATGATAAGAACCTTGATGACTTATGGACCCTGATGACACATCACCTTGATGATATAAGGTGAGGGGGGAAGATTTAAGAAGAGACTGAGAGGCAACTGTATGACTTACCTTGTGGGTGAACATGACTATGCCATTCCTCTTTGCTTAACTGTTTATTTTAATTCTAGAGTCCTGAGTATGTTCAGTTTGAATGTTGGAGCCTTGCGCTTATATTTCAACATTGTCCGCCTGTAGTGGTAACAGAGATGAACGACCCACACAGCAATCCCGGGGTTTGCCATGTACAAAAGGCCGAGGGAAAAGTAGTTTACCACAGCCAAAAGCAAGCGGAAGTTCACATTCCTTGTAGACTCACCGATGTCATGACCTATCTTCAGATGCTGATGGATGATGCCCTGAGGCCTTTCCAAGGTCAACTACAGCAGATCCATCTGCATTCTATTCATCAGCAGTAGTTCATTCATAGGGGAATACCATTTAGTGTCATGATTTATATAAAATGCTTGGGAGACAAGGATAAATCTCCTTGTCCTTTCACATAAATCCCTGTGATGCTCACTCTCCCTTTGCAAGTCTCTGGCAGACTCTCGTTTGAAATTCTCAACTAGGGAAGCAAGCATTAAGGTAATTATGACCTCCTCTGGAATTGATGAATGAAAATCATGATAATTCAACACTTCTATCTGGTATCTGGCATTGAGTATGTTATGTTAGTACATGGTGGAAATCAAGCTTTATTCTTAAGGAAAATTATTTTCTCAATTTAATTTGAGCAGCAAAGTGGAGAAGATTGCAAACCAGTTTTGATAATCAGAAGGCACCGTTTCTGAGTCTCATTGGATGTAAATATGCCGGAGGTTAAACGCCTTCAAAAAATGGAAACTACTACAATTCCAAGCAATTAGTTAGTACTTTAGATGACTTAGCGCTAGAAAAAGTAATAAAAGGGAGCATCAAAGTACTTGAGTCTTGTAATCTGCCACTGGTTTACATGCTTAGAGTTGTAGTGCAACAAAGACATAGCGAAACCTCCCACATAAGCTAAATGAATAGGAATTAAGCATGTTCACTGAGACATAAGAGGAAAAAAAACAAAGTACTGGAGGAACCTAGCAGACCAAGCAGCACCTGTGGAGGCAAAGGGATGGTCAACATTTAGGGTCAAGACCTGAATTTATTATCCATTCCTAGATGTCCTTGAGAAGATACTGATAGATTGGTAGACCACTCATGAAGGGCATCCAATACAAAGTTATGATTAACTTAGCAGGTCAAGCAGCATCACTGGAGAACATGGATAGGTGACGTTTCGGGTCAGGATCTTTCTTCATACTGTGTAAACCAGCATCTGCAGTTCCTTTTGTCTCAGGGAAGGGCTTTGGGTTCACTTCTTAAAATAATAACAAAAATAATCTGAATGTTTTTAGTGTCTTTAATGTAGATATATATACTAATGTGCTGCAAATGAGTGACATCATTTGAACGTTGAACCACATATTAGCACCACCAACCCACAATTTGTCAAAGACTTTAAGGACCATCTGAGAGGATGTGAGAGAAATAATGTGATTGAAAGAAACAACATGGAAACAGGCCCTTTTGCCCTCTGAGTCCATGCTGACCATTAATCTGTTCACACTAGTTCACACTGGTTCTACAATATGTTATCCCATTTTCACATCCACTCCCTACACACTACAGAGGCCAACATATCTATAAACCTGCAGTTCTTTAGGACGCGGGAGGAAACCAAAGCACTTGGAAGAAACCCATGCAGTCACAGGGAGAAGGTGTAAACTCCACACAGACAGCATCCAAGATCAGGATCAAACCAGAATCTCGGGTGCTGTGAGTCAGCAGATTTGCCAGCTGCACCACTGTGCCTCCCGGGATGCAGTGACAGGGAAGTCATGAGTTTAGGATGGAGGCAGTTGAAACAGCATTTGTCAATCGTGCAGGGATTTAAACCACAATGCCAAAAAAAATGCCTGAAAGTACTTGGAACGCCAGTGATTCAATAGTAGCTCTGAGAAAGGAATTAAATAAATCTTCAGAAAATAGTTCCAAGAATGGGAAAGAAACAGTGGAATGGGACTCACTGAATTTCTTTAAAAAAAAATCCAGCACAGACTCAATGGGTCAAAGGGCTGTAAAATTCTAAAATTCAATGATTTCCTTTTAATAAGCATTCACCCCCTGCAGTGACAGACAAAATCTGTGCTCTGTGGAATGATTTCCTGCAATTTTGTACCAAATAAAACACTTTTTTGTTTGATTAATGCTCAACTGTACTGTGGTGTTTATCCACTTAAAATTTGTGCCCCAATCACATATGGTCTAAATAATTCTTACTGTGCCTTCCAAGTCATGATATTGTTCCTTGACAAGTGACTATCTGTTATGTATCCCATACACAAACACATACAGACACACAGACTCGCAGCCACATAGGCACACAGCCACACACACGTACAGTCAGATGCACATACATATTCTGGCTTGTTTAGTCGAAGAACATTTTCATTAATTCTGTAAAGTACTTCAATTGGCGTCACTTCTAGACACCACATAATGCTCACATACTCTTTGTGTTCACACCATGTGATTTAACGACCGCTTAGGTTGCAGCCTTTGGCTAGCCTTTGTAACTGTTGTATTTCTTGTAAAAATAAGTGACAATGTCTCCTGAGCTGGTTAAACTCTGCGCTGGAAGATGACACAAAAATTAAAGGTTGTTGAATCAGCCAAAGCTCTATAATTAAGTCAAGTATGGCTGGTCTAGTTTTATAATTCAAAGGAAAGAAAAGGATTCCGAACGGGCTGTGTATTTGAATGTAAAGAACTTTACAGTTACTGGCAAATTATAACATTTCAAGTGAAAATAAAAATACTTAAAAAAACAATATACATGAGAATTCTGTGATAGATGTTGGGTAAAAGTTCCATCGCTATGCAGAGGAGCAGTATTGTCTGCGATTAATTTGGCATTTGTGGGGGAACAAATGAGTTTTGGCAGATTCATACGGTTTTGGAAAAATCAGCAGAATAGTTGAGGAACACTGGAATTTTAGGGGATATAAGGTTTTGAATGTTTGGTCTTATCCGTGGGAATATTAGGAATGTGAATTCCGAAGAGACGTTTAGGGCACTAAGGAATCAATATGGTTTTGAGGGCTTCGTGGGTTTGGAATTGTTTGGATCAGCATTAGAATATGAACGGATTACAGGTGGTTTTGAGGATCTGTTCATTCTCAATGATCAATGAGCCATCGCGAGAATCAATGGGGTTTGAGGCAACAGGAGATTTTGGAAAAATCAGAGATATTTTCAGTGTACAAGGAGGGATTTGGGGAAATAAGACAGATTTGAGGGTTTAGTAAATTTGCATTAATCACCCACATTTCTCAGAATAAGTAGATTTGGGGAAATCAGGTGGTTGTTGAAGAGCCTTATTTTGGGAGAGCATCCATATTCCTTCAGGATCTCTGCAGAATATGGATAGGTGGTATTTGAGGCCATGACCTTTCTTCAGAAGTCGGCAATATCACCCACCCATGTACTCCAGAATTGCGTGAACTGCTTAGTTACTCCAGCACTTTGGGTCTATTTTTGTAAACCAGCATCTGCACTTTCTTGTTTTCTCATTTTGTGGTAATCTGTAAGGTCTAGTGGCTCAGTGAGGGAGGGAAATTATTGGGGGTTGAATATTGTTCAATATTAATAGATTATTACTATTAATAGATTATTACTAACAGTTTGATGATTAATTGGGTTCTATGAGGATTCAGTAGGATTCTCGGTACATATGTGGGTCTTTTGGAGATTAGTAGGATTGGAGATGACCATTACTTGATTAGTACAGGTGTCAGGGTTATGGGGAGAAGGAAAGAGAATGGGGTTGAGAGGGAAAGGTAGATCAGCCATGATTGAATGGCGGAGTGGACTTGATGGGCTAAATGGCCTGCTCCTGCTCCTAGAACTATGAACTTATGAACTATGAAGGGGGTTACTTTGAGGAGTATAAGGTTTGTCTGATGCAGTGACTTCTGTGTGGCTGTTTAAAGGATGCAATGGCATTATTTTGAACGGATCATTATCAGTTAATTAGAGAATTAATTTTGTAACTGGGCAAAAAGCCAATGAAAAGCTGACTGCTGAGCTAAATCATTAAAATTTCAGTCTGATTAAATACCTCTGATTGCAATTAATGTTTTGAAAAATGCTGGTCTTCAAACTCTCCAACCAGATTCTCCATCTATTGACCAGAAGTGAAGTGAAGATTAGGCAGATACTGTATGTTCTGGCCGTTAGATTGTGATGTAAATCCACCATCCATAACATATCAGGAGACTGGACAAGAGAAGGCAGCGCACCTAGAGTCCCTGCTACTTAAGTAGGGAGAGAGAGAGAGTTTAGTTTATTGTCACGTGTACCAAGGTACAGTGAAAAGCTTTTGTTGTGTGTTAACCAGTCAGCGGAAAGACAATACATGATTACAATCGAGCCATCCACAGTGTACAGACACTTGATAAAGGGAAACGTTTAGTGCGAGATAAAGTCTGATCAAAGTAGTCTGATCAAAGAAAGTCCGTGGGTCTCCAATGAGATAGATAGTATCTCAGGACTGCTCTCTGGTTGTTGGTAGGATGATAGCAGTGGCTGCCTCGCTAACAGTCTGTCTATCCTTTCTTCCGTTTTTGTTTTTTTAAGTAAGTGTTAAAGAGTATGTTTTAGTGTTCATTGGTTTGTTCTATGTGGGGGCCAGGGGAATCTTTAAAAAATGTCTTACCTCGACGAGATGCGTTTTTTATACAATGGGTATTGTATCTCCATCCACATTGTGGCCTAACATCGTGGCGTGCTGTGGCCTTTCCTGGAGACCAACCCAGCGCTTCAACCATGGGCGCAGCGCGGACTTACCATCGTGGAGCTTGTGATCCCTTTGCCGGGGATCGACTGTGAAGAGCTCCAATCGCGGGCCTGTGGACTTTAACATCGTGGAGCCCGTGATCCCTGGTTAGAGACCAATTCAGGAGCTCCAAGCCGCGGAGAATTTCAACTGTCCCGACGCAGGAGTTGCGATCACCCCGACGCGAGGGCTTCGGATCGCCGGCTGCGGGAGCTTGGATGTCCCCGACTGCAGATGGTTCGACAGCCCTGACCACGGGAGAATAAAGACGGAGAAGATTGGACTTTGTTACCTTCCATCACAGTGAGGAATGTGGGGAGTCGCTGTGGTGGATGTTTATGTTAATTTTATTTTATGTGACTGTGTGTCTTGTTGCTTTTCACTTACTACGGCTGTATGGTAACTCAAATTTCACTGTACCTAACTGGTACATGTGACAATAAACTGACCCTGAAACCTTGAAACATGGTTTATTTGCCTGATAACAGCTGGGAAGAAACTGTTCCTGAATATGGAGATGTGCATTTTAAATACCCCCTATAAACATACCTGGGAAATCTAAACTACACCATATGTGGAGATGTCCCCATTGTTCCTGCCTGGATTGCTGATCTCAGAGTACAAAACTAGGGCGTACAAAATCATGAGAGAAATATATTGGGTAGATGCACAGATGCACTAAACTGAACTAAACTAAACTAAACTGAACTAAACTACATGCTCAAAATGAAACACATTAATTCCTATTATATACATGAACCTAAGAGCATTGCATTTTTTCCAAAAATATCAATAGATAATAGACAACAGGTGCAGGAGTAGGCCATTCGGCCTTTCGAGCCAGCACCTCCATTCAATGTGATCATGGTTGATCATCCCCAATCAGTACCCCGTTCTTGCCTTCTCGCCATATCCCCTGACTCCGCTAACGTTAAGAGCCCTATCTAGCTCTGTCTTGAAAGTATCCAGAGAACCGGCCTCCACTGCCCTCTAAGGCAGAGAATTCCACAGACTCACAACTCTCTGTGTGAAAAATACAATACCGTTTATTTGTCATTTGAACCTCAAATGAAGTTCAAATGAAATTTGTTTTCTGCAGTCATACACCAAGAAAAGAACCAAGACACACACCAACACAATTAACACAAACATCCATCACAGTGAATCTCCTCCTCACTGTGATGGAAGGCAAAGTCTTGTCTCTCCCCTGCTCCCCATTCTTCTACCGATGTCAAAGTCAAAGTCAAAGCCCCCGGCGGGCGATGGCAAGTCCCACAGCCGTTTAAGGCCGCGTTGGGCGATGTAAGGCCCTGCTCCGGGTCTTGATGTTGGAGCCCCAGGCAGGCACTAGCAAGTCCAGCGGCCCTTTAAAGCCGTGCCGGGCAATGTAAGACCTTGCTCCGGGTCTTGAAAATGTGTTTCTTCATCTCTGTTCTAAATGATTTACCCCTTATTCTTAAATTGTGGCCCCTGGTTCTGGACTCCCCCAACAACAGGACCCTGCTATCTAAATGTGCCACTATTTTATCTATTATGAATGACTCCAGTATCTTTCCCACCAACGATGCCAGGCTAACTGGTCTATAATATCATGAGAACAATGGGATTATCTTACTACCAGTGAAATAAATGGAACAAGTAAATGTCATTTCATTAATGACCTTCCTCTTCTGAAATCTACCATGGTAGAAAATATTGTGGAGGCAACATCTAACACATTGTTTTATCTGTTGGAAAATTGTCCATAATCCTGCCCTGGAACAGAATTTCAGTATTAAAATACTTTACCCCGAATACCATGACATAATTTTGCCCACTAATCTCCTATATGGGACCTATGTGGGAGTGGTGGCGCTGCCCTGGCAGCAGCGGCTCGCCTGCAGTCCGTCTGTTTTTCTTTTTTTTAATTGTTTTCTTGTCTTGTTTTAGCGTTAATTTCAGTTATTATGTAGTGTATGTGTGTGGGAGGGGTGGGAGAAACGTTTTTAGTCTCTTCCTTTTGGGGGGGACGCGACTTTTCTTGTTGTATCCCCCGTCTCCGTCTCCGTCTGCGCTGAGGCCTAATGGCGGAGCTGGCAGCCTTCAACTGCTACCGACCTCGAGGCTCCGGAGGCAGAGCCAGCCAGGACTTACCAGCGCAGGGCCGGCCAACTTCGAAACTGTTGCGGGTTCCGGCGTTCCGGCTGCCCGACTCGGAGCTGTGGCGGCTTTCCGGTGGCGGTGGCAGCGACCTCGGAGGTTCGGCTGCGTGCCCAGCAGACGACATCGTCGGGAGCTCGCAGGTCACAGGTTGGTGACCTGTTTTTCCGGATCTCCCGCGGCAACAGCTGCATCCGCTGGACTGGAGGGCGGCAGCTTCGGCAGCTTTGAACACCCCGGGCCGCGGAGTTGAACCGGCTCGCTCGCGGAGCGCGGTTCACCTGTGGGACTTAATTACATCACCCGCTGCGGTCACAACATCGGAGGCCCGGGTCGCCTCAGCGCAGAGGAAGAGGAAGAACAAGAAGGGAAGAGACAAAGACAAGATTTTTGCCTTCCATCACAGTGAGGAGGTGTCTGGTGAACTCACTGTGGTGGATGTTAAATATGTGTTTATTGTGTGTTTTGTTATTTACTATATGTATGACTGCAGGCAACGAAATTTCGTTCAGACCGAAAGGTCTGAATGACAATAAAGTTTTCTATGATTATCAGTTTGTTTCTTAAAGTCCATGTACACTACATCCACTGGCTCTCCCTTGTTCATTTTTCCAGTTACATCCTCAAAAAATTCCAGAAGATTAATCAAGCATGATTTCCCCTTCCTAAATCCATGCTTACTCGGACCGATCCTGTTACTGCTATCCAAATGTGCCGCTATTTCATCTTTTATGATCTCAACATGTTACCACGCAAATTTACCTGAACATTAATAGCCCTTGGTGCTGCAGCAAGACATTAATGAACCAAGACTGGATCTTACTATTCAGCAGAAATGAACCCTGTGTCACTGGGAAAGGAAGTCAATATTTAAGTGATCAAACTGTCACATCTAACCACAGATAAACAATAATTTTTGCTGAGATGCAAAAGCTTATTGCCAACTGTTTCCAATTATTATATTGGTTTATTTCCCTTAACAGGATGTATCAAAATCTACCACTTCTTTTCACATCTTAAGGATATTATGGCACAATGAGAACATTTTTGATCAGGGTAGCACAGTGATGCAGCGGTAGAGTTGCTGCTTTACAATGCCAGAGATCCAGGTTCAATCCCAGGCTAATTGGCTTTGGTAAAAATTGTAAATTATCCCAAGTGCGTAGGATAGTGCTAGCATATGGAATGATCACCAGTCTGTGCGGACTTGGTGGGCCGAAGGGCCTGTTTCCACGCTATATCTCTAAAGTCTAAATGAGCAAACAAAAAAAGAATGTCAGAAGGTCATCTCAGGATTGAGTAGCAGGGAGTGGTTTGAGGAACAGGGTGATAATTGAGCAAGGTGGAAGTAGAAGAGGGAAGGGTTAAGGGAAGAGAAGAGTTGTTTTATAAACTAGATTTGATGATGAATATGGCAGTGGATTTCCATGTCCTTCTCCATCACACGATAGGTCTATGGTTCAGAATATCTTGAGGCACATCAAATAAAAACCCTTTAAAAGAGGAATGTGTTTAAGAAGGCACAAGGAACTGATGCCCATTTACAAAAAAAGATACAGAGTACTGGAGTAATTCAATGGGTCAGGCAGCAATACTGGACATAACATTATATAGATGCTGTTTTGGTCAGGGCCCTGCTTCAAACTGATTTTAGTGGTGGATAGGTGGAAGCTGGAAGAGAGGGCCAAAGTTTAGCAAGTGATAGGTGGATACTGGTGAGAGTTTTATTGATTGGTGGTTGGGAGGACAAAGGCCAGTGACAAAAAAACAAAAATGTGTGAAATAAGAAGATAAGGTAGAATATGAGTGCATTGTGAAGCCAGAGGAAGGAATGTAGGTGGAAGAAGATGGGTGGAGGTAAGGGGAGAGGGAAAAATCTGTGGTATCCAGATGCGGCACTGGGAAGGGAAAGGAAAAACTAGGGGATGGGGGGATGGGGGGAGGGAAGGTGGGGCGGGTCAGGGCTGTTTTTTGCAGGTTAGTTACCTAAAATTGGAGAATTCAATGATAGGGTCCAATGTTAAGTTATGATTTTCTGTTTCTCCAGTTGGTGTGTGGCTTATGAAATGAGTAACAAACCTCATATACCTACATTACATAGATATAACCTAATATATATTTTCATTCCAATAAACAGGCAACAGTATGTATGGTTTTAACAAGATAATGGTATACTTGTAGTCATCACTGTGGGAGCACTAATGAGGAAATGCCTTTGTTCTGTAGCATTAGAGGACAATAGTCAACAGAATTATTACACTCTGCCATCATTTACTTAAGACAGCATTTGCAGTAATTACATAGCTGAAGTGCCAGGGAAATTGCTTTTATGTCACATAACCATATTTTAACTGTCTCAGCAAACTGTTTCGTCCAAGTACTATGAAATCATAAATTCTTTCTTTTATATCAGATCTCCATTCATTTTCCCCTGATAACTAGGCAGGTAATGTACTGTGTTATCTGAAAAAGAAGACACAAAGTGCTAGAGTAACTCAGTGGGTCAGCCAGCATCTCTGGAAAACATGGATGGGTGACGTTTCGGGTCTGGACCCTTCTACTGTGTTCTCCCTGCTATTGGGCTTGTGCAACAAAACCCCATGTTTAGCCTAAGAAATAATGCCTCAGGTGAGATCCACTTCCAAATGGCACATTTGCATTCATGTAGCTCCTTGGACGAGTTCAAGATATTTCAAAGATAGACACAAGATGCTGGAATAACTCAGCAGGTCAGGCAGCATCTCTGGAGACAAATAATAGGTGACGTATTGGGTTGGAACCTTTATTCAGTCTGGGAAGCCTTCTTCTGAAGAAGCAGGGTTCTGACCCGAAACATCACCAATTTATTTTCTCCAGGGATGTTGCCTGACCCACTGAGTTATTCCAGCATTTTGTGTCTATCTTCGGTATAAACCAGCATCTGCAGTCCTCCCTACACATCAAGATATTCCATCAGGCTTTATAGGCAGTCAAGTAGTTTGGCAGTATAGTCACCATATTAATATTGAAGGTACACAAAATGCTGGAGAAACTCAGCGGGTGCAGCAGCATCTAAGGAGCGAAGGAGATAGGCGACGTTTCGGGTCGAGACCCTTCTTCAGACGAAGGGTCTCGACCCGAAACGTCGCCTATCTCCTTCGCTCCTTAGATGCTGCTGCACCCGCTGAGTTTCTCCAGCATTTTGTATACCCTCGATTCTCCAGCATCTGCAGTTCCTTCTTTAACATATTAATATTGAAAATCAGGCCATCAATTTGCTCAAAGGTATGATTAAGGTATTAAGATGATGACATTTTCTGATGATAATGAAAATGAACTACTGGCAGGGCCTTGATTGATACTGGTTGAAGAATGAACATCAGATGGTTTACCAGGACGAGCTCATTTGTTCCAGTTTGAAATAGTGAAATGGAATATTTTATTTTACAATAGCCTGAACAAGAATTTGATTGAGATCTTACCCAAAGGCAACAGGAAGAACATTGTATTCTTCACATATTACTTGGGCAGGGGTCATGCACTCTTCCTAAGATTATACCACTAGTCTGATCTTCTTTCTGCTCTTTTAGAACATCAAACAGTACAGCATAAGAACAGCCCTTCAGCCCACAATGTCCATGCTGAACATGATGCCAGTTTAAATGAATGTCATCTGCCGACATATGACCCATATCCCTCCAGTCCTTGCATATCTATGTGCTTATCTGAAAGCATCTTAAAGCATCTTAAATACTCTTGTCGTCTCTGTCTCTACCATCACCCCTGGGAGGGCATTGCAGGCACCCACCACTCTCTGTAAACAACTTGTCCCTCACATCTCCTTTAAACTGCTTTTTAAGCTTTAAGTTCTTTGTCCTTGACATTCCCAGCCCTTTCCATGCATCTCATAGTTTTATAAACTTCTATCAGGACGGCAAGGTGACGTAGCAGTGGAGTTTCTGCCTTACAGCGTTAGAGACCTACAGTAGGTTCGATCCTGACTATGGATGCTGTCTGTACAGAGTTTGTACTTCCACCCCATGACATGCATGGGTGTTTCTCCGAGATCTTCGGTTTCCTCCCACACTCCAAAGACGTACAGGTTTGTATGTTAATTGACTTGGTAATATTGTAAATTGTCCCTAGTGTGTAGTATAGTGTGCTGTGATCACTGGTTGGTATGCACTCGGTGGGCCGAAGGGACTGTTTCCATGCTATATCTCTAAACTAAACTAAACAGGTCACCTCTCAACTTTTGCAATTCTATATGATCTCTACCTATGGACAATACAATGTACTAACTTGGCATTTAAACATGCAGGATATGAAGGTGTTGTGTTCTACTTTCCAATTTTCCATTTGTAGTCTGTATAGAAGGTATAGAAGGTGGACCTAATGTATATAATTATACCTTTAGGGGACACTATAATAGGTCAGGCAGCATTTCTGGAGAAACGGAATACCGTAGGTGACGTGCCTGTATATATTTAAAATCTGGCCGCCTCGCCAACAGTCTGTCTCATCCCTTCTCTGTTTTTATTGTTTTATGTATACCTTGAATGTATGTTTTAATGTTTCTTAGTATGTTTTATATGTGGTGTGGGGGGGGGGGGATGATCAGGAGAAACTTTTTTCGGCCACTTACCTCGAAGGAGATGCGATTTTTCTCCATGTCGCATCTCCATCCACCCTGCGGCCTAACAACGTGAGTGGTGCGTCCTTTCCTGGAGACCGGCCCTGAGCTTCAAGCAGTGGGCGCAGAGCAGACTTACCATCTCGGAGCGGGTAATCCTTTGCCGAGGATCGCCAATGAAAGTTCTCCGACCGCGGGGCCTGTGGAGTTTAACACCGTGAAGCCGTGGTCTCCGGTAAGAAGAGGCTGACTCGGGAGCTCCTTGTAGCGGAGTGCTCTGATATGTCCCGACGCCGGAGTTTCGATCATCCCGTCGGGAGGGCTTGAATATCGGACCGTCGACAGTGGCGAACTGCGGAGGGTTCAAAAGCCCCGACCATGGGTGAACAGCGGAGGAAGATGACTGAACTTTATTGCCTTCCATCACAGTGAGGAATGTTGATTCCACTGCGGTGGATATTTATGTTAAATGTTATTTTATTTGGCTGTGTGTATTATTGCTTTTCACTTAGTATGGCTGTATGGTAACTCAAATTTCACTGTACATTAGTTGGTTAAGTGACAATAAATGCGAACTTGAACTTGAACTAATTAAAGAATAAATGGAATCATGGACCAAAATCACTTTTGTTACAATCACTTTTGTTCAGATTACCAGCAACTGGAAAGTTTTGCTCATAATGAGATCTTGAAAATTGGACTACAGTCCAGGAAGTGCTAAAATATAAATCTGTGCACCTGCAAAGATATTAGAATGAAGATAGACAAAAAATGCTGGAGTAACTCAACAGGTCAGGCAGCATCTCTGGAGAAAAGAAATAGGTGACATTTCGAATCTGAACCTTTCTTCAAACGGCAGAAGGCAGATGGCACACGGCAGTCTGAAGAAGGGTTTTAACCCAAAGGTCACCTATTCCTTTTCTGTAGCAATGCTGCCTGACCTGCTGAGTTACTCCAGCATTTTGTGTCTATCTTTGGTATTAACCAGCATCTGCAGTTCCTTCCTACACAAGATATTAGAATGTTGAAAGGAAGTCTGAAGAAGAGTCCTGACCCAAAATATCACCTGTCCATTCCCTCCAGAGATGCTGCCTGACCCGCTGAGTTACTCCTGCACTTTGTGTTTTACTCAATATTCCAGCATCTGCAGATACTTTTTGTTTCTCAAAATGTAATTTTGTTAGGTGTTTAGATGTAGATATCAGAAGAATCACAACTGCCCTAATATAGTATTAAGGGAAATAAGACTTATGGTTATAAGCCTATAATTTCATTTCGGAGTCACGTGAGTGACTTCGTGAAGAACCCGCCAGCACGCATGTGCGACATATCGTCGCTCGCATTGCAGTCGACGGCTGGAGAGGAGCGCGGCTCATCACCAGCCCTTCATAAGGGCCACTCAGGTAAGTACTAACAACCTTGAGTTGGTTGTTCTGTGTAAGTAATTGTGTTTTCTTCCACAGAGACATGGACAGCAGGAAAAATAAAGGCCGTAAAACTTCTACAAGGAGTTGTCGGCAACCCAACCCGGAGCCCCCCTCCACGGCAGGAGGACGGGCCGGGAAAAAGGCGCGCAAGCCGGGGAGCCCTGTATTCACAGGATCCGGTTTACCGACGCAGCTATGCCCTAGCGGGGTACCTGCAGAACAATCAGTCGGTACAGCGCCGGAGCAGGTGCATCCTGACTCCATCTCGCTCTCACCCACTGGGTCGTTTGCAGAGACGAGCAAGAGGGATTCGCGTGCTGATGCACGGCCCTTCTCCCTGAGCCCTCTTGAAGGAGGCAGGGATGCAATTCCACTACCTAGCCCTTCGCGGGTTGAGGTCTCACCAGGAGCCACTAGGAAGTGGTCTGGTGAATCAGGCAGGCCCGAGTCCACTGGCAGACCAAGGAGGGCCAGTGTCGACTCACCACCCAGGGGGACCAGGAGGAGTCACAAGGGTGGAGCCTCGCCTAGGTCACCGCTTCCCCCGCTGGGGGCAGGTCGGGACCGTACGCCGTCTGGGTCCAGATCAAGGACAGTCGGCAAGCCCGCGCGGACGTCGGGTCACCGCGCTGCGGCGTCAGGTGCCGACCTCTCCCCACCCATGCCCTTCGAGGCAGCCGGGTCCAGCTCAGCGAAAAGGAGGCGCTTGAGCAGGTCCGCGCGGGAATCGCTCAGCTTCGCCGAGGCGGCTGGAAGCGATACATCATCATCACAGTACCGATATTACCTCGACGAGGTACGGACTGCTGATCGGAGCCTCCGGAGTTCCTTCGGGCGCGAGGCCTCTTACCTCCCACACCCGCCCGATGAAGGGCGCTTGGATCGTATGGAGAGGATATTGGAGCAAGTTCTTCTCAAACAGAAACAGGACACACACAGCTCCAGGGGACTCATGGACATATCCCCGTCCCCATCTATGGACAGCATAAGACCAGATGAGGAGGATATCCTGGTACATGCCCCAGCAGCACCTGAGGTCCCTCAGGAAGATCTGCTGGATGTGGCAGCCAAATTCGGGTTACCCGTATCATCAGGACAACCCCTCAACGTCAAACTGGCCGCAACCATAGATTACCTTACCAACCATCAATTGCAGGAGGAGGTCCTTGCGAAGGCCATGGAGAGACACAAGGCTCCAGGGAACTGCAATTCACTCCACGTGCCGATTGTGAACATGCCAATCTGGGGTAATATCAGCCCGGGCATCAGAGCGCAGGAAGTGAAACTGCAGAGGATTTTAAAACTACTTACGTCTGGGATCACCGCTTTTGCAAAGTCGGTAGATGGGGTTGATCTAAGCACCGAACAGGAGGATGCTCTAGCTCTGCTCTGCAATACGCAGTACGAGATCAACGCTTTCCGGAAGAGCATTATCAAACCTTCCTTGAATCCCAAATTTGCGGGACTATGCAGAGCACCTCCTACCCCCCCACCTAGACAGCTGTTCGGGGAAGACCTCCCAAAGCAGGTCAAAGAGCTGGATGACCATGCGAAAACCATAGGTCTGATGAGACCACATTTTGTGGCCAGACCTTCGGCCAAGAAGACACCTTACTTCAGGCCACGAGGTCAGACCGACAGGCCAACAAGGACCTACGTTCCGGCACCTCCTCAATATCAACAGCCTCCTCAGCCCAGGCCTTTTTTAGGACTAGGCCCTCAGCGGCCAGCATGGAAGATGCGGATTCCGCACCAACCACGAAACCCAGCACCTCCACGTCCCACCAAAAATCCCAGGGACCGCCGATAACCATGAAGGTAAGGGGGTCTGGGTTCCATGCACTTGCATGTCTAATCTCACGAGTTGGGGGCAGATTACGGGGATTTAAGGAGGCTTGGGAAACCATCACTTCAGATGAGTTTATCTTGCAAAGTTTTCAGGGTTATGAAATTGAGTTTATTCATGGCTAATTGCCTCCACCCCAGCATATGCCGAATCGCAAATTTGCACTTTCCAAAAAAGAATTGGCAGAAGGCTATGCTGAAATCTTGAGTTTACAAGACAAAGGTGTGATAGAACGAACCACACATGAACCAATTGAATTTGTGTCTAATATATTTACTAAAACTAAAAAAGACGGTGGATGCCGGGTCATTATAGATTTAACTCACTTGAATACCTTTGTAAAATACACCCATTTCAAAATGGACACATTTGAAACAGCCAAATCTTTGATTTCGGAGGGCTGCTTCATGGCATGCATTGATTTAAAAGATGCATACTATTCAGTATCCATTCGGAAACATCATAGGAAGTTCTTGACGTTTACCTGGATGGATCAGCTTTGGCAATACAAAGCATTGCCCAATGGGCTTACTACAGCCCCCAGACTGTTCACCAAACTACTCAAGCCAGTGTTATCTACACTGCGGAGACAAAATCATACGGTCATGGCCTATATGGATGACATTCTGATAATTGGGCACACTCTGGAATCCGCAGAGTTGGCGGTTTCAGCCACAGTGGAAATGTTTCAACAAATGGGGTTTATAATCCATCCAGACAAATCAAAGTTCCTCCCCGCACAGATCATGGACTACTTGGGGTTCACGATAGACTCCAATCGCATGATCACCACCATCCCAATTAACAAAGTTGGTGATGTGTTTCAAGCATGCAAGAACCTGGTCTGCGCCAGTATACCGTCTATCAGATTAACTGCCAGGGTAATTGGCAAAATTGTAGTAGTATTTCCAGCTGCTCAATATGGACCTTTACACTATCAGAATTTACAAAGGTCAAAAATAACAGCATTAAAACTAAATGCTGGACATTATGATAGACCTATGCAGTTGCCGGTTAAGGCAAAACTTGAGTTACTATGGTGGATTGGCAATATCCATAACTCATTTAAACCCATCATTGTGCCTCGTCCAATGGTATACTTGCAAACAGATGCAAGCTCCCATGGCTGGGGAGCTACGGACAACAATAACAGTTGTGGAGGTAGATGGGATTCACTTGAAGCTACTTTGTTGTTAGCACAAGGGATAAACTATTTGGAGATGCTAGGAGCATTCCATGGACTAAGAGCCTACTGTTCAAACATGACTAACACTCATGTCCGTCTCCAAATAGACAATACCACTGCGGTGGCTTATCTGAATCATATGGGCGGTACCAGGTCAATTTCATGCAATGAATTGGCAAACACAATTTGGCTCTGGTGTATTCAACGGAATATTTGGATCTCAGCTACCTACTTGCCAGGTGAGCTCAATACAGTGGCGGACACCAGGTCACGGAAGTTCAATGACAACATCGAGTGGATGTTGAACCCCCAAATATTCACCAAAATTACAGCCAAATTTGGTAAACCGGATATTGACCTTTTTGCGTCACGGTTGAACCATCAGGTACCAGCATACGTATCATGGGAGCCAGATCCTGGGGCAATGGCGATGGACGCATTCTCGCTAGACTGGGGGAAATGGTTCTTCTATGCCTTTCCTCCATTCTGCCTCATCAGTCGGGTATTGCGGAAAATCCAGCTCGATGCTGCCAAGGGCATCCTCATTATACCCGACTGGCCTACGCAATCATGGTATCCGGTGGTCCTTGGAATGATAAGTCAACCATGGGTCCTCTTGGAGGGTTGCCAACAATTGGTGACGAACCCTGCCACAGGGGAACCACACCCCTGCCATAGTCATTTGAATCTATTGGCTTGCAGGATCTGAACAGGCCACTACTTCAGTATGGTCTATCTTCAAGGACAATGGATACCATGGGAGCATCATGCAGGGAGTCCTCAAGACGGCAGTACTTATCGTACATCAGGAAATGGGAATCCTATTGTGGCCGCATGGACGTTGCATATGACTCCGTCTCCATCACAGATGTGCTGGAATTTCTTGCGGGGCTACATCATGATCAACATCTCAGCTATAGTGCCATCAATAGCGCCAGGAGTGCGCTCTCGTCCTACCTCAATATTGAGGTAGGATCCAATAAATTGGTCTCCAAACTTATGCGGGGGATATTTAATTCCAACCCGCCGAGGCCCCGTTACAACGTCACATGGGATATTGGCAAAGTGCTGACCCTGCTGAGAACATGGTCACCCATGACGGGGCTCGAATTGGACAAACTCACCCTGAAGGTGGTGATGTTGATGGCACTTACTTCAGCACAAAGGGTGCAAACGCTTCACAAGGCCAAGATCGACAGAATGATCTCTACCCCTGAACGGGTCACTTTCTTCATTGATGAATTGCTCAAGCAGCATAGACCTGGATTTACAGGGCTGCAGCTGGAGTTTCCAGCATACCCCCCTGATGCTAGGCTATGCATAGCCACCCATATCCGCCACTATATCAAAGTGACGAGGAAAATAAGGGGAATGGAGCAATACCTGTTCATCAGTCACAAAAAACCTCACCATAGAGTGACGGTGCAGACGATATCCCGATGGCTCAGGATCGTCTTGAACAAAGCAGGTATTGACACTGATGTTTTTAAATCCCATTCCACCAGGGCAGCATCAACATCGGCGGCAAAGGTCATGGAGGTGCCCATGGACCAGATACTTGCCACAGCGGGATGGGCCAGTGAAGCCACTTTTCAACGGTTTTACAACAAACCCGTCACCATACCTGGAATGTTCGCAGGAGCCGTGCTGGATGCCGGCCGAGAGCATACAGTTACCCCTCAGTGAGGGGCCTTTCTTGTTGTTATTAATAAATATTATTACTTTTTCAGAGAAACAGTGACGGAAATTGATTACTGCTGTCCACCTTTTCAGTAGCGTGTGTGATAGCATGGACGTTGTCCAGGGCGTGAAATCACAGAAGCTTTGAAGTCTTCACGAAGTCACTCACGTGACTCCGAAATGAAATAGTAAGATTAAACGAGAACTTACCAGTTTGAGGTTTGATCTTTATTTTATGAGGAGTTGCGATGAGGGATTTCGTGCCCTCCGCTCCCAACCCTCGATCATAAAGTCAACTGGTAACTAGAGTCTCTTCAATCTTACTATAACAAGTCATTTCTTGGCTTGGGTTTTTCTGTGATTCCACACCGCGGCTTTGAAGTATGTCGCACATGCGTGCTGGCAGGTTCTTCACGAAATCCCTCATCGCAACTCCTCATAAAATAAAGATCAAACCTCAAACTGGTAAGTTCTCGTTTAAACTTACTAATAATTCATACAAGTATCGCAGGGATTTCCAAAAACGTGATCTGTGCAAAATGCCTCTCTTATGTCCAATGTTAATACAGTGGTTATACTTGAACATCTGCAGACCAAGATAGAATATTCTGAAGTCATCCAAGATTGCAACAGAGAGGAACCTGTAGCTGCTGGTATTTCCTTACATTTGCACATCTGGCTTGGTGAAGCTGAGGTTAGGTATTTGTGAGGTGCTGTCGGAGGGGTCTGGGTGAGTAACCGCAACACATTTTAGTGATAGTTTATTCTGCAGCCTTATGAACAATGGAGTGACTTAACTGCGTTAGCAGGTGAGACACTAACTGCAATATATGCAGCCTCTTGATCAGGTCTTAAAATCACTGCCTTCATGTGCAAGGCCCAAGCAAGAGGCTGCTCAGAAGATACCAACCTCCCCACAGCCCCCAACAATTTTCATGGTGAGATCTCTCGGATGATAATGTTGATAAATGTCAAGGGGTTGGGAACTAGGCTTGCTCTTGTTGGAAGTGGTCATTGTTTTGCTGGTTTCCCATGACTTGCCACCACACCGCACCACCTCCCCTCACTCCCTCCACCCACAACATTATCCAAAGCAGTATACCTTTTAGAGAGGGTGGAACTGTTATTTCCCATTTCTCAACAGGTGGCTGACTAGGTCTTGCTGTAAAACGGGCACAGAGTTGCTGGACTAACACGATGGATCAGGCAGAATCTCTGGAGAAAATGAATAGGTGACTGCCTGATCCGCTGAGTTACTCCAGCAATTTGTGTCAGCCTTCAATATAAACCAGCATCTATAGTTCCTTCCGACACATTTTACTTCGGAGTCACGTGAGTGATTCCGTGAAGAAGCCCCGCCAGTGCGCCTGCCCGTCATTACGTCAGACGTGCTTGACGCACCGTCAGGCTGGAGAGCGCAGCTCCACCAGCGGTAAGTAAAACACCCGCAGGTAACTGTTTTAAACTTGCTGCCGTTTGCTTAGGTCCGTAAGGCTGGTTGCAGGAACCAGCAGGGACACTTCATAAAAGGGAAAAAATTAACAGACAGTAAGGCGAGGGGTGCCGCCTATAAAAGTAAAAACCTGCCCGCGGGACTGCGGTCAACGGGAGACGCCGGCTCCAGAGCCGCCGGCAGTACAGCCAGCGGCAGCAGCTTCGGTGCCTCACACCACGATTTGAGGGTTGGGGGATATTCAGAGATACTTAATAAAAATCTCAAGTCTATTAAAACGTCCTACTTGGACAAAGTATAATTGAAACATGTTCGGTACACGGAAATAATGTTTCACGTTTCTTTATTTGAACTTGCTTATGCGAAAAAGAAAGAAGCACTCCTGTCGGAAGGAAAGGCCAAGAGTAAATTATCCAGACCTATCGACTCTGATGAGTCAGGCCAGAAAGATTCCCCTCCTACCAACAATAAGGTTAAGGGACGTCTGCATGAGATTGAACACCTCCTAAAGGAAATGCTACAACCATGAGGTGTTCCAGTCAGTGGTATACCCCCAGAGTTCCCCAGCAGCTCTCGGTAGCAACCTCTAGCAGAGGTCTGTATAGTGTAAGAACCAGATGCCTACGAGTCTGCATGGGGACCAATAGCAGCATCGCCATGTCATGGGCTGCATAATACCTCACTTGGGCATGACCCGAGAGAGCCTGACCCTGAAGTTGGTGATACTGCAGAAGAACATACACCAAAGCACACGAGCTTCGCTCCCGGTGTGCCGGATGTGGCAGGTAAATTTGCCGTACCGGCTCGAACTGGTGAAGAAATGGAGCAGCGCCATGTTAGGGCTGCATGATACCTCCCTTATGCATGAGCAGGGAGAGCCAGGGCTGTATGATACTACCCCTGAAGTTGGTGGTATAGCACAGAAGCATGCCCCAAAGCCAAGAGCTTAGCTCCCGTTTGCCGGACGTTGCATGTAAATTTGTCATGCGGCAGGAACTGGTGAGGCAAAAAATTTGCCCAGAAATGTTAATTACATGACCTCTCACCAGTTCCAAGAATTAACAATGGATGAAATACCCAAACGATATGAGACACCTGTAAAGTGTGCATCACTCAGAGAGCCCACTGTAAACCAGTGCATCTGGGGGAAAATGGGTGCAACCATGAGATTGCATGAACCAGGCTACAGAAAGCCTTAAAACAAATCGGATCAGACACAGCGGCTTTGGGCGGTCAGTCGATGGGGCACCACTATCAAACTCACAGCGGATGTGTTAGCCTGCTGTGTAATGCCCACTTTGAGATCAAACTACCTGACGGAAAACGCCATCAAGCCAACTTGAATCTGAAATTTGCAGCACTGTGCAGATCATCCAACATAGCCACCAAACTTGTTGTTTGGTGAGGTTCTGGCAAAGTAAGTCAATAACTCGGATGACAAGGCGAAGACTGTGCATGATGCCACCTCGTCAACCATACCCCTTCAGATGGGTCACAAACGCTGGTGCAGGGCGAGCTCCCATTATTATGCCATTGGCATGCACTAGTGCACATTCCCAGCAAAATTAGGAGACAAAAGAATCCAACAAGCATGGCGGTACAAGCAGCTGGACTTGTCCAGGATATATCCTCCAGAGACCAGTCACCAGTAGGGGGTAGCTTGCAATTGTTCTACAATGAATGGTACTGTATAACATCAGAGGCATTTATACTGGACAGTTTTAGTGGTTTCGATTTGAGTTAATTTGAATTCCCCAAGCAAGAGAAGGATGTTGAATGTCGAGCCATTCTAAAACCTAGCCCGACTGAACTCCTACGTCCAGTATAAACACTTTCAAATAGAAACGGTCAGTACTGCTAAGCAACTGCTTTCCAAAGGATGTTATATGGCAAGTATAGATCTGAAAGATGCATATTATTCAGTACCAATTCATTACAATACCGCAGATATTGGAAGTTAGTTGAATGCGACAGCGGTGGCAGTTAAAACTTGCCAAAATGGGTAAACCCAGCCCCAGCTTGTTTACAAAATTGTGGAAATCAGTATGGGGGCTACTCCAGGCTCAGAATCACTTGTGATGGCATACTTGAATGATATTCTGATCATAGACACCACTCAGAAGGTAGCTGAATTTCAGTTTCAATTACCAACATATCAGTGACTCTGCCTCTGGCCAAAAGTTTAGAACCTGCAGCAGTCTGGTAGAAGAACAGCAACCCTCCTACCAACGAGTGGCTAATGTTATTGGTAAATTAATAGCAGCCTTCCTTGGAGTGCAATTTAGGCCTCTACACGATCAGAATATGCAATGGGCTAAGGGACAGGCACTCAAAAACATGCAGGTCATTTCAATAGACCGATGCAGTTGACAGCCCAAGCTATCACCGAGTTGCAAAGGTGTACAACAAATGTCTCACGTTGCTCTAGTAACAATTTGAGCAAACAACCTTCAGCTACTTTACAAGCTGAGATGAGTGTTTCAGGACAGGGAGCCACTGATAACACAATTCCACCCGCAACAGCAAATGCAGTATGCAAGAGGCATTAATCCTACAGATGTGGAATCGTTGGGGCATTTTATGCCCCAGTAAAGCGTACTATTTGACAAATGCATGACTTACATGTTCAGCTCCAGATTGACAATACCACAGCAATTGCATATATTAATTACAAGGGCGGAATTACGTAATTATCATGTGATAATCTGGCTAAACCCCATCTGGCACTGCTGTATTACTAGGAACATCTGGGTCTTAGCAATATACCTACTAGGTAGAGATAGTGTGGTGGCGGACACCAGGGCACGTAAATTTAAAGACAACATAGAATGGATATTGAATCAAAAACATTAAAAAAAAGATTGTCACCCACTATGGATTGCCAGACATAGATCTGTTGCATCCAGATTAAATCACCGGTTACCTAAATACGCTTCATAGGAACCGGATCGAGGGGCAGTAGCGGTGGATGCATTCCCACTACATTGGGGAGGTACGCTCTTCTACGCTTTCCCCATTCTGCCTTATCAGTCAATGTCTCACCAAATTGAGCAGGGCTCTGCCTCACGCATTTGGTAGTCCCCGACTGGGCCACACAACCATGGTTACCATTGGTTCTGAGACTGATGACACAGCCATTCATGGTTATCCCCAAACGCAGCAACTTGTTGCTTCACCCTGTGACAGGAAAGAGTCACCCTTTCCATGATCGTGTTAATCTGTTGATTTGCAGGTTCTGACAAGACCTTTCCAGGGGCTCGGGCTATCGAGGCGGACCATGGATGTGATAACTACGGCCTGGAGGGATAGTACAAAAAACAATACGTATCTCATATATAAAAAATGGGAGATGCTCTGCTTACAGTCAAATATATCTTATCACACTGCAGGCATACCTGATGCATTGGAGTTCCTTGTTACATTACACTTTGACAAGCAATTGAGTTATAATGCCATTAATAGTGCTAGGAGTGCACTGTCCTCCTATTTATGGCAGGGGTTGGGACAACATTCTGTCGGATCTCATCCATTGGTGTCCTGATTCGTGAGAGGTATTTAACAAGAACCATCCTAGACCTAGATATACGTGAATCTGGGATGTGAGCATAGTTCTCACACTGCTTCGTCAATAGGCTCCGATTACATCTGTTTCCAAAAAACTAACACTTAAACTGGTTATGCTCATGGCGCTCATTTCAGCGCAACCGGGTCCAGCCATTGCAAAAGTTACGGCTGGACAGCATGTCTTTTCTGTAAATAGTATTACAATTTATGTATATGATCTAATTACACAAGTAGGCCAGGGACGTCCAGGACAACAATGAGCTTTAAGGCATACCCCATTCACCGGCGACTGTGTGTAGTTACGCACCTCCGTCAATATTGAGGTCACCAAGAGTCTTAGAGGCTCCAAAACAACAATGCTCATCAGTCACAAAGCCGCTTCGAAAGGTGTCGGTGTAACCATTTTTTAGAGGTGGCTGAAGCAGGTTTGGATTCTGCTGGAGCAGACACTGATGTGTTTTAATCTCACTCCACCAGGGCGGTATCGACACCACAGCGAGGGCACTGAACGCCCCTTTAGTCCAAGTCCTTGGGGCCACAGGATGGTCCAGTGAAGGGATTTTCAATGGTTATAACAAACCTATCCTCACGACGGAAGGATTTGGGCATGTTATTTTGGGTCCTGTTTGTAAATTCCCCCTAGGAGAGAGGGGTTGTTATTGCTTCTTTTGTTATTAAGACATTAATTTGTATAATGCACACAATGTTCAATACATTATTTGTTTATCCTGTGTCAACTGAAGCAGTGTGTCATATGGAACTGGGTCTATGGCATGAAATCGCAGAGCTTTGAAATCTTCACGGATTCACTCACGTGACTCCGAAGTAAAATAGTAAGATTAAACGAGAACTTACCAGTTTGAAGTTTGATCTTTATTTTATGAGGAGAGTCGGTGAGCGATTATGTGCCCTCCGCTCCCGGCCCTCATAATCACAAAGATCATCTGGTAGTTCTAGTCTTCTGAGTCTAACTATATCACTTCGACTGTAGTTACTGTGATTTCATGCCGCTGCTTTGAAGATTGACGTGCAGGCGCACTGGCGGGGCTTCTTCATGTAATCGCTCACCGTAAATTAAAGATCAATATCAAGTTCTCGTTTAATTTTACTATTAGATCTTGCTGTAAGCTGGTTTAAACTGTTTCAGGAGTAGAAATTGGAATTGATCATAGTACCATCTTCAGAAAACATCCCATTTCTGATCTCATGATTGAAGTAAAATCAACAGGCACGCAAACACATTTTAAGGCAGTTCCTTTGACTGGAAATTTAAGACTCTGTTAATCCTATTAAAATAACTGCAACAACTAATTAATTTCCATGATGCTTTATCATTAGATTGTAGACTTTAAAGAAACAATGCGAAACAACAGGCCCTTCGGCCCACCAAGTCTGCGCCGACCAACAATCACCCCATACACTAACACTATCCTACACACAAGGGACAATTTACAATTTTATCAAAGCCAATTAAGTGTGAGTTTGGGAGTATACCGGAGCTCCCAGAGAAAACCCACATGGTCACAGGGAGAACACACAAATTCTGTGTAGAGTTTCCATGATAACAACAATTCCCAAGAGGCTTCAGAGGAGTATTATTCAAGATTGATGCCATGTCCCACATTTACCATGACACAGCTGATGAAAAAGTTTGGTCAAGGAGGCGGGTTTCAAGGAACACTTTAAAAGAGAGAAAAGGGTGAGAAGGGGAGAGGAGGGGAAAAGGGCATTCATGCTGCAGTGGGAGTAACCATTTTGAGAGAGACTATCCGAGAGGCTGATGTGCTGTGTTTGAAGTCAAAGTGAAGGCTTTGACGAGGGAGGTTTCAGTGAGAAGGCTCTGTAGAAATGCAGTCATGCAAGGTAAGCTCTTTCCTTCTCTTCCATCCCAGTATCGATAGAGCGATAGAGAAGGAATGGGTGATGTTTTGGGTCGAGATCCTTTAGTTTTAGTTTAGAGATACAGTATGGAAACAGGCTCTTCGGCCCACTGAGTCCGCACCGACCAGCAATCCCCGCACATTCACACTATTTATGCGCACTAGGGACAATTTTCACTTATACCAAGTAGCCAATTAACTCACAAACTTGTATGTCTTTGAAGTGTGGGAGGAAACCGAAGATCTTGGAGAAAACCCAGGCAGGTCACTGGTTGAACGTACAAACTCCGTACAGATAGCGCCCACAGTCAGGATCGAACCCAGGTCTCTGGCGCTGCAAGTGCCGTAAGTTCACAACTCTACCATTGCGCACCCATTGTGCACCTTTAGACTGAGAGTCAGGGGAGTGGGAAATGAGATATGGAAGGGTACAAAGAACATGTAAGGTGTGAAAAAAACAGATCAAAGAAGATGATGATCAAGGAAATGTACAATGGTTCATTGTTGGATGAGGGGGAAGGTGACAAGGAAGCATACAAACAGGAAAATTAAACCGGAGGACACTGAACCTAGTAGGAGAACTAGGGTAGGGGAGGGACAGAAATAGAGGGAAAGCAAGGGTTACTTGAAGTTAGAGACATCAATATTAATACGGCTGGGTTGTAAGCTATTGTGAACTATATATTTCTGCAGTAAAAATAGAAAATGCTGGAAAAACTCAACACATCAATCATATTAAATATTATTTATTGGCACTATAAAATTGTAGATTTTGGCCAACTCTATTGGTTCACTCTATGTTGCTACAGTGGTTCAAACAAAAGCTTCCAGATAAAGCCTCTGTAGGAAATGCTGCTTTGCACAATGTAATCTATTTTATAATTGCTCTCGTGTAAAATTACCGGCTATCCTCAAGAGAGTCAAGAGTCAAGTCAAAAGTGTTTTATTGTCATGTGTCCCGAAATGGAACAATGAAATTCTTACTTGCAGCAGCACAACAAATATGTCAGCACAGTACTCTATCAACATCAGAGAAATAGCGCTCAAATGTGCAAACCGACATGGGACTGCAGCGAGGGAAACATGACATTTCCTTACAACCCACCCCTGACCCAGCAGTAGCTTTATAGCTACCTCCTACGAGGAGTGCTTAATCCAAAATGTCAATGTCTGTAACCCTGACCACAAAGTGCCTTCCTAGGATGGGGACCCACAGTCCTGTTTATATCAACGGGTCGATGGTTGAAAGGGTCTGAAGAGCTTCAAATTCCTGGGCGTGCACGTCTGTGAAGATCTTTCCTGGTCCGAGAACACAGATGCAATTATTAAGAAAGCTCATCAGCGCCTCTACTTCCTGAGAAGATTACGGATAGTTGGTCTGTCAAGGAGGACTTTAACTTCTACAGGTGTACAGTAGAGAGCTTGCTGACTGGTTGCATCATGGCTTGGTTCGGCAACTTGAGTGCCCTGGAGAGGAAAAGACTACAAAAAGTAGTAAACACGGCCCAGTCCATCATCGGCTCTGACCTTCCTTCCATCGAGGGGATTTATCACAGTCGCTGCCTCAAAAAGGCTGGCAGCATCATCAAGGACCCACACCAGCCTGGCCACACACTCATCTCCCTGCTACCTTCGGGTAGAAGGTACAGGAGCCTGAAGACTGCAACAACCCGGTTTAGGAATAGCTACTTTCCCACAGCCATCAGGCTATTAAACCTGGCTCGGAACTCTGAACATTAATATCCCTCCATCTGTTATTTGCACTTTATTAATTTATTAATTCATGGGTGTATTTATGTATAGAATTGTAGTCAATGCCTTCTATGTTCTGTTGTGCTATGCAAAGAAAGATTTTCATTGTCCTGTCAGGGATACATGACAATAAACTCTTTTGACTTTTGACTTTGACTTTGACTTTGGAAGGTGAAATGGAAACATACCAACTTTTCAGAAGACAAGGTAACAGTGGCACTTTTTAAACAGCAAAGTACATCATGGGACAGATCTTCCAAGCACCTTTGCCTGTGGCTATTTGCAATCTGATAACACCTGGACTGAGCCTGAAGAAAGGTCCTGACCTGAAACTTCACCTATCCACGTCCTCCAGAGATGCTGCCTGAGGTATTGCACTACTCCAGCACTTTGCGTCTATTTTTGTAAACCAGCCAGCTGGTTTAGTTTAGTTTAGAGATACAACACGGAAACAGGAGCTTCTGACCATTGAGTCTGTGCTACCCAATGATCCTCATACACTAGCACTATCCTACCCACTAGGGACAATTTACAAATTTACGGAAGCCTATTAACCTACTAACCAGTACATCTTTGGAGTGTGGGAGAAATCCAGAGTACCCGGAGAAAACCCACACAGTCACAGGGAGAAGGTACAACCTCCACACAGATGGCACCCATAGTCAGGATTGAACCTTGGTCTCTGGCGCTGTAAGGCAGCAACTCTACCGCTGCGCCACTGTGCTGCCCTAAAACCATCTCATCCTTTACAACACCAACGAGAGAGGTAGAACTTCAGCATGTACCCAGTGTTTGTGCACTCAGGCACTACACACAGCTTGATACGACCACACATATTTTAGCACATCCCACGTTTGCGGAAGAGGTGCTAAATGGAACTACGAAGAGGAGAGGAGTTGCGTGTCTATTTAAAATCCTCTGACTGCCTGCTGACAATAGTTTGAAGAAATAACCAGTTCCTGTGACTGAAATGGTCCTATTAATGCTTGTCAAAATAGCCTTGGAAGAATGGACAGCATTAGCCATTAGCCTGCCCCTCTTACCTCCTCCACCTCCACACCCTGCATGAATGGCCACTGCAGGAGTTGGTTTATTGAAGGTGGGCTTTCCATGGGGACCAAGACTGGTTAGCCTAAATAGAGATTATCCAGTTATGGAGAGGCATGGTTGCCATTGTTGGATGAATTACGGATAATGATGAGTCAGACTTTAGGAGGGAGATCAATCCTCGGATTGAATGGAACCAGAACAACAACTTAGTTCTCAATATCAATAAAATCAAGGAACAGATTGTTGACTTTAAAAGAGGCAGTCCGAGGATCCATACACCTGTCTTCATCAACAAGTCGGTAGTGGAGAAGGGCAACAGCTCCGAGTTCCTGGGTGTTCATATCTCTGAAGATCTGTCCTGGACCCAGCACATTGATGCAATCATAAAGAAAGTCCATCAACCCCTCTATTTCCTTTGAAGATTGAGTAGAATTGGGATGTCAATGAATACTCTCTTGAACCTCTACAGGTGTATGGTATAGAGCATAGTGACTGGTTGCATCATGTCCTGGTTCAACAACTCAAATGCCCAGGAATGAAGGAGATTGTAAAAAAGTGGCAAACACTGCTCAGTCCATCACGGGTACAGACCTCCCCACCATCAAATAGCAGTTGCAGAAAGGCAAGTAATATCATCAAGGACCCACACCACCCTGGCCATGTTCGTATTTCACGCCGGCCACCAGGAAGAAGGTATAGGAGTCTGAAACTGTAACGTCCTGATTCAGGAACAACTTCTTCCCAACAACCATCAAACTATTGCACATTAAGAACTCCAACTAAACTCTGAAATATGAACTGCCTGGGTTGCCAGGGACTTTGTGCTTAGTGTGTTTTTTTGCAGTATATTGTTTTTTTTTAAATTTATTAAACTCCTTTGTTTTTATTTGTTTATTATATTATCTGTTGCGTGCTGTATTTACAAACCGGTTGTGCTGCTGTTTCAGGTACGAATTTTATTGTTCTGTCATTGGTAAATATGCCAATAACATACTCTTCACTCTTGAATAGGCAACAAAGAACCTAATCACCACATCACTATAAACAATGCATGAAAATAGTAAGATTAAACGAGAACTTACCTGTTTGAAGTTTGATCTTTATTTTATGAGGAGTTACGATGAGGGATTACGTGAAGAAGCCCCGCCAGGCGCATGCATGTCTTACTTCAAAGCAGCGACGTGAAATCACAGAAACTATAGTCGAAGTTAGACTCAGAATTAAGACTCAGAAGACTAGAACTACCAGATGATCTTTGCGATTATGAGGGCTAGGAGCGGAGGGCATGTAATCCCTCATCGTAACTCCTCATAGAATAAAGATCAAACTTCAAATTGGTAAGTTCTCATTTAATCTTACAATTCTACTTCGGAGTCATGTGAGTGACTACGTGAAGATTTCAAAGCTCTGTGATTTAATGTCGTAGATCCATTCCATACGACACACTGCTTCAGTTGACATAGTAGTGAATAAATAATGTATTGAACATTGCTTCCAATTATCCAATAATCATTTTTTAAATAACAAAACAGTAATAACCCCTCCGTCCCAGGGGGAAATTACAAATGAAATCTAGATAGAAAAGAAATCAAACCGAACCCAAAACAGCATGCCCAAACCCTTGCACTGTCAGGACAGGTTTATCATAACATTTGGAGAAGGTCACCTCCTTAGACCATCCTGCGGCCACGAGGATTTGGTCTAGAGGCACATCCGGAGCCTTCACTGCGGATGTTGCTGCCGCCCTGGTGGAGTGAGATTTACACATGAGTGTCTACTGGAGAGGAAAAGACTACAAAAAGTAGTAAACACTGCCCAGTCCATCATCGGCTCTGATCTTCCTTCCATCGAAGGGATTTATCGCAGTCGCTGCCTCAAAAAGGCTGGCAGCATCATCAAGGACCCAAACCACCCTGGCCACACACTCATCTCCCTGCTACCTTTGGGTAAAAAGTACAGGAGCCTGAAGACTGCAACAACCCGGTTTAGGAATAGCTACTTCCCCACAGCCATCAGGCTATTAAACTTAGCTCGGAACTCTGAACATTAATATCCCTCCATCTGTTATTTGCACTTTAGTAATTTATTAATTCATGGGTGTATTTACATATAGAATTGTAGTCAATGCCTTCTATGTTCTGTTGTGCTATTCAAAGAAAGATTTTCATTGTCCTGTCAGGGACACATGACAATAAACTCTTTTGACTCTTTTGACTCTTTGACTACTCCAGCACAATCCAAAACCTGTTTTAACCATCTAGAAATAGTTTGTACTGACACCTTTTTATGAGTTTTTTTCTGGCTGATGAGCATTGCTGTCTCAGAGCCTCTAAGACTCTTAGTTACCTCGATATATTGACTCAGGTGCTGAACTACACATAACGTTTGGTCAACGTGGTATGCTTTAAGTTTACTTTGGTTCTGGCCATTCCTGGCCTGCTTTGTTTGATTAAATCATACACATAAAGCGCAATGTTATCTACCGAAATACATCCTATCTAACTGTAGCTTTTGCAGTGTTTGAACTCGTTGTGCTGATACTAGCGCCATGAGCATAACCACTTTAAGTGTTAACTTCTGAAAGACAGTGACGTAATTGGAGCCCATTGCTGAAGCAGTGTGAGAACTATACTGACATCCCAGATTTCTGTATATCTAGACTTAGGAGGGTTCTTGTTAAAGATACCTCTCATGAATCGGGATACTAATGGATCAGACCCGATAGATTGTTGTTCTGAAAACTGCCCTAAATAGGAGGACAAAGCACTCCGAGCACTATTAATGGCACTATAGCTCATGTGTTCAACAAAATGCAATGTAGCAAGGAACTCCAATACATCCGGTATGCTTGCAGTACGATAAGATATATCTGATTGCAAGCAAACATCTCTCATTTCTTAATATGGGACACATATTGTTTTTTTAGTGCTATCTCTCCAAGCTGCAGTTATCACATCTATGATCCTACTCGACAGTCCAAATCCTTGGAATGGTCTGGTCAGAACCTGCAGATTAACAAATGAATACGATCATGTAATGGATGACTTTCTCCTGCTACTGGATGCACCAACAAATTACTGCAGTTGGGGACAGCTATGAATGGCCGAGTCATAATTTTCAACACCAATGGGAACCATGGCTGTGTAGGCCAGTCCGGAACCACCAAAACGCCTGAGGCGGAGTCCTGCTCTATTTTGGTGAGGCATTGCTTAATGAGGCAGAATGGGGGAAAAGCGTAAAAGAACGTACGTCCCCAATATAGCGAGAATGTATCCACCGCTACTGCTCCTGGATCTGGTTCCCACAAAACGTATTTAGGCAACTGGTGATTTAGCCTGGATGCAACAGATCAATATCTGGCAAACCAAAGCGGCTGACAATCATTTTAAACATCAGGATTTAGCATCCATTCTAAGTTGTCATTACATTTCCGTGACCTGTTGTCTGCCACCATATTACCTCTATCTGGCAGGTGGATACCTGAAGCCCAGATATTTCTGGAATACATCAGGCCCAAATGAGGCTAGCCAGATTATCACATGATACTGACCTTATTCCTCCCATGTGATTGATATAGGCAACAGCCGTGGTATTGTCAATCTGGAGCTGAACATGTAAATATTCATTACTGAACAATAAGCTTTTAACCCACAGAATGCACCCAGCAATTCTAAGTAATTTATACCATGCCTGTGCAGGATTAAACCCTCTTGCACACTCCATCTACCATCACAGCTAGACACGCTGTCCGTGGCTCCCCATCCCAAAGCACTCACATCTTTTTTGGCACAAACCCGCAATTTCTTCATTTACTTGCTGAGTTTCTGGTGCAGAAAACCCAATACCCGACTAGGCATATTTTGTGCAGGTGGATGAATTCCTGACATAAACTCTATTCGAGACCCTGAGATAGTGTCCAATATAACAGATCAGATGTTATGCAGCACCATTCATCATAAAAAAACTGCAACCTACCCCCAACCGGAGGTTGTTCCCCAGAAGATTTATCCTGAACTGAATGAATCATCTATAGTCAACCTTGGAGTTCTTGTCCTATTCGCCATACTGAGGTTGTAATTGGCGTATACAGGTGGGTAATACTACCATCCCACTGGCCTATGCTTGGCTCTGCCCCCGGATCTGACCCCCTTCATGTCGAAACCGATCTGCGAGGTGGCATCCTGGCAGAAGGGACATAGTCTTCATGAGGCCTATTGTCTTGGCCTCTTCCTCCATGTCTTTGGTTTGTTTGAGCACTTGAATATTAGTCGACCTGCATAAAGCTGCAAATCGCGGGTTTAGTGTAGGTTTATGGCTATTTTCCGGATGCAATTCACTTTGAAAATGCATTGCACAGCAGGGCCAGCATATCCTGCTGTGTGCCGGACATCAGTCCCCTCCGAACATTTTGCTAAAAGCCGTGATGCCTGCTCCCACCAATTTGAGGACCTGCTGGAATCTTGTCCACGCATCATTGCACTCATTTGTGCCCAGATTGCAAAGTTCACAGTGGGCACATTGAGCGACGCACAATTCACAGGTGTTATGTATCGTGTGGCTGTTTGTTCCATTATAGAATCTTGTAACTGGTGAGAGGCTATGTAATTGATGTTGGCCACCAGGTTTTCCTCCATGGCCTCACCAGTACCTTCCGGAATAGCAAAATTCCTTGCTACATCCGGGACACCTGGAGCATGGCTCATGTGCTTTGGTGTGTGCCCAAGAGCAGTGACACCAACTTCAGGGTCAGACTCCTCCTGCCCTGGCTCCCCCGAGTCATGCTCTAGGGAGGTCTCTTCCAGCCCTAAACAAGATGCAGGGGAGGATGATTCCCACTGGCATCCATAAGCGGTGTTTTCTTCTTCGCTGTATTGACCTCTGCGAGAGGCTGTGTGGGGAATCCTAGGGGCATTCGACCCCGATTGAAATTTTACTTGGCTCATCTAGTTTGGAGCATTTATCCATTTGGTTGAGCCGTCCCCATACCTTTATATTAAAAGGAGGGGAGTCTTCCACATCATCAGACAAGATGGGCCTGAGAGTAGTTTGTTTTGGCCTTCCTCCCTGGTGGAGTGGCCTCAGTGCCCTGAAGCACTGGAACTGATGGAGGCAGTTGAGCTGCCGGTAGAAACAGTAGCCGGTATCGGAGCAGGCATTAGCGCAGCCATTATTTCCTGACCCGATCTATAAGCGGTAATCGCGGAGCCGGCATTAGCGCAGCCGTTTTCTCCCGACCTGATCTATAAGCGGTAACCGCGGTCCCCGCGGGCTCCGCTCGTACTATGGCAGTTACATTTACAACGCCCTCCATACCACTAACTCTCGCTGGCTCCTGAGCCAGACTTACAGAGTTCAAAATACTCGCAGGGAAGGTTTAACATTGACTTACCTGCGGGTTGCTACTTACCGCTGGTGGAGCTGCGCTCTCCAGCCCGTCGGTGCGCCATGTGTCGGACGTAATGACGTGCATGCGCCTGGCGTGCCTTCTTCACATAGTCACTCACGTCACTCCGAAGTAAAATAAAACGTTAAAGCTTACAGTTAATGTTAATGGACAAGTTGTACCCCATGTTGTGTTCAAAATGAAATCCCTGGCTATAAATTTGCTCCTTCATGTAAAGAGTCTCACTTTCAAATGAAACTTTTAAGTCTTGACAGAAGACTTAACCTCAGAATTTCTGTGACTTTAAATGTTTTAGTTATCATTATCCCTTCACATAATGTTATTTTACTGTTGAACAGCCAATTCTAGAATGTAGAAGCAAGGAACTGCAGATGCTGGTTTACACAAAAGGACAAAAGTGCTGGAGTAACTCAGAGGGTCAGGCAGCATCTCTGGAGAACTGGTCTGGTGACATTTCAAACTGGAGAACATTGACAGGTAATGTTTCATGCTGGGACCTCTCGTCAGATTGAAGAAGGGTCTTGACTATCCATGTGTAATAAGGAACTGCAGGTGCTGGTTCAGTTCAGTTCAGTTTTATTTGTCATATGTAGGTTAACACAGGGTCAACGGTACAATGAAATGTGTTTGACAAAACAACGGGTCACCTCAGCAATGATATTACAAGGATAAAATTAAGGTAAAACAAGATACGATAAAAGTGACATTGGTAGGTAAAAGACAATAATCAACATATATGATGTGTTTATGAGTTCAGAAGCCTGATGGCATGATGATAAAAACTGTTCTTAAGTCTGGTGGTGCGTGCAGCCATGCTCCTGTATCATCTGCCTGACGGTAACAAGGAGAACAGTCTGCGTGCTGGGTGGCTGTGGTCCTTGATGATGTTGTGTGCCTTCTGCTGGCACCTCCTGTGGAAAATGTCCTCAATGGCCGGGAGACAGTTGCGAGTGATGTGTCGTGCTGCCTTCACCACTCTCTGTAGTGATTTGCGGCTGTGGGCCGAACAGTTCCTGTACCAGACTGTGATGCAGCCCGTCAGCAGACTCTCTGGTTTATACCGAAGACCGCCACAAAGTACTCCAGCGCTTTGTGTCACCTATCTATCCATGTTCCCCACAGATACTCCCTGACTCGCTGAGTTACTCCAGCACTTTGTGTCTGTTTTTTAACAATAAATCTAATTTGTTAAAGGCAATAAATGGCACTAAACGCTGGCCTGCAATGTCGAAAACAATCTCAAAATAAATTCACATTATTTCAAATAAATATTTTGATATACTGTATGGTCCCTGATTTATTAACGCGATTATTGACCAGTTCATTTTTTGTCATGAACATTATTAATCAGAACATAGAACCCTTCAGTTTTCCAAATGCATGGAGTTTTTGCTGTTTATCCAATGTAACAGATGGAGTAGTGCTAATACTCCCTGGACACTCTGCTGAAGAATCTGCCTGGATTATAGAGTAGCATTGATGGACGTGAATACCCAGTGTGCTTCATATCAGAAAATTATGGTTCATTCCATGGGATTTTATGGTCATAATGTGTGAAACCTTGACACTCAGATCCTTAACATCAGGTATCAGATGTTGCAGCTTGGAACGCGCAGATAAGGAGAATACTCTTTGCCACAAATATATCGGATAACCTGTACATTAACAATAGCAGCACAACTGCTACATTGAATCTTAGCATATTTCCTATGTTTGGAATTAAACATTCCAATCAATAAAAACTTTTGAAAGAAAATCAGACACATTTTTGAAAAAGAAAGTCCAACAGGTATGTAGGAAAAGTGAAATGGCATAATTATGGATAGCCTTTCCAAGAGCTAGCACAAATATAATGGTCTGAAGGGCTCCTTTCTTCTTTAATTGTATCATCTAACCAGGAACCTTATTATTTGAAAAGTTTTCATGTTTATTTAATCTAGCCTGGTTTCCTGTTAATAAATCTAATTTAGCCCAGGATCAAATCTACCTTGATATCATTTATATTAAATCCAATCTGGTATCTTGACATCGTGTACAAAAGCCAATCAGTAACACAAATACGATTATGGTATTTTTGTTCCCCATCAGGCTATTGAACACTACGAACTCCAACTAAACTCCAAACTATGAACTCACGGTTTCTGCCTTTAAATCCGGGAACTTTCCTCAAATATACCATGAGCTGACCTTCACCAGAAGTACAAGGAATCAAATCACCACTAACTTCCAAAGATTAAAGGAGATATGTTGGTCAAGTTTATTTTTATACAGAGGGTGGTGGGGGCCTGGAATGTATTGCCAGGGTTGGTGATGGAGTCAGATACAATAGTAGCATTTTAGATCGGAACACAAAGAGACATGGGAATGAAGTGATATAGAGCATAAGCAGGAAGAGAAAACTAGTTTAACTTGGCATCATGTTGATCACGTTGAAGGGCCTGTTCCTGTACTGTTCTATGGAAAAGGCAATTAAAGATGGACAATAAATGCTGGCCTGCAATGTCCAGATTAATAAAAAAACAAATGAACAATGGATTATATCGGTAAAGGTTTTTGATACCTTTCAGGATTTATCAGCAAGATCCAATCAACTGGCTGCGATTAGCTCTATTTGCACCAATGGGAACCGTGACAAAGTGATTTTTCTTTTTTACCTGTTTAACATAGAACATAGAAACATAGAAAATAGGTGCAGGAGTAGGCCATTCGTCCCTTCCAGCCTGCACCGCCATTCATAGAAACATAGAAACATAGAAAATAGGTGCAGGAGTAGGCCATTCGGCCCTTCGAGCCTGCACCGCCATTCAATGTGATCATGGCTGATCATCCAACTCAGTATCCCGTACCTGCCTTCTCTCCATACCCCCTGATCCCTTTAGCCACAAGTGCCACATCTAACGCCCTCTTAAATATAGCCAATGAACTGGCCTCAACTACCTTCTGTGGCAGAGAATTCCAGAGACTCACCACTCTCTGTGTAAAGAATGTTTTCCTCATTTCGGTCCTAAAGGAATTCCCCCTTATCCTTAGACTGTGACCCCTTGTTCTGGACTCCCCCAACATCGGGAACAATCTTCCAGCATCTAGCTTGTCCAACCCCTTAAGAATTTTGTAGGTTTCTATAAGATCCCCCCTCAATCTTCTAAATTCCATCGAGTACAAACCGAGTCTATCCAATCTTTCCTCATATGAAAGTCCTGACATCCCAGGAATCAGTCTGGTGAATCTTCTCTGTACCCCCTCTATGGCAAGGATGTCTTTCCTCAGATTTGGAGACCAAAACTGTACGCAGTACTCCAGGTGTGGCCTCACCAAAACCCTGTACAACTGCAGTAGAACCTCCCTGCTCCTATACTCAAATCCTTTCGCTATGAATGCTAACATACCATTTGCTTTCTTCACTGCCTGCTGCACCTGCATGCCTACTTTCAATGACTGGTGTACCATGACACCCAGGTCTCGTTGCATCTCCCCCTTACCTAATCTGCCACCATTCAGATAATAGTCTACCCTCATGTTTTTGCCACCAAAGTGGATAACCTCACATTTATCCACATTGTACTGCATCTGCCATGCATCTGCCCATTCACTCAGCCTATCCAAATCACCCTGCAGCCTCCAAGCATCCTCCTCACACCTAACTATACCCCCCAGCTTGGTATCATCTGCAAATTTGGAGATGTTGCATTGAATTCCCTCGTCCAAATCATTAATATATATTGTAAATAGCTGGGGTCCCAGCACTGAGCCTTGCGGCACCCCACTAGTCACTGCCTGCCATTCTGAAAAGGACCCGTTTACTCCTACCCTTTGCCTCTAGCTAGCCAGTTCTCTATCCACATCAATACTGAACCCCCAATACCGTGTGCTTTAAGTTTGTATGCTAATCTCTTATGCGGGACCTTGTCGAAAGCCTTCTGAAAGTCTAGATATAACACATCCACTGGTTCTCCCTTATCCACTCTACTAGTTACATCCTCGAAAAATTCTATCAGATTTGTCAGACATGATTTACCTTTCGTAAATCCATGCTGACTTTGTCCAATGATTTCACCACTTTCCAAATGCGCTGCTATCCCATCTTTAATAACTGACTCTAGCAGTTTCCCCACTACCGATGTTAGACTAACTGGTCTGTAATTCCCCGCTTTCTCTCTCCCTCCTTTTTTAAAAAGTGGGGTTACATTAGCTACCCTCCAATCCTCAGGAACTACTCCAGAATCTAAGGAATTTTGAAAAATTATCACTAATGCATCCACTATTTCTGTGGCTACCTCCTTGAGTACTCTGGGATGCAGACTATCTGGCCCTGGGGATTTATCGGCCTTCAATCCATTCAATTTACCCAACACCACCTCCCAGCTAACCTGGATTTCACTCAGTTCCTCCATCTTATTTGACCCCCGTTCCACTGCTATTTCCGGCAGATTATTTGTGTCTTCCTTAGTGAAGACAGAACCAAAGTAGTTATTCAATTGGTCTGCCATGTCCTTGTTCCCCATGATCAATTCACCTGTTTCTGACTGCAAGGGACCAACATTTGTTTTAACTAGTCTCTTTCTCTTTACATATCTATAAAAACTTTTGCAGTCAGTTTTTATGTTCCCTGCCAGTTTCCTTTCATAATCTATTTTCCCTTTCCTAATTAAGCCCTTTGTCCTCCTCTGCTGGATTCTGAATTTCTCCCAGTCCTCCGGTAGGCTGCTTTTTCTGGCAAATTTGTATGCCTCATCTTTTGTTTTTATACTATCCCTGATTTCCCTTGTTATCCATGGATGCACCACCTTCCCCGATTTATTCTTTTGCCAAACTGGTATGAACAACTTTTGTACTTCATCCATGCAGTCTTTAAATACCTTCCATTGCACATCCACTGTCAACCCTTTAAGAATCACCTGCCAGTCTATCTTGGCCAATTCACATCTCATACCTTCAAAGTTACCTTTGTTCAAGTTCAGAACCCTTGTTTCTGACTTAATTTTGTCACTCTCCATCCTAATGAAGAACTCAACCATATTATGGTCACTCTTGCCCAAGGGGCCACGCACAACAAGACTGCTAACTAACCCTTCCTCATTACTCAATACCCAGTCTAGAATAGCCTGCTCTCTCGTTCAATATGATCATGGCTGATCATCCAACTCAGTATCCTGTACCTGCCTTCTTTTCATACCCCCTGATCCCTTTAGCCACAAGGGTCACATCTAACTCGCTCTTAAATATAGCCGATGAACTGGCCTCAACTACCTTCTGTGGCAGAGAATTCCACAGACTGACCACTCTCTGTGTGAAAAATGATTTTCTCATCTCGGTCCTAAACGACTTCCCCTTATCCTTAAACTGTGACCCCTTGTTCTGGACTTCCCCAACATCGGGAACAATCTTCCTGCATCTAGCCTGTCCAACCCCTTAAGAATTTTGTAAGTCTCTATAAGATCCCCTCTCAATCTTCTAAATTCTAGCAAGTACACACCGAGTCTATCCAGTCTTTCTTCATATGAAAGTCCTGCCATCCCAGGAATCAGTCTGGTGAACCTTCTCTGTACTCCCCCTATGGCAAGAATGTCTTTCCTCAGATTAGGAGAACAAAACTGTATGTAATACTCCAGGTGTGGCCTCACCAAGACCCTGTACAACTGCAGTAGAGCCTTCCTGCTCTTATATTCAAATCATTTTGCTATGAATGCTAACATATCATTCGCTTTCTTCACTGCCTGCTGCACCTGCATGCCTACTTTCAATGACTGGTGTACCATGACACCCAGATCTCGTTGCATCTCCCCTTTTCCTAATCGGCCTCCATTCAGATAATAGTCTACTTTCCTGTTTTTACCACCAAAGTGGATAACCTCACATTTATCCACATTATACTGCATCTGCCATGCATTTACCCACTCACCCAACCTATCCAAGTCACCTTGCAGCCTCCTAGCATCCTCCTCACAGCTAACACTGCCCCCCCCCCCCCCCCCCCCCCCCGCTTCATGTCATCCACAAACCTGGAGATGTTGCACTCAATTCCTTCATCCAGATCATTAATATATATTGTAAATAGCTGGGGTCCCAGCGCTGAGCCTTGCAGTACCCCACTAGTCACTGCCTGCCATTCTGAAAAGGACCCATTTAGTCCTACTCTTTGCTTCCTGTCTGCCAGCCAGTTCTCTATCCACATCAATACAGAACCCCCAATACCGTGTGCTTTAAGTTTGTATACTAATCTCTTGTGTGGGACCTTGTCGAAAGCCTTCTGAAAGTCCAGATATAACACATCCACTGGTTCTCCCTTATCCACTCTACTAGTTACATTCTCAAAAAATTCTATAAGATTCGTCAGGCATGATTTACCTTTCATAAATCCATGCTGACTTTGTCCAATGATTTCACCACATTCCAAATGTGCTGCTATCCCATCTTTAATAACTGAATCTAGCATTTTCTCCACTACCGATGTTAGACTAACTGGTCTGTAATTCCCCGTTTTCTCTCTCCCTCCCTTTTTAAAAAGTGGGGTTACATTAGCTACCCTCTAATCCTCAGGAACTACTCCAGAATCTAAAGAGTTTTGAAAAATTATCACTAATGTATCCACTATTTCTGGGGCTACTTCCTTAAGGACTCTGGGATGCAGCCTATCTGGCCCTGGGGATTTATCGGCCTTTAATTCATTCAATTTACCTAACACCACTTCCCGGCTAACCTGGATTTCACCAGTTCCTCCATCTCATTTGACCCCCAGTCCCCTGCTATTTCCGGCAGATAATTTATGTCTTCCTTAGTGAACACAGAACCAAAGTAGTTATTCAATTGGTCTGCCATGTCCTTATTCCCCATTATCATTTCATCAGTTTCTGATTGCAAGGGACCTACATTTGTTTAACTAATCTTTTTATCTTCACAAATCTATAAAAATGTTTGGTCAGTTTTTATTTTCTCTGCCAGTTTTCTTTCATAATCTATTTTCCCTTTCCTAATTAAGCCCTGTCCTCCTCTGCTGAACTCTGAATTTCTCACAGTCCTCTGGTAGGTTGCTTTTTCTGGCTAATTTGTATGCTTCATCTTTTGTTTTGATACTATCCCTAATTTCCATTGTTATCCATGAACGCACTACCTTCCCTGATTTATTCTATTGCCAAACTGGGATGAACAATTGTTGTAGTTCATCCATGCAGTCTTTAAATGCCTTCCATTGCATATTCACCGTCAACCCTTTAAGAATCACTTGCCAGCCTATCTTGGCCAATTCACGTCTCATACCTTCAAAATTACCTTTCTTTAAGTTCAGAAACCTTGTTTCTGAATTAACAATGTCACTCTCCATCCTAATGAAGAACTCAACCATATTATGGTCACTCTTGCCCAAGGGGCCACTCACAACAAGACTGCTAAGTAACACTTGCTCATTACTCAATACCCAGCCTAGATTAGCCTGCTCTCTCGTTGGTTCCTCTTCATGGTGGTTTAGAAAACTATCCCGCATACATTCCAAGAAATCTTCTTCCTCAGCACCCCTGCCAATTTGATTCACATAATCTATATGTAGATTGAAGTCACCCATTATAACTGTTTTACCTTTGTTGCATTTCTAATTTCCTGTTTGATGCCATCCCCAACACCACTACTGCTGTTAGCAGGCCTGTACACAACTCCCACCAGCATTTTCTTACCCTTAGTGTTTCACAGCTCTACCCATATCGATTCCACATCCTCCAAGCCTTCCTTTCTATTGCGTTAATCTCCTCTCTAACCAGCAATGCTACTCCACCTCATTTTCCTTTCTGTCTATCCCTCCTGAATATTGAATATCCCTGGATGTTCAGCTCCCAGCCTTGGTCACCCTGGAGCCATGTCTCCATGATCCCAACTATATCATGTTCATTAATAACTATCTGCACATTCAACTCATCCACCTTATTACGAATGCTCCTTGCATTGAGACACAATGCCTTCAGGATTGTTTTTACACCACTCTTACCCCTTATACAATTATGTTGAAAAGTGGCCCTTTTTGATTTTTGCCCTGGATTTTTCTGCCTGCCACTTTTATTTTTCACCTTGCTATTTATTGCTTCTACCCTCAATTTACACCCCTCTGTCTCTCTGCTCATGCTCCCATCCCCCTGCCACATTATTTTAAATCCTCCCCGACAGTACACTCCCCCAAGGACCCAGATACAAATACCTTTGAAATAGATGTCCCCAGCTGTTTTTTTTCAATAGATCATCTATATGACATGTTTTTTGGGTTCAGTGCTAATACAATGGGAAAATAATGAATAAGCCATTTTACTGTATGATGGTCGGTACAATCAAAGAAAATAATCACAAGGATTTTGCCCGACTGTAATGATGTTTGGGGCCATTTGCCAGGATATTACTTTTTTGTGAAATCTTCTCTTAAATTTATCTGATTTAAATTGATATATCTACAATTTGCAATCCATGGTATGATGTTGAGAATAAAAAGTCACACAAAGTGCTAGAGAAACCAAATGTAACCCAGATCGTGAGCCTAAAGAAGGGTCCCGATCCGAAACGTCATCTGCCCATGTCCTCCACAGATGTAACCATACCTGCTTAGTTACTCCAGCACTTTGTGTGTTTTTTGTAAACCAGGATCTGTAGTTATTTGTGTCAGCATAAAATGTGCCATATTCCAACAAGTGTATAACAAGTTCCAACATATTCCAACAAATGCCAAGTTAGTACATGTACAACTACATGTTCCAACATGAACAGGAATGGTTTAGAGGTATATGGCCAAATACAGGCAGGGAGAATGAGTGTAGAAGGAGCATTTAGGTCAGCATGGGCAAACTGGGACAAAGGAACGGTTTCTATGCTATATGACTCTATGACTCCAAGACTCCAAGGTGCACAGAAAATGCTGGAGAAACTCAGCGGGGTTTCATATGGAGCGAATGAAATAGGCAACGTTTCGGGCCGAAATCCTTCTTCAGACGGACTTCTAAGACTCCAAGTATGTTGATGTCGATAAATTAAATATTTGGTTGATCAGGTATCCAACATGTTCAGAAACCTATTGCTCCATGTAAGAGTCACCAAACCAAACCACTGACAACTAGACGTTGGTAGAATTTCTGTTCACCTGAAATAAACCGTGCACTTGCTTCCTGTTGGGCCACAATTCCTTGGTCTAAATCCAAAACTCTTAAGCACAGCAATCAAGGCTTTGGGACTCACAAATGATTGCAAGCATTTAGCTAGATAAATATGGGTAACATGTAGTACTGGTAACCAAAGTATATAGAGGTCCGTGAGTACTGCTGTTCAGTGCAATAAGGAACAGCCTCTATACAAACATCATTTATTGAGGATAAGTAACAGTCAAATTCATTACAGGTTTTTGACCCCTTATAGTTCATTTTCCTTCATGTTGGCCATGATGCCAAATTTTGTATGAAGGTGTTTCCATGAAGGGCCCTGAAAATTCTTTGCTTTGATAAAAGCAATGTTAACTGAAGCTGTTTTGCTACAACCGGGCAGATGCTTTCAATCCCAGTTGTTGGATGGTACAGCTGTGTGAGGCGGGGGGTGTCAAAAACGGAAGAATAAGTCAATTAACTTCCACTCGGTGGGGTAACTACACTGTGCTCCCACCGTGTGCTTTAGTAGAACATTCCGTGATGTGCTTAGAAAGGTCAATATTCTGATGATGTCTCGCAATAGTTCTTGCCAACGTTCCATGGTGTGGATTCATATCAAGGGGGATGAGGCATAAAATGCTATTTTTCCTGCTATTTTTAAATAGAACAGGGCGGCACGGTGGTGTAGTGGTAGATTTGCTGTCTTACTGCTCCAGAGAATTTGATCCTGACTGTGAGTGCTACCTGTATGAAGTTTGTGTGTACTCCCCGTACCACGTGTTTTCCCCGTGTGCTTCGGTTTCCTCCCTCACTCCAAAGACACATAGGGTTGTAGGTGAATTGGCTTCGGTAAAGATTGTGGATTGTCCCTGATATGCAGGATAGTGCTAGTGTATGGGGATCGTTGGTTGGCACAGACTTGGTGCGCTGAAGGGCCTGTTTTCACGTTGAATCTCTAATTTAAACTATACTAAAGAACATTATTCTGGGACTGATTTTTAATTTTATTGGTTTAATCTCAAGAGATTGATCTGTAACTGAAGATAGAAGATAGAATATAGCAAAGTGTGGAGTCATGCATTTTGGTAGTAGGAATAAAGGAATGCTGGTGCAGGATTCCCAAAAGGTTAATCCGCAAGTCGAATCGGTAGTAAAGAAAGCAAATTTAATGCTAGCATTTATTTCAAGAGGGCTTGCATACAAAAACAGGGATGTAATGCTGAGGCTCTATAAGGCACTGGTGAGGCTGCATTTGGAATATTGTGAGTATTTTTGGGCACCATATCTGAGGAAGGATGTACTGGCTCTGGAGAGGGTTCAGATGAGGTTTACAAGAATGATCCCAAGAATGAGTTGGTTAACCTATGATGAGTGTTTGTCGGCCGTGGGCCTGTACTCGCTGGAGTTTAGAAGAATGAGGGGGGACCTCCTTGAAACATGCAGAATAGTGAAAGGTGTGGATAGAGTGGATGTGAAGAGGATGTTTCCACTAGTGGTAAACATAGAAACATAGAAAATAGGTGCAGGAGTAGGCCATTCGGTCCTTTGAGCTTGCACCGCCATTCAATATGACCATGGCTGATCATCCAACTCAGTATCCCGTACCTGCCTTCTCTCCATACCCCCTGATTCCTTTAGCCACAGAGGTGACATCTAACTCCCTCTTAAATATAGCCAATGAACAGGCCTCAACTACCTTCTGTGGCAGAGAATAGTAAGATTGAACGAGAACTTACCAGTTCGAAGGTTGATTTTTATTTTATGAGGAGTCGAAGTGAGGGATTTCGTGAAGAGCCCGCCGGCGCGCATGCTCGACATACTTCAAAGTAGCGGCGTGGAATCACAGAAACCAACAAAAGAAATGACTTCGCATAGTATGATTGAATTGACTAAGATTACCAGATGAAGGTGATTGAGGGTTGGGCGAGGAGGGCACGAAATCCCTCACTTCGACTCCTCATAAAATAAAGATCAACCTTCGAACTGGTAAGTTCTCGTTCAATCTTACTATTTCATTTCGGAGTCACGTGAGTGACTTCGTGAAGACTTCAAAGCTTCTGTGATTACACGCCCTGGACCACGTCCATGCTGACACACCACTACCAGGGATGGATGGGAGGAACAAACTTGCTCACTAGTTCATACTGCAAAACAAGAGCATATTTATTAACAACAAATCAAAACCCCTCAAGCGGGGACATCTCCACGTTCTTGACCTGCATTCAGCACGGCTTCTGCGAACTGTAGAGGAGCAGCAACAGGCTTGTTATAAAAATGCTGGAACACAGCTTCATTCGCCCATCCTGCTGTGGCGAGAATTTGGTCCATGGGCACCTCCATGACCCTCGCCGCTGACGTCGATGCAGCCCTGGTGGAATGAGACTTGAACACATTAATGTCGATACCTGACTTACCCAAGACGACTCTAAGCCACCTGGATATCGTCTGGACTGTCACTCGATGATGAGGTCTCTTATGAGTGACAAGCAGGTATCTCTCCATTCCTCTGATGCGTGCCGTCACTTTGACATAGTGGCGGATATGTGAGGCTAAACATAGCCTAGCATCTGCGGGGTATGCCGGGAACTTCAGCTGCAGCCCTGTGCACCCAGGTCTATGCTGCTTTAGTAGCTCGTCAACGAAAAAGACTACTTCTGTAGGGGTAGATGTCATTCTGTCGACACGCAGTTTGTGTAGTGTCTGTACCCTCTGAGCTGAAGTCAGCGCTAGTAACATCACCAGCTTCATGGTGAGTTGGTCCAGTTGGAGCCCTTCCATGGGAGACCACGTCCTGAGCAGGGTTAATACGTCCCTGACATCCCAGGTGATATTATAGCGTGGTGTAGGCGGATTCATATTGAATATACCCCGCATGAGTCTGGACACTAGCCTGTTGGATCCTACCCCAATCTTGAGGTAGAATGATAGCGCACTTCTGGCGCTGTTGATGGCACTGTAACTTAAGTGTTCATCATGGTGCAACCCCGCGAGGAATTCCAGGACGTCGGTTATTGTCACGTCATCGTACGTGATGCGAGAGCGGCTGCAGTAGGCTTCCCACTTCTTAATATGCGAGCGGTATCTTCGCCTTGTGGACTCTCGACACGACGCCCCGATGGTATCCATGGTCCGAGCCGAGAGGCCGTATTGGACTAACGGCCTGTTCAGAACCTGCAAGCCAACAAATTTAAATAGCCATGGCAGGGATGTGGCTCCCCTGAGACAGGGTGAGTAACCAATTGTGGGCAACCCTTCAAAAGGACCCAAGGTTCGTTGAGCATGTCAAAGACCACCGGATACCAAGGCTGTGTGGGCCAGTCGGGTATAATAAGGATGCCCTTGGCAGCATCTGCCTGAATCTTTCGCAATACCTGACTGATGAGGCAAAACGGAGGGAAGGCATAGAAAAACCAATTCCCCCAGTCCAGCGAGAATGCATCTAGCGCTATTGCCCCAGGATCTGGTTCCCATGAAACGTAGGCTGGTACCTGATGGTTCAACCGTGACGCAAAAAGGTCAATATCCGGTTTACCAAATTTGGCTGTGACTTTAGAAAAAATCTCAGGATGCAACATCCATTCAATGTTGTCATTAAATTTGCATGACCTGGTGTCCGCCACAGTATTAAGCTCACCTGGCAAATAGGTAGCTGAAATCCAAATGTCTCTTTGAATACACCAGAGCCAAATTGAGTTAGCCAATTTGTCACACGAAACTGACCTGGTACCACCCATATGGTTTAAATATGCCACAGCTGTGGTGTTGTCTATTTGGAGACGGACGTGTGCTCCAACAAGCTTGGAACAATATGCACGAAGTCCGTGGAATGCTGCCAGCAACTCCAAATAGTTAATCCCTTGAGTCAACAACATCGATGCCTCAAGGGTGTCCCATCTACCCCCACAACTAGAGCAATTATCAGTAGCTCCCCAGCCATTGGAGCTTGCATCAGTCTGTAAATATACCACCGGATTAGCCTCCCTGACAGGCTTAAATGAGTTGCTAATGTGACACACCCACCATTGCAACTCAGTTATCGCTTCGGACGGCAGCTGCATAGATCGATCGTAATGACCAGCGTTCCGTTTTAACGCAGTAATTTTAGCTCTTTGCAAATTCTGATAATGCAAAGGTCCATATCGTGCTGCCGGAAACAAAGCCACTAACTTGCCAATTACTGTGGCTGTATGCCGAATCGATGGTATATTGGTGCCAATTAAATCTCTGCACACCTTAGTGACTTCCTCAATTTTGTTAATTGGTATAGTTATCCTCATGCTCATTGAGTTCACCGTGAACCCTAGGTAATTAATTACCTGGGCAGGGCAGAACTTCGATTTCTCTGGATGGACAATGAATCCTAATTGTTGAAATATATTAACAGCAGCTGCAACACCCTGTTCAGCCAATTGCAGGGTGTGGCCCACGATAAAGACATCATCTAAATAGGCCATAACTATATGATGTCGTTGTCTCAAATAAGCCATGATTGGCTTCACCAATTTAGTGAACAATCTAGGGGCTGTAGTAAGCCCATTAGGCAAAGCCTTATACTGCCAAAGTTGCCCCATCCAGATAAATTTCAAAAACCTTCTATCATCTTTCTGGATGGATACTGAATAATATGCATCCCTCAAATCAATGCATGCCATAAAGCAGCCATGAGAAATCAATGATTTGGCTGTTTCAAACGTATCCATTTTAAAATGAGTATATGTTACAAACGTATTCAAACGGGTTAGATCAATAATGACACGACAGCCTCCATCCTTCTTAGGTCTAGTAAATATGTTCGAAACAAATTCAATTGGTTCATGCACCGTTTTCTCAATCACACCCTTCTGTTCCAAACTTAAAATTTCCTTGTAACCTGCTGCCTGTTCTGCAGCAGACAATTTGAACGTACGACCAGGCATGTGCTGGGATGGAGGAATGTCGCCATTAATAAACTCAATTTTATGCCCCCGAATATTCCGCAACACATACTCATCACCAGTAAAATTACCCCATGCATCCAAAAACAACCGTAAACGACCACCAACATGGGAATTTAAACAGAGAGAAAAAAGAGAACCAGACCCCCTCACCTCCGTGGTTACCGGTGGTCCTTGACACGTGTGGGTGGCCGTGGAGGTGCTGGGTTGGCTTGAGGGCGCGGCGTCTTCGATTTCCACAAAGGTCTCTGCCGACCCTGTCCTAAAAAAGACCCTTGGTGCTGGTTCTGGTGCTGTTGTCGTTGTGGAGCTAGAGGGCGAGTCCTCGTCGAGGCACCGGCCGACCCTCGTGAGCGAATGTATGGAGCTTTTGAGCCTGACGGTGTGGGGGCACTCTGAGAGCGCATGATCCCCACCGTTTTGGCTTGTTCGTCAAGCTCTTTGACTCTCTTCGAGAGGTCCTCACCAAAGAGCTGACGGGGCGGCGGCGGCGGCGGTGGTTTGCACAATCCTGCAAACTTCGGGTTGAGTGCTGGGCGGATGCTGTTTTTGCGAAACCCGTTGATTTTGTGCTGGGTCGCGCACAAAAAGGCCAGAGCATCTTCCTGGTCCAAATTCAGTTCGTCCCCGTCCACCGACCGCGCAAAGGCGGTAATACCGGCCGTGAGGAGTTTCAGGATCTGCTGCAATTTTAGCTCCTGTTGACGGATAGCCGCACTGATGTTGCCCCATATTGGCGTATTGACCACAGGCACGTTGAGGGAGTTGCAGTTTGATGGAGCCTTGTGCCGGCTCATAGCCTGGATGAGGACTTCTTCCTGCAGCACCTGATTATTAAGAAAGTCCACTGTGGCTGCCAGCTTTGTATTTAGAGGAAGACCAGCCGTATGTGGGGCCGCGAATTTGGTCGCCACATCCAAGAGTTCTTCCGCTGGCACCTCCAACGGATTTGGTACGGGATCCACCAGAACCTCCTCCTCCTGCTGCTCCAGGCTGATAGTAGATGTTGGTGAAGACGCCCTGTGCCTGTTGCTGCCCTGCTGTTGTTGACGTTGAAGCAGGAGCTCCAGCAGCCGCTCCATATGGTCAATACGCCCTTCACCCTGAACACTCAGGTGGTCGGAGTCCTCCGGCTCTGAAAAGAAAACCGGGCTCCTGTCATCGGCCCGCACCTCGTCGAGGCCCTGCCGGTGCCGGTAGTTGTCGCTAACAGCCGCCGAGGCGAAACTGCGCGATTCCTGCGCGGGCGTGTTCAATCGCCTCCGTTTAGCGAGAGCTGAAGCCGCTGCCACTAAGGGCACTTGCGGCGAGGTGTCGGCACCAGCCGAAGCATGGCTGCCTGGGGCCCGCGCAGTCTTGCCGGCTGCCCACATCGTGGACGTTGCCGACGCGTGGTCTCGCCCACCCATCCATGGGGGGCTCAGCGACCGTGACGAGACCCGACTCGACCGACCCGTCCCGGCGTCGAGAGTCGGGGTGTGCCGGCTGGACCTCACAGCCGCCCCGGGTCTCGCCCTGGAACCTGACCGCTCCTCCGCGATAGGCAATGCCTTAGCCCTAACAGGGTTAGGCTTCTGGGCTCCTGCCCTCCCCCTTCTCGGAGGGCTGAGTGGAACAGACCGTGCAACGGCACGTGCCCTGCTCGAGGTCGCCAGCGAGCCCGCTGACGACCTGACTGCCATGGCAGGGTCCCCCTGCTCTGGCGGCACACCACACTCCTCCTCGTCAAACTCCTCCGAGCTGTGGTGTGCTGGCGGACCTGGACCTGTAATCACAGGGCTTACCCACATCTCCGCCTGAGTCCCGGCCTGCGCTGCAGGTATTGCCGATGGTAAAGGCCCCGGAACTGTTGACCGGCGAACTCGTCCTGACGTCCTCCGGCCCTTCAAACTCCCATCCATGTCCTTGCTGCAAGACATAATCAGACAACAAGGACCACCAACTAAAGGTAGAATACTCACCTCCGTGGCCCCTTATGAAGGGCTGGCGAGGAGCGCGCTCCACCGCCAGCCGTCGCAGCAACGCGTTACGACGATATGTCGAGCATGCGCGCCGGCGGGCTCTTCACGAAGTCACTCACGTGACTCCGAAATGAAATTCCACAGATTCACCACTCTCTGTGTGAATTTTTTTTTTCTCATCTCGGTCCTAAAAGACTTCCCCCTTATCCTTAAATGGTGACCCCGTGTTCTGGACTTCCCCAACATCGGGAACAATCTTCCTGCATCTAGCCTGTCCAACCCCTTAATAATTTTGTAAGTTTTTATAAGATCCCCCCCTGAATCTTCTAAATTCCAGCAAGTACAAGCCGAGTCTATCCAGTCTTTCTTCATATGAAAGTCCTGCCATCCCATAGAGTCTAGGACTAGAGGTATAAGCCTCAGAATTAAAGGACGTTTTTTAGGATGGAGATGAGGAGAAATTTCTTTCGTCAGAGGGTGGTGAATCTGTGGAATTCTTTGCCACAGAAGGCTGTAGAAGCCAAGTCAGTGGATATTTTTTAAGGCAGAGATAGATAGATTCTTGCCTAGATAGATAGATTTGTGTCAGTCTGAAGAAGGGTCTCGACCCGAAACGTCGCCTATCTCCTTCGCTCCTTAGATGCTGCTGCACCCGCTGAGTTTCTCCAGCTTTTTGTGTAACCCTAGATTCTTGATTAGCACAGGTGTCAGAGGTTATGGGGAGAAGGCAGGAGAATGGGGTTAGGAAAGAGAGATAGATCATCCATGATTGAATGGTGGAGTAGGCTTGATGGGCAAATTACCTACTTCTACTCCTATCACTTATGACATTATCAATCCTGAGTAGAACACAAAGTGCTGGAGTAAGTCAACAGATCAGGCAACATCTCTGGAGGACGTGGATAGATGATCTTTTAGGTCAGGATCCATCTTCAGACAAAAAATGGTTGACAACTGATTAAGTCACGCCACAAAATGTGGTGAGTACTCAACATGTGATCAATGGTTGGCATGGACACAGTGGGCTGAAGGGCCTGTTTCCCTGCTGAATCTTTCAGTTAATTCAACTCTCAAAGTCTGTCAAAAGTGCTCTGAAAACCTTTGAATATTCATCAGATCGTCACAAACATTCAAATAAATTAAATCCTCAAAGTATTTAAATGTTAAACAAACTCAAAGGTGCTTATAAAAGCTTTATAACACCTTTAAACTGTTGTAAACACCAATAAATAAAACCAAACCCATTTGATCGAATATTTTAACAAATATAATTATTGGAGAGATTTAAAGGAGCATTTCCGGTAATCTGAAGTTGTGCCAATTATGTGGCAAATGTGGTAAATGGTGACAGTTTTGTCACCAGTTTTATCCTGAAAAATCTATGCCAATACCTGCAAGGCATTTCCAGAATATTGTCCAAATCCTTCTCTGGCTCCACATCCCTGAAGTACTTGCAATTGAATTTATTTGGTATCATTTAATCCCATTCTGAGGGAGATGTAACATAGAACATTGAACATGAAACATGGAGCAGTACAGCAAAAGGACAGGTCCTTGAGCCTCAGTAATATTTAATGCTTCATGTCAAAGGTAAATGGAATGTAAAATATTGCAAAGGGTTTTATGGGCTCTCTAACCAGTACTGAACTTTGTCCTAATAAATCTGATCATATCTTAAATGTTTTCACATGTATGTCTATCCGACCTGATTACAGAATTTACAGAAGCCAATTAACCTGTAAATCTGCACGCCTTTGGAATGCAGGAGGAAACCAAAGCACTGGTGAAAACCCATGCGGTCCCAGGGAGAATGCACAAACTCTGCGCAGTTGGTAGGAGGGAAAGTTTTACTTTTTGCAGCTATCTAGCACACTTGTAGCTGCCTCATATATGCTCCTCTTCGTTTCGAAAACTGCAAAGAATATTAGAGACTGTTATTCCGTAAGTGTTTGAACATTTTTGTGTTCTAATAATGCGAAAGTACAAATGCTCTTTCTTACGTAACACCGACTGAAGGCCGATCATGATTCATGCCTCATTCTGTGTGATAAAACAAACTAATGTGTTCTGATTGCTATGGAGACTAGAGTAGTGCTTTTTCAGCTTCTGGAGTCTATTCTACCTTTCTCTGAGATTATGGCTCATTGGTGTCTTAACTCTTAACACACACATTTTCCTGTATACTTAACAAAAATCTCTCAATCATATTTAAATTAAGAATTATTTGAGCAACAACTGCTTTTTGTAAAAGTGATTTTTAAATTCCATCATATTATATCTAAATGTGGTTAATAAGTCAAGCGCAGTGAAAAAAGCTTAATTACCCTAAGTTGCTGTCTCCCCAGCTCTGTGGTAACATAAAGTTTAAAATCATAAACAGTATTAAAGGGTAAATTTTTCATTCCCGCGTGCTCAAAGAGATGAAGGCACTGCTTCCAGTCCAATCATTGAGACTTTCTCTTGATTATCTGAGCACAGGTATCTGAATTTTGAGTCTTCAGCCAATTTGCTTCAATCCACATAATATCAAGAACTGGGTGACATATCTACATATAGAAAATTTAACATCCCAGCTGTAATACCGAAGTCACACACTCCAAAGTTAATGGCATCTCTAGCCAAGTTATTCCAGTAAGGTTACAACATTGGCATCTAAATGACAAACGGGAAGATTCCCCAGGTAAATCCTATTCACAAGAAGCTGGGCAAACTGAAACTTGTTAGTCATTCAATTGGCTTTCTGTCAACCACAATGATGGAAGCTGTCTGTCATGAACGATGCTACAGAGGCTGCACTTGCTCACCGATGCCTGGTTTAGGTTTTGCCAGAATCAGTTGACACACAACATTGGCACAAGAGAGTCTAGAGTGGGATTCCAAGGATAGAGGGGGGATAATTACAAGACCAGAATGGTATATTTGACTTCATCTGAAATCAAGGAGCCCGAGTAAAATTAAGGTGACTGAGCACCAAGGGAAAACCCTCTTTTACTTCACACCAAAGAACATGTTGTGGTTTTCAGAGGGCACTTATGTGAGATTCAGCATATCGCTGCAGGAACCTCTAAGGGCATGTCTAGCACCCAACTATTTTCAGTTACTCCAGCTTTTTGTGTCTATCTTCAGTTTAAACCAGTATCTGCAGTTCCTTCCTGCACAAATCTTCAGTAACATTCAGACTACAAATTGACTATTTCTGATGAAACAGAGTCTAAATGACTCTCCTTCAAATTCAATGGCATTTTCTTAATTGAATTCACCCCCATCAAAATCATTGACATCCCAGGGGTCATCTTTAACCAGACTTTGGACTTTAGAGATACAACATGGAAACAGGCCTGTTACCCGCTGAATCAGCACCAACCAGCGATCATCCTGTACACTCGGCACCTGATGAGCGGAGGGGGACTCTGAGTAAGATGGCCAAAAATCACAGCCATACGTGGTAGCGTTTTTTCCAAAAGCAATATAAAGCGCAAACAGGAAGTGGTCAAGATTAGACTTTTAATTATATAGAAGGCAACTTTAATTAGGCAAGGCAACTTTAATTGGGCAAGGCAACTTTAATTAGGCAAGGGAACTTTAATTAGGCAACACAGCTTTAGCATTTCCAAAACAAAGGCAACACAGCTTTAGAATTTCCAAACCAAAAGCAACACAGCTTTAGCATTTCCAAACCAAAGGCAACACAGCTTTAACATTTCCAAACCAAAGGCAACACAGCTTTAGCATTTCCAAACCAAAGGCAACACAACTTTAGCATGTCCAAATTATATTTTCAAACCACATTAAGGGCACTGACTGAGTCAGTAAAACCACTCACAGTTTAGTAGATATGTGTTCAGTGTTATTCACAGCTCTGAGAGATGTGACCCTCTCGCTTCCCCCATCTTGCAGAGACTGACTGAGGCACTCAACACTTCCGGGTTTTATAGTCCCTCTGGAAGGGGCGTGGCCTTCAGGAGAGAGAATCTCAACATTTTTTAAACACTAATAACTCTTTTATTTTTCATCTATGGGAAAAATCCTCTTGTCCTGCGCAGCGGAGAAGGACTCTGAGTAAGATGGCCAAAAATCACACCCGTTAGAGGCAGCGTTTTTTCTAAAATCAATATACAGAACAACAGGAAGTGGTCAAGATCAGATTTTTAGTAATATAGATATCATGGATGGTAAGGAAAAGAATGTAGGTTCATCGAATATATAGATCTTAATATATAGAGGACGAGGTCATCAGCAGACCAGAATATAAAGTAATAAAAGTTATGCTGTGATGATAGGAGACCCCAGGCAGATCACATCTGGTGCATTATGAATAGTTCTCTGCAGCTTATTGCAGGAGGGCCTTGCATGGAGTGCATTGGTGATTTACCAAAATGATGACAAGGAGCAGAAATGCATCTTTGGGTCCTCAGGTAAACACAACTATTTCATAGCAATGATGAATTATAGTTCTCCATCAGAAATTCATTAACCATGGATGACATTAATGACAAGAATTTCAAAAGCAGTACAGCAGAATACAATGTCATCATGCTGCATTGTGGCAAATTTTGTACCTCAGACTAGGTGGATAAGAAGAATTGAATGGGAGGATAGAGGAAGTTAGTTTTGCCATCAGGATCTAGGATTAGGAACATCAAAGACATGTCAGAATAAGTGTCCTAACCTGAAACTTTACCGATCCATTTTCTCCAGCGATGCTGCCTGACCCACTGAGTTACTCTAGCATTTTGTGTCTATCTTTAACATCTTAAGACAAGACTTGCAACACTAAAGATAAGAAATATATCAACATGCAGAGTGTGATGGTAATTTTAGTAAATTTATGACAAGGCGCACATGATCTGGGTCAAATGTTCATTTTAAATTTGAGAGTGACGTATTGATAATATGATGATATGATGAAATTTATGGACAGATTAACAGTGATCTTCTTCAGCGGTTTTGTGGTTCAATGGGTTAAAGAATGAGTTCCTCTGCTCATTTGACCTGAAGTTTGTGTTTAAATGTGGGAACATAGAGAAAACAATGGTTTCTGAATGGAGCAAGTCATTTTTTTATTTAATTGTACCATAAACACCACCCAGTTGAACATTTTTTTTACAAGACTCCAAAGAGCTAAAATTATTCCTGCTCCACTCAGCAAACATCTACCCAGCAAACATGCACAAACATTAGATTAACAAAATGGAAGAACCCATTATCCATTTCCCTATATGCAAGGCTGATATCTCACATGGTGGGAAACATGAACATATGAGGTAGATGTACAAGAAAACACGAGATGCTACCTCAAGCAGTACCTTTTCTCATTATGATCATAATTTCCTTCATTCTTCTCGATTATGTTCTCCTTGCTTGCCCCCACTACCCAGCTACTTTGCACAACCACATAATTGATAAATACCTGGCAAAAGTACAGAGAAAGGACAAAGAAGCAAGGAAAGCTCAGAAAAGATCCTCTTTGAAACCTCCAGATTAATAAAAACAATAAAGAAGAGCAAGTGAATTAGGAGTTTTCTTTAAGTAAGCTCACCTTCATTGAGCTGATAAAGCTGCTGCCTCACGGGTTCGATCCTGACCTCAGGTACTGTGTTGTGCGGAGTTTGTACGTTTGCCCTGTGACCAAGTGGGTTTCGTCCAAGTGCTTCGATTTCCTCCCACATCCTAAAGACGCGCAGGTTTGTAGGTTAATTGGCCTCGGTAAATTGCGCCTAGTGTATAGGGAGTGGATGGGAAAGTGAGAAACCATAGAACTAGTGTGAACAGTGATTGATGGTCAGCGTGGACTCGGTGGGCAGATTGCCATGTTTCAATGCTGTATCTTTTAATTCAATTTAATTCTATATGAGCTGACCCCTAACCCCAGTCAATAACCATTTAGGTTTTTTTCTTGAAGAGTGCTAGTACCCACTACACCAGGCAACTATTTTATTCTTCGGGAAAAGAAGGATTGTCCTTACATCATGTCTATCCCTGGTTTTATGTAAAAAAGCTGCTTTTGCTGTTGTGCATTGTTATTCGCTGCCTTGTAAATGTTATGCTGCAATATCAACTAACTTGTCATTTTCCTGCATTCATTAATGCCCGATCAAGGTTTGGTAACACTGTTCAGTGACACTGCAGGTAATGAAATCACTAAAGCTGATGAAGAAGAATGGAAAGACACAATTTATAATAGTTGTTTCTAGTGTTTCCAATTTTCATAATTTCTCTATTCATTTTTCTGAATGGTCTTTGCCACAGGCATTGATACAGAAGCAACCTACTGAAATGCTGATAAAAAGACAGAAACAGAAACACCAAGAAATCTATACATTTGGAGTGAAATATTTTATCCAGAGAGAGGAGAGAAAGTGAGATACACAACCATTGCAGAATGCCCCCCTCAAATTTCCATTAAAACCAAATTCTTGACTTCAGCAAAATAAAAAAATAGAGTTGGATAATTCAGGGAAGGGAGGGGGAGAATGAAGCCCAATTTTCAAACTGTTCCTGTAACGATAATTCAGATTAACGGGCCATATACAGTCTTGCTAACACACTAACTGGTTCTGTGCTGTAGGTAATCAGAGTGACATTAACGCAAGCACAAAAGTGACATCTCGTCATCAGAAATCTTCTTCATTGCTACCGAAAATGCCAGCCACATCACCTCTGACTGCGTGACCCCACATCTATTAACCTTATTGATTCAGTCCCATGCTGGGCCGCACTGGAAAACTGCTCCCCGCTGCAAGATTGAAGTGGATCAATCCTTGCATATGGACAAGAACTCAATAACAACGTAGTCAGAAGCCTTTATCCACCAAGTACTTACGGCAGATTAACGAAATGAGAGATGGCCGAAATGAAATTAAATTATTTTCTTATTCATCTCGCTCTTTGGAATAAAATCTACCCATGAATAAAAAATGATTTAAGAAATAATGCTGTCCTTTTCTGTTAACAAAAAATGAAGTGTTTATATGGTACACTCCCAAATAATTAACAAAATCTGACGGTGCATTTTCACATCTCTCTGCTAATGAACAACATGCTCTTTTAATGTACAGAGCAAAAGGCATGATGTGCATCAGTTCCCATTGTCTTTTCATCTTCTTCATAACAGCTTGCTTAAACTGACAGGATGAATAACCTTCTGTGCAGGAAACCAGACCTGCTGTCACTGCTCCTTGTTGCATTATGCCCAGAAATAGATTCCTCCCCCCACCCCCCGCCCCATCTCCCCCCCCACCTCCCCCACCCCAACCCTCAGCCTTTACAGATTGTTAGACAAATGAACCTGCTTTGTCATATTTCCATCCAATTCTCCCAGATATGTTAAAAATAATAAGTTAAACACAACGTTCTGTGGAAATGTAAAGATGATAATCTACTTCTTTATTCTTATAGACACATAAAATGCAAAGAGATCTCAAATGTATGTAAGACAGAATGGATGCCAAGTGGAAGAAATACTCCAACACCATTTCGTACAAATGCCTGTGATTTTGCATGTGGAAAACACAAACTAGAAACTGTAAAGACTGAAAGTTCATGGCAGGACAGTCAGAGTCTGCAAAGAGAATATTCATAGGAAGTAAGTTTGACAATGTGTGTGTGGTGCATTTGAAATAATTATTGGGAAATGTCCTTCATTAATGACAGGTATGACATCAACCATTTTACACCATCATCTGAAGTCAAATATGGGTGGTTACAGTGGTGCAGTGGTAGAGTTGCTGCTTTACAGTGCCAGAGACCCGGATTCGATCCTGACTATGAATGCTGTCTTGATGGAGTTTGTACATTCTCCCTGTGACCACATGGGTTTTCCTCAGGTGCTCCGGCTTCCTCCCACACTCCAAAGACGTGCAGGTTTGTAGGTTAATTTGTTTTGATAAAATTGTAAAATTGTCCCTAATGTATAGGATAGCGACAGTGTACTGGGACCGCCGGTCAGCGCAGACTGGTGGGGGGGGGGAGGGGGGGGGGGGCGGGGGGATTGGTGGCAAAGCCTGTTTCTGCGTAGTTTATCTAAACTAAACTAAAATATAGGTATGGAAGTTTAAATACCACCACAGTAACTTGACAATTTAAGTTCAGTGAATTAATAAACCTGTCTATTGGCTAGTTGTGAAGGCTGATTCTTCTTCATTGAAAGGAATTGATGGTGTTTGCTTGGTCTGACCTGTGTGATTCCATCTTGCAGTGGTACGATTATTAACTGCCCTTTGAAATATAATAAAACAGCTATTCCCTTCAAGGGCCATTAGCAACAGGTAATAAACCTGGCCATGCTAGTAATGCCCATATTCTGGTAATGGACATGATAAACAATCTGAAAGCACTGAATAATATTGGGCCCAATGCTAGTTTTATCATAAAGTTTATATGACAATCATTCATTGAGTTGTACAGCATGGAAACGGGCCCTTCAGGTCACCATCAAGCACCCATTACACTAATACTAGTCAAGAGTCAAGAGTTAAGTTTTATTGTCCTATGTCCCAGATAGGACAATGAAGTTCTTGCTTGCTGCAGCACAGCAGAATATGTAAACATAGTACATAACGGGAGAAAAATGTTCCATGTGCATATATACACATGTATGCATACTCAACAAATAAACAAATATAGTGCAATAATAATAATAAGTCTGTTGTAGTTCAGAGCATATTTGTTGTAGTATTTAATAGCCTGATGGCTTTAGGGAAGAAGTTGTTCCTGAAACTGGACGTTCCAGTTTCAGGCTCCTGTACATTCTTCCCAATAGCAATGGTGAAATGAGTATGTGGCCAGGATGGTGTGGGTCTTTGATGATGTTGGCTGCCTTTTTGAGGCAGTGACTTCGATAGATCCCTACGATGGTGGGGAGGTCAGAGCTGGTGTTAGACTGGGCAGTGATCACAACTTTTTGCAGTCTTTTCCACTCCTGGATATTCAAGTTGCCGAACCAGACCACGATGCAACCAGTCAGAAAGCTCTCTACTGTGCACCTGTAGAAGTTCAAGAGAATCCTCTTTGACACACCGAATCTCCGTAATCTTCTCAGGAAGTAGAGTCACTGATGTGCCTTTTTTATAATTGCATCAGTGTGCTGGGTCCAGGAAAGATCTTCGGAAATACGCACGCCCAGGAATTTTAAGTTTTTGACTCTCTCCACCATTGACCCATTGATATAAACAGGATTGTGGGTCCTCATCCTTCCCCTTTCAAATTCCCCAATCAGTTCCTTGGTTTTGCTGATTTTGAGAGCCAGGTTGTTGTGCTGTACTCTGACTCATCACCATATGTAATTCGTCCAACAATAGTGGTGCCATCGTTGAACTTGATGATGGAGTTCGCATTGTGTCCGGCTACACAGTCATGAGTACAGAGTGAGTAGAGCAGGGGGCTGAGCACGCACCCTTGAGGTGGTCCCATACTGATTGTTGAGGATTAAGTATTTCTGCCAATTCGAACAGACTGTGGTCTGTGGGTGAGGAAGTTGAGAATCCAATTGCAGAGGGATGAGCAGAGTCCCAGTTACGGAACTGGGTAACCAGTTTGGAGGGGATGATGGTATTGAACGCTGAACTTTAGACTTTAGAAATACAGTGCGGAAACAGGCTCTTTGTCCCACCGAGTCTGCACTGACCAGCGATCCCCATACACCAGCACTATCCTACACACTAGGGACAATTTACAATTTTAGTGAAGGCAATTAACCTAGAAACCCCTGAAATGAAACCGGAGCACCTGGAGAAAACCCATATGGTCACTGGTAGAACGTAGAAATTCTTTACAGACAGCTTCTGTAGTCAGGATCGAACCCAGGACTCTGTGGCTGAAATGCAGCAGCTCTACCGCTGCAAAACTGTGCCACCCCTAACCAACTAAACTCCCCACATTCCCATCAACTTCACCTAGATTCTACCACTCATCTGCACACTAGGAAGAATCTACTGCAGCTACTTATCCTACACCCCATATACCTTTGGGATGTGAGAGGAAGCAAGAGTATTTTGGAGGGAACCCAAATGATCACAAGGAGAATGTGTAAACCACACAGATGCAACCAGAGATCAGGATTAAACCTTGCTCACTGGAACAACTCTACAACTGCTCATTGGCAGCAACTGTACCAGCAGCACTACTGTGCCACCTTCTGAAATTGATTGAGAGATTCAGCATGGAAACAGGCCTTTTGGCCCACCAAAACCATATTGACCATCCATCGGCCATTATGGGCTTCACACTTTCTTGGTCATCTGTTGCCGGCCCTCCTTTCTTCTTGCCATTTCTTACCTCCAGTTCCCTCCCCAATACTTTCAGTCTGAAAAAAGACTTTCATCCTTTTTCTCCAGAAATGCTGCCTGACCCGCTGCATTACTCCAGCACTTTGTGTCTATCTTCGGTATATACCTGCACCTGCAGTTCCTTTCTACACATCTTGTCCATGGATCACCTGTTCACTCTAGTTCTATGTTATCCCACATTTACATCCTCTCCCTATACACTGGAGGCAATTTATGGAGGCCAATCAATCTTCAAACCTGCGCGTCTTTAGAGTATGTGATGAAATCGGAGTACCCGGAGGAAGCCCAAGCAGTTACATGGAGAACATTGAAACTGCACACAGGCAGCACCCGAGGTCAACATTCACCCTGTTCTCTGGTGCTGTGAGGTAACAGTTCTACCAGCTGTGCTACGAGACAAAAAACATTCTGTTACTTAGTTTTTGGGGTTTCAATTAACTTTCTGATCCGGAGAGACCTGGTTTCCCCAATTGTTTGGAATCTGAGTGATGTTCGCGCAGCCATTTGGGAAGCTGGTATCCATGGCATCAATGCAACCCTGTGCAGCAGTAGTACACTCTGTCAGTTCTCCAGCAGCCAGACGCTAAGTAGCCCAGAATAAAAATTAGCCTGTTCATTGCCTATCTGAGTACAAGGGTCAGAGTGAAGAACCACCTTCCAGGAAGCCCATGATAATTTGCTGCAGCTATTTAATCACAAGCCCTGTACCCTTGGGTGACAGGCAGAATAGCTGTTATTTCACTTAGATCATATACATGCTGGCAAGAGGACACTGATCTCAGGTGACCTGAGGCTTCTGAAGAATAGCTCTCCGTTCATCTGTGAAGCTGTTTCTGTTGGCTGTGCCTCTCAGCTATTAGGCACTGTCACTGCACATGCTCCCAGCTCTTAATGATCTGGAGTTTCAGTATCTGCAATATCATCACCAGGCTCCTTGGCATCTACACGGACATCTGCCATGGATGGATGTCCTTTCCTGATTGTAATACCATGAGGCACAAATGTGAAGCATTTACAATGTCTTGTAACAATTTTCAGCACCCTTGTGGGGCAAATTCGAAGGAACCCAGCTTTATCCAACATATCATGAGACCCTGGAACTATTAACATTATTTTTGCCTTTACTTTGGAAAAAGAGGACCATCTAATTTTAACCCCAAGGGCATAGTAAACATTTACAGGTGGACAGTTATAAATATCCACCTGTTCCATTTCCACGAGATTTAAATTTTAGCCTGCTCTTCTGACTCTTCTGAAATATGAAAATGGGGCTCAGATCACAACACTGATTTCACACAATAATGCCCCAGTGGCTTTACTGATGGGTTATTCTAATAGGATGGAATGGAGGTGGAAAAACCAGTAACGGAGGTGGAAAAAATAGATGCATTTTGTAGGTGGAAACATGCTCTTCGGTCCAAACCAGCAATATCCCATTCGCTAGTTCTATCCTACACATTCGGGGCAATTTACAGAAGCCAATTCATCTACAAACCCACACATCTTTGGGATGCAGAAAGAAACTGGAATACTCAGAGAAACCCTACGCAGCCAACCTGCAGACTCCACACAGACAGCATCCGAGATCAGGATCGATCCTGGGTTTCTGGCGGTGTGAGACAGCAACTCTACCAGCTGTGCCACTCAATTGGTCTCTGAAATTTGCCTCTTGTGTCTACAGAGTGGATGCAAAAGTGGGATAACATGGATCTAGTGTGAATGGATGACTGATGATCAGTGTAGACGGTGGGCCAAAGGTCCTCTTTCCATGCTGTGTCTTTCATTCTTTCGACTTTGGACTTTAGTGATACAGCACGGAAACAGACCCTTCGGCCCACTGAGTCCACTCAGACCAGCATTCACCCTGTACACCAGTACAATCCTACACAGTAGGAACAATTTACAATTTTTTTACTGAAGTTAATTAACTATAAACCTGCATGTCTTTGGAGTGTGGGAGGAAACTGGAGCACCTGGAGAAAACCCCCATGGTCACAGGAAGATGGTACAAACTCCGTACAAATGGTACCCATAGTCAGGATTGAACCTGGGTCCCTCCCGCTCTAAGGCAGCAACTCTACCTATGCGTCACCGTTCCGCCCCAATCAACCAGTCTGAGATCACAGACATTTAACTTGTGCAGAAAATCTGCTGTAGTCACATTCAGTTCTGCACATTCGATATTGTTGACTTAAGCGCCTGTCCCACGAGCATGCGACCTGCATGCGGCAAGCGCGACCAAGACGGAAGCGGGGGCCACTCGGAGATCTAGTGATCCCCGTACAGGGCAAGTCCCACCAGCATACGCCTGCGTGCGGTGAGCGTGACCAAACCGGAAGCGGGGTCCGCGCGGAGGTCGGGTGAGTGGCGCGAAGTTGGAGCGAAGTCCGCGGTAAGTTCGCAAGGACAGAGAGGGGCATGGAGGCACACACAGAGAGGGTCACGGAGGTGTACACAGAGAGGGTCACGGAGGCACACAGAGAGGGACACGGAGGCACACAGAGAAGGGCACAGAGAGGGACACAGAGGCACACAGAGAGGGGCACACAGAGAGGGACACGGAGGCACACAGAGAGGGACACGCAGGCACGCAGAGGGGGTCACGGAGGCACCACCCTCGAGGCGGTGCGTGCGGCGTTGAGGCGGCTGCGGGCCGACAGGCCGTTGCCGCGCAGAATTTTGAACATGGTCAGTTTTTCGGAGCCCCGCGTGATGTTGGGACCAGCTCCGCACAACTCCATACGGCTCCGGCGATCGAAGTGGAACTGGCCCCGCGAGGCCGGACAGCTCAAGCGACCACGTTAGGTCGCGCTTGCCGCATGGAGTCGCATGCTGGTGGGACAGGCCCTTTAGTCCAACAGAGTTTAACAGGTGGTCAATCATCAAGCACTCATTCAGCACAGAAAACCCCCAAAATAATTCTCTGCCACAAGGTTTAAAAATAAATTGCCCCAAATAGTTCTGTTGCATTATGCAGCGGTTATGTGTCCCTCGAGGTAAAATCTTTTATAGATAGGTATTTACTTTTTGTTTTCCTCTTCCCTCATATCTGACTTTCTTTTAGTGTTTCTGTGTGCCTGAGGCACTAATGCATTTGCTCCCGGTCATGCTTTTGTGCAACTCATGCTGAATATACAGACTTTCAAACAAGCATTCATAGTCCATTTATGGGGTCGGTCAATTATGTTGAGACTGGTGATTGTGACATAGGAGACTGTCTAAGGAGGTCTCAGCCACTAATGTCTAGTACTGGGAACTATCAGGTCACTAAATGACAAAGGCCTGATCATGAACCCCACTACCCAACTGAATTGTGATCTCAACTCTCACTTCTCCACCTTATCCAATTATAACTACCTCTCCATCCCTGAAACTTGAGCCACCATCAAGTTTCACCCTCAAGTAAAAGACACTTGAATCGGTACATGGACAGGAAAGGCTTAGATGGATCTGGGCTAAATGTAGGCTGATGGAACTAGCCTCTTGGTTGGCATGAACGAGTTGGGCCGAAGGGTCTTTTTCCATGCTCTATGACTTCATGATTCTATGGCACTATGACTCAAGGTTTCAGTTCCATTTCACTAATGGACATTCCCAGTATCTCCCCACACAGGTTATCACTCATTTGTGAGCACTATTTTGTGGCAACAAACCTGACCTACTCACTGCCTACCTATTTTTTCACCGTGTCCTTGGGCAAGTGAAAAGTGCATAACTATTGTGCCCAATTCCTCAGGCCTTATGCATTCTTCCCGCTAATTCACAACTGATCTGCTCAAAATCTGTATTGAGATGCGAAACAACTCCGCAGAGAGGCAGAGACTGGATAATATTGCCTTGGTTGCAAGGATGGCACTTTAAGAATAACAGGTTCTGACTGAAGCAAATAGCCTAAAGCTAGAGATATATTCTCCAAAGAAGAAATCAGTGAGTTGGTGATTTCACAGAATATTCAGGCTCTATAAAAGTTTCAAATAACGGCAGCACGCAGTCTAGAGAGGGACATTATAAAGACTTGAGCTGGAAATTAGACATTGTCTTCTGGAACTTGACAAACTTGACAAGCTCTAGCAAATCTTCAGGAAGAAATAACTTGAACTGTGCAAAGCATGTAAGGTACAAATCAATCCTTTGTAGAGAGTAAGGAAACATCCTGTTGTGAAATATAAGTTAGTTTCAGCGGCACATTGGCATAACGGTGGAGTTGCTGCCTTGCAGCTCCAGAGACCAGGGTTTTATCCTGACTATGGGTGCCCACGACACCCATACTAGCCCCACACGGACCACCAATATTGGAATTGGTGGAGAGGTGGAATATTGCGTTGGGGGACTAGCCCTCCCATGTGAACATGGGACCCAACGGGTCCCACTTAGTCTAGTAAATGCTTAAATGGTTTGTGTGAATCTTTCTCTTGCTTTCTTTAGTTTGAAGAACACTGTACATATCATTTTCAAGAACCTTGGCTGCCAACTTCATTAATTTATTTACATCTTGATATGATTGAATGACATCAAGATGATGGCAACCCTTCCATCAAGAACACATTTCTCAAACTGAGTTGCAATGTCACTAATGTGTTGCTGCAGAACTGTTCAAGCTCTCCAAATCAGGTATGACAATCTTGACCCAAAACCTCACCTATTCCTTTACTCCAGAGATGCTACCTGACTCGCTGAGTTACTCCAGCATTTTGTGTCTATCTTCAGTGTAAACCAGCATCTGCAGTTCCTTCCTACACATGACAGTTCTGTCCTAACACCTATATTTTGAAAGCTGGCTACTAACTCATCCATTGAAGGTCTTATTTTTCTCTTTATTACTTTATTATTAAAGGTGGCCCAGTGGCTCAGCAGTAGACGTTGCTGCCTTACAGCGCCAGAGACCCGGGTTTGATACTGACCCTGGATGCTGTCACTATGGAGTTTGTACGTTCTCCCTGCGACCGTGTGGGCTTTATCTGAATGCTTCAATTTCCTCCCATATTCCAAAAACGTGCAAGTTTGTAGGTTAATTGACTTCAGTAGATTGTAAATTGTCCCTGGCATGTAGGGTATGGGGTGATCATTGGTTGGCGTGGACTCGGTGGGACTAAGGGCCTGCTTCCGTGCTGTATCTCTCAAGCCTAAAGTCTAAAGTTAAGTAAGTAAGTAAATAAGTTTATTGGTCAAGTATTCACATACAAGGAATTTGCCTTGGTGCTCCGCCCACAACTTGACATACAGTGACAGTTACGAATGACTCAGAAAACACTAAACATTAATAATAATAAGACATTAATGATAAAACACCATTGATCAAGCATGTGAACCAACAAAATACCAGATCAAGGGAGGCTACAGATTTTTGGCTGTTGAGTGTAGCAACTACTCGTGGATAAAAACAGTTTTTATGTCTGGCTTTGGCAGCTTTGACAGTCCGTAGTCACCTTCCAGAGGGAAGTGATTCAAAGCGTTTGTGGCCAGGGTGAGAGGGGTCAGAGATGATCTTGCCCGCTCGCTTCCTGGCCCTTGCAGTCTACAGTTCCTCAATGGAGGGAAGGTTGCAGCCAATAATCTTCTCTGCTGATCAGACGATTCGCTGCAGCCTCCAGATGTCGTGCTTGGTGGCACGACATCTGAGCCAAACCAGACCATGATGGAGAAGGTGAGAACAGACTCTACGATGGTCATGTAGAATTGGACCATCATTGCCTGTGGCAGATTGTGCTTCCTCAGCTGCCGCAGGAAGTACATCCTCTGTTGTGCCTTTTTGACTGTGGAGTCGATGGTAGCCCCCCACTTAAGGTCCTTGGAGATGATGATTCCCAGGAACTTAAAAGACTCCACAGATGTGACTGTGGTGTTGTTGATGGTGAGTGGGGTGTGGGGAGGGGCAGCTCTCCTAAAGTCTACAATCAATTCAACTGTCCTAAGAGCATTGAGCTCTAGGTTGTTGCTACGGCACCAGGACGCCAGCTGTGATACTTCCTGTCGGTAGGCAGATTCCTCCCCATCCTGGATCAGTTCAATCAGGGTTGTGTCATCCGCAAACTTGAGAAGCTTGACAGAGGTGTCTGTGGAGGTGCAGTCATTGGTGTAGAGAGAGTAAAGGAGAGGAGAGAGTACGCAGCTTTGCGGTGCTCCTATGCTGAGCGTGACGGTGACAGCTTAGGATTTAGGATTTTAGGATTTTCCATGTGTACTTAAGTTTGTACAATTTGAAGAAAACTTGCATCTAGAAAAATAATTTCATATGAATGCAAATGTGCAGGAGATAATCCTCAACCAAATTAAATTTTCTCCCCAAAGACACAAATTCTCTTTTGCTGTATTACAAGTAGTATTTATAATAGTATAAAGACTGATTGTGTAAAGAAGAAACACAGAACCTTACATTTATATACTATGGCAATATTAAAGTAGAAAACAATCCCAAGGCATTTTCCAAAGAATAAAATTGGCACCCGGCCACATTGGAAGATTTCCAGACAAAGGCAAGATTTAAGGAGTGTCTTAAAATAAGTCGAGAAACATAGAGAAGTAAAGCGGCTTAGAGAAGCAATCCGGAGCTTAAGAGAATTAAAAAAAAACTTAGGCTAAAACTTTGCTGAGAAGTTTTTGGTGACTTGATAAGTAGGAATATGAATTTTAATTTAATAAATCCAGATAAACAAAGCACTGGATGTCAAGGTGTCGAGTTTATTGCCATATTCACAAGTATGGTGAGGTACAGGGGCAATGTATCATGTTTGCAGCAGCATCACAGGCACACAGATTTAAACATCACACAAAAACATAAATTATAAATTACACATAAATTATGCAAGGCTGCAAAAAGGAAAAGGACTGCGCAAAAAAACAAGACATTAATGCAAAAGACAATTAGAAAAAAACAAGTGTACCGTACTGCAAGAGGTGGTCCATGGTGTTGTATGGCCATCGTAGAATTAGAGTTGTGCAAATTGGTTCAAGAACCTGATGCTTGTTGGTGTTCCAGAACCTGGTGGTGTGTGATTTCAGCCTTCTGTACCTCCAGTGGAAATATATTCTGTAGAAGGATCCTTCAATTGGTGTTAATCGTCTTATATTGTATGTTATCTGTTGTGTTTAGGTAAGTTTTCAGTTTTATTTGCTTAGACTCAGGGGTGTGTCCATATACTAAAAAAGGTTCTGAACCCTGGTGCAGATGAACAAGTGGGGAAAGTCTATGAAAGAACTGCAGATGCTGGAAAAATCGAAGGTAGACGAAAATGCTGGATAAACTCAGCCGGTGCAGCATCTATGGAGTGAAGCAATAGGTGACATTTCGGGTCGAGACCCTTCTTCGGACTGAATGGGGAAAGTCTATTATTCAGTCTCCTTCTGTCACTCGATACTGAGGGTCTAGGTCCTGCATCGCTACCTCCCAGCATTATAGTTGATGGGACATTTTGGAAATGAAAAATTGTTGATATAAGAGTATATGGTGTACAGTAAATTGTGATAAATAAATGTCACTAATGGTTTAATTGCAAGTTTATGAGAAAGAATCAAGAATCAAGATTGTAAGTGCCACGGGTGTAATGGAATTCTTACCGGCTGCAGCTGACTCAATAATACACAAATAAACATACAATAATCGATAATACAATAAATTATTACTTAGTGATCCTAAGTAACCTGAATTTTGTTTAATTTAGAGATGTAGTGGAGAAACAGACCCATTAGCCCACTGACTCCATGCTGACCAACGATCACCCACAGACTAGTCTGGAGAAGGTTCTCGACCAGAAACGTCACCCATTCCTTCTCTCCAAAGATGCTGCCTGTCCTGCTGAGTTATTCCAGCATTTTGTGTATTTTGGTTTGAACCAGCATCTGCAGTTCCTTCTTACACGTGCACCTGTGCAAATGCCATTTAAATGTAATTGTGGTCATTTCAAGTGTAGAATGAAGACAAGAGTATTTAGTTGTCGCGTGCAGCGACATCAGAACAATGACATTCTCAGTTGCTGCACCTTAACAGACCAGTTAAAGCAACAACACACAGATTCATGTAAATAGATTGATTTAGTTTACTATTGCCACTTGTAGCAAGGTACAGGGAAAAGCTTTCGTTGCGTGCTATCCGGTAAATGCAAGCAAGCCACTCACAGATAAAGGAGAACAGGCGCAACATATATAATCAATAGTACAATGGATTATTATAATATTGGATAATATTCAGTTTAAACCAGCATCTGCAGTTCCTTCAAACCCTTCTGGCCTTCCGTTAAATCTCTGGAAGACTTTGACTCCAAGACTGAGTGGCGCAGAGCCTGGAAAGATGCCAACACCAGCAACGGAGAGGTCATCACAGACCCCACAGTGAAACCACCGGGATTTGACCTTCATCGCAAGCAATGGCTAACCCAGAACAGAATCCGCACCCTCCATGCAAGAACAGTCCATCACCTGCATAAGTGGGGGATGACAGACAGCCCTGCTTGCAACTGCGGACATCCAGACCAGACCATCCCACACATCGTGAATGACTGCCCACTGAGGCTTTTCCCTGGGGGCATCAAAGACATCCACCCAGTAACTGTTGCTGTCCTGGCCTGGATGTCTACCCTTGACCTACAACTTTAGGCTGTGAACGCCAAACGCAAGAAGTACGCAAGAAGAAGACCTATTCCTTCTTTCCAAAAATGCGGCCTGTCCCGCTGAGTTACTCCAGCATTTTGTGTCTATCTTTGGTTTAAACCAGTATCTGCAGTTCCTTCATACACCCATACACTAATTCAATGTTATACCAGTTTTGCATCCCACACACTAGGGGGAATTTATAGAAGCCAATTAACCAACAAGCCTGCATGATCCTGCTGCCCAGGATCAAAACTGCTGCCAATTCACATTGAAGGTGGAGATGGGACTTGAATCTCAGTTTCAGACAGCCTCATATCTCTTTGCTCAGGCTCACTGTGTTTACACCACACTGGAAACAGAAACATGTGACTAATTTCTGCGTCAATATTTTTGAAATTATATTGAGTCAGAATGAAATTTTTGGATCAGTTAAGCACAAGACGCAAACATCTTGAACGTCTTTCTTCCTAAGAACTGTACTCATTTAAAATTCAACACTCACATGCCAATTCATTGCTACTTGACTTAAGATATCACACACATGCTCCCTTTGGATAATTCTTGGCCTGACAACTATGATCCCCGATAATTAAAAATCTAAATTGTCAGAGGAACTGTGAATATTGTCACAAGGTCAATGAGTGAAACAAAAATCATTTTATTGACTATTTTATCTGAGAGTGCAGTCTGGCCCAAGGTAGAATGGGTAAAATGGTGAACAGGAAATTCAGGAAGTTCAAATTCAAGTTACATTTATTATCACGTGCACCAGTTGGTACAGTGAGATTTGAGTTACCATACAGCCATACGAATAAAAAGAACACAACACACGATAGAATAGAACATGAACATCCCCACACAGCGGAATCAACGTTTCCCACTCTGAGGGAAGGCAATAAAGTTCAGTCTACTCCCTCTTTGTCCACCCGTAGTCGGGGCCTTTGAGCTCTCCGCAGTTGCTGCTACGGCGGGCCGATGTTCAGGCCCTCTGGCCGGGATGATAGAAACTCTGACTTTAGAACGGAGAACACTCTCAGCGGCTTGGTGTTTCCGAATTGGCTGTTTTTCACCAGAGACCGCGGCTCCCGAAGTCCACAGGCCGAGCTGGACAGAGGTTCAACGCTGGCGACCTTCGGCAAAAGATCTCAGGACTCCGCAATGTTAAAGTCAGCGCTGCCCGCGGCTAGAAGCTCCGCAACCACAGCTCCATGGTGTTTATCAGCAGGTCCAACAATCCGGAGCTCCAACAAAGACGATCCCGGTAAGGTATCGCCCCGCGCTGCGATGGAATTCAGTGCTGTGCCGCTGCTGAAACTCCCGCCGGTCTTCGGCAGGAAAGGCCGCGCCAATCCAGATGATATCCCGCGGGGGGGGGGAAGATGCGACTCGGGGAAAAGACGCATCCTCAACCAGGAAGTGACTGAGACAACAGTTTCCACTCTTCCCCCTCCCCCCGACCCCCCACGTAAAAAAGAATAAGAAACCTCCAAAACCATACTTTTTGACACACTAAAAATAACAAGAAGGGTGAAATGACAGACACCACCCTAATTCAAACTCGGCACCACCCGAATTCAAAACAAAATTCAAAAAAGATTTGGCTTTCGAATCACAACTTTAGTGTTAACAGGGTCTTACAGACTAGATTCAACGCCATAAAAGAAAGGCACAAAATGCTGGAATAACTCAGCGGGTGAGGCAGTATCTCTGGAGAACATCAATAGGTGATTCAGGTCGAGACTCTTCTTCAGGCTTTTTCAACTCTCTGCATCTCATTTGAAAATATGCCCTGCTTCTCTGAGCAAAAAGGTTCTATATTTTATTTTATTTAAGGTTCAGGATCATTAACTAGTAATAATCATGTTCTCAAAAAGAAATAACTGTTCCCATTCTTTGGCTTTGAAGAAGATAAGGGAATTATAGACAACAGGCCAAGCTGACAGCTATCTCTGATCAATCAAAAAGAAGTTCTGTTTAAGTGAGTAATTGAGTGCAGGCATAGTCATCTTGGATATTGTGATAATATCCTGGAGAATGTAAATGTAGTTATCAGAAATCACATAATGTCACAGTGAAACAGGAGTTTATATTGAGTTCAATATGATAAGTTTATATGATCCAGTGGGTGTTTCTGTGAATGAGGACAAGAAGCAATCATTTTGGGATATCGCTTTTGATAAACTGTGCAGGATTGAAGAAATGGGTATGACCATAAAATCATAAGATCATAAAACATAGGGGAAGAATCAGGCATTCGGCCCATTGAGTCTACTCTGCCATTCGATCATAACTCATCTATTTTTCCCTCTCAACCCCATTCTCCTGCCTTCTCCCCGTAACCTTTTACGGATCAAGAACCCATCAATCTCCGCTTTAAATCGATATAAAATATATTTAGATAAGCCGCCACTGATTCACTTTAGTTCCATTGTTTCAAAACTAATATTTCTCAAAGGCAGCAAGCAAGTAGATTGTAAAAGTAATCATTTAAATGTGCATGAAGCAAAGCCAGTTGATGTCAGAAGGTAGATGGTGAGTGTTGTGTTTTGCCTTTCATCTAATTTTAAATTTCAAGTGACATTACTCATTTACTTTTGGTTGTTGGCATTTCAGGGCCACTACACAACTGCAGTTTGAGAAATATGCTCAGTATCTATCCTCCACATGGAAAACATTACTGGCCACACAGTACTACAGATGGAGCAATTCTGTGGAGTTCTGAGAGCTGAGTCCTTTTGAAGTCAGTCCCATGCAGGCATCTGTACAAACATTGCATGATGAAACAATAAACTCTCAGACACGTTTCCATGACATTGGTCCCCGTTTCAACCAAGGAGATATGGCTGGAAAACGCACGAGTAATTTTATCCAAACATTTTTAAAAGCAGCAGTAAACAACACAGATGCCCTCTGTGCATTTAGGAAATGGTTCTCTGGTTTATTAAAAGAATGCGCTGACCTGGGTCACCTCGCCCATGGTGGTTTCTCATTCTCAGAAGAATCAATTGGCATCCAGCTTCACCGTCCAGTGGCCCCTTGACTGACACTCATTAGGCAATATCCATCATCCATTGACTTAATAAAAACTGAAAGTATTCTGCCCATTCTGAGTGTGGATGTGTAGAATTTATTTCTGCCAGTGGTTGCATAGTCGATGCTCAAGATATGTTTTGTTTTTGCACTACATTTGCAGTTCAACTGAGTGCCCGAGAGGCCACGTTGCCCAGAGCCGATTTTCTTGCCATGATACAACGATAGCATCCACGTCTACCAGATCAACGGCCCTTTCTTGCACTCATCAGGCGGTATCAGTTGATCACAGCTGGATAAAAGAACTTGCACCGAGGGCAAATCTGTAAACACTAACTTCATCTGCATGGCAAAAGTCACTTTCATCCCCCCTGACAGCAAGAGCCTTTAGGATACAGCGCAACAAAAAAGATTAGCTTCAGTGCCTTAGAACTGCTGTCAGGTTTGGATGGAGAGCCATTATGGATGCCAGAAAGCTGCTATATACGCCCTGTTCTTTTCTTGTTAATGCTGCTGTTGGTTTAAAGCTATTGAGCATAAAACCCAGGCCAAATGTAATAGAGAATTGAAATGTACTCGAGAGTTTATTCCTGATATTTGTGTCAAAATAATCTGTATTGTTTACAAAGTAGAAAATTGGAAAAGCAGGTGTTTATCTCTTGAGTAAATACTACTCATATGATTCCCACACAAAGATCTGGAATTTATATGGTGCCTTGGCTTGTGCACATGGAATACGGAATATTAAAGCATGTACAGCTATCGTTCATTATCAATGATCCTAGCAAGTAATAAAAGATCAACAATAAAATGTTTGATATTAACCTGAAAGAAACAGAGGAAAGGGAGGCAGGTATAGGCAAAACAGCCTCTTGTATCTACTCAAAAGTGCAAAACAACCTGCAAACCAGGTTTGTCAAGGCTGTCCCTGGATTCTGGGACTCCTTGCTGGAGATCACGGTGCATGTGGACATTGTGTCCCTGCTGGTGACTCCAACTCACCTAGAGATCCCTGTAGAAATGAGATGAAGGAAACTGCTGGAGGAAATTATGCAGCCACAAGGAGAAGGTGCAAACTCTACACATATAACATTGGACTTGGATTATCTCTATGGATAATCCCAAGAGATATTATAAGCACATAAAGGGGAAAGGATAACCAGAGAGAGAGTGGGACCCCTCATGAATTAAAGCGGTCAACTCTGTCTGGGGCCACAGGAGATGGACAAGGTCCTTGAATATTTATTTTCTGTTTTTACTGTGGAGCAAGTCATTATCTCATGGTCATGGTTCCTGGTCATGCTACATCATGAGATACAGACGTGATATATCAGCCCCATTGGCCTCTAAGTCATGGTTTCACTTGCAAGGAACTTTGTATGTACCAAGTTTAAGCCTTGGGATCTTTCTTATATTGTTCTTAATAAAGCATTGGTATACTGTAGTTGCCAACCCATGTAATGGATTCAGTGCGGTTGATGTAGTAGAACAATGCCTCACATTTCTACACGGATACATGGACACGACAGGTTTGGAGGGATATGGACCAAACACGGGCAGGTGGGACTAATGTAGCTGAGACATGTTGGTCAGGGTGGGCAAGTTGGGCTGAAAAGCCTGTTTCCACACTCTATCACTCTATGACTATTCCTGACTTGCATTTTGTAGTGGTGGAAAGACCATGGGGGTGAGTCTCCCCATGAACGGACTTGCATCTGATCTGCTCCTGTCGTTGGTTTTCTTCTGGTTGTTCCAGCAGAGGTCCTCCTCAATATGATTCCCATTTGCTATAAAATCTAGCCTTCAGCATTTTTGATGGGTATGAAGGGAATTGGAGATAATCCTGCCTTTTCTGCCTTTGCACACAATCATTAATCAGGAAATATCTTCACCATCCCCATTTTGCTACTTTAAATACTTCTTTGTTGAAAACAACCATGAATTCTGAAAAGGTACATTAAAGAAACTTTCTGCTATCTAATTCATTGCTTTTCTGGTTTCAGATTATGTGATTAGAATAAATGTCTCATTAATTAATAAAATTAAAGGGCGGCATGGTGGCGCAGCAGTAGAGTTGCTGCCTTACAACACCAGAAACCCAGCTTTGTTCCTGACCACAGTTGCTGTATGTATGGAGTTTGCATGTTTACCCCATGACCGCGTGGGTTTCCTTCCACACTCTAAAGACGTACAGGTTTGTAGGTTAATTGGCTTTGGTCAAATTGTAAATTGTCCTTAGGGTGTGTAGGATAGTGTTAGTGTGCGGGATCACTGGTCGGTACATATCCGATGGGCTGAAGGGCCTAATTCGTGCTGCATCTCTGAACGAAACTAAACTAAAAAATATTTAGGATATCGGTGGTTTTATTATTTCTTTGTGACTGAAATATTTTGTTTGATTTCTCTGAGGTCACTCTCAAGTTGAGAGGAATAACCTTCAGAAAATATAATTATTTATAGTAGCTAGAGGAAAGATACGTGTACAGAAATCAAAAGCACACGTACAAACTCATTCTCCTTATTTCCTAATGGATATAAAACCAAGCTTCCATTGGGAAATTTACCTGCTCACAAGGAGAATCAGAATTCAAACCCACTCCATGTTTGCCGACCAGAAAACTGTCTGCAACTCACTCTGCATAAGTTATTTATAGTGTCAGCAAATGGACTGAGATTCAACAGTCCATTTCCAATGATTCACGTTAAAACTGTTGTTATTGCCTTGTTGAAACTGATAGCAGGTGTTATTTTTTTACAAGCTTTGATCTCCATGTACTTGATCCATGTTTCACACACTAACCATGGCATCTGTGCTGATTCAATTCAGGATTCAGTTTTCACAGATGAGGATATATCTCACAATAAACAGAATTGCCGTCTTATCCACTGGATAAACTAAAGGAAATAGTTATAGAGTCATAGCGACATAGAGTCTTATAGTGTGGAAACAGATCCTTCGGCCCAACTTGCCCTCACCGGCCAATGTGTCCCTTCTACACTAGTCCCACCTGCCTGCATTTGGCCTATATCCCTCTAAACATATCCTATCCATGTTTTCCTTTCTATATGTTTCTTAAACACTGTGATAACACCTATTTCAACTATCTCCTCCGGCAGTTCGTTCCATACACCGACCACCCTTTGCGTGAAAACGTTACCCCTCAGTTTCCTATTAAATCTACCCCCCCTCACCTTAAACTTATGGTTCTCATTTCCCCTACTCTAGGCAAGAGAGACTGTGTGTCTACCCAATCTATTCCTCTCATGATTTTGTACTCCTCAATAAGGTCACCCCTCATCCTCCTGAGCTCCAAGGAAAATAATCCTAGCCTGCTCAACCTCTCCCTATATCCCAGGCCCTCAAGTATTGGCAACATCCTCGTAAAGCTTTCCAGCTTGATAACATCTTTCCTATAACATGGTGCCCAAAACTGAACACAATTTCCAAATGCTGCCTCAGCAACCTCTTATACAACTGGTACATGACCTCCCAACTTCTGTACTCAATGCTCAGACTGATGACGGCCAATGTACCAAAAGCCTTTTTGACCACCCTATCTACTTTCAACAATTTATGTACTTGTACTCCTAGATCCCTCTGCTCAACAATACACCCTGAAGCCCTATTGTTCACTGTGTAGTTTCTGCCCATGTTAGTGCTCCCAAAATGCAACATCTCACATCTCTATGTATTAAATTCCATCAACCATTCCTCATCCCACCTGCCCAACCAATCAAGATCCTGCTGCAATCTTTGATAACCATCTTCACTATCTACATTATCTACAATACCATCCACTTTTGTGTAATCTGCAAACTTGCCATGTATGTTCTCATTCAAATCATTGATATAGATGACAAATAGCAATGGGCCCAGCACTGAACCCTTAGATACACCACTAGTCACAAGTCCCCTGTCTGAAAAACAGCCTTCCACCATCACCCTCTGCTTCCTTCCAATAAGCCAATTTTATATCCATTCAGCTATTTCTTCTGAATCCCATGGGATCTAACCTTCTAGAGCAGCCTACCATGCAAAACCTTGTCAAATGCCTTACTAAACATCTACAGTTCTACCTTCATCCACCTTTTTGGTCACTTCTTCAAAAACCTCAATCAGATTTGTGAGACATGACCTCCCACATACAAAACCATGTTGACTATCCCTAATCGGCCCTTGTCCATCTAAGTGCATGTATATCTTTGTTTCGTCAATGATTTTGGTTTGAGAATACCATCACCTTATATTGACAGATGCTGGGTGAGGAATTCAGAAGACAGGACAAGATACACACCAACTTTGTTATTGTCATATTTAACTTCACCCTTTTTGGTTGATGGTCAATACCTGTTCTTATCTTTCTTTTCACAATGTTTTTAATTAATTGATTAAAATATACAGAATGGAAACGGGCCCTTTGGCCCTTCATGTCCATGTTAACTATCGATCACCTGCTCACACTCGTTCTATGTTATCACATTTTCGCATCAATGCATTCACGATGGGTAATTTACAGAGACTAATTAACATACAAAAATGCATGTCTTTGGGACCGGGGAGGAAACCGGAGCACACGGAGGAAGCCCAATGTAACCACAGAGAGAACGTGCAAACTCCACACCAGCAGCACCCGAGGTCAGGAGTGAACCCGGGTCTCTGGTGTTGCGAAGTAGCAGCTCTCCCAGCTGCTCCACTGTGCCTCCCTTATCTTCCTTTATAAAATAACCATATAACCATATAACCATATAACAATTACAGCACGGAAACAGGCCATCTCGGCCCTTCAAGTCCGTGCCGAACAACTTTTTTCCCTTAGTCCCACCTGCCTGCACTCATACCATAACCCTCCATACCCTTCTCATCCATATGTCTATCCAATTTATTTTTAAATGATACCCACGAACCTGCTGCCACCACTTCCACTGGAAGCTCATTCCACACCGCTACCACTCTCTGAGTAAAGAAGTTCCCCCTCATGTTACCCCTAAACTTCTGTCCCTTAATTCTAAAGTAATGTCTCTATTAGTGACTCACCCCACTAGTCACCTGCCTCCAACCCGACAAGCAGCCATCCACCATTACCCTCTGGCTTCTCCCATTCAGCCACTGTTGAATCCATCTTGCTATTCCTGCATTTATACCCAACAGTTGAACCTGAACCAACAATACCAGATTTTGTTCCTCCCAGTTTCTTTAAGGTCTCCTCACCCTACAGTCCACGCAATATTCAACATTCGTACTTGGCCACAAAAATAAAAAAAATGTTTCAGAAAGGATTAGAGGGATGTGGGACTAGCGTATTTGGGGCACCTCGGTCGACATTATATGACTCAATGACAATGATACTCCATTACATACCATCCGTCTGCTCTCCCTATACTTTAGACTTGTCAGGTTTTTACCGAAGATAGATACAAATTGCTGGGGTAACTCAGCGGGTCAGGCAACGTCTCTGGAGCAAAAGGATGGGTGATTTTTCGGGTAGACCTTCTTTAGACCCAACCCGAAACGTCACCCATTCCATTTCTCCAGAGATGCTGCCTGACCCATTCCAGCACTTTGTGTCTACCAGGGCCTTACCCCCTACCCAGAATGCACCAAGAGTGATTGGTAGGACGGCTGAGAGGCAAAATCCCCGAGACCTTGTCACAGTTTTTAGATGTCTCTGGTATTCAAAAGCATTTTAAAATCTACTAAAACTATTGCAAATAAATACAAATTTTAATTGTAAAAAATGTGCCATTGATTTAAGCATATTAAAACATAAATAGATATTTCAAACCATTAAAGAAAGCTAAATTTTAAAAGGATGACTGGATTTCCTTTTTCCTTTTTGAGAAACAATATCGTCTAAATAGGTTCCAGATTTATGTGTAGGAAGGAACTACAGATGCTGGTTTACGCCGAAGATAGACAAATCGGGCTGATGTATGGACTCTAAGATGAAGTTGTCACTTAACATTTGGTGAACTCCAGCATAGAGGGGAAAGCATGCAGTTCATGGCAAGACCCCTAACAGCATTGATGAACAGAGAGATCTTGCGGTCCAAGTCCATTGCTCTTGGAAAGTAGCAACACAAGTAGATGGAGTGGTATAGAAGGTGTACGGCATTCCTGCCTTCATCCACATTCAGTATAAGAGTTAGGAAGTCATATTGCCGTTTTAGGGCACTTTGATTTGGCTGCATTGGAATTAATTTGCGCAGTTCTGCTCACTCCATTACAGGGAGGATGTGGAGGCTTTGGAGAGGTGCAGAAGACATTTACCAGAATGCTACCTAGATTAGAGCTATAAGGGGAGATTGGAAAAAAATAAATTCGACTTTAGACTTTAGAGATACAGTGTGGAAACAGACTGTGTGGAAACAGACTTCAGCCCACAGAGTCTGCACCCACCAGGATTCACCCCATACACTAACTAACACTATCCTACACCCGAGGGACAGTTTTTACCGAAGTCAGTTAACCTACAAACATGTATGTCTTTGGAATGCAGGAGGAAACTGGAGCACCTGGAGAAAACCCACGCAGTCACAGACAGAATGCATAAACTCTGTACAGACAGCAACTATAGTCAGGATTGATCCGATGTCTTTGGCACTATAAGGCAGCCACTCTACCGCTGTGCCTCTGTGCCATCCTGTCATTTATAATCTGCCAAATATGATTTAAATATAATATAAAGGCAAGAGGAGAGAGGGACTAATTTTAAAGGAGAGGTGTGTCCGGAATGTGGTGACTGTGATGGTTGGTTGAATCAGATACAATAGAAGCATACAAGAGGATTTAGATAGGCATTTGGATATGCAGGGTATAGCGGGATATGGATCACATGTAGGCAAAGAGATTAATTTAACTTGGCATCATGTTCAGCATGGACATTGTGGGCCGAAGGGTCTGTTCCAGTACAGTTGTATGTTCTATGTATGATCAGGTTCTTCTGCTAAAATATCCGTAGAGTCCATCTGCAGAAAGGAGGGGCATACCTGTCATCACCCATCACTCAGCACGCCGTACACATATGGTGGGACTGAATTAGATCAGGATATACCAATCTGTCAGTAACAGTGGCGCAGCGGTAACATTGCTGTCTTACAATGCCAGAAACCTGGGTTCGATCCTGACCTAGGGTGCTGTCTGTATGGAGTTTGTACATTCTCCCTGTGACCGCATGGGCTTTCCCCGAGTGTTCCGGTTTCTAATCACACCCCAAAGACATGCAGGCTTGTAGGTTAATTTGACCAGCAAAAATTGCAAGTTGTCCCAGTGTGTAGGATAGTGCTAGTGTACACGAATAGCTTGTCGATGCCGAATCGTTAGTGCCTAGTTCCCCGGGGTTACTCTAAACTGGACTAAAATAAACTAAACTAAACTAAACCAAGAGTGATTTTCTACACAGCATCTGGCTCAGTGTGCTTCACTCAGCCACTGGATGTGTCGTTGCTTTCGATAAGGGAATTCTTGAAAAAAAAACAATTTACCACAAAACCCATGATTGAAAGAAAGTTTTTTTTTCAGGAAGAAAGACCCTTTTGCTTTGGGGTGTCCCACTTGAAAAGTTGCAGCTGGAATGACAGGGACTATGTTGTAAACAGCTACGTTGGAGAACAGTTAATAAGGACCTGGGAATTAATATAAATTAAAAGGTACTGCTCTTGAAAGGAAATGTGCGATTTAATTTGATAAAATAATAATCTAAATGGAAACCCTGCAAGGTTGGTACTTGGATTTACGGAAGAGGTTTCCTGTTTAAATCGCCTTCTTTCGCTGAATGAGTTGCTGCATCTTTTTTCTCAATCGCAGTTATTTTCTCATTGGTGGTTTTAACATGTCAGCAACATTTTGTAACCAGGGGAAACTGATGCCTTTAGACTGGTGGACTTTGCTGCCAGAGTCTGGGATCTGTCAACCTACATCGTTCATTCCCCTGGATAATGGCTCGGGCATCTATGGTTCAGCTGGTTTTATCCAAAATGGAATGCCTCAGCCAATGATTGTGATGCCTGAGGGCATATTCTGACAGGACAGTATTCTCAGAATTAATTTACTAAAGTGATGCTGCTGTTCTTTGCAGAGTAGTCCACTCAGTGGGACACTCAGGCTATGAACAGAAGACATGGCTCCTAGAAATCCTCCTTTAAATCCCACAAGATGACCTGCACATTACCATCATGCCTCTTCATTAGGCTGAACCTGGCTATAATTATATTTCCCATTATCTGCTGGAGCAGCACAAATGCTCAGATCACTGCATCACAATTATCTCTTTTATTATACCTCATGCAGAATCTACCTGCATGGCTTCACAGATTCACAGAAGGAGGCCATTCAGCCCATCGGGTGCATCTTATAGTTTAGATTAGATTAGAGATATGACATGGAAACAGGCCCTTTGCTCCACTGGGTCCACTGAATCCGCTCCGATCAGTGATCCCCATACACGAACACTATCCTACATTAGGAATTTCCAATTCCTATTAACCTACAAACTTGTAAGTCTTTGGTGTGTGGGAGGAAACCTGAGCACCCAAGGAAAACCCATGCAGATCACGGGGAGAAGATACAAACTCCGTACAGACAGCATCCGTAGCCAGGATGGAACCTGGGGTTCTGGTGCTGTAAGGCAGCAACTCTACTGCTGCGCCACTGAGCTGCCTGCCTGCCATCTTAGCTCCATGTGAAAAAAGCACGGGTTGAATACTATGTACAGTTATACAAGAGACGCTATGTACAGTTATACAAGAGATTGGTGAGGCTGCATTTGTGGTGCTGTGTTCTCTTTTGGTCACCCTGCTACAAGGAGGGGGTCATTAAACTAGGAAGAATGCAGAGAAGATTTACGAGGATGTTGCCAGGACATGAGCCTGGGCTATACAGGGAGAGGTTGGGTAAGCTAGAACTTTATTCCTTGGAGCGTAGAGGATGAGCAGTGATCTTATGGAGGTGCATAAAATCATCAGAGGAATAAATAGGTTAAATGCATAGAATCTTTTCCCCAGGCTAGGGAAATTAAGAACTAGAGGTCATAGGTTTAATGCGAATGGGGAAAGATTTAATAGGAACCTGAGGGGCAGCTCATTCATTCAGAAGGTGTTGGGTATACGGAACAAGCTGCTGGAGGAGGTAGTTGAGGCAGAAACTATAAGTGCATTTAAAAGACATGGACAGGTACATGGATAGAAAAGATTTAGAGTGATATGGGCCAAACGCATGCAAATGGAACGAGCTTAGATGGGGCATCTTAGTCAACTTGGACGAGCTGTGCAGAAGGGTTTGTTTCTGTGCTGTTTGACTCCATGACTCCAGGACCATCCCCACTCCTTTATTCTCTCCACAATCATTTCCATTGAGAAAATGATCTACCTCCAATTTTGATTGACAATTGAATCTGCCTCCACTACCGTCCCTGGCAGTGATTATAGATTAATTGTTCAGTAAAAACTGCTTTGCCAAAAAAAAAAAATCAATACTACTTTTGGATCAAAACTATCTTCTTTATGTTACTTTTGAAGCAAAGTTTACACCTGAAAACTCTTTGCTGTAGAAGCCAGTATTACAATTGCAATAGCCACTTTAGTTTCTTGCCACAGTCAATCTAACATCTACAAAGTAGGAAGGGTCTGAAGAAGGGTTCCAACCCGAAATGTCACTCATCCTTTTTCTCCAGAAATGCTGCCTGACCGGCTATACACTTTGTTTCTACCTATTAATTAAATCTATTTTTACCTAAAATTTCACCTCTGGGTGAAATTGTACCCACTGGCATATTGGACCATGCACTTTTTATGATTTGCAGCCAACAGTTGTCCACCCCATTTTTAAAAGTAAAATGTATTAATGTTACAAATACATGGGTGTCAATGCCAAGGCCTGCATTTACTGCCTTTGTCGATTACACCTGAGAAAGAGAGAGCCATTCTCCCGAATGACTGCAGTCTCCTGACAGAAGTTACTCCCAAAAATCTCTCAGGGAAAAGCAGCAGGACCCAGACTCGGTGTTAACCAAGTAACAGCAATATGGTTTGGTCACACAAGATGGAAGATAGTGGTGAAGGGGATGTTATTCTGATAGGAGCTTTGTGATCAGTGGTAATTCTTTTTAGAGATACAGTGTGGAAACAGGCTCTTGGGCCCACTGAGTCCACACCGACCAGCAGCACTCAGATCTCTATTGGTTGTGAAATGTTTTAAAAATGTGGCTTAAAACAGTAGGTGGGCTGATTATTAAGTTTGCAGATGACAAAAAAAAAATCGACAGACTTGTAGATAGTGAGGTAGGTTTGTCAAAGGATAGAGCAGGATATAGAACAGTTGGAAATATGGGCAGGGAAATGGCAGATAGAGTTTAATTTGGATATAGGTGAGGTGTTTCATTATACGAGAAAAGTCTAGAGAAAATGGCAGGACTTTTAGGAACATTGATGGACAGTGGGATCTTGGAGTGCCCATTTCCACAGCTCCCAGAAAGTAGATGTGCAATAGTGAATACTAGAATACAGCGTGGAAAAAGGCCCTTCGATCCAACTTGCCAATGCCGACCAACATGTCCCATCTACCTGTCTGCGTTTGGCTCATATCTCTCTAAACCTATCCTATCCGTGTACCTGTCTACATTTTGTGATAGTACTTGCCTCGACTACCTCTTTCAGCAGCTCATTCCATACACCCACCACCCTGTAAAATGTTATCCCTTCCACCTTAAACCAATGTCCTCTGGTTCTCGATTCCCTTACTCTGGGCAAAAGACTCTGTGTATTTAACTGATCTATTCCTCTCATGATCTTGTATACCTCTATAAGATCACCCCTCACCCTCCTGAGCTCCAAGGAATAAACTCCCAGCCTGCTCAACCTATCCCCATAGTTCAGTCCCTCGAGTCCTGGCAAAATCCTTGTAAATCTTCTCTGCGCCCTTTCCAGTTTATATTTTCCTGTTCTGTTTCTTCCTGTTCTTCCTGTCCTTTCATGTTATATTTCCTATAACAGGATGACCAAAATCTCTCAGAATTCAATTTAATAATTAAAATGCAGTAAAAACTGCTTATATAATTTAACAAATTTGTAATGTTTCATGCCTTGCCTTTAACCTCTGCCAGACATTTTCCTTCATCAGCTAGCGAGAGAATTGTTAAAGGTTTGCTAAAATACAATTTGTTTTTCAAGATTTTAATATAAACCATTTCCCTTGTAAACTAAAGCGTACTTGCTCATTATAAGTTCAAATTCACTTGAACAAAGGTAGGTCAGATGAGTGGGGGAGGAGGGGCAGAGAGAGGAAGAGAAAGAGAGAAAGAAAGGTGCTGGAAGGATCAAATCCCATGCACAAACTGAACCAATCACGCCTTTTTCAATCAGTAAGTCCAGCTCAAGTATAATTAAATGCCCATGCTCCAGGTACACAGCCTTTTCCTTTACAACCCTCATCTGTTTAGGCTCTGCTGGCTAGCCCCTGCTGATTAATTCTTATGCCTTTTGCTGTGGATTTACCAGGGATCAGCTCTTCACCTCTTCCCCACTGGGTGCTTCTCAGCTTCTGCATCACCATGTCCTTTTTGCTTTTATGCATGGCTTTCAATCTAATGCTTTTCTCTGTCCGAAAGCTCACAAACAAACACTGTTTGGGGCATCATTCTTTGTGACAACACTATCTATAATCCTTCAAATACAGGCCTACTCTGAAGTGCAGGCCCAGTGAACATGCAGGTGAATATTTGCTCTGTATGGGTTGTCTTTTAATCTTAGGATCACAGCAGGCAAAAGAGAAACTTTCACAAACAAAATCAACATACATTAGCAAACCAGTAGCTAATGCTAATTGCAAGCATTAAACTACCTTTATTTTTGTTCCTTCCTGCATAAAATTAACTTCTCTGGCCACAAGAATGAAGTCTCCTGTGTTACACAATGTGAAACAATGATTCCAGTAACACAGTACTGGGCAGAGCTAACAGCATGAACCTTTCTCTGCATCATTATTTTGCTTAAAAACAATTGTTTGCTTTGTCTCTCTCAAATAACTATGAAGCAGATTTGTGACAGTGTTATTTTTTTCCCCCCATTGGCTATTCTAGATTGGAAAACTTTTTTCACCTCGTGAAATAAGTATAGACCTCTTAGGAAAAACAGAAGGGGGATTTTTATAAAAGGTTGTCATTAAAGGGCCTTCTCCATCTTCTGACACAGTGATTCAGGGTCAAAGATGGCTTGCTTTCACCCCAGATTGGAGATGCCTGAGCAGGTTGTGTGGGATGGTATCCAGCCCCCACTGGCTGATCAGTGGGCACCCATCCAGGCCAGTGAGGTATTCTTTCTCACTTGTGTTTTGCAAGTTTTAGAGACGCTCAAATAAACATTTGTGAAGTGCATCACTCACCACAAATGCCTGCATGTTGTTATATCTTCCACTGTTTCATTTGCTATTGTACCGATGAATTCAATGATTTACTTTAACTTTGTTGTCACATGTACCTAGGTACAGTGTCATGCTTTGTTTTCCATACAACCTGCTAAAATCATGGATAATAATAGTAATAATAATAATAATATCTTTTATTTTCATTACACATAAGTGCAACGAGATTTGGTTTGCAACTTTCATCTGATGTCATAACTTAAACGACTAATAACATTTAGGTTTAGATACCCCGAGAACAAGGTTTGTAAAAAGAACATTAAACCAGTAAAACAGTCAAAACAGACTAAAGTGCAGATGTGTCTGTGCAACGTGACCAATCAAGGGAGACAGTCCATGGGGGTGGGGGGCACTCAGCAGGGCCAGTTCAGAGCCGCTATAGCTCTGGGAATGAAGCTGTTCCTGATTCTGGAGGTGTGGGCGTAGAAGGCCTTGTAACGTCTGCCAGAAGGGAATAGTTCGAACAGTCCATTCCAAGGGTGAGAGGAGTCTTTATGGATGCTAACGCCCTTTCTGAGGCACCGTGTGTGGTAGATGCCCTCCAAGGCTGGTTGTAGTTCCCAATAATCTTTTGCGCTCTGTTGACGAAGTGCTGAAGAGCCCTCCTCTCCACCTCCGTGCAGCTGAGATACCACACAGAGATGCCATACGTTAGTATGCTCTGTCGCGCAGCGGTAGAAGGTCGTCAGCAGCTGTTGGGGCAGACCAGTTCGTTTCAATGTTCTTAGGAAGAACAGTCGTTGCAGTGCTTTTTTGACCAGCACAGCAGTGTTGGTGGACCATGTGAGGTCCTGTGAGATGTGAGTGCCCAGAAACTTGAAGCTGGACACTCTCTCCACATTGTCCCCGTAGATGGAGATTGGGGCGTATTCCCCATTCTGTGACCTCCTGAAGTCGATAATCAGCTCCTTGGTCTTGGAGGTGTTTAGTGACAAGTTGTTCCGTGAGCAGCAGTTCGCCAGGTTCTGCACCTCCGCTCTGTATTTTGTTTCGTCACCGTTGGTGATCAGCCCGATCACCATTGTGTCGTCTGCAAACTTGACAATGGTGTTGGTGTCGAATGCAGGAACACAGTCATGAGTGAAGAGGGAGTAGAGCATGGCGCTCAGTACACAGCCCTGTGGTGTGCCGGTGCTCAGGGTGATAGTTGAGGACAGGTGCGGCCCCAGTCTCACTGCCTGCGGTCACTCCGTCAGAAAATTCCGGATCCAATCGCAGAGCAGATGTTACCTCCGTAGTACAGAAGTGACGCCACGTTTTGCCGCTAACAAAGTTGCAAACATTTACTGAACAGTCCTATCTACTATCAATTGTTTAAATGCATTGTTTCATCCATACAATAGAGACAAAATAACCTGTAGCTGCCGGAACCTTGACTAAAGCACAAAGTTCTGATTGAACTCAGCAGGTCAGGCAGCATCCGTGGAGACAATCGACAGCAAGGTTTCAGGTCGGGTTTGAAGAAGATTCCCTCTGGCTCACAACGCCCACACCAAATATGAAGCCAAGCTAAACTAAACTTTACTGCTGCACATGGTCATAGCTGGAAATATTGTCTGTTCATTCCCTCCCAGAAGCTGCCTTCCTTGCTGAGTACCTCCAGCACTTTGTGTTTTGCTCATCCATACAATCCTGTTATGAAGGGCTGGTGGGGCAGCACATTTGCGCAGCGGTAGAGTTCCTGCCTCACAGCACCAGAGTCCTGGGATCGACACGGACTACAAGTGCTGTCTGTATGGAGTTTGTACGCTCTCAATGTGATGGCATGGGTTTTCTCCGAGAGCTTCGGTTTCCTTCCACACTGCAAAGACGTACAGGTTTGTAGGTTAATTGGCTTTGGTAAGTTGTAAAATTGTCCCTAGTGTGTAAGATATTGTTAGTGTACAGGATAATCGCTGGTCAGCATGGACTCGGTGGGCCAAAGGGCCTGTTTCCATGTTGTATCTATAGGAGTCTAAAAGTCTAAATTGTCTTATGTATAATTTATGTTTATGTGTGTAGTCTGAATTTATGTGCCTGATGCTGCTACTGCAATAATGATTTTCATCGTACCTGTACCTCAGCGTACTTGTGCATAAAGTTGACTTGGCTTAACTTGAGCTAACTTACCCAATGTAATGGTCCTTGAACATCATCAGAGTTTTCATTAACAATTTTGATACAGGTCTTATAAAGTTTATGATGCCTGATAGTTCAGAGATTTGTGTATGATAATCTTTGGCAAGTTAGTGCAGTGAAGGAGAACAACACTGCTGATATTTTCAGCATTTTCCAACATTCTGTGCTAGATTTTGCCTTTCCCTCTCTCTTTCCAGAGGCACATGAGAGCACTTCCATGGAGGGATTTGTGACCTGCTGCAATTCATTTTGTCTTGGAGTCATACTGTCATACTGAGCATAGAAACTGTCTATTTGGACCACATCAACCATCAAGCACCCAATTAGACCAATGTAATTTTGTTCTCCCCTCACTGCCATCACCTCCACCCAGATTCTCTGCACGGCAGTGGTTATTTACAATGGCTGACTATGCTTCAAACCTGCATGTCTTTGGGACGTGGGAGGAAACCAGAGCATCCTGCACAGTCACATGTAGTCACAACAAAATTGTATAATCTCCATGCAGATAGCACCTGAAGTTAGGATTGAACCTAAATCACTGGGATTGTGAGGCAAGAGTTCTACTATATATGCCTGTGTGCTGCATTTTTACAAATGAATTCCTGCACCATGCAGCCAAAGGTATTATGACAAATTCTTAGTCTCTTAAGCTGCTTTGAATCTGGAAACAGTGGCTAAACTGCCTTCTAAATGTAATAGCTTCTAATTGTAGAAGCTTACCTACAATTTCCAAATGCTACTTATCCCAAAAGATTTAATGGGATTAGGACTGAGTGCCAATAGTTGGGAGAGCGTCATGCCAACCCTACTACTGGCCAAATTGAAAACCAAGCCTTACTGTTAAAATGCAGAAGATATGTGGATTCAAGGGGTATGTGGTTAGCATTTCAAACTCCTCAGTCCCAAGTCCTAAATATATGCAACATGGTATCATGTGCACATTGTACACTGCTTCTGAAATTCAATTTACTTCAAATAGGAGCGTGCTACTCTCATACACTATAATTTAATCCTGTTAGCACAAGGAACCAAGGACAAATGTTTACCACATATGACATTTATCAAGCAAACACCAAGTAGCATTACTAATGCAAAAACATCAACCTTTGTGACAAGAATAAGTCTTTACCTATCTACTTTATCTCAACAAAAGCTCATCTCATCTGGTTCTTGGTTTTGTGAACACCACAAAGCAGCTTCTCAGATATATTTCACAGATAAAATTGACTCAGTCACCAACTGAGATTAAAGATAGGAGATGAAGTGCTGACTTTAACATAAAATCAGTGTGTACTTAAAAACAAGTTCAAACAATGAATCTATAATAATCAGACTGATTTACTCAGTGATATAAAGATTAAGATATTTTATGTGTTTCACAAACATTTACTTTTCTTCAGCAAAATAAAAGTTTTCATCAGCGAAACAAAAGAAAACAAAATCTCCCGGCAATTCACCCGGCGGCAGAATCTCCCAGCGAGCCACGCTGCAGGTGAAGGCCTGGCTCTTCCACTACGGAACCGGGAACCCACCTGGAGTCGTCTGACACTTGTTTCTTGCTCATCCCTGAAAACTGGGAACCAGATAGGGCCATATTCAAAATGGCGGTGCCAGGAGGCGAGGACAACAGGCCTTTAAGGCCAAGATAAGCACTCTTTTGAAATTTTGTGGGCACCAGAAATGTGGCGATTCTTTGTGTGCTGTCTCGAAGGCTACTATTAAATTACAACCATTGGACCTTTGTGCTATCTATGATTGTGCTTATCTATAGTATGATTTGACTGGATTGTATGCAATACTGTACCTAGGTACACAGGTATATATGAAAATAAAGTATCATCATCATCATCAAGTCCTCTAGGAACTCAATGGGTGAGACAATATCTGTGGAGGGAATGGACAGCCAACATTTCGGGCCGGGACCCTTCTTCAAACTGATAGTAATAGTGGGTGAAAGTTGAAAGAGGAAATGGGGGCAGAACAAAGCCTAGAAAGTGATGGACAAGCTGGTTAATTTCACATCTGTTTTTCCCTCTGCAGATATTGCCTGCCCTGCCGGGTATCTCCAGCATTTACTGTCTGCGTTTTAGATCTTCATTAACTGCTGTACTCGCATTATTGTTGAATTTTAGAAAAATTGAAGATAGAGTGTGTCAGCTATGATGAGTGAATGGGTAGGTTCGGTATGTCTTCCTGAAGCAGAGAAGATTGAGGGAGAGGATCTAATTGAGGGGTACAAAATTATTAAGGCCATAATTAGGGTAGACTATAGTAAACTATTTCCCATTGTAGCTGTGTCTAGTCAAGGGTCAAGAATTAACAGAATAAAAAAGTGTTGTCATATGTTCCAACAATAGAAGAATTAAATTCTTGCTTGTTGCAGCATAATGGGCCGATAAATGCAATACATGTTGATAATATATAATAGCAAAAAAAATCAATAACCACAATATTCGTTTTAAAAAAAAGTCTCCGTGTAACCAAAGTCAGCTTGTAGAAGTTCATACTTAAGGTTGGCAAGGCTGCCAACATTGGATGAGAGTTGGGAGTGAGAAATTGCAAGAGACCAAGCCCGAGTACGGAGCTTTTGCATTTTTCAGCTTGAAATTGTGCAATCTGGTGCATACTGTAGCGAGTCTTTTAACTTACACTTGAATGCAATATTTATGTTTTAAATTGGATTAGCTATGAATAAGGTTAGGCTAAATTACATTCCTAATTACATTCCACAGTAGAGCCAGGCTCTAATCAACAGGTGCAGCACATGAATGATCTTAGTATATTCATGTATGGAAATCAGATCATAATCAAACACTTGGGCCATGTTGACCATCCTGGGTCTCACTGCACACCTGGTACTACTCCTGACTCCAGTTGCATACGTTCTCTCATTCCTGACCCTGAGTCCAGCCTTACACCTGGCCCCCTATTCTACCCTGATCATAGCTGCTTACCTGCTTAGGTTCCCAGTGCTGAACATTCCCATTGCCCCAGCTTTGACTGCACACCTGGTACTACTCCAGACCTTGACTGCACACCTAGCCCCTATGCACTGACAACATATCTGGCCCACACATAATGTCCCATATCTGACCCCCTGGACTTAACCTATAACGTTCAAGTCCACAGGTGCTTATCTAATGCGGTAAGCTTTTATGGGGCACTTCACAGACCAAATTTTGTGTTCAATTAATAAAACAACAAGATTGGGGACATTTCTATTCAACCTGTCAAAGGAATTTGGGGGATGGGCGGGTTTAGAAATAGTCAGTGAGGTAAACAAACATAATAGTTGAGTGGCAAATGACAATAGTGCTAGCTTCCCAATACTTAACTGAAGGAAATAATGGGATATATCAGGGCTGTATGTTGTAACAGACAGCCTGACACCTTGCATGTCATTTTAATATCACACTTATCCCGTCCCCCTGGATAATCCCAATTCATAAATTAAGGTTTTGTCAACTAATTACAAATCAGGCTAATTACAAATCAATAACATTAGCCAACTCCGAAACATGAAACGCTGAGCATTGGGATCCAAACATCACGGACAACTGGCCTCAGTTCCCCGCTAACTTTGTGTCTATTGGTTTAAACCAGCATCTGCAGTTCCTTCCTACACATGTACCTGTCCAAATGCTGTTTAAATGTCATTGTGGTAATTTCAAGTGTAGAATAAAGACAAGAGTGTTTAGTTGTTGCTTGTAGCGACATCAGAACAATTGCATTCTCAGTTGCTGCACCTTAACAGACCGGTTAAAGCAACAACACACAGATACTTGCAAATAGATTGATTTAGTTGTCACCTGTAGCGAGGTACAGGGAAAAGCTTTTGTATCGTGCTATCCGGTAAATGCAAGCAAGCCGCTCACAATGTACAGATCAAGGAGAACGTGCGCAACATATATAATCAATAATACAATGGATTAATAATCAGTAATATTGGGTAATCATCCTGGCATATCAGTGGAGGCCCAAGTATTAGCATTACAATTAATGCCCCACAGTGCAGGAGACCCGGATTCGATCCTGGTCTTGGGGCTTTCTGTGTGGAGTTTGCACGTTCTCCCTGTGACCGCGTGGGTTTCTTCCGGGTGCTCCAGTTTCTTCCCACATCCTGAGGATGTATCGGTTTGTAGGTTAATTGGCCCTCTGTTAATTGCCCCCCTAGTGTGTTGGGAGTGGATGAGAATGTGGGATAACATAGAACCAGTGTGAAGGGGTGATCAATGGTCGGCACAGACTCGAGGGGCGAAGGGCCTGTTTCCACGCTGTATTTTTGAAATAATTATAATATTGAACAAATCAAGACTTACCTATCAGATTTGAACATGAACAATATTATCCCAAGGTTGCAGAGTATTTGAATGGCATTTACTGCATACTCCCTGAAGTTAATCTTTGTAAAGTGAAGGGCAAAGTTAATCTCTACAAGTTTCATTTTCTGATGTTAATTTGTATTTATATTTACCATCTTGCCTTTGCTTATTTGTTCCATGAATCCAAGACTTACATTTAAAGATGAAAAAAATATAAATTTAAAGACAGATATCAACTAATTTCCCCGATTAAGTATGAATATCAATTTCTTTAACATCCCCTCTCTCTCCGTCCCACCCCCACTTGAGTGGTACCTGCTTCAAAGCCATCAATTAATATCTAGATTGATTTGGGGAGGAGAGAAGGCCAGAATTCGATACACTACACTCCTGTTGCCAAAGGACAAAGGTGGAATTGCACTTCCAAATTTTGGGATATATTTCTATGCAGCCCAACTTCGACCACTAATTAATTGGTGTGAGGACAGCTATATAGCTATGTGGAAAGAGATTGAGACATATATCCCTGACTTTCACATCCAAACACTCTTGGGAGAAAAAGCACTTCCTGGACATATCAGGAGTATAATCGATCCAATAACGATATTTACTTTAGAAACCTGGTTCACTCTTACCAGACAACTTAAACTGAATAAACGACAAAAAGTTTTAAAATGGATAGCTCTGGATAATGAATTTAAACCAGGGATGTTTGACTCAATATTTAAAGAGTGGATGAAGAAAGGAATTACTGCAATTTGTACTGTTACTGAAAATGGAGTCCTGAGAAGTTTTCAAGATTTGAAGGATCGATTTGCACTTCGGAACCAAGACTTGTTTAGATACCTCCAACTGAGAGATTATTACAATAAAAAGGTAAAAAGGGAGGCACTAGAAGAAAAGAATCCAGCGATAGAAGTGATAGTTAATGCGTATCATCAAAAAACATTAAGGATTATTTCTAAACTTTATCATAGTTTAATGGAATGTCAAGCTAAAACTACATTATATGTAAAATTTAAGTGGGAAAAGGAATTGAACATCACAATCTCAGAAGAAGAATGGCATCATATGTGTGTAACACTACAGACATCTACTAATTCACAAAAATTGAGAGAATTTAATTGGAAAATTTGGATTTGTTTCTTTATTACGCCTAACATAAAAAGCAGCAAATTGAAAGGCAGCAAACCTGCTGGAGGCAATGTGGTCAAACAGATGCAAATCATGCACATATCTTCTGGAGTTGCCCAAAAATAGAACCATGTTGGGACAGAGTGAATTCAGAATTAAAGGAGGTATTAGGATATATAGTCTCCAAGAAGTGTTCCATTTTATACCTGGGTAATATAAATACAGTGGTGCTGAAGGAAGACCATTACTTGGTTAAAATCCTACTCACAGCTGGCAGAAAGGCCATTACAAGAAACTGGCTTGGAGCGGACACACCCAGACTTAGACAATGGTTAGACATAGTACAGGAAATATTTGTCATGGAGAAAATGACATATTCTCTAAGAGTGAAGGAAGACGAGTTTAACAGAAAATGGGGAAAAATGGATTAGGTATAGAAATAAAGACATCAACACTGTATCATTTTATTGACAATAATGTAAGTTATTGGAAAATGTTCTAATAAGAAAATAGTTCTGTATACTGCATCATTAATTGTAAACTGAACCCCCCGCTGCACTGTTGTACGTTTCACTGCATTGTTGTATGTTTCGTTGTTATATTTGTGTTTTATTTGTGTATGCATAAAAGCAATAAAGACTAAAGTGAAAAAAAAGAAGTCATCTTGTTGGGTCTCATTGTGTGAGAAGGAAATGCAGATGCTGGTTTAAACTGAAGAGAGACACAAAATGCTGGAGCAACTCAGCGGGACAGGCAGCATCTCTGGAGAGAAGGAATGGGTAACATTTCGGGTCGAGACCCTTCTGAAGGTTTCGGGTCGAGACCCTTAGAAAGGTCACGACCATAAACGTCACCAATTCCTTCTCACCAGAGACGCTGCCTGATCCATGCCGGTCACCAGGGCAAATTAAGCACAGAGACTTTAAATGCAGCGGTGCAATGCTTCCGATGCTTCCGACGGCCTGGGACTCTTGCACTGAGGCTGCTCCATGGCCGGAGCTGCAGCGAGTGACTCGCCAGCCCGGCAAACTCTCACAAGCCTGGCAAACATTCGCCAGCCCGGCAAACACTCGCCAACCCCCGGCTCCACGTCCGCATCTGCCCCCGCCACTGCTTCTGCTTCCATCCCTCCCTCAGCCCCGGCTCTCCACCACGACAGAGCATGAGAAATTTGTGATCAGTGTGAGAGCGTGAGAATTTGTCGAAATGCTTGAGTCTCATGCTCAATGTGTGAGAGTTGGCAGCCCTGAGGTTAGTGTTATGCAGTATTCAAGAGCCTGATGGTTGTTGTGAAGGAGCTAAGCTTGAATCTGATGTAATGGTTTTCATACTCCTGATGGATGGCGCAAAACATTTAGAGGGGACATAAGGATTTTTTTACACCCAGAGTGTATTTACACCCAGAGTTTGGATGGAATTTGAAGGCTCTGGGCCTGTACTTGCTGGAGTTTAGAAGAATGAGGGGGACCTCATTGAAACCTATCGGATAATGACAGGCCTCGAGTGGACGTAGAAAGGATGTTTCCAGTATAGGGTGAGTCCCCAGAGGGCACAGCCTCAGAATGGAGATGAGGATGAAGTTCTTCAGCCAGATGGTGGTGAATCTATACAATTTGTTGCCACAGACGACTGGAGAAGCCAGGACATTGGGTATCATAGATTATGATTCTTAATAATTTTTAAAGAGATTGATTGGTTATTGATCAGTAAGGGCATCAAAGGTTACGGGAAGAAGGCAAGAGAAAGGGAAAAATAGATTAGCCATGATCGAATGGCAGAATAGATTCAATGATCTGAGTGGTCTAATTCTGCTCCTTTGTCTTATGGTCTTATGCAATGCAAGATGAATGAGAAAATGGTGAGGACAGTCACTCTTCCAACTTTGAAGAAGTACATAAAGGAGCACTAAAATCACATACAGTAAGCATACAAGGCTTCTGACCATGTGCTGGTAACAATGTTGGGAACAATGGATACTTGATGGTCAACATGGATGGGTGGGCCAATTAACATGTCCATGCTGTATGCACAATGAACTTATGCCTCCGTACACATTCACAGTGTAGTCCACCTATATTTGAAATAAATATTTCTTCAAACAAACAGTCCTTACTTTTGACGTAACCAGGAGACCTTCTCTGATGTCACTCTTGGAAAAAGCTAATGAAGGATGAAGCATTGAAAGTCACCAGGAACACAACACTAGTGAGAGCTAATCACTAACCTGCATTGCATGAACAGGATGCTGCTTTGTTCAATTTCCATTACGACAAATAACCATATCATTAATTTTTAAAGGATGGTCCAAAGTAATGTAAAATCTTCCGAGGATCTGTTGTGTAATTGGTTCATGATCAGTTGACGAGTAGTTCTTGAGATTATGTTGGGATCAGTATGAGAGGGTTGCATCATAATTATAGCAGTAAGGTTCACCCATCACTGCCAATCTTCAGACAAAAGAACCTGGACATATTTATTGATGTATATCATAGATTCATAGAAATAGAAATGTACAGCACAGGATCGACCCACCACAAGATGCTGACTTTTTGGCCCATCTACACTAATCCACTTTCCCCACATTGCATCCCTGCAACTTCTTCTCTCTTCCAAGCCCAGTGACTCTCCTTTGCTCTTTTTTACCACTTACCGCAATCAAGGGGCAATTTAGAGTCGCCCATTAAATCCCTTCATTATCACCTCCTCCACAGCCAACAATGGACCAACAATGAGTGCCTGGAACACACTGGTGGCGGTAGTAGTGGAGGAAGATGCAAGAGGGGCATTTAAGAAGCTTTCACATAGGCACATGGATATGCAGAGAATGGTGGGATATGGATCACATGCAAACAGAGGAGATTAGTTCTGTTTTGTTCTGTACCTTTTCATGCCGCTTGTTTCCCTCCCCCCCTGAGTCTCAGTCTGAAGAAGGGTCTCGACCCGAAACGTCACCTATTCCTTTTATCCAGAGATGCTGCCCGACCTGCCGAGTTACTCCAGTATTTTGTGTCCATCGTCGGTGTAAAACAGGATTTGTAGTTCCTTCCTACACAATTAAATTATCAGCATGTCTTTGGGATCATGGGAGGAAACTAAAGCACCTCATTGTGGCTGACATTTGCAACGAATGGTGTCAGTGGCTGCACAGCGACACTTCACCATTCTGTTGGAAGGTGGAGCTTCTGAAGGAAACCTGCGACCTCCATTATTAACTCACTCCAATGCCAGGAACACAGGTTTCTTAATGAGACAGGAAAAGGAATGAACCTGCACAGTCACAATCCAGCTTGCGATGCTTTCTCTGGAGCCTCGGAGGCTGAGGGGAGACCTGATAGAAGTATATCAAATAACAAGAGGCATACATAGGATACACAGTCAGAACCTTTTTCCTAAGATCCCTTTATCTTTAAGGCGAGAGAGCCCCAGTTTAAAGGTGATGTAATGTGCAGGTTTTTTACAAAGTGTTGTAACGTGCCTGGAACTTGCTGGTAGTGACGGCTGAGACAAGAGGGACATTTAAGAGGCTTTCAGATAGGTATATGGATATGGAGGGAACAGCAGGATAAGGATCACGTGCAAACAGAAGCGATTAGTTCATCTTGCCATCATGTTCGGCACAGACATTTTGGTGTGAAGGGCCTTTCCTGTGCTGTTCTGTTCTAGGTTGTGTGTTGTTTCCTGATCGTCTCATGTTTCAATGGATAGTACAATGTTAGATGATATTACATGAGCTCTTCACTGATTCATTCTCAAATGCCAAATTCTATTTGGAGACAGTGGATGATTATGCCTTCATCATCCTTTTAAACAGCGAACTTGAAATAATAATTAACCTCAGAGTGAGAAATGATTTTCCTCTTATCTGGGGCTGTGGATGTTGTCTATATGGATTTTAGTAAGGCATTTGAATAAGCTCCCAATTGTAGGCTCTCTTCCGTGATCAAAACCATAATTATGGCAACCACCTGTGAACTCCTTGCTGTACTTACATGGCAAGGGAATAGCGTTTAGTGCAAGATAAAGCCAGTAAAGTCCGATCAAAGATTGATGACCTTCAGACTATCTTTGATCAGACTTTACTGCCTTTATCTTGCACTAAACGTTATTCCCTTATCATGTATCTGCATGCTGTAAATGGCTCGATTGTAATCATGTATGTCTTTGTGCTTACTGATTAGCATGCAGCAAAAGCTTTTCACTGTACCTCGGTACACATGACAATAAACTGATCTGAAGCAAGAATTTAATTGTCCTATCTGGGACACATGACAATAAACCCTCTTGGATTAGTCTGCAGCTCACAGTGGCTTGTAGCCCAAGGGCTGTTCAGGTCAGGTCAAAGCTTAGAAGATGCCTTGACATTGCAAAGAAAACCATAACCTTCCTTCCTCGCATTTTCCCTCTCCTTTACTGCAGCATTATCTTCCACTAAACCCCACCTGCCATGGGGAATCTATTAAATGCTGGCTCCCATCCCAATGGTCCTTGCAACCATAACACATAGCTGAAATCTCAGCTGAAGGATCACATATTTGCCTTTCAGTGCATTAATCCGTGCTACTTTTTCTCCTGTCAACTTCACTAATTTTGGTTGGGGTCTTGTTCGGCATGGACAAGTTGGGCCCATTTCCATGCTGTCTGACTCTTTGCCTCTAATTTGTTCAGAAGAAGGTAGCGAGCACTACCACTATATGCAACACATGTTTGGCACAAAAAAAGAGGTAAACCTCAATTTTCTAGCCAATGTTATTTTTGTCACCTCATTAACCCTTGAAATCCTGAGTAAAATTACTCACAGTGTTTCAAGTGTTAATTGCGTGGATTGTTTTGGGGCATGACAACTGTAAGTCTCTTTATGCTTGTTCTTGAGTAAACACACTGTCTTCTGCATCCCTACCTCCTCCAAAGAGCTGTGTCTGGCTAGTATCAGAAGCAAGCCTTACGTTGGCAACTAAGTAATCACCACCACTCACCCACAGTTGCTTCCAACTTACTCCCATCTGTCTCAATGCATTTTTGGGAATAATTGTTGATATTGTCTTTCCATTCTGGTGGAGGACCATTGTTTTTTTCAGTTCCTGGATGAACGTTTATTTATTTGTTCCTCATTTTATGCAGGGAAACTCACATGATGAAACATTCCTTAAAAAAAAGATGTACACAGCATTCCCACATCAGAGCATCTGAGAACACCATTCTTTTTGGGTTGTACTAGCATAAGGATTGACACTGTGACATTTTTTCAACATCAACTAACACAAGGGCGTCAGATGGACTCGTTAAAAACAATCTACTGGGTCTTCCCCCTTTATTAACTGGAGCCACTCTTAGCAGACTGCATTTGAAACAAACACCTTTGAATTTCTAACTGTTTTATCTTGGCATCTACTATTTCACAAGAGAGTGGAAGCAGATTCAGCACACATACTCATTACTGAATCTGGCTTCAAGAGTTTTTATGAAGCCCCACTGGAAGCGAGATTCACTGAGGATTAAATATATTGCCCCAGGTTGGCGTTTCTTGACATAACGGTGGTGCGAGCGTTGGATTATTGCTGTCTGGATAAGAGACTTCTGTGAGTTCTTAAACGCAGATTTGGAGAGGCGCTGTGCCAGGAGCTACGCACTACCTGTGGTTCATAAAAGTCATTACTGCCCTTTTTTATATGCTATGAGTCACAGATGAATTTCATGCATTTGCAGACATTTCACATGCCTTGGGACTTACAAGTGCAGAGATATGTCCCTGAGGGCACCTGAAAAGTAACTGTTTTTCTCGAATTGGAAATGGATTAATTAGATGAATATGCAGGTGGTGTGTGATACAAGTGCAAGATTGTGAAGCCTACACAGCCAAGTTTCCAGTCTTATTTTGTGACTCATGTCTCAACAACTACCCAGGCAAGTTGAAGAGTCTGCAGATGCGCTGTAAGGAACTTTCATTTTAATAAATTTCAAAGTGACTGTTAGATATTTTTTAATTGTCTCTGCCTCATTGCTTCGACCCATCAAGGTGAAGGACAAAGGTCAAATTTCCCCTCTGCTAGAAGTAGTTGGCCAAGCAATGGTTTCCGCAGACAGTGCTATTTCCCTTACAATGTGACTTCAATCGAAACTTTATAATAGTATCTTTTGGTTCAACAATCTTTATCCATGATAGGCTGGAGAAGCAATATACTATGCTAATTGGTGAACAACACCTTCATAATTGTTCCCCAGAACAATTCTGTAACGGTTCAAAATAAATTAATTGGGCCTCGTTCCCTTATTACTAAGCAATTCATGTTTTTTGATGTACAGCAATTTGGAACATTTTACTGTCAGTGCTACGGCATCAGTTTAAAATTTCTCAAACCCATTTCACTTTGGTCCCCTGCTGTTGTCAATGAAAGAGAATGTTCAACCAATCAGTCTGGTCTGCATTTAAAACCAACTTTTAGAAGTGAAAAGAAAATGTTGTGAAGCACTCTGTTTACCATCAGGAAGTGAGCATTCTTGACTGGACCCTTAATATCCTCATCCTTTCTTGGTTTTCTTTAAATGGCCTTTCCGAATATCTTTTGCTCGTCACCTTAAGATCAGCTCCATAATTCACTACACATTCTGTGTGTCGCGTTACTTTTATCTACCACATGGAGCGAAGTCCATTGTACAATGAAAGATAGTCCTCCAGTTATACGCTGACTGCAGCTTATACGCTGACTGCAGCTGACTGCAGACTGTGTTTTATGGTAGTCAACCTGTGCTGTTTTGAACGCAAGCTGAACAAAAAGACAGCTCATTCCAATAAATACATTACCCGTGATTTGGTTTTACCAAAGATCCCAGCAAGGATTAAATGCTGAAGAAGAAAAAAAAAAATCACTGGAACTATTTTTGCGGGTGAAAAGCTTAATTAAGAATGAAAATAAGCTGAACTTGAAGAGGAGCATTCACTCTTTCCTGTGGCTCTCACCCGAGAGACTGCATGAGTGTAATGCTGGGTTGTGGAGCTCCTTGCCTGGTAGAAGGCTGCCCCACCACAGGGGGCAGGCTTGACTGCTTCTCCAGATTTTAAGAAGTAAGCTAGTTTATCTTTAGACGGATTTCCATCCAAATAATGCTGCAGCATGACGGATGTAGATTAATCCTCTTGTTATTCCGTACTACTAATAAACCTCACACGTAATCAGGGAAAATCGTTCAGTGCATCAACGTGACATTTCGTTCCTCTGTAGGTTTGTTTCAGCCCAGGATGTGACTGTTAATTAGTGCAAAACCATGGGCATATTTGCAGGATTGCCTCACATTTCATACCTAAATGTGTGCATACACCGAGCAAACTTTAGAATGTATGCCAACTGTGTATATATAAAATGGGACCTGATGTAAGTGTCTACTTGACCATATTTACAATTGCAGATCAGAATTTGCCATCTGCTCGGAAAACAGCAATGGAAACCGGAGTCAACCATTCAAACCCACAATCATGTTTCATCGTTCCGTTAGATTGTGTCTAATGCCCCGCTGTTCATAGAATTGTAGAATTTTATAACAAGAGTTATTAAACCTATTGAGTTTCTATCGTGTTCCAATACAGCCATCCATGTCCCTGCTATTTCCCCTTTGCCTTCTGCATTATTATTTCTCAAATGCCAATTTCCATTTAGAAACACTGGTTGATTATACCTCCACCATCCTTGCAAGCAGTGAACTCAAAATGATAATTACCCTCTGAGTGAACAAAGACCTTCCTCTTATCTTCCATTGATCTTTGCCTGGATATATTAGTCCTTGAATCATTCACCTGCGTGGCGACACAGTGGTGCAGCTGTAGAGTTGCTGCTTGATAACACCAGATGACTGAGTTCGATCCTGCGGCCTGTATGGAGTTTGCACGCTCCCCCTGTGAATTCATGGTTCTCCGGATGCTCTGATTTCCCCCCACACTTCAAAGACGTACAGGTTTGTAGGTTAATTGGCTTTGGTAAAATTGTAAATTGTCCCTCGTGTGTAGGATAGTGCTAGTGATTGCTGGTCGGCGTGGACTCGGTGGGCCAAAGGGTCTGTTTCTGCACCTCTAAAGACTGGAGAGTGCCTGTCCATGCTGTTTTGTACTTCATTAGCATAGAACATAGAAATATCGAACAATACAGCTTTTTAGCCAAAATGTTTGTGTCGAACATGATGTCAAGTTAAACTAATCTCCTCTGCCTGCACATGTTTGCATACGTATCCCTGTATTCCCTGCATATCCATGTGCCTATCTAAAAGCCTCCTAAATGCCCCTTTTGTATCCGTTTCCACCACCACCCCTGGCAGCACGTTCCAGACACTCACCACAGTCCGAGTAAAACTTGCCCAGCACATCTTCTTTAAACTTTGCCCCACTCACTTAAAGTTACGCCTTTTAGTCTTTGATATTTCCATCTTGGGGAAAAATTCTGACTGTCTTCCCTATCTCTGTCTCCCATGATTTAATTTACTTCTACCAGGCGCATACGTAACAAGTGAACCTCAACCTCAACCTCCTAAATTCCAGATTAAAAAATCCATGTTTGTCCAACCTCTCCTTTTCGGTAATATCCTCTAAGCTATATGTACGTATTTATGTATGTACTTAATCTATGAACCAATGTTGTATAACGTTAGTTCCTCCACCAATGTAAAGCACTTAGGTCAACGAGAATTGTTTTTTAAATATGGTATAGAAATAAAAGTGACTTGACTTGACTTGACTAAACCAGGCAGCATTCTGAGAAACCTCTTCTATACTCTCTCTCTAAAGCCATCACATCATTCCTGTAAAGGGATGACCAAAATTGCACACAACAATTTAAATGTGGCCAAACAAGTCCTATATACAGGTAGTCCTATAAAACATGATTCTCTGACTCTGATTTACAACTTCCGAAGCCTTGATGATGAGGAACGCTAAATGTAGTGGCAGTACTGTTCATTTCTTATGAAATGTTGAATTCACCACTAAATTCTAAACTGAAAACAAGCAAAATTTGTTGGGATAAAGCTGCAATTATTACCCTGGTGGCAAAGACATAGAGCACACAGCAAATACTTACCAGGAAATTCCACACCTCAGCCCACGATGAACCCATCATTAAGTTTAATGGGTGGAAAATCATGGGCCAAGGTATGGAATTACAGTACATGTTGTATGTTCTTGGCATAAGACACTGCAGTGGAAATTCCCAGTCTAAGGCTCACATGGATCTAAGTTGCTGCTTCCAAATTTAGCAGCGTAAATATTGGCAACTGGCTTAAAGATGGTAACTGTCCGGAAACCATCAAATCTTTAGCTCGACGGGTACCCTACGGTATTTGAGGAAAATAATTAATTTTCAAACTAGGATTAATATGCATGTCTCTATTGATATTATTAGTTGTAATAGTTTTATTTACAATATATTTTGTTGTTTTTCATTTATATATATGTAATATTTTTTCACCTTTTTGTTTGTTTGTGGTTTTTTTTAATTTCCTTTTTTCTCTTTTCTTATATATAATCAAATTATTATTTAATCACAACTTTTTTGATTTACAACTGCTCTATTTTCTTCCTGTCTTTATTTCTAAAAAAATAGAAGATAATAATTATCAATGTGTTATTTGTATAAATACCGAATTAAGCTGATGTTTGTAAACTTGTTTTAACATTGTAAATTGGTTACGTCTAATAAAAAAATATTAAAAAAAATAAAAAATCTTTAGCTATATAAAAGTAACTACCAACAAAAAATTATATCTATTTGTAGCAATTCAACATTTTTAAGTTCAAGATATGGGACAAAAGGTTTGCCAGGGTTCTTCATGAAGCAACGACCCCACCTTGTGCAGGAAACCTTCAAATGTTATCTCCTTTGGATTAAAGTATGGGGACATGTCGAAAATTACTGATGCTAGTATACTGTAACAGAAAGACTTCAGCCTTTCAAGCAAATTGACAAATTAGATTAAGCAATCTTTTCTACTTGGTAGAGTTGATATCATACAGCAACCTCCCAAAGGAAGGTATTTCCCATCCATACTAATAGAGTCATGGAAAGTCATGGAGTCATACAGCACGGAAACAAGACCTTCGGCCCAACTTGCCCAGGCTGACCAACGTGCTGCATCTAAGCTAATGAAATGTTGGATTTGGCCTATACCCCTCTAAATCTGTCCCATTCTTGTATCGGTCAAAATGACCTTTAAATGTTGTTATAGTACCTGCCTCAATTACCCCCTCTGGTAGTTCCAATTACCCACCATCCTCTGTGTGAAAACGTTGCTGCTCAGATCCTTGTTAAATCTTTCTCCTCTCACCTTAAACCTATGTCCTCTGGTTCTGAATTGCCCTACTTTGAGTAAAATAATATGTGCAATCACCCTCATGATTTTCCCTCATGATTTTATACACCTGTATCAGATCACCCCTCAGCCTCCTGCACCCTATGGAATAAAGTCCTCGCCTGCCCAATCTCTCCCTGCAGCTCAGGGCCTCAAGTTCCGTCAACATCCTCGTGAATCTTCTCTGAACTCTTTCCAGCTTAATGACATCCTTCCTATAGCAAGGCGACCAAAAACTGAACGCTTTGTGAACATGTGCATTATAATCATTTGGAAAGCATTCTCATGTATTATATCTCAGTTTGGTTTAGTTTTAGTTCAGTTTATTGTTGTCACCGGTGCTGAAGTGCAGTGAAAAGGTTTTCATTGCGTGCTATGCAGTCAAAGAAAGGAATATGCTCCTCAGCAAAGGCAAAATGGTTTCTATAGAAGGAAGGCCAGGGAGAAATTAGTAATTAAAAATTAAAAGTAAAACCCAAATAGAAGAACATACAAAATAGAAGCAAGATAACCCATATCGCCCATCATGGTATCTCTACCATTCATTTAGATCATGACAGAAGTCACAATTTCAGTTTTCTTCCCAAACCCACATAGTTTGTTTCCCTCACAGTTTCTAAACCTAACATATAATATAATATTATTTGCAGATGTAATCATCCTGTCTAGTGAAAATTATGTAGTGACTGGGCCCAGCGCCATGAGGATAACTACCTTATGAGACGGCCAAAGCTAGGATGTAGCTGGAGCCCCCTGGTGAGGTAGTGTTAGCACAATGTCAGTATCCCATACAGCCCTGTACTTGTTCTGGGGGAACTTGTATTAAGGATCCTTCACAAACTCGATATCCGGAGTGAGCCCGAAGAGAGTGGATCCCATTCGCTGCAGCAAATATGATGGGAGGGCACATTAATTACAGTTAATGGCCCTATAACTCAATTATTGTCAAAGACCTATTGGAAAATGAACTTCAAGTCGTCAGAATCTGTACCATATTAAACGTAACATAGCATTAAACAAAGGTCTTCCCATCTCCTGGAGAAGAACTGTACTGCTTTTTTGGAATGCTATCCCTGCCCTCTGCAGTGAGCACATACATGGATCGGTGTGACAACCCAAGCCGTAGGAGCAGTCTACTCAGTATCTGCAAAATAAGAAATTGATTTTATCATGCAGAGGCTGGTTTTCCGAGCCACAGGCTGACCAGCAAAGCTTTACGTTTAGAATAACCGTATAAGGTTGTATTAATATTCCTGACAAACAGGAATCATGGCTGCATAGTGCAGTCAGCCAGTACAAAAGCCTAAGTGGGATCTTGCTGACTTGATTTCAAGATCCGACTGATGGGCAAAATGGAGGAAGTCATAAAAAACATTCCTCTTTCTTGTAGCGATAATGTATCTCTCGCCACTGTTATGCCACATATTTTGCAGTTGGTGAATAAGCATGAAACATCATATCAATATTCTGTGTTCCATCGAAACAAAGTATAATTTCATAAATACTTTGTGATCCAACACTCATTCTGTGTTGTCATAGATCTGTACTTGATGATATACCAGTGGCAAATGAGATTATGTAAATTATTACAGGATGCTTTTACTTGATTGCACCCATGTGACTAACATGTGCCACCACCATTGTGTATCAACTTGAGTTGATCATGCAGTCACCATCAATTTGAGCATGCAGATTATGCATATATGCTCCATAACCCTTTACCCATATAATGCGGTCTATAGATAGTTGATAGCAATAACTGAAGAATTGGCAACTGATATACATTTCCTCCACCTGTGAACTAGAGATTACATTAGCAATTTTCCACCTTAGTGCACTTAGCATCAGTTTGTATTATACCTGAGTCTTTACTGAAACAAACTAGTGGAGCAATGCTGAATAGTGTTTGTCCATCATTATGACTTTATTATCTTCAGCTGGTAATAGCATAGGTCCATTAACAATGACCTAGATGACACTTGAGACATCTAACTCCCTCTTAACTATAGCCAATGAACTGGCCTCAACTACCTTCTGTGGCAGAGAATAGTAAGATTGAATGAGAACTTACCAGTTCGAAGGTTGATCTTTATTTTATGAGGAGTCGAAGTGAGGGATTTCGTGAAGAGCCCGCCGGCGCGCATGCTCGACATACTTCAAAGTAGCGGCGTGGAATCACAGAAACCAACAAAGAAATGACTTCGCATAGTAAGATTGAAGTGACTAAGATTACCAGATGAAGGTGATTGAGGGTTGGGCGAGGAGGGCACGAAATCCCTCAGTTCGACTCCTCATAAAATAAAGATCAACCTTCGAACTGGTAAGTTCTCGTTCAATCTTACTATTTCATTTCGGAGTCACGTGAGTGACTTCGTGAAGACTTCAAAGCTTCTGTGATTACACGCCCTGGACCACGTCCATGCTGACACACCACTACCAGGGATGGATGGGAGGAACAAACTTGCTCAATAGTTCATACTGCAAAACAAGAGCAGAGTTATTAACAACAAATCAAAACCCCTCATGCGGGGACATCTCCACGTTCGTGACCTGCATTCAGCACGGCTTCTGCGAACTGTAGAGGAGCAGCAACAGGCTTGTTATAAAAACGCTGGAACACAGCTTCATTAGCCCATCCTGCTGTGGCGAGAATTTGGTCCATGGGCACCTCCATGACCCTCGCCCTTGACGTCGATGCAGCCCTGGTGGAAAGAGACTTGAACACATTAGTGTCGATACCTGACTTACCCAAGACGACTGGAAGCCACATGGATATCGTCTGGACTGTCACTCGATGATGAGGTCTCTTATGAGTGACAAGCAGGTATCTCTCCATTCCTCTGATGCGTGCCGTCACCTTGACATAGTGGCGGATATGTGAGGCTACACATAGCCTAGCATCTGCGGGGTATGCCGGGAACTTCAGCTGCAGCCCTGTGCACCCAGGTCTATGCTGCTTTAGTAGCTCATCAATGAAAAAGACTACTTCTGTGGGGGTAGACGTCATTCTGTCGACACGAAGTTTGTGTAGTGTCTGTACCCTCTGAGCTGAAGTCAGCGCTAGTAACATCACCAGCTTCATGGTGCGTTGGTCCAGTTGGAGCCCTTCCATGGGTGACCACGTCCTGAGCAGGGTTAATACGTCCCTGACATCCCAGGTGATATTATAGCGTGGTGTAGGCGGATTCATATTGAATATACCCCGCATGAGTCTGGACACTAGCCTGTTGGATCCTACCTCCAAACTGAGGTAGAATGATAGCGCACTTCTGGCGCTGTTGATGGCACTGTAACTTAAGTGTTCATCATGGTGCAACCCCGCGAGGAATTCCAGGACGTCAGTTGTTGTCACGTCATCGTACGTGATGCGAGAGCGGCTGCAGTAGGCTTCCCACTTCTTAATATGCGAGCGGTATCTTCGCCTTGTAGACTCTCGACACGACGCCCCGGTGGTATCCATGGTCCGAGCCGAGAGGCCGTATTGGACTAACGGCCTGTTCAGAACCTGCAAGCCAACAAATTTAAATAGCCATGGCAGGGATGCGGCTCCCCTGAGACAGGGTGAGTAACCAATTGTGGGCAACCCTTCAAAAGGACCCAAGGTTCGTTGAGCATGTCAAAGACCACCGGATACCAAGGCTGTGTGGGCCAGTCGGGTATAATAAGGATGCCCTTGGCAGCATCTGCCTGAATCTTTCCCAATACCCGACTGATGAGGCAAAATGGGGGGAAGGCATAGAAAAACCACTTCCCCAAGTCCAGCGAGAATGCATCTAGCGCTATTGCCCCAGGATCTGGTTCCCATGAAAGGTAGGTTGGTACCTGATGGTTCCACCGTGACGCAAAGAGGTCAATGTCCGGTTTACCAAATTTGGCTGTGACTTTAGAAAAGATCTCAGGATGCAACATCCATTCAATATTGTCATTAAATTTGCGTGACCTGGTGTCCGCCACAGTATTAAGCTCACCTGGCAAATAGGTAGCTGAAATCCAAATGTCTCTTTGAACACACCAGAGCCAAATTGAGTTTGCCAATTTGTCACACGAAACTGGCCTGGTACCACCCATATGGTTTAAATATGCTACTGCTGTGGTGTTGTCTATTTGGAGACGGACATGTGCTCCAACAAGCTTGGAACAATACGCACGAAGTCCGTGGAATGCTGCCAGCAACTCCAAATAGTTAATCCCTTGAGTTAACAACATCGTTGATTCAAGGGTGTCCCATCTGCCACCACAACTAGAGCAATTATTCGTGGATCCCCAACCATTGGAGCTTGCATCAGTTTGCAAATATACCACCGGATTAGCCTCCCTAATAGGCTTGAATGAGTTGCTAATGTGACACACCCACCATTGCAACTCATTTATCGCTTCGGGCGGCAGCTGCATGGACCGATCATAATGACCAGCGTTCTGTTTTAACGCAGCAATTTTAGCTCTTTGCAAATTCTGATAATGCAAAGGTCCATATCGCGCTGCCGAAAACAAAGCTACCAGCTTCCCAATTATTGTAGCTAAGTGCCGAATCGATGGTATATTGGTGCGGATTAAATCTTGACACACCTGGGTAACCTCCTCAATCTTGTTAATTGGAATGGTAACCCTCATGCTTATAGAGTTCACCGTGAACCCTAGGTAATTAATCACCTGGGCAGGGTAGAACTTTGATTTCTCTGGATGGACAATAAACCCCAATTGTTGAAATATATTGACAGCAGCTGCAACACCCTGTTCAGCCAATTCCAGGGTGTGGCCCACAATTAAGACATCATCTAAATAGGCCATACTATATGGTGTCGTTGTCTCAAATAAGCCATAATTGGCTTCACTAATTTAGTGAACAATCTAGGGCTGTGGTGAGCCCATTAGGCAAAGCCTTGTACTGCCAGAGTTGCCCCATCCAGATGAATTTTAAAACCTTCTGTCACATTTCTGGACGGATACGGAATAATATGCGTCTTTTAAATCGATGCATGCCATAAAGCAACCATGAGAAATCAATGATTTGGTTGTTTCAACGTATCCATTTTAAAATGAGAATATGTTACAAAAGTATTCAAACAGGTTAGATCAATAATGACACGACAACTTCCATCCTTCTTAGGTCTGGTGAATATGTTCGAAACAAATTCAACTGGTTCATGCACCACTCTCTTAATCACTCCTTTGCTCAAGACTTAACAATTCCTTATAGCCGGCTGCCTGTTCTGCAGCAGATAATTTTAAATGTTCGAGCGGGCATGTGCTGGGATGGAGGAATGTCGCCATTAATAAACTCAATTTTATGCCCCTGAATATTCTGCAACACATACTCGTCACCAGTGAAATTACCTCATGCACCCAAAAACCACCGAAGGTGACCACCAACATGTGAAGTTAAACAGAGAGAAAAGAGAGAACCAGACCCCCTCACCTACGTGGTTACCGGCGGTCCTTGACACGCGTGTGTGGACGTGGAGGTGCTGGGTTGGCTTGAGGGCGCGGCGTCTTCGTTTTCCACCAGGGTCTCTGCCGACCCCGTCCTAAAAAAGACCCCTGGTGCTGGGTCTGATGTTGCTGTCGTTGTGGAGCTTGAGGGTGAGTCCTCGTCGAGGTACTGGCAGACCCTCGTGATCGAATGTATGGAGACTTTGAGCCTGACGGTGTGGGGGCACTCTGAGGGCGCATGATCCCCACCGTTTTGGCTTGCTCATCAAGCTCTTTGACTCTCTTCGAGAGGTCCTTCCCAAAGAGCTGACGGGGCGGGGGCGGCGGCGGTGGTTTGCACACTCCTGCAAACTTTGGATTGAGCTATGGAGCGGCTGCTGGTTTTGCGAAACCCGTTAATTTCGTGCTGGGTCGCGCACAGGAGGGCCAGGGCATCTCCCTGGTCCAAATTCAATTCGTCCCCGTCCACCGACCGCACAAAGGCGGTAATACCGGCCGTGAGGAGCTTCAGGATCCGCTGCAGTTTTACCTCCTGTTGACGGATAGCCGCACTGATGTTGCCCCATATCGGCGTATTGACCACAGGCACGTTGAGGGAGTTGCAATTGGATGGAGCCTTGTGACGGCTCATTGCCTGGATGAGGACTTCTTCCTGCTGCTCCAGGCTGATAGTAGATGTTTGTGAAGACGCCCTGTGCCTGTTGCTGCCCTGCTGGTGTTGACGTTGAAGCAGGAGCTCCAGCAGCCGCTCCATACGGTCAATACGCCCTTCACCCTGAACACTCAGGTGGTCGGAGTCCTCCGGCTCTGAAAAGAAAACCGGGCTCCTGTCATCGGCCCGCACCTCGTCGAGGCCCTGCCGGTGCCGGTAGTTGTCGCTAACAGCCGCCGAGGCGAACTGCGCGATTCCTGCGCGGGCGTGTTCAACCGCCTCCGTTTAGCGGGAGCTGAAGCCGCTGCCACTAAGGGCACTTGCGGCGAGGTGTCGGCACCAGACGAAGCATGGCTGCCTGGGGCCCGCGCTGTCTTGCCGGCTGCCCACATCGTGGACGTTGCCGACGCATGGTCTCGCCCACCCATCCATGGGGGGCTCGGCGACCGTGACGAGACCCGACTCCACCGACCCGTCCCGGCGTCGAGAGTCGGGGTGTGCCGGCTGGACCTCACAGCCGCCCCGGGTCTCTCCCTGGAACCTGACCGCTCCTCCGTGTCAGGCAATGCCTTAGCCCTGGTAGGGTTAGGCTTCTGGGCTCCTGCCCTTCCCCTACTCGGAGGGCTGAGTGGAACGGGCCGTGCAGCCGCACGCACCCTGCTCGAGGTCGCCAGCGAGCTCACTGACGACCTGACTGCCATGGCAGGGTCCCCCTGCTCTGGCGGCACACCACACTCCTCCTCGTCGAACTCCTCCGAGCTGTGGTGTGCTGGCGGATCTGGACCTGTGAACACAGGGCTTACCCACATCTCCGCCTGAGTCCCGGCCTGCGATGCAGGTACTGCCGATGGTAAAGGCCCCGGAACTGTTGACCGGCGAACTCGTCCTGACGTCCTCCGGCCCTTGGAACTCCCATCCATGTCCTTGCTGCAAGACAAAACCAACAACAAGGACCACCAACTAAAGGTAGAATACTTACCTCCGTGGCCCCTTCTGAAGGGCTGGCGAGGAGCGCGCTCCACCGCCAGCCGTCGCAGCAACGCGGTACGACGATATGTCGAGCATGCGCGCCGGCGGGCTCTTCACGAAGTCACTCACGTGACTCCGAAATGAAATTCCACAGATTCACTACTCTCTCTGTGAAAAATGATTTTCTCATCTCGATCCTAAAAGACTTCCCCCTTATCCTTAAACTGTGACCTCTTGTTCTGGACTTCCCCACATCGGGAACAATCTTCCTGCATCTAGAAACAGTCTGCAGAAGGGTCTCGACCCGAAACGTCGCCATCTCCTTCGCTCCTTAGATGCTGCTGCACCCGCTGAGTTTCTCCAGCTTTTTGTGTAACCTTCCTGCATCTAGCCTGTCCAACCCCTTAAGAGTGTTGTAAGTCTCTATAAGATCCCCCTTCAATCTTCTAAATTCCAGCGAGTACAAGCCGAGTCTATCCTATGCTATAACTGTTATCATTCTCCTGATAATTTCAAATGTCTCTGGTGATCCCTGTAAATGGGAACTGAACAGAGTGTATCTTTGAGATCCTTATGAAAATCAGTTGTTAGTCAGTAATGAAGTTTCCTATTCGGAAGTTTATACTGAACATACAAGTTACACGATCTTCTCCATCTTAACAATGAACAGCCACGTCTGCCATCATTCTGTGCCTGCCTGGAACGACAACTCTGGCCCGATTTCTGAGCCTGTCTTGGAAGACAATCCTGGCCATAATAATGAGCCTACCTCATAATTCCAAACCTGCCTCTAAAGGCAACTCTGGGCATAATTCGAAGCCTGCCGTGAAAGACAACTTTGGACATATTTCGATCCTGTCTCAAAGCGATCTTGGCCATAATACTGAGCCTGCCTTAAAAGACAATACTGGCCCTAATTCCAAACCTGCTTGGAATGTTAGTATTGTGCAGTTTTACATGGTTAGGTGACAATGCCTTAACCATACGTGTGTTGTACAAACAAGTGTAAAATTACCAACCTCTAAGTGGTCCACGTACCCCACGTTTCGGAAGTGCCGGACCCACCTACCTGCCTGGTTACAGAGTAGGACTGGTAAGGTGCGTGGAACCTCTACCCAGTTTTCACGCTGCCATAGCTTCAGTGAACCGCTTACTGCCAATGGAGTGTGTTGTCGCTAAACCGATGAAGCTTTGCTCGTCGTTGGTACCTTGATTGGTCCGCCAGCTTTTGCTTCCTCATCCAGGTTTTGCCTGTTGAATAGGTCTTACCTGAATAGAAGATTCGGCGGCTATAGCTCTGTTCACTGCCGGCACTTGTAGCGTGAGGGGATCTCTGACCCCTTCCAGGTATTCTGCCAACGGCTGGTAACCAACTCTTCTGGCAGCAACACCTTCGTCTGCGAGGATTGCCTTGAAGGCATACGCATGTGCTCCATGTATGTTCCATGGACATACTTTAGAATTTGAAGTCAGTTACCTACTGACCATTCACACTCCACTCCATAAAGGGGGGGGTTTGTAGGCAGCCCTGAACAGGTGCCCGCTCAGGCCCCTGAGGGTACCGGCGCTGATATGGCCTCTACAACAGACCTATACCAGAATGGAACATACTCGGCAGCAGAATAATTCTGGCCCTGCATGCTCTCCTCCTCCAAGAGGGAGACAGTAAGCAGCCCTGAGACAGGTGCCACTGGCGTGGGCTCTCAAAGAGGCTGGTGCTGACACTACTGCTCCTGTTGGAGTGTGTCTTGGTGGAACGTCCTCTCTATTAGGAGCTCCATCCTGGAAACCGTCCAATTGAGCAGCCCTGAATAGGCGCTGCTGGCACGGGCTCTCTAAGAGGCCAGTTCTGACACAACTCCTCCTTTTGGAGTGTGTCTTGGTGGAACATCCTCTCTATTAGGAGCTCCATCCAGTTTAGCCCAAATATGTTAATCATCACCGGAGGGGAACCCTCCCGTCCCGACTTGTCTCGAGTCCATAGGCCTGACCGCTTTATTGTTGGTTATAGCCCATGTCCTGGGGACCACAGCGGTGTGGGAACCGCTGACCATATTATCAGCGACTCTGGTGGTGATACCGCCTTCCTCCTAGATTTAACCCTCCACGGGAACCACGGCTGTCTGGAAGCCGCTGACCGCATTGTCAGTGACTGGAGTCGTGAACCCGACGGCCGCCCGCTCCCGTGATTCCGCGGTTCTGACCGGAGACTCCCTACAGCCCAAGCCGGTTTCCATGCAGCTCACCGGACTTCGCGACAATATCCAGCAGGAAACTTCTATTAGAATAGGTTCCTGCACGAAAAAACAGAACCTGGTAAGAAATACCAAACTTACCTGTATGTTTAAACTTACCGCTGGCAGGATCGTTGCACCTGCCAGTCAGTCGCTGAGCCATTGTGAAAAGACGTAATGACGCGCATGCGGACTGGCGGGGTTCTTCACGGAATCACTCACGTGACTCCGAAGTAAAATCATATAGCAGACCTCACCTAGGCAATACACAAGTGTTGCTACGTTTTGGCGCTGACAATGTTACAAAAATTCACCGAACAGTCCTATCTACATGCTATCAGGCAAATAATATAATAAAGCGGTACATTCATTAGACAGAGATAGAATAAACAGAGTGTAGAATATATTGTTCCAGCTACAGAGAAAGTGCAAATTAAAAAAACGCAAAGGCAGCAATGAAGTAGATTGGAAGATTATGAATGTATTCTTATCCATTTCAATCTATATGCAGAAATTCTATGTCTAGACTGGATGAAACAAATTTGTTGAAATCAGGATAAATGAATTTGTGATTTGTCTTTATGATGATGTTTTGCATGAAAATGGTGAGGAAATTTGGGAAATGTTATTTTGGATCTCGTTTGTGCAATGAAAAGCATACATTTGAAAATCTTGTTTCCAATGCACCCTTTAAGTAAAATGACATTAACATGGTCAAGGTAGACACAACATGCTGGAGTAACTCAGTGGGTCAGGCAGCATCTCTGGAGAAAAGGAATAGGTGATGTTTCAGGTTGAGACCCTTCTTCATGCAGGCTGAAGAAGAGTCTCAATCCGAAACGTCAACTATTCTTCTCTAGAGATGCTGCCTGACCCACTGCGTTACTTCAGCATTTTGTGTCTATATTTGAGGTAAACCAGCATCTGCAGTTCCTTTGTACACATTAATATGGTCAAATTTGGCATTGGGTTTGAAAGGGATGTGGCTCAATGCAAAACAAACATCTTAAATCTAAACAAAGGAACCGATGAAGGCAGAAGGGAAGGGTTGACGGCGATTGATTGGGAGATATATTGAAAGATATGATGGAAACATTGAAAGACACAGACAATGGATAGTATTTTAAAAAAATAATGCAAGTGGGAAAAACATATATATAGACAATAGACAATAGGTGCAGGAGTAGGTCATTTGGCCCTTCGAGCCAGCACCGCCATTCAATGTGATCATGGCTGATCATCCCCAATCAGTACCCTGTTCCTGCCTTTTCCCCATATCCCCTGACTCTGCTATTTTTAAGAGCCCTATCTAGCTCTCTCTTGAAAGCATCCAGAGAACCTGCCTCCACCGCCCTTAAAGGCATCCTTAAATGCATATAAACCAAACAGAAAAGACTCACCCATGGCCAACATGAGAATTTAACAAAATCCAAGGAAATTTGCCTATAAATTAGTTAGAAATAGCAGTAAACGTGAGGATAGAGAGCATTATAGGACTCAACACAGGACCAAGATATTGATATAGGTAAGAAAGACCAGTATGGAATACACAATTGCACACAAGGAGGAAAAGACCAGTGACAGCATGTGTGAGCAGAGAAAGGAAGATTCATAACATGGAATAAGGAAATGTTAAAGGAATAAATAATTAATTTGTGCATCTGTCTACATGGAAGAAGATACATAAATCATGTCAGATATGAGTGTCATCAAGGGATTGAAGCATGTGTAGGAAAAAACTGCAGGTGCTGGTTTAAATCGAAGGTAGATACAAAATGCTGGAGTAACTCAGTGGGTCAGGCACCATCTCTGGAGAGAAGGAATGGGTGACATTTCGGGTTGAGACTCTTCTTCAGACTGATGTCAGGGGAGGGGGCGGGACAAAGATAGAATATAGTCAGAGACAGTAAGGCTAGTGGGAGAACTGGGAAGGGGGAGGGAATGGAGAGAGAAAGAAAGGGCTATCTAAAGTTAAAGAAGTCCATGTTCATACCGCTGGGGTGTAAACTACCAAAGTGAAATATGAGGTGCTGTTCCTCCAATTTGCGCCGGGCCTCACCCTGACAATGGAGGAGGCCCAGGACAGAAAGGTCAGATTGGGAATGGGAGGGGAAGTCGTAGAGCTGAGCCACCGGGAGATCAGGTACGTTAAGACGGACTGCACCTCCTGCTTTTGTAGAGGAAGGGGGTGGTTTGGGTGCGAAGGGACGAGTTGACCAGGGACTTTCGGAGGGAACTGTGTCTGCGGAAAGCATAAAGGGGTGGAGAAGGGGAAGATGTGGCCAGGAGTTGGATCCCGATGGAGGTGGTGAAAATGTTGGAGGATTATATGCTGTATGCAACGGCTGATGGGGTGGAAGGTGAGGAGAAGGGGAACTCTGTCCTTGTTAAAAATAGGGGAGGGGTGCTTTGTTTACAATCTTCCAATTACAATAGATTCTGAAATTGATTCTGTGGATTGAGGGGAGAAAATGTGATCCACTATTTAAGTAATACAGAAGAAAGAAATAGGGAAGTACTGATCTGTTAGCCTCAATGACAGCAAAATGCTGTGATATGTATATTGAAGGATGGAATTACAGAGCACTTGGAGAAGAATAATAGAATGAGCAGTGCCAACATTGGTTTCTGAAAGAAAAACCATGTTTGATTACTCTGCTGGATTTCTCGAAGGAAGCGGCCAGCAGAATAGATGAAGTGGAACGAGTAGATGTGGTGCGTTTGTAATTTTGGAAGATGATGTATAAGGTCACACATAAGAAGTAAGGCAACATGCTCAAAATGCACAGGCATGAGGTAACATATTGATATGGATTAAGAACTGGTTATTGGACAAAAAGCAACCTGGCCTGCTAACTGTTTCCTGCATTTTTTGTTGAAATTGCAGTCAACTAGGATAAAAATCATCCCAGCATCTATCTGTCGACTTCTCTCGTGTTTCAATGATGCCACTTCTTATTCTTCTGAACATCATAGAGATTTGGCCCAATCTGTTCAAACTTTCCTTAAAAGATAAAACGATAATCCATGGAAGCAAACCAGTCAACATTTGCTGAACATTAGACACAAAGTGCTGGAGTATAACTCAGCATGTCAGGCAGCATCTCTGGATAAAAATAATGGGTGTTTATGCTTGGGATCCTTCTTCAGACCGAGCCTTCTTCAGACCTCAGCACTTGGTGTCTAACTTTGGTATAAACCAGCATCTGCAATTCTTTGTTTCTACATTTGCTGAACATTGTTTCCAAAGCAGATAGACTTTTCTTTAACCAGGGAGACACGCTTAAAGTGGTCACATTGAAGCGCTGAATAATAGTAAAATCGTAGAGTGATTACAGAACTAAAACTATTAATTCAACCTATCGAGTCCCTATTGGCTCTAAGAATGAGCAATCTATGTGATCTCATTCCTTGTCCTCGCCCCAATGTCCCGCACATCCTTTTAGATACTTATACACTTCGCTTTTGAATGTTACAATTGAATCGGTCTCCACTATCACTCCAAATCATCTTGGATTCAGAGATAAACACAAATTGCTTGAGTAACTCAACGGGTCAGGCAGCATCTCTGGAGAAAATGTATAGGTAATGTTTCAGGTGGAATCCTTCTTTAGACTGATTGTAGTGGTGGAGGGAAACTGGAAGCAAAAAAAGACAGGACAAATCAGGGCTGACAACGAATGACCTCAGTTAGGGAGGTTCCCTGACAGGCCAATTATTGGCTATGGATGGTGGGATTCACGAGAGATCGAACTGTGGAACTGGTTAACTGACTTTTAGTGGAGGGGGGGGGGGGGAAGGTGGTGGTGGGGGTGGAGGGGGAGGGATAGTGCGGGCAGGGGGAAGGGGGAGGTTGTAGATGTTACCTAACATTAAATAATTCATGTTCATACTGCTGGTTTGTAAGCTACCCAAGGAAAATATAAGATGCTTTGATTCAGTACAGTGCAGTTTAAAAATCTATCACAGGAATTCATTGTATGTGAAAAAAAATCTCTTGGATGAGAAAATGTTTTCCTCATGTCACTTTTGGAGTGAGATTTCCTTACTACCGCGTCCCCCATGAGGAACCAATTGTAAGGACAAATTACTAGCTTTTAATCACAAGATCCTGGCCAATATACTTACTAATTCCATCCCACATAAGATTGGCGGACTGGCACAGACTTAAAGAAAAACACTTTCTTAATTTCTCCTTCTGAATCCCAGATTGATTTTACCCACAGCAGGAAAAGGCATTTCCTGCAGCTTTGCTGCCTATTTTACAGAAAGAAACTACAGAACTATGAAAAGTGGCACAGGAAGGATGTGATGGCTTTGGAGAGGGTGCAGAAGACGTTTAACAATATACTGCCTGGATTAGAGGGCATTAGTGATAAAAAAAAGTTTGACCAAATTTTGATTGTTTTCTCTGGGATGCCAGAGGATGAGAAGAGGCCTGATGGAAGTATGTAAAATTATGAGAGGCAGAGATACGATTGTCAATCAGAACCAGGATGGAAATGTCAAAGACTAGAGGGCATAGTTTTAGTGGACATAGGTTTAAGGTTTGAGGAGGGGGGGGAGATTTAATAGGAACCTGAGGAGCAACTTTTTTACACAAAAAGGGGAAGGGAAGGGGCTATTCTTGAAGCTGCTGGTCATGGTTTTCATGGACATCTCTGGCACCTCTCTTCCCTTTCTTGATGGCTCTGTCTGCATCACCTGAATCTACCTATTACTTACCAGGCGTTGACCCACCCCTCCTTTCTGCCAGTTTCCTTTCTTCCCGTCACCACCCACAATCAATGTGAATAAAGATTTGGACCTGAACAGTCACTTATCTATGTTCTCCAGAGATGCTGCCTAACCCTCTGAATTATTCCAGCATTTGTGTATTTCTTTGTAAACCAACATCTGCAGTTCCTTGTTTCGACCCCCAGTACATGCTGAGTGGGTCAGTAAAAATGGAACGGGTCAGGCTTTAGACGGTGAATTGGAATTAATGGTTCAATTCTGATCCCCCATGTTGACACCATTTATATAATATTCTGCTTCTTTCTTATTTCTGTCAAAAACTGCAAGTGGCAAAATCCTTTGGGAGAAGTAAGAGGATGTGAACAGGAGAATGTTAGCTGCAAAGTGATTGTCTCAGCTTCTGTGTTGTTATTGTTGGAATAAATGAGGTTGAGGGGAGATATAATGAAATGTATAAAACAATCGGGGGCCCAGCCATGTTGAGCAAGGAGACTTATTTCTCATTGTAAAACTCAGGGACATTAATTCAAGATAACAAATGGAAGGATTTAGGGCAATTGAGGAACAATCTTTTAAGCCAAAGAATAGTGGGAGGCTGGCAGTTCCATTCTAAAGAGGTGCTGGTATTTGAATGAGCACTTGATTTGTTGTAACCGACAAGATAATGGACAGAAAGCTGGTAACGAGTTAAGTGCAGCTAATTTTGATCAGTATAACCATGACAGACCATCGGCCTACACTTGTGTTGTGAATTTCAACAATCTCTAAAATCTCACATTCCCTGCTGATATATTCTATCTACCATCTTTTTGATTAATCTGTTTCCCCCTCCATATCCGTTGGTAGACACTTTACCTCCTCCTCACAACTTACTTTCTCGTCCTTATTGTGCAAATAGATGGCAAACTATTCACTTAGTGTCTGGCATTTTCCTCTTCCCTCTTACTATTTCCCTTATGAGAAATATGAGAAAGGGGTGATCACTTTGCTGGGAGTGTACCACAGGCCCCCAAATTGTCAACGGGAATTAGAAGAACAAATATACCAGGAAATGCCAACAATTAGGGAACATCTTCCCTCGGTCACTGTTGCTGGCAACTTCTTCAGTGCATTTTGCAGTGAGAATGTATTTTGTATATGCAAAAGTGAGAGTACATAGTGTGCTTAGTGTAAACGAGTGGTCGGTGGTTGGTGCGGAGTCACTGGGCTGAATGGCCTGTTTCCATGCTGTATCTCTAAACTAAACTAAACTAAAAACCTTTCCCTTGGTCAGCTTTATCTTCTTTCCTATACACCATCCTGCACTTACCACATGAATACTACAGGAAGAAGCCCTGCAGGAAGCAAGGCAGAAGGAAAAAATGTCCTTTTAAATTTTTTTGCAAAATAAACTATATGTGGCAGTGTTTGGAATTCTCGACTGGATCTTATAGCAACATCAAAATGACCTGATTGAATTACAACTTTGCAACCCTCCGTCAACTGCCTTTCATCCTAGATCCAATGTTGTATGGTGTGCCAGTGAACACCGACTTGGAATCTCCAGAACTTAGAACTACTTGCTAATTGGAGGGCCAACACTTTGATTTTAATTCTGGCCTGATGTTTGCCTTAGCAGAATCTCTCATTATTCCGGTGGAGAAAGCTTATAGGAAAAACTTCTTAAAGGCACATGCACCTTGTGAAGAATAGAGGTATCTTGGCACCTGTTTACAGAGCCCTTGAGTCAAGATAGTGAAAAAAATACATTGGAGCGTTTATTGGGTCAATTGTGCTTAATGTTACACAAATCCTGCAAAATTCTCCTAATTGCTGCCAGATTAGAATAATTCATGTCTGGCACAAAGTTTCAGTTAGTTGTGGCCCTTATAGGAAGATATATTGAAAGATATATTGCTCTCCATTATTCATTGGGTATACATTCCAAATTGTTGCATTTCTTCTAGTTTTTTAGTGTCTTTAAGGTACAGTTGTACATTAGAAAAACTGAAAACTTGCACCTTCCAAACCTGTCAATGAGAAATGTTAACCTCTTCAAGTACAAGCCTTGTTCAAAATATACTTGGTGATGCATTTCTGACAGATAATAATGTTTGATAGAAATATTTAACTTGTGTATAAGAGTCAGGAAGTCATACTGTAAGACTTTAGTTGGGTCACATTTTGAGTATTGGGTTGCCCCATTACAGGAAGGATGTGAAGGCTTTGGAAAGGGTGCAGAAGAGATTTGCCAGAATGTTGCCTGGATTAGAGGCTACTAGCTACAAGGAGAGGTTGGACAGACTTGGATCATTTTCTCTGAAATGCCAGAGGTTGGGGGTAGATGTACATTTAATTATGGGAGGCATACAGAGGGTAAAGAGTCAGAACCTTTTCCTCAGGGTGGAAATGACAATGACTAGAGGGCATAACTTTAAGATGAAGGGGCAAATTTGAAAAGAGGGCAAATGTTTTATACAGAAGGTGATGGGTGCATGGAACGTGCTTCCAGGGGTAATGGTGGAGGCAGATACGATTGTGATATTTATGAAGATTCCAGATGGGCACATGGATATGCAGAGAATGGAGGGATATACCTCATGTATGAAATGGTGACATTAGTTTACCTGGGCATCATGTTCATCGCAGACATTGTGGGCTGAAGGGCTTGTTCCTATATTTTCTTATTCTATGTACTTCTACGTTAGAACTCTTGTATTATATTTACATCTGATCCTGAACCCAAAGTAATTTGTCCCTCAGTGTTTCCATTTTTCACTTTACCTTCAGTTGGAGTTCGAGTATGGTTGAAAAGCTTCCTTTGGCCATTGACAGGATGTTCAGAATACTTCATTAAATATTTTCAAAGGGTGCATTTTGGCCTGTTTAAAAAAAAAAGTAACTGTTGCTGATGATAATTAAATGGAAGTTAAAGTGTCTATATCAAAGTCTTCTCTCAGCTGCAGTAACTATTGGTAAGCTCATGAGCTCAGAACATTCATGCTTGCCCAAAAGCAGAAATGCTAGAAGAACTCAACCAGTCAAGCAACATCTGTGGAAAGATGCTTCATCAATAATTAACCTGTTTCTCCTTCCACAGATGCTGCCTGACTGGTTGAGTTTAGTTTCGACTTTAGACTTTAGAGATACAGCACGCAAACAGGCCCTTTGGCCAAATGAACCCGCACCTACTACCAATCACTACACAAACACTATCCTACACACTAGGGACAATTTACAATTTTACCAAAGCCAATTCACTTAAAAACCTGTATATCTTTGGAGTTTTGGAGGAAACAGGAGCACCCAGAGAAAACCCACATGGTCACAGGGAGAACGTACAATGTCCATACAGACAGCACTCGTACTCAGAATTGAATCCCGGACTCTGGCCTGTGAGGCAGCAACTCAACCGCTGCACCACCGTGCCGCCCTCAAACATTCTTCCGTTTCTTTGTTTTAGATCCCAGCATCTGCAATTTTAATTGCTTTAGAATCATTGTTGCTCAGTCATCAGTAGGTTGCACATTGTCAATCACTTACTATTCTATTTGAAATAACTTCATTCTTTTTGTCTGGCAATTTTTCCATTGAATGGAGGCTCATTGTATAGACAATTCTGGTAGCAAAACCTTTAAAGAGGGATGAACGAGTTGTTTAACCATTTATTCACAGAACATTCTTCTTTTTATTTTTGGCTGAACAATAGTTAAATATAGTGTGAGGAAGCCAAATAAGTTTTACTATTTCCTGTTCTTTAATATAAAGAAGATCCCACAAGACACTGTTATCTTGACTACACTCATAAATCCTTTGTGCATTGAAACAATTGCTGACAGTAGGATTATAGAAATACATGCACAGTAGGAGGCTCATTGCATCCATGATGGCAAAACAAAATGTGGAACCAGTGCCAACTTGTTGCTCTTAATATCCTGTCTGCAAGACACATCTGCACCAATGTACACAATGTTAACTTTTTCTTTCATTTGATTGTTCACTGGATGTAGATGCCAGCATTTAGACTTTAGACTTTAGAGATACAGCACGGATACAGGCTCTTCGGCCTACTGAGTCTGCGCCGACCAGCTTTCATCACATACACTAACACTATCCTACACACTAGGGATAATTTTTACAGAGGCAAATGAACCAATAAATCTGTATGTCTTTTGGAGTACGGAAGAAAACTGGAGCACCAGGTGAAAACCTCACGCGGTCACAGGGAGAATGGATAAACTCCGTACAGCCAGCGCCCGTAGTCAGGATCAAACCCATGTCTCTGGTGTTGTAATGTAGCAACGTTACTGCTGTGCCATCCTGTTCACAGTTATAAAATATCTATAATAGATACGGATGGCAAATTTCCATTCCCAAACCAGGTGATCTTTACAATTATATATTTTTGTGATTTCCATAATTGTGACTGGCTTTTTAAAAAATCCAGATATATCGTAATTTTTGATTTTGAATGTAGTCTTGGTCGGATTTGAACTAATTTCTCTAATCAATGATCCAGAACTCCAACTGCTTAAGATCCATGCAACTATATTCACACCTGCTGCTTGTAGAATGGACTTTAATGCTGGAAATCCATACAGAGCACCATTTTGCCCACATGCCGTCAAGAGGCAGATCTATAACATGAATCCGTACCATGAAGCCCAATATTGTGGAACATAGAACATAGAAATAATACAGGACAGAAACTGGCCCTGTGACGCATAGCCCACAAGGTCTGTGCCGACCGTGATACAAATTTAAACTGCACGCCTGCCTGCGCATGTTATATATCCCTCAATACCCTGTTTGCCAAAGAGAGGCATTTAGATTTAGATGCAACAGTAAAAATGCAAGGTCAGAAATTACCTTTCAGAGTTCAACTCATAATGCATGAAAATCTAATTAGTTGTCAATGAATACAAACATATTTGAAATAGAAACAGGGAGAACCATATAGTGATGTAAATATGCCATTTAATAAGATTAAGATATATCATATCTCAGGTCCTCTCCTGTCCAAGTATCTGCAGTTGAAAGACCGATCTCAGCCTTGAATATACTAAATGGCTGAGAATCCATTACTCTTTAATTTACAGAATTCTAATGACTTCCAACTCTCTCAGACATCCTCTCCCTTTATTCTGAGACTGTGCTCCCCACTTCTTGAGGAAGACTTGCTTGACTCCTCCTCTGACAATCCCCTCTGAGTGAAATAAGGAAGGGAGTCATTGACTTGGCAAAGAGCGCCAGGAATGGCAACGTCAATGCCTAATTCACTGGATTCAGACTTTTGCTGGTAAACTCATACCTCCTTAATTAAGCTGAAAGTGCAAGGCATTTGATACTGTTTACAAATATGACAGAAGCAAAATGCAAAAGTGGACTCAGATATTGATAATTAAATACATGCAGCAACACCATCAACATGTCAACCATTTAAATGAGTGAGGTACAGGCTACAAAATAATTAGATTGTGTAATTTCCTCCCGTAATTGTAACTCAACAACATGACACATACTCAAAGATACACCATTCTGGGGGATGGCAGATGTAACAGATGTCCAGAATTACACAGACAAATATAATCAAAGCTATTTAAGTGAAACCAGATTTGCAGCATTGATGTGTCACTGACACACCTTGCCTCTTGAGCACTGAAATGCATCCTGTGTCTGATAGTCTCATTGTCTACTGTCATGATGATCATGTTTTGCGCATTTGAGAAACCAGTGAAGGGTTTTTGCCAGCTGTCAGCTAAAATAAATGCATCTCCATTTCACATTAATTTATCTGATCTTAATTCTGTTCTATTATTATTATGTCTTAATTATTTGAGTGCTGCAGGCAACAATTCCGTGTGAAAACAAACAAACAGTGGGAGTTCTTCTGTAAATTGCAATTGATCTCAAATGCAGGGGAACATGCATTATTATTTAGGCTGTCCTCCACTTTGACGAGAGACTGAACATAATTATCTTTAAAACATAGTGGTTTGTATCCCTTCTTTAGTTCAATATATTCCTTCTTAAAGAGACAGCGGCCTAGAAATGTGATTGCTCCTAAACTATGGTTTTCTTCTATCTAAATACGCCACAATTGTTTGGACATGACTTTGGATGTGGCTATATAAAAGTGTCTGCAGCATGGTGGCACAGCAGTAATGTTGCAGTGTTCCATCCTGGCTACGGGTGCTGTCTGTATGGAGTTTGTACGTTCTCCCCGTGACCTGCGTGAGTTTTATCCAGGATCTCCGGTTTCCTCCCAAACTCCAAAGATGTACATGTTTATAGGCTAATTGGCTTGGCAAAATTATAAATTGTTTAGTGTATGTTAGTGTGTGGGGACCACAGGTTAACACAAATTTGGTGCGTCGAAAGACCCGTTTCCACGCTGTGTCTCTAAACTAAACAAATTTAGTCCTGAGCTACTTTCTACCTCATGAAAGACTGTCTGTCTATCTTTAATTGGACTCTACTGGAATTTTTCTTTCACTAAACGTTATTCACTTGATCATGTATCTGTACACTGTGGACAGCTCAATTGTACCCATATATACCTTTTTCTGCTGATTGGTTAGCATGCAACAAAAACTTTTCATTGTAAACTAAACTATCCTCTCTGAACCTCAACAGATTACAAACGTATCTTGGCAGGCAATTATTTAAGGGAAATCAAAATATAATAACACATTTTTTCTTTAAAGCAGATTAGAACATAAGCAGGCACATAAAATTGAATGGAAATGCTGGTTAACAAAAACTAAACTTTGATGCGAAAATACTGTTTTTAAGCTATTCATCTCAGGCCACATTGATGGGTGTCTCCAGACAACATGACAAACCCCCACTCCTCTGTAAAACAAACTCTCAGTTGCAAGCCTTAAAGACTTGTTTCTACCAAGTTACAAAACTGCTGGAAATGCACGTGCAGCAGCACCATTCGATGTGGGCAGCAAGGTGAGCTGTTCAGGAAAGGGGCTAAGCCACCTGCTTTACCAATGCCAGTCTCAACATCCCAGTGGAAGTGAGAGATGTGTCCTTTAGGCCAAGTATGCATAGCACGTCCCAAAGTGGAAATGAAACACTAGTGGCAGAAGATTACGAAGAAATCATCACCAGGTGTGATTTTCCCTATCTCTTGGGATTAAAATCAGCAGAAAGTTAGTAATCTGACAAACTAGATAAAATTTAGTATTTGTCACTTTGAAATTAATTTCACCTAAGCTTCCACGAAACACACGCAGCTGTAGAACTCAGCCCTAAAATCACACACAATAACCCAACACCGTTGGGACAATTTGTTGGAGCCAATTCTCTGAACACTTTTGTATTTGTCGCTAGTTTAGGCTTGTTTGTACACATGTGCAGCAGAGAGCACACTCCCACGTTCTCAGGCACATACACGAACACACACATGGACACACACACAAGCACACGCATGCACCCCAACACACACAAGCGCACACGCACACGCATAAAACACACACAAACACCTCAATGATTGCACCTCCAAATCCTCTACTTGTTGCTACTGGAGCTTCTTTGCAAAGGCTGCAGTTGTGAAAGATAATGTCAAAGCACTGCAGGACATACCCGGAGCTGATGAAACGTAGGAGGTGCATTTTCCGGACAGTGAAAGTTTAAGGACACTGATAACATGTGCAAGCTGCAGCATGAGCAATAGTGAAAAGAGAAGGAATGAAGGAAGAATTAGAAAAATAGAAACATAGAAAATAGGTGCAGGAGTAGGTCATTCAGCCCTTTGAGCCAACGCCGCCATTCAATATGATCATGGCTGATCATCCAGAATCTGTACCCTGTTCCTGCTTTCTCCCCATAACCCTTGATTCCGTTATCCCTAAGAGCTATATCCAACTCTCACTAGTATACATCCAATGAATTAGCCTCCACTGCTTTCTGTAGCAGAGAATTCCACAGATTCACAACTCTCTGGGTGAAAAGGTTTTTCCTCACAATCCTAAATGGCCTATCCCTTATTCTTAAACTATAAACTCTGGTACTGGACTCCCCCAACATCGGGAACATTTTTCCTGCATCTAGCCTGTCCAATCCCATAATAATGTTATATGTTTCTGTAAGATCCCCTCTCATCCTTCTAAATTCCAGTGAATATAAGCCCAGTCGATCCATTCTTTCATCACATGTCTGTCCCGCCATCCTGGAAATTAACCTGATGATCCTACGCTGAATAGCAAGAATGTCCTTCCTCAAACTACGAGACCAGAAACTGCACACAATACTCCAGGTGCGGTCTCACCAGGGCCCTGTAAAATTGCAGTTGGATCTCCTTGCTTCTATACTCAAATCTTTCACTATGAAGGTCAACATGCCATTTGCTTTCTTCAGTGCCTGCTGTACATGCATATTTACTTTCAGTGTCTGATGTACAAGGACGCCCAAGTCTTGTGGCACCTCCCCATTTCCGAATCAGACACCAGTCTGATAATAACCTGCCTTCTTTTTCTGAGCTCTTCTAAACTGCATCCAACCTTTGTCTGGAAAAGCATCTGGAAAAGAATGGCAAAGCATAGTTCCCTAAGAGTAAGCAAACTCCCTGAGTACATTACATTGACCAAAAGAAGTTTCTTCTCATCGTCGACTATGAATTGTACTTTCAATGGAGTGATAGTCCTTGTGATTCATGTGGCGCTCCAGGTTCTCAAGGAGCCACCTGGATGCAGTTTATCACTCCGTGGATCTCTGCAGAAGGGTCTTGACCCACAACGTCATCCATTCCTTCTCTCCAGAGATGCTGACTGTCCTGCTGAGTTATTCCAGCTTTATGTGTCTATCATCGGGAAACCTGTCAAGCTCATTCAGTCTGATGGTCTTCGATCAAGGAGATCAGAGAACAAGATGTTCAGGGTTACAATTACCAAGGCATTCCCAAGCAGAGATGGGTGACGTTTCGGGTCGAAACCCTTCTTCAGACTGATGTCAAGGGAGTGGGCGGGACAAAGCTAGAATGTAGTTGGAGACGGTAAGACTGGTGGGAGAACTAGGAAAGGGGAGGGGATGGAGAGAGCGGGAAAGCAAGTGCTATTTGAAGTTAGAGAAGTCAATGTTCATACCACTGGGGTGTAAACTACCCAAGCGAAATATGAGGGGCTGTTCCTCCAATTTGTGCTGTGCCTCACCCTGACAATGGAGGAAGCCCAGGCCGGAAAGGTCAGATTGGGAATGGGAGGAGGAGTTAAAGTGCTAAGCAACCAGGACATCAGGTAGGTTAAGGCAGACTGAGCGGAGGTGTTCAGCGAAACGATTACCGAGCCTGTTCTTTGTTTTGCTGATATATAGAAGTTGACACCTGGAACAGCGGATACAGTAGATGAGGTTGGAGGAGCTGCAAGTGAACCTCTGCCACACCTGGAAAGACTGTCGGGGTCCTTGGATGGAGTCAAGGAGGGAGGTAAAGAGACAGGTGTTGCATCTCCTACGGTTGCAGGGGAAACTACCTGGGAAGGGGGTGGTTTGGGTGGGAAGGGACGAGTTGACCAGGGAGTTGCGGAGGGAACGGTCTCTGCGGAAAGTGGAAAGGGGTGGCGATGGGAAGATGTGGCCAGTACTGGGATCCCGTTTGAGGTGGTGAAATTGTTGGAGGATTATACGCTGTATGCGGCGGCTGATGGGGTGGAAGTTGAGACAAGGGGGACTCTGTCCATGTTACAAATGGGGGGAGGTGGAGCAAGAGCGGAGCTGCGGGATATCGAGGAGACCCACATGAGAGCCTCAACTAAAATGGAAGAGGGGAACCCCCGTTTCCTAAAGAATGAGGACATCTCCAATGACCTGGTATGGAAAACCACATCCTGGAGCAGATGTGCCATTGACGGAGGAATTGGGAGTAGGCGATAGAGGCTTTACAGAAAGCAGGGTGGGAAGAAGTGTGGTCTAGATAGCTATGGGGTTTGACATGGATGTCGGTCAACAGTCTGTCTCCTGTGATGGAGACGGTGAGATCTAGAAACAGTAGGGAGATGTCGGATATGGTCCAAGTGAATTTGAGTGCAGGATGGAAATTAGTCGTCTTAAAGAAATGAGGGGGTTCCCCTCGTCCATTATAGATGAGGCTCTCACTAGGGTCTCCTCGATATCCCGCAGCTCCGCTCTTTGTGTCCTTTTTGCTTTTTGTATCTGCAGTTCCTTGGCTAATGCTGGTATCTATTTTCCATTGCTAATTGTTCCTGAATGAATGAACCATGTTGACTGTAACCACACTGGTGGCTCGGGGCAAGACAGCAGCAGGACCAGAGAGGAAACTAGTTAGGTTGGGTATCCTGCAACAAATAACTCAATTTCGGACTCCCCAAACCCTTTGCACCATATAAGTGAGGTAGCACATTCTCCAATTCCCTTCAGGGGTGCAGATATAAAAACATCATGCAGGACAACTTCTTACCTTACCAACTCAAATCAACTTCTACAGAAGCACCTTAGAAAGCGTCCAAACGGGATGTATTGCAGCTTGGTTTGGCATCAGCTCTTCACAAGACTGTGAGAAACTGTAGAGAATTGTGGATGTAGTCCAGTCCATCACACGATCCAGCCACCCACTACCTACTTCATCTACACTTCACACTGCCTCTAGAAAGCAGCCAACATAATCAAGGACCATTTACATCTTGGTCATTCTCTCTTCTCCCCTCTCCTGCTGAACAGAATATACCAAAACTTGAAAGCATGTACCACCAGATTCAGGAATAACATATTCGTTGCTGCGTTCAGACTACTAATTAATCTTTTCATAAATCCCGATCTCCCAAACTATCGCATTGCAAACCACGCACTTTTTTAAATCTGCATTTTCTCTGTAACTGTAATGCTATAACTCTGTAACTACATTCTACACTCTCTTTGCACTGCCACTTGTACTTTTGTATGACTCATTGTACTCATGCACAGTATAATATGACTGGTTAGCATGCAAAGTTTTTCATTGTATAAGTCCCAACCTTGCACAACCTGTTCCTATAGATCAGGCCCTCAAGTCCTGGCAACATCCATGTAAATCTCTCTGCACCCTTTCCAGTTTAACAACATCTTTCCTATAACATGGTGACCAAAACTGAACACAATACGTCAAATGTGGCCGCATCAATATTTTGTACAATTGTAACATAATCTCATAATGTCTATACTCAATACTATGATAATGGCCTTCTTGACCACCGTGTCTACCTGTGACACCACTTTCAAGGAACTATGTATTGCATTCCTGGATCGTTCTGGTCTACAACACTCCTCAGAGACCTGACATTCACTGTGTAGGTCTTGCCCTGGTTAGCCTTCCCAAAACTCAACACCTCACACTTTTCAGTTCATGTTCATCAGTTCGAGGAGCAGTATTAGGCCATTCGGCTGATAAAGTCATTCAATCATGGCTGCTCTATCCTTCCTTTCAACCCCATTGTCCTGCCTTAGCCCCATAACCCTTGACACTGTTACTAATCAAGAATCTGTTAATCTCCACCTAAAAAATATCCATTGACGGCTTCCACAGCCATGAAATACTCATTGAGGACTTTGCCCATCTCATGCAGCTCCACACAGGGCTAACTGCTTTGATTCCTGAGCGGCCCTTGTCTCTCTCTGGTTACCCTTTTTCCCTTAATATACATTAAAATTATTGGGATGAAGTGGCACAAAATAAAAGGATAATAAATGTGATAATAATAAACCCAAATTAATGCCAATACAATGCAGCCTAGTTTGACTGTTAGCATGACAGCCGAAAAAACACATTGCCTCCACTGATATGACAATGCAAAATGCACCACACTCATTCAATGACACTATAGAGTACCATTATTTGCAGCTTTCCTTTTGACATGGAAATTTATTGTTGGTCCTTCATTGTCATGAAATCTAAAGCCTGGAGCTCCTTACTAACAATATGGGAGAACTTTCATCAGAAGAACTCTACTGGTGGAAGGAGGTTTGCCACTACCTTTCCAAAGGCAGATTGGGATGGGAAACATATGCTGGTTTTGTTAGCAAAGTCAAGATCCAAATATTTGAAACTAAGAAAAGCGAATGTAACACTTGGTCTAAATGGCCATCTGGATTGATTTCCTGGGGTGGCAGTGAGGAATTCACAAAGGTTTTCTTTCCCTTACGGGCCCTGCGTTTTTTCCATTTTCGTTTGTTCCTGGGTTTCCAAGGCTGCAGGGGAGGGTGAGGAAGAGAGGAAGTGTTTAGTCATGATGTTCTAACCATCACACTGTGAATCAGGCATAACAGACCAGCAGGAACTTTCCTGCCTGTTAATTTTGTATATTCATGTTCTTCCATGTGCCATAGTCAACATTCATCCATCAACCAAAATTAGATTACCCGGTCATTCATCTCATTGCAAGTTGTGGGGCATTAAATTTGCTGCCATTTTTGTCCACATAACAGCAGTGACTGCACTTCAGAATTAATTGTTCCTGAAGCATCTTGAGACACCCCGTGGAGGTGAAAGGCACTCTCTTCCACAGGATAAGAAAAGAAAGAACTCAGTTAACGGCAACAATAAATCATATTGCACCATGCTGTGAGAGCTCTTTTCTATTTTGCTTTAAGATGTTATTTTTTTGTAAACAAACAGACCTCGGGATGGCTTTGGAAGGAATCTGACATTGCTCCCTAAAAGGATGTGCTTGTTGTTACATCAAAGCAGAAATGAATAGAGCAACAGAGCATGTTGTTGTAATTCAAGGAAATAAACATGTGGGTTGGCCTCTCCAGAACAGGTTTTGCATGGTAAGCCTGAAGGAATCCAGGTGAATCTTGCTGATTGAGAACCTGGTAGAGATGGGAGTTTATTTCTTGTCTCCAGTGTGGTACAGTGACCGGGACCAATGTGTGGATGAGATGGAAGGAGTTTCAGTACTCACCAAATGTAATATCTTATTTAATAACAGACATGTCGCTAATATCGATCTCACTTCCATCAACGATGAGCACAAACTACAGTCATACAATGATCTCCATTACCCCATGTATTGGCTGATTCAATTACATTTATTTCGAAACTCATCTCCATGATCAGTTTAAACTTTCCATTCTGAAGGAGTTGATGCTTGTGAGTAGAAAATGTTAAGATTCTTGAAATTCAATGTTCTAACAGACCACTCAGCAACATATAACGTCAAATAACAATGAGGGCCAAAAAAACTGAAGATGCTGGAATCTCCATTAACTGGCAGGTTTATGCTCAGTTTTTCTATATTGAGAAAGCACCCATTGGGATCTTTCCTGCTTCTTAATTTTGTATATTCATGTTCCTTGTTGCTAGATGTGGGGCATAAATTTGCTGCCATCTTCATTTATGTAACAGCTAATAGATGACAATATAAGCCTGCAGTGTTATATTGGGGCAGCACAGTGGCGCAGTGATAGAGTTGGTGCCTCACAGTGCCTGAGACCTGGGTTCAATCCTGACTATGGATGCTTTCTGTATGGAGTTTGTGTGTTCTCCCTGTGACTGCGTGGTTTTTCACCGGGTGTTTTGGTTTCCTCCCACATTCCAAAGACATGCATGTTTGTAAGTTAATTGGCTTATGTAAATCGTCCCTAGTGTGTAGGATCAATCTAGTTTGGATGATTGCAGGTTGGCGTGGATTTGGTGGGCCAAAAGGCCTGTTTCCATTCTGCATCTCTAAACTAAAGTGAACAAAACTAAACTATGTGTGGTCATCATTAATGGATACGACATCCATGCTATTGACAGATAACACATTTGTTTTTGTCTGCTATTGAATAAGATATTGCCTGTGGCCTAGTGCCAAATCTTTTCCATCCCTCTGCACAATGATCCCAGTTACCCCATTGACAAAGCTTAATTTTTCCATGCTAGGTAACCATCCATCAGAATGGTAACAGTATTGAAATCTCATGAAACTGACACTTTAATTCCCACTTTTTAAAATTTGGTTTCAAAGTCAATTGTTCCAAATGCCACAGCCCATGTTTGGATTGACTTGTGAGTGGCAAAGCTGCCATATATTAAACATATTGGAGGAGCTTAGCAGTGAACGTCATACCACAGTTCCTCTAATTGCAGCTACTCTCACTTCTCTGCATATAACCATATAACCATATAACAATTACAGCACGGAAACAGGCCATCTCGGCCCTTCAAGTCCGTGCCGAACAACTTTTTTCCCTTAGTCCCACCTGCCTGCACTCATACCATAACCCTCCGTACCCTTCTCATCCATATTTAAAACCAGTGAAACACCAATTCATCTATTTTGATTGGAGGGTGGAATTTCACAGTGTAAAAAAAGAAGACTGATTGATATGGACTGGAGTTTGAAGAGAAAACCAAGAGCATTGATTTTCATTTATTATCTTATTTGCATTTAGCTGCATTTTCAACTTAGCAGGTGATCAGCAACCAATTGAAATTCCCCCCAAAAAACGATGGATGCCGGAAATCTGAAACAAATTAAAAATAAAAAGTGCTGGAGAAAGTCAGGCAGAATCTGTGGTAGGAGAACCAGCCACTGTTTCAAGGTTTGCAACCTTCTATGTCAGTAAGTTAACCAAAATTTGACTCCAAGCTCCACAAGGAAGTGCGATGACAGATGGCAAAATGCTCATCAAACATTTTGTGAAAGCCTTATGGAAGCAAAGAGAAGTTGAGAGATGGAAAGATTTAGGAAGATAATTTTCGAGCTAGATGTGTAAGGATGGATGCCAATAGTAACAAGATGAACGCGTCAAAAAGATTGTGATAGGAATCTGACAGAAGATCAGTAACCTGAAATGTTAACGCTGTTTTCCTCTTGTCAGGTTTCGCCTGATCTGTTGAGTGTTTCCAGCACCCTATTTATATTTTGCAATGATATGGGGCTGTTGGCACCCTAGTGTGGTGATTCTTTGCTTGCTTAGTTTCGTTTAGGGATACAGCATGGAAACAGGCCCATTGGGCAATCAAGATCAGGGGTCACCAAGAAACACATGATCTGTATTTGAATGGCCAGCAGTACTGGAGATCACAGCAGACTGAAGGCAAAACTGGAGAAATGACAGAAATTACAGAAGGCAATAGTTTCCAGAAGAGTGGACAACAAGGGCAACAGACAACAACACTGCATTTAAATGCTCTCTGCAGGAACTAATAGATACTGAGATACAAAAGGTAGAGAGGTTGGATGATAAACATATAGCTAATATATATTTCTCTCCAGAGTTCATTTTATAATAATGGACACTTTTGTGTCCTTTAGTTGAATACATTGTGGTCCACACTTTCACTGTGGAAGTTGTCATTCAGAGTTCTCTACGAAATAGTAAAGTATCTTGCTATATTTAATTCCAACAAAATACAGTTGTGAAAGTTCAGGTTACATTTTTCCAATATGCAGGGTGTTTTATTTGCATTAAAAATATTTGTGATGGACCTAATATTTGCTTACAAACCTGCCAAGCATTTTAATCCTTTGAGTAGAAGCAAGGAACTACAGATGCTGGTTAATACCCAAAAGGACACAAAGTGTTGGAGTAACTCAGCAATCTCTGGAGAAACATGGATCGGTGACGTTTTCGGTCGAGGTACTTTGTCTGACGAAGGATCGCAACACGAATTGTCTCCTATCCATATTCTCCAGAGATGCTGCCTGACCTGCTGATTTTCTCCAACACTTTGTGTCCTTTAGTTTAATCCTTTGGGGTCCACACATTGACCGTGGAAGATGGTCTTTTCTCCAAAAGATCAGAAGGCCACTTCCTTCTTTGTTGTTGACCACATCTATTGCTAAATGCAAAATAAAGTGAATTAAAACTAATCGAAGCAGCAGATTGATCCAAACGTTTTGAAAGCAATGTGCTTATATCACCACTAACATTGTACCTAAATATTTATGTACTACCAAGCAGATCTGAATAGTATTCAGAAAACGCACCTTTCAGGAATTTAGATTTTTTTCACACCCTTGCATTTCAGACAGGAAATAACTTTTGAAATGTGGTGAAATGTGATCAAAGTTCATCAGTAGGTCAATATTATACTCAATTTTACATTGTTCCCGTAAGCAGCCATGGGGAAAAACTGACCAGAAGGAGGGAAATATGTTATTTATGCAATGCCTTGCTCTTCAAATAATACCGTGAGGATCATTTACCTGACTCCTAGATTTTTTGGATATTTTCGCATATCAAGAGAGTCAGGGGAAATGGGGTTAGTACAGTGTGACTGTGCTAAGATAAAATAATTCTCACGACGTCAATGAACAACAAAGCTGGTGTAAGGGGTCAATTGGTCTGCTTCTCTCTCTTATTCTTTTATTTATCATCTTAAATAAAATACATCATCTATAAGGAAGAAATTAAAAAAGAGCCTTTCAAGGCAACCTCAGGTGCCTTGCTTGCTGTTATATTTCTGATTAGTTACACAGACTTTCCAATGAGAGCAATGCCAAAATACCTGATCTTCTATAATGCTGCACCTAGGTTATCAAGCTTGCAAAGAACTATAGTTGATGTCCTTATAAGGAAATATGCAGAGTGCTCGTGAAAGGAAATGCTATAACGCAACTCGCCAATAACCTCATATGACAACACAACAGTAATTCGTGTAATGTATGAAATGTAGTATCCTTCCTGCTAAACTGGGGTCTCAATGTAATCACGTGCTCCACGCCCAGATGATATCCTGCATATGTAACTTGGTAGTACAGAAGTAAGAATTTAGCCTCTCATTTAGCCGGTTTGTTCCTTCCAGGCTAAATTCTGTTCATTGTATGTGTGGCACAAACATAAAACTTTGAGACATCAATAGCTGGAAGAAATCATGGACTACAATAGTTTTCCAGAGGTTCTAAAAACGGTCCCTTAACTCATGAACATTTTAGATAAATTGGTATACAGATAACACAAGGGCAGCACGATGACGCAGCGGTAGAGTTGCTACCTTACAGCGCTTACAACACCGGCGCCCCAGGTTTGATCCCGACTTCAGGTGCTGTCTGACAGAGTTTGTACGTTTTCCCCATGACTGCGTGGTTTTCTCCGAGATTTTCAGTTTCCTCTCACACTCCAAAGACGTACAGGTTTGTGGGTTAATTGGCTTGATGTATGTGTAAATTGTCCCTAGTGTGTGTAGGACTGTAGTAACGTGCAGGGATCGCTGGTTGGCGCGGACTCGGTGGGCCGAAGGGCCTGTTTCCGCACTGTATCTCAAAACGAAATTAAACGTCACTATTTTGTTATGAGTTGAATTGCTTCTTCTGTTCTCTTCAAACCATATACCAAATGCCTCCAAATTATACCTGGGATTGGATTATTGATGAAGGGAAGCAGGGACCGAGGAATCTGCTTTTGGTACAGATGCATCTGTTGGTGCCACTCCTGTGGTCTCTGGTCACTACAGAGGTGGATGAAAACTCTACTTGCCTCACTCCACTAGGCAAATCGGCTGATCCTTCTGAATTTAAGACTGTTACTTCCAGCGTGTGGCCCAGGTGTGATTGCACCGAAGAGGACATCAATGAGGATGTTGTCTGAGCTGGAGCAGTTTAATTATGAGTAGAACTGGTTATGAAGGGGGTTGTTTATTCTGGAACAAAAGAGGCCAAGGGGAGATTTAACTGAGATGTGTGTAATTGTAAGTGTCCTATTTAGTTTGGATAGAAAGGAACAATTTCCTTCAGCAAAGAAGCCAACATAGAATAATATAAATTCTTGATGGATTACAAGAGAATATAGGATTGATGATGGTGGTGGTGATATATGCTTAAGAGAAAGAGAGAGCGAGGGGGAGAGAGAGAGGGAGGGAGAGAGAGAGAGAGAGAGAGGGTGGTTGGGAGAGGGAGAGGGAGAGAGAGAGAGAGGGAGGGAGAGAGAGAGAGGGGGAGAGAGAGACAGAGGGAGAGATTTTTTTTTAATATCTAAAGTATTAGGATCTGTAATACTGCAGGTGATAAATTGGAAAGTGGAAAATGGACAGTGTGCATTTTTGTGGCCAGGACAGATATAATAGGGAAAATAGCTTCCTTCTGAGCTGTTGATTATAATGCTGAGATCTATAAGTAGACCAACTGTGAATATTGGGTCCAGGCTGGCTGACTCATGAACTTTATGCAGTGAAATTTATTTTTGGCTATTTAAACAAAACAGAATGTGTTCAAATTAATGCACCATTTACCTCTCATTTTCCTCCTTTTGATCTTTGTGAAATGTTTACAAAATAAGATGAATAATACAGATTATACTTTGACCAGGGGATGGCAATATGTAATCTTACATTTAACGTGGAATTGGAAGTAATCTCATATAGGATAAAAGGAACTCTAATAGCTATTATTCCCACTGAGCTTCATTTCATTTCATTTCACTGTTCAAAGAATTTGATGTCGAACATGAGAATCAAATTTAACTCACAATGAATGGTATATATAAACTTGCAAATGTGATGCACACTATTCAACAGGCCCTTACATGTAGCACAAAGGCGAAGGTAGATTCTGAAGAACTGAGATAAAATGTATGGCACATGAGACTGCATGTGCTGGAACTTGAGCAAAAGCAAACCGCGGGATGAATTTAGTGGGTCAGGCAGTATCTAAGGAGGGGAATGGATAGACGAAGTCTTGGGTTAGGACCCTTCCGACATAAAATAGAAGGAGAAAGGTGGTAGTGAGAGATTAGGGTAAGGGATGGGGCGTGATACACAAATTCAGTTAAAGACAAGCTTATTGGCAGATGAGTCAGCTGGAGATCGAGATGGGTGGAGAAAGTAATTTCAGCTGGAGATGAAATGGAGAAGGCAAAAAAGGCACAGGTATGTAAATTTGATAAGGAAAGACGACGGGGAGCGAAATGTAGAACCAGAGGAAGAAATAGTGAGTGTAAGGAAATGGGGAATGGAAGAAATAGGAAAATAGATTCAAAAGTTCATAAGTTCATGGCATTGGAGCAGAATTAGGCCATTTGGCCCATCAAGTCTACTCTGCCATTCAATCAAGGCTGATCTTTCTTTCCCTCACAACCCATTTCTTCTGTCTTCTCCCCATAGCATTTGATACCCTGAGTAACCCAGAGTAGGGAAGGGTGGAAGATGAATGGATGGAGGAAGGTTATGGAATTGGGTGAGGGGGCACGGGGGATGGAATGAGCAGCACCTGGGGGCTAGGGTTGCTGAACAGATGAGGGTGGGGGGGTACCTAACATTGGTGAATATTCTCAAATAGAGCAAGATTTGTTCAGAGTCCTCACCTGGACAAAATCTATGAATTTATTGTTGGAATGCAGTGAAAGTCCAGAGTTAATGGTCCCGGCTGTACAGCACAATTAGTCATTATTGTACCATCGGGTAACTCACATTTTCTCTTTTCGTTCCAGTTGCTCAATTTGAGGAAGACCTCTTGAACTAATGCTCATTTGAACCGCTCATTGGTGCTGGCAGTTGTCTTCAGACAATAATGTTCTTATGTTGTTGGAAAGCAACTTTCGAAGGCTGTACGTGATAGTGTAATAAAGAGAAGCCGTTTTCAATTTATATTGGATTTCTATTGATGTTTCTATTTTCTCATTGGCAATCTCTTTATCATTCTGTGTAACCAACAAGAGAAAAAGACAGACATAAAGTGCTGGGGTAATGCAACAAGCCAGGCAGCATTTCTGGATAAAAAGGAAGGGTGACATTTGGAACAATTTTACAGAGGGGCAATTAACCTACAAACCCACAGGCCTTTGGGACGTGGGAGGAAATTGAGAACACCCAGAAACCCAGTAGTAGTGTTGTTGCCTTAGAGATCTGCGTTAGATCCTGACTACAGGTGCTGTCTTGACGGGTGCTGTTTGTACGTTCTCCATGACGCCGTGGGTTTTCTCTGCTTTCTTCCTAGACTCCAAAGGCATGCAACTTTTTAGGTTAATTGGCTTCTGTAAATTGTCCCTAGTGTGTAAGATGCAAAACTGGGGTAACATGGAACTAGTGTATGTGTGTTTGTAGTTTGACCCGGACCCGATGGTACAAAGGTCCTCCACCTCTAAACTGTAACTAAATGAAACTAAATTTGCGAATTAGGAATACTACCAAGAAGCATACAATCTTCTTGACTAACTGGAGTAATTGTGCACAAAAACAGGGATGGAATGTTGGGGCCCTTTAAGGTACTGGTAAGGCCATATTTGGAATATTGTGAGCAATGTTGGGCACCATATCTGAGGAAGGATGTGCTGACTCTGGAGAGGGTTGACAGGAGTCAGTTTTGAGAGGAGACAGTTTGATTCCAGTGTGACACGAAGTGCTGGAGGAAATTTTACTTTGGAGTCACGTGAGTGACTACGTAAAGAAGGCCGTCAGTCCGCTGAGCGCGTCATTACGTTACAAGCTCAGCGCGAACGAGCCGACTGGCGGCAGCTCCGCTCCGCTCTTAAACCAACAGCAGTGGGGCAGGCCTATGGAAGTCAGGCCAGGAGGGACCCCACCAACATATAGCGGTCAGCTGCTTCCAGACCGCTTTTGGTCCCCAGAAAGGGGGTCAAACCTAAGGTAAGATGGTCAGGCCTGTGGACTACGGGAGTCAGGCCAGGAGGTTTCCTGATGGACAGGATCCCCTCCTACATGGGTAATGTTATCAAACGTTCAAACCCACATGGAACACCTGATGGAGAGGTGCTCCACAATGATATACTCCAAAGAAGGGAATCCAACCGCTGAATCCTCTCTTCAGGTAAGACTTTTCCCACAGGTAAGATCAGGATGTGGAAGTAAAAGCTGTCAGACTAATCAAGGCCGAAATGTGCAAAGCTTCATCGGCAGGCGACGACACACCCCACGTCTCCATCGGGGGCAGCGGTTCACTGAAGCCAGTGGCAGCTTGAAAGCTGTGCATGGAAATATGGCCAGCGTTGTCTTTCGAGGCAGGCTTGGAATTGTGGCCAGAGCTGTCTTACGAAGCAGGCGGGTTTTCAGACCAAGCCTAATGGCTTAGCATACGACCACCGGCAGCCAGGGACGTAGGTGGGTCTTGTTCTCCCAAAACATGGGTTTGTGGACCATTTACATGTTGTTAATATTTACACTTTCAGGATAGGGTGAGAGATGCAGGATGTCACTTCATCCAGATTTAACTCCTATGTGCAGTATAGACTTTCAAAATGGGAGATATTTGAAATTTATCTGGCAGGGTCAATGCAACAGTAAAACTGTTGCAAATGGGTTACTTCAGCTCCCAGGTTTATTTACCAAATTAGTTAAACCGGTGCTTGGGCTGTTCAGAGCTCTAAAATATTGTGATCAACTATCTGGATAATGTTTTTTAAACGCTGTATTTTACTAAATTAACTGTTGCAGCCCAAACTATATTTGCGGATTGGGGTCCTTTAATCCATCCAGTTAAATTTAAGTTGATACCAATCAGAACAATTGACTGTTGGAATTACATTTTACTATCAACTTAACAGGGACTCCGCCCTGGGGCAAGAGGTGGAATTATCAGAAGCCTGTAACAACCTCGTTGTTATAAACAGCAATCTACTCATTAAGTGTAATTGGCAATATAGCAGCTGTGTTCCCATGGTGCAAATTCAGCCTTTGCATTATCAGTACCTACTACATGCAAAGAATTAACCCCTCAGTACCATGTAGGTCTTTGTTAATAGACCCAGGCCTATCCCAGCTGAAACTACCGAAGTCACATGGTGGCAGTATTCAGCATTGCTCCAGTAAGTTTGATCAGTTATCCTCAGTAATTACAAACTGATGCTAGTCCTCAAAGATGAGAAATTACGACTGCCATCTCCAGTTATGGAGGTGGATGCGGTTTGCATCAGTCACCAATTTTCAGTTTGGTATCAACTACCCATAACACTAGGTACATCCTATAGGTTAAAGGTTATTGTGCAAATATACATAATCTGCTCCAGAATCTGTTCAACTCCAAGTTGATACACCATGGTGGTGGCATGTGTTAGTCACATGGGTACACTAAAGTTAAACTATCCCATGATTTTTACCTAACCTTGTTTGAGGCTGTTGTGTCATTAAGTGAAATCATGACAACACAGAATGAATGGTGGATCACTAAGTGTTTAATGTCATCATGACTCGATAGAACACCGAACATTGATATGGTTACATCCAGGCTCTTTCTCCAGTTGTTAATACATGGCATACAGTGGCGAGAATACACTATCGCCACACTGGGGAGGAATGTTTTCTTGCAGGTCTTCCTCCATACTACCACTTCAGTCGGGTCTTGCAATTAATCCAGCAAGACACTGCTTCAGGCGTTCAAAGGGCCTGACTGGCATATACAGCCACGGGTGCCCAATAATGTTGGAAATTGTATAGAACCTAATATGGTCATTCTAAACATAACATTTGCTGGTTCTCCCTGTGACATGGGAAACCAGCCACTGCAAGAAAATCAATTAAGTGACTTGCAGACTCTGAGCCGACTATGCCTACGGCTGGGGTTGTCCGGCCGATCCATGTAGTGCACACTACAGAGTGGTGGGGAGGCACCATAAGGCAGTACTATTCCACTTCAGGAAATGGGAACCATCTTGTTCTAATATACATGTTACGTACAACACAGCACAGATACTGATGTCTTACTGTTCATTCTCACATGGATATATGACAATAATTAAGGAAAGTGTCATTCACTATGCCAACATGCTTCCTCATCGTATTTGCTGCAGCAGTGGGACCCACACTGTCGGGCCTCACGTTCCGATCTCCAGAATATAAGGATAGCTTTAATACAAGTTCTCCCAGGCCCGGTAACACAGAAGTATAGGACATAGACGTAATGTTAACATTACTTCACCATGGGGTTCCGGCTATATCCTAAGCTTTAGCCGGCTCTCAAAGATTCTTAACCTCATGGCACTGGCCTCAGTGCACCAGGTCCAGTCATAACATAAATTGCAAATGGACAGGATGGTACATGTGCTAATACATAACATTTTATGTTTTTTGACTAATTAACCAGAAATAACCAGGGGCTTAGGTCTCAAACAAATTTCATAGCTACCCTCGGGACGTTTGTTAATGTGTGGTCACACCTTTACACTATACGTCTAGGTCAGCTAGAGCCTCCAAGGCTCCTCACTAGCTATGTTTGTTGTGCACAAAAAACATCATAGAAGTATTAGTTCCACCATCTCCAGGAGGTAAAACCGTGGTTTTGGCTAATATATGCGTTGATACTAATATTTACCACACTCATTCCACTAGGGTTGCTACTACATCAGCTCCAAGGGTAATGTACATTTCACAGGACCACAGCCTAGCAGCTGCAGGATGGTCAAGCGAACATACTTTACCAACATTTTAAATAACCCATTGGCAAACCGGGGGTATCTGCCAACTCTGTTTAAGACTCTGTTTTATAGCTTCCCCCTTGATGAAATTATTTTCTTTGGATGATTAAAGCATCAGCATTTTAACAAGTTAAGTCATGTCTGAATGCATTAATTTTTTTCACTCATCCATGGTCACTTCATGCAGTGAGTAACGCAAGGATTCGTTTCCGGCATGAAATCACAGTGCTTTGAAATCTTCACATAGTCACTCACGTGACTCCGAAGTAAAATAATAAGATTAAATGAGAACTTACCAGTTTGAAGCTTGATCTTGATTTTATGAGGAGTTACGATGAGCGATTACGTGCCCACCGCTCTCAACCCTCATATTATTAAGGTCATCTGTTAGTTCAACTCTTCTCTAATCTTACTATGTTCAGTTCAACTACTGTTATCTGTGATTTCATACCGCTGCTCAGCGGACTGACGGCCTTCTTCACGTAATCGCTTATTGTAACTCCTCATAAAATCAAGATCGAACTTCAAACTGGTAGGTTCTCATTTAATCTTACTATTAATGGGTCAGGCAGCATCTGTGGAGGGAATGGACAGGCGAAGTTTCGAGTCAGAACCCTTTGTGAGACTCAAGAAGTCTGACAGTCTGAAGAAGGGTTCTGACCCCATTATTTCAGCATTACATTTGTCATATGTATGCACCCAGCTCGATTTGTTTGATTAAAATTAATTGTGCTTCATTATAAAGATACTGAAAGATCTGTGGCTTACGTGAAGTTGCCACATGGAATCAAATCCCCTCCAAGGACCTTTCATTTCACAGTGGGGACATTCCTGCAAAGAATAGACCACTGCTTATGTAGCCAGGATACTCTCCTCATCACCACCACTGAAACTGAAGACAAGCTATGCCTGGAGAGAGTTTTTTAAATCTCCAAATTCATAATGTGATAATTATATGATCCGTGTGCACGTGTTTAATCAGAATCTGTTGGTCTGTAGATAGAGAGGTTTCAGCTGTTTAAATGAAAACTTGATCCTATCACAAAGGGCACATGCAAGAGAATGTTGCACAAACTCAGAGCTTTCCTGGGGATGTTTCAATATTATCCCAGATATTTTTTGGATCTAGCAATGGTATCTCCACCACACCACCACTTGCTGAAGAAACATAGAAACATAGAAAATAGGTGCAGGAGTAGGCCATTCGGCCCTTCGAGCCTGCACCGCCATTCAATGTGATCATGGCTGATCATCAAACTCAGTATCCCGTACCTGCCTTCTCTCCATACCCCCTGATCCCTTTAGCCACAAGTGCCACATCTAACGCCCTCTTAAATATAGCCAATGAACTGGCCTCAACTACCTTCTGTGGCAGAGAATTCCAGAGACTCACCACTCTCTGTGTAAAGAATGTTTTCCTCATTTCGGTCCTAAAGGAATTCCCCCTTATCCTTAGACTGTGACCCCTTGTTCTGGACTCCCCCAACATCGGGAACAATCTTCCAGCATCTAGCTTGTCCAACCCCTTAAGAATTTTGTAAGTTTCTATAAGATCCCCCCTCAATCTTCTAAATTCCAGCGAGTACAAGCCGAGTCTATCCAATCTTTCCTCATATGAAAGTCCTGACATCCCAGGAATCAGTCTGGTGAATCTTCTCTGTACCCCCTCTATGGCAAGGATGTCTTTCCTCAGATTTGGAGACCAAAACTGTACGCAATACTCCAGGTGTGGCCTCACCAAAACCCTGTACAACTGCAGTAGAACCTCCCTGCTCCTATACTCAAATCCTTTCGCTATGAATGCTAACATACCATTTGCTTTCTTCACTGCCTGCTGCACCTGCATGCCTACTTTCAATGACTGGTGTACCATGACACCCAGGTCTCGTTGCATCTCCCCCTTTCCTAATCTGCCACCATTCAGATAATAGTCTACCCTCATGTTTTTGCCACCAAAGTGGATAACCTCACATTTATCCACATTATACTGCATCTGCCATGCATCTGCCCATTCACTCAGCCTATCCAAATCACCCTGCAGCCTCCAAGCATCCTCCTCACACCTAACTATACCCCCCAGCTTGGTATCATCTGCAAATTTGGAGATGTTGCATTGAATTCCCTCGTCCAAATCATTAATATATATTGTAAATAGCTGCGGTCCCAGCACTGAGCCTTGCGGCACCCCACTAGTCACTGCCTGCCATTCTGAAAAGGACCCGTTTACTCCTACCCTTTGCCTCCTGTCTGCTAGCCAGTTCTCTATCCACATCAATACTGAACCCCCAATACTGTGTGCTTTAAGTTTGTATGCTAATCTCTTATGCGGGACCTTGTCGAAAGCCTTCTGAAAGTCTAGATATAACATATCCACTGGTTCTCTCTTATCCACTCTACTAGTTACATCCTCGAAAAATTCTATCAGATTTGTCAGACATGATTTACCTTTCGTAAATCCATGCTGACTTTGTCCAATGATTTCACCACTTTCTAAATGCGCTGCTATCCCATCTTTAATAACTGACTCTAGCAGTTTCCCCACTACCGATGTTAGACTAACTGGTCTGTAATTCCCCGCTTTCTCTCTCCCTCCTTTTTTAAAAAGTGGGGTTACATTAGCTACCCTCCAATCCTCAGGAACTACTCCAGAATCTAAGGAATTTTGAAAAATTATCACTAATGCATCCACTATTTCTGTGGCTACCTCCTTGAGTACTCTGGTATGCAGACTATCTGGCCCTGGGGATTTATCGGCCTTCAATCCGTTCAATTTACCCAACACCACCTCCCGGCTAACCTGGATTTCACTCAGTTCCTCCATCTTATTTGACCCCCGTTCCACTGCTATTTCCGGCAGATTATTTATGTCTTCCTTAGTGAAGACAGAACCAAAGTAGTTAAAATTGGAAAAGGAAGACTGCCTACCTTTTGAAATTAGCTCGATTATATTCGCTAATACCAAATTACATAAAAAAACTTATAGAGGAAACCCAATAATAGAAAATGGGATACGTATTTGGAAACAATTAAAAAAATCTTTAAAATTGGAATGTATACCACTGGATCTTCATATTGCAAACAATATCACTTTTAAACCCTCTAGGATGGATAAAGGTTTTTCACAATGGAAAAATTATGGAATTAATAAGATACGGGATCTCTATAGGGAAAACCTTTTTCTTTCATTTCAAGAATTAAAACAAAAATATGGACTACACTCAAAAGAATATTTTAGATATTTACAAATTAGAGATTATGTTAAATCAAATACACAAGAATTTAGAAATAGAAAGACAGAAATTCTAGATGAATGTTTAAATAAACATCCGAACACAGAAAAATTAATATCATATATTTATAATATTTTATTGGAAAATGATGCACCACCGTCGGAAATATATAGGCAAGCATGGGAAAGTGAATTAGGACAATCAATTAGTTTAGAAGTATGGGAGGAAAGTTTACAACATATACACTACTGCTCATTAAATGCCAGACACTCTCTGATACAATTTAAAATTTTACATAGATTACATCTCTCAAAGTCCAAACTGAATAGAATTTTTCCAAATGTTTCTGCTATATGTGACAAATGTCAACACCTAGAAGCCAACCTAACGCATTCATTTACCAAATGTATTAAAATTACTAATTTTTGGTCAGAAATTTTTAAGATAATTTCGAAGGTAGTTAATACAAATCTATATCCAGATTCCAAATTAATTATATTAGGTATATTAGAAACTGATCAATCACTAACAACAAAACAACAAATTTTTATCGATTATAGTTTAATAATTGGTAAAAAATTAATACTAAAATTTTGGAAAGGTCCTACCAACCCCACTATTAAAATGTGGATTACAGAAATGTCGGAGACACTTCATTTGGAAAGATTAAGACTTGTCCTCCCGGACAGGCTAGATCAGTTTAGAGGAACATGGTCTCCATTTATTGATTATCTAAAGGGACAAATGGGCTCGGTTCGATGGCCTGACTGAAACCTGGATGGGGAATGGATGAAGAATTATATATAATAGATCACCGATATATCTCCAATGTAGAATAGAATGTTTAAAACTCCACTCATATTATTGATTTTCTATTTTTATTATTATTTTAATTTCTTTTATTATTTCTTTCTATTAATTTCCTTCTTTATTAAAAATAATTTTAAAAAAATATGTAGAAGTATAAACAAGAATGACTGTAAATTTTATAAATATTAAGAATGTATGAGATGAATAGTAAATTCTTTTGTTTCTCTTTTTTTTCTTACATTTTAAATTGTTTTAATATGTATCAATATGCATTAACTTCTAATAAAAAATATAATTAAAATAAAAAAATAGAACCAAAGTAGTTATTCAATTGGTCTGCAATGTCCTTGTTCCCCATGATCAATTCACCTGTTTCTGACTGCAAGGGACCAACATTTGTTTTAACTAGTCTCTTTCTCTTCACATATCTATAAAAACATTTGCAGTCAGTTTTTATGTTCCCTGCCAGTTTCCTTTCATAATCTATTTTCCCTTTCCTAATTAAGCCCTTTGTCCTCCTCTGCTGGATTCTGAATTTCTCCCAGTCCTCCGGTAGGCTGCTTTTTCTGGCAAATTTGTATGCCTCATCTTTTGTTTTTATACTATCCCTGATTTCCCTTGTTATCCATGGATGCACCACCTTCCCCGATTTATTCTTTTGCCAAACTGGTATGAACAACTTTTGTACTTCATCCATGCAGTCTTTAAATACCTTCCATTGCACATCCACTGTCAACCCTTTAAGAATCACCTGCCAGTCTATCTTGGCCAATTCACATCTCATACCTTCAAAGTTACCTTTGTTCAAGTTCAGAACCCTTGTTTCTGACTTAATTTTGTCATTCTCCATTCTAATGAAGAACTCAACCATATTATGGTCACTCTTGCCCAAGGGGCCACGCACAACAAGACTGCTAACTAACCCTTCCTCATTACTCAATACCCAGTCTAGAATAGCCTGCTCTCTCGTTGGTTCCTCCACATGTTGGTTGAGAAAACTATCCCGCATACATTCCAGGAAATCCTCTTCCTCAGCACCCCTGCCAATTTGATTCACCCAATCTACATGCAGATTGAAGTCACCCATTATAACCATGTTACCCTTGTTGCACGCATTTCTAATTTCCTGTTTGATGCCATCCCCAACTCCAATACTACTGTTAGGTGGCCTGTACACAGCTCCCACTAGCGTTTTCTGCCCCTTAGAGTTTCGCAGCTCTACCCATATCGATTCCACATCCTCCACGCTAATGTCCTTCCTTTCTATTGCATCAATCTCCTCTCTCACCAGCAACACTACCCCACCTCCTTTTCCTTTTCGTCTATCCCTCCTGAATATTGAATATCCCTGGATGTTCAGCTCCCAGCCTTGGTCATCCTGGAGCCATGTCTCCGTGATCCCAACTATAGCATAGTCATTAATCGCTATCTGCACCTTCAACTCATCCACCTTATTACGAATGCTCCTCGCATTGAGACACAAAGCCTTCAGACTTGTTTTTACAACACTCTAACTCCTTATACAATTATGTTGACAAGTGGCCCCTTTCACATCGATCCCTATTACACTTGGCCATACTCTCCTATCCCTTTGTGAGCTTTCTTTCCCGTTAATTCTGGGGTCATTAACCATCCCTTTACTCTCTTTCCCTTTAACTCCGTTCTCGATTATCCCATTTGACACCCCACCCCCCATATAAGAACAATAAAAAATGTTGGCGGGCTGAAACCCAATAGTAAATATTTGTTGCATCACTGAGTAGTGATTCTATTCATTCACTGTGACACAGTGAAGCCATTGAAGTGTGTTTGTCTGCTGAAATTCAGACTATGCGTTGAGATCACGTCATGAATGGTGCACAAGAGCAGCCAATAGGACCTTCATTGAACACTTTCAATGATACACAATGGTACAGCGGTAGAGTTGCTGCCTTGCAGTGCCTGAGACCTGGTTCAGTCCTGACTATGGGTGCTGTCTGTACATAATTTGTACATTCTCCCTGTGACCACATGGGCTTTTTCCAGGTGCTCTGGTTTCTTCGCACACTCCAAAGACACACAGGTTTGTAGATTAATTGGTTGCTGTAAATTGGAAATTGTCCCTAGGGTGTAGGTTAGTGCTAGTCTAGGGGTGATTGCTGGCTTGCGCCATCTCGGTGAGCTGAAGGGCCTGTCTCCACAGTATATCTAAAGTAAAGTCTACACATTTAATGAAAGTAGACATAAGGGTAATCAGAGGAGGAAATGCTAAGAGTCCAAATGAAGACCAGCAACAATTTGTAATAGCAAACTCGAAATATCGATTGCCCACAATGTTAAAAGTGGAGATCTTGAATAGTCGTTGCATGCAGAACAGCATTTTAACCATTAAAACTGTTTGACAGGAGGTTAATACAAGTGCAAGGTATTAATAAAAAATTGGAATAACTAGTGACTCTGCATTGAATTTGCCAGGTGTTCAGACTGACAATCTGACACGGTTATGGCAGACATGATCAATTGGTTAGATAGGTGATGATAATTTTCCAGATCTTAATGATGCACATTCAGCATTAATTTCATCTAGGTATGTGTTGTTACAAGAGCCAACTTTACAATCGAATAACTGATTTTGATCTTTAACAGGCTTTGAATCATCCAACACGACATATCTCCTGACATACCTCGGCAGCTAACATCTGACAATAGACCATGTTGTATTTGTTGGCATACTTTATGAGATGCAATGACACAAATTATCCATTAATCCCTCTCACCCTGCCTCTAACAGTGCAGCCAAAATGTCTGCATTGGCTTTGAGGAGGCCTGAAGAAGCAAGCAACGGCTGCCTTGCCAAAACTCTGTCTCATCCTTTCCCTTCTTTGTTGTTTTTCAGTATGTGTTAAATGTATGTTTTAGTGTTCTTTAGCATGTTTTATGTGGGGGGTGGATGTTGGGGGAATTTTTTTAACATCTCTTACCTTGAAGGAGATCCCTATCGTATCTCCGTCCGCACTGCGGCCTAACATCGTGGAGCTGGAGGCCTCTGCTGGAGACCGACTTCGGGGAGCTCCAACCATGGGAGCCTGCGAACTTAACAACGCGGAGTTGGTGATCCCTTTGCCAGGGATCGTCCTCGGAAGCTCCAACCTTGGAAGCTTGCGGACTTAACCGCGGAGCTCACGGTGCCTGGTTAGTGACCGACTTCGGAAGCTCCAAGCTGCAGGAGCTTCAATCGCTCTGACGCGGGAACTTTGATCACCCCGACTGCGGATGGTTCAACTCCTCCGACCGCGGGAGAATAAAGAGGGAAGAAGACTAGACTTTATTGCCTTCCATCACAATGAGGAATGTGGGGAATCCGCTTTGGTGGGTGTTTATGTTAACTTTTATGTAGTTGTGTGTTTGTTGCTTTCTTTTTAGTGTGTCTGAAGATCTCGGGGAGAACATATAAACACTGTACAGACAACACCCGTAGGATAGAACCCGGGTCTATGGTGCTGTAAGGCAGTAGCTCTACCACTAAGCCACCATGCCGCCATAATGTGTAGAAAGGAACTAAAGACGCTGTTATATGCTGAATATAGACACAAAGTCCTGGAGTAACTCAACAGGTCAGACAGCATCTCTGGAGAAAAATGACGGGTGTCGTTTTGGGTTGGGATCCTTCTTCAGACTGAAAGTATAGGGGAGGGAAATGGAGGTAAGAAAAGGCCAGAGCAAAGCAGGACAGGCAACAGATGACCGAAGGGGGGAGTGATTTACGTCCTTTGATTAAAATGTTTAGTCCTGTTACTCTGTCCATGTCTGCACTCTTTGTTGGAAGCGGGAGATTCCATGGTACTATTTTGGGGAAGGTCACGAGAGTTATTCCTGGAGCCCTGTTTATATCATCCTCAACCACTGCCACTTACAACAGATTATCTGGTCATTATCACGTTGCTGTTTGTGGAAGCTTGCTGTGTGCAAATTGGCTGATGTGCTTCCTACAGCGAACACACTTCAGAAGTATTTCTTGAGCTGTAAAAGCATTTCAAGACATCTAGAGATTGTAAGAGCTACTAAACAAATAATTGTCTCTCTTTAGCACCTAATAATACCGAGATACATTGAAGGAATCTCTAAGAGTTTCAGGCCCCTTTTACTTTAGTATCAAAGATTCGTAGAAATAATGTGGAGGAAGATCAGTTTTGTTTTAACATAGCACCTTCATGAAACTTTAATCCGAACATACCTATTGTAATTCAAGTCAGTTAAAAAATACAGCATCTACTCCATTTGTTCTTTTTTAATAATGAAGAGGGCATATTACGCAGCGCTGCTTACATAAAATAGATTTTGCATGTTCATTGTGAGGAATATCATCAAAGGCAGCTCTATGAATGGATAAATGCAATCATTTGCCTTAAGAGCAGAGCAGTTGTGAGGAGTTTTATATTACAAAATGAGAAGTCAGACATGCAGACAAACTCTCTCAAGTTAGCTGCAGCTGTGTAGCAGTTGGCCTTCCTTCTTAAGCGTGTGGAATTGTGCAGATCTATATATGCTTGCTTGGAAACAGATTTCATTCATTGTCATAACAGTTAATTTAGTTTTCTGCAGGTAATCAGCTATGTAAACTGCCACGGATCCACACTTACAGTAAGACCCAGAGCACCAATGCCTTCTGAGACTTCTGAGGTGAAATATTGTTGAAACAAAAAGATTTAAGTTCTCAACACCATGTCATTTTTAACTGATTAACAATGGTGTAGGAGTTGTTTTGAATGTAATTTCCATTTTAATTTGACAGCGGTGACACACCATGTGGGTCAATTTTTTTTCAGTGCATTCCAGAGGCAAAGCATGACAGAGTAAGAGGAAGCAAGGAGCACACATCAAAAAAAGTGGCTCTAGTAGTCACACAAGGGAGGAATTGGTTGTTATTCTACCCATTTTGATCTCCTCAGACATTAAAGAACTTAATAATATCTCAATGTATCGGATTACATGTTATGGAGCAAAAAAAATGCCTGCCTTTGAATGGGTTACTCTTCGAAAACATCATCTGTTGCTGATTCAACCTGCTTTTTTTTCCCAGGATCTTAAACTTATTGAACATCCCAGAATCTCATTCATCCTGTCTTCCTACAATCCCAGGACTGTGAGGCACTGGGTTTGTTGCCTGAAGCGCAGGTTCCTGAATCCTCCTGTCCTTTACACTTCTCACTTTAAATGCCATGGTATCTTTAGCTTTTTGTGAGATTTGACTCCACTGCTCGATTGTTTTTTCTCAAGGAAAAGATACCGGAACTTGCTGATCGTGACCTCACGGTCTCCAGCCACACCTGTCCTGCTGCCGTACTACATTTTTGTGGGCATGCAATCCTAAAAGTTCTGTCAGCTTCGCTGTTTTGGTCTGTCCGTGAGGCAGAACAGCCTTGTGACAGTAATTAGGGTGGGGAGTTCTAGTAAAGCCAAAGCCATATCCACTGTTTTCAGATGTAGAGAATCATAGAGTCAGATAGCATTGAAATAGGGCCTTCAGCCCAACTCATCCATGCTGACCCAAGATGACCATCTAAGCTGGTGCCACTTTCCCATGTTTGACCCGCATCCATCTAAACCTTTAGTATTCACGTGCCTATCCAAAGCTGGGAATAAGTTGTAGTGTAGTTTAGTTTTAGTTTTAGTTTAGTTTAGTTTAGTTTAATTTATTATCACATGTACTGAGGTACAGTGAAAAGTTTTTTGTTGCATGCTACCCAGTAGAGACGTATATATGGTTACAATCAGACCATCCACAGTGTACATATACACTGTAAAGAGAATAATATTAAGTGCAAGATAATGTCGAGTAGTCCGATTAATGTGGAGAACATGGATATTTCGGGTCAGGACCCTTCCTCGGACTGATTGCAGAGATGCTGCCTGACCCGCTGAGTTACTCCAGCACTTTGCATCCTATGACTTCCTTCTGTGGTGGACCTAGATAAGTGATCACAGTTATATCCAATAAGGAATTCAGGAGTTCGGGAAAAAACAGAGAGTGCCAATTAGTCATGGATTCATAAAGTCATATGGCACGGCAACAATCCCTTCAGCCGAATTCGTCCATGATGACCAAAGTGCCCATCTACGCCTGCATTGACCCATATCCTTCTGTATCTTTCCTATCAGTATACCTGTCCCAATGTCCCTTAAATAGTGTAATTGTACCCACCTCTTTCTCTTTCTCTGATGGCATATATTCATTCTTTCCTCCCCCACCTCAAACCTATGCCCTCTTGTTCTTGATTCCCTAACATGGGGAAAAAAGGTGCATTCACCCTCTCTATGCCTCTCAGGATTTTATACATCTCTATAGGATGACACCTCTGGGTCCTCTGGTTTCCTCCCAGGTTCCAAAGACGTGCAGGTCTGCAGGTAATTGGCTCCTGTAAAATTGTCCCTGTTGTTTAGGATACAATTAGTGTATGGGTGATTACACCGTTGGTCGGTGGGCTGATGGGCCTGCTTCCATGCTGTATCTCTAAATTAAACTTAATTAAACTAAACTAAACAAAATTAGAAGCTCCAGCAGAAGATATCATGCAATGTTAACATATATATTGTGGCCAGAAATGTATTCACACATTTCCAAGAAAGAAAGTATTGTGCAGAAGGTTAAATTCACTTTCACTAGTTTTCTCGATGACTTGACACCTAATTTATCATTGGAATTCTCAATTTCACTGACACTTCAATTCCAGTGCAAAAATCCCCCAAGTAATGTCCACAGTAGTGCCCCACAGATTTCATTTGCAGTGGGATTTCCTATTTCATTGGTTTAAAATACGAAAGCTGTTATTTACTCACAGATCAACCAGTTGTTACTAATCTCATTTCCCCTGAAGCTATGCCATTTAAAATGTCCAACACTTAAATGGCATTCTCACTCCGTGCTGAGAGCTGTGACCATTTATGACCTCAAATATAACCACTCGTGCGACTCTTTTGCCAATGGAGGTCAGTTATCATGATCGGTCCAAGGTTCCTAGTCTGAGCTTCCGTCCACATGCTGATCTCTGCCATGTCTCAGAGTTTGCTGCTCATTTCTGCTTTAGAGACTGCAGCCAAACTAAAGGGCAGGAATTCAGGGACTAATCCTAAATTTGAAAGAGTGCTGAGAAGATTTATGAAGATGTTGCCATGACTTGAGGGCATGCGCTACAGGGAGTGGTTGAGCATTATTCCTTGGAGTGGAACAAGGGGTGATTTTATAGAGTTGCATAAGATCAAGAGACGAAAAGATAGAGTAAATGCAGAGTCTTTTACCCAGAGTAGGGGAATCTAGAACCAGACAACATAGAATTAAGGTGAGGGGGGAAAGATTTAATAGGAACCTGAGGGGCAACATTTTTACACAAAGGATGGCTTGTATATATTATGAGCTGCCTTCAGAGCTGATTGGGGCAGGTGCTATCACAACTTTTAAATGTACATGGATAGGATAGCTTTTAAAGGATATTTTCCAAATGCAGGCAGGTAGAACTAATGTAGATGGGGCATATTGATTAGTGTGAGCCTGTATAAGATTATATGCCTTTCTGAATGCTTCTGTAAAACTGATGGGTCTCTATAATCTACTTACACTGTTCGTGTAAAAGAAAACCCAAAGTACTGGAGTAACTCAAGTCGGGGCCCTTCTTCAGACTGATTATTGTTGTGGGGAGAAAGCTGGGAAAGATAGGTGTGGGTGGAACAAAGCCTTACGAGTGATAGGTGGAAGCAAGTGGTGGTAGGGGGAGATTTCATTGGGAGATGGTTGGACAAAGACCAGAGGTGATAAGGAGACAAAAAAGGTACAAGATAAGAAGAGATGAGGAAATAAATATGAAGCCAGAGTTTTTGGAATGGTCTTCCTTGCTTTTGTCACTCTTCACAAGCAGCATCAAGGTGACCCACAGTTCAGTTCTAGCAACAAATGCCACCTCTGACAAAACCAAATGTCATGGAGAAATGTCTGGGCCACAAGAAGTTATTTTCCTTGACGTTCAATGATCTTTGATTTTCCTACTGATTTTCTTTCATGAGGGTGACTCACAACTCCGGAATCTTGTCCTGCGCATCATTTAATGGTACTCATATTTTCTCAAGCAGCCCATTTCAAATGGCTGTCACAGGTAACACTTATGATGCCACATAATGATACATTGTTAGTATTACAGCTGAGTACTGTAAGTTCCTATGCACTACAGTATATAGAAGTGCGTACCTACACCATATCTACACTATGCAGAAAATGCTTGTAGCATATTTATGTATTTTGCTGCATTAAATTTGCGTTTTCTTTCTTGTGTACTAGTGCTGTATGAGCCTATCATCTGTGTAGTATTCTTGTATATATTTAGAGTGACAGAGAACTAGCTTAACGTCGGTATTGCAAGCCAAATGACTCTGTTAACTATTAATAGATCTGCAAATAAAAATAAATCCTATGGAACTCCCCCCACTTCTCACCAGCTCTGGTCTATGATCAGCAGAAAGCAAAGGGAAGAAATAGCAGAACCAAATCCCAGTTGAAGCAATTCCCAATGGTGCTGGATCCTGACAGGGCCAAATCTGTCTTGATAATAATTGGACTCCAGTTTACAACACAGTAGCGGGACTTGTCATCTCTACCTCTTCCTTTTCTCTAGGTTGTATCTGTCCACGATGACGTCCTTCATCTGAAGCATTTATCTGTATATCAGCTGCACCACCCATGGTGTACTATACTGCAATGTGCTTGTTTAGCAGCTTATCTAGGTTACCTTGTATAACATCTCTAATAAATTAATCAAGTTTCACATCTAATTTTATTTTCAGTCTGCCTGAGGATAAGAAAATCAATCTCAGTTAAGTCTTTTAACATTTCTCCTTGATGGGAATTTATTCCAATGCTGTGTTTATACCAACAGGCCATTTCTCTGTGTGGCATACGCGACAGATGCATAACCGTAAGATTGCCATTATTGAAGTGCTGTGAGTCCCAAAATCACCTCTCCATTTTGTATGGTTAAAATGAATCGAACAGTACATCAGATAACTTTGAGGCCATATTTTACAAACCTATTAAAAGGCTAGATCATGCAAGAGCATGCGTGCTGTGCACTGGCATGTTCTATGCTTTTATATCCTTTGATGACATCAGACAGCCTTTTGATGTGAGCAACAAAAAGGCATTTTCATCTTTGAGCAAATATGTTTCCACTGAAAGATTAAAAACTCATGACACTTTGCCTTATGAAAATGTTACCAGTCTAGTACAGATGAGTTTATACATCTTCAATTACTCTTCAATGAAGGTATTTATTTACAGTAAAGAGGTATTTTTAAAACTGAACATCATTAACATTTATAATTTAGATTTGTCTAAAGCACAAATGGGAAGCACAGGGTATTTAAAAGTGCGAAATCTAAGCCGCTGCCAACACTTTAAATAGACCTTGCAAGATCAGTATGTTGTCCTCCTTTTATGTAGGAAACTACAAAGAGCCTGTCTGTGCTCATTGCTAGTTATCTTTTATTTCAAACTATTTCACTTCCTTTAATCTACAGACAAAAAGAATGTCCATTTCTCGTGAGCATACATTATTACCAAGATTCCAACATTTAGGATCAGTTCAAATTCCTTTGCTTTTGAAATTGTGCGCTTTTTTCACAAATTTGCTTTTGAAATTGTGTGCTTTTTTCATAACTTTCCCCATTATAGGTCAGAGTCATTGAGTAATCGTAATTTATCCATTTTTGATCACTGTAATTTCCTTTGCTAGCATTGCTGAAGGTTCCCACTTGGGGAGTGAGTGACACTGAGGGTGCATGGAGACACTTCAGTTCAATACCTCCATTTTCCCAGCAGGGTGTCCCAGCCGTGGGAGCTCCCTGTAAGGACAGTGGTGCTGCCTGTGAATGTCAGTGCGCTTTGGGAATACAGCTTGAAATACAGGGTAATGCCCGTATATCCTTCTAAAGGCATCCGATCCATGTATCTCCACTGTACCCCTCAATTGGCCACCCCCTGAATGTGTAGGAATAAGGAACTGCAGATGTTATACAATACAATACCGTTTATTGTCATTTGAACTTCATTGAGGTTCAAACGAAATTTAGCTTATGCAGTTATACAAACAAGAAAAGAACCAAGACACAACACTATTTACACAAACATCTATCACAGTGAATCTCCTCCTTACTGTGACGGAAGGCAAAGTCTTATCTCTCCCCTGCACTCCCCATTCTCCTCCCGATGTCAGATTCAAAGCTCCCGGCGGGCAATGGTAAATAAGTCCCGCGGCCATTCAGGCCGCGCTGGGCAATGCAAGGCCCCACTCCGGGTCTTGATGTTAGAGCCCCCGGCGGGCGCTAGCAAGTCCCGCAGCCATTAAAGCCTCGCGGGGCGATGTAAGGCCCCACTCCCAGGTCATTTTCAACCCCTCAACTTGGGCAGGAGAAGTTGCCGCCGCGGGAGCTCCGAAAAGCGGTCTCCCACCAGGGACCCGCGAGCTCCCGGTGTTACCGTCCACCGGCCTGCAGCTGGAGCCTCCGAATCTCCGGGGTCGGGCAGCAGCAGCGCGCCACCACAGCTCCTTCCGTTCCGAATTCGGCCAGCTCCATGTTGGTAAGTAGCCCGCAGCTCCGCGACTGGAGCCCCAGGTCCGGTTGGAGGCCACTCCACGGTGCTAGGCCCCAAAGACAATGGAGACCCGACAGAGGAAAGGTCGGGTCCTCCGTACAGGGAAAATATTTTAAAAGTTTCTCCCACCCCGCCACACATATCCAGCTAAAAAAAACCCACTAACTACACTCAAACGAGACCAAAAAAAAGACAGACGGACTGCAGAGGCCGCTGTGACGAGAGTGTGTGTGTGTGTGTGTGTGTGTGTGTGTGTGTGTGTGTGTGTGTGTGTGTGTGTGTGTGTGTGTGTGTGTGTGTGTGTGTGCAGAGATACCAACAGTATACTTAGCCAAGAGGGAGACATCAGAAGGCTGATGGCTGGCTAACATTGTACCATTATTTACAAAATGACAAACCAGTGATCTATAAGCCAATGGGCCTGGCTTCAGTGGTGGGTGAGTTGCTGGAGGGGATTCTGAGGGACTGGATCTATCAGTATTTGGATAGACAAGGACCGACTTGGGATAGTCTAGATGAAAATGTCAGTGGGAAATCATGTCACACAAAACTAATAGCATTTTTAAACAGGTCAATGAGGGGGCGGTGGTCATTGCCTCAATAGACTTTAACATAACTTTTGACAAGATCACGCTAGTTGGACTAGTCTGGTAGGTTTGGTCGAAAGGGATCTAGGGTCAGCTAGACAACTGGATTCAAAATAGGCTTGGCAAATAAAGTAAAATGTTGGTAGTGGATGGTTTTTCAAATTTGGAGGCCTGTCACCAGTGGGGTGCTGCAGGAATCTCTGCTGGGTCCACTATTGTTTTTCATCTATAGTAATGATTTGAATGATAATGTCAATAATGTAGTTTGCAGATGACACCAACGTTGGTGGGACAGCGGGGAGTGAAGAAGGTGACCTAAAAGGATGTGGATCTCCATCACGACTGACGGAATTTAACTCTGACAATGTGAGCTTATGTATTTTAGAAAGTCAAACCAGGGCAGGATTTATACAGTAAACAGTAGGGCCCTGGAGAGTGTTGTGGATAAGAGAGACCAAGAGTAAAAGTACATAGTTTCCTAAAGTGTCATCAGGATGACGAAGAAATTGTTTGTCATGGTTGCCTTCATTAATAAGAGTATTGAGAAAAGGAATTGGCATTTATCATCTTAGAGCTGTACAATATGTTGGCAGACTATATTTGGTGTGGGGAGGATGCGATTAAACTGGAAAGGGTGCGGAAAAGATCCACCAGAATATTAGCAGTATTTGAATGCCTGAGTTATGGGAAGAGGTTCATTAGGCTGGGACTTTTTCCCCAGGAGCACAGGAGGCTGAGGAGCGAGGCATACAATGTAATGAGAAGCACAGATAACAGTAGTTATCAGTTACAATCACAATCTATTTCCCTGGACAGAGGAATCCAGAACTAGATTTAAAAGGGATCTGTGGGACAATTTTATTCATGCAGAAGGTAGTACATATATGGAATAAGCTGCCAGTGGAAGCTGCAGAGGTGGGTGCAATGGTGAGTTTTAAAAGATGTTCAGGCAGGTACATAGGTTGGAAAGGTGTAGAGGGATATGGGTCAAATGGTGTGAAATGGGGACAGCTGAGTTAGAAAACCTGGTTGGCATGGATGAGTTAAGCTGAGCTGTAGCACTCAATGACTCTGTGACTTTGTGAAGGTATCTGACAGCAATGTACTCAGCAGTCGGTGGGCCTGGAAGGGAACAGGTCATCCTCGGGTAATGGCAAGGTTCCATTCTGTCCACTGTTTGTATGCCGGGCAGTTCACAAGTTGCAAGATGTTGGCCGACCACATTTGGAGTGGGGAGGATGTCACTAAGCTGGAAAGGACACAGAAAAGATTCACCAGGATATTAGCAGGATACGAAAAAATTGCATTATCAAGAGAGGCAGCTTTGGCTGGGACTTTCCCCCTGTAACATACGAGGTTGAGGAATGAGATGTACAAAATAATGAGAGGCATAGATAAGGTGAACAGTCACAAATGTTTCCAAGACTAGAGGGTCCCAGGTGGCAAAAGATGTCTACTGCCCCACAGCTGCACAGGGTGACACAGTGGCTCAAAGCAGCAGAGACCTGTGTACGATTCTGACTTCGATGCTGTCTTTGTCGAGTTTGCACGTTCTCCCTGTGACCGTGTGGGTTTCCTCTCGTGCTCCGGTTTTTCCCACATCCATCCCAACGGCATGTAGGTTAATTGGCCACTATAAATTGATCTTAGAGTCTAGGAAGTGGATGAGTAAGTGGGATAACATCGTTTGTGTAAATGGGTGATTGCTGGTCGGCGTGGACTCAGTGGGTCGACAGACCTATTTCCATGCTCTATCTCCAAACCGAACTAAAGAAGCTGGCAAATCTATCTCACCAGTCTTCCAAATACTCGTCCGTGTGTAAGGGCTGTACATATGTTGGGTGTTCTCACCCTGGGGTGGACCTGTATTAATTTACTTCATTTACATGCATGGGATAAACTATATGACCTGATGGAGCTATATAACATTAAGAGATGCATAGACAGAGTAGATCGTCAGAATATTTTTTCTCAGGATGTAAAATGGCTAGAGGGCATAGCCTTAAGTTGAGATGGACAACATTGAAAAATGATGTGTCTGGCAAGGTTTTTACACCAGAGAGTGTTGGGTGGTTAGAACACACTGTTAGGGGGTGGTGTTGGAAGCAGATACAATAGTGGTATTTCAGATGGTTTTGGTTCGGCACATGGAAATACTGGGAATGGAGGGTTTTGGATTATGTGCAGACAGATAAGAGTCGGTCTTGGCATTATGTTGGGCATTGACATTGTGAGCTGAAAGGTCTGTTCCTGTGCTGTACTGTTCTACATTATATATGCAAACACCTGTAGGTTCCGAGCAAGGCTATTTGCTGACTTCATGAATCCAGGCAAAAGATGGATTAGCAGCGTAGTTTCGCAAAGCAGTTTAACAGTGACTCTGGAGTGAGCTTTGGGCAAGTGCACAGCAGTAAGGTGTTTGATTAATTGTAGACTTTGTTATAAATTGCCAAGCGTTGACTCCCTCTGGTTAGTGAAACTCTGTTTTCCCAAGCAAGGGTTGAGTGATAAACAACATCATGCTTGTTCTAAGGACCAAACTTCACCTACAGTGCACAGAATTGCTGAGATGAAATACAGATTGCATCAATTATGCAGAATAGCTGCATTTCTCCACCATGCACAAACATAATTATAATTGTATTCATAAATGCAACACTGTGTAAGTGCATTGCTCTGCCATGATCTTTTATTTCCCAACTGTAGCAAATCTTCCTTGAAGCTGATGTGCACAAAAAGTACTGGAATTGATATAACCAAGCCAGGGCGGCATGGTAGTGCAGCAGTAGAGTTGCTGTCTTACAACGCCAGAGACCCAGGTTCGATCCTGACTATGGGTGCTGTCTGTACGGAGTTTGTGTGTTCTCCCGATGACCTGTGTGGGTTTTCTCTGGGTGCTCCGGTTTCCTCCCAAACTCCAAAGTCGTGCAGGTTCGTAGGTTAATTGGCTTTGGTAAAAACTGTAAATTGTCTCAAGTTTGTGTGCTAGGACCCGCTACACACTGTATCTCTAAATATCATTTTGAGATCTATGGGATAACAATGCAGAAGTGAGATAAATCAAATCATATCAAAATATTTGAAGACTTTTCCTCCTTCCACTGACAACCAATTTCATTAATTGGTTTGTCTAATACTTTGTGTCATCGGAAAAAGTTCAATATTACATCCCTGATCTCACAGGTAAATTTAAAAATATGCCAAGGGATTCATCTATTCAGGTGACTCCTGGCCTGAAGAAGGGTCTTGACTCAAAATGTTGACTGTCCATTTCCCTCCACGGATATTGTCTGACCTGATGATTTCCTTCAGCAGTTTATTTTGACTCAAATTCCAGCATCTGAGTGTCCTCTTTCTCCATTCATCTATTCTCTTCATCGTGTCTAAGAAGGAACTGCAGATGCTGGTTTACACAGAAGATCGACACACAATGGTGGAGTAACTCAGCAGGTGAGGCAGTATATCTGGAGAAAAGGAATAGGTGATGTTTCGGGTCGAGACTCTTCTTCAGACACAGGGTCAGAAGAAGTGTCTCGACACAAAACGTCACTTATTCCTTTTCTCTAGAGATGTTGCCTTACCCGCTGAGTTACTACAGCATTGTGTGTCTATCCTCTTCATCATCCTTGCTTGCTATTCTCATTTCTATATCTCTTTTCCTGGTCTGTTGTACAGTATCAGGCAAGAATTAACCATCACACTTTTTTTATACACTTACAACAGTCAATTCGATTTGCAACCAGATATTTATCCAGCTGTTCTTCATTTATAAGGTATTAATCCTGCTAGTCTTTTGCCAGGGGTGAGTTATACATTAATCTGTGCAAAAGAAGAAAAGGCTCTTCCAATTTGCAGTCGTCTTTAAGACTTATGTCACATACAGTACACGATTCAAAATATGCAGCTGCAAGCTTGCCACAAGCTTCTGAAGCCATCCTTTCTGGAGAAACCAGACAAGAAAAAGAAATCCCGACAGGTCACACATATCCCAACAGTGTGCAGTGTGGATGAATGAAAGGGAAGGGATAAAATACACCATTACTCACATACATCAGATCAGAGAAGAAGTTCAACTGTGACTGATCTTTGCAATCGCTCATGAATTGGATACACAAATACATGTGTGATATATAGACATGGCACTGCTTTCTGTACAAATAGGTCGGGTTCTGTCAATGTCAGCCATGCTATGAGAGGGAGAAAAGCCAGGGTAGAAAACTTAATGAGTTCTATAGCAAAGAGATGAGGAGTTTGTTGATGTCTTGGTTATATCCCGAAGGTTGAAACTAAGTTGATGTAGCCTCAGATAAATAGATAACAGCCATCATTACCTGAAAGTGGTGTCACAGGTAGATCAGATGGTAAAGAAAGCTCATGGAACATTGACCTTCATCGTCCAGGGTGCTGAGTATAGAAGTTGGAATGTTATATCACAGTTGTGCAAGACATCGGTAAGGCTGCATTAGGAGTACTGTGTTCAGTTTTGTTTACCCTGCTGTAAGAAGGATGTGCATTAAGCTGGAAAGGGTGCAGAGAAGTACAAGGATGTCACCAGAACTCAACGGCCTGGGCTATAGGGAAAGATTGGACTGGGTAAGACTTTATTCCTTTAATGCTAGGAGGCTGAGGGGTGATCTTATAGAGGTGTATAGAATCATGAGGGGAATAGATAGGGTAGGGGACACAAGTTGAGGTGAGGGGAGAATATTTAATAGGAACTTGAGAGGCAACGTTTTCATTCAAAGGGTGGTGGGTGTATGGAATGAGCTACTAGAGGAGGTAGATGAGGTAAGCACTAAAGCAGCATTTAAAAGACACTAGGACAGGTACAGGATAGGAAGTGTTCTGGGAGACGTGGGCCAAATGAGGACAAATGAGACTAGCTTAGATGGGCCAACTTGGTCAGCATGGATGAGTTTGACCCTAACGCCCGTTTGACTCTATTGCTCCATAACATACAGTCCACTGTGACATGCGGCATTGATGCTCTTTGCAAGAGTACTCTGCTGAATAATTTATTTTAACTGTGAGTTGGTTGAAATTGAAGGGGAAGATTCCATCCTCCTCACATCTTGGCATGGAATGGGGGAATTCTGGAGTTCCATACATTAGATTTGGAGTGCTAAAAATCTAGTGCCCTGCCTCTTCATTGTATAGCAAGCATCACCACTAATGTCCATCTAAACATTGCCAGAAAAGAGAGCAGAATTCCGTTATTATCACAGGATTACCTTTCCCCATAGAGAACACAAACAGCACAGGCTATTTGAACATTAGCTCCCCAATGCACAACTCTCTCAAAGTCTAACCATTGCTCCATCTATCATCAGATACATTTGCAACCCATCATTTTGGCATACTCCATATGTTTAGATATTATATGGGCAATGAAGGTTCTTTCAAAATGGAAAGAAAAGCTACAGGCATATCAGTGACAGATAATCCTTCATATAAAACGTTATAAATATAGCTTTATGACCAGCTGCAAAACAAAATGCTGAGGAATTTAAACACATGATATGAGGATTAAGAATGGGATAAATGAGGAGAGGCTCAGTTTAGCATTGTGCCCATGGATCTTGAGGTATATAATGATATGGTTCACTTAACCTGCAGCAATATGTTGGCCAACATTGATGTGTGCCATTGTTGCACTTTTCTCCAGGATTCTCCAGGCTGGAGAATTCATTTCATCTGTGAAGTAATCAAATAATACTTTAGCGTTGCTGATTTGTCTTGCAGCTGCTTAGGGCAGTGCAGTTAAAAGAGTTCATGATATAATTGACTACTTTGCAAAGTCAGCAGACCAGCCACAATACAGAAGGGCCTCCGATATAATTACTGACGTTACAAATTCTACTGGCAAATTGCTTTCTCTGATCGAGGTTATACACCTTCATTTTACTGTCACACACTTGCCATTAATTGCTGAAATGAATTTTTTTTTTTTGCTGAGTTTTTTTTCTTTACTTTTGACTTTAGCGATAAAGTACAGAAACAGGCTCTTCGCCCCATCAAGTCTGCACCGACCAACGAGCACCCCGTACATTGGCACTATCCTACACACGAGCGACAATTTACAATTTACAGAGGCCAATTAACCTGCAAACCTGCACATCTCTGGATTGTGAGAGAAAATCAAAGCGCCTGGAGAGAATTTGTGCAGTCTCATGGAGAACGTACAAACTCCATCCTTACAGCACCCTTAGTCAGGATTGAACCGGGGTCTCTGGCGCTGTAAGGCAGCTACTCTACCGCTGCATCACTGTGTCACCCTTCTTTCACAAAAGAAAGGTAGACTTTACACAGATTACACAGATTTTAAAATTAAGAATACCCTAATGCATTTTAGGGTCCTAGAATCATAAAGCAGGGAATCAGGATCTGCAGTCCACCAAGTCCGTGCCAACCATTAATCATCCATTTATCTTATTCCATTTTATTCTCCACACTTTCCATTCATCTCTGTCATTCACCCACACACAAAGGAAATTTACAGTTGCCAATAAGCCTACAATGCTCACGCGTTTAGTAGGTGTAAAGGGGCTGTCCCAGTTGGGCGGGAGTTTGCCCTCGACTCATACTCGCAGCATGGTTGACACAAGGTTGTAGGAGGTCTTTGTAACTTTCCTTCATGCTCGAGAGTGGTCCCCGTGTACTTGAGGCCACAGCTAGGTCGCGGAATATTTTTCAGCATGTTCAAAAATGCCCGCGAGTAAAAAAAGGTTGCCATGGTAAAAATCAATACTTTTTTTACTCGTAGGTTTAGTCGTATTAGGTCTTAGTAGTCCAGCATGTTAGTCATAGGTAATCGAGGGTAGTAGAAGGTAGTCGAAGGTAGTCGTAGATAGTCTTCATCATAGTCGAAGGGAGGTCAAACGAGATCGAAGGAGGTCGTCTTCACTCTCCATTGTTCAGTGTCCAATTTTCCCGAAGTTAGTCATAGCTAGTCTAGCTAGTCGTAGCTAGTTGAAGCTAGTCTTCAACATAGTCGAAGGAGGTCTTCTACATAGTCGAAGGAGGTCCTCAACATGTCATTTTTTCAAACTCTTCTAAACTCGCCAATTAGGTCGCTCAAGTGGGACTGCCCCTTAAGGAAATCTGGAGCGTCTGGGAAGAAACCCGTGCAGTTACGAAGACAACATGCAAACTCCACTCGGGCAACAGCAGAGGTTGGAATTCAACCTGGGTGACAAGAGCTGCATGATAGCAGCTCTAATCAATGTGCCGCTGCACCATCTCTTCCCTGAGCCCTTCTGAAATTAGGTCTGAGAAATAGCAGCGGGTAATTTCGGCAATCCTCTACCCCAGTAACCTGATAATAAAATATAAACCAGAAATGCCGGCAATATTCAGCAGGACTGGATGAAAAATGAAGTCAACAGTTCAGGTCAACAATGCATTTTTTCAGAACTGGGAAAATGATAGAGATACAAATAAGTCTACAGCAAGTAGAGAAGCAAGGAATGTGAAGAATGAATAAAAATGATGGAGGAGATAGCAAGAGAGCTTAACAAACAAAAGGAATGGTAGCACATACAGTAGTGTAATAGAGTCACAGAGTCATACAGCGTGGAAACATGGCCTTCGGCCCAACTTCCCCATGTCGATCAACATGACCCATCTAAACTAGTCCCACCTGCCTGTGTTTGGCCCATAACCCTATAAACCTGTTCCATCCATGTACCTGGGGTACACAAAAGGCTGGAGAAACTCAGCGGGTGCAGCAGCATCTAAGCAGCGAAGGAGAGAGGCGACGTTTTGAGTCGAGACCCTTTTTCAGACTGGTTAGGGATCAGGGAAACGAGAGATATAGACGGTGATGTGGAGAGATAAAGAACAATGAATGAAAGATATGCAAAAAAGTATCGATGATAAAGGAAAAAGGCCATTGAAAGCTGTTTGTAGTGTGAAAATTAGAAGCTAGTGCAACTTGGGTGGGGGAGTGATAGAGAGAGAATGAATACCAGGGCCCGAGGGCGGAGGGAGAGGTGGGAAGGGGAGGAGACAGCAAGGGATAACAGAATTGAGAAAATTCAATGTTTAAGCCCAGAGGATGCAGACTCCCCAAGCGGAATATGAGGTGCTGTTCCTCCAACTTGCAGTGTTGCTCACTCTGGCCGTGGAGGAGGCCCAGGACCGAGAGGACGGATACGGAATGGGAGAGGGAGTTGAAGTGCTGAGCCACCGGGAGGTCGGGTTGGTTATTGCGGACCGAACGGAGGTGCTCGGCGAAACGATCGCCAAGCCTCCGCTTGGTCTCACCGATATAGATCAGCTGGCATCTGGAGCAACGAATGCAGTAGATGAGGTTGGAAGAGGTGCAGGTGAACCTCTGTCGGACCTGGAAGGACTGCTTGGGTTCCTGAAAGGAGTGGAGGGGGGAGGTGAAGGGATAAGTGTAGCATCTCTTGCGGTTGCAAGGGAAAGTGCCCGGGGAAGGGGTGGAGCGGGAGGGAAGGGAAGAATTGACAAGGGAGTTGCGGAGGGAGCGGTCTTTGCGGAATGCAGACAGGGGGGGAGATGGGAAGATGTGGCGAGTGGAGGGGTCACGTTGGAGGTGGCGAAACTGGCGGAGGACTCCATCCATGTACCTTTTTCTTCAAAGGTTGCAGCAGTACATAGCAAAAGGTCAGGGGATACAAGGAATTGTAGAGACTGGAATCACAATATGCTGGAGGATTCCTCTTCAGACTGAACCAAAACGTTATCTATCCATGTTCTTGAAAAATGCTACCTGACCCGCTGAGTTACTCCAGAACTTTGGGTCTTTTCTTTAAACAATCAATAAAGCTTAGAATATTCATTGTCACTATCTCACACAGGTTCACGCACACACAGAAAAATATGTTTTAAGTCTGCTTATCAGTCTAAGAAAATTTAATTTTAGTAAATTATAACTCATCAACTGGAAAGTTATAAAAAGGGTTCAACACACATTTGTGGAACATAATCGGGGTGATATTGGGGTGAAATGGCTATTTTATCAGGCATTTACTTATTAAAGGGTTAAGGAAGCACTCGCTTCTAGTCTCATTCTTGTACCTTTGATACATTGTTTTAAGGGGATCTGCCACACATACTGTCTTCAAGGTTATTTAGTGAACCTTCACTTTATTCACATGATTAAAGGATACCAGTGGATAATGCCAATAACTGGTGGACCAATTAGTATGATTAAAGCAATTTGCATCTGATCTAAATATTGGCCATTTTGACAAATAAAAAAAGAGATATATACATATATATATATAAAACTTACTATTGGACTAATTAGAAACGTGGCAAACATAATTCAACTTAGATAAGTCTGGGTAAATATAAGACTGAGCATGGCAGGGGCTACAGGGTAAATGATCTAGTATGAGATTATAGGTAGACAAAAATGCTGGAGCAACTCAACTGGTGAGGAAGCATCTATAGAGCAAAGGAATAGGTGATGTTTCTGGTCGAGACCCTTCATGAGAGGAATAGATCGGGTAAATGCCCGGAGTAGGTGAATCGAGGACCAGAGGACATAGGTTGAAGGTGAAAATATTTAATAGGAATCTGAGGGGTAACTTTTACACACAAAGGTAAAGAACAAGCTGTCAGAGGAGTTAGTTGAGCAGGCACTATCCCAATATTTAAGAAGCAGTTAGACAGGTACATGGATAGGACAGGTTTAGAGCAGTATGGACCAAACTCTGGCAGGTGGGACTAGTGTAGTTATAGAAACATAGTAAATAGGTGCAGGAGTAGGCCATTAGGCCCTTCGAGCAAGCACCTCCATTCAATATGATCATAGCTGACCATCCAAAATCAGTGCCCCGTTCCTACTTTCTCCCGATATCCCTTGATTCCGTTAGCCCTAAGAACTATATCTAACTCTTGTAAACATCCAGTGAATTGGCCCCCACTGCCTCCTGTGGCAGAGAATTCCACAGATTCACAACTCTCTGGGTGACAAGTTTTTCCTCAAGTTGGGCCAAAGGGCCTGTTTCCACACTGTATCATTCTATAACTCTTTGACTATGATGAAATTGAGCAGAACTTTGGAGTTTACATCCACAGACTCCCAAAGGGAAGGGCAGAGAGATAAGTGGTAAAAATATATTTTATTGTTACCTAATTTCTTGGGTGAGTCAGCCAGTTAGAATTGTATGATAATCTATGTAGGGGGAAAGCAAGCATACTGTGTACAATGCTGATCACAGCATCACAGAGATGTACAAAAAATTGCCACTGGAGATGGCACAGAAGAAAATAACAAAAATATTCCCAGGCTGTAGATTTCCAGTCATCAGGAATAATTGGCTATTTTCATTGCATCGGTAGAAATTATGTCTTGGGCAGCCATTCTCACAATGAAACATTTATTAAACTGTGGTTCTGTAATAAATATTATATTAATCAGTTGCCTATCAGCACTCTTACGTGTTCCCTTTGCTCCTTTAGATTTTCCTCTGGTTTATTGTTGGCAGCCTCTTTTATAATCATTGTTTCTCTGAGATTAGGCAATGTTATAGTAATCTCTTAAGGGCCTGTCCCACCAGCATGCAACTCCATGCGGTGAGCGCGACATAACGTGGTCGCTTGAGCCGTCCGGCCTCGCGGGGCCGGTCCCATTTCGATCGCCGGAGCCGTGCGGAGTTGTGCGGAGCTTGTCCCAACAACGCGCAGGGCTCCGAAAAACTAACCGTGTTCAAAAATTCCATGCGGCAACGGCCTGTCGGCCTGCAGTCGCCTCGATGCATTACACACCGCCTCAACGTCGTGCCTCCGTGACCCTCTATATATGTGCCTCCGTGACCCTCTCTGTGTGTGCCTCCATGGCCCTCTCTCTGTGTGCCTCCGTGCCCCTCTCTGTGTGTCCCTCTCTGTCCTTGCAAACTTACCTTGCGGACTTCATTCCAACTTCGCGCCGCATCGCGCCACACACCCGACCTCCGCACGGCCCCCACTGCCGGTTTGGTCGCGCTCGCTGCATGCTGGCGCATGTTGGTGGGATCGGCGCTGTACAGGGATCACCCGACCTCCGCGCGGCTCCCGCTTCCAGTTTGGTCGCACTCACCGCATGGAGTCGCATGCTCGTGGGACAGACCCTTTACTGTAAAATAGATTGACTAGAATACTATAAAAAAATCTTTGATCCTTTTCAAATTCTAGATTGAATCATTGTCCCAGAGCCCACCATTGTCTTGACCAGTTCAGACAATTTAATGTTTATTACAGGTAGATATGACCAACATGGGCAGCACAGTGGTGCAGCAATAGAATTGTTGCCTTACACGTTCGATTCTGACTAGGGGGGCTGTTTGTATGGAGTTTGTACATTCTTCCCGTGACTGGCGTATGTTATCTCTGGATGCTCCAGTTTCCTCCCACACTCCAAAGATGTACAAGTGTGTAGGTTAACTGGCTTTGGTAAAAATTGTAAAAGTGTCCCTTGTGTATAGAATAGTGTTAGTGTGTGGGAATCGCTGGTCGAAGCGGACATGGTGGGCCGATGAGCCCGTTTCCGTACCGTATCTACAAACTAAACTAAATACTAAACAAACCTGTTGAAAATGGCATACCATTGAAGTTACAGGCAAACCTCTCATGATTGCTTTTAGCACTTACTCACATAGTATTTTGTCACCAGATTTTATGTTTACTAAACATATGACTTATTTTAACTATATTTGATAATAGATGGACCCAGTGCACCAGCAATTGAGGTAACATATACCATTCAAGATGTGGGTCAGATACTGTAAATGATTACTATCCTTAAGACTGCTTATCTCAATTTCTGAAAATCTTCCTGCCTCCTGCATCCTGCCTCCGGTCTCCGGCCTCCTGCCTTCTGCCTCCTGCCTCTGGCCTCCTGCCTCCTGCTTGATGAAACCTTCATTCATGCCTTTGTTATCTCTGCAAGATTATTTCAATGTAGCTCTATCCAGCCTGTTTATTGTAACTTCCATAAACAACAGGTTATCTGAGATGCCCATGTACCAACACATACCAACTCCATTACAACCACTGGTTCTGCCCTTGCTTGACAGTTGACAGGTTAGTTGACAGTTAAACAAAGCCACCGTTTTGAAATTCTTATCCTGTATTGCAAATCTGCAATTTTCACCCAACCTATAAGCTTCTCTAATAAGCTTGTATAAGCTTCTGTATCTTAAAAACTAAAACTAAAACTAATTCTGTGCCTTTTAACTCCTGTCTTTCATCCCAGCTACGAACATCCTAAGCTTTGGAATTCACTCCCAAATCCTTTCCGTCTCTGACAAATTGCCTTGGAATGTTATTTTGCTATGTAAGTGGTACAATGTTGTGTCAAAATCCTTTGTGCACTTAAAAAAAAACGAATTCCCAGAATGTGGATATGATTGTCAATGCCATAATTTATCGGATCGATCCCTAATTTTCCTCTGAGCAGACAGAAAAACGGAAAAAAACTTGGTGAGAATGGAGTCATGAACAAGCCTGACTAGGTAGCCCTTCCTGGACATTAGTGCATTGGATGGATTTTTACAACAATTTGGTAAGTTTATGGCTACCTTTACAAGATGAGTTATTTTTAACTTTCATATTTAATTTATCAAAGGTTTAATGGTTCAATGGTACTTTATTGTCACGTGTAACTAAGTACAGTGAAATAGTAAGATTAAACGAGAACTTACCAATTTGAAATTTGATCTTTATTTTATGAGTTACGTTGAGCGATTACGTGAAGAAGGCCGTCAGCCTACATGCCTGTCAATCTTCAAAGCAGCGGTGTGAAATCATAGATAACAGTAGTTGAACTGAACATAGTAAGATTAGAGAAGAGTAGAACTACCAGATGACCTTCATGATACGAGGGTTGGGAGCGGTGGCCATGTAATCGCTCATTGTAACTCCACATAAAATAAAGATCAAACTTCAAGCTGGTAAGTTCTTGTTTAATCTTACTATTTTACTTCGGAGTCACGTGAGTGACTACGTAAAGATTTCAAAGCTCTGTGATTTCATGCCGGAAATGAGTCCATGCGTCACGCACTGCATCAATTGAACATGGATGAGTGAAAAAGGTTAATGCATTCAGACATGACTTAGTTTGTTAAAAATGCTGATGCTTTAATCATCAAAGGAAAATAATAGCAACCCCTCTCATCCAGGGGGAAACTATAAAACAGAATCTAAAATGGAGTTGGCAAATACCCCCGGTCTGACAAAGGGTTATTATAAAATGTTTGGAAAGTATGTTTGTTTGACCATCCTGCAGCTGCTAGGATGTGGTCCAGCGGAACGTACATAACCCTTGGAGCTGATGTAGTAGCAGCCCTGGTGGAATGAGAGATGAAAATATTAGTATCGACTGATGCATTAGCAAAAACCCCGTTTTAGCCACCTGGAGATGGTTTCAACTAATACCTTCTTATGAGTTTTTTTGTAAATGACAAACATTGCTAGTTTTGAGCCTTTTAGGCTCTTGGTGACCTTGACGTATTGTTGTAAATGTGTGACCACACATTACCAAACGTCCATGGGGTATGCCATGTAAACTAGTTTGAGACCTAATGCCCTTAGTTTGTTTTGGTTAATTAAATCATAAACATAAAATATTATGTTATTTGCAGATGTAACCATTTTGTCCAGTCGCAATTTATGTAGTGACTGGACCCGTTACACTGAGACTAGTGCCATGAGGCTAACTACCTTATGAGAGCCAGCTAAAGATAAGGATGTAGCTGGAGCCCCATGGTGAAGTAGTGTTAACATAACGTCAATGTCCCATACATACGTGTAAATGGGCCTGGGAGAAGTTGTGTTGAAGATATCCTTTATAATTCTGGATATCAGAGGGTGAGACTCGACAGTGTGGGTCCCACTTGCTGCAGCAAATATGAAGAGAAGGCACGTTGGCACAGTTAAAGGCACTATAACTTAATTATTGTCAAAGACCCATTTGAAAATGAACTCCAAGATGTCAGTTATCCGTACTGTATTATATGTAACATGTGTATTTAAACAAAAACACTTCCCATCTCCTGAAGAGGAAATTAACTGCCTTTTTTGGTGCTATCCCTGCACTCTGCAGTGAGCATTTACATGGATCGGTCTGACAACCCAAGCCACAGGAATAGTCGTCTCAGAGTCTGCATGTCAATGAATTGATTTATCATGCAGAGGCTGGTTTCCCGAGTCACAGGCTGAACCAGCAAAGTTTATGTTTAGAATAACCATATAAGGTTCTATTATTATTCCCAACATTAGCGGGAACCATGGCTGCGTATGCTAGTCAGGCAGTTCGAAAAGCCTGAAGCGGGATCTTGCTGGATTTATTGCAAGACCCGTCTCATGAGGCAGAATGGAGGAAAGACATGATAGAACATTCCTCCCCAGTGTGGCGATAATGTATCTCTCACCACTGTATGCCACATATTTTGCAACTGGTGAATGAGCCTGGATGTAAACATATCGATATTCGGTGTTCCATCGAGGCATAATGACATTAAATATTTTGTGATCCAACATCCATTCTGTGTTGTCATTGATTTCACGTGATGATACAATAGTGCCAAATGAGATTAGGTAAATAACACAGGATACATTAACTTGATTTCACCCATGTGACTAACATATGCCACCACCATAGTGTATCAACTTGGAGTTGAGCATGTAGATTATGTATATTCACGCAATAACCTTTAACCTATAGAATGCACCTAATGTTTATAGGTAGTTGATACCAATAACTGAAAAATTGGTAACTCATGCAAAACGCATCCGCCTCCGTAACTGGAGATGGCATTCATAATTTCTCATCTTTGAGCATTAGCATCAGTTTGTAATTACTGAAGATTACTGACCAAAATTACTGGAGCAATCCTAAATACTGCCACCATTGTGACTTTGGTAGCTTCAGCTACCAAACACCAACATTGCATTACTTTTAAAGGTCCTAAATTTTGGAATACCCTGTCTCTGTCATTAAAGTCTCACACCTCCTTAGCCACCTTTAAGATTGAGCTTAAAAAGTTTCTCATCATGTCCTGAGTTCTGACATCCAGCTTTTTGTAATGCTATTTATGAGCTCAAACTACTTCTGTTGACTCTTATCTCATACTATACCTTATTATTTTATTTATTTTATTTATTTTCATATTTTTAATTTTCATTCTTAAACTGTATTATTGTTTATTATTGTCTTTTTTATTTCTTCTATCCCCTGATTTGCCATTAACGCTCACTTTCAGATGGGAGCAGACTTTGTATAAGACCTCTGGGCTTTCCTTCCTTCCCAGCACTGTATGGTATTATAAATTGATCGTTTGTCTTCTTTTAAAACATGGTCCAAATAAATAAACAAACAAAAACAAGGGTGCGTGGATTCCATATTTTCCCTGAGACCGGCTTGGGCCTTGGCCCGGAAAACCTTATCATACCGAGCCTGCCTCGAAAGACAACTCTGGCCATAATTCTGAGCCTGCCTTGAAAGACAACTCTGGCCATATTTCCGTGCCCAGCTTTCAAGCTGCCACCGGCTTCAGTGAACCGCTGCCCCCGATGGAGGCGTGGGGTGTGTCGTCGCCTACCGATGAAGCTTTGCTCGTCGTCGGTACCTTGATTAGTCCGACAGCTTTTTGCTTCCTCGTCCAGGTCTTACCCGTTGGATAAGTCTTACCTGAAGAGAGGATTCGGCGGCTGGTTTCATTTCCTGGATTTAATGCCCCTCCAATGTCACCCTGATAGCGCTGTTCACTGCCGGTACTTGTAGCATGAGGGGAACTCATAGAAATTAGACATAGAAATTAGGTTCAGGAGTAGGCCATTCGGCCCTTCGAGCCTGCATCGCCATTCGATATGATCATGGCTGATCATCCAACTCAGTATCCCGTACCTGCCTTCTCTCCATACCCTCTGATCCCCCTTAGCCACAAGGGCCACATCTAACTCCCTCTTAAATATAGCCAATGAACTAGCCTTCAACAACCCTCTGTGGGAGAGAGTTCCAGAGACCCACCACTCTCTGTGTGAAAAAAGTCCTTCTCATCTCGGTCCTAAAGGATTTCCCCCTTATCCTTAAGCTGTGACCCCTTGTCCTGGACCTCCCCAACATCGGGAACAATCTTCCTGCATCTAGCCTGTCCAATCCCTTAAGAATTGTGTAAGTTTCTATAAGATCCCCTCTCAATCTCCTAAATTCTAGAGCGTATAAACCGAGTCTATCCAGTCTTTCTTCATAAGACAGTCCTGACATCCCAGGAATCAGTCTAGTGAACCTTCTCTGCACTCCCTCTATGGCAATAATGTCCTTCCTCAGATTTGGAGACCAGAACTGTACGCAATACTCCAGGTGTGGTCTCACCAAGACCCTATACAACTGAAGTAGAACCTCCCCGCTTCTATACTCAAATCCTTTTGCTATGAAAGCTAACATACCATTCGCTTTCTTCACTGCCTGCTGCACCTGCATGCCTACTTTCAATGACTGGTGTACCATGACACCCAGGTCATGGCCCTTTCTGAGTATCTCTTGAAGCCATATGCATGTGCTCCTGTATGTTCCACAGACAGACTTTCATTTTTGAAGTCAGTTACACACTGACCACTCACACTCCCTTCCACAGAGAGGGAGATTCAGATAGAGCCCTGAAAACAGGTGCTCACGCAGGCCCCTGAGGATTCCTGCGCTGACATCCTATGGACCTTTATCAGGATTTTTGCTCCGAGTCAGACAGGAACTGACCCCGAATGCTCCCCTCTTCAGAGAGGGTGACATAGTGCAGCCCTGAAACAGATGCGCTGCCGTGGGCCCCCGAGGAGACCCGCGCTGATAACTCCCTCCTTTGGAATATCATTGTGGAGCTACCTCTCCATCAGGTGCTCTATGTGGGTTTAGACGTCCGCAAACACTACCCATTGAAGGAGGGGAACCCTCTTGGCCTGACTCCCCTAGTCCACAGGCCTGACCATCTTACTTTTGGTTTTACCCCCTTTCTGGTGACCCACAGCGGTCTGGAAGCAGCTGACCGCTATATGTTGGAGGGGTCCTTCCTGGCCTGACTTTCACAGGCCTGCCCTGGACGTAATGACGCGCATGCAGGAGTACGGCCTTCTTCACGTAGTCACTCACGTGACTCCGAAGTAAAATTACTTTTTAGCATACATATCATACAATTCTAAATTTACATTAGGTACAATCACACTAAGTCCAAGAGTGTAAGACAGTAGATCACACTGACACTGTACTCAAGAGTCACCATCTTGTACTCTTCAAGTCCCAAGTTTTTTTTTTAAATGCCAGAGCCTTACATTGGCCATAAGTGCCCATTGTCCTGGCGGCAGCACTAGTTGGAGTTTATTTACTTGAATGTAAGTGCCCGCAGCTGACCTCATGGGATTTAAACTTATGTATCTAGATTAATTGTTTAGTACTACTAATGCGATAGTTTAACCACCATACAATCAGGCCAATACTGTAAATTTAACATACAAATTCAATTAGTTTAAATGCCCTCAGGACAGTGACAAAATAACATGCTGCAACAGAATAATAAATAGGGCGGCACAGTGGGGCAGTGGTAGAGTTGCTGCCTCACAGCACCAGAGACCCAAGTTCAGCCCTGAATATGAGTGCTTTCTGTGCATTCATACTATATGTTCTCCCTGTGGCCAAAAGGATGTGACATTTTGATTCAGGTCTGAAGAAGGATCCCGAAATGTCACCTCATCCTTTTTCTTCAGAGATGCTGCCAGACCCGCTGAGTTACTCTAAGTTAGACTTTGTGTCTAACTGGGAGATTAGGGTCACTCGTGTGGACATGTCTGATATCATCATAATGAAGGTGATGGAAATGTGTCGAATGTGGACATCCCGTCCTTGTTGCGGGTGGCAAAGGTGAGAGGAGCTTCAACATGTTTTAAGTGAAACATGTGGAGTTGAAAACCCTGTCATTGAGTCTGAAGTAGGGTCTCAACCCGAAATGTCGACTGTCCATTTCTCTCCACAGATGCTGCCTGACCCGTTGGGTTCCTCCAGCTTGTTTTGGTCGGGATTCTAGCATCTCTGTTTGTTTGTGTAGTCATCTGGTTGCTATCACATTGATATTTGAAGTTCTTTGCTGTGCACATTGGCTGCCAGTTTTCTTACTACTTCACTTCAAATGAACCTCTATGGGTTGTCATACTAGGAGAAGAGTTATATATGCATATGGAAGCAAAATATTGCAGATGCTAGAAATGTGAAATGACAACAGAAAATCCAACGTATTATTCAACAATTCAGGCTGTGTATGAAAAGGGGGAGACAATCTCTCATGGCAACCAACATTTATTTTGGTTTGTTTATTTTAGTAGGAACCTGAGGCATAACTTACTTTTACACAAGGGGTGGTGGGTATATGGTATATGGTGCTGCCGGAGGATGTAGTTGAGGCAGGTAATAACATTTATACTAATTTATATTAATCATTGCATTTCCTTTAAGAAATCAACCCTTTCGAGCAGCACAGTGCACAGCAATAATTTTGCTGCCTTACCATATCAGAGGCCTAGGTTTGATCCTGGCTACAAGTGCGGTCTGTACTGAGTTTGCACGTTTTCCTGTGACCATTTGGGTTTTCTCCGGGTGCTCCAGTCTCTTTCCACAATCCAATGACATGCAAGTTTGTAGCTTAATTGGCTTCTGTAAAATTGCCTCCAGTGTATAGGAGTAAAATCTGGGATAACATGGAACTAGTGTGTGGGTGACCGATGGTCGATGCTGATCGGTGGGCCAAACGGCATGTTTCCATGCTGTGTCTCTAAACGTTTTGTTGCGGTAGGAATTAAATTTAGAAATTTAAATGAACAATGTTTGGTATTTTGCCGGACACAATCATTGGTTAATTATGTGTATTGAGAAATTGAGAGTGTGACTGAAGACTGCTGGAGGACAACTATTTGCACGTGAGAAGCAAAAGGCTAGAACTGCTGTCAGTACTGGCATAGAGTTTAAAGACCTAAACATACTGTGGTACTGGATGGATGCTTTCCTAATCCATTCACTGCTTGCCCCCTTGCATCATCACACGATTCAAATTCCTGAACATCTTAGAAGACTAAAGGGGAAGATTTTTCAAATCTAAACTGATGCTGTTGATAGAGGAATGATTTTTATTCTTCTCACTTCCAATGAATTGGTGCCAAAGGGTGGAAAATCATGGTCACTACACCCACAATATCCCCAAAGGCTGGTTAAATGGGTCAGCATACCGGGAATATCCATTTCAAATGAAAACATTCTTTTCTGAGTGTTTGGTGCCATATAATATTGGCCCTGAAATAACGTTAGAGTTGCTAGTGAACTAACCCTTCATCTAACATTCCTTGTCCTGCTATTTTAGCAGAACCTTAAGCCATTTATTTAAAACAAGTTAGCATCTAGTTTAAAGTAGCTGAGAGGGATTTCAGCAAACGTATGATGTAATCTGGAGCCAATTTTTCAACCTTTGGGCAGCCTCCTTTAATTTCAGACAAGACAGCATTTACAGGCACAGTGTGGGCCCACACATGGCACATATTCAAAATATTGTGAAGCAAGCAGCATGCAGGAGTAGCATTCCTGATACAGTGCTTGCAAATGACTAACTGAATCCAGTTGAAGCTTAAAGTCGCTTTGTGACATTTTCAGCATGGATGAGAGTTGGTGCCCTTGAGAATCAAAGGCAAGAAGATTTGGTGACATTTAACCTTCTATTAAAGCAATGTGCGTTCTATTCCCCAAGCGATATGTTCTGTAGGATCACTTTCTATGGAGTTATACCTCATGAGTGAACTATTTGCCTGGCAGGCATTTTGTTTGTAACTGTCTTGCTTGCACAAGGAGTAAAGTTCAATTTTTATATAGACACATTGTAATGGAGTCATAGTCAATTGATACCTATAATCCAATTCAAATACAGCCCTAAAAATATTATCAATCATGTTATATTTAGCATAATAGATATGCAGGATGGATTTAATGGGCAATGATTTCACATCCATGAAGTACAAAAGGCTTGCTTTTAAATCTCAAGATGATACAGTAATTTCATTTCGGAGTCACGTGAGTGACTTCGTGAAGAACCCGCCAGCACGCATGCGCAACATATCGTCGCTCGCATTTGCAGTCGACAGCTGGAGGTGGAGCGCGGCTCACCACCAGCCCTTCATAAGGACCGCTCAGGTAAGTATAGGCAACCTTGAGCTGGTTGTCCCTGGTGTTTGAACTGTGTTTTCTTCAACAGGGATATGGATAAAAAGAGTACAGGCCGCAGGACTTCCGAAAGGAGTCGTCGGCCATTATTTCCGGAGCTCTCTACAACGGCAGCACCCGCAAGTCGGGCCGGGAAAAAGGCGTGGAAGTCGGGGAGCCCTGTGACTTCAGGACCCGACCCACCGACACAGCTGTGTACGAGCGGGGAACCCGCAGAGCAGCAAGTTGGAACGGCGCCAGAGCAGGTAGACCCTGACTCCATTTCACTATCTCCAACTGGGAGAGAAACGTTGGCTGAAATGAGCAAACGGGTTACCCGTGCTGCTGCACGGCCCTTCTCCCCGAGCCCTCGTGGAAGAGCCAGGGATAGAGCTCAACAGCAAAGCCCTTACAGGGCAGAATATTCACCAGAGGCCGCTAGACTGCGGACTGGTGGCTTATCGAGACCTGAGTCCACTGGCAGACCAGGAAGGGCCAGTGTAGACTCACCACCTAGCAGAACCAGTAGAAGTCTTGCAGGTGGAGTCTCACCACGGTCACCGCATCCCCCATTAGCGGCAGGACGGGACCGTATGTCGCCTGAGTCCAGGAGAAGGACAGGTGGCAAGCCCGCGCGGATGTCTGGTCACCACGCTGTGGCGGCAGGTACCGACTTTACGCCGCATATGGCCTTTGAGACAGTCAGACCTAGCTCATTCAAAAGGAGACGAATGAGCAGATCTGCGCGGGAGTCGTACAGCTCCGCTGAGGCGGCTGGCAGCGACTTTTCGTCACGGCACCGAGATTACCTCGACGAGGTACGGGCCGGTGATAGGAGCCTCAGGAGTTCCTTCGGGCATGAGGGCTCTGACCTCCCATTCACTCACGATGAAGGACGCATCGAACAAATGGAGAGGATGATGGAACGGATCCTGCAGCAGAGTCAACGGCAGGAAATGTCCAGTTCCAGGGGACTTTTGGATATATCCCCATCGTCAATGGGTAGCATGAGGCAGCCAGGAGAAGAAGAGGATATATTGGTACACGAACCAGTGGCACCTGAGGTTCCTCAGGAAGAACTTTTGGACGTGGCAGCCAAGTTTGCTTTACCCAAATCATCGGGGCAACCTCTTAAACCAAAACTGGCCGCTACCATTGACTTCCTCACCAATCACCAACTACAGGATCAGGTTCTTGCGGAGGCCATGAATGGGTACAAGGCACCGAGTAATTGCAACTCACTCAATGTAGCTATAGTAAATATGCCTATTTGGGGCAATATAAGCCCGGGCATAAGAGCACAGGAGATAAAATTACAAAGAATCCTAAAATTGCTCACGTCTGGGATTACCGCTTTTGCGAGGTCGGTGGACGGGATGGATTTAAACACCGAACAGGAGGACGCTCTTGCATTATTGTGTAATACGCAATATGAGATAAATGCGTTTCGGAAAAGTACCATCAAACCCACTCTAAATCCCAAATTCGCGGGGCTATGCAGAGCATCTCCAACAACACCACCCAGACAACTATTCGGGGAAGACCTACCGAAGCAGGTCAAGGATCTAGACGACCATGCCAAGACAGTGGGTCTTATGAGGTCGCACACCTCGACCAGACAAACGGCCAGGAAAACGCCATATTCCAGGCCACGGGGTCAAACCGAAAGGCCAGCAAGGACCTACATACCGGCGCCTCCACAATACCAGCAATTTCAACAGCCGAGGCCTTTTTTAGGGCAAGGCCCGCAGCGGCCAGCATGGAAGATGCAGCAACCGCATCACCAGCACAACCCAGCACCTCCACGTCCCACCAAACATGCCAGGGACCACCGATAACCATGGAGGTAAGGCGGTCTGGATTTCATGCACTTGCATGTCTAACCTCACATGTTGGACGGAGATTACGGTTCTTTAAGGAGGCATGGGATACCATCACCTCAGATGAGTTTATTTTACAAAGTATTCAAGGCCGTGAGATTGAGTTTATAAATGGTCAACTTCCTCCACCTCAGCATATGCCGAATCGCAAATTTGCACTTTCCAATAAGGAAGTAGCAGAAGGCTATGCTGAAATCTTGAGATTACAAGAAAAAGGGGTTATAGAAAGAACTATCCACGAACCAATTGAATTCATATCCAACATTTTCACAAAAACCAAGAAAGATGGTGGATGTCGGGTTATCATAGATCTAACCCATTTGAATACTTTTGTAAAATATACCCATTTTAAAATGGACACGTTCGAGACAGCCAAATCTCTGGTTTCCAAGGGCTGCTTCATGGCATGCATTGATTTATAAGATGCATACTATTCGGTATCCATTCAGAAACATCACAGGAAGTTCTTAAAATTTACCTGGATGGATCAACTTTGGCAATACAGAGCTTTGCCCAATGGGCTTACCACAGCCCCCAGATTGTTTACTAAATTACTCAAGCCAGTGTTAGCAACACTAAGGAGACAAAACCATACGGTTATGGCTTACCTGGATGATATCCTAATTATTGGGAATACATTGGAATCAGCAAAATTGGCAGTTACAGCCACTGTGAAATTATTTCAAAAAATGGGATTTATTATCCATCCAGATAAATCGAAGTTCTGTCCTTCACAGATCATGGACTATCTGGGATTTACGATTGATTCCAATCGAATGATTACCACCATTCCAATTAACAGTTGGGGATATCATTGAAGCATGTAATAATCTGGTCTGCGCCAGTATACCATCAATCAGACAAGCTGCCAAGGTAATTGGGAAAATGGTAGCAGCTTTTCCAGCTGCTCAATTCGGACCTTTACATTATCAAAATTTGCAAAGATCCAAGATTTCAGCATTAAAATTGAATGCTGGACATTTTGATAGACCCATGCAGCTGCCATTCAAGGCAAAAATTGAGTTACAATGGTGGATTGACAATATCCGTAACTCATTCAAACCCATAATTGTGCCTCGTCCATTGGTGTACTTACAAACAGACGCAAGCTCCCATGGCTGGGGAGCTACGGACAACAACACTAGTTGTGGGGGCAGATGGGACACACTTGAATCTACCCTTTTGTTATCACAAGGAATAAATTATTTGGAGATGCTAGGGGCATTCCACGGACTTAGAGCTTATTGTTCAAACATTACTGACACTCATGTCCGTCTCCAAATAGACAACACCACTGCGGTGGCATATCTAAATCATATGGGCGGTACCAGGTCAATTTCATGTGATGAAGTGGCTAATACAATTTGGCTCTGGTGTATACAACGCAATATTTGGATTTCAGCTACCTACCTACCAGGTAAACTCAATATAGTGGCGGACACCAGGTCACGGAAATTTAATGACAACATTGAGTGGATGTTAAATCCACAAATATTCGCCAAAATTACAGCCAAATTTGGTAAACTGGATATTGACCTTTTCGCGTCACGGTTAAACCATCAGGTACCAACATATGTATCATGGGAACCAGATCCTTGGGCAATGGCGATGGACGCTTTCTCGCTAGACTGGGGGAAATGGTTTTTCTACGCATTTCCTTCATTTTGCCTCATCAGTCGGGTATTGCGGAAAATCCAGTCAGATGCTGCTAAAGGCATTCTTATCATACCCGACTGGCCTACACAGCCATGGTATCCGGTGGTCCTTGGAATGATAAGTGAACCATGGGCCCTCTTAGAGAATTGCCCACAATTGGTGATGAACACTGTTACAGGGGAACATCATCCCTGCCATAGTCATGTGAAATTATTGGCTTGCAGGTTCTGAATAGACCATTACTGCAGTATGGTCTCTCGTCAAGGACTATGGGTACAATTGGAGCATCATGCAGGGAGTCCACAAGACGGCAATATTTAACGCAAATAAGGAAATGGGAAACCTACTGCGGCCGCTTGAACATTGCATATGACTCCGTCACCATAACAGATGTGCTGGAATTTCTTGCGGGGTTGCATCATGATGAACACCTCAGCTACAGTGTCATCAATAGCGCCAGGAGTGCGCTATCATTCTACCTCAATATCGAAGTAGGATCCAATAAACTGGTGTCCAAATTGATGTGGGGAATATTTAATTCTAACCCGCCCAGACCCCGTTACAATGTTACCTTGGACATTGGGAGAGTATTAACCCTACTCAGGACATGGTTGCCCATGGCTGGGCTCGATTTGGACAAACTCACCCTGAAGCTGGTGATGTTATTGGCACTTACCTCAGCACAAAGGGTACAGACGCTTCAAAAGATCAAGATTGACAGAATGGTCTCTACCCCAGAGAAAGTAATTTTCTATATTGATGAATTACTAAAGCAGCATAGACCTGGGTTCACAGGGCTACAGCTGGTGTTTCCAGCATACCCCGCTGATGCTAGGCTATGTTTAGCCATTCATATCCGCCAATATATTAAAGTGACGCGGAATTTAAGGGGAATGGAAAAATATCTGCTAATCAGCCACAAAAAACCACACCATAGAGTGTCGGTTCAGACGATCTCCAGATGGCTCAGGATCGTCTTGGACGCAGCAGGTATTGACACTAATATCTTTAAATCCCATTCCACCAGGGCTGCATCGACGTCGGCGGCAAAGGTCATGGAGGTGCCCATGGACCATATTCTTGCCACAGCGGAATGGGCTAGTGAAGCCACTTTTCAACAGTTTTACAACAAACGTGTTGCCGCTCCTGTAATGTTCGCGGAGGCCGTGCTGAATGCGGGTCAAGAACACACAGCTACTCCCCAGTGCGGGTTTTTTTCTTTGTTATAATTAATAAATATTATTATTTTTCAGTACATCCAGTCTGAAAAATTGATTACTCCTATCCATCCTTATAGTGGCATTTGTGAGAGCATGGACATGGTCCAGGGCATGAAATCACAGAGCTTTGAAGTCTTCACGAAGTCACTCACGTGACTCCGAAATGAAATAGTAAGATTAAACGAGAGCTTACCAGTTTGAAGTTTGATCTTTATTTTATGAGGAGTTGCAATGAGGGATTTCGTGCCCTCTGCTCCCAACCCTCGATCATAAAGTCAACTGGTAATTAGAGTCTCTTCAATCTTACTATAACATGTCATTTCTTTGTTTGTTGATTCTGTGATTCCACACCGCTGCTTTGAAGAATGTCGTGTATGCGTGCTGGCGGGTTCTTCACGAAATCCCTCATCGCAACTCCTCATAAAATAAAGATCAAACTTCAAACTGGTAAGTTCTCATTTAATCTTACTATTATCCTTCACAAAACTAGGCAACATATCAAGGTATAGAAGAAGATAGACACAAAGTGCTGGTGTAACTCAGCAGGTCAGGCAGCATCCATGGAGAAAAGGAATAGGTCACATTTCAGGTCGAGACCCTTCTTCGGACATAAACTGAAAAAGAGTATAGACTGAAAATGTCGCCAATCCTTTTTCTGCAGAGATGCTGCCGGACCCGCTGAGTTACTCCAACACTTTGTGTCTATCTTTGGTATGAACCAGAATCTGCAGTTCCTTGTTTCTACAAGGTATAGACGAAGGTCTGAAGAAGGTCTGAAGAAAGGTCCCAGCTTGAAACATTACCGATCCATGCTCTTCAGGGATGTTGCATGACCAGCTGAGTTACAGCAGCAATTGTATTTTTCCTTGGTAAAACATCATCTGGAGTTCCTTGTTTCTACCCATCAAGTTACTTGGCTACGGTGAAGTTCAATTCATCTCCATCTGTGTTTACAGCAGTGCTGCTGGTGTGGTTACTAAGGGACATAAATTCAGAGGTTGAATGTTGGGTGTTGAAAAAGTGGGTATAATCTAAATGGTGTTAGGAGTAGATTGGGAAGCTAAATTAGACCATGCCTTGGACACTTGTTGCCAATACACAGACTCCTGTAGCTAAGGCAAGTGCATCAGGTTCCTGTGGGGACTCTGTGGGTTGCCGACTTTCAAATAGTCTTTGTTCATCAGGACCAATCATGAATGGAACAAAAACTGAAAATGGTGGAAGTAGCAGCAGGTCAGGCAACATCTGCAAAGAATGAAACAGAGTTAACATTTCAATACAATGACTTTGTGATGCCAGCTCATTAACCCAAAGCTTGCACCTCTTTTTTTTCTCTCTCCACAGATGCTGTGTGATTTGCTGAGTATTTCTACCCTCTCTGGTTTTATTGCATTTGCTAGCATTTCCCATAAATATTATTACTATGGTCTAATGTCCCGATCTCCACAATTCAGCTGCTGTACTGTGCCTCTAAAACTAAAACTAAAGCAAGGCCGACAGGAACTTGTACATTAGGCTATTGTTCATTGACTAAATGTATTTTAAATGTTGTTATAGTGCCTGCCTCAACTACCTCCTCTAGTAGTTCATTTCATATACCAATCCCCCTCTCTGAGAAAAAGTTGCTCCTCAAGTTCCTATTGAACCTTTCCCTCTCGAACCTTAAACCTAAGTCCCCTGGTTGTTGATTCCCCTAATCCAGGTAAAAGACTGCTCATTTACCCTCATCGGCAGACCTCAATTAGTACAAATTGGCAACATCATTGACCATCAGCACAGGGGTGCCTCAAGGCTGTGTGCTCAGTCCCCTGCTCTACTCTCTGTCCATCCACGTCTGTGCAACCAGACATAGTTCTAGCGCCGTCTTTAAATGTTTCAACAATACTACGATCATTGGATGATGACAGGAGGAAGGACCATACTATGGGTGAGTGGCGTCAGAACAACAATCGTTCTCAATATCAACTAGACTAATCAACTGATTGTAGAAACAAGGAACTGCAGATGCTGGTTTATGAAAGAAGACACAAAGTGCTGGAGTAACTCAGTATAAAGTATAAAAGTATAAAGTATCCTTTATTGTCATTCAAACTTTTCGTTTGAACGAAATTACGTGCCTTGCAGTCATGACAGAGAATAAAATAACAGAACACACAATGAACACAGTTTAACATCCACCACAGTGACTTTACCAGGCACCTCCTCACTTTGATCGAAGGCAAAAATCTTACAGTCCTTGTCTCTTCCTTCCCTGTTCTCCCTCTGCATTGAGGCGATCCAGGCTTTCGATGTTGGGCCCCCCGCCGGGTGATGGTAAATCCCGCGGCCAAATCCGAGCTCCGCGAATGAGCTGGTTCTAACTCCGCGGCCCAGGGCGGACGAAGCTGCCACCCTCCAGTCCAACAGACGGAGCTGTTGTTGCGGGAGCTCCGGAGAATCGGTCACCAACCTGGAACCCGCGAGCTCCCGATGTTGTCATCCACTGGGCCCGCGGCCGAAGCCTCCGAGGCTCCAAAGTCGGGCCGCCGCCGCAGCGCCACCACAGCCCAAAGTCGGCCAGCTTCGCGATGGTGAGTCCTGGCTCTGCCCCCGGAGCCCCAAGGTCAGCCCCAGTTGGAGGCCGCCAGCTCCACGATTAGGCCTCAGCGCAGATGGAGATGGGGATACGACAGGGAAAAGGTCGCAGGACAGGTAGCATCTCTAGAGACCATGGACAGGTGATGCTTCCGGTTGGGACCCTTCTTTGGACTTCAGGAAGGGTTCCAACTTACAACCTCACCAATCCATGTTCTCCAGAGATGCTGCCTGACCTGTTCAATTACTCCAACACTTTGTGTTTTCCCAAGGAACCATTTATTATCTTCAGGATGGGAAAACTGTGGGACCATGCACTCGCCTCAAGCAGCAGAATGCTGGTGGAGAAAGTCAACAGCTTCATGATCTTGGGCATACATATTTCTGTCCTGGGCCCACCATATTAACACAATTACAAAGAAAGCTCATCAATGCCTCTACTTCTTCAGACGTTTGAAGAGATTCAGCATGTCGCCAAATACTCCATCACTGTACAAGTATACGATGGAGAGCATACTGACACGTGGAGAACACCTGGTTCAGTAATTCGAATGCACAGGAAGGGAGAAGACTGTACAAAGTCCCTCATAGATTTTCCCCTATCTATTGTGAGTATGGTCCTCCCCAGCAGTGAAGGGATCTATAGGAGGAGCTGCCTCTAGAAGGTGCAGCAACCTAAGAACCTTTACATTCGGGGTCCAGAACAGCTTTTTCCCCATCAACCATCAGACTCTTAAATGACCCTACACAAGCCCATCCACATCCCCACTCAGCACTGAACTAGCGTGAATCACGCACTACCAACATTGCACAACCTACACGGGCTTGCTCTATCAAGGTCTGGGTTACTTAGAATAACTGGTAATTTATTGTAAATTTATATGCTGCGTGGTTTAATATGCCTGTAAAGCTGTAGTAAGTAAGAATTTAATTATTCTGCTCCCAGTGCATATGCCAATTAAACACTTTTGACTGTTGACAAAAGTTTTTTTGCTTTTTATTATCCAAGTGAACCTGGGATTTCAAATCAGTAAATATGGTTCTCAAGAGTCCTGAGGTTTGTCAGTGAAATGAAGCGCATTGTGTCAATGGTGACTGATGGGTACATGAAGAAAATTACAAATTCTTCATTTGTTTTAGTGACTCTGTCGCGTTGTCACTTGTCTAACAAACTTTGAAGTAAATTGATGGAATTTATGCTAAATTTGCAAACGTAATCATTAGTCGTTGTATAGGAAGGAACTTCAGATGCTGATTTGCACCAAAGATAATGGAGTAACTCAGCGGGACAGGCAGCATCTCTGGGGAGAAGGAATGGGTGACGTCAGTCTGAAGTAGGGTCTCGTCCCGATACTTCACCCATTCCTTCTCCCCAGATATGCTGCCTGTCCCGCTGAGTTACTCCAGCATTATGTGCCGATCATTAGTCTTTGTAAGTCCACTTGGCCACTTCACTGTGAGAATTGGAAACCTTCCCTTCAGGGTACAATGACAGAGGGGATATTGAATTGAAGTAGTTTAGTTTAGTTTAGAGATACAGTGCGGAGAAGTCTGTATCGATCTGCGTTCCCCAGACATTAACACAATTTACACTTATACCAAATGTACAAACCCAAGCCAATTGACCAACAAACCTGCACGTCTTAGGAGTCTGGGAGGAAAGTGAAGATCTCGGAGAAAACTCCAGTGGTCACTGGGTGAACGTACCAACTCTGTACAGACAGCAGCCATGGTGGGGATGGAAACCGGGTCTCTGACGGTGCAAGTGCTGAAAGGCAGCAACTCTATCGCTGCGCCACCGTGCCACATCAAAAGCACATTCAGAGGCTACAATACATCAAGCAATTATTATAGTACAATGATGCAGTCAATATTTACAATGCTCTCAACCCCACGCGGTGGCCAGTGCCCACGGAAGGCTTCCAGAGTTCCCGTGGGCACCGCATGTTCCCTCTCCAGAGACACACAAGCACGGACATCGGCCCGGAAGAGGGGCAGACAGCTGACTCTGGCGCGACCATCGACCGCCTGCTGCCTGGACCCGCAAATGGCCATGTTGGCCAGGCCCAGGAGCAAACCGACAGGGTGGTCCAACCCCTCTCACCACCACTCCCCCCCCCCCCCCCCCCATTGCACATTCTGTACAGTATGCGTCTCTTCTCATCACGAAACGGCACAGGGGTAAGCACAGTGAGAACCACTCCAAGCACACGCTTCTCACCGACACCCGCCATGACAGGGTGAGGACCGGTCACCCATCAGCCACAACACCCCCCTCCCCGAGTGGAGCAACACGTTGGCAGAAAACAACCAAATTCCTCACTCTTAGCACATCACAATAGAAACTATGCAAACCCCGTAAGGTGGGTCGACTGATGCCGGCCACTGGGAGCCACGAAACCCCCCTTAGGCAACAACCAGGGCGGAAAATATACGTGGCCAGTGCGTGCCATCTGGGGGGGTGCTCCGCATACATATACATCTGCAGAGTCCTGAGACGGAGAGCTTCCACCTGGGTACGCACACATTCCAAGGACTGGCCGCCCTCCTCCAACGGGAGACTCAGGACCGCTGCGGATACCCAGTGCTTCCTATCTCCCCAAATGAAATCCACCAGCTTCTTCTGTACTGAAGTTACAACGATAGAGGGTGGGACAAGAGTAGCCAGCCAGTACCACAACATGGAGGCCACCAGCTGGATTATGACCAGCACCCTACCCTGGAAAGAAAGAACTCTAAGCAGGCCTGACCAACGCACCAGCCGGGCGGTGACTTTTGTCTCCAGCTTCAGCCAGTTTTCCGACCAAGCATCCTCAGTGGGACTCGGGTACACCCACAGGTAGAAGAGGTGTGTGGTGCTCCACGCGTCTAATGTCATCTCCTCCAGCAGGGAGTCCATCTGCCACTGACCCACTAAAAGTCCAGAACACCAAGTCCAGTTAAGCCTGGCGGATGATACAGCCGAGAAAACCTTCTGGCAGTCACGCATCCTTCGCAGGTCACCAGGGTCAGTGAAAATAAGGAGTACATCATCAGCATAAGCCGAATGACCCACCTCCACCCCAAGTCCTGTTAGAGCCAGGCCTGTCAACCACCTCTGAAGAAGACATAGGAATGGCTCCACACAGACCGAGTACAACTGACCAGACATGTGACACCCCTGGAGAACCCCCCTCCCAAAGTGAATGGGAGCCAACAACACACCATTAACCTTCATGAGACACTCCGCTGCAGCATACAAAAGCCGGACCCGGGCCCCAAAATGAGGTCCAAATCCGAACGCTTGCAACGTCCCGAAGAGGTAGTCATGCTCTATCCTGTCAAAAGCCTTCTCCTGATCAAGGGACAGAAAAGCAGCTGACTGACCAGTACCCTGAGATAGATGAATCAGGTCCCTAACCAGGTGGATGTTATCCCAAATGGACCAGCCATGGACTGTATAGGACTGGTCCGGATGGATCAGTTGAGACAGCACGGAGCCCAGGCGATTTGCCATCGCCTGTGCAAAAACTTTATACTCCGTACAGAGGAGAGGGACCGTGCGGCAGTTCTTCAACAGGCGGAGTTCACCCTTCTTTTGCAGCAGAACGACTTCCCTACATCACAAGAGAGGCATATCCCCGGTCGCCAGGGTCTTACCCAGGACCTTCATGTAATCACCACCCAGGATATCCCAGAAGGCTCTAACAAACTCTACCGTCAGCCCATCCAGCCCAGGGGACTTGCCCCACCTGAGCTGATGTGGGGCATGAGTCAACTCCTCCAATGATAAGGGTCATCATGGAGTTCAAACACCCCCCTGTCTACAGCCGGTAGACCCTCCCACAGGACCCGCTGAGCCTCCCCGCTGAATCCATCTGCGGAGAACGGAGATCCATAAAAGGACCGGACTAAAGCACTGATCATCTCTGGAGCTGAGACAGAGAAGCCATCATCCATGAGCAGCTCAATGAGCTGTTTGCGGGCTCCCTGCCCTTTCTCCGGAGAGAAAAGGAAAGGCGATGCACGGTCCAGATCGTGCAGCATCTGGACCTGCGACCTCACGTAAGTGCCTCGGGACCACCACGCAGCAGGTCCCTCAGTGTTTCCTTCCTCTCCTGATACTCTCCCCACTCACAGGAGTTCTCGCCAATCCGACAGACAAGACTCTGCATCCGGTAACTCCCTCTCGAGCCTCTCGACCGCCGAGTCCCAGCTTCCAGTTGACCCCCACGTGTATTCCTGACAAAAGAGACGGATGTAAGCCTTTCCCACATCCCACCACTGCCTCAGGGAAGCTCCTCTGCCTCTCTCTCCGCTTCACCCACAACAGACTGAATGACTCCCGGAAACACCGATCCTCCAGCAGCCGGTTATTAAAGTGCCATTATGCAGACCCAGCCCGTGTGTGCGCTGGGTTAAAGTCCACTCGTACCAGACAGTGGTCCGAGCACGGCACCAGACGCATTGAGGCCGACGTGACATGGGAGACATACGCACCGGAGATGTGCATGCGATCGATGCGGGAACCACCCCCCTCAGGCCTCCGTGAAAAAGCGCTGGAATCAGGGTGGAGGTTCTGCCGTGTATCAACCAACTCAAGGGAATCAATCAAACCTCTCAACTTCTTCGTTACAGCAGCGGCACACTGAGTACCAGAGCAATCTCGCACCTCAAGTGTGCAATTGAAATCACCCCCAAGGAGGACACACTCTCCGCTATCAATAGTGCTCATCCTTCTGAAGTAGGCACGCCTGCATCGTGTGGGTGCTGGGGGTGTACATGTTGACGAAATGTAACAGCATGCCATTCAGGCTCATGACCAGATAGAGCAAATGGCCTGGCACAACTTCCTGCACCTTCAGGATCTTCGCTGGAAAGTCGAGGCCAACAGGAAAGCCACCCCACTTGAATTTATGCTGAGGTGGCTCATGTAAACCCCCCCCCCCCCCCTTCCCACTCTAGTCGCCAGGTGGGTTCATCACTGACAACAGTATGCATCTCCTGCAGAAAACTCACTGCATATTTCCCCTCTCTGAGGACCGATAGATGATGAAATGTAAGAAAGTCCCCCCGACCACCATTTAGATTTAGACTGGCAACTGTGAATGTGCAAACACACTAGAAATGTTTCCTCACACTCCTCCTGCTGGGAGCGGTAACCCTCTCTCTTAGGAACTTCGGCAAGACCACGGTCTTTGCTGCCAAGGATAATATCAATTGTCTTAATAAATCCCGGCAGATCTGTCCAACGGCTCCCCGCCGCTTCGATTTTAGTTTTAGAGCACTTGTTTATTTTCAGAAAGTCCCGAATCTCGCAGGTCTTTATTCTTTGGAGCGCAGAAGGTTGAGGGGGGACTTGATTGAGGTTTTTAAAATGATGAAAGGGATAGACAGAGTTGACGTGTGTTACATATGCTACATATTCATTGTAGCAGTCCCAACCTCCTGCACTACTTTGTATCAGGCACACTCACCACACACACACTGTGATTAGGTATGTAAGCACTTTCAGTATTACTACGCAAGGCAGACAAATGAGCCGAATAAAGGAGAGCAATAAGGCAACTGAAACAACCTGAATTGTGTCGTTTATTATCAGGATATCTAACACGAAGACACAACATGGTGGCAGCGGTGGGATTCGAAAAAACCGCGCTATTGTGAATCGCTATTGGGAATTAGGAACAGCGGCTGCAGAGAAATTGATTTTTTTTTGTGCACCCGCCTAACAACACAAGATGGCGGCCTCCACAGCAGCAATGAGCCTCCACCCTACGATGAACTGGGACGCCGATGATGTGGTGGAGGCGTTCAAGAAATTCAAACAAAAGAGCCAGCTGGCATTCAAAAGCTTCCTGAAAGGAACTGCAGATGAAGAGAAGGTCAGTTATATTTTACTATGGCTCGGGGAGAAGGGTCTAGACATTTTTAACAGTTGGAGCTTAACAGAGCCCGACTGCAATAATCCGGGAATAGTCCTTGAAGGGTTTGCGAACCATATGGAGCCCAAATCAAACCACAGAATCCATCGGTATGAGTTCCAAGGGCTAAGACAAGACCCACAAGAAACAACCGACACTTTCCTGTCGAGACTAAGGAACGTGGCCAAGAAATGCAGATTTGGTGAGGAAGATGACAGAATTGTCGACCAGCTAATATGGGGGTGCGCCCACCAAGAGGTCCAAAAGTCCCTAATAGGGAAAGACACCCTCAACCTAAAAGACGCCATAGATGCTGCCAGAGCTTTCGAAGCCACAAGGAAACAAATGTCCTCCCTCTGCCTTCAAGTTGGCTCATCTCAGAGCAGCACCAGAGTGAATATAGACGCTCTCTCAAAACGTGACCCTGGCTCCACATTAAAGACTCCAAAACAGACATTTTCTAGGCATGCAAACAAACAAGCAAGCCAAAGAAGCTGCTGGAACTGCGGTACAGAGCATGCATTTGATGATCGCAGGGAGTGCCCAGCATACGGGACTACCTGCAACTCCTGTGGGAGGCCTAACCACTGGAAGAAAATGTGTAGGTCAACAAAATCGTACAGCACCAAGCCAAAGCAGCAATGGTCAAAGAACGATAGAAATACGAGAAGGAAACAAATACACGCACACGTCCAACAGGAAGAGGAGATAACCTCAGATACCTCTGAGGAAGAATTCCTTTCCGTTGGGACCATTGACGTCCACGAAATGGGAAACGACAAACCACATAGCAACAGAGATGAAGCATATACTATAATACAACTACAGAAAAAAGTGGGAAAGAAAAGAACAACGATTAATCCAAGGCTCAAAATTGATACTGGAGCCCAGAGCAATATCTTACCAGTCAATCTTTACGGAAAGATATTCCCTGAACACATGACAAAAGATGGCAGCGTCAGGAAAGGAATCCTTGGAAGTAGCAATGTAGTCATAGCTGCATACGGAGGTTCCATAATCCCACAGCTAGGCAAAACAATCATAGCAGGAACATACAAAGGGAAAGAAGTGAAATGCCCCTTCTACATCACTAAATCGAAAGGACCTGCTATTCTCGGCCTGAACACGTGCCAAAGACTGAAGATTGTGTCAATCAACCATGAAATCAAGACAAACTCCTGCAGAATTGACAGAAACATACCCATCAAAAACCGGCCGCCCATCAGGAACAAAGAAGAATTGATTGACATGTACCCAGAGTGTTTTGACGATACCGTTGGTTGTTTTGAGGAATACGAATACCATATCACAGTAGACCCCAGTGTGAAACCAGTGATCCACCCACCCCGCCGTGTTCCCCTTGAACTGAAAGAGAGGCTAAGGGAACAACTAAACGAAATGGAAAAAAAGGGCATCATCACAGCAATAACTAAACCAACTGATTGGGTAAATTCAATTGTTGTCAAAGAAAAGCCAAACGGAAAACTAAGGATATGCCTTGATCCCAGGGATCTGAATAATGCATTGAAGCGCAACCATTATCCAACTCCAACCCTTGAAGAGATCACACCAGCACTGGCCGGTTCCAAGGTGTTCAGCAAGCTGGATGCTAGTAATGGATATTGGAACATCAAAATAGACCGAAAGTCATCAATGCTCACCACTTTCAACACGCCATTTGGCAGATTCAGATTCAACAGGCTCCCATTCGGACTGAAGGTGAGTCAAGATGTCTTCCAGCGGAAAATAGATGAAACATACAAAGGCTGTAAAGGGGCAATCGGGATAGCAGATGATATCCAAGTATACGGCAGAGATGAAAACACGCATGATTACAACCTACATGAGGCTATGGAAAAAACTCGAAGAGCCGGCATAAAGCTCAATGCAGACAAATGCATAATCAAAGAAAGGGAGTGCAAATTCTTTGGGCTGATTTACTCTGCAGAAGGAGTGAAACCGGACCCTACAAAAGTGGATGCTATCAACCACATGGAGGAACCCAAAGACAAGAAACAGCTAAGAAGTTTCCTAGGGCTCATACAATACATGGGAGTCTTCATACCTAAGCTTGCTAATCACACAGCAAATCTCCGTGAATTGATGAAAGACGATGCTGAATTTGATTGGTGTGCTTCACATAGCCAAGATTTTGGGAAATTAAAACAACTCATCAGCAAAGAAACGATCCTGCAGTACTATGACAGACAGAAACCTGTAACACTCCAAGTTGATGCCTCCATGAGAGGAGTTGGAGCAGTACTGATACAAAATGGCCGACCTATTGCGTATGCATCCAAAGCACTCACTCCTACAGAATCAAGGTACGCAAACATAGAGAGAGAACTCTTAGCAGTAGCCTATGGCTGCGAGAAATTTCACACTTACCTATATGGAAGGTATTTCGACATTGAAACAGACCACCGCCCTCTAGAACAAATCAAAAAAAAAAACCTCACCAAAGCACCAGCCAGACTACAGAGACTATTACTGAGGCTACAGCACTACGACTACAACATCAGATACAAGCCAGGAAAAGACCTGCTGCTAGCTGACGCCCTATCCAGACTATCAACACATGACAAACAAGAGATGGAAGGGCTGAGCATAAAGATCCACCACATTGTGAGTGTGACAAGCGTGAAGCTGGAACAGATCAAAGAGGAAACAGCCAGAGATGAAGAACTCCAGCTCCTCACCCAAATGGTAATACAGGGATGGCCAGAAAAGAGACAACAAGTTCAGCCTCTCCTCCGCGAATACTGGACCATCCGTGATGATATTTCGGTAGAGAATGGAGTCCTGATGGCCGGATCACGAATAATCATACCCAAGTCCATGAAAAAAGAAATTCTCGAAAAGATCCACCAGGGACACTTAGGAATGGAAAAGTGCAGACTCCGTGCTAAATCCGCTGTGTACTGGATAGGCATGTACAAGGAAATAGAAAAGCTGGTATCTACATACCACATATGCCAAAAATACAGGAATTCACAACAGAAGGAGGAAATTACATCCAGTGATATCCCAAGCCGTCGGAGCAGACCTGTTCACAGAAAACCAGCAATGGTATTTGATTATGGCCTGCTACTACTCCAAATTCCCATTTGTGAGAAACGTAAAGGACTTGAAAGCTAAAACAATTGTGTCAATTGTTAGAGGGTTGTTTGCAGAGCAAGGAATACCTGAGCAGATCGTATGTGACAATGGAACCCAATTCACATCTCGGGAATTCAGAGAGCTAGCCACCGAATACGGGTTCAAAATCACAACATCTTCACCACATTACCCAAAGGGCCATGGGTTTATTGAAAGGCAAGTACAGACAGCCAAGAAAACACTAATAAAATGCCGAGAGGCATAGGAGGATCCAAACCTGGCACTTTTATCCTTACGGGCAACTCCACTAAAGGCTGACATGAAGTCTCCTGCAGAAATGCTAAATGGCAGGAAATACAAAACCACCCTGCCAAGCAAAATCCAACCCCCTATCGACCAAGAAGAAACAAGGGCAAAATTGGCAGCCGCCCAGGAGGAGGGGCTGAAACAATACAACAAAAATGCACAGTACTTGCCTGAACTATTTCAAGGCCAAAACGTACATGCTCAGGATCCAACAACAAAGAAATGGACCCCAGCACAAATCACCAGCAGGGCTGGAACCCCAAAATCATATATCATAGAGACAGAACCGGGCAGGCAGTTGAGACGAAACAGAATTCACATCCGCCCGACACCTGAAATGTCAACACCAGCAACTCCTAGGACACCACCCACAGCAGCAGCAACACCTGCCATTGATGACAACACATTCTCACAAACTGCTACCAGTGAGTCATATGGTCAACCAGCACCAACCAATGGCCAGGAAACAACTCAACAAGTTACCAATACATCGAGTGCAACACTGCAGGCAACAACCAGATATACTAGATCCAGGAGCAACATTTTACCCCCAGCGCGTTATCGCTAGCACTGGAAGGGACAAATCACGCCAAGACATGACTCTTGACTGGCTACGCACTACCTGAAAGAAAACAAGCTGCCATCATATATTCTGTTGTGTAGTATAGTAGAAAGCAGAATGCCATGAATGTGGGCAGAATAATCCCACGGTATCTGCTACAGGATTGCCACCCTCGCTCTGGCAATCCTCTAGTGTCACTAATTTTTTTTTTGTTTTTTTGTTCTTTCTTTTGAGAAGGGGGGATGTTACATATGCTACATATTCATTGTAGCAGTCCCAACCTCCTGCACTACTTTGTATCAGGCACACTCACCACACACACACTGTGATTAGGTATGTAAGCACTTTCAGTATTACTACGCAAGGCAGACAAATGAGCCGAATAAAGGAGAGCAATAAGGCAACTGAAACAACCTGAATTGTGTCGTTTATTATCAGGATATCTAACACGAAGACACAACAACGTGGATAAGCTTTTCCCATTGAGGGTAGGGAAGATTCAAACAAGAGGGCATGACATGAGAATTAAGGGACAGAAGTTTAGGGGTAACATGAGGGGAAACTTCTTTACTCAGAGAGTGGTGGCTGTGTGGAATGATCTTCCAGCAGAAGTGGTGGAGGCAGGATCGATTTTAACATTTAAAAGTAAAGTGGATAGGTATATGGACGGGAAGGGAATGGAGGGGTATGGTCTGAGTGCAGGTAGATGGGACTAGGGGAAAATAAATGGTCGGCACGGACTGGAAAGGCCGAGAAGGCTTGTTTCCGTGCTGTAATTGTTATATGGTTATAACGACCCCTCGAGACACAGCACTGGAATCTGGGCAGTTCGCCAACCCACTGACACCTGGAGCACCATCCTCCCCTACACTGCACTCAAGGTCATCGTCTAAGTCTGGAGGGCTGTAGCTAGCTGTCAGCTCACCCACCCTACTGCACAAGCTGGCTGCATCACTCTCCCCCTCCTCCGGCATGACACCACCCCTAGGATCAATGTCGAGGGAGGGTCCCGATACCCTTGACAGCAATGAGATGTTTGGTGAAAGGCCAGGCTCCTGCACTCTCCCACCACCCCCTACATCTGGGCCTGGGGAAGAAAAAACAAGAGGCATCCCCAAGGCCCGTGGAACACAGGCATCCCCGGAATATGAAAGAGAGTCACGACCCGAAACAGCCCTGACCCCCACCACATCTAGGGTACCCGCTCCACTGGCAACCTCGCAGTCTCTACCCTCCACCACCAGGTAAGTAACCTCACTAAGGCCCACTGAAAGAGCCGGTGTTTCTGGAGTCTCCCCTACTACCTCAGCCGGTGAGGCAGCACACCCAACAGCAACTCTCGTGGTTCTAATAGGGAGCACAGGCTGAATAACTGCCTCTACTCCCAAGACTCCCCCTTCAGGTTGTCTCTGCTCATCCCCCATCCCAGGGGACACATTTCCAGGGGAGGGCCAACCCGAAAAAAACGGTGTGATAACACCCTCGGAAGGCTTCTGAAATGAAGGGCGTCCTCTGACTCAGAGGACACACTCCCAGGGGAGCCAACCCCAATAACCGGTGAGATAACTTCCTCGGAAGGCCCCTGAGACGAGGGGACAACCACCGGCCCAGAGGACAAATTTCCAGGGTAGTCAACCTCAGTAACTGGTATGGTAACACCCACAGATGGTCCCTGAAACAAAGGCCCAACCTCCGGTCCACAGGACACTAATTCTTGGCCACCATTCTCAACAGGGGTGGAAGGTCTCGAAGTAGGCTTCCCTCTAACTTTGGGCCCACGACCTTGCTCTCCCTCTCTGGGCCCATGCCTTCTTTTAGTACTGCTGGCATGCGGCGGTACGGTGACCTCCATAAAGGAAGGGTCCTCCGCCTCCACATTACCCGCTAGCTCTTTTCCACCCCCACGTTCAACCTCCCCTGCCCCCTTCTGACCCACCTTCGCCCATCCCCTGCGCCTCACTTCAACCACCGCCACAGGTTCAGAACGTAGGGGGCAGGCGGAGCTGGGAGCCCCAGTCAGGTCAGCAGTGCCGCCCCGGGTCACCAAGGCATCACAGGCCTCCCCGGATGGACCAGCAATGCAATTAGGATTTCTAGCATTGGCCCGGTGATTGGGACAATCCCTGCGGAAATGTCCAAACTCTCTGCACGCATGACACCGTGCCTCTCCCCAACCCCAACGCATGCAGTAGGGGTCACCCTCATGCTTCACAATGAAGCTCCCCTCCATGCCCATCCCCACTTCCACCTTCATGAAAACCCACCTCACGAAACTCAAGATCCCTTTTTCACATGGGTCACAACAGGGGTGCATAACGCTAATACGCCTAGACCGCAGCTCCCCAATCTTTGCCAAGTTTGGAAGAAGTTTTGCATCCCGGAGCAAAATGGGACAATCCCGCAGGAGAACCAGTTTCATGGTGGACACCCACGGTTCACCGGTATAAAGACCTTCCCCCCCCCCACCCACTGTGATCCCCCTCACCACAGTTAAGGCCACATCCTCCTGGGACTATAGTATCATCCCACACTTCCCTCTTGCAACCTCGGAAGAGGCAATAACATTCTTCTTGAATCATGCATGCCCTTCGTTATTGCACCCCTGCTCCACCGGAATCCGGTTTGGACTGACATCCCGTATTTTCTGCCACCCAAGTCAACATGAGGCTCATCCTCGATTGGCCCCGAAGCCGCAGCTGAAACTGCAGCTGCATAACTCCAAGCCCGTGCCCCCGCCATCATGACAGTGGCACAAACCAGCACCAGGGACACCAGCGATCTCAGAGTCAGGCGCAGTCCGAAAAAGCAACAGAAGCAGTTCTCTCCAGTCGAGTAAGGAAAGTCCCCACGCTCAACTCCACAGCCGAGAGCAGCTTTTGGGAGGCTCTTCAAAACCCTTCCGAGTTTCTGGAAACTCCCGGAAGCGGAAAGTACCTTCTTCTCATTAAACCGAGGCAGCCTGCACTGGGCAAAACGGTATGGGGGCAGAGATCCGGTGTTAGAAACAACAAAAACACCGCAGTCGTAGCTTCAGTAGTCCAACGCTACGACAAACTTTGAAACCTCACTGCCTCTGTCCCTCTTCCTTCGACAAAAGCCTTGAAAGGTTGCTTCAAAACTTCTCAGCCACCGGAGCAGCGCTGCAGCCACACACACTCTCTCTCTCTCTCTCTCTCTAGCTCTCTCTCGTACAAAATAAATTCATTCCTTTGTTATCCTTATTTCTTTCTTTTATTAGGCTGAACGTTAGCTATATGATAAATATTGTGGGAATTCTCCCCAGTCTTGTATTACCTCATTAGCAGTCCATTACAACACTACATATTATCTTAAGTATTCTTCTGTTGTGTTCATTACATTCCAGCAAGTGGTTTATCTACAGCTGGATGATATTGGTCTTAAGCAAGTTACCAAGTTACCCTGTACTTGAAATAATATTCATGTGTTTAGTTTTATATTTACACAATGAATAGTTTCAGTTGATCTTTCTCTGTGTGTTAAATCAAAAGAAAAATGTCCATAATTAAAAATATTTTTTTAATGTAAATGCTTGAGTAGCTTAACCCTCCCTTGCCAGTTCAAGATAACCCACTTCCCACATCATGGTAATGAAATCTGATTTGCAACTGGGACTATGTCTATACAGCAAAGTAGCAATTGGCAATAAATTGAAATTAAAGTATAATTATCTTTCGACCATATTACATTGTGCAGTATAATGGATGTGACAACTGGAAAGAGGGTTAAGCATTTATTATTATTCAGACTATTTTTTTTTAGTAATTCATCCATTGAACTGTAGCTCATGTCTCAATTGGACCTTTCCAGTCCTGGCATGTTTTGACTACAAACTACAATGAACAGTTGTTTCTTTGAAGTATAGTAAGACCACAATGTAGACACTGTATGACCTATAGAGGAGCCGTGAATACATCGTAAACTTCGCTTTTGTATTCATAAGTGCTATCTTGTGTGCTACAGTATTTAAGTCGTCTGCATTACCGAAAATAAAAAAAGGCAGGCCAAATTCCAGCGTCTCATTTGAATTCTTTTAAGAGTCATGACGCTTTAATGGGTTTGCAATTCCCCTCTGCATCCATAATCAAAACCCCCAAAACAAAAACAAAAAAAATAAATAAATATTTGCATCTCAGTAGTTCAACCGAGTTGTAAAAAAAATCTCATTTACACTAATCACATTATGGAAACATAACTGTAATCACTAGTCCTTCAGGAGTAGTAACATTTTATGAATTCAATGTCTAAAAGGGACATACTGTACACTCATTTATATTCAGGAGAAAACCTAATTTTTCCATTACGAGAAATGCTTTTTGATCATCAGAAAAGATGTTCAAACGAGAATCGTGCAGATTAAAGGGCAAAATGATTAAAATACTTAAATATACCAGATGATTTTTTTTTCAAAATCTGCAAATGCTGGAAATCTGATATGACATAAAACCTGAAGATGTTAGAATTACAGAGGGATCGCTTTGGGATTGGCTTCATGCTGAGGGATCTATTTCTAAATCACCAACCCACTGCTTCTATTAGATACGAATGATCCCAAGAATGATTGGTAGCACATGATGAGCGTTTGACAGCACTGAGCCTGTACTTGCTGGAGTTTAAAACGTGGAGGGGACCTCATTGAAACTTACAGAATAATGAAAGGCATAGATAGAGTGGATGTAGAAAGGATATTTACACTGGTGGGAGAGTCTAGGTCATAGCTGCAGAATGAAAGGGCACTTTTTTAGAAAGGAGGTGAGGAGGAATTTCTTTTTTCAGAGTGTGCTTTAGTCAGGGGTACCTAACATTAACTGGTCCAGGAACGTTGAGGTCCTGTACAAGAAGGGACGGAGCAGGCTGTACTTTTTGAGAAGGCTCTGCTCCTTTAACGTCTGCAGTAAGATGCTGCAGATGTTCTACCAGTGCCATCTTCTTTGCTGTCGTGTGCTGAGGCGGCAGGGTGAAGACTGCGGATGCCAATAGAATTAACAAACTCATCAGGAAGGCTTGCTCGGTCCTGGGGGTGGAGTTTAAATCATAGGAGGTGGCCTTGGAGGGGAGGATGCTCCTCAAACTGTGGAGCATCTTGGACAATGCAACTCACCCCCTCCATGACATTGGTCAACCTGAGGAGTACCTTCAGCAACAGACTGGTTCCACCAAGATGTGGTACAGAATACCACAGGAGATCCTTCTTCCTAGTGGCTATCAAACTGTACAACAATATATATATATATATATATATAATATATATATCCATCCCTCGCTCGCCATCTCTATCTCTCCATCTCTCTTTCTCTCTCTCTATATATATACTAGACTAATTGGGACCTGTTGGGTCCCATGTTCACACGGGAGGGCTGGTCCCCGACGCAATATTCCACCTTGTCACCAATTCCAATATTGGTGGCCTGTGGGGGAGCTTTCTGGAGCACTGTTATGGGTTCTTGGGGTGGCAGCTCAGTCCCTCAAGCCGGATGTGCTGGCAGCTCACTCACGGCTAGTGGGCTGGCAGTTGACTCATGGCTATTCCTTGAAATTCCATTTCAAGCAGGGTGCAAGGCCACCAAATTCAAGTGTAGTTTCTTACCACTTCAAGCAGGGTGCAAGGCCACCAAATTCAAGTGCAGTTTCATAACACTTCAAGCTGGATCCAAGGCCACCAAATTCAAGTGCAGTTTCATACCACTTCAAGCAGGGTGTAAGGCCACAAAATTCAAATGCAGCTTCATACCATTTCATGCAGGGTGCAAGGCCACCACATTCAAATGCAGTTTCATACCATTTCAAGCAGGGTGAAACCACCATAAAACCACACAAAACACCAAACACACAGTTCAGTAGACATTCAGTGTGTTCAGTTTATTCACAGCTCAGACAGAGTCGTGACCTCTCCCTCCCCCATCATGCAGAGACTGAGCCACACCCACACTTCCGGGTTTTATAACCCTGCCCCTCCCACCGGAAAAGGTGTGGCCTTCATGACAGGAGAGAGATTCTCAACATTTTTTAAACGCTAATAACACTTTTATTTTTCATTGATGGGAAGAATCCTCTGCACCTGCTGAGCGGAGGTGGACTGAGTAAGATGGTCAAAATTCACAGCCATAAGTGGTAGCGTTTTATCTAAAATCAATATACAGTGCAAACAGGAAGTTAGCCAAAGCACCCAAGCCACCATTTGAAGTCATGTCTTTTCACTTCAAGCCAAAGCCCCCAAGCCACCATTTGCAGTCGTGCCTTTTCACTTCAAGCCAAAGCCCCCAAGCCACCATTTGCAGTAGTGCCTTTTCACTTCTAGCCAAAGCCTCCAAGCCACCATTTGCAGTAGTGCCTTTTCACTTCAAGCCAAAGCCCCCAAGCCACCATTTGCAGTAGTGCCTTTTCACTTCAAGCCAAAGCCCCCAAGTCACCATTTGCAGTAGTGCCTGTTCACTTCAAGCCAAAGCACCAAAACAAACATTTTCAGGCCGTGCCTTTGTATTTCAAACCAACTATATTTTCATTTTCAAACCACATTAAGGGCACTCACAGTTGAGTAGACATGTGTCCAGTGCTGTTCAGAGCTCAGAGAGACATGACCCCCTTGTTCCTCCATCTTGCAGAGACTGTGAGGCACACCACTTCCTGGTTTTATAGTCCCTCCCCCTTCCTCCAGCAGGGGCAGCAGAGAGAATGGGAACTTTGTTAAAAACATTAATATCTGTCTGATTTTTCATCAATGGGAAAAATCCTCTGGTCCCGGAAGGCGGAAGGGGGCTCTGTGCGAGCTGGCCAAAAATGACGGCCGTAAATGGCGGCGTTCTCTCGGAAATCACAGCACAGCGAGCCAAAACCGGTCAAGGTCAGACTTTTAGTAATATATGATAAGATAGATATCCCTCTCTCTCTCTCTTTCTCTCTTCTTCCTCATTAACCTACCAATCAAATATTTATGTGTGCAGCAAGGGTACACAAAATGCGAGAGAAACTCAGCAGGTGCAGCAGCATCTATAGAGCGAAGGAGATAGGCAACGTTTCGGTCCGAAACCCTTCTTCAGACTGCTGCACCTGCTGAGTTTCTCCAGCATTTTGTGTACCCTCGATTTTCCAGCATCTGCAGTCCCTTCTTTAACACTATGTGTGCAGCAATCCTGAACTTATCTTCCTGAACTCACTTTCCTGATCTCACTTGATCACAGATATTTCCTCTGTCATAACCACTTCTTCCTCACCCTTTTCAACTTAAAACATTTTAAATTTCTCTGTCAGTTCACCAGAAGGGTCTTTAGCCTGAAATCAACACTGTTTCTCTTTCCACAGGTGTTGTCTGATCTACTGTATGTTTCCAGCCAATTCTGAATTTATTTCCACATTCCACTGAATTTATTTCACGTTCATTTAAATTTTTCTCAGGCTCAATCCTGCTCACTTGGTTATTGTGATGATCTGTTATAAAAGTCAGTCATACTCAGACATGACATCATTTTACGGACATGAGATATTGTTTGTAATCATGGATTCATGACTTGTGAAGCCTTATTAGTGTTCAGGAAAAGTTAGTTGCATCGTAACACTCTATCTACAGTGACAGAATCTGCAACAATAAACCTAGGTAAAGTTCAAAGGTGATAACATTCCTCTAAATAAATGTTCTAGGAAACAAGAATCTTCTCTAGGGTTATAATTTAATTCGCCGACTGCATATGGGCGGCGCGAGGCATCGCATGTTTACGCACGTTGATGCCACGGTGACATCACCACGCGATACATGTGCAACAATGGATCTAAATTGCAGAGATAAAGACAATTGACAGCCAATACACATAGTCATGTACAGCAATAACATTAGCAGTGAATGTCTCTCTATTCATATATTTTAATATCTTTATGTGTCGGAAGGAACTGCAGATGCTGGTTTACACTGAAGATAGACACAAAATGTTGGAGTAAATCTACTGGCCAGGCAGCGTCTGGAGAAAAGGAATAGGTGATGTTTCGGATCAAGACCCTTCCTCAGACTGAGAGTGGGGGGAGAGGAAAACTAGAAGTCTGAAAAGGTACAGAACAAATCAGAGCCTGCACTGCCGACCAAGGAAAGGTGGAGCCCACAATGGTCCATTGTTGGCTGTGGTAGAGATGATAATGAAGAGATACAAACAGTGAAACTAGCAGGATGACTGAGGTGGCGGGGGGACAGAGAGAGAGAGAATGCAAGGATTCTTGGAAATTATTCATTGGAAATATTCATATTGATGCGTTGTAAGTTGCGCAATCAAAATATGAAGTCTGAAGAAGGGTCTTGACCCGAAATGTTACCTATTCCTTCGCTCCATAAATGCTACTCACCCGCTGAGTTTCTCCAACATTTTTGTCTACCTTCGAGCAAAATATGAGGTGCTGTTCCTCCAATTGCATTTGGCCTCAATCTGATAGTGGAGGAGGCCCAGGACAGAAAGATCAGTATGGGAATGGGAAGGGAAGTTAAAATGTTTGGCAATCGGGAAATCGCGAAGGCCAAGATGGACTGAGCAAAGGTGTTCAGCGAAATGTCTTTGCTCCAATTCACAATGGACAGCACTATTAGAAATTTGCAGGCTGAATATGAACATTGCTTTAGGATTCTGCATTAAATCAAAGTGAAATTAAAATCATAAATCCCTATATTTATTACATTTAGAAATAATAATTACTGCATGTTTTATTTACACCATGAGTGGGCGAACTTACATTGTTTAATTACTGAAAAGGTAAAACGGCATGTTGTAACTCTGTGATCCAAGACCTCTAATGTAGGGAATTTATTTATACGCCATTTTATTAGCAGCATTAATCCATTCAAAATAAATTGGTCAGCATTATGTTGAATACTATGTGGAGGATTTACATCAAAATCTCTTTAAACATTCATACACCAATATTGCAATCTCACCCCAGAAGGGTCTATGAATCTTGACTGACAGTGCCAGAATTGTTTTTTAATTGTTGCATTATGTGCTTCTCTGCAGCCATCATCGTATATCCTTGTGGATTACATGAGCAACCACGACAAACATGGAGTACTTCAAAACGAGCACTGGCAAGCAAAAGGAATGAGCCATGCAAAGAAATATTTGGACAGGTGGACAAAAAAGTTGGTTAAGAAGTTGGATTTTAAAGAAAGAAACATGGACAGACTTTGAGTCAGAGAAATTTAGAGAAGGAAATCCAGTCCCAAAGCATAGAAGGCATGGTTACCAGTGGGGGGATAATTGATAAAGGGACACAACATTAAGGCAGTCTGAAGAAGGGTCTCGACCCGAAACGTCGCCTATCTCCTTCGCTCCTTAGATGCTGCTGCACCCGCTGAGTTTCTCCAGCTTTTTGTGTAACCCTCGATTCTCCAGCATCTGCAGTTCCTTCTGTAACACAACATTAAGGCAGATTTGTGAGAATTTCACTGAGAAGCAGTTATGGAGGAGGCTACTGAGGTAAGGAGGGATAAGGCCATGAGGGATCTTCAACACAGCGTCATCGAGTCATAGAGTTATACTGCATGGAAACAGGCCTATCGGCCTAACCTGCCAACACCGCCCAACATGTCCCCTCTACATTAGTCCCACGTGCCTGCATTTGTCCCATATCCATGTACCTGTCTAAATGTTTCTTAAATCTTGCGATTGTACCTGCCTCAACTACCTCCTCCGCCAGCTCATTCCCACCACCCTTTGTGTAAAAATGTTACCCCTTGTTCCTATTACATTTTTTCTTCATTACCTTAAACCGATGCCCTCTGGTTCTCGATTTATCTACTCTGGGCAAGAGTTAGTCGATCTAACCTTCTCACGATTTTGTATACCTCTATAAGATCACCACTCATCCTCCTCCTGCGCTCCAAGGAATAGAGTCCTAGCCTGCTCAACTGCTCCCTATAGACCCTTGAGTCCAGGCAACATCCTCGCAAATTTTCTCTACACCTTTTCCAGCTTGACAATATCTTTCCTTAAAGATAGTGCCCAAAACTGAACACAATACTCTAAATGTGGCCACACCAACATCCTATATAATTACAACATGACCCCCCAACTTCTATATGTGAGAACATCAGAATGATTGCCAAGGGCCCTTTTATTTTCCTTTAGCTAATTAATAAGGTTTTCTTATGTGTAAACTCCTTATACTGATCTCAACTTGTTCCAAGAAAATGCTGCTGCTTGTAACAGTCCATCTATATTTATTTATTCCTTTCAGGTATCTATCATTAGATCACCAGGAGACCTTTTTCAAAATTGTTTCAACTTTTGCAAGAATTGGACTTTGAAAGTAAAATAGTTGGGAATATTTCAATAAAGTTTCCCTCAAAAAAGAGACCAAAGGATTCACCTTTATTTATGTGCAAACTGGACAGTCAATGCAGAATAGTGTGGTCGCGTAAAAGCATGCCACAATTTGTAACTACAATCCACGGCGTGGCACTTTGCAAAAGCCTAAACATAAAAGTGTTATACCACTTAGTTTCAAATAAAATGCCTAAAGAAGAATATTCTTGTCTGAAGAAGGGTCCTGAGCCAAAATGTTGCCTACTCGTGTCCTGTAGAGATGTTGCCTGACCCATTGAATTGTTCCAGCACTTAGTTTATTCGTCAATCAGCATCTGCAGTTCCTTGTGTCTCCTATATTTGTGCCTTGTTTATAGGCTGTGGGCCGAGCATCAAAAATGTGTCTAGAAATCCTTTCATGACCCATGTCTCGGAACTACATGACATTTTGCACAGATTTAGATAAAATATAATTGAGAAGGAAGTCATAACTAATCAGTGCCAAAAGTTGCACATTAATTAATTAAACTAATTAGGAAATGAGATTGAAAAAGTAAGTACCATCTAGTGTCCAATGCCCATATTACTCCATGGGGAGTCTATTTCCATGTTGCAGTCTTAAACCATATATTATTATACCATATATATATGTGTAGGTATGTTACAAAACTTACCTTGAGCAGCGCTGCAGTTCTGTCGCTCCCCGTGTGCGTGATTTTGGCGCCTTTCAGGTGGGGGGGGCGGGCTTAAAGTGCCGTTTTTCTACAGACTGGGCAAATCGATCCATGTCGGGCGATTTCGTTGCGGAAGAAAAATCGCTCCGACATTTCATTCATGAAGGTATTTTTAAATTACGCTAGATTATTTATTAACTAGAGTAATTTAAAAATCACCTTCAAAAGCCGTGAGCACCGACAACGGGAAGGATTTTGCGTAGGGGAGAAAAAAAGGTACACAGTTTATTTTTATATTAAAAGTTGGTTTTTATGGAAGCTTTAATCATATTTTCATGTTGCAAAATGGGGTCCAAAAAAATGTATGAACCAACAGTATTTTTCCCCCCGACTTCACCGCAAACCGCAACGTTCCAATCCACCGCATTCCACTAAAACCCACTCGTTAGTTGATTTAAATGGCCATTAATTTACAGGCAGTAAACACTAAATTCTTTCCATTTGGCCCACCCAGAAATTCATGAAAATGAGATTTAAAAATTATGTTATATTGTGGGTTATTGTGTGAATGTTATTTGGACACTTAGGCAATTTTAAAAAAGTTTATCTTTTCTTAAGAAATGGATAGATGTTTAGATCTACTCATTGAATTTTGTAATTAGCTACAATTAGATAACTAACTAATTATATGCTTTAATTTCAGGTCATCCAAGTAAGATTGTTTCATATTTGTTTCAGAATGCCTCAATCTATAATAACTGAAAATTTCATTGAGTTCTCTTAATTTTTAAGAAAGTTATGGGCTTTTAACGGTTCTAGATTACAGCTTTTGATTTAAGTCAATTGAAAGGCAATGGGGAACAAGATGCTAATTTCCAAGTATGAAAATGGTCATAACTTTCTTAATACTGAAGATATAAAAGTGAATTAGGTGTCAAATTAAACTTCTTTTTATGCTTTATCTGATGGGATAAATTGCAGACTTGATTTTTTAAATCTCAAAATTTTGTAACATTGCTAATATGTGTGTGTGTGTGTGTGTGTGTGTGTGTGTGTATATAAATATGAATATGACTGTGATCATATATAATTATGTATAATTATCAATCGCAACATATATAATTATGTATAATTATATTATATAAAAATAATATAGTTAATGTACTTTTTTCTCTTAGTTACATTTCAGGATGTTATAAACATTAGTTGATCATTTTTACTCCATAACGATGAGTTTCAATGAGAATTTGAGATTGATTTGTTACATTATCTTTGCATTTTTTTCGCTGAAAGGAATTATAAATGCACAAGTCTGCTGGGTATGCGAATGGCCTGTATAGTTTGGGAAGGAAAGCGAGAAAATGATACCTTGCCACGTACTTGTTAACATGGTTTGTATACGTATTTTGCATGATTCTAGAGTGGGAAAGATGCAAACCTGCTAAGGCCTGGACAGCAAAGGAGTGTGGGATGTTAGCTCAATCCGGGTTTTTTTGATAAAAAGCTTGGAACATGGTCTTGTCATAACCAACAACACCTGTTGGTCTTATTTTTTTGGACTTATTTCTTCTGCTTATTTTGGAACAGCTCCATCCAAGATTACAAAAAATTGCAGGGAATTGTGGACGCGTCTCAGACCATCACACAAACCAACCTCCCTTCCATTGACTCTCGCCTCATGTTGTTGAGAGCAAAAGGGATTTGGCAGGTGGGCAGCCAAGAGCAAAAATGGACCCAGCTTGGGAAAAGTATGCAAAAACAAAAAAAATAATTGTTTCTGGGTACATGTGGTGGGCCTGATCTCCGATAACGATGAGAAGGCCCACCGGGGGGTGGCTGATCTGGTACTCTGGTATCAGAACAACAGCCTCCTCTTGAATGTCACTAAAACTAAGGAGCTGATTGTGGACTTTAGAAGGGTACAACATCCGAAGACGTACACGTCACTGGGGATAAATGGGACTACTGTTGATAGGGTGAGCAGCTTTAAATACCAGGGAGTCCACACCACATAGGATCTGACATGGACAACACACACTGCCACACTGGTGAGAAAGGCAAGGCAGCGCCTTTGCCACCTCAGGCAGCTGAGGAAGTTCAGAGTCTCTCTGAGAATCCTTCAACCCTTCTAGTCTGGGGCTGTAGAAAGCATCCTGTCCGGAAACATCTCGATCTCTTTTGGCAACAGCTCTGCCCAGGACAGGAAAGCTCTGCAGAGAGTAGTGTGTTCGGCCGAACGCGCCATGGGAACTACACTCACCCCTCTGCAGGACCTATACACCAGGAGATGCAGACCCAGAGCCAGCAAGATCATGAAGGACCCCTACCACCCCAGCAACGGACTGTTCCAGCTGCTACAGTCAGGCAAGCGCCTCGCTGTCACGCTGAGAAAACAGAGAGGATGAGATGGAGTTTCTTCCCACATGCCATCTGAACTGTAAACTCTGATCTCTCCGGGGAGTAATTACTGTTGTGTATTTTTTTTAATGTAAATACTGGTTCTGTTCTGTTCTGTTCTGTTCTGTTGTTTTGCACAATCCCGTAGGCATTGCCACTTTCATTTAACTGTACATCTTGTATGTGTATGTGACAAATAAAGTTGACTTGATGTGTCAATAAAGTATCAATGAATAATTGAATTGGATTTGGCTACCTTACTTGAGTCTCTTCTTGGCTCTGAAGTCTTTCTGGCTGTTGATTCAGCAAAAGTCATTTGCTGATTAAATATACACCTCTGACCATCAGAAAAGGGATTAATATCTTTGGTGGATGAGCATAACTTGAACATGTCTAGCTGATCTGTTTCAAATTTCAATGCATTTCTCATGGCACTTATGTTATTACTTAGCCTCCTCCTCATAATGATGGGCCAAATGTGGATTAAAGACATATGATATCAATGTAACCTAATTTCAGTACTGAACTATGATACGCAGCCATTATAAAGCAAGGCAAAGGACAATATTCCACCCAAAGATTATAGAGGAGCAAGATGCGCCACTCAGCGAAAAAAGCGTAGTATCACATGTGTGATAGTCGACGCCATATTAGCGGACCAGAGATGGCATCGACTATGGCGTCTACATCTAAATCTTCAGCGACGGCTGTTAATCTTTCTTTAGGTTCCCCCCAAAAAAAAGAAAGGTGACAAAAATATTATTATTCTGAACTGAAATGTTATTTTCTGTTCTCCCATCAACGGTCATGGAAATTTAGGCTCCTCTATAATCTTTGATCGGGACATTAGAAAGTTATTATAATTATTTTGAATAGATCTTTACTTACCACAGTAATAAAGTCAATAATTTTAACCCTTCTGAACGTTTTTGGTTTTGTTCTTGTAAGGCAGGGGTCTCCAAAATATGGCCCAGTGACCACGAGATTTTTCAAGCTCAGATTCGAGTCCGGGAACGCGACGGCTGTTAGCGGTTATGTCCCTCGAATTGTCGAGACTTCACAAGCAAAGATCACAAGCCCGTCGTGAAGAAGGGTGCAATCAAAGATTATAGAACTCCGCTCTATAATCTTTGGGTGCAAATGTGGGGCGAGGGGTTCGGCGGCGGCGGTCGGAATCAAAGATGCCAGAGGAGCTCTATATAATATCTTTGGTCGGATGGGAAGGGTGCGTGTTATAACGTGCCCTTGTTCCACTCTTCCTGTCCTTCTCCCTCTCCCCGTTCTCCCTCTCCCCGTTCTCCCTCTCCCCGTTCTCCCTCTCTCCCTTCTCCCTCTCCCCTTCTCCCTCTCCCCCTTCTCTCCCTCCTCCCTCCTCCTCCCTCTCCCCTTCTCTCTTTCCCCTTCTCTCTTTCCCCTTCTCTTGATCTCCCCCCCCTCTCGATCTGTCTCTCCCCTTCTCTCGATCTCTCTTTCCCATCTCTCGATCTCTCTCTCTCCCCCTTCTCTCGATCGCTCTCTCCCCCTCTATCCCTTCCCTCTCTCCCTCTATCCCTTCCCTCTCTCTCTCCCTCCTTCCCTCTCTCTCTCCCTCCCTTCCCTCTCCTTCCCTTCTCCCTTCCCTCTCTCTCCCTTCCCTCTCCTTCCCTTCCCTCTCCTTCCCTACCCCCTCTCTCCTTCCCTTCCCTCTCTCTCCTTCCCTCTCTCTCCTTCCCTTCCCTCTCTCTCCTTCCCTTCGCTCTCTCTCCTTCCCTTTCTCTCCTTCCCTTCCCTCTCTCCTTCCCTTCCCTCTCTCCTTCCCTCTCTCCTTCCCTTCCCCCTCTCTCTCTTCCCCTTCCCTCTCCCCCCTTCCCCCTCTCTCTACCCTTCCCCCTCTCTCTCTCTCTCCCTTCCCCCTCTCTCTCCCTCCTTTATGTAAATCTTACCATGTATGTCAGAAATAAAGTTTTAACCATGTTAATAGATCTCTATTATTATTTATTTAAAATTGAGTGAGTTGGTGCAATATCGGTTCCAGCTGTCAGAGAATTCCACAGACTCACCACTCGCTGTGTGAAAAAAGATCTTCTCATCTCGGTCCTAAAAGACTTCCCCCTTATCCTTAAACTGTGACCCCCTGTTCTGGAGTTCCCCAACATTGGGAACAATCTTCCTGCATCTAGCCTGTCCAACCCCTTAAGAATTTTTTAAGTCTCTATAAGATCCCCCCTCAACCTGCTAAATTCCAACGAGTACAAGCCAAGTTTATCCAGTCTTTCTTCATATGGAATCCTGCCATCCTGAATCAGTCTGGTCCTATTTACCTCTTCAAAATCATTATATATAATTATTAAAGATGTAATAATGGGGCATTTGGATAGCAGTAAAAGGATTAGTCCAAGTCAGCATTTATGAAAGGAAAATCATGTTTGACGAATCTTCTGGAATTTTTTGCCACAAGGCTCGGTGTTGGGGCCGCAACTGTTTACCATATATATTAGTCAAACATGATTTTATGTTTATGTACATCATCTGACAAATAAGATAGAGAGTTATAGTGATGCTTTAAATCAGTTGCTTCTGATCCATGAGAAGGTAATGTATTTATCTCTCAAGGGCCTGTCCCACCATATATTTATATGTGTGTTTGTGTGTGCCTGTAATTTTGTGCAGTGTGTGTTTAAGCAATAGAAGGGAAGCTGCACAATGCAAGGGAAAATACGCAAAAGTGGGGGCTGGGGAGGAAAGATGCGAGGGAAATGGGGGAACAGGGGTGAAAGGGAGGGAGGGAGAGGGAAGGGAGGGAGGTAGGGAAGGGAGAGAGAGAGAGGGAAGGAGGGAGGGGGAAGGAGGGAGGGAGAGGGAAGGAGGGAGATCGAGAGAAGAGGGAGATCGAGAGGGGAGAGATCGAGAGAAGAGGGAGATTGAGAGGGGAGAGAGAGAGAGATCGAGAGGGGAGAGAGAGAGATCGAGAGCGGAGAGAGAGGGATCGAGAGAGATAGGGAGAAGAGTGGGGAGAGAGGGAGGTCGAGAGGTAAGTAAAGATCTATTACAAATAAATCTAATAACTTTCTAATGCATCTTGCTCCTCTATAATCTTTGTTTACAACTGCTCTGTAGCTTTGGAGCGGATTACACATGGGGGGACAGTCCGCAAAAATGGCGGCCGTGACGCTCCGTTACGTACTACACCCCAGTCCATTGGATTTCCACGGAGTGGCGCATCTTGCTCCTCTATAATCTTTGATTCCACCTCCTGCTCTCTTGCGACTTGCACCTGATGAACACTGCTCCGGGACATTTGATGGTTGAAAAATGACGCAAAGGCCTGGAGTAACTCAGTAGGTCAGGTAACACCTCTGGAGAACATGGATGGGTGACATTTCTTGAAGAAGGGTCCCGACCCAAAACATTACCTATCCACTTTCTCCAGAGGTTACTCGAGCACTTTGTGTCCTTTTGCGTAAACCAGCATCTGCAGATCCTTGTTTCTATAGTGAGTATTCATGGTTCATTGCTTGAAGGATAATCACTTGATGGGACCCAGAAGCTATGGTTCTGTAAGAGTTTCTTAATGATATTAGAAACATAGAAACATAGAAAATAGGTGCTGGAGTAGGCCATTCGACCCTTCGAGCCTGCACCGCCATTCAATATGATCATGGCTGATCATCCAACTCAGTATCCTGTACCTGCCATCTCTCCATACCCCCTGATTCCTTTAGCCACAAGGGCCACATCTAACTCCCTCTTAAATATAGCCAATGAACTGGCCTCGACTACCTTCTGTGGCAGAGAATTCCACAGATTCACCACTCTCTATGTGAAAAATGATTTTCTATCTCGGTCCTAAAAGACTTCCCCCTTATACTTAAACTGTGACCCCTTGTTCTGGACTTCCCCAACATCGGGAACAATCTTCCTCCATCTAGCCTGTCCGACCCCTTAAGAATTTTGTACGTTTCTATGATGCCCCTCAATCTTCTAAATTCTAGCGAGTACAAGCCGAGTCTAACCAGTCTTTCTTCATATGAAAGTCCTGCCATCCCAGGAATCAGTCTGGTGAATCTTCTCTGTACTCCCTCTATGGCAAGAATGTCTTTCCTCAGGTTAGGAGACCAAAACTGTACGCAATACTCCAGGTGTGGTCTCACCAAGACCCTGTACAACTGCAGTAGAACCTCCCTGCTCTTATACTCAAATTCTTTTGCTATGAATGCTAACATACCATTTACTTTCTTCACTGCCTGCTGCACCTGCATGCCTACTTTCAATGACTGGTGTACCATGACACCCAGGTCTCGTCGCATCTCCCCTTTTCCTAATCAGCCACCATTCAGCTAATAGTCAACTTTCCTGTTTTTGCCACCAAAGTGAATAACCTCACATTTATCCACATTATACTGCATCTGCCATGCATTTGCCCACTCACCCAACCTATCCAAGTCACCTTGCAGCCTCCTGGCATCCTCCTCACAGCTAACACTGCCCCCCAGCTTCGTGTCATCTACATACTTGGAGATATTGCATTCAATTCCCTCATCCAGATCATTAATATATATTATAAATAGCTGGGGTCCCAGCACTGAGCCTTGCGGTACCCCACTAGTCACTGCCTGCCATTCTGAAAACGACCCGTTTACTCCTACTCTTTGCTTCCTGTCTGCCAGCCAGTTCTCTATCCACATCAATACTGAACCCCCAGTATTGTGTGCTTTAAGTTTGCATACTAATCTCTTATGTGGGACCTTGTCAAAAGCCTTCTGATTTAGATCCACTGGTTCTCCCTTATCCACTCTACTAGTTACATCCTCGAAAAATTATATGAGATTCGTCAGACATGATTTACCTTTCATAAATCCATGCTGACTCTGCCCAATGATTTCACCACTTTCCAAATGTGCTGCTATTGGTGTGCTAAGTCATCCACGAAGCATGAATGCAAATTTCATAAGGGGATTATCATCTTAGTCCTGCTCTCCAAGGATAAGGGAAAGATCATGACTGAATATTCATAAGCTGCATGGTCATAAGGTCATACTGTAAGTGATAGGAGCAGAATTAAGTCTATGCCATTCAATCATGGCTGATCTATCTCTGATCTATCTGAACCCCATTCTCCTGCCTTCTCCCCATAACCTGTACTAATGAAGAATCTATCTATCTGCCTTAAAAATGTCCATTGACTTGGCCTCCACAGCCTTCTATGACAAAGAATTCCACTGATTCACCACCCTCTGATTAAGGAAATTCCTCCTCATCTCCCAAAAGGAACATCCTTTATTCTGAGGCTATGACCTCTGGTCCTAGACTCTCCCACTGGTGTAAACATCCTCTCCACATCCATTCTATACAAGCCTTTCATTATTTGGTATGTTTTAATGAGGTGCCCCCTCATCCTTCTAAACTCCAGCGAGTACAGGCCCAGTGCCTTCAAAAGCTCATTATCAAGCTGGAGTTTGAATTGCTCATTGAACATTTTGTCCATTAGACCATTCTGAATGGCGAGTGACGAAATAACTCGTTAATTCTTGAGAGATGTGGAAATGCTGTCTTGGCAATTGGCCACTTTCTGCCTGTTAGAAATAACAAGGCTCATGACTGGCAAGAGGAAGTCTTCTTTGATTGACAACTGATGATCACAAACACAAACTGTGGAATTTTAAACATTTTTCCAAGGGAGAGAAATATGTTGCCTGAGGGTTAAGTAATTATTCTTCAAAGAACTCAGCTCAGAGTTAACTATTCGCTCAAACACTTCGTACATTCTTTCTCATCTCAAAGTCTGACTGCAGAGCTCCCAGCTGGGTCAGAGCCACGCAGCACAGGAAAGGAAATTGTCAGTTATAAACTGCATTAAAGACTACTGCATATACAATTACATGACATAAAATACATCAAGCCAATATGTATGTACTGCATGGTTATGTTTGCAAACTTACATTCAATTCAGGCTCTTAATATGAAAATCTGATAGAAAACAGAACACAAAAAATAGAATGAACCTTGAATAATATTGGTTGAACATTTCATGCCCCTTCACTCCTCACTTCCCTTGTGAAGTTAGAATCCATTTGGAATATTAAAAAAATGGGACAGGAAGATGTGTTTTTTGATGTTCTGGCCTATTGCTTCCAATTTTCATAACCAGGTAATCATATTAACTGGTCACTCTTTGATGCTTTGGAGATGGATGTAATTTTAACTCATATGAAAGATCCAACAGTTTAGGAGGTCTGGCACAAAACAGGAATGCACAAAATGGCATGAACTTTCTGGTAATTTTAAATTGGGGTGCTGTACCATCATAATCAATAGAGTATCTGTATTTAATACAACAATGTTTGTGCAGAATATTCACTATTCTCTTTGACATGGCTGTATACTTAAGCTTCACTCATGTCACCATGCAAAAGAATAGTATTCATGTAACAGAATGGAAGAAATTAATGATGGCCCATTAAAAAAAAATTCCCTAAGGCCTCTGACACTGCATAAACATCACACAGTATCAGAATTAGAGATTATGCTCTTAATATTATTCCAAGGTGACCTGTTCAGCTCCTATCTAATTTCTCCTTCTATCTCATCTTTTTCTATTCTAATGGTAAGTATTAGTGAGCTTTCAAATTAAATATACACACCATGAGATCAAACAGATCGAGGTAGGTTTACTCTCATATAATAGCTACATGCTTCCTTGAAATTAAAATCACACTTTCAATGTCTATAATTTCCATTCATTCTTACCATCATATGGGGGGTTGGGGTACATTATGGGGGTGTAAGAGGGCAGCATAGTGGCACAGTGGAAGAGCTGCTGCCCTACAGTGCAAGAGACGGGTTTGATTCTGACTATGGGTTCCATCTGTATGGACTTTGTAAATTTTCTTTGCGACCAAGTTTTCTCTGGGCACTCTGATTTCCTGCCACAGTCCAAACACATACAGGTTTGCAATTAATTGGCTACTGTAAATTAATTGTCCCTAGTGTGTAGGATAGTGCTAGTGTATGGGGTGATCGCTGGTCAGCATGGACTGTGTGGGACAAAGGGCCTGTTTCCACACTTGTTTCCACAAAAATAAAAAAGGGCCACTTTTCAACATAATTGTATAAGGGGTAAGAGTGTTGTAAAAACAAGCCTGAAGGCTTTGTGTCTCAATGCAAGGAGCATTCGTAATAAGGTGGATGAGTTGAATGTGCAGATAGTTATTAATGAATATGATATAGTTGCAATCACGGAGACATGGCTCCAGGGTGACCAAGGCTGGGAGCTGAACATCCACGGATATTCAATATTCAGGAGGGATAGGCAGAAAGGAAAAAGAGGTGGAGTAGCTTTGCTGGTTAGAGAGGAGATTAACGCAATAGAAAGGAAAGACATTAGCTTGGAGGATGTGGAATCGATATGGGTAGAGCTGCGAAACACTAAGGGGCAGAAAATGCTAGTGGGAGTTGTGTACAGGCCACCTAACAGTAGTAGTGGAGTTGGTGATGGCATCAAACAGGAAATTAGAAATGCGTGCAACAAAGGTAAAACAGTTATAATGGGTGACTTCAATCTGCATATAGATTAGGTGAATCAAATTGGCAGGGGTGCTGAGGAAGAGGATTTCTTGGAATGTATGCGGGATAGTTTTCTGAACCAACATGTAGAGGAACCAATGAGAGAGCAGGCTATTCTAGACTGGGTATTGAGTAATGAGGAAGGGTTAGTTAGCAGTTTTGTTGTGCGTGGCCCCTTGGGCAAGAGTGACCATAATATGGTTGAGTTCTTCATTAGGATGGAGAGTGACATTGTTAATTCAGAAGCAAGGGTTCTGAACTTAAAGAAAGGTAACTTTGATGGTATGAGACGTTAATTGGTCAAGATAGACTGGCAAGTGATTCTTAAAGGGTTGACGGTGGACATGCAATGGAAGGCAATTAAAGACTGGATGAACTACAACAATTGTTCATCCCAGTTTGGCAAAAGAATAAATCAGAGAAGGTAGTGCATTCGTGGATAACAAGGTAAATCAGGGATAGTATCAAAACAAAAGATGAAGCATACAAATTAGCCAGAAAAAGCAGCTCACCAGAGGACTGGGAGAAATTCAGAGTCCAACAGAGAGGAACCTGTTCCTGCAGCTGGTGTGTGGTGAGATAGTCTATGCCAGCCCCTAATTTATGCTGCAAAAGGCTGACCTGGGTGCTTTGGCTGGGCAAACTTGGAGACCACATTCAGCAGTTCCTCCTGGGTTTTCTCAGGTACTACAGGTTCCTCCAGGACTGGAGGACATCTGGTCCAGCTGCAGAGATTGTGCTCTAGGATACACTCCATCATGCGCTCCATCCGAGCAATGCGACCGCCGCCGCATCTGCGGGCAACAACTCGACTTCCTCAGGTTCTGGAGAATCTCTGAGGCTTCTATCATCGCCCCGCACCTCGTCGAGGTGATAACAAGGGTGCCTAGACAGGATGTCGCTGCCTGTCGCTTCTGCGTGGCTAAGCGACGCCCGTGCGGACCTACCGCTGGTCCGCCGTCTTCCGGACGGAGGCGGCCCGCTAGTCTGATAATCCATGAGCGGTGATGAGTCAGTCCCGGCCGCCGAAGCGTGGTACCCCGATGTCCACGCGGGCTTGCCGCCTGTCCTCCTTAGGGACGAAGGCAACGTTCGGTCACGTCCTGCCGCTAAAGGGGGGTGCGGTGACCGAGATGAGACTACACCAGCCTGCAATCTAGCAGGCTCCCCCGGTGGTAAGTCTTTGTCCTCCTTTGGGACAAAGGCGACATTCGGTCACTTCCTGCCGCTAAAGGGGGGTGCGGTGACCGAGATGAGACTTCACCGGCCTGCGATCTGGCAGGCTCCCCTGGTGGTGAGTCTGTGCCGGCCGCACATGCGGGGCTTGCAGACCCAGGCCTCAATCCTTCACCGGTCCACGATCTGGCGGCCTGCTCCGGTGGAAAGTCGACCCCGGCTCCTACAGCGGGGCTTCACCGACTGTTGTGCGGTTCATCCCCTGGTCCTCCCTCTGGTGACCTGCATAGTTGGGGAGAGAGTACATGCCACCAAGCGGATAACACGCTTACACACCTTTGCTCCACTGTCCCTATGCTTAGGTGACAGTGGTAGGGAGTCAGGGTCTTGCTCCTACCACTTTACGCCTCCATGGCCAGCCGTGGTGGAGAATCGAGTCGTGGCTGCGTAGAGCTCCCCGGTTTCCGCGTTCTTATCCCGGCCCACAGAGCGGGCGCTGCCGGTGTTGCTGGCAGCGCCGGGAATAGTGGGCGTTGATTCCCATCCGAAGTCCCATGGCCCTGGAAAGCATACTTTGATGCCTTCATTCTGGTCTCTCATCCATTGTTTCTGTAAGCAAAGTCTAGTACAGAAGGTAAATAACTCAAGGTTAGTATCTTACCTGAGCGTCTTCATGAGCTTCCGGTTGGGGAGCGCACTCTCTCCCCCCCCCCCCCAGCTCCAATGGTGACAAGTCTCATGCGGGACATAGACTGCCGCTAACGGTAAGGCCCCCGCCTGTGTGTGAGTGGGGGCCCCGGCTCTGTCTACTACCTCTATAGGGTAGCATGGCCGTTGGGCCGCGGTAACCTGTGGCCTGCGGCGTCGAGCCAGAGCTCCTGCTCTGCCTTCGCTGCCCGCGAATGGCAGTCTCCGAGCCCGGACCCTCCTGGTCCACGGGTTTGCCCAACTTCCGGGTAGCGTTGCTGTCAGCCCGTGGTGACTCTGTGGGCTGTGGTGTAGACTCGGGCTGCCGCTCTGCTGTCGCTGCCTGCGAACGGCGAGTGTGAGCCCGGACCCTACTGGGTCAACGAGCTGCCCAACCTTGCCCGGGTAAGTAAAACCGTCAGCCCACAGAGTCCTTGCGGGCTGCGGTGTAGAGTCGGGGCTGCCCTGCAAGCCCCACTACCTGGTTAATTTAGACAGCCCGCAGTATCCTTGCAGGCTGTGGTGTAGAGTTGGGGCTGCTGCTCTGCCGTCACTTACTGCGAACGGCGAGCCTGCAAGCCTCACTCTTTATTAATGCCGTCAGCCCGCAGTGTCCTGCGGGCTGCGGTGTAGAGTCGGGGCTGCTGCTCTGCCGTCGCGTACTGCAAACGGCGAGCCTGCAAGCCCCACTCCCTGGTTGATGCCGACAGCCCGCAGTATCCTTGCGGGCTGCGGTGTAGAGTCGGGCTACCTCTGCCGTCCCTCCGACCGGCGAGTGTGAACCCGGACCCACCTGGGTCAATAGGCTCTTCCCGACTCCAGTCTGTTAGTGCCGCCGCAGACTGCCCACATACTGCGGTCCGCAGACAGCAGTTCACTCTGCTGCCCTCGGGAAAAAGATATTGCAGCATAAGAAGCAGAACATCAAGGTTCTGCAACAGCTTCTTCCCACGAGCCATCAGACTCCTGAATGCCATGTAATGGGCTGCCACCATTGTCTATTTATCCTTTTATCCTTTTTATCCATTTTATCCATGTCTATCCTTCTGTTAATTTATCGTGTTGCACAGGGAGCCAAATGCAACAAAATTTCGTTGGGAACTGCATATATCAATGTATTTCTAAATGACAATAAAGTTTGTTTGACTTGACTTTGACTTGACGAAGCGGCCTGGAGTACTCTGAACAGTCCCTAAACAGGACTGCAGGTTAGTTTTTCCTTATGAGGAGCAACGATCCTCACTGCCTGTCGCTCGCATATGGTCGACGATATGTCGCGCATGCGTGCCTGGCGGGGTCTTCACGAAGTCACTCACGTGACTCTGAAATGAAATAAATGAGTATTAGCATTTTAAAAGTAACTATTCTGGAATGTTCGTATCACAAGCATTTGAAGTTCATCCATGCCAGATGTCCCAGATGTTGTGGTAAGCCACCATTGAATCACTTCAAAAAATACTGGAATCACCCAGCGGATCAGGCAGCAGCCCTGGAGGACATGGTTAGGCAACGTTTTGAGATGCGACACCTTCTTCACGCTTCAGTCCTTTGTATTTTGCCGGTCTGAAGAAGGGTCCCGATTGGAAACTTTGTCTATCCATGTCCTCCACAGCTGCTTCCTGACCTGTTGAGTTACTCCAGCACTTTATGATCATTTTGAGGGCCTCTTCAAATTTATTTTCTCCAAATCTAACCATACCTTATACATATCCATCGACCATCTCCTTATGTGATGCACCATGTTTGTTGACATTCCTTGCAACAATTTACCCTTTAGACAAAAGAGATTTTATAAAATCCTAATGCTCAACTTCTAAGGTCTTTTTACACTTTTTGCTCCCTTGCATTTCTTCAGGGAAGCTTTGGATTGCATTGCATTGTCTGGAAGCTTTGCACTGTCCAACAGTTTCATATTTTGGTGCCTATTTGGCTAATTTATCAAAGTTCCTACAGACAGGAAAGCAATAAAGTACAGAGGCTACAAGCACGCACATTGTGTGCTGAACGGTCTGTTCCAATACCACACTGATCTATGTTGCATGTTCCAAGGTACAAATCTGGAAATAAATAACTAAGTGATGGAAATACTCAACAGGCCCGACAGCATGCATGGAAAGAGAGAAACCGTTATTGTTTCAGGTCAAAGATCCTCATCAATCATTGACCTGAAACATGAACTCTGTTTCCTTAATGCACAAGATCATCTAAAAATATTAAATGCTTGTTTATCAAAAAGGCAATATTTACTTCTGTTTAAGCTCAAACCAAATGTTAGACAAAATGGTGGAGTAACAGCGGATCAGCAGGATCTCTGGAGAAAATGGACAGGCGATATGTCCGGTCGGGGCCCTTCTTCAGACTGATCTCATGGGGGAATGGGGAAACCAAACTGGGAGAGAAGAAGGGGTCTGACAAATCACGGCCGGCAAGAGATGACCTTGGGCGAGGGGGTTTCCTGATAGGCCGATAATGTATGGAAGCAAATGTGAGCCCAAAAGAAATGCATGATTGAGAACTGTAAAGCTTGAAGGGTTTTGGTGTTAGGGATGGCGAAGAAATCAGTGCAAGGTCAGCCAGGGTTCAGGGAAGGAAGTTAAGGGAAGGGGGGGAGGGGGGAGAGAGAATGCTGTAGGGGAGAAAGGGGAAGGAGAAGGGAGAAGAAACTTAAAACGTCAACTTTTCAGGTATCAACCCAAGATTTACTTGAGCCCTTGCCGATTGATTGGGAAATATGTATTTAGAATAGTTTAAATGCAATTGAGAAAGGGAGATTGAAAGCATTGAGAGGAGAAAGAAAAGTTTATGAAGTAAAAATCTAACAAATAATCGTTGGGGGTGTGAGATATCTATTGGTTATATTCTGAAGAGAAGAATGTTGAAAGACAGCGTGAAAGGATAGAAAGGGGTGGACTAACTCAGCCGATCAGGCAGCATATCTGGACAACATGGATAGGTGACGTTTTCAGTCAGGTCCCTTCTTTAGACTGATTGTAGAAGAAAGCAAGAAGGAAGAGAGGAGAGGCAGGACAAAGCTTTGCTGGTAATAGCAAGCCATGATAAAAAACAACATGTCAGGTCAAAAGGCTATGACTGATAATGTAAATAGTTAATGTAAAGTGCATTAAAATGTTCAACTTCAGTCCTAAATGCACTTTAAAAGTACCTTCTCCATGTGAACAGTATATCTTCAAAAAGGAAGCATTCCATTATATTGACAACCCTTTGGTGATTGAGTTCTAGCCCTGATCAGAAAAGCCTATGATCCCATAATGAACATTGACCACAAGAGAATAAGAAAGAGAAGATAACTAGGTTCTTCAGCTCCTTGAGTCTGCGTTCCAAGTCGACATGACTATTGCTGATCTGAAATTCATAGAAACATAGAAACATAGAAAATAGGTGCAGGAGTAGGCCATTCGGCCCTTCGAGCCTGCACCGCCATTCCGTATGATCATGGCTGATCATCTAACTCAGTATCCCGTACCTGCCTTCTCTCCACACCCCCTTATCCCCTTAGCCACAAGGTCCACATCTAACTCCCTCTTAAATATAGCCATTGAACTGGCCTCAACTACCTTCTGTGGCAGAGTATTCCAGAGATTCACCACTCTCTGTGTGAAAATGTTTTTCTCATCTCGGTCCTACAATACTTCCCCCTTATCCTTAGACTGTGACGGTCATCATGTCCATTTTCCTGTCCTTAACCTATAAACTTTGATTTCTTTACTGATTAGAAGAATGTTCAACTTTGCCTTAAATATATAAAAAACTACTCTGGCCTGTCAGTACTTCAGTGGCAAGGATTTCCAAAACTCACAACCCTCTGAAAGTAAGAAATCTCTCTCATTTCAGTCTTAATTGAGTATCTCCTTATTCTGAAACCATGTCTTCTGCTTCTAAAATCTTCCACCCAAGGAAACACACTCTCTGTGTTTATCCCATCAAGATCACCGAAGAATCATGTGTTTCAATAAGAGCACTTCTCAATATTCTAAACTCAAATATGTCCCAACCTGTTTAATGTTCCATCATAAGGCGGTCCCTCCACACATACGATGATCCCAGTGTTCTTCTGGGAACCACCTGCAATTAATAATGATCTTCCCGCAAATAGAGGGATCAGAATTATTCACAGCGCTCCAGATGTGGTCTGACATGCACCTTGCACATTTGAGTAGGACTTTAACAATACAACCCCCCGACCAAACTCTCAGATAGCTTTCCCTTTTACCCACTTCTCTTGCATTCCAGCTTGCTGTGTTTCCTGCATTAAAAAAAACTCAAACTGCTGTATTTTTTCTCTCTTGTGCTTTCTAAATGAGCAACATTACAAATTCTCACACAATAATCCATTTGCCAACTTTTTGCCCACTCACGTAACCTATCGATATCTCTGTTTGTATCTTTCTCACAGCTTGCCTTCTTACCTATTTCTGCATCATTTGAAAATGTGTCTATTGTGCATTTTCGTTCATCCTTCGATCATTAATATATTCTGCAAGCAGTTGCACTCTCAGGACTGATCCCTACTGGTAAAAAAATACCAAACTGAAAATGAATGCCCTATTCCTATGCACCACTTCCTGCTTTTCAGTTAATCATTTGTCTATGAAGACACCAGGCACTATAGATGCTGGAATCTTGAGCAAAACATGAAATGCCAGATAAATTCAGCAGGTCAGGCAGCATCTATAGAAGCAATGGACAGGCAACGTTTTAGGTCGAGACCCTTCTTCAGGCTCTCATTTGTCCAGATTTGCTCTGATCTAGTGGGTTAACCTTTTGTGAGACCTTGTTGAATGCCTTCTGGAAGTCCATGCAGAAGATACCTGCTCATTGCTCTCTATTCACTCTCGTTGGGACTTCCTCTAAAATGTCTCGCCATTTTGTCAGGCTCTATTTATCAAGCTATGATGATTGTCAATGGTTAGATTATGATTTACAAATGTGCTTCTATTAATTCCTTAATAATTGATTTTGACATATTTCAACAATAAGGTTTTGTTAATCAACCTATTGTCACCTACTTTTTATCTCCCTCCCTCTTTGAATAAGGATGTCACAGTGGCAGATTTCCTATCTTCTGGTACTACCTCTGATACTACTCCAGAATTGAAGGAGTTTGGAATAAGCCCTTACATAACTAAGTCCGCTATACAGTAAATGGATGGACCCTTGAGGGGCTGTCCCACTTGGGTGACCTAATCTGCGTGTTCTGGTGAGTTTGCCTTCGACTCATACTTGCAGCATGGTCGACATGAGGTCGTAGGAGGTTTTTGTAACTCTCCTTCATGCTCGAGAATAGGCCCCGCGTACTAAAGGCCTCAGCTAGATTGTGGCGTATTTTTCAACATGTTGAAAAATGCCCGTGAGTAAAAAAAGGTCGCCATGGAAAAAATCGATACTTTTTTTACTTATAGGTGTAATCTTAGTAGGTCGTAATTAATCAAGGGTAGTCGAAGGTAGTCGAAGGTACTCGTAGATAGTTTTCATCATAGTCGAAGGGAGGTCAAAGGAGATCGAAGGAGGTCGTCTTCACTCTCCACTATTTGGTGTCCAATTTTCCCCAAATTAGTCGTAGCTAGTCGTAGCTAGTCGAAGATGGTCTTCAACATAGTCAAAAGAGGTCGAAGGAGGTCTTCTACATAGTCAAAGGTCTTCAACATGGCATGTTTTCAAACTCTCCTAAACTCTTCTAAACTTGACAATTAGGTTGCCCAATTCCCTTTAGGAATTCTGATGTACAGCTTCTTATGGATCTTGGGGTACATCTATAACTCTCTGAGAATGGCAACATATGTAAATAGGGTGGTAAAAAAGTTGTACAATATAGGGAGTAACAGAGACTCCATTGCCTGAATTTGATGATAGGTTTGGGAGGGAGTGAAAGAAGGCATTGGTTTGGGAGGAGGCATTTGTGGAAGGAACAACTAAGTTAATGTTTCAGTGTAAATGTTTCAGAATTGGGAGTTGAAAGATTTTATGGTGCAGAGGACTTTCACCACCTCTCTGCATGTTAAGCTTACCTTGTAATCCTTTTCATCTGAAACACTTAACTTTGTTTCACTTTCCGCAGATGCTGCCTTTGTATCCGCAGTTTGCTCCATTCCAACATTTGTGTTTCCTTATGTCTTCACCTCTAAATAATTGTAGCCTGGAGTGCTCATTAGAATGTATGAGAGTGCGTTTTGGGGCTAAGTAGAACATTTTTCTCCTTCCACAGATGATGAGGGTCTGGGACAAAGCAAGTAAATTATTTTAAAAAGAAGGTAAATTGACAAGTATTGAAAATTATAGCCTATAATCAGTTGCGCAGTCACAATAAAGTATTATCAATGTAGAAATCAGTGAGCTAGGTGAGCAAATGGATTAATACTTCAGAATATCAGATTGGGAGCAGGTTTTATTTTATTCTGTTAAAATGGTCTCTAGATTGTTGCTGTATTTTTTACTCTGGCTGAACCTTTCAAAAGTTTCACAGCAAAATTCATAACCAAACCCATGATACAGTTGGGTACTTACGGAGAATGAAGCAAATTTATCATGCTGTCATTCCTGGCAAAAGGAAACAATCATTTTAAAATATCCTGACTAATGTCAGAAGCATTAATCAAGTGCTGGTAATTTGAACAGTGGCTATGTTTTCAGGCTATCTTGGGTTCTATTAATAACAAGGCTAATAGTATCAGTCTTGTAGCAGAACCACCCATCAATGCCTAAATAACACATTGTTATGTTACTGAAGAACAACCATCTCCTAGTGATGTCAGATCACCAGACAAGATAGCCTGCTAGTGTCAAACTTAATCGCTTTATGACTCCTCAGAGCATTTAAAACTCCAGACAATGTACCTTTTTCCTGTGATTTTTGTAGGAATTTTATGTTATTCACAAGGAAAATCTGTTTGTGTTGAACATAATTTAACTATTTTCACTTTTACCAAGAGTCAAGAGTGTTTAACGGAACAATGATATTCTTACTTGCAGCAACAAAATTAGCTAGTAATTTAACACTATGGCCAATTCAATCTATTTTTTTGTATTTGATCATATTTTATGGGTGAAATTTGTTGTTATATTTTATAGTGGAGCCCATAACTGGAGCACTCAAGAAAATATTTCAAAGGCTGAGTGACTGGACGTGTGTGCAGACGTGGCGCCGACAGACAAGAAGCCGAAGCAAAAAAGTCGAAGCCAAAGAACTGAATAGAAACGAGGCTGAAATGCCAATGAATCTAAAGAGTCCGAAGACGAAACGCCTACTAACCAAAAGGATGGGATGCCTAAAGGCAAACTAACCGAAGGGGTGGGACGCCTAAAAGCCAACGATCCGAAAGGCTGCGTCGCCTAAAAGCAAACTTACCGAATGGCCGCTCTGTCGAAACGCCACCTACCCGAAAGGCGGCGTCGCCTACAGGCCAAAGGACCGACTGCCGCTCAACAGAAAAGTCCAATAAAGGACTTGACGTTACCGGGGGGCGGGACTTGCCAGCGATTGGTTCAGACTCCCGCGTTCATCACATCACTGTGAAGGCATGAACATTGTCCTCTCCACCCGACGTGGGAGAGTGGGGGATGTCCCGAACGATGCACACCTTCGGCTGCTTTCAACTTGGCGCTTGGGTTCAGATTGCCCAGTCACCTATGGCTTGTGTGGGAGAATGAACCCCACGTCTAGTAAGCGTTTTGTCTTCGGACTCTTTTGGTTCATTGGCGTTTTGGTCTCGTTTCTATTCCGTTCTTTGGCTTCGACTTCTTTGCTTCGGCTTCTTGTCTGTCGGCCTCACGTCTGGGTACCATCTGGATACCCTCATGAGTTTGTTCAAAAGAGGGGGCCTTGCTATATTGTTACAGCTTGTATGGGCACTGCCCTTGCTAATGGCTACATGACTGAAGGAGGAAGAGGTGGTGGGAGGAGGAGTGGTACGTATAAAAATACTTCCTTGGACATGACAGATGGGTGGAAGAAAGGAAGTAGAATGTGAGAAGTGGGACAAGATACCATCACTTTCAACAATGAAGATGCCATCACAGGTCATTTGGCAGCTGTTCAACTTTATGGTGGCATTCCCTCTGTCACACCACACAAAAACTCTCTGGCCTGATATCCCTTCCATCCCAAGCCAATTTGTGCTTCCAGAGCTATCTATGTATATATACTTTAATAAATGTGTGCAAGTGCTGGTGGGTGCATTACACCCTGTAGTGTCTGTGCCTTGTGATCCACATTGGGAGATCAAGTTTGTTAATGCCACACAATATTTTATGGGTCTTTAGAATTTACAATGTGTTTAGAATTTACAATGTCACAGTTACACTAGACTTTAGAGATACGGCGTGGAAACAGGCTCTTCGGCATACCGAGTCTGTGCCAACCAGAAATTACCCTGTACATTAGCACTATCCTACACTCTAGGAAAATGTTACAATTTTACCAAAACCACTTAACCGACAAACCTGTATGACTTTGGAGTGTGGGAAGAAACCGGGGCACCCAGTGAAAACCAATGTGGTCACGGGGAGAACGTACAAACTACGCACAGACAGCATCCATAGTCCGGATCAAACCCGGGTCTCTGGCGCTGTAAAACAGCAACTCTACTGCTGTGCCACTGTGACGCCCTAAGTGCTGCCTTATGTCATTAAACCTTGCAACTCTGCATCCATGTTCAAAGTACTGTAGATTTGGTGTTGAGTTGAACTGTAGCTCTTTCCACTAATCCTCTGACTGTTAGCTTTGAAGAGTGGCCAAAACCCAGGGCATGCATCAAGAAACTCACTTTTTCTTCATCTAATTCGCCAAAACATTCTGAGCTATAACAGAGACATAAGGGGCTGCAGATGGTGGAATCTTGCTCAAAACACAAATTGCTGAGGAAACTCACTGGGTCATGCAGCGTCGGTGGAGAGAATGGACAGATGACGTATCAGGTTAGGACCCTTCGTTAGATAGAGCTACAACAAGATCCCATCACTAATTTATTTCTGTGCCTCCCAGCATTCATATATCCCAGCAAGTTTTCCAAATACAATCAGTACCAGTTGGAGTCATACAGCACCTCCCATTTAATAGATGCAGGTGTGGCTTCAGTCAGCACTAATTAACTTCAGACGCTGGATATTCACCAAATTATACCACGGTTGCTGAGGATGGATGAGAGGGCACGGCACGCATGATGGTTTGGCACTTCAAGATTCTGGAAGCTTTCAGCAAAAGATCATGTCTCCACACGGTGTCATAAGCTGATGACAGATCGATGTGAGCACAACACTTTTCAAGGCACATTGGGAGCCAGCCTCTATATTGGTAGTGAGGGCAAGGAGCAGCTTCTACCAGGTCTAAAGCCAGCTTGCTCTCTGGGCAGAACAGGTTCTACCAATGGAGAAATCCTGGCAAGCAGGAGGTGCTCAACAGCTTGCAGGAAGTGCACATGAAGTGCACGTGGGAGGTGGGTCGGTAACTGGCTGGATCATCAGTAGATTTCCCAGGCTTGAGGATGGCGATGACTTCAGACTCTCTCCAGGCCTTAGGGATAATTACACTACAATGGACATGGGTGAAAAAGCAGCCAGCCAGCAGCTGAACCAAGATGACAAAGGACAGTCCAAGCCTTCCTGCTGGAGTGCATAAAGTTCAAGTACAGTTTCTTGCCAGCGCTGACGTCTTGCTGCATCCTGGGAATCTAGCAGTTCTGTGGCAGTATCTGGATCACCTGTGGCCTCATATTGCTTCAAGAGGTCTTGTGATTCAGGGAGCCAGCAAGGAGTGAAGTTCTTGCGGAAGCCTCTAGAGACGTACTTCTTTGCTGCAGCCTTCAGGATTGTGCAGAAGAACTTGTAGTTCTTGGGGACAGGTTCAAGACTTATGATCTTTTCCTCAACGTCTTGTGTGAAACCTGCCCAATCTTGTGTGAAACCTGTCCAATTCCTGAAGTTCCAGCATGGGAGAGGCTTGGATGAAATCCTAGGGATCTGCACACCAATGTGGATCAGAGCAGATCTTTGTTGACTGTGAGGGAAGTACGAAAGGATCTTACGTGGCACCTGGTGGGAGTGGTTCACCGGTTTCGATGTGAAGCAGAGGTCTGGGTTGTAGTCTCTCCTCCATCTGCTTGAGTGGAATGTGCCTGGTTGCTTGGCATCATGGAGGAGGTAGCGATCATTGTTGGATGCCCACATATCCAGTAATTCCCCGTTCTCATCCTTGGTTGAGTAGCCCCAGGATGAGTGATGACTGTTAAAATCCCCTGCATGTACTTCTGGGTGGTGGAAAGTGGATAGCATGGAGGCAGGCTACGTGACTCGAGGGGGTGTATATATATTTGTGACAGTGATATCCTCAATCCTCACAGTAGCAATGAAGATGTCATTGGAGCAAGATTGCTCAAGAACACTGAAAGCATGTAGGTCTTAACTCAAGTAAGTAGCAATGCCGTATTTTTTGTGGCGTACAGCAGCAACAAGCCGGAAGCAATAGATTCAGAGCTTGGAAGCACATGAGGTATCAGCGAAGTGTGTCTCTTGAGAAGGAGGACATCAGCATTAAGGTCCTTAGCAGATCTTGAGATGTATTAATTATTTGCCTTGGACATTCCTTCCACATTTAGCTGGTAGATGCGTGGAGATTTCCCGATGCTGCGGGAGTTTTGGCCCTGGGAAGGGCCGTTTGGGTTACGAGTCACTAGTGGCAAAGTCAAAAGTGCCGGCAAACCATTGGTTTGTTTGTGCATATCGGGTTGATTGCATTAGTCGAAACAGGGTGAACCACGTGAAGGTTGCTATCTCCCACCCAGTACTGGAGCACTGAGCACAAGTACTGGGTGGGAGATAGCAGTGAGCACAAATGTTAGCTCAATTCTGCACCAATATTTCTACCCATGTTTTCCACCTATTTCACCTTCATGTTCCTTTAGTGTATTTTACAGGAAGGATACCTCACATTTAGATGTGGTTCTCACAGTTGGTTTTTACAGTTGATGATTTAGACGGGCTTCTTTGTAAAATTGGAAAGTAACATCTGTTATTTATTTTGTCAATGAGCCCTATCCACTAATTATTTTCATACCCTATGTTTAAATGCTGCTAAATATGAAGTTACTGTTAGTAAACAATTGTTGATTCATGACTTTGTTGTCTGGCTTCTTGTTTGATAATTGGCAAGAAAAATATGTAATTGTTCATTCAGAACCTTGTGCTTATCATGTAGAATAAGCAAGTTCGGTATTCCGACTGCGCATGCCCAGGTCATAGGTCACTAGCTATAAATAGTCTTGGCCAGTGCGGAATGGAAATTAATGATGAAGTTGATGAAGTCAGTCATTTCTGCATGGGTGCAGGAGGTAGCGCCAATGCAGTCATCAATGTAGCGGAGGTAGAGTTCAGGGATAAGGGCAGTGTACGCCTGGAACAGGGATTGTTCGACGTACCCTACAAAGAGGCAGGCATTAGCTAGGGCCCATGCGAGTGCCCATAGCTACACCATGAATTTGGAGGAAGTGGGAGGAGTCGGAAAAGTTGTTGAGAGTAAGGTCCAGCTCTGCTAGGTGGACAAGAGTATTGGTGGATGGAAATTGGTTAGTTCTGTGGTCGCGAAGAAACGGAGGGCTTTAAGACCGGAGTGACTGGACATCAATAGTAATGATGAGGGAGTGGGGACCTGGAAAATGGAAGTCATTGAGGAGACGAAGAGCATGTGAGATGTCTTGGACATAGGTAGGGAGGATTGGACCAGGGGGGATAGGATGCAGTCGAGGTGTGTGGAAATTAATTTGGTGGAACATGAAACAATTGGTCTGCCAGGATAGTTCTGTGTGTGAATTTTGAGGAGAAGATTAAATTGGGCTGTGCGGGGCTGGAGAACAGTAAGGTTGGAGGCTTTAGTGAGCTGGAAGTGATGAAATCAGTTTTGGTGAGTGAGATTAAGGCCTGGTGCTCATCTGCGGCTCATGGGTGAAGAATGCGGCTGAGAGTTGTCGCCTGGCCTCAGTCCGGTAGAGGTCAGCATGCCAGACTACCACGGCACCTCCCTAGTCAGTGTTTGGGAATAGGAGATAGAGTCCCTGAACTCTACCTCCGCTACATTGACGACTGCATTGGTGCTACCTCGTGCACCCATGCAGAAATGACTGACTTCATCAACTTCATCATTCATTTCCATTCCACACTCAAATTCAGGGTTTGATTATCCAGTCGAGGTTGCTGCAGAGTGAGCGGAGGGCTGTATGCTCAGGGGGGGGGGGGGGGAGGTTAGAGTGAGTAAGGGGAGTGGAAAATTTGAGGTGGTTGATGTCCTGACGGCAGTTGGAAATGAAAATGTCTAAGGAAGGTAGATGGCCCTCTGGTGGAGTCCATGAGGAAGGGATCCGTTGGAGATGGGAGAAAGGGTCATCACTGGGTGGTGAGGACTCCTTCCCATAGAAAAAGGCCTGGAGGCGATGGAAGAAAAGCTCTACATCGTGGTGGACCCGGAACTCGTTGAGGTGGGGGCGAAGGGGAACAAAGATGAGGCCTCTGCTGAGGAGAGACCATTCCGTATCAGGGAGAGAGAGGTCAGGGGGGATGGTTTACACACAGCAAGGGTGGGGGTTGGAGTCGGATTAGGGCAGATGAGTAGATCGAGCCTGAGGCGATATCTGGTGGGGAACTGGTGGGTTATCAGAGAGAACGGCAGGTGAGTAGACAAAGGTAGAGTTCCTGGTGTTGTTGTAGTGAATATTTGCAGTGCCTTTCCATTTCTATAATAGCTATCCTACAATGGGGTGCCCAGGCCACATGCAATATTCCAACTGTGACATAACCAATCTTGCATTGTTTCAACATCCCTCACAGATTTATGTTTGTATAAATAGCAGAATTCTGTCAAAGTTTTCTCTAACAATTTTAACATTTGTGAATCGACATACATCTTTCTGTTTCTTTCCACTTCAGTGGTAATCAAATGAAAGTGCAAAACCAAGCAACATCACATCGGCTAATGATCACGTGATCACGTGGAAGGAACTGCAGATGCTGGTTTACACTGAAGATGGATTCAAAATGCTGCAGTAACTCAGCAGGTCAGGCAGCATCTCTGGAGTAGGTGATGCTTTGGATCGGATCCCTTCTTCAGACCTTCTTTTACTCCATCGTTTTGTCTCTATCACATACTTACCCTTCTTTAAATTCAAGAGTTCAAGATAGTTTTATTGTCATGTGTCCCTGATAGGACAATGAAATCCTTGCTTTGAATTAGCACACCAGAACATAGTAGGCACAAATGCTGAACCATATACCATTGCATAAATATATACACACATGAATAATTAAACTGATAAAGTGCAAATAAACAAATTACTGGCTAATAATGTTCAGAGTTTTGTCTGAGCCGAGTTTAATAGCCTGATGGCTGTGGGGAAGAAGCTGTTCCTGAACCTGGTCGTTGCAGTCTTCAGGCTCCTGTACCTTCTACCTGAAGGTAGCGGGGAGATGAGTGTGGGTCCTTGATGATGCTGCCAGCCTTTTTGAGGCAGCGACTGTAGATCCCCTCGATGGATGGTAGGTCAGAGCTGATGACGAACTGGACAGAGTTTACAACTTTTCGTAGTCTTTTCCGCTACAGGGCGCTCAAGCGAACAATTCCTCATGTGGAATGGCTTCATTTCTCCATGTTTTATCTGAAAACCATATTTCCAAACTCTACTTAATTCACATTTTGGGCCTACAACTCCTTAAATTCAAGTATATAGTTGTCTGCTGGGCAAATTGATGATCAAGGCCAAACTATGCAGTTAGAGAGGGAAGTTCTTCCAATGGCATTAGCTGACCAGCTCATGCTAATCTTTTAGCTGTGGCAACTGTGGCCAGTGGGGATGCAGTTGCGTTCCATTATTCATTATGAATGTAACCTCTTGCTTTAGCTGGGTTGAAGTAGAGATATGGCAAATTGTCAATGTTGGGAAGCATTTCCTTTCTATGATTACAACCAATATATACAGCAAGATCTTACTCCCATTGGACCTTTTCATTCCCAACTGCCGGTGCAACATCAACTGTCTTTACTTCTCCACTCCCCCTACCCACTCCGATCTCACCCCCTCTGAATGCTCCTCTACACACTCAATAACAATCTCAACATTTTAATCAAATCCCGTCGACAAGGGAGGTGCCATTGTAATCTGGCAGGCTGACCTCTACTATGCTGAGGCCAGGCACCAGCTCTCAGACGCCTTATACGTACCCATTCACCATGACCCCACAAAATGAATTCCAGGCTTTTAATCTCACCACCTCTGTTGATCTCCACTCCCCAGCCTCCAACCTCATAGTTCCCCAGCCCCATACTGCCCGCTTCCATCTCCTTCTCAAAGAATAAAAATGCTCCCCCATTACAGCAAGCAGCACGGGAGCAAATGTGGAAGAAATTCAAACGCTTGAGGAAATGTCAAGACAAATTTCACAACTGATATTCAGCCAATAACTATGCAGAGGAAGAGCAAGAGAAACACAGGCAATCTTTCACACCTGTCCAAATGTTTCAGGTTAAATTTGTAACTGGCACTTAAAGATATTACATCAAGTATTACACATCATAGTGCCACATAACAGTGCCAGCATAAAGTGCCACCTGAAACACATCGCAGGCCATTTTGCCTATCGAAGGTTGGCATGTGGAATAGGCACTGAAGGTGAAGCTTCCAAATATATCAGCTGTTTATTTGTCTTTAAATGAGATAGCTGTCTAACTTTAGAGAACCCATTACTGCCTACTTCCAGGTGATTACTTAGCAAGAGAAAGTAATCTTTCAAATTATATGATGTAGGGTGAAAGAGAGAGTAAGCTGGGAAGCACTTGATGCCTTAACCTTACTTGGTATTGCCATGAAGACAAAAGTGCTGTCTCAACCCTCTCTTGACAAGGCAGTAATTAAATGTAGAGACTAGCTGGATACAGGTTACTTTGATAGTAGGACTAAGAAATACAAGAATCCAGAATCCTCCATTGTTGCGGGCGGCCAGATGTACAGGCCCTCTCGTCGGGACGGAATCGGCGCTTTTCCTACCGGAGACGGCGGCTTCAGGATGTTGAAGGCCGCAGGCCGGCGGTCGGACCTCTTTTCTGGAGCTTTCTTCCGGAGATCCCGAAAGCGGTTCCCCCGTTAACCCCCCTCACCACCCCCTCACAAGACACAACAAGAGACATTGAAACTCACATTTAGACACATTAAAAAACCCCCAAAAAAGTAGAAATGGTTAACAGCCTGCTGGCACGGCAGCTGACTCGCAGCGCCCCACCGAATCTCCCCAAATGTTAGTTATGTTTGCAATGACTCATGTGGTAAACTCCCAGCTAAATGGCAGGATTAAACTCCTGAACAACCCATGATGAAAATGAACTTAATGAGGCCACAAACCTGGACAGTTCTTGCTTATCTTCCCATAGCTGGGTTGCCGATAGAAGTAGATGTTCTATCCAGCACATCAACCTGCAACCACTGACAAGTACTAATCAATGAAAATTAAGATAATGCAAGAATCTGGAGCAAATAATAACCTGCTGGAGGAACTCAGCAGGTTAAGCAACATCAGTAGAAGCAAAGGAACGGTCGACTTGTTAAGACAAATCCAGGGTCTCGACAAGAAATATCGACCATCCATTTACCTCCTCAAATGGTTTTTGACCTGTTACTTGTGGGAGAGTCTAGGACCAGAGGCCATAGCTCCAGAAATATAACTTTAGAATGGAGATGACAAGGAATTTCTGCAGTCAGAGGGTAGTGAATCATTTTAATTCAGTGCCACAGATGTGGAGGCTATGTCACTTGGCATTTCTAAGGAGCAGATTGACAGATTCTTGATTAGTAAGGGTGTCATGGGTTATGGGAAAAGGCAGGAGAATTAGGTTGAAAGGAAAAGATAGATTAGCCATGGTTGAATGGCTGAGTAGACTTGATTGATTGAATGGCCTAATTCTGTTCCTATAACTTATGAACTTATGAATTCATGACATCCTCACAAAGTTTGTTAAAGATGAAGCAATATTATTTGTCCTGTAAAGATATGATATTATACAGCATTCCATGTGCAGTTTATGCCATCTTAAGTTGTCTGAGAAATAATTAGTGCAACAATCTCTAAGACCTTGCCAATGCAGTTCCAACCGTGTATTGTTCACTTTATGTATTACGAAAATGTCTTTATTTAGAGAAAAGAGGTAATGGTTTAACTGAAGTGCAGTCCATGAATGAATTGTCACAAACAACAAATGACATAGGTGAGTGGATTACATAGGTGGGAAACCAGTAATGATGTTTGTAATTAAAAACAATATAGGAAAGATGTTAAAGGATGAAAATTACAGGCTTATTCTCATCCTTTTTCTGATATGTGAACAAGAAAATTACAGGGTTATTTTTAAAACACACATACACAAGAGAAATGTTTAGTGTGATTTACAATCTGAAGATTTATATTGGTTGCTTTTCTCACTAAAGGTCATTTCCGCAGTATAGCGTATTCATTTTTATGATAGTTTCCACATTGTAATCTTCGATGTGAGGATCATTGATGGTGGCAAAAAAAACTTTTTTGCATCTTTGTTGAACGATAATATCAAATCCCTCATCAATATTATTAATTTTCTTTCTGCCTTAAATACTTGGATTCAATGGGGAAGAATCATTGCAGTATATTGCTGCTGTAGCTCAGACGGAACCCTTTCTGTTCAGCTAATCTAGTCCGGCTCCAAGTGTAGCTGCATCTGTCATGTTTTCTATCCTTAAGTTCTCACTAACCAATATTCTTAAGTTCTTATCCAGTACTATTTTGAAGGCATTAATCTCTCCTATTAATTTCTCTTCTATCACCCCTGCATTCAGATTCAGATTCAGATTCAGATTCAATTTTATTGTCATTGCACTTTTCAGTGCAACAAAATGGTTTAGCCTTGCAGTCATACATAGAATAAATAAAACACACGCTCAACACAGTTTTACATCCACCACAGTGAGTCCACCAGGCACCTCCTCACTGTGATGGAAGGCAAAAGTCCCAAATTGTTTGTCTCTTCCCTCCTTGCTCACCCTCTGCGCTGAGGCGATCCAGGCCTCCGATGTTGCGATCCCACCAGGTGTTGGTAAGTCCCGCGGCTGAATCCGAGCCATGGGGCTACAGGGAGAGGTTGCGCAGGCTAGGGCTTTATTCCTTGGAATGCAAGAGGACAGGGGTGATCTTATAAACATGTACAAAATAATGAGAGGAATAGATCGGGTAGACGCACAGACTCTTTTGTCTAGAGTAGCGGAATCGAGAACCAGAGGACATAAGTTTAAGGTGAGGTGGAAAAGACTTAATGGGAATCTGAGGGTAACTTTTTTACACAAACGGTGGTGGGTATATGGATTGAGCTGCTAGAGGAGGTAGTTGAGGCAGATATTATTGCAATGTTTAAGAAGCATTTAGACAGGTACATAGATAGAGTTGGTTTAGAGTGATATGGACCAAAGGCAGGTGGGACTAATGTAGATGGGGCATGTTGGTCGTTTGACAAGTTGGGTGAAAGGGCATGTTTCTACGCTGCATGAATCTATGACTAAATCTACTCAGCCATTTTGGAATACGTCCTGGGAGTACAGCTATTTACAATATATTTTGGACTATAGACTTTAGATTTTAGAGATACAGCACAGAAAGATACAACACTAAGTCCACGCCAACCAGTGATCATCCCATCACTAGCACTATCCTACAAAGGGACAATTTACTATGTTAACCAAAGCCAATTAACCTATGAACCTGCTCGTCTTTGGAATGTGGGAGGAAACTGGAGCACCGGGAGGAAATCGATGCAGTCACGGGGGAAACGTCCAAACGCCGTACGGAAGCATCCATAGTCAGGATCGAACCCAGTTCTCTGATGTTGTAACTCTACTGCTGCTCCACTGTGTTGCAAATTATTGATTTTGAGAAAGTGAGTTACTGTAGCCATGTTTGCGGATGATACAGTAGTCTGTGGGAGGCAAACTGAGAGAAAGAGACAAACAGTTCACAGAGGTATATTAATAGGTTAAGTGAATGGGGAAAAGTTCAGCAAATGGAGAATAATATGGAAAATGTGAAATTATTCAATTTGGAAGGAAGAGTGATAAAACATGGAGAAATTCTGCAGTGGGGTACAGCACTAAAATCTTCACACATGCAACGTGGAAGGTTAGTAGATGGGAGAGCAGATAAATAGGAAAGTGAACCGAATATTGGCTTTTATTTCTAGAGGTTTGCAGTACAAATGTGAGGAAGTCTTTCTGCAACTGTACCAGGCACTTGTGAGGCCATATCTTCTTCTTGCAACTGAAACATAAATAAACCAAAGGAATAGTTAGATCTCAAGCCGGGTGTTGAGCAGCCAGGTTGTTGTGTCTGTGTCAATGTCTGCCAGGCCCTGAGCTCCATTTGGTGGGTGGTACAGTGGGCACTCAAAGAAGACATGCTTGACTGTCAGATGTTCTGCTCTGCATTCACAGGCTGGGCTCTGGCGGAGCCCCCATCTCCACAGGCTGGCATCGAAACGCCCAACTCCAGTATGAAGTCTGTTGAGCTTCACCCAGTCTCCTCTGGGGAGGTCAGACCCTGGACAGCTTTTATCTGGTGAAGAGATGTAGCTGTGTAATGGAGATGAGGTTGCCTTCCACTCATGTGACCTCTACTCTCTGCTGATAGCCTGATGGAGGAGGTGATCTGGGTCCATGGCATGATGAGATAGTGCCAGAGTTGCTGCTTGCCTTCGGATCCCTGCAGGCGGATTGCCTGCAAGTGTAGGGAGCTGCTTGACTGGAGTAGGTTGAAGGCACCCAGTGATGGTTCACAAGGTGCTGTTCAGGCTTGTGTCGACCAGGCTAGTATGCTGCTTCTACACCATATGGGTGCGCAGTACTCAGCTGGGGCATTCACAAGAGCTAAGGCAGAGGTGCGAAGAGTTGATGGACTGGCTCCCCAACTTGTTCCTGCCAGGCGTCGGATGAGGCCGCGACGTGCCATGACCTTGTCGCGGAGACCAGCCAGGTGTTGACGAAGTGTAAGCGACCTTTGTCCAGCTTTACGCCGAGGTAAGTGGGTGTTTGTTGGAAGTCCAAGCGCCTGGCACTAACAAATACAGCTAGCTCGCGCTTAGCTTCCTTGTTGTTTAGATGGAATGCTGTTGACACTGTTTTGCTCAGCTTTAGACGCCACTGTCGTAGGTATACTGCCAAAGTCCCCATGTCTTGACTTTGATTGTCTTCTACTCTTTGTGTCTTATCAGGATGGCTAGATTGTCACCATACCCATATTTTCCAGCGATGGTCTCTGGGAGGTCATGAATGTACATGTTGAAGAGCAGTGGAGCCAAGACGGAGCCCTGTGGGATGCCATTCTTCAGTCTACATAGCCCACTCAGGCCATGTCAAAACTATGGTGAATAGTTTTAGTCCACTCATTTACAGAAAGACATATTGTCATTGAAGGCAGTTCAGAGAAGGTTCACTTGGCTTAACCCAAGTGCGGAGAGCAAAATACAAAGTGCTGGAGGAACTCATCTGGTCAAGCAACATCTGTGGAGGGAATGGACGGGCTACCTTTCTGTTCTGGAAGGGAGCCTACCCAAAACGTTGCCTGTCCATTTGCACCACAGATGCAGATACTGCCTGACCCACCGAGTTAATCCAGCACTTTGTGTTTTGCTCAAGATTTCAACATCTGCAGTTCGTTTTGTCTCTGAGTATCATGTGGAATGGTGGAGCACGTTGCTTCATAACCCATTGAGGTTGCGTATAATGAAACATAATCATATTAAAAAAACGTATAGATTCTTAGTGGATTAACAAGGTGAACGCTGAGAGGTTTTTCATCTCTGTGGGAGTCGAGGACCAGAGAGTACAGACAGAATACAGGGATGTGTGTTTTAGGCTCAAATGAAGAATATTTTTTTCTTTAGACTTTACTTTAATTTTTAGAGATAAAGTGGCAACAGGCTCTTTGGCACACCGACCAGCGACCAGTGTGAGTCCACACCGACCAGCGATCACCCTGTACAATAGCACTATCCTACACATTAGGGACAATTTATGGAAGCCAATTAACCTACAAACCTACATGTCTTTGGATTCTGCGAGGAAACCGGAGAAAATCCACATGGTCATAGGTTCAAACTGCCGCCCCTGTAGTCAGAATTGAACCCTTGCCTCTGGCACTGTAGGGTAGCTACTCTGCTGCTGTGCCACTGTGCTGTCCCAAAGGATTTTCTCTCGAACGATTGCGAATTTTTCGAATTCCTGGTCACAGAAAATTATGGAGGCTTAATCGTTCAATGTATTCAAAGCTGGCCTAGATTTTTAACCAATCATGAAATCATGGGTAGAAAATAGGAAAGTGGACTTAAGGGAAATTGGTGCAGCCATGATCTCATTGAATGGAAGAGCTAGCCTGAAAGGCCAAATGACATTTCTATCCCTAATATTAATGGTTTTAGGTCTTAGCTTACATGTGGCTGTATATGGAAAACTGATCACCTTTCCATAAGTGAGTCTGAAGAGGGGTTCCAGTGATGGAAATGGGTTTTAGGAACTACGGGTATGCTAAGGTTCGTGATGCAGAGGTTGGAAGGAAGGGGGGGGGAATTTTTTTAATGTGCAGTCATACCTATGTTAGAGTACAAGAATGCATAGCTTGTTTATTGTGTATTTGCATCACAGTTTAATGCGAATTATATGTCATAGCTGCTTTCTTGCATCTCTCTCTCTTTCTGTTGGTTGCAGCCATCGTCTACTTCGGTGAGGGAAGCAGGTTGATGATTGGTCACAACGCCCCTCGGAGACAGTGTCTGATTGGCCACAGAGTGACCAGCACATTATGTGATTGGACACAATGACCTTGGCGAGAGCGGCTGATTGGACAGGAGGAGACCGATTTCTTGATTGGACGGGAATTTTGAGGGAAGCTGGTTGGTGATTGGTCCCAATGCGCCTCGGAGGCTGTGTCTGATTGGCCGCCGACTGACCAGCGCATTATTTGATTGGACACAATGTCCTTGGAGACAGTGGCTGATTGGACGGAAGGAGACCGATTTGTTGATTGGACAGAATTTTAAGGGAAACTTGTCGGTGATTGGTCACAACGCCCCTCGGAGACTGTGTCTGATTGGCCGCCTATAAAGGAGCGCATTATGTGATTGGACACAGTGCCCTTGGAGACAGCAGCTGATTGGAATGGAGGAGACCAATTTGTTGATTGGACGGGAATTTTAAAGGAATCCTCTCCCCCCCCCCCAACAGGAAGGAACCGCAGATGCAGCCAACCCCGCAAAATGTCAAATGATTCCGGAAATGCCGAAGCGAGAATGTGTGAGAGAGCTAGAGAGAGAAGAGATGGGGAGCGGGAGAGAGAGCGCATGAGAGAGAGAGGGAGGGAGGGAGAGAGCAAAAAGCAAAGAGACACAGCAAGAGAGAATGAGGGATGGAGGGAGATAGAGAGGGGAGAGAGGGGAGAGTGGAGAGAGAGAGAGAGAGCGAGAGAATAATAAAATAACGTGCGTGAATGACTTTACCTACACACCAAAAATAAACCCGTGCACGCAGTCCGGAGCCTTCAATAACATTGAGTTTTAAGAAATTCTCCCGTGAATTTTATTCAAAGGAATATGGCGTCATTAATACTTGGTCAAAACACAATTACATTTACTGAGGAATGTGGATCGATGTATTGATGACACATTGTACAACTACGTGTTAACTACTGGCTGTTAACAAGTGCTAACAGTGGTAGTTAACAAATCATTTCGTCTCATGGCCAGTGCAGCGGTAACTCGTTGTAATGATTATCCATGGTCGTTTAAAAAAAAAATCCGTATTTAACAACTCTGACTCCCTTCTGGTACAGAAATTGGACATAAACTGGAAACTGAAAAGTAGGGGAACACCGTCCCCCTGCGTAACCCCCCCCCCCCCCCCCATTTCCATCACTGAGGGGTTCCAACCCAAAACATCACCTATTCCTTTTTTCCAGAGATGCTGCCTGACCCGTTGGGTTACTTCAGAATATTGTGTCTATCTTTACCATAAACCAGCATCTGCAGTTCTTTCCTACACATTGGATCTGCAGAATCATTAAATTGGAGCACACTTAAGTTTTGAAACCTAAACCAAAGAAGCATTGATTGGTCAGCATTATTACTTTTGAATACCATTTTTATACCTGATTGTATTCAAATAAATTCATCCATTTCCAGCAACTTCTAACATTTCAACCCATATATACTGTAAATCTGTCAACTATTCGCTTCTTTGGGGGATAGACGGTTAATGTTGTAACGTCAATGTCAATCAAAGAAACAGATGTAATAAAATTGCATCGGATATTTTTTGCTCTACAAGATTATATACTACAGAATTATTCAATTTTAAAAATAGCTGTCACTGCACAAAATTTGGTTTGCAGCAACCTACAGTTATTTCCATGGCTTAGATAAATTTAATGTCTTGAAGGATAATGTAACCAATTTAGATGTCATGTTTCCAGGAATAATCTTGTTTCTTCTCTGTGTTTAGATATACAACATCGAAAGAGGCCCTTTGACCCACTGAATCCATGCCGACCATCGATCACCCGTTCACACTAGTTCTATGTATCCTACTTTCACATTCACTCCCTACAACATTGGAGGCTATTTACAGAGACCAATTAACCTACAAACCCACATGTCTTTGGGATATGGGAGGAAAATGGAGCATCAAAGAAAACCGACGTGGTCACAGGATGAATGTGGAAACTCTACACTGACAGCCACTCATGCCACCCATTTTACGTTATAATCATCCCCCTTGAACATTCCACTATCTCTAAGTAGAGTAAAGTAAAGTAAGTAAAGTATCCTTTATTGTAATTCAGATCGGTCTGAATGAAATTTCGTTGCCTTGCAGTCATACATTTTATAAAATAACACAACACCCAATAAACGCAAATTTAACATCCACCACAGTGAGTTCACCAGGCACCTCCTCACTCTGATGGAAGACAAAAATCTTAAGTCTTTGTCTCTTCCCTCCTTGTTCTCCCTCTGCGCTGAGGCGATCCAGGCTTCCGATGTTGTGACCCCACCGGGTGATGGTTAGTCCCGCGGCTCAACTGTGCTGCGCGAACGGGCCGGTTCAAAATCCGCAGCCCGGGGTGTTCGAGGCTGTTGCCGCGGGAGCTCCGGAAAAACAGGTCACCAACCTGTGACCTGCGAGCTCCAGACAATGTCGTCCACTGGGCCTGAGGCCGAACCTCCGAAGTCGGGCCGCTGCCGGGACACCGCCTCAGTCCCGAGTCGGGCCGCTGCCGGGACACCGCCTCAGCCCCGAGTCGGGCCGTCGCCGCTGGGGCACCGCTTCGGCCCCGAGTTGAGCCGCCGCCGGAATGCCGCCACATCCCCGAAGTCGGCCAGCCCCACGCTGGTAAGTCCTGGCTGGCTCTGCCTCCGGAGCCTCGAGGTCAGTCCCAGTTGGAGGCCGCCAGCTCCGCCATTAGGCCTCAGCGCAGACGGAGACAGAGACGGGGGATACGACAAGAAAAGTCGCATCCCCCCGAAGGAAGAGACTACAACAATTTTCTCCCACCCCCACCACACATACACAACCTAATAACTCAAATTAACTAGATAAAACAGGACAGAAAACAACAACAAAAAAGAAAGAACAGACGGACAGCAGGCGAGCCGCAGCTGCTAAGGCAGCACCGCCACTCTAAACTGTTTGCTGGTCTGATATGCAACATTTAATGAGCGGAATCTTCCTCCAAATTATTGTTGTAAAAATCAAAGCCATTGTGTTCAGACTTTGTCACACTAAATTGATTTGTGCAAAGTTCAGAAAAATACAGTGCTAATAAATGTTACATATTTCTAGATGGCATAACACTGATCATTAACAATGATTTATCTTTAGATGGAAGTATATAAAATTATGAGAAGCCTAGTTAGTACTGAGAGTCAGAACCTTTTTCCCCAGGGTGGAAATGTCAAATACTAGAGGGCCTAGCTTTAAGGTGAGAGGGGTAAGGTTCACTGGAGATGTGCAGGGACGTTTTTTTTACACAAAAGGTGGTGGGAACTTGGAATGGGTTGCCAGAGGGGGGCAAATATGATAGCGGTTCAAGAATGTAGCTCAATGGCATTTGGGTATGGGCAATAAATTATGATCTTCCTAACAATAATCAATTCCAGAACAATTATGTTTGTAAATCTCAGTTGAGATACCTTTCAAAGATCTTTCAGCAAGTTTTTTGACAGAGAGGAATGACCCTGACTTTGAGGACACAGGAGACAGCAGGTGCTGGGATGTTGAACAAAAACAAGGTGCTGGAGGAATTCAGATGACATTTTGAGCCAGGAACCTTCTTTAGACTGAAAATGGTCCCAACCTTCTTGATTAGCACAGCTGTCAGAGGTTATGGGGAGAAGGCAGGAGAATGGGGTCAGGAGAGAGAGAGATAGATCAGCCATGATTGAATGGTGGAGTACACTTGATGGGCTGAATGGCCTATTTCTACTACTATTCCTTATGACTTATGACCTTCTGACCTGAAATGTTGTCAGTCCATTTTCCTCCTCAGATGCTGCCTGACTGGCTGAGTTCTTTCAGCAGTTTGCTTCCCTTTTGACTGAGAGGTGAGCTGGCACCTATGCACAGTTCGAAGGCAAACCTCAAGTAGGAAACAAACAGTGTTCTGTAGATCAAAATCACAGACACCCTTTGTCAAAATCATTGCCTCATGATTCACAGGTTGCACTGTAGAGATATGGTGCATTGAAGAGGCGGCAGGGTGGCGCTGTAGAAGAATTGCTGCCTCACAGTGCCAGAGACCCAGATTTGATGCTGTCTGTGCGGAGTTTGCACATTATCCCTGCGACACACTGTATGTGTTTAGAGTGTTTCTCCCACACTCTAAACACATACAGATTTATAGGTTAATTGGTTTTGGTAAAAATTGTGTGGGCTAGTGTAAGCAGTGATCGCTGGTCGGCGCACACTCAATGGGCCAAAGTGGGCCTGTTTCTGTGCTGTATCTCTAAAGTAAACTAATGTAAGGAACACTTTGCTGCTCACTGCTGCGTTAACAAAATCTAGCAAAGTTTTACCAGCAAAGTGGGAAGCTTCCAAACTTTGATAAATACAACCTTTGTATTCATAGCTGCAAAGGGAATTTGGCTGCATAGCAAGACTCTCAAATGTATAGATATTCATAGAATGCCTTCATGTACTTTTTTACCATCTTCCTGTCAATCTCCTGACACAAACTCCCTTTTCACAAGGAACATTGCTCTTGCATAGACTGCGTCAGAAGCCTGGCCAGTTATTTGTGGGATTATTTAGCTTTCTCATCAGCACTTGTCTCTCCTAAACTGTGGAGAGTATGAATGACCTGTAAACTGTAATGTCCAGGTTCAGGAGCAGCTTCTTCCCCACAGCCGCCTGGCTATTAAACACTACACGTGTTTAAATAAGTTCAGAACTGCATAGACTTGTGGACATTGGTTTTGACTTTTTGCATTATTAGTGTTTGTTTCTATTCATGTGCTTGATTATTCGCATTTAAATTGTTATTTCTTTATTATATTGGTTACAGACTACTATGTTTACATATTCAGTTGTGCTGCTGCAAGTGGGAATACCATTGTTCCATCTGGAACATATGACGATAAACACTCTTGACTTTTGATTCTTGGTACTACCCCAGATATGCTTCCTGTTTGCCGGGGAGTCGCCTTCATGGTCGTGTGGAGTTCCTGCATTCTGGGGACTAGTCGCGGCCTCATTATGGTCGCCGCAAATCTTTCAATATGTTGAAAAATTAGCGGCGACTAGAATGAAGCTGCCATGGAGAGTAGCGAGAATTCTCGTGCCGTAAATGGATTGCCAGGTGGTCCTAGTGGGTTGCCAGGAGGTTGAAGGTCTGTTCTCGTAGGTTGTAGCCAGTGCTGACCGGTGAATTTCATTGGCTCATTGGGAAACAAAACGTAAGCAGTAGTGTTCATAACCAAGGATAAACGACCGGTAATGTTAATAGTAAGATTAAACGAGAACTCACCAGTTTGAAGTTTGATCTTTATTTTATGAGGAGTTACAATGAGGGATTACGTGAAGAACCCATCAGCCCTGCATGCGCGTCAACCTTCAAAGCAGTGGTGTGGAGTCACAGACAGACAAACGTTGACCTGAGAATAGTAAGATCGAAGAAACTAGAACTACCAGCTGGTTTTATGAGGAGGGGTTGGGAGCAGAGGGCACGTAATCCCTCATCGTACTATTTTACTTCGGAGTCACGTGAGTGACTACGTGAAGATTTTAAAGCTCTATGACTCCATGCCGTGGTACAAATCGATGTGCCACGCACTGTATAGTTCACCAAGAAGAGTGGACAGAGCTGTTCAGTCATGACATAATGAACAAATTGACAATTTAATGTGTAATTAAACAATAACAATAACGATAACAATAACAGTTCCCTCTCTACCTGAGAGGGCTATTAACGCGAACTTAAAACTGAGGTAGCAAACACGTTCGTTCCGGCCAAAGGTTTGTTATAAAATGTCTGAAACGTGCGTGCTGAGGACCACCCTGCAGCCGATAAAATCTGGTCTAGCGGGACGTCCATGACCCTTGCTGCTGACGTAGATGCAGCCCTGGTGGAATGAGATTTAAACATTTTAGTATCAATCTCAGCCTCTGTTAAAACTTGCTTTAACCACCTGAAAATGGTCTGAGTTGAGACCTGCTTATGTGGTTTCTTGTAGCTAATCAGTAACGCTAACTCAGACCCCCGAAGCCCCTTGGTGAGGGTAATGTATTGCCGGAGGTGAGCAAGTACACACAAATTGGGATCCAAAGGATATGCCATGAACTGTAATTTCAATCCCGAGGTACCTGGTCTACTCTGTTTTATAGGGTTGTGCACAAAAAGGTGAAACTACCGGCAGAGGTGAGCATCCTGTCCAATCGTAGCTTTTGCAAGGACTGGACTCTTTGTGCTGAAACGAACGGCATCAGCATTGCCACCTTGTGCATGAGTCGGAGTAGAGACAGGGAAGTTGGTGGAGACCATGACCGGAGTAAAGTTAAAACCACCCCTACATCGCAAATTTCAGAATATTTGGGCCTAGGAGGGTTTGAATTGAAGACTTCCCTCATGAATCTAGACACTAAAGGGTGAGACCCCACTGATTGGTGTTCTGAAATTGGCAGCAGGTAAGACGACAGTGCACTTCTGGCACTATTAAGAGCACTGTAGCTTAATTTGTCATCGAAGTGCAATTTCGAGAGGAACTCCAGAACATTTGTAATCTGCACTGCCTCATAAGAAATGTTGGACTGTGCACAGAACACTTCCCATTTCCTAATGTATGAGGCATATTGTTTTTGAGTACTGCTTCTCCAAGCCGCAGTTAGCACATCCACCGTATGATCAGCTAGTCCCAGTCCAAGGAAAGGTCTTCTTAAAACCTGCAAATCAATAAATTGAGCCGATCATGCAGAGGATGTACTTCACCAGAAACCGGGTTTGTCAACAAAGTCCTGCCTTTAGGAACCTTCCACACAGGTTCTACAACCATGCTCAGAACAAGAGGATACCATGGCTGAGTCGGCCAGTCAGGGACTACCTGAATGCTGGAGGCAGAGTCCTGCTGAATTTTTTGCAGACAGCGACTGACAAGGCAAAATGAGGAGAATGCAAAAAAAACATTGCACCCCAATGTAGCGAGAACGCATCTATCACTACTGCCTCTGGGTCTGGTTCGCATGCCACATACTTTGGTAATTGATGATTTAATCTTGAAGCGAACAAATCCATATCCGGTGTTCCATACTTAGAAATAATATCCTTAAACACTCCATGATTCAACACCCATTCTGTGTTGTCAGTGAATTTATGTGACCTGGTATCCGCCACCGTGATGAATCTACCTGGGAGGTAGATAGCTGAAATCCAAATATGTCGAATAATACACCATTTCCAAATGAGACATGCCAATTTATCACAGGATACTGACTTGATACCACGCATGTGATTTATGTATGCCACTGCTGTGATGTTATCTATCTGTAATTGAACATGCACGTGGTGCATGTGTGCACAATAAGCTTTCAGACCATAAAGGGCTGTGAGCAAATCCAAATAGTTAACACCATGCAACTGCAGAAAAGATATCTCACGCATGTTCCATCTGCCACCGCAGCTAGTAAGGGTGTCAGTGGCGCCCCACCCCAGAGAGCTGGCAACAGTCTGTAAAACAACAGAAGGGCTTTCAATTGAAATATTGCCAGAACAATGGACAATATTGGCTTTCCACCACTGTAGCTCATCAATGGCTTCGGCCGGTAATTGCATCATTCTGTCAAAGTGGACAAAATTATGTTTGAGTGCCTGCACCTTCGCTCTTTGTAATTGCTGATAGTGCAAAGGCCCATATTTGGCAGCTGGAAATGCAGCCACCAATTTCCCAATCAAACTTGCTACTTGTCGATTTGAAGGCAGCTGCTGTGTGATAAGATGATTGCAGGCTTCGATTAACTTCAATCTCTTGCGAAGTGACTTACAGGTGATTGGAGTTAATAGTAAATCCCAAATAATCCATAACCCTGGATGGAGTCAACCTGGATTTTACTGGGTGAATTAGGAATTCCAACTGCTCAAACAGAAGTTTGGTGGCTGCGACCGCCAAAATAGTTTTCCCTATAATGAAGATATTGTCCAAATAAGCCATTACTATGTGTTTCTGCTCTCTCAATAGAGCCAGAACAGGTTTTAATATTTTTGTGAATAACCTGGGCAATGCTTTAAACTGCCATAGCTGCCCCATCCATTTAAATTTCAAGTATTTTCTGTGATCCTTGTGAACAGGTACAGAATAATAAGCATCTTTAAGATCAATGCATGCCATGTAACATCCCATGGAAATTAGCTGTTTTGCAGTCACAAAACTTTCCACTTTGAAATGTTTGTACCGCACAAAGGTGTTAAGTTGGGTTAAGTCCAAAATGATGTGGTACCCCCCATCCTTCTTTTCCCTGGTGAAAATATTAGATACAAATTCATGAGGTTCATGACTGGTTTATTCAATCATAACGTTTCAATTTCAGCCTGAACTTCCAAACCATCCCATTTTGAACGAGCAAAGGTACGGTTTGGAGCATGCTGCGTGGGTGGGAGAGAGCCTGCAAATTCAATTTTGAACCCTTCAGTACTGTGCAGTATGAACCAGTCAGAGGTTAACCACCGCCACTCATGCACAAAGAAACGTAACCTACCACCAACATGCAATGAACCCACACCCAGTATGTTACATTGAGACCCAGACCCACCTACCTCCGTATTAGTCGGTGGATTCTGGACATTTATTTCCTTCCCCGATGTTTGGGGAGTTGAGGTGCTGGTGTGCACCAGCTGTGCATCTTGGCTGTCAGCCGGTTCGGGCCACGTCCTAAAAAAGACCTCCGGCCGGTTCTTTGGTTCTTCAAACTGGAGGTGGTCTCTGCAGCTGGTCTTGTGCTGATCGAGGCATAGGGGTGCTGGCGTCGAAACGACGATTGTCTGTTTGGTGGTGGAGCCGAAGTAGCCCCACATCCTTCGACTCGTCGTCCAAGTCCTTCACCTGCCTGGAAAGGTCTTCTCCAAACGTTAAATTGGGTGGCTGTACATTACTGGCCTTACACAACCCCACAAACTTGGGGTTGAGAACAGGACGAATGGCATTCTTACAAAAGCAATTAATTTCGAATTGTGCATTGCACAACAATGCCACTGCGTCCCGTTGAGCCTCCGATAATGCGCAGCCATCCACCGACCTGCCGAATGCTGTCAACACCGATGCCAGCAGGTTTAAAATTCTTTGCAGCTTGACCTCTTGTGTCTTAATGCCGCCGCCAATGTAGCTCCAGATGGAACTATTCACCATAGGTACCTTGAGGGCAGCACAGTTGCTGGGGGCATGGTACCTCATGGCTGTTTCCATCATAACTTGTTCCTGAAGCTGGTGGGAAGCCAGGTAGTTAATGCTGGCTGCGAGCTCTTCTTCCAGCGGCTCCCCAACCAGTGACGGCACTGCAAACCTGGAGATTATGGTTGGCACCTCCGCTCCCCGCGGGTCTTGCACCGAGCGGTCCTCTGCCCAAGACTGGTGGTCTATGCTCCCATCCTCGGATGGGGACACATAATGCAGCCCTGCACCAGGGATATGACTCCTGACCAGAGGGCACATCATGTTGGAGCATCTTCTCCAGAAGGTGCTCCATGCGGGAAAGGTGTCCGCCGACGCTTCCCGCTTGAGGAGGCGAACCCTCCCGGTCGGACTCATCGGAGTCTACTGGCCTGTTGGACTTGCACTAGGTCTTCCCGACCCGGGGGGTAGCCAAAGTGCTGTCCATGGGCACCGAGCCCGGGGTCGCTGGCTGTGGAGTCAGCGACTGCGATGGTGAAACGGACTGCCGCCTGCTGACCGCACTACCACGGTCTTCGGAAGCAGTTTTCCCTGCAGCCCGTCGAGACTTCACCCTCACCTTATCCATGGTGTCCTTGCTGTAATACAGAAGAAAAAACGACCGCAGACTAAGTTCAAGACTTACCTGGAGGCCTTTTAAATTTACCGGTGGCGGAGCAACGTGCCACCAGCCAGTCAGAGCGCCATGCGTTTGACGTAATGACGCGCATGCGGGGCTGACGGGTTCTTCACGTAGTCACTCAAGTGACTCCAAAGTAAAATGTCAGCCGTGAATCTCTGGTTTCTTAAAGGTTGTCTTCACCCCTTCTCTCCCCTTTCTCACCCCCTTCTCGCCCCCTTCTCGCCCCCTTCTCGCCCCCTTCTCTCCCCCTTCTCTCCCCCTTCTCTCCCCCTTCTCGCCCCCTTCTCTCCCCCTTCTCTCCCCCTCTTTTAAAGGACATACCGTAAACTGTGCTTTTTAGCTTCTTAATTACAGCGCCAACCTTCCTGTTCATCGTGGTGTGTGTCTGCATCACTTTGGCTTTGCACCGTGTGAATTTCACTCAGACAGCGCTCCCCCCGCTTGCCCTGTCCCCCGCCTGCATAACGGGCTGGTGAAGGAAGCGATGTGTTTGTGTGTGTCCCACTCTGACAGTCGCCGTTCCAGTTGCCGGTTTTTCAGGCAACTGCTGGCAGTTGCCGGCAATCGCCTGAAAAATCGTCGAAATGGGACAGCCAACATAAGATCACATTTGTGGCTTGGATATTTATGTTGATTTATGCTGATCATGAGAGGTAAAATGGGGATGACTGGTGTTTGTACTTCAATCAATGGGTGACAGTAGCGCAGCAGTGGAGTTGCTGCTTTTAGCGCCAGAGACCTGGGTTCGAACTTGACCGTTCATATAGATTTGGATATCCTCATACAAGAAGGACCTAGATTGAGTGAATGTGGAAAGGATGTTTCCACTTGTGGGAGAGTCTCGGACAAGGGTACACAGACTCAGAATAAAATGATATGCCTTTAGAGATGAGAAGGAATTTCTTTAGCCAGAGGGTGGTGAATCGTTGGAAATCATTGCCACTGGCTGCTGTGGAGGACAAGTCATTGGGTATTGTTAAAGCAGCGATTGATAGGTCTTGATCAGTCAGGGCATCAAATGTTATCGGGAGAAGTTAGGAGAATTGGTTGAGAGGGAAAAATAGATCAAGCATGAATGAATGGCAGAGTGGACATGATGGGCCAAATGGACTAATTCTCTTCCTAGGTCTTATGGTCGTATGATCTAAGAACCTTGAAAAGCTTTGACATTTTCAATTTTCTCCAGTTCACATAACTAATGTTTGTATAATTCCACATTTTCCTGTTGAACGTATTGCAAGTAGGATTCAAATACAATATAAACAGAGCCCGCCACCAGAACTTTGATACATAAACTGGTCTATGTTCCCTTGTGGTGAATAATGTTGTAGAACAGGTCTCAGGTTAATGTCACCATTGTTGCCAAACCATAGACATAGTGCTACCACATTCTGTGGTATCTCAAATAGCCAACACAAATAAGCTTATTACTCTTATAACAAAATAAAACCCATATTGGAGAAGAGCAATATGTTATTTTTTCAGCTTTCTTTAATTTCCAATTCGGTTATGTTTCACACAACAACTCAGCCAATCTAAAGAGCAGAAGAAACAAAACTTACAAAATTAAATTCAACTCGATAATGTTAGCTGACTAGTACAGTCCCACACAATTTATGTGCTTCAATTAAAAACCTGTCTTTGACAAAACCTGCCAGCTACCACTGGCAGCATTGACTTTGGACTTAAGACTTTAGGGATACATCACGGAAACTGACCAGCAATCACCCTGTACATTAGACTATAGACAATAGACAATAGGTGCAGGAGTAGGCCATTCAGCCCTTTGAGCCGCCATGTGATCATGGATGATCATTCACTGTGATCATGGCTGATCATCCACAATCATTACTCCGTTCCTACCTTCTCACCTTATCCCCTGACTCTGCTATCTTTTAGAGCTCTATCTAACTCTCTCTTGAAAGCATCCAGAGAATTGGCCTCCACTGCCTTCTGAGGGTGAAAAATCTTTTCCTCATCTCCGTTCTAAATGGCCTACCCTTTATTCTTAAACTGTGGCCCCTGGTTGTGGACTCCCCCAACATCGGGAACATGATTCCTGCCTCTAGCGTGCCCAATCCATTAATAATCTTATATGTTTCAATAAGACTCCCTCCCATCCTTCTAAATTCCAGAGTATACAAGCCCAGTCCTCTCCATTCTATCAACATGACAGTCCCACAATCGCAAGAATTAACCTCGTGAACCTACACTGCACTCCCTCAATAGCAAGAATGTCCCTCCTCAAATTTGGAGACCGAAACTGTACCCAATGCTCCAGGTGTGGTCTCACTAGGGCCCTGTACAATTGCAGATGGACCTCTTTGCTCCTATACTCAACTCCTCTTGTTATGAAGGCCAACATGCCATTCGCTTTCTTCACGACCTGCTGTACCTGCATGCTTTCTTTCAGTGATTGATGAACAAGAACCCCCAGATCTCTTCGTACTTTCCCTTTTCCAAACTTGACACCATTCAGATAACAATCTGCCTTCCTGTTTTTGCCATCAAAATGGATAACCTCATATTTATCCACATTAAACTGCATCTGCCATGCATCCACCCACTCACCCAACCTGTCCAAGTCACCTTGCATTCTCATAGCATCCTCCGCACAGTTCACACTGCCACCCAGCTTTGTGTCATCTGAAAATGTGCTAATGTTACTTTGAATCCCTTCATCTAAATCATTGATATATATTGTAAATAGCTGTGGTCCCAGCTCTGACCCTTGTGGTACCCCACTGGTTACTGCCTGCCATTCTGAAAGGGACCCGTTAATTCCTATTCTTTGTTTCCTGTCTACCAACCAATTTTCTATGCATGTCAGTACCCTACCCACAATACCATGTGCTCTAATTTTGCCCACTTATCTCCTATGTGGGCAAAATTAGCACTATCCTTTGCACTAGCGACAATTTACAATTTTACCAAAGCCAATTAACCTACAAATCTGTACATCTTTGGAGTGTTGATGGAAACCAGGGCACCTAGAGGAAACCCACATGGTTACAGGAAGAACGTACAAACTCTGTAGTCAGGATCGATCCTGGGTCTCTGGCGCTGTAAGGCAGCAACTCTACTGCTACACCATTGTGCCCACAGAATCTGTTCACATTATATTCTTGGCTAATCTGTTAATCCATGTCAAAAGTCAAGAGTGTTTAATTGTCATTCGTACTGAATACAGAACAATGATATTCGTACTTGCAGCAGTGTAACAGGTCTATAAACACAATTTGCTTGGAGCCAATCTGTAAGGAACCAATTCATTTAATTTGTACGCCACGATTAAAAGCTATGGGAAGAATTTATATCGAATAGTTATGTGGTAACAGCAGCGGTCAAGAAATGTGTTCTGTGGGTTTGTGAAATGTGGAAGAAGTGAATTGTACTCCACAAACAAGCATGAAAGGGATAACAAATGTTTTCTTTTGAATACAGTGTCCCTTTAATCAGCCCGTTTATTAAAGAAGGAATACATCTTCAGTCTTTAAAAACAAATTATCTTAAAGAACTATCAATGTTGTCCATACTCTTCCAGTACATTTCTGCTGAGCTAGAGAATTTTTTACTTTAAACAGCTTGCTGTTGATATTTTGGGATGTAGTTTGGTTGTGCAGCTAAAACAAATATGAGCATATGTTTAGCTTCTACCATCATTGTCCTTTGGGTCTTAATTGAATGTTGTATTTAGTTTACAATTATTCAATAAGCATTTCCACAAGTAGAACTTGTTATCTTTGAACTGGTTCTGCATTTGGACACAAATGACATTTGAATGCCATGGCTACAGGGGTCCGTACAAGACGTTATTGGCAAAGATGGTTTATTCGCATCGAAATCAGTTAAAAAGCTTAAATGTGCAAAGAATCCATGACTGACTGACATCCTGACACGATGATTATTGCTCTTCAGTGCCTCGGACATTTAACACACTGAGCTGACAATCTGGAACGAAGGCCTTTGCTTCTTCTATAAGAGTGGGCTGAGCTCCTGAAAGGAGACGGTTACCACGGGACACGGGAAGGAATCCATTTAAGAAATTTGGGAAGGATTTCGGCTGAAGAAAGGGATTCTTGTAGAAATTTCCTGGAGCTCAAGAGAATAAAAAAAAACTCCAGGATCCTGACAACACAAGAACAAAAGCTGGAGGAGTAATGGCTTATAGGGAGACAGTTCTCCTAGTCTAGTTAGATGGTATCTGTGGTAATTGGAAATCCTTCTGTTCTGACATCTGCATAGTTCTCCAGCCTTCCTATTGTCTTCCCTTGTTACAGGCATGAAAGATTGTTGTAATAGGTGATATGGATAAACAGCGTTCAAGAGAAATGACTTTACCCACACAGCAGACAGTGGACACGCACCGTGCTTGGTAATTACACATTGTTGATAAGCCAGCCATTATGGCTACGATTTTCAGTGAGACAATTTTGTTTTAGGAAGTCACACATTTTAGATTACTTTAGATGTTTTGATATAGTTTTAGTTTTAGTTTAAGAGATACAGCATAGAAACAGGCCCTTTGGCCCACAGAGTCCACGCTGACCATCGATCACCCGTGCACTATTTCTATCCGACACACTAGGGCAATTTACAGAGGCAAATTAAACTACACACCTACATGTCTTCTGTTAGTGGGAGGAAACCGGAGCACCCAAAAGCCCACGCGATCACAGGGAGAATGTGCAAACTCCGTACAGACAGCACCCGTATTCAGGATATGTGCAGTAAGACAGAAGGTCTCCAGAGCAGTAAGGCAGCAATTTTACCACTGCACCGCTGTGCTGCCCTATTGTAAATTGTTGAATTCAATTAAAAATAGCAGCCACGTGCAATGTTGATTAAAGTATCCTTGTTTGGAATACAGTTCTAGTTAGAAGCCTGCCAAAGGTATAAATGCTCAGATAAGGTCCTGCCAATGAGTGGTGCCAACTTTACTGAGCTTTACTATGCTTACAGTGAGCAAGGAATGACAGGTTTGGATCAGAACATAGAACAGTACAGCTTTGAAATAGGCCCTTCGACCCACAATGTTTGTGTCGAACATGATCCCAATTTAAACTAATCACATCTGCCTGCAGATGATGCATATCCACCTCAATAGGAGAGCGGTGATAGGTACTCTCTTTTAGCTGACTCGTTAAATTAAGGCTCTCCCAACACACTTGAGTGGATGTAAAAACAAACTTCCATGAGAGTCTTCAAAGCAGAGTTGGGAAGTACCCCCTGGTTTGGCCTAGTGTTTTTTATCTTTGTACCTAATGAAATCTAAATTTTTTAAAAAATGTTTAGAGTTTAGAGATTAGAGATACAGCGTGGAAACAGGCCCTTTGACCCACCAAGTACATGCCAACCAGCAATCATCTGTACACTAATTCAATCCTACACACCAGGGATAATTTACAGAAGCCAATTAACCACCAAACCTGCACGTCTTTGGAATGTGGGAGGAAGCTGGAGCACCCGAAGAAAACCCACGTAGTTACAGGGAGAATATAGAAATATCTTGTTTTGTGATCAACACATATCGTAAGTTTAGGTTAGGTTTTATTAATGTTACTTGTACTAGGCACAGAGAAACCCTTTGTTTTCCATGCTATCCACTCAAACAGATAATACTATAGATGAAGACAATCAAACTAAAGCTCAAGTACAACAGTTAGAATGAAGAGAAAGATGCAGAATGCAGAATATAGTAACAACTGGAAATAGAGCTGGATTTACAGGTGGAAAGGCAGGAAGTAGTTGAAGCAGGTGGTAATACACATTTAAAAACACTAGACCAAGGGGGACCCGTTGGGTCCCGTTCCCTCAAAGCGCGGTTGCGGGGTGGGGGGGGGGGGCTGTGGCGTCACACACACACACTAACCACCCCACACACACATGGGGGGGGGGGGGAGGGGGGTGAGAGAGGAGTGGGAGTGGGGGAGAGGAGACAGGGGGAGAGGGGTGGAGAGTGGGGGGGAGGGGAGAGGGGGAGATGGGAGGGAGGGAGGGGAGGGGGAGGAGGGGGGAGAGAGGGGGGGAGAGAGGGGAGGAGAGAGGGGGGGAGAGAGGGGGGAGATAGGGGGCAAGAGGGGGGGAGAGAGGGGAGAGGGGAGGGGGAGAGGGGAGGGGGAGAGAGAGAGAGGTGGGGGAGAGAGAGAGAGGTGGGGAGAGAGAGAGGGAGAGAGAGAGAGGTGGGGAGAGAGAGAGAGGTGGGGAGAGAGAGAGGAGGGGGAGAGAGAGAGAGGTGGGGAGAGATAGAGAGAGAGGAGGGTGAGAGAGAGAGAGAGAGAGAGAGAGAGAGAGAGAGAGAGAGAGAGAGAGAGAGAGAGAGAGAGAGAGAGAGAGAGAGGAGGGGAGAGAGAGAGGGGGGGCGTCGCAAGGTTTTTATCAAAGGACTTGCGAGCAGCGCGACTGGCAGCATGTTGGGTGGGCAGTGGGAGGGAGGGGCGTGACTTGACTCACTGCACCGGGTTTCCCAGAGGGAGTAATGGCAGTCAGGGCCACCTTCTCATCACGTGCCCCGCACGATGATAACGGTTGCCGCCATGTTCTACCATCAGGCGGGGGAAACGGAGAGGGTTCAGAAGAAAGCCGGTGGCCGCCGATGACTGGCTGTAACCTGCTGTGACCTCCGGTGACCTCCCGATCTGCAGAACCCTCGTTCTTTCCAAAGATCCTATAGCCGCTATAGGATCTTTGGTTCTTTCTGTGCAGCAGGGGGGGGGGGGGGGGGGCAGGAGTTAGGTGGGCCTCGATTGGTGGGCATGTGGGCATTGTGACGTGAGCAGCTGGCCAGTGGGGTTTATTTTTTATAAAGTGAGTTTTGTGCACCATTTTATTAAAAATCTGGGGAAATAATTGACCATGGAGTGGATTTTTGAACTCATAAGATAAATCCCCACCGAAATATGTAAAAATCTCCGCGTTGTTGCGTCTGGTTTTCGAGGAAAAATGTTTCAAAGGCAAAATGACACACACACACACACAGAGTTATAAAAGTATATAGATAGATATTTGAATATATGATGAGTATGAAGAAGGGATCGACCTGAAACGTTGCCTATTTCCTTCGCTCCATAGATGCTGCCTCTCCCGCTGAGTTTCTCCAGCATTTTTATCTACCTTTAAAAAACATTTGGACAGGTACATGGATAGCATAGATTTAGAAGGATATGGGCCAAACGCTGTCAGGTCGGACTGCTGCAGATAGGGCATGATGGTCAGCTTGGGCAGGTTAGGCCGAAGGGCCTGTTTCCACGCTGTATGACTCTATGACTCTGTGAATACCAGGATTTGTTCTCTTAAGATCTCTTTGTTAGTCACATGTAGTGCTGAGATATTAACATTTTCTTCTCTCAAGTTTTACAAAATGAAACGTTTAAGTTCCAGGTTTCAAGCATCTGCAGTATTCTCTGATTCTTGTTAATGACTCGGTAGCTTAAAAAAAAATCCACCACACCTCGCTTTATAATGACCTGGGATGACAGAATGAGTTGTCGGTGTTGATAATGATTCTTTACAGTTCCTAATTGCCATCTTAACAGCTTTTATTAAGCTGTAGGAAAGAGTAGGTAGGTTTACTGTGGGTAACAGTTCCAGTGATTACAGTTATATTTAATTCAGCATCATTTAAAGAATTACTATATCTCACTTCAGGTTTTATTTCCAGACTCTGTTTGCTAATCTGGTGATCATGGACTTCTTGAAGCGTGAAGAAGGCAAGAGGCAGATTTCCAATTGAACGACTGGCAGAGGAATATAAATTCAATGCCAAAGCAAGGTATTGGGAAAGAACTGAATGAATCTTGTTATGAACCAAATTTGAACTTCAGTTCATCCATTTCACCGAAGTTCGCCAATCTGGTTAAATTTAAGACTGCACAAATCATGTACAAAGCAAGAAATAATTTACTTCCAGGAAATATACAAAAACTGTTTATGGAAAGACAGGGTGGGTATAATTTGAGAGGGGAACTTAATTTAAAAAAACTCAATGTCAGAACAACTCTTAAAAGTATGTGCATAGCAATCTGTGGGGTGAATTTGTGGAATGGTCTGGAACAGGAGATAAAACTTAGCACAAACATAATTCAGTTCTACAAAAACACTTTTTTTAAAGGATATTGGGATGAGGATAAGTGATTGTGAGTGGGATATTTGTTATACTGATTGTATTCGGTAGGGCGATTATAGGGTGATGGGTTGCATATATGACTAAGAGATACTGTATAGTATATGAAGGTTTTTCTTTTCTTTTTTCTTTTTTTCTCTCTTTTTTTGTATGGCTTTGTAAATATTTGATTAGTGTATAAATGTAAATAATTTGGTGTACATATAGCTGCTGGTGTACATATAGCTGCTACATTTGTATAAGATAATTATGAGCAGTTGAATAAGCGGTGGGAATTAACAAGCTTTGGCTTCTTCCTGCTCCTTTTCGGACACATACGATTTCATTTATTTATAAATATTGTTTATGACACTTTATTAATATTCTTGTTTTGTTTTTTGTATACTGTTTCACACTTGCTTTTAATTCTTTTATTCTGTTCGAAAAATAAAGAATTAAATAAATAAATAACTACCTAACAGTGCATCAGCAAAACACTAAACACGACATCTCAAAGCATGTTGTTATATCTGACTTTTTTTTAATGGGTAAAAATAGGCAGCATGGTGGCACATGCTGGTAGAGCTTCTGCCTCAAGAATCAGAGATCCTGAGTTCAAACCTGACGTCAGATACTGTTTTAGTGTGGAAATGGCATTCTCCCCATGCGACCACGTGGGTTTCTCCGGTTGCTCAGGATTCCATCCACATCCCAAAGACGTGTGAGTTTGTTGCCTAATTGGCTTCATGTAAAGTACTCCCAATGTGTAGGGAATGGATAAAAGGTGAGATAACAGAACTAGTGTCAACGGGTGGTTGATGGTAATCGATGGTCAGCGTGGACTCAATGGGCCAGAGGACTTTTTCCATGCTGTATCTCTAAATAAATTAAACTAAACTCAACTCAGACGGATTCTAGTATTGGGTGGGGGGGGGGGGGGGGCTGGAAAAGAGCTGGCAAAACAAAGCCTGGCAAATGATAGGTGGATACAGATGGGGGGGGTGGGGGGGGGGGGGGGTTGATTATCAGCTCATTGGGCTAAGGCCAGGTATGAAAAGCCAAAAGGTAGGAAAGGCTGGAGTCCCTGGACAGATGAGGTAGATTGCAAAGCAACTACACTTTCAATGACACGACGCTGGGTGGCAGTGCGAACTGCAAAGAGGATGCTAGGAGGTTGCAGGGTGACTTGGACAGGTTGAGTGAGTGGGCAGATGCATGGCAGATGCAGTATAATATAGATACACGTGAGGTTATCCACTTTGGGGACAAGAACAAGGAAGAAGATTATTATTCCAATGGTGTCAGATTAGGAAAAAGGGAAGTGCAACGAGACCTAGGTTTCCTTGTACACCAATAACTGAAAGTAAACATGCAGGAACAGCAGGCAGTGAAGATGTTGGCCTTCATAATTCAGGAACATGTTGGCCTTCATAACAAGAAGATTTGAGTATAGGAGTAAAGAGATCCTTCTGCAGTTGTACAAGGCCCTGGTGAGACCACATCTGGAGTATTATGTGCAGTTTTGGTCTCCTAATTTGAGGAAGGACATCCTTGTGATTGAGGCAGTGCAGCGTAGGTTCACGGGTTTAATCTCCGGGATGGGGGATTAGAGGAAAGATTGGAAAGACTGGGCTTGTATTCACTGGAATTTAAAAGCATGAGGGGGATCTTATAGAAACATGTAAAATTCTAAAAGGACTGGACAAGCTAGATGCAGGAAAAATGTTCCCAATGTTGGGGGAGTCCAGAACCGGGGGCCACAGTCTTAGAATAAAGGGGAGGCCATTTAAAACTAAGATCAGAAAAAAACATTTTTCACCCAGAGACTTGTGAATATGTGGAATTCTCTGCCACAGAAGGCAGTATAGGCCAATTCACTGGATGAATTTAAAAGATTGGATAGAACTCTAGGGTTTAGCGGAATCAAGGGATATAGCAAGAAGGCAGGCACGGGTACTGATTGTTGATGATCAGCCATGATCACAATGAATGGCGGTGCTGGTTCGAAGGGCCAAATGGCCTCCTCCTGCACCTATTTTCTATGTTTCTATGTAATGTGATCTTACCACCAGTCCCATCTTCCAGCTATCTCCCTCCTACTACAATCAGTCTGAAGAAGTATCCCGACCCGAAACGTCCCCTATGCATGTTCTCCAGAGATGCTGTCTGACCCACTGAGTTACTCCAGCAGTTTGTTAAAACCAGCATCTGAGGTTCATTGTGGTGAAACAAATTTTTTTAACATTCAATTTTAAAAGCTTGCCAACTGAAATATTACTTCCTTTTAATCTTTTAATTAAATTAGGTTTGTTTATATTGAAATTGTACAAGAAAGTCTTCCCAGCAAGTACTTAATCATTGTCACCTTTTTATTAATAAAATTGATATTGAATTTGCAGGTTACATCAGAATACAAAGAGGAGCAACTGCCAACATGAGTCGCTGAATGATCATTTGTTTTCGATGTTCATCCAAGCAATAACATTCTGAGCAACCACTGATTCATTTTCTGGAGAGATCCTAAATTAAGTTCTGCCTGCCTGTATAATTCAGGTGGATTTTAAGACTAATTAAAAATAGACACTAGACAATAGGTGCCGGAGTAGGCCACTCAGCCCTTCGAGCCAGCACTGCCATTCAATATGATTATGGCTGATCATCCACAATCTGTACCCCGTTCCTACCTTCTTGCCATATCCCCTGACTCCGCTATCTTGGCCTCCACTGCCTTCTAAGGCAGAGAATTCCACAGATTCACAACCCTTTGTGTGAAAAGGTTTTTCCTCATCTCTGTTCTAAATGGCTTACCCCTTATTCTTAAACTGTGGACCCTGGGTCTGGACTCCCCAACATCGGGAACATGTTTCCTGCCTCTACCGTGTCCAAACCCCTTAATAATCTTATATGCTTCAATAAGATCCCCTCTCATCCTTCTAAATTCCAGAGTACGTAAGTCCAGCCGCTCCATTCTATCAACATATGACAGTCCCATCACCCCGGAAATAAACCTTGTGAACCTATTCTGCACTCCCTCAATAGCAAGAATGTCCTTCCTCAAATTTGGAGACCAAAACTCTCACCAAGGTCTTGTACAACTGCAGAAGGACCTCTTTGCTCCTATACTCAACTCCCCATGTTATGAAGGCCAACATGCCATTCGCTTTCTTCACTGTCTGCTGTAATGAACAAACATGTTTATTCAGACTTTAGACGTTGTCCCACTGAGTACGCTCTGACCAGTGATTATCCCGTACACTGGCTCTATCCTACACACTAGGGACAATTTACAATTTCACCGAAGCCAATTAACCTACAAACCTGCACATCTTTGGATTGCGGGAGGAAATGGGAGCCCAGAGAAAACACACAGTCACAGGGAAAAGGTACAAACACCGAACAAACAGCAGCTGTAGTCAGAATCGAACCCGTGTCTCTGGCGCTGTAAGGCAGCAACTCTACCGCTGCACCACTGTGCCATGCCTGGTGTCCATGATGATGCTTCTCTTGAAACATCCCCAGATATATTCAGACACAGTTGATTATTTAGTTCACAAGAAAACACAAGAAAATATGAGCACGAGTAAGCCACTCTTCCCTGGTGGGACTCGATGGGTCAGGCAGCATCTGTGGAGTGAAATGGAGAGTTGACGTTTCAGGTCATGACTGAAAGAGTGGAGGAAGTTATGGGAGAGGGGTGTGGTAAAATCTAGCAAGCAATAGGTAGTTATAATTAAGGAGGAATTGTATGGCAGATAACAATCAAGAAAAAGGGAGGGAAGGATGGAGGCAGCAATAGAGTCTGCACGGCAATAAGTGACCAAAAGGCAGAAGATTCTTGAATTAGATAGGAAGGGAAGGTGAAAAATGTAGCAATGAAGAGAGATAGTGCCATATGAGAAAAATAGAGGCGGGCGGGGGATAGAAGTAGGAGGGAATCTAGTGAGCGAGGTAGGAAGAAACAAGATGATAGAGATCTATGAAGTAAGCTGGGCAGAAGGGGGGTGTGCAAGGGAACAGGATAGATAGGAGGAGAGAGAAAAGGGCCGAGGAGATGTGGGCTACCTGAAATTGGAGAATTTAATGTTCATGCATTGAGTTGGAGACTAACAGGCAGAATGTGATGTGCTGTTTCTAACATTTGTGTTTGGTTTTACACTGACAGTGGAAGAGGTGCATGATGGATAAGTTGGTATAGGAATGGTAAGGTGGGAATTAATATATCTTGTATATATTATATATCTTGTATATATATGTCAACAAAATAGAGAGGGTACAGAGGAGATTTACTAGAATGTTGCCTGGGTTTCAACAGCTAAGTTACAGAGATAGGTTGAATAAGTTAGGTCTTTATTCTCTGGAGCGCAGAAGGTTAAGGGGGGACTTGATAGAGGTCTTTAAAATGATGAGAGGGATAGACAGAGTTAATGTGGACAAGCTTTTCCCTTTGAGAATAGGGAAGATTCAAACAAGAGGACATGTCTTTAGAATTAAGGGACAGAGGTTTAGGGGTAACATGAGGGGGAACTTCTTTACTCAGAGAGTGGTAGCGGTGTGGAATGAGCTTCCAGTGGAAGTGGTGGCGGCAGGTTCGTTGGTATCATTTAAAAATAAATTGGATAGGCATATGGATGAGAAGGGTATGGAGGGTTATGGTATGAGTGCAGGCAGGTGGGACTAAGGGAAAAAAGTTGTTCGGCACGGACTTGAAGGGCCGAGATGGCCTGTTTCCGTGCTGTAATTGTTATATGTTATATGTTATATGTTGTAAGTGGGAGATCCAGGTGGCCACAGCAGAGTGCAGGGACTCAGCAAGGCAATCGCCTAGTCTGTGTTTGGTTTCACCAATGTAGTGGAGGCCACAGCGAGAGCACCAAATAGAATAGATGAGGTTGGAGGAGGTGCAGATGTATGTCTATCTCAACTGAAAGGGTAGTTTAAGTCCCTGGATGGAGCTGAAGGAGGAGGTGTAGGTACAAGTGTTACATTTCCTTGGGTTGCAGGGAAGGTAAGTGAGGAGGGGAGGGTTTACTTAAACAGGTATTCTGAGAGACTGGTCCCTGCGGAAAGCAGAAAGGGGTGAAGTTTAGTTTCTTATTATCACGTGTACCGAGGTACAGTGAAAAACTTTTCTATGCATGCTATCTAGTCAAAGAAAAGATTATGCATGATTACAATCAAGCTATTGCACACAGAGAGGATTAAGAGTACAAAGTTTAGTGGAAGATAAAATCTGATTAAAGATAGCTGAAAGGTCTCCAATGATGTAGATTAGTTTAGTTTAGTTGAAAAATACAGAGCAGAAACAGGCCCTTTGGCCCACCGAGTCCACGCTCAGCAGCGATCATCGCACACTTCCACTTTCCTATACACACTAGTGACAATGTGAGCAGTTTTGGGCCCCATATCTGAGGAAGGATGTGCACGCCACGCCAGGTTGATTGCATTGGTTGAAACATGGCGGACCACGTGAAGGTTGCAATTTCCCACCCCAAGGAAGGAAGTGCTGGCATTGGAGAGGGTCCAGAGGAGGTTTTAGATAATGATCACAGAAATGATTGGGTTATCATATGATGAGTGTTTGGAGTTTAGAAGGATGAGAGGGACCTCACTGAACTCTACCGAATAATGAAAGGCCTTGATAGAGTGAATGTGGGGAGGATGCATGCATGGGTCTCAATAGATATGCAGTTTGTACATGAAAGGAAGAAAACAAGACTCAATATAAGATTGATATTACTATTGCTATAATGAATCTGTTTCACAAATGAAAATTTGCTGAATTTTATTCATGATTTAATATAATTTACAATTAAACATAGCACAGTGAAATCACTATTACATTAAATTGGAAAAGTGTGAAAGGTTGGAAAATGAATAATATGCCTGTCACACATGTAATGAATAAAGTTTTGGTATTGGTAGATTGCAATATGCATTGGTTTTATTTCGTCAGATGAACCAATGATTCAATAAAACAAAAATGGGCTCATCTGCCAATCAAACTCCCCTCACCTAAATCCACTTATCAGTTGCTAAGTTTTGTTCCCCCCCCCCCTTCCCCCACCTTTTTTGAAGCTTTCCTTGCCCTATCATGATCAGTCTCAAGAAGGATTCCTTCACAAAACACCACCCATTCATTCTTTCCACAGACAATGCCTGATCTGCTGAGTTTCTCCAGCACTTTTACTCAAAATTCCAGCATCTTCAGTTCCTTGGGTCTCCAATTGAAGTTGCGTTTTATCTGCCACCCACCTTTAGTTTAGCTTAGTGTCGTGGTGTACCAAGGTACAGTGAAAGGCTTTTTGTTGTGTGTCATCCAGTCGGCAGAAAGACTATCCATGATTACAATCAAGCCATCCACTGTGTACAGATACAGGATTAAGCTAATAATGTTTAACACACAATAAAATCCAGTAAAGTCTGATTAAAGATAGTCCAAGGGTCTCCAGTGAGATGAATGGTAAAGTCAGGACCACTCTCTAGTTGATAGGATGGCTCAGTTGCCTGACATAATTTGGAATAAAACTGTCCCTGAATCTGGACGTTTGCATGTTCACACTTCTGTACCTCTTGCCTGATGGGGGAGGGGAGAAACAGGGAGTGACAGGGGTGTAACTCATCCTTGATTATGCTCGTGACCTTGCCAAGGCAAATTCTATACATAATATATACGTATAATCTTTCACTTTTTATTTAATTTTTAAAACCAGTGATCAGGGAGCAGTCTTTTCATTTCATCATAATTTGTCACTGCCATGAATAGGACATTTGTATAAAGTTAAAGCAAGCAAGGAAGGGGAACTTTCAAGCACGAGAATTTGTAGGAGGGGAAATGTAATTCACATAAACACAGGTACACGCACTACAGATAGTGGGGGGGGGGGGGGGGGGGGGGGGAGGCGAAAGAGGGAGAAAGGAAATGAGGAAGATGGAAAAGAGAGAGATGGGGAGGGGGAAAGAGGTGGAGAGGGGAGAGGGAGAGAAGGGGACAGTGGGAGCAGGGGAGTGGGAGAGAAGGAGAGAGGGGGGAGTGGGAGGAGCAGGGCTGGATCAACCATTAAGCAAACTAAGCACGTGCTTGGGGCATCAAAGGAAGGGGGGCACCACAGAAATGGTAGGAGAAAACTTTTCAAATATAAATAAAGTGGAGGTATACAAACATTATTTTCCATCTTACTGTTAGTTTTGTTTCATTTTGAAAAATAAAAATGTATTTTATGTTTTATTATAGTTTATCTTTTGAATTACATATATATGGGGGCACCAAAATCTGATCAATGAGAGAGAGACTGATCAATGAGGGCATTTAACACCGAGTACTAACTTGTTTAACACTTGTCAGTTACTCTCCTGTAAAGAGCTTTCAGAATATTTTATAATGTCAGAGCGGCTATGCAAGTGGTAGTTATTATTCCTGTCATTGTTAATTAAACAGAGCAAATGTAGAGACGGAAATATCAACGTGACACCCATGGTACATCCTAGAGCATCAAGATATGAACCTGTCAAGAATCCACAACATAAATTGCAGGAAGATCAAGCAAAGTATTATGTGAAGGAAGGGAGGAAAATAACACCATCTCGGAGAAGCCAACTGTGTAAACTTCAGCAGAGCAGTTGTAAGGTTGATGTGTCCCCTGGCACGGCTTATTCAACTGTTAATGTCTCACAGTAATGGAATGTTGTATCTCTGGTGAAATTAACAGCAGCAGATTGCTTTGAAAATTAAAACACGGTAAGAGGCTTATTTGTTGAAGACAAAAGCCAGCTCCATTTTTTTTGCGATACTTGCAGTGAGAGGTGGCCTTGTTAAACTATTGCCATGTTATGCCGCTACATCGTATTGCCCTAGCTAGATGTGCTAAGCACAAATTGATCAGGGTAGTTAAATTAGTAATTTGTCTCCTCCTTTGCTGCATCCCACGGTGAGAGGAATGTTCAGTTGAGACACTTTCATTGAAGCATCATTACTGGACTGACAGCCATGTATTAAATGCAAAACCAAGCCAAAGCTTTCTTTCGCTCAGTAAAAGAAAAAAAAATGCTGCAAGAAATATTTCCTGCAACAGATTCATGCAAATGTCATAATAATTTAGGTGTCGATGCAGCAAAGAACAACATCAAGGGGGAGAGCCATAGGCAAACTGAAAAGCAAGTGTACTGCTACTTTGTGCATGAACTCCAACCTGATTAACATATATTAAACATGCTTGTGCCAAGAGTGTGGTAGCACAGAGCATTAGGGGTGCCAATGCATGCAACCTTATGCCAATAATCAGATACCACTCTTCTACCCTCGGCTTAAATTCCCCACATGATCCAAGCACAGAGAGGAAGGAGGCTGCTTTCAAACAGAAAGTAATTAATTTTCTGGATTACGGCATTGTTGGCAAAATTAGACTTTATTCCCCATTCTCTAACTACCCTTGGGTTTGTAGGTGGGCAGGATCTCCCTGAACCACTACAGCCCAGTAGTATGATGTGAGAGGAGGTGGCGGGGACAGGTTCCATGATTTTGATTTTGCAATGGAGAAATGGCAACATACAAATGAATTAGGGGCGCCTTGGATGTGACAGTGTTCGCCATACGCTTGTTGCTCTTCTCCCAGGTCATTGATGGTGTGAGGATGTTCTCAGCAAGACCAAATAGCAGCACAGTGGTGCAGCTGGTAGAGCTGTTGCCTCACTGCTCCAGTGACGCGAGTTCAATCCTGACCTCGGGTTCTGTCTGTGCGGAGTTTGCATGTTCCACCTGTGTCTGTGTGGGATTCTTCTGGGAGCTCCCGTTTCCTCTCACATCCCAAATTGATTGATTGATTAAAATATACCACTTGGAGACAAGCCTTTTGGCTCACCGAGTCCAGGCCGACCACGGATCACCTGTTCAAACTAGTTCTATGTTATCCCATTTTCACATCCATTCTGGACTTATATAGGGGGTCAATTTACAGAGGCTAAATAGCCTATAAACTGACACATCTTTAAGGGTGTGGGAGGTAACCGAGCACCCAGGAGAAACCCATGTGGTCGCAGGATGAACATGTGTCTGGTATCACCAGTGCAGGTGTTCCATAACTCATTTGGGTTAGCATGCACATTGAAGAGCCAATGACTTCAATTAATTGTAGCACAATTTATTTGGATAAAACACTGTCCATTGTGTTGAAGATACAGACCGTGGAAGAATATTATCGCTAGGTCCTGTAAACATGGAATTTATCTCCTTGGCAACCTGTACAGTTTTGCACTAGGATAAGATTGGAAACAGCCAAGACCTTCTTGGATCGTCTTACATTTTCGAGGGACAGAGTAGCCTACTCTTGCTCCCTATTCTGTTGTTCATATGTTCATAAGAAAGACATCGTTACTGCATGCTTGTGTGATGTATACTCAGGCTAATTCCAGGTCAGACTGGTATCCTTTTACATACGACTCCTGAAGTCAAACTGGAGTTATTTTCAGTTAACAGGGAAATACTATAGCCCACCAGAAATCAATGCCTTTTTTTGCTTATTTTGATGGTGAGACTCATAAATTTCTAGTGTTAACCTGAGCCAGAAAAATCCTTGAAGGGACTTTCTATTTTGATATTATATACACAGCAAATTTCACCACCCTACAGTTAAATGTTAATAATTTTCCATACCTCCCAGGAATGTCTGTTGGCACACAGCAAGATGACTAAAATAAATATATATATTTAATTGTTTGGCCTTTCCCTGCCTAACTCTTGGATTTTAAATCACGTTTGCTTCAATTTCAGAATCATTTACTAGTAATACGGCCAACCATCTAGGAATCACTCCCCACCCTCTGAACTTAAGTTTAAATTGGCATGCGTCCCTCATACCCCCGGAGGAGAGTGGTCTTTTTACCTGAAATCCACTCTTAAGCATTTGTCGTGTATTTCTTATCGTTGACCTGAACAACTCTGAAACGTGAAATTAGGTCCCTCTGTTGAAATCAACTGCCTCTTCTTTCTTCATATGTTCCTGGTATCTGATCTGTTCCAGTCTTACCTTGATCTCAACCTGGGAAACCTTCTCAGTGCACCAATTCCTGGGACCCAACTGGAGGCCTGCCATGTTTTCAGTTTGTGCCAGGAATGGTCTGCACTACAGTGAACATTTCTCACTGTAGAAATATAAGTTGGCATCTTTCCCATTCCCGGATGCCAATCCCAAAGCTCCAAAGGCAATTTAAAAATGCAGTGCCTGGCTAGTAGCGACTTTCTCAATTGCTTTGGAGCTGTGGGACTATTTATAACACATGCCAGAGAGCAAAGTGAGTTTCCTTGGCATCACAATTCTCAAAAAGAACAGCTTTTCTTATCGGAAAACAACTCACTAATAAGAAGAACGGCTTGCTAGCACGAAAGACAGTTTTGTTAGAGAGGAACCCAATGGAGCAGCTTGCTAATTAGAGTATTAGGCGACCTTTGGATGAAAGTTTTCATTTGGAATTTCACCCATAGGCAAAAAAAGCTTCAGGTGAACTTAAAAATCCACTATCATCTTCTAAAGAGCTAAACTCAAGCCAATGTTATTATATCAACAGCTGTTTTGACTGCTTCAATTTGAACCATTGCAGTCTTCAAATATCATGACATATTTTTGTTTTAGTTTCAGACTTGTTTTACTAGTTTAGTTTAGTACAGTACTGAAACAGGCCTGTTGCCCCACTGAGTCCGCGCCGACCAGCGTTCACCCCATACACTATTCTACACACTAGCAACAATTTACAATTTTACTGAAGCCAATTAACCTACAAGCCTATAAGTCTTTGGAGTGTGGGAGGAAACTGGAGCACACAGAGAAAACCCACGCGGTCACAGGGAGAACATACAAACTGCACATTCCCGATGGCAGGGGTGGAATGTGTGTGGCCAGGATGGTGTGGGTCTTTGATGATGCTGGCTGACTTTGAGGCAGCGACTCCGGTGAGCCGGTGATGGACTGGGCAGTGGTAACAACTTTTTGCAGTCTTTTCTGCTCCTGGGTATTCAAGTTGCCGAACCAGGCCATGATGCAACGAGTCAATATGCTCTCTACTGTACACCTGTAGGGGTTCAAGAGAATCCTCTCTGACACACCGAATCTCCGTAATCTTCTCAGGAAGTAGAGGCGTTGACGTGCTTTAATTGCAATTGCATCAGTGTGCTGGGTCCAGGAAAGATCTTCGGAAATATGCACGTCCAGGAATTTAATGTTAGTGGCACCGGAGGCGGAGGCCTCCGCCCAGGATTTGGGGCAATTCCTCCGAATATGCCCCACTTCCTTCCAGGCATGGTACCATGGGCGCTCCGATGTTCAAAAGATGGTGAAGTCTCGCCCATCTTGACAGAAGCGCCTGTCAACTTCCTCCTCCTGGTCCAGCATCATCATCAGCTGGCGCCGGAGGGAAAGAACATGCTGCAGCTCCTTCCTGCGGATCCCCTGGGATATCGGGGTGATGTCCATGAGTACCTTCCCCAGGGTGTGAAGGTGGGGATGGCTGGCCTCATTTGTGATGCAGGGCGGGATGTTAGACAGGACCACCCGCTGCACAGATTCACCAAGGACTCGATCTGCAGGAACGTTCCCCCCCACTGAGATCCCTTTGCTCACGGCTGTGTTCACCCCAGTAACGGACTGCAGGAAGAACACGGCCTTTCCAAACATCCTGCCCACGTACATTACACCTGTGGGCTTGGCCGCCATGGCCACTGCGCAGTCCTCCGGGTTCATCTGGAGTGGGGGGGGGGGGCAAGCAGCACATGAGGAACCCGGCCCCAAGAGGAGCAGCTGAAACAGCTGAAGCAGCCGCCTTTGCATAGCTCCCGATCCCCCAGTACATTGACTCAGCATGAGAACAGTCACCACAATTAAACAAAACTGTTAAACACAATACCATACAGACATCGACAGTCCAAATGGCACGAGGCCAAGTCCACACACAAAAACAAATATGGAAGAGTTCGAGGGAGGGAGGCGAGTGGTGTTGCCTCAAACAATGATAATGGCGGCTCCAAAAAAAAAAAACCCCAAGAACTGCTGTGTCACCACCTCTTCGCCCGGCTATCTCAGCTCTCTTGCATTCCCCGGCGAGCTGCAGATAATCCCAGCCGGCAACAAAAGGGATTTTCCTGCAGTAGTTGTTGGAAGCCTCCTATCTCCACTGGTCTTTCTGAGAGAAAGGAGGCTCTGTCAGCTCCAGGTTCCAAGGCCACAGAAAGAGGTCGAGACGGTGCAGAAAACCTCCCACACCGGACGAAAGCCAGACTGGCCTGATCTGCAACAACGAGGCAGTAAAGGGAGGGGGGGGGGGGGGGGGGGAAGATTTTAAAAGTTGTTCTCTTTTGGTGTGCCACAGTAGTGGGAGCTACATGCAGAAACTTTAAAAACTAATTTCTGCAGCGTCGCAGCGATACACAAAGATCTTTAAATGGACGGCAGCACCTCCTCCGAATTCCAAAAGATGATTAAACTCATGTGTTTGTATGCTTGGACGAGAGCTCCAAATCACCGCACCTCCTCACGTAACCGGCTTTTTGTTTTTTTTAAATCAGAAATATTTATTCAAATTTTAAAATAATATTCATAATACAATAAAACAGAACCCACCACCATAATACAAGACCAACAATAAACTATTAAACAACTATCTTACAATGCTTGTCAAGGATGCATTCAACACCCCCACAGTGCCCAGCGGTCACGGAGATCCCCCAGGGTGTCCATCAACAGCGCGTAGTCCCTCTCTAACACCACCCGGGCACGGACATAACCCTGGTAAAGGGGCGGGCAGCTGGCCTGGGTGGAGCCCTCTTCCGCCTCGAGCTGTGACTTGCGGATGGCGAGCTTGGCCAGGCCCTGAGATCAACCCAACCAGGACTTCCTCAGCCCGACCCTCTCCCCTACGCACAGGGTGTCCAAAGATGAGGATGGTGGGTGTGAAGTTCAGCCAGAAGGCAAGGAGCAGCCCCTTTAGGCGTTGGAACAGGGGCTGCAACCCCACACACTCCACATACACGTGGAACAGACTCTTCCAGCCCACAAAAGTGGCAGGCGGCTGGCGAGTCTGTGAACCGCGAGAGAAACAGGTTGCAGGGGACTCCTCGGTGCAATATCCTCCACCCCAGGTCCCCGATGTAGAGGGGGAGAATCCCTGCATAGAGGGACCCCCACCGGGGGGCAACTGGAAGGCAACACCGACCGCCGCTTGGTGCCGGACGGTGGACCAGGGCGAGGAAGTGCAGGGTGTGGAGGAGGAGCCCGTACAGGACACGCCTCCCTGCGTCTTGGAGGGAGATGAAGGGCGTCGAAGGATTACGGTGCCTGGGTCCGACATGTACTTCCGGCTGAGCGGGCCTTTGCTCAGGCGTGAGTACTCTACATGTTTGAGCCCCCCCCCCCGCCAACACCCAGTGGGGCGAGACAAGGGTCGGCTGCTCTCACGCCCGGGCCGTCGCCCTCCACTGACGGAGGGGTGTGGGGCCCGGTCAACAGCAACCAGGTTGCAGACTCTCAACAGGGCCCAGTAGAAGCCGGGCATCCTCAGTAGGTCGGCACGGCTGACGCCCACCATCATTATCCGCGTACCACCTTGACTACAGGTATCTCTGCAGGGTCCTGAGGTGGAGAGGTGCCAGCTGGGAGTGGATGCAAACCAGCGACTGACCGCCCTCCTCGATCGGGAGACTCGGGACTGGTGCAGAGACCCCATGCTTTCCGTTGCCCGAGAAGGAGTGCAACATCCTCCCAGCAAAGGTGGCTGATGGGACCAATGTGGTCAATCTGTACCAGAGCATGGAGGCCATGAGTTGGTTAATGACCAACACCCTGCCCCGGTAGGAAAGCACTCCGAGGAGACCCGACCAGCGCCCCAGCCGGGAGACGACTGTCATCTCCAGCTGCTGCCAGTTCGCCAGCCAGGTCTCTGCTGCGGGACTCAGGTAGACTCCCAAGTGGAGGAGGTACGTGGTGCTCCACGTGAAAGACTACATCTCCACTGGGAGGGAGTCCACCTGCCAGTGACACACCAAGAGTCCAGAACATTTCCCCCAGTTGATCCTGGCAGAGGCGGTGCATAACCAGCTTTTTTTGATTAATCAAAAATAATTTACTCAAATATTTAAATAATTTACAGAACCCAGCACCATAATACAACAAATGATAAATTATTATACAACTATCTTACACACCTTGTCAAGGATGCGTTCAACCCCCCGCAGTGCCCAACGACCCCGAGATCCCCCAGTGCGCCCGTGGACAGTGCGTAGTCCCTATCTAACACCACCCGGTGCGGACGTAACCCCGGAAAAGGGGCAAACATCTACCTCGGGCAAAGCCCTCTTCTGCCTGGCGCCTTGACTCGCAGATCGCAACTTGGCCAGGCCCAGGCGTAACCAGCTTCTTTTTAAATTTAATTACTATCATGATACGAAACAAAACTGTGGTGACACACCCACCACCATGTTTCAAAATCAACAAATTATTCAGATACTAAATTTCCAAACAAATATGTCACAAATATACTAAATAACCACTATACAACCATGTCCCTCTCTAACATGGCCTGGGCACGGCGTAACCCGGTAAAAGGGGCAAGCATCCGGCTCGGGCAAAGCCAGCTTCCGCCTGGTGCCGTGACTCGTGGCTGGTCTAGGAGCAACCCAACCAGGACACCTTCGGCCCTACCCTCTCCCTGGATCCATCACCAGTCCTACGGTTGCTGATAGCAGAGCCGCTCCTCCCCTTAGGGCCCTAGGTGGAGTGGCCGTGCTCCTTCCCCTCCGGACATTGGCTCTACTGGTCCCTCTATCTTCAGCAAGGACGACACTGTTCTTGGCCTTGGCCTTGGCCTCCTTCTCCAGGTCATTCTCCTTCACCCCGTTGCACCTCCTTGCCCTCCCCCTTCTTTTGAGGATAAAGTGCAGCGAGCTGGTGAGCACATGTAAGTTTGGCCAGTGTGGGTCGATGTTGTGCTCCATCTGTGGCCGAGATATACTCGCGGATTTCCTCCTCCGGCGTCGGGGGAGCGAGAACATCCATTGGGTCATTGTCGGAGGAGTCCCCTTCCACCCGCTCACTGTGGATGGAGTCACCATCCCCAACCACAGACAGGCCCTTAGTGCAGGAGACTCCCGCCTCTCACCCTGTGCGGCGGTTGCCTCTGCCCTACCCGCTGGGCTGTCCTCCACCTCAGTCCCAACTCTGGGCCAGTGGCAGAGGGGCCTTCCCCAGATGTACCCGGGGATTCAAGACCATCGACAGTGGGGGCATCTATCCCTCCACCAGTTGGGCGGGGAATCCCCTCAAGAAAAGAGGGGCCCGAACCAGAGGGCGGGAGTCAAACTCCACCACAGTACTCCCCTCCCCCCTGGAGGATTCCCGTTCGTCCCCTTTCCGCTCCTCCCTGGAGAAATACCTCCCTCTGTTTTTCAATGGGGAGGTGCTCACAGGTTCTGGGGTCAACTGAGCAACCTTCCCCTGCAGCACCAACTCCTCCCGCCTGATCCCCCCCCGCCCTCAGTTGGAAAATGGGGCATGCGGACTCCCTAACGTGAGGTGACGTGAGGGGTGGAAAGTTCTTCTCTCTGGGGGTTTTGTTCCCCATGTGTTTCCCCTTCTTTGCCACCTTGCGCCCCTTCTTTTGACCCTTCCCGCCTCCACCAGCGCTCTGCGCAACCCCGGGGGTCCCCAACTGCAGGGGGCGTGGGATTAATGGCACCGGAGGCAGAGGCCTCCGCCCGTGATTTGGGGCAATTCCTACTAATATGCCCCACTTCCTTACATGCACGGCACCTTGGGCGCTCCGATATCCAGATGGTGGTGAAATCACACTTATCCTGCTGGACACAGAAGCGCCCGTCAACTTCCTCCTTGGCGCCAGAGGGAAAGAATGTGCCGCAACTCTTTCCTGCGGAACCCGAGGGATATCGGGGTGATGTCCATGAGCACCTTCCCTAAGGTGGTGAAGGAGGGCTTCATTTGTGATTTGCAGGGGTGGGATGTTGGACTGGACCACCCGCTGCGCAGTGGTCGACAAGGGCTCGACCTGCAGGAATGTCCCCCCACTGAGATCCCGTTACTCTTGGCCGCGTTCAACCCGTCAACCGAATCGAGGAAGAACACGGCCTTCCCAAACATCCTGCCCAGGTACAGGGCACCTGCGGGCTTGGCCGCCGCCGCCAGCCACGGCAGCCGTGCAGTCATCCAGGTTCATCTAGGGGGGCAAGTAGCACCTTATCCCATGCTCAAAAGGTGGGTTCCTCATGAGGAACTGGGCCCCAAGAGGAGCAGCCGAAGCAGCTGAAACAGCCGCCTTTGCATATCACCCGGAAGGCCCAGATCCCTCAGAACACTGACGCTGCATGGTATCAGACGCTGCATGGTATCAGGCGCTACAATTTAAGCAAGCACTTAAAGTGCCAGACAGACAGACAATCCAAATGGCACGAGGCCAAGCCCACACACAAAAACAATATGGAACATTTCGAGGGAGGGAGGCAAGTCATGTCACCTCAAACTTCGGTAATGGCGGCTCCCACGAAAACTGCTGCATCAACACCTCTTCACCCATATATCTCAGCTCTCCTGCGTTCCCTGGCGAGCTGCAGACTTTCGAAGGCAATCTCAGACGGCCTTCGCTGCTCCTGAAGCAACAAAAGGGATTTGCTTGCAGTCTTTATTGTTGGAAGCTGGTTTTGCCGAGAGAAAGGAGGCTTCGTCAGCTCCAGGCTCCAAGGCCGCAGAAAGTCGAGATGGTGCAGAACCCACACCACACAAAGCCAGACCGGCCCGGTCAGCACCGACGAGGCAGTAAAGGGGGGTTGCTCCAGACGCAGGTGTAAAATCCAGATAGATTTTCTCCCCCATTTGGAGCACCACATTTTCCTGGCAGGTTGCCAGCCACAGTTGTGGGAGCTACCGGTCATACCATCAGGTCCAGGCACTGTCCTATGGTTCACAGGTAGAACGTCCAAACTCTACACAGACAGTACCCTTAGTCAGGATAGAACCAAGATCTCTGGCGCTGTACAGAAACAACTCTACCCTTACGCCAAAGTGCCGCCTGTGCAATTCTTTGGAATATAATAGTAAGATTAAACGAGAACTTACCAGTTTGAAGTTTGATCTTTATTTTATGAGGAGTTACGATGAGGGATTACATGAAGAAGCCCAGCCAGGCGCATGCTCGGCATACTTCAAAGCAGCGGTGTGAAAAACACAGAACCAATAGCTGAAGTAAGATAGTAAGGCTCACAAAAGACTAGAACTACCAGATGATCATTTAGATTCTGAAGGTCGGGAGTGGAGGGCACGTAATCCCTCATTGTAACTCCTCATAAAATAAAGATCAAACTTCGAACAGGTAAGTTCTCGTTTAATCTTACTATTTTTCTTCAGAGTCACGTGAGTGACTACGTGAAGATATTGAAGCTCTGTGATTTTCATGCCGTAGATTCATTCCATACGACACACTGCTTCAGTTGACACAGAAGTGAGTAAATAATATATATTGAACATTGCTTGAATTATGCAATAAGTATTTTGATAGTAATAATAAAAAAGAAAAAGTAATAACCCCTCTATCCCAGGGGGAGATTACAACAAAATATATAAAACCATTACATAAAACAAAGCAAACAATCAAACAGAACCCAACACTGCGTGTTCAAACTCTGGCACCATGAGAACAGGTTTATTGTAAAACTTGTAAAAAAAAAAATTATTCTTTACACCATCCTGTGGCCTCTAAAATTTGGTCAAGCGCCACGTCCTGTGCCTTCGCCGCGGATGTGGATGCCGCCCTGGTGGAGTAAGATTTAAACACATCAGTGTCTACTCCAGCTAAATCGAACACCTGTTTTGACCATCTAGAAATAGTTTGTACTGACACATTCTTATATGTTTTTTTATGGGTAATAAGCATTGCTGTCTCACAACCCCGGAGATTCTTGGTTACTTCAATATATCGAGTCAGATGCTTAACCACACACCATGTTTGGTCACCAGGGTATGCTTTAAAGATTACCTTGGTTCCAGACTTCCCTGGTCTGCTTTGTTTGAGTAGATCATAAACATAAACAGTAATGTTATCTGCAGACAAATGCATACAATCTAAATGTAATATTTGCAATGTTTGTACTCTTTGTGCCGACACTAATGCCATGAACATTACCACTTTAAATGTTAACTTCTGAAAAGACAGTGACGTAATTGGAGCCCATTGCCGAAGCAATGTAAGAACTGTACTGACATCCCAAATTTCAGTATATCTGGGTTTGGGAGGATTTTTATTAAAATCCCTCTCATAAATCGGGATATTAATGGATGAGACCTGATAGATTGATGTTCTGAAAATTGTCGTAAATAGGAAGACAAAGTACTACGAGCGCTATTAATGGCACTATAACTGAGGTCCTGACCAAAATGCAACATAGCAAGGAACAACAATACATCCAATATGCTTGCAGTATAAGATATATCTGACTGAATACAAAAAGCTTCCCATTTCTTTATATGAGACATACATTGTTTCTTAGTGCTATTTCTCCAAGCTGCAGTTATGATATCCATGGCCCTATCTGACACTCCAAGCTCTTGTAATGGTCTGGTCACAACCTGCAGATGAACAAATTAATATGATTATGCAATGGATGAATTTCTTCTGTCACTGGTTGTACCAACAAATCACTGGAGCTGGGATCCTCATAAATGGTTCAATTATCATTCTAAACATCAATGGGAACCATGGCTGTGTAGGCCAGTATGGAACCACCAAAACGCCCATGGCGGTCTTGCTCTATTTTGGTGAGACATTGCCTAATCAGGCCCCCTTCTCATCCAGCCAGTTCTTTGGCCATACATGAAAGGTTTCATGAGGCTGATAGTCTTTGCCTCCTCTTCAATTTCTTTAATTTGCTTAGGCAGGTTCTCTCCGAATAAATAAACATGAGCTTGAACATTACTTGATTTGCACAGACCTGCAAATCTAGGCTTCAGTATGGGCCGAATGACGATTTTACCTCATACAATTGATCTCAAAATAAGAATTACAAAACAATACCAACATGCCTTTTTGTAGTTTGGACATTGCACACCCTTCTACCTGCTTCCCAAAAGCAGTGATGCCAGCTGCAATAAGTTTGAGGACCCGCTGGAAACATATTTCCTGTCCTCGCATCGTTTGAACTCATGGGTGTCCAAATTGCCGGATTCACCGTTGGCACCTTGAATGATGCACAATTCACAGGTGTTTTATAAAGGTGTACCGTCTCAACCATGACAGTCTCTTGAAGCTGGTGAGAAACCAAATAGTTTATGTTGGCCGGCAGGTTTTCTTCCATGGCCTCACTGCTCCCTTCTGGTATAGCAAAGGATTGTGCTACATCAGGTACACCTGGAGTTTTACTCTTGTGCTGTGGTGGGTATTCAAGAACAAAAACACCACCTTCAGGATCAGTCTCCTGCCGCCCTGGTACTCCTGAGACTTGCTCAAAGGAGACTTCTTCCAGACCTAAACAAGGCTCTGGAGGTTCACATTCCCATGTTGTATAGGCACCATATCCTTGATATGGAACCCCCTCAGGGGCTGCCTGGGAATATTCTGGGTCTATGGACCCTTGGTTGATCAGGTTTTGGAGCATTTTCTCCATTTGCTCCATCCTTAGGCGCATGGCTCGCCTTTCTGAAGGCGAATCTTCTTCACCAGACTCGTCTGATATAACGGGCCTGACAGACTTCCTCTTACTTTTCCTGCCCACTGGAGTACCCTCAGTGGCCTGCGGCAGTGGAGCGGCTGGAGGCTGATTAACGGCTGGGTCTACGGCTACCGGTATCGGAACTGGCTCCGCACTTATCTGTAGTCCCGATCGCCGTTGGCCTGCTTCCACCCGGGACGCGCGCTAAACCCGCACGGACTTTTTTTCCACTACTCTCCATTTTTTCACAAACTCCTCCTGGCTAGCCAGCCAGCGTCATGGAGCTTAAATACCCAGGATGTAGTTTTTTAAAACCACTTACCTGCGGGCCTGTTACTCACCGCTGGTGGAGCTGCAATCTGCAGCCCATTCCTACCGAAATGCGTCGGCGTAATGCCGAGCATGCACCTGGCGGGGCTTCTTCACGTACTCACTCACATGACTCCAAAGTAAAATTAAACATTTCTCTGTTTGTTCACGAAAAAGTAAAACGAGGAATGCAACAGCTATTGATAGACAGAAATGCTGGAGAAACTCAGCGGGTGAGGCAGCATCCATGGAGCAAAGGAAATAGGCAACATTTCGGGCCGAAACCCTCCATAGATGCTGCCTCACCCACTGAGTTTCTCCAGGATTTTTGTCTACCTTCCATTTTCCAGCATCTGCAGTTCCTTCTTAAACATGCAACAGTTATTGTTACTTTTAGCAACCAATCAACACCTAACAATGGTTTCCATTAGGCTAATCAATGATACACTTTAACTTCAGCCTCTGAGGAGCATCTCCCAATCATCAGCATGCATTCTCATTTGATGTACCGGTCTCTGCTGCAGTGCCCCTGTAGGGAGACAGTTAATTCAATGCCAATTTGCATCAAATCATGTGCAGTTCTGTGCTATGGACTAAAAACTCAATTGGAACTGCCCAAACTAGATTTAACTAGGATGCTTATAGCCAGCTGAGAGAGGAGACATTTATCTTGATAGTCTGGGCCAGAATTGGATTCATTTCCTATTTGTGAAAGGTTAGTTTTCTAACCCACTGAGCCACCCAAACCTCTTTTTATTAATGCCATTTTGTAACACTTTACTAACTGGGGCTGCCATCTTTTTCTCCCTATTCGCCTTATTTCTGGGAGTCACTTTAACTCCATTTTACAGGTCCTCATGTCATAACATTTCCCAGTGCAAGGATAATCAGGCACTCTCACCATAATGCTGTCAAAATCAGTTGGGATATTAGCCTGGAAACTGGACTATTTGCACCTCTTTTACATGCAAAGTTCATCCAAAGTCCTTCCATGAAAGTTTTAACACAATAGCAGCTCTTTTCCGTCTAAATCCCACTTAATACAAATTTGGAATGGGCATCTATTTCACCATAAGATGACTGACACATGTCTGGCCTTATTTGCAGATAGAGCGATGTCACCATGCATGAGGTACCCATCTCTGCCACACTATTGTGCAACATATGACCTTCATTTTAACTCCTAGTAAAACAAAGGGAAGATTCTCCGGCAGGTTGGCACGGAGATATGAATTAACAGGCCCCCACTGGGATGTACACCTGCAACTGTCTGAATCCGCTTGCCTGAGTTTTTGATGCTGTGGAAATCTGACACATCATTACTGGGTCTCACAGTACTGTTTGCAGCTATATGCAGCAGAGATAGGAGCTGCAACCTCTGCAGTGTGTCGATCCAATGCTTCACAATCATTTGGGTACACCTGCAGCACAGGACCCTGCAAGCATCAATGGATGAGGGGACCACAAACCTCTGCAACACATGTCTCCCTTCTCCATGATCTCCCTTAACTCCATTGTGGTGCAGTGGTGCAGCTGGTAAAGCTGCTGCCTCACAGCTCCAGAGACTTGGGTTTGATTCTAACCTTGGATGTTGTCTGTGTGGAGTATTCACATTCTCCCAGTGACCACGTGGGATTCCTCTGGGTGCTCCAGTTTCCTCCCACATGCCAAAGACGTTTTGGGGTAAAATTTCCCCTCATTTTTAGGGAGTGGGTGAGAAAGTGAGATAACATAGAAAATGTGTGAATGTGTGATTGATGGTCAGCATGGAAGCATGGAAGCCAAAGGGCCTGTTTCTATGCTGCATTTCTCGACTAAATTAAGCCTCTGTGCAAGTTAAGCTGATTCTTGGTTTCTGTAATTTCTAGATGCAAAGTTGCGGTGACTGCCAATGGGATTCGTGCAGGTCACATTTTCACACAAGAATCGGGGTAAAAACAATCTCAACAAGTTTCTAAAGGTAATTTTTTCCAGTTCTAATGCTTTATGAGGGGGGGTATTGTGAACTGGCTTTACACGTTCCCTCTGTGGCCACATGGGTTTCCTCCGGTTTCCTCCCACATTCCAAAAAAGTGCGGGTTTGTAGGTTAATTGGCCTCCTTAAATTGTCTCTAATGGCGCTCTAAGGGCACTCTTTTGGAAAGGAGGTGAGGAGAAACTTCTTTAGTCAGAGGGTAGTTAATCTGTGAAACGCGTTGCCACAGAGTGCTGTGGAGTCCAAGTCTGGATATTTTTAAGGCAGAGATAATCAAATTCTTGATTAGAATGGGCATCAAGGGTTATGGGAAGAAAGCAGGACAATTGGATTAGGAGGCAGAGATCAGCCATGATTGAATGGCGGAGTAGACTCAATGGATCGAATGGCCTAATTCTACTCCTATAACTCATGAACTCATGTGTAGAAAGTGGGATAACATAGATTTTGTGTGAAATGGTGATTGATGGTTGGCGTGGACTTGGTGGGCTGCAAGGCCTGTTTCCATGCATTATCTCTGAACTAAACTGCACTCTCTTGGACGGGAGGCTACATTCAATCTTCCTTTAATCCACAGACGCAGGCAGTGAAGGCATGGACAGATATAAATTACAGAACTCCACAATGTGCAGACATTAAAAATCCACAATCATGTCCTTACGGAGACCTCCCTGACAACCTCTGGTTGGGATTCACGTCAATATCTGTGCCTCCTCCAGCCATTGCTTTACAGGTCACTGTGGTACTTTGGGAGGCACTCTCCCTTCAGTGCACCATTCATTCATGCATTCAGGGTGCTGGTTCTATTGGGCTGTGTCCCTTTAAGAGTTGGCTGCTGAGATGGCACCTGCTGGGCTAAATACTGACAGCTGTAACAACATACCAGTGGGGAAAAGCCAAGCTGAAGCCTCCAATGTCAGATTCACTGTAGTGTTACACTGGGAATCCTGACAGCCCTGTTCTGTGAACCACGCAAATGAAATTCTTAAACTTTCTGTGACTTTTACATGCAGCATTAGGTGACCTCCAGTGCTGTTTTAGCACAACTAAAACGATGTGATATATTTTCTAGCCTAACATGTTTCCCTGGCATTAACTGCATTTGGTTTACATCAAATGGAACAAATCCTATTTTCATCTCTCGTGGATTATTTTACATTTGTGTAATCCATTTAATCATAATCCCATTTAGGACCCACCTTACAGAGAAATCAAATCCTTGACATTTATACAACCATGAGATTGGGCCTAATTTTACTGGGACTGTAATTAAATAGTTTTCCATTCGGAGCGGAATTGGATTTGGGAGAGGAGAAGGACTTCATTTACAGGATTATTTGCGTTATTTTGTACGCTGTTTCAGGTGCACCCACTTTTGGATGGTTCAAATCGCAAGACACATTTATACGTTGTAAAATAGGTTGCAATGGTAAAAAGGTTGTGTGCCCCTGCAAGCTGTACACAGGCATGTCACGGGCGGCACAGTGGCATAGCGGTAGAGCTACTGCCTTACAGTGCAAGAGACCCGGGTTCGATCCTGACTATGGGTGCAGTCTGCACGGAGTTTGTATGTTCACCCTGTGACCACGTGGGTTTTCTCCGGGTGCTCCAGTTTCCTCCCACACTCCCAAGACGTACAGGTTTGTAGGTTAATTGGCCTCTGTAAATTGCCCCTAGTGCATAGGATAGTGCTAGTGTACGGGGGTGATCACTGGTCAGCACGGACTCGGTCGGCTGAAGGGCCTGTTTCCACGCTATATCTCTATATTCTAAAGTCTAAAGTATTGCTCACCCCTGGAAGGGTCAAATAAGAAAGCTAAAGTTCGTGGAAGCTCTTCACTGACCCCCACAATCAACCACACAGTATTACCACTGTTCTATAAACACTGTATGTATAGTTCATAACCACTTCTCTTTGCCTCCTAACTAACATATCAATTCTTCAAATTCAAATCAACCCAAACAAATGTGGGCAAATTTTTATTTTTTTCATAAATTCCAGGAGCAGAATTAGGTCATTCAGCCTACTCTGCCATTCAATCATGGCTGATCTATCTTTCCCACTCAACCCCATTCTCCTGCCTTCTCCCCATAACTCCTGACATGGTTATAAATGAGCCCCTCAATTATTATAAATGGAATTTTTTTTAACAAACTATCTGAATCCTATATATTAAATGTCTATTGTACCTTTTAAATTACAGTGATAATTAACTTTCTAATCTTTTGTCTATTTCCATTTTTTTTCTTTTTTGTGTGTAAAGGTGAGGCTTGATGACCTCATTGGAAGAAATGACTCAGAGGAATTACTGAGAGAAGCATTGCACTGAAGTCAGTTTGACCTCAGTAAAGATACAGCCATTAACTTGGGCTGCTTCAACAATCTTATCATTTCAACTGTGCACTCTAATTCAAACTGGCACATTAACTCATCCCAGTCACTGATTATGTCCTTAGCACTTATAGCTAATTAAAATTATTGAAGAAAATAAAGGATATTGGAATTGCTCATTATTGTTTTCAATTATATGATCTTTAAATGTAAAGCTCACTTAAGGCTAAACCAATGCTAATTTCTTATCCAATACCATTTCTGCTGATGAAGGGAAATCGGAAATCATCTGTTGTGAAGATTAAGGGTTCCTGAAACAGGAAACTAAATGTTATGCTTCACAAGGACATCTCTTCTGCTTAATTGGGCAGAGAAACCATAAAAGTGTTTTTGCGAATTGCTTGGTTTGAACTCAGTCCAAAATGTTAAGGATTGCCTAAGTTTGGAAGCATCGGAGCAATTGTCATTTTACACACGGAACTATATACATCTGCTCTGTGTGAAAATAAAAAATAAATAAAATAAAATAAATGTAAATATCATATTTGGGTAGTTAGAGAGCAATGGTTGAAAGCCATTGCTAGTCACTCAAGCGGCAGATTAATCAATTTGAGGCAGCACTTGGCAAAGCAACGGTCTGACCGTCTGCAACACTCTCATTATTAGTATGTTTATAGTTTTACCTTTTTAGCCTGTATTAAATCTGACAGGTCATGCAGGGATTAAAAATCGGAATGCTGCAGCAACAGTGTTGGAATTAGGATCAGTGACTGGTTTGACTCTTCCTGACAAGGAATGGCTGGCGAAAGACTTGTTTTCAGTCAGTAGGAAATCTTCAGCCCGGCTGCACATTACCCACATGAACTGACAGTTCTCATCATGACAAGCACATAATGGGGAATGCAAAGGAATCTGATGGTGTGCGTGCGTTCACACACATGCTCACACATGCACTCACATGCACACACACACAGACACACATACACATACACACATACTAACGCACACATATAGACATTTACCCGCATGGACACACACATGCACAAGCACACACACATATACACACGCGCACACAGAACACGCACATGCACAAGCACACACAGACACACACGCACCCACAGACACATATACACGCATATATGCGCACACAGACACAAATACACACACATTTACTCGTGCATACATGAACGCATATTTACACAAACCTGCACGCCCACAGACACATAATCACAGACACACATACACACACATGTGTTTAGTTTAGTTTAATTTGAGTGCAATCATGCACAAGTAAATGAGTGAAATGATTGTAAGTAGGTTGTTCCGCACACTCACAAATAGTACAGACACATATTCACATGCACACAAAAACTGAAGAAAAGCCTTGCATTTATAAAGTGCCTTTTACAAGCTGTTCTAATCATTTAATATGTTTATACAGTAAATTTGTGTATTTCAGAATTTTCTTTTGCATATGCCTACACACACCATCTCCCCAGTTTCTGTGGCTTTGACTTATGTTGAAGTTTGTTGAAACAGATTGGGAAATGATTTGGCAGCTTCTTCAGGCAGAGAGATCATGTGAACTATTAAACAGATGAACTTCTTCCTGATCTGAAAGGTAAATCTGCCTTCACAATATGGTCATCCTCCAACACTTCAATCCTAATATGTCCAAGTATCAGTACTTCGATGCTAAACAAAGAATAAAACTAGACAAGATGAATGTAAAAATAATTCAACCTTTATTCAGACACAGGCCTGAGATTCCAATGAGCTATTGTTATTTCATCTCTTTGCTAAGATATCCTTTACGGAACATGACTCTGATCCAAGCATAACATTTTTTGGCAATGGAGTAATGTAAGTATTAGGATTCAATGCCTGCACAGACGAGAGGAGGTTACAGTGTTATGTAACACCTAAATATTGAACCATGACAAATCACAAATCATATTTTTAAAGAAAATAAAGAATAGTGAAATAAAATTTAGAAAAACACATTCCCTTCCCTGGTTAAAAATTATTTCTCGTAAACTTTCAAAGTCACCAGTTTAATGTGTAAAAAAATTAGAGCATTAACATTTTTTTTTGTTTTATCAATTTTTTTATTGCTCTCCGCTAGCACCTTGTTCAGTGCCAGCCACCCCATCCAGGCAAAGCAAATAGACAGGAGGAGAGAGGTTGTGTTGGTTGCTCTCCACTAGAAACCTGTTCAGTGCTAGCTATCTTCATCCAGGCAAAGCAAATAGCAATGAGGAGAGAGGTTGTATTGGCAGGGTTTGAGATAGAGTCAGACAGATGGTATAAAACCAAGTAGTTTACTTTAGAGATACAGTACAGAAGCAGGCCTTTTGGTCCACTGAGTCCACGCTGACCAGCGATCACCCCATACATTAGTTTATCCTACACACTAGGGACAATTTAAAATATACAGAAACCAATTAACCTACTAACCGGCACGTCTTTGGAATGTGGGAGGAAACCAGAGCACCCGGAGAAAACACATGGGGTCACAGGGAGAATGTACAAACTCCATACGGACAGCATCCTTAGTCAGGATCGAACCCGGGCATCTGGTGCTGCAATGCAACAACTCTACCGCCGTGCCACTGTGCCATCCCAACCAAAATGGTGAGATGTGGCATTGAACGATTCCAATTAATTATTTGTATAAGTGAAATAATATGTCAAAGTGTTGGTACTTTGATGTTAAACAAAGAATAAAAGGGTGGTAAGTGTATTTCATTCAAAGGGTGGTAAGTGTATTGAACAAACTGCCAGAGGAGGTAGTAGAGGCTGGGACTATTCCAACGTTTAAGAAACAATTAGAACATGGATAGGACAGGTTTTGAGGGATATGGACCAAGCGCAGCCAGGGACATAGTTTATGGACTAGTGCAGCTGGGACATGTTTGCCTGTATGGGCAAGTTGGGCTGAAGGGCCTGTTTCCACACTGTATCAATCTAAGATTCTATGAAATAAGATTAGGATCACAGTACACAAGATACGTAGCAGGAGACTTGATGGACTGCAGATCCCAGACTTTTGAGCCAAAAAAAAAAGTGCCGTAGGTACGCTGCAGGTCAGGCAACATCTGTGGAGGGAAATGGACAGATATCACTTCAGGTCCAAACTCTTCTTCACACTGATGAAGGATCCTGACCTGAAACATTGTCTGTCTATTTCCCTCCGCAGATGCTGGTTGCCCCACTGAACACCTCCTGCGCTTTGTTGTCTGCTCAAGATAACATGATATGATTAAGTAACAAGATAGGATTAAGCAGTTAATATTAGAATGAAGCAAAACAGGGGACCAACAGGGGATGGCTCAAGTGCAGGTAGATGAGATTAGTTTTATCGTAGCATCATGTCCGGCATGGATATCGTGGACCAAAGGGCCTGTTCCAGTGCTGTACTGTTCTATATACTGTTCCATGTTCTAAAACAGAAAACCAAACAGTACTGTCTCAGAGTTGGAGAATTAAGACCAGGGATAATATAGAGTTAATAAAATGAGGAACAGAAAAATAAAAAAAATATTTTAACAATTGGTCCAAAATTTGAATGCAATCAGAGAGAAAGATATATGTGGCTGAAAGAGAGAAAAAATATTGTGGTGAGTTAGCTTTTGTTTGTATGAAAGCAAGATTAGGTAAACTATGGTTAGGATCAGATGAAGGTGCAAACACTAATTGAATCTGCGGTGAGTAAAAATGAATTAATTTCTTTCAAGCACTCTTGAAAAACAGCTCACTAAAGAAGGCAGCACAAATAGATGGGGTGGTAGAGAAGGCATATGGTATGCTTGCCTTCATTGCCAGGGGCATTGAATTTAAGGGTGAGGAAGTCATGATGCTGCTCTATAGGAATTTGGTTAGGCTGTATCAGGAGTATTGCATGCAGTTATGGTCATCCCATTACAGGAAAGATCTGGAGACTTTGGAGAGGGTGTAGAGGAGGTTTATGTCAAGATTTTTTACAGAGAGTGGTGGGGGCCTGGAACACATTGCCAGGGGTGGTGATGAAGGCAAATATGACAGTGACATGTAAGATGCTTTTAGGTAGGTGCGCATGTAGGTGCAGGAACAGAGGGATATGGATCATGTATGGGCAGATGAGATCAGTTTAGCTAGGCATCATGTTTGGCACAAACATTGTGGACCGAAGGGCCCGATCTTCTGCTGTACTGTTCTATGTTTTACATATAACCATAAGGTAAGGCCAAGTGCAATATTGAGGGAATGCTGCAATGCCAAAGATACAATTCTTTGGTAGAAGCAAGGGCATTTGAAATAAGTTAGTGTGGATCGGGGATTCATTGCCTGGAACATGGTGGAAGCCAAAATGTTCAACATAATTACAATGTGCATGGTCATTTGAGATGCAGCAACATACAAATTTTGTGGAGATATGGGAAATGTCAAATAACACTAATTTTGCCTGGTATGGACATAGTGTGCTAAATAAACTGCTCTGGACTATAAACATCGATGAGTTCTTAGATTTCTACATGCAGGATTGTTGTAAGTGAAGCTTCCTCTTTCTTTACAATTTACTCTTCTTCTTTTTATTTTTGTTTAGTATAGAGATACAGCGCAGAAAGGACCCTTCGGCCCACCGAGTCCGTGCCGACCAGCGATCCCCACACACTAGCACCATTCCACACTCACTAGGGACAATTTACACTTATACCAAGCCAATTAACCTACAAACCTGTACGTCTTTGGAGTGGAGTTCTCTCCTTACCTTACAGCCTTTTATCTTCTTTTCATATAACCATATAACCATATAATCATATAACAATTACAGCACGGAAACAGGCCATCTCGGCCCTTCAAGTCCGTGCCGAACAACTTTTTTCCCTTAGTCGCACCTGCCTACACTCATACCATAACCCTCCACACCCTTCTCATCCATATGCCTATCCAATTTATTTTTAAATGATACCAACGAACCATCTCTGGCTTTTGTCCACCCACCTGATAATAACCCTCCCACCCCCTCACCTGCATCCACCAATCACTTGCCAGGCCTTGTCCCACCCACACCTCTTTTCTCAGCATTCCCTCCCCTACGACAATTAGCTTTATCTCTCCACATCACTGTCTATATCTCTCGTTTCCCTGATCCTTGACCAGTCTGAAGAAGGGTCTCGACCCGAAACGTCGCCTGTCTCCTTCGCTCCTTAGATGCTGCTGCACCCACTGAGTTTCTCCAGCTTTTTGTGTAGCCTGTAGAAGGGTCCTGACTCGAAACATTGCCTATATATGGGCTCCAGAGAAGAAGCCTTCTGCTTCCTTAACAGCAGTTACTCATGCAGTTTGTGGCCTCTTTTGCGGTAAGTAATGCTGAATACAAGAAAGCAGTGTGCAAGTCAGAGCGTACTAGAACAGGGACTGGTGCCAGAAGACACCAGACCATGATTAGGGAAGGCTTACACAGCATGACAGCACAGAGGTTCAGGGGCAGATTAAACAGCATGAGGGTCAAAGTGACAAAGTCATGTCTGCAGGAACGACCAACAGAGAAGGAAGAGGCCCTGAAGCAGAAATGTTTAACTTTTGAACCAAGTGGAACAAGCACATTTTCAAGGCATCATTGACATTTTTAATAAGAACATTAATCATGCAAATCATCCCCCTTGCCAACAAGCCCGTCTACTAAATCATCCAAAATCCTAGCTATTAACATTGTACATTTACAACATCTGACGCCATCTGGAAACACCAACTACCATCAGTCTGGACACTCAGATGATACGATGAAAATTGAATCACTTAATAATGCAATGGACCCAAGGATTCTTTCAGATGTCACAGCCATTTCTCTTCAGATTATTGTGGCGGCCCACCACCTACAGCCCTGGCTTCCCATCTGATGGTTTCAGGCTAATGTAGACACAGTTGTAGACAATGTAGACAACCTGTCAGTTGAATCCACCAGCTGTAACTGGGACGTGTTGTGTCAGTTCTCAGCTTGTCCGTTTGGGCAAGAGCTTTGTGACAGTGTGGCATGTGAGCATCAGGGGAGAGGGAATTTGGATGAATAAAAAAAAACAAATGACATCATTCCAGTTGGGCACAAGAGCATTCACAAAAAAAATGACCTCTTCTTTGACTGATGCATTGGATAATTATCTTTTTTTTTTGCACTGGGGACTGATACAGGGTTTCTGGTTGTCAAGAACTTAGATTTTAATCATTCCGTGAAATCTTTCGAGGGTAAATTAATATTTTTACAAATTTCATAAACATGGAAATATGTGTTTTTTTAAGTAATCGCAGGTGCCAGAATGTGTTCAAATAATCCAAACCCCTGTCATACAGGATTCCAGTCAGATGAGAATATCATTTGTCACAGTTTTCTTCCAAACATTAAATCAAAAGTGATTCTATTTTGCACAATCTTATGAAGGCAGCGTTGTTATTGTTGAAATTGTCTTCCTTAACTTGCTGTGTATGAATCTCTTTTTTCCCTTTCCCCTGACTCTCAGTCTGAAGAAGGGTCTCGACCCGAAACGTTATCTATTCCTTTTCTCCAGAGATGCTGCCTGACCTGCTGAGTTACTACAGCTTTTTGTATCTATCGTCCACAAATTGAATTGGAATGTACAAAGAAGCTCAAAGTAAGTGAAAATGTCAACTAAATACTGAACTGCTACTTTCTACTGGAGATCTCCTTACCGCCATCCTTTTCATTCTTCAGGGAAATATTAACCTTTCTATTGAAAGAAAAAAGCATTAATGAAGCATTTTATCCCCAAATTATTTAAAATCAGCAAAGTACTTTCAAAGTGGCCTGTTCATTATCACAGACGAAATTAAGCAACTAATTTACGCAGAAACATGGGATTATTCATTAGGGGATACATTTTGTATTATTTCTATCACATTGTCCTACTAATGTAAAATGGTGTCCTGCTGCAAGATTAAATCATAGTTTAGAAATAAAAGTTAATTGTGCTTCACCATTGAAAAAATGTATTAACAACAGGGAAAACTAAACAGAGCTGGTCCATCAATCCAGCTCCACACTCATGATAAGCAGAGATCATTAAAAGATGCAAGAACTGGTAAGTATCCAACCACATCTATTAGTCGCTCTGCAATTCTCCTAGCATCTAATCCTGACAATATTGCGATCAACCAGTGGCAGGCAAAAATGCAAAACAATAATTGGGATATAAAATGATTTGTGAGGTGTCTAGAAAATTTCTGCTCTCGGGAGATGTTACCTCCACCCAGGGGATCATGTTGACTATTACCCCAATTTTTTTTCCAAAGAATGTTGTATTTTGATCTCTGGCCAACCATGTGGATTCAAAGTAACATTAGCAAATTTGCAGCTGACACATAGCTGGGTGGCTGTGTGATCTGTGAGGAGGATGCTATGAGAATGTAGGGTGACTTGGATGGGTTGGGTGAGTGGGCAGATGCATGGCAGATGCAGTTTAATGTGGATAAATGTGAGGTTATCCACTTTGGTAGTATAAACAGGAAGGCAGATTATTATCTCAATGTGAGTGTGGAATTCTCTGCCTCAGAGGGCGGTGGAGACCGGTTCTCTGGATACTTTCAAGAGAGAGCTTGATTGGGGTCTTAAAGACAGCGGAGTCAGTGGATATGGGGAGAAGGCAGGAACGGGGTATTGATTGTGAATGATCAGCCATGATCACATTGAATGGCGGGGCTGGCTCGAAGGGCTGAATAGCCTACTCCTGCACCTTTTGTCTGTCTGTCTATCTATGTATCTATCTATTCATCTAAACTCTGATTTGCGCGGTTTTCCTAATTGCGCAAAAAAGGTACGTGATAGCGCTACGATTTTTTGCCATTGCACTCACTGTTCTGGTGTGCTGCGTGTGTACCAAGTATTGTTCCGATCGGTGGTCTATTGTAAAAGTTAGCTAGATTTAAAAATCTTAAAAACCGCATGTGCACAGATCGATCTCCTCTCCTGACAATCAGCGCCACATGGATTGGTCATTACTCCTGTCACTCCGCAAGACGGTCCGCCCCTTACTACACCATCACATCTTTACTGGAGCTGGGGATGGTCGGTGGATGTTTCCAAGCAGACACAATTTTCGGAGAGACTGGCAGCGGCTCAGCCCAGACCGGGAGATGCCGCCAAACGGAAAGTGGAGAATCTGATCCCGGCGGAGCTGAACTTCCAGCGATCAGCGCCCACTGTGAGTCCCCATCGCACCGCCAGCTCCAGCCCCTTCCTCTCTGGTACCCCTCGCAGGCTCCTGCTCCCCTCCCTTGTGCCCTCTCCCCACAACCCCTGTCTTTTCTCCGCGGTCTCTTCCTCGCGCCTCCACACCCCCCTCCCGCACAACCCCTGCACACACACACACACACCCTCTCCCGCCCGCACACCCCTCCCCCCCCCCTCCACCCACACACACCCTCCTCCCCACAATCCCCCGCCCACACACCTCCCTCCCCCCACAAACCCCCACGCCTCTCCCCACAATTCCCCCCCGCACACACACCCCTCCTCCCCCCGCCCACACACCCCTCCCCCCCGCCCACACACCTCCCCACAACTGCCCCTGCCCACACACCCACTCCCCCCACCCCAACACCTCCCCGCCCCCTACAACCCCCCCGCCCTTACACACCTCGCCACCCCCACCCAGGCCTCTCATGTGACTGGGACCCAACGGGTCCCACTACGTCTAATAATGGTTAATTTTATAATAATAACAACAAACAAATTGTCAATTTATTAAAAGGAACATTGAGATTGCCAACAACAAGATAAAGCTCAATAATTCAATTCCTTGAGGAGGGAGTCATTATAATTATGAAAATATATATTCATACCTCATTCTGCTCTTTACAATTAAAGTAGTAAATTTGCACATGCTTTTCCAAGCCCCATGCATCATACACACCCGTGCAAGGGTTGCTTGCGACTCTTTGAGTGATTGTGAAATATTTGGTGTCTCGGAGCTGAGGGGATTTGCCAGCAGTTGTTCAGGGGTTAATCTGTTCACATCACACCACCAGTCAGAAGGTCCCGTCTCATCAGTTATCAGCGCTCCAGCTCAGCAGCCATATGTGCTGTCCAGATTTATGTCAGCTTTCAGCTGGGATGTTGGATGGGTATCTACCCGACACATCAGTCACCATGAAAGCCCACCTCCTGCCAGCCACCACACACACAACACACACACAAACACCAACACGTATACACACACACACACACACATATACACACACCCTTAGACAGTCGTAGTGGTGACAGACATTTCACTTGACGATTAGAGGGATTAAGATATAGTTTAAAGGGATTGTGGGTGAAAATCAAATCAAAATGCTCGATAAGGGAAGAGAAAACTCCAGGATATGTGCTCTCAGTTCCATTTACTTCAAAACAATATTTGGCAACCAGATAGATTAACAGAAAGTGACCTAAATCAATGTTTCTTTAGGTGCCTCTGGTTTCTGACAAAAAGTTGAGCAACAGCCTAATATTTAAATTTTCCTTAATGCTTTTACACCTCTAACACTCCCTGTTTTTATTTCAGATTTTGAACACTTTTAAAAATCATTTATACCTTATTCATTGGTTGCCATTGGTTCTCCAATACCCCTTGCCTTACTTTGTCTTCCCATCTTGTGTTCTTTAGTTGAGTTCAGTTTGGTGATACAACATGGAAACCGACCCTTCGGCCCGCCAAGTCCATGCTGACCATTGATCACCCGTTCACACCAGTGCCACTTTCTCATCCACTCCTTATACACTAGGGGCAATTTACAGAAGCTAATTCATCTACAAACATGCACATATCTGGGATGTGGGAAGAAACCGCAGCACCCGGAGAAAAATCACATGGTCACAGGGAGAACGTGTAAACTCCACACAGACAGTTCCCAAAGTCAGGATCGAAGCAAGATCTCTAGTGCTTGTGTTATACATTTCCCTTATACAATGTGATGTATGTAAATGTTCACATAGGAAGTAGTCCTTCTTTTGTTCAATCATTTTGCCAATTTATATTTAAAATAAGGTTTAGACACAAAGTACGAGAGTAATTCAATGGGTCAAGAGGCATTTCTGGAGAAAAGGGATGAGTGCTGTTTTAGGTCGGAACCCTTCTTCAGACTAAAAGTAGGGGGGGGGGGGGGTGGACTAGAGGCAGGAAAAGGCCAAGACAAATCAGGGCCGGCATCAGATGACCAAGGAAGGGTGGAGCCCATAATGGCCCATTGTTGGCTGGGGAAGAGGTGATAATGAAGGAATACAGGGATGTGAACAATGGAATTAGTAGAATAGCGAGGCTGGGGGAAGGGGGAGAGTAGGAATGCAGGGTTTACTTGAAATGAGTGAAATCAACGTTCATACCGCTGGGTTGTAAGCCTTGGATAAGGTGGAAATTCTCCACACTCTATGACTACTTGTGTTTTTTCTGGGTGCTGCAGTTTCCTCCTGCAGTTTCCTCCTGCACCCCAAAATGTTTGCCTTGTTTGGGTAATTGTAGTTTCCTCTGTAAGTTCCCTTTAATGTGTAAGTGAGTTGTAGAATCTGGGGATGTTGCTGGGAATGTGGGAAGAATAACAGGGCATGGGGGTAGCATTAGTTGAAAGATTAGATACAAAGAATTGCAGATGCTGGTTTACAAAAAATGACACAAAGTGTTGGAGTAATTCTGCAGATCAGGCAGCATCTCTGAAGAACATGGACAGGTGATCTTCAGGCTGAAGAAGGGTCCTGGCTCCAGAGATGCTGCCTGAACCGCCTGAGTTACTTCAGCACTTTTGTGTCTTTTTTTTAGTCTGTTTGAAGATCTCTCTGGACCCAATGGGTTGAAGAGCCTGTTTCCATGCTGTATCACCCAATAATTCTATGGCTATTAAAGGATAATGGGAAATACTAGCTGTTAATAGTGGTTGAAGCGTAGAATATTTAAAAAATCAAATACCTTTTGGGGATCCATATTTCACGCATTAACTAGTTCATCCCATGTGGAGTGGATATCTTAAGGGAAAATTGGAACGGTAAAATAATCAATTCTTTCTTTCTATGTAAGAAGGAACCACAGATGCTAATTTAAATCGTACTGTCGCCGAAAATTTTTGAACATGTTGAAAATCCAGCGGCGACCAGAAAGACGCTACCACTCTTTGGGCGACTGAGGAGACTACTCATGACCATACAGACAACACCCCGGCGCCATGTGGCGACAGCCTAATCGCCTGTAGTCGCCTAGAAAATAGCCTAAGTGGGACAGGCCCTTCAGAAACAATGTAAAACCAATGTTTATTTCCTCCAGTGGAGACTTCAAAGTGTCAGTCTAGGCAGCCATGTGAAAGTCAAAAGGGGCATTTCCCCAGTAAATCACAGTGCCAGAGCGCCGGGTTTAATTCTAACCTTGGATGCTGTCTGTGTGGAGTTTGCTTGTTCGCCCTGTGACACCCGGGTTTCCTCCGGGTGCTCCGGTTTCCTCCCACATTTCAAAGACATGCAGGTTTGCAGTTTAATTAGCTTCTGTAAATTTTCCCTAGAGCGTAGTGAGTGGTGGAGAAAGTGGGATAACATAGAACTAGTGTGAACGGGTGATCGATGGTCGGCATGGACAGGTTGGGCCAATTTCCATGCTATTTCTTTAAACTAAGCTAAATCATACAACCTATTGCCCATTTTAAGACACCAATGAGCAGTCATCCAAGATGTTCCCAAGATCTCAATAAGCATAGTATTTCAAAATCTATCACTTAAATGCATCATGGTAAAGATACCACAGTCAGAAAGAAAGAACAGTCTGAAGAAGGGTATCGACCCGAAATGTCACCCATTCCTTCTCTCTAGAGATGCTGCCTGTCCTGCTTACTCCAGCTTTTTTAGTCTATCTTCAGTTTAAATTAGCATCTGCGGTTACTTGTTACAACAGAAAGAAAGAAAGTTTAATTGATTATTTTACCATTCCAATTTCCCCTTAATATATCCATTCCACATGGGATGAGCTAGCTAATGGGTGATTCCACTTGAGTACTGCCTTTGTGTGGGCCTCTGGACATCTGGGATTGTCCGTGTACCTGGGATGTATAATAAGGATAGATAGAAGGTAAAAGGTTATCAACAAACTCCTTTGTAGCATCCGTTTTCTGCTGCGTAACTCAACAGCAATAGTTATGGAAAAACAGTTTTGCTTTGACAAAATAACTTTCCCCCAGAAAACACAGAGTGTTATCATTAGATAATCAAAGGATGCCACTTTCAAAAAGTTGAACTCTTTTACTTAAATGTAGCTTTTGCCTTTGTAAAAATATTTGTTTCCTGAATTAATATCCTCCAGCCCCCTCTTTGCTATCTGCACTTTGAATATTTTCCCTCTAAAAGCTGTTTCTATTTAGTAGTTTCTGGCATTTTGACCTGCAAACCTCAAAATGAATGTTTCACACAGCACGTTCAGTTCTTTGGTGGAAAATGAACCAAGGAACCAGATTTAACTAAACAGATAGGTTACAATGCAGCTGTCGTAGGTTAATGTTCAATTTTCCATTGAAATCGACTTCCTTCAATTTAACTTTTTTTTCACATCAATTCTGATCTATTTAGTCCAACAGTAAAACCAAATGCAAAAGGCGAAAAAAAAAAACTTGGGCAACTTTCCAAAAAGACATTGTGTTAGTCGGCAAGTTTGAAAAAGCAACAACATTCAGCCGCAGCTGTTATCAGGCAAATCAACGGTCTTCTCATCAGCTAGAGTACGGTCCTGACCTTCCATCTACCTCATTGGAAACCTTTGAACTATGTTTAATTGGACTTTATCGGACTTCAGTGTTATGTCTAGCACTAAATGTTGTACTCTTTATCCTTTATCTGTGCACAGTAGACGGTGTGATTGTATTCATGTATAGACATTTCTTTACAGGGCACTCAAACAAAAGCTTTTTCCCGTACCTCGGTACATGTGGCAATAGTAAACTAAACGCAAACTAAAAAACTAAACTAAAAGACTGTGTAGCGCTTGTTCCGAACAACACTTGTTCCAATATTTGTTCTGTTTTTGTGTCAAATGCACGTATGCACAAAAGTAAAACGTGTTGTGCAATCTGCCAATTAAGAGGCTCACTATTCAGGCAACATTCATGCTCAGTGGAAGTATGTAGAGCAAGTTAATTGTGATGTTAATTCTCAGGGGCACTATTTAATGAAAGCATTGGCAACACGCACCTCAACAATGTAGCTAACATGGGGTCATTGCACAAGGTGGATCAAGAGTTAGCAGCAGGAAGGGCTCCTCTTTACCCTTCACCTACTTTATTTAAAGAGATTATCAGTTATCACCAGATTAGTTTTTAACATTAATAGAGTGTCAGTTTAAGTGTTGTTTGGAGCTTTATGCTTTTTCAGAGTTTGGAAGGTCTACAGAGAGCGTGGGCAGGAAATTCTATTAACCTCATAGTTTCTGCACTATCCTGTTGCCTCCATCAAGAGTTCTTTCCAAACCTCTCAGAATGCTGTAATAATAGGGAGAACAAATAGAAACTTGTAGAGCAAAACAACTTATCAAAGGAATGCGGAGAAGAGGTTTTTGCTGGATATCATCAAACAAATACATGAGGGGAATTATCTGCCATATGCAATAGACAATGAACAATAGACAATAGGTGCAGGACGGTCCTTTGAGCCAGCACCGCCATTCAATGTGATCATGGCGGATCATCACCAATCCCCAATTCCTCAATACACCTGCATTTACTACAGATGTCCCTATTACAGAATAAGTTACATGTGCCAGCTACATCTGCAACCATTCAGCAATGGAAATACTCTCTCCTATTAGTCACTAAGGCAATGTTGTTCATCGATTTTTTCACACAAAGGATGGTAGGTGTATGGAATGAGCTGCTGGAGGAGGTAGTTGAGGCAGGTATTATTGCAATGTTTAAGAAATGTTTAGTTAAATGGATAGGATATGTTTAGAGGGATATGGGCCAAATGCAGGCAGGTGGGACCAATGTAGATGCGACATGTTGGCCAGTGTTGGCTTGTTGGGCAGAAGGGCCTGTTTCTATGTTGTAAAAACTCTAAGACTTCAATGCTTTGGGTTCCTTTCTGAACAGAAATAATGGTAACATTGCTCTAGCTCTGTAAGCTGCTAAAGGAAAATCAAAGATGATCTCTGCTCCAAGAGTTTGCAGCCTTCGCATATTACAGGCTGCCACGGACTACACTTCTGTTGCTATATAGGAGCATTTTTTTAATTTTTTTTTTGAATATATTTTTATTAGAGGCCATACATATAACAAATAATATAGCATTTTTTTCCAAATATAGTTGATACATCTTTCCAAAATTATATAAATGTTAACAAAATATATATATTGGCCTCACTTTTTTTTATAGAGTGAAAAAAGTATAAAGAAAGAATAGTGAATAATTATAAGAGTGTGATAATAGTTGATTAATATAAAGAAGAGAGAGAAGAAAAAAAAATAAAAATAAAGTAAAATAAACAAAAACAAAAAACAAACAAAAAAAAACAAAAAAAACCAAAAAAAAAATACTTGTGGAAAAGAAAACTGTATACAACTTATCAACGAGTGGAACAATTTCTAATTATAATATATAGAGACAAGTATATAAATCTGATCTTAAACATTTTTGTTTGATCTTTCCACCGGGTACTCATTGAGTTTCGATGCTGAGCCCAGCTACCCCTTCATATAATCAGTGAATGGAGACCATATTTATTCAAAAATCTCAGGTTTATCCATTAGGATAAATCTAATTCTCTCCAATTGTAATGTCTCCAACATTTCCACTGTCCACATTTTAATTGTCGGGGATAATGGTCCCTTCCAAAATTGTAATATTACAATTCCATGAATTCCATGAATTTCCAGCTGGTGTGCAAGTATGGACTGAATGTACTACAATGTGACAAAGAGACAGAAAGAGAGAGGGACAGGTAAAGAGGCAGAGGGAGAAAGGAAGGTGGAAAGGAAAGGGAGAGAACGATCACGATGCCATATGAAATCATACAGCAATGCTACTCATTTAGATGCGTGCATACATTCTAATCAATAGAGATTGTTGGAAGGTGCAACAGAAATGAGGAAAATTAAGCAGTGTATGAAATCAATATTGTTGTTGGTGGGATCATGCATGTGAGGTTGTTGAACTATTTGTGCCACTGCATCTTGTTCCAAGGGTTGGCTTTAGACAATGTCCCTTCTGTCTCTTTCCTCTTCGAATTTTCACAATGGAAGAATCGCTATTTTCCAGAAGGTTCAGAATCTTTGGAATTCTCTACCCACAGAACTGTGGATACTGAATCACTGAATGTATTGAAGATCAAGACGGGGAATGTATTGGACTACAGCAGATTCTAGTCTGATTGGTAATGGGCAGGAAGGTGCAATTTAAGTTAAAGTGCAAATCAGACATAAACTATTGAATGGCAGACTACCACAGGTTACCACAGTTTAGTTTTAATTTTACTTTTAACTTTAGGTTTAGTTTAGTTTAGAGGTACAGCATGCAAACCATTTAGCCCACTGATGCCACGCCGAACAATGACCACTATATATTAGGAACAATTTTACAGAAGCCAATTAACCTGAAAACCTGCACGTCATTGGAATATGGGAGGAAACCGGAGCACCCGGAGAAAACTCATGCGAACAAACTCCATACAGAGAGCACCCGAGATCAGGATCGAACCCGGGTCCCTGATGCTGTAAGGCAACAATTCGACTGCTGCGCCACTGTGCTGCCCTTGTCCTTCTAAACCCTTTCTATCCATATATATATCGATTGTTCCTGGTATGTAGGATAGAACTAATGTGCGGGTGGTTGTTGTTCGGAGCGAACACGATGGGCCGAAGGTCCTCTTTCCACGTTGTATCACTAAACTAAAACTAAAACTCAAACTAAATCTAAAAATTAATACTAAACAAATTAACAATGAGTCCGTCAGTTAATGAATGGACAGCATGAAGTTAGCATGGTGGCTACAGTAGACAAGTTAGAAACAGGCAATAATGCATCATGTGTTTTATGCCCATTTTCTGACATGCTAAATGATTCCCCAATAAAAATACCTTGTTCCCTATTGCTGCTTGGACATTTTGGTATTGGTTAATTATAGTCACGTACACCACGGTACTGTGAAAAGATTTTGTTTGTGCGTTATCCAATTAAATCAGATGTTATGATACAGGAGTGTAATCAACCCATACACAAGTACAACGTGGAAAGGATGTTAGACACAAAATGCTGGAGTAACTCAGTGGGTCAGGCAGCATCTCTGGAGAGAAGGAATGGGTGACGTTTCGGGTCGAGACCCTTCTTCAGACTGATGCCAGGGGAGTGGGCAGGACAAAGATAGAATGTGGTTGGAAACAGTAAGACTAGTGGGAGAACTGGGAAGGGGGAGGGGATAGTATGGGAAAGCAAGGGCTATATGAAGTTAGAGAAGTCAATGTTCATACCGCTGGGGTGTAAACTACCCAAGCAAAATATGAGGTGCTGTTCCTCCAATTTGCACTGGGCCTCATTCTGACAATGGAGGAGGCCCAGGATAGAAAGTTCAGATTGGGAATGGGAGGGGGCATTGAAGTGCTGAGCCACTGGGAGATCAGGTAGATTAAGAAGGACTGAGCAGAGGTGTTCAACGAACAGGAATGAGGGAGTCTAGAATCAGATGGCACAAATTCAGAATAAAAGGACGTACCCTGAAAATGGAGATGAGGAGAATTTCTTTAGCCAGAGGGTGGTGAATCTGAAATCATTGCCACAGGTTTCTGTGGAGGCCAAGACAATGGGTATTTTTAAGGCGGAGATGAATAGTTTCTTGACTTGGAAGGGCATGAAAGATTATGTAGAGCAGGCAGGGGAATGGGATTGGGATGGAAAAATCGATCAGTCATTATTCAATGGTGGAGTAGATTCAATGGGCTGAATGGCCTAATTCAGCTCCTATGTTTTATGATCTTATGGTCTTAACAGATAGTACAAAGAGAAAAATACCAGTGTAGAATATAGTTTGACAACATTATAGCATTACAGTTCCAATTGCCTCAACGATTTCCTCAGCTGTTAATATTTACCTACTCATCTTTTTAACTCAACTATATTTTCTCATCCCCATTAGGCAAATTAATACCATTGCTCGTTATACCTTTTAAACTAGATGGTGATGTCCATGGGAGTGGAAAGTAACAAATGTCATACATGTGTTCAAACATAAAATAGATTAATTAAGGCAAGCCTGAGCAGATTTGTTAAGGTCAGATTGTGTTTAACTAATTTGATATGATTTTTTGATGGGGGGGGGGGGGGGGGGGAGGCGCACAGCTATACATTTGCTGCATAACAGTGCCAGAGATCCGGGTTTGATCCTGACTACGGGTGCTGTCTGTACGAAGTTTGTACATTCTCCCTGTGACCACCTGGATTTTCTCCGGGTGTTCTTGCTTCCACCCACACTTGAAAGTTGTGCAGGTTTGTAGGTTAATTAGCTTCTGTAAATTGTAAATTGTCCCTAGTGTGTAGGATAGATCTAGTGTATAGGGTGATCGCTGGTCGGTGAGGACTCAGTGGGCTGAAGGGCCTGCTTCCATGCTGTATTACTAAAACCTAACAGGTAGAGCTGATAAGGCTGACATGAGATGATATCTTGAGCACAACACAAAATGTTGGAGGAACTCAACTCAGCGGGTCAGGCAGCATCAGTGGAGGGAATGGACAGGTGACATTTTGGATTGTGACCCTTCTTCAGTCTGTCCATTTCTTCCAGAGATATTCCTTGACCTGTTGTGTTCCTCCAGCACTTTGTGCTTTGAGCTGATAAGGGCGATGCAGTCAATATGAGGTACATTGACCTCCTTAAGCCTTTTGATAAGGCACAGCAAGACAAGCTTATACTTTGAATGACAGCACTAAATGGACATTGACGGCATTCCAAATGTGACAAGTGCTAAATCTATACCTGGCAGAAGGGAAGTAGTTGAACTCCCTCTAACTTTGAGTAATCCAATGGGATTATTTTGGTAATCTTGGTAACCCTGATCTTGATAGAAAGTGAATCTTACATCCACTGAGATTGCTTACTTATGCCTTTCCAGGGTACACTATTGCCTCTATATTATACACAATGTATAAATGGAACTGATGTTCATGGGTGTCACTGGAAGCAAGTTTCAGGGAAAGTTAAAAACATCTTCCCTTTATCTACAGATTTGTTCAGGTTCAACTTTAAAAAGTGAAAGAAGGTTAATTTTAAGAAATGAATAGGTTCAAATTATCTTCAGGGAAAGGAATTAACAGCAAAAAATCTGAATATTGGGCTCAAGCTTTGACCACACTTGCCTTCAGAGATCAATGGAGAAATGATGCATTAATAAGACAGTCATTTATCATTAGTCTGATTGAAGTAAAGACAATCAGTCATATGATTCCATGTCAATTAGCTATTTCTTCTTTACACTAAAGCCCACTTCACTTCAGCAGAACATTGTTCACATCTATTTTTCAATGGTGTCAGGCATAAATATCTGTTTAAATGATGTGCAGCCAACAATTCTGTTTCAAGCTATCAGCTCAGTATTATTTTTGTATTGCTGGTGAAGCATGAAGACGGCTCTGTAGTGAGTTTCTAGGCAATGTACTCATATATCAAGTCTTTTGTATTTGTAAGAATTCTACTCCATCCTTTAATAAGCTGCACAGCTTCAAGAATAGAATATACTTCACTTTTTTAAATAGAGCATAGATTCTCTTTAAAGTGGTTAATAACCCACCATATTGTCTGCCATTGTGTAAAGTGCATGTGGATGAACAATGATAGTCACTAACATGAACCAGTACAACACAGAAACAGGCCCTTCAACCCACAATGTCCACAAACTCACATGTGATGATCATGTGGCCAAAATAATCTTCTCTGCCTGCACATAATCCGTTTACTTGCATATTCACGTACACATAGGACGGCACAGTGGTGCAGTGGTAGAGTTGCTGCCTTACAGCGCTAGAGATCCGGATTCAATCCTGATTACGGGTGCTGTCTGTATGGAGTTTGTACATTCTCCCCATGACCTGCGTGGGTTTTCTCTGGGTGCTCTGGTTTCCTCCTACATTCTAATGACAGTCAGGTTGGTAGGTTAATTGGCTTGGTATAATTGTAAATTGTCCCTAATGTATGTAGTGTCAGTGTGCGGGGAATGCTGGTTGGCGTGGACTCGATGGGCCAAAGGGCTTGTTTCCACGCAGTATCTCTAAACAAAACTAACCTAAACTATATATAAGGTAGACAAAAATGCTGGAGAACCTCAGAAGGGTCTGAAGAAGGGTTTCGACCTGAAACATTGCCTATTTCCTTCGCTCCATAGATGCTGCCTCACCCGCTGAGTTTCTCCAGCATTTTTGTCTACTTTTGATTTTCCAGCATCTGCACTTCCTTCTTAAACATAAACTATATATAAACCTTCTTATGCCACTAAGTTTTAATTATTCACCTTAGAAATGCCAAAACTATATCCGGCAGAACCCACTCTTCACTCATCAATTTGATAATTATTATTTTTTTATTTAGCTAAGAATTTTATAACCATTAAAGTTTCATAGTCTTCTTCCCTCTCCCATTAGGCAAGAGGTACAAAAAATTGAAAATGCACACTTCCAGATTCAGGGACAATTTCTTCCCAGCTATCATCAAGCAACGGAACCATCCTTGCATCAACTAAATAGCAGTCCTGAACTGCCATCTACCCCATCGGAGACCATCAAACTATCTTTAACTGTATGTTACTGGACTTCACCTTGTACTAAACATTATACCCTTTATCCTGTATCTGTATACTGTGGGCAGCTTGATTGTAATTACTGTATATTATTTTTCGCTGACTCAAGAGCACGCAATGAAAAAGCTTTTCACAGTACCTCGGTACACATGATAATAATAAACTGAACTAAACTTGTGAAACAGGAAGAAATCAGTTCCTTCGGCCCAATGAGACATACTAACCATCAAGCATCCATTTACACTAATCCTACACTCCACCCATTTTATTCTCCCCACATCCCCGTCATCTCCCCTCTAGATTCTAAAACTCAGCTACACACAATTTATAGCAGCTAATTAACCTACCAACCTGCTGGTGTTGGAAGGTGAGTTTGAACTGAAACTCCCAGAGGTCACGGTCACGGGGCCACGGGGAGAACATGCGGTCACGGGGAGAACGTGCTAACTGCATACAGGCAGCATTGGAAGATGGGATTGGTCATGGGTCACTGGATTTGTGAACAAGCAGCTCTACCAACTGCACCACTGTGCTGCCTCGCAATGCAGCTGCATTCAACATCAAACTGCATGATCCAATCCTTTCGCTACATTCCCTTGATATCTTTCATCCACTGTTTGAAACCTTTGTCCCCTAGTCCTTAAACAATCCAACAATGGGAGGGGCATCTCCCGAGTTAATCAATTAAATCCACATGATCTTGTTGCTCTGCATTCTTCCCAAATGCCTGCTGGTATCTAGTTTCATTGGAGGATTATCTATAACATGCAAACAATATTAAAAATGACATGACAACAAGATTAAACAAAAGCACCTGAACTTAAAATGCACACAATCAAGACTGATCTGTTGCTGTTAATAAAAGCTTTCAGGATGTGATGGATCCCTTTACTTCCTCAGAAGTTTGAATTGATTCGGCATGTCACCTGTTACCAACTTGTAGTAATCAATTTTTTACAGGTGTACAGTGGAGAGCAAATTAACTTATATCACGGGCTGGCATGGTAATTTGAATGCCCAAGAATGAAGGAGGTTACAGAAAGTAGTTGACATCACAGGGAATAACCTCCCCACCATTGAAAGTCAAGTCAAGTCAAGTCACATTTATTTATATAGCACATTTAAAAAACAACTCTCGTTGACCAAAGTGCTTTACATTTGTTATAAGAGTAATATACACAAGCAGGCTACATACATATATACAAATAGCCCTCACTCAGAGGACGTCAGGAAAGGCTTGGGAGAACAGATACGTTTTTAGACTAGACTTAAAGGAGTCGATGGAGGGGGCAGTTCTAATGGGGAGGGGGATGCTGATCCACAGTCTAGGAGCTGCGACCGCAAAGGCGTGGTCGCCCCTGAGCTTATGCCTAGACTGCCGGACAATCAGCAACCCCAAGTCGGCCGATCTGAGGGACCTGGAGGTGGTGTAGTGGGTGAGAAGACTTTTAATGTAGGTGGGTGCAAGCCCATTGAGGGCTTTGTACACAAAGAGGAGGGTCTTGAAATGTATTTGGAACCACACAGGGAGCCAGTGGAGTGAGGCCAGGATCGGGGTGATATGGTCCCTCTTTCGGGTGCCCGTCAGGAGTCTCGCTGCGGCGTTTTGGACCAGTTGCAGGCGGGACAGGGAAGATTGGCTGATGCCAGTGTAAAGGGAGTTGCAGTAATCTAGATGGGAGGAGATAAATGTATGGATGATCTTTTCTAGGTCATCAACCTGGAGGAATTGTTTTATTTTAGCTATCATCTGAAGTTGACAGAAGCTAGCTTTTACCACGGCATTGACTTGTTTGTCAAATTTCAATGCGGAATCAAATATCACGCCAAGGTTTTTGACGTGAGGTTTGAGTAGTGGGGTAGGGCTTCCAAGGCTGCCTGCTATCATTTTGATTGAGTCCGAGGGGCCGAGAAGGATGACGTCAGACTTACTCTCGTTTAGTTGGAGGAAGGTCTGGGCCACCCAGCACTTTATATCCTCGAGGCAGCGGTTAAGGATCTATAGGAAGTGCTGAGTCAGAAGCGGTGCTGGCTTGAAGGGCTGAATGGCCTCCTTCCTGCACCTATTTTCTAAGAAGGCAGCTAATGTCATCTAAGACCCATACCACCCTGGCCAAACTCACATGGCACTGCTACCATCAGAAAGAAGGAAACTATGTAGCAGAGATTCATCAGGATGTTACCTAGTTTTGCATGTTTGAGTTGAGAGATTGAATAAGATAGGAATATTTACTTTGGAGCACAAAGGGCTCAAGAGTGGCCTTATCGAGATTTATATGTTCATGAGGGACATGGATAAAGTCAATGCTCATAGACTTTTTCCCTTGGTAGAGGATTAAAAAAACCTAGAAGGCATTGGCTGAGGTGAGATAGGGAAGATTTAAAAGAAACCTTAGGGGTAAGTTTTTCACTCAGAGGATATTCCGTATCTGGATTTTTCTGCCCGAGGAAGCTACAGACATGGATACAATTGCAACGCTGGAAAGACATTTGTACAGATGAATGAATAGGTATGGTTTAGAGAGCTATTGGCCAAATGCAAACAAACGGGTATGCCAACGTTGTTGTTGTGGACAAGGTGGGTGAAGGGCCTGTTTCCATGCAATATAGTACTGTAAGGTGTACAATTATGGTCTGGTTTACCTAGAAGAACTAATGTTTTATTGTATTTTTTAATTGTTATGTTGTTGCATATAATGTGCCTGTATCTCTACAGCAACCGAGAATTTTATTGTTTTGGGCCTCATGCATTTAATAATTAAATACTCTTGACTCTTGATCCTTAAGTGCAGTGTTCTGCATTTTGTAAATCTGTTATATGTTAAAATATATACTTCAATTTCATTTCAAGTATGCAATGCAATAGTACTAATTTTTTGTTTATTAATCTTTCAGCCAAGTCTCATTAATCATTCCTTTCAGAATATTGTACCTAAAAGTTGGTGAAGAAATAATGGGCAAGTTTATCCAAAATACCACCACCCATATTCTCACTCACAAAACCTTGATATGCAAATTGTCACACTTTCATTCATTCCATGTCTAATCTGTTCTCAAGCCACATGATCACCTCGAACATTCCAATATTCTTGGACTTTTCCATTTTAGTTTCTTGCATTTACCTGAATTTAGTCGCTCCAGCCTTAGCCCCTTCAATCCTCAGTTAAAAATGACCACCTCTCTACACCTCTCACTTTCTCTAAAATCTACCTTTCTAGTCAAGCTATAAGCTACCAACCATGATATAGAAACAGAGAAACATAGAAAATAGGTGCAGGAGGAGGCAATTTGGCCCTTTGAGCCTGCACTGCCATTCATTGTGATCATGGCTGATCGTCCCCTATCAATAACCCGTGCCTGCCTTCTCCCCATATCCCTTGATTCCACTAGCCCCTAGAGCTCTATCTAAAGGGCCTATCCCACCAGCATGCGACTCCATGCGATGAGCGCGACCTAACGTGGTCGCTTGAGCCGTCCGGCGTCGCGGGGCCGGTCCCACTTCGATCGCTGGAGCCGTGCGGAATTGTGCGGAGTTCGTCCCGACATCGCGCGGGGCTCCGAAAAACTGACCCTGTTCAAAAATTCCGCGCGGCAATGGCTTGCCGGCTCGCAGTCGCCTCAACGCATTACACACTGCCTCGATGACGTGCCTCCGTGACCCTCTCTGTAGGTGCCTCCGTGGCCCTCTCTGTGTGTGGCTCCATGGCCCTCTCTGTGTGTGGCTCCGTGGTCCTCTGTGTGTGTGCCTCTGTGCCCCTCTCTGTGTGTCCCTCTGTCCTGGCGAACATACCTTTAAGACTTCGCTCCAAGTTCGCCTCGCTTTGCGCCACGTTGCGCTACTCACCCGACCTCTGCGCGACCCCCACTGCTGGTTTGGTTGCGCTCGCCACATGCAGACGCATGCTGTTGGGAACGGCCCTGTACAGGGATCACCCGACCTCCGCGCGGCCCCCGCTTCTAGCTTGATCGCGCTCACCGCATGGAGTCGGATGCTGGTAGGACAGGCCCTTAACTCTCTCTTAAATCCATCCAGTGATTTGGCCTCCACTGCCCTCTGTGGCAGGGAATTCCATAAATTCACAACTCTGGGTGAAAATATTTTTTCTCACCTCAGTCTTAAATGACCTCCCCTTTATCCTAAGACTGTGGCCCCTGGTTCTGGACTCTCCCAACATTGGGAACATTTTTCCTGCATTTAGCTTGCATATCTCAATATGATACGCAAAACCATAGAGTCACACAACATGGAAACAGGCTCTTTGCCCAACACAATCAAGTAGGCCAAAATGCTCCATTTAAGATAGTTTAATTTGCCCATGTTTGGCCCATATCCCTATAAACCTTTCCTATCCAGTACCTGTTCAAGTATTTTTTTAAAGGTTATTATTATACCTGCCTCAGTCACTTCCTCTAGAAGCTTGGGCCATATACCCACCACCCTCTATGGGGAAAGGTTACCTTGCTTAAAGGTTACCCCTCATGGTCCTATTAAATCATTCCCCTCTCACCTAAATCTGTGCCCTTTCCAATTTTAGTTCAACAATGCTTCTTTGCTCAGCCTTCGATTTTAATGCAACATGCAAATATGAATTGATGCTGCAAATCTATAAAATCTATAACAATAAAAATGCAGTCTCACTTTATTGATTATAGGATTGTATTCAAAGTAACAGGCGAGCAAAAAGAAATCCTGCAGATGGTGAAGATATGCAATAAATCGGAAACAGTGTCAACCAACAATGAGTTAGGCAGCACTTGTTAAGAAAGTGAAAGCTAACAAAGAAACATTGATTTGAAAGAAATAACTCTGTGTTTCTTCCTCCCACGTTATTTTTTTCAGCACTTGCACAATTGTTGATTTGTCACGGGTTTGTTTCTGAAGATTTATATTTGTAATTGTTTGCAATTTGAAAGTCAGTAATCTCTGCATCAAGCAAGACACTAAACCAAGGAAAAGGGTTTTATCATCAGGAATCAATGTTATTGTTGATTGTCAGGGATGGTACTGCCTCTGGAAGTACTATGTAAGTTTTCCTTAGTGCTTTGGTGACACCAATATCATTTAATGTATCATAGACCTCAGAGTTGATGTTGGGAGCAAGATAGCAACGTAAACAAGCAGGCAATCAATGGTGGAGTTCATATCTTAAGCTTTTAATTATTTTGCCAATCTGTTTCAGCTTGCTAAAATATAAATACCTGCATAGTTTTTTTTAAACCATACAACTTCACTTTCCTTTTAAAGATTTAGTTTAAGTTAACTCATCAGTCCACAATCCTTGTGTAAAATATATCCAATAGTTAAAGCAAAATTGCTTCTGTGGCCAACCTTTATTTCATCACCAAGCCAATCGCAAAGGTCAGTGGTACAAATACACAAAATGACTGTTCCCTAAATAGTTCTCCACCACAAAGACTTCATCTTTCTCGAAAAAGACAGGAAACTTCAACCTCTTCAGTTGAACAAAGAATATATTTTGTGCCATAATCTAGGTTTTATATCTGTCACCATTACCTTTTGTAAAACACTGTTTGGCAAGAAATTACATCAGTTCATCAAATGTACAGGTACTTTACACTTCCTCAAGTTTTTAATGGTTTTGGTGCAAATTAACGAGTTCATGGCTTCCTTTATCTCATTTCCAAGTCCCTTGTGATCTCTTTAACTGGAGTTTTAAAGAGAACCCCTTTGAACCCCTTTCTATCCAATTTACCATTGCGTTCCTTGCATGACAACATCACATAGAAACACAATTGGATTTTTGTTAATATAATTTTATCTGTTTTATAGCCATAGATCTGAACAGATGAAAGGTTTACTCAGCTGCATGTCGAGGAAATTGATAAAAAATTGAGTTTACAATATTGACGATGGCAGCGAAAAAAAAAGTATGTCATTCTAACTTAAATATCAACACATTGAAGAAAAGGGGTTAAATACTTTTCTACTGGAATTTATCTCCCATTTACAAAACTCACAAATATCAATGAAAGAGCAAAGTTATAAAAGGAGAAAATGTGGGTTGAGTGGACACTAATTAAAATAATCAAATCCGATTCAACTACATATGTCGAATCAAATTAGCAGGTTTGGTGATTTCCTACTCAGTGGCCCAGTGAAGATTAAAGGATTTGTTAATGTGACTGACTTGGGCAGTTACTCAGAACTGACCAAGCACATTTGACAACAAATTAATTCATTTAACATTAACTGTCAGAGATTGATTTTTCATGGAACAAATTACTTGTCCTGTACATCATTTGCTTCCAGTGGGCCATGGATAAAGGGAAGAAATAGAAAGATTTTTTTTAAAACATGGCTCTCTTTAAGGAGGCATTATTGGCAAGTTAAAGATTCACTGCCATGTTAGTGCACATGAAGGCCATTGAAATACAAAAATATATGACAAGGGAACCAGCATTCACTACGTAATGGGACATTTATCAACACGATCATTTCTTGAATCACCAGTTGCAAGTGTTTTTTACATTTACACGTTAATAACATGAGATAAGACTGTCCCATTGGTTCAGTAGGTAAATATTCAGCATGGAAGAAAATTTGAAACATTTTGTTAACAAAATCTTAGAGACAAGGAGAGGTTAGACAGAGATTGCTTTCTCAAACTCTGGAGATTGACAGGTAACCTGATAGAAGTATATAACATTTTGAGAGGCATAGATAGGGTAGACAGTCAGAATCTTTTTGCCAGGATGACAATATCAAATAACAGAGAGCATAGCTTTAAGGTGAAATGGACAAAGTTTAAAGATGTGTGAGGCTTGTTTTTTACATAAAGGGTTTAGTTTAATTTATTTGTTTAGTTTATAGTCACGTGTACCGAGGTACAGTGAAAAGCCTTTTTTATTGCACGCTATCCAGTCGGCAGAAAGACTATATGTGCTACCTGGGATGGTGGTGGAGGCAGATACATATAGTGGCATGCAAGAGATTTTTGTATAGGCACATGAATATGCAGGGAATGGAGGGATATGGAGTATGTGCAGGTAGATAAAAGTTGGCCTTGGCGTCATGTCCATCACAGCCAATGTTCCAGCAATGTCACAGTTGGCTTCAGTGACTCTGGGAAAGAAACAGAAAAGTTAGACAACAGATCTAAAATGAGTATGAACCATGAAATTGGTGTCAGACAGGAACAGCGTGGAGCTTGGTCACAATGGCCTCAAGTAGATGCCTTGATGAGGCTCCTCTATAAAGAATCAACTTCAGCAGATACAGGGAGAGGAGGCAATGAAACCTGGTCAGATGAACTGCAACACAACAAGTGTCAAGAGTCATAGAGCCACACAGCATTGAAACAGGCCCTTCAGCCCTACTTTCCCATGCCAACCAAGATGCTCCATCTATACGAGTCCCACTTGCCCTTTTTTGGCCCAATAGAAAAGGTTTTCTGCTATCCCATTTTCTCATCCATTCCTTGCACACTGGGGCAATTTGAAGGAGCCAAATAACCTACAAACCCTCACGTCTTTGGCATGTGGGAGGAAATGGGAGGACCTGGAGGAAACCCACGCGATCACAGGGAGAGCATGTAAACTCCACACAGGCACCATCCGGTGTCAGAGTCTCTGGTGCTGTGAGGCAGCAGCTCTATCAGCTACACCACTGTGCTGGTGTGAAGTGAAATGAAGAGCTTATAGACAGATGATTCTGTGCAATAAATCGATCATCAAGGAATATTGACAAATAGAGTGCCATGATGTGATTCTTCTTAGTGAAAAATATTAATTATACTTTGAATATAGAATGTTCCCCCTCCAATTCAGGTGCCCTCTATCTTTCTTGAAAAGGTTACCCAGAAGTGATCCCAATTGTCCAAAATATGAATTCCTGCCTCTGCACCAACTGCTCAGCCATGCATTCATCTGACGTATCTTCCTATTCCTGCCTTCGCTACATGTGGCACTGGGAGTAAGCTGGAGATTACTACCCTTGATGCCCTGCTTTGTAACCTTTTACCTAACTCCTCATATTCAGTCTCAAGAAGGGTTCTGACCTGAACTGTCATCCTTTCTCTCCAGAGATGCTGCTTGCTGCTGAGTTACTCCAGCACATTGTGTCTATCTTTCTTGTATTCACTCTGCAGAACTTCACCCCTTTTGCGATCTATTGTGTCGATGTGCACAACAACCTCTTGTAGCTCACTCACCCCCTTGAGAATGTTCTGCGGCCACTCTGAGACACCCTGTACCCTGGCACCAGGGAGGTAACACACCTTCTCTCCAGAGACATCCTTCTCTCCAGCGATGCTGCCTTTCCCACTGAGTTACTCCAGCATTTTGTGACTCTCTTCAGTGTTAACCAGCATCTGCAGTTCCTTCCTACACACACCATCCTGTCCTGCTGAATAAACAATCTTTAGTATCGACAAGGTTAAATGTTATCAAGACCATAGATATCGTCGCTTTCGAGAAGCTTAATGAGAGGAAATGCAAAAATATGGATGTGTTATCAAAGTCCGTAGATGGTAGGACAATGATTTAAGATGGAATATAATAGACTACTTACCACTGATTGAATGCTTTGGAGAAAAGATTAAACGTTTGTTTTGGCAACAGCTCTGCCCAAGACCGCAGAGGGTTGTGGATGCAGCCCAGTCCATCACACAAACCAGCTTTCCCTCCCCATCTTCTCCATTCATACTTCCGCTGCCTTGGGCATCAGCCAATATGATCTACCATTTATACACCAGTCATTGGCTCTGTTCCCAATCAGGCAGAAGGCACAAAAGCTTGAAAGCATGCACCACTAGATTCAAAAGAGCTTCCTCCCCTCTGTCATCAGACTTCTGAATGGTCCTCCGATAAGGTAGGTTGGTGTCCTGAACTTCCAATCTACCTCATTGTAACCCTTACACTTCTTTTTCTGTAACTACAATGCTGCAATGTTGTAACACTATGTAATCTGAACTCCTTGTGTGAAAAATTATCTCAGATCCCCTGTAAATATAACCCTTCTCACCCTAAACCTACTGTACATCCTTCATTTCTAGATGCTCCCACATTACTGACTATCTACCTTATCTATGCCCTCATAAATGTATATTCCTCATTAAGGTCACCCCCTCAGTCTCTCACATTCTAATGAGAATAAACCCAGCGTTTCCAATCGCTCCTTACAAGTGAAGCCCTCCAATCCAGACAACATTCTGAAGAATTTCTTCTGCGTTGTTTTGAATGCTGTGGTAACCTGAAATCGAAGAAATACTCCAAGTGCAGCATGAATGATCTTTTGTCCAGCTGCAACATGACATTTCGATTCTTCTGCTCAATGCTTTAGACTTGACTTTAGATTTTGGAGACACAGCACGGAACAGGCCCTTCCACACAGACCATCTATCACCTGGGACACTAACACTGTCCTAGACACTAGGGACAAATTTTAACAATCATACCAAAGCCAATAAACCTACAAACCTGTACAGATTTGTAGTGTGGGAGGAAACCGGAGCATCCGGAAAAAACCCACGTGGTCACAGGAAGAGCGTGCAAACTCCATAGAGACAGCACCCGTAGTCAAGTTCAAGGCCGTGTCTCTGGAGCTGTGAGGCAATAACTCTACTGCAGTGCCACTGTGCAGCGCCAAGAGTTCTAGACAAATAGAACAAAGGGTAGGTTTTAATAGGTAAATGAGGAAAGCACATGCACAGTCAGTACTTATCTATTTATTACTAATTGTTTTACAGTCAGTGTGAAACTGTTTTAAGTTAAAATCTATTAGTTAATCATCTAAGCAATGACCACAAATTTAGCCAACGTACTTCACTGGAATCCTATTCTAAAAGGCAGGTACCACCCCCTGCCATCCTCCACCTGGCCCACCCTCATCTGGTTCCACCTCCCACCTACCAGCCTCTGTCACTACCTTTTGCCCTCCTCTCACTCAACTCGCTCCATCTTCCTATATTTGTTGTTATTTTTTTAATCTTTCACCTACCTGCTTGTTTCAACAATACCCCCTGCACCCTCCTCACCTGGCAACAGCTCCCCGTTATTTTCCTCCCTCTCATTTGCTTCCACATCACCTACCAGCCTCTGTCTTATCCCTTCCTCTCACTTCTACATATATCTGCAATCTTCCCTCTACACTTCAGCCCTGATGCAGGTTCTCGATCTGTAACAGCAACATCCCTTTGGCTCTGCAGATGCTGGTCAACGCACTGAGTTTCATGCATCTGTTTATTTGTTGGTCTGGAGTCCATCATCTGTTTTCTTTAGTTTAGTTTAGTTTGGAGATATAGCGCGGAAATTGGCCCTTCGGCCCACAGAGTCCGCACCGACCAATGATCCTCGCATATTAACACTATCCTACCCACACTATGGACAATTTACATTTATAGAAAGCCAATTAAACTACAAAGCTGTACGTCTTTGGTGTGTGGGAGGAAACCAAAGATGTTAGAGTAAACCAACACGGTCACAGGGAGAACATACAAACTCCGTACAAACAGCAACTGTAGTCGGGATCGAGCCCCTGGTCTCTGGTGCTGAAAGCGCTGTAAGGCTGTAATTCTACGTTGCACCACCATGCCACTTGAGGCTCCATCTTGTATCATTGACATAAATGCACCAGAGCCTAAGAACAGAAACCTCCTTATTATGTCACTAATATCCACATCTTCAGCCCATTAGGAAGTTATTAAAAGGCAGAACAGACCAGTGAGCAAACCAGCATGAAAGTATAGCCTTAAGAGCATTAACAAACAAAGGACAATCAAAATAGAACAGGATTGTTAAAGAGTTGTAGATGGAGCTCAGTCCACCACACAGACCAGACATCCCACCTTTGACCATCTACAATTCACATTGCCTTGTAAAAACAGCCAACATGATCAAAGACTTTTCCCACCCTGGTCAGTCCTCTTCTTCCTCCTCCTGTCTGGCAGTAGGTACAGAAGCTTGAAAGTGCACACCACCAGACTCAGGAACAAGTTAATCTCCTCTTTTATCCAGCTTCTGAACAGTCCTTCTATAAAGTGGGCTACTGTCCAATTCACCCCAACCGCATTGTGGACATTGAATTTTGTCCAAGGAACTGGTGCCTACAGTGCTGAGAACTATATCCTGCATTCTGTATCTTTGCCTTGGCTCTATTTATCATACTTAAATTGGACTTGATAGTATTTATGTATCGTATTATATGAACCGATAGGATAGCATACAGAACACAGCTTTTCACTGGTACACATGACTAAACCTAAACCTAAATCAGTCCGTTAGACTTCAGCTACTGTAAGTAAGAGTAAAGGTTATGTTAATGGAAACAATTATAGCAAAATCAGCGTTCAACATCTCACCTGCAACTTTCAATATTCGAGGTTCTGCATTGATTCCAGTTTTTATTAAAAATATTGAAAATTACAGGGATATGATGTAGATTTTTGAATTAATGAAAAACTTCAGCATTGTAATTGTGTAGATTATATTTAAAGTGAATTATGTTGCCAAAGTGCAGGACTCAAATATAGAATGGAAATCTCATGTGTATAAATTCAAAGAAATGTTTCCCCATAGGGCCACAGATTTTGTAATAAACTACCGACAGAGAAGCAGCTAATGTTTTGTTGATTATGTTTATTTTGTTAAAAGCCTAGATGAATATATCCCTCAGTGCAATACTGAAGGCTACAAAGAGAGTTATTGGCACAAATCATCATATGCAGCGTGTTCCAAACCTCCTGAGATTGTGGACATCATCTGGAATTTGAAATGATCAGGGTCAAATGAAATAATGTCATGATCTTAAGATATTTGCACACATAAACATTATTGTCTGTAATTCAACCACTTACTTTTTATAGCTGATGCTTTAACCTATTTTAAACAAAAATGCTAATGCTGAAATTGTAAATATACCACATATTTGTATTTCATTCACTGAGTGTTCATGGTTTTAGAGTTTCTGAGTTTAATATTATCTTAATAATGTTCGTGGAATTTCTCTTCTCTTTTCGAGTCCATCTTGTTACAAATGTTGGCCTTGCTGTCATCGTCCGTCCTGAAAAGGATGCAAGTTTCCGGTGACAATCAATGGAAGCCATCACTTATCGCAATCGATGATGCTGGTAGCAGAATTAGCTCGGGATACTTCCAACTTCCAGCCCCGCGACGTGGACGCTTCTGCTATGGGGCCGTTCGTGGAATTATACATATACTTGGATATCTGGGAGAAATTTTGTAGAACTTTACCTTAAGTAACCGTCAGCTCTTTATAATGTATCTATTCAAATACAGAAACATCTCAAAAATGTTTATCAAATGGTCATATTGGTAAGAGGTACTCAGCCAGCAAAGCGACTGATTGGAGTAAGAAGAAGAAAACTGGAAAGGAGATGGTTGCGTGCAGAACAAAGCCTAGTAAGTGATAGGTGGGTACAGGTGAGGGTTGTTAAATTGGCAGGTAGCTGGAGTAAGTGACAAAGGCTAGAAATGCAAAGGGCACATAAGGGTGTCAGATGAGGAGAGAAGAGAAGTGAAATGCAAAGCCAGTGGAAGGGATATAGTGGAAGCGGATGGGGGGAGGGGTAAACTGCAGGATAACCATATAACCATATAACAATTACAGCATGGAAACAGGCCATCTCGGCCCTTCAAGTCCGTGCCGAACAACTTTTTTCCCTTAGTCGCACCTGCCTGCACTCATATCATAACCCTCCATACCCTTCTCAACCATATGCCTATCCAATTTATTTTTAAATGATACCAACGAACCCGCCGCCACCGCCGATAGCGGGAGAACGGGTAAGTACCTGGGTGGGGCATGAAGAGAGAGAAAACGAGAGGGGTAGGGCAATCTAAAATTCATACATTTAATGACATTTGCATTAAGCTTTATTGAATATCCTCGCCATATTAAAATTTATGTATATCTTGACAAACTATATTTTCTAAAGAATATCCATAAACTAGCAATGTTACAAAATTTTGAGATTTTAAAAATCAAGTCTGCAATTTATCCCATCAGATAAAGCATAACAAGAAGTTTAATTTGACACCTAATTTACTTTCATATCTTCAGTATTAAGAAAGTTATGGCCATTTTCATGCTCGGAAATGAGTATCTTGCTTCCCATTGCCTTTCAATTGATTTAACTCAAAAGCTGTGATCTGGAAAAATTAAAAGCCCATAACTTTATTAAAAATTAAGAGAACTCAATGAAATTTTCAGTCATTATAGATTGAAGCATTCTGAAACAAATATTAAACAATCTTACTTGGATTACCTGAAATTAAAGTATATAATTAGTTAGTTATCTAATTGTAGCTAATTACAAAATTCAATGAGTAGATCTAAACATCTATCAATTTCTTAAGAAAAGATAAACTTTTTTTTAATTGCCTAAGTGTCCAAATAACATTCACACAATAATCCACAATATAACATAATTTTTAAATCTCATTTTCATGAATTTCTGGGCCAAATGGAAGGAATTTAGTGTTTTATGCTGTAAATAAATGGCCATTTAAATCAACTAGCGAGTTGGTTTTAGCGGAATGCGGTGGATTGGAACGTTGCGGTTAGCGGTGAAGTCGGGGGGGAAAATACTGGGGGTTCATACATTTTTTGGGGACCCCATTTCGCAACATGAAAATAGTATTTATGCCTCCCAAAAAACCAACTTTTAATAAAAAAATAAAGTATTTACCTTTTTTTCTCCCCTACGCAAAATGCTTCCGGTGGTCTGCGGTCACGGCTTTTGAAGGTGATTTTTAAATTACTCTAGTTAACAAATAACTTAGAGTAATTTAAAAATACCTTAATGGATGAAATGTCGGAGCGATTTTTCTTCCGCAATTAAATCGCCCGACATTCATCGATTATCCTGGTCTGGTGAAAATCGGCACTTTAAGCCCGCCCCCCTCTGACAGGCGCTAAAGTCGCGCACACGGGGAGCGGCAGAAGTGCAGCGCCGCTAAAGGTAAGTTTTGTAACATACCTACATAAACACAATCTCATGAATGGGCAAAAACAACTGCTGGAAGACAGTACCTCAGGTAGCTTATGTGGAGGGAAATGGCCAGATGATATTTCAGATCTTTTCCCTCCTTTCTGCTGCCTGACCCATTGAGTTTGTTTATTCCTCAAGAGTCCAGTATCTGCAATCTCTTGCACTTCAAACATGGGTACACGGTTTATGGTGGTTCAGCAAGTCCACTACATTATAAACACTGTGAATTATATATATTTTTTGCATTAATATCTCAAACCATCAAGAATAAAGTGCAGTTAAAGCAGGTAAGAAAATAGTTTGTCAGAGTTCAGGTGACTCCCTTTATAACAAGGGTGGCACCATGGCACAGTGGTAGAGACTGGGTTCTATCCTGACTATGGGTGTTGTCTGTACAGAGTTTGTACGTTCTCCCTCTGACCGCGTGGGTTTTCTCCAGGTGCTCCGGTTTCCTCCCACACTCCCAGGACGTACAGGTATGTAGGTTAATTGGCTTCTATAAATTGTAAGTTGTTGCTAGTTTGTAAGATAGTGCTAGTGCGGGAGGTGATTGTGGGCTCAGCGGGCTGAAGGACTTGCTTCCACATTGCATCACTAATGTCTAAAGTCCAAAGTCAAACACCTAATGTATGTTCTCTTCTTCGAGTGCTTCATATTATGCAATGTGTAAGAACATTTTATTGTTAAACAAACTGTACATCTCTTTAGCTGGCAGACATTACCATCTGTATTACTGCTTGGTTTTGACAATAACTCCAGCCACACCACTGTGGAGTTCAGCAGCATGATAAAGGGCCTGGGCAGGATGCCATGGTAGACCAGCTGCTAACTGGAACATTTTTGTGGAATATGGAAGAGGAGTCAAGCTCCCAGATGAACAGAGCCAGGTCTGTCTCTTTAGTCTCTTACAGAAGCCTGCAAGGGAATCCGTGAAGGACTGCTGATTAGACTGATCAGTATTCAGTTCCACAGAGTGGGAGTGTAATCAGCTCAATGGATCATGCAGAACTGTATTGGCACCTCATCATGAGCAGAGGTAAAACCATTTTAACGAGGTTCTTCCTTATCTGGGCATGAACGCCAACCATGCATTTTGTGGCTTGTGTTGAAACGATGGGCCTTGGGTAGCGATCGCCAATGCTGAGGTTTTGTGCCATTGAAATTGTACAAATCCTTTTGAGAAAGGAAACGGAGAGTAGCCAAAGTTGGGATTCATGTAGGAGGGAAAGGGGTTGTTGTTGCTTAGTCAGCATTCAAGATTTCTGCGGGACGGCAGCTAAAATTAATCTCATCAATGGAAAGTAATCTCATTTCACTGTGCCATCTGGCACATGTGACAAATAAATAAATGTAAAAATGTAAAATGTAAATCTGAATTAATAACAAAGTTAGAAAGTTAGTGTATAACTTAATATCAGGGTAAACAAAGATGAAAAGAATAGTGTCCTCATGATCTTTGGCTTTGGAACTAGTTATGGAGCTCATTTGAGATCCACTTTCCCCTTCTCCATAACTGCTCAATAATGTCTCCTTGGGGACAATAACTAAGTCAAGTTCAAGTGAGTTTATTGTCATGTGTCCCTGATAGGACAATGAAATTCTTGCTATGCTTCAGCACAACAGAACATAGTAGGCATTGACTACAAAACAGATAAGTGTGTCCATATATCATTATATAAATATATACACACATGAATAAATAAACTGATAAAGTGCAAATAACAGATAATGGGTTATTAATGTTCATAGTTTTGTCTGAGCCAAGTTTTATAGCCTGATGGCTGTGGGGAAGTACCTATTCCTGAACCTGGTTGTTGCAGTCGTCAGGCACCTGTACCTTCTACCTGAAGGTAGCAGCGAGATGAGTGTGTGGCCAGGATGGTGTGGGTCCTTGATTATACTGCCAGCCTTTTTGATGCAGCGACTGCAATAGATCCCCTCGATGGAAGGGCGGTCAGAGCCGATGACGGACTGGGCAGTGTTTACTACTCTTTTTAGTCCTTTCCTCTCTAGGGCGCTCAAGTTGCTGAACCAAGCCATGATGCAACCAGTCAGCATGCTCTCTACTGTGCACATGTAGAAGTTAGAGAGAGTGCTCCTTGACAAACCGACTCTCCGTAATCTTCTCAGGAAGTAGACGTTGATGTGCTTTCTTAAAAGTAGCATCAGTGTTCTCAGATCAGGAAAGATCTTCAGAGATGTGCACACACAGGACTTTAAAGCTCTTGATCCTTTCAACCATTGAACCATTGATATAAACGGAACTGTGGGTCCCCATCCTATTCCTTCCAAAGTCCACAATAAGTCCCTTGGTTTTGCTGGTGTTGAGGGCCAGGTTATTGTGCTGGCACCATATGGACAGTTGCTCGATCTCTCTTCTATATTCTGACTCATCCCCATCAGTGATACATCCCACAACAGTGGTGTCATCAGCGAACTTGATGATGGAATTTGCACTATGACCAGCTATGCAGTCATGAGTATAGAGTGAGCACAGTAGGGGGCTGAGCACACAGCCTTGAGGTGCTCCCGTGCTGATTGTTATCGAGTCTGACACATTTCCACCAACACGAAGTGGGCTGTAGAACACATGGTATGATGGATTATTTGGGAGAGGAATACATACTGTAGTCCATGAAAGGGAAGCAGTACTCCAGTAACTATGGTTTAAAAATAGGAGGAATCAGTTTGGAGACAAATGCAAAACAATTTAATTAAACGTCGAGAGTGTTTTGTTGTCATAGGTACCGAAATGGAACAATGAAATTCTAGTAGGGTATGTAACGTGATAAATGCTGGAGAATGCGGGCGCAAGTTGCCAATGGGAATGATATTGTGGCAATAACAGAGAGCTAGGCAAAGAAGGAAAATAATGGAAATTTAATATTCCTGTCCAGACAAGATTTGAGAAGTTTGGAAAACGATATAATGGGAGCATATTGTCAAATGATCTATTATATCACTGGAAAGCGATCATTTACCTGAGGAGACAAGGAAAGAAACAATTACTTTAGAATTAGGAAATAAGGGATGGGAAAATTCATGTATTATGTAAATGATGGAAGGTAATAGGAGAGCGCATTTAGAATAATTTACTGAAATAATGAAGAATTACAGTAAAGTGCGACTCTGGGATTTCCATTGCAGACAGGTTTAGAAGCAGAATAAGCTGCAAAGGAATCCCTGAAATGTGTGTAAGAAAATGCTCTTGCTTAAAGTATTTCCTGGTGGATTTATGCTGGATTTATTTTGGACAGGATCTGTTCTGGGAAAAAAAAGGAGGGGGTTTCAGGGTGAGCGCAGTTGTCTGATCATCTGCCTATCAAAAACCTCATTCACCTGCATCCACCTGTCACTTGCCAGGCTTTGTCCCACCTGCCGCCTCACCTCCCTTCTAGTTTCCCCCCCACCCCCACCCCTCTACCACAATGAGTGAAGAAGTGTCCTAACCTGAAATGTCACCATGTTCTCCAGAGGTACTGCCTGACCCTGCTGGGTTACTCAAACACTTTATGTCATCAAAATGAGATTAAACTGGTCGGAGGAATTTAAAAATAGTTCAAAGGCCGTTGACAGCTGCAAGGCCAGATGGTCATGTTGGTTGCCAAAGGTAAATGTGACGATAGGTAAAGCGCAGAGTGTGAATATAGTTGGTCAGAAATGGCCCCACCCTGGAGAGTGTGGAGATCAGTGGGGGATTCCTAAAGGGCAAAGGTAATAAAAAGGTTTATGGGAAAAGATAAGCAGTACATCTGTCTGGAACACTTATCATAAAATGAAACAACGTGGAAATTGGTCCTTCAGCATATCATATCCAGACAACCATCAAGTCCGCAGTTACACTAATCCTACACTATATCCATTTTATTCTCCTTACATTCCCATCCATTTCCCTCATAGTTTATCATTCATTCGCACACAAGAAACAATGTATAGTGGCAAACTAACCTGTAAGCTAAGGACTTTCTGATCTCCCAACCAATCTTATTGCGGCCCTTGCACTTTTTTTTTAACCTGCATTTTCTCTGTAACTGTAAAGGTATAATGCAGAAACATCATATTTTACATTCTGCTATTTTTTATTTTGCACTATCTGTTGTACTTGCAATGGCTTTGATTGTAATCATATATAATACTAGACAAAGTAGGACCTGTTCGTTCCCTGTCATACGGGAGGCCTGGTCCCCCAACACAATATTCCACCACTCATCCATAGCCCCAACTGTGCAGGCACGGTTCATTTCCCCTCATCCCCAGCAGTCTATCACCCTCCTCTTCACCCTCTTCTTTTCCCTATCCTCCTCCTGTCCCCAATCCCTCCCTCACCTCTCCCTCCCTCTCCTTTCCCCTATCCTCAGGCACTCCCTCGCTCCCTCCCTCTATAACGCCTCTCCCCTCCCTAACTCCCTCCTAACCCTCTATCCCCCCCTCCTCTCCCACTCTCCCTTCTCACCTCCCCCACTGCCCTCCTCTCCCTCTACTCCCCACCCCTACCACCCCCCCTCCCCCTCCTCTCCCTCCATTCCCCCTCGTCCCCGACGCTCCCTCCCCACCTCCTCCCTCTTAATTCCCCTCTCCTACCCTCCCTCACCTCTTCTTTCCCCTACCCTCAGTCACTCCCTCCCTCCATAACACCTCCCTATCCCCTCCTCTCCCTCTATCCCCCCCTCCTTCCCCACTCTCTCTCCTCACTTCTACTTTCCCCTCCCTCTCCTCTCCCTCAATCCCCCACTTTCTCTCATCACCTACTCCCTCTTCTTTCCCCTCACCTCCTACCCTGCCCCAATCCCTCCCTCACCTCTCCTTTCCCCTACCCTCAGTCACTCCCTCTGTCCCTCCATAACTCGTCTCCCCTCCATACCCCTTCCTCTCCGTCTATCCCACCTCCTCCCTCACTCTCCTCACCTCCCCCACTTATCCCTCCATCCCTACCCCTTCCTCTCCCTCAATGCCCCCAGTCTCCATCCACACCTCCCCCACTTTCCCCCTCCTACCTCCCTATCCCCTCCTCTCCCTCAATCCCCCCACTCTCCCTCCTCACCTACCCAGGATCTAGAGGTTGCTGCTCCTCTGACCGGAGGTTGCCTTGACTGGAGGCCACGCTGACCGCAGGCCGCGCTGACTGGTGGCTGACAGCAGTCACGGTCAATCAGTACGGCGATGGTGCAGGAAGTGGCGTCGCTGTCCCGGCGGTGACTGACAGGAGAGGAGACCAATCTGCACACGCGCGCTTTTTAAGATTTTTAAATATTAATAACATTTAAAATATACCATAGACTGGAACAAAACATATTGCACTTGCAGCACAGGAGAATGGTGAGTAAGATGGCGGAAAATCATAGTGCTATCGTGTATCATTTTTGCGCAAATAGAAATACCATGCAAACCGGAAGAGCACAAGATGTGAGGTAGCAACTCTACCATCTGTGTCACTCTGCCGTCCAATGCATATAAAAACTTAAATCATAAAAGTCTGGACACAGGAATGGGAAAGATGGATCTGCAACAAATATGAACAAGGTATTTGGTGAAGACACCCAGGATAAACACTTGTGACTATCTTTACACAATAAGTGGAAACTTCTGATAGATCAATGAAGATAGAGTCTGTTGCAATGTTGAATAGGATAAAATGAGTCGGGATGATGGTCTTACAGGATTGGCATTCCTTGAAGAATTAAACTCACTGTGTCAGCTGTGAATGTATCCTTGGGCAGCAAGAGTAGTAATGGTGAATGGACTCTCTGGTCACAGCTTTCCAATCCTCCTTGGATATGGTAATGATGCCATAAAACTGGAGGAACACAAATGTTAATCTTTGGTTCAAACAGAGTAGATGAATAAACCAGTTAGATTAAAGGTGGTGGAGGAGAATCTTTTAGAGACAATAACCTAGGACAAAAATTAATTTGAAATTCAGCATCAATATGTTAAAGGGAAATTATGTTTGACTAACTTAATCTATCTTTAATTAAGTAAGCACTTCAGCTATATTCAGGCAATGTTCTTGAAGTGCAAATTCCTGGCTGCATCTAAGGTGTCCTTTTATCTTTCACAGCTCATTACTTGGTGAAATATCTCCATTCTTTTTAGCATATTCTCTGAAGGGAATCCCTTGACTGACAGCCGAGAATATGAAGGAACGACTGAACAGCATTTCCATTTTGAGGTTAGAAATATCTGCTTGTTGCTGGAAATATTATTACAGCAGCTGGTCTCTCATGTGATACTTAAATTAAGATAGAGGATGCGCTAAACTGTGATGAATAAAGTGTAATGGAAGTAGGTGTGCTGCCTGCAAGAAGATTTTTACAGCTAAATTTGTAAAGACACCATCAGTAGAGTGCAAATGTAAGTTAAATATCAATAAAGAACATTCCATGTGGTGGAAGAAAAAATACACAGGCGACAAGAAAGGGAAAACTTTTCACCAAGTTCTCATGACAAACTTGAGCATGGCATTAGTTCAAAGGTGGAAGAATATTTAAAATCCAGATTGTGAAAGACATTTTGCAAATGGTTTGCTGTTGAACCATTTTGCGAATTCCATTCCTTACTGGAAATAATCAAATGAGAAATAATAACAGGAAATACCAGAAGACTGGGCAGCACAGTGGCGCAGCAATAAAATTGCTGCATTACAGTGCGGGAAACACATGTTCAATACTGACTACAGGTGCTGTCTGTACGGAGTTTGTATGTTCTCACCGTGACTGCATGTGTTTTCGGGAAAGTTCTGATTTCCTCCCACATGCAAAAGACATACAAGTTTGTAGGTTAATTGGCTTCTGTAAATAGTAAATTGTCCCTAGTGTGTAGTATAATGCTAGTATACGGGGTGATCACTGGTTGCTGTGGACTCAGTGGGCTGAAGGGCCTGTTTTCACGCTGTACCTCTAATGTCTAAATTGCGGTTGACTCAATGCTGTTTCAATGCTGATTCTCTAAAATTAACTAAAATACTAAAAGAACCAGTTAATGCTTCATGTCAAAGTACTTCTTCAGTGCCTCAGAAGCATCAGTACCTCATCATATGCCATATGACCTGTTGAGATTTTCCAGCATATTCTGTTTCTATTTCAGATTTCCAGCATCTGCATTTTTTAAATATCCAAAGAAGGACTTTGAGTTCTTTTAAAGAGGAGAACAAATGTTATGTACTTTTCACCTTGAGTTTTCCAAATTGAAGCAATTTATTTTCCTTTCCCAGTGTGGCTTCACAACTGCTGGCAAACAAGCCTTCGGGTACCAGGACCCAAGCTCAGGAATTCCATGCTCAGTGGGTGGAAGGGCCTGTTCCTGTTAGAGCTACATCTCTAAAGTGTAATATCTAAAAGCCTACTTCTGAAATGTTCTCCTTTTACGTTCAATACAGAAGTAGAGTTCACCCTAAATACAACTCTTGATCACACAATAGAGGGTAAATTCTTCCCCAAATGTCAATTCCAACTTTGTTGCTCCATGTGCATACGTATTTGTTGTGAACAAACTAAAAGATTATAAAGTGATGGAATCCACAATTGTACTTTATATCGAAATACGATAATATAAAGTTTCGGATGTAATAATTGAGAGTTCACTAAAGCTTTCCAGTCAACTGCAATTGCTATCAACAAAGCTAATTAAATACCAGGATGCATCTTGGTAGCAATTGACTATCAGTCAAGACAAATTATGGATCACGATTTGAAATATTGTTTTCAGTTTGGTTTTCCTCAATTTAAAATGAATTTGATACAGAAGCTTTTGAAAAAATATGGAGGAATAATTTTGAGATATAGATCTCAAAATTATAAGGACAGTTCCAGGGAAAATGTGCTCCTTATTTGTTGTGAAACAGAGATTCACCACTATCTTCAAGTACATCAAATTACAACTTGTCAGTGATGCATCTTTATTATATATTTTACACAATCTATAGAAGTTGGTAAGTATTAATATAATAAAATTGGAGTGTTACTCGAAATTGCTAGCAAGTATGTAAAAAAAGCAACAGATGAAGACATTTATAACATACGCTAATTGATTCCATTTTAAATGCACCAGACAGATACCTTCCAGTCCTTTGCAGGCACGAGAAGAATAAAGTTTAAATTAAGATGAGAAAATATTCTACAGTTTTTTTCTTCAGATTGAAAAAAGGGGAGAAAACTTTGTCAAGATTTCACTTTCAAACGCAGGAGAAATAAATAAATAGCTTGCATTTAAATTTGAGAACCTACATGGATAAAGTAACATTTATTAAAATATCACATTTGCTGAGAAGCTTAGTGTAGTTCAGTTAAAATTAGTTTAGTTTAGTTTAGTGTATTATTGTCACATGTACCAAGGTAGAATGAAAAGCCTTTTGTTGTATGCTAACCAGTCAGTGAAACAACTCTACATGATTAGACTAAACAGGTTAAGAAAAAATCAAACAAAGGCCATGCCATGTCTTTTTTGATTTATTGGTTTAGCGAGACACTGTTAAAAACTTTGTTTTGCATGCTGTCCAAGTAAAAAAAAATCAATTTCCAGAGATGCTGCCTGCATCTTCAGAGTTACTTCAGCATTTTGTGTCTACCTTCGATTTAAAAAAAAAAATCATGTTTACAATCAAAACCAAAGCATTAGTAAAACCTTAATTCCCATACTGGGAGTTGAACCAGTAGCATTGGGTAAAAAACTGGAATCCCAACCAGAAGACTATATGGGAATGGCTATGGGAATCGTCCTCTATAACTTGAGTTTTTATTGTGGGTTATTATTTCAAACCCACCCCAGAAGAGGAGGTAACAAGGAAAGACCAGGTATTATCAATTATCTAACTGTAAAAGATAGAAATAGAACATGGAGGTCTGGCCTTGGTGCAAACCATCTTATTAGAACTGGAAATAGTGACAAGAGAAGGCTCCTTGGCCCTAAGCCCATTCACTAAAATCTAAGAGGAAAGGGAAAAAGTGGAGTGCACAGCAGGAGGGTTGCTCTGTGTTCAAGCCTTGCTGTATGCGTATCTCAAAACCTTTTTACTTGTACACTATTTCCCTGGCTCTATGACCATAATGCCTTAAACCAGAGACGTTTAGCACTCTGGCTTTATGGCCATATTGTAGAAGATTTAAAATTGATTGTGCTCAAAGCTCTTTTGTGGCTTCAAGCGACCAGAAAGATAACATGCAAATAAACCCAAATCTCTCTAGGACTGCAACAAAATATATTTAATCCTGCTATTCACCAGGCTTTTTGTTTCTTACATTTACTAGCAGTTTCTAATACATAAAGCTTTTTATAAAATATCCTTCAACTCTAATGGGTTCTGACAAAAATTAACTCTAACAATTTGACTACGTAGCCTTAAGATGACCTAATTCAAATTCAGTAACAATCTTTAAAAGTTATTTTTAAAACTACTTACAGGGAAACCGAACTGTATCTTTAAAATAATGTAATTCTTTGCCCATTGTAACTCAGGCAAAGAATATAAATGAAAACACAAGCCCAAACATTGTGTTAAAAAGGTGTGACCTAATCCAATTTTGATCTTTCCTGAAGTTAACAATTATTTCCAGGAGAAAACATACCAATCGTCAATGTGGAGGCTCTGTCCTTAACCTGATCCACATTAGTGCACCTAATGTTTTCCCTGTCTCAGGCACTTACTCAATGTCATCAATTCTATGCAATACCCAATTCTACCAACATTTATGGGACCCACGGAACGGCCTCCACAGAACATCTGTCGTGGACCAGACTCCTAAATAATTAAACTTTAACAGTTTCCATTCCCTAAGTTCATGCACAATGTGATCTGCCCCACCCCTTTCCCTCACCTCTTTCTAGAAACATAGAAGCATAGAAACATAGAAAATAGGTGCAGGAATAGGCCATTGGGCCCTTCGAGCCAGCACCGCCATTCAATATGATCATGGCTGATCATCCTAAATCAGTATCCCGTTCCGGAATTTTCCCCATATACCTTGATTCCCTTAACCCTAAGAACTCCCGAAAAGACCTTCATTCTCTCCCCCACATAAACGCCGGGGGTATATAAGTGTATTTGTCAATGGAAATAGACAGATTACATTTTGGACATTTATTCATATTAATGGAGTAGAGGGGAGATTGCTGGTTACCAGCTATCTCCCCTCCATCAATATGAAGAAATGTCCAAAATGTCATCTGTTTATTTCCATCGACAAATTTGATTGACCATTGAGTTCCTCCGGCAGATTGGAGATTATTTGCTCAAATGTCTAATGATTGGTCTTAATAGAAAGGGAAATAAAACACCCTGGTTGTGTGAGAGTGGTGTTATTGTCATCTCTGAAGAATTACTACTAATTAGATGATTACAACCACATTTTATGGCAAATCACACAAAATAGTTGTTATTATGATCTACTAGCTTTGATTTGTACTCTGGTGTCACCAATATATAGATGCCACTCATTTTAATTACACTACCAACTGGTCAAGGCAAAATTTAAAAACAAAACATGGTAATCTGTTGGTATTGACTGCCCACACTTCCCCCCAAACTCTTCCTCCATGTCACAATATGGCCACTCATGCGAGGCATTACTGGGGTGGATTAGAGGGTGTTAGCTATAAGGAGTGGTTGGACAAACTTAGATTGTTTTTTCTGGTGTGTTGAAAGCTGAGGGAAGACCTTATAGAGGGTAATATAATTAGAAGAGCAATAGACAGGGTAGACAATCAGATAGGGTTTCCCAGGGTGGAAATGTTAAATATTAGAGGGCTTAGCTTTAAGGTGAGAGGGGGAAAGGTTAAAGGAGATGTGCGGGGCAAGTGTTTTTGCACAAAGAATAACAAATGCCAGGGCTGATGGTGGACGTAGATATGATAGTGGCATTTAAGAGGGTTATAGATAGACAAATGATATGCAGGAAATACGGGGATATGGATCACGTGAAGGTAGAAGGGTTGAGTTTAATTAAAGCACCATAGGCACCTGTGCCGAAGGTCCTCTTCCAATGTTTCACTGATCTATGTTCTACGCTCACGCTGCTTCAAATCTTCGCTTAAACCATACTCCCGCCAAACTTAATTGTTAAATAACTACTGTTGCCTGATGACAACTCAATTTATATGAGCTGACAAACAATGAGTTTTAGAAGTTAATAGCTTAATTTAAAAAAATTCTTATGAGAGAAAGTGAAAAGGTAAAAGCATTATAAATATGATCCAGACATCGAAAATAATTAGCTTTAAGACAGTTTCCTCTTGAATTGTATTGTTAGGGATTATTCAAGGGTTATGAAATTATGTGAAAGTTGCACATTACTTCAAAAGAAGAACTGGTCTTCAGAATATCAGTTATAATATACATTGAAAGCAGTAATCATTTTGAAATTAAACGAACAGCTTTGTAAACAGACAGGTTGTCTACTTTCATGACCATGACTCGCTCTCGTATGCATTAGCCAAAGATAAGACATCGGATATGCTAATTGGCCTATAAAAAACTGAAAATATGGAGCATACATTATTCCACACCACTATAATTGAGACGAAGGAATCTTCCAGACCAGAATTAATTGTCACATGGTGTATATATGAGGGCAATAAATAGGGTAGACAGACAGAAACCTTTCCCAGGATGGAAAAATACTAGAGAAGAGAGCGGCAAATTTTAAAGGAGTTGTGCAGGGCAGGTTTTTTACACGGAGGATGCCTGGAACGCTTTGCCGGGAATGGTGGTTGAAGGCGGATAAAATTGTGGCATTTAAGGGACTTTTGGAAGCCACATGGATATGCAGGGAATGGAGGAACATGGATAATGTGAAGGCAGCTAAGAGTTGATCTTGCCATCGTATTCAGCATGGACATTGTGGGCCGAAAGGTCTGTTCTTGTGCTGTACTGTTCTATGTTCTATATCAAACATGACCATAGGTATATTGTCACAGAGTTTTCAGAGCACATTGGAGAACGAATAGAATGGAGCTGCTTCACAACTCCAATCACCAGGTTTTATTCTGATCTTGGCTGTTGTCTGTGTGGAGTTGCACATTCCCCCTGTGGCCATATACAGTAGGTTTCCTCCCACATCCCTATTGTGTGCCAGTTGGTAGGTTATTTGGCCACTGTAAATTGACTCTTGTGTGTAGTTGAATTTAGGGAGAGTTGATACGAATTTGGGGTGAAGAATGTGGAAAGAGTGTAAATGAGTGCTCAATGGTCAGAGTGGGCTGATGGGTCTTGATTTGAGCTCCGATCCAATACTACTATTAAAGACCCTCTATTCCAAAACATGAGAATGCTTCATCTTGAAAGAACACACATTGATACTATCAAGACATACTTACCATGTTACTCCATAAGACACTCCATACTCAGTTATCACATGAGTTCACTTGACTTAGCACTTAGATCATAAGATTATAAGATCAAAAGTGATAGCAGCAGAATTTGGCCATTTGGGCCATCAATCATTGCTGATTTATCTCTCCCTCCTAACCCCATTCTCATGCCTTCTCCCCATAACCTCACCCATACTAATCAAGAACCTATCTATCTTTGCCTTAAATATACCCACTGAATTGGCCTCCGCAGCCTTTTGTGGCAAAGAATTCCACAGATTCACCATCCTCTGACTAACGAAATTACTCCTCATCTCCTTCCTAAAAGAACATGCTTTATTTTTGAGACTATGACCACTAGTCCTAAATTTTACTTCGGAGCAGCTCCTCCAACGGTAAGTCTAAAAAAGTTTCAGGTAAGTGCTATTTTCTTACCTGTTCTAGGTCTCCTGCAGGAACCTCCGGGGGTTTTTGCGGGATGGTCGCGAGGCCGACGAGGGAACCAGCCTAGGGCTTTGGGGGAAAACCCTGGTCCGACCGCGGAAGCGGAGAGCTGGCGAAAGTCGGGTTCGCGAACAGAGTCACTGATAACGCAGTCAGTGACTCCACACGTTGGGTTCCCAGGGAGGGGAAACCCGAGAATAGTGCGGTTTTAGACCGCAGTAGTCCCGAGGGGATGGGGCTTAACGGACCTGAACGGTCAGCCTGGGTTCCCGGGGAGGAGAAACCCAAGTATATGCAGTTCTAGACCGCAGTAGTCCCCAGGAAATGGGGTTAACTGACATAAATGATTAGCCTGCCAGCCAGGAGGGTACCGCGGGTATATATTTATATATATATTATATATTTATATGGATTGCCGGGGAGGGGAAATTCACCTATGGGGTTCCCAAACTACAATAATCCCCAGGATATGGGGACAACTGACAAAAATAGTCAGTACAATTAGGAAAGTTGGGAGGTTTCACCTCTGGGAATTAATTTAGAGAGCAGCAACCTTGGGTAGGGCTGCTTCATGGGAATGCCAAGTTATGGCAGTGCCAGCCTATGGGAAAGGCTGTGCCAGCAGTACCTTTGCTCAGGACTGCTCCAAGGGAATGCCAAGTTATGGTAGGCTAGCCTATTGGAGAGGTTATGCCAGCAGCACCTTTGCTCAGGGCTGCTTGATGAGAACGCCAAATCTATGGCAAATACTGGCCTATGGGAAAGTCCGCGCCAGCAGCACCTTTGTTCAGGGCTGCTTCATGGGCGCCAGCGGTACCTTGTTAGGGCTGCTTTATGGGAATAGCAGTTTAGTAGGGTATTCCCATTTACAGTGATCATGGAGGATGAGGAGGCATTGTTAGGATAAGGCAATATAACAGAATGATGACAAAAAAGCATTCAAAGAAAACTATTCACAGTTTTAAAAAACGCTGGTTATATATGTGCTAAAATCAACCGTTAAGTCTCAAACTGTATTTGAGAAATTGGGCTCCTCTATGCAGTTAGATTAAGTTCCTATCAAATAGACTTGTAGGATGTTGGGATTTACTTTTAGGTATTCAATTGGCCATGATGCCGGCCTGGGCAACAGAATGCAGTCAATAAGACTTTGGTAAAGGGCCTGTCCTACAAGCATGCAACTCTATGCGATGAACGCGATCAAACTAGAAGCGGGGGCCGCGCGGAGGTCGGGTGATCCCCTGTACGGGGCCGTTCCCACCAGCAAAGCACGACCAAACCGGCAGCGAGCGAGCGCAAAGTGAGGCGAACTTGGAGCGAAGTCTAAGGTAAGTTCGCCAGGACAGAGAGGGGCACACAGAGAGGGGCACAGAGGTACACACACAGGGCCACACACAGAGAGGGTCACGGATGCACCTACAGATAGGTTCACGGAGGCACAATGTCAGGGCGGTGTGTAATGCGTCGAGGCGACTGCGAGCCGACAAGCCGTTGCCGCGCAGAATTTTTGAACAGTCAGTTTTTTGGAGCCCCACGCGATGTCGGGACGATTTCCGCACAGCTCCGGCGATCAAAGTGGGACCAGCCCCGCGATGCCGGACGGCTCATGCGACCACGTTAGGTCACACTAATCGCATAGAGTTGCATGCTTGTAGGACAGGTCCTTAACTGTTGCTGTTATAAAACAGTTCTAGTCGTTGGACTAATTGTTAATTGTATAGATGCAATTCAGCTGCGTAAGTAGACCAACAGTTATTTTGTTAAATGGTTAATTATTAAGTGCCATCTAGGTCATTGTTAACACCAGCTGAAATTAATAAAGGCACGATGATGGACAAACAGTGTTCATTACTGTTCCAGTAGTTGTTAGGTAAACCTTTCATTATATTGCAAATTGGTGCTAATGGCCCTAAATGGGAAATTGTGTCAGCAGGGCTTTGTAGCAGGCCTGCTTTATGGCTCCCTCATGTAAGAGGAGAGCATGTGGGATTGGTATAGTTTAGCGTCGAGTCTGAGGGTATAGCCATAGAGCATGCCCAAGAGATCAGGGCATGTGCCAGAGGTCTATGCCTGGCAAGAAAGTTACCATCCCAAACACATACAGTGAACACCGCTCTCAGGGGGACATTGCAGTTGGTTGCCGAATCTTCTATTCAGGTAAGACTTTTCCATAGGTGAAACCTAGAGGGCGAAGCACAAGCTATTGGAATGAGCAAGGTTTCATAGTTTCGGTGACAATGCATCCCATCTCTTTATTGGCAGTAGCGGTTCACTGAAGTTGCTGGCAGCATGAAAGCTGGCCAGAGGTTCCACGCACTGTACCTGTGCTACTCTACAATTAAGGGACCACTTGCAGTTTGGTAAGGTGTATACTTAGTTATACATTACAAATGATTGAGACATTATCAGCTACTTTGAACGGTAAATGTAAAATGTACAATATTAGCTTTTCAAGCAGGTTAGAATTGGGCAGGTTCAGTATAAGGAACAAGATTGTCTTGCAAGACCGGCTCAGAAATCGGGCCACAGTTGCTGTTTAAGGTAGTTACCAAGTAGCTCAAATATCATCTCGAGTTTGGAGATGGAACAGATTTGCATGACTTGCCAAAGAATTTCTGTTATTAGTATCAACTATCTCTAGACTCTACGGGCATTGTATGGGTTATAGAGTGATTGGACAAATAAGCATATTGTCATGCTCATGTTCAGGTTGATGCATTGTGATGATGGCATATGTTAGTCACGAGGGTGCAATCGGATAAAGACCGCTGGAATGGTTATTGGTTGCAAAATATTTGGCATAGCTGTGGCGAAAGATACATTCTCGCCAAAAGGAGAAGGAGGGTCTTTTATGGCTACCTCCATTTTGTCTCATCAATCAAGGCTTCAAATAAAGTAATTAAGAGGCTTTAAGTTCCTATTGTGTGATTATGCAAATTGATTCCCGATTTGTTGCAAATAATAATATAACCTTATTTGTTATTTTAAACTTAAATTTGCTTGTTCAGCCTGAGGCTTCGGAAATCAGGTTGCATGATAAACTCAAATTATGTTCTGAAGGTTTAACAAACTGCCCTAAGATTTGGGTTGTTACATCTATCCTTCTATGTGTTCAAAGTGTTTGCATAGCACCAAACCGCTGAATTTTCTTTTCCAGGAGATGAAAGAGTTTGTTATGCTTATGTTCCATGGAAAATGGTATTGATTGCTAATGTTTTGAGTTCATGCTAAATGATTGTCTGTTAATTATGGAGTTATACGGCCATTAATTGGCTCGATGAGCTTCCTCATTGAGTTGGCTGCAGCAAACAAGACTTGCTCTGTCGGGTCCACACCGGTTATCAAGCGATAGGATATCTTCAATATGGGTCCCAGGACCAGTATAATCCCATGTGCGATGTTGACATTTGTGAACACTATTTCACCAGGAGGCAGAAACTATATCCTTAAATTTGGCTGGCGTTTATTAGGTAGTTATCCTTCTGGCACTGGTTTAGTGCAGCAGGTTCAGTCGCTAAATAATTGCGATGGTACAGGATGATAACATCTGTAAATTATAATATAATGTTATAAATACTTGAGCAGACCAGAAGGGGGTCAAGTCTCAAAATAGTCACAGACATACCAGGGGACCTTTGATAAGGTAAGCACACATGTATACAACAATATGTCAAGGTCATCAAGAGCCTTGGAGTTCTGGACTAGCAATGTTGTTAGTCACAAAGAATTTGGGAGAACTTATTGTTCAGGCCATTCCAGATGAGAAAAACGGAGTTGTGTTATGTACTAATGGATTCTGTTTCCAGATCTCATTCCACCAGGGCTGCTACAACATCAGCAGCAAGGGCATTTATGTTCCACTGGGTCGCATTGTTACGGCTGGAGCATGGTCCATCGAATGAATCTCCAAACATCTGTAATGACCCATTGGTGAACCGGGAGTATTGTTAACTCTATTTATGTTCTGGTTATATTTTCCATCTGGGTGAGAGATAGAAATATTATTGTTTCATTTTAACAGCATCAGCATGTTTTACATCTATGTTATGACTATGCATTATGAAGGTTTTCCCTTCATTTGTCAATGAAGCAGCTGTGGTTGTGTATACTCGTTTCACACTGCATGAAATCACAGAGCTTCGAAGTCTTCACATACACTCACGTGACTTTGACGTGAAATAGTAAGATTAAACGAGAACTTACCAGTTTGAAGTTTGATCTTTATTTTATGAGGAGTCGAGTTGAGGGACTACGTGCCCTCCGCTCCCAGCCCTCATACATTTCATCTGGTAGTTCTAGTCTTTGTTATCTTACCATTATACTTCAGTTACTATTAGCTGTGATTTCACACCGGTGCTTTGAAGATTGATGCACGAACGGCTGTACGGGGTTCTTCACGTAGTCCCTCAACTCGACTCATAAAATAAAGATCAAACTTCAAACTGGTAAGTTCTCGTTTAATCATACTATTCACCCACTCTCCTACTTGGATCTTTGGTATGCTGTATTTTCAAACATTTGCATCTTAATATGAAAAATGGCTCAAGCCTGAGTTTTTAGGCTTGTGTTATAGGAGAGTTGGATTGGTTGGGACATTTTTCTTTTGAGAGTGGAAGGCTGAGGTATGACCTTATTGAAGTCTACAAGATCATGAGGGGCATGGCTAAAGTGAATGCTAACCATCTTTTTTTCCAGGGTAGAGGATTCTAGAACTAGAGTGCATACTATTCAAGTGAGAGGAGAGAGATTCAAGAGGGATGTCAAGAGAAACATTTTCACTCGGAGGGTAGTCAATATCTGTAATGCCAAAGGAAGCTATAGAAGCGGATACAATTATGACGTTTAAAGGACATTTGGATAGATAAATGGATCGGAAGGATGTTAAGGACAATAAGTCATACGCAGGCAAATGGAACTAGCCCACAATGCCAATTTGGACGTATGAACAAGGTGGGCCGAAGGGCCTGTTTCCATTCTGTACAGCTCTATGACTTTAAAACATATGATGTTAATCCAGATGTATATATTTAGTTCTGAGTTTGGGTTTCAGAAATGTCACTACTACCAAACATTTACCTCTGAGTGAGGATGTGGTGAGTTCAAAGTCCACACTAGAGATTTGAACACAGAATCTATCTTGATATCCTGATACTTCAATAGTGGAAGGTGGAGGGCTAGTTTGGAGGGAGATGTACATATTAGACACCAATTGAGCTCTCTTTTGCTCAAGTAAAACATCATGGCATTATTCTGAGGAGAATCAGAACACTTCTTTCTGGCAGCTCGGTAAGTATCTATCCCTCAATTAACACCACAAATATGAAAGATTTTCTTGTCAATATTCCATAGCTATTTTCAGACTTCAATGTGTGAAAATTTGACAATACATTTCCTATATTACAACAATGAACACACTTCAAACGTACTTGGCTGTAAAGTGCTGTCAGATGTCCAAAGGTAGTGATATATCTGATCTGAATTTAGCAAGAACAAAGGAAGAAGTGACGCAAGTAATATATAACACATTCAAAACTTAGAGTGGAAACAACAATTATTTTTTACTATTGATAAGATAGAGAGTTTAAATCATCAAACAGAAAACTTGTGATGGAAAATGCAAGAGTGAGAGGTTGCATGCTATCTATGAGGAATAAAAACTCTTAACTCAGTATTTCCCTTATAAACTATTTAGTTATAAAATAAGGATGCCGGTGAGAAACCTGCCAGTATGGGGCAGTGCTTGAGTCAAAATCAGTCAAACCTGATTAATTGTATCAGATTTCTGACTGTCCCTCAGCCCTATAGTGCTAGAATAATGGATGGGCGTTTGTAAATTTTCATTTACACTGTGCTGTTGCTCTGTTTAAACACTAAAGGTTCAGACTGCTCCGAATTTACACAATTTGTCATGTGAAAATTCCCATGAATTTTTTTGACAGTCTTTTACCTTGTCTCTTTATTCTGGTAATTATATCTTTCCACCCTGCTGAATATGCATGTTTCAGATCCGCTCCTCGTCTTCCCGCATTTGGTCAAATCATTCAACCTCTCCTTAAATTCAGCAAAAGATATTTACAGTAAAGCTGACTAAAGGCTGTTTTACTGTCATAAGTCATTTTCAGAAGCTTCCGTCAGTTATAATAACTCTCTGTCAGACCTGTGCATTGCACGCCCACTGAAATAAGTAGATTTTCTTGGCGCAGTTTCTGGTGAGCGTTATGAAAAATGAGTGATAACTTTGTACCGTCAGAAGCTGTTAATATGTAATTTCGATCACTTTTATTCACTGATGCGAAAAGCATCATTAACAACTGAAAATAACAAGAACTATCTGTTCATTAACTTTGCTACAACTGTGTGCCATAAAAAAACCTTATTAAAAATTACTCCGTGGTTTACTCTATAATCCAATACCTCATGTGATGATTTATGAATAGAATAATAAAATTCTCACTGTCTTTAACATAAACAGTTACTTATTCTTCTCAGCCAATCTGTTACATTCTAGTAGAGAAAGTTGAATTTTGCTGTTATGTGCTTCACAGGATGAGACTATTTAGTCAATCATTTGTGTGCCAGGATTTTGAAAGAGGTATCCAGTTGCTTTTAATGTTTCTATGTCTTTTCCAAATAATATTGGAAAACATTTGATTTCAACTATTTATCCAATCTCTTTCCGAAATATAATTGTGAAGCTGCAAAAGCATTCAAAAGTTCAAGAGATATAGGAGCAAAGTTAGGCCATTTGGCCCATCAAGTCTACTCCGCCATTCGAACATGGCTGATTTATCTTCCCCTCTTAATCCTATTTTCCTGCCTTTTCCCCGTAACCGTTACCACCCTTACCAGTCAATAATCTAGTAATCTGCGATTAAAAATACCCAATGACTTGGCCTCCACTGCCATCTATGGCAATGAATTCCACAGATTCACCAACCCCCGTTCAGACAGTCCATTCCAAATGACAACAAATGATTGCCTTAGTAAGTATTGTCTGCTTTTTCGTTTGCTGATAATCTGAACATTTTGGACATCAGAAAACTGCAGGTGCAGGAAAAGTGAAATAAAATCAGAAAGAACTGAAAACACTCAGAGGTGAGGCAGCATCTATGGAAAGTGAAACAATTAATATTTCAGATCGGAGCTCTTTGTTCTTAAATCTTGGACGCTGTGCAATGCGAAGATCTGTATTTTTCACCTATTGTACTTGAGTTTGGCTTGATTGTCCTTAGGTATAGAATTAACTAATTTGATTGGATGGCACGCAAAAAAAGCGTTTCGCTGTACCTCAGTACACGAGACAATGAAAAACCTAAACCAAAGCCTACGTAAATATTACTGATACAATCTCATAACTCTTCATCATCTGAACCAATTACCATCTGTTTCATCATTTCCAATAATATTTGACTTTTTTTTCTTCAGGAATGATTAGTGGGAACTAAATTATGGAGAACTTGAAAACAGAAACATAACCAAATTAGAAATGCTAGAAGGACTCAGCAAGTCAAGGAGCAACGAGTCAACATTTCAGATCAAAGATGGCGATAAAGTGTCTTCAACCTGAGGAGTTAATTGGTTTCACTATATACAGATGCTGTTTGATTGGCTCAGTTCTTCCATATATTTGTTTAGATTTCAGCACCTGCAGTCTTATTTGTTTTACAAAACCAACTTGGAGAATATGATGTGTGATTAACCAATTGACCAATACATGGTGCCAACAGAATTTATGCTACATAACCTTGCATGCAGACAAGGTGCAACTCTGTGAGAGGCTTGTATCTTCAAGCTAGCCAGCAACGCCCAAAACAGTCTGCATCTTGCAATGGGAGATGCTATGTGACTGCACCTGATGATTCAAGGTGTTTCGAACGTTAGCAGTTATTGGAAGTCATGATTGAACATGTGCAGAGCGCACACATTTTCCATCATGACTCTGAATGTTTTGGCTGGTGAGGTATACTCAACCCACTTGGATGTTCTGCAATGGTGTGGCAATGGTGGTAAATGCAACTGAGATGGACAGGAATCAAACCCAAGAACATAGGGCGACAGTGGGGCACTGGTAGATCTTGGTTTGATCCTGACCACAGGTGCTGTCTGTGAGGAGTTTGGCTGTTCTCCCAGTGACTGCGTGGGTTACAATAGGTGCAGGGGTAGGCCACTCGGCCCTTTGAGCCAGCACCGCCATTCAATGTGATCATGGCTGATTATCCCCAATCAGTACCCAGTTCCTGCCTTCTCCCCATATCCCCTGACTCCGCTTTCTTTAAGAGCCCTATCTAGCTCTCTCTTGAAAGTATCCAGAGAACCGGCCTCCACCTGAGACGGAGAATTCCACAGAATCACAACTCTCTGTGTGAAAAAGTGTTTCCTTATCTCCGTACTAAATGGCTTACCTTTTATTCTTAAACTGTGGCCCCTGGTTCTGGACTCCCCCAAGATCGGGAACATGTTTCCTGCCTCTAGCGTGTCAAAACCCTTAATAATCTTATATGTTTCAATAAGATCCCCTCTTATCCTTCTAAATTCCAGAGTATACAAGCCCAGCTGCTCCATTCTCTCAGCATATGACAGCCCCGCCATCACGGGAATTAACATTGTAAACCTACGCTGCACTCCCTCAATAGCAAGAATGTTCTTCCTCAAATTAGGGGACTAAAACTGCACACAATACTCCAGGTGTGGTCTCACTAGGGCCCTGTACAACTGCAGAAGGATCTCTTTGCTCCTATACTCAAATCCTCTTGTTATGAAGGCGAACATGCCACTTGCTTTCTTCACTGCCTAATGTACCTGCATGCTTACTTTAATTGACTGCTGAACAAGGACCCCCAGATCCCATTGTACTTCCCCTTTTCCCAACTAGACACCATTTAGATAATAATCTGCCTTCCTGTTTTTGCTACCAAAATGGATAACCTCACATTTATCCACATTAAACTGCACCTGCCATGCATCTGCCCACTCACCCAACCTGTCCAAGTCACCCTGCATTCTCATAGCATCCTCCTCGCAGTTCACACTGCCACCCAGCTTTGTGCAAATTTGCGAATGTTACTTTGAATCCCTTCATCTAAATAATTGATGTATATTGTAAATAGTTGCGGTCCCAGCACCGAGCCCTGCGGTACCCCACTAGTCACTGCCTGCCATTCTGAAAGGGACCCGTTAATCCCTACACTTTGCTTCCTGTCTGCCAACGAATTTTCTATCCATGTCAGCACTCTACCCCCAATACCATGTGCCCTAATTTTGCTCACTAATCTCCTATGTGGGACCTTATCAAATGCTTTCTGAAAGTCTATGTACATCACATCCACTGGCACTCCCTTGTCCATTTTCCCAGTTACATCCTCAAAAAATTCCGGAAGATTAGTCAAGCCTGATTTCCCCTTCATAAATCCATGCTGACTCGGACTGATCATGTTACTGCTATCCAAATGTGTGCTATTTCATCTTTTATGATTGACTCAAACATCTTCCCCACCACCGGTGTCAGGCTAACTGGTCTATAATTCCCTGTTTTCTCTCTCCTGTCTTTCTTTAAAAGGGTGATAACATTAGCTACCCTCCAATCCACAGGAACTGATCCTGAATCTATAGAACATTGGAAAATGATCACCAATGCGTCCATGATTTCTAGAGCCATTTCCTTAAATACCCTGGGAAGCAGACAATAAGACCCTGGGGATTTATCTGCCTTCAGTCCCATCCGTCTACCCAACACCATTTCCTTGCTAATGTGGATTTCCTTCAGTTCCTCCGTCACCCCAGATCCTCTGGCCACTTGTACATTAAGAAGATTGTTTGTGTCCTCCTTAGTGAAAATGGATCCAAAGTACCTGTTCAACTCATCTGCCATTTCCTTGTTCCCCATAATAAATTCACTGTTTTCAGTCTTCAAGTATCCAACTTTGGTCGTAACTATTTTTTTCCTCTTCACATACATAAAGAAGATTTTATGATCCTTTATATTTTGGGCTAGCTTACCTTCGTACCTCATCTTTTCTCCCTGTATTTCCTTTTTAGTTCTTTTGCTCTTTAAACATTACCCAATCCTGTTGCTTCCTGCTCATCTTTGCTATGTTATACTTTATTATTTTTATACTGTCCCTGCCTTCCCTTGTCAACCATGGTCGCCCGTTACTCCCCTTGGAATCTTTCTTCCTCTTTGGAATGAACTGATCCAGCACCTTCTGTATTATTCCCAGAAATACCTGCCATTGTTGTTCCACCATCATCCCTGCTAGGGTATCTTTCCAGTCAACTTTGGCCAGCTCCTCCCTCGTGGCTCCATGGTCCTCTTTGTTCAACTGTAATATTGACGCCTCCCTCTCTAATTGTAGGTTTAAATTTATCATATTATGGTCACTACCTCCTAATGGCTCCTTAACCTCAAGTTGGCTTTATCAAATCTGGTTCATTATACAACACTAAATCCAGAATTGGCTTCTCCCTGGTAGGCTCCAATACAAGCTGCTCTAAGAATCCATCATGGAGGCACTCCACAAAGTCCCTTTCTTGGGGTCCAGTGCCAACCTGATTTTCCCAGTCTACCTCCCACAACAACCGTAGCTTTTCCTTTACGACATGCCAATTTTAACTCTTGATTCAACTTGCACCTTATATCCAGGCATTTTTACCCTAATGCCTCTGTCCTACTTAGGAAATCTGAACGGAAACCTCTGGAGACTTTGCGCCCCACCCAAGGTTTCTGTGCGGTTCCCAGAGGTTTTTGTCAGTCTCCCTAATGGTCAAAAGTGGTTTCCGTTTTAAAATCGGTAATTTTTTAGTCGAAGCCAGTTGCGATGGTAGTTGAAGGTGGTTGCTGGAGGACAAAAATCTCCGGGAACCGCACGCAAATCTTGGGTGGGGCACAAAGTCTCCAGAGGTTTCCATTCAGGTTTCCTAAGTGGGACAGGGGCATTACAATTCCTTAGTTCTATCCTTACTGACTCCACATCTTCTGTTGCAATGTCACCCCTTGCAAGGGACTGAATTTCATTCCTCACCAACAGAGCTTCCCCACCATCTCTGCCCACCTGTCTGTCTTTTCGATAGGAGGTATATCCTTGAATATTCAGTTCACAGCCCTGGGCCTCTTGCAGCCATGTCTCTGTAATTCCCACAACATCATACTTGCCAATTTCTAACTGAGCCTCAAGCTTCTTATACTGCGCGCATTCATATACAACACTTTGACTTTGGTATTCACTTCCCCTCTCGCACCGCTTACACTTGGCCCTGACCTTACTCTCTTTTCCCTTCTCAAACTTTCCTTCCCATTCATTCAGGAGTCTTTTGTAACTTTTCCTGTACCCACTTCCTCTTTAACTCCATCTTTATGTTCCCAATTTGTTAATCCCTCCCCCCACTATTTAGTTTAAACCCACACGTGTAGCCCTAGCAAACCTGCCTGCCAGAACGTCTGTCCACCTCCAGCTATGGTGTAACCCATCCCTTTTGTACAGGTCACCCCTACCCCAGAAGAGATCCCAGTGGTCTATAAATCTAAATCCTTGCTCCTTGCACCAGCCCCTCAGCCACACATTCAGATCCCCTATCTCCTGTTCCTGTCCTCACTAGCACGAGGTACTGGAAGCAATCCAGAGATAACCACCCTAGAAGTCCTGCTTTTCAGTCTTCTTCCTAACTCTCTAAACTCGCTTTGCAGACCCTCCTTCCTCTTCTTCCCAATGTTGTTTGTGCCTACGTGTGCAACAACAGCCGGCTGTTCAGATGCTCCAGTTTCCTCCCACATCACAAAGACGTACAGATTTGTAGGTTAGTTTGACCCTGTAAATTACCCCTAGTGTGTAAGCAGTGGATGTAAAAGTGGGATAATATAGAACTAGTGTGAATGGGTGATCGATGGTCAATGTGGACTCAATGGGCCGAATGGCCTGTTTCCTCACTGTATCTCAAAACTAAACAGGGATCCACTGCCTCACACGAATAATCAAGGTCAGTGAATATATAATTGCATCTGATCACCCACCAATGTATTACTGATAATTGTGCTAATGGACCTATATCACTCATTTACAATTCAATTTCTTTCAATCAGGACATCTACCTAAAATTCAAAAACCTCACGTAACCCTCACATAGTAACCATATCTCCAATATCCTATCCACACAGTGGTGGCACAAGGCTTAGGGTGGTACAGTGGCGCTGTGGAGAGTTGCTGCTTTGCTGTGCCAGAGACCCAGGTTCAATTCTGATTATGGGGGTTGTCTGTATGGAATTTGCATTTCTCCAGGTTTTCCAGTTTCCTCCAACATTCCAAAGGTATGCAGGTTTGTAGGTTATTGGCTTCTGTAAATTGTCCCTAGTGTGTAAAATAGAACTAATGTATGGGTGATCGATGGTCGGCACGGACACGGTGGGCTGAACGGCCTTTTTTCCATGATGTATCTCCAACCTAAACTAAACTAAGCTAAATATACAGTACCTATCGTCATATTCAACCATGGTGAATATTCAACCATGGTGACCGCCTCATGCAAACGCATTGCATGGTACTCGTGAACATAATTCTCTCCCTTCTGAAGAACAAAATGAAGTATATTCAACATGAGTCAGAGCATCTCAGCAAGCGATTGTGGTTCTAGCCCTTGGAGGTAAAAGTCCTGGTTAGAGAAAATTGAAGAAATTGGCATGCACTAGGTACCAGCATTTTAAAGGTTGCAGTTATCCAGCAAAAGGTCATGATGTGCTGAGATATCACCCGAGCTAGAGGCAGTTTCAGAAACTTGCCAGATGTTTCCGAAACATGGCAACATTTCGCATGTTGTTCCAGAAGAGTTCTATTGTACATGTATGGTATGATTTGACTTGATAGCATGCAGAACAAACATTTCACAGTAGCTCTGTACATTTTCATAAGTTCATAAGTCATAGGAGCAAAATTAGGCCACTCGGCCTATTCCACCATTCAACCATGGCTGATCTTTCCCTCTCAACCCCATTCTCCTGTTTTCTCCCCATAACCCTTGATACCATTACTAATCAAGAATCTGTCAATCTCCGCCTTCAAAATACTCGATGACTTGGCCTCCACAGCCGTCTGTGGCGATGAATTCCACAAATTCATCACCATTAGACTAAGGAAATTCCTCCTCATCTTTCTAAACATGTGTCCTTTTATTCTGAGGCTATGGCCAATGGCCCTAGACTCTCCCACTAGTGGAAACATCCTATCCACATCCACTCTATCCTGGCCTTACACTATTCAGTTAGTTTCAATGAGGTCCCCCCCCATCCCGCCCATTCTTCTAAAATGTGGCAATAAAGAAACCATTGAACCTTTAATGTGGACCATTTCAGTCTAACCAAGTGTAAAATCATAAGCATCTTCCTCAGTATTTATGATTGGAACCTCTAGCTAGTTCATGCCCCACAAGGGGTCCCGAGTGTGGAGGGAAATTGCCTGTCAAGTTCAGCTATTAAGCTCATGACTTCCATGCTTGCATGTAATACTGCTGGAACCTGTTTGCACACCCCAGCTTATCTTCAATTTTGATGCATGGCCTCCATAGAACAGGAGAAAGAAAAGTTAGCATGGAGGATTAAAGTACAAATCAATGGCCGAGGATCCACCACACCAGACAGTTGAAGTCCTGGTTTAGACTTTAGAGAGACTTTAGAAAGATACAGCATGGAAACAGGCCCTCCCACTGAGTTTGCACCAACCAGCAATCCCCTAGCACTATCCTACACACATGGGACAATCTGCAATTTTACCAAAGCCAATTAACCTACAAACTTGTACATCTTTAGAGTGTGGGAGGACACCGGATCACCCAGAGGAAACCAACGTAGTTACAGGGAGAACATACAAAGTCTGGACAAACATCACCCGTAGTCAGGATCGAACCCAGGTCTCTGGCGCTGTAAGGCAGCAACTCTACCACTGTTCCACCATGCCGCCCATTCTAAGACAGTCAGGAATTAAATTAAACTCATTTTATAGTGCATAAGCATTCACAGTCTAGAATTTTCTGCAAGCAATTATAATAAACTTTTGCTGTCCTCTGTTGCAATGAGGATTTCATCATATTAGTTTCAAAAGAATTGATATCATTTAAATAAACACAGTAAAGGGATCATTATTCTTGGCTTATTTCCTAAGATTCCCTGCCATTAGCTGCTCATGAATGCTGAATGCACAGTACTGCTCAGAAAGGCTGTTGTGGGAATTGGAATGGCTACAATAATGCATAAAGCATGTTCCTGTCACTGGGGAACAAGCAGAAGGGACTCAACTTTGCTTAAATCCAAGCTGGAAATTTTCTCTTTCAAACACCAAGAACACTCACCTTGATGGGCATAAAGGACATTAATAATCAATATCATACAATTGTAGCCACAAACCCATAAAGAGCATATATGCAACAACAACTGTACAATTCTCATTCATGGACACAAGCTCAATGGTCAGGCAACATCTCTGGAAACATGGATAGGTCAAAGATGATTCCCAACCCAAAACACCATCTAGCCATGTTCTCCGTAGATGCTGCCTGATCCATGAGTTATTCCAGCACTTTGTGTCTTGTATTCACCTTCTATCATCCCTTCATAATTAGAATAAGGAGTGGATGCAATGGGTGAATGGAGAGGAGCTGTATAAATGAACAAGAATGACAATAATGTTGGACACATTCTATGCTATTGACTTTTTGACCCATTTTCTTAGAAAAATATAAATCTCCCTTCAGTTTCTGGGCAAGAGAACTGCTTGGTCATCAGGATCCGGTTTAAAGGCAATAATAATTCTGATGATCCACTTTCATCTGCTCACACAGTGTGACTTCTTTCCACAATATAGAAATAACATCCCGCGAATTAAGGCAAAACTATTTCATCTGAAGCATTCAATTTGCATTAAGAATGTTTTTTATTCACCAGGCACATTTATGACTGATTCTTTAGAAAATACAATTTCTAGCTTTGCTTTCAAGATAGTCCATATATAACATGGTAATTCATTTTGAAGTCTGCATTGGAAGTCTTTGACCATTCTGTAAAAATTGGATATAATGGGAATATGTTTTACCTTTTTAATAGAAACACAAGATAAGGGGAGGCATAGTGGTGCAACAGTAGAATTGCTGCCATACAGTGCCAGAGTAGAGGGTTCAGTCCTGACTATGGGTGCTGTCTGTGTGGAGTTTGTACATTCTCACTGTGACTGCTTGGGTTTCTCCGGGTGCTCCGGTTTCCTCCCACATTCCAAATACGTGTGGGTTTGTAGGTTAACTGGCTTCTATAAATTGTCTCTCGTGTGTAGGATAGAACTGGTGTATGTATGATCGCTGGTCAATGCAGACTCGGTAGGCAGAAGGGCCTGTTCCATGCTATATCTCTAAACTAAACTCTGAACATTCAGTTCGAGTCTCATATTGACATAAATTTCAAAAGTTCACAGTGTATATGTTAGATTATCAAAACTTTTTCAATACACAATTTAAACTTTGTCAAATGATCAGAAATCCAGTTAGCTCATTGATGCTTTGTTCATGTTAAAATCTAGCCATCAATTAAATATTTACGATTAGACAGAAATGTGGTAGGCAGTATAACTCTGATTAAATGGCTGTACATTAATCTAAACAATTAAAACAAACAGCTGTTTTGTTATGACACCCTACAACATTTTAAATGCCTGGAAAATTATAATATCATTATTTGGAATGTGCAAAATATATTCTAATAATTGCTATCATGTTCACAAAAAAATTGAAAAAATAACATTTATTTCTTGCTTGTCTTTTGTAGTAAACCATTTCAATGTGGTTTGAGGAATTTTAACTTCTGCCTAAAATAAATTATTACAAGTTAATAACTCAGTGGGTTAGAAAGACAATCAAAATGTGAACATCTTCCAGAACAAAAAACGGTAGGAAAATCTGATCTAATGTACACTAGGCCAGATCCATTCTAATTGTTTGACCATTCCACTGGCCCTGCTTCTGTACTCATGAAAACCCCTCGAAAATAGGAGGTAACTATCACAGTAGCTGAAAGATGAAGAACTGATAAATTATATGGAGTTGTTCATGTCTTTACTGTTTATGGATTTGGATGCAAGGGGATTCATTAATAACTGCACAGCATCTGGCAGCAACAGTGCATTTGCTGGGAGTTTACAAGAATCTTAAGGAAAACAAAAAAAAACTTCTGGAGGTCAATGAAACTACACAGTGAAAACTCTGATAGTACTCGGGAAGGGCTTCCAAGCTAGTATTCAAGAAAACATTCTATAAAGAGGCCCTGTCCTGTGAGTTAATATCTAATTACTGATGAGGTTCATGAAGTGTAACTGTGGCACTTTGCCAAGTCCTATTTAGTGTGCAGGACACTATATTTCAGCTTGTGACAGTTTTAGTTTTATCCTGATCCCTGCAGGTCAAAATGTCAGTGCTGCTGAAAAGAAGACAAAGAACAGAAGAAGTAAAGTATGTGGAACATGCCGATAAATTAATGTTAAATTATTAAAGCATGATTGGAAATATCGCTATTTTTCACAGCTGTCAGTTTAACTATGAAGGCATCAGCACATTGAACTAGTTGCTGCTTTTTCATAATTGAGCCCTTAGCTTCTAGCTGTGCCCCACAGCCTTTCATTAATCACCAGGACTGAAGTTCAGCCATACAGTGACAGCTCAAAAAGGCATTGAATGAGCAAAGTATTTTACAGGTAGGATCAGCAATGGTTTCCAGCACATGAACCTCGACTGAAGCTTTTCCAAACCAGAGTTAAAGGTGAATTAACTGAGCCTTCATGCTGAGGTCAAACCCTTTACATTACACACTGTTCTCTCCATTTAATTACAGTCAATGTTTCTCAATTGTTTCTTGATCCATTAGTAAAAGCGTACTGTGCTCACTTATTCAGACTACCTGGACTGCCGTTTTACATGGGCAAGGAATGGCATTCGAGATTCATTCCCACTAACTGAATTAAGCAGTTTTACAAAGAGGCCAATGCAATGACAGAGTGTATTTGATAATTGCATTACATTTTGTGAACTTATTAACAGATTGGCATGAAGTTTCAAAATTGAATTGAGTAAAAGAAAACAAGCCACGAGAGAATGGTTACAGTTTTGTCTTTTTTTCTCCCTGAGAATATATGTAACAGCTTTATAGGGAGGTGGCATCACGATACTTCATTCAATCTAAATGACTGAGCAGAGAATGCACTGACTGGAGGATTAAGAATCAGTAGGGAAACAAAATCATTCAGCTGAGAGAACACCAAATTAGTATAATGAAATGATGGCTCTGAGGTGACCCCTCAGTTTCGTCTGACCTGACCTGACCTTATCTTCCCTTCTCCAGTTTCCACCAAGGACTTGCATTAGTCAAAATTGAATCCAACTTGCATTAGTCAAAATTTAAAGCTCAACTTGTCTAATGACTCACAGGCCTGTAAGAAAAAACTGACTGTATCATCAATAAGATTAGCAATGGCAGAATCGACCATGGCCTCTGAACCTACTGTGATCCAGCATAGTTTTAAAATTTGTACATTGCACTATTTAATCTATAATGAATTTCTATTAGCTTATTAGGTTATGGCAAATATAAGGACATGGAACACTTAATGTCTGTATATATTGTACTGCTGAGCCAATTAGGCCTGGTTATGTTGACTTTCGAATATATTATTGCTGAATTTGTTGTACCTTTGTCCACGTTAATGTTTTACATGTTGTAGTATTGAACATATTAGCATCCGGTCGCATTGAACCAATGGGTGCCTGGTTACATAGTACTGTTGAACACTTTGGTGATTAAAAGTATTATACAGTTCAGTGTATTGATCCTGAAAATAACAGATCCAAAAACACTACTTATAAAAGTGGGATTGAGTCAATTAGTGGCTCCCACCATTCAAACCTGCAGGAATTCAGCCCTATGAGTCTCTTCAATCATTGAACAAGATTATGACGTGATTTTGTCTCAACTCTGTTATTCTGGTCCCCATTCCCATATCTATCTATCCCAGCCTCACATGTAGGGTAAAGAGGAAGTTACCTCATTGATCAAATGATGAGGATTACCTGCATCTTCATGGGGCTTTCTCAGCTGAGCACCGAGTTAAGAAAGTAGAAAATATCGCAATATTGTCTATTGAATAGAATATTGTTCATTGAATAAAAATGCTTCCCTACTGTGCCAAGCAAGTCCAACTGGACCAGCTATAAGTATGGACAGAAGATGCTAAATGTATCTGTGGAGGATAAATTGAGTTAATGTTTCAAGTTAATCTGGGTTCTAATGAAAAAGTAATTGAATTTCTCTACAGATGCTTACTGACCTGCGGAGTATTTCCCCACATTTTATTTTTACAATTTGTGTTTCTACCATCTACGGTACGTTGTTTTTAGATAATGAATCACCTACCTGTTTTATTGAGCAGGATGTTAAAGTGTAAATGATACATTGAAACTAGATTGTCAAAAGCCAGTTTAACTCTGCACCCTAAAAGCCATTTCACACATTTGAAAAGGGATGCAATGAGCTCAGCCTGTTTTTGTCAAAATACTATTTACCCCAAGTTAACCCAGGCAACAGAAGTTAAAGCATTGGTGGCATTTCTGTTCCTCAGCCAGTTGACTTATTGCTGCAGATTTCCATACTTTCAGGGATATGAAACTCGAATATGTCACCAAAGTACTTCAATGATACTCCAATCCCAAAAGGGACAACATCTTGTCATTGGATATCCTTATATTGTATCCATGGGGAATGAATCTGGATATCTCGCGCAGAATATAGAACAGTACAGCATAGGAACAGGCCCTTTATTGGGGCCCACCACAAGGTTCATTGTTGGTGGGACCCGTCTGAAGGCTCGTCGGTTGACAAGGCCGGGAACCCGCCTGAAGGCTTGACAGGGCCCACCTAAAGGCTTGTCGGTTGGTGGGACCGGTAACCCACCCAATGGCTCATCGGACAGTGTATCTGGGAGGCAGCTGGAGACATCAGATGTGAGGAGCTAAGGTTAACTGGGGTAATGCCTCCAATGCCTTCAAGGTCAGCTGCAGGAGGCACCACCGGGAGACAAAGATGACCAGGCGAGGAGAGTAGACGGATGTAAGGAGAAGAGAGGGAGATGGGAACCGCTCCAGTACATCGAACGTGTGGGCCGACTGGACTTTGGGCTTTGAATAATGGCACCAAAAATGGCGGCACCAGCATGTGAAACATATGCATAAAGAATTTCATTGTGCGGTTGCATATGTGATAAATAAAGCACCAATGAACCACCATTGAAGCATTGAACCAATGTCTGGCCGAATATGATGCTAAGACCAATTCTTATCTGCCTGCATATAATCCACATCCCTCAATTCCCTGCATATCCAACAGCCTCCAAAAAATCTTGTAAAGGCCACCATAGTATTTGCATCCACCACCATTAGTCCAAAGACTCGCCAAACTATGTGTAAAAAAAACCTGCCTAAAACTTTGCCCCTCTCACCTTAAAGCTATGTGTCCTAGTATTTAATATTTCCATCCTGGAAAAAAAAGGTTCTGACTGTCTAACCTATGATGCCTTTAATAATTTTATATACTTCTCCCTTCAACTTCTGACATTCCACAGAAAACAATCCAAGTCCAACTTTCCCTGTAGCTAATACCCCCTTATCCAGGCATCATTCTGGTAATGGTCATCTGCACCCTCTCCATAGCCTCCACATCCTTCTTGTAGCGGGGAACTGCAATGCAATACTCCAAATGAGGCCTGAGCAAGGTTCTATAAAGCTGCATCATGACTTTCTGACTCTTATACTCAATGCTCAGACCAATGAAGGCAAGGATGCCATATGCCTTCTTTACTACTCTATTTATTTATTTTTTTTATCATTTTCAGTGAGTTATGGACTTGGACCCTAAGATCCTTCTGTATGCCAATGCAGTTAAGGGTCTTGCCATTAATTGTATATTTTCCCCTTACATTCAACCTCCCAAAATGCAACACCTTGCGCTTATTCAGATTAAACTCCATCTACGATTTCTCAGCTCATTTCTCTAGGTGATCTATATTCCACTGTATACTTTGACAGCCTTCTTCATAGTCCCATCTCCCGCAATCTTGATATCATCTGCAAATTTACTAACCACTCATCGACATTTATTCCAAAGTCATTTATCATAAACTAGGACAGGATAGGACTTTATTCCTTAGAGCACAGGAGGCTTAGGGGTGATCTTATAGAGGTGTATAAGATCATGAAGGGAATAGTTAGGGTAAATCCACAGAGCCTTTTGCCCAGAGTAGCGGAATAAAGAACCAGGGGACATAGGTTTAAGTTTAGAGGGGAAAGATTTAATAGAGACCTGGTGGCCATGGGGATCTATCCACTTTAACCATCCTTAAGAGCCCTAAAACCTCCTCCTTCCTAATCTCAAACTGCACTTGTATATTAGAATTATCCACATTGATCTCCCTGTCTTTTCCTTAGTGAAAACGTATGCAAAGTAGTTGTTTAGTACCATGACTAAATCCTCCCTGACTACAAGCACAAATTCCCTTCTTATTCCTTGAGTGATCCTACCTTCTCCCAGTTTTCCCTCTTGTTTTTAATGTCAGTATCAATATCCCTGCGGTTTTCTTTAATCTCTCATCAAAGCCATTTCGAGGCCTCTTTTGGCTCTTCTAGTCACCTGCTTGAGTTTGTTCTTCCTAGAGTTATCTTCCTCAAATGACCTGTTTGATCTCATCCCCTTAAACTTTGCATGTTCTTCCTTTTTCATTTTGACAATTTCTACAACCTCTTTGGTCATGCAAGTTCCCTTATTTTACCATCCTTATCCCTCATAAAGGCACATGGCAACCTTCATTTGAAAGAAGGAGGAGGGGGAAAATTGAAGCAGAGAGCCTGTTACTTTGTGGATTTGCCAAGAGCAGAAGATGGCTTCCAACTCCCACAGAATTGAAGACCAATGAGTCATATACCTCAAAGACCCCAGCAAAGCTGAAACAAAAACTTACTCAGAGATCACAAAGAGTTGACTTTTAACACTGTTATTCCTGAAAGCTTGACATTTCCACTGCACTTGTGGCGACACAAAGTGAATATATTTTTATTTTGTCAAAGAATAGGCACATTTTTTTTTGCCCAAATTATAGATTCAGCATTAAAATGACATTCAGAATTTGAGAAACACCACTTCCAACAGATCAATGATCACTGAGAAGAAACAATCTTAACTTTCTTTTTGTTGGTTGGATTTAATCTCCAAAGTGTTTCAAAATGCTGCAAAATACTCAACATAAGTTTAGTTTAACTTATAACCTTATTGACCTTAATGATATCTTGTTTAGTTTAACCTAGTATAAAGATGCAGCATGGAAACAGGTCCTTCGGCCCACCGAGTCCGGGCCAACCAGTGCTCCCCGTACACTAGTTCTATCCGACACACTAGGGGCAATTGATTGAAGCCAATTGCCCTACAAACCTGCACATCTTTGGAATGTGGGAGGAAACCCGAGCATCTGGAGAAAACACATGCACTTGCAGGGAAAACGTGCAAACTCCATACAGACAGCACCCGTATTCATAATTGACCATGGGTCTCTGACGCTGTGAGGCAGCTACTCTACTGCTGCGCCACTGTGTCACCCCTAGATTCTAAACTATTCAGAGCAGAAAAGGAAAGACAAAATGCAGAAAAATACAAAAGACAAAATGTTATTAATATTCCAATATTTGTAATCTTATTTTGAGACAATTCATTTTAAACTTAGAGCAATTATGCTGCAATATAATTGCCCTCAACAATTACCCCTTGTGTTTAGCCTTCTGCTTTCATATTTCCCCTCTCTAAGCTCAGGCTTTCCAAGTTTCCTTAATCAGATTTTGTATTTTCCTCCAATTTTATCCCAAGGTGTTGCATGTCAGAATGTAATGGATGTATTGAAACAGCCCTCTTTCAGATAACAAATTATCAACTTCATCGAGGATCATTAATTATGTCATCTAATTGGATTGAGGCAGGTGCAAAATATTTTAGACGGAGTGGTCATTGGCAGAGAGGCCTAAGCACAAGTTTTTCTATTAGAAACCAGCATGTCTCCAGACTCCTGGAATTACTTTGTACTTATTGATTAATGGCCATAATTTATTACAGTGCAGAGAATCTTGCATTGAGTTAAATGTGCGATTAATCAATTTTCCATCAAATTATGAACAGCAGTACTGTTGAAGGAGACAAAATGCCAAGTGAATTTTTCCCATGGCTTTGTGAGCCTAAGGTATGTGGGCATCTAGTTTAGGGGAGTTAATGATTGTCTTTCAGTAGTTTAATACATCCTGCCACACTGATAAATGTCATGGCTACAAATGGACCATAGCTAGTAGTGATGGAAAGACCACCATGCACATGTTTCATAGCTGGCTTCCTCCAATATAAAGACATGCTTTCTTTTTTTAAAAGCTCACTTCACGACAGTTTATTAATGCAAAATACATTGTTGCCTTCAGCTCCCGATTCATCACGGTTATGTCAGCAATATTATATTACGTTGATAACTGATCCTCTGAAAGCAATCCTAAGGCGACAAAAAAGATAGATTTTGAGGTTTTTTTAAATAACAGATCTCATTTTTAAGTCCACGTTAAAGCAGCCAGAAAGATTAATGTGCCTTTTGGAAAGATGATTTAAATTTGGTTCCCTAGCGCTTTAATTCAGTCTAAAACACTTTAGCTTTAATATAATAACTGTTGAATCACTGCATATGTTCTGAATTATAGTTGGCATACAACACAAGGGTTATGACATTTCTGCTGTAACCATGTTCTAAAACATTGTGAATATTGCCAATGACACGTTTCTCTCAATTATGGTACTTGCGATTATTCTGAACTGCACCATCTTCATGCAGCCAAATGAAAGCTACATTTGCTTAACATGCTGATCCAGTAGTCAAGATGTTTTATTCTGTCAGTTAAGCACTTGAGGTGCAATTCCCAGTGGAAAAGCATGCAGACACAAATGACGTCAGACATTCTGCAGCTCCTTGTGCGTGACTGTACTGTGGGTGAGAGGTGCCAAAGGAACAAGGTGGACATATGTAAAATGGAGCATGACATTTTTGATTTTTGCATTTCATTTGGTTATTTTTTGCTTTAGTTCATATTGGGCAAAATCAGGAAATTTGTTTATCAGAACTTCAATAAGGAATAATATTGAGAATAATATCAATAAATATAATTCAGTCCCTATGGTGGTTAACCAAACTGATATCAGTAATGTTATTTTGACAGGTACATGGGTAAGAAAGGGTTTAGAGGGATTTGGGCCAAACTTGGTCATGTGGGACCAGCGTGGATGTGGTTTCTTGGTTGACATGGGCAAGTTGGGCTGAAGGACCTGTTTCCATAATATGGGACTCTGACCTGATATGAGCATTCAACTTCATGTTATCATTATAATTTATGACCATTAATGAGCTCACCAGTCATACATCACTCACCAGCATATCTCGCAAATGTTTACGATTGGCCAATAATCAATTGATCAGTAACCAATTCTGGGTATATGGAACAAGGTGAGGTAGTTGAGGCAGGTCCTATATCAACATTTAAAAAACACTAGGGCATGTACTTTGATAGAATTGGTTTAGAGGTGATATGGGCCAAATGCTGGCAAACAGGGCTGGCCTGGATGGGGATTTTGTTCGGCTGGACAATTTGAGCTGAAGGGTCTGTTTCATGCTGTATGACTATAAATCTAGAGCATTTAAAATTTTGCACACAGCTTTCTTTATGAAAACGTAAATTACGCATCGTCAACATTTGCTGTCAACACAAAGTATCTTTATTGGAAAATAAAGGAAAAATATTTTTTCCGAGTAGGCCTTGGGTAATGTTTTATTTTCTGCTTTTATTGATTTAAACCAGAAACATGGTGATGGAATGATGGAATTAAATTATCTCAGTGATGTACAGCCCAAAGAGAAAATAGGGATAGTTCACTCACATATCGTTGAATAATTGTGAATCTCGAGCTTGTGATTTTTTTTAAAATTATATTAATTTAGGAAGAGTTTAGATTTTCACCACAGATTCTATGGGCCAGCGTCTGTGCTGTATCTCTCTATGACTCTAGTGAATCCAGACCCTTATTAAACATAGACATTGTCCTTTATATCACAGATTTTGGTGGCAGCTGCTAACTTACTAACTGCATTGTCATCCAAATCATTACTAAAGATGGTAAACAACAGTAGGCCCCACATAGTTACCTTGGGCACACCATTGGTGATAGGCTTCCAATCAGGAAAACAACCCTCCACTACCACCCTCTGACTCCTTCTGTCAAGCCAATTTTGTGTAGAATTGGCTAGCTCACACTGGATCCCAGGTGACTAAGCATTGGGACTAAACTACCATTTTAGCACCTTGTCAAAGGCCTTGTTAAAGTCCACAGAGACAACATCCACTGTCTTGCCCTCGTCAATCCTCTTGGTGACCTCTTCAAAAAATTTTAGGTTTTGTGAGATGTAATTTCCCAGTCACGCTGAGTACTCCCAAACAGCCCTTGCTATCCAAGTGTTGGTAGAAGCTGGCCCTCACAATTCCCCTAACAAATAACTTTGGCCAATATTTGCATCATCTTTAGCCATATAGAAGTACTGTGGAAGGGGACTAATGTTCTGCTTGTCCTTGCAGCCCTCCTTAAATATAGGCAGAACATTAGCCTCCTTCCAGTCTTGTACGATTTGGCCACCTTTTCTGGGATTCTAAGGAAAGGCTGAAGAGAAGTAACAGATAATAATCTTGTAGTGGTTAACAGATCTGAAGAGGGATGGCTGCTATTGCATGGCAACAGAATGGAGAAGAATATTAAATGTTATTTTCATAGTATGTTGCAGACTATGGATAGATATGAAATAAAAACATACAATGCAGAACAAACTAAAAGTGGTTCCTTTTTTACATTCTCACCGTGCTGAAGCCTGGAAGAATTGTAGCGGTTGTGGGTTCAGAAAGAATATGAATTTTTCATTATTCTTTCCAGTTATCATGAGATTACTGCAACCTCTCAGTAACACATTTGCAATACATTTTGATCAATGAACCAGAGGGTTATAGTCATATAAACATGAACAAATTAATCATCTCCCTGTTGATGATTATTGCTGGATTAAATTCAATCAATTGGGGCAGAGATCTGGATTACACGCACTGGAAACCTTTTAGATTTGGAAGGTTATGTTTTTATCCATATTCTCCAAAATTACAGGAAGATTTGGAACAATGCGTGTGGCCCTTCTGTTCCTGACATAAGCCAGTAAAGGAATGATTTCCCACTGATAATCACTGTTCAGTGAGTAAAATGGCCTCATATTTAGGTTAGCATATGATGTCCTCCAGCAACCTGTTAACATTCACAGTTCAGGTTCATAGGAGGATCCATCAAAAGGGGAAGCAAACTGGTGGTCGGTATGGAGTTACTTATCATTCAGTCAAGAGAACAGTAGAGGAAGACGAGTGAAGCTTAGAATGTCTGCTTGCTTGCAGACTAACTGTTCAAGCCAAGACCACATAATCTATGCTGACAATTCAGTCCTCTATTACATGTGCCACGGCTGTAGGTCAGATTATCAATCAATGCCCCAGCTGCCTGAAGGTAAAGCACTTTTCCAAGAAGTATAAGAGAGTTTACTCAGTGCCTTGTTAAGGTTTATTCCACAACTGACTCAATAAAAACAAATTACCTGCCGTTTTTCCTATTATGTGATCCTGATCTTATTAACTGACAAATTTGTCATTGTCTGTTAATTGCTGTCCAAAGCAGCCTAACAAATTTATAGATATTGTGCTGAGCAACCGGGAGATCAGGTAGGTTAAGGCAGACTGAGCGGAAACCTCTCTTACTCGGAAAAACTCTCTCACTGCTCCCACTCTGAGCTTATTCGGAGGGAAGAAGGAATCACAGTCTGCCTTAACCTACCTGATCTCCTCGTTGCTTAGTGCTTTAACTCCCCCTCCCATTCCCAATCTAACCTTTCTGTCCTGGGCTTCCTCCATTGTCCGAGTGAGGCCCTGCACAAATTGGAGGAGCAGCACCTCATATTTTGCTTGGGTAGCTTACACCCCAGTGGTATGAACATTGAGTTTTCTTACTTCAAATATCCCTTGCTTTCCCTCTCTATCCCCTCCCTCTTCCCAGTTCTCCCACCTGTCTTACTGTCTCCGACTACATTCTATCTCTGTCCCGCCCACTCTCCTGACATCAGTCTGAATAAGGGTCTTGACCCGAAACATCACACATTCCTTCTCTCCATAGATGCTGCCTGGCCCACTTAGCTACTCCAGCACTTTGTGTCTACCTTCGATTTAACCCAGCATCTGCAGTTCTTTCCTACACTAACAAACTTAAAGTTTAGACTTTAGACTTCACAGATATAGCATGGAAAAGTTGTTGTGGCCCATCAAGCTTGTGTTGACCAGCGATTACCCATATACTAGCACTGTCCTACACACTAGGGGCAATTTACTATTTACAAATGACAATAAACCTACAAACCTGCACAGCTTTGGTGTGTGGGAGGAAACCGGATCACCCAGAGAAAACCAATGTGATCCCAGGGAGAACATGCAAACTCTGTACAGACAGCACCCGTAGTCAAGATCGAACCTGGGTCTTTGGTGCTGTAAGGCAGCAACTTTACTGTTGTGCCACAGTGGCATGACATTGTGTTGATTTAAGAGGTGCCTTCTGTCATTCTTGCCATGAAACAATTGGAATATGCAGTAAATTATAAACTCAGCTTAGTTTTAGGACAGAAAGGTTGGTACGGGAATTCAAATAACAGTTAACATTTCCTTGGCCTCCATTGAGCGAGACCACAAGCAAACTGGAGGAACAGCCTCTCATATTCTAACTGGGTAACTTACAACCCAATGTGTGAACCATGATTCTGTCTAATTTTAGGTAACAACCAAATCTCCCACCCCTCTTCTCTGTGCCCCACCCAGAAGTGCCCCCATTTCCCCTATCACCCTGTCCTGTCCCCCATCCCCTTTCCTCCATCCCCTTCACCTATATTCCTTCCTCTGGCTTCACATTTCACTCCTTTTCATACGTTATCACACACCATTTTGTCTCTTTTTCATCTTTGGCCTTTAACTGAACATCTGCCTATCAAACCCCTCACCTGTATCCACCTACTTTACTTAGTTAGGGACAATTACAATTACAACTTTCTTTTAAACTTCAATAGTTAAAAAGGCTTTTGTTGATCCATGGATACTTTTTTTAAATTTGGTGTGAGTCATAATAACTAGTTTTTGTTCATCACACTGGCTCATAATAACGGTGTGGTTGTCTGGGAGTATTTAATGCTCATTCCTTTGTGCAATCAACACATGGGCACAATGTCTATGACATCCGTGCAGTTCCTACTTGGATTTGAAGGAAATTATAGTCAGTTATGGAGGACAACTGCATTCAAAATGTTGAAAATATGAATCATCACTTTTATCACCAATAATTGAAATGGAAAATGAACGTTGAAGTTGAGTTGTTTGTATTGTGGGATTATAGAACAGTCATACAAGGGAGAATGACAACACTACAACACATTTTTCCAGCCACTAAAATTAATGGCAAAGGTTTTGCTTGTAAGTGCTATTAGTTTCACTTAGAGCAGTCAACATTGTCGGGCTTGCGGATGTATGTGGAAGCTCCAAGTCAAAGCAAATAGAGTTGAATTTATTGTTCAGCACAGACATTGTGGGCCAAAGGGCCTGTTCCTGTGTTGTACCTTTTTATGTTGTAAAATTGCAGCTCGGATTAGAAGTTAAGTTTATTTTTGCTATTAGTTTCCTTGTGGTGCCAGGAGGAGTGTGTCACTAGAACAACCACCACCAAAGGCAACTTTGAGCCTCTCTGTCAGGTTCTTCCTAGCAGCAGATTTTCTTCATGTTAGTCTGGCTTCTGACTAGCCTACTTTCAAAGCAAGCTCATAACATTTTGCAATGGTGTATTAACTCCAAAAGTTGGTAAATATATCAATGAGGTTTGAAGAATTAATACTTCCCATCCACCACCCTCAATTAACTAGTTTTATCATTTATTTACATTGTGCCCATTCCACAATTCATAAAACCCATCTCCCTCCATCTCCTTAAACTTATCCATTTTAATGCAAGTAACAACTTTGATCTGGTGATGGGGGTACACAACAGGCTGGAGAAACTCAGCGGGTGCAGCAGCATCTAAGGAGCGAAGGAGATAGGCGACGTTTCAGGTCGAGACCCTTCTTCAGACTGCTGTTAGTTGAGGACAGTAGCAGTGCCACATCCCAATAAAGCATAGAAAAAGTTGTCTGATTGCTTCTCTTATATAAACTTTATGTATAAATGGCAATTCGCATGCTTCATATTTTTTCCATGGAACAAATAGGAAGCATTTGCAATAAAAATATTCACCTCTAATCACTGTGAATCCATAACAGGGCATTCTTTGTTCAGCATACCGTTGCCAACAATAAAATACCTACCTGAAGATTAAAAAAACACCCACATATGCAAAAGGAAATAATTAATTTTACAACAGCGAGATAGCTGAAGCTTAATAATCGGTTAAATTGATCATTTTCGCAACTGAGCACTAACTTGTCGTGTTTTTGATTAGGTTTTATTAAGATTCCAAACATAAAGTACAATTCCACCTTTAATTTCTCAATCTTGTGATTGTCAGAGAGCAACATAGAACTGATAATTTCAGCCAGTATTGAAGCACGTTAACTCTGCCTTTTGTTTATTGTAATTCCATTTTCAGGAAGATTATCGTGAGCAGAGCTATTTAAATGTAATAAGAGAAAATCTGTGTCATTTATAATTTAAATAATTTTCAGGATTAAGCAGCTACAAGGAGCTTCCACCTTGGGTATTCTAAGATCAAACTAGCAATTATTAGGCAAATTGCCTAATTGTTGTTTAAATAACAATATTAGTCTTCATTTATTCTCGTTAATGGTGTCTTGCTTTTTTTGCTGATCACAAATAGACCTATGCAAAAGTGAACAAAATTCAGTGGAAGAGAACATTGGTGGCTGAGCTGTTTAAGCCTGATGGTCAGCCGGCCACTGAACTATTATTTCAAGTCTAGATATTATTCAACAAAATAAAACATTTTAATGAAGAAAATACTAACATTTTCATAATTATGTTCTGACATACCAACCCAGCATTTTGCAGTTGACAGGTCTTGCAGCATCAGAATCTTTTCAAATTTCCAGCATCAGCAGCTTTCTGCTCCCACATCAATTGGACTTAGTTGCACATATCCTATCTGTGCAAATTGTGCTATAAGACCCCCATATTCATTTTAAATAGTGATGTTGATCATATCTGGGTCAAAGGCTCATATGCATTTACCTTCACATGCTTGATGTTTTCCCAGTGTCAGTCTCAAAGTCAATGACATCATTGGTCTGCCGGCAAGAATTGGATCTTCCTTGATAAACCCATTACTTTTTCTTGTTACCATTGTAATACCCAGCATGTTTCCATATCTCTTACCCTTCTTTCTCAATAGCTAACATCATATTAAATTATTTATTGGAGCTCTCTTGACTGGTCAGAATATTTAAAAAATCTATTGTGAGCTGCTTGTTGCAACTACTTGCCTATTGACCAGCCCACCCCACCCCACACAATGGCCTGGGAACACCCTGGCAAATCATCATATGAGTTGTTAGAGAAGTTGCTCAAATACCGTATGTTGCAGAGCACTATGCTCATCATTTTCCATACCTTCCCTCAGTCCTGTAGCAATCTTTACTACTGTAAGTTGTACATGGAGATTCTAATGGGCCTGTCCCATTACGCGACTTTTTCAACGACGGCTGGCAGTCGTCATAGGTTGTTGCAGGTCGCCGAAAATTTTCAACAAAGACGTTACAACTCGTTGGGCGACTGAGGAGACTACTCACGACCATACAGGCGACACCCTGGCGACATGTCGCGGGGTGAAGCCTGTATGGTCATGAGTAGTCGTCCAAAGAGTCGTACCTTGTTCTGGTCGCCGCTGGATTTTTAACATGTTGAAAATTTTCGGCGACCTGCAAAGACCTATGAAGGGTGCCAGCAGTCGCCAAAAACGTCACATAAGTGGGACGGGCCCATAATGGGAACCTGTGGAGCCATCTGGGCACCTGATTTTGTCTACTAAATGTAACGGCATTACTTTCAACATTTCTTTACTCAATTTTGCAAAATCGTTTCCGGGGATTCCAGTTTACAAAAGTACTGCGCAGCACACGTTACATGCACCAAAAGTGTATTAACTTACATACATTCATATACATCGATATAGTAAGATTAAATGAGAACTCACCAGTTTGAAGTTTAATCTTTATTTTATGAGGAGTTACGATGAGGGATTACGTGAAGAAGCCCTGCCAGGCGCATGCGTGTCATACTTCAAAGCAGCGGCGTGAAAACATAGAAACTATAGTCAAAGTGATATAGTAAGACTCAGAAGACTAGAACTACCAGATGATCTTTGCAATTATGAGGGCCGGGAGCGGAGGGCACGTAATCCCTCATCATAACTCCTCATAAAATGAAGATCAAACTGGTAAGTTCTCGTTTAATCTTACTATTTTACTTCGGAGTCACGTGAGTGACTACATGAAGATTTCAAAGCTGTGATTTCATGCCGTAGATCCATGCCATACGACACACTGCTTCAGTTGACACAGTAGTGAATAAATAATATATTGAACATTGCTTCGAATTATCCAATAATTCTTTTTAATAATAATAACAAACAAAACAGTAATAACCCCTCTGTCCCAGCGGGTAATTACAAATGAAATTTAGAAAGAAAAAATAAATCAAATCGAACCCAAAACAGCATGCCCAAAACCTTGCACTGTCAGGACAGGTTTATCATAAAATTTGGAGAAGGTCACCTCCTTAGACCATCCTGCGGCCCCGAGGATCTGTGCCTTCGCTGCAGATGTTCATGCCGCCCTGGTGGAGTGAGATTTAAACACATGAGTGTCTACTCCAGCACAATCCAAAACCTGATTTAACCATCTTGAAATAGTTTGTACTGACACCTTTTTATGATTTTTTTTTTTTGTGGATGATGAGCATTGCTGTCTCAGAGCTTCTGAGACTCCTACTTACCTCGATATATTGACTCAGGGGCTTGACTACACATAACATTTGGTCAACGGGGTATGCTTTAAAGCTTACTTTGATTCCGGCCATTCCTGGCCTGCTTTGTTTGATTAAATCATACACATAAAACGTAATGTTATCTGCACAAGGGTACATGCTATCTAGTCATAGCTTTTGCAGTGTTTGATACTCATTGCGCTGATACTAGTGCCATGAGCATAACCACTTTAAGTGTTAATTTCTGAAAAGACAGTGACATAATTGGAGCTCATTGCCGAAGCAGTGTGAGAACTATACTGACATCCAGATTTCTGTATATCTAGGCTTAGGAGGGTTCTTGTTAAAGATTCCTCTCATGAATCAGGATACTAACGGATGAGACCCGATATAGTTGTTCTGAAAACTGCCCTAAATAGCACTCCGAGCACTATTAATGGCACTATAGCTCAAGTGTTCATCAAAATGCAATGTAGCAAGGAACTCCAATACATCCGGTATGTTTGCAGTATGATAAGATACATCTGACTGTAAGCAAAACATTTCCCATTTCTTAATATGAGACACATATTGTTTTTTAGTGCTATCTCTCCAAGCTGCAGTTATCACATCCATGGTCCTACTCGACAGTCCAAGCCTTTGGAACGGTCTGGTCAGAACCTGCAGATTAACAAATGAATACGATCATGTAACGGATGACTTTCTCCTGTTACTGGATGCACCAACAAATTACTGCAGTTGGGGACAGCCATGAATGGCTGAGTTATCCTTCTCAGTACCAATGGCAACCATGGCTGTGTAGGCCCATCTGGAACCACCAAAACGCCTGAGGCGTAGTCCTGCTCTATTTTGGTGAGGCATTGCCTAATGAGGCAGAATGGGGGAAAAGAATAAAAGAATGTACTTCCCCAATGTAGCGAGAATGCAACCACCACTATTGCTCCTGGATCTGGTTCCCATGAAACATATTTAGGCAACTGGTAATTTAGTCTGGATGCAAACAGATCAATATCTGGCAAACCATAGCGGCTGACAATCATTTTAAAAACATCAGGATTTAGCATCCATTCTATGTTTTCATTAAATTTCCATGACCTGTTGTCTGCCACCACATTATCTCTAACTGGTAGGCAGATAGCTGAGACCCAGGTATTTCTGGAAATACACCAGTCCCAAATTAGGTTAGCCAGATTATCACATGATACTGACCTTATTCCTCCCATGTGATTGATATAGGCAACAGCCGTGGTATTGTCAATTTGGAGCTGAACATGTAAATTATTCATAGCTAAACAGTAAGCTTTTAATCCATAGAATACACCCAGCAATTCTAAGTAATTTATACCATGCCTGTGCAGGATTAAATCCACTTGCACACTCCATCTACCACCACAGCTAGACTCGCTGTCTGTGGCTCCCCATCCCAAAGCACTCACATCTGTTTGTAAAACCACTGAAGGTTGTTGAACCAAAATGTTTTTGTTAGTTTGTACAATATTGATGATGCATCATTGTAATTATGCGATGGCTCTGGCTGGAAACTGCATAGGGCTATCAAAATTACCTGCACGTTCTTTAAGTGCTTGTTCTCTAGCTCGTTTCAGACTTTGATAGTGCAGAGGTCCAAACTCCACTGCAGGGAAAGCCCCCACCAATTTGCTAATAACACTGGCTACTTCCCAGATGGAGGGGTGTTGTTTTTCAGCGAGACTGATACAGGCCTCCCTGATTTCAACAGCCTTGGCTGTAAGCAAAGTCACTGACATCTCAACTGAATCAATGACAAACCCCAAATAATCACTTTTTTGGGATGGCTCTTGGATTTTGTTGGATGGAGAAGAAACCCTAACCTCTCAGGTGTTTGTTTGCTGAAACCGACTCCTCAGCTGTTTCCTGAGTGTTGCTTAAAATTAGGATATCATCTAGATAAGCCATCACAATGTGATTCTGGGCATGAAGTAGCGCCAGCACTGGTTTTTAACTATTTCGTGAACAACCTAGGAGCTGAGGTTAACCCATTGGGTAATGCTTTAAATTGCCACAGCTGTCCCATCCAACTAAATTTCAAGTATCTTCGGTACTGATGATGAATTGGTACTGAATAATATGCATCTTTCAGATCAATGGTTGCCATATAACAACCTTCTGATAACAGCTGTTTAGCAGTATTGAAGGTGTCCATTTTAAAATGCCTATACTGGACATAGGAATTTAACTTGGTTAGATCCAGAATTACTCTACATCCACCATCATTTTTTCTGTCTGGGACACAAATTGGACACAAATTGTTGAGGATGGTATGTCGTCCTCTCAATTACCCCTTTTTGGAACAAAACCGCAATTTCTTCATTTACCTGCTGAGTTTCTGGTCCAGAAAAAGCAAATACCCGGCTAGGCATATTTTGTGCAGGTGGATGAATTCCTGACATAAACTCTATTTGAGACCCTGAGACAGTGTCCAGTATAAACAGATCAGATGTTTTGCAGCACCATTCATCATAAAATAACTGTAACCTACCCCCAACCGGAGGTTGTTCCCCAGAAGATTTATCCTGAACTGAATGTATCACCCGTACCTCCATAGTCGACCTTGGAGTTCTCGTCATTCTCGCCATGCTGGGGTTGTAGTTGGCGAATACAGGTGGGTAACACCACCATCCCGCTGGCCCCACTCTGCTTGGCCATGCCCCCGGATCTGACCCCCTTTGTGTCGAAAACGACCTGTGAGGTGGCATCCTGGCGGAAGGGACGTAAGTCCTCATGAGGCCTATTGTCTTGGCCTCTTCCTCCAGGTCTTTGACTTGTTTGCGCAGGTCCTCCCCAAATAAATAATTTGGAGCTTGAATATTGGTCAACCTGCATAGAGCTGCAAATCGTGGGTTCAGTGTCGGCTTTATAGCTGTCCTCTGATGCAATTCACTTCAAAATATGCATTACACAGCAGGGCCAACATATCCTGTTGTGTGCTGGACATCAGTGCCCCTCAGACCATTTTGCCAAAAGCCGTGATGCCTGCTCCCACCAATTTGAGGACCCGCTGGAACTGAATCTCTTGTCCACGCATTGTTGCACTTATTTGTGCCCAGACAGCAGAGTTCACAGTGGGCACTTTGAGCGACGCACAATTCACAGGTGTTATATATCGGGTCGCTGTTTGTTCCGTTATAGAATCTTGTAGCTGGTGAGAGGCCATGTAATTGATGTTGGCCGCCAGGTTTTCCTCCATGGCTTCACCAGTACCTTCCGGAATAGCAAAGTTCCTTGCTACATCCGGGACATCTGGAGCATGGCTCATGTGCTTTGGTATGTGCCCAAAAGCAGTGACACCAACTTAAGGATCAGACTCCTCCTGCCCTGGCTCTCCCGAGTCTTGCTCTAGGGAGGCCTCTTCCAGCCCTAAACCAGGTGCTGGAGTGGATGACTCCCACTGATATTCATAAGCGGTATAATCTTCTTCACTGTATGGGCATCTACGTGAGGCTGTCTGGGGAATCCTAGGGGCATTCGACCCCGATTGAAAAATGTAATGGCTCATTAAAGTTTGGAGCATTTTCTCCATCTGGTCGAGCTGTCCCAATACCTTTTTATTAGAAGGAGGGGAGTCTTCCTCATCTGACCCGTTGGATAAGATGGGCCTGAGAGATTTTCTTTTGGCCTTCCTCCCTGGTGGAGTGGCCTCAGTGCCCTGAAGCACTGGAACTAACGGAGGCAGTTGAGCTGCCGGAAGAACAGCAGCTTGTATCGGAGACGGCGTTACTGTAGCCGGTATCTCCCGACCCGATCTGCGAGCAGTAACCGCGGGCCTGCGCGTTACGCTCCTACTACGGACAGATTTCTTCTCAACATGCTTCATTACTAACAACTCCCGCTGGCTCCTGAGGCAGACTCACGGAGTTTAAATACTCACAGAAAAAGATTTAAATCACTTACCTGCCGGTTTACTACTTGCCGCTGGTGGAGCTGCGCTCTCCAGCCCGTCGGTGCGCCATGCCTCGGACGTAAATGACGTGCATGCGCCTGGCGGGCCTTCTTAACGTAGTCACTCACGTGACTCCGAAGTAAAATAGACTGCTTTAATTGAAAGATAACAGTAAGGCTTTGTGGTGTTTTGTTTCAAGAGCCTCTCACACTTTTAGATTATCAGTTATTGTTAGAGTTTTAAGGGCCTGTCCCACTTGCATGTAATTTGCGCGTCATTTACGCGACATCATGTACACGTCGTGACGTGCACGTGATGTGCGCATGGCGTGCATTACGCGCGCATGGCACGTGGTGAGGCATGGTGGCGTAGGCAGGGTCGCGCGCGGAGCCCCAGGATTTTGGGATTCACAAAATCTTTGCGTGCCACCTGCGTGACACGCAAATAACGTCCAAGTGGGACAGGCCCTTTAGAAAACCAGGCACAACACATGACTCTCCAATCTAACAGGATCACATACTATGAATTTATGTATACACACATTAATTCATGGAGCAGAATGCATGCAAATATATTTAATCAAATCTATTTTCTCTTGGGAAAATAAGTAAAGGGTAGTTTTATCTAAAATACTTTCAACAGTGAGATAAAAATAGGTAATCAGCAGATTGTTACTCATGATTAAAACTGAGTCTCTTTTAATTTGGCAATTCTAAGTGTAGTTATCAGTTTCGGAACATTCAGTATTTGATCTCTTTTTGGATTGAAACAGCTTTTAGACAGTTTTGAGAGTCGAACACAAAGAAGATACTCCTAGTGCGTCACATTCATTTGGATTTGTACTTCACATTACGAAGTTTGTGCTAGATCTAATCTAAACACAAATCCATGATCAAGTAGTCAGGCAGCATTTGTGGAGAGAAAAACAGTTAATATTTTAGTTTTGAAGAACTTTCATAACCTGTTTTTCATTCTCGGATTCTGTCTGACCTGCTGTGTATTTCCTGCATTTTCTGTTTTTATTTAATCTTCCAGTGATTTTTTTTCTAAGCGTATGTACTAGCGATGTAAATGTTTTAACTCATTCTCGTAATATTCTGCAGCTTTATCCATTCCCATACCATTGCATTAATTATTGACCAACACATTCTTATGTAAAAGTCTATTCATTTACTGCTATAAAAGGATACTGAATAATCCAAGTTTTTCATTGTCTGAATAAGCTTTCCAAACGATAAAGTCTACCTTTTTTCTGTCATTTTGAACTATCATAAAAATTGCTTTTGTTATCAGTCTTACTCTTGGATCTGCAGGATTGACCTTTCACTTGGTAACTGAATCACTTAGCTGTCTAAACTATTAAGACTCCAGTGAGAAATGGCCATTGCAATGATATTTGCTGACTGAATTGGTGTCACCAGTCTATCTCTGACTAAGGTTATAGACTGCAACTATATTAGTCATTTGCAATGGATGAAATTCTCTCACATCCTTGGGTGGCATTTCCGTTGCCACCCAATTTGATTGCATATATGTGCAGCATGGTGACGCAGTGGTAGAGTTTCTGCCTTACAGCGACAGTGTCCTGGGATTGATCCTGACTATGATGCTGTCTGTACAGAGTTTGTAAGTTCTCCCTGTGGCCGCATGGGTTTTCTCTGAATGCTCCAGTTTCCTCCCAAAGATGTGTAGGTCTGTGTCCAAGCTGTATCTCCCAAACTAAAACTAAATTAAAACAAAATAAAACTGAAATGGTAGATTATACATGCTAGGCAAATCTAACTGCATTTGTTCATCTATTAGACCATAGCCAAACCTATCCCATGAGGCATGATCCAAGAAGGTAGCAAAATTACAACGTAAGGAAAAGTTAGAGTCATAGAGGCATGCAGCACAGAAACAGAGCGTCCAGCCCACTTGCCCATGCAAACCCATATGCCACATCTACACTAGTCCCACCTGCCTGCATTTGGTCCTTATCCTTCCAAACCTTTACGATCCTATTCTTGCATTAAACTGATTGTCTCATCTACAGTGTTTGTAGCTACTTACACTAATTTATACCTTTTGGCTATTTTGAGCTATTTTGAACTAGAGTTTGGTCTTCCACCTTCTGCCATCAATATCTTTAAACAAGATTTTTGCATGGCACCAGAAGATCATGCAATATGTTCCATGCCCAATCTTCATCAGTATTGCCAAATTATGCTCTGACATCACATTGCTCTGGATTCATCAACGATCACCCATACACTAGTTCTATCCTACACACGAGGGACAATTTACAGAAACCAATTGACATAAAAACCTGCATGTCTTTGGCATGTGGGAGGAAACCGGAGCACCTGTAGGAAACACGCGGTCACAGGGAGAACGTACAAACCGTACAATGCTCGTAATGAGGAAGGCTGAAAGATTAGGACTACAACGTAACTAATGGGAGGAGTATTCAAAAATCTGATAACAGAAGGGAAGAAGCTGTTCCTAAGAGCCTGTCCCATTGCGGGGACCTAATTTGCGAGTTTAGAAGAGTTTGCGCTTGACTCAAACTCACACCATGGTTGACACGTGGTACTAGGAGGTCTATGTAACTCTCCTTCATGCTTGAGAGACGTTCCCGCAACTCGCAGCCTCAGTTCAGTTGAGGAGTATTGTTTAGCATGCTGAAAAATTGTCCGCGAGTAAAAATTGGTCAGCATGGAAAAAGATCAATATTGTTTTACTCGTAGGTTAGTCAAGGTAGGTTGTAGTAAGTCGGCATGTTATTCGTAGGTAATCGAAGGCAATCGAAGGTAATCAAAGGTAGTCGTAGATAGTGTAAGTATAGTCAAAGGTAGTCGAAGGTGGTCGTCTTCACTCTCCAGTATTTGGTGTCCAATTTTCCAGAGAGCATCGGCGAGTAAATCATAGATAGTCGAAGCTAGTCTTCAACATAGTCGAAGGAGGTCGAAGGAGATCCAAGGAGGTCTTCTACATGTTCGTAGGAGGTTCTCTACATATTCGAAGGAGGTCGTAGGAGGTGTTCTACTTCGGTGATATAACAAGACCATGACACTCTCCTTGATGCTCCTAAACTCTTCTAAACTCGCAAATTAGGTCCCGGCAATGGTACAGGCTCTTGAATCTGCTGGTATGTGCTTTCAAGCTTTTGAATCTTCTACTCAACAGGGAACGAGAAAAGAGGGAATTGTAGACATATCTCTACTCCCCTGTAGGAGTATGTCCGCACACATTGATATAGAATACATACCATTTATTACATTTTAATAGAATAATTCAAAATATAATAGAAATTAGGTGCAGGAGTAGGCCATTCGGCCCTTCGAGCCTGCACCGCATATGGCATATAATGTTTAAATATGGCACAACACAAATACTGCTTGGCATAAGGAAAGACTGAGGAAGGTATGAAATTTTTGCATTAGATTAACCCAGTTTCCTCAATTATATGCCAAGGTATTAAGTGTTATTAAAAGACTGAGATAAGACAAGTAGCAATGGCTTGATTCCAGTCGATGACAAGTTTAAAATAAGAGGCCAGAGATACAACTTGCAATGTGAGTAATAGGGAATAGAGAAAGCGAGGAAAGGCTTCACTGAGAGCCTTGTAAGTTCTACTTCCCCACCAGGGTTAGTGGCTTGTGCAGGAAATATGTCGACATACCAAATTAGATTGTGGGAGATGTGAAGAAAGTCATTTAGAAACATGAATAATTGTGAATGGGACTTCTTGGTCAAATTTCAGGATCAATATCAATATGAAATTGATGGATCAATTCATCATTTTCTGTGCTGTGCTTTTATCCAAGATACTGATTCAGATTCATATGATATGTATTTCAGAAAGTTTAGTATTAAAAATTCAGATCCCCGGTGCTTATGTTTTTTGTTCTGTAGTCAAATATTCCTGTGTTATCGTATTTCATAGATAGATAGATACATAGACAATAGGTGCAGGAGTAGGCCATTCGGCCCTTTGAGCAAGCGCCACCATTCAATGTGATCATGGCTGATCATCCACAATCAGTACCCCGTTCCTGCCTTCTCCCCATATCCCTTGATTCCGCTAGCTCTAAGAGCTCTATCTATCTCTCTTTTGAATGCATCCAGTGAATCGACCTCCACTGCCTGAGGCAGAGAATTCCATAAATTCACAACTCTTTGTGTGAAAACGTTTTCCTCATCTCAGCTCTAACCCTTATTCTTAAACTGTGGCCCCTGGTTCTGGACTCCACCAACATCGGGAACAATCTTCCTGCATCCAGCCTGTCCAACCCCTTAAGAATTTTGTAAGTTTCTATAAGATCCCCTTCACACTAGATGCTTCCTGCATCTAGTGTGTCCAATCCCTAAATAATGTTATATGCTTCTATAAGATCTCCTCTCATCCTAAATTCCAGTGAATACAAGCCCATTTGCTCCATTCTTTCATAATATGACAGTCCCACCATACCGGGAATTAACCTCGTGAACCTACGCTGCATTCGCTCAATAGCAAGAATGTCCTTCCTCAAGTTAGGAGACCACAACTGCACACAGTACTCCAGGTGTGGTCTCACCAGGGCCCTGAACAACTATAGAAGGACTCCTTTGCTCTTATACTCAACTCCTCTCGTTATTAAGGACAACATGCCATTAGGTTTCTTCACTGCCTGCTGTACCTGCATGCTTATATTTAGTGACTGATGTACAAGGACACCCAGGTTTCATTGTACTTCCCCTTTTCGTAACCTGACACCATAAAGATAGTAATCTGCCTTCCTGTTCTTGCCACCAAAGTAGATAACCTCACATCTATCCACATTATACTGCATCTGCCATGCATCTGCCCACTTACCCAACCTGTCAGTCACTCTGCATCCTCATAGTATCCCCTTCACAGTTCACATTGCCTCCCAGCCTTGTGTCATCTGCAAATTTGCTAATGTTACTTTGAATCCCTTCATCTAAATCTTTAATGTATATTGTAAATGGCTGCGGTCCCAGCTTAGAGCCATGCAGACCCCACTAGTCACTGCCTGCCATTCTAAAAGGGACTTGTTAATCCCTACTCTTTGTTTCCTGTCTACCAACCAATTTTCTATCCATGTTAATACCCTACCTCCAATACCATGTGCTCTAATTTTGCCTACTAATCTCCTGTGTGGGACCTTATCAAAGGCTTTCTGAAAGTCCAGGCAAATGACATCCACTGGCTCTCCCTTGTCCATTTTACCTGTTACATTCTCAAAGAATTCCAGAAGATTTGTCAAGCATGATTTCCCCTTTGTAAATCCATGCTGACCTGCTACTGCTATCCAAATGTGCCGTTATTACATCTTTAATAATAGACTCCAGCATCTTCCCCACCACTGAAGTCAGGCTAACTGACCTGGAATTTCCACCACAATAATTCCATTAATATAGCCCCCAACTGCGCAGGCATGGCTCATTTCCCCTCATCCCCAGCACTCCCTCCTCCTCCTCTTCACCCTCCCTTTTCTTTCCCCTCCCCTCCCCACTCCTCCCCTCTCCTCTCCTCCCCTCTCCTCCCTCCCCTTTCCCCTGCCCTCAGTCACTCCATTCTTCCCTCCATGACTCCTCTCCCCACTCCCCTCCTATCCCTCTATCCCCCACTTCCCCCCACTATCCTTCCTCACCTCCCCCGCTGCCCTCCTCTCCCTCTAGTCCCCCTCCTCATCCATACTCCCTCCTCACCTCTCCCACTTCCCCCCTCTCCTCCCTACCCCCTCCTCTCCTTCAATCCCCCCACACTCCCTCCTCACCTCCCCAGGATCTCGAGGGTGCTGCTTCTTTCCCTCATTGCATGCCCAGAGCCAGCAGCACCATCGGCCTCAGAGCCAGGCTCAGTGCCCAGGCCATGGATTGCCATGGCATCTCCCCGCCTGGCCTCTCCCTGTGCCCGGAGCCGGCGGCTGCCACCCCCACCGCCGCAGCCCCAGCCTCAGCCTCAATGCCAAGGCGGCGGATTGCTGCAGGGCCAGAGTAGCAACAAAATGCTGTTTTTAAATCTTACCTGTTTTGCCATTGTGAAAAAAAGATGGTGATAACATTTCTGGGAAGGCCCCAACTGCGCAGGTGCGGCTGAGGACCCGTCGGGTGCCCTTTGCGACGTCAGTAAAGATGAGCTCAGGAACTCTCCCCCAACTGCGCATGTGTGGGTGGGGGCGCTGTTTTGAGTTTTAAAAAAAACATTAATAACTTTTAAAATATACCATAGGTCTGAACAAAACTTGTTCCATTTACAGCACAGGACAATGGTGAGTAAGGTGGGGCAAAAATCATAGTGCTATAGTGTACCATATTTACATAAATAGAAGTACAGACAAACAAACAAGATGAGAGTTTTAGTTATAGAGGCAGACTGATAGACTGATAGACTGATAGACAGATGCAATATTCCAGCAAAATGTAGATGTATATTTTGCTATTATCTGCTCAATCAGATACCCTGCTGCTTAGAAAATAGTGTTATAAGGATAATGTATAAAGATGACACCAGTCTTCTTGCAACTAAAAAGTGTGCAAAATGCCAAACAATGAAATTTACCTGAGGTGTATTTCAAGTTTCCAGTATTCACAGTTTCTCTTTTTTCTCTATCAAAGAAATAAACAGTACTTTTCTTTGGCATACTAGTAAAGTTAATGGCTTGATTATATGATGTGTGCACTGTGCTTTAAGTCTACCCAGTTAACCAGTTGACCCCATGTTTTTAAGTTATTTCCTGTATTTTTTATTTTCCTTATCTCTTTAAATGTCTCCCCAATCATTCCCCACCCATATTGTGTGTCCTGTTTACTAAATATCAGCAATATCATTGCGTGAGCACCATTATTAAATACCAGCAGCATCTTTAATTAAGGATTCAGCAGCGATCCAAAGAGGCGCATCCCAGGAGATGTTGTACAGATCAAGGTTCATAATGGCAGGAAAGAAGGTGAAATAAATGGGTGTTTTATCATCATTATCAGTTGCTCACCCATCTTTATGGAATAGCAGTCCTCATGAGATGCTGTTAGGCCATAATGTGAGAGGCAAGAGTTAAGAGTGTTTAATTGTCTTGTGTATTGGCAATGGAACAATGAAATTCTTACTTGCTGCAGCTTTACATGCCCATTAACACAATAGCACACAAATAAACATACAATGATCAGTAATACACTAAACATTCACACTGGCTAATCTGACTATAATAGTGTAGAACTGAAGTACATGGTACAACCAAAACAAAATCTATACTAGATCATAATTGCCGAGGTAGGGTTGTGGTTAATGTTTTGCAATATTCAAGAGCCTGATGGTGACTGGGATGAAATTGTATTTGAACATGGAGGTCACAGTTTTTAAGCTCCTGTACTTAATTCCCTTTGGGAATAGCGAGAGGAGTGTGTGACCATAGTGGTGTGGCTGATTGATGATATTAGCTGCCTTTTTGAAGCAGTGGCACCAATAGACCCTTGATGGTGTGGAGGTCAGTACCCGTGATGGACCAGCAATGTCTACCACTTTTTGCAGTATCCTTCTTTCCTGGAAGTTTGGGTCATCGAACCAGGCCATGATGCAACTAGTCAATATGCTTTCTATTGTACTCCTGGAGAATTGAGTATTTGGTGACATACAGAATCATCAGACCAGCATCTGCAGTTCCTTGTGTCAACAATCAGCTCCTTGGTGTTGCTATTGTTGAGAGCAAGATTGTTGTCCTGGCACCGTTCAATCAAATTAACAATCTCCCTCCTGTGCGCAGACAAATCATTACCCGTTATTTGCCCAATTAACAGTTAATTTAAAAATGGCGTTGGAGCTGAGTCTATGCGTACAGAGAGAGAAATTTAAAGCTGTGTTGAATGACTTATTACACACTAATTTAATTGCCTGTCTAAAATTAAAAAATGCTGGTGTAACTCAGCAGGACAGGCAGCATCTTTGGATAGAAGGAATGGGTGATGTTTCGTTCGAAACCCTTCTTGAAAGTCTGAAGAAGGGTTTTGACCCAAATCATCACCCATTCCTTCTATTCAGAGATAACCATATAACCATATAACAATTACAGCACGGAAACAGGCCATCTCGGTCCTTCATGTCCGTGCCGAACAACTAGTTTCCCTTAGTCCCACCTGCCTTCACTCATACCATAACCCTCCATACCCTTCTCATCCATATGCCTATCCAATTTATTTTTAAATGATACCAACGAACCTGCCGCCACCACTTCCACTGGAAGCTTATTCCACACCGCTACCACTCTCTGAGTAAAGAAGTTCCCCCTCATGTTATCCCTAAACTTCTGTCCCTTAATTCTAAAGTCATGTCCTCTTGTTTGAATCTTCCCTATTCTCAAAGGGAAAAGCTTGTCCACATCAATTCTGTCTATCCCTCTCATCATTTTAAAGACCTCTATCAAGTCCCCCCCTTAACCTTCTGCGCTCCAGAGAATAAAGACCTAACTTATTCAACCTATCTCTGTAACTTAGCTGTTGAAACCCAGGCAACATTCTAGTAAATCTCCTCTGTACCCTCTCTATTTTGTTGACATCCTTCTTATAATTGGGCGACCAAAATTGTACACCATACTCCAGATTTGGTCTCACCAATGCCTTGTACAATTTTAACATTACATCCCAGCTTCTATACTCAATGCTCTGATTTATGAAGGCTAGCATACCAAAAGCTTTTTTTACCACCCTATCTATATGAGATTCCACCTTCAAGGAACTATGCATGGTTATTCCCAGATCCCTCTGTTCAACTGTATTCTTCAATTCCCTACCATTTACCATGTACGTCCTATTTTGATTTGTCCTGCCAAGGTGTAGCACCTCACATTTATCAGCATTAAACTCCATCTGCCATCTTTCAGCCCATTTTCCAACTGGCCTAAATCACTCTGTAGACTTTGGAAATCCTCTTCATTATCCATAACACCCCCTATCTTGGTATCATCTGCATACTTACTAATCCTATTTACCACCCCTTCATCCAGATCATTGATGTACATGACAAACAACAAAGGACCCAACACAGATCCCTGAGGCACCCCACTAGTCACCTGCCTCCAACCCGACAAACAGCCATCCACCATTACCCTCTGGCTTCTCTCATTCAGCCACTGTTGAATCCATCTTGCTATTCCTGCATTTATACCCAACAGTTGAACCTTCTTAACCAACCTTCCATGAGGAACCTTGTCAAAGGCCTTACTAAAGTCCATATAGACAACATCCACTGCTTTACCCTCGTCAATTTCCCTAGTAACCTCTTCAAAAAATTCAAGAAGATTAGTCAAACATGACCTTCCAGGCATAAATCCATGTTGACTGTTCCTAATTAGACGCTGCCTGTCCCGCTGAGTTACCCCAGCATACTGTAACTATCTTCAGTGTAAACCAGCATCTGCAGTTCTTTCCTACCATTGTTTATTAACCAGTTGCGAATATTGCTGGCATCGCCAGCATTTATTACCTATCCCTAGCTACCCCACAACAGAGAACGTAATTAAGTGTCAATTACATTGGTCGTCTTTGGTTGACATGTAGGATAGTCTTGGTAATGTTAGATTTCTACCCCCAAAGAACATTAGTGAACCAAGTGAGTTTTAAAACAACAATCCAGTGCTTTCATGTTACCATTACAGAGGCTGCTGTTTGGAGGGCTCAGGAGGATGCAAAAAAATGGTGTCAAACCTTTCAGGGGTGAAGCTGAAACATTTTACATTATGCAAGTTTGAAAGGCTCTTCTGCAAATTATATTTGATGTAGAGTAAAACAAACTCTGATTTTTCTGCGATTATTTTTTGTACACCACACCTATTTGAGACATGGAGTGAGGAAATAGATCATAAGAGCAGAGACCTGTTATAACACAGAAATAAGCTCTTTGCTCCAATAAGCCCTTGCTATTTTTTCTTATAAGTGCAATCCAATCGGTAACCATCCTCACCCCATATCTTAGCAAATGACAGAAAAGAGACTGCACTAGTATCACGATGGTCATAATTTTAACATATTCTTAAGGAGTTGCTATATTTTTCAGAGATGCACTGCTGACCTTGTGCGTTGCTCGGTGTAATTCACGAACAGTGGAATGGGGGTTGCTGTTCAATTTCCACATAGGAATCAGAATTTCACCACACTATGGTGAATGGGCATATTTATAATAGGAGCTGGAAATCAAGGTAAACCACAGATTCAAGCAATATTTTATGCTACGTTAATGTTCAATCAATGATTGATCCACTAGACAATCACCATGAGAAGGTTGACCATCGATCGGCAGAAATTTTGTATGAGCTAATTGTGTTGGGCAATTCTCAACCTCCAAATTTCCAACAGAGGATTGCAGAGACCTAGCTGTATGTGTACAGCCAGACTATTCTTGTCTGGTGACCATAGGATCAGCAAATCATCAGATAGATTATAAGAGGTAAGTACAATGTTAACATTTAATGTTAACATTTAGAGTAAAATGTATTTATTTTACAACCACCTTTCCTGTATTTTGGTCATAATTGTGAAGTGCAATTGCCTCATTAATAATATTACAAGGTCAGTAAATTCATATTAATTAGAATCCCATGAGGGTATGCGCACAACTTCACAGCCATTTGCAATAGGCCACATGTGGCAGTTTCTAAATGTCTCTCACCCTTGTCCCAGAAGCTTGTTAAGAGATCCTGTACACGTTCTTCTCTCTCTTGCCTGTTGAACTAAGGCTGGGATGAAAGTCAAAATAAATTGTTGCTGCCTTACCCTGTAGTCAGAGAATGTGTTCCTTTCTACAAATCTGACCTGCCCAGCTGTGTTATAGGACTCCTTCCATTCCTCAACACTCAACATCTTTGAAATGTTATACCCTCGCACCCTGGGACCATTGACACAGGAAGTCTTTAGACACAGAAGAAACACAGCCAAAGAAATTTTTTAAAAAACTCTAATAAATTCCTGCAAACATTTAACAGTAGAAATTAAAAAAATATATTCTGCTGAAAAAAACATTCAGTTCTGCACTTTCCTCATTAGTGAAATGGGAAATTTGAATATAAATTAGAAAACTCTATTGAATGCCCATGTTTACTTTTCATTACACTTAGCCAAAGAATATGTAACAATTTTTACTCATTTTCAGGTTGTAGATTATTTGCAACAATTTAGACATTAAAGTTTTTCATAACATTTTTTTTCAGAATCTATAGACCAGTCTTTCCTGTCTTCTGTGTGTTCTGTTGATAATATAAAGATTGGCATTTTATTGACTGATGTCCAGAGAGGCTGAAATTGAATTTTATCTCTATGAAATGCAGAATAACGGGGATACAAATTCTTCCTTGAAATCACCTTCAGAATCAGAAGACCTCAAGGGTAGAACCATAGAGTTTATAAGGATAAGATTGTCACTGTATCAACAATACAGATTATTGATAATATCTATTGATAATATGTATTGATAATATGACAACACATCTCCATACTGCTTCTGGATCTCACCGTCTCCATCACAGGAAACAGACTATTGACCGACATCTACTACAAACCTACTCTCCAATAGCTATCTAGACTACACTTCTTCCCACCCTGCTTCCAGTAAAGACTCTATCCCCTACTCTCAATTCTGCAAACAGGATGAGGTTTTCCATACTAGATCATCGGAGATATCCTCATTCTTTAGGAAATGGGGGTTCCCCTCTTCCATAATAGATGAGGCTCTCACTAGGGTCTCATCGATATCCCGCAGCTCCGCTCATGCTCCCCCTCCCCACATGCGCAACAAGGACAGAGTCCTCTTTGTCCCCACCTTCCACTCTATCAACCGTCGCATACGGTACCCAGACGGGACGTCGAAGGACGAGAAGCCAAAGCCAAGAAGTGGAAGCCAAGATACCGAACGGACACGACACCAAAAAGCCAAGATGCCAAATGGGCACCACGCCGAACGAAAGGATATGAAGCTGAACATGACGCCGAAAGGATGCGAAGCCGAAAGGACACCACGCCGAACGGACATGAGCTTGCATTTGTAAAATGGTAGTAGTGACTCCAAGCTGCTGCGATTGCCACAGAGGCTTTTCAATGTCATGTTCATTCCCCATCAGATTTTAAGCCAAAAAATAATCTGGTGCCGAACACACATGAAGCCGAAGTGATAAATAGGTATGATACACTGACACACCTTGAAACATCTATATTTGCTGCAAGAATACACAAACAAATTTATTATTTAACTATTTTAAAATGTAACAAGGTACAATTTAACTAATTAAATATGTAACAAGGTACACCAATTTAACTATTTAGTCATCAATTTAACATCAGTCTGAAGAAGGGTCTTAACCAAAACGTCACCCATTCCTTCTCTCCACAGATGCTGCCTGTCCCACTGAGTTACTCCAGCATTTTGTGTATAAAGATTATTGATACATAATCGCAGAATAATCACAGATTTCCCCACCTTCAATAAAATTGATCTTCTTGTTCCTGCAAAACCAGTGTCACATTCAAATAGAAATTAGGTTGTGGACTAGGGGGCAGATAATGGAAAAATAGAAACTTGAATACTTTGCAGTTGTTTAATCCACATGCAAGTACTTCACAGGACTGCCAAGTCATCTTCATCACAAGGAGAGTGATGAAGATGCGTTCCACCTTTGGCATGACCTACTCTCTCCAATTTGTGTTATCTTCAACTTCAACTTCAGTCTAAGCATTTTCAGTATTCTCCTTTACACTATTGGAAGTCTCTTTCTTTACAGCAGATGTACCATTGAAAGATATGTGCACTGTAAATGATCCTCAAAGACAGGGAGCCTGAGTTGAGTTGCACCTTGAATAGGTGTTGGACTTTCCCATCTTATCTGAACTCTCACAGATCCCAACCCATTGATCACCCTGAGTCTAGAGTTTAGTTTAGAGATACAGCTTGGAAATTAGCCCTTTGGCCACCAAGTCCACACCGAACATTGATCACCCATTCGCATCAATTCTATGTTATTCCATGTTTTCACCCACTCCCTACACACTAGGGGCAATTTGACAGAAGCCAATTAACCTGCAAACCCCATGGTTTTGGAATGGGGGCGCCTTAGGATGGCTGCCTCGCCTACAGTCTGTCTTCATCTTTTTAATTCTTTGTGTTTTATTTTATAGTAAAATGTATGTTTTAGCTTATCTTTAGTTTTTGTATTTGTGGGGGTTGGGGGAAACTTTCTAAAACTCTTTCCTCGACGGAGATGCAACTTTTTCCTTGCCGTATCTCTGTCTGCACTGCAGCTTAACATCCTGGAGTTGGCGGCCTCTTGTTTTGGACTTCTAGAGCTCCCAAACCGCAGAGCCTGCGGACTTTAACATCTTGGAGCGGGCGATCCCTTTGCAGGGGTCGGTCTTTGGTGCAGGCTGCGGTTGAACATCGTAAAGCTCATGGTCCCTGGTTAGGGACCGATATTGGGAACTCTAAGCCGCAGGAGTTTTGACCGTCCCAATGCGGGAGCTTCGACCGCCCCGATGTATGAGCTCGATGGCCGGCTGCAGATGGTACGACTCCCCCTACCGCGGGAGGAAAGGGGGAAAGAATATAAGACTTTATTGCCTTCCATCACAGTGGGGAATGTGGAGGAGCCGCTGTGGTGGATGTTTATGTCAATTTTTTATGTAGTTGTGTGACTTGTTACTTTTTGGGTATGACTGTATGGCAAACCAAATTCCTCATATGTTGCAAAAGATACTTGACTAATAAATTACGATTATGATTATGAAAGGAAACCGTGAGTGCCCGGAGTGCCTGGTCACAGGAAGAACGTGGAAACTCCATATGGACAGTGCCCGAGGTCAGGATCGAACCTGGATCTCTGGCTCTGTGAGGTAGCAGCTCTACCAGTTGTGCCACTGTGTTACCCTCAACAGATTCACCTGTCAACAGTTTGAATAATGTGATGAAATATCTCTTATCACCTTTCCTAATTGGTGATTTGGGATAATTCAATATTGACCCATAATGACAATGGATGCTACAGAGTTAACTTGTATCTATACTGAATCAGCTGATCCTGATTATGATGGAATAAATTGACCTCATGTAGAGGATCTAGTGAGAAGCACAGACAGTTAAAGCTGTAATGCTTTACCTCTGACAGGGAAGATGCAGTGGAGACATTAGAGATAGATTCTGATTTGACCATAAGTGTCTCATGCATATGAAGCATGGTCACGGGTGAGGTATCAGCGAACCATTGGCATCTGTAAAATCCTTTACATTCCTTGGGTGCAGAGAACGGAAGAAGTTCCTTCTTTGTTCCCTCTTCAAATAATATAAGGCATCCTTCATTGTCACTTCTAGTGTGAAAATGACAACATTTTCAAAGCTCTGATATTTGGTTATGCTTCAAAATAAAATGCAAATTATGAAATACCATCTTTGAAGGAACATTTTATTTTTTATTATTTTAAGAATTAGCTTTACATTCAATTAATACCAAGAATGCAAAACCATTCAAATAGGCCAGGCATAATACATTAGACCCACCAGAGGTCCTAGACAATCATTGCATTAAAATATACAGTACCATTTTTTTAAATGAGATGTAACAGATGTTCATGGCTTATCCTAAGCCATCAGAAGTAGAACTATGAAATGATACTTGCAACACGCAGCTTTCTTCAATTAACATCACTTAATGTAAGAGCGACGTATCGAATACAGAGGCAAAACAAAGAACAAAAAAGAAAGTTAGAATTTTGTGGGAAATGATTGAAACCTGCAATTGAAGCCAACATGTTGTCATTCCTTTATCCCTCTTGTTATTCGTCTGTTTTACATGGAGAAAAGCAGTTACTCCAGAGTAAATTACCAGGGGGTTGGATTTTCTCCCCAACACTGGTGCTCCGCAAGGATGCCTTCTCAGCCCCATCGTACACTCCTTGTACACCCACAACTGTGCAGACATGTATACATCTAATTAAATTTACAAATTTGCAGATTACATCACCATTGTGGGCTGGATATCAAATAACGATGAGACGGAGTACAGGAAGGAGATTGAGAACCTCATGACCAGGTGTCGAGACAACAACCTGTCTCTCAATGTCAGCAAGACAAAGGAGATAGTGATCGACTTCAGGAAGCGAAGCTGTGCACATAACCCAGTTTGCATTGACAGAGCCAAAGTAGAGATGGTTGAAAACTTATATCACCAACAACTTCTCCTGGACCACCTATATTGTAGCAAGAAAGCACACCATGCTTCTACTTCCTTACATGGTTTGGGAAGTTTGGCATGTCTTCAACTCTCAACAACTTGTTGCCCTTTGAAAGATGCGCGTAGAAAGCATTTGATTGGGATGCATCACTATATGGTTTTGGAACAGCTCCATCCAAGATCACGAGAAATTGCAGATAATTGTGGATGCAGTTCAGACCATCACACAAACCAACCTCCATTCCATTGACTCCATTTATACATCACACTACCTTGGCAAGGCCCCCAGCATAGTGAAAGATGAGGTGCACCTTGGCCACTCCCTCTTCTCCCCCCTTCCATTGGGCAAAAGCTATAGATGTGTGAAATCACACACCTCCAGATTCTGGGACAATTTCTTCCTAGCAGTTATCAGGCAACTGAACCATCCTACCACAACTTGAGAGCAGTCCTGAGCTTCTATCTACCTCATTGGAGACCCTCAGACTATCTTTGAATGAACTTTACTGGTTTTATCTTGCACTAAACGTTATTCACGTTATTCCCTTATTATGTATCTGTGCACTGTGGATGCCTCGATTTTAATCATGTATTGTCTTTCCATTGACTGGTTGGCACACAATAAAAGCTTTTCACTGTACCTCGGCACACATGATAATAAACTAAACTCAACTAATTGCAACTCCAGCTTTACAAGAACAATTAAAAAAATATAAAACATTATTGTCTATCTCAATTGCACACAGCTGAGACTGCTGTAGCTAAGTGATTGATACAACCCGACTACTTGAAATGGACCATTAACCTGCATTAGAAATAACAAGGGTACAACCACTATGATGGCCTCCCAATAGACAGCGAAAGATAAAGAAACAGCTTCGTGGGCAGATCATGGAAAGGTGTAAAAAAATCAATTGGCTTATTTTAGTAGGTGATTTTAATTTCCCTAATATTGACTGGGCCCTCCTCAGTGCCAGAGGTTTAAATGGGGAAGAAGTTGTAAAGGTGTATCCAAGACCTAACCCTAACCCTAAAAAGGGCAATAGGGATAATCCAACTAATTATAGGCCAGTGAGCTTCACATCAGTGTCGAGAAATTATTGGAGAGGCTTTTAGGGACTGGATTTATTCACATTTGGAAGGCATGGGCTTGTTAGGGATAGTCAGCATGGGTTTGTACGGGAGAGTAACATGTCCTGCAAACTGAATGAGTTTTTTGAAGAGGTGACAAATATGAATGATACAGGTAGGGCAATGAATATTCCCTTTTATGGACTTTAGTAAATAAATTCAACATTATTACCCAAAAGATTGGATGGGATTTAGTGGATTGGATTCAAAACTGGATCAGTAATAACAGGCAGAGAGCAGTGGTGGAGAGGTTGCATTCTGACTTAAGGGAATGTTATTTGAGATATATATATATATATATAAAATGTGTGTGTATGTGGGACACCGAAGATAGACACTAAATGCTGGAATAACTCGGCGATGATCAAGGAAATCAAGTAGAATGGTTCATTTTTGGCTGAGGGGAAGGTGACTATGAAGCATACAAACAGTAAAATTAATCAGGTGGACTAGTCGGGGAACTAGGGTGGGGGCGGGACAGAGAGAGAGGGAAAGCAAGGGTCACTTGAAGTTAAATAAATCAATATTCATATCGCTGGATTGTAGGCATCCGAAGTGAAATTATGAGGTGCTGCTCCTCCAAGTTGCGTTGGGCCTCAGAGTGTTGCGTTGACAGGGTAAGAATCTTTGGTCCATAACTCCCTGAAAGTGGCAACACAAATGAAAAGAGTGGTAAAGAATGGGGCGTTGAGTTTAAATGTTGGGAAGTCATGTTACCATTTTATAAATGTTTAGCTAGGTTGCATTTGGAGTATTGAGTGCAGTTCTGGTCACCCCTTTATGGGAATGATATGGAAGCGTTGGATAGGGTATAGAAGAAGTTTACTAGAATGCTGCCAGGATTACAGGGTATTAGCTATAGTAAGAGGTTGGCCAAACATAAATTGATATCTCTGTATCGTCAAAGGCTGAGGGGAGACCTTATGTATAAGATATCTAAAATCATGAGAGGCATAGATAGGATAGACAGTCAGAGTCTTTTTGCCAAATATCAAATACTGGTTTAAGGGCATTAGTTTAAGATGAGATAGGGAAAGTTTTACAGAGATTTCCAATCTAATTTCTTGCACATGGGCGGCACATGGAAAGACCGGCTCACTGGTCCCAGCCAAACAGACAAAACATGTTCCATGATAATTTTCACCCCCGGTGCCCAACAAGGCTGCCTTCTCAACTCCTTACTATACACCCTGTACATTCATGGCTATGTGGTAAAATTCTGCTCAAACTCCATGCCAAGTTTGAAGATGATACTAGTGTAGTGGGCCAGATTTCAAACAATGATGAGATGGAGCACAGAAACATAGAAAATTGGTGCAGGAGTAGTCCATTCGGCCCTCGAGCCTGCACATTCATTCAATATGATCATTGCTGATCATTGAAATGAGATAGCATGGTGTCAAGACAAGGCAATTTCTCCCTGAATGTCAGAAAATGAAGGGTCTGGTCATCGACTTCAAGAAGTGGGGTAATCTACATGCCCTATTCTGTTTCACCACCCCCCTGGCAAGCATGTTCCAAGAACCTACCACCCTCTAGGTAAAAAAAAAACTTGCCTCCCAAATCTCCTTTAAACAATGGCTCTCTCATCTTAAAACTATACCTTCTAGTCATTCACATTTCTACCCTGGGATAAAGGGTCTATTTACCTTATCTCTGTCTCTCATAATGTTATAATGTTATTAGTTTTCACTTTAATGGTCATGGGGAACAAGGACATGGCAGACCAATTGAATAACTACTTTGGTTCTGTCTTCACTAAGGAAGACATAAATAATCTGCCGGAAAGGGTTGACAGTGGATGTGCAATGGAAGGTATTTAAAGACTGCATGGATGAAGTACAAAAGTTGTTCATACCAGTTTGGCAAAAGAATAAATCGGGGAAGGTGGTGCATCCATGGATAACAAGGCAAATCAGGGATAGTATAAAAACAAAAGATGAGGCATACAAATTTGCCAGAAAAAGCAGCCTACCGGAGGACTGGGAGAAATTCAGAATCCAGCAGAGGAGGACAAAGGGCTTAATTAGGAAAGGGAAAATAGATTATGAAAGGAAACTGGCAGGGAACATAAAAACTGACTGCAAAAGTTTTTATAGATATGTAAAGAGAAAGAGACTAGTTAAAACAAATATTGGTCCCTTGCAGTCAGAAACAGGTGAATTGATCATGGGGAACAAGGACATGGCAGACCAATTGAATAACTACTTTGGTTCTGTCTTCACTAAGGAAGACATAAATAATCTGCCGGAAATAGCAGTGGAACGGGGGTCAAATAAGATGGAGGAACTGAGTGAAATCCAGGTTAGCCGGGAGGTGGTGTTGGGTAAATTGAACGGATTGAAGGCCGATAAATCCCCAGGGCCAGATAGTCTGCATCCCAGAGTACTCAAGGAGGTAGCCACAGAAATAATGGATGCATTAGTGATAATTTTTCAAAATTCCTTAGATTCTGGAGTAGTTCCTGAGGATTGGAGGGTAGCTAATGTAACCCCACTTTTTAAAAAAGGAGGGAGAGAGAAAGCGGGGAATTACAGACCAGTTAGTCTAACATCGGTAGTGGGGAAACTGCTAGAGTCAGTTATTAAAGATGGGATAGCAGCGCATTTGGAAAGTGGTGAAATCATTGGACAAAGTCAGCATGGATTTACGAAAGGTAAATCATGTCTGACAAATCTGATAGAATTTTTCGAGGATGTAACTAGTAGAGTGGATAAGGGAGAACCAGTGGATGTGTTATATCTAGACTTTCAGAAGGCTTTCGACAAGGTCCCGCATAAGAGATTAGCATACAAACTTAAAGCACACGGTATTGGGGGTTCAGTATTGATGTGGATAGAGAACTGGCTAGCAGACAGGAGGCAAAGGGTAGGAGTAAACGGGTCCTTTTCAGAATGGCAGGCAGTGACTAGTGGGGTGCCGCAAGGCTCAGTGCTGGGACCCCAGCTATTTACAATATATATTAATGATTTGGACGAGGGAATTCAATGCAACATCTCCAAATTTGCAGATGATACCAAGCTGGGGGGTATAGTTAGGTGTGAGGAGGATGCTTGGAGGCTGCAGGGTGATTTGGATAGGCTGAGTGAATGGGCAGATGCATGGCAGATGCAGTACAATGTGGATAAATGTGAGGTTATCCACTTTGGTGGCAAAAACATGAGGGTAGACTATTATCTGAATGGTGGCAGATTAGGTAAGGGGGAGATGCAACGAGACCTGGGTGTCATGGTACACCAGTCATTGAAAGTAGGCATGCAGGTGCAGCAGGCAGTGAAGAAAGCAAATGGTATGTTAGCATTCATAGCGAAAGGATTTGAGTATAGGAGCAGGGAGGTTCTACTGCAGTTGTACAGGGTTTTGGTGAGGCCACACCTGGAGTACTGCGTACAGTTTTGGTCTCCAAATCTGAGGAAAGACATCCTTGCCATAGAGGGGGTACAGAGAAGATTCACCAGACTGATTCCTGGGATGTCAGGACTTTCATATGAGGAAAGATTGGATAGACTCGGTTTGTACTCGATGGAATTTAGAAGATTGAGGGGGGATCTTATAGAAACCTACAAAATTCTTAAGGGGTTGGACAAGCTAGATGCTGGAAGATTGTTCCCGATGTTGGGGGAGTCCAGAACAAGGGGTCACAGTCTAAGGATAAGGGGGAATTCCTTTAGGACCGAAATGAGGAAAACATTCTTTACACAGAGAGTGGTGAGTCTCTGGAATTCTCTGCCACAGAAGGTAGTTGAGGCCAGTTCATTGGCTATATTTAAGAGGGCGTTAGATGTGGCACTTGTGGCTAAAGGGATCAGGGGGTATGGAGAGAAGGCAGGTACGGGATACTGAGTTGGATGATCAGCCATGATCACATTGAATGGCGGTGCAGGCTCGAAGGGCCGAATGGCCTACTCCTGCACCTATTTTCTATGTTTCTATGTTTCTATGTTTAAAAAGAACCTCCTGGAATCTTTGCCGTACAACTGACTGGCTGTGACCTAGGTGTTTCAGGCTCACATAGAAGGTCCTGCAGTTAAATCATGTACCAATCATACAGTTGGTGAATTCATGCCAAACAATAAACTGCCCATTTACACTAATATCTTCCCAGGTTCTACCTCTCATGTATGGCATGATTGTACTCACCTGCGATATGCTCTGCCTGGGTAGCAAGCAAAGCAAAGTTTTTCACTGGATCTCAATACACGTAATAATAATAATAATCCAATAAACTATAAATCAATACACTAAGGGCAACTTAACAAAATAATCTATCAACCCAACTAATTTATCAAATCAATTGTCTTTGGAATGTGGGAAGAAACAGAACACCAGGACAATGAAAGAAAGTTGTAAGAATGACTTCAGACAAAATTCTATTGTGAAACTCAAATTAAACGTGGCAAACTCTCAGGCTAGCTTTGGCTTATTTGCACTCCATATTTTGTACAGCTTTTGTTGTGCAATGGACCATCCATTATAGGAACACACCCATTCTACCAGGAACAACTTGGTAAAGGTATAAGAGAATTGTTCTTGGTTGATAAAATGAAGCATATGGGTTGCATTCACCTTGTTAAGTTAATTTGACTTCCAGGGACAAAGAAAAGTTCAATACTTGGATGTGAGTTTAACACAGGTGCCCAAAGACACATTTTTAAATGCATTTGCTGAGTTAAAATGTCATAGGAAAACATATACTGAGAAACTTACCCCAGTTCAGTACTACTAATTACACTCCATATGAGTTACTGCTTGTCACACGTTTCCTCTGAAATGTAGCCAATGGAACCAAATTTCAGAAGTGATGCAGAATTTACAGCAACTATCATTATTATTTGAAAGGTGCAGTTTAAACTTCTTAGATGTGTGTGAGGGTGTCAGGGGTTATGGGGAGAAGGCAGGAGAATACAGGAGAATGGGAATGTTAGATCAGCCATGTTTGAAATGGTGGAGTAGACTTGATGGGCCTAATTCTACTCCTAAAACGTATGAACTGATGTGTTAGTCCCATACTATCAGAATGTTAAAATTCAGCTCCATGAATTCATGATCTCACAAGGAACTGCAGATGCTGGAATCTTGAGCAAAACACAAGGTGCTGGAGGAACACAGTGGGTCAGGAACATCCATGGAAGGAATGGTCAGGTGATATTTCTGTCCATTTCCCTCCTCAGGTGCTGTCTTACCTGTTGACTTCCTCCAGCACCTTGTGTTTTGCTCTATTAATGAATCAATTACTCATGACAATGGGATCATGCGACATTTCGATCTCCACAAATTGCATAACTCTTTCCTTTCTTCCGGATTTTCAGTCTGTTTATTACAGCATACACAGAATGTTTATTGTGACATAAACATTGGTTTAAAATAAGCATTTGTTTGACTATTTTGATATTTCCAATACTCTCATTATGCAGATTAACATTCTCACCATTGTTGTTTGACAGTGTAATCTTGGTACATCCCCATACTTTCCATAGAATTAGATTGTGATACATTAAAACAAATACTGGAAATATTTTCCAGCAACCAATGGTGTGGAAACACCAGGCACCTGACTCACAGGGTAGTGATTGTGAAGGATTACTGAACTGTCATGAATTGATTGCCCTTATTGACTGAGCTTCAATTGGGAAGTCGCATCATGAGTGAGGAAAGAGGATTGATATCAGTCCCATATTGTGTAAAAAAAAACTGACTTAGGGTGGTGATACAGAAGCTGGACTGACGGCCCCAGTGGACCTGTAGCCTGTGCACTAAACTTACATCTGCGCAACTGGAAGCTGATATATTCCAAACACAAAAGGTAACAGCCAAAAACCCACCAAAAGAAAATTTAAAAAAAACTATAGTTGAATGAAATTTAAAGAGAAACCACATAACATTTAGCCGAGTTACCAATTAAAGCCACTTCGCAAAATGATGTGGAGTTGACTTGAATTGTTCAAAAATTAATTGTGCAGATTCCTAATTCAGCAGAAAATAAAGCTTGATGATAACACAAAGATTAGTTTGAGTGGATGGAATATTCCATTAGAGATGATGACTTAGTCATCCATAACTCATTGAATTCAGTAAATTGCTTTCCCTAACTCTTTCCCATGGCTTTTACATGTTTTTTTCCCAAATAATCCTTTGACTTTTAAAAACTATAAAGAATCTGCTTCCACTATTGTTTCTGGAAACTTGTTCCATGTCTTAATAGCCCTCAGTATAAAAACAATATTCTTTTTTTTTCATCTTCAACCAGATGAACTACTTTGGGTCAGAGGAATTTTCTCAATTTTCCTCCTTTATGTTCTTATGTAAACATTTACTAGAGTTCTCTCTAAGTAAATATATTACGGCTAAATGGTATAGCCACTGACTATTCGTTGAATTGACTTTCTTTGATCCTAATGGAAATAGAAATGAAATACTGCACAGATTGAATTGTTTAACTGATATTTAGTTTGTGAATATCTCATCCTAAATAAGCTATCCGAGGAGTTTTATTTATTGGTGTTAAAATGTCTTCCCCAATAAAATGTTAAAACGTTACAAAATATTTAACCTACATCCAGGGCACTTCAAAATATATAATTCGGTTCCCTAGTTTAATTTCAGTATTCTCCCAGTCATGTTTTACAGTCACTTACAAAACTTGAAAGGAAAAATAACAAACCATGGCAGAAGCATTGCATTCTGTTGTGTGATTGAAATCTCTAATTTCCAACGACAAATATATTTTGTACCTTGCATTTTGAGTTTGTCCATGTTGCACTGTGATTTATACATACATCTAATCATCATTGCAGTGTCAAATCACATCGGTAAGCTTAAAAATACCTGTGTATACGTACCTTGCACTGGATCAGTGAGAGTATATGCACATATATGCATGCGGACTTGTGGAGATATATAATTGATTTTTTTTTTATGTTTAAAGATTGAATTGAGATTTTGTTTAGGAAAATGTAAGTGATTATACGGTATATGTAAATTTATATACACACAAATGTTCTAATTGAAATATAAACAATTTCAAATGTTAAAGTTTAAATGACATTCTATTAATGTTTCAACTATTCAAATGATTCACGTAACTTAGTAAATTGGTCATACACACAAATTTAAAATATGGTTTCTTAGCTGATCTGCAATGCAGCCTTGTTAATGTGTTTGTGAAAAATTCATTTACAGTATCATTGCACATGGTGACTGAAATCTTTCCTATCCCGTGTCCGAGTTAATGCTTACCTTTGCCAGACAATAACTCGCTACATTTATCACAACTCAAGCAAATTCACAGAGTGGTATTGCCTCTGCAAGATATGTTTTAAAAATAACACACACAGATGTTTAGTTTTGTTGTCTTACAAAATTATGGGAGGTTGAAGATAACTGAAAGAGTTAATTTCTGCTTTAGGTTACAGATTTGTAGACTTTGGCAACTGGTTGAATTAAATGGAAACCCAGCAGCAGCTGCACTGTATTTTGCCTGAGGCTGTAATAAGGATGGTGGGATTAGTCTTAAATACACCAATACTTTTTCTTTTTTTCCCCCCAGAAAGTAACACATGTAGCTAATGGTTTCTCTTTCAGGATATAGTTATCCTAGTCTTGTAGAATGTAACATAATCATCCAGAGTTTTCATAATCATCAGTGTAAATTTACAAGGGGATTATTTGGCTTGCAAACTTGCAGAACAAAAGTAAAATGTAAGTGCTCCAATACCCTTAATCTCACACTGTTTATTTTTTTAGTTTAGTTTGTATTAGTACAAGTTAAACATGCAGTAGAAATATATGTATATAACTCACAGTAACTTGAGGTAAAATCATATTAAATGAATGTCATTTCATCAGAGATCTTTACAGATGACTGGTATTTTCGATCATTTTCAGAGTTTCAATTGTTTAAAAAGCAACTTGCGTGTCAGCTTCAGCATTGCAGCAAAAAACACTTAACATTTCTTACACCAGCTGAACCCTAGTTTTATCAATATCATGTATTTCAAGAAAAATGTGTGCAGGGAAATTAAATGTTTCAGTGTGTAACTCAGCTCAACTTCATGAAACCACTTTACACGGATGCCCAGAGATTAGTCTAGAGAAGCAGACAAGATGTCATATTAATTAAACGAATGAGTAAAATGCAGTCATAGGGAGTGTGAAAAATAAAACCGCTCATGGTATTAACCTTTAAAGATGCATGCAGTATAATGTGGCCCAGTTAACTGAAGGAATTATAGAAATTCTTAGCCCTGTCATTTTCAAGCAATATGAACTATTTATATAACTCCTGGTGTGTTAAATACATTTTTATAGGTTATGTTGTGCAACCAGATCAATGTGATAGGTGAGTCACCTCGATGCCTTAATCTAAAGCTTTGGTCTATACAACTTCTTTTTACAGAAATGTATGCACAATCTTGGAGACACAAACTAAAAATAATATAGAGAACACCCCTACAATTAATATTTAACCTCCTAAAAGAGGCAATTTTTCACAATTGTTGTGACTCTTTTTTGTATGAAAGCTTAGGAAATGGGAAATGGGAGGCAAATACAAAGAACAAACTTCTTGCCAGGGAACGTAATAGCGATTGGGGAAACATAATATGGTCTTTAGGAAAGACGAAGACATTTTTTTTGTTAGACCTGCCCATTAATTTCACAACATTATTATTTGTTTTCAGAAAGGAAGACATTTAATTACAATTTCCCTATAACTATGAATGTTAACCGCATCTTCACTAAGATAAAACAGTAAAACATTTTCTTCTTTATTCTTACTTATCAATTGTCATATCTCTTCTTTATTCTTTAATCTTCCCTTTGCATACAATAAAAAGACCAAACAGTGTTTATTTTGTTTTATTTGTTAATGACCTTCATTTTAATTTCATTTACATCATGTATGTTCTACATTATTTGCTGCTGTCGATGGTATGGCAATTGTTAACTATTCTAAAGCAGCCATTTTATCATTGTTTTCCTGGGGACTGTCAGTTAATCTCCAGTGTTCATAGTTTGTGATCTTTCTAAAATGGCAGAAAATAATCCTTTCCATATACACAATCACCCATTTTGGTAAAGCATCAAATCACCTACCCGTTTTCTTGCCGAAACCAGACCTGGATTTTTCCACTCTGCCGAATTGACAAAGTAAATGGAAGATTCTATTTCTCCTTCTTCAATTGCAAAGAGAGGTTTCCATACTTAAGTGTTTGATGGAAGTGGAATGCAATTAACCCATTAATTTCAATGTTACATTATAGAATAAATTTCATAATGGAATGGGTTGTAACAAAAAAAATCCATAGATTAATTCTATATTAGAAATACCTAAGTATGAAAGAGTGCATTAAAAACCACAGGGTAAACATTTTCAATCTGTAACTGCATGAATGCTTCATTAAATATGCTATGAGCTGTCAGACTTCAAACTATTATGTTTTCTAAATCTTGTCTGCATTTTACAATCCAGAAATGAACAGAAGCATCCAAAAGTTTCCATCGTATTCCTGTATGATTAAATACTTGCTTTCTGAATTTATACAGATTATTGCATATTGGTAGTTAGGCTAATCATTTGACCAAAAGTCATAAAATATAAGAAACAAACTTTAATATTTTATAAGAGAAAAGTAAAGAAAGATACTGTGCGTGGTCCTAATCTCCATATACATTGAAATTAAACATGTTAATTCTGTTAACTGTTTTTCGGAGTAATGAATGAAATACAATGATTCAATACACATCAAGTATAACAATATAGTAATAGCTGTATTACTATAAAATATTGCACTTTAAATAATACATTTCCCTTTTAAAAAACAGATAAATGTACTGGATCCTTCATGCATAGTAATTCAACACTATGTATAATAAGTTATACACAATGAAGTTATACATTTAGTAAATATTTAAAATATATATGATGATACTTCTATGGTAGAGGTGTTGCTTATATTAAAAAATATATTAAACAAATGGTATCATTTATTTGTTTCATTATCTGAATATAATTTAAATTTAAAAGAAACAATACATACAGATTATATAACGCACAAAAGCAATCGTCAAGAACTTAGAAAAACTAGCTTCAAATAATTTGCAGTTGAAATGTTCAAATCAGTTCTGATGTAAATGTTTTGAAATTGAGCATGCACCATATTCAAGATGCATTGAATGGTTAAATGTCAAAATCAGCTGGTCCAAAATGTACTTACCTTTTATAAAAGTGGAATTAAGAAAATCTATAAACAGCTATTTTTGTTAGAAGAAAATGATTGTTCTGTGTAAATTTGCTCCTGGTCTTTATCACAAGAAGAATAAAATAAAATCATGGGGATACTGGGGAACAGAAAGAACATTAAGACAATATGAAAACCTTACGTCAATTAGCACAGCTCCAACAATCCTATGAACCAATTTAAAAAAAAAACTCAACACCTTGTTAACAGGGAAAGAGGAGCTCAATCAAGGGACAAGGGATTCGTGGTTGTGGGCCACAGTTTAAAATGGTGATTACAAGGGCACAAATGTGAATGCAGAGGTAACAGTCTGAACCCTGCAGGAAGCCAAAGAACATTCGAGTGCGCTTTTGTGAATCAGGCCTGATGATTACAACAGCCACAAGCACAGATCACATGAAACAATTATTTGTACCATCCCTTCAGTGCTTCTAATTTGTTCTCAAAAATGAACATGGTGATTCAATGTGTTATTTAAAATGATGACACTCCCCTTCACTTCACCCCCATTCAATACACTAGCTCAGATATATAGCTGCATTCTCTATATGTTTTAACATCTCAAATCAGGGCTATGAGGAAAAGCATAAAGCAGGGTTCAATTTGGCACTACGAACAACTTGTGTAACGTGCACAGTGAGTTCAGCATTCAATGAGTTAAAATATTGCACACATTTGAACTCACTTCCTCCCTATTAATCAAGGATTACATTTATTTATAGCTTCCAACTATTGTTAATTTACTTTTTATACTGTAAAGATTATGATAATTGTTATGTATAATTTTAAAAAGGAAAAGTTTTATGGTGACTTAATAGCCACTTGGAGTAATTTGTTTTTAAATGTAGGGTTTGCTATAAACAGAGGAAACAAATGAGCAAATTCTGTGCATAAAATCTATCTAGAATGAATTATTTGTTCATTTGTGGTTAGATGCTTTCCTGGTGTTATATTCTACGTAAAAATTCATAATTTTGGCAACAATTTATTCACTTACTTCATTGATTAATATGTAATAAATATCTGGTGAATTATTTTCTTTAAATCTACATTAAAATTATCTCATCTCTAGATTTTAGATTATAATAACAATTCAGGCTTTTGAAAATGTTATTGTCTTTTTATTGAAAAATCCAATAATTTATGTGCAATATTTAATAAAAAGCAATTTTTTCTGTAAAGTCATGTGTTTCAAAATGGATCACCATGAGTACGATCAAATGAAGGTTTAGATTTCAATTATTGTTCTGCAAATGAAAATCAGAGGAACAGTAGTTGGTAAGAAACATGTACTATTTGATACATGAGGATTTTGTCAAATATATTTTACATCTGACCCACACAGATCAATCACTCCCGCTGGATTTAAAAAAACTAACACTGAAAAAACAAAGTAAAAATTACAATAGTGAAGTCATAACACTTTTCTGTCATCATTTCATAGCCAAAAGTTTAAGGAGTATATTGCCACAGAATTGAATGTTGCACTATCTTTCCAGAGTATAGAGGGCGATGTTGCTCTTACATTGGGCAGTTGGGCCATTCTATTTAAGAGCAAAAGCATTTATCAGGCTGTGGCCCTCGTTAGACTTGTTTTGTTGCCTTATTTGTGAAAACTGCTTATATGTAATGGACAGTCGATCAAATTGTTTACAAACAAGTGACACCTTGACCTGCCTTGTAATATAGAAAATAGCAGGTGTCTGAGAAGATGTTGCCAGTCTGCTGCATACAAAGGGTTCATATGATGTCCTGAACCGTGAGAGCAATTCTCTGTGGGGTTTATGCAGGATTCTATTTCCCAGGAAGTGTTAAAGCCTGAAAAGAAACCTAAAATTATTTCCAAATTATGTTTTCAGCATCATGTTACAAATTTCAACTTTGGCAAAGTTTCCAAATAAAGTTTTGCAGAAGTTCATTCAACTATTATATTTTCACAATGTTCTGCAACATACATTGAGAAGACATAATATTATTTATAAGTTTTGATCACTGGTCAGTATTCTTAAAGTGAACCAACAGCAAACCTGATCTTCCTCAAAAATTATTTAACGAAATGTCCACAGATTTAACAGGCAGAATGCATTTAAAGGCTACACTTCTTGAAATTAATTAAACTACTCAAAATCAAATAGTTTTCTCACTCACCTGTACCTATATATATTTAGTTGTTACTTTGAAGGCCGGTGTCTTCTCTGGTGTCTTTCTTCCACCACTCTGGATGATAATGATGCAATACATTTTTGAGGGATATATGTTAGACATTAATATTATGAAAAATAGATCTCTGTATGCAATAAAATAAATACACAAACTTATCCAGTATATAACATAGAAAATAACAATAGAAAACAGTTTAGCAAAGGCATCAAAAATGGTCACTGTCAATCACTCCCAACCCCATTCATAAATCCTCTCAGTATTTTCGGAAATTTTAATCATTTTTCATGAAAGGCATAATCGTTTAAAATAAATTATCCATTTAAATTTATGTAAATTATTTTCATTTAAAAAAAAATCTAACCAGAAACAAACTATCAGAAAGAGTTGTTTAGCGTTATGTGCATGGCACATTTTCTGCTTTGTTAAATTGGTATAATGCAATCACTTCAATCAGAGATTATTACATTGTAAAGTTTCCAGCAGTAAGTAACATCACAAACTGAAATTTAAGTTTCTTAATATATAATTTTACTAATGATGTGCTGTTAGATTTGTTATAAATTTCTGACTGTATGCACAAATCAAACATGTTCTCTCGTTTTATTATTTAGTACGTTGAATGTAGCTGTAAAATGGTTTGATTGGTTATAAATCTTTAAATGGAACAAATTTCTCATTGTTATGCAATGTCCAATAAAAAATGCAGTTACTAAAAATAATGTCTTAATTTATTCATCCTCTCACCCCTTCTAAGAAATCATTAATTGTAACATGCCGATTGTTCAGATTGTGGCAAATTAAATCTTTTTTATCTTCCTTCAGTAAGAATATTTGGGAGGTTAGAACAGCGATTTTTTCAACAACTTGATAAGAAGTAAAAAAAAACATTTCTATTTACGGTTTGGTAAAATATCTAAAATTAATTTGTGCAAGTATAAAATCAAGTATAGACTGTTAAAGCGTATGAAGGAAATCAAATATGTATCTATGGAAAGATTAATTGCTTTCCTTTTCTAATAATCCAAAAGGTAAAAATAATCACATACGGTCATTTTAAAAGGTAAATCATATATAAAACATTTTTTCAAGTATTCCTGAAATAACTTCCTTAAATCATCTTTGTAAGAAGAATCTGCAGATATTAATCACCAAGGACAATATTTTTTGCTACATTACTAATATATTTCTATCAAGTGCCTAAATTAGAAATCGGCACAACTGAAATAGTCTTTAAAACTTGAGAGAATTTTGCATTAATTGCCACAACATAATTCATAGGTTTGGAAATGTTCACCACCTTCTAAAATATGGCCTTTTTATTTTTTTCTAAAAAATAAACAGCAACTCTAACTATTAAGAAACAAAATTTGAGTATTTTTTTGTCTGCAAAATGACAGAGACTTAGCAGCTCTGAAATTAAACAATTTCTGCCAAACTTGTTTTGTTTTACACATGTTAAGATCCCCACTCGCATACGCAAAGTGGAGGCTAGGTGAACAGTGGGATTTGATAATAAAATCATGTTCTGCTATATACATACTTTTATCTCTAACACTGCTTATTTAGGTTTAAACAGTGTGTTCAGATGCGGTGATCTGCGAGATCTGCTGGTCATTTATCATCTTTAAATTTCTGACAGGAAATGTGCAGATGACAACAGAGGAAATTAATTTAGGCAAACATCTCTAAACTTCAAAGGATGAAGTGTTCCTATTCAATCAGGAATTTTACATTGAAAAGCAACAATACATTTATCGTAGTTCAAAAATATATTTTAAGAAAGTATGCAATTCAAAAAAGAATGATTACTTAAGAGTGACATATTATTTTATCCCACCACCTGAAAAAACGCATTTAAAAATAGCCTTGTAATCCACTCACAAAATGATTGACAATTTTTACCAAGCAAAGATACCCCCGGCCTGACTTAAAATAAAAGATGAGGGCACTGTGAAGTATTTCTGGCCCCATCTTTATGTCAAATCACTGCATTGAAACAATGGTTTATATTACAAAAAAATCTTGTGCAAGCTCTACATAATGGGAATGAATGACAATCTGGAGAGAATGTGCAGCAGGATTCTCTTTTGATCTGGAATACTGCTAATCTTTGTCAAACAGTGTGCTGAGAATACTTGGAGGAATATCAAATCCTCAATGAGAGAATGTGATTGTGTCTCTTTTTAAAATCGTTATTGCTGATTAAAATAATCAAAAATGCAATTTAAGAAAATAATTCTGGATTCTGAATATGTTGAAAAACCCTAAGCCCCGAGAGAGGCACCCATTAGTAAATGACATTTTGTAAGTGCAAAGGCTTTTAAAAACAAAATGGCCCCACATGTAATGAAAGCAAGAGTGGTATTTGTTTTAAAAGCAGCATGGGCAATTTAGACACAGCTTTCTAATTTTCCTATACAATAGTTTATATTTTGAAATAAATGGTTGATGAGGGCTCACTTTGGTTTCAGAGAGTCCTTCGCACGTGGTGGAATGCAGTATGTGCCATAATTCTGACAACAGCCGTCATAGTGCATGGTTATTAATGGGCTGAGCTGCACTCTTTTTTTAAATGGCGCTGAACAATTCTAACGTTATGTACGCGAGGAGCTGTGAAAGATTCGCCAGGAAAAATCTGATCTCTTCAGAGCTTGTTACAAATGATTTTCAAAGTAAGAAATCCTGGGTAGTAATCCCTCGGTCGATGAAATCATATATTGTATTTGTCATACCCCAAACATGTCCAGCAACCATAGACCAGCCAGTGGGACTGTGCAAGTCCGCCATTGCTAAGCCAAGTATGCAAGATGAATTCTGTCTAATACAAACACAGTAAATCATGTTGATTTAGTGCTACTAGGAAGTGTGCCTCCACTGTTGTGAGCTGCTTTTGAAGTACTGCCTAAAACTCAGTCTTGTGCTTCAAAGGGAGGGGATTACAGTCTTTATCCAGCAATTAATATGGCTAGAACAGAGAGTGACAGCACCTGAGGACTCAACAAGCTGGCCCGCAGCCTGCTGCAGGGTGCGTCCCCTCCCATAATGCATCCCGTTCATAACATAGCTAAATATTATTTATTAAAACAAAATGCTGTTGTAAATAAACCGAAATACATTCGACTTAATAACGTCATTTTTAAAAACTGAATGCCTTTGCTACTCAAGAGATATTTTGAAAAGAAGTCTCACTATCTTCTAACCTTTAGCCTATGTATCTACCTAGATCATCCTAATCTCCCACCAACTGTTAGACAGAGAACCAAGCTGTTAGAGCGAAATAAAGTCTAAGGGCCATCTTAGGCTGATCAAATGACAACCTCTCACAGTCGCACCCCTCTGCTAGAGTTCACAGGTTCAAAACTGGCATCTGAGAGCAAAAAAAAAACTACCAATGCCTAGACAGCAGGAATATGGTTTGATTCACAGTCGAGGCAGTCGATCCCTCAAAGCTAAGGCCGATCGACACAGCGTATGGCACTGAATTATGAAAAGAGAGGGCGGAAGAATCAGAACAATAAAGGACGTAATATTCTGTCTTCTGTGATATGAAAAGCTCCTTCACAATTTTGCAGAATTGAATCGCAGTGTTGTAAGATTTTAAATCATTTCACTGTTGAAAAATAAATTGTGTGAAAATCATTCCTTTGTAGTGTTTAAGTTCCAGACAAAGAGGAAGGATATATGTCTTACGATAGTACTTAATTCTGCTAAAACATGGTGGTGCTGCAAAGTGACGTCACAGTACTCCTCCATGTCTCATCCTCAAATATCCTTATAACCATCTTGTTTCACACTTCCCCCATCCCCAGCAGCTAAACAGATTAAAACAAAATATTATTTCGCTGTGAGATCTCAGCATATAGTACAACATTCTGAAGATACAGATAAAATTTATTTTTAAGATAAATGCGATAAGATTTTGGTGACTAGTTTTCATAAGATTAGACTGGAAAGGGAAGGAAGAAAATTGTGGCAAGCTAGTGACCTGTATGCTGGGAAAAAGTGATCGTCAATGAACCAGTTCCCAGTGCAGTAAAATAGAAGCATAATGTCTCCACAGGGCACCTTGGTTTATCTCCATTTTATTTATCCACAAACTAAAACACATCTCTTCCAGAATGTCACACTTAAAAAAAAATCCATCCTCCTTCTCAAACTCATGTACTTCTTCAAGTAGCATTATTTTAGAAAATTAGGGTTCAGTCAATTTTTTGTCAATGGAAGAAAGAAGTTGTTGATTTATCAAATAACAACAGAGTTTTCTGTGATCGAAGGAGGGAGTTTAATTTGCAGCTTCCCCCGTGCTTAAATCAAACTCAAATCAGGGTAGATTAGTCTAAACTGATTTCTAGGAAAGTTTGAATATATTCAGAATTCATAAAGGAGTGCTTTGCAATATCAATGTCTAAAGATTACAATTCTATTCCCCCCACAATCTAAGCTGCCTCCACCCAAATCCAGTTCAATGGCAGAGACTTCTGAAGATTCTGCCTTCGTCGTCCTTGCTTTCTCACACAGCAGTGGCTTTGACTGCCAATGTATCTGCTCTGTGCTTTCCCATCAAGCTCGCCTCAGTAATAGCACTCTCACCTCGGAGTCAGAAGGTTGTGACTCAGGTCCCATTCCAGGAACCTGAGCAATAATACAACCTGACATTTCCGTGCTGAGCTGAGCAGAGGCCCTGCATTTCAGATGCAATATTAAAAGATTCCAAGGAACTATTTCAAAGGAGAATGGGAGAATTTCCCCCCATTGTTCTGACCAACATTACAAATAGAGCTTATCTGGTCATTATCGCGTTGCTGTTTGTAGAGTCTTGCTGTGTGTAAATTGATTACTTTGTTTCCTACATTAAAACCATTTCAAAAGTACTTCGGTGTTTGCAGAACACTTTGGGATGTCCTGAGATCAGGAAAACCACTGTATAAATGAATAATTTTCCTTTCATCATTTGAAACTTACGATTCCTAACTTTCCATTAAGTGGTTCATGACCCAGGGCCCTCGTAACAAATTTTAAATTAGTCAACAGGATATATTTGAGTTTATCTTTCTTTTTCTTCTTCTGATTTTAAAAACATGAAGTTTCATGAAACCAAGTGTAAAATGGTTCAGTTGAATAAATTTGATTACACTTAATATGTGTTTCACGAATTTTGACTTGATGAAGCTGAACTTTACTGACCATGGAGATTTCAGGGACAATATCTGTTCTGCATAGGCTATAGAAACATTGTAATCAGCTTCATCGGAACAGGACACCAAAGCAACTAGGCGTCCAGCCATATATAGCTTATACTGCTGGAAACTGCACCTCAACATTTGACCTGGTCAAGACTTAGATCAGTTGGCTGGCCTCAGTGGTTGAATAACCTACCACACATCAAAGCTCACATATGAATAATATTGAGTCAAGGATAAGCAGATGCTGGAATTTTGAGCAAAGCAGAAAGTGCTGGAGTAACTCAGTGGGTGAGGCATCCCCTGGGGAGGAAATGGATAGGCGATGTGATGGGTTGGGACCGTTCTTCAGAAGAAGGTACCCGACCCTGAATGTCGCCTATCCATTCCCTCCAATGATACTACATACCCACTGAGTTTCTCCAGCCCTTTGTGTTTTGAATAATATTAACATCACCAAAGCAAAGCTAAGACATGAAGATGGAGGGCGGTGACTTTGAATAAATGCTTTTGTCTTTCACTATTATATATTTGGTTAGAAATTCTAGAGAGGAATTGTCAGTGACCTAAAATTGATTAAAAAATTACTTCCTACCAATTTGTCAGAGCACATCAATTATATTCTGAAATCTGTAAGTTGAGGGAGAGTGTAATGTCTTTATTCCTCCTCATCCAGCTATTTCCAGCAAATTCCAGCAAATTTCAAAAAATTGAGCAAAGGTAAATTTAACTGAGGTAGTTTCAAATGTGATCTATGTAAGAGATGGTATCAATTGATTTCTTGTAAATTTACAGAAGGTTTCACATCATTCCCTGCCGAGGCCTTCATGACAACCAAGCTGCTCAGAAGCAAGAATGAAAAGGCAAGGGGCCCAATTGCAGTTATTCCCAAAACAAGGAGGAAATTCCCTTTCTGATTGCCCAGAGCCTCACCTTCCACCTATCTATAAGTAAGGCCTTAAATTGGTGTAAGGTACAAGCGCAATGAATCCCAAAGTTGAGCGATTTTAAATATAATATCCTCCGATTTACTCTTTCTATAAGCCCTTCCTTTTTGCAATGAAAATGTTGCCACCCCATTCAGAAATTATTTTATGTCCGGAGGCACTCATACTGGAGCCATCTGTTCTATCTCAGATTAGTTGTCAAAAGCACCTCCTCCGAAAAGAAAATTAATATATCTGACCAAACTGTACTTAAAAATGTAGTTAAAAATGCTTTAAGATTCCTGGAAAGATCATGAAGATCCCACCAAACAATACTGACAAAAAATAAAGATTCATGTTGTGTCAGTGAGAAGACCTCAAAAATCTCTCTGGCAAAAACAAAAGTTTTGACGATATATAATCAATAATTTACAGAATTTAAGACATCAGATATCAAAGGAAAACAAAGAATAAAGGGAAGGAAAAAAGTCAAGGTTACTTTACTAAACCAGTGTGACTTTTTTGACTCATGATGGTTTCTGAAAAGAAAAAAAAGCTTTTAATCTGATAACTCTCTGCTTACCCACCATTACGAGGCCCTTCAGGGCAATGATCTATCAAGTCCTGACTGTTTCAAACTGTTTGTGCTGGATTCAGCATCTATCACCCTCAGTCTTGCTGCATACTCAACAATAGAGCTAAGAAACAATAATTTTCAATTAAGAAACCTGGGGGAGACTTGGGGGCTTGATTTATGATGCACGACTAATTACCAAGTGGCTAGCTCAATGAAAATCCAGCAGTTTGTCACTGAATAGCCCAATGTTTTGTTTTCTCTTTTAATCATACGACCCTAATCTATATACGTGTCTATATCATTGCATTGCAGTTTTAAAAATATGCCACATGGGGGTCAGTGAGGAAAGAAGGAAATGTTTGTGCCGTCATTGCTTGGAAGCGTGAGTAGTCCTGGGAATGGCTTTGACTCAACATATTCTGATGTCACGCACCTCAAGATCTGTCACGATGCTAAAACAGTGCTGTAAATAGATGATAGCCCATAGTTAGAAAGCGCTTGCCAGCCTCTGGGGATTAGTGGGTTAACCTGAACAGCAGATTTGGTCCAGGAAATTTACCTCAGGGCTACAGCTCTCTAAATGAGCTAGATACAGCTCTCATGTGTAATGAAGTATACAACAATCTGATTAAGCATAAGGCTTAGGTGACTAGATGAAAGAAAAGGTTACCAGCTAAACAGTTTGCAAGATTTCGTGTCTCTGAAGAAAAAAATATATTTTAGTAAATGCATTTAGCAATATGAACAAGGTTTGGTAACCAATTTGGACAAACTGTATTATGTTTTAGTACAAGTGAGTTGTGTTAGGTTTTAGACATACTGGCTTATAGTGTAAACTAAAATTCTTCGATTGCCAGCAACAAACATTGAGTTTTGGGATATTTGGCTTTCCAAGCTACTTTAAATATAGACTATCCCCAGTGACAACAGGGAAGCATTATTATACAATACGCTGACTACATTTATATGGATTACTCAAAATCAGTTTGAGATTGGGTTTTATACTACACAATAGCAGTCGACGCTACATTTTTTAGATCTCTTTCTGTTCTAATAACTCCACTCAAAAAGGTCTTTGGGAGATAATTTCAGCCCTATTTATACTGGAACCTGCAGCTGTTCTATTTTAAATTGCGCCAGGTCCCAGAGCCAGATTAACTCTAAACCACTCCATTTACACTGCAGCACACAGTGGGGTGGCTGAGACACTAATCCCAACCATGGTTCATTTGTGCAGGTGGAAAAGAAACAAAAAACTTTGCCTGCTGATGACTTCCTCTCGGACAGCTTGTTGGCCGGAATTCTATCGAAGGACGTTTATAATAGCAACCAGAGTCCATTCCCTGGATTAGTATGGGAAATTACACTGGCCACTGGACGGGTGGCAGTTTAGCATTGCTTTACACTGATGCAGCTTATTTCTAACATTATGATGTAAAATTGGATTTATATTGCTCTGAAATCGGCAGTGTAAACAAGATTATTGTTCAATGAAAATATCACACGACACCTAACAAGGATACACTTTTACTGGATTTTAAACACTGTCTCTGAGATATAAATAGCCTTGTGGTGTACAGCTTTGTGCTCAACATGCTTAAACAGTAATCAGCTGAACCCCTGGGCTCCATGTCCTGAAAAAATAATGAAAATATTCTCTTGTGTTCAATTACAATTTGTTAACTCTAACTGATAATTTAGTTAGGTTGATTAGGAAAGTAAGGTGACTAGTTAAACAGTGATCAATCAGCAAAAAGTTGTCACTTAAAACTTTTTATAGAATCTCATCAGGAAATCCATTTACAAAGGAATATCACCATCAGGAACTATTTCAATGCTCCAAGGTCAGGAGAGACTTTCTTTCAAAGAGGAAATCAGGGTTCAAAATCTTTCAACAGCTTCAATTCTGGGCCATTTTACATAAGGAGTGCTGTTACCAAGACTGTCTCTCAATACGGATTCTTCCTTTCCAGATTTTTAAAACAATCATAGGCTTTACCACTGGGTCTACTTTTATATTTATTTTTATATATCTTTGTTGGCATTTCCTTGAATGAAACAAAGGATTCCCATTTCCCTGGTCTTTCAATTTAGCCAATTGCTAGATGTGTTTCCTGGGATTGGTTGACTCTTTTAGTTTAGTTTAGTTTAGTTTAGTGTAGAGATGCAGTGTGAAACGGGTCCTTTGGCCCACCAAGTCCGCACCGTCCAGTGATGCCTAGGACTACACTGGTACTAGGGACAATTTACAATTTTACCAAGCCAATAAAACCTATAAACCTGTACGTCTTCAGAGTGTGGGTGGATAACGGAGGTCCCGGAGAAAATCCATGCAGGTCAAACTCCATACAGACAGCACCCTTAGTCAGGATTGACCCGGGTCTCTGGTGCTGTAAGGCAGCAGCTCTACCACTACGCCACCGTGCTGCTTTGCGACCAACTCATCCTTTACAACATCAGTGAGAGAGAGGTAGAAACTCAGCATGTACCCCGTGTTTGTGCACGCAGGCACAACACACAGCTTGATACAACCACACATAGTTTAGCTCATCCCAAGTTTGAGGATGAGATGCTAAACCCAATTACGAAGAAGAGAGGAGTTTCATCTATCATATCATATCATCATATCATATATCATACATCATATCATATCTCATATCATGAATATACTAAAATGCTGATCTTGTATGTGTGTATATGTGTGTGTAGATGTGTGTGTCTTTAGATCTTCGCAGAAACACTACGAGGTAATGATAACATTTTTACATATTCTGATTCACATTTTCCCCCTCTTGGCATAGATCATCTTCACTGAACATTTTATGCTTTATTTTTCAACTTATTACTGATTAAAATTTAAAAAAATCAAAAGACTAAATTAAAAACGACCATCTTCCACTGATGACGTCACAATGGATCAGCTTGGAGCCGTCTCATACACAGAATATTCCACGCATTTTGAGTGCTGTCACCCCCCCCCCGACTATTATCCGTTATCCACCCACACTCTAAAGGCAGCCAACACCCCCTCCCATTCTACCCCCTCCCTCTCTACCCCTCCCTCTCTACCCCTTCACCTCTCTACCCCCTCCTTATCTACCCCCTCCCCTCCCTCTCTACCCCCTCCCCTCTGCACCCTCCCCCTCTGTACCCCCTTACCTCTGTACCCCCCTACCTCTCTGCCCCCCTCCCTCTCTGCCCCCCTCCCTCTCTGCCCTCCCTCCCTCTCTACCTCCTCCCTCTCTACCCCCCTCACCCTCTACCTCTCTAACCCCCCTCCCTCTCCCTCTCTAAACATGCATGCGCAGTTGGGGGCTATGTGTGAGTGGATAAGGTGGGGATGGGGGAAAAGGAGCAAATTTTAATATTAATATAATATCAAGGAGGGATTAATGTGTGTGTGTGGGGGGTGGTTAGTGTGTGTGTGCCACTGCAGGCTACGCAGTAATGATAAGATCTTTACATATTCTGAATCACATTTCCCCCCCTCTAAGCAGTGATCAGGTTCACTTAAGATCAGATCCTATATTTCACGAGCTATTTGCCATTAAAACGTTAAAATTCCAACTTTCACAAGATTTTTATTGTTAAAATCATTCCTCAAAGCTTCCAACACACTTCGTTACAAAGTTGCATAGAAACATAGAAACATAGAAATTAGGTGCAGGAGGAGGCAATTCAGCCCTTCGAGCCAGCACCGCCATTCAATATGATCATGGCTGATCGTCCACTATCAATAACCCGTGCCTGCCTTCTCTCCATATCCCTTGACTCCACTAGCCCCTAGAGCTCTATCCAACTCTCTCTTAAATCCATCCAGTGATTTGGCCTCCACTACCCTCTGTGGCAGGGAATTCCATAAATTCACAACTCTCTGGGTAAAAAAGTTTTTTCTCAACTCAGTCTTAAATGACCTCTCCTTTATTCTAAGATGCAAAACAGGAACACTCTGAACTTAGTCCTTCAACAGGAGGAGGAGGGCAAATTCAGCAGGAGGGGGAGCGCCAATTGGTATTGCAATTGGAACTGCTGCAGAAGGTAGGGGAGGTGCAATTGGAATTTATTTTCAAATCCACTGCAGAGGGAGGCAGGGGAGTGCTGGAATCTTACTTACGGGAATAACTTCAGTTGGGGGACCACGCCTCCCGTGGGGGCTATGAGTCAGTGGTGCAACATTGCGTTGGGGAGCGGGTTGCGTTAGAGGACCAGGCCTCCCATGCGACAGGGAACCAATGGGTCCCAGTTAGTCTAGTATACCTATAAAACTCTCATCTTGTATGTATGTATGCATGTATGCGTGTGGGTGTTTTTCTACCTTTGTCTAAACCTCTCGCGCTAGCGCAGACATTTTCACAGATTATTAATCACATTAACCCCGTCGATAAAATAAACTGCTTCACCACATTTCATGCTATATTTCACATGTTATAGCATTTTAAAAATAGCGAAAACCAACTTTATAAATGGAAAACCTCCTTCAACCCACTTCTAGTGATGTCACAAAGGGGGGGTGGGTGGCCACTAAGGGGGAGTGGGCAGCCACCAGCTTTCAGTGACATCAGGGGGAGGGGCCGTATTTAAATTAACGTTTCACTTTTTCCGACCCGGGTTTCCACGCTTGGATTTTACGCTGCCATCAAGGAGGCATCGAGACCATGGTGGTGAAGGAGACATCGTGACCGCAGTGGTGAGGCTTCGCAATGATGGGGGCGCGGCGGCTGGCGTCACCCCACGACATAAAGTAAACGGCGTTCCTGGGGAGGTGAGGTGGGGAGATTGATGGAGAGGAGGGAGTAGGGAGGGTAGTTGCCACGTCTACACTCCCTCTCTCGCCCTCTCCCTCTCTACCCTCCCTCCCCCTCTACCCCCTCCCTATCTACCCTCACTCCCACACTCTCTACCCCCTCCCTCTCTACCCCCCTCCCTCTCCCTCCCTCGCCCTCTCCTTCCCTGCCCTCCCCCCACTACCCCCTCCCCCTCTACCCCCTCCATCTCTGCCCCTATCCCTCTCTACCCCCCCCATCCACCTCCCTCTACCCTCCCTCTCTACTCCTCTCCACTCCCTCTCCCTCTCTACCCCCTCCCCTCCCTCTCTACCCGCCTCCCTCTCTACCCCCTCCATCTCTACTCCCCCTCCCTCTCTACCCCCTCCCTCTCTACCTCCCTCCCATTTTACCCTCCCTCTCTAGGAATTGGAGAGTGATGCGGAGGAGTGCTGGGGGAATGATGAGAATTGAACCACACCTGCGCAGTGGGGGACTATGCATGAGTAGTGCAATATTGTGTTAGGGAATGGGTTGGGTTGGGGGAACGGGTGAGTGGTGGAATATTGTGTTGGGGGAATTTAAAATTAGCTTTCTCTCTATGGATCTCATGCGATCTAACATTTCAAACCAGCCTACCATTCCAAAACAGCCTACCACATGACCTTATCAAAGGCCTTGCGGAGGTTCATACAGGCTACAAACTCCACCTTGATCTCATCAACATTCTTGATTACATATATGAGACTTCAATGAGCAGGCACATTATTGCTCTACTTGCGAATTATGGTACCAATATTTAAAGCTCCATTTAAAAAAAGTTCTCGCACTTAGGTATGGCAACTTTCCCACTCATTTCCTCTGACGTTACAGTCAAAGTTTTCCATTGAACTAAAAGTCTTCCAAAAATTATTGCTAGCAGAGTAATCATACCAAAAATATGTCAAAGTGAATTACAATTCTTGTTCAAAGAGAGCTTTTAAAAGTTCCATAGTCAAACTTAAGTATGTATAAAACGTAATAATTATGCATGTCTAATTTGACAATGTTAGATAATTTGTGAAAAAAAATTAGTAACAAAACTCTGAGTTAAATATTAATCTTCATGTCGCGGGGTGACGCCTGTACGCTTGTGGTAGTCGCCCACAGAGCCGTATCTTTTTCTGGTTGCGGCTGGATTTCCACCATTTTGAAAATGTTCGGCGACCTATGACGGGTGCCGGCAAGTCGCCAAAAAAATCGCGTAAGTGGGACAGGCCCTTTACTATCTGGTGAGGAAATCAGCATGGAGAAAAAAACTCCCATTTTATAGAAGCCATCTGATTTTCATTTCCATTTGGGGAAACTTTCTGCAATATGCAGACAATTTAAAAGATTCAAGTATCCTACTGAAAACATTTCAATGTCATACATAAGATAGAATTACTAAAGACTGAGTGCACATTATTCTTCATGCTTTAAACTTAACATTATATCAATGTTATCAGAGAATTATAGTCATTGATTCATACCACATGGAAAGAGGCCCTTCGGTCCATCTGTCCAGGGCAATCAAGATGCTCCATCTAAGCTAGTCCCATTTGTTCATGTTTGGCCCATATCCCTTTAAACCTTTCCTATCTATGTACGTCCAAGTGTCTTTGAAATGCTGTTATGGTACCTGATTCAACTATCTGCTCTGGTAGCTCGTCCCATGTACCCACCACCTTCTGAGTAAAATTATTGCTCCTCAGATTCCTATGAAATCTTGCCCCTCTCACCCATTTTGCCCTTCTCACCCAGATAATAAGATTCTTTCAACACTATAGAATTATTCAATCGCTTCCACTTTAGATTTAAGTTCGGAAATGCATAAGGAGATTATTTGTAAACTTATGTTTACATTTTTTCTTGCACTGTAACCAAAATGTTGCTTTATTAACCTTCAAAATAAATGTATCCAGAGTGCGAGTATGCAGAGAAGTTAAAAATGCTTTCTAGAGGCCATTACAAAAGGTTGCTTTGTTTGATTCATTTGAATATGTTTTCAGGATCTTGGTCCTGTGAGTCAGCTCCTGGTACCTACTCTGCTAAGTCCACATCTGAAGTCTGGTGGCAGTCATGTGACCCATGTCCAGACAGGTAAGTGGGACAAGGGTAGCTGGGACATTGTTGGCCGGTGGGGGTGAGTTGGGCTGAAGGGCCTGTATCCACACTGTTTCATTCTATGACTATGTCGGCTGCCAGTCAATGAAAGTTAGGTTTAGTTTAGTTTAGACATACAGCGTGGAAACAGGCCCTTTGATCCACCAAGTCCGTGCCGACCTGTCATCCCCATACACTAGCACTATTCTACACACGAGGGACAATTTACAATTTCACCAAGGCAATTAGCCTGCAAAGCTGTACGTCTTTGGAGTGTGGGAGAAAACTAGAGGTCCCGTACAAAACCCACGGAGGTCACGGTGAGAATGTAAAAACTCCGTACAGACAGCACCCGTAGTCAGGATCGAAGCTGGGTCTGTCGCGCTGCATATTCCCAGTGGCATCTATGCATGTGCATCTCACATAGAAGGCCGACCTCGTGTAATTTACGGAAGTGCACTCTTGTTGTACTCTGTATCTGATTATTTTTAACAATCGTGTTCTCGTAAAGTTCCCCTGCTTACTGTATAATAACATTGAACAATGACATTTCTGGTCAAGAAGGAACTGCAGATGCTGGAAAATCGAAGGTAGACAAAAGTGCTGGAGAAACTCAGTGCTGGAGAAACTCAGCGGGTGCGGCAGCATCTATGGAGTGAAGGAAATAGGCAACATTTCAGGCCAAAAGTCTGAAGAAGGGTTCAGGCCCTAAACGTTGCCTATTTCCTTCGCTCCATAGATGCTGCCGCACTCAATGACATTTCTGGACTTTTCTGAAGCACATGCAGTCCACATTTCCACTAAATTAATGTATGCAATTTATACTTCCTTGTATTTTACCGCTAAAGAATATGTGGTACTACTGTAGAGACGGCCAAGTGAAGTTATGCCCCTGTCCCACTTAGGAAACCTGAACGGAAACCTCTGGAGACTTTGCGCCCTGCCCAAGGTTTCCGTGCGGTTCCCGGACGTTCCCGGAGGTTTTTGTCCTCCGGCAACCACCTTCAACTAGCATCGCAACCAGGTTTGACTAAAAAATGACCGATTTTTAAAATGGAAACCATTTTCGACCATTAGGGAGACTGACAAAAACCTCCGGGAACCGCACGGAAACCTGGGTGGGGCGCAAAGTCTCCAGAGGTTTCCGTTCAGGTTTCCTAAGTGGGACAGGGTCATTACACACCTCCAGGGTTCACCTCTCTCTTGCCATGTGTGTCATTTGGAACGACTTTCATCTCCCTGCCCCGCTGGAACATTTACATCTCAAAGGGAAGTAGTTGACATTCCAATAGCATTCAAGTTTCCAAATGTCCTCCCTCCCACCAAATAAAAAGTATTTCTTAACCAAAATAAAAAAGCTGGTGGCAAATAAAATGTGAAAGAAATCCCAGAATGAAAAGTTGGTTTCATACCACTGTACACCTGCAATGCCACAAAACTGTCCCTATGTCACAGAAACTAATATAATTTCCCCGGAATCCATTGCTTTATTCATATTATAGGTGTGAAACTTTTAATGCTTTATAAAATTATCTTTTCATGTGAGCCTGATACATTTTCACAGAATATATCAAATATTATCTCTTTGCAGAGTTAGGGCTCTACCACCAAGTAATTGTTCATCCCATCCATGTTCTCCAGAGATGCTGCCTGACCCACTGAGTTAGTCCGGCACTTTGCGTTAAACAAGCATCTGCAGTTCCTTGCATCTCCTATTGTTCAACCTTGATCTATTCTTCCAAATCGCTGAGTGAATAAAGAAATGGTTCTGCTCAGCACTACATTGCACACAATTGATTGTAAACCCACACTTTGTAAATACTTAATCATTTCTGCAGGCCATCTCAGAATATTTGCCAACTAATGACATACCACCACTGTTATGCCAAGCTAACAAGTGCATAGCAAGGATCGCAAATAGCGTAATGGTAAAAGCGTGGGTATTGGTTGAGAATGCAGTGATATTGGGAGAAATTCTGAGCTCTATTTTAAATAATCTAAAAGGTTTCTTATATTATTCAGCAGCGTAGGGCCTTGGTTTAATCCCTGATCGACAGGCTTCAGATGCAGCTGTGTGCTAACATGGCATTAGTAGTGTACACTCACAAATGTGCCAGGTTCACAATGAACACCTGATAGGAAGGGTGGGTTGGGACGGCAGTCGGTACCCGCTCCGTGACATGACTGTCTTACCCACAATGTCTGCCACCTCCAGCTTCCAAACCTCTAAATAAAGGTGATACCACTGGGTTGTTTTTATTTCTGATTATATCCATTTTATAGATGGAATTTGTAACTGATTGCTTGCTGAAAACTCTGTGCCTTTTTTCTTTCTTTACTTTTCAGGACTCAGGCATGGTTCTCAAGGCTGGTATCTCAGCAGGGAATGGAGGGATATGAATCATGTGCAGGCAGAGGAGAATCACTTAATTTTGCATCAGTTCGGCAAATATATTGTGGGACCCATGGCTTATTCCTGTGCTATATTGCTTTATATTCCACACAGAAACAAAATACATTGTGCTAAATTATAATTATTAGGATCTGCATCCTGAACCTGCCACTGAAAAATGTCAATTCTGCAAGTTGACCTGGTCCAAAATCCAAAAGGTAATCATGTTGGCTGACACCATCCTGGAACTAAGTGGCAAAGCCCTGGCCAGTGCGAAGGTCTTGCACAATGTCATTAGAATAATATGAATTGGCCAAAACAAGCTGTCCCCACTAATGTCCCAGCTCTGCCATCTGTCAAAGCTATCAAAGTTTTTCAATTAAAAACTACTAAAACTGAAATAAAAGATTTTAGAAGTTAACTAGACCAAGTGGGACCCGTTGGCTCCCCTCCCCTCGTGGTTGCGGAGCGGCGGGGGGCGGCCTGTGGCGTCACACACACATTAACCACGCTCCACACACACAGGGGAGCAAGCAGGCTGTAAAAAGCGAGCGGGCTGTGAGCGAGCGGACGACGTCACTCGCAGCGTGTGAACACAACGTACAGCCATTGTGACGTCATCACGTCATCAACCAAAGGCAGCCGAATTTCTAAGTTATTTGAACTTTTTGAACATTTTGATTAATAACTGGAGAAATAATGCATGCATTTTTCAGATAAGGCAATTTTTGACCACAGGATAAATCTCCACAGGAATATATAAAATGTTTACCGTTAGATTGTCGTTTTTCAAGCAGTATGATCACACACACACACACACACACACACACACACACACACACACACACACACACACACACATCTAAGAACAGAGTTTTATAAGTATATAGATAATGATTGGATTTTTTTACAATTAACATTACCTTAAATAAATTAATAATAATTCAACTTACCTTATTCTTATCTTTATTTCAGGTGGGTATAAACTCTCCATTGAAATGAATGTGGAACCTAGCACAGGGTGTGAGAGCAAGTGTGCTTTCCCTGTGTAAATGCTGGGGAATTCCAGAAAGCTCTTGATCCACTGCCAAACGCCGTGGAAATTGCTGGCAGGTTCCAGTCAGTAACTTTTGGATTTCCACTTTTGTTGAGAAGTTTATAATTTGTTGATGGTTACAGTCAAATCTATCATGCGGAACTGGTGGCAAAATCCAACAAAGTCCAGTTCATTGTGTGCCAACATATATCCTTGCCTAAAAGCCCAACATAGAGTGAAAACATGTACTTAGAATTATTTCTTAAAATATTATCTCATTACACATCTATGCACTTATGCATACTGTAGATTTGCCATCGCTATTATACATTACAAAACTAGATCTGTGTAAATTCTATGTCCATTTTTCATTTTGCCTCTGTCATTTAATTTTAACTGAAGCACTATTGTGTAACATGATTGATACCAATAAAATATGATTCACATAACAGTGACATATTATTATATGGCAATGATATTATATGTCATTTTTACACTACAGTATTACTACATTACGTAATTCAAATTGAAGCAAGTGACGTGTACTCTAGTGATATTTTGCATTGTTTTCAACACTGTTATAGAAAAATATTAATTAATTATTGCTGTAGTTTGTGATTCATGCCTAATTACTATTTATTTGTGATTGAGATTATCTCAGACTGAATCAAGTATATTGCAATAATAACTTTTTACTTGTTATCAGGATCTGAGTAATGTGGACAAAAGCTTTTTTTTACCTATCATTTGTTGTCTTGGGGTCTTCTGGGGTTGTATTACATTCTCCTTCCTGAAGGACATTAATGAATCAAATCAAGTCAAGTTGAGTTTATTGTCATATGCACAAGCACAATGAGGTACAGGTACAATAAAAATCTTGCTTGCAGCAGATCGGGGCCAGCCTGCAACACATACCTTCAAGGTCGGCAGACGAGCGGCAAGTGAAGGAGTGAGTGTGAGGATTGGCTGAATAATTTAATTATCAAATCGGTAAGTTAGCTAATTAGTGAATTAGTCAATTTATCAGCTAATATAAGCAAGGTTTGCTCTAGGGGAGCGGCCTTGTAGAGGGAAGTGCCTTGTGAGAAAAGTGCGAGTCTTTGGCTTGAGGAGTGCCTTATGAGAAACATGCAAGTCTTTGGCTCGAGAGTCTTTGGCGAGGAGGCTGAGGTGAGGAGACTACGTCAAAAGTTGGAATGGGTGAGACGCAGTGAAGAAATGACAGGCAAGCTGATTCTGTGTTGTGGAATGTGGGAGGTCATGGACACTGCTGGTTCTTCTGGCTGCTAAAATTGTGGAAAGTGTGTCCAGATTCAGCTCCTGAAGGACCGTGTTAGGGAACTGGAGAGGCAAATGGATGACCTCAGGATCATCTGGGAAAACGAGTTCTTACAGGCCATACAGCGAGATTGTTACACCGAAGTTACCGGAAGAGAGAAGGAGGAAGGGAAGGAAGCTTCGAGTACAGGAGACCCGGGAGTTGTACCTCTTGAAAAAAGATACACCCTCTTGGAAGCTGTCGGGACAGAAGACACTGCCAGTCTGCTGGGGCGGACACATCTGCGAGTCAAAACATGGGACTGAGGCAAAGTCGAAGAGATAGATGTCAGGCAGAGCGGTGGTAGTAGGGGACTCCATAGTGAGAGGTACAGACAGGGGTTCTGCGGCAACAGTTGGGATTCAAGGATGGTGTGTTGCCTCCCTGGTGCCAGGGTCCACGATGTCACAGACCAATTGCAGGGCGTCCTCAAGAGGGAAGGGGGGCAGCCTGAAGTGGTAGTGCACATCGGCACAAATCACGTCGGGAAAAAGAGGAAAGAGATTCTGTAGCGTGACTTTACAGAGCTCGGAAGAAGGCAGAGAAGCAGGATATCCAGGGTGGTTATTTCTAGTTTGCTTCCAGTTCCTCGTGCTGGTGAAGGGAGGAACAGAGGATCTGAATGTGTGGGCTGAGGACCTGGTGCAGGGGGCAGGGATTCAGATTTTTAGACCACTGTGATCTGTTTTGGGGTAAGGGTGAATTGTACAAAAGGGACGAGTTGCTTCTTAACTGGCAGAGGACCAGCATTCTGGCAGGCAGGTTTCCACTGCTACAGGGATGGGTTTAAACTAAATAATGGGGGGGGGGGGGGGGAGAGACAAATTTGAAATACAAGGATGGAGTTAAAGGGAAAGAGAGTATAGGCAAAGTTAAGAAAAAACAACAGAATTAACGGGACAGAAAACTCACGAAGGGATAGGAGAATATGGCCAAGTGAAATAGAAATCAATATGAAATGTGAGGTGAGTAATGGATTAAAATTAAACGCAAAGTATAATAAGTAAAGTGTATGAGGCTGAAGCTCAGTTAAAGATTGGTAGAGATGACATTATGGGGATTACAGAGACATGGCTGCAGGAAAATCGGGAATGGAAACTGAATTCAGGGTTATACGTCCTATAGAAAGGACAGGCAAGCAGGCAGAGGAGGTAGGGTATCTCTGTTGGTGAGGGATGAAATTCAGTCCCTTGCGAGGGGTGATATAGAGACTGATGATGTAGAGTCACTGTGGATAGAATTGAGGAATTATAAAGGTAAGAAGACACAATGGGAGTTATCTACAGGCCCCAAAACAATAGCCTGGATATAGGGTGCGTTGCAGCAGGAGTTAAAATTGGCATGTAACAAAGGTAATGCAACTGTCGTTATGGGAGATTTCAATATGCAGGTAGACTGGGAAAACCAGGTTGGTTCTGGACCCCAAGAGAGGGAGTTTGTAGAGTGCCTCTGAGATGGATTCTTAGAACAGCTTCTAATGGAGCCTACCAGAGAGAAGGCAATTATGGATTTAGTGTTGTCTAATTAACCAGATTTAATAAGGGAACTCACGATAAAGGAAGTGCTAGGAGGTGGTGACCATAATATGATAAGTTTTAAGCTGCAATTTGAGAGGGAGAAGGTTAAATCAGAAGTGTCACTGTTGCAATTGAACAAAGGGGACTATGAATGCATGAGAGAGGAGCTGGCCAAGGCTGACTGGAAAAGGATCCTAGAAGGAATTACGGTGGAACAGTAATGGTAGGAATTTCTGGGCATATTTCAGAAGATGCCCAGAAGATCATTTCATTCCAAAGAGGAAGAGCAAGCAAAGTTTTAGGGAAGGTATAAAACCAAAAGAAAAGGTATATAACATAGCAAAGAGTAGCGGCAAGCCTGAGGATTGGGAAACATTCAAAGAACATCAGAAGGTAACAAAAAGGGCAATACGGGGTGAAAAGATGAAATATGAAGGTGAGCTCGCCAAGCATATAAAGGACAGTAAAAGATTCTTTAGGTATTGTAAATAAGCAATTCGCATACTCTTGAAGTGTATAACATCCTTTAATGATAGCACACGGTGTAACACACGTCAGCAAGCACTGGCTACATTCTTCTACTGAACTATATCCAGGGAGGGGAAAGCGTTATGATTGATGTTAACTAAGGCGGGGTTAATGGTACTGAGGTAGCTATATTATTGGTTGCATGCATAAACCATCTACATCCTTCCCCTTAGAAAATCAAAACGGATTGGAAGCCATGACAACAGAATTGAACATAATCGCCATAATGATCAGGTGGCCTACTAATCCGACCCAAGCCCGTACGCGCAGGCATGCATAGCTTTGACTAACGTTAGATCCGAATCCCTTAGAAGCTCACAACTCAACCTCTGGTCATGCATGCCAGTTACTAAAATGTCTCTAGTGAGCTGGTCTGTCATGTCACCGAAATGGCACCGCTGGGCAAGATAATGAAAATCAGCAATAAAACATTCAACAGGTTCATCCGGCAACTGTTTCCTTGTAAAAAACCGTGCCCTCTCTAGAATGCGGTTCGAGGGCAGGTCACAAATCTCCCTGAACTTATGTAGCAGGCAAGTGGGGTCACTGTCTGATTCTGCAGGAGTAATCACCACGTTATTCGCGTCCAGGACCGCTGGAGCGTAGGTGAAAGTTCTGGCTCTCCTCATGGCATCAGGTCCGACAAGGTTGAGGAGGAGGGAGGCTTTAACAGAGTCAGGTTCGGTGCGGTGCACGACGTTGACAAAGTGGGTGAAATCAAATTCAAACGTGGCCCAGCGTTCAGATATGTCAGCATCAAAGACAAGTTGTGCGGGCTTTCTGCAAGAAGATGCCATGGCCAGAGAGATTGAGCACAAATAGGCACAAAATCAAAAGAAATAAATAAAACCCGATAGACAGGAGACGCAGGTATCTTCCAGCTTCTGACACCATGTAAATAAGCAATTCACATACTCTTGAAGTGTATAAGATCCTTTAATGACAGCACACGGTGTAACACACGTCAGCAAGCACTGGCTACATTCTTCTACTGAACTATACCCAGGGAGGGGAAAGCGTTATGATTGATGTTAACTAAGGCGGGGTTAATGGCACTGAAATAGCTATATTATTGGTTGCATGCATAAACCATCTACAGGTATGTTAAGAGCAAAAGCTTAGAAAAGACAAATGTGGGTCCCGTGAAAGCAGACTCAGGTGTAATTATTATGGGGAACAAGGAAATGGCAGAAGAGTTGAACACGTACTTTGGTTCTGTCTTCACTAAGGAAGACACAAACAATCTCCCAGATGAACTAGAGAACAGAGGATCTAGAGAGACAGAGGGACTGAAAGAATATTTGCATTAAGTGAGAAATAGTATTGGGTAGACTGATGGGACTGAAGGCTGATAAATCCCCAGGGCTTGATGGTCTGCATCCCAGGATACTCAAGGAGGTGGCTCTAGAAATTGTGGACGCATTGGTGATCATTTCCAATGTTCTATAGATTCAGGATCAGTTCCTTTAGATTGGTGGGTAGCTAATGTTATCCCACTTTTCAAGAAAGGAGCGAGAGAGAAAATGTGGAATTATAGACCAATTAGCCTGACATCGGTGGTGGGGAAGATGCTGGAGTCAATTATTAAAGAAGTAATAACGGCATATTTGGATAGAGTCAAAGGATTTGTCCAAGTCAGCATGGACTTATGAAGGGGAAATCCTGCTTGACTAATCTTCTGGAATTTTTTGAGGATGTGACAATTGAAATGGATGAAGGAGAGCCAGTGGATGTAGTGTATTTGGACTTTCAGAAAGCCTTTGATATGGTCCCCCACAGGAGATTAGTGGTAAAAATTAGAGCACATGGTATTGGGGGTAGGGTATTGACATGGATAGGGAATTGGTTGGCAGACAGGAAACAAAGAGTAGGAATAAACGGGTCCCTGTCAGAATGGCAGGCAGTGGTGAGTGCAGTGCCGCAAGGCTCGGTGCTGGGGCCGCAACTATTTACAATATATATTAATAATTTAGATGATGGAATTAAAAGTAACACTAGCAAATTTGCAGATAACACAAAGCTGGGTGGCAGTGTGAACTGCAAAGAGGGTGCTAGGAGGTTGCAGGGTGACTTGGACAGGTTGAGTGAGTGGGCAGATGCATGGCAGATGCAGTATAATGTAGATAAATGTGAGGTTATCCACTTTGCCGGCAAGAACAAAGAGGCAAATTATTATCTGAATGGTGTCAAATTAGGAAAAAGGGAAGTGCAACAAGACCTGGGTGTCCTTGTACACCAGTCACTGAAAGTACACCTGCAGGTACAGCAGGCAGTGAAGAAAGCTAATGGCACGTTGGCCATCATAACAAGAGGATTTGAGTATAGGAATAAAGATGTCCTTCTGCAATTGTGCAGGTCCCTGATGAGACCACATCTGGTGTATTGTGTGCAGTGTGCAGGTCTCCTAATTTGAGGAAGGTCATTTTTGCGGTTCACGAGGTTAATCCTCGGGATGGCGGGACTGTCATAAGAGGAAAGGTTGGAAAGACTTGACTTGTATTCACTGGAATTTAGAAGGATGAGAGGGAATCTCATAAAAACACATAAAATTATAAAAGGAATGGACAAGCTAGATGCAGGAAAAATGTTCCTAATGTTGGGGGAGTCCAAAACCAGGGGCCACAGTCTTATCTTATATACATAACACACACATAAGTTATTATGTTACACATAAACACATTAGAAACTGTACAATAAAATAGAACATTAGGACAAAACATAATTTAATAAAGGAAGTCTGTAGTGTTCCATTGTGATGTAAGAGTAGAGTTACAGTGTGTGGGTTGGTTCAAGAACCTGTTAGTTGCACAAAGTAGCTGTTCCTAAATCCAGCATATGTGACTTCAGGCTTCTGTACCTCCTGCCTGGTTGGAGCAGCTAGAAGATGCAAGACCCATATGGTGGGAATCTTTGATGATAGATGCCATCTTCTTAAGGCCCTGTCATGTGTAGATGCTTTTGATGGTGGGGATGACTGTGTCCATGATAGACCAAGCTGAATCCATCACTCTCTGTAGCCTCTTGTGTTCCTATGGATTGGAAGTGATGGATGCTTTCATACTTACCTTTTTTCATGCTCAGATTAAAATTATCAAGTTTATATAAGCTGGCATTTGAAATTGGTTCTTGGTTGAAGACCATTTCTCTCATGTATAATTTGAAGAACCATATGTTGCATTGTAATTATGTTACTCAAACTGAAAGCTATCAGACCATATACCATACATCAGTATCACTGCAGTTACCAAAAGATGTAACTGGTTTTTGTGTTAAAAAAATTAGAGAAACCAAGTCATCACCAGATTTAGGATTCTTACTAAGCCATTAACTAAATGTAATGGGCCTTCCCATTTAGGCGACAATTTAGTCGAATATGCGGTCACCACATGGTCACCACATGTTCACGGGTGGTTGCCGGGGAGTCGCCTTCATGGTCGTGAAGAGATCCCGCATTCTGGGAAATAGTCGCGGCCTTTCAACATATTGAAAAATGAGCGACAACCAGAATGAAGCCGCCATGGAGAGTAGAGAGATTTCTAGGAGGTTGTAAGTTCTCGTAAGTTCTTGTAGGTTCACGTAAGTTGCAGCCGGTGCTGACCGGTGAATTTCATTGGCTCATTTGGGAAAAAAACATAAGCAGTAGTTTTCAGAACCAAGAATAACCGATTGGTAATGTTAATGTCCGCCAAGCTTCACAGCCGTGTATCTCTGGCTTCTTAAAAGTTGTCTCCACTCCTTCTCCCCACCCCGTCTCCCCCTTCTCCCCCCTCTTTTAAAGGACTTATGTGACCCTTCCCGTACGCTGTGCTTTCACCTTCTTAATTACAGCGCCAACCTTCCTGTTCATCACGGTGTGTGGCTGTATCACATTGGCTTTGCACCATGTGAATTTCACTCAGACAGCGCTCCCCTCACTTGCCCTATCCCCCACCTGCATAACGGGTTGGTGAAGGATGCGATGTGTGTGTGTGTGTTCCACTCCGACAGTCGCCGTTTCAGTCGCCTGAAAAATCGCATTAGTGGGACTGGCCCATAAGGATCAAGTTCCAGCAAAACTTTACTCACAACAAAGTGTGAATAATCTGAAAATGAATTGACATGAAGTTACACCTACATACAAGTCACTCACTGACTGATAACTGAGATTAATTGCGTCTCTCCTCTCATCAAATGAATAGTAGATGCGTGTTGTGGTTAGAAAGGAATGTGTCTATTATATTTTACAAAACAAAGATGTCGGTTATGTAATTAATGGTACATGAAGCAGCCAAATAATTATGTGCATGTGGTTCAGTATCTTAATTTCTTTTATGTTATATGTAAAATAAGAGCATCTGGGCGTGATTATGAGATAGTGTTCTCAGTCAGAACTTCAGATAGCTTAAACATACAAAGCCATTATAAGGTAGCATTCTCATAAAGAGGTTCATTTTATCAAAGTGGCAGTGGTAATTTACAATGACTATTCCTAGCCATATATGGGCCCAGATTTACTTGACAAAATGACAGCAAGGCAAGTGGTGGTGGCATTGCATTTTATCCAAAAGTCCATCAGCTTCATGTCAGGGGAAGATGTGGTCAGCCTCAAAAATCTAAAAGTTGTTGTCCAATTTTTGATGCTTTAAATAGCTTTACAAAAATGGCAGCTTGCTGTTTGGCTCATCACAGCAATATCTTGAATGGCACAATATTGCTGCATTTACTATGTAGTTCTCAATTAACCCCACCATAAAATTTGAAATCTTTTCTACTCTTGTTCATTCAATAAATTCAACTTCACTTAGGATGAAGCTGCCCAAATCTGCACATCCTCAACAAAGTCCGAAACAGCAACGTGTCCAAACATCTGGAACATCACTTCTCATGCCAGTGACACCTGCCATTTGGAAGGACAAGGGCAGCAGATCCATGCAAGATTTATACCCACCCCTCCAAATTGTACACCCCCCCCCCCCCCATTCCTCCCCCATTCCTCCCCCCACCCTCCACCCAAGTCACACAATTTATGATTTGAAATTTATTTTCTTTCTTCGTTGCTGGATCAAGCCTAACCGGAAGTTCCGGAAAGTACCGGAAGTGGTGGCGCTGCCCTGCAGCTGCGGCTCGCCTGTAGTCCATTTGTCTTTTCTTTTTTTTGTTTTCTTTTGCCCTGTTGTTTCAATTTATTTCAGTTTATTTTAGTTGTGTATGTGTGGGGGGGGGTGGGAGAAACTTGTAAGAAACTTGTTTTAGTCTCTTCCTTCAGGGGGGATGCAACCTTTTCTTGTCGTATCCCCCGTCTCCGTCTGTGCTGAGGTCTAATGGCGAAGCTGGTGGCCTCCAACTGGGACTGACCTCAAGGTTCCGGAAGCAGAGCCAGGACTTACCAACACGGGGCTGGCCGACTTCGGGGCTGTGGTGGTGTTCCGGCGGCGGTGGCAACCCGACTTCGGAGCCTCTGAGGCTCGGCCGCAGGCCCAGTAGATGACAACGTCAGGAGCTCGCAAGTCCCAGGTTGGTGACCGATTCTCCGGAGCTCCCGCAACAACAGCGTCGTCCGCTGGACTGTAGGGTGGCAGCTTCGTCCGCCCCGGGCCGTGGAGTTAGAACCGGCTCGTTCGCGGAGGTCGGATTCGGCAGCGGGACTTACCATCACCCGGCAGGGGGCCCAACATCGAAAGCCTAGATCGCCTCATTGCACAGGGAGAACATGGAGGGAAGAGACAAGGACTTTAAGACTTTTGCCTTCCATCACAGTGAGGAGGGCCTGGTAGACTCACTGTGGTGGATGTTAAATCTGTGTTTATTGTGTGTTTTGAAATTTCGTTCAGACTGAAAAGTCTGATTGACAATAAAGGATACTTTAGTTTACTTTACTTTACATGTCTTAATAATAGTAAACCAGGTTCTCTGAATCGCAGAAACTTCAGTAGATCAAGGAGGTAGCTTACCACTACCTCATTTAGTGCAATTTAAGATGGTTGATAAGTATCAAGTTTTGCTATTGATAGTATTACACGACATAAGAAAACACATTCTATCGAATTCCTGTAAAACCCCTCCCACTATCACACTAATGCAGAATGCTTCAAGTAAGACTGGGTTAAAGGAACAATGCTTGGATAGTGTGATATTCCCACCTCACTCTGCATCACATCTGAGAAGGATCATTAATTTAATAACAATTTTCGTTATGATATGCAGTTGTCACTGAGAATCATTACCTTTAAGCCCAGACTCCCCGAGCTTATTTCACATCGGACTCATGCAATTAGGAGAGGCACAAGGCATTCATCTTCCTCACCTAGATTTGTAACCAATCACCAAATGTAAATGCAGTTGATAACCCGTCTATACTTCAGAAAAGTAATTAAAAATGTCAAAGATAACATATTGAACTGTCAATCTTTACGAGGGAAAGCTTCTTTAATGAAGCTTTATGCAATAATCAATACTACAGACTCTTGAAAACCACTGGGTACAAGCAGCAGATCTTGTTTTCCCCCAGGGAATGGGTGTCAGAGCAAATACCTAGAACACTCGTGTGGTTGTTATTAGGTGACATCCTCATTGAAATATTGACAAATGTAATGTTGTTTCAGTATTTCATTCCATTTGCTACATGTACAATAATCAGAATAACACTAAAGTTTTATTGATGTAAATAGTGTTTCAAACTAAAATTTCTTACAAAATTCAATTTTCACAGACTTTTTGCCTGTTTTGGATCTTTTGGATCATGTGTCAACTTCTATATCATTCACATAATGTTAAAATTATCATTTGTTAATCTAACCAAAATCACATTTAGTTTTCCCAAACATTTCCTGAGAGTATGCATTTCCTATATTCACATTTCTAACTTTTTTAATAACCTTTATTTTATGGATAAGTTAGTCCTCACAAAAAAATGACAATCATTTCATATTGCATGTCCTCCTAATTACATATCACATTTTAATGAAACAGAATTTTCATAACATAAATGTTTTTTCACGTTAACTGGCATGTGAATAGTTGCACATTCACATATTTTGTTGGTTTAAATAGTTCTGGTTTCTTGAACATTTATGTTAAAACTTCGAGACATTAGCTTTTGTACCTGGGCACAAATCACCACAGTCGCGAAAAGGCTTCAACATGGAAAAAATTCTCAGTTCAAAAAGATTTCTCAGACAATGGTATTTATCATGATTTGATTGTGTTCAAATTTCAGTGCAAAACTATCAAAGGATATGTCTGTTGTGTGGACATCCATGGTCAATGCTTAGAATCACATTGCAGCAAATCTTCTGTACAGGTCTTTTCTTCTTTAATGTGCTGTTTGAGGTTTATGTATAACCAAAGCCCATAATTTATTTATTTTTCCAGCCTTTTCAATAGGTTTGAACTTATTGCACTCGTTGGTTGACAATACAGTACGCCATACTTGGCAAGTGTATTCAATTCACAGTCTAATCAATGACTTATATACCACAAGCAAATCATCATCACTCAACGCTGTTCTTTTCAACATTGTCAAAGAATAGGGTCTTTTGTTAATTTTTTTTTGTAAATAAAGTCAATGTAAGTGATCGATTTTAAAACATTGGACAGCATTAAACCCAACTATTTTCAATTTAAACTAACAATACATCTATCCACTGTTTGAAAAAGCCCATATAGAATAATGTTACAGTACTGAACAATTACTGCAGATACATGAATATGAAAGGAAACCAAAATACCAACTTGTTTATGCATTTTTAAAATGTATATGATCATTAAAAAACAAAAATCCGGATTAGGTAATTCTTCCCACTTCCAGTCTTAACTCCTATTGTTATTATTGATTAGTGATACAATCTCCATCAGTATTCCTTCTACAACATTACACACACGATAGAGTCTGGAGTTCAAAGCCAACCTTTGTCATTAATAGCTTAACGGACAGATCACGCATTACCGAGCATGCACCTGACAAGTTTTGATTTCATCAGCTCAGGTCTCTGTCACTCTGCAACATGCCTAGCTAGGAAGAAACTCAATTTGCTTCCGTCAAACAATGCGGAAAAGAAATCCCAGTGGCACAGAATCAATGGCACACTCTTGGTATAAATACCCTTACATTTGCCAACACAGCCTTTAAGATCAGCTCAGAAAATGTCATGTGTCTGAACGCTATTGTGGCATAAATGAAGAGCTTTCCTTTGGCCTATTTGGCCAGGCTCTCGAGCGCACTTTGTTTTCCCAAGAGAAGAAAGCAAAGTAGTAAACCATTTTTGCAGAATGTCATTCTCCCACAACAGTTTATGAAAGAAACATCTGTGACAGGAATCTCTATTGCTTCTTTCAAAGCAAACTCTGACAGTAAAAGAGCTTGGCTAAAAGCTGCAAATCAATGCTTGAATTCCTCTTGCTGCATGACATCTAATTTACTATGTATTGCATGCAAACTTCTAAGTATTTTTTTTCTTCACATACGTTGTGAGGCTGTGAGAGTGATGTGGTGGCTCATTTCCAAACTTCAGCTGAATAAACATTTGGCCATTTGCTGGACAGGTTGGCGTGCGAGGGAGTTTCTGCCTTCCAATCTAACCTCATTGATCCTGAGGAAAGCAACTTGCTTACAAATTCAAATCAAAGATGGCTCGCTTGTGGCATGGAGGTGGCTTAAATGGGGCGATTGTTTTTCAATCTCCAGCAACATCTGATCAGCATACAGCTTCCCTCTGAACTTGAATAGAGGTGGTGTTTGGATTTTTATGTGCTGTTTATTGTGTTGACTGGAGAAGATGGAAAGCCTCAGATGTTTAAAGGAAGATAACAGAGGTGAGTGCCACATAACACTTTTATCTTTGTGATGACATTTAAGAGTAAACATGATAATTAAAACCCATCATCAGCAGTAGTTGAATCTTAATGTTTTTAAAATGTCCCTCTTTTTGGTTCACATTCAATCACAAATATTTTGTGACTCAAACTAGTTGCTCAGTTTTCTTGCCAATCACATTAAATACAGTAGCAAGCTAATCGCTAATGCATTTATTAGAAACAACTCACACAGTATGTCGGGTTGCCTCAGTTGACACCGATTAAGTGTGCATAATTTAAGCATATCACTTTTCAAAGGCCAAGGATTTTCTCTCCCTTTTTCTGTCTCTGTCTGTCTAGCTGACTCTCTCTCTCTCTCCCTCTCTCTCTCTCTCTCTCCCCCTCCCTCTCCATCTCCCTCTCTCTGTCAATTCCAAAGAGAATGCTTTGCTGTAAACAAATAATAATAAATAAATATTTTATTTTTGGAGCAGGGTATTACAGTTTCCATTCTCCTTCCCTAACCATCCACAACTATCACCCCTCCACCCTCATCCCTTACCATAATTCTCAACAATAAAAATATGCTAACATAATTTATTAATATGTGCCTTTGTTCTGGGCTGTATATATTCTAAAACTAAAGCAAATCTAAGTTTAAATAAAGGATGTTTTATAAGTAATTTTGCTTAACCAGTGCAATCTATTTTGTGCATTCTCCCTGTTGAATGATTTTACATTGAGTAATCAGTTAGACCAAGTATTTGCAATAACTCAAATATTAAATTTGAATTGTTCCCTTGATTGTAAAAAGTGATGCATGAAAGTGTGAACTTGTTAATTACTGGGTGTTTGGACAGATTCTTAGTTAAAAAAATGTTTTAAGGTACCTTTCATTTTTAAAATGTCCATGTTGTCAGTGTGATATTCTTGACGGCTTTCACATGTATATGAACCTTGCTGTCAGAAAAGTAACAGCATATTTCAGCTGAGCTACACAGTGCTTATATATAAATACAACATACTCTTCACCAATTATGTTGTTAAAGAAGGAACTGCAGATGCTGGAGAATTGAGGGTTACACAAAAAGCTGGAGAAACTCAGCGGGTGCAGCAGCATCTAAGGGGCGAAGATTTAAACAAATAATAATAAACAAATATTTTTGTTTAATTTGTTTTCGCCCCTTAGATGCTGCTGCACCCGCTGAGTTTCTCCAGCTTTTTGTGTAACCCTCTTCACCAATTATGATCAGCAGAGGGCAAAAAGCTCCTACCTTCAGATACCAGCATCATATTTATACGAGGACATAAAACATCAGCAAATTTCAAAGTGTCCCGTGAGGGAGAGAAAGGTTGAGGAGGGAAGTTGGCAGATAGGTATGAGTCAGGCCAGTTACGGGGAGCCAATGATTAGGAGATGTGGGTAGATTTAGGAGGAAAGCTTGTTGTTCCGCAGGAAATAATTACTACTAGTTTGAGGCCTGAGACAGTGTTATGGTCAGTTAGTCGGCGGATAGTGTATTTTATAAAACTGAGGGTGCCTTGGGAGAACTTAGTGGATGAGACTTATGAAAGGAAAAGGCTTAGATATGTAGAGTTGTGAGCAGAAGTTGGGCAGTGAGGATGGAGAGCATGAGTCCATCCTGTAGAGGTGGGTTGTAGAGGTTTCATAGCAAGATCAACCGGTGGGGGGGGGGTTGATGTTGTTCTGGGATGCCGAAACAACTGTTGAGCCTTCCCGAGGTGTTGTGGGCCTAGCTCAATTAAACACCAATGAAGAAAGGTGCCCACTTGATAACCCCAATGATATACTTGCATCTACATGATTAGTTTTTTTTAAAGAGAATTCATATGTAGGTAGCTTTCTTTTTGCATAATGAGTTATTTATTGTAAGTTGGTGTATTTAGTTAGATAATACTTTGGTTTTGGGCTTAGTTTTCTTAGTTGAGTGCTTATCCTGGAGTTATAGCACAAGTACTTTGTGTTTTAATATTAATAAGAGTGGACATTGCTTTGTCCATCACGGGTATTGACCTCCAATCATCGAAAGGATCTACAGAAAACGTTGTCTATAAAAGTCAGTTAATGTCATCACAGACCCACAGCATAGCCACATTCTCATCTCGCTTTTACCATCGGGAAGAAGGTACAGGAACCTGAAATCCTTTACCTCCAGGTTCAAGAATAGCTTCTTCCCATCAGTCATCAGGCTCTTGAAAACAACTTGCTCAACCTCAACCCTACCTCAGCAATGATTTATTATTGAATTTATTTAAGTTGCACTGTGTACTTTGGGTTGCTCTATTATGGTCTGTTAACAAAGTTTTATTGATAATTTACTGAATTATTGGGTATTTATTTCTTAGGGTTGCATTAATATACCTGTTAAGCTGCAGCAAATAAGAAATTCATTGTTCCATTCCTGGTGCATTTGATAATTAAACACTCGACTCTCTCTGCTTTCCCTCCTTAAGATGAACACTGATCTGAGACTATTTCACAATAACCGTGGCACATGAGCTTAAAGAATGGTATAAGCAGCTGTTTGATTATGATTGGCATAAAATTCAAATCTAATCCTGTTCTGATCCAATGTTCACACTAGATACTTTGGTGTGAAACTCCAGTGGATTTTCTCCCTATATTTTCCCATCCCACTTCCTCCAGCTTGGAGAGCTGAAACTAATTCCAATGCCCCTCTGTTAACCTAAGATCTGCTCTTCTATTTAAGATTGATTCTTAGCCATGGGTATTCATGAGATCTATGGTGAATCAGATATCCTTTTCCTTAGCCATTTCTTAAGATCAAGGATGACTCAATTTCTCTGGATTCCAAGGCAGCTGACGAGGCTAAGGTGGGCCCTACTGACTCTGTCACAGGTGGAGCAGGACTGGGTTTGATGACATGGAAGGGTAAATAACATGAGAGGAGGTACACTCTTTCTGCTTTCTGTGCTCAATTTCTTCATTCTGCGGATGAAGAGTATGAAGATTTCCAGTAATAGGTGAGATGTTACATCTCTACTTTGACTGATCATGGACAAGGGGTTACTATGTGTCATGAGCATGTTGCCTATTTTCAAGGAAGTTTTGAGAACATCCCTGAAAGATTTATTGAATCTTTTTGGTTAACTTGCTGTGTATTTCGGGAGTCTGGTGTTGGGCATACAAACCGGGCATATTAGAGTCAAGTCAAAGAGTCAAAAGAGTTTATTGTCATGTGTCCCTGACAGGACAATGAAAATATTTCTTTGCATAGCAGAACAGAACATAGTAGGCATTGACTACAATTATATACGTAAATACACACATGAATTAATAAATTAATAAATTGCAAATAACAGATGGAGGGATATTAATGTTCAGAGTTCTGAGCCAAGTTTAATAGCCTGATGGCTGTGGGGAAGCAGCTATTCCTAAACCGGGTTGTTGCAGTCTTCAAGCTCCTGTACCTTCTACCCGAAGGTAGCAGGGAGATGAGTGTGTGGCCAGGGTGGTGTGGGTCCTTGATGATGCTGCCAGCCTTTTTGAGGCAGTGACTGCGATAAATCCCCTCGATGGAAGGAAGGTCAGAGCCGATGATGGACTGGGCAGTGTTTACTACTTTTTGTAGTCTTTTCCTCTCCAGGGCACTCAAATTGCCGAACCAAGCCACGATGCAACCGGTCAGCAAGCTCTCTACTGTACACCTGTAGAAGTTAGAGAGAGTCCTCCTTGACAGACCAACTCTCCGTAATCTTCTCAGGAAGTAGAGGCGCTGATGAGCTTTCTTAATAATTGCATCTGTGTTCTCGGACCAGGAAAGATCTTCACAGATGTGCACGCCCAGGAATTTGAAGCTCTTGACCCTTTCAACCATCGACCCGTTGATATAAACAGGACTGTGGGTCCCCATCTTACTCCTTCCAAAGTCTACAATCAGTTCCTTGGTTTTGCTGGTGTTGAGAGCCAGGTTGTTGAGCTGGCACCATATGGACAGTTGCTCAATCTCTCTTCTATACTCTGACTCATCCCCGTTAGTGATACGTCCCACAACAGTGGTGTCGTCAGCGAACTTGATGATCGAGTTCGCACTATGACCGGCTATGCAGTCATGAGTATAGAGTGAGTACAGCAGGGGGCTGAGCAAGCAGCCTTGAGATGCTCCCGTGCTGATTGTTATCGAGTCTGACACATTTCCACCAATAGGAACAGACTGTGGTCTGTGGATGAGGAAGTCGAGGATCCAATTGCAGAGGGATGCGCAGAAACCCAGTTCTACGAGTTTGGTAACCAGCTTGGAGGGGATGATTGTGTTAAATGCCGAGCTGTAGTCGATGAATAACAGCCTGACATATGAGTTTTTGTTGTCCAAGTGGTCCAGAGCGGAGTGGAGGGCCAGCGAGATCGCATCCACCATTGATCTGTTGAGGCGGTAAGCGAACTGCAGTGGGTCCAGGTTTTTGTCGAGGTAGGAGTTGATTTGCGCCATGATCAACCTCTCGAAGCACTTCATCACCACTGGCGTTAGTGGCACAGGTCGATAGTCATTGAGGCACGTCGCCTTGTTCTTCTTGGGCACCGGTATTATTGATGCCCTTTTGAAGCAGGTGGGAACCTCAGACCTCAGAAGTGACAGGTTGAAAATGCATATTAGCCTGCCTATCAGAATTGACTGAGTATCATTGCAGTTGTTCCAGACTAGGAAATTGGCACTTCATAGACATCTCCAGTAGCTACTAACCTGAACAACATTTTGACAGCATAGTTTCAGGAGTTGGAGTCTCTGGCATTGACATTGCATTCCTGAGGGGTCAGCTTAAGCGAGAGATGACAGCTAAAAGAACAAAACCTGTTGGTCTATATTGAGTGTAATAGAGTCATACGGCAGAGAAACAGAAATTCAACAGCATTTTCAGTTTTGCTCACGACAGTTTTGCACTTCACCTCTACAGGACCGGAACAAATTTACAGGACCAATGAAAAATTTTCAAGCTCTATACTTCCATTCAAAAAATGAATTTACTCCAGCCTCATTTATCACGCTCAGTTTCCATCTTTTTAAAAGTGAGGTTCTAATTGCAATGATAAAAATGAGAAATGTTGGAGCAATGTTATATCTTAGATCTGATTTTCGCTGAGATTGGGTTCGCGATAGAACTGATGGTTAGAATAAAACCTTACACACTATCAGATAGTAGACAGAATGGAGACGTATTTAAAGGGATAGCCTGATTTGAGAAGAATGTTCTAGACTGTGTTGATTCGCTGAGTCAAAAGGTCATAAAATGCAAAATTTAGCATTTGATAGTGCTCCCGAGAAATGTGTGGATGTTGTGTAGTGAAAATTATGTCTGTTGTTCCACTTGATAAACAGGATGCATATTGCAATTGGGGGAAGCCATCACTGGGAGGAGGCAGTTAAGAAGTTTTCCCTGTGGCACGCAGAAGGCACACCCCTCTGTAATTACCACCAAACTGGAATGCCACACTTTAATGCCCCTGTCCCACTTAGGAAACCTGAACGGAAACCTCTGGTGACCTTGCGCCCCACTCAAGGTTTCCGTGAGGTTCCCGGAGGTTTCGGTCACTCTCCCTAATGGTGGAAAGTGGTTTCCGTGGGGTCGAGGCCTCTTCTATGTTCCTTCGATTATTTCAACAAAATCAAAACCGGCCTCGACTAAAAATAGGTTGCCGTTTGGTCAAAGCCCGTGGAGTGGAGTCGCTATTTACTTACAGGCAGTCGAAGGCAATCTCCTTCGCTGACCGGCCATTTTGATTGGCTCATTGGAGTTTTCAGCAAAGATCCTATAGGATCCTATAGGATCTTTGGTTTTCAGGACCCAAAATATCTGCCAGAAGGTAAAATGCCCACTAACTTTATTAAACTTCTTAAAACTGTCTCCACTCCTTTTCACCCCCCCCCTTCTCACCCCCCCCCCCTTCTCACCCCCCCCTTCTCTCACCCCCCCCCTCACCCTTCTCTGTCCTTCTCTCCCTTTCGCTCCCTCCCTCTCTAAAGGACTTACCGTGCTCTGTGGCAGCCGTTCATCTTCCTCTTCATCGCGCAGACAACGCTCCTCCACTGTCCCTCACCTTCGCTGTGTGTGTGTGTGGTCGGTAGATGCAGCTCACACTTCGGTCGAGGCTTTCCAGGCGAGTGACCAAAACCTCTGGCGATTCATGGAAACCTTGGTGGGGCGCAAGGTCACCAGAGGTTTCCATTCAGGTTTCCTAAGTGGGACAGGGGCATAAGTCATAATTGATTTGTACCATGAAACATATGATACAAAGACCCAAAGTCTGAAGAAGGGTCTCGACCTGCAACGTCGCCCATCTCCTTCGCTCCTTAGATGCTGCTGCACCCGCTGAGTTTCTCCAGCCTTTTGTGTACCCTCGATTCTCCAGCATCTGCAGTTCCTTCTTTAACACATAAAACTAACCCCATTGATAACAACAGTCTCTGCAATAAACATCCACAGAGAGACATTGAAAAATATGTAACACTTTCCATCTTGTATGCGTTATCTTTCAGTGAAAATAAATATTGATGATGGAATTCATTACTGCTTCTTAGGTGCTGGCAAAGAAATTTTCATCCAAGGAAAAGAGTAGCCCCATTGAGTAACTAGTTTGCATTTTATTTTGTAGATCATAGGTGCCATACCCATAGTGCAGATGGGATGGAGTGATGAAGGAATTAAATGATGAATGGGAAATAGCACCAGATTTCCATTTCAAACGTACATCAGTAGGATATGCTGATGCCTCTGATGCCTCAATATTAGCATTGTGGGTCAAGCCATAGTCAAAATAATTTGATGAACTGCATCCTGTGCATTGTACATCAGGAGCCGCAGAGCATCGCAGATGGAAAGAATCCACATGAATTCCATATTAAATGTCATATTTGCCTAGTTGTTGTATTTATTCAGGTAGGAGGTGAATACTTCAACATACTCCTGACTTGACAGTTTCTGATGATAAAAAAAAATAGAGTTGTAAAATCAGGCATTTGTAATAGAGCACCCAGTTGTTGCCTTGCTTTTTAAGTCATGTTATTGATCTTGTAGATCTAGTTTAGCTTCTAGTTAATGACGACTTAGAATCTGTTGAAAATGATCAGGATGTTAAAGTTCATTGCACTTTTGTGGGACCACTGTTGTCTATTGGTTTATATGAACCCTACTATGAAATGGAATAGACAGGGGAAGTTACTCTCGGTAATCCTCAGAGATATATCTCCTGTTTTCATGCATGCGTCAAGACTGAATACAATAGAAATGTGACGTTTGGTCTCAATCAGTTGTTTGATGTTTTGAACCTATGTGCTTAAACAGTTTATGACTTTCGTCTTTGTCATCCTGGTTTTGCAGTTAGGATTAATTTTTGCAAGCATTAATTATTATAATTATGGATGTTAGCATTTGCAAAGCCTATTCTCCTCCTTCTTAAATAATGAAGGGAACTGAGTTCATGATAGTGAAGTACACTGCTTGTCCTCCACTGCAATTGGAAACAATGGAAATGATTTAAATGGTTTATGTTCCAAGGTCTGAAGCATCAATATGGAAGAAAGGAGCAAATTAAGATTTCCCACTGGGATGAGACAAGGTATCTTTGATTTGGGACATTGCAAATGATTCCCCTACGGAATTCCAATGTCTTTTACAACATTATTTCATAGTTTTAAAACATGTTCTCTGCAACACTGCACTAAAACTGAGAAAGATAATATTCTTCTTTGAGAATATACATTCAAGTTTCCAATTAGGATATAAGAAAGGGACATCAGTTATTCATAATAGAGCAAAGACACATTGAGTAGATGTCTAAGGTTGGGAAGCCTCATGCCAAACAATCTTTACTTGCTAATAGATATTGTAATTACAATATCCTCTTCCTAGTTTTCACTTTTTTTCTCAAGGATTGAATCATTAATTGTCTTGTTAAAGGGTATCTCTGGAAGCAGGATCTTGAGAATGTGGAAGTAATTAAGTTATCAAAGTTGTACTGCTTGCAGCAAGTTTATTTTTGTCTAATGCAAAGAATCGGTGGGTTTACTTACGGCTGAGAATAAGATGCACAGATGTCTTGTGTCCCTTGGGATAAAATTGGCCACAGAGCTCATTTTCCTTTTCTTTGCATCCCAGCAACCATTTCCGATTGAGAAAGGTGTAAACCTTTTCACACAGTTCATATATTTTCCCTGATTTAAGGGATATGCACCACCCGTCACTGTATTAATCAACACTCTCAAGAAGACCAGCTGTTGCATAAGATCTGTGACCTTTATCCAGTTGATGCTAAAACCCAAACTGCTCAGCAATCCAATTAAACAGTTGTATGCCTGAAGGCACAGTTCAAATCTAACTGTCAGTGCATAGAATTCATTCAGGTAAATCACCAGTAGAATATCATATATACATGGCATCTTTCTGTGTGTTTCTGAGATATCCTCTGGAATACAAATGGCATCATTGGAATTCCGTAGGGGAATCATGTCCATCCTGTTTCTCTCGCTCATATACTGTGTATTTCTCTCTAGTTCAAGCCCTGTCCCATTAGTGTGTTTTATACTTTTACACTTGACTACTGCAGCCAAAGTTAGATCAAACACACATTTTGATCAGCTATACAGCGAAAACTGATGATTTCAGATTTTATTTTATTTAGATCAGTTGATTAGTATGTCAGATGCATGATGTTTGCAACAGTCCTACTTAAGTAAGGAAACATATCTTGGATAAGTGGCACAGTTTAGCCATGCTAAGTCATTACTCTAATTTGCTATACTTCCTCTGCTGATCTCTGCAGCATGTGACAATTGTGCATCCTCTTTCCGTGCCCGAGAATTTTTCGGGGATACAAGGAACTACAGATGCTGGAATCTGGAGCAAAACGCAAAGTGCTGAAGGAACTCAGTGGGACAGGCAGCATATGTGGAGGAAATGGATAAGCTACATTTTGTGTCACGACTCTTCTTTAGACTCAAGGGTTCCGACCCAAAATGTCACCTATCCATTCCCTCCACAAATGCTGTTTGACCCGTTGAATTACTCCAGCACTTTGTGTCTTTCTCAAGTTTCCAAGGCTTTCCTTCTAGGAACAAAGCCTTGGAATTCCCTTTCCAAAATCCTTTTCCTTCAAACTTTCTCTTTTCCATAACAATGTTACTTAAATCTTATTTATTTACAAATATGCTGACTTATTTGCAAGTATTTTGGAGAATTTCCCATATTACATATTCTGACCATGAAGCTACTTGATTGTTCTAATAAAACAATCTAGTTCACTGTCTTTCACAAGACAAAATCTATGATTGATACCTAGGCAGTGTACGATTGTCATTTTAGGCAGCCGAGCAAGCTACTCAATTACAGTATATCAGTGGAACAATGCTACAGCAAAAAACAAACAAACCCAGTCTGAAGAAGGGTCTCGACCCGAAACGTCGCCTATGCCCAGTCTGAAGAAGGGTCTCGACCCGAAACGTCGCCTATCCCCAGTCTGAAGAAGGGTCTCGACCCGAAACGTTGCCTATCTCCTTCGCTTCTTAGATGCTGCTGCACCCGCTGAGTTTCTCCAGCTTTTTGTGTAACAAACAAACACCTAATGTCAGCCTCCACATTGAACTTGAACCTCTGGCATCTTGTAATGTTCTCTTCACATATATCTTGGGTCGATGTCTACATTGGGAGAGCTGAACCAATGGTTAGTCAAGTAACTATCCTTAATATAGTTTACCATGAGAATCATTTCTTAACAAAAACATACCATAATCTTCTACCATGATATCCCGCAAATATCCTGTCAAATTGATAACACAGATCCACAAGACATTTTACCATTTACGGGTAGAAGGGAGAAAACCTAGAAGACCTAAACATTGACCCTGAAGTCTCTTAACATCAGTTCAAATGTGCTGAGTAAACTGCCTCATGATTTCCACCTTCTTTGATGTCCAAAGGCATTTTGAAGAAGTGTAAACATAGTAATGTCACAGAATATACAGGTTCTTTTATGTGCAAGGATGGCTTGGTTACACCATCATTGACCAAGAGACGTGAATCCTGAAGGATGTAGCTACCAGACTTGTAACCAGGCAGATAGTCAGTGAATCCACACAAGGGATAAACCTCCTTGGCCTTGTCCTCAAAAACTACTGAAAGCAGACATATCTGTCCATGAAAGAAATGATAGAAATGACCACACACATTCCTTGTTCAGATAAAATGTTATCTTCACACTGGCATAATTCAGAATCATTACAATTATGCCATATGAAGTAAAATCAGAACAGATCTAATAATTCAAAGATGGGCATCTGTGGGACGCGATGGATCATTAGAAGCAGCAAAAACCTGTAACCTCCTGGCCGTACACATTCCTGTGGGATGTTGGAAACACACCGGGTGTACCTAAAAATGAAGTAGTGGTGAAGCAGCAACAGAGAATATCCCTGTGTACAAAATTGCCAAAACATTATGCAGTTGACCGTGCAGCATGATCCCACAAATCGCAGATCAGATCACAGCTCTGTCGTTCTTTCGTACTTATGAACGATAAGCCTGAGACAGTAACTTTGCTTCTCTTTCCACAGCTATCAGATTTTCCAGCATTTCTGTTTTTTGTTTACAAGTCCCAACATCTCAGGTATGTCTGAGAACGAACTGCAGATGCTGGAAAAATCGAAGGTAGACAAAAAATGCTGGAGAAACTCAGCGGGTGAGGCAGCATCTATGTAGAGAAGGAATTGGCGATGTTTCAGGTCGAGACTCCAGTCTGAAGAAGGGTCTCGACCCAAAACTTTGCCAATTCCTTCTCTCCAAAGATGCTGCCTCACCCGCTGAGTTTCTCCGACATTTTTTGTCTATCTCAGGTATGTCAACTGACGTAACTCTGGTATTTTAACTGACCGGTTCTTAACCTGCACGGAGTGCTGAGCACAGCCCAGCCCATCACAGGATTGCCATTTCCTTCTATCCAATCCATCCTCATAGTGCATTACCTCAGGAAGATTGGAAGTTTTGTCAAGAATCCCGGCATCCTGCACGGTCCCTATCTCTCTTCCATTGCTGGGAAAAGATACAAGAACATAAAAGCTTAGACGTCTGGACATGAGGACCTCATCTTCTTCACTGTTTTCAGACTCCTGAACCAATCACCTTTTTTACAATTCATTCCCAGTGGTGTTACCGTTTACTCTTAACAAACTGTTTTATAATCATGGATTACTTATTGTTGCATTCATCATTACAATGATTTTCATAGAATAAACAAGGAATTTCATTAAACTAATCTGCATTTGAATCAGAGTGGAAGATGTTCAGTATAAAGAAGTGGGGGGGGGGGGGGGTTGAGACAGGTGTGAGTAGGGGATGGATTGTCTGAGGAGGAGTGAGACGATGGGTAGATGGAGTAGGGAAGGGGAAGGGCTGGTATTGGGAGACATAGATGAGGGGTAGGTTGACGCAGGCAATAAAAGAAAAAAAGCCGGATGGTCCCAGGTGACGGGGCTGGTGGGGAGGAAAATGAGAAAGCAAGAATGAGAGTGAAAACAGCTGCTGGAGGATGATAAGCAGGAACACAAACCTGGTGTGAGAGGGGCAGAGGAGGACCAAGGGAAGGGAATTTCCACACTCTTCCCATTTGTGCCTGGCTCTCTTTATCTGTTCGCGTCCACAAGTATGAAAAATCAGAAACATGCTGACCCACATATACAGCTCACTGGCTTTTCTTTGAAGAAATATTGGTTAGCAATCAGCATAACCATTTAATCTTTGCACAGGTCTATGATGAAGGATTTAACATGTCATCAAATTTTTTCCTCCAATGTGGTTAGTGATATTGTTAATTTAGTAAAGATTCAATGGAGTAAATAGAATGGATTCTAGTTCAAAATACATCTACTGTCAAGATGATTTTAATAAGCTGTGCATTTACACTTCAGACGAATGCAAATGTCAAAATAATTTGATTGAAGTCCATAAAATTCTGAAGTTTATAAAATTATCGAATTTTAAATAATTTCAACAAGACAAGTGGGGAAGAGCTGTGATAACATAGGAACATGTGGAAGGACTAAATTATTTGTTGTTCTTTCTTTTCCTGTTGTAATAAGTGAGTTTGGTATTCCGAAAAAAGCAAGGAATCATGGGATTTGTGAAAGGTCATTCGTGATAAAGGGAAAAAAAGTGAATGCAGCGCTGTATAAACTGTGTATAAATTGTTAACTATTCTACCAATGAATTAATCTTGAATTCTGTCAACTGAATGGCTTCCTTTCTTGTTCTGCTGTTCACACACAACATACACAGTCCCAGTTCCAGTTCAGTTCATTAATCTGCAATTATGAGATGTTCAAAAAGTGAAAGAATTTATTATTTTAATTTAATCCTTAATGTGTTTACTACTGGAATAAGAACATATTACTTGTGTTTGAAACCTTTTCTTATCTTTATTCATAATTTATGTGTAAAAATATATTTAATCTGAGTCAGGCAGTGACTGTATCGGTATGATGTGGGCTGATGCTTTACCTACAGACGGTGTGAATGTACCGTTAAGGCAAAGATTCATCACCGAGGAAAACTGAGTACAGGGTTGGCCCTGTGAAGGAGCCGCCAATCTGATATCAGCAGTGTTGCAGTGCTAATTTTTTTAGGTGCCGGAGCTGTCAAACAGGGGCGCCATTTCAAGTTTTGCTTGGGGGGGGGGGGGGGGGCAAGCTAGTCTCCCAAGAAGGTCAAACAGAGGTTGAATAACGTTAAATTGTTATATCTTTATTTGCACTGAAAGAACGAGCCACCACCTTGACACTGTGACAAGCGAAGCTATGGGAAAAGTCAGCGATTGCACCTCATTCCTCTGACGACGCGTCGGGAAACAATCTGCCAGATGCAGGCAATTTTTTACAGTTACAATTCAGCTGTCGTTCACTTGATTGCACTGTGGCGTGCCCTTTAGGCAGCAAGACTATCCTCTTCCAAAGCGATTGTGGTCGCACTATTTATTCCACTCGAACTTAATTCCACCTGAAATATTATCGCTTGTCTACTGCAGTTGGGGCTGAGCTCCTTAATATCATCCTGCAAGTCTTGCGCTGAAGACGTTGTAAAGTGCACCTTTGTTCACGATCGTTCAGACAGTAGCTTTCAATGAGACTGAATACAATCTGTGGAGATATACAGTCATAGACTTATACAGCACTGCAACGGGCGAGTCGGAGCACCAGTCTTTGACGACCAAGGCAGCATTCTGCGCCAGCCACTTTTTCCTGGATTTGGCATACAACCTTCTACATTCTTCCTATGTGTGCATCTGTCTAAATTTCATTATAACGTTGTACATTTATCAGACCCAATCTATTCCGCTAGCAGCCCATTCCAGATACGTTCCATGCTCTCAGTGAAATTATTACCCTTGAACTCCTTCCTAATTCTCACCCCTCTCACTAAAAGCCAATATTCTCCAGTTTTAAAATCCTCCACTCTGGGATAAAAACAGAGTGCGTTCACTTTATCCAGGATCCCAGTAATATTTTTATAGAGGTGCCGGACCGGCGCTCTGGTGAGCTCCGGCAGCACTGCACCCCTGGATATAAGACATTTAACTGTGGATTTGTGCAGCCTGCAGTACGCTGTGGCCTACTGCTGACATATTTGACAGATACATTTATTTATAAATCTAATTGAAATGAATACTCAGGTCCGTATACACGCAGCAGCTCAGATTGTTTTTCCCGAGTGACCTATGACCTGGGCATGCGCAGTTGAAATATCAAACTCACTTATTCACATTAACGCCCGATTCATTGCACAGTAACAGAGATTTTGTCCAGACCACGGCTGAGGGATTAATTGCATTAAAATACATGGTAGCTGCCAAATAATGACCAGATCATTGTTATGTACATAGAGATGTTTGACAGGAATTTTCTGAATTGTTTCCTGTACTTGGTCTGAGATTTGTTAATTGTTTCTTTGTTCTTATCAGAGATTCTGTGGCACCCAGTGGTAATGACCACATCTCTTCATATAATGTATAAAGAATCACAACTTCAAAGTTTTGATGTTACATTTGCTTTTCCTCTCTTGAAAACAAAAGAAAATATATCTACAGTGCATTCAGAAAGTATTCAGACCCCTTCACTTTTTCCATATTTTGTTATGTTACAGCCTTATTCTAAAATTGATTAAATTCATTTTTTTTAAATCATCAATCCACGCACAATACCCCATAATAAAAAAGCAAAAACAGGTGTTTAGAAATTTTTGCAAAGTAATTAAAAATAAATATCTGAAATATCATATTTACATAAGTATTCAGACCCTTTACGCAGAACTTTGTTGAGGCACCTTTGGCAGCAATTACAGCCTCGAGTCTTCTTGAGTATGATGCTACAAGCTTGGCACACCTGTATTTGGGTAATTTCTCCCATTCTTCTCTGCAGATCCTCTCAAGCTCTGTCAGGTTGGATGGGGAGCGTCGATGCACAGCTATTTTCAGGTCCCTCCAGAGATGTTCGATCGGGTTCAAGTCCGGGCTCTGGCTGCGGCCACTCAAGGACATTCACATACTTGTCATGAAGCCACTCCTGTGTTGTCTTGGCTGTGTGCTTAGGGTCATTGTCCTGTTGGAAGGTGAACCTCTGTCCCAGTCTGAGATCCAGAACACTCTGGAGCAGGTTTTCATCAAGGATCTCTCTGTACTTTGCTCCATTCATCTTTCCTATGATACTGACTAGACTCCCAGTTCCTGCCACTGAAACACATCTCCACGGCATGATGCTGCCACCACCATGCTTCACCGTAGGTATGGTATTGGCCAGGTGATGAGCGCTTGGTAGACATGGCGCTTGGTATTCAGGCTCATCAGACCAGAGAATCTTTTTTCTCATGGTCTGGGAGTCCTTTTGGCAAACTCCAAGTGGGTTGTTATGTGCCTTTTATTGAGGAGTGGTTTCCGTCTGGCCACTCTACCATAAAGGCATTATTGGTGGAGTGCTGCAGTTATAGTTGTCCTTCTGAAATGTTCTCCCATCTCCACAGAGAAACTGAGCTCTGTCAGAGTGACCATCGGGTTCTTGGTCACCTCCCTGACCAAGGCCCTTCTCCCCGATTGCTCAGTTTGGACGGGCGGCCAGCTCTATCAAGAGTCCCGGTGGTTCCAAAGTTCTTCCATTTAAGAATTACGGAGGCCACTGTGCTCTTCGGGACCTGCAATGCTGCAGAAGTTGTTTTATACCCTTCCCTTGATATGTGTCTCGACACAATCCTGTCTTGGAGGTCAAAGGACAATTCCTTTGTCTTCATGGCTTGATTTATGTTCTGACATGCACTGTCAACTGTGGGACCTTATATAGACAGGTGTGTGCCTTTCCAAATCATGTCCAATCAATTTAATTTACAATTGGTGGACTCCAATCAAGTTGTAGAAACATCTCAAGGATAATCAATGGAAATAGGATGAACATAAGCTCAATTTTGAGTGTCATAGCAAAGGGTCTGAATACTAAAGTAAATGTGATATTTCAGTTGTTTAAGAAGGAACTGCAGATGCTGGAAAATCGAAGGTAGACAAAAATGCTGGAGAAACTCAGCGGGTGAGGCAGCATCTATGGAGTGAAGGAAATAGGCAACATTTCGGGCCGAAAACCCTTCTTCGATGATAATTCAGTTATTTATTTTTAATTACTTTGCAAAAATTTCGAAACACCTTTTTTACCCGTCTTCATTCTGGGGTATTGTGTGTAGATTGATGAAAAAAAAAGAATTTCATCCATTTTAGAATAAGGCTGTAACGTAACAAAATGGGGAAAAAGGGAAGGGGTTTACATACTTACTGAATGCACTGTATGTCTCCCATTTGTCGCAAGACTGTCTTATTTTTTGAAGATATAGCATGGATACATGTCCTTTGGCCGACTGAGTCCACACCAAGCATTGATTATCCATTCATACTAGTTCTATGTTATCTCACATCTGCATCCACTCCCTAAACTCTGGGGGGAAATTACAGAGGCCAATTAACCTATAAATCCGTACATCATTGGGATCTGGGAGGAAACCAGAGCACCCAAAGGAAACCCACACAGTCACAGGAAGAACGTACAAACTTCACACAAACATCACCTGAGGTCAGCATCGAACCCGGGTCTCTGGCGCTAACAGGCAGTAGCTCTACCAGTTACTTATTTTGTATAACTTTCAAATCAAGGATCATAGCTTAATTATGCAGTATTAGCTTAAAAGGCAGAATAAAGAAACATTCTGCATTATTTAATTGATTGCTGTCATATTCAGAGGAATGGCACATGATTGCATATGTTCATAAGCTCAGCTTTCCAGTCACTAAAAATAACAACTGACGATTCAGAGAGTTCACCCTTTTATTGAACGGTCCACGTTTAGGTTTATTATTGTTACGTATACTGAGGTTTTAGAAACATAGAAAATAGGTGCAGGAGTAGGCCATTCGGCCCTTCGAGCCTGCACCGCCATTCAATATGATCATGGCTGATCATCCAACTCAGTATCCTGCACCTGCCTTCTCTCCATACCGCCTGATCCCTTTAGCTACAAGGGCCACATCTAACTCCCTCTTAAATATAGCCAATGAACTGGCCTCAACTACCTTCTGTGGCAGAGAATTCCAGAGACTCACCACTCTGTGTGAAAAATGTTTTCCTCATCTCGGTCCTAAAGGAATTCCCCCTTATCCTTAGACTGTGACCCCTTGTTCTGGACCTACCCAACATTGGGAACAATCTTCCTGCAGCTAGCCTGTCCAACCCCTTTTGTAAGTTTCTATAAGATCCCCCCTCATTCTTCTAAATTCTAGCGAGTACAAGCTGAGTCTATCCAGTCTTTCCTCATATGAAAGTCCTGACATCCCAGGAATCAGTCTGGTGAACCTTCTCTGTACTGCCTCTATGGCAAGAATGTCTTTCTTCAGATGTCTTTGCACGATAACCAAACAAATCAGATAATTATATAAATACAATCAAGCCAAGCTAAATTATAATGGGTAGATTGAAGGGAAAGATACAGCATGCAAAATATAATTCTCAGCATTATAGCACAACAGTTCTAGACACAAAGTCCAATGTCTGCAATATGGTCGAGCTGATGGAAGGACCATTCAGAAGCGTTACTGAGGGGAAGAAGCTGTTTTTGAATCGTGCAGTGCATGCTTTTTACTTCTGTACATTTTCCTTGACAGGATAGGGGAGAAGAAGGAATAACCAAGGAGTGACAATTTTTTGATTTTGTTGGCTACTTTCCTGAGGCACCATGAAACGTTAATGGAGTTAATGGTGGGGAGTCTGGTGTGTGAGATCAACTGTGCTAAATACACAACTCATTTGGAATATCAGGTTATATTTACACTCCGATTGGATGGCTAAATATTGTCATTATAATTAAGGGTATGGTTTTGAATCTATGAATCAATCCCAGAAGATTGTTATTATTGCATCACCAGACCTGTCTTTTATTTTCATTGTCAGCTTTAAATTAAAACTGTTCTAAGATGAATAAATTCAGCAACAGACCTGTGAGACTATGTTAGGGGCATTTTGATAGTCCAGTGAACGTTTCATAATTAGCAGATGCAATTATAACATACTCAACCATGAAGGATACAGACTTATAAAGGAAGTTTATAAGGTAATTAATTATTTTGTTTAATTTCTTGTCATTGGTGGCAAGTCCAGTATTTATTGCCCATCCCCAATTTCCTTTAAACTAAATTACTTGTAAAACCTTTTCAGAGTGCATTAGAGACAATCAAATTGGTGGGTTTTGAGTCACATAAAGGCTAGATTGGGCAAGGAGAACAGATTTCCTCCCCTCAAGGATACAAGTGAACCAAATATGTTTTTATTGCAACCTATTACCAAGGCTAAACATTTAAAAGAATATCAGATGTTGGAACTCGTAAACAAAAATTAGAAATGCTAGAAAATCGGATAGCTGTGGAAAGAGAAGCAGAGTTACTGTCTCAGGTTAAAAACCTTTTGACCGAATGAAGACTGCAAGTTTTATATTACATTTCTAGATAATTAAATTCCATCTTCCACTCCTTTGCCTAATTTTGCAAGTATACTATACTTCGCTATCTATGATTCCAACAATTTTTGTGTTGTTTGCAAATGATTTGGATCAGATTTTGGAACATCATTCAAGACAGAAAGACTTGCTATATCTCTTGGTAGGACAAGAAACCCTGAGAGTTCGACTTCTTGTGTACCTCTACCATGCTAATCTCCAAGTATGCTCATATGCATTTTTGGTATTCTTCAGACCAGTTCTTAACAAACCATGCTACGACTTCTTGCAGTAGTTGTAGTACAGCACCACCACTTTAACAGATGCAGCTACGATTGGTACGATTAGCACACATTGATTCAGGGTAGATACATGACTCCCAACATTCTGCATGGTTAATGCACACAAATGCACAAAGATCACAACCTTCATCTTTGTTCACAATTTGTGTCAATAAAAACTTCACAGAACAACACTGGAAAAAACTAGCCTGGTCTGCTAACTACCATTATTTCTTTTGTTTTCATGCAATCCTTATTTTCAGGCCTACTAATGGCTTTTTGGAATCACACAAAATAGAACCAAATGCATCATATTTATGGGCGTAAACTCATAAAACAGTTTAATTTGCACGTTTGGTCTAAAATCAGATTTTTTTTTCTCTCTGTGGTCATTATCACACACAGGGAACTGGACTGGCATCTGCAAGACAAGTAGATTTAAAGGCCGAAGAAAAAGGGGTAAAAAGACACAAAAATCATGCCCTCAGGGATTTCCATTCACATAATACAATTCCTCAGAGCCCTCAACCAGTCAAGCCGTCTTTCGACAAGCCACCCACATAACAATTAACCTCACTTCATCCTTGAGGTCTCTGATTAGTGATGGACTATTGTTTAACTCCCATTAGCATAGCCCCTGTGCAGCCTTATTCTCACTCAAATGGCCTAATCAAATCAGTCACTGAGGACCTCGCTCAGGGACCAAGCTTAACAAGCACTGACTCGTTAGACAAACAGCAGCTAACAACATTATTACTGACATTTAAAATATAGCTTTTAGTTATTTACAATCTTTATTTTATATTAACATCACGATTATTTGACAATGACAATATAAAATGTGATTAGAATTGCATATTTTACGTCACATTTTTTGTTCACACTTTGGTGAAAAATATATGCCATATTAAAATCTTTGCAATCATCTCTAATATTCCTTGCAATCAACTGATAACAAATTATTTGGAGAGCAAGATCAGAAATGTCTTCCACATGCTGAAAAAGTGATTTGGTAATTCAGAGCAATTTAGTTAGTGAATCCAGTCAAGAACATGTTATGCTGCTGATAGTCCTGACTGGGCTCAAAGCACAAGGAATAGTAAGATTGAATGAGAACTTACCAGTTCGAAGGTTGATCTTTATTTTATGAGGAGTCGAAGTGAGGGATTTCGTGAAGAGCCCGCCGGCGCGCATGCTCGACATACTTCAAAGTAGCGGCGTGGAATCACAGAACCAACAATAGAAATGACTTCGCATAGTATGATTGAATTGACTAAGATTACCAGATGAAGGTGATTGAGGGTTGGGCGAGGAGGGCACGAAATCCCTCACTTCGACTCCTCATAAAATAAAGATCAACCTTCGAACTGGTAAGTTCTCGTTCAATCTTACTATTTCATTTCGGAGTCACGTGAGTGACTTCGTGAAGACTTCAAAGCTTCTGTGATTACACGCCCTGGACCACGTCCATGCTGACACACCACTACCAGGGATGGATGGGAGGAACAAACTTGCTCAATAGTTCATACTGCAAAACAAGAGCATATTTATTAATAACAAATCAAAAACCCCTCATGCGGGGACATCTCCACGTTCTTGACCTGCATGCAGCACGGCTTCTGCGAACTGTAGAGGAGCAGCAACAGGCTTGTTATAAAAACGCTGGAACACAGCTTCATTCGCCCATCCTGCTGTGGCGAGAATTTGGTCCATGGGCACCTCCATGACCCTCGCCGCTGACGTCGATGCAGCCCTGGTGGAATGAGACTTGAACACATTAATGTCGATACCTGACTTACCCAAGACGACTCGAAGCCACCTGGATATCGTCTGGACTGTCACTCGATGATGAGGTCTCTTATGAGTGACAAGCAGGTATCTCTCCATTCCTCTGATGCGTGCCGTCACCTTGACATAGTGGCGGATATGTGAGGCTAAACATAGCCTAGCATCTGCGGGGTATGCCGGGAACTTCAGCTGCAGCCCTGTGCACCCAGGTCTATGCTGCTTTAGTAGCTCGTCAATGAAAAAGACTACTTCTGTAGGGGTAGATGTCATTCTGTCGACACGAAGTTTGTGTAGTGTCTGTACCCTCTCAGCTGAAGTCAGCGCTAGTAACATCACCAGCTTCATGGTGAGTTGGTCCAGTTGGAGCCCTTCCATGGGAGACCACGTCCTGAGCAGGGTTAATACGTCCCTGACATCCCAGGTGATATTATAGCGTGGTGTAGGCGGATTCATATTGAATATACCCCGCATGAGTCTGGACACTAGCCTGTTGGATCCTACCCCAATATTGAGGTAGAATGGTAGCGCACTTCTGGCGCTGTTGATGGCACTGTAACTTAAGTGTTCATCATGGTGCAACCCCGCGAGGAATTCCAGGACGTCGGTTATTGTCACGTCATCGTACGTGATGCGAGAGCGGCTGCAGTAGGCTTCCCACTTCTTAATATGCGAGCGGTATCTTCGCCTTGTGGACTCTCGACACGACGCCCCGATGGTATCCATGGTCCGAGCCGAGAGGCCGTATTGGACTAACGGCCTGTTCAGAACCTGCAAGCCAACAAATTTAAATAGCCATGGCAGGGATGTGGCTCCCCTGAGACAGGGTGAGTAACCAATTGTGGGCAACCCTTCAAAAGGACCCAAGGTTCGTTGAGCATGTCAAAGACCACCGGATACCAAGGCTGTGTGGGCCAGTCGGGTATAATAAGGATGCCCTTGGCAGCATCTGCCTGAATCTTTCGCAATACCCGACTGATGAGGCAAAACGGAGGGAAGGCATAGAAAAACCAATTCCCCCAGTCCAGCGAGAATGCATCTAGCGCTATTGCCCCAGGATCTGGTTCCCATGAAACGTAGGCTGGTACCTGATGGTTCAACCGTGACGCAAAAAGGTCAATGTCCGGTTTACCAAATTTGGCTGTGACTTTAGAAAAAATCTCAGGATGCAACATCCATTCAATGTTGTCATTAAATTTACGTGACCTGGTGTCCGCCACAGTATTAAGCTCACCTGGCAAATAGGTAGCTGAAATCCAAATGTCTCTTTGAACACACCAGAGCCAAATTGAGTTAGCCAATTTGTCACACGAAACTGACCTGGTACCACCCATATGGTTTAAATATGCCACAGCTGTGGTGTTGTCTATTTGGAGACGGACGTGTGCTCCAACAAGCTTGGAACAATATGCACGAAGTCCGTGGAATGCTGCCAGCAACTCCAAATAGTTAATCCCTTGAGTCAACAACATCGATGCCTCAAGGGTGTCCCATCTGCCCCCACAACTAGAGCAATTATCAGTAGCTCCCCAGCCATTGGAGCTTGCATCAGTCTGTAAATATACCACCGGATTAGCCTCCCTGACAGGCTTAAATGAGTTGCTAATGTGACACACCCACCATTGCAACTCAGTTATCGCTTCGGACGGCAGCTGCATTGATCGATCGTAATGACCAGCGTTCCGTTTTAACGCAGTAATTTTAGCTCTTTGCAAATTCTGATAATGCAAAGGTCCATATCGTGCTGCCGGAAACAAAGCCACTTGCTTGCCAATTACTGTGGCTGTATGCCGAATCGATGGTATATTGGTGCCAATTAAATCTCTGCACACCTAAGTGACTTCCTCAATTTTGTTAATTGGTATAGTTATCCTCATGCTCATTGAGTTCACCGTGAACCCTAGGTAATTAATTACCTGGGCAGGGCAGAACTTCGATTTCTCTGGATGGACAATGAATCCTAATTGTTGAAATATATTGACAGCAGCTGCAACACCCTGTTCAGCCAATTGCAGGGTGTGGCCCACAATAAAGACATCATCTAAATAGGCCATAACTATATGATGTCGTTGTCTCAAATAAGCCATGATTGGCTTCACCAATTTAGTGAACAATCTAGGGGCTGTAGTGAGCCCATTAGGCAAAGCCTTATACTGCCAAAGTTGCCCCATCCAGATAAATTTCAAAAACCTTCTATCATATTTCTGGATGGATACTGAATAATATGCATCCCTCAAATCAATGCATGCCATAAAGCAGCCATGAGAAATCAATGATTTGGCTGTTTCAAACGTATCCATTTTAAAATGAGTATATGTTACAAACGTATTCAAACGGGTTAGATCAATAATGACACGACAGCCTCCATCCTTCTTAGGTCTAGTAAATATGTTCGAAACAAATTCGATTGGCTCATGCACCGTTTTCTCAATCACACCCTTCTGCTCCAGACTTAAAATTTCCTTATAACCTGCTGCCTGTTCTGCAGCAGACAATTTGAACGTACGACCAGGCATGTGCTGGGATGGAGGAATGTCGCCATTAATAAACTCAATTTTATGCCCCTGAATATTCCGCAACACATACTCATCACCAGTAAAATTACCCCATGCATCCAAAAACAACCGTAAACGACCACCAACATGGGAAGTTAAACAGAGAGAAAAGAGAGAACCAGACCCCCTCACCTCCGTGGTTACCGGCGGTCCTTGACACGTGTGGGTGGCCGTGGAGGTGCTGGGTTGGCTTGAGGGCGTGGCGTCTTCGATTTCCACAAAGGTCTCTGCCGACCCTGTCCTAAAAAAGACCCTTGGTGCTGGTTCTGGTGCTGTTGTCGTTGTGGAGCTAGAGGGCGAGACCTCGTCGAGGCACTGGCCGACCCTCGTGAGCGAATGTATGGAGCTTTTGAGCCTGACGGTGTGGGGCACTCTGAGAGCGCATGATCCCCACCGTTTTGGCTTGTTCGTCAAGCTATTTGACTCTCTTCGAGAGGTCCTCACCAAAGAGCTGACGGGGCGGCGGCGGCGGCGGTGGTTTGCACAATCCTGCAAACTTCGGGTTGAGTGCTGGGCGGATGCTGTTTTTGCGAAACCCGTTGATTTTGTGCTGGGTCGCGCACAATAAGGCCAGAGCATCTTCCTGGTCCAAATTCAGTTCGTCCCCGTCCACCGACGGTAATACCGGCCGTGAGGAGTTTCAGGATCCGCTGCAATTTTAGCTCCTGTTGACGGATAGCCGCACTGATGTTGCCCCATATTGGCGTATTGACCACAGGCACGTTGAGGGAGTTGCAGTTTGATGGAGCCTTGTGACGGCTCATAGCCTGGATGAGGACTTCTTCCTGCAGCACCTGATTATTAAGAAAGTCCACTGTGGCTGCCAGCTTTGTATTTAGAGGAAGACCAGCCGTATGTGGGGCCGCGAATTTGGTCGCCACATCCAAGAGTTCCTCCGCTGGCACCTCCAACGGAGGTGGCACGGGATCCACCAGAACCTCCTCCTCCTGCTGCTCCAGGCTGATAGTAGATGTTGGTGAAGACGCCCTGTGCCTGTTGCTGCCCTGCTGTTGTTGACGTAGAAGCAGGAGCTCCAGCAGCCGCTCCATACGGTCAATACGCCCTTCACCCTGAACACTCAGGTGGTCGGAGTCCTCCGGCTCTGAAAAGAAAACCGGGCTCCTGTCATCGGCCCGCACCTCGTCGAGGCCCTGCTGGTGCCGGTAGTTGTCGCTAACAGCCGCCGAGGCGAAACTGCGCGATTCCTGCGCGGGCGTGTTCAATCGCCTCCGTTTAGCGAGAGCTGAAGCCGCTGCCACTAAGGGCACTCGCGGCGAGGTGTCGGCACCAGCCGAAGCATGGCTGCCTGGGGCCCGCGCAGTCTTGCCGGCTGCCCACATCGTGGACGTTGCCGACGCATGGTCTCGCCCACCCATCCATGGGGGGCTCGGCGACCGTGACGAGACCCGACTTGACCGACCCGTCCCGGCGTCGAGAGTCGGGGTGTGCCGGCTGGACCTCACAGCCGCCCCGGGTCTCGCCCTGGAACCTGACCGCTCCTCCGCGATAGGCAATGCCTTAGCCCTAACAGGGTTAGGCTTCTGGGCTCCTGCCCTCCCCCTTCTCGGAGGGCTGAGTGGAACAGGCCGTACAACGGCACGTGCCCTGCTCGAGGTCGCCAGCGAGCCCGCTGACGACCTGACTGCCATGGCAGGGTCCCCCTGCTCTGGCGGCACACCACACTCCTCCTCGTCGAACTCCTCCGAGTTGTGATGTGCTGGCGGATCTGGACCTGTAATCACAGGGCTTACCCACATCTCCGCCTGAGTCCCGGCCTGCGCTGCAGGTACTGCCGATGGTAAAGGCCCCGGAACTGTTGACCGGCGAACTCGACCTGACGTCCTCCGGCCCTTCGAACTCCCATCCATGTCCTTGCTGCAAGACATAATCAGACAACAAGGACCACCAACTAAAGGTAGAATACTTACCTCCGTGGCCCCTTATGAAGGGCTAGCGAGGAGCGCGCTCCACCGCCAGCCGTCGCAGCAACGCGTTACGACGATATGTCGAGCATGCGCGCCGGCGGGCTCTTCACGAAGTCACTCACGTGACTCCGAAATGAAATTGACAAGATTGATAACAAATGCTCGACACTGGTTTTCTTTCTCCATGCTGATTGAAGCATCCAACAGACTACACCCATTCTCTTTGGAAGATCCAATGTAGTTTTCCCATTTCTGATTGACTCATTGTCTGCAGCCTACATTTATTTGAATTCTATGTGAACCATCTGTCATCCTTTTTACCTGCAGTTAATTATTTTGTGTTCCTCAACAATAAGAATGGTTTCCACAATTCCACCATTCTCCTCTCCCACAGTGAACTAATAAACCACAGTGGATAGGAGATTCAAACAAGAAACCACACCAAGCTGGTTCATTGCAATCAAGGAGATACTTCAGATAATTGACATTAGCATCACTAATGAAGAAATTGAAAAGTGCTACAACTGAGCCAAGATTGATATTGTACAGGGGATGCGCTTTGATATTCGCATCTTCACTTCCACTTTGGGGAAATTCCATGAACGAAACACAGTCTTCCAATTAAAATTAATAACTTCAAGAAATATAGGCAAAAGTTGCTTTCACAAAGAATATTCTAAAGTTTTTAATGTCTGTGGGTTAACATAGTGAAATAAGGCCATTGATAAGATGTCCATGTCAGTATTTGGAAACTACTGATCTATGTTCCTGCTTTGAAGAGGTGAATTGAATTGATATAGCCCACGGCACATCAAATAGAAACATGCACAAAACTTAATAGTTATTGGACTGAAATTTTTTTAATTATCTCTATAGTTCTTAAGATTATATTGAATCCTGACCCAAAGTTAATAATATTTGGTGTTTTAGATTTAAATCAAACATTAACAGTAAATTAAAGAAATTTTCTTGATTACTGTTTAATAATTGGAAAAAAATTAATATTAAAATTCTGGAAGGGACCATTATCCCCTACAATTAAAATGTGGACAGTGGAAATGTTGGAGACGTTGCAATTGGAGAGAATTAGGTTTATCCTAATGGATAAATATGAACTTTTTGAACAAATATGGTCTCCATTCACTGACTATATGAAGGGGTAGCTGGGCTCAGCATTGTAACTCAATAAGTACCCGGTGGTAGGATCAGATGAAAAGATCTAATCTGAGACTTGTATACTTGTCTCTATATATATTGTTATTTGAAATTGTTCCATTCATTGTTAAGATGTATACTTCAATTTTTCTTTTTTTTTAGTATAATAATTGTTTGCCAGTATTATTTTTTATTTTTATTATTTTGATTTTGTTTTTGATTTTTTTTCTCTCTCAGATATAAATAAAAAAAATTTAAAAAAGACAAATAGAAACTAGCATTGACTGTATCACCCTCACCTACAGCCCTCATTTGCAACAAATACAACTTAGGTAGGCCCGTTGGGCTTCCAGTGGAATTTTATGATGGAATCTAAAAAATTTCACTTTTGGTAGAATTATGGTAAATTAATACTTCCTATAACATTTGTATCCATCCTTTACTGTGCAGCACAGGGGCACAGCTGGTAGAGCTGCTGCCATACAGCGCCAGAGGCAAGGGTTCAATCCTGACATTGGGTGAGGTCTGTGTTGCATTTGCCCATTCTTCATGTTATCATATGGGTTTCCTCTGGGTGCTCCGGTTTCCTCCCACATGCCAAGGACGTGTGGATTGTAGGTTAATTGGTCTCTGTAAATTGTCCATAAGGTGTAGTGAGTGGGTGAAAACGTAAGAAAATATAGAACCAGTGCGCACAGATGATCGATGGTCAGAATGAACTTGGTGGGCCGAAGGGCCTATTTCCATTCAGCATCTTTCAATCAATCATTACATTATATTTCAACAAAGATAGCAGTAATACAGAAAAGCAAGTTTTGTTTTCCCATCATTTCGTAAGGTAAAACAATATGTAATGCCTCTCTATTACATTATTCATCTACTCCTCAGTTTAATTCTGTCTTCATCTTGTAACCATCTACTTCCTTCTCCAAAGTACTTTATATCATTCAAAGCATAATTGTATCTGACACTCACCCATCTATACCTTAAATTTTTTCAATCGTAGCCAAATTTATGAATTTCCCCCAGTTTCATGTATTCAAATCAATTGTGATATCGTTTCCTCAATTCTAATGCACTATGTGATTAAATACAATGGCTCAAACACACAATCTATTATTCCCTTCAAGATTAAATAGTATGTTGATCATCACTTTCCACTTCATGTTAAGTACATTCACTTGTGGAATAACAATAATAATGCCTAACTTTATAGTGTGAAGTAATGCAGAAAACTGATGCAGAGAAATTTTCCAAAACTCTCCAAAAGGGTATTTTCAACTAAATTTTATAGAAAGGAATTTCATGGCAGGAGTTATTAGGGGTAATGACTAAAAATAGTCACATGATTTGGTTTTAAGAAGCATCTCATAGAAGGTAAAATTATTAGAATAGACAGGATGAGTGGGGAGGCAATTCCATTTGGAAAGTATGCCATCTGTATTTTTCCTTTAAAGTGGTAGTTGTTATTTGAGGTTGTTTTGAATATTAAAAAAAATCAAGAATATACTTTCTTCAATATTTAATTCAAACCCAAACCAATGTGTTCGGAAGGATTATGTTAATTGGGTTTAACATAACAACTGCTATCCTTGGATGTGCAGTCTTTGTTCAACTGTTCTAAGGTGACCCAAAACTGCCTGACCCACCGAATTACTCCAGCATTTTGTGTCTATTTTTGGTTTAAAACAGCATCTGCAGTTCCTTCCTGCACATTTGTGATCTTTTGGGAGCACCTATTAAGTGTCCATTTTTAGAGAGCCGTTCCTGCAAATTTCTTGCACTCAACAAAAAGAGTGTGATTTCAACAATTTTGGCAAATTGGACATCCAGCACATTGCAAGTTTGAATGTTGTAGGTGATTAAGGAGCTTTTTAGAGCAAAAAACTACTAATGACAACTTACTTAGTCTCCGTCTTGTAGCTCAATTTATCAACATCTAACTAGATTTATTAAGGCCTGATATTGATGACAATGAAATTATTAATGGTGGCTCCATTCAAGACGAGGAGATGACCAATATCTTATATTGCATTCAGTTCCTGACCCAGTAGGTGATCAACGGTGGATACGATCTCACTGGCTCTTCACACCGCTCTGGACCACTTGAACAACAAAAACTCATATGTCAGACTGTTATTCATTGACTACAGCTCGGCATTTAATACAATCATCCCATCCAAGCTGGTTACCAAGCTCTCAGATCTATGTCTCTGTGCATCCCTCTGCAATTGGATCCTCGACTTCCACATCCACAGACCGCAGTCTGTCCGTATTGGTGAAAATGTGTCATCCTCGATAACACTCAGCACGGGAGCATCTCAAGGCTGCTTGCTCAGCCCCCTGCTGTACTCACTCTATACTCATGACTGCGTAGCCGGACATAGTGCGAACTCCATCATCAAGTTCGCCTACGACACCACTGTTGTGGGACGAATCACTGATGGGGATGAGTCAGAGTATAGAAATGAGATCAACCGAATGACTAAATGGTGCCAACACAATAAGCTGGCTCTCAACACCAGCAAAGCCAAGGAACTAATTGTGAACTTTGGAAGGGGTAGGATAGGGATCCACAATCCCGTTTACAATCCTGGGACGATGGTGGAAAGGGTCAAGAAGACTATGGAGAGTTGGTATGTCCAAGAGGACTCTTTCGAACTTCTATAGGTGCACATTGGAGAGCATGCTGACTGGTTGCATCGTGGCTTGGTTTGGCAACCTGAGGGTCCAGGAGCGGAAAAGGATGCAGAAAGTTGTAACCACTGCCCAGTTCATCATCGGCTCTGACCTCCCCACCATTGAAGGGATCTATCGCAGTCACTGCCTCAAAAAGGCAGCCAACATTATCAAGGACCCACACCATCCTGACCACACACTCATCTCTCCGCTACCATCGGGCAGCACGTACAGGAGCCTGAAATCTGTTACATCCAGATTCACACACAGCTTCTTTCCCACAGCCATCAGCCTATTAAACTCGCCAACAAACAGACTCTGAACTGTAACAGTCTATTGCACATTATCTGCTTATTTATGTCTATATGGAACTGAACTTCTGAATTTTTGCTTACAATATTCTGTTGTGCTGAAGCAAAGCAAGAATTACACTGTCCTATCCGGGACACATGACAATAAACTCTCTTGACTTGACTTGACTTGAGATTCATAATGAAATTAATCGGAAAACCCTGATGCTCTTGAACCTGAACAAACGAGGACTGTGGTTCTTCCTGCTCTTTTCAGTTATTATGTCAGAGTGAGGCATAAAAATGCACTTTTCTAATTTTCTCTCTCTTTAGAGATACAGTGTAAAAATAGGCCCTTCGGCTCACCAAGTCCACGCTGCCCAGCGATCAACCTGCATACCAACCCTATCCTAGACAGACTGTTAAACTCTACAACCTCATAAGCTATGAACTACAATAGATTATTATTATTATTGCACTGTTATTGTTTGTTCTTTTTTCCTGAGTTTTGTTATATTATTTATTATGATTACATATTTTGTTGTGCTGCAGCAAGTAAGATTTTCATCATTCTATCTGGGACATATGACAATAAAACACTCTTGACACTTGACTCTTGACACTAGGGACAATTTACAATTTTACCAAAGTTAATTAACCTACAAACTCTCACATCTTTGGAATGTGGGAGGAAACCTGAGCACCAGGAAAAATCCCACATGTTCACATGGAGAACGTGCAGACTCTGTACAGAGAGCATTTGTAGTGAGGATCAAACCCAAGCTCGACCACTGCACCACTGTGCTGCCCTAAGCAGGCTGTGCCTGCCCTAAAACAAATTCAATATAAACACGAGGATGAAGAATGGATTGCATGTGATTGTGCTGGTTGTAAAAATGAGATGTGCAATGTTTGGAAGCATAATAATCATAATAAAAGAGATTAAGCTATTCTGAATGAAAGAGTTCCAAGACAATGCATTGGATCTTCCTTGCATCTTCTGCATGAGGGGTGTCAGAAGTAACTTCAAGACAAGAATCAAGAGTGTTTTATTTGATAAATATTGGTGATATATTGTGTCCGAATGATAGTAATGATTGGTATCTGACCGAGCAAGACAATCTTCAGGGGAATCTGCCTATCAGTCATTTCCTGATATCATGCAGTTGTTAGACCATTAAAAAATCTATTAATACTTAATTTCTTAATGCCTACAGAGTAGACATCTGCATGTTGTATTATTCATTTATCAGTATTCACAACTGATTTAGTCTTGAAAATGTATTTCAAATCTTAATAAATTATGTCATAAATATCAAACCTGTAATCCATTTAAATGATACTGCAGAACAAAATCATAAAATGTAATTATTCTTAAGTAGCTTTCTTTGTATCTCATTAAGGTATTAATCCCATCCGTGATGCCAACCACTATAATAATGTTTTTGAAAAGCATTTAACAAGAATACAATGCTGTATCAGTACAACTAGGCAATGAATCATTTTGAAGAACCAGTGGTTTATTTTATAATGGAAATTGTTATATGCCTGGAAGGCTACATTTCAAAATATTGAAAATATATTTCACTGCATTATTGTATAACACGTGCTAACAATACTTGATTAGCCCAATTTCACTACGTATTGAAACAAGTCAATATTTATTACTAAATTATGCCCAAGGCAAATTACTGAGCCTTTTGTTAAAAGTTTGATATCAGACATTTTCAGCATCTAATATCTGAGTTAATTGATGAAAAATATGTCAATGCCAATGCTGTTTTGGAGAAAAGTGAACACTTTAATACAAACAGAATTTTCTTATGGTTTAATGCTGTTACTTTTTTTCCCCAATGGTCATAGTTTATCCACCCTGACAACAGCTAAAATTTGAAATCCCATAAATGCTCATATGAACCAAGGCCTAGGAATTCAATATAACATCATATTATTTTCTCATTCTAATTCCTGATCAATTAGCTTTGTGATTACAAATCCCAATCCCAATATGTAGGGTTACATATCAGATTGAACTTGATTCCAATGATAACCATATAACCATATAACCATATAACAATTACAGCACGGAAACAGGCCTTCACGGCCCTTCCAGTCCGTGCCGACCATTTATTTTCCCCTAGTCCCATCTACCTGCACTCAGACCATACCCCTCCATTCCCTTCCTGTCCATATACCGATCCACTTTACTTTTAAATGTTAAAATCGATCCTGCCTCCACCACTTCTGCAGGAAGATCATTCCACACAGCGACCACTCTCTGATGTTACAGAAGCGCTGCTCATGAAGATGGAATAGAGAGCTAGCTCCATCCAATGTTAATATAGCACCAGTGATAATTGATGGATTCATGATCACCATAAATAATAGGCTGTTTATTTAAAAGTATTAAATTACTTGAATTTAAGTAATCCAGCAGACCTCATGGGAGATTTGAATTCATACTTTTAGAATAATTGACAAAGCCTTCGGTTGTTAATCTAGTAATTTAACTTAAAGGGTTAAACTATCTTGTTAATGGCGTTTGGTGTGTGGATTAAGTTGAAGTAGACTTTGTTGTGTCCAAAGGCTGAACGAGGACGTATGAGTCCTAATTATTGTATGGGGACTCTTTAAAAAAAACTGCTAATGCAAGAACATTGAGGAAAGATCAGCATGAAAAAGGGTTCTGACCTGCTGACTCCTCCAGTACTTTGTGGTTTGTTCTAATTATTGCATGGCTTTATGTTCAAAACTACCATCCAGGTTACTTTTCCAAGAGAGTCACTATTGTCGTTATGTACAAACTCCAACCTAGCCTTGGTCACGAGGAGAGGGCTCAAAGATAAAACCTCTGCCAGAGAATGCCTGAGGAAGAAATTAGGTCAGGTTTTAACAGGCACGTTGAAGAGTTTTCAGGATCAAAGCTTTTGCCTAGCAAAGGAGTAACTGAGATAAGTTATTTGCTCTGTGAAAAACAGAGGAACTAGTGTACCTTCTCTATCTGTTATTAGGCGAGTCTAGGTTTATGAAACGGATAATTTGTAAAAGTTCTCTGGTCAATGGGATAATGGAGGCAGCTAGAGGGTGACGATACAGAAAAAGAAGAGTAAAAGATGCCTTGAATTATTTGCTTTTGATGATGAAGGTCACTGTAACCTGGAACTTCATAGCTTTTGGATTATTTCTGACTGTTGTCTCAGTAACTCCCTTATCTCTCTGTGGCCAAACTACAGTAAATGAGTATGCCATGACTGTCACAGACATCATCAGTAAGTGTGTAGAGGAATGTGTACCAAAGAGGGCTTTACATGTATTCCCCAACTAGAAATTATTAGGATGAAACATGGAATCCAAGCACAGGTGAAGTCCAAATTTGGTGTAATTGCTGATAGTGTGGAGGGTAGCCCAATGCCCCTGTCCCACTTAGGAAACCTGAACGGAAACCTCTGGAGAATTTGTGCCCCACCGAAGGTTTCCGTGCTGTTCCCGGAGGTTGCCGGAGGTTTTTGTCACTCTCCCTAATGGTCGAAAGTGGTTTCCATTTTAAAAATTGGTAATTTTTTAGTCAAAGCCGGTTGCGATGCTAGTTGAAGGTGGTTGCCAGAGGACAAAAACCTCCGGGAACTGCACGTAAACCTTGGGTGGGGCGCAAGGTCTCCAGATGCTTCAGGTTTCCTAAGTGGGGCAGGGGCATTCGGCTACAGGGTGACATCAAAGGTGAAATGGGCTGGGAAATGGCAGATGGAGTTTAATCGAGATGAATGCAAGTTGATAATGTTTGGATTACTACTGAGGCTAAAAGTCAAAGTCAATTTTATTCGTCAAATGCACCCGAAGGTGCATTGAAATGAATTTGCCAGCAGCGATACACTTAGAAGAACACACAATCTTATATTACTAAAAGTCTGATCTTGACCACTTCCTGTTGCTCTTTATAATGATTTTAGAAAATACGCTGCCACTTACGGCATGGTTTGAAAATGCTAAAGCCGTGTTGCCTTTGGTTTAAAAATCCTAAGCTGTGTTGCCTTTGGTTTGGAAATGCTAAAGCTGTGTTGCCTTTGGTTTGGAAATGCTAAAGTTGCCTTGCCTGTGGTTTGGAAATGCTAAAGTTACCTTGCCTAGTTAAAGTTGCCTTGCCTAGTTAAAGTTGCCTTGCCTAGTTAAAGTTGCCTTGCCTAGTTAAAGTTGCCTTGCCTAGTTAAAGTTGCCTTGCCTAGTTAAAGTTGCCTTGCCTAGTTAAAGTTGCCTTGCCTAGTTAAAGTTGCCTTGCCTAGTTAAAGTTGCCTTGCCTAGTTAAAGTTGCCTTGCCTAGTTAAAGTAGCCCTGCCTAATTAAAGTTGCTTTGCAAAGAGTTATTGGTGTTTTAAAAATGTTGAGATTCTCTCTCCTGTCAATCACGCCATGAAGGCCACGCCCCTTCTGGTGGGAGGGGGGGGACTATAAAACCCAGAAGTGTGGGCGTGGCTCATTCTCTGCAAGATGGAGGAGGGAGAGGTCATGACTCGTGTCTTTATTAGCCTTGCACCCTGCTTGAAATGGTATGAAAGTGCACTTGAATTTGGTGGCCTTGCACCCTGTTTGAAATGGAATTTCAAGTAATAGCAGTTAGTCAACTGCCAGCCCACCAGCTGTGAGTGAGTGAGCCGCCAGCACAACAGGCTTGAGTGACTGCGCTGCCAGTCCAAGGATTCATTTGGCCCACAATGTCCATTCTAGCCCTTTGGCAACTTCAGCCCACAACACCTATACTAGCGCTCCAGAAAGCCCCCCCCCCCCCAATATTGTGATGCTGGGACCCAACAGGTTCCACAGTCTAGTGCACAATAAAATTTAACACAAACATCCACCACAGCATTCTTCACTGTGGTGGAAGGCAACAAAGTTCAGCCAGTTAACCTGCTTGTTCACCCGTGGTCCGGGCCATAAACCTTCCGTAGTCACTGCTACGGATGGCCCAATGTACAGGCCCTCTTGTCGGGATGATTGAAACTCGGGACGGTCGAACACACTCCGCGTCTTGGTTGCCCTGAATCGGCACTTTCCCACCGGAGACCGCAGCTTCAGGATGATACAGGCCGCAGGCCGGCGGTTGGAGCTCTTATCCGGCGATCCCCGGCAAGGGATCCCAGGCCATGGATGGTAAGTCCATGCCACAGCTAGAAGCTCCACAGACCACAGCCCCATGATGCCAAAGTCACCAGGCCAGCATTCGGAGCACTCCTCTCTGGCGACCCCAGCAAAGGTTTGCCCACTCCACGATGGAAAGTCCATGCTGGGCCTGCTGCTGAAGCTCCGGGCCGGACTCCGGGAAAGGCCACTCAAATCCATGGTGTCAGGCCACGAGGGAGGTATCATGGAAAAAGTTATCTCTCCATGGAGGAGGCGACCAAAAATGGTTTCCCCCTTTCCCCTCCCCACCACCCCCCACACGGACACCGAGAGACACCTAAACCAACACTAGAAGCACCAAAAAAAACAAAAAAAGTAGAAATAACGAACACGCTGCTGCCAGGGCAGCCGACTCACAGCGCACCCACCGATCAAGAGTTCTTGGCTAGGAAATACACCATGAATGTTAGGGTCCTAATGAATGCTCAGGATCAGGGGGATATTGGTGAACAAGCCCAAAGATCTTTGACACTCCTTTGTCAGTGTTATCATTCCCCAGCTGCCTCCATGAACGAATTGGATTAGAGAACTTCCATAAATTATTTATATCATAAACCTGGCCTTGCCTTATCACAGATATAGGTGATCACAAAGAGGACACATCAGCACCTCTAATTTCATGGATGATTCGGCATGTCACTGTGTACTCCGACACAAAGAGTCACCCATCCTTTTTCTCCAGGGATGCTGCCTGACCCGCTGAGTTAGTTCAGCACTTTGTGTCCATATACTGTAGAAACTATCCTGACTGTTTAGAGATACAGCATGGAAACAGGCCCATCGTTCACACTGACTGTTGATCACATGTTCATGTTATTTCTAAGTTAACCCACTTTCTCATCATTTCCCTACACATTAGAGGCAACCTTTTTTACAGAGGCCATACCGCATATCTTTGGTATGTGGGAGGAAACTGGAGCTCCCAGAGGAAACCCACGCGCTCAAAGGGAGAATGTGCAAACTCTGCACAACCAGCACCCATGCTCTGGATTGGACCCAGGTCTCTGGTGCTGTGAGGCAGCAGCTCTACCAGTTGTGCCAGTGTGCCTGCTCTGGTTGCACCGTTGCCGTGTATGACATTTCTACTGCACAGGAATGCACAAGAAGCAGCAGAAAGTGGTGGACTCAGACATTCATGGGTATTGCCCTCCCCACTATTGAATGCATTTACATGATATGCTGCTTTAAGATGACACCTATCATCAAAGTTCCCACAATATGGGCCATGTCCTCTTGTCACTGCTACCATTTGGCATAAGATACAGAAGCCAGCAGGTTCAGGAACAGCTACTTTCCTACATTCATCAGGTTTATGAACCAACTGCACAATAGTATAATCCTACCTCATCAATGGAACACTACTTGTTTTAGAATTGACTTTTTTTCAAATTGTGTTTTTGCACTATTGTCATGTTTTGCACAGTTGTTTTTTTCACCATCTTGCATAAGTAGCTCAAGTTGGGTATGTTGTGTAAAAAAACAAAGATCCTAGCACTGATCTGTGCTGCATACTACTTGTTAAAGATTTCCATTCAATCCAGACAAGTGAGAGGTACTGCAATTTGGAGTCCAATTCTGATAGGTCACAAAGAGTAAATTGCAGGAAGCTTAAAATCATTAATGAGCAGGGATACCTTGGGGTGCACATCCATTACTTTCTGAAAATGGCAATATAGATGGATAGGGTAGTGAAAAATACATTTTTGCATGGTTAGCTTCATAGGAAATGGTATTGAGCACAAGAAGATCGACACAAAAAGTGGGAGTATCTCAGCGGAACAGGCAACATCTCTGGAGAGAAGGAATGGGAGACGTTTTGGTTCAAGCCTTCTTCACACTGAGAGACAGGGGAGAGAAAGTCTAGAGATATGGAAGGGTAAGGTGAGAAAATGACAGATCAAAGCAGATGATGGTAAGGAAATGTAGAATGCTGAGTTGAGACATCATATTGCAGTGGCAAAAAATATTAGTCAGAGTGCATTTAGAGTATTGTGTACAATTCTGGTCACAATACTGCAGGATGGATGCCACAGTAATAGGGAAAGTGCAGAAGAGATTCACTAGGATATTTCCTGGAATGGAGGGTTGTAGTTATTTATTTATTTATATATTTTAAAAAAATTATTAGAAGTACATTACATTTTAATGGTACCTTTTTACAGGTTCCCTGAATTATTAAAACATCCTTTGTACAACTTCCTTTTTTTTAGAAAGAAATGAGAAAGAAAGAAGTATCGAAGAGTAAAGAATAGTCTAGTGAATGTAGTGTAAAGAAAGAGATAAGTGAGAAAGTGAAGCAGAAAGGTGATTCTCACACGCCACAAGTCGATATATATATATTTTTTTGTTCTTAATCATTTTTCACTCAAACCCAGAATTTTTAATTTTACAATGTTATTGCACCCCATGAATCCACAAGATCAATAAATGGAGACCAACTCATTAAGAATTGGTCTTTTTTTTCTATTAGGAGGAGTCTCATTTCTTCCAAATGGGCCGTTTCCAACATTTTACCAATCCACATTTTGAGTGTTGGTATAGTGGCCTTTTTCCAGACTTTGAGTATGAGTTTGTTCGCTATTATTAAACCATAATTAATAATTTGGGATATATTTAATTTGTTTCCATCTCCTAATACACCAAAGATAATTTCCATGGTAGGTTCCATTTTTATCTTAAATAAACTAGTGAATATATCAAATATATCACACCAAAATCTTTGAAGTTTTGTGCAAGAAACGAAAGAATGTGTGAAGTTGGCATTTTGAGAAAGGCATTTATCATAGATGGGAGAAATATTTGAATAAAATGTACTCAACCTAACTTTTGAATAATATAATCTGTGTAATATTTTAAATTGAATTAAATTATGTCTAGTGTTAATCGAACATTTATGTGTATATATATCAAATACCTCTCCCATGTTTCTTTAGAAATTTTTTATCATTAAATCTTTTTCCCAGTCTTCTCTAATTGCCTCTGTTGATGGCAATTCTTTATTAAGAATACTGTTATATAGATATGATATTAATTTTTGTGAGTCCTCCTTAATATCAATTGCTTCTTCCAGTGGGTCTATCGTTATATTCTTAAATCTTGGTATATATTTTTTTATAAAGTCACATATCTGTAAATATTTAAAGTATTGGTTATTATTCAGATTAAATTTTGATTTTAATTGTTGAAATGATAATAAATTTCCCATTTCATACATGTCACCCAACTTTTTAAATTCCCAGTCTTTCCCTTTGTCTATATGTTTTATCCATAAAAGATGGTTTAAATACCGGATTATTCACTATTGATGTTAATGATGATGTTTCTTAATTTTAAAGTTAATTTTATTTGTTTCCAAATTCAAATTATATTGTGTATGATTGGATTCTTCTTATATAATATATTATTCAATTTTATCGGGGAGAAGAGGATCGCTCCTAAATCATAAGGAAAACAATCCTTTTTCTCCCTTCTTATCCATTCCATCTGTTGAGAAGGACAATCCAACCAATAAATAATATTCTTAATATGCACTGCCCAATAATAATATAAAAAATTAGGCAGTGCAAGTCCCCCTACATCTTTAGGTTTACACAAATGATTTCTTTTAATTCTATGTGCTTTGTAGTCCCATATAAAATGAGTAATATTAGAGTCTAGTTTAAAGAAAAAGTATTTTGGTATATATATTGGTATGGATTGAAATAAATATATTATTTGTGGTAGCACTATCATTTTTATAACATTTATTCTGCCAATTAATGATAGTGGTAGCGTTTTCCAAAATTTAATCAGAGCATTCAATTTATTTACAAAGGACTAAAATTAGCATTAAATAATGATTTATATCTTCTGGTAACTTGAATAATTTTAAATGGAAATTTTAATAGATGATTTGCTTTCTGGGGCTGTAATGACATAATTTCACTTTTATTCCAATTTATTCTATATTCAGAAAAGGAGCCAAATTCCTCTATTGCAGTTAATACATTTGGGATACTCGTTTCTGAATTTCTAATATATAAAAGTATTTCATCCACGTATAATGAAATTTTATTATTAGAGTCCTTAGTATTGTATCCCTGAATATTCGGATGTGTTCTTATCATTTCAACCAGTGGCTCTATCATAAGGGCAAATAGCAGGGGTGATAATACACATCATGAGGTGCCTATTGCCTCATGATAATTGGAATTTTGGAGACAACATATTATTAGTTAATATTCTTGCTGTTGGATTATCATATAATAATTTTACCCATCTAATAAAATTATCTCCCGTATTAAATTTTTGGAGTACTATGTATAAATACTGCCACTCTACCTGGTCAAATGCTTTCTCTGCGTCCAAAGATATAACTGTTAAGTCTTCCTTTTCCCCTTTATGTGAATACATTATATTAAAAAGGAGTCTCAAATTGTTAAATGATTGTCTTTTGGGTATAAACCCCATTTGGTCCTGGTTTATCAATTTATTAATATATTTGCTCAATCTTCTTGCTAAAATATTTGCTAAATTTTTTTGATCTGTATTTAAAAGTGATATAGCTCTATACAAGCCCAGATCTTTATCTTTTTTTGGTATAAGCGTTTTGTAGATTCTGCTAAAGTTTCTGATAATTTCTTTTCGGTAAAAGCATAACTATATAATTTAAGTAATCGTGGGACCATTAACTCCTGAAATCTTTTATAGAATTCATTATTAAAACCATCAGGCCCTGGTGTCTTCCCATTTTTCAGTTCTTTTATTGTTTCTCTTATTTCTTCACTTGTAATCTGAGCTCCTAATTCATCTTGTTCTAAGATATCCAATTTTGGCAAGTTACACGTATCTAAAAAAATATAATTTTATTGTCTTCAATGTTAGTTTTAGATGTATATAAATGGTTATAAAATTGAGCAAAATTTTGTTAATGTCCTTAGGTACAGTTAACAATTACCCATTCTCTGATTTAATTTTACTAATTGTTTTTTCCTTTTCTTCCTTCTTCAATTGTCGTGCTAGAAGTTTATGTGGTTTATCCCCAAATTCAAACTGTACTTGTTTTGTGATCTGAAATAATCTTATTACTCTTGCTGATAATATTCGATTCAGTTTAAATTTCAATAATGTTATCTTATTATGTTTATCTATGGTTGGGTCTTTTGCGTTTCCTAATTCTAATAATTTAATTTCCTTTTATAACATCCATTGTTCTGTCCTGTTTTTTTAAATTTAGAAAATTTGATACAAAATTATAACTCCACGAATGAATGCCTTGAAAGATTCCCATAATAGAGATGGTGAAATATCTGGTGTCTCGTTTGTTTAAAAAAAAAATCATTTGTTGTTTTAAATACTCGTAACCTTGTGAGTCATTCCCTGGCATACCTGGCATTCCCTCAAATTTTAAAGTAAAAGTCAGCAGAGAGTGATCAGAAATAATACTATTGTGGTATTTAGGATTAATCGTATATGGTATTAGTTTTGTGTCCACAAAGAAATAATCAATTCTTGAATAAGTTTTGTGTACTGATGAGTAAAACAAATATTCCCTTCCAGTTGGATTAGCTATTCTCCATACATCTGTTACATTAGTGTTTTTTATATAAGTATTTAAGAATTCACTAGACTTGGATTTAGCGCTACCCTTCCTTAATTTTATTGATTTTTCTAAGTATGAATCTGTAACACAGTTAAAGTCCCCCCCCCAGTACTACATTTTGAAAATTATACTCATCTATTTTATCCATAATTTTCTTTAAAAATTGGGGATTATCAAAATTTGGTGTGTAAATATTTATCAGAGTCAGTGGAGTGGAATAAGTTTGCGGGGGGGGGGGGATGGGCGGCATGCGGCATACACACTAACCACCCCCCCCCCCCCCCCCCACACACACACACACACTAACTACCCCCTTGATATTATATGAATATTATTAATTTTCTCCTTTTACCCATAACCGCTCTATCCACTGACGCAAACCCCCAACTCGCAGGCACATCTAGAGGAGGGGGGGGGGGGGGGGGTTAGAGAGTGAGGGCAGAGAGAGAATGGGGAGAGACAGAGAGAGAGGCAGAGACAGAAGGGCAAGAGACAGGGGGGGGGGGTGGAGGGGAGGAAAGGGAGGGTGGGAGGAGGGGAGCGGGACATGGGAGGAGAGAGAGGTGGTGAATGGGGCTGAGAGGGGGGGGCAGGGGGAGAGGTGGTGGGAAGGGAGGGGGAGAGGTGGGGGGAGAGGTGGGGGAAGGTGGTAGGGGAGGGGGAGGGGGAAGGGGGTTTAGGAGGAGGGTGGGGTGGGCAAGGGTGTGGGGGGAGGAAGGGGGTAGAGAGAGAGGGAGGGGGGAGACAGAGAGGCACAAGAGGGGGGAGAGGGGGGAGAGAGGGGAGAGGGGGGAGAGAGGGGAGAGGGAGATTGATCAAGGAGTGAAATCATAAGTTAAATCCCTACCGAAATATGTAAAAATCTCCGCGTTTTTGCGTCTGGTTTTCAAGGAAATATGTTTCAAACGCAAAATGACACACACACAATTTTAAAAGTATATAGATTAGTTTTCGAGGAAATACGTTTCAAACGCAAAATGACACACACACGCACATAAACATCTGGTTTTCGAGGAAATATGTTTCAAACGCTAAATCTCACACACACACACACAGTTTTAAAAGTATATAGATTAGATGGGTATGCTTTTCAAACAGAAGGTGGATAGCTGGAATGAAAGAAGATAGTGGAAACAGCTGCTAGTACACTAATTAAAAGGGGTTCAGGCAGGTACTTAGGTAGGAAAGAGATCGCAAATGCAAGCAAATTAGATTAACAGAGTGTCACTATAGACAGCATGGACCAGGTGTGTGAAAGTTTGTTTCTTAAAAAGCAGATAGCACCAAACGTTGAAGGTGGACCATGGCAATCTTTAATAGATTTGTCAGGTGGAAGTGGCGAGATTACAATGAGCACAAACGTTGCTCAGTGCTTCTCATGTTCCCACAGAACAAAGGCGAGTTAGCATAATTATACATTTTTCTTATCAGTAAAACACTCCTACCAAGTCAGAATATGGCATGACTGAAAGATTCTCTAGGCTTTCACAATATAGGAAAGCTGGGTCCAAATCGAGCTCATCCAATGACAAGTTATTACTTATCTCTGGAGCGTTAGCTATTTTTTTCAATCTTTGCTTCTTTATAGCCTTGACGAGGCACATGTTATTACTGCAGGCTGCCATCTTAATATCTTTATTGAAAAGACAAACTGCCCTCCATATTTACAAAGTATAATTTACAAAGTCATTCAGACTTGGTACCGAGCAATTATTTTGTTCTACTAGTCCATGCTTTTGTAGAAGATCGACTCAATTTTAGATTTTGCTATTAGATTTGACCATTAGCTCTTTCAAGGTGGACCACAAGCCTATTTTCTGTGCAATAATGATTCTAAAAATTCTCTGATTCCATGGGAGTCTGGCTAAATGCTTCATTTTCAAAATGGTAATCAGTGAGTAGTGGGATGTCACAGGGATCACTGCTGGAGCTTTAATTACTTACAATCAATATGAATGACTTGGATGAAGGGATCAAGTGTACATATTTGCTGATCATACAAAGGATGATGGGTTAACAAGTTGCGAGAAAAACATAAAATCTGACAAGGAATATAGATAGGTTAAGTTAGACAAAAAATTGTCAAATAGAGTATACTGGAGAAAATGCATGGTTAACCACTTGGGAAGCAAAAATTAAGAGTGCAAATTATTGTTTAAATGGAGTTAGATTAAACATTATATGATACAAAGAGGGCCAGAGGTCCTAGTACCTGTTACAATTGTTTAACCTATAGGGACAACAAGTTACTAGGAAGGCTCATTAATGTTGGTCTTTATTGTAAATGTAATAAAAAGTTTGGAGTTCAATGGAACTTAATAGGCCATGGGAAATTATACAGTGATTTAGCATGGAAAAACCCTTCAGCCTAACTCATCCATCCAGCTCAAGATACCTAATCTAAGCTTATCCCATTTTCATGTGTTTGGCCTATATTGCTCTAAACCTTTCCTATCCATTTGCCTTTCCAAATGTCTTTTAAATGTTATTGCATCTTCCTTAACTACTTCCTCTGGCAGCTTGTTCCATATACCCACCAAGCTCTGTGCAAAAGTTGCCCTTGGGGTTCCTATTAAATCTTCCCACTCTCACCTTAAACCTATGCCCTGTAGTTCTGCAAACCCCAACTCTAAAGACGACCTGCATTCACACTATCTATGCCCACAAGTTCTGAAAATGTCCCAAGCATCTTGATCTCTGTCTTTTTCACATTTGAACTCCTTATCTGACCCCCATTGATATGGAGGTTTATTCATGCAATTGGCATTTATGGTTCTTACCTTGACCTGATTTCAGGCCAGTGAACCAATAAATTCTGGAGAGTATCAGTATTTGAGAAAGTACTTAAAATGTTGTTTCAATGGACAAGGTACCACCCTGCTACAATTATTCCTGTTCAGCACATGGAACTGGGCAGATTGAGTTAGTTATGGTCAACGCGTCATGGATTCATACAGTACAGAAACAGAACCTTCAGCCCACAAAATGTGTTCCAAACATCAACCACCAATCTAAGTAATTTTACACTAATTCCATTTAATTATCTCTGCATTTACCTAAAGGCCCCCAAAATCTACCACATACCAAAATGCCAGGGCATATTATTAGTGGCCAATTATTTTACCAATCTGCACAGCCTTTTGGGATATGGGAGGAAGCGAACCATGCAGAGGAAACTCATGTGGTCACAGAGAGAACATGCAAATGCCAATGGAGATCAGGACTGATCAAGGAGTCAGCAGATCTATTGGCTTCACAACTGTGCCATTTGAGGTTTTGGCAAAGGAGATTGGCATATGAGGTCATGGAAAGACAAATGAATGGTACAATTACATGTACAAACCACATATATATTGTAAATCAGAAGAGGTTGTGGGATGAGGGAAGTGAGTTTAGAGAAGGAGGATTAGACGAGCATGCTAATCTTTTCAATATGCTCTGTATTGATGTAGGCCAGAGCTCTCAGCAACCATTCCTCCAGCCAACTAAGTATTTGCACACTTTGGATCCACTGCCAACCCTGTTGCTACTGACCTTTTCCATCACTGCAAGAGAGGGGAGAATGTTAGAAAGTGTTGGAGTGATGTAGCTACTGTGATATTGTGAAAGCATCCTAAATTAGTGATATGTGCATATGTTTCAAATAATATTAAGTGTATAAAGATGCAGAAGGGCACACGAATGTTAGATAGAAATTTTAGTTGATTAAAATTTTTAGGTGAGTGATTGGGGTGCTGAGTGACGGAGAAGTGCACTGCATCTGGGAGTGATGGAGCAGAGAGTGAGTGTAATTGGACAGTACTGTAGGCAAGAAGCTCCTCCATTTTAAGAAGTAGAAGCATTACATCAATTAGCAACAGCTGGAAATAGAAATTCCAGAAATTATTCCCTGTCAATGTTTGCTAATGTGTTAAACACTACAATAGACAATGATTGAAGTTATAATCATGCAGCTTGCACCCTTGGTCTGGTGAAAGGGTGAACATCATGATCCTACTGCACATTTTGCTCACACACTAGTCCAAGCTCAATGAATCCTGTACATTACCAGATACCTACTTCCACTCACTACCACACTAGCCTCATGCAATGCTCCATGCATTACACCCTGTCAGTCACCCAACAATAATTTATATCAACCAAGCCTAAAATCTATCATTCAAATACATTTCATGCACCCAGGTGCTTACAACAAATAAGTATCAGGACTGCGCTTCTACTAACTATTTAACCCAAAGCATGCCCATCACTCAAATACTTTGCATGTTATTTCTAAAACATTTTTCTTTCTCTCTTGCAGGACAAAGTAACTCCAAGCTGGCATATGACAAGTATGGTTCCAAAGACTCAACCCCTCAGAAGAGAGACTTCTGGCCAATATGAGGTGCAGCCAGCAAATAACCTCTGACCTTCATCACCACAAAGGCAATGGAAGATGGCAAAGTGCTCATCTTCCATTGCTCAAAGTGCTCGTCTTCAGAGGCTATGGTGCCAAGCTGTGATGCCACGGCTGTCCTCCAGCAGCAGGCCTTGCTCTCCCTCTGCACAACCAGGAGATCTGCTGTGAATAAGGAAGCCACCGTGCCTGGCCCTGCTCATCCCCGAGGACTGGAGGGGAGGATGGAGAGAATCAAGATGTCAGCGGACGCCAGAACAAAGGGGTATTAAGGGAAACCAGTGTATTATCATCCGTGCCCTCAAGGTCGTTGTGGGAGGTGCGCTCCGAGCACAAAGGCCGAATGGTGGCTGGGCGAAGAGAGTGACGATGGTTCACTGGCTGATTTGGATCAAGGCAATGGCTGAAGGTCTTGCAGCAGCCTGAGGCTCAACTGGATCTGGCGCCGTTCCAGAACTGGACTTCGCCTGCAGTGGCATGGAGCTGTGGAAGACGCCTACAACTTCACTTGACCAGGCCGACCCTACAATACAGCCAGGACAATGGGCCATTATGGCCAGTTGCACTTAAAGCAACTTGGACTTTTAAAATAGTGCCAAAACCTGCCAACTCTTCTATAAGGTCTCAGTGGACTATTTCAATACAATTTTTACTTAATCTGGGATTGTGCTTACAAATGGTAATACTTTACTGAACTGTATGCAAAAAAAATATTAATTTCACTGTACCTCGGTACATGTGATAATAAAGAATCATTGAACCAGCTCACTTACTCCTCACCCTACAGCCTTTCGGATTTGAATACTGTGGATGATATGTGCAATATGTCTCGCAAGCCATTTACCTAAGAAGCCAACCAACACCTCTACATCTTTGAAAAAAAAAAGGAGATTCAACATGTTGATGAATACTCTATTTAACTTCTTTAGATGTATGTTAAAGAGCTTATTGACTGGTTCTGTCATTGCCTGGTTCAATAACTAGAACACCCAGGAACATAGAAGACTACAAAAAGTGGTGGACAAAAAGGATATTGCTAAAATTAAAGGGCCTGAGCTATAGGGAGAAGTTGAGCAGGCTAGGACTCTATTCTTTGTTGCACAGGAGAATGAAGAGTGATCTTATAAAGGTAGATAAGATCATGAGAAAAATAAATACACAGTCTTTTACCCAGAGTAGGGGAATCAAGGACATAGGTTAAAGGTGATGGGGGAGGCGGGGGTGGATTAATTAGGAATCTGAGGAGCAACATTTTTTGCACAAAGGGTGGTAGGTAGATGGAACAAACTGCCTGATGAGATAGTTAAGACAGGTACTAACACAATATTTAAAATTAATTTGGACAGGTACTTGGATAGGATAGGTTTGGAGGGATATGGGCCAAATGAAAGCAGATGGATGGGGCATTGGGGCATGGGCTATGTAGATGGGGCATGTTGTCTGCATGGGCAAGTGGGGCTGAATGACCTGTTTCCATGCTGTATGACTCTAGAAGTGAAACCTGTCTTGGTTGCTCAAATGACTCTGGGGTTTTGTAATAGTATTAGGATTTTAAATTACTGATTTTTTTTTGTTTATTAAGTTATCTATGAGTACTGTGTTTGCAGACCTGCTATGCTGTTGTAGATAAGAATTTCATTGTTCAGTTTGGTACAATTGACAATTAAATAATTTATATTTTGGATCCTGCTGTGCAGAATGCTAGAAATTAGCAACTGGCCAGTTGGTGGTAGGAGGGCACTCCATCACTCCTTTTGATACTTCCAGCCATAAACTCAGCTAGTGACATTTTACAAGCTTTAGAGGTTAGCTCCGAGGTGTGCTCTGTATGTGATGAGTCATCTGGCATGGGTGGCCTGTAGCCAGCATAGAGAAAAGAACAGTGCAGGTGCCAGCTTTCCTGAAGGTGAGATTGCACATAGATTTCACTGCAGACAAGTGGTTAAAGAAACCCAGATGCCAGCACTGAGGTCAAGGTGACACACACGAACAGGAGAAATAAAAATAGGGGAAAGTCACTTAATCCCTTGTAATTTCTATATCAAGTCAAAATTGTTTAATTGTCATATGCATTGGGAAAAGAACAATTAAATTCTTAGTGTTAAAGAAGGAACTGCAGATGCTGGAGAATCGAGGGTTACACAAAAAGCTGGAGAAACTCAGCGGGTGCAGCAGCATCTAAGGAGTGAAGGAGATAGGCGACGTTTCGGGTCGAGACCCTTCTTCAGACTGGTCAGGGATCAGGGAAACGAGAGATATAAACAGTGATATGGAGAGATAAAGCAAGAACAATGAGTGAAAGATATGCAAAAAAGTATTGGAGATAAGGAAAGCAGGCCATTGTAAGCTGTTTCTGGTGTGAAAATGAGAAGCTAGTGCGACTTGGGGGGGGGGGGGGAGATGGAGAAGGAATGTCAGGGCCCGAGGGCTGAGGGAGAGGTGGGGGGGTGGGGGGAAAGGAGCAGTCTGGGTTAACAGAATTGAGAAAATTCAATGTTTAAGCCCAGAGGATGCAGACTCCCCAAGCGGAATATGAGATGTTGTTCCTCAAACTTGCGGTGTTGTTCACTCTGGCCATGGAGGAGGCCCAGGACCGAGAGGTCGGATACGGAGTGGGAGGGGGAGTTGAAGTGCTGAGCCACCGGGAGGTCGGGTTGGTTATTGCGGACCGAGCGGAGGTGTTCGGCGAAACGATCGCCTAGCCTCCGCTTGGTCTCACCGATGTAGATTAGCAGGCATCTGGAGCAACGGATGCAGTAGACGAGGTTGGAGGAGGTGCAGGTGAACCTCTGTCGGACTTGGAATGACTGCTTGGGTCCCTGAAAGGAGTGGATGGGGGAGGTGAAGGAACAAGTGTAGCATCTCTTGCGGTTGCAAGGGAAAGTGCCCGGGGAAGGAGTGGAGCAGGAGGGAAGGGAAGAATTGACGAGGGAGTTGCGGAGGGAGCGGTCTTCGCGGAAGGCAGATAGGGGGGGAGATGGGAAGATGTGGCGAGTGGAGGGGTCACGTTGGAGGTGGCGAAACTGGCGGAGGACTATCTGTTGTATGCGCTGGCTGGTGGGGTGAAAGGTGAGGACCAGGGGGACTCGGCCCTTGTTGTGAGTGGGGGAATGGGGAGAGAGGGCAGTGTTGCGGGGTATGGAGGAGACCCTGGTGCGAGCCTCATCGATAGTGGGGGAGGGGAAACCCCGTTCTCTGAAGAACGAGGACATTTGCGATGACCTGGTGTGGAACAAGTCATCCTGGGAGCAGATGCGGCGTAGTCGGAGGAATTGGGAATAGGGGATGGAGTCCTTACAGGAAGCAGGGTGGGAGGAAGAGTAGTCCAGGTAGTTGTGGGAGTCAGTTGGTTTGTAGTGGATGTCAGTCAGGAGTGTGTCACCTGCAATAGAGATGGTGAGGTCAAGGAATGGTAGGGAAATGTCGGAAATGGTCCAAGTATATTTGAGTGCCGGATGGAAGTTGGTGGTGAAATGGATAAAGTCAGTCAGTTCTGCGTGGATGCAGGAGGTGACACCAAAGCAGTCGTCAATGTACTTGCTGCAGCTTTACAGGCACACTAACACAAAAATACAAATTAATATACAATAAACTACCAGTTATACTATCATGCCCATGATAGTGCAGGCCAAAGTACATAGTGCAACCGATGCAGAGACCATAGTGGTTCGGTGCTGAGTTAGGGTTGTGGTGAGGGTTGTGCAGTATAGTTCGAGTGGTTCATTTATTAAGATCATTCGTGATCTTTCATGTCATTGTGACTTTCTTGTACAAATACCATATCCCTTGGTTTCATTAATATCCAAAGAATGTTTGATTTCCTTCTTGAATATATTCATTGCATGAGCCTCAACAGCCCTCAAAAAAGAGAGGATCCAAAAGATTAATGCCCTTCATTAGGTGAAGAAATGTCTTCTCATCTCAGTCTCACAACCATCCGTTTCTTTGAAACAATGAGTACTGGTTCTAGACACCACACCTGGGGAAAACATTATTCTTGCATCTACTCTGTCAAGTACCATTAGATTATTATAGGTTTGAATGAGAGCACCACTCAATTTTCTAAAGGCCAGAGCCTCTACTCAAAGGACATATATCTCTCAAAGTTCATGGGCTTTTTTTCATCCCTCAGTCACATTATTTTCCTCAGTTCTCATTTTGCTAACTACTATTAAAGCAGACAGAAAATATTTGTTTAACCTGTTTGATTTTATATTTAATTCCCTGATATATGTATTAATGCCTTGATTGGTAAAGGGCTCACAGTAAGTTTTGCAAACCTTTCTTTATTCTTTTTGCATATCTATTGGAGGCCTTTGTATTCTGTTTTATGTTAATTCTGTATTCTAATTTCTATTTCCTTATCAATGTCTTGATCCCCCTTTGCTTAATTCAGATTTTTTTCACAATCCTTGGAGTTACATTATAATCAATTTCTTTCTAGAATTTTAATTTCTATGTTTCTAAAGTAATTTCTCAATCTACCGTAGTCACCTCAAATCTTTTGCAGTTTGTTTGGTTTAGATCTGGTTTTAGCTAAATCATTTACCATTTTATTTGAAATTTTATCATATTATGATCACTCTTCCCATACATTCTCTTAACTGTAAGCTTTTCAATCAACACTTATCGGTCACATCAGTCATCAACAAGATATTGTTGATCAGTCATTGAATCATAATGGTCAAGAAAACCATTTTGTGTACGCTACTGCTGCTCAAATTTAATTTGTCAAATCTATAAAGACAATTGAAGTTCTCCATGATTATTTATCACCCTTGTTATCCATATAATTAAAAGTGTCATCTTGACCACTTCCTATCTGCGCTGTATATTGATTTTAGAAAAAAACGCTACCATATATCGCAATGATTTCTGGCCATCTTACTCACAGTCCTCCTCTGCTGGGCAGGCCTAGAGGATTTTTCCCATCAATGAAAAAAAAAGTTATGAGTGTTTAAAAAAACCTTGAGAACCTCTCGCCTATCAATCACCGTGATGAAGGTAAAATAATATGTCTAGTTTGTGCCATTATATATTTAATATCTATCTAGAAAATGGTTGTGAAATTAATGCTTAATTAATATATTAAGTATTAATAGCATACCCTCCCAGAAATTAATCCATGGTTGGCGGTACTATGTAACAGTGCATTATCTGCCCAGTGTCATAATATACCCAAAATTAATTTCATGAACATCTATTGAAGCTCTAGTTTAGTGCTGCTGACCAGGGGTGAATTTCCAGCCAATCCTTTTCAGTCATTTCCAGGAAGATCTTATCCTGTTGAAAATAAACGAGTCAACACCCATATTAAAGTACAAGATGTCAGGATTTTAAGGCAAAATTATTTTCTTGACAAAAATATTTAAATTAGTAACGCTTCTTTTTGTAAGTGCTGCCAAATTTCTGATTTATCTGTGAATGCAGTGATCCCAAAAGTGTTGGCTGCTCTTAACCCCTGATTTCCTGACCATTCCAGCACTGATCTCCAGTGGCAGAGTACACACTTCTGCCAAGTCTCCAGCTCTTAATTTGGCTGCTGAACCTTCACAAGGTTAAATGAACCATCAGGCAAAAACTGAGAGATACCGAGGTAAGCATTTTAATAATTTGAAGTCTGTGATATGCATTAAGGTGTTTTAAATTTAGGCAGTTTTTTCCACGTTGGTAAGGAGGGAGTGAGATTTACTATGTAGTTCGGGGGATTGTTTGCCAAAGTTAGTAAGTTCTAGCATTGTGTGAAAGCTTAGAACAATGCAAGAATATTCTTAAACAGTCAGTCATTCAGTAACACCTGATCGATCCACCTTTCCCGATTATATGAAATTAATATTTGACCAAGCATCATTTTTTTCATTTGTTTTCAGTATCTGGGGATCTTTGGCAAGGACAGGTTTATTATTTATCTTTAACTGTCCCTGCTTATGAAAAAGACAGATCATCTACCTTAGCTATACCTCTCATAACTTGATACGCCTCAATAAGATCACCCTTCAACCTCTGACATTGCAATGAGTATCAACCCATCTTATCCAATGTTTCTTTATAAGCAAAGCTCTCCATTCCAAGTGAAATCCTGGTGAATCTCTTCTGCACTCTTTTGGGTGCCACTTCATTTTTCCTGTAATGTGTGAACTGCACACAATACTCCAAGTTAATTCTGACCAATGTTTTAAACAGCTGCAGCAGGATATTCCAACTCTTATACTTAATGCCTTGGCCAATGAAGGCAAGCATGCCAAGTACTTCCTTTATTATACTAACCGCCTATGTTGTCAGTTTCAAGAAACTATGAACATGCTCCAAGTCCCTCACCACATCAACGCAGGAGGCCCTTCCCATTTACTCTACTTGACCTATTAGTATATGTCGTCCCAAAATGCATTACCTCACACTTGGCTGAATTAAATTCCAATTCCTACCACTACACCCAGTTTTCCAATTCATTTGTGTCATCAGCGAAATTACCAACACTCCACCTATGTTCCCATCCATGTCACTTATTTGTATATCACAGTTAAAAACTTCCGGTCAGGAAACAAAAAACCTTCACTCGCCACCCTCTGCCTCCTATCGCCCAACCAATAATGGATCCAGTTTGTTAGTAGATGTTGCATTCCATGTGTCCTAACCTTTCAGGCTAACCTATCATAGGAAACTTTGGTAAGCGGCTTACTAAAACCATGTAAGTCACATTGACTTGCTGCCTTCATAGATTTTCTCAGTTACCTCCTCAAAAATAAATGCACATTTGTGAGTCAGGAGTTCCCCTGCACCAAAAGCATGACAATTAATCTTCCAAGTGAACATAGATTCCCCACACCAAGATGTTTTCCAATATTTTCCTTATTATTGATCCAAGTTTTGTTGGCTTTTAGTTTCCTATCCCTATTATGTTTATCCCTAACACCCATTTAAAATACTGAAATATTAGCTATTCTCCAGTATTCTGGTTCCTCACCCATAACTAAGATAAAAACATATCTTAAAGCCTAGCAATCTAGCTTTCTTGCTTTCAACGGTAGACATTCAACATCTACCCATTGAAACCCAACATTTCAATGGGTAGACGTTCTTCCCATCTCCTCCTGGTGACGGATATTGAAATCACCGATGCAAGGTAGGTGTGTGCCTTTGCAAATTGTAGTGTTTCTTTCAAGTTTGTTTGAATGTGGATGAATATCAATTAATCAGAAGGTGGTAATTTGGAGAAAATGTATTTGTTCATTTTGAACATGCTCCCCTATCACTGAGTTAGGATTTAACCAGGGCTGATGAAGGTAGTTGAGGCCAGTTCATTGGCTATATTTAATAGGGAGTTAGATGTGGCCCTTGTGGCTAAAGGGATCAGGGGGTATGGAGAGAAGGCAGGCATGGGATACTGAGTTGGATGATCAGCCATGATCATATTGAATGGTGGTGCAGGCTCGAAGGGCCGAATGGCCTACTCCTGCAATTATTTTCTATGTTTCTATGATGGAGAGGTCTGGCACATTTTCAGCAAGCTATAATTCCCCAAGGATAACTAGTGTAAGCTGTTCTTATTTTATCTTATATCTATAGAATAATTCACAGAACTATACAGCACAAAACAGCCCTTTGACCCAACTCGTCCATGGTGACCAAGTTGCTTTGCTGAGCTAGTTCCAGTTGCTGCACCTGGCCCATATCCCTCTAAACCTTTCCTATCCATGTACCTGTCTTTTAAATTTCATAATTTTACCCGCCCCTACCACATAACCTGGTGGCTCAGTCCATGTATGCACCTTGTTCTGTATGAAAAAGTTGCCCATCGTAATAGCCTGTGCCTGGCCCATATCTCAATCTATGTACCTGTCATAGTACCTACTAAATGTTGTAATATTACCCGCCCCTATCACGTTTTCAGGCACCTCTTTTCTCTGACCAACTCCAATCTGTGTGAAAAACTTGCTCCTCAGGTCCCTATCCACTATCACCTTAAACCTTTGCCTTCTAGTTTTAGATCCTCCTGCCCTATAAGATCACCTCTCAGCCATATCTATTATAAGGGGAAAATAAAATAGCTATCCAGCCTCTCCTTGTAACTCAAAACCTCCAGACACAGTCTTAAAGCCCTGTCCCACGGTGCAACTTCATTCCAAGAGCTCTCCCGAGTTTGCCCTGTTTCGAACTCGGAGATTTACGGTAATGGACACTCGTCAGTACTCGGGGCCCTCGTGGACATATTTCAACTTGTTGAAAAATCTTCACGAGTTTCCCGTGCTTACCTGCCTTTAGCGAGTCTTCCCGAGTACCTGCCGTTAGCGTTACGAGCCGCTAAGAGACCTCCCTAAGCTCCTACGTACTCGCTACGTTCATTCTCCGTGCTTACCACGAGTTCGATTTTTTTAAAACTCGGGAGAGCTCTTGGAATGAACTTGTACCGTGGGACAGGTCTATTATACTTGTAAATCTTTACAGCCTTTCCAGTTCAATGACATCCTTCCTATAGCCAGGCAGCCAGGACAAGAACTGTACACAGTTCTTCAAATGTGCCATTACCAATGTCTTGTACAGCTGTAACATGACATCCCAACGCCTGTGTTCAATACCCTGGTCAATGAAGGCAAGAATGCCAAACACTTTCTTCAACACCTTGCCCAGTTGTGTAGCAATATAAATATGTAGTTGCAACCGTTGGTCTCTCTATACAATAATTTTCCCCAGGGCCCTGTCATTTACTGTGCAAGTTCTCTTCTGGTATGTCTTACCTCATATTTAAACTGATTTAAACCCCATCCGTCATTCATCACCCATAAGCCAGGTTATCAAGAACACATTGTAATCTTACATAAACTTTAGCCCTATCCACAAGTGGGTGGATCATCCACAAACTTACTAACCAAGCCATCTGCATTTATATCCTAATCATTTATATAGAGAAAGAACCACAGTGGACACTGCGCCAATTCTGTATTACCATTTTTGTTCTTATTTGTCGCACTCCAACTGAGATCTTTCCAAACTGTTTTATGCAAAGCTGCTTATGGTTCAATCATGGCTTGAGTATATATTGCATTATTTTCCAACCCTAGCATAGTGATACTCTTATTACGGCCACCAACATTCCATTTGCCTGTTGACTGTTGTTTAAGTATCTGGTTGGCCAAGGTTCTTTGGAAATATACATTTCTAGATTTTCAACACTTAAAGAACAGTCTATTATAAAATTCCTCAATCTCATTTACATAGATTTAAATCTATTTAACACAATGTTGTTAATTTGCATAATTTTTTAATATCTCTTTAGAATTTTATGTTGCCCCTGCATTAGCTACAGTAAAATTGACCTTTAGGTAATTGACAGAATTGTTTATAATTCAGATGAAACGTAACAGCGTGGGACATCTCAATTCACATCCTGGCATCCGAGTAGCTGGCCATTTCCCTACTCTCTATCTCCTGCCATTGGGACAATTTCCACCCACTTCAATTAATTGCTTTCAATTTATGAGCCGTTTTAGCTGATAGTATTTTATAGAATCTTCAAGAGATGCTTTCTGGATGTCTGATAAATACATTTCATACATACAATCAATAATTCCCTGTTCTATTACATTAGTCAACTAAGATGGTTGTGAAACCTTAATCATAATAATTTGATATGCCATTTTAAATTGTTGACTCAGTTTGCTGACCTGTCGTGTGACATCATAAGCATATTTAGATCATTTTTACGTGAAATTAAGGAAGTGAGTGCATGAAATGCATTAGCATTTGTAGAGATCGTCCCCTGTTTGTGATATAGGACACATCCTTATAAATACATTCCAAATATCTGTGTAGGTGGCCATATTCCACAAACAGAACTTAAACAGTACATCACATCACTGTTATATCCCAGCTATCCTGCTATTTTGAGGACATGAAGGGAGCAATTTTAGCTTCATAGCTGCTCCATTTTTTTAACTGGCTAAAAATTTAGAAGTTCCATTCAAAAGTTGTTTTAAATATTACATGGATTGAAGGATATGGAGTTGTGGTAGTTCAGACATGAAAGATTAACCATTTTCTTACTGAATAGCAGAGAAGGCATGAGGGGCCAAATGTCTTCCTCTTGCATCAATTCTGTATGCTTTTATGTATAAATGGGATGCCCACTTCCCGATCCCATTATAGTCCTAATCAGTGTTTGCTCACTACTATTTTGTGTGTGGTAAACATCAGCTCAAGTGCCTATTTGTTTTTGGCTGAAGCTTTGCTATCGTATGCAAAATGAAAAATGTTATAATGTTCAACATAGCTAACTGCAGTCAGATAGATGTTTAATTTCATTTTTATGGGCACCAATAAAGAGTTTCTGTAAAATTCCTTTGCTCCTATTATTATGCTGCTTTTAACTTAAAAAAAAAATTAAACAGGTTTATGATTGTTTTAAAGTGGAGCACAAAGGAATTTTACTCAACACTCTTCACCAGTGCACTAGCAGAGGAAATTAAACCCCCTACTGTTGAAAGACGGGGCCTTTGTAGACCTTTAGGGTAAAATTGATTTAATTTTGAACATGCCCCTTACTGCAAAAGTAATAATAATCTGCCAGGCAAACACAGCTGAGAATTCACACAGTTCACATGAAAAGCAGGCATGTAAAAAATATATATCGAAGAGCAATACTTTTATATTTCATTGGTCTTTCCACTGTCCATGAGAAACCGCCAAACACTGATGAATCAAAGACAATTTCTAAGAAATGCACACACCCCATGCTTCAGTAAGAAGTAAAGATCATACTCTGAGGACATCAATATTAAATATAAGCTGCTTTCTTCTTGCTGTGTCCTTCTTTCCTAAGGCAACCTGCATGCTTTCTGTGATGTTCAAAATATATCACATCTACTAAAATAGTACAAATGAGTTGGGCATAGCAAATGTTCCAATTCTTAATAACTTTGGTAACACTAAATAAAGTTGCCTATGTTCCCCTCAAGATTTTGTTTTCAGATCATTAAGAAAATCATAGTTGGTATAGAGATAGGGAATTGGATGCATACGGCTTTAATAGGGCAAGTAAGTCACTACAAGATCTAAATATTATGAAACATATCATGCAATATTAATATTTAACAGCAAACACCAATGCTATTTTAAAAGGAAGCAATTTTGCCTACAAATTATATTATCACTGATGATGCATATTAATTTCCTATGAAGACCACAATGTTGACTTTAATGCTATTACATGGTCATGATAGCTAATTTATTATGAAACCTGGAAATACTGAGATAGTTCCACTCCCCTCCCCCGTCAACGCAAACCAGTTCTTTGATAGTCATGTGTTACAAATAACTATAGGGCTTTCAATTTCACCATGCATAGTCCATGTATATCTGGACAGAATGAACTCCTTCCCAGCCTAACAAGCCCAAACCAAATTATCAATTCCTGGAAAATAATATGTTACATAATGTTGTTGTCTTCTGGAATGCTGTCAAAGTTTGAAGCATTTAGGTTATACATGTGCCACAATAAAGTAGTTTTTTAGTAGCCTGAAATTATTTCAGTAAGAGATGTGCTTATAAGATCATCAAAATAGTAATCTGTTTTGAAACAGGACATTTCTCTTTATTTTACATTTTTGAAAGTTATAACTGCGGTATGCAACTAAAGTGACGATGTATAGCATGGATTATTTTACTGAAAGGTTTTTCTTTTTTGTCAAACAGAGAGAAGATCGTATATTGGCAGTTTAAAAAAACATAAATGTCAAACAATTTGCCCTGTGTTAGAAAGCACAGCCAATAGTAAACCATTGGATACTATCCCCTGCTGAGTTGCCTTTCCAGCAGTCTGATACTGTGCCAAAGCCTCTTACAAGTTCTGAAACAAAGCTCAGGGCTACTCCCACCATCCATTCTGGTTTGTATCAAACAACAATTTCTATGCTTGTATATTTGTTTTTTCCACTGTTTACATTTACTTTTATTTGTAAAGCCACAACAGCTTTAAAAATAAATGTTTGATCAATTCTCCTATATGCTTCATACATTGCTCCGACTACTTCAGTTCTTGTTTTAATTGTTTGAAAGTTATGAAATAAAAGTCATTACAAAACTGAGGGTATACTATGGAAATAATGCCCTTTATTTTTATCAGTTTGGTTGAAAGGTCTGCTTTGAACAAGTTATAAGTATGAAGATAAGGTAGGAAAATAGAAATACTCCAGGGCAGTATTAAACCATGGATAGTGAATTAATTCAGAAGAATAATCAAATTCATTCTTTCAGTATCAATTCATGGTGATTCAAGTTAAGGCCAATCAAGTATGTGAAGTATCTCAAGCTTCAGTGGCAGCTGTTGCTATTTCCGAGCCATTCACTGCAACCCTGAGGGTTAATCTTTTGAAGAAGGGAAGCAAAATGACGCTTACCAGGAACATCCACCATAATCGTATAAACATAGCAATAGGATTTGCGGTAGTGACGGTCTTGTTGGATTGTGGGGTCGGGGGAAGGGTGTGTTGACTGTTTTCCAGACTCTTCAGGATGTCAAGTGTATTCTCACGTTTGATTCTAACATGAGCCTCTAGAGCCGAAACCTATCAAGAAGCCTGAATTAGGGAAGAAAATGTTTCACTAGTCAAAGTAATTTTTCTATCTTATTAAAAAAAAGTTTCAAGTTTTCTAATTCTCTCATTTACAAACATAATTGATTAATAATGTAAATACTACTTCTGTACTAAATGTCCATGTTCCTACAGCAATAGTGTAAATGTTCACATCGACTCCAATACATTATTTAAAGCACACTGAATGCACGCATTGCAGTTTCAGGCATAAAAACGTAGCTCACTCAAACTGCATTTCAAGATCTATAAGATAGTTATTAATATTAAAATGAGATATTCTGACAAACAAATCAAGATTTTGGTCATTAAAAATAGGAAGGGTCACTAAACTGCAGAATAATAAACTGCAAAGTTTTATTAAATCCAATATCCATTTGTAAAATGTGTTTAGAAATTACACAATACTTCCATAATCATAGCTTCCTCCCTACATTAAGTTGAACAAAAAGTATTTTGGATACTTCAAAATGTAAAGAGCACAACACATTTATGACTTACTTTGCTTGGCACTAAAATCATTCAACATTATTTCTTTAAAACTCATCAGATGATAAGTTTTAACAAAACATATATGTTTGGATTTAAGAAAATATTTCCTCCTCCCTATCAAACACAATTACACACGAAGGTACTTAGCTCCCTGCTCTACTCCCTTTACACCCATTATTGTGTGACTAAGCACAGCTCCGATGTTATATATAACTCTACCATTGGCACCACTGTCATCAGCCCAAGTGTTGATGATTCAGTGTACTGGAGCTAGATGGGACCTCTGGTCGAGTGATGCTGTAACAACTGCTTGGTCAATGTCAGCAAAACCAAGGAACTAAGCATTGACTTCGGAAAGTGCCCATTTTCATTGGAGGGCCATATATGGTTAAAGTCCTGGGCTCAGCCCAGCATTCAGGCTTCTTCTCGGTGCAGGAGGTACAGAATCCTACAGCCCCACACCACCCAGGTTCAGGAGCTGCTATTTCCCAACAACTATAAGATTCTTGCACTAAGCTGCACTACCCTGATCCTACCTTGCAATGGAACTGGGCGGACCGTCTCTTACACTACCGTGTACTTGTTTTTCGAATTGTTATTTTTGTACAAATGTCTTGTTTTTTTGGTACTATCTTTTTCTTTTCATTATTGTAACTTATTTGTAATTTACATATAATTTACACATTTGTGTGTCGCTTGAGCCTATGTACCTGTGAGGCTGCTGCAAGCAAGATTTTCATTGTAGCCGTGCTTCACCTTGTTTGTAGACATCACAATAAACTCAACTCAACTTGACTTGCTTGAGTCGAGGAATTGATTAACTGAAATGTAACCAAAAACATTGCTTTGTTAGCTGGTGTAGTTATATCCATATGATTGCAGCAGAGATAACAAGCAGTAGAATTTAATTAAATGGTAATAGAATTAAGCCCTTTAACATCCTCCACAATATTGATTAACTTATTAACTGTTTCTTACATATTTTTTAATAATTCTTCAGTTTGCATTCTTTTAGTTCCCTTTGCCATTCCCTTTTAAAGATACACATGTATAAAATTACTCCAGTTCTTGGGGGTCACTATTGGTCATAATAATGAATGGTCTTCATCATAAAAGTTATAGGATAAATCAATGCTCTCCCCACCACCACACCAAAATTAAATTGTCATTCTTTCAATCACAAACCTAATTAAGCCCCCAGTAATTATAGTGATGTATGAGTAATTTTACAAGTATTCATATGGTCAGAAATGTAGCAAATAATAGATTATCTTTCTGATATTATATATCCCACCAATCAAGGAGAATTTCAGGTGGGAGGAAATTACAGTGAATGTTTGTTGGAACAGCGTTTGTTGGAACAACATTTGTTCAGTTAATAAACAATACTGCCTCTATCTTAACAAGATTTGACCAAATGCAGTGGAGCCTCCATCATAACAACATAGAACTTTTCTTGAATGTGATTTGGGGGTCTCATAGGTCAGAAAACTGATTCATAGGGCAGCCTGACTTAAAATGTGAGGAAAATTGGGTCGGTCTATACTTCTCCGTCACACTTTTCATTCCACTTTTCAATTACATCTCAAACTAGGGACGGCAAGACTGAAGCACTCTTGGAAAAGAAATGTGTTTTCTTTTATGCCCTCATATTATATTTTACTCTAATCTCTTTTAACATTATATCAGATAATCTGGATCCGTGCATATGGCAGAATTAATTCTGGGTTTTCAAATATGCAGTTAAGGTGGATACATACTTTTAAAAGTCCATCCTATAAATGCTGTGACAAGTGCCTTTGACATTATCTCAGAAAGGCAATAAAGCTCGTTATTGTCATTCTGTGATGGCGTCCAGGGCACTCGCTTGTCACAAAATCGCCAGGCCTCACAATTGGAGATTGGATGACCTGCCATGCAACAGTCCAGGAAATAGACAGGAAGTTGTAAGATGGGTGGGGTTGGTTTGGAGAGTGCTGGGGCAATATGTGAGAAAGGTAAATGTTTCAGAGGCAAATCCACATCACTTGAAATAGGTATCTCTCGGGGCATGGTGACGTTGATAAATATCATGTGACATCAAAAGCTGTAAAGTAGGAAACAGCTTATAGAAACCTGAATAACAATTATTGAACACAGGGCATCTGGCCATGATCATATTGAATGGTGGAGCTGGCTCAAGGGGCCGAATGGCCTACTCCTGCACCCATTTTCTATGTTTCTATGTGTAAATGACTTCCAGAGTCAGTACATGATTCAAATACATCTTTAATCAGCACTAAAACTTAACAGCATGAAGGATGATTAGTTGTCAACACATCCTGGCTGCTCTATCTGTCCGTGCTGAGAAATAGTGTTAGTATAAGTATTACAGTGGGGTGGAGTTAGGGATGCTGACTGGTGTGTGATTGGTTAACATGCAACATCAATCTACACTATGTTTCCTAAATCTAACAATTATTGATGGAATCCAGAAGGGCTCTTGACCTCCATGAAAAAATAAAAAATAAAATTAAATATTAGTTGGATGCACATCCTATCGCCTGGTCTCTTGTTAAAATTGTTACTCAGGTCTCTTGTTAAAATTTTAATTTAGATTAAGATTATCTTTTACAGCCTTAAAATCCCATTTGCATATTTAATAAACATCCAACTACCTCAAGTTTCCTGCTTGTAAAATCAGGGCTTCCAACATTGGGTGAGAGTTGAGAGTGAGAAATTGCGAGGGAGCGTAGCAACCGAGGTGGTCCCCCCTCCTACGGTAGGGGGATTTTGTATTTTTCAGCTTGAAATTGGGCAATCTGGTGCATACTGTAGCAAGTCTTTTAATGTACACTTGAATGCAACATTTATGCTTTAAATTGGATTAGGTATGAATAAGGTTAGGCCAAATTACATTCGTAATTACATTCCACAGTAGAGCCAGGCTCTGATCAACAGGTGCAGCACATGAATGACCTTAATATATTCATGTATGGAAGTCAAATTATAATTTATGCTGTTATGAATATATATATAGAGAAAAGAGTCGGACTTCCATCACTGTTCTGCACAAATAAATCAATCAACCTTACCCTTTGACTACAGAAACAAGATAAAAATAATGCCACATATTCAATCGTATAAGGTTCAATGAAATTAAGATATATATGTCTGCTGTTCTACTAAGCCTCCTGCGAGTGAATTTATGCACCTGGTTGAGTCCTTTGATCTGACTCTAATTACCACTGGACCCACTCACAAGCTTGGCCATACTCTTGACATGGTGCTATCGTCCGGTCTCCCAATTTGTAATATAGAAATTATTGATGCTTATCTGTCAGATCATTGTGCAATCATATTTGATGCATCTCTGTCTTTCTCTCCCTCAAAATCTCATCTTCCTGTTCGTTACTCCCGCTACATAAACTCATTGATTGTCAATAAGTTCTCTGAGGCTCTCATAGCTGCTCCCGACATCTGCACCATCGAGGCTTCTCCCCCCCATCTCGGCACTGACGATTTCATTTTTCTATTCAAAACCACATGCTCTTCTATCCTGGATTCTGTTGCTCCTCTTAAAATGAAAAAGTCTAAGCCTAAAGGTTGGCCTTGGCTCAATGACATCACCAGAGCCCCAAGAAGAGAGTGCAGAAAATCAGAATGGAAATAGAAATGTGATAAGCTTCAAATTTCTTTTGAATTTCTGAGAAACAATCTTCTCAAATACCAGGAAGCAGTAAAGTCTGCGAGAACACAATACATTTCCGGCCTTATTTCCAAAAACGCTCATAATTCCAAGGTCCTATTTAGTACTATTACCTCTGCAATATATCCCGCCCCCAGTACCAGCTTAGCTGGGTCCCTTGCTAAGTGCGAAGAATTCTCTACATTTTCACCAGCAAAGCTGAGAACATTATAACAAATATTTTGCCTCCCACCTGTGACCTAGCTGTCTTTTTGGTCTGTTCTTCTAAATTAGACTGTTTCCAACCTGTTACTCTTGTAAAGCTAGTCTCCACCATGAAACCTGCAACCTGCCCCCTTAACGTTAATGCCACTGCCCTTCTGAAGGATGTCATTGCAATTGCCGGTCCCACCAAACTCTCTATCATCAATAGTTCTCTGGCCACTGGCACTGTTCTAACCCGTTTCAAGCGGTGGTCCAGCCCCTCCTGAAAAAACCTAACCTAGACCCCACCTTGCCTTTTAACTACAGACCTATTTCCAAACTGCCTTTCATCTCAAAAATTCTTGAAAAGGTAATTCTAAATCAACTAATGCCTTACCTACACAAAATACCATCCTGGAAAGTTTCCAATCACATTTCAGGCCCACCACAGCACAGAGTCTGCCTTGTTGAAGGCACAACGACCTGCTTCTTGCCATCAACTCTGGCGTCTGTGCAATCCCGCTCCTTCTTGACCTCAACGCAACGTTTGATACAGTGGACCACACCATCCTAATTGACAGTCTCCGGTACGGGGTTGGTGTTGATGGCACTGCCCTGAGCTGGTTCGTTTCCTACCTCAAAAATAGGAGTTCCTCTACTAACAAAGGCAACTCTTTCTCTTCTCCAGCTAGCCTTTTCTGTGGGATGCCACAAGGCTCCATCCTAGGCTCCATTCTCTTCGCCCTGTACATGCTCCCCCTCAGCCACGTCATTCAAAGGCACGACATTTCTTCCACTGTTGTGCAGATGACACACAGCTCTATCTCCCCCTGAAACCCAACAACCGGTCAAATTTAATCAGCCTCATGCACTGCCTCGAGGACATAAAATGTTGGATGGCACAGAACTCCTCCAACCAAACAAGAGCAAGTCTGAGGTCATCCTACTCGACCCCTCCGACTCCATCAAAACGATAACAGGCAGCCTTGGAAGCCCAACCTCCTTAGTCAAGCCGCACGTCAAAAACCTTGGCGTGATATTTGACTCCGCATAAAGTTTGACAAGCAAGTCAACTCTGTGGTAAAAGCTAGTTTCTTCCAGCTTCATACCATAGCATAAAATCGGCAACCTTGAAAAAAATCATTCACGCATTAATCTCCTCCCGCCTTGTTTACTGCAACTCCCTATACACTGGCATCAGCCAATCATCCCTGTGCTGCCTGCAATTGGTTCAAAACGCCACAGCAAGACCAAGCTGGATCTGTAAGGCAGCAACAAGACCAAATCTGTAAGGCAGCAACTCTGTGCCAACGTGTCACCCCATTAATTTTTTTTTTCTGTAATATATTTATTATGGTGTCACATCAATAAAGATGAACACATGATTCTAATTTCTGCCCTTAGTTGGATAACACACATCTCCAATCATTCTGTTTTATGGCTGGTTTTCAACCTCTTCAGTCTGAAGGTCTCGACCCAGAACATCACCTATTCTTTCTCTCCAGAGATGCTGCTGTCCTGCTAGAGCTTTTTGTGTCTATTTTCAGTTTAAACCAGCATCTGCAGTTCCTTCCAACACTCTTTGTTAAGCGAAACAGGTGCTATTGTCATAATATTATTCACCTCAACTAAGTATTTGCTGCAGAGAATACAATCCCAGCTATCAAATCTTTCTTCAAAGTAAAAACAATTCCAGCCCTGCCAACATCTTTATAAATAGTCCCGGGATCCTCTCCAGAGCAATTGCACCCTTTCTACAAAGTGTCAAAGTCTTACAGCATGGAAACAGGCCCCTCATCCCAATGTTTTCATGCAGATCAAGATGCCCCATCTTAGCCCCATTTATCTGCATTTGGCCCAAATCCCTTAAAACCTTCTGTGTACCAGTGTGTGTGTGTGAGAGTGTGTGTCAGTGAAGCGGCGACAACTTCCGGAGTGAGTGGAGACTTGGCGATGCCCGGGGAGCGCTTCCCTCTTCTCCCCCCAGGAATGCGGGCCGGCCCAGATGCACTGTATCCAGCTGGGATCCGGGGGAGGTGAGGGTCATCGGAGTGGAGCCTTAGCCCGAGATTCATCCCCGCAGCTCCAGAGGCAGCACTGATGCCCTCACTCACCAAGTCTGCTCCCGGCTAGGGTTAAAACTCCATGGGGTGTGGACAGAGTGGCCGACAGATACAGAGCCACTGGAGTTGAGGGTGGGAGGTGTGAGCGGTGCCTCGGGACGGTGCTGGGACCACCACCGCATCACACCTATCACACGATCTACAACTGTTTTTTTCCCCAAAATCATCCTGTGGGCTGGTAGTTTGACAGCCCTGCTGTAAACCAATGCCCTCTAGTTCTTGAATCACATATCCTGGGAAAAAGACTATGCATTCACCTTATATATACCCTTCATGGTTTTTACTCACCTCTAAAACAATTTTTGCTTTATTTTGAAGTTCCAGCACCTGCGGATTTTTGTTCCATGAATGTCAAATGTACTGCAGCTTGCCATTTTAAATAGTGTGCTTAAGAGTCTAAGACATTTAAATTGCTCGTTCTTTACGGGAAACCCGCTGACAGAAACATTTCTCATTGGTGAGTTTGGAGGAGATCTTGAAGCCTTGGGCGAATTGAATTGCCCATGACTTTATTTATTTATTTATTTATTAAAAATGTGAGCGTGAGAAATTTGTGATCAGCGTGAGAGCATGAGAACTTCATCAAACGCGTGAGTCTCATGCTCAATGCGTGAGAGTTGGCGGCCCTGGTAAAATTAAACTCGCTGTAAACCAAGCAGCAAGTCAGTTCTCCAACTAATTTATCTACCCTCTTTTAGTTTGCGATATTCTACCATCATGAAAGATATAGAAGCAGACCATTCTTTATTTTTCTTGGTTTAAGACACAGAAGAGGTTTAAGCCAAATCTATAATTTCTTTATTAATGGCACCAGTATGGAAATAATAGCAGTCATGTGAAGGGCCTGTCCCACTTTAGACATTAAAGGGCCTGTCCCACTTAGGCTATTCTTTAGGCGACTACAGGTGACTAGGCTGTCGCCACATGGTCATTGGGGTGTCGCCTATATGGTCATGAGTAGTCTCCTCAGTCGCCCAAAGAGTCGTAGCGTATTTTTGGTCGCCGTTGGATTTTCAATATGTTCAAAATTTTTCAGTGACAGTGGGCTTGACACCAATGAGTGTAGCTTGACTTATCCTGATGTAGGTGCTGTCGTAGGTTGTCGCCAGGATGATGTAGGTTGTTACCAGGTGACGTAGGTTGTCGCCAATGCTGACTTCGGTGAATTCCATTGGCGACTACCGACATCAACCGGCGACGGAATTGTCTTCAGTTGGCTTCAGTTGTCACCTACAGGGTTGTAGCTTGTCGCGGGTGGACGTAGGTTGACTTTGGTTGTCGTAGGTTGTTGCCTGTGTGGTCGTAGGTTGTCGTCGGTCGTCATAGGTTGACGTCTTAATGGGTTGCAGGTTGTCGGTAGCTTGCCGTAGCTTAATGTCGACTAGGTGGCAGGTTGTTGTAGCTTGTCGTAGACATTGTCCTAGATATTGTTGGTTTTTCGGCGACCTGCCTAAAAAAAAATCGCCTAAAAAAATCTAAGCAGGACAGCCTTACGTTTGCACTTTACTGCTTCAAAACCGAGTTACAATATCACAGAGTTTTAGTTGTTAGCTTGGAGTTTTTTGCTGGATTCACTGTGATTAATGTTTGTTCATCCAGTTTCTTTTACAGTCTTCCTACTTTGCATCTTATGATAGTCTAGTATTCTTATAAATATTACTAGTGGTAAGTGGTCACCAATTCCAATATTGGTGGCCAGTGGAAGGGGGGGGGGGGGCTTTCTGGAGCGCTAATATGGGTGTTGTGAGCTGATGGGACTGGTTTCCAGAGGGCTAGTATGGACATGGGCCGAATGGATTCTTGGGCTGGTGGCTCAGTCACTCAAGCCTGTTGTGCTGGCAGCTCACTCACTCACGGCTGGTGGGCGGGCGGTTAACTCACGGCTATTCCTTGAAATTTCATTTCATGCAGGGTGCAAGGCCACCAAATTCAAGTGCAGTTTCTTACCACTTCAAGCAGGGTGCAAGACCACCAAATCTAAGTTCAGATTCATACCATATCTAGCAGGGTGCAAGGCCACTAAAGACAGCGAGTCGTGACCTCTCCATCCTCCATCTTGCAGAGACTGAACCACGCCCACACCTCTGGGTTTTATAGTCCCTGCCCCCTCCCAACAGAAGGGGTGTGGCCTTCATGATGTGATTATCAGGAGAGAGAATCTCAACATTTTTTAAACACTAATAACTCTTTTATTTTTCATCGAACGGAAAAAACCTCGGCATCTGATGAGTGGAGGGGGACTCTGAGTAAGATGGCCAAGAAATCACAGCCGTATGTGGTAGTGTTTTTTCTAGAAATCAATATAAAGCGCAAACAGGAAGTGGTCAAGATTAGACTTTTAATTATATATATAAGGCAAGGCAACTTTAATTAGGCAAGGCAACCTTAATTAGGCAAGGCAACCTTAATTAGGCAAGGCAACCTTAATTAGGCAAGGCAACCTTAATTAGGCAAGGCAACCTTAATTAGGCAAGGCAACCTTAATTAGGCAAGGCAACCTTAATTAGGCAAGGCATTTCCAAACCAAAGGCAACACAGCTTTAACATTTCCAAACCAAAGGCAACACAACTTTAGCATTTCCAAACCAAATGCAACACAGCTTTAGCATTTCCAAACTATATTTTCAAACCACATTAAGGGTGAAATGTGGCTCAGGTCAGTAAAACCACTCACAGTTTAGTAGACATGAGTTCAGTGTTATTCACAGCTCAGACTGAGAGACGTGACCCTCTTGTTCCCCCATCTTGCAGAGACGGACTGAGGCACTCAACACTTCTGGTTTTTATAGTCCCTCCGGAAGGGGCGTTGCGTTCAGGAGAGAGAATGTAAACATTTTTTAAACACTAATAACTCTTTAATTTTTCATCGATTGGAAAAATCCTCTTGTTCTGCGCAGCAGAGGGGGACTCTGAGTAAGATGGCCAAAAATCACAGCGGTAAGTGGCAGCGTTTTTTCTAAAATCAATATACAGAACAACAGGAAGTGGTCAAGATGAGACTTTTAGTAATGTAGATGTTGAAATAAACTTTCAAATGGCTGTTAGCATTAAAAGTATGAATACCTATTATACTTTATAGGCTTAATTACTGTAATTATGCCACTATTGAGTAAGGATTATCACTCTGAAGCTTTTCTTATTGTTCCTGCTTAATTTAACCCAGTTGATTCAATAGCATGTTTAAGAAGGAACTGCAGATGCTGGAAAATCGAAGGTAGACATAAATGCTGGAGACACTCAGCGGGTGAGGCAGCATCTATGGAGCGAAGGAAATAGGCAACGTTTCTGGTCGAAACCCTTCTTCAAGAGCACAGTGGGTGATTTTAAGCATTTCTGTTCTCTTTTTGTTTATTTCCTCATAGTCCCAAATATCTGTCACATTTGAGCCATCCACAAACTTTTCTTTAATAAAGGCACCAAGTTCATTCTTTAACATGCCCTCATACTACTGATAAGTTTAAGAATGTGTAGGTAAACCAAAGTATCTGCGTCAGAAATTATGGGTACATTGATTTCACTCATTGTGTTTTGTGCAAAGAAATTGTAACTGCAGATGTACAGAATAGGTCCACATTGTCGTCATACAAAACGCACAATGAAACTCCACTCACAAGTTTATTGCTTTTCTTTAAATTCATCCAAAAAATGGTGAGGACGAATCTGTTATAGCCCAAAGCATACGCATGCATAAAAATGGGAATTACAAGCCAAATGATGCAGATCATAATTAACAGTATTATTTAAAAAATAAATCAAACGCCAAAGAATGGAACCTTGGTTTACAAAGCCAGATGGCTAGAAAATAAATGTTGTTGAAAGGAATATTAAAATTTAAAATCTCAATTCATACTATAGGTTTATTATTGTCACTCGTTACTGAGATACAATGAATACACACATCAAATCATACCATGCATACTGTAACTACAATTAAGCTGTATACAAGTACTGCAAGAAAGTGTAAAGAGAAAATTACCCGGGTTCAGAATATGGTGTTATAGCATTTATAACATTACTGTTCCAGAGAAATCCATTAGATCTATAGAAATCTTAAAAATTATTTCAAATAATATTCTCAAATTATGTAAATTAAAAAGAAATACGTGATATCTTGAAGCACTGAAGCAAACACCATAGTGAGAATACACAACAGGTCAGTCAGCAGCAGGAAGCCATTCTGACAGAATATGATAGGTCATCTATCAGTTGGAGAATTCACCTTAAATATGTTAAATACCATTGTTTACCTTTAGAGTTTGCTTCTCGTTATCCATAATGATAAATGATTGATTACATAAATTCAGCCCAAAATATTTATCAGTTCCATTTGAGGCATACCTGATGTCACATATTTAGCCTTTTCTCCTTACTATTGCAAATTGGCCTGCTGGAAATGTCCAATGTTTTCTATTATGTTTCAGTTAATATAGCCATAACTCAGCCGATGAGAACTTTAAGTTAAAAGTAATAAAATTCTACCTTTCTGCCATTGTAATACATTTCTTCTTTCATTTACCCACTAATTGTTGTGTGCAAAAAGTAGTGTATGGCGGGTGAATAATCGAGCCACGCCTTGTGAATCAAAGAGATCTTCATTGTCAAAGCAAAGAGAACAACACACACACGAATGAGGTAAGGTTGACCCGGGGTTCATTATATATACTAGGCCACACCCCTATACATCGTGACAACTCCTTCCAGCGATTACCCAGTCACATGACCCTACCCCTGACTGCCAAGGGTCCGCATAGTAAGTGGCCGAACCACCGGGAAATGTCAGCCACCGTAAAAGTCCAGGTAAGATGGCAGGGGCCAACGATGAGCAGGATCATGCGAACCCCATACATCCATAGGGAGCTGCTGTTGAATGCAGTCAGAGAAGGCCCCTGCTTGCCAGAACAAGTGTTGACCCCCGATGGGGGTAAAAAGCTAACCTCCACGCCCGTATCAACCAGGAACCGTCGCCCCGAATGTCAATTCCAAGCGTAGAGGCGATGTTTCAGGCCGGTCGTCGCTGCGACTACTGGCGGCCGGCCCCAGCATTTCCCGGATACGAGCAGAGCGGGCGGCACTGACGGGCTGTGGGTCCCCAGCGCTGGTGGTAGTAACAGTACTTCCCCTTACCGGGGTTCGGGTCAGGCAGCGCAGCTAAACTCCCGTTGGATGCAGGGCCTGGGTTCTGGGCCCACCAAGGCACCGCCGATACCCAATCGATCGACCCACGGCCCTGTCAGGTGTCATCAGCCGTGATGCGTCGAACGTGAAACTGGGCCTCGGCTTGTTGGAACCACACTTGGGCTGCAATGTCCAGAACATGGGCAGCTTCAGGGACGTAGCATTCTGCTGGGGTAGATTGTCAGCGACCTCAGGCTGTTGAGGTTGATCGTTGGCTGTAAACATCATTTAAATCCAAAATTACCATATTGGATCGACGGGGTCACCAATATGGTGGGCAAATAAGCAAGCCACCCGGGGTGAATCAGATCTTTATTGTCAAAGCAAAGAGAACAACACACACGCGAATGGGGGAAGTTTGACCCGGGGTTCATTATATGCACTAGGGCACACCCCTATACCTCGTGACAACTCCTTCCCGCCCTTACCCAGTCATGTGACCCTACCCCCGACGGTTCACATAGTAACTGGCCTAACCACCGGGTGGCGCCACAAGTGGATTTTATCTCCCCACTGAAACATATACTGTAGGATAATACCACAATACTACAAGTCAAATTTTGTGAGTCTGCAAATATTTTGGCAGTGTGGCTTAAATCATAAGAATGAAAAAAAAAACATAGGAACAATATTCAGGATTGAAAATGTTGTATTGATATTTTCTTTTAGCTTATTTAGATGTTGGAAGCAGTACTCATTCTCAGTTGAATCCTATCTTTTTCTGTGAAATATTAGATAGACTAATATATTTTAAATTTAAATGTAGACTTGGAAAGAGCTCTATTTTTAAAATGTGTTTTTTTTGTCTTGGTACCTGCGGTACATAATGCACTAAATTGTTTCAGGCATTTACATCTCCAGAGGTGGCCATCGGGCCCAGTCAATTTCATGCAACTTATGCAGAGAACTAAAGAACATAGGATATTCTTTAGTTCTCTTCATAAGTTAAATGCATTGTACCTTAACTCATGCCTTTGAAATGTTACTAGCATACAAATTTGTTGATGCCTCAGAGATTGTTCTCAAAACCAAGTTTAGACTACTTTTGACTCAGGCAGTCATTTTAATGCAAAGAGGGTTAAAACCAAAATATAAATCTGCATGTGCTCACAATCTATTTGAAGAATCCAATTTTGCAGAAGTAAATTACTAACATTCACCAATATGTTGTAACCAACTGTAGCATTTCTTTACTGTCTACATTAAACGTTTCTATCAATGATTCAGCCCTCATCCACAGATTGTACTGTTTGTGACCAATTTCCACGGAATCAAAGGAATTCAGTTGATTTTACATGAATTAAAAATATTTACAAACTAACATCTATGCAAAAGAACTCGGGAATGTTTCATTTTATCGCATGAAGTAGCAATGTTTCATGGCATAACAAGCCTTAAGTCTGAAGGCACAGCTTCCAGTCTGGGTCAGTGGCATGTTGTGAATGAAACAAGCTCAGGGATAATCCTACATGAGATCATTCTCACCAACATATCAGTTAGAGATGCAGCAATACATGACAACATAAGTTGGAATGAACAATACACAGTACCCATGGAGACAGTCTCATCTTCAAATTTGTGACACCTACCGCAATGTTGTGTGGAACTACCATAGAACAAATTTGGGATCGAAAAGATCTAAACAAAATATTCTTCATTTCCAAATTAAGAAATTAAACATGTTTCAATGACAGGTGCATAATAAGATATGCCAACCTAATGAAGTTGCAGAACTGGATTATTGGTTCACAAAATGTTGCAGATGCTGGAATCTAGAGCAAAAATGCAAACTGCTGGAGGACCTCAGCAGATTATACAGCACCTGCAATGACAAGGGAATCAGTAATGTTTCCGGGTCTAAACATTTTGTGGCCTGATGCATGGTTATACCCAAAGCATCAATTCATATTGGATTACATAAGCGATAAATGGCAAAAGCAGCATGCAAGAGATAGTTTTTATTTTAGTTTTAGAAACGCAATGTGGAAACAGGCCCTTCAGCTCACCAAGTCTGCTCCAACCAACGATCACCTGTACACTAGTTCTATCCTACACATTAGCAACAATTTATAGACGTAAATTAACCTACAAACCTGCACATGATTGAAATGTGGGAGGAAACCAGAGCACCGGAGATAATCCATGCCGTCACAAGGAGAACATACAAATTCCGTACAGCACCCGCAGTCAAGATCAAATCCGTGTTTCTGGTGCTTTAAGGCAACAACTATCACTGCGCCGATATGCCATCCACCTATTGAGCTAAGCAATATAACCAACAAAACAGACCAATCTTCTGTCGTCCTGCCATAACTAATTGTGATTGGAAATGGACAATGAATCAGCTAAAAGAAGAAAATGGCTCCAAGAACATTTCCATCCTCAAAATATAGAAACCATGAACTAGATGCTAGTTTACTAAAATAGACTCAGCGGATCAGGCAGCGTCTCTGGAGAACATAAAAAAGTGAGGTTTCAGGTCGGGACTGAAGATCAGTTTGAAGTACAGTCCCAACCCAAAATGTCACCTGTCTATGTTCTCCAGAAATGCTGCCTGACCCCATTGATTTTCTCCAGCAATTTGTGTTCCATCCTCAAAATGATGAAACCAAGAGTTAAAGGCAAGCCAAAGCATTTATAACTATAATAAGATGGATCATTCATGTGAATCATCCATTTTGTTTTTCTCCTGAGATATTCACCATCACAGAAGTCAATTTACTTCACCAGGTGATGTTAAACAGGGGCCGCAGATCATTTTTGATCCCTGATCACCGGCCTCGGGGGTAACCAGCGTGGGAGCGGAGTGACCGAGCAGGGGGAGGGTGTGGGATGGGGACAACCCCCCTCCCTATGGTAGGGACTTTTTGTAATTTGATTTATTAAAGTTGTAGAACTATGATTTCAACATTTTTTGTTTAAAGTATTTTTAAGATAATGTAGAGCCTACATGAGTGATAGGAGCAGGCGATTATTATTTTTGTTACTGCTCGACCTCCAAAAACTGGGTGATAATAATACAGGACATCCCCCATTCCTCTCTCCTCACCCCCTCCCCCCCTCCCGGGATTGATGTCGGTGCCTTCTACGGTACAGAACATTTGACAAAGAAACATTTCAAGTGCTATTGTTTTTTGTTTGTTGTTGGAAAAAGGGACAATAAATAATCATAACATTTCCATAACAAAGTCATGCAAAATATGTTTTTGCTCGGGGAAAGAATCAGAGTATTTTGAAAGATTGTGTTCTCCTTTTGACGTTTATTGCATTTTGATTTGAATTTAGAATCATTAAGCCATGACATTAATAAAGGGGTTATATGTTTGTGGAAATGTTACTTTTTTTAAAAGTAAGACTTTCGAGAAATCTAAAATACATCAGAAATATACATTTCAATGCACTGATTCTCTTGCCCAGAGTAGGTGAATCGAGGAACAGAGGACAGATTTAAGGTGAAGACAAAAAGATTTCATAGGAATCTGAGGGGTAACTTTTTCCATACAAAGGGTGGTGGGTGTATGGAACACGTTGCTAGAGGAGGTAGTTGATGCAGGGACTATCCCAACATTTAAGAAACAGTTAGATTGATACATGGATAGGACAGGTTTGGAGGGATATGGACCAAAAGCAGGTAGTGTAACTGGGACATGTTTGCTGGTGTGGGCAAGTTGGGCCGAAGGGCCTGTTTTCATGCTGTATCACTCTATGACTACATTATATCTCCACCATGCATGAATGCTACAAAATCAAGTGGTTGAGATTTATTGCAATATACTCATGTATGAGCAAGTTACATAGAAACATAGAAAATAGGTGCAGGAATAGGTAATTTGCCCCTTCGAGCCAGCACTGCCATTCAATATGATCATGGCTGATCATGTAAAATCAGAATCCCTTTCCTGTTTTTCCCCATATCCCTTGATTTCACTAGACCCAAGAGCTAAATGTAACTCTCTCTTGAAAACATCCAGTGAATTGGCCTCCACTGCCTTCTGTGGAACATAATTCCACAGATTCACAACTCTCTGGGTGAAGAAAGTTTGTCCTCATCTCAGTCCTAAATGCCCTCCCCCATATCCTTAAACTGCGACCCCTGGTTCTGGACGCCCCCAACAACAGGAACATTTTTCCTGCAGTTACAGTAAGAGTGAAAATTTAGCAGGCAAGCAAGATGTTTTCTCCAACCACCCCCATTTGAAGGCCACTAACTTCCACCGCTCCTACCCAGTGCTTGGTACCTACTTCCAGCAGCCAGTGGTTGTCCTCCAGCATGCACCGAGCCGCAGCCTGGTCCAGGGTGTATTTGGCGCAGAGACTCTCACGGCAGTGGCGCAACGCTTCCCCCTCCCCGTCGACCCGAGACCCGGCCGACTCCAACGGCCCAGGACTCTTGCACTGAGGCTGCTCCATGGCCGGAGCTGCAGCGAATGTCTTGCCAGCCCCGCAAACAGTCGCCAGCCCTGGCTCCCATCCGCATCTGCCCCCGCCGCTACTTCTTTCCATCCCTCCCTCTGTCCCGGCTTTCCAACACCTACGAACAGGTTGCTCAGAGCACAGCAGCATCTCGTCCAAAGCCAGAGACATTGAAACATGTCTAGCCAAAAAAGAGGGGGGGGGGGGGGGGGGGGCTGCAGCCCCCCAGCCCCCCTGGATCCGTGACCCATGTTAAAAATTGGCTGTAAACAAAGCGAGTGAAAACAGATCACACTTCAATAGGAAATACTGTATGGGTAGAAAAAGGGCAGGTGAATTTAAATCCAGGCCAATGCGAGATGTTGCATTTTGGGAGGACAAATATAAGAGGAATGTATATATTAAATGGAAAAGTCCTTAGGGGCATTGATGTGCAGAAGGATCTTGGTGTACATAGATTTTTGAAAGAGGCAACACACGTGGTACCTATATGGCATGCTTTCATCCATTAGGGTGCCAAAGTTGGACAGTCATTACGCAGCTGTTTAAAATTTGGTCAGATTACAAGTGGTGTGATACAAAACCACAATACAGAAAGGTTGTGGAATCTTTGGAGAGGATGCAGACGAGGTTCACCAGGATATTGTCTAGATTAGGGAGTATGAGCTATAAGGACAAAATTGAATAATCTTGGATTTTGTTTTCTCCAGTGTATCGGAGGATGAAGGATGACCTGAAAGAATGTAAAATTACAGTATGAGAAGCCTAGATGGGGTGGATAGAGTCATTTCTCCAGGTTGATAATGTCAAAAACTAAAAGGGCATAGCTTTATGCTTTAGTTTAGTTTTGTTTAGCTTGGAGATACAACATGGAAGCAGGCACTTGGGCCCCCGAATTCGTACCGACCAACGATCACCTGTACACCATTTCTACGTTATCCCAATTTCACATCCTACAATATTGGGGCAATTTACAGGTGTCAATTAACCTCCAAATCTGCATTTCTTTGTAATATGAGAGGAGGCTGGAACACCGAGAGAAAACTTACATAGTCACAGAAAGAATGTACAAACTCTGTGCAGACAGCACCCGTAGTCAGTATTGAGCTCGGCTCTCTGCTGCTGTCATTTAGTTTTTGTTTTTTAGATGTGTTTATTGTCACGTGTACCAAGGTATAGTGAAAAACTTTTGTTGTGTGCTATCCAGTCAGCAGAAAGACAATATATGGTTACAATCGAGCCATTTATAATGTATAGATACATGAAAAGGGAATAAAGTTTTGTGCAAGTTAAAGCCAGCAAAATACGATTAAGGTACTATCGAGAGGTAGATAGTAGTTCAGCACTGCTCTCTGGTTGTGGCAGGATGATTCAGTTGCCTGATAACAGCTGGAAAGAAACTGTCCCAGAATCTGGAGGTGAATCTGGAGTAAGGCAGCAACTCTACCGCTGCACCACTCTGCCATTAACATGAGGGGGGCGGGGGGGGGGTAAAGTTCAAAGAAGATTTATGAGGCTTTTTTTTGAAAAGAGAGTGGTAGTTGCCTGGGGAAGTGGTGGAAGCAGAAACAATAATTGATCTATGCAGCTTGAACTGCCACATGTTTCCAGTATTTTTAGACCAGGCAGAGAGTGTGTATCTTCCAGTGAGTGACCCATCTCCTTAAATTCAAAACCTTCTGCATCAACTACAATGCACATCTGGAAGAGGATGGAATAGACTGAGCCTCCAACAATCCTAAAAAAAACTCAGCATCACCCAGGAAAAAGTAGCCCACTTGATTGGTTCTCTATCCATTATTCTAAACATTCCTTCTCACCACTACCATAGTCATGTGGCTGCATCGTGTGCTTCCACAACATTGCAGTGAACTCCTTGCTTAGGCTGGTCCAATAAGATTTTTTGTCCTCCACCACCAAGAAGGAAACGGGCAGCAAATGTATCAGCTGCCAGTTCTCCTCCAAGTCATTCATAATCTTGATGTGGAAATATATACTGATTTTGGCTACTCTTACTGCCACTCGCTTTAATCCAAGTTTACTTAACAACTTGAATATAAATTATCCAGTTGCCAATATGGAATATAATTCCATGATTCTGGATCAATGGTGCAGAACCTTGGCTGTTATCCACTAACTAACCACTATGTTATCATGTCCCACAGAGAAAACTATTGCTTAGGGAAAACACAAAAGTGACTAATATTTCATACCGCTGCATAGTTTCCTTTGGCATTAATACTATGATATTTATGTTCATTTAACTCCTTTGCTCAAGTTATTCTAGGCTAATTATCCAATCAAATGCACAGACTGTGTGAAGGGAAACTTCAGAAAGATGGAGAATAGTAAGATTGAACGAGAACTTACCAGTTCGAAGGTTGATCGTTATTTCATGAGGAGTCGCGGTGAGGGATTTCGTGAAGAGCCCGCCGGCGCGCATGCTCGACATTCTTCAAAGTAGCGGTGTGGAATCACAGAAACCAATAACAGAAATGACTTAGCATAGTAAGATGAAAGAGACTCAAATTACCAGGTGAAGGCGATTGAGGGTTGGGCGTGGAGGGCACGAAATCCCTCACCGCGACTCCTCATGAAATAACGATCAACCTTCGAACTGGTAAGTTCTCGTTCAATCTTACTATTTCATTTCGGAGTCACGTGAGTGACTTCGTGAAGACTTCAAAGCTTCTGTGATTACACGCCCTGGACCACGTCCATGCTGACACACCACTAACAGGGATGGATGGGAGGAACAAACTTGCTCAAATAGTTCATACTGCAAAACAAGAGCATATTTATTAACAACAAATCAAAAAACCCCTCATGCGGGGACACCTCCACGTTCTCGACCTGCATTCAGCACGGCTTCCGCGAACTGTAGAGGAGCAGCAACAGGCTTGTTATAAAATCGCTGAAACACAGCTTCATTAGCCCATCCTGCTGTGGCGAGAATATGGTCCATGGGCACCTCCATGACCCTCGCCGCCGACGTCGATGCAGCCCTGGTGGAATGAGACGTGAACACATTAGTGTCAATACCTGACTTACCCAAGACGACCCGGAGCCACCTGGATATCGTCTGGACTGTCACTCGATGATGAGGTCTTTTATGAGTGACAAGCAGGTATCTCTCCATTCCTCTGATGCCTGCCGTCACCTTGACGTAGTGACGGATATGGGAGGCTAAACACAGCCTAGCATCTGCGGGGTATGCCGGGAACTTCAGCTGCAGCCCTGTGCTCCCAGGTCTGTGCTGCTTTAGTAGCTCATCAACGAAGAAGACTACTTCTGTAGGGGTAGACATCATTCTGTCGACACGTAGTTTATGGAGTGTCTGTACCCTCTGTGCTGAAGTCAGCGCTAGCAACATCACCAGCTTCATGGTGAGTTTGTCCAGCTGGAGCCCTTCCATGGGGGACCACGTCCTGAGCAGGGTTAAAACGTCCCTGACATCCCAGGTGATATTGTAGCGTGGTGTAGGCGGATTCATATTGAATATACCCCGCATGAGCCTGGACACTAGCCTGTTGGATCCCACCTCAATCTTGAGGTAGAATGACAGCGCACTCCTGGCGCTGTTGATGGCACTGTAACTTAAGTGTTCATCATGGTGCAACCCCACGAGGAATTCCAGGACGTCGGTTATAGTCACGGCATCGTACGTGATGCGAGAGTGGCTGCAGAAGGCTTCCCACTTCTTGATATGTGAGCGGTATCTTCGCCTTGTTGACTCTCGACACGACGCCGCAATGGTATCCATGGTCCGAGTTGAGAGGCCGTATTGGGCTAACGGCCTGTTCAAAACCTGCAAGCCAACAAATGCAAATAGCCATGGCAGGGATGTGGCTCCCCTGAGACAGGGTGAGTAACTAATTCTGGGCAACCCTTCAAAAGGACCCAAGGCTCACTGAGCATGTCAAAGACCACCGGATACCACGGCTGTGTAGGCCAGTCGGGTATAATAAGGATGCCCTTAGCTGCATCCATCTGAATCTTTCATAATACCCGACTGATGAGGCAAAACGGGGGGAATTCATAGAAAAACCAATTCCCCCAGTCCAGCGAGAATGCATCTAGCACCATAGCCCCAGGATCTGGTTCCCATGAAACGTAGGTTGGTACCTGATGGTTCAACCGGGACGCAAAAAGGTCAATATCCGGTTTCCCAAATTTGGCTGTGATTTTGGCAAAAGTTTCAGGATGCAACATCCATTCAATATTGACATTGAACTTGCGTGACCTGGTGTCCGCCACAGTATTAAGCTCACCTGGCAAATAGGTAGCTGAAATCCAAATGTCTCTCTGAACACACCAGAGCCAAATTGAGTTAGCCAATTTATCACACGAAACTGATCTGGTACCGCCCATATGGTTTAAATATGCCACCGCTGTGGTGTTGTCTATTTGGAGACGGACATGTGCCCCAAAATACTTGGAACAATAAGCACGAAGTCCGTGGAATGCTGCAAGTAGCTCCAAATAGTTGATCCCGTGTGACAACAACATAGTAGCCTCAAGGGTATCCCATCTGCCTCCGCAACTAGAGGAATGATCCGTAGCTCCCCAGCCATAAGAGCTCGCATCAGTTTGCAAGTATACCACCGGATTAGCCTCAATAATAGACTTAAACGAGTTACTAATGTGGCGCACCCACCATCGTAACTCATCCGTCGCTTCAGGCGGCAGCTGCATTGGTCGATCATAATGACCAGCGTGCTGTCTTAACGCAGCGATCTTGGCCCTTTGCAAATTCTGATAATGCAAAGGCCCATATCGGGCTGCCGGAAACAAAGCTACAAGTTTGCCAATTACTGTAGCTATATGACGAATCGATGGTATACCAGCGGTGATTAAACCTTGACACACCTGGGTGACCTCCTCAACCTTATTAGGTGGTATGGTGACCCTCATGCGAATAGAGTCCACCGTAAACCCCAGATAATCAATTACCTGGGAGGGGCAGAACTTTGATTTGGCTGGATGGACAATGAACCCCAGCTGCTGAAATAAATTGACTGCAGCTGCAACACCCTGTTGTGCCAATTCCAGGGTGTGGCCCACAATTAAGATATCATCTAAATAGGCCATTACTATATGATGTCGTTGTCGTAAATAGGCCATAATTGGCTTCACCAATTTAGTGAATAATCGAGGGGCTGTGGTAAGCCCATTGGGCAAAGCCCTATATTGCCAGAGTTGACCCATCCAGATAAATTTCAGAAACCTCCTATAATATTTTTGAATGGATACAGTATAGTACGCATCTTGTAAATCAATGCATGCCATAAAGCAACCATGTGAAATCAATGATTTGGCTGTTTCAAAAGTGTCCATTTTGAAATGAGTATATGTTACAAAAGTATTTAAACTAGTCAGGTCAATGATGACTCGACAGCCTCCATCCTTCTTTGGTCGAGTGAATATATTGGAAACAAATTCCACGGGCTCATGAACCGTTTTCTCTATCACTCCCTTCTGTTCTAGCCTCAAAATTTCCTTATAGCCTGCTGCCTGTTCTGCAGCAGACAATTTAAATGTTCGACCAGGCCTGTGCTGGGATGGAGGAATGTCCCCATTAAGAAACTCAATGCTATGACCCTGAACATTTCGTAACACATACTCATCACCAGTAATATCACCCCATGCACCCAAAAAGAACCGAAGGCGCCCACCAACATGTGAGGTTAGACAAAGAGAAAAGAGAGAACCAGACCGCAAATTTGAATATGCAATGGTCTTTGCACATTTTTTGTTAATTTATTTATTATATTTGTATGAAACCAGAAACATTGTGGAGGTCGAAAAATAACATATTGCAGACATTGCAATTCTGAAATAAAACAGAAACAATGTTGACATATTAGGTTGATGACCTTTCATCAGAACTCAATTACTTTTCTGATGAAAGACTGACTTGAAGCATTAGCTGTGCTTCTGCCTCCACAATTGCTGCCTGACCTGTTGGGTATTTCAATTTTTGTTTTGTTTGTTCATTATAAGGCATTACATCAGTAATAAGGGTCCCGTTCCAAAATGTTGTCAGTCCATTTCTCTCCAGAGATGCTGACCTGCTGAGTTACTCCAGCACTTTATTTTGTTTTGCTCAAGATTCCAGCATCCATAACATCTGTGTCTCTGTTTTACTGGAAAGTCTATGTCAGTTCCTTTCAACAAGGAAAAGAACTATTGCAGGGATAGCGTGGGTTTCCTGTCAAGAGTCGAGTGATGAATGTCAGGGAGCTTTAGTTTTGCTGGATACTTAGTTTTCCTGGATTTCTAGACCACTTGAAGGAAGCAAATGCTTCAGAGTCTTTCTTTGTCAAATTATATCTCGGAGATATATAAATTAAGTTGTCCTGATGATGTGGTAATGAATCAAAATTATTATAGACTTTAAAATGAACCAGTGGGTGGAACAATGTATTTGCTTACGTGATATTATGCAAGTGTCCTGAGAAAATCCTGCTAGTTAATGTACAGCTGTTCATTTCAGACATGAAATTTAGACGCCTGTGCAATTGATCAATAGGAAGATGTAACATACTGTATCACTTCACTGTCTCTTCACTGTTCCTCTCTGTTGACCTTTAGTATTTAATAATATAGAAACTGTTACTTTGCATTCACTAATCTCAGTTTTGAAGATGAACTTCAAATATGTCAGAGATGTCTGCAGGAATTAAATTTTCATTACTTCCATTATTTTCACTGGTGAATGGCAACGTTTTGGATATCTGCCCTGTACTGTCTCCAGTTTACAATGTACCAGCATCAAATTGCTAAGGCCAAGATTTAGCACAAAGTCATATCTTTAACTGTTTGCTCAGATGACATAATCCTCTGGACTGAATACTGCTGTTGAATTTCCAACAATTTGGCTGAGATAGTGACAATGTTTTTTCAAACTTGGCCCCAGTATAGAGAAAGGCAATTGTGTCCAGGATATTCCATATACACAGTGAGACTTTGATCACAATGGTTTTCCATAAAGGTCCATAAAGAAAACATTTGATTGGATTGAATGATTCCTTTGAAATCCTGGCAAATCCTTGTGAGCACTGTAGCGGGCAATGTAATTTTCTATGTAGTACCCCTAATGACCTCCAAACCATTGGGATTAATTTACTGCTTCAGGTTAAGGAAACTTTCATTGTGAAGAAAGCCACTGCTGCTTTGATGCCTGAAGATTGTTCTGCCCCTCTTGGAAGCTGATCTGCAGTCATAGCCAGCTTTGTGCAAGCTGGTGGCAGCTTTCCTGTTGACAAGAGGAGTTCTGCTGCAGTTGGCATGCAGATTGGAAATGGCATAATCAATTTTTCCAGCGGTACATTGGCAATTGAATGTTCAATAGAAGTGTTTTGATAGCTTGTTATTTCACCACCTTTCAGCTCATACCAGGGTGAGAAGCCAATAAAGTGACATCTGAAGAAATTATATGGCCAATGAGATGGGCCCTGTTAGCATATCTATAATTTCCCATCTTTCACTGCCATCTGCTAAGATACTTCCCCTTTGCTACCTGCTGTGCTGGACTCTCTTCACCAGCCTCCATCTGCAACTTCTCCACTTTGAGCTGAAGAATATCCATAATGGCTGAACCTTCCTGATGGCGAGGTTGCACAGAATGCAGCAAAAGAATGTTTCAGGTCACGCTTGTGCTGATCCAGAAAATAGGATCATGAGGACTGTAGAGTATTTTATTAGTTTCCTTGGTGGACACATAACAATTGTTATAATGGTATTAAGGTTCACTAATGGGACAATAACAATAGTCCAAAAGAGTGGAAGGAGGAATAGTCCATATCAGGCAACATGATATCAGAAATACAGTACGACTACAAACAAAAAGTTATGTGAACTGTCCAAAGACATAGTATTGATCATGATTTTTTAAAATAAATCATATGTAGTTACTCATGCAATCCATGTTGAATTTGTCTTTTTGAAGTGAATTACAATGCTCAGAGATCAATGTTCATGCCAACCTACTGGTGTTTGCTCAAAGCAAAATAGATGATGTCCATTTTCCTTGAGTAAAGAGCATCCAATTTGGCAATGCTTCGAAAAATTGTAAGACCTTCTTTTAGTATGGCTGATGTCTGGAATAATCCAAAGGTAACACTGACCTTGACAGCAACAGGCAGATCATTGCAGGCATCAATTAAAAGTAACGCATTGCAGGGAAATAGCTCCTTTGTATAATGGACTCCTCATCAACCATCAATCACCGCTTTACACTGATCCTACATTAATCCTTTTTTTGTGTCCTCCCCACATTCTCATGAACTCACCCCAGATTCTACCACTTACCTACGGAACAGAGACAATTTATAGTAGCCAATTAATTTATCAACGCACATGTCTTTGGAAGGAAATCAGAACTTCTAGCTGAAGCCCATATAGTCACAGAGAGGACATGCAAACTTTACAGAGATAGCAACTGAGGTCAGCATTGAACCAGGGTTTCTTGTGCTGCAAAGCAGCAGTTCTTCAGCTGTACCAACAGAACTTGCAGAGATGTCTCCCAGGTATGGAGAGTCAGCAAAGGCGCTGTTTTGCACCCAGGCCAGATTATTGCAGTGAGGTTGGCACTGCAGACGATGTGTTTGGCCAGTATGTCAATACAAGGACGATCTGACCTGACAGGTATTTTAATTCCAATGAGCAGGGGTAAAGTTAACAGGTTGAAAGTTTAGTACACAGTCCATCTATTTTCCAACCTGTAAATGCTACTCCAAAAGTTATAATATAGATGCAAGAGACATTACAAATGGATAAGCTTCTCTGTGAATGCAGATCATCTTTGCAATTGTCCTGGGTTCAATTACCAAAATGTTATGTCTATGTGTAAGATAATGCGCCTGTATAAATGTGTTTTGATGGAAGAGAGTTGATGATAGGTTGTGAGACAGACGATAGGGGAAGAAGAAAAATCAAAGCTAGGGTGTTTATCCTGTGTTTAGCCAAGGAGAGGCAGCACATGAACTGTGATATATTTTTGGAGCCCAGACACCCTTGCATTTTAAAATGTAAACATTTGGTCAAACGCTCTGTGGATTGGCAGCAATCTGAACTGCACAATATGTTGTGTACTACTATTGATGATTTTGCCAACTTGGAATTTGAGCTACAGGATGACATCTTTAGTGGCAAAATTGTCAGTTAAGAAGCCTGAGATTCCTAATTAGACAAAATGCTGATAAAATGGATTGGAGAAAAATATAAACTACATGTTGAAAAAACTGGGTGGTATTTGGCATTTAAAGACAAGCATGTGGGAAATCCTGAATAAGTGATTGTACCTTGATAAAATATATATAGCAAAGATCAAATGATTAATATATAAGTAGCCTTAATTACAGAAATAACAATTTGTATCACAACACAATAAAATATACAACTTTTTAATGTATATATGTACTGAATAATATGGCACATGGCTAACTGAAAGGCAAGTATTGTACAATCATTCAATTTTGCAATGACTTATGTGCTTCTCTGATTCGTGCCAATAAAAACACACACGAGCAATGACAGAGGGAAAGGATTACTTGAAAAACATGATATGATGTGAGTTGTTGCTGCTCTGCTGGAAGCAAGAAAAATTGAGTTAATTTGCTGTACCAGTACCTTGAGAAAATCCCAACACAGCAGCAAGACAATTACATCCAGGTGCAAGAACTTAATTCAACAAATTCTAGGCAGATTCCTTCAGTCAATTGCAAATTTTAACCTCAACTGTGACTAAATATGTATGCCCTTGGAAAAATAGACTTTCATATCAGCCCTTGCCAGCAGTTTTATTGGTACGTGTTGATGGTTGGCTTGTAACCGAGAAACTGATATTTTCCAACTAAATGTAACATTTAAACTTGTAACAGCATATTAGACAGCTGTAGCATCTGCCACCTTGAACATGTTTATATGTAACTTTAAATATTAAAATTTGACTCTTTAATTCTGATATAAGGTATCTGCATTGGATGTATTCCCTTCTTTAGGTCTGTTCTGCAAAAAGACAATAGACAATAGACGCAGGAGTAGGCCATTCGGCCCTTCGAGCCAGCACCGCCATTCAATGTGATCATGGCTGACCATCCCCAATCAGTACCCCGTTCCTGCCTTCTCCCCATATCTCCTGTCTCCGCTATCTTTAAGAGCCCTATCTAGCTCACTCTTGAAAGTATCCAGAGAACCAGACTTCACCGCCCTCCGAGGCAAAGAATTCCACAGACTCACAACTCTCTGTGTGAAAAAGTGTTTCCTCGTCTCCGTTCTAAATGGCTTACCCCTTATTCTTAAATGAGGCCCCTGGTTCTGGACTCCCCCCAACATCAGGAACATGTTGTTAAAGAAGGAACTGCAGATGCTGGAGAATCGAGGGTACACAAAAGGCTGGAGAAACTCAGTGAGTGCAGCAGCATCTAAGGAGCGAAGGAGATAGGCGACGTTTCGGGTCGAGACGTCTGAAGAAGGGTCTCGACCCGAAACGTCGCCTATCTCCTTCGCTCCTTAGATGCTGCTGCACCCGCTGAGTTTCTCCAGCCTTTTGTGTACCCTCGGGAATATGTTTTCTGGCTCTAGCGTGTCCAAACCCTTAAGGGGCTGTCCCACAGCGGTGACCTAATCCGCGAGATCTGACGAGTTTGCCCTCGACTCATACTCGCAGCATGGCCGACATGAGGTCCTAGGTGGTCTTTGTAACTCACCTTCATGCTCGAGAATAGTCCCCGCGTACTCGAGGTCTCAGCTAGATCGCACCGTATTTTTCTACATGTTGAAAAATGCCCGCGAGTAAAAAAGGTCGCCATGGAAAAAAATCGATACTTTTTTTACTCGTAGGGTTAGTTGAAGTAGGTCTTAGTAGGTCAGCATGTTATTCATAGGTAATTGAGGGTAGTCAAAGGTAGTCTTCAACATAGTCGAAGGGAGGTCGAAGGAGATCGAAGGAGGTCGTCTTCACTTTCCACTATTCGGTGTCCAATTTTCCCAAAGCTAGTCGACGCTAGTCAAAGCTAGTCTTCAACATAGTTGAAGGAGGTCTTCTAAATAGTCGAAGGAGGTCTTCAACATGACATTTTTTCAAACTCTCCTAAACTCGCCAATTAGGTCGCCGCAGTGGGACAGCCCCTTCAATAATCTTATTTCAATAAGATCACCTCTCATCCTTCTAAACTTCAGAGTATACAAGCCCAGCCGCTCCATTCTCGCAGCATATGACAATCCTGCCATCCAGGGAATTAACCTTGTAAACCTTCTCTGCACTCCCGCAAATGTAATTTGTAACATTCTCCACCAGAATGCAAAAAATGTTACCTTGCCAGTAGCATAGCAGTTGATTCACTGTGGTAACAATCTAGAGGTCTAGATCAATGAACCACAGGTACAACTTTAAACTTCACAATGGCAGCTGTAGCTTTAGTTTGGTTAAACACATTTGGAATAGTGCTAGCATCATAAAAGAACCATGAAACTACCTGGATAAAAAAAAGTTTGAAAAGTCCACTGGTTACCCAGCATCCTCCAAGGAGGCAGGTTTACTATCTTCACCTCTTCTGACCCTCAGCACTGTGGTTAACTCTTAATACTGCTAGCAAGCCACTCAAGAAAAAAATCACTCGAGGCAGTACTTGTACAATAAGGGTTGTAATTTCAAAAAAGTAGATAACCACCTTATTATGCATGGTAATTAATGGGCAATAAATAATTCCAGCTAGCATATAGATGCCCATCACATCTTGAGGTAAATGAAACCAAAACTTACCAAACATGATCACACTATGTCTTAAAGTAGCAAATAGAGGCAGAGGCAAGCAGTTCAGTGTGGAACTTCCAGCAATTTGGATAAAGACAACTGCAAATATGGCTACCTTTGATCAAGGGCTTATTTTTTAAATCAGGGGAGTACAGAATTAGGGAGAGGTAAAACCAGGAAGAATTTGAAAAAGAGGATAAAAATATTTAAATAAAAGCAATGTCAATGCATGTCAGCAAGCAATTTTTAAACAGGATTTGGTTTGAGTTAGGTAGCAGAAGCAGAATTTCAGATATGTTCACATTTATGCAGGATGGAAAATGGGGTTCTTTCAATGAAATGATGTGATGATCAAAGTTTAGAGATAACAATGTGTTCACCTTAACTTGCTAAGGGAACCTTGCCTAAAGCACAGACAATTTCTCATAACATTTTACAAGAGGAGAAACACATGAGGAGAAACCGGGAAGTGAAAATCGTGCACTGGCCATCCTGAAACAAACAGATAAAGACACATGGGAAATTTCAAGGGTCTGAGTGGGCCTGTGGTGACAAACGGGGATATGCTTGATATTTAATGACAAATCATCAAAGGTCTCCAGTGACGTTCCTCTAGGAGAGCTCAATTCCGCAAGTGCATAATCACGTCATTTGGACAAGTGCATAATCACGTCATTTGGACAATTCAGCTCATAATGTTCACAAATTCATAGGGATCAAGCCAAGAACTAACATTTGGCAAAGATCGAAAAGGCTTTTCAACACCATAAATGGTTAGAACAAGATTGTGTCAGTTCATAAATAGGACCTTGCATTACATGCGCCTGCGACCTGATTATTGTTCATACTACTGCATTTTGGAGAACAGCTTTTGCAAAAGCCAAATGTGACGAGAGACATCCTGTGAGATGAGAATGCACTAGCCAAATCAAGTGGAATCAAACCCATTAAGTTGCAGCAAATTCTCAGTTTTTGCATGTTTCTTTATAGTAAGAACATTCACTGAATTTGACAGCCATCTAAAGGGACATCCAAGGCACACCAAGTAATGCTCCACTTATGTCATTGATCTATTTGCCACTACCAAATTTCTTTATGCCATTTCCAATAAATTCAAATTATAGGATCAAAATTTATTTGGCATGTTGATGAATCAGCAAAAGTGCAGATAGATTGCCACTAACCAAAAAGTATAAGACCACATTGTAATCTTGTCTTGACTATAATCAGGTATTGTCTTTCTGCTGACTGGTTAGCACGCAACAAAAGCTTTTCACTGTACCTCGGTACATGTGACAATAAACTAAACCAAAAGATGAATGGATGTTAATGTAAAATGAAGGCAGGATGGTTAAATGATCAGACTGCTCGAAAGACCTGGATAAACACAGCAGAGACAAGAGATCAAATTGCACCAGAGCAGCTGTGGAATAAAAATGTTGTTAATAATCTGGAATTTTGGGGAACTCGTCTTGGTAATGATGACACTGGAAGCTTTTATACTGCCATAACAGTCCATCTGCTTCATTGGTATCATTAGGTAAGACAGGAACGTTTCCTGCACTGAGGGACATAAAAGAGCACATCAACTAAGTGAGGACAATGGAAAATAGCAAAGGCACAGAGTGTACTCTAGTAGGGAGACTCCAATAGCTGTCACAAGTGGCATGATAGAACTACTAAAGACAAAGTCCAGAGGAACATAGCTGGAAGATGGGATTCACTCTGCAGGTAATGGATGAACCAATTTGACCTCATCCTCACTGATCTACCAATGGCAAATGCGTCTGATAAAAGTCTACATTGGTAAAAGTGATCACAATGACTGTCCCTGTGGAGACAACGTGCCATCTTCACACTGAGGACACCATCCAGCATGCTGTGTAGCACTACAAATGTGCAAAATGGAATAGTCTCGAACTAGATTTCAACGCCTTGAACAATGGCAGAAATGTACATCATCATAAACTGTAACCTCATGCCTCTACGTATCCATCCAGCAGACAGGGTAAAACAACCTCAGAACCAACAGATCTGATCAAAGCTTTTCAATTCTACCACACCTTGGTGTGAATTGTGATGGATAATTAACAAGGGCTAAGGGGTAGTGATGGCAACATGAACATTAATGTGATGGAAAGGAGACAAAAAAAATGCTGAAGAAATTCAGCGGGTGAGGCAGCATCTATGGAGAAAAGGAGTAGGCGACGTTTCTGGTCGAGACCCTTCTTCAGACTTCAGTCCTCACTGATCAGTCTGAAGAAGGGCCTCGACCCGAAACATCGCCTACTCCTTTTCTCCATAGATGCTGCCTCACCCGCTGAATTTCTCCAGCATTTTTTGTCTACTTACGATTTTTTTCAGCATCTGCAGTTCCTTCTTAAACATTAATGTGCTGGATGTGGTTTCAAGGCAATGTGTATTGAATAGAAACTATTCAGTGGTTAGAGTCATGCCTCACACTTGATAAAATGGTTGTGATTGTTGAAGGTCAATCATCCCAGTCCAATACATCACTTAGTTGCTTCATCAATGATCTTCCTTTATTGGAAATCTTCCAAAGGAAATATTAATTGACGATTGTACAATGTTCCATACACATCTTCAGTGCAAATACAGAAGTCCATGCAACAAGGACTACACGACATTCAGGCGTGGGCTGATAAGTGCCAAGCAATGACTATCCCTGCAAGAATAAATCTAATCACCTACCTCTGACATTCAATGGCATTAACATTACTGATTCCCCCACACATCAATATGCTAAGGGTTAAAAAGTCTATGTAATCCAGCCACATACATACTGTCACTGCAAGGTCAGATCAGAGGCAGGCAATCTTGCAATGAACGATTCAATTTCTGGCACCCCAAGGCATTTCCACCATCTATTGACATAATTCAAGGGCATGATGGAATTCAACACTTCACTTGCCTGGATAAGGCATTGAAACCACACTCAAGAAACATAATGCTATCCACAACGTGCCTAATTATTTGATTACCTATCAACCATCCTAAACATGAATTCCCTCAACCAAGGGTGGACAACAGCTACAGCATGTACTATCCCAAAAATGTATTTAGGTTATTCATCACCTCAAATGTAGGACGACCCATCAAGTAGGACGAAGACCAGTTGTGTAGGGAATGAGTACCCTAAGGTCTCCCTCCAGGTCACACACTATTCTGATTTGGAAATACAAATACGTCATCTTCACTAAATCTAATTCCTGGAAATGGCTGCCCCACAGCACTGTGGGACTACCTTCCCCAAGGCCTGCAGCATTTCTAGAAGGCCACTCACCATCACCTTCTCAAGAACAACTTGGAACGTACAATAAATGCTGACTTCGTCAGCGATACTCAGATTCTGAAAATGAGCATATTTTCCATTTTCCGCCTGGTTGTAATATTGCTATTGTCAACCAATTGTTTGTTTCCTTTTATAAATATACTTCATGTCTTTCTCTGCATTCAATATAAAATCAATTTAACGCATTCACTTGCAATGCATTATCCACCCATGTTTTCCTTTTTAAACAGTACATCCATGATTAATTTGAGAAACAGTTCCACAGGGCCCAGCCCCTCGGTGTCAGTGACGGCAAGACCGTAAACTTTTAATTTCTTATCCACAAAGCCTTTGGGGTGGCTGCACTTCATCTCAGTGTGTCTCATAGCACATACTTCCACAACTTTCTATTGTTTGTTGCAGGATTCAGAATTGATATTGCGGTCAACAGCATCACTTTTACATTCAGGAGGCAGCTTGAAAGATTTTTTCTTTTTAAATAGCAAGACAAATAGGGAATCAATTAGTGTGTTTACTAACCTGTCAGGTAAAGTACCTACTAGCTCAGCACTGATATCTCTTTTTAATATGATAAATCAGCATTTTACTATTTACATCAGACTGAAGAAGGGTCTCGACCCAAAACGTCACCCATTCCTTCGCTCCATAGATGCTGCCTCACCCGCTGAGTTTCTCCTTCTGATTTTGTCTACCTTCGATTTTTCCAGCATCTGCAGTTCTTTCTTAAACATTTTACTATATTTCATCATTTCATAAGTAGTGAAATAGTTAATAATCATTGGTCAGTAATTGTTCTTTCAATTTAATTAGCCTTTGTGGCTAAATGGGATAATTACAGATACTGACTGCCCCTCCAATGATGCCCTAACACACAAACACCTGCTGTGGCAGAATAAATCATAGCTACTTGGTATCTCAAAGAATAGTAAGATTGAACGAGAACTTACCAGTTCGAAGGTTGATCTTTATTTTATGAGGAGTCGAAGTGAGGGATTTCGTGAAGAGCCCGCCGGCGCGCATGCTCGACATACTTCAAAGTAGCGGCGTGGAATCACAGAACCAACAATAGAAATGACTTCGCATAGTATGATTGAATTGACTAAGATTACCAGATGAAGGTGACTGAGGGTTGGGCGAGGAGGGCACAAAATCCCTCACTTCGACTCCTCATAAAATAAAGATCAACCTTCGAACTGGTAAGTTCTCGTTCAATCTTACTATTTCATTTCGGAGTCACGTGAGTGACTTCGTGAAGACTTCAAAGCTTCTGTGATTACACGCCCTGGACCATGTCCATGCTGACACACCACTACCAGGGATTGATGGGAGGAACAAACTTGCTCAACAGTCCATACTGCAAAACAAGAGCATATTTATTAATAACAAATCAAACCCCTCATACGGGGACATCTCCACGTTCTTGACCTGCATTCAGCACGGCTTCTGCGAACTGTAGAGGAGCAGCAACAGGCTTGTTGTAAAAACGCTGGAACACAGCTTCATCAGCCCATCCTGCGGTGGCGAGAATTTGGTCCATGGGCACCTCCATGACCCTCGCCGCTGACGTCGATGCAGCCCTGGTGGAATGAGACTTGAACACATTAGTATCGATACCTGACTTACCCAAGACGACTCGAAGCCACCTGGATATCGTCTGGACTGTCACTCGATGATGAGGTCTCTTATGAGTGACAAGCAGGTATCTCTCCATTCCTCTGATGCGTGCCGTCACGTTGACATAGTGGCGGATATGTGAGGCTAAACATAGCCTAGCATCTGCGGGGTATGCCGGGAACTTCAGCTGCAGCCCTGTGCACCCAGGTCTATGCTGCTTTAGTAGCTCGTCAATGAAAAAGACTACTTCTGTAGGGGTAGATGTCATTCTGTCGACACGAAGTTTGTGTAGTGTCTGTACCCTCTGAGCTGAAGTCAGCGCTAGTAACATCACCAGCTTCATGGTGAGTTGGTCCAGTTGGAGCCCTTCCATGGGAGACCACGTCCTGAGCAGGGTTAATACGTCCCTGACATCCCAGGTGATATTATAGCGTGGTGTAGGCGGATTCATATTGAATATACCCCGCATGAGTCTGGACACTAGCCTGTTGGATCCTACCCCAATATTGAGGTAGAATGATAGCGCACTTCTGGCGCTGTTGATGGCACTGTAACTTAAGTGTTCATCATGGTGCAACCCCGCGAGGAATTCCAGGACGTCGGTTATTGTCACGTCATCGTACGTGATGCGAGAGCGGCTGCAGTAGGCTTCCCACTTCTTAATATGCGAGCGGTATCTTCGCCTTGTGGACTCTCGACACGACGCCCCAATGGTATCCATGGTCCGAGCCGAGAGGCCGTATTGGACTAACGGCCTGTTCAGAACCTGCAAGCCAACAAATTTAAATAGCCATGGCAGGGATGTGGCTCCCCTGAGACAGGGTGAGTAACCAATTGTGGGCAACCCTTCAAAAGGACCCAGGGTTCGTTGATCATGTCAAAGACCACCGGATACCAAGGCTGTGTGGGCCAGTCGGGTATAATAAGGATGCCCTTGGCAGCATCTGCCTGAATCTTTCGCAATACCCGACTGATGAGGCAAAACGGAGGGAAGGCATAGAAAAACCAATTCCCCCAGTCCAGCGAGAATGCATCTAGCGCTATTGCCCCAGGATCTGGTTCCCATGAAACGTAGGCTGGTACCTGATGGTTTAACCGTGACGCAAAAAGGTCAATGTCCGGTTTACCAAATTTGGCTGTGACTTTAGAAAAAATCTCAGGATGCAACATCCATTCAATATTGTCATTAAATTTGCGTGACCTGGTGTCCGCCACAGTATTAAGCTCACCTGGCAAATAGGTAGCTGAAATCCAAATGTCTCTTTGAACACACCAGAGCCAAATTGAGTTAGCCAATTTGTCACACGAAACTGACCTGGTACCACCCATATGGTTTAAATATGCCACAGCTGTGGTGTTGTCTATTTGGAGACGGACGTGTGCTCCAACAAGATTGGAACAATATGCACGAAGTCCGTGGAATGCTGCCAGCAACTCCAAATAGTTAATCCCTTGAGTCAACAACATCGATGACTCAAGGGTGTCCCATCTGCCCCCACAACTAGAGCAATTATCAGTAGCTCCCCAGCCATTGGAGCTTGCATCAGTCTGTAAATATACCACCGGATTAGCCTCCCTAACAGGCTTGAATGAGTTGCTAATGTGACACACCCACCATTGCAACTCAGTTATCGCTTCGGACGGCAGCTGCATTGATCGATCGTAATGACCAGCGTTCCGTTTTAACGCAGTAATTTTAGCTCTTTGCAAATTCTGATAATGCAAAGGTCCATATCGTGCTGCCGGAAACAAAGCCACTTGCTTGCCAATTACTGTGGCTGTATGCCGAATCGATGGTATATTGGTGCCAATTAAATCTCTGCACACCTAAGTGACTTCCTCAATTTTGTTAATTGGTATAGTTATCCTCATGCTCATTGAGTTCACCGTGAACCCTAGGTAATTAATTACCTGGGCAGGGCAGAACTTCGATTTCTCTGGATGGACAATGAATCCTAATTGTTGAAATATATTGACAGCAGCTGCAACACCCTGTTCAGCCAATTGCAGGGTGTGGCCCACAATAAAGACATCATCTAAATAGGCCATAACTATATGATGTCGTTGTCTCAAATAAGCCATGATTGGCTTCACCAATTTAGTGAACAATCTAGGGGCTGTATTGAGCCCATTAGGCAAAGCCTTATACTGCCAAAGTTGCCCCATCCAGATAAATTTCAAAAACCTTCTATCATATTTCTGGATGGATACTGAATAATATGCATCCCTCAAATCAATGCATGCCATAAAGCAGCCATGAGAAATCAATGATTTGGCTGTTTCAAACGTATCCATTTTAAAATGAGTATATGTTACAAACGTATTCAAACGGGTTAGATCAATAATGACACGACAGCCTCCATCCTTCTTAGGTCTAGTAAATATGTTCGAAACAAACTCAATTGGCTCATGCACCGTTTTCTCAATCACCCCCTTCTGTTCCAGACTTAAAATTTCCTTATAACCTGCTGCCTGTTCTGCAGCAGACAATTTGAACGTACGACCAGGCATGTGCTGGGATGGAGGAATGTCGCCATTAATAAACTCAATTTTATGCCCCTGAATATTCCGCAACACATACTCATCACCAGTAAAATTACCCCATGCACCCAAAAACGACCGTAAACGACCACCAACATGGGAAGTTAAACAGAGAGAAAAAAGAGAACCAGACCCCCTCACCTCCGTGGTTACCGGCGGTCCTTGACATGGGTGGGTGGCCGTGGAGGTGCTGGGTTGGCTTGAGGGCGCGGCGTCTTCGATTTCCACAAAGGTCTCTGCCGACCCTGTCCTAAAAAAGACCCTTGGTGCTGGTTCTGGTGCTGTTGTCGTTGTGGAGCTAGAGGGTGAGTCCTCGTCGAGGCACTGGCCGACCCTCGTGAGCGAATGTATGGAGCTTTTGAGCCTGACGGTGTGGGGGCACTCTGAGAGCGCATGATCCCCACCGTTTTGGCTTGTTCGTCAAGCTCTTTGACTCTCTTCGAGAGGTCCTCACCAAAGAGGTGACGGGGCGGCGGCGGCGGCGGTTTGCACAATCCTGCAAACTTCGGGTTGAGTGCTGGGCGGATGCTGTTTTTGCGAAACCCGTTGATTTCGTGCTGGGTCGCGCACAATAAGGCCAGAGCATCTTCCTGGTCCAAATTCAGTTCGTCCCCGTCCACCGACCGCGCAAAGGCGGTAATACCGGCCGTGAGGAGTTTCAGGATCCGCTGCAATTTTAGCTCCTGTTGACGGATAGCCGCACTGATTTTGCCCCATATTGGCGTATTGACCACAGGCACGTTGAGGGAGTTGCAGTTTGATGGAGCCTTGTGACGGCTCATAGCCTGGATGAGGACTTCTTCCTGCAGCACCTGATTATTAAGAAAGTCCACTGTGGCTGCCAGCTTTGTATTTAGAGGAAGACCAGCCGTATGTGGGGCTGCGAATTTGGTCGCCACATCCAAGAGTTCCTCCGCTGGCACCTCCAACGGAGGTGGTACAGGCTCCACCAGAACCTCCTCCTCCTGCTGCTCCAGGCTGATAGTAGATGTTGGTGAAGACGCCCTGTGCCTGTTGCTGCCCTGCTGATGTTGACGTTGAAGCAGGAGCTCCAGCAGCCGCTCCATACGGTCAATACGCCCTTCACCCTGAACACTCAGGTGGTCGGAGTCCTCCGGCTCTGAAAAGAAAACCGGGCTCCTGTCATCGGCCCGCACCTCGTCGAGCATGCGCGCCGGCGGGCTCTTCACGAAGTCACTCACGTGACTCCGAAATGAAATTACATCAGTTGCCTGCTTGATGTTATATCTGAAGAAAAATTAGCATTATTGCAGTGGATTATTTCAATATGACAAAATATCAATGTTGCTACCTCACTTTTCTGTTTCTCTTTAGACTTTACTTTATTTTAGACTTTAGAGATACACCGCGGAAACAGGCCCATTGGCTCACTGAGTCCACACCGACCAGCAATCTACCCGTACACTAGCACTATCCTACACACTAGGGACAATTTACAAAAGCCAATTAACCAACAAACCTGTATGTCTTTGGAGTGTGGGAGGAAACCGGAGCACCCAAAGAAAACCCACGAGGTCACATGAGAATGTACAAACTCCATACAGTCAGCATCTGTAGTCAAGACTGAATCTGGGTCCCTGGTGCTGTAAGGCAGCAACTCTACCGTTGCACCACTGTGGTGCCCCGTCTTGTTTCAGTTGTTTTAAAAAAAGGAAACAAATGAAGAACAGACAATTGATTTCATAAATGAAACTATACTTCCTAATTCTACACCTTTATGACATATGGAGGTTATGTTCTTTTATAATTTCATTTGTCATATTTTTGTATTGTTTGTTTTAGACAGTGGAGTAGAAATTCATCATTGTTCTCATGTGCTGCATATTCCACACACTAAAGTGTGTACTTTGTGAGCCACTTCTAAAATTCAAACACAACGTTGTAACATTTTACAAATGTTTTAATATGATAAAGGTTGATCCTATGGGATGGGAATGTAAAGTCACAGAAAAAAAAAAATGGATTTGGAGCCAAGAAGTTTGATTTGGAGCATGCTTCTTATACAGAATAATTGAGGGATAGAATTATGTAGTTTTTTCGCCCCATTAATAGATTCCCCTGCAACTAACAACCCACCAATTCCCCATCCACTGAATTAAAGGGAATGCCATTTGAATGTTCTACAACAGATTCACAATCTGATATACCAGGAGTTTAAAAAAATCTTTCCATTGATTGCGACAGTTGTTTCACTGGTTTTCTCACCAGGATTCTCCTTTTATTTTTATGCGTGGGAAGTCAATATTTGAAAGGTGGAGAATCTCCCAACAAAATGACCAAACGACGTGTTATAGAGCAGATGGATCTAGATGTGCAGGTATATAGTTCCTTGAAGGTAGAGTTGCATGTAGCATAGAGTTGCATTGTGTTCAAAAAGGCTCTTTTGCCAGCTCGTGTGCCATGTATAATATACAGTAGATATTCCCCTTTTATTTACTTAACCACTGCTACCAGGGCATTGTTAATAAGATTTTCAAACTAAAATATATGCATCATGAACATATTTATTCTTCACTCTTCATAGAAGTGCTTGGCTGAGTGATGCAACGTTGACATAGTAGATGGCATCTTGTGTTCTATAGTATGATATGCTAGAACAAATACTTAAACCTAACGACTTAATCTTACAACTATAACAGTGACAATGATCCAAGGGGATTTATTCCAAAAACAGTTCAATTATGGCCGGGAAAGAAAGCTGCTTTTTATAGAAAGTTCAAATAAATCGAGTTGCCGAACTTTGGATGCATGAGAATGTGCAACTGGATTTGCGCTTACGTAATATACTCATTTCCATACAAAATGTTGTAATTTTATTGAGATGTTGCCAAAACTGAGGTTGTCAGCCCTTGAGGAAAGTTAAAACATTTTCAAAATATGCAACCATTAAGAGTCAAAATGTATTCAATGGGCAGAATCAATGTAATAAATAATGAATTAATAAACGTTAATTATTAAATATTTATTTCATATGCTCCACAGATATAAACCATGATTAAGGAAGTTTGGAATATGACACGTTTTCTACACAAGGCTGACTCTACTGGATAAATATATCCCCTGGATCCTGTAGGGCATTTATCAAATACTCCTGATATTGTTTTCAAAACAAGCATCTTCTTTTCAAATGGTGGTACAAAGCAATAATATTTAAATACAAATTTGTGTGAAAATATACAAAATATAAGGTGAGTGGGGAAAGATTATGATGCGAGAGGAAAGATTTAAAAGGGACCAGAGGGACAACTTTTTCACATAGAGTTTGATGTGCATATGAAGTGAGTTGCCAGAGGAAGTTACGATGTTTAAGAGAAACTTACAGGTACGTGTATTGGAGGGTTTGGAGGAAATATTTGGAAGACATGGGGCCAGGTACAGCAAGTGGGACTCACTCACTCAGTTATGAAACTTGGTCGGCATGTATGTGTTGGGCCCCAGGGCCTATTTATATGCTGTATAGCTCTATGACACTATGTTTTTAGCCCTGATAATTTAATCTCGGGCTGTTGGGGAATGTATTTTGTTGCCTCAATGTGTAAGTTTATGTGTATGCACAGAGAAAATTCATAGATTTTTCATGGTTGTATGCATTCATTTGCATTAGTTCAAGAGTTACAAATGAATTGTGAACTAATCTCAAAAATGATTCATTATGCCCAGACTTCTTAAAGAGACAACTCTCATTAGAACTGGCTGTTATGAAGAGTTCCAATCAGACTTTGGAGTAGACAACCAGCTTCTTTGACACTTGCAGAGCTTCCATCAATGTATTCTTATAATGGACTCCCAACCCAACAGCATTTTTGGTCTGTTCTTTTAAGTTTGAGCAAATATGTTCCATTGTCTTAGGATCTGTAGCTCACACTGTATGTTCATTACGTAACAACTGTCGACTTTTGTCACAGCAAAGTCAAACACACTGAGAGACATTTGACATCAATGCTGCGTACCAAACATTGTTTATGAAGAAATGCATTGTGCATCATACAACCCTAATTCACATTATACACTGTTCCAGCTCCGATCTCTCAATTGTGCCGACTGATTTTTGAGATCATTTCAATCAAGTGGCCAATAAAAAACACTCTAAATGATTAAAATGCTAGTTAGGGGACTGTTCTAACATATTTTCTGCTTTTTGAGGGGAATAACAATTTTAATGCGTGATTGAATCAATACTAATTTGATATGATAGTAATTGATTGGCATTAATTAAACTTTTTAAACTAAAGTTTCCATTAAATCAAACAAGCTGACATAATTTTGACACATGAAATTTTGCACTTAATGTAAAATTAATTCAGTACACACTTGTTAAACTGTACTAATTGATCAAACTTTGTTGAAGACATTCTGATTTAAATTGTACATGTGGCACAATGCCAAGAAATGCTCTGTTGAATAAATACTCTCTCACAGAATGTAATGCAAATGTTATCATAAAACGGTTTCAAGCAGTATTAATGTATTTCAAGGATGCCCGGCACAGCATACTTTGGAAAATATTCTTAGTACCAGTTTCATATTTTCATTCTTTGCAACTGGATTGATTTGGTTATGCCTTCCCTGTGAAATTGAATGTGCACAGAAATTTAAAAATGAAAGTTAGTTAAGATTTCAAATGATTTAATACAAAAAGCATTTCAAAAATTCTGAAATATCCAGTATTCTAACCGCAAAATAATCAGCCTAGACTGTCTTTAACCACTGGCGAGGAATGGTTGGGCTGTAGGCAGACACAGCAGCCTGCACAAATAGCCTGCGTTTGTTTAGTCAAAGGCCTGGCCTTTTTTCTCTTTCAGTAGTGATGACAAATTAACACCCCTACTACAGCTTTTTGCCTTTAGGAAGGTAGATATTTAACAAACCCTTATTCGGAAACAAGATCTGGAGATAAGCAGATGAAGATCCCTGGAAGTAGTTGGAAAAATGGAAGCCTCAACTAATATATTTTATGTTCAATTTATAGATCTTTAAAAAAACAAAAATTGTACATCACTTAAATACATTTTGCTATTATTTTGCTATCCCTACTTGACAATGAGTGGATGGAGACACAGCTAGTAGATTTGAGCTTCACAGTTCCAATAATCTGGAGTATTGGTGAATGAATCTGGAAGGAGTTAAAGGGGAGATGAAGAGAATGGGAGTAGTATTGGATTAATGTAAAGGGCTGCTTTATACTTGATGGGCCTACTTCCATGCCATATAATTCCATGAAACTTCATTATTTATCTTTCAGAGTCTGGGCATTGCTCACAAGGCAAGCATTTGTTGCCAATCATAATTGCACATGAGAGATTGCTGGTGAGTCACCTTCTTCAACTACTATAATTCTTTGATGAGTCTGTTTCAACAGAGTCGGGGTAAATAAGGTTTTCTCCATGCTGTTGAGGATGGATCTCTCACCTGTGCCTCCACCAGGTCCTGTAGTTCTGCTCTTGCTCCCCTTCCTCTGAGAAGGAACAATATACAGTTCCTCTGGTCCTCACCATTCATCTCACAAGCATCCACATACAACATACCATTCACCAATATTTCTGCTGCCTTCAACATGACCCCATGACCATAGAAGATAGAACAGTACAGCACAGGAACGGGTCCTTCAGTTTGTGCTGAACATGATGTCTAGATGACCTGCCTGCACATGATCCATATCCCTCTATTCCCTGCAGGGAAGGGAGGTTAATCCAACAATAAGAAACAAATGTTTATATATTTCTAAGTAAGGTTTTGAAAGATACCTGCAGAACCTGGTGCTGTTATGCTGCTGAAGATATTTACCTTCTTGATGGTAGAATTTGTAGGTTTAGAAGGAGATGTTGCAGCAAGTCATACAGTGTGGAAACAGGCATTCAGCCCAACTTGTCTATGCCGACCAAATTGCCCACCTAAGCTAGTCCCATTTTCCTTCGTTTGACCCATATCCCTCTGAACAAAACTTCCTCTAGCATTCACTGGGATGACCTGGTTTGACTTCCAAAAATGCAACATGTCACATTTGTCTGAACTTAACTTATTTGCCATTCCTTGGCTCACTTACCCTGCAGACCCAGGTCCTATTGTAATTGTTGATAATCCATTTCATTGTCTACAATGCCATCTATTTTAGGTAATAAGCAAACTTACTAATCATGATGTATAAACTCTCTAGATAGCAAACAGCCACCTGAAAAACAACCTATCACTATCACCCTCTGCTTCCTACCATCAAGCCAATTATATATCCAATTACTCTCTCTAAATCCCAAGCAATCTAAACTTTCTGAATAGCCTTCCATGTGGGATGTTATCAAAGGTCTTGATAAAATCCAGTGCACTCAATTAAGCAAGAGGAGTACTATTTCATGCTCCTGATTTGGTCGTTTTAGATGGATCTAACCTGCACTTGTGGTCAATGTATTAATGTGGTTGGTCCAATTAAATTTCTCATCAACGGTGAACTCCTAGATAGAGAAGGTGAGAGATTTTGCAATGACAAGCCCATTGAATGTCAAAGGTAAATAGTTATTCACTCTCTTATCAGAGATGGACATTTTTTGTCAGTCATGTGATTTAAATGTTATTTGCCAATAGCCAGCCCAGTCTAATTATTCTTTAGGTCTTGGTGCTTTTAGCCATGAACTTCTTCTTTTTATGGAGAGCTGCAAATGGAATTGAAAATGCTTCTGGCACAACACCACTGTCAGTAATATATATCAATGTATAATGCTATAATGAACCTTTTACATTGTTTTAATAAACATTTTGCTCCTGGGAATACTGTACATCCAGAGCATGGAAAGGGATGCCCGTATAGAGGGTTTTATGGCCTATTATCAAATTTCTCACTAAACTAATTTTGTATTCCACTTTACTATTCCCTTTCAGTGCCTTGAACTTTGTTTAGTATTGGGATTTTCCCAATCCTCAGGTTTATTGCTTTTGTTTTGGCAATATTATAAGGCTTTTCCTTTGATCCAGTGCTATATGCGACCTCTCTCGATAGTTATGGCCTGCCGCACTGTTTTTACCCTGGGGGGTTTTGCCTTGAAGGTAAAGATAACACTTGTACTGTATGTTTGAATTCTTTAAACATTAGCCATCGCTTGTTTACTGTCATATCTTCTAATGTAATTTTCCATAGCTAAAGCATGCTTCATGTCATTAAACATTGCTTTATTCAGATTGAATTGATATTGTTCCAATTCAACTCTGTTACCTCACATGTTAGAACTCCAATATATTTTACCAATATATTTTTGAAGGTGAATTTTTTATCATTTTGCCAGTGCATGGTGTGCAAACTATTTTACATGTTAGCAATCTGATTTACATGTCTTACATCATTAACATTTTGTAATTGTGGGCACTCACAAGAAGCATATACCAACCTATATACTGCCCATGGAAATATCGGGTGATTTAGGATAACATGATGTGAAAAGTGCTCTAACAGATCATTGTGTCATCAGACTTGAATTCAACTTAATCTTCTGCAATAGGCTTCTGAACATGAAACGGGTAAGGTCATTGAGTCTACGCCTTGTCTCCCCGATGTAAAGGAGGTCAATTTGGCAGCACCAAATGTAGTAGATGAGGTTAGAGGAGGTGCATGTGAACCTCTGTCTCACCTGCAAGGACTGCTGGGGTCCCTGGATAGATGCAAGGGAGGAGGTATAGGGACAGGTGTTGCATCTCCTGTGATTGCTGGGGAAAGTACCTAGGGAGAGAGTGGTTTAGGTGGGAAGGGGCAAGTGATCCAAAGGGTCACATAGGAAGCGGTCACATTGAAATGGACGGAAATGTTGGAGAATGTTGTGTTGGATGCAGAGGTTGATAGGGTGAAAGGCAAGGACCTGAGGAACTTTATCCTTGTTCTGTCTGTGGGTGGGGGCCGTAGACTTAGTGACCGCATTGTCAAACACTTGTGCTTGGTCCACCAAGGTCTGCAGGATCACCTGGTTGTTAACCATTTTAACACCCCTTCACATTCTCATACTCACCTTTCTGTCCTAGGCCTCCTTTGTTCCCAGAGTGGCCACATGAAAACTGAAGAAAACTATGGCCCCTCATATTTTATTGGGTAGCTTACAACCTATTGGCATGTACATTGAGTTTGAGAATAGTTGCATAATAAAGGTAAGCAAGAAGTGAACTTCTGTCCGGCAAATGTCCAGAGGAAGGCCCATCAAGTCACATCCTTCTGATGTGTTAATCATGACTTTGAGCTCAGTGTATGCATATGAACAAATGTTAGTATCATCTGCAAGGAGTCTTAGAGTGACACTGCACATTCTGCTTCAACTAACCATACTCTGTCTCACCTGGAAGGGTCCCTGGTTGCAAGTGAGAGGTAGGGTGTAGAGACAGGTGTTATATCTCCTGCCGTGTCAGGGGAAAGTGCTTGAGGACTCAATGGATTGGGGAGAAAGTGAACCAATGGATTGCAGAGGGAGTGATTTCTGCAGAAAGCGGTGGAGATTTGAAGATCGGATATAGATCCGTTTCAGAAATGGGCAGAGAAATGCCAGACGGAATATAACCCAAGCAAGTATGAGGTGTTGAAATTTGGAAAGTTGGATGTAAGGAGAGGGTATACAGTTTATGGTAAGACTTTTAGCAGCATTGATGTGCAGAGGGATCTTGGCGTGCAAGTTCATAACTCACTAAAGGTCGCAACAGAAATAGATAGGGTGGTAAAGAAGGCAGATGGTATTCATGCCTTCATTGTTAGGGGCATTGAGTAAAAGAGTCTGGAAGCCATGATGCAGCTCTGTAGAACTTTGGTTAGGCTGCATTAGGAAAATTGCATGCAGTTCTAGTCGCTCCGTTACTGGGAAGATGTGGAAATTTTGAAGAGTATGCTGAGGAGGCTTACCAGAATGTTGTCTGGAATTGAGGGTTTCAGCTACGGGGGAAGGTTGGATAGACGTAGATTGTTTTCTCTGGAATGTCAGAGGTTGAGGAGAGTAAAAGTATGTACAGTTATTAGAGGCATAGATAAGATAGACAGTCGGATTCTTTTTCACAGGGTGGAAATGTCCAACACAAGAGGGCATAGCTATAAGATGAAAGGAATAAAGTTTAATAGTAAGATTAAATTAGAACTTACCAGTTTGATCTTTATTTTATGAGGAGCTATGATGAGGGACTACGTGAAGACCCCGTCCAGCCGCACGTGCGTCAATCTTCAAAGCAGCGGTGTGAAATCACAGGTAATAGTGACTGAAGTATAATAGTAAGATAACAGAAGACCAGAACTACCAGATGACATTGATGAACATTGGGAACGGAGGGCACGTAGTCCCTCATCGTAACTCCTCATAAAATAAAGATCAAACTTCAAACTGGTAAGTTCTCATTTAATCGTACTATTTTACTTTGGAGTCACGCGAGTGACTACATGAAGATTTCAAAGCTCTGTAATTTCATGCCATGAGAAACGAGTCTACACAACCACAACTGCTTCATTGACAAATGAGGGGAAAACATTCATAATGCATACAGTCATGACATAGATTTAAAACATGTTGATGCTGTTTAAATGAAGTAATAATAATATTCACATCTCTCACCTGGATGGAAACTATAACTAGAATGTCAAATGGAGTTGACAAATACCCCTGGTCTAGCAATGGGTTATTATAAAATGTTTGGAGATTCGTTCGTTGGACCATGCTGCAGCCGTAAGGGTGTGGTCCAGTGGGATGTAAATACCCTTGCTGCTGATGTTGTAGCAGCCCTGGTGGAATGAGATCTGGAATCATTATATACTCCTGCATAAACCAAACTCCGTTTTATCATCTGGAGTGGCCTGAACGGGTATGTTCTTCTAAGTTTTTGTAACTAACAAACATTGCTAGTTCAGAGCCTCGAAGACTCTTGGTGGCCTTGACGTATTGTTGTATATGTGTGTGCTCACATTACCAAAGGTCCCCTGGCATGCCTTTAACTATTTTGAGACCTGACACCCCTTCTGCTCTGCTTAAGTAATTATAAACATAAAATATTATATATTATTAATTACAGATGTAATCATCCTGTACCGTCGCAATTATATAGCAACTGAACCTGCTGCGCTAAACCAGCACCAGAAGGATAGCTACCTTATGAGCTCCGGCCAAAGTTAAGGATGTAGCTGGAGCCCCCTGGTGAAATAGTGTTCACAAAATGTCAACATCTCATACGGCATTGCACTGGTCCTGGGAGACCTTGAGTTAAAGATATCCTTACAAACTTGATATCCGGGGTGAACCCGACAGAGCGGGTCTCATTTGCTGCAGCCAATTCAATGAGAAGGCATGTTGGCACAGTTAATGGCGGTACAACTCAATTATTGACAAAAGATCATTTAACATGAACTCCAAATGTCAGTAATCTATACCGTTTTCAACGTAACATGAGCATAAAACAAACTCTTTTCATCTCCTGGAAAAGAAGAGTCCTGTTTTTTGGTGCTATCCAAGCACTCTGAACACATAGAAGGATAGATGTAACAACTCAAGCTGTAGGGTAGTCTATTTAATCTGCAGAACATAATTTGATTTTATCATGCAACAGCTGATTTCCGAAGCCTCAGGCTGAACCAGCAAAGTTACGTTTAAAATAACCATATAAGGTTGTATTATTATTCCCGACAAATCGGGAATCAAAGTTGCATAAGTCAATCACACAATTGGAACCTAAAGCGAGTTATTAATGACTTTATTTGAAGCCCTTATTAATGAAACAAACTGAAGGAAGACATAAAAGACCTTCCTTGTAGGTAGAATGTATCTTTCGCTACTGTTATGCCACATATTTTGCAACTTGTGAATAAGCATGAAAACAAACATATCTATATTTGGTCTTCCATTGAAACAGAGTTTCATAAATACGGTGTGATTCAACACCAATTCTGTGTTGTCATTGACCTATACTTGATGATTCTCCTGTGCCAAACAAGATTATGTAACCATTACAGGAGTCTTTAATCGATTGCACCCACGTGACATATGCCACCATCATAATGTATCAACATGAAGTTGAGCCTGCAGATATACATATTCACTCAATCACTCTTTAACCCATACAATGCCCGTAGGGTCTATAGATAGTTGATACCAATAAGTGAAGAATTGGTAAGTCATGCAAATCTGCTCCACCTCCAAACTAGAGATGATATTCGCAATTTCCCATCTTGGGGCCATTAGCATAATTTTGCAATATCATGATATATTTACTGAACAAACTACTGGAGCAATACTGAATAATGTTTGTCCATCATTATGACTTTGGTAGCTTCAGCTGATAATAACAAAGTTATGCTACCAATGACCGACATGGCACTTTACAGTTTACCATTTAGGAGGATAACAGTTCTCCCACTTGCACAGCTGAATCTCATCTATTATATTGCCAATTAGTCTTAATGAATAGAAGGCTGCTTTATAACAACAAGGCTGTTACAGGAGTCTATTGACTGCAATCTGTTGCCCAGGCCGGCGTCAACGGCCAATTGAATAGCTAAAGGTAAATCCCAATGTCCAACGTCTATTTGATAACAACTTAATCTTAACTGGAAAGAGGAGCCCAATTTCTCAAATATAGTTTGAGATTTAAACAGTGGATTTTGGCAAAATACAGCGTGAAAATATGATTGAGACAATACATAACCACTGTTTTTGAACTCTTTAGTCCTCTTTGAATGCTTTCTTGTCATCATTCTGTTATATTGCCTTATCATAGCAATGCCTCCTCCAAATATCCCCCATGATCACTGTAAATAGGATACACTATAAAATCAGTTGTTAATCAGCCATCTTTCATGATGAACAGGCCATGCCTGCCATTATTTCGTGAACGGCAACTCTGGCCCGATTTCCGAGCCAGTCTTGCAAGACAATCCTGGTCATTATAGTGAGCCTGCCTAATTCCAACCTGCTTGGAATGCTAGTATTGTCCAGTTTTACATGGTTATACCCCTCGAAGTAGATGATAATGTCTCATCATTTGTATTGTACAACCAAGTGTACATCTTACCAATTTGTAAGTGGTCCCTTAGTTGTAGAGTAGCGCAGGTAGAGTACGTGGAACCTCTGGCCAGCTTTCATGCTGCCACCTGCTTCAGTGAACCGCTTACTGTCGATGAAGACGTGTGGTGCGTTGTCGCCGAAACTATGAAGCCTTACTCGTTGTTGGCCATACTTGGTCCAATAGCTTGTGCTTCGTCCCGAAGACGGTATCTCACTGAGCGGCGGACTGGCTTGCCAAACAAAAAGGGCTGATGAGCCAAAACAAAAGAGGCCAAAGTCGGGCAACGCCATTGTAGTTGGAGACTCCATTGTGAGAGGTATGGACAGGGGCTTTTGCAGTAACAGACGGGATTCCAGGATGGTGTGCTGCCTTCCTGGTGCCAGGATCCAGGATGTTACGGACAGAGTGCAGACAAACCTCAAGGGCGAAGGTGAACAGCCGGAAGTGGTCGTGCATGTTGGCACAAATGATGTTGGAAAGAAGGGGATGAATATTTTGCAGCGGGACTTCAGAGAGCTTGGAAAAATGCTGAAAAGCAGGACTTCCAGGGTTGTTATCTCCGGTTTGCTTCCAGTTACTCGTGCTGGCGAGAGCAGGAACAGGGAGATACGGGACCTGAATGTGTGGCTGAGGAACTGGTGCAGGGGGCAGGGATTTAGATTCTTAGATCACTGGGATCTGTTTTGGAGTAAGGGGGAACTGTACAAAAGGGACGGATTGCATCTTAACAGGTGGGGGACCAGCATTCTGGCCGGCAGGTTTGCCACTGCTACACGGATGGTTTTAAACTGAATAAGGGGAGTGGGGTGTCAAATGGGATAATCGAGAACGGAGTTAAAGGGAAAGAGAGTAAAGGGATGGTTAATGACCCCAGAATTAACGGGAAAGAAAGCTCACAAAGGGATAGGAGAGTATGGCCAAGTGTAATAGGGATCGATGTGAAAGGGGCCACTTGTCAACATAATTGTATAAGGAGTAAGAGTGTTGTAAAAACAAGCCTGAAGGCTTTGTGTCTCAATGCGAGGAGCATTCGTAATAAGGTGGATGAGTTGAAGGTGCAGATAGCAATTAATGACTATGCTATAGTTGGGATCACGGAGACATGGCTCCAGGATGACCAAGGCTGGGAGCTGAACATCCAGGGATATTCAATATTCAGGAGGGATAGACAAAAAGGAAAAGGAGGTGGGGTAGCGTTGCTGGTGAGAGAGGAGATTAATGCAATAGAAAGGAAGGACATTAGCGTGGAGGATGTGGAATCGATATGGGTAGAGCTGCGGAACTCTAAGGGGCAGAAAACGCTAGTGGGAGCTGTGTACAGGCCACCTAACAGTAGTATTGGAGTTGGGGATGGCATCAAACAGGAAATTAGAAATGCGTGCAACAAGGGTAACACGGTTATAATGGGTGACTTCAATCTGCATGTAGATTGGGTGAATCAAATTGGCAGGGGTGCTGAGGAAGAGGATTTCCTGGAATGTATGCGGGATAGTTTTCTCAACCAACATGTGGAGGAACCAACGAGAGAGCAGGCTATTCTAGACTGGGTATTGAGTAATGAGGAAGGGTTAGTTAGCAGTCTTGTTGTGCGTGGCCCCTTGGGCAAGAGTGACCATAATATGGTTGAGTTCTTCATTAGGATGGAGAGTGACAAAATTAAGTCAGAAACAAGGGTTCTGAACTTGAACAAAGGTAACTTTGAAGGTATGAGATGTGAATTGGCCAAGATAGACTGGCAGGTGATTCTTAAAGGGTTGACAGTGGATGTGCAATGGAAGGTATTTAAAGACTGCATGGATGAAGTACAAAAGTTGTTCATACCAGTTTGGCAAAAGAATAAATCGGGGAAGGTGGTGCATCCATGGATAACAAGGGAAATCAGGGATAGTATAAAAACAAAAGATGAGGCATACAAATTTGCCAGAAAAAGCAGCCTACCGGAGGACTGGGAGAAATTCAGAATGCAGCAGAGGAGGACAAAGGGCTTAATTAGGAAAGGGAAAATAGATTATGAAAGGAAACTGGCAGGGAACATAAAAACTGACTGCAAAAGTTTTTATAGATATGTGAAGAGAAAGAGACTAGTTAAAACAAATGTTGGTCCCTTGCAGTCAGAAACAGGTGAATTGATCATGGGGAACAAGGACATGGCAGACCAATTGGATAACTACTTTGGTTCTGTCTTCACTAAGGAAGACATAAATAATCTGCCGGAAATAGCAGTGGAACGGGGGTCAAATAAGATGGAGGAACTGAGTGAAATCCAGGTTAGCCGGGAGGTGGTGTTGGGTAAATTGAACGGATTGAAGGCCGATAAATCCCCAGGGCCAGATAGTCTGCATCCCAGAGTACTCAAGGAGGTAGCCACAGAAATAGTGGATGCATTAGTGATAATTTTTCAAAATTCCTTAGATTCTGGAGTAGTTCCTGAGGATTGGAGGGTAGCTAATGTAACCCCACTTTTTAAAAAAGGAGGGAGAGAGAAAGCGGGGAATTACAGACCAGTTAGTCTAACATCGGTAGTGGGGAAACTGCTAGAGTCAGTTATTAAAGATGGGATAGCAGCGCATTTGGAAAGTGGTGAAATCATTGGACAAAGTCAGCATGGATTTACGAAAGGTAAATCATGTCTGACAAATCTGATAGAATTTTTTGAGGATGTAACTAGTAGAGTGGATAAGGGAGAACCAGTGGATGTGTTATATCTAGACTTTCAGAAGGCTTTCGACAAGGTCCCGCATAAGAGATTAGCATACAAACTTAAAGCACACGGTATTGGGGGTTCAGTATTGATGTGGATAGAGAACTGGCTAGCAGACAGGAGGCAAAGAGTAGGAGTAAACGGGTCCTTTTCAGAATGGCAGGCAGTGACTAGTGGGGTGCCGCAAGGCTCAGTGCTGGGACCCCAGCTATTTACAATATATATTAATGATTTGGACGAGGGAATTCAATGCAACATCTCCAAATTTGCAGATGATACCAAGCTGGGGGGTATAGTTAGGTGTGAGGAGGATGCTTGGAGGCTGCAGGGTGATTTGGATAGGCTGAGTGAATGGGCAGATGCATGGCAGATGCAGTATAATGTGGATAAATGTGAGGTTATCCACTTTGGTGGCAAAAACGTGAGGGTAGACTATTATCTGAATGGTGGCAGATTAGGAAAGGGGGAGATGCAACGAGACCTGGGTGTCATGGTACACCAGTCATTGAAAGTAGGCATGCAGGTGCAGCAGGCAGTGAAGAAAGCAAATGGTATGTTAGTATTCATAGCAAAAGGATTTGAGTATAGGAGCAGGGAGGTTCTACTGCAGTTGTACAGGGTTTTGGTGAGGCCACACCTGGAGTATTGCGTACAGTTTTGGTCTCCAAATCTGAGGAAAGACATCCTTGCCATAGAGGGGGTACAGAGAAGATTCACCAGACTGATTCCTGGGATGTCAGGACTTTCATATGAGGAAAGATTGGATAGACTCGGCTTGTACTCGCTGGAATTTAGAAGATTGAGGGGGGATCTTATAGAAACTTACAAAATTCTTAAGGGGTTGGACAAGCTAGATGCTGGAAGATTGTTCCCGATGTTGGGGGAGTCCAGAACAAGGGGTCACAGTCTAAGGGTAAGGGGGAATTCGTTTAGGACCGAAATTAGGAAAACATTCTTTACACAGAGAGTCGTGAGTCTCTGGAATTCTCTGCCACAGAAGGTAGTTGAGGCCAGTTCATTGGCTATATTTAAGAGGGCGTTAGATGTGGCACTTGTGGCTAAAGGGATCGGGGGTATGGAGAGAAGGCAGGTACGGGATACTGAGTTGGATGATCAGCCATGATCGCATTGAATGGCGGTGCAGGCTCGAAGGGCCGAATGGCCTACTCCTGCACCTATTTTCTATGTTTCTATGTTTCTATGTCCTCCAGGTTTCGCCTATGAATAGGTCTTACCTGAATAGAAGATTCGGCGGCCGGCTCGAATGCCCCTGATAGCAGTGTTCACTGCATATGTGTTGGGATGGCAACCTTGCTGCCAGGCATGGTACCTCTGGTACGTGCCCTTCATCCCTTGGGCATGCTCCCTATACCCTCAGACCCGGCGTTAGATTACACTTGGGCATGCTCTCCTCTTACGTGAGGGAGACATTAAGCAGCCCTGCTACAAGGCGCTGCTGGTGCAGCTTCAGCAATACGCAGACTTTGCCATGGACTCGGCGTTAGACTAATACTGACCCAGCATGCTCTCCTCTTACATGAGGGAGACATTAAGCAGTCCTGCTATAAGGCGTTGCTGGCGCAGCTTCAGCAATACGCCGACTTTGCCATGGACTCGGTGTCAGACTAATACTGACCCAGTGGCATCCATGCCTTGAGCTATGCTGTTCTGCAATACCTCCAACCTTAAGCAGCCCTGTTACAATGCACTGCTGGTGCGGCCTCTCCCATAGGCCACACTGCCATAGACTTGGCATCACCATTAAGCCCTGTCTAAGGTGCTGCTGGCGCAGCCTTTCCCATAGGCCGGTACTGCCATAGCCTCGGCATCCCCATGAAGCAGCCCTATGCAAAGGTGCTGCTGGCGCGGGCTCTCACATTGACCCGCGCTGGCACAAGTCCTGCTGTCCATATGCATACCCGCGGTAACCCTCCCGGCACCCGGGCTGACCGTTCAGGTCAGTTTAACCCCATATTCTGGGGACTACTGCGGTCTGGGAACCGCATACTTCCCCTCCCCGAGTACCCAACATCTAGAGCCACTGACCATCTTATCAGTGACTCCGATCACAAAACCCGATATTCGCCAGCTCCCCGCTTCCGCGGTCTGACCAGGGTTTCCCCACAGCCCTTAGCTGGTTCCCTCGTCGGCCATCGTGAAACATCCGGCAAAAACCTCTGAAAACCGAGGTTCCTGCAGGACACCTAAAACAGGTAAGAAATACAACTTACCTGAAGTTTAAACTTACCACTGGAGGAGATCTGCTGCTCCAGCCGGTCGCCTGCACCAATGCGTCTGACGTAATGACGCACGTGCGGCTGGACGGGGTTCTTCACGTACTCACTCACGTGACTCCGAAGTAAAATAGAGATGTGCAGGGCAGTTCTTTTTTACACAGAGGGTGGTGTGGGCCTGGAATGAATTGCCAGGGCTGGTTGTGGTGGCAAATAAGATAGTGGTGTTTAAGAGGGTTTGGGATACGCACATGGAAATGCAGGGAATAGAGGTATGATCATGTGCAGGCTGATGCGATCAGTTCAGATAGGCATCATGATCGTCACAAACATCACCGAACATGATGCCTATCCATGCTATTCTGTTCTATCTTCTATGCTGATGGAGATAGAAGAAGTGTTGGTGAATAATGTTGGGTGCGGATGCTTGTGGGTGAACGGTGAGGACCAGAGGAACTGTATGCTTGTTCCCTCTCAGGTGAAGGGGAGCAAGAGCAGAACTACTGGACCTGGCGGAGGCACAGGTGAGGGATCCAACCTCAAATGCAGGGTGAAAACCACATTTACTGAAAATAGATGACATTTCAGATGTCCTTGAGTGGAAAGACTCAAGTTGGCAAATGTTGCGGCAGAGACAGAAAATTTGCAAGTAACGGATGGCATCCTTGCATGAAGTAGGGCTGGCGGTGTAGTCAAGGTAAATGTGGGAATTAGTAGGTGTGTGTTAGCTGCCTAAACTGCCAAGTTACTCCAGTACTTTGTGTTTTGATCAAGATTCATCCTCAGTAGTTTCCCGTATCTCCATTTGATAGTCGCTTGCTCTGCAAAGCAAGTAAAGTAGACTGAATGTGATTACATTTATACACAAAATACTTTCAAGATCGATCCAACAATTAATTCTGGGATATATTATTTTTGATTCACTTCACATCAAATTGTGCAGCTGCTGCATTTGTAGTATATTAATATTTATCCCCAAAGTATTCAACTAATAGGAACTGATCACATTTTATTTTCAAATCGGAGAATAATGAAAAACTCTAATATGTTTAGATACAAAGGAAGGCATGGGATACTAATCTATAAAGAAATAAAAGTAGAAAATTGGTTATGCAGATATGATCACACTAATTCTTCAAGCACAGCAGGATTCATTTTCCATGTTTGGAGTTTGTTGATACTATTTTTTCTATGAGCTACCCAATTAAGGTCATCCCTCACCACATGGTAACCTTAGTCCAAAGAATGTGAAAATCATCCAAATTCAATTTTATGGCATTCCTGACAATGATTAATGATCACAGCCACTGACAAGATCATCTGTCACCAAACAAAAAATGAACCTTTGTCAAATTTCTCTTTATTAATTTGAAAGGAGCCTGTGGAGAGGCATATCATAGCTTGTCAGGGCAGACTGGATGGAGAAAATCGGAGAATCAGATAAACTCCTTTTCTGGTACAAACCTGGACGATGCTCATCTGGTATATGTGAAAGTTAATTAATATTTGTTCAATCCAGATCATTACCATCTACTCACCCATGCATGCAAAAATCACTTGCGTGATCCAAAATACAAACTATCATATCACTAAAAAGTAAAGTAATCTTTAAAAACAAGTCTATTGGCAAGAGGAGTAAATAATCAACTGGTCGCGTGCGTATTTTTAGAAAATGCAACTTTTGTCTGCAATTTGATATGTATTTTGCATGCTGGTTCATAGAATTGGTACATGACATGTTTCTGACAAATAAACGTTATATGTGTTAGAGAAGAATATTATATTAGGAACATTTTTATTTCCTTTTAAATTTTCTTTAAAATCTCTGACCCGGTGAAAAAAAACATTATTTAGTTTTGACCGAGCAAATATACAAAGGGCATCTTTTAGTCAGGGCACCTGCCAGTTTTCTGCAGTGATGTCAGCCATCAGAATAAAAAGTATAAGGTTATTCAATCGCACTGTTCCACTGGAGCTGCTGATTTGCTAAGGCTCGAACCATTGGCACCTTGGCTTTTCTCTCTCATTAAGTTTATTTGTTCACAACCCCACTTGATAAGTTGTGCACATAATTGTAACTGATTCACTAATTACAAACTGAAAATTAAAAAGTGCAGATGCAGTGAATCCTCAATAAAAAGCAACAATAGTGGAAATATTCAGCTGGTCAAGCAGCATCAGAAGGGAGTGACATGGATTTCCAGATGGGCGAGCTTTCATTAGTTCTGCACACTCATTCAATTGCAAGTGTGTCCTCCATTACAAATGGACCAGATCTGTACAGATTGTTCCATATGTGGTCTCATTTGGGTTCTGTATAATTGAAGCCAGACATTTCTACCAGTGTGCTCAATTCGTCCTAGAATAAAGGCCAATTGTTTTTTGGTTTTCCAGTTGCTTACTGCACTAACGTGTTACCTTCCTGTGCTTTACATACAAGGACTCTTGAGTGCCTTTGAACACAAAAAGCTTTCATCCTCTCCCCATTAAAACATACTCTTTACATTTACTTCTTTTAATCAATTTCTTGACCTAATTTCTTTCTTCGTTATGTTCCATCTGCCAATTCGTACCCATTCACTTAGCCTGTCTATTATCCCACCAATCCTCCCTACATTCTCCTCACAGCCCATACTGCCATTCAGCTCTGTATCATCAGCACACATGGATATATTTCTATTGATTCCATCAACCAAATAATTGGTGTACATTATAAACAGCTGGGAGTTCAGCATCACTGCAATGCATCACCCCATTTGTCACAGACTCTGAGCCCGAAAATTACAAACTTATTCTGACTTTGTTTTCATTTTTTAATCAGTTTCATGCCAGTATATAATTACCTCCAATACTAAGCAGTCTTATTTTATTTAGTAATCACTTATGCGGCACCTTATTGTTAGGCTTCTGATAGTCCAAATACACCACATTTATTTTCCCTGATTACAACCTCAAAAATGTTATCAGATTTGTTAGATATTATTTCCCTTTCATAAATGCTTGTTAACTCTGCCACATCCTGTTATAATATTTCAAGCACACTGTTATCACATCCTTAATGATTGATACCAATTTTGTACCTATTAATGATGTTAGGCAAACTAGTCTATAGTTCCCTTATCTGCTCTCCCTCCTTTCTTAAATAGTAAGAGAGCATTTGATACTATCCAACTTTGGAAGATGGCAACTAGAGCATCCATTATCTGTATGGCCATCTGCTACAAAACATCAGATGGAAATCCTGGGCATTTAGCAATATGAAGTCCAACTAACTTCTCTAATACTAGTTGTCTATCAATGCTAATTTCTTTGAGTGCCTCACTTTCTCTACATCCCCTGTGGTTTCCAGTTTCCAAAATAAACCAATTTCCAGTTGGTTTATTTTGTTTTCTTCTGTTAAGGCAGAGAATAAATAGTTATAACAAACAGTGCCATTCCCTTATTCTCCAATATACCATTTTCCTGTTTCCGTCTGAAAGGGACCTATGAGAACTTTTCCTTTTTGTCTTTCTACAGCAGAGAAATCTGGGGGTATATTTTATAATTCATTTAAAGTGTTAGAGCAAGTAGAGAAAGTGTCTGAGAAAGCATACGGAATCATAGACTATATTAACCAAGGAATTTAGTACAGAGCATCAAAAGCATTATGGACATTTATAAACCAGTAACTGCCAGAATTGGAGTATCGTGGTCAACTCTCTATGGCATTCTTTAGGAAAGCTGTGAACATTCTGTAGATGGACTAGAAGAGGTTTATGAAATTGATTCCAGGAATGAAGCACTTTATGTTCAATGTTCGAATTAGAGCTGAATTTAACCCTGAAGTATTAAGGGAATATTGTAGGGGGCAGAGAGCACATCCTTGCAGGGCACCAGTGTTGAGAGTTATTCTGTAGGAAGTGTTGCCAACTATCCTCACTGATCGAGATCTGTGGGTCAGTGGCAGAGGGGGGAGCTGATTCCTAGGTCCTGGAGTTTTGAGATGAGTTTATGAGTTTAAATGGGATTCCGATGTTGATGGCACATTTCTCGAGTTATTACTGAAAATGTTCATTTAAAAACCACTGTCTTTCGCTGATGACGTCACAATGGGTCTTATCCATGCGTCCTTCCTCCACGAGCTGCGAGTGACGTCACCCCCCCCCCCCCCCCAAAATGCGCAGAAAGAATGAGCAAGTATTCGCCTCAGGTCGGCGCATGGACCTGGGTAGAAACAGAGCCTGGAGGCAGGAAGTATTGCATTTGGGAACTAGCCCTCCCATGTGACACCATGCGCCCCCCCCCCCCACCACCACCCCTCAAACTCTATCCCCCCCCTTCTTCTCTACCCCCCTCCTGCTCCCTCTCTGCCCCCCATTCCCTCTCTGACCCCAATCCCTCTCTGCCTCTACCCTCTGCACTCTGCTTTTGTCTCTGCCCTCTGTCTCTGCCCCACACTCTGCCCCTGCCCTCCCTGTGCCCCTGCCCCCCCTCTGCCCCTGCCCCCCCCATCTCCGCCCTCTGTCTCCACCCCTGCTCTCTGCCTCTGCCCTCTGACTCTGCCTTTGCCCTCTGACTCTGCCTTCTGCCTGCCTCTGCCCTTACTCTCTCTACTCCTCTCCCTCTCCCTTTCTAGCTGTGCCTGCAAGTTGGGGGTTATGCGCGTGTGGATAGGGCCAGGGATGGGGTAAAAGGAACAAATGAATAATATTAATATAATATCAACTGGGGTGGTTAGTGTGTGTTTGTGTGCTGGGTGGTTAGTGTGTGTGTGACGCCGCAGGCCACCATTCCCCTCCGCAAATGCACATTAAGGGGACAGGACCCAATGGGTCCCACTTGGTCTAGTATATATTACTAAAACTCTCATTTTGTTGTGTGTGTTGCACTTCTATCTGCGCAAAAACGGTACACGATAACACTACAATTTTTGGTCTTACTCACCATTGTCCTGTGGTGTAAATGAAGCATGTTTTGATTGATGGTATATTTCAGATTGATGGTATATTTTAAAAGTTATCTACATTACTAAAAGTCTGATCTTGAGCGTTTTTGGCTCACTGTGGTGTTGTTTCTGAGAGAACGCCGCCACCTACATCCACCATTTTTGGCCACCTCAATCAGAGCCCCGCTCTGCCTTCCTGGACCAGAGCATTTTTCCCATCGATGAAAAATAAGAGTGCATGTGCGCGTCTGTCTGCCTGTTATTGTCTTTTCACCACAACGGTACACACTAGCGTGGGAATTTTTGCAGAATCTTACTCAGCTTTTTCCCCTCGCCCATCTAATACTTTTCCTTCAGATTTGATGTTATATTTCACAAATTATTGATATTTAAAGTTTAAAAAAAGCCAAATTTAACAAGATTTTTACTGTTAAAATCCTTCCTGCCAGCTTCCAACAAACTTCGATACAAAGTAGCAATACAGGAACACGCTGTGCTTACACCATCACAGTCCACCACCTGACATTTGCAACATACAACACTTACTCCAGCTCCTGGCAGCAAATGCTTCATTAGGAGGGAGAGGGTTAATTGGTATTGCAATTGGAAGTGCTGTGGCAGACAGGAGAAGTACAATTGGATTTTTTTAAAATCCAGTGCTGGGGGATGCAGGGGAGTGGTGGAATCTTATGTTAGGGAATGGGTTGAGTTTGGGGATTTTTTGGATTTTTGGATACAATTGGATTTTTTTTAAAGTCCAGTGCTGGGGGCTACGGGTTAGTGGTGGAATATTGCGTTGAGGTTGCATTGGGGGATCAAGCCTCCTGTGTGATAGGGACCCAATGGGTTCCAGTTGGTATAACTATAAATTTATCTCAGTCAAATGAGGGGCTTGTGTGTTTTGGCATCCAATGGTTAACATTAACCATTTTTTTTTCTCTCATAGTGACACAAGAGGGCGGCTGTTTGGCCCATTATGTTCATGCCAGTGTCTGGGGAACAATCCAACTTGACTCCCTCTCTTTATTTCCCTGTACTCCTGTGGCATTCCTTCTCACACATGCCAGCAATTTCCCCTTGAATCCTTTATTAACCAACATTATGTAATGAATATGCATAGAAGTGTTTCTTTTCTCAGGTGAGAAAATGTTGAAAATCGTTTCCAAATCAAACTATTCCCATAGGAACAAAAAATAACCTCACTTAAATACAGGATTTACCTGAGCAAGTTTCACTGCTGAACAGCTGATGATATAATTGGTTACATGGCACACGTTTCCTTCACCACTGGCAGAAATGAAACCTTTTGGGGAGAGCCTACAATGTGTTCTCGTCTATCACTGAAAATCAAGTTGCACAATGCTTGAGAATTAGGTAAGACATTAATAAGGGCTGCATTGTCACAATTCTGTCTTGCACAGAGCATATTTTCAAATTTGCAGTGACGTGCAGATACATATAGTACAGGATTCAATGAGACCAGTTCAATGTGTGGAACTTACCAGAGAGGGGTGGCACAGTGGTAGAGTTGCTGCCTCACAGCTAATGCAGCGCCGGAGACCCGAGTTCGATCCCAAATACAGGTGCTGTCTGTACGGAGTTTGTATGTTCTCCCCATGACCTGTGTGAGTTTTCACCAAAACCTTTAGTTTCCTCACACAATTCAAAGACGTACAGGTATGTAGGTTAATTGGCTTGGTAAATGTAAAAACTGTCCCTAGTGTGTGTAAGATAGTGTTAATATGTGGGGGATCGTTGGTCGGTGCAGACCCGGTGGGCCTAAAGGCTTGTTTCAGCGCTGTATCCCTGAACTAAACTAAACTAAAAGAGACTAGAGACTGCTGAATCCCCCGTGCTCCCATGTTTTCCCTTACCTCCATGCCAATCTTTTATGCAGCTGTGCAGTTGCTGCCATGGGGTGTGTTCTTTATGTACCTATTCACTTCCCAGTGACCAACATGGCAACCATGGTGCTCTGCAATGTTATTCTTTAAATATTTTTTGGGGTGATCTGAGAAAGCAATATTTGTAGCCAATGTAGAGAGGCAAAGAGAGGGAAGTCTAATTTCTCAGCAAATATATTGTATCGAGCTCCTGTCTTTCTGCTGTCGGATATAAAAGATCAATCAAAAAGAAAAGGCAAAACTGTAAGCATCTCAACATTCCTCCTCAACAAATACAAGCAAAAACAGATGAGCTAGTCATTCATTTCTGACTATAAACTTCACTCTGTTCAGATTGCATAATGGGTTATTCATATACAACAGTGACAACATTTGAAAAGTGATATTTGGTTGTAAAGTAGTTTAGGATATCCTGAGGGATGTGAAATACATTATATGAATATAAGCTGATTCTTTCACAATTAGTTGCAGTGTTGCTCAGGAAAGGTGGGGAAAAACTATTATTCGCTGATCCTTGGTGAACTATGGATTTGTGTGAGACCAGGATCATTTTTCAGTTATGTTTTTTGCAGATAAAATACTACTAACATTCTGCATTTGTAATCAAAGGCAAATCAGGAATTCTGTTGAGCCTTAGCAAACACGATTAAAAGTTAGATATTATCTGACACAATGATTTAACTTGTATTGCACAACAATTTAAAAAAGTTCTGATTTTATCAATCAACACCCATTATTTGGTTCTGCTTCTGGTTGATTACTACGCAAACACCTCATCAGTGGTTATCTTGCGCAGGTTGGAGTAAGTAGAGTAGTGATTACATTTTGAAGTGGGCCTTTTTGTCCAAGTTGAGAAGATCTAGTTGCTCAATCCCCTTTCTGAATGACTAAACATCGGGATCAGCACTTGTGTTGGGTGGTAACATATTCCAATTTCACGAGTGACTACGTGAAGAAGGCCATCCCCACGCATGCGTGTCATTACGTCTGATGCATTGCACAACGACCGACTGGCAGGCGTGTCGCTCCTTCCAGCGGGTAAGTTTAAATGATCCAGGTAAGTGTTTTTTCAAACAACTTTAGCTGAAATCGTTGCTCCCGGTCCGGAGTGTGTTTATTCACGATTCAGATTGTGTGCAAGTATGTCTGAGGTGAAGAGGCGAGCCATGACCAAACCGGCTGTGGAAGACCACGGGCCTGCATGCAGCGTGCGACCGCCAAATTCGCCTATACAGCGGCTGGCAGAGCAGACAGCAGCCACAGACTTGGTGTGGCCAGAAGGCACCTTGGCTACTCCACGGGGGAGAAAAGCCACGAAAAAGTCTGCAAGGGCCCTGGACTCTGAGGAGTCAGGTCAGGAGGTGGACAAGTTCTCTCCTAAGGGCAGTGTTACCGGCAGGCTGGCCCAGCTGGAGAGCCTTGTGGAGAGGTTACTCCAGCACAATACGCTCCAAAGGATGGAGCTATCAGAGCCTGGGGAGTTGATTGGACCCACGGCAGCAGCGCCTGTGTCAGGGCTGCGTGATATTTCCTTGTCAGATGACGGAAGCGTACAAGGTCAGTGCTATGCTGACCCAGAGTATGGGGGCACAGTTGGGCTAGAGGGACCATCGGGTGTATTGTCCATTGCATCCAGATTTACGGTCCCAGCCCTCACCGGTGAGCCATTAGATGCAGAGCTCATCGAGAATATAAATTATATCACTTCCCATCCTTTGCAAGAACAGATGATGGAGGAGACCACTGCCAGGTACAATACTCCACAAAACTGTGCCTCACTGAGTGTCCTCATTGTAAACCAATCTATTTGGGGGCACGTTGGAGTGGGCATCAGAACCCAGGAGGTTAAATTACAAAAAGTACTCTGGCTACTCCCCTCGGGCATCACGGCCTTTGCAAGGTCAGTAGAGGGGGCGCCCCTCTCAGATACTCAGGAGGACGCGATGGCAATAATGTGCAATACACATTTTGAAATTAATTGTATAAGGAAAAATGCCATCCGTCCTGCCATTAACCCTAAATTTGCTGGACTGTGTAAACAAGGGACTGTTTAACCCCCAAACCTCCTGTTCGGAGAAAACCTGACTAAACAGGTGAAAGAATTGGACGAAGAGTCTAAGACTGTTGGTCTCATGAAGGTGCCTCCAAAGGGGTCATCTTTCCGCAGACTGTACCTCTACCCTCATGTGCATACCAAACGGTTCACTGGCTATGGTGGACGTGATGTGGAGCAACCTACACGGAGGCCTTTTTAGGGCAGGGCCTGTGCCGGGCCATGTTCAAAATGCAGCGCCCTCCAGCAGTCCTACCCCCCAGACCTCAGAGGAAGAAGCAGCGATGTTACCATTGGTAAATCCTAAGGTAGGTGCGACTGCAATGGGTACATTCCAAGTTGCGGGGAGATTGCAATTTTTCTTACATGAATGACAGTGGATAACATCTAACCCGTTTATACTGCATAGTATTCAAGGTTTTCAAATTGAGTTAATTTCCAACTTACCTCCACCTACTCTGCACACGCTTGGCAGTTTTTTGTGTTTTCACAACAGGAGTGTATTGGTGCACATAAAGAGCTAGAATCTGTGTTCAAAAAAGATGTAATTGAAAGGGCAAGGCGTGAGTCTTATCAGTTTGTGTCCAATATCTTTATGAGGCCAAAAAAGGATGGAGGATGTAGAATTATCCTAGATTTGACAGAGCTTAACACTTTTGTGCAGTATAAACATTTCAAAATTGAAACTTTTCTCACAGCTAAACAACTGCTTTCCAAGGGATGGTATATGGCAAGCATTGACCTCAAAGATGCTTACTATTCAGTGGCCATTCATGAGCAGCACAGAAAGTTTTTGAAGTTTAACTGGATGGATCAGTTCTGGCAATTTAAAGCTTTGCCTAACGGATTAACTTTGGCTCCCAGACTATTCACAAAATTGCTCAAACCAGTCCCGGGGTTACTCAGAGCACAAACTCATATTGTTATGGCATATTTGGATGACATTTTAGTCATTAGAGGACTTTTGAATTTTGAATTAGCTGAATTATCTGTGTCGGCTACAAAACACGTTTTCGAAAAGATTGAATTCATTATCCATCTAGTTAGGGCAAGCAATTAGAGTTAATTGAAGCCCGCAGGAAACTCATTGTTGATAATCACCCTTCTATTAGACATGTGGCTCGGGTAATTGGAAAATTAGTGGCAGCATTCCCACCTGCTCAATTCGGGCCTTTGCACTACCAAAATTTACAGCATGCAAAGGATCAGGCACTTAAGCTTCAGACAGGTCATTTCAATAGACCCATGCAGCCACCAGCTGATGCTCTAACTGAGTTACAATGGTGGATAGCCGATATTCAGTGCTGCTCTGGTATTATAGAAACATAGAAAATAGGTGCAGGAGTAGGCCATTCGGCCCTTCGAGCCTGCACCGCCATTCAATATGATCATGGCTGATCATCCAACTCAGTAACCTGTACCTGCCTTCTCTCCATACCCCCTGATACCATTAGTCACAAGGGCCGCATCTAACTCCCTCTCAAATATAGCCAACGAACTGGCCTCGACTACCTTCTGTGGCAAAGCATTCCACAGATTCACCACTCTCTGTGTGAAAACACCACTCTCTGTGTGAAAATGACTTCAATGACTATTCTAGTGAATATTGCAGAATAACCATCAATTATTCTGCAAACTGATGCCAGTGCACTAGGTTGGGGTGCTACTGATACTGTCTTGAGCTGAGGTGGCAAGCGGGATCTGCAGGAAGCATCCATGGTTCAGTCACACTGCATTAACTATTTAGAGTTGTTGGGTGCACTCTATGGGTTAAAGGATTTTTGTACCAACAAGCATCATGTGCATGTCCAACTTCAGATTGACAATACTACCGCGGTAGCGTAAATTAATCACATGGGTGGCAGTAAGTCTGTATCCTGTGATAGGTTGTCCAATCTCCTCTGGCACTGATGTATTGCAAGAAACATCTGGGTTTCAGCTATCTATTTACCAGGAAGGTATAACACAGTGACAGACACCAGGTCACGTGAGTTCAATGATAACAAAGAATGGCTGTTAAATCACAAAGTGTTCAATGATATTGTCCTTCGTTATGGTGTGCCAGATATTGATCTGTTTGCTTTCCGGCTTAATCATCAGTTACCAATTGATGTGTCATGGGAGCCAGAACCAGGGGCAGTAGTGGTGGATGCATTCTCGTTAGATAGGGGTGGTTATTTTGTGTATGTATTTCCCCCATTCTGCCTCATTACTCGATGTGTGGCAATAATCCAGCAAGATTCCGCCACTGGTATTCTGGTAGTGCCAGACTGGCCTACTCAGCATTGGTTCCCTCTGGTGCTAGCCTTAATCACACAGCCTTTTATGGTAGTGCCCAAGAGCAGACATCTGCTGGTACACCTAGTGACAGGGGAAAGCCACCCTCTTCATGACCGTATAAATTTGCTGGTTGGAAGATTCTGAGGAAAGCGTTCCTGGGGCTCGGACTTTCATAGCGTACCGTTGATGTCATCACTGTGGCCTGGAGGAAGAGCACTCAGAAACAATACATCTCTCACATAAGTAAATGGGAGATGTACTGTTCCCACTCTCACATTTCATACCACACAGCTACAATCAGTGATGTTTTGGAGTTTCTATCATCACTCTATCACGATAACAAACTGAGTTATAGTGCCATTAACAGTGCCCGCAGTGCTTTGTCCAATTATTTACAGCTGGGGTCAGCACATCACACGGTAGGGTCCCACCCTTTAATAACTAAATTTATGAAGGGCGTCTTTAATTCCACTCCACCTAAACCCAGGTACACTCATATATGGGATGTCAGCGTGGTTCTCGCGCTGCTCCGTCAATGGGCACCAGTTTCACCTCTGTCCCTACACCATCTAACATTGAAAGTAGTTATGCTCCAGGCCCTGGCCTGAGCACAACGGGTCCAAACACTACATAAACTCAGACTGGACAATGTGAGTTCGTCCGGCAATAATGTCACCTTTTTCGTACGGGATCTCGTCAAACAGAGCAGGCTAGGAGTACTAGGGCTCAAGTTGAGGTTCATGGCATATCCCTCAGATCCACGAGTGTGTGTCGTATCGTCCATAACCAATTGCATTAAGGTCATTAGGAGCTTGAGAGGCTCGGAACTCTCCTTTTTTGTCAGCTAAACCAAACCTCACAAACTGGTTACGGTGCAGACCATCTCTAGATGGATCAAACAGGTTCTGCCATGTGCAGGAGTGGACACTGACATTTTTAAACCTCATTCCACCAGGGCTGCATCGACGTCAGCAGCAAGGGACATGGATGTACCTCTTGACCAAATTCTGGCGGCTGCGGGATGGTCGAATGAGCGGACGTACCAGAGGTTTTATGATAATTGAAGGGCCGAGATGGCCTGTTTCCGTGCTGTAATTGTTCCGTGCTGTAATTGATAAGCCTGTCGCCAGATCAGGTGGTTGTGCTGACTCTGTTTTAAGTTCTGTTTCACAGTTTCCCCCTGGGTGAAAGGGGTAACTGTTTGTTTTTCTTTTCTGTTATTAAACCATTACTATTGTTAAAACATGTCATATTTGAATGCATTCATTTTTCTCACTCGTCCTTGTCAATTGATGCAGCTGTGACGCGTGGACTCGTTCCTCGGCATGAAATCGCAGACCTTCAAAGTCTTCACATAGTCACTCACGTGACTCCGAAGTAAAAAGTTACGATGAGGGATTACGTGAAGAAGGCCGTCCCCATGCATGCGCATCAATCTTCAAAGCAACGGTGTGAAGTCACAGATAACAATTGTTGAACTAACATAGTAAGATTATAGATGACTAGAACTACCAGATGGTCGTTAAGTTATGAGGGTAGGGAGCGGAGGGCACGTAATCCCTCATCGTAACTCCTCATAAAATAACTATCAAACTTCAAACTGGTAAGTTCTCATTTAATCTTACTATTCCTTATCGTCCTTGGGTAAAGGGAATATTGGTAGCAAAGCTTATTGAAAATTAGCGAGTTGATGATGTAGGGACTGTTATTTTGTCTTGTTTCATGGCAGTTGGTGCTCAGGGATGACGGGAGATTTGATGGCGTGATTTTTTGAATCTCCTTGTAAATTGCAATAAGTCTTAGCCTGATTCTGCAGAGCTCTAGGGTATCCCATCCAAGAGAAGTCAGCATATTATTCATGCTTGATTTGCACTTGTAGTCATTACATACAAAATGGGCGTCGTACTTTCTCCAGGGTGATCTTGTTGTTGTTGTTGAAAGGATCCCATACAGCTTCACAATACTCCAATTTGGGCCTGACCAAGGACTTGTAGGCATTCTCTTTGTCGGAGATAATAAATGCATGAAAATTTATTTTGAGTAGGCCGAGAGTTCTCTTTGCTTTGTTGGACACTTGACTAATATGCGTCGCCCAACCTAAATCTTTACTTAATTCAACTCCTAGATATGGGTGATGGTCGACAGCAAGCAATGTATGGCTACCCATGTTGTATTCCGATAAAGGTGGTTTAATCTTGTGTGTGACATGCATGGTATGACATTTTGTTGTATTGAATGGCATCTGCCATGTTTTTCCCCACTCACAGAGAGCATCCAGATCCTTCTGTAAGGACCAGCTGTCTTCTGGTGTTTTAATCTCTCTATAAATTATGGCATCATCTGTGAAGAGTTGAACTCTGGACGAAATTGCATTTGAAATGTCATTGCTATACAGTAGGAGGAGCAATGGACCCATGACTGTCCCCTGTGGTACACCGGATGTCACAGAAGTTTCAATAGATGTCTCTCCCTCCAAGAGAACTCAATGGTGTCTCCTTGCCAAAAAGATCTCAATCCAATTTAAGAGGTTGCCGTCTATTCCTACATGGTTGAGCTTGTACAGGAGCAGCTTATGGGGAACCTTATCAAAAGCCTTACTGAAGTCTAATATAATCAGGTCAGTCTGACCCTTGTTATCAAGTGACCTGGCTAGATCATCGATGAGTCCCGCCAGTTGAGTTTCACATGATCGACCCTGTCTAAAGCCATGTAGGTGGTTTGTTAGTACCTTGTGCAAGTCAATATGGTCCACATTATGTCAGTGGATTATATGTTCGATAATCGTGCATGATATCGTCAGTGAAACTGGGTGATAATTTGCAGGATTTATCCTATCTCCTTTTTTATAGATGGGGACAATGTTAGCATTCAGCCAATCTTCTGGGAGTTCTCCACAAACCACAGACTTCTGAAAAAATATTTTGGAAGACTGGAGCAAAGCTTGCTGAACAATTCTTTTAAAGCTCTGGCTGATATATGGTCTGGACCTGATGCCTCCTTTGGTTTTATTTCTTCCAATAGTTTCTGTACCCCATTCGTTGTTACCTTAAGATCTGCAATGTTTGGAGTTTGTTGTGAGTTCAATGATGAGAATTCATCTAGGTTTTCTTCAGTAAAAACCGAACAAAACTGCCGTTTAACACTTCGGCCATGTCTACTGACAAAGATACTGTCCGAATACTATCTGGCTCATTTTGATGGAGCAATTCCAAAAAGGCTTTGTGTCTTCTGATTTTAAACTTTCCCCTGTCACATCATGGATGTATTCTTGATGCACTTTCCTTATTTATCTGTCAATTGAACGCCAACATTTCATAAAATCTGTCCATGCAGAAGTTGACCCAGATTTTCGTGCTCTGTTATAAAGCCTTTGCTTTTTTCCTAATTGCATGCCCAATTGACGAATTTACCCATGGTAAATTATATCTGGTTGAACACATTTTTGATGGAATAAAACTGTCCATGGCCCCGACAAGAACTTGTTTAAAATCTAACCACAGCGTGTTTGTGTCTGTTGGTGCCACATAATCTTCTGTTAATTTCTCATTAAAATCTGATATGAGTTCATCTATGGAAGATAAATCTGCCTTTTTGTAGAGGAAAAGCTTTCTTCTCGGTAGTCTAACTGCTTTGGCTGCCATCTTGGCTTGGACAATAACAGCATTTATTACCACCATTTTTGCTTTTTTCAGACTTGTGCTGATCACGGTCTACTATTGGACAGGATGTCCTAGGGATAGGTGAAGCTGAGTCAAGATTAGGTATGACGTCTGAGTCTGCAGATATTCTAAGCTGTTTCCAAATTAATGCTTGCATGGCAAAAAAATTAAAGAGTCAAAATTGGAGAGTCCACAATTGCAGCACGACGGATCAACGGATCCGTTGCGAGTTCAACGGATGCTGGACAAGTATGTTATAAATGTGTTCCTTCATGCCAATACAGTTTCCGTGAAACCACGAGTCACACCTCTCACATTCTATTGCCTGTTGACCATACGTTGCTGCCTTGATGCACACCATGTACAGGTATTTGGGTTGGTAAGGGCCAGGATTTAATGCTGCGTCTCCAACAAGCATGATAATTAAGAAAGTATACGTCATTGGTCTTAAATTAATTTTAGTCAGGATTCTCCCTTCCATTGCTGTAGATCTACAAGATGACTGAAAAACAAATTGAAACAAACTCACCCGGTCTTCGAAGGTATTTTCTAGAAGTAAAGGTGTTGTCCAGTGCTCAGGAAAAGTCTGGTATTTCCAGTAGTGGGTTGTTAGAGATTCTATTCAGTATCTGTAATGTGATTGCAATCCATGATGTTTTACGTAGCTCAAACTGTGCATGTGCCATGTTGCCATTTGTTGGGTTTCTGTGATTGAATATCCAAGTGATATTTAGTGATTGAATATCCAAGTCCCAATGTAGCGTTAAAAATACAGACAACTACGAAAAATTACAAAATAGTAATACCTAACAATCCACAATAAAATGCTGAAGTAATTGTACTATTTTCATGAAATACTGTAAAATTCTATTGCACTTTTTAAAGTGGCCGCTGGCGTTAAATTAAAGATAGCAGCCAACAAATCTCAGTCAGTAAAATATCCAATATGCATTCTTCCGTTGCTGCCATATAGGTTTAAAAATATCTAAATATATAAGTCAAATAATATCAAAATAATATCAAAATCTACATTAAAATGGTTAAAAAGGGTAAAAACAGGAAATATCCTGCGAGATTTGCAGTGCTCAATCACTACGTCCGTTCATTGATTTGTTTTATGAGAACAGGCAAATGCAGGCAATCCTTGCCATAATTTATATGGTAGGGCAAATTTTGCCATATCCATAACTTTTAAAACTTATTGAGCTTGTCAAATTATTTTCATTGTAATATAATATTTCAGTTACTGTTTCATTTTTTAAGATTGTTAAATCACTTTAATAAAATAATGGTTTGTAAAACACCATAAATTTCAAGCATGTTCATGTTTTTATTGAGATTTATTACTTAATTTTCATTTTGAGGCCTCCACATCCTTCCAGTAATGGGGCCTCCAGAACTGCCCAAAATATTCCAAATGCCGCCTAACCAAAATTCTATAAAACTGCAACAAGACATGACTCTTATACAAAATATCTCTGCTGATGAAGGCAAGCATACCATACACATTCTTTACAACTCTATCTACTTGTATTGCCACTTTTAAGGAGTTTTGGATCTGGACTCCAAGACTCCAATGCACTACAATGCTGTGAAGGGACTTGCAACTAACTTTTTTTACACTTATGTTCAAGCTCCCAAAGTGCAACACAACACTTTCCTCGATTAAAGTCTACCTGTTAAATCTCTGCCCATTTCTATGCCTGATCTGTAGCTCGTTGTATACTTTGACAGTCTTCCTCACTTTCCACTAATTTTGGCGTTGTCTGCAAACTTATTAATCAACCCATCTACATTTATTCACATGCTGAGTTTCTCCAGCATTTTTGCCCATCTTCAATATTCCAGCATCTGCAGTTCCTTCTTAAACCCCAGCTACATTTATGTCCAATTTGTTGATATACAACGGAGGTTTTAGCAGAAATCCATGCAAAACTCCAATCGCCCTTCTACCACAACCCTCTGTCATCTGTGAGTAATCCAGTTATAAACCCAAATGACAAAGTAACCATGGATCCCATGCATCTTAATCTTCTGGTCAGCCTACAATGAAGGACTTTATTAAATACTTTTCTAAAATCAATGTAGACAATTGCCCTACCTTCATTGATCACCTTCATTATCTTTCAAAAAGGTTTGTAAGGATGACCTGCCATGAAAAAAACAATGTTCCTAATTAGCCCCTTCTCTTCCAAATGTGTTAAAACTCTATCCTGAAGAATCCTCCACTATACAATGTTTCCTGGGTTATGGTCGTCAACCAACCAACGACATAATGAAGCTTCTAGTACAATATGTTTGTGTTAACTTTTATGTAGTTGTGTGTCTTATTGCTTATTTTCCGTATGGCTGTATGGAATTTGCATATCACTGTACCTTAACTGGTACAATAAAAGACCTTTGAACCATTTGAAACCTTTGAATATCAAAAAAAAACAGTGGTGCAAATTTTGGAAAGTTTGCTTCAGAAAGGAAGTATTCCCAAAGGAAGGGAAAGAAAATTGGAGATTCCACTTTACCTTTTGCTCTTTTTTTAGATGCTATACATGAAATGAGTATATGACCATCAACAAAGATATATGCAAGGGCATCATGACAACAAATATAGAGAGGAAAAGTAAAAAAAAAAAAAGCAAAAAGATCTAAGCATAACAAATCTATTGTTCAACAATTCCCACACTAAAGGGAAACATCTGCTAGGTAGTGCCTCCAGAAATAAGCATATCTGTTCGTTTTCAGCAGCTCACTTCGTTAACAAACAATCACAGCAACATCTAAATGTCACACGATTGCAATACCGGACCGTTAACCACTCATAAACTTCATCATTGGATTTAGTGTATGTTTAGTGATGCTCCAAAGTTGTCCAGAGGAATGGGACACCAAACAGTAATAAAACAATCCTGCAATGAAATTGTTTTGAAAATTATTTTCAGCCATGCCAAGTTCTTCAGGATGTCTCAATCGCTTCAGTGTTGTTTACTTCTTACCAAATGTCAGCTTGGATGACAATTCATGATTACCGGTAATTTAATAAGTTATAGCAAAGGTAGCACGACCAAGGTATTTAAAATATATATTCATTAAACTGAATGCGTATTCTCCTGAATTAGCATAGTCACAAACTCTTAAGAAGTGAAATATCTGTATGCTTACGCAATTATTTAATGTGATTATCTTTTGTTCATACTAGAAATTAACAGTAGCCCTGGGCATGAATTTTTTGGGGGGGCTTCTCCTGCTCTGCTGTTGTAACTTTGCCAAAAGCACTACTTACTTGTGTTTCCGCTGTGACAGCTGAGTGAGAGCCAAGTTATGGAAGCCAAATAAATTTCTCCGCTACAGTAGATATTTTGTTAATCGCCTCTTTGGTAATGTTATACGAGATATGACAATAGCCTCTTTGGTAATGTAATACATTATTTTTCTAATAATGCCATTTAACAAACACTTGGGTTGAAATATCACTTTAATACAATAAACGTTGTACGGTACTTCTAAATGCCAACATTTAATGTAAGGACAATAAAGCAATGTGAAAACAAATTATAGCAAGCTTGATCAGCGATGTAGGGTTCTGGGAACATGTTAACAATGGAAGTAGATGTAAAAACAAGTTTCAGAGGGGATTCCAGAGCTTGGGCCTTAACAGCTGAATCTGCATCTGGAGTAATGGAAATGATACCAGCACAAAACATCTCTCTTACATCTATTCTGACGCAAACACTTTTGAAAAATAACCCTTTCTCTCCCACTAAATAAAATATATACCAATAAGGGGTTGACTTTTCTTGGCTACCATACATCCCAGTGCCTCTTGACCTTCAGAATGCTTCTTGCATTTACTGTTTTGAATGTCCTTCCATTCCATTGTTTCTGCGTCATCTTCCCTTTCCCTTCATCAGATTTCCCTCTCTTAATAATTGGCGTAGCTCTCAAATTCATCTGTTCTATTTCACACACTTATCCAATCATTATCTCTGTTCATAACTAGAAGAGGGAGATTATTTTCTTGACGTATCTTCCACCCCACTGATCAATGGATCATCCTCATAAGTTCATAGGTTATAGGAGCAGGATTAGACCATTTGGCCCATCAAGTCAATTCCGCCATTCAATCATGGCTGATCTATCTTTCTCTCAACCCCATTCTTCTGTCTTCTCCCCATAACCCCTGATACTCATATTAATCAAGAATCTGTCAATCTCTGCCTTAAAAATATCCATTGACTTGGTAAGTATCCAGGTATGAACTCACCACAAAACAAATCTTTCTCTCCTCTCCTCTTCCAGTATTCCATAGGGATCATTCCCTCCAGAATGCTTTGATTCAAGGGTCAAGAGACAAGAGTACTTAGAGCAGTTTTTTTTTATTTACTGCAGCTTTATAGGCAGATTAAATGCAACAACAACTAATAAATACATAATAAACTATTAGCTATTCTGAGCTGGGTCATGACAGTTCAAAAAATCAAAGTATGTTGAGCAACCATACTGTAAAGTCCATAGTGGTTTGATGCTGAGAAAGATCTATGGTTAGAATTGTGCAGGGTGGTTCATGGATCCAATATTCGATGAAGAGAAATTGTTCTTGAAACTGGAGGTCACGGTTCTCAGGCCCCTGAACCTTCTTCTCAATGGTAGCACCCAAATCAGAGTATGGCCAGGGTGGAATGGTAATTTTATGTAGTTTTAATATAGTTTGATAATATTAGCTGCCTTCTTGAAGCTTCCAACCACAGCAATAAATATTCCCCTTCTCATGGCCCTTTCACGTGTATATTTCTGAAATGTAACACCACCATTTTACCTTATTTTCTGTTATCCAGAGTGCCAAACACTCTTTCCAGGTGAAATTGCACTTTCACCTCCATTATATTGGGGAAGCTAAACACAAATTGGGAGGTAGATTTGCATGATACCATAAGAGGATTTTTATATTTGTTACTTCAATTCCACATCTTACTCCAGTCTGATTTTTCTACTTTTAGCCTCCTACAATGTCCACTAAAGCATGATGTAAAATCAAGAAACAGCTCATCATCTCATTTAAAGTCCAATTGAGCTCATTATAGCTTTTTGGACTCAATACTGATTTAACCAATTTCAGATAATTAGCCATTGCAGCAATGCTTCTCACATTTCCAGCAATCAGTTTGCTTTTCTCACTTCCCTTCTGGTAATTTCATATTTCATCCATCTGGTCCTATTTAAACATCTCCCAACACAACTTATGTTCTTCACTAGCTTTTACCATTCTCTTTCAGCCAGAACAACCACCATTCGTGTCATTCAATCTTTCCAAGTCTCCAGCCTTCACAGATTTTTTTTTATGTCCAGCGCTGTCCCTTTCTCTAGAACCTTTCTTAAACTTTTCCTAGTTCTGTTGAAAGATGATTGATCTGAATCAGAACTATATTTCTCATTCCAATATAGATACCTGACCTGTTGTGTGTTCATTATGAAAAAAAATTCAGTTGATTGTTAGAGAACTTGTTATCACTATAAGTGGGTAAGTAGATGGCTTTTGACTGAATGAGATTTGTGGCAATTAGCATACTTTGGGGATGTTGGAGTAGGTGGGGTGGAAGATTGCAACCTTCACGTGGTCCGCCCTGTTTCGACAAATGCAATCAACTCGACGTGCACAAACAGAAGATCAAATAGAACAAGTTGTCTTACAACTTTAGGGTGTGCATAAAGATAGAAAACAGAGGTAGAGATGTAGATGGAGAGTATTCCAGAATTTATGGTCTTAGCACCTGAAGGAATGGTTGTCAAATTTGTTAAAATCAAGATGTTAAAAAATAATATATAGTGAGCTTACAGCCATTTCTCACAAGTCATGACCTTACATTTTCACAACACTTCATTTAAAATATGTTGGCATCATATCAAAAGCGGAAACTGACCCATGCCATCGCTAAGATTTCAGATGGAATTAAGCACAAAAGGAAGCACGTTTCACAGATTCAATCAGTAGCTTGTAATTCAATGCATTTTAAAATTTAAACTATCATTCCCATCATCATCTGATATATATATGTAATGGATTATGATGACTTGGGCTCCTTGACCAAACTTAAATGTTGGTTTAAATGATTTCCTTAACTACATCTGACCAGTGGATTTGATGCAAAAAACACAGCATTGTACAAGCAATGAGTCAAATCAAGAATCATGAGTGTCTATTTGTCATATGCACCTAATATAAACTAGACCAATAAAATCTTTACTTGCTGCAGCTTTACAGGCACGTTAGTTGCATCAACAGCAAGAATAAATATACAGTAAATTATCAGTTACTCTAAAGCAACTTGACCATGATAGCACAAACACAAAGTACATAGAACAGCCATTATAGTGCAAAGTCCATGGTTCAGTAGGGTTGAGGTAGTTGTGATTTATGTTGTGGTGATGATTGTGCAGACTAGTTCAAGAACCTGATGTTAGATAGAATTAATGGCTCTCAGCCTCATGTGTAAGAATGAACTGCAGATGCTGGTTTAAATCGAAGGTAGACACAAAATGCTGGAATAAGGCAGCATCTCTGGAGAGAAGGAATGCATGACGTTTTGGGTCGAGACCCTTCTTCAGACTAATGTCAGGGGAGTGGGCGAGACACAGATAGATTGTAGTCGGAGACAGTAATACTGGTGGGAGTACTGGGAATGGGGAGAGGATAGAGCGGGAAAGCAAGGGCTAATTGACGTTAGAGAAGTCAATGTTCATACATTTGGGGGGGAGGGGGGTTGCAAAGTATGAGGTGCTGTTCCTCCAATATGCGCTGGGCCTCACTCTGACAATGGAGGAGGCCCAGAACAGAAAGGTTAGATTGGGGATGGGAGGGAGATTTGAAGTGCTGAGCAACTGGGAGATCAGGTAAGTTAAGACGGACTGAGCGGAGGTGTTCATCGGAACGATCACCGAGCCTGTGCTTGGTCTCGCCGATGTAGAGAAGTTAACACCTGGAACAGTAGACGTGGCTGGAGGAGGTGCAGGTGAACCTCTGCTTTATGTGGAAAGACTGTTTCGGTATTTGGACGGAGTCAAGGGGGTAGGTAAAGGGACAGGTGTTGCATCTCCTGCAGTTGCAGGGGAACGTACCTGTGGAGGGGGTGGTTTGGGTGGAAAGGGACAAGTTGACTAGGGGGTTTCTGGGGGAATGGTCTCTGTGAAAAGCAGAAAGGGGTGGAGATGGGAAGATGTGGCCATTAGTTGGATCACATTGGAGGTGGCAAAAATGTTGGAGGATTATATGCTGTCTGCGATGACTGATGGGGTAGAAGATGAGGACAAGGGGGACTCTGTCCTTGGTAAAAATGAGTAGTGAGAACTTCATCCATAATGGAAGAGGGGAACCCCCATTTCCTAAAGAATGAGGACATCTCCAAAGCGCTGGTATAGAACACCTCATCCTGGGTGAAGATGCGGCATTGATGGAGGAATTGGGAGTAGAGGATAGGGTCTTTACAGGAAGCAGGGTGGGAAGAAGTGTAGTCAAGATAGCTCTGGGAGTCAGTGGTTTGTAGTAGATATAGAAGATGCAGTAGGTCAATAGCCTGTTTCCTGTGATGGAGATGGTGAGATCTAGAAATGGTAGGGAGATGTCAGAGATGGTCTAAGTGAATTTGAGCGCAGGATGGAAATTAGTGGTGAAGTTGAAGTCAATGAGTTCAGCATGGGTGCAGGAGGTAGCACCAATGCAGTCTACCAATGTAGCAGAGGTAGAGTTTGGGGATAGGGCCAGTGTACGCATGGAACAGTGAATGTTTGGCGTACCATACAAAGAGGCAGCCAAAGCTTGAGCCTATGCGAGTGTCCATAGCTACACCCTGGATTTGGAGGAAGTGGGAGGAGCCGGAGATGTACTCATTCTTTAAGGAACGGGGGTTCTCCATTATGGGTCACTAGGATATCCTTCTGCTCCACTCTTGCTCCCCCTCCACCCATTTGTAACAAGGTCAGTCCCCATTGTCCTCACCTTCCACCCAATTAGCCGTTGCGTACAGCAAAAAATCCTCCAACATGTTCACCACCTCCAATGCGATCCCATTACTGGCCACATCTTCCCATCTCCACCCCTTTCTGCTTTCTGCAGAGACCGTTCCCTGCGAAACTCTTTGGTCAACTCGTCCCTTCCCACCCAAACCACCCCCTGCCCAGGTACTTTCCCCTACAACCGCAGGAGATGCAACACCTGTCCCTTTACCTCCACCCGCGACTGCATCCAAGGACCCAAACAGTCTTTCCAGGTGAAGAAAAGGTTCACCTGCACCTCCTCCAACCTCATCTACTGTATCCGTTGTCCCAGGTGCCAACTTCACTACATCGGCGAGACCAAGTGCAGGCTCGGCGATTGTTTCGCTGAACACCTCTGCTCTGTCCGTCTTAACTTACCTGATCTCCTGGTTACTAAACACTTCAACTCCCCTTCCCATTTCCCAATCTATACTTTCTGTCCTGGGCCTCCTCCATTGTCAGAGCGAGGCCCAGCACAAATTGGAGGAACAGCACCTCATATTTCGCTTGGATAGTTTACACCCCAGCGGTATGAACATTGACTTCCCTAACTTCAAATAGTCCTTGCTTTCCCTCTCTATCCCCTCCCTCTTCCCAGTACTCTCACTCCGACTACAGTCTGTCCCGCCCACTCCCCTGACATCTGTCTGAAGAAGGGTCTTGACCCGAAACATCACCCATTCCTTCTCCAGAGATGCTGCATGTCCACAGAGTTACTCCAGCATTTTGAATCTGCTCTCAGCCTCATGCTAGCCTTTGATGATAATAACCTTGTACCGTGTTTACCATGTGTAAAAAATATTTGTGACAAGAGCTATCAAAGTAAGGTGAAAGTTTGATTATATTCTAACATGAATAGCATGAAAAATAAAGTATTTCATTGTATCTCCCTATACGTGACGCCAATAAGCCAACATCAAAAGTGATCACCACTTATTTACAAAAATATATAAATAATACACAGAATAAAACAAAAATGAAAAGAATTGTTGTTCGACAGCTGACAATATATTTAACTGTGGAAGAACATGAAATCATCTTAGGATATTGGAAGATCATCAAAGTGTCAATTCTAAGGTTTATGGTGGACAAATTTCTCAGTCCTTTGTCGATTGATGATTTTACTGGTACCTCCACTTTGCTGAAATTTTGCTGGGGAAAGGTCCATGGGTAATATTTATTCACCAGTAATCATATAGATTTGCTGGAAACAAAATTTAATAGTTTTACCGGTGAAGTGTTGGCATGCCAAACATTTTGGGACCATCAAAACTGAATCTAACCCTGTTCTTACTTAATGACCACAGACATAAAATAAGTCTCAGTGGTGGGGTGTCAAGATTCCTCCTGCAGCAAATGGATGTGGGGGATATTTGTGCATAAAATAAACTTAGTTATTAACAAAACAGGTTCTGATGTGGGAGTAGTATGTATAAGAGTAGAAGTACTGTAATTCCTGGTTCAGTCAAGTTCTTTATATTCACTAGTTTATCAATCATTTTAATTACAGGGTATAAAAGTTCTGTAAGCTCTAGAAACAAACAACATGAGAACTTCAGCAGAAGTCATAAAGCATTCAATTCACCAAATCTTCCTATATTAGGTATTCACTACACATTCAATGTGTTCTTGTATTAAGTATTCCCTGCACATATGCATCACATTGATGCTTCCATTGAGAGGATGAGAGAAAAGGCTTCTTTCAGTGTTATTTTTTCTAGTGAAACACAACATTGAAGATTTGGCATCACATGTAGTATCCAACACTATCTGGTAGGAACAGATGCCTTTTGCTGATAAAGGAGTGCTTCCTATAGTAAGCAGTTTGCATGGTAGAATGAAATCTGGAATCCTATATAAGTCAACAAAAATGGCATATGCCTGCTTCTAAAGCTAATGCTCCCTGTAAGGCATCAAATGAAAAGGAAAACATGATTAGCCAGAGGGTGTGCTCCAAAAGAGCTCATGCACAAGAGGCTATAGATCCGTTGATGTAAGGATAGAAATTACTGTTGCCAATATTAGCAGATGAATGCTCAATGCATTTATTAAGCTCTTAGCCAGTCTGCAAATCCCCAACCCACTCGCAAATAAAACTTGGTGCATTGCTACATTAAAAAATCTATTTTTGCTTGATCCTTATAGTCATCTATCCCAACGCTTTTACTACCATTCAGCCATCTGTTAGTAGTATCTGCTATCTCCCCACTCGGGCATTCTTGGACGTTGCATCTATTAAAGGTAATGCATAAATCCATGTTTTCGCCAATTGAGGATTACATGATGCAAATTGATTGTGTTTTAGGTAAGTTATAGAACTGCATTAAACAATTCTAGCTGTATATCATTGATCTTATTGAAGCACAGAAATGAACCCAAAGGCTGCTGTTGTTACAAAGTAATCCACAAAGAGCATAGAGTCTCAAAGGGGGTAGATGCATGTCAGAAAATTCTCATTTTAGCGTAAGATTTCAATATTCACCCTGTTTTCCCAATCTGAAGAGGTAATACGCCAACAACGGTATGGTGGCACAGCAGCTATTGCTGCTGCTTCAAAACTCCAGTAACCTAGGTTCAACCTGACATGTGTGGAGTTACCACATTCTCTTTTTGATTGTGTGGGTTTCTGCCATGTACTCTGCCAAATCCCAAATATATATGCTGGTAGATGAATTGGCTACTATAGACAACCATTTAGTGTCAGTAAAAGAACAAAATGTGAGAGGGATAAGTTGAAAGGAAATAAGGGGAATGGGCTTGCTCTTTAGGGAGCTAGCATGGACTTGATAGATTGCATAGCCTCCTTTTGTGTCACAAGAGGTAAAAATTACCCATCTGTTCCATTGGTAAAGCAAAAGGACCTGCTTCCATATATTAACATTATGTGGCTTCTTTATCAAATCTTTATCAATCTAGCTTGTGAGATTATTTTAAAAAATATGTTAAATGTAATTTCCTGTCTAAATTTAAAAAAAGTATTAGACAATTAATGATGTCCTTGCCAGCAATATCCGAATCCTAAAATGTTTTTTTTAATACCAACTTTAAAATACACGTTGTGGATTAATCAGCCTAAGAATTTCAACGACTTCATATAAAATGTCCAACTGCATCACTGGCTGCTCAAACCATTCGGCACTACTTACAAACTACATCAATCAAAACTTGGTACAAAAGACCTTATGCCTCACTATGTTCTGACATTTATAGTCTTCCACATCTCACATTTATATATCAGTTTATGCACAATTCCAGCTATTTCATCATGAAAGGGATATAATTGAAACACATTATGTGTTTCATTTTTCTTGCAGGGCAAGGTGGTGCCGACTTAATAGTAGCAGAATCCAACTAGTGGATTAAAGGCAACACAAGAGACAGCAGATGCTGGACAGTGGAGCAACAAATAATCTGCTGGAGAAACTCGGTGGGTTGAATTGCATCTATGTCGGGGATCATCTCGTCCACCTGGAGGATAAAGTGTTATCAATGTGGTAGTACTTGCATTGGTTGTGGATTGTGATGATGCGGCTAATGTATCCTATACTAAATCATCCTTGTTAAAACTCGCTTCTCCCTCATTCCATGATCTCTTCTGCTTTACAAACTGCAGATGGTGCACTTCTTAATTTTGCACTCCTGCCATCCATTTTTTTCTTACAGAAACAATACTATGTTTGTGTTTTTCTCTTTTTCATATTATCAAAAAGTATAACTTTCTCCCTGACAAGTGGTCTCAGTTGAAGAGCATAAAGATGTAAACACATTATAACTTGGTAAACACATCGTAATTTTAATAACCCAGCCACAAGATCAAAAACTGATACCGCTCCTGCACGAAGAACCAACTTGAAAGTGGAATCTACAAGTTAATAGTCACAAGACGTGGGTTCGCTGAAACTATGGGGCACACTATAGATTTATTATTGTACATAAATAATGTGTTGTGCATTTGGTAGAATTGTTTGAAAGCCTTCAGCCATATCAAAGAGCAGTAGCTCACACAATAATTCAGGTTGGAGCCTATTCATTCCAAAGTAGAAATAGTGGAATAACTTCATTAGTACATGTGGACTGACAATCAAACAATATCGATACTTGATAGCTCCATAGTTTCCATTGCAAAAACTGCAGAACCACCCAGTTTCTGGATTCAGCGAACTCAGTTGGTAGTAGTGCTAGCAAACCACTCTTGAAGTCATCCACCCAGACTGTCTTCTTTGCACTTGCTAGTATTGGTGCTGCTTCCAAGTGTTGTTCAATATGGAACACCGACTGAGGTAGAATCACAGGTGGTCATCTGGAGGTAGTTTTCTTGTTGATGTATTACCCGATACTATGAGACTTCATGAGGAAATGTTGAGATCTCCAAATGTTCTATACCACTACCTGGTATAGAACATGGTCCTGCATGTGGGTGACAGAATATCCCCAGCAATGTATTGGAGGAGTCTGGCTTGTTCTATAGCTATATCCCAGCTTGTGGAAAAGCTATCCAAATGTTAAAGAAGGAACTGCAGATGCTGGAGAATCGAGGGTTACACAAAAAGCTGGAGAAACTCAGCGGGTGCAGCAGCATCTAAGGAGTGAAGGAGATAGGCGACGTTTCGGGTCGAGACCCTTCTTCAGACTCGGTATACACCGAGTCAAGTCAAGACAAGTTGAGTTTATTGCCATATGCACAAGTACTTGTTTTTGCAAGTTCATGTTTGCGGACCAGGGAGAAGTGATTAAGGGTCATGCCAATGGCTTGGATGAGGACCTGATTGTATTTTTGATATAGCATCATTATGATTTTATCTCTTACCTATTAATTTTGGATCCAACTGCACAGACAATAACAGTGAGACCAGACCAAAATTCTAGGTCCATGTTTGTTCAATAAAGGTCACAAGCCAAAACATATTGAGAACATTGAGAATTGTTTAGAGAGAGCTCGGAGAAAAGATGGGGAAGAACCATGGGGGAGAAGGGGGTATTACGGGGGAGGGGGCAGGAGCCAGCGAGGGGGACCAGAGGGGAAGTGACTGGAGCTGTGAGGCGTTTGCAAACATGGCCACAAAGCTATCAATTCCACCATATAGATAATAACATATATTGTGTAAAGTAGAGACCCCCTGTGGAACACCACTAGTCACCAGTAACCAACCAGAAAATGCCTCTTTGCCTTCTGCCAGTCAGCCAGTCTGGGGACGTTTTAGGTTGAGATCCTTCTTCAGACTGATGTTGACGTGATGCTGAGGCTTTGTAAGCCGCTTGTCAAGTCACATTTAGAATATTGTGGGCAGTTGTGGGCCTCATATCTGAGAAAGGATATGCTGGTGTTGGAGAGGGTCCAAAAGATGTTTCAATTAATTATCCCAGGAATGACTGAATTAACTTATGAGGCATGTTTGAAGGCTCTGAGGCTTTATTCGCCAGAGTTTAGAAGGATGAGTTGGTAATCTCTTAGAAACCTAACAATAGATTGGATGTGGAAAGCATGTATCTAATACTGGGAGAATCTAGGACTAGAGGGCACAGCCTCAGAATAAAATGATGTACCTTTTGAATGGAGATGATGAGGAATTTATTTAGCTGAGCATAGTGAATCTGTAGAATTCATTCTGTCTGAAGAAGGGTCTCAACTCGAAACATCACCCATTCCTTCTCTCCAGAGATGCTGCCTGTCCCGCCGAGTTATTCTAGCATTTTGTATCTACCTGTGGAATTCATTGCTACGGATGGCAGTGGAGGCCTAGTCTTTGGGTAAATTTTAAGCCGAGATTGATAGGTTCTTGGTTAATACAGGTGTCAAAGATTATGGGGAGAAGTCAGAATAATTAGGTTGATTGGGAGAAATAGATCAGCCATGATCGAATGATGGAGCAGAGTCGATGGGCTGAATGGCCTAATTCTGCTCCTATGTATCATGGTTTTATGGTCTCTCTTCTGATGGTATACATTCTCCGCATGACGATGGCGGCCACGGCACAGTGGTAGAGTTGCTGCCCTACAACGCTTGCATCACCGGAGACCCGGGTTCAATCCCTACTACGGGTGCAGTCTGTACGGATTTTGTACGTTCTTCCCATGACCACGTGGGTTTTCGCCAAGATCTTCGGTTTCCTCCCACACTCCAAAGAAGTACAGGTATGTAGGATAATTGGCTTGGTGTATGTGTAAATTGTCCTTAGTTTGTAGGATAGTGTTAATGGGACTGTTTCCGTGCTGTATCTCTAAACTAAACTAAACAATGACAAATAACACACAGGGAACGGAAGAGTTGGGATCTTGCTGACAACCCTGTTCTAACTATGTTGTAGTTTTAACAATTCTGTGGCTAGCTGAAGATTTGAACAAATTGTCCCTCTCTTGAAGTTAGAATTTCTAACCTACTGCAATAGTCAGACAGCAGAAATAAAGTCATCTTCCATGTAAATTTGGTGTCCTTGGGGGTGAATTTCACCTTTCATAATTAGCAGTAAAGTGTGTCCACTGATTTTAATTAAATCTATATATTGAGTTCCATGGACTAATGCGGGATAAAATGTAAGGGAGGGGCTACTGGAGATTTATTTTTTAATTGGTGGCACCATTGCAACTCATACTTCCAGTACGACTTTCGGGTGTTATCCTTGTGGAATTTGTATGTTCCTCCTGTAGCTTTGCTGGTTTCCCTTGATTTTCCTGTTTTCCTCACACATTCCAAAGCCATTCATGTGATAGATTAATTGGCCATGGAAAAGGAATCCTAATCCTAATATATACGTGAGTGGCGGAATCTGGAAGAAATCGATGGGAATGTGGCAAACTAAAGAAAGGAATTGGTGTTGATAGGTGCTGGATGATCTGCATGGACTCAAAAGTACACAAAGCTCGTTGAATCCACTTGCCAAGGACCAAACATGAATTTATCTCCCACTATTCGCTGTATGAATCAAAGCAAAGAGCAGCTCGGAAGTTACAAAAAAATATCCAATCCAAATAGATTTGAGCAATTACAAAGGTTATTAAATCACCAAGACTTACATTACTGTCTCCTTCATACCAAATGTGATTTGTGAAATAATTTCTAGGGCATAATTTTCTCATGCTTTGAATATAATACTTAATAATAATTATCACTTTATTTTCATGGTAAAGAATAAGAAAAACAATCTTAATGGATGAAAAATCATTGACCTGGGTAATATAATTTCCTGTATAAGCTTTTGGAAAATGCCACCAGTTGTTTTAAAGTCAAATCACTGGTGCTCGTGATTCATTATTACCAAACGTTATCATCTTCTGATACTATGTATGGCCCCAAAATTGTTTTTGTCTTTAAGAGTCTTCATTCTAACACTAAAACAAAAAAAACAAATCAAATTTTGTGTTTTAGCAGATAGAAAGTCAACTGAATTGTCAACTTCATCAGTTGCCAATAAACCATCATTATAGTGGAATTTTTGAAACAAGCTGTTCCAAGCTCTGCCAGAACTTAAGTTTGCCTGAAGAATTTCCTTTAAAGTGATAAAACTGCTTTAAAGTGTGAGTGTCTGATCTCGCTTCCAAATGCTAACTATGCTTTTGCTCCTTTTTTTCTGGAATATTCATTTCTATACAACATTGGGATGCAAACAAGAAATATTAACCTTTCTTGCCTCTTGGTATTAATATCATTTTACTACTTAGCTTTCCTAAACTCAATGGAGTTAATTGAACTTTAACAAAATCAGACTTTAAACAATTACAATAAACCTTTTGCTAATGAGAGTTTGGCTCAATTGTAATCATCTTTATTTAGATTATAAACTTGGAGGGTCAGATACCATAATGGGATTTAGAACATAAGGGATGATTTTGTTAACCTGTTATAATCACTGTTAGTGAAATATACTATAGGCAGAGGTAGTGGCCGTGGAAACTTCTTATACTGTCAGAACTAGGAGAGAAACAATATACAATCATGTATAAATTCATAACTTTAAAATTACATTTGATCAGTTATATGGATAGAAAGGTTTTAAAGGGCTAAGGATCAAATCAGGCAAAGGAAACTCACTCAATATGACAACTTGGTAGTCATGGCTATGGTGGGCCGAAGTGACTGTTTCTATATTTTCCAACTTTATCATTCTGTAAACATAAAATAATCCGTAGAAAACAAAATAAGGAAAATATATTTTTAATAAGTTGTTCTTTGCAATTAAAAAAACTGACCAGCAGTAGAAACATATTCAATGTAACTGTTAAAAGGGAACTTGATATCAACTTGAAAAGGGAAAAATATGTGGAAAACAGAAGGGTCTCAACCCGAAACGTTGCCTATCTCCTTCGCTCCTTAGATGCTGCTGCACCCGCTGAGTTTCTGCAGCTTTTTGTGTAACCCAGGAGATCCAGACTAATTGGAATGCTCTACTAAAAAAATAATATGGGCACAATGGGCTAAATTACTTCATTTTCTACTGTATGACTCTGAGTCTGAGGATTGCAGCAATGCAAGAAGGCATCTCACCATCATCTTCTCAATGACAACCAGATTGGCCAATTAAATGCTGACTTAGCCAGTGAAGTTCATATTCTTTGAATGAGTAATACAAGTCATAAACAATATATTCTTATTTAGTTTGCCTGCAAGAACATTGGTGCAAGCAGAGAGCTCACGTTGGTGTAGAGAAAAGTCTTTGCCCAGACTATCTGGTTTTGTGGCACTTGTCAGTTTTGAAGGGAATGGGGGCTTGCATTTACTCTACATTGATGAATTTCTCTGTGAAATACTATGCTGAAATTGACTGTGCCATTTTCTGAGTGTTTTTTCTCACAATCTATTGCACACTCTTTTAGCCCCTGTAGGTCTTTAGGACTAACACAACACAAGGAAGAGCTGCTGCTGAATAATGGACACTGTTATGATGGGAGATGCTTCCAGGGATCAGAGCTGCCTGGACAAGCTGTTGAAGAACAATGATCACAAAATGCATTTGTTATGCACGGAGAACCTTCTGGCAGAAGTAAATGCAGGAAATGCTAAAAACACTCAGCAGGTTAGGCAACATATATTCATATTGAAGACCATCAGTGGAACTCTTTAATTTCCTGTCTTAATATTGATGTGAGATGTGAGATACCAGAAATGCAGCTCTATGACTCTTTTCCATCAGTTATATTTAAGATGAATATGCCTACCCTTGTTTTATATCCATCAGAATTTGGAGCAAGAAATCCCGGAAATGAAGCTAGCAGCTGGCACGCTGTGCAATTGCCAAAATAACAGCTATTTCTCACCATTCTTACAAACAGCACAGAGATTATGTCTGCCAGTTAAGATAAAAATCTAAGAAAGTCCAGAACCATAACTTCTGTTCCAATGTACCGTGGTATGTTAAATATCCAATAACATTTTGAAGAAAAGTTGTTTTTTTCCTGGGGCAACTTTCCGATATCAACAATTGATTGCTAAAAGCAAATTAAGTTATCATGGTCAATGCTATATTGATAAAGAATATACAACCCATTGTTTCTGCATTTCAAATTATTTTACCATATTATAATGTTCAGAGCAATAAAATGCTCTTAATTGTAAGTTTTCCCAAGCCCATAATTGCTCACACTATTATATTTCTCCTGTGAACATATGTCAAGCAAATCTGGGGCTATTTGTCTGGATTCAGATGAGTTTAGAATCAAATTAGTTTATTGTTATATACATCAGAGTGCTCAATGAAGCTTCCAATTTCAAAAGCTATTATTAAAGTCACTCTGTCACAGATTGTCTTTTTGAGTCTTTCACTGGATGGTCCTAATGTCCAATCTGAGCAATTCCATGGGTATTTGTTCTTAGATCTGGGAAAAACTTATTAGTAAGAAAAGTGACATCTCTACCCAGGCATTTTGAACAATGAGGAGCCCCTCAGCTGTCAAACAAGCAAATATTTCTGTAGAACATTTTTGACTGATGGCTTCAGAGCAGGACAGTAAAAGAGGAAAGTTGCTTCTTTTTCTTCCAGCTGCCATATTAAAGTGCAATCTGAAAAGAGTTTACAGAATTAATTACAAGCAGGCCCACTTTGGACATGCTAAAATCTTGTACCTTGTCACACATTCAGGTGGGAATAATGCAGACCTACAAGAGTACTCGGGTGCCACAGGAGTAAATTGCTCTTAACTGCTTTAATCATCTAGATATTGTGCCATTTTAAATTAGTTCTTCAAAACAGTTCTTCAAAACATCCTTTATTATCTATCTATCTATCTATCTATCTATCTATCTATCTATCTATCTATCTATCTATCTATCTATCTATCTATCTATCTATCTATCTATCTATCTATCTATCTATCTATTCTATCTATTCTATCTCTAAAAATTTGATCTTGTGCTCTTCCGGTTTGCGTGGTTTTTCTATTTGTGCAAAACGGTACGGTATAGCACTATGATTTTTCACCAGCTCACTCACCGTGCGACGAGTGCAACAAGTTTTGTTCCAATCAGTGGCATCTTGTAAAAGTTAGCGAGGTTTAAAAAGCGTAAAAACCGTGCATGCGCAGATTGGTCTCCTCTTCGTCAGGAGATTGGTCTCCTCTCCTGTCAGTCACCCAGGACATCAACGCTCCAGCCAAAACGGCAACACCCCTTCTGGCGCACCATCGCTGCACTGATTGACCGACTCCTCTGTCACAATAACGCTGAAGGAGCGGAGCGAGCAGAGTGCGGAGCGGCCCAGAGCCTGGCCGACAGTGAGGCCAACTGCTGCAACCTCGAGATCCAGGGAAATGAGGAGGGAGAATGGGGGGGGATTGAGGGAGCTGGGCGCTGGTGGGACCGGTCGCCGGTGGGGCCGAGACCGAGCTCTGGTGGGGCCGGGCGCTGGTGAGGCCGGAGCTGGGCGCTGGTGGGACCAGGGCTGCATGCTGGTGGGGCCAGGGCTACACACTGGTGGGGCCGGGCGCTGGTGAGGCCGGAGCTGGGCGCTGGTGGGACCAGGGCTGCATGCTGGTGGGGCCAGGGCTACGCACTGGTGGGGCCGGGGCTACGCGCTGGTGGGGCCGGGCGCTGGTGGGGCCGGGCGCTGGAGGGGCGTTGGTGGGGTGGAGTGGGGCCGGGCGCTGGTGGGGCCGGGCGCTGGTGGGGCCGGGTGCTGGTGGGGCGGGGCCGGGCGCTGTTGGGGTCGGGTGCTGTTGGGGCCGGGCACTGGTGGGGTCGGGCACACCCCTTCCCCTCTTGTCCCCTTCACTGGTTCCTGCCCTCTTCCCCCATGATACCCCCCTCTCCCCACGGGTCTTCCCCATCTTTTCTCCAAGCTCTCTCACCCCCACACCCCCCTCCCTCGCCCACACAGCCCCCTCCCCCCTCACACCCCCCTCCCCCCACACTCCCCTCCTCCCCACACATGAAGAGGAGGGGGAGGGGGAGGGGGATGGATTGCTTGGGGATGAGGGGAAATGAGCCGCTTCTGCGCAGTTAGGGGTTATGGGTGAGTGGTGGAATATTGTGTTGGGGAAACGAGTTGCATTGGGGGAACGGGTGAGTGGTGGAATATCTCGTTGGGAACGGGTTGCGTTGGGGACCAGGCCTCCCGTGTGACTGGGACCCAACGGGTCCCACTTAATCTAGTTATCTCTAACTTTGTGTAGGAATAATTGCCAACATATTCTTAAAATGTGGCCAAGCAACTGAGAGCATTAACAAAAATGCAGGGAGAATTTAACTTATGTAAGAAAATCCACTCATAAACAAGAAAATAATGAATATTTTACCTTTCTATTCAACTGCAGTTTCTTTGGGTAAGTCTGAAGAAGGGTCTCAACCCTAAACGTCCCTCATTCTTCCTCTCCAGAGACCTTGCCTGTCCCGCTGAATTACTCCAGCATTTTGTGTCTACCTTCTTTGGGTTAGTTGTATGCTGAAAACGATTCAGCATGAAAATTAACCACTTGAAATTGTACCTCTGTTTATTCCTCCATATAAGCTACCTGATCTGTTAAGTATTTCCAGCATTTTCCTTTCTTTTTCTAAATCCATGTATTTGCTGGGATGGAGATCAGAGGCACCCACGACAATGCTCCTTTCCGATCCAAAAAATAATGCTTAGAAATACATGACCGAGTTTGAATATATATTGAAATGTAAGCTCAATTTGAATTATTTTTATAATTCACAGTAAAAGTATTGAACTGGCTTAGGTTTTCATTCATACGGGTAAAGACCTTGGTGCTTTACACCTTTGTATAATTTTAAAATGTTTAAAATTATTTACAAGACTGGTTATACATATGATAAGTGTAAACCTGGACTAACTTGAATGCAGAAATAATATAACAGATTAGATCCACATTTAAGACTACATTTGGGATCAACATGGATCACTCACTTTGATCTCTCAAATAAAAACAAGAAAAAAAGAGCTAGAAAAGAAAAATAACTTCACACATTGATGAACCATCTTACCTGAGGAGTGAACCTAAAGGGCCTGTCCCACCTGGGCGTCATTTGTGCGTCACGCAGGTGGCGCGCGAACATTTTGTGAATCCCAAAATCCTGGGGCGCCGCGCACGACCTCGCTTCACTGCCTACGTACACTTCATGCACGCGTAATGCGCACTATGCGCGCATCACGTGCGTGTCACGACGCATGTGTCGTGGCTCGTCAATGATGTCATGTAAATGATGCGAAAATGGCGTCCAAGTGGGACAGGCCCTTAACTTTCTAATACAGATGATGACATGTGTTCAGGGAACTACCAGCACATTTAAAAAATCCTAATTTTGACTGCATGCTTTCTCCTACACCGATCCAGTATCACGCTCTCCTATTTTCCATCTATATTGTTGCCTCAGTTAACACTATTGCCTATCATGTGGCTTAAAATTTCAGGATTTATGGATAAAATTCTACTTGAGCGTCTGGAACAGGTGCTAATCCTTTCATGGTTCCTTCATGGTCAATTCAGTAACAACTTGAGTTTGAGTTTGACATGCAAGACCTCAAACAACCTCACTTTGTGACTGAGAACTTGAAATGCATAAAGCCAAAAATTAAAAAGGGGGGTGATGGAAAACATTTCTATAAGAAATATGTCTCCCTGAGGATGCAATTCTGAAATGATAACTCAATATGATATAAATTACAGCATCTCAAACAGGCAACAAAGAATTTTGCAGGCTTTAACAGCAGCTATCAATCTGTCAGTGAAGTTCAAGCATTTAGATACAGAGCAATATAATAACACTACAAAAGGTAGGAGCAGATGGTGTTAGACATCTTGTTAGATATTTTACAGATGGAGAAGAAGGCAGAAAACGAAATTTGATAGAACTAAAAGGAACCATGTCTTAGCATTGCATTTCTGAATACAAAAAACTCAATGTTTTAGCCATGTGTAATACAGTAAAGAGAAATTAGATCAGCTTCCTCTTATGATTCACTGAGTAACGATTCAGTGAGTAACAGAGCCAAACACACTAGAAGCCTCTCAAATGTAATTCTAAATTTGTGTTGAATTAGTGAATCTCAGAGTAAGTGGTGTTGGAGCACTATACTTGCCATAAATCATCCTAAGTTAGAGAAAGAAAAAATGAGCCAAGAATCCGGGGTGGAAGATTGCAACCTTCATGTGGTCTTCCCTGTTTCGACTAATGCAATCAACTCGACATGCACAAACAGAAGATCAAATAGAACACATAGTCCAACAACTTTAGGCTGTGCACGCAACATGACAGAAGAAGAAGCCAAGAATCCCAAATAATGATTGTGCCACTTGCAGGAAAGTTGTGTCCATGGACATCAGGCTACAAGAAGGTCACAATCAACTATAATGTCTCCCTTGACCAAATGGCCTGTGACATTCGTGAATGAGGTCCAGACATGAATATATCCTGCGGGGTGACTGTCTGATTAGATCTAGGGAATCATAAATACACAAGCAGAAGGATAAAAAATGGGGAAAATAATATGTTTTGGTTGAGGTGAGAGGTGACAATGGGAAGGAATAGCTAATCACAACTGCACACACTTGTGATATTTTAGAATCACTTCTTGTCTACATCTATTTAAAAAATAATGTCCACTCCTTACAAAAATGTAGACTGCTAAGATTAATTATTTCAGAGCAAAATAAAACATAACAATAACTACAAAGATGAAAGCTAGGGTTACGCCAGCACCATGAAGGATTTGGGATTACAAGGCTGCTGTTTGATAGATGGATTGAAAGATACAGGATGCAAATAGGCCCCTCGGCCCATCAAATCAATGCGACCATCGATCACCTGTTCACACTAAATCTATGTTATCCCACTTTCTCGTTCACTCCCTACATACTTAGGGCAATTTACAAAGGCCATTTAAGCTACAACCCCACACAACTTTGGGATATGGAGGAACAAGAGCACCAAGAGGAAACCCACGCAGTCATAGGGAGAAAGTGCAAACTCCACAGAGATAGCACCCAAGGTCGGGATTGAATCCAGGTCTCTGGCATTGTGCCATTGCATTTTCTTACATTCCTTCTCTCATTCAATAGACATTACTGCAGACCCCAGTGATTAATCAAATCCATGCTCTTTATAACAAAAGTCATATTTTATAAATGTTAGGATTGCAACTGTCACTTGAATTCCACCAAAGGAGTTTTTGAGAATATAACTTTTAATACCAATATACTTTTCTTTACCTTATATGTAGACTATAACTTTCCACAATATATTACTTTTGCTATGTTGATAAGTATCTAAAATAAATCCATATTATTAAAGAACTTAAGAAATGTCACTTAGACATAATAATAAGTGAATTACCACAATAGAGTCAATGCAAAGAAAATAAGTGATTCCTTCCTGGCATAATACTGTAAAATAAGCCTCAATCGTCTCATCATTGTAAAATAAGTCTTAATAGGTTTAAAATTAGTATGAATTGTAGATTGGGAAAGATTAAAATCTCAATAAGGTTATCAGTGTAAAATTAGTTGCCTATGTACTGCACATATTTGATTGTACTGATTTAAATGCATTTAGAGGTTAGATTGGAAGCACATACTGTAACACAGGCAACAGAATCTAATGTCTGACTGCTTCTGTGAATGATCAAAAATCCATTACGTAAGGTCAGACTACTGCCATTGAGGATCTAGATACTTGTTTTCAAAGCAACTTGAAGAGTGTCACACCTATCCAAAAATATGACCCCTTTCAAGATGACACCGTTAATGATCCCATTATTACCACTCCTCCAAAGCCCTTAACATTACCTTTTAGATAGCTCGCCCAGACCACTGAAAGCCTTACCAATTTGAAGTGTTCCAGAGCCACGGTTTTCAAATACAAGATGACTCATCCAGGCCTCTTCTAAAGAGTCATACTGAAAAACAACAGGCTGATGGCAGCTATGGATGTGCATAGATATTAGAAAATAGGGCATGAGGATGTACAGGGCAATTAATTGATTAGTTGGTAATATAGCACATTTTAATTCCAGCATTTGTAAGACATGGATAGAAAGATTGAGATAAATTGGGAATCTATATTAAAGGATATCTCAGTCAGTAATTGTTTTTAAAAAAAGGTAGACACATTTTTAAACATTGGGGAAATGGGGGCGATGTGGAACTGGTTCAGAAAAGGAGTTGAGCTCTGAGGTTGATCAGCCATGTTTACATTAGAACATAGAATATACAGCAATATAACAGAGTAACAGACCCTGCAGCCACGTTGTCTGTGTTGAATATGATGTCAATTTAAAGCGCTCATGTGCCTGGACATGGTCTACATCCCTCCATTTCTTGTCTGTCATACACCTGTCTAGATACCTCATAAACTTTGCTATTGTTTCTGCTTCCACCGCTTCCCCTGGCAGTGTGTTCCAAACACCTACATTTCTCTGTGAAAAAACTTGCTTCAAAAACCACCTTTAAAGTTTCCCATTTTCACTTTAAAATTATGACTGCCAATATTTGACATGTCCACCCTGGCAGTCTCCCATATTAACACTGAATGGCAGGACAGTCTTGAGGAGCTAGATAGCCAACTCCTGCTTCAGCTTTCTTGTGTTTTCCTATGTTTCAATCGTAGGCAAATTTACATCCCATTATGGCATAAAGCCGCAAAAGGAAAGGTGGTTCAAACATGGATTACATTAAATTGAATAAAGTATTAAATTTAAGGAAAAGCTAATAAAGTTGCCAGAATTAAAGTAAGCCTGAGATTTATGAACATTTCAGAATTTGTTAAACGATGACCAAGAAATTGAGAAAGAAAGAAATATAAGATGCGAGTAAAGCAGCGAGGCACACAAAACAGATTATCAGAACGTCATCTGTATTTCATATAAGGTGAAAATAGTGAACCTAGGCTTCCATTCTCCAGAGTTTAAAAGAAGGGCAACATTCTCAGAGATGTCCATAGAATAGATATGGGGAGAATGTTTTCCCTGGCTGAAGAATCTAGAACTAGCAGCTAGAATCTCAAAATAGTACTTTTAGCCTTTTAGTACTGAAATGAAATGAATGATTAATCTTTGGTATTTTGTTGGGGGTTGGGGAAAGGATGTTGTGGACATTCAGCCATTGAGTTCACTCAAAAATTAGAATGATAGATGTTTGGAGATTAGTTGCATCAAGGGTAAAGGGAACAGAACATTTTGTTTAGATGGAAGATCAAACATAATCTTGTGAACAATAAGGCAGACTCAAGGGGCTAAATCACCCACTCCTACTCTTATTTCTTATGAATATTTTACTTTGTATTAGCTTTTATTTCTAAATTGTAACTAAATGGTCAGCAAAACTGTGGAGAGGAAAATGGGGAGGAAAACTGTGGGGCAACGAATGAATCGAAACTAGAGCTGTATCTACTGGTGTCAGAGGTGGACAAATTGTTCATGGGCACCCAGGATAGGAAAATTGCTGTGTTCCCCTTCCTCTTCCTTCAATTTAGTTTAGGTTAGAGATACAGCGTGGAAACAGGCCCTTCGGCTCACCGAGTCCACGCCGACCAGCAATCCCTGCACATTAACACTATCCTACACACGATCATAGGGACAATTTACACATACTAGCAATGTTACAAAATTTTGAGATTTAAAAAATCAAGTCTGCAATTTATCCCCAGATAAAGCATAAAAATAAGTTTAATTTGACACCTAATTCACTTTCATATCTTCAATATTAAAAAGGTTATGGCCATTTGCATACTCGGAAATTCGCATCTTGTTTCCCATTGCCTTTCCATTGACTTAACACAAAAGCTGTGATCTAGGACAGTTAAAAGCCCATAATTTTCTTAACAATTAAGAGAACTCAATGAAATGTTCAGTTATTATAGATTGAAGCATTCTGAAACAAATATGAAACAATATTACTTGGATGACCTGAAATTAAAGCATATAATTAGTTAGTTATCTAATTGTAGCTAATTACAAAATTCAATGAGTAGATCTAAACATCTATCCATTTCTTAAGAAAAGATAAACTTTTTTAAAATTGCCTAAGTGTCCAAATAACATTCACACAATAATTTACAATATAACATGATTTTAAAATCTCATTTTCATGAATTTATAGGCCAAATTTAAGGAATGTAGTGGTTAATTCCTGTAAATTAATGGCCATTTAAATCAACTTGCGAGTGGGTTTTAATGGAATGCGGTGGATTAGAACGTTGTGGTTTGTGGTGAGGTCGGCAGGAAAAATACTGCCAGTTCATACATTTTTTTGTCCCCATTTTGCAACATGAAAATGTGATTAAACGCTTCCTAAAAAACATGTTTTAATGTAAAAATAAACTGTGTACTTTATTCTCTCCCCTACGTAAAATCCTTCCCGTTGTCGGCGCTCACAGCTTTAGAAGATGATTTTTAAATTACTCTAGCTAATAAATAATCTAGCGTAATTTAAAAATACCTTCATGAATGAAATGTCGGAGCGATTTTTCTTCAGCAACGAAATCCCCTGTGATGGATCGATTTGCCTTGTCTGTGGAAAAACGGCACTTTAAACACGCCCCCCTCTGAAAGGCGCCAAAGTCACGCACACGGGGAGCGACAGAACTGCAGCGCTGCTCAAGGTAAGTTTTGTAACATACCTACACATACACCAAGTCAATTAACCTACATACCTGTACTTCTTTAAAGTGTGGGAGTAAACTGAAGATATCTGAGAAAACCCACGCGATCATGGGGAGAACGTAGAAACTCCGTACAGACAGCTCCAATAGTCGTGATCAAACCCGGGACTCCAGCACTGCAAGCGCTGTAAGGCAACAACTCTACCGCTGCGCCAATGTTCCTTCTCATACTCATGAGCCTCTACTCTACAGTTCCATTATTATGTAGGCAGCACCAAAAGATATATTCTCAAAATAACAAGGCTATTGCCTAGTAGACTCCAGAACACCATCAATCTTGATTCCTGCTGTAGGTGTTTCCCCATACCAATTTAGGCTATACAATAAATAGTTAATAAATAAACAGTGGGATACTTTGTCACATTTCATGTGTCAGCATGCTTTCTCTTGAATGCAAACTCTTTATTGGTGTGGGTTGTACTCGGAGGTCTTGAATTATGTCATCATAAGACACCTCATGTCAACCAGAATCACTGCTTAATGTGGTGTCTCGAATCCAGATGGCCCAAAAGGAATGCCACACATTTAAAACATCATGACTGATGGCTGGACACTAAGTGCCATGATGTGCTTTATTTGGTCACGAACTGGCTAGTTGCCATAGGAATGCAGTCCCTTTTGGTTGTGGCACATCTGAGATTGGATACATTGTCCCCACGAAGCAACATGCCTGGAATCAATGACACCTTGCACGATAGGGAACCTGCAATCACGGTGAAGCTGCATTCTTCCTGCTTCTGTTCTCTGGATAGAAAGAATAAAATGTAGTCAGCCCTCTGAAAAAAGAGTGCCGATGAACTTCGTTCTGCCACTGGATGGTAATTTGCAAGATGTTGTATCTATCCCCAGTTCCAATCTGGAAGAAGTCCAGCACATAAAAGATAATGACTGTGGTCACGTCAACAGCTGCTGACAATACAGCACTCATCTGCTCTGAAGTTGCATGATTAGATTAAAAATACACTTTTTTTATACATTATTTTTTCCTGAGGTTCAGGTAGGAGAATTGTTTCTTTCCCTTCTGGGCAGACATATCTCTCTGCGGAGACCCCTATCCTCATTCCCACTCTGAAATATTCTACTTGTAATTAGCATAAGAGATCCTAAGCGGGCTTGACAGGAAAGAGATCAGGATGTTTTCACCAGTAGGAAAGTCTTGACCAAAGGGAATCGTCATTTAAAACTGAAATCAAATCTCTTCTCCCAGATGAATCGCTGGAATTCTCTGCCCTGGCAGGTGGTGGAAGCTGGGTCATTAGTTATATTGGAGGTAGAGGTGTGTAAATATTTGATAGATTGAGCAACAAACAAGCTTGGAGAAATGGCTTAGCAAATTGATGTCAGCATATACCACCCATATTCACATTGATTGGTGGAACAAGCATGAAGGGCCTGCCACCGGGTGGCACTTCGATGGCAGCCTCGCCTACAGTCTGTCTGTCCTTTTCGTCTTTTTTCCCCCTTATCTTTAGTGTGTTTAAAAAGTATGTGTTAATATGTTCTCTGGTTTGTTTTATGTGGAGGTTGGGCAGGGGTGGGGGGTCAGGGGAGGTCAGGGAAACTTTGTTTCAATCGCTTACCTTGCCAGAGATACGATTGTTTTCCGGATCGTATCTCCGGTCACTCTGCGGTCGAACATAATGGAGTTGGAAGTCTTGCTCGGGACTGACTTTGAGCCTCACTGTGGGGCATGGACTTGCCATCTGAGCCGATTCCTTGCCTGGGATCGACACTCCAACCGCGGCCTGCGGACTTTAACATCAAGGAGCTCGCAGTCTCAGGTTGAGACCGATGTCGGGAAGCTCCAAAAGCTGCACGATGTTCGACTAGCCCCGACCCGGTGTAGATCGCCCGGCCCGGGGGAGCTGAGATCCCCCCAATGCAGGAGCTTGATCATCCCATCAACGGAAGGCCCGCTGCTGGCTATGGGAGTAAGATCGCCCCGTCAACGGAAGGTTACAAGCCCCCGCCTGCTGGAGGACAAAGAAGGGAGAGATTGAACTGTTTTTCATCTTCCATCATAGTGAGGAATGCGGAGGAGTCACTGTGGTGGATGTTCATGTTAAAATGTATTTTGTGTGTTCTGTTGCTTTTTATTGGTATAACTATATGGCAAATGAAATTCCTCGTATGTTGCAAAATATACTTGGCTAATAAAGTATGATTATGATTATGATGATTATGATACTCATATTGATATATTGTGATGGAACAAGCATGAAGGGTCTGATGGTATATCCCTGCTACTGTTTTCTTACATTCATGTGTGTTCTTGCATTCATAGTCCCTATTTATTAACCTGTTAATGTGTATTTTAAGGTGACATCACAGTAACCATTTCTGCGAGGACCTTTTTTTGTGCAGGAGCTTTAAAGAACAAAATCCAGAGAGCAATGTTTGTAGCTTCTTATCAAGTCCTGGTAGAAATCAATAGCTAACCTAAAAGGAATTGAAGATCCCTTTAAAGTGCACAAATGACAAATGATTTGTGCTGCTGGATATGACAATAGACAATAGACAATAGGTGCAGGAGTAGCCCTTCGAGCCAGCACCGCCATTCATTGTGATCATGGCTGATCATCCACAATCAGTATCCCGTTCCTGCCTTCTCACTATATACCCTGATTTCGCTATGTTTAACAGCTCTATCTCTAGCCCATTAAAAGAGGATGTTAACGGGAGTATAGGCTTGCCAATTGGGGTCATAATTAGTCTCAACTACACAATTCTACCTGATAACTTAACAGATATTGCAGTGCCCTTGATTCACATCACAACTTTAGAATTTCCCTAAAAACAAGAAAACAAAAACTAGGCAAGTTCTCCATTGCAAGGTGCTCTAAAAATGCTCAAAGTGGCCTTACTGTGAATGAAGATTAGGCCAATCTAGAATTAAAAGACAAACAGGAAGTATATTATACATTTAAAATCGACCTCATGTAAAAACAGTAAATTGGTAAACTAACATCCATTAATTTACTATTTTCCCTTAAATGGTAATGAAGCACTTCTACATATACACATCAACATAAAGTGACACAAAACTCTCAGTCCCTTTTTCTCGACTATCACCGATACCCATCATTTATTGTGCTGCTGTCTCAACTTGCCTCTCACATTTGGTTACATTCTGTAGTAAACTTATGAATTACATCAGTTGTGTGAAAACCTTGCGCAGTGGGAGTATCCCGGCAAGATGCCGCCAGATGCACCAGCAGACCCAGACAGTGTACAAATTCCGTACAGACAGCATCCATGGTCAGGATCGAGCCCGGGTGTCTGGCGCTGTAAGGCTGCAATTCTACCACCACGCCACTATGCTGTCATTTCAACTCTGCTTTCAGTTTATTCACCTAAACTGGTGGATGCAACAACAGCTATGTCTTTTCCTTGGGATTAGATTAGCAAGTGTCAGACTGGCCTGTCAAAGATTTAAATCTTTAATACTGAACACTACATGAGTTGCGCTTCACAGTATAATCTGAACTCTATTCCAGTACATCATTTATCTTCATACACGTATCACCAAGAGGCATTTCCCTTTCTAAATCTGCATTTTGAGATATGTAATATTTTAATTTTAAAGATTTTATTATTACTTAGAAGTTTATTTCCATTCTCTGTGATTCAAAAGGTTATTCCTTGTTTTTTTTCCCTTCCTGGTTCTCTTTGCAGATATTTTCTTCTGTTCCTCTGCTACTTTTTTTTAATTGCTTCTCAATGTTATTTTACCTTCCTGTTAAATTTTAACTTTAATTTAACTCCTCCCAGTTTTTACTACCCAGAGGTATCAGTTTTATTTCATAGTAACACAGGTCAAGCATTTAACTACTTCATTTCACACCTGATGTCTCCAGCAACACTCACGCCCTGTGAAAGTCTCTTGAATGTGCTTCTCTGTTGCTGTCACTTCTAATCTTTCTTTAGTTAATACCTCTGAAATTGAACTGCCTCAGTTTCCCACCACACACATCTTTCTATGCTTATTTCTATGCTTATAGTGAAGCTACCTGCCTGATGTTCAAGTTTCCTTTTTGTCTATGCTATCTGATCCCTTATAGCTTGAATCTCATAGAAACATAGAAATTAGGTGCAGGAGTAGGCCATTCGGCCCTTCGAGCCTGCACCGCCATTCAATATGATCATGGCTGATCATCCAACTCAGTATCCCGTACCTGCCTTCTCTCCATATCCTCTGATCCCCTTAGCCACAAGGGCCACATCTAACTCCCTCTTAAATATAGCCAATGAACTGGCCTCAACTACCCTCTGTGGCAGTGAGTTCCAGAGACCCACCACTCTCTGTGTGAAAAAAGTCCTTCTCATCTCGGTCCTAAAGGATTTCCCCCTTATCCTTAAGCTGTGACCCCTTGTCCTGGACCTCCCCAACATCGGGAACAATCTTCCTGCATCTAGCCTGTCCAACCCCTTAAGAATTTTGTAAGTTTCTATAAGATCCCCTCTCAATCTCCTAAATTCTAGAGAGTATAAACCGAGTCTATGCAGTCTTTGTTCATAAGACAGTCCTGACATCCCAGGAATCAGTCTGGTGAACCTTCTCTGACTCCCTCTATGGCAATAATGTCCTTCCTCAGATTTGGAGACCAGAACTGTATGCAATACTCCAGGTGTGGTCTCCCAAGACCCTATACAACTGAAGTAGAACCTCCCTGCTCCTATACTCAAATCCTTTTGCTATGAAAGCTAACATACCATTCGCTTTCTTCACGATTCATGATTGTCTCCTCATTTCTTCTCATGTCCTTCCAATACATGCAACAATAACCACTGGTAGGGAAACGTAATAAGTTTGGAAATCTTAGAGTTCTTATGTTACAAGATACAAGAAAACATTAATAAAATTTCAGAAAAGACACGTTATTCACAAGAAAAATAAATAAGATGTTGCAAATAATTGGGCAATAAATTAACAAATGAGATATTAAAGTATTTGCATTAAAGGTACACAAATATCTGAAAGTAGCAACAGGAATTAATAAACCCATTAAAAAAAATCAATGCTTATGTTTAGATTCAACTCTGGAGGGATAGAACTGAAAAGCATAGAGGATTATGTTAAGCTTGATTAGAATCTGTATTAGACAACACTTCTGTACAGTTCTGGTCTCCATATTATAACGAGAAGGTACAATGAAGATTTGTGAGAGAAATGCCAGAGCAGAAGTAAGAGGCTGAAGAAGATTATGACATGAAAATACTTTGAAATCGTTTAATAAAGAACACATGGATAAATGTTTCCCACTTGAAGGAATGTCCAAAATAGAGGACATTCTTTATGGTGGATAGCAATAAAACTAGTTTGGGAATTCAGGAGAAACTTCTTTACTCTGAAAAAGTGGATATTTAGTGTGCCATCACAATGAGTAGTTTAGATAAGTAGCACCAAAGATAGGCATGTTAGGTAGAAAGGAACAGAAAGATATGTATAGCATTGAATAAGCTTTATAGGAGGCTCAAGTGGAAATGTGGGAACATCTTGCTAAAGAAGGTGAACCTCGTAAATTCTTTACCCCAGTGGGTTATGAACACTAAAGGCATTAGAGGTATTTAAATAGGAGGTAGATTTAGGAAATTAAGAGCCATGGCGAACTATAAAGAATAGGAGCAGCCTGGGGCTGAACAGCCATGATCATAGTGAATGTTGGTGCATGCCTGAGAGGTTGAATGGTCTAATGCTCTAATGCTGTACCTATTTTCCCAGGTTCTTACATTCAGTGAAGTGAAAGGCTGCAAAGCATAGGCAGGGTAGACAAGAACAGGTGGACCCACAAAACCCTAGGCAAAGATGTTTTTTTCAGACCTTTATTCACCATTGAACCATCCGTGCTAAGCAGCAATCTGTAACTTTTAATTTATTTTAGTTTAGTTTAGTTTATTGTCACATGTAAAGGTACAGTGAAAAGCTTTTGTTGCGTGCTAACCAGACTTCAACCATTGAGTAAAATTGACACGCTATTGCATTATTAAATCAAAGTTTTTCATTTATTTTTGGAAGACTAATACGATGCTTTATTGTTAGCACCAAATCGGATACACAGTACAAAATTAATATTTGATCAAAAATGCATTTGAAATAAGACTAGGCCAGTTCCACCCAGAAAGACGCTGTTGGACTAGGCTCAGCTATAATAAAAGAATATCAGCTCTTAAATGCTCTTTCCATGTCAACCGGTCACAAATTACAGTTTATATGGATGATAGAAAGACTGCAGGAAAGAAGGAGAAAGCTCCCAAATTTACAGAGACTGCAATCAAAGTCCTTATATGTGATAGAGAAACAAATAACTGCTGATGCTGGTTAATACACAAAAGGGCAGATAATGCTTGAGTAACTCAGCGGCATTTGTGGAGAACGTGGATAGATGACCTTTCATGTCGAGACCCTTCTTCAGTCTGAAGAAGGATCTTGGCCCGAAACATCATCTTATCCATGTTCTCCAGAGAGGCTGCTTTGCCTACTCAGTTACTCTAGCAATTTGTGTACTCATATGTGATCGACAGCTTGGAGGAAAGTTTTGCATGTAGGGGAAGGGAGATGGTAGAAGGCTGTTGGAGGCCTGCCAAAGCCACTGCCTCATTACCTCTCAGCAGTTTCACTTTAATCCAAATAAAAGTTTAGCATTTACACTTCAACAGCACTTGGAATTTCATGTGAGCAGGACGGTGGGGCTCAGGCAGCAGGGAGCGTGGACAAGGTGGGAGAGCATACCGCAGCGCAGGATTACCTGGTCAAACATCATGCAGGCAGACTTCCAGCACATCCGGTTCCTTGTCCAAGCTGTCTACGATGCCCTACCAATCCCAGCAAACCTCCAAGTCTGGGGCAAGAGCGAGACACCTTCCTGCCCACTTTGCTCTGGAAGAGGATCATTAGAACATCTCCGCAGCAGCTGCCCAAAGTATCTTGGGGAAGGTCGCTATCGGTGGAGCCATGACCAGGTGCTCAAGGTGGTTGCTGAGAGCATAGCCACTGCCATCGGTAACAGCAAACACCAAAGAAATCAATCACTTTTGTCAAAGCTGGAGAGAAGCCCCAACCACAACCAAAAATAAGGACGGGCCTCCTCTACACAGCCACTGACTGGCAGCTGCACGTCGATCTGGGCAAACAGCTGAAATTTCCAAAGCAACATCACTCCGGCCAGACATGATCATCACCTCCGAAGTGACAAAACAGCTGATCATTCTGGAACTGACAGTGCCCTGGGAAGAGCGTATTGAAGAGGCTAATGAGAGGAAGCGCGCAAAGTACCAGGAACTGGTGGAGATGTGCCAGGACAGCGGCTGGAAGACATACTATGAGCCCATAAAGGTGGGCTGTAGAGGCTTTGCAGGACGCTCACTCTGCAAAGTTCTCAACCAGTTGGGCACTACGGGGCTGGCAAAGAAGAGGGCCATTCAATCCGCAAGCGAAGCCGCAGAGAAAGCCACTAGGTGGCTTTGGATTAAGAGAGCTGATCCGTGGGCGGTTGCTGTTGGGACGCAAGTCGGGGCTTGATCAACCCCGGCTGGGTCGCCTGGGTGAGGGTTTCTGATGTTGTGAGACCCAAAACACCCGACGACCCCAGGTCACATCACTGAGGATGCGTCGCAGCGCATCTAGAAGATGTATCTTTCACACTTCACACAACAGCACTTGGAATTTCTAAAGAAACATCAATACTGCACCTGATAAAATGTGTAATTCATTTTGTGCCATTGCTGCATGTTCTCCAGTTCTCCAGAGACTAAAGATACTGCACAAAAGACATTTGCATAATGGAGAAATGTTACACTTGGGCAGATTATACACCAGGATGAACAAAGAGATATCAACTGCAGATCGCTGTTCTTCAACAGCAGAGGAGATGTGGCAAGCTAGAACGTTCAACAACTTTTTCCCCCAACTGACTCTCCTTCATCCCACCCTACCTAACCAACTCTCCCATTTCTACTTTGTGCGTCCTGCTTGGATTGAGCAGAGAGATTATTCTAAAGAGGTATGCTGTGACTAGTGGGGTACCGCAAGGCTCGGTGCTGGGACCGCAGCTATTTACAATATACTGTATATTAATGATTTACATAAAGGGATTAAAAGTAACGTTAGCAAATTTGCAGATGACACAAAGCTGGGTGGCAGTGTGAACTTTGAGGAGGATGCTATGAGGATGCAGGGTGATTTGGACAGGTTGGGTGAGTGGGCAGATGCATGGCAGATGCAATTTAATGTAGATAAATGTGAGATTACCCACTAGGGTGGCAAGAACAGGAAGGTAGATTATTATCTGAATGGTATCAAGTTAGGAGAAGGGGAAGTACAACGAGATCTGGGTGTCCTTGTACATCAATCACGGAAAGTAAGCATGCAGATACAGCAGGCAGTAAACAAAGCTAATGGCATGTTGACCTTCATAACAAGATGAGTTGAGACCACACCTGGAGTATTGTGTGCAGTTTTGGTCATTCTTGCTATTGAGGGAGTGCAGCGTAGGTTCACAAGGTTAATTCCCGGGATGGCTGGACTGTCATATATTAAAAGAATGGAGTGACTGGGCTTGTATACACTGGAATTTAGAACGATAAGAGGGGATCTTATTGAAACATTTAAGATTATTAAGGGATTGGACACGCCAGAGGCAGGAAACATGTTCCTGATGTTGGGAGAATGCAGAACAAGGGGCCACAGTTTAAGAATAAGGGTTAGGCCATTTAGAATGGAGATGAGGAAAAATGTTTTCAGCCAGAGAGTTGTGAATCTGTGGAATTCTCTGCCTCAGAAGGCAGTGGAGGCCGATTCTATGGATGCTTTCAAGAGAGATTTAGATAGAGCTCTTAATAGCAGAGATAGCAGAGCCAAGGGATATGGCGAGAAGGCAGGAATGGGGTACTGTTTGTGGATGATCAGCCATGATCACAGTGAGTGGCAGTGCTGGCTCGAAGGGCCAAATGGCCTACTCCTGCACCTATTGTCTAGTGTCTATAAATGTGAAGATAGCAGGACTAGATGCATGTGTTTTAAGGTCAGTCAACTGGGTCATTGCTATGTGTAGAGTTTGAAACTGTGATACTGTGGTCTGGGTGTCAACAAATTGTAGCATCATTGTCTACCCAGAGATTTTATCCAGAGTGTTGGCTCAGAACAATATTTTTCAGTATACACTGACGCTGACTGGCCTATTACTATAGCATCTCAGACAGCTCTCAATTGATCAGATCCAAATATTATTAGCTGAGTGAAATAAGGTAGTATTATGTGTAGGAAAGAACTGCAGATGCTGGTTTAAATCAAAGGTAGACACAAAATGCTGGAGTAACTCAGAGGGGCAGGCAGCATCTCTGGAGAGAAGGAATGGGTGTCGTTTTGGTCGAGACCCTTTTTCAGACTGATGTCAGGGGTGTGGGTGGGACGGGGATAGAATGTACTCGGAGACAATAAGACTGGTGGGAGAACTGGGAAGAGGGAGGGGAATGGAGAGAGAGGGAAAGCAAGGGCTATTTAAAGTTACAGAATACAATGTTCATACCGCTGGAGTGTTAGCTACCCGAACAAAATATGAGGTGCTGTTCCTCCAATTTGCGCTTGGCCTCACTCTGGCAATCGAGGAAGCCCAGGACAGAAAAGTCAGATTGGGAATGGGAGGGGGATTTAAAGCAAATAGAAGGTCAGGTAAGTTAAGGCAGACCGAGCGGAGGTGTTCAGTGAAACGATTGCTGAGCCTGCGCTTGGTTTCGCCGATATACAGAAGTTGACACCTGGAACAGATGATACAGTAGATGAGGTTGGAGGAGGTGCAAGTGAACCTCTGCCTCACCTGAAAAGACTGTCAGGGTCCTTGGATGGAGTCGAGGGGGTAGGTAAAGGGACGGGTATTGCATCTCCTGCGGTTGCAGGGGAAAGAACCTGTGGAGGGGGTGGTTTGGGTGGGAAGGGTTGCCAGGGAGTTGCGGAGGGAACGGTCTCCGCGGAAAGCAGAAAGAGGTGAAGATGGGAAGATCTGGCCAGTAGTAGGATACCGCTTGAGGTGGTGAGTATTGGAGGATTATATGCTGTATGCAACGGCTGATGGGATTGTATTATTATTGGCTTTTAAGTGTTAACCATTCAGTGCATCACCACACTCACGCAATGTCAACTTGAAAAATACGTTTTGTGCATTACTCTCTCCTCCTATGGCTACCATACTGACTACCCAGCATTAATGTTGAACCAAAAGTTTCAAAAACTTAACCTAAGCGTAGATCTGCAGAGTGGAGGCAATCTGAGGAAAATGTATTTAGTGCAAACATTTTAAATGCCACTTACCAAAATAAATGGAACATTTGCAGCAAGCCATTTACATTATCAAATTGGGGAATCATTCATAGAAATGATTTATTGAGAATAGGGTGACTAGCACAACAGGATGTGAGGGAATGTTGGCTGATGATTAATGAAATATTAAGGATTGCAGTGTAGAGAAGGTCACTTTGTTGGACACTTCAATTTTGAAGCTTGTACGGTATGCAACAGAGAAAAATGAAATCCCTTTGGTGTGAACTGCAAGGTGCCACATGACTTACACTAACAATAAAACCTCTGCTTTAGGAGGCTTTTCCATTTTCCTTGACAATTCTGGGTACATGATTGGTTTAGTTTCATTTGCAAATGTTCTTGTTCTATCAATGCTTAACTGCTCATTAGAGAGTGCTCTGATGTGAATATCCAGGGAAGTAAAGATTTGCTTCTTTCCTCAGGATTCATTCCTCAGCAAAATGCTGGTTGTTCAGAAAAAAATCCATCAAAACGAAGCAATATGCCTGAGGGATTATCCATGGCATTAGTTCCCTCCAACAGTGAAGTGCTGCCACTGGTGACAACTGGATCGCCCAAGTGGAATGATTATCTCCACTCTAAATGTTGGAAAACACATTCATAGTCAGTTATAGTTGACTTTTGGTGGTGTATATGCAGCCTGTACTCAATGCAGAAACTGCACAATTATGTTTCGCTATATCAATGGAAGGTTCCTTTACATACTAAGAAAAGCAAAAAACCACGATGAGAAAACCAATCCTCTTGATTCCAATGAAACTATTCTGCAATAATAGTTGGCTGGAGCTTTGACCTCCAAATTATGTTGGGACCAGCATAATTGGCATTGCAAGAGTTACTATGTAATTTGGAACATAAGTTCAGAAGTGCTAATGTAGATTTTGCTTGGATGTTCCCAGCTCCATTTTGTGACTGATTTTATTTCATCCAGAAATGACCAGGATTAATCAATTTCTTGGCTAATTAATTAAAATACCTACAGGTTTTAAATAAATCACCCTACATTTGTAATGTGATGCAGTACCGCAGCTATCTCAAATATCATAGATTCTGTGACTACATTTAAAACTAAATCTTAGTCTATCGGTGTGATCAGCACAAAAGTCCACAAAATGGAAGCTGCATCAAGTAGAACATAAATTTATACCACACTCTGTGCACTAAAAGTAGGCCTTGCCCATTAAACTTGTCAAATAGGGGGAATTAATCACTATTGGCTATTTCTACCAACAGGTCGACTGTAAGTCTTCCAGGAAGCTAGAAATATTAGCCTGTAACATTTACGTACAAGGACACTACACATATACGTAGTTTAATTTTTTTAAGGCATTGTACATTATATTCAAATCTAATTAAAAATTAGTTTCTATATACTCTAAAATAATTTTTAATTTTCCTTTCAGAAACAAATGTTTTTATTATTCGCAGGTGTGGTAATCTCGAAAATATTAAAAAGCTTTTGCTTTGTTTGTGGCTGTGTGTGTGTGTGTGTGTGTGTGTGTGTGTGTGTGTGTGTGTGTGTGTGTGTGTGTGTGTGTGTGTGTGTGTGTGTGTGTGTGTGTGTCAATCTGGTTCAATCCTATTTTCTTCCAAACGCTAGGCCACAGCCTTTCTATTTTCACACATCCTACTCTATTTTTTCCCTTTCAGGCGATACACATCTTCCCGTTGCATTCCCACCTATATTTCCGAAGCTATTAATCATTTAAAGTTTTAAAAACAGCACGAAAACTCACACATTTGGGAAAAAAAACCCAGAGTGACGTCACAATGCACTCGCAAGGTAGGACTGGGCACTACAGGAGGGAGGGGCACTCCAGCGCTCGTGGTGAATGAGGAGTGGCGCCCGACGCCCGGTAGGGAGGGTTCTGCTGGAACTGGAGTGAGGGCCGTGCCTGGGGATTGGGATGGGGCCATGAAAGAAGCTACCGCTGGAACAAAGGACAAGCCTGGGTCCGGGATCAGGGATGGGCCCGAAGAGGAAGTAGGGGCCTGCACTGGAGCCCAGGCAAGGTGGGAATGGGGGGAGGGGTGGGTGGGTTGTGGGGGCAAGGCAGCGAGTGGTGATTAGTCATGGGGGGGGGTGGGGAGGAGAGTGGGGGAGAGGATGGAGGGGGATGTGTTGGCGGGTGTGGGGGGATTGTGTTGGCAGGGGGGGTGCGGGTGTGGGTGGGGTGTGGCGGGATGGTGGGCAGGGGTCATGGACGGAAGAGAAGAGATCTCAGAGAAAAGACGGGGCAGAGGGGGTATCAGGAGGAGGGGGGCAGGAGCCAGCAAGGGGGACTAGAGGGGAAGGGGCTATAGCTGATGGTGCGCTGAAGACTCACAGCGGACCCTTGTCGCTCGACATTCTCCTCTGCCGGGATCAGAGTCTCTGTTTTCCGTCCGGCCACACCAGCGACATCTCAGACTCTGTGCCGGGCCAGGCTGAGCTAGGCCGGGGTTGGGTTGGGCTGGGTTGGGCTGGGCTAGGCCAGGCTGGGTTGGGCTGGGTTGGACTGGGTTGGGCTGGGTTGGGCTGGGTAGGGCCGGGCTGCTTCCGGTCCCTCCAAAAATTGTGTCTGGTTGGAGGGCAGGCCATCCAGAACCGGCCATCCAGCGCCTCCTTCAGCTCCAGTGGAGTCTCCGTTTTCCATTTGAGGACATCGGCGACATCTCCGCGCCAGGCTGGGTTGTGCAGAGCCGCTTCCGGTTCCTCCGAAATCTGTGGCTGGTTGGAGACCTCCGCCGGCCATCCAGAGCCTCCCTCAGCTCCAGTAAAGATGCGATGGCGCAGGAGGGGGCGGACCATCCCGCAGAGTGACAGGAGAAAGACACCGCGTCTCGCGACACCGACTGGCAGGAGAGGAGATAGATCTTCGCACGCGCATTTTTTAAACCTCGATAATTTTTACATTAGACCTCCGATCGGAACAAAACTTAATGCACTCGCAGCAGAGGAGAACGGCGAGTACGATGGCAAAAAATCGTAGCACCATTGCGTACTGTTTTTGAGCAAATAGAAAGACCCCGCAAACCAGAAGATAACAAGATCAGAGTTTTAGTTATGTATAGATAGATATATTTTTACCTACCGGCTATTTATATTGGTTATTGGCAGATTGTATATTGATATCTTGTTGAGCAAATATACCAAAAGAAAATGCAGTTCAAAATGGGAATAATTGTCCCAAGATGTAAACTTTACCTCATTGTGTTCAAATCATAGCCTGAATAGTTTTCTGAGGATATTGTGCATGTTCTCAATTAGATTTTCTGTATTACTTTCCATGATTTACATACACTAACAGCTGCTTATTATATTTTCATGGGTCTCTCAATTTCCAATATGTCATGCTTTGTGTAATAAATCAATACTTTTGCAACAGTATTACTTTTAAGATCAGGTGAAGATTTAATTACAATATTAGGCAGAAGAATTTTAAACCCAAGCAAAAAGTATTTATATATATATCTTTCATATCTAGGCCAAAGTTCTTAGATTTTGACAGGAAAATATTCTACATTCACTAAAGCTAACATACAACCAAATCACATTCCATTGCGATCTCCATTAGAACATTTAATAATATTATGAAATCTAGATATCATATTTTGATCCATAAACAGTGACTAATCACATCTGTTCCATTTAGTGAAGATGCATGAATAGTGTACAAATGCATAGCAATAAAAGGATTATCCAAATATTTGACATTGTATTTTGGTTTCTCATATTTTCTATCCCATTTTGTTTTAGTATTTAACTCTTTGGCCTTGTTAGTGAGTATGGAAACCAAAATTTGTCCAAATTACAACAGGTATTTTAATATGACGCCCTACTCATTTACCATAAGATAAAGATAACAGAATCTGAATTTGTTTTTGCTCGATTCATCACATTAATCATGTAAAGTTGAGATTTACAAACAGCAACCAGTTGCATTCTTGATTCTGTCTAATTTCTTCTCGGAATATTTAAGTATTTCATGCAAGCATATGAACTATTCACAGCACAGCTGGGATGCCCACTTGGCAAGCAAACACCATGTGGCACCTTGCCACAGCATATGCTGATTGGCTGTGCTGGTTGAAGAATTTTAGACATAAAAATGCTGTTAGATTGTGAACTTAACAGTTGATTCCAATCCTTATTCCACTCCCAGACTTCAAAAACTCTGTAGTTTAATATGAATAGGCATAACTCATGGCTGATATGGTCTGGCCATAAATTTTCCAAAAAATGTAACGCGCCCATACATTAATTAACGTATTCCAGCACATTATACATTTGCCAATCAGCTAACAAGACTAATCCCAACTTTTAGGAAAAGAATGGGTAATGGGGCTGATGGAAATATTCTCCCAAGAGATGGCACAGATTTGATGAACTGAGTCCTTTTGTGCTTTGATGACTCAATGCTTCTATGGATTGGAACCATCAATTGTGTGAAATCTAGAATCATGACATTTTAGCCCTCATGAATTTTGAAATAGTATAGGATAGGTAAGACCAGCTATTTTAAGCAATGCAGTTTACATTGTATTAAAGTTCCACAATAAACCTGGTGGGTATTCTGTAATAGTTTACAAAAAATATACAAATAGTTTCTAATACAAATAGTTACATAATATGAAGTAAATTATGCTATAATAGATTTATTTTACTGTGTTGCCACAATAAATGAGGATATGAGATTTCAAGTATTTTATAATAGAAATAAATCAAACCTCAAATGTTTATGCAGATGAAATCAAATCACTATCTTTTTAAACTATATTTGCATATGTAAATTACAGTTGACTGATTTATATTTGCTAATGTTGCAAATTCACTGCTCTGATAAACTGATTTCCTTGCTAACTATAAAACAATTAAATATATATTAGATTTAATTACTGTATATATTTTCAGATATTATGCAAAACATGTTATTTTAGCCAATTTGACTTTCTTATTCCAATTACACCTAACTACATAGGTAGTCACACCAAGAATTCCTTTGACATACTGCTGCTTGGCCCCATAATTTTGGCAAAAACCAAGTTAGAGGTATCTGCAGAACATCCACTGCAGTTAGAATGAGAGAAGTCTCAAAGATATCTGTGGATATGTTCATTAGAGCACTTATAATTAAAAAATCATCAGGGAAACAAGCCAATGATAACACTATCCTACCAGTTTCCATTGTTCTATTGCAGACTACCTAACATATTTCTATGTTTTCAATGTAACATGGAAAAATATATTTTGCAATATCTTAAAATCTAAAGCAATAAAGTATGGAGTAATATTTCAACAATTTATTGTGCATAATAAAAAAATGAACTTAAATTCTTATGTAAAGATAATTACTTGTTAGTTATATATTTATAGTAATCATACAAACATTGCAAAGGTGCAGTTGAAAGGAATAGTCTATTATAATTAATTCATAAAATAGTGCTTTCCTCCCAATGCATTCTTCAATAATATGGTTCCTCTTAAGGTTTATTGAACACCACAGTAGTTTCTGACACTTGTCTTTAAAAATGTATCCCTAGGGGTTGTAATGCAATACAGTATGACAAAAATATAATAAAATCTGCAGTTAGTAAAAGAGCTTTATTTATTTAGTTTTAATGTTGGGAAGATAACTCAATGGGCCAAAGGTTTGCCAGTTGCACATTCCTGACCTAAAAAGGTCATTGCTCGTAAACATGGATTACTGACAAAGCATGCCATCTCTATTCTCTGAATCAGATATACCGCACTTACGATGGGTTAAACAATGCAGTTAATTAAAAAGAAAAAGTAGACAGCATTTTATATTTCAACATTAAATAGTCAAGTGAAAGTTACTGTAGCTGGGACCAATGAGAGAATTTCTCAGAATATAGTCAGTCAAGTCAAAGTCAAACAAACTTTATTGTTATTTAGAAATACATTGATATATGCAATTCCAAATGAAATTCCGTTGCATTTGGCTCCCCGTGCAACACAATAATTAACAGAAGGATAAAATGGATAAAAATGGATAAAAGGATAAAAGGATAAATAGACAATGGTGGCAGCCCATTACATGGCATTCAGGAGTCTGATGGCTCGTGGGAAGAAGCTGTTGCAGAACCTTGATGTTCAGCTCCTTATACTACGATATCTTGTGCCCGAGGGCAGCAGAGTGAACAGTCTGTGATGGAGATGTGTGGGGTCTTTTATAATACTACTGGCCTTCGACACGCAACGTTTGGTCGCAATATCCCCGATTGAGGGGAGAGAAGTCACGATGATCTTTTCCGCTGTCCTCACCACTCTTTGCACGGACTTCCAGTCGGAGGCTTTACAGTCCCCAAACCAGACAGAGATACAGCTGGTCAAAATACTCTCTATGGTGCCCCTGTAGAAAGTGGTGAGGATGGGATGGGGGAGGTGAGCTCTTCTCATCCGGCGCAGAAAGTGCAACCGCTGCTGCGCTCTCTTAACTGTTGATGAGATGTTATTTGACCAGGTCAGACTGTTAGTGATCTGCACCCCCAGGAACTTTGTGCTACTGACCACCTCCACATCACTGTCATTGATGTCAAGTGGTGTGGGACTGTGCCGGTTTTTCCTGAAGTCGACGATGACCTCCTTAGTTTTTTCGACATTCAGGATCAGGTTGTTCGTATTGCACCAGTCCATCAGTTGTTTCACCTCCTCCCTGTAAGCCAGCTCATTGTCGTCGTGGATGAGGCCCACCACTGTTCTGTCATCTGCGTACTTCATGATGTGGTTTGTACTAAACCTGGCACAACAGTTACCTGGCATACACACCTTGTAATGGGTGAAACACAGAAATTAATCAAATGTGAGAATATTTCTTCTATTAAGAACTGTCAGGGGTGATCGAGGAAGCATATAAAGTAGTAGCTTTTTGGATAGGCATATGAATATACAGTGAATGGAGGGATATGTAACAAAGGAGATTCATTTAAATTGGCAAAACGTTCGACACAAACAATGTGGGCCAAAGGGCCTGTTCCTGTGCTGATGCAGTTTGATGTTGTATGAACAATTTCTCCTTCAAATCCATTCACTTTCTACAAGGGATAGGTAATGGGCCTGTCCCACTTGTGCGATCTAATCCGTGAGTCCAGAAGAGTGCCTTTGATCTTCAAGCTCGAGGGCACTCTCCTGGAAAGCCTCGAGCTGGATCGACCGTCCGCTTTGAAACCGCGAGCTGGATCAACCGAACCGCGAGCTACATCTACCGACTACACACACACACGCACAAACACATCGTGAAGGTGGGGGCCATGGAAAGCAGAGGAACGCTGTTTGCTCGATGAAGAGGGAGGTAAACAGCTGCCACAGAGTACCGTAAGTCCTTTAGAGAGCGGGGGGGGGGGGGGGGGGGAAGAGGAGAGAAAGGGGGAGAGTAAAGGGGAGAGTAAAGGGGAGAGAAAAGGGGAGAGAAAAGGGGAGAGAAAAGGGGAGAGAAAAGGGGAGAGAAAATGGGAGAGAAAATGGGAGGGAAGGGGGAGAGAAGGGGAGAGAATGGGGGAGCAGGTGGGGAGAAGGGGTGGAGACACTTATAAGAAGTATAATAAAGTTAGCAGGCATTTTACCTACCAGAAGATCTTCCTAGGTCGTGAAACTCCAATGAGCCAATCAAAATGCCCGGTCGGTGAAGTAGATGGACTAGGGTTGCCATCGACTGCCTGTAAGTAAATAGCGACCCCACTCCACTGCACTATGAGTTAAAAAGACCCATGCCGACCAAATTTTACTCGCGGAAATGTTTTCAATATCCTGAAATTGTTTCCACATCCTAGCTGAGGCCGCGAGAGGCGGGAACCTCCCTTGAGCATGAAGGGAAGTTCCAGCCACCTCATACGACCTCCTAGGACCTTGTGTCGACCATGCTGCGAGTTTGAGTCCAGGGCAAACTCTTCTAAACTCGCAATTTAGGTCGCCCAAGTGGGACAGGCCCTTAAAAGGAAACTCACATGACCTCATACTATGCCTATCTTTTAGTTAGAAATAGAATAATCTTTGTTTCTATTCTATTCAGACCTGTCACTCAAAACTTTCTGTTACATTGATAAATATATTAGCAATGCTACAAAATTTTGAGATCTTAAAAATCAAATTTATCCCATCAGATAAAGCATAAAAAGAAGTTTAATTTGACACCTAATTCACTTTCATATCTTCAGTATTAAAAATGTTATGGGCGTTTTCATACTCGGAAATTAGCATCTTGTTCCCTATTGCTTTTCCATTGACTTAACACAAAAGCTGTGATCGAGGACAGTCAAAAGCCCATAACTTTCTTAAAAATTAAGAGAACTGAAAGTAAAATTCAGTTATTATAGATTGAAGCATTCTGGAACAAATATGAAACAATCTTACTTGGATGACCTGGAATTAAAGCATATCATTAGTTACCCAATTGTAGCTAATTACAAAATTCAATTAGTAGATCTAAACATCTATCCATTTCTTAAGAAAATATTAACATTTTTATAAAGCCTAAGTGTCCAAATAACATTCACACAAGAATTCACAATATAACATGATTTTTAAATCTCATTGTCATTAATGTATAGGCCAAATTTAGTGTTTAATTCCCGTAAATTAATGGCCATTTAAATCAGCTTGCGAGTGGGATTTTCTGGAACGCGATCGATCGGAACGTTGCGGTTGCAATGAATTGAAACCCCATATCGGCAGGAAAAATACTGCCGGTTCACATGGGGAATAAATCACCGTTTTGCAACATGAAATTTGGATTAAGGTCATCTTAAGAAGCAGGTTTACATGTAAAAATGAATGGCTTTCCTTTACCTGTCCCCTACGTGAAATCCGTCCCCATTGTCGGCGTTCACGGCATTAGAAGCTAATTTTTATTTTATTCCAGCGCTGAAATTGTCGGGCGATATTAAAAAAAAATTCACATACTGGCAGTCGGAATGAATCTTCAGCAAAAGCTCGCACCCCGAGAAAATAAAACTTCGGCAGGCAGGGGAAAACCGCATTTTAACCCCGCCCCCCCTCAAAGGCGTCAAAGTCGCGCACACGGCCAGTGACAGAACTGCAGCACCGCTAAAGGTAAGTTTTGTAACATACCTAAGTATACTCATGCTATTTCCTTCACCGATGGAAAATAGTGAAATTAAATGAAAATTTACCAGTTTGAAGTTTGATCTTTATTTTATGAGGAGTTGCGATGAGGGATTTCGTGAAGACCCCACCAGCACACATGCGCAACATTCTTCAAAGCAGCGGTGTGGAATCACAGATTAAACAACAATGACTTAAATATAGTAAGATTAAAGAGATTCTAATTACCAGTTGACCTTATAGTAGAGGGTTGGGAGCGGAGGGCACAAAATCCCTCATCGCAACTCCTCATAAAATAAAGATCAAACTTCAAACTGGTAAGTTCTTGTTTAATCTTACTATTTCATTTCGGAGTCACGTGAGTGACTTCGTGAAGATTTCAAAGCTCTGTAATTACATGCCCTGGATCACGTCCATGCTCACACACTGCCACAATTATGATGGAAGGAGTATGTTAACGTATTTCAGACTTGACAAGCTGAAAAAATAAAGTAATATTCATTAACACAAATCAAAACCCCTCACTCAGGGATAAACTTTGCTGGGTGACCAGTACTTAACACTGTCTCCGCAAACGTAGCAGGAGCGGCCACAGGTTTATTATAAAACTGCTGGAACGTAGCTTCGCTGGCCCAGCCCGCTGTGGCGAGGATATGGTCCATGGGAACCTCCATGGTCCTCGCCGCTGATGTGGATGCAGCCCTGGTAGAATGGGATTTAAAGATATTAGTATCAATACCTGCTGCATCCAATACCACCCTGAGCCACCTGGAGATCGACTGCACCGTTACCCTGTGATGGGGTTTCTTATGGCTGATCAGTAGTCCTTTCTCCATTTTCCTGATGGTATGCGTCAGTTTAATATAGTGACTATGCAGAGCCTCACATCAACGGGGTATGCTGGAAAAATTATTTGCAGCCCTGTAGTCCCAGGTCTGTGCTGCTTGAGTAACTCATCAATAAAGAAGGTTACTCTCTCAGGGGTTGACTCTCTCAGCAGCATAGGCCTGTAAAAATGTCCAGCATTTGTTTTCAATGCTACAATTTTTGTTCTTTGTAAATTTTGTTAGTGTAGAGGGCCAAATCGTGCGGCTGGAAATGTAGCTACTAATTTCCCAATTACCTTAGCAGCATGTCCGATTGTTGGTTTCCTGGCACAAACAAGGTTGTTACATGCTTCAATAACATCTATTACCTTGTTATCTGAGATGGTAACAATCATTTGATTGGTGTTAATTGTGAACCCCAGATAGTCTATGACCTGTGAAGGGTAGAACTTAGATTTGTCTGGATGGATAACAAACTCTAATCTTTCCTACAATCCAGATGTCTTCCAAATATGCCATGACAATATGGTTTTGTTTCCTCAGGGATGCCAATACTGCTTTCAAATTTTTTGTAAATAACCTAGGGGCTGTAGTAAGCCCATTAGGTCAGGCTCTATACTGCCATAGCCGATCCATCCAAACAAACTTCAAGAACTTTCAGTAATGTTTCCGTATGGATACTGAATAGTATGCATCTTTTAAATCGATGCATGCAATAAAGTGCCCTTTGGAAATCAGTGACTTACTGTTTCAAACGTTTCCATTTTAAAATGGGTATATGTCACAAAAGTATTCAAATGGGTTAAATCAATAATAATCCGACATCCAGCATCTTTTGTAGTTTTGGTAAAGATGTTGGATACGAACTCAAGAGGTTCGTGGATCGTTTTCTCTATCACCCCTTTTGCATGTAGCCTTAAAATTTCCTCATGTCCTTCCACTATTTCCTTATGGGAAAGTGCAAATTTCCAGTCTGGTACATGTTGAGGCAGGGAAGTTGATCATTTATGAATTCAATTTCATACCCCTGAATACTTTGTAACATGAACGAGTCTGAAGTCATAGAGCTCCATGCATCCCAGAATAGACGTAATCTCCCACCAACTTGTGAGGTTAAACATGTACTTGCATGAGAACCAGGCCCCCTTACCTCCATGGTTACTGGCGGGCCCTGACGTTCTGGGCTTTGGTGTTCCGTTGTGTTGCTGGACTGTGGGGTTGGCGCATCTTCCACGCTGGTCGCTGTTGGCCCTGCCCTAAAAAAGGCTTTTGTTGTTGGGGTGCGGCCGGCGTGTAGGTCCTTTCAGGTGGCCCCCGAGGTCTTACATATGGCGTATGTCTGCGCGCTGTCGGCCTGCTGGAGGAAGGTGGTTTCATCAAACCGACTGCCTTCGCCTCCTCGTCCAGGTCCTTGACCTGTTTAGGCAGGTCCTCACTGAACAACTGTCTCGGTGGTGGCGTTGCAGATACCTTGCACAACCCCGCAAATTTGGGGTTAAGAGTCGGCTTGATGCCGATTTTTCGGAAAGTGTTGATTTCATATTGTGTGTTACACAACAACGCCAGAGCATCTTCCTGCTCCTCCGTCATCTCGATACGGTCAACCGATCTGGCAAACGCAATAATCCCCGACGTTAGTAGTTTCAGGATCTTCTGTAATTTAAGTTCCTGTGCCCTTATTCCTGGACTGATGTTGCCCCAGATGGGCGTGTTGACTGTTGGTACATTCAATGATATACAGTTGTTCGGGGCCTTGTACTTGTTCATTGCCTCAGTTAGGAACTGATCCTGCAGCTGGTGTGTGGTAAGGAAGTCAATACCAGCCACTAGCTTGGGCTGCAATGGCTGGCCCAAGGGCTTTGGCTGGGCGAATTTGGAGACCACATTCAGCCGTTCCTCTTGCGCTGCAGTCCCTCCGCCAAACCTTCTTCCATGTCACCCAGCTGCTGATCCCTGGCACTCCCCACCGATGACAGGGACATGCTAGGTGGCCCAGTAGCATATCTCCTGGAGCTGGAGGACATCCAGTCCTGCTGCTGGAGATTCTGCTCTAGAAGACGCTCCATCATGTGCTATATACGGGCAATGCGACCGCCGCCGCTATCTGCGGACAACAAGTCGACTTCCTCAGGTTCTCCTGAACCACTGAGGATTCTGCCATCGGCCTGCACCTCGTCGAGGTGATGACTAGGGTGTCTAGGCAGGATGTCGCTGCCTGCGGCTCCAGCCGGGCTCTGCGACTCCCACGCGGACATGCTGCTGGTCCGCAGTCTTCCGGACGGTGGCGGCCCGCTTGTCTGGAAAGACATGAGCGGTGAGGAGTCAGTTCCGGCCGCCAAAGCAGGGTGCACCGACGTCCCCGCGGGCTTGCCGCCTGCCCTCCCCCGGGACAAAGGCGTCGATCGGTCACATCCAGCTGCTAACGAAGGGTGCGGTGACCGAGATGATATACCACCGGCCCATGATCTGGCAGCCTCCTCCCACCTGCGGGGCTTCCAGACATTCCGGTCCGCGATCTGGCGGACTGTTCCGGTGGTAAGTCGACGCCGACTGCTGCAGCGGGGCTCTCCGACTTTCGTGCGGTGCTTCTCCTGGGCCGCCCTCTGGGCCGCCCTCTGGTGACCTGTATGGTAGGGGAGACAGAATGTGCCGTAGAGCGGGTAACTCGTTTACGCACTTTTTCCCACTGTCCCTATGCTTACGTGACAGTGGTAGGGATCAGGGTCTTGCATACCCTGCTCCCGCGCGGTGCTCCTACCACTGTGCAGGCTCCATGGACAGCCGTGGTGGAGAGTCGTGTCCTGGTTGAGTAGGGCTCCCCGACTTCCGCGTCCTTTTCCCGGCCCGACGAGCGGGTGCTGCCGTTGTAGCGGCAGCTCCGGGGAATTCAGCCGCTGACTCCTGTCAGAAGTCCTGCGGCTGGAGGTATATTTCGAACTCCTTTCCATCGTCCCTGTGAACAAAAAAAATCTATCCACAGGAACTAACCAACTCAAGGTTAGTTCCTCTTACCTGAGCGGTCCTTTTTGAAGGGCTGGTGGAGGAGTGCACTCCCTCCCCCAGCCGTCGACTGCAACTGCGAGCGACGATATGTCGCGCATGCGTGCTGGCGGGATCTTCACGAAGTCACTCACGTGACTCCGAAATGAAATTCAAAATATCATTACCTTTGTTGCCAATTTCCACCCTTCCTTGGTTTAGCAGAGTCCATTTCTGACTCTTCCAATCTCATTCCTGACTAACTCAATTCAAGGGATACGTTAATTTTCAATATCCATTATAAACTACTAACTCCCACAGATATCTCAACCTAATCTACTCCCATCCATAGTTTTGTAAAGCATCCATTCTATTCTTCCAATTTCTATAGTAGAGAGTAACAACAGTAATCAAAATGCATTTGGCATGCTTTTTATTTTTTCCTTCATGTTGCTTTCCCTCCCCTATTATTTGCAGAGCTCTCAGTTTAGTCTAGTTTAGAGATACACCATGGAAACAAGCCCTTTGGCCCACTGAGTCCGCACCGACCAGCCACTTACATTCATTGTTGCCACATTAGGGACAATTTTACATTTACACCAAGCAAATTAACCTACAACCTGTACGTCTTTGGAGTGTGGGAGGAAACCAAAGATCTCGGCGAAAACTCATGCAGGAGAGAATGTACAAGCTCCATACAGATAAGCAGCTATAGTCAGGCTCGAACCCGGGTCTCTGGCGCTGTAAGGCATACCATTAGCTTAGCGCATGGATTGGTACGAGCGACTGGGACGTTGTAGCCATGACTGAAGCTTGTTTAAGGGAGGGGCAGGGCTGGGAGCTCAATGTTCAGGGATACAGGAGCTTCCAAAGAGAGAGGGGTAAGGGAAAAAGAGGAGGGGGGTTGCATTGTTGGTTAAGGAGGATGTCACGGCTGTGTTCAGCGGTTGCAATACGGACGGTTCGTCTAGTGAGGCTATATGGGTGGAGCTGAGGAACAAGAAAGGGATGATCACCCCAAAAAGACAACAGGAATTAGAAGAACAAATTTGCTGGGAGATTCCAGACAGCTGCAGGACAAATAAGGTTGTTGTAGTAGGGGATTTTAACTTTCCCAATATAGACTGGGAAAATCATAGTGTGAAGGGTTCAGATGGGGTGCAATTCCTCAAAAGTGTTCAGGAGAGTTTTCTTAAGCAGTATGTGGAGGCCCCCACACGTGACAGGGCAACGCTGGATCTCATATTGGGAAATTGGGAAGGGCAAGTTAATTAAGTGGGTGTGGAGGAGCCTTTTGGGACCAGTGACCACTGTTCGATTAAGTTTAAGATAATTATGGATAGGGTCCACGTGTTAAAATGCTCAACTGGGGGAAGGCCAACTTTGAGGGTATGAGCAAGGTCTCACTCATGTTGACTGGAGCAGGCATTTAGAGGGGACAGGAACATCGGTCAAGTGGGATGTTTTTAAAAGTGCACTGAAAAAAGCTCACGATGTATGCATCCCCATTAGAGTGAAGGACAAAGCGGGCAAACATAAGGAAGCAAACATAAGAGTTTCGGCAATGAAGAGGTAAACTGAAAAAGGAGATCAGAAGGGCAAAAAGGGGCCAGGATATAGCTCTGGCAGGTTGCATTAAGAACAATTCCAAAATATTTTATAAATACATAAGGGGGAAAAGGGAAACTAGAGTGAGAGTGGGATCTCTCAGGAATCAAAGCGGTCACCTCTGTGTGGAGTCACAGGAGATGGGCAAGGTCCTAAATGAGTATTTCTCCTCTGTATTTACTGTGGAGAGAGTAGGATGGAGGAAATTGGAGCAGTCACTGGAAGTGTCTTGAGAGTGGTCAGGGTTACTGACGAAGAAGTACTGAAGGTAGTCGTGTTTCAAGGTAGACAAATCTCCAGGGCCTGATCTGATGTATCTGAGGACATTGGGGGAAACTAGAGAGGAAATTGCGGGAGCCCTGGTTGAAATTTACGAGTCGTTCTTAAATACAGGAGAGGTGCCGGCGGACTGGAGAGTGGCAAATGTTGTAGCTCTTTTCAAGAAGGGCTGCGGGGAAAATGCTGGGAACTATAGGCCTGTGAGCTTAACATCTTTAGTTCGAGAGTATATCTGAGGGATAGGATATACATGGATTTGAATGGGCAAGGGCTGATTAGGGATAGTCAGCATGGTTTTGTGCGTGGGAGGTCGTGTATCACAAATCTGATTTATTTTTTTGAAGACGTGACCAAAAAGGTTGATGAGGATCGAGCTGTGGATGTTGTGTACATGGACTTCAGTAAGGCGTTCAACAAGGTTCCGCATGGTAGGCTGCTCTGGAAGGTTAGATCACATGGGATCCAAGGTGAGATAGCTGAATGGATAGCAAATTGGCACCATGGAAGGAAGCAGAGGGTAATGGTGGAGGGTTGCTTCTCAGACTGGATGCCTGTTAATGAGTAGTGTGCCTCAGGGTTCGGTGCTGGACCCGTTACTGTTGGTCATCCACATAAATGACTTGGATGAGAACATACAGGGCAAGATTAGCAAGTTTGATGATGATATAAAAGTTAGTGGTGTTGCAGATAGTGATGGTTGTGAACGACTGCAGCAGGATCTGGATCAATTGGCCAGGTGGGCGGAGGAATGGTTTATGGAATTTAATACAGAGAAGTGTGAGGTATTGCATTTTGGGACGTCGAACAAGGGCTGGACCTACACAGTTAATGGTAGGCCTCTGGGTAGTGTTGCAGAGCAGAGGGATCTGGGAGTACAGATACATGGTTCCTTGAAGGACAAGTCGCAGTAGATAAGGTGATCAAAAAGGCTTTTGGCACTTTGGCCTTCATCAGTCAGAGTATTGAGTATAGAAGTTGGGAGGTCATGTTGCACTTGTTTAAGACGTTGGTGAGACCGCATTTAGAATATTGTGTTCAGTTCTGGGCACCATGTTGTAGGAAAGATATTGTCAAGCTTGAAAGGGTTCATAAAAGATTTTCAAGGATGTTGCCAGGACTAGAGGGTGTGAGCTATATGCAGAAATTGAGTAGGCTGGGTCTCTATCCCATGGAGTGCAGGAGGATGAGGGAGGTTCTTATAGAGGTGTATAAGATCATGAAAGGAATAGATTTGGCAGATGCACAGAGTCTTTTGCCCAGAGTAGGAGAATCGAGGACCAGAGCATATAGGTTCAAGGTGAAGGGGAAAAGATTTAATAGGAATGGGTAGCTTTTTCACCCAAAGGGTGGTGGGTGGATGGAACAAGCTGCCAGAGGAGGTAGTTGAGGCTGACCTATCCGATTGTTTGGAGGGATATGGACCAAGCGCAGGTAAGTGGGACTAATGTAGCTGGGACATTGTTGGCCGGTGTGGGCGAGTTGGGCCGAAGGGCATGTTTCCACACTGTATCACTCTATGACTGTCTTACTCTACCACTGAGCCACCGTGCCACCCTTTCCTCACCTGCCATACCATAATCATATTTAATGGACCATTTCTCTACAATATTCACAATTTCCAATGGGATTTTACAAAAAGACACACTCCAATCACCTCTTCTTGCAGCACTCTGCACTACCTTTCACCACTCCTTCCACTCCATCCACTATTCTCTCATCAATCACTACCAATTATTTCCTTTTACATATAACTTTTTCAATCAATCATAAGGTATTCAAAACCTGCCCTTTGCTCTATTCAGAGACCCAAAGAGTTCTTCCAGATGATGCAACAATTCATTTGCACATCTTCCAAATTAGTGCATTAAATTCAGTGTTCAAAATGCAGTTTCCTAAGCACTGGAGTAATGAAACCCATATTAGGTAATTCTTTGCAAAATAAAACTACATCTTGGCTCATTTCCAGTCACCTTTAATTTAATTTCCCTGCCCCATATCCACTCTCACTTCAACCTCCTCCATTCCTCAACGATGCCATTGTAAGCAAAAAACAGCACTTAATTTTCGTCCACACTTTGCAGGCTTTGGGATCTATATCAGTGTCAGTTAAAAAATATATACAAATTACTGGAGTAACTCAGCGGGTCAGGCATCATCTCTGGAGAACCATGCATAGGTCAGGTTGTTTCAGATTGGGACAGTTCTTCAGACTGATTGAAGGGAGGGAGGGGGGAGTTAGCTAGAAGAGCAGAGGGGCAAGGTAAAGCTTAAGTGTAATACAGGTAGGGGTGGGGGTGTTAGGTAGATGGTTGGACAGAGATGAAAAGACAGGAAACACAAAAGGCTTGAAGAGTTGTGGATTGTGAATCTAGAAGAAGCAGTGTAAGTGGATGGATCAAGGGAGGAAGGTGGAGCACAGGGGATGGGAAAATAAAAGGTGGGGGAAGTGGGGGTTTAAGTTACCAAAAGTTGGATAATTCAATGTTCATACTGTTAGGTTGTAAGCTACCTATGTAGAATATGAGGTGCTGTTCCTCTAGTTAACCTCACTCTGGCAATGAAGGAGCTACAGGACAGAGGTCAGTATGGGAATTTGAAGAAGAGCTAAAATGTTTTGTAACCAGGACATTCAGTAGACCTTGGTAGACCGAGCACAAGTGTTCGGTGAAATAGCTACCGAGTCTAGCATTGGCCTTGCTGATGTACAGGAGGCCACAATGGAAACACTAGATAGAATAAATGAGATTAGACAAGGTGCCCGTTAACCTCTGTCCCTGGATGGGGTTGAGGGAGGAGGTATAGGGACAGGTGTTAAGGGGCTGTCCCACTTGGGCGACCTAATTGTAGCAATGTTACAACATTTTGAGATTTTTAAAATCAAGTCTGCAATTTATGCCTTCAGATAAAGCATAAAAATAAGTTTAATTTGACACCTAATTCACTTTCATATCTTCAGTATTAAAAACGTTATGGCCATTTTCATACTCAGCAATTAGCATCTTCTTCCCTATTGCTTTGCCATTGACTTAACACAAAAGCTGTAATTAAGGACAGTCAAAAGCCCATAGCTTTCTTAAAAATTAAGAGAACTGATTGAAATTTTCAGTTATTATAGATTGAAGCATTCTGAAACAAATATAAAACATTTTACTTGGATGACCTGAAATTAAAGCATATAATGAGTTAGTTACCTAATTGTAGCTAATTACAAAATTGACCATTGTGACGGAAATAGTAATAAACATCCAGACTGACTTGAAAATTCAAAAGATCAGAACTTGTATATTTAGAACTAATATTATTGTATTATATATGCTGTAAGTCCGTAACAGTTAGGTAAATAAATTAAAATTTCTAGCAATAGACCAAGTCTTTATGGAGAAGATCAGTTGCTAGCATATCATAATCAGTAGCATCATCATACTCCTCAGATTGCAACCAATAAGCAACTCTGTACACATTGTTTTTCCTCAACTTTTCAATTTTGACATTGTAAACTACAAGTATTTGCTCTTCAAAACACGCATGACATGCCTTTCTGCCCACTACTTTCCCATTAATAATGTCCTGTAGATCATCACATTTGGAGTAGTACAAATTCGGATAATCTCTGCGAATGCTGTCTAAATCAGTCTCTTTTGCGGGCCATTTGGATTGACAATTTTGCATTTCTTCTTCTGAAGTCACTTTTTACTTTAATCCAACTATTAAATTGTCCACGATTTTTTAAAAAACGGGAACGGTTGTCCGATCAATTTTTCTTCATCGCCTAGCAGCACGAGGAAATCCCTTTCTGACAAGTGATACAAACCTGCATTTTAATCCTGCCCCCCCCCAAAGGCGCCAAAGTCGCGCAAACAGCCAGTGACAGATCTGCAGTGCCTCTGAAGGTACGTTTTGTAACATCGCTACTAATTGGCGAGTTTAGAAGAGTTTAGGAGAGTTTGAAAAAATGTCATGTTGAAGACCTCGTTCAACTATGTAGAACACCTCCTTCAACCTCCTTCGACTATGTTGAAGACTAGCTTTGACTAGCTATGACTAGCTACGACTAACTTCAGGAAAATTGGACGCCGAATAATGGAGAGTGAAGACGACCTCCTTCGACCTCCCTTCGACCTCCCTTCGACTAGGTTGAAGACTATCTATGATTACCTTCGACTACCTTCGATAACCTTCGTCTACCCTTGATTACCTACAACTAACATGCCAACCTACCACGACCTCCTATGACCTACTACGACTAAACCTATGAGTAAAAAAGTATCGATTTTTTCCATGGTGACCTTTTTTAATTTGCGTTAACATGTTGAAAAATATGCCGTGACCTAGCTGAGGCCTCAAGTACACGGGGACTACTCTCGAGCATGAAGGAGAGTTACAAAGACCTCCTAGGACCTCATGTCAACCATGCCGCGAGTATGAGTCGAGGGCAAACTCGCCAGGATTCGCAGATTAGGTCGCCGCAGTGAGACAGCCCCTTTACATCTCCAGTAATTGCAGGGGAATGTACCTGGGGAGGGGTTGGTTTGGGTGGGAAGGGATCAGTGTACCAAGAAGATGGAGAAGGAAATATTTCTGCTTTCTACATCAATGTCAGATAACTTGCTTTTCCCTTCTGTATGATCTGGATATGCGGAAGTCCTTAGGATCTAATATTAAATGTATCAGTTTCATTTATCCACTTTTTTTGCTCCCCGAAATACAGAAGTACAGTCACATCTGTTCAGTTTGTTTTTATTTTCTTTGTCTCCAATTCTTGTTTTTTAAAGAATCTGTTCCCTTGACAACATTGGTCTGCAATAAGTATAAAAATTGTTGGAAATATTTAGCAGGACAGTTAGCATTTATGAAAAATAAAAGGAGCTGTCCCACTTATGTGACTTTTTCAGCGTCTGCCAGCACCCGTCATAGTTTTAACGACCAACGATGGGAGCCGGCAAGTCGCTGAAAAAGTTGTGTAAGTGGGACAGGCCCTAAACACAAAATATTTCAGGTTGAATACTCTTCATTCGGTGTCAGAGGTTATGGGGAGAAGGTAGGAGAATGCGGTTAGGAGGGAGAGATAGATCAGCCATGATTGGATGGTGGAGTAGACTTGATGGGCTGAATGGCAATAATTATACTCCTACCTCTTATGATCTTATGATCCTCTTCAACCTCAAAAATGTTAACTCAATTTCTCTTGCTACAGATGTTGCCTGATCTGGTGAGTGGTTCCAGCATGCTTTGCTTTTATTTCAGATTCCATCATCTTGCAGATTTTTATTGATTTTTAATCATCTTTAACCTGAACCCTATCATAGACATTTACTATATCTCTACTCCTTACCCTCTCTGCAAAAAAATATTCTTGTTCTCTGGAGACACAAGGCGCTGCAGTTGCTGGAATCTTGAGTAAAAAAACAACTAGCTGGAAGAACTCAGTGGATCAGGTATCATTTGTGGAAGGACTTGGACAGATGACTTTTCAGGTCTGAAGAAGTGTCCTTACCTGAAATATCCCTTTATTTCCACATATGCTGCCTGACCCATTGAGTTCTTTCAGCTATTTGTTTTTAGCTCTTTCTCTGCTCCCTCCTGCTGAAGATCCCTTGACCAAATACAACAATCTTGTTTTTCTCTCCGCTAAAGATACTGTTTGATGTATTCAGTGCCTCCAGCATTGTCCGTTTTTATTTCAAATTTCCAGCATTTGCCATTTTTGCTCCAATAATAATATCACTATGTGGTTACACAAAATTAAGATAAAATATGTTTCACATAAATGACCATCAAGAGTTATTTGAATTGTAAATCTGACCCTCCCGCTCAAGAGTTGTGTACCATATTCTAAAAGGGACCCCTCGCTGGAGAAGAGCTCCGACCGCCGGCCCGCGGCCGATAACATCCTGAAGCCGCGATCTGCGGAGCTTCAAGCCGCGGGCATGGTGTGGAGTTACCGTCCAGAGCGGGATCCCTCACCGGGGATCCCCGGAGAAGCTCCGACCGCTAGCCGGCGGCCTACAACATCCTGAGGCTGCGGCCTCCGGTAGGGAAGCGCCGATTCGGGATTTACCGTCCCGACGTGAGGGCCTGTACATCTGGTCGCCCGCAGCGGCGGCTGCAGAGGTTTATGGCCCCAACCACAGGGGAACAATGGAGGAGGACTGACTGTACTTTGTGTCTTCCACCACAGTGAAGAATGCTGTGGTGGATGTTTGTGTTAATTTTTTATTGTGTATTGTGTGTTCTTTTTTGATTGTTCCACTGTTGGCAAAATTAATTTCACTGCACTTTATTGGGTATGTGATGAATAAATTGATTGATATTGAGTTTCTTGTGTTTGAAGAACTGCAGTCATTCAGACAAATGGGAAGAATTCCATTACACTCCTGACATTCACATAAAGAGCATAAATGAAATAGGAAGTTAAGGAACAAGTACACAATAAAATGTACTCAGCTTTCAATCATTATGTTAATTATATGTGTGGTTCATCCAGGTTGATGGTACACCCTAGTATGTTGGTGATGGGCGATTTGGTGATGCAAAATGTTTCCATAATGAGGGTGTACTTGCTTTACAGCTTCTCCAGAATGAAAGCTTGTTGTTGGGTACAACTGATACTACTGGCACACATTTTTATAGCTGACATTCAATCATGGTTGGTCTCCAGTTTAATGGCCCAGATTTGCAAAATGCATACTGATGGAAACAAGTTCAGAATACCTCCTCTTTTCTTCCCACCCAAACCACCCCCTCCCCTGGTACCTTCCCCTGCAACCGCAGAAGGTGCAAACTAATCCCTCCCCACCAAAACCACCCCCTCACCTGGTACCTTCCCCTGCAACCACAGAAGATGCAACACCTGTTGCTATACCTCCCCACCCTCGACTATGTCAAGGGACCCCAACAGTCCTTTCAGGTTAGGCCGAGGTTCACTTGCACCTTCTCCAACTGCATCTACTGTATCTGTTGTTTTCCTTTCCATTCCTCCACAGACCTTTCTGTTCTTGGTCTCTTCTATTGTCAGAAGGGGTTAAAGGCATATTGGAGGAACAACATCTCATATTTTGCTTGGGCAGCTTACAGCCCAGTGGTATGAATATTGATTTCTCTCACTTCAGGTAGCTATGGCAATCCCTCTCTCTCTATCCCTCCCTCACCCAAGTCGCACTAGCTTCTCATTTTCACCCAACAAACAGGTAACAATGGCCTGTTTCCTTTATCATCATGACTTTTTTGCATATCTTTCATTCATTGTTCTTTATCTCTCCACATCACTGTCTATATCTCTCGTTTCCCTTATCCCTAACCAGTCTGAAGAAGGGTCTCGACCGGAAACGTCACCTATTCCTTCTCTCCAGAGATGCTTCCTGTCCCGCTGAGTTACTTCAGGTTTTTGTGTCTCCCTTCTCTCATGTTGGCTCTCTTAGCACCTACTGCTGACTGTTAGTCATATAATCTAAAACTGGTCAGTAACTGGTCTGTGTGCTTCTGTGTCCCTCTCTGTGTGTCCCTCTCTGTGTGCCTCCATGTCCCTCTCTGAGTGTCTCCGTGCCCCTCTCTGTGTGCCTCCGTGTCCCTCTCTGTGTGCCTCCGTGTCACTCTCTGTGTATCCCTCTCTGTGTGCCTCCTTGACCCTCTCTGTGTGTGCATGCTCGTGGGACAGGCCCTTAATGATACTATCAAGCCATTCTTGGCAAGAGATTTTGAATTTCTCAAGGTCCATTTTTTGTCATTGATCAGTGCTTCTTCCAATTGGTATTCAACAAAGATCTGGAATTACTTTTGCATATTGCCAGGGTCACTCTATCTGCTGGGTATCATTGTGCCAACATCTCTGGCAAATCCAAAGCACAGCATAAACCTTAAGATCATAATGACTAGATCTGTATCTTTGGCTCAAAGTATCATTATATGGGTAAATTGATATTAGCAAGCAGTCTATGAAACTGCTTAGGAATCGTCTCGATCGTCTCCAATTCCGTCTCTCCAGAGACGCTGCCAGTCCTGCTGAGTTACTCCAGCATTTTGTGTCTATCTTCGATTTAAACCAGTATCTGCAGTTCTTTTCTGGATTCATCGTGGAGCGGGCGATGCCTTACCTGGATTGCTGTTTGAAGCGCCGTGTTCCGGAGTGTTGGGCCTGCTGCTTCAACATCGCGGAGCTGTGGTTTGCGGAGCTCAGCCGCGGGCAGCGCTGACTTCAACATCGCGGAGTCCTGGAATCCCTTTGCCGAGGGCTGCCAGTGTGGAATCTCCGCCCAGCCCGGCCTGTGGACTTCGGGAGCCGCGATCTCGGTAAGAGGTGGCCGATTCGGAGGTCCAAGCTGCTGAGGATGTTCTTCCGTTCTGATGTTGGAGTTCCATCATCCCAGCGAGAGGGCCTGAGCATCGGGCCGCTGTGGCAATGACTGCGGGGGTGGGGGTGGGGGGGGATCGGGAGGCCCTGACCAAGGGTGAACAACAAGGGGGAGGATGACTGAACTTTGGTGCCTTCCCACAGCGGGAAACTTTGATTCTGCTTTGTGGGGATGTTTGTGTTGTGTTCTTTATTCTTCGTATGGCTGTATGGTGACCCCAAATTTCACTGTACCCATTGGTACGTGACAATAAATGTTTCTTGTCTTGTCTTGTCTTGTCTTTCTACACATGATAAAATTAGCAGCTAATATGCTTCTAATAAAGCAAGTTTGAGACAGAAGCTATTACACAATCTTCTGCTCCGCAAAGCACCAGAAACTCATGGTCCAAAAGCTCAACATGAACTTCCATGGATTTCCCAGTACACAAGATTTGCATGGCATCAATACAACAATCTCTTTGTGATCAAAAGGAGAAATTATCTGCAGGGTTAAAAACATTTTTTTTAAATTTGATGTCATTTAAAGGGTGTGAATATTTTACATGTTTGTGTGGGTGTGTGTGTGCACATGTGTATATACGTGTGCACGCCCATGCGGCTCAATACATGTGCAATCATGGATATTGATTCGTTAAAGAGAAAAATGTACTGTTTGTTGTTATACATTTTAATAGGTCCTAACTTATTATTAATGTCAAAGATATTTAATTTAAACAGTGGAATTGACAGCCAACTAATCAAATATTGACACAATTCTTGTCACTGCAGTTGACCACATGCTTTGATTAGACTTGCTCTGCGCCTTACTCATGACTCGGGAGTCAGCAAACCCAGCTGAACACTACACCTGGAACCCAGCTGGAAGAAACAGCACAGTCCAGGATATAGACAACTTGAGAACTGAGGATGGTGGAAAGTCTGCCCGTTCTGTTTAGCCATAATAGATAAACTTAATTGAGTAATTTGCTTGGTAATTTTTAAAGTATTTACGAGTCAACCACATGGCTGCAGATCTGTATAAACATCCTGGCCAGACGTGCAGACACCTAAAGAGAATCAGGTGATTTTTTTGGTCATAATTGTTATTTTTGTGGCTACCAAACTAGCATTTTTAATTGCAGATTGTTTAATTAATTGAATTTAAATCACCCAAATGTCTTAGTGGGATTCAAACTCTTGTCACTGACTCATTAATCCAGGCTTCTAAATTTACTACTTAAGTAAATTAATCACTGTGGCATTGTTCCCAGAGGAAACAATGGTGGATTTTATAAACAAGTATTTCTGGCACAAAGCTTCATAAACCAAAAGCATATTTCAAGAATTTGCTTGTTAAGATAATTTAAATGGGATGCACACCACATAATACAATGTGCTTTGAGCCTGAATTTCTAATATTAATTCTCATCAGATCGTATACTTCATCAGTAGGTCTAAAACTCTTAAAATCTATTCTAATTATTCGACCAGGACCAAAAGTAGGACCTCTTAAACAGTAGTCCATTCACTGCACCCGTAGGTACAGTGAAATGAATTTGCCAGCAGCGATACACTTTAAAAAAAAAACACATAATACACAAGAGAATTTAACACAAACATCCACCACAGCATTCTTCACTGTGGTGGAAGGCAACAAAGTTTAGTCAGTCCTCCTCCTTTGTTCACCCAATGTACGGGCCATCTCGTCGGGATGATCCAAACTCCAACGTCGGGACAGTCAAACACACTATTGGGCTTGGAGTGCCCGAATCGGCACTTTCCTACCGGAGACCGCGGCTTCAGGATGTTATAGGCCGCAGGCTGGCGGTCGGAGCTCTTCTCCGACGATCCCCGGCAAGGGATCCCAGGCACTGGACGATAAGTCCACACCACTCCTGTGGCTAGAAGTTCCGCAGACCACAGCCCCATGATGCCAAAGTCACCGGGCCAGCGATCGGATCCTCTCTGGCGACCCTCGGCAAGGGTTCGCCCGCTCCGCGACGGAAAAGTCCATGCTGCGCCCGCTGCTGAAGCTCCGGGTCCGACCCCGGGAAAGGCCGCTCCAATCCATGCTGTTAGGTCGCGAGGAAAACGACTTGCAAAAGCCGCCTCTCCGTCGAGGAGGCGACCGAAAACGGTTTCCCCGTCATCTCCCCCCACCACCTCCCACACAAGACACACCAAGAGACATCTAAACTAACATTTAGACACACCAAAAAAGCAGCAAAATGTCAAAATAACGACTTCAGCGCCCCCACTGACCTCAAACATAGCAACACTCAAGTCTCCAAATATTGGCATAAAGATAAGCTAGCAAAACATTGTCATAATTACCCAGACCAATGACATGGGATGTAAAGCAAGAATAAAACATTTTAAATGCCAGGGGGACTACAGTAAAGTTTGGGTAAAGTGTAGCATGTAGACCAATGCCATAGCCTGTAAACTTACCCAGATACTTTTACATTGGCTAGCAAAACCTCCGTTCCCTACTCAATGTAGCTTTTATGTGACTCCAGACCAATAATGAGGGTGAGTCTTAACTACCTCTATAGGATGATTTTCTATTTCCTAACAGAAGGTATGGACAACAAATACCAGCTATTTCACCCGCTTTCTCTCTGCTTTTCTTTTTCTCACCTTTCCTCCTCTCTCTTTTGTCCAGACTAGTGAACAAATAAATAAAATACAATTGCATTTTGATATTTTAATTATTTTAATTTGTTACCAGCGATTTATTCATATCAAATGTTATTTTTAAATGATTTAACTGATGTTCAATAGTTGTGAATATCATTCAACCAGGAATATTCTGGAGCATTCAAGTCTGGAATGTGGTAAAGTCTGGAGGAGCATGATATTCCTGTGTTTCGAGGGAGGGAAATTATCTGGCCCAATCACATGAAGAAATGACATAATGCAAGATTCTGTCTCTGTGCAGAATCTTGTTGTTTAGTTCTGAAACAGTCCTTTACTAGTAAGCCAACATCAGGTTGGCTGTAAAAATTGAGGATATGTCAAAATTAAGCATAGGTAAATCCCCATTAGCAGTATTTCTCCAATGTTAGCAGGTGTTGTGCTATATTTTGCTTATTTTATGCCAAACTGCTCACAATATAAAATTGGCAATGCATTAGGACCTACATGTGTTTTATATACCATTACCCTTTCATCTGATTATTCACTATTTCATTAAGATATTATCTAATATGAAAAAGTTTATGCTCTTTTTACACTTTTTGGTAATGCTAAAACATCATTGTACCTCATAGGCTTTACAACTCCCATAAAGATTAAGATCTTCCTTTGTGAGAACAATGCAGTTGGATCTCCAAGCACTGCATCAGTTTTGACATATGCCACTCTATTAATTTTGCAGCCACGAGCCCCGAGTCGCATTGCTGTGATGTTGGAAACTAAAAGCTTTAAAATACAGTGCATTCAGAAAGTATTCTGACTTCTTCGCTTTTACGTTACAGCCTTATTCTAAAATTGAATAAATTTATTTTTTTAATCATCAATCTACACACAATAGTAAAAAAGTGAAAACAGGTGTTTAGATATTTTTGAAAATTAAAAAGAAATAACTGAAATATTACATTTACATAAATATTCAGACCCTTTACTCAGTACTTTGTTGAGCCACTCAAGGACCTTCACAGATTTGTCATGAAGCCACTCCTGTGTTGTCTTGACTGTGTGCTTTGGGTTGTCCTGTCTGAGGTCCAGAACGCTCTGGAGCAGGTTTTCATCAAGGATCTCTCTGTACTTTGCTCAGCTCATATTTCCCTCGATTCTGACAACTCTCCCAGTTCCTGCCATTGAAAAACATCCCCACAGCATGATGCTGCCACCACCATGCTTCACCGTAAGTATGGTACTGGCCAGGTGATGAGCGGTGCCTTGTTTCCTCTAGACGTAATGCTTGGCATTCAGGCCAAAGAGTTCAATCTTGGTTTCATCAGACCAGAGAATCTTGTTTCTCATGCCTTTTGTCAAACTCCAAGTGGGCTGTCATGTGCCTTTTACTGAGGAGTGGCTTCCATCTGGCCACTCTAAAGGCCTGATTGGTGGAGTGCTGCAGATATAGTTGTGCTTCTGGAAGGTTATCCATAGAGGAACTCTGGACCTCTGTCAGAGTGACAATAGACAATGAACAATAGGTGCAGTAGTAGGACATTCGACCCCTCGAGCCAGCACTGCCATTCAATGTGATCCTGGCTGAATATCCACATTCAATACCCCATTCCTGCCTTCTCCCCATATCCCTTAACTTTGCTATCTTTAAGAGCTCTTTCTAGCTCTCTCTTGAAAGCATCCAGAGAACCAGGCAGAAGATTCCACAGACTGACAACTCTCCATGTGAAAAGGTTTTTCCTCATCTCCATTCTAAATGGCTTACCCCTTATTCTTAAACTGTGGCCCCTGGTTCTGGATTCCCCCAACATTGGGAATATGTTTCTTGTTCATGAACATGTTACCTCCCTGACCAATTCCCTTCTCCCCCTTCTCATAGGGCAGCCAGCTCTATGAAGAGTCCTGGTATTTCCAAAGTTCTTCCATTTAACAATGACAGAGGCCACTGTACTTTTTGGGACATGCAATGCTGCAGAAATTGTTTTATACCCTTCCCCAGATCTGTGTCTCAACACAATCCTGTCTCGGATGTCTGGACAATTCCTTCGTCTTCATGACTTGGTTTTAGCTCTGACATGCACTGTCAACTGTGGGATCTTATATAGACAGGTGTGTGCCTTTCCAAATCATGTCCAATCAATTTAATTTACTACTGGTGGACTCAAATCAAGTTGTAGAAACATTTCAAGGATAATCAATGGAAACAGATTGAACCTAAGCTCGATTTTGAGTGTCATAGCAAAGGGCCTGAATGTAAATGTGATATTTCAGTTATTTATTTTTAATTACTTTGCAAACATTTCTAAACACCTGTTTCCGCTTCTTCATTCTAGCGTATTGTGTGTAGATTGATGATAAAAAAATTAATTTAATCCATTTTAGAATAAGGCTGTAATGAAACAAAATGTGGAGAAAAGTGAAGGGGTCTGAATGCACTATATATATGTACAATACGAGCACCACTCATCCCGGAAATGAGAGGCAGTGATGCTCAAATCTTAATGGTTCATCGGCCTGTCCCACTTAGGCGATTTTTCAGCGGACTGCCAGCAACTCTTAAGTTGCCGGTAGTCACCTGAAAAACCGGGAACTGGAACGGCGACTGTCAAAGTGGAACACACCCACACACACACACACATACAAACACATCGCAAAGGCGGGAACCAGGGCAAGCGGGGGAGCACTGTCTGAAATTCACATGGTACAAAGACATGGTGATACAGACACACACCGCGATGAACAGGAAGGTTGGTGCTGTAAGTAAGACGGCTAGCAGAGTGTATGGTAAGTCATTTAAAAGAGGGGAGAAGGGGGGAGTGGGGGGGAGAAGGGGGGAGAAGGGGATACAAAACTTTTAAGAAGCCAGACAACTTTTAATAAGCCAGAGATACACAGCTGTGAAGTGCCGCAGACATTTAACATTACTGGTCGGTTATCCTTGGTTCTGAAAACTCCTGCTTACGTTTTTTCCCACAAAGAGCCAATGAAAATGCCCAGTCAGCAAAGTCGATTAACTAAAACTACCTACGACTACCTCCACTACCCATAACTACATGGCGACCCCACTACAACTGCACCTACGACTACAGGATTATCAATTTTCGTCATGGTGACCAATGATTGGTCGCAGAAAAATTGTCAACATATTGAAAATTTTACAGCGACCATACTGAGGCCACAACTAGTTCCCAAAATGCGGGAACTCCTCACGACCATGAAGGAGACTCACCAGAGACCACCAGCGAACATGTGGCGACCATGTGGCGAGCGCAGAATCTCCTGCACTCACCTAAAAAGTGGGACAGGCCCATTATAAACAGACTTTCAATGTCTGAACTTTGAAGAAAACATCAATACAGGCAGATTCCCATTCTTCCTATTCTGATGGTCTAAAATAAAAGTAGATTAAGACTTCTTCTCTTGAACATGGGGGCTGATTGATAACCTTCAGAATGCAACCCTGCAGTGAGCCTCAGAATGTGTGATGTGGCAGAAATCAGTGGCCTTGGCCTAGAGTGATACAGAGGTGAGAGACTACTCTGACATATTCATCAGATTTTCATCAATATTAATAGTGTATTAGTTGAAAGAAGTAACCTAAAGGTTTTTCAGCTTTTTATTAGTATTAAAACAGCATTTTATGTCACTGTTTAAAACATTCTCATAAACGTCAAGCTCTTCAATGACAAGGTCCCCTGAACAGAATAGGTTGCCAGTTTCAGTTAATTCTTCAATTGATCTCCCATGGCAAATCAGTACAGGTACATATACATTACTGTAGTTAAGAATAAAGAATACAGTTTCAGGGTTGATCTTTTAAATAGCCCAGATTCAATGGAAAACAGAGTCAATAAAATGTGGTTATGTCAGTAACTCAGATCAGTGGGATTGAAAATCATATTGGAGACAAATTTTAAGCATTACACTTTTGTTGACATCATTCAGGGTTGTTTTACACTGGAAAACATTCCAATGCTAATGAAAATTCTGCCAGAAGGTTAAAGGTCAAATTTCCTGCTGAGACAAGAGGCCCAGGAATGGTTGCATTAATACTCCATTCTAGGTTAAGCCTATTTTCAACCACATTGCATCTTGTTTTTTGGGTATTGTGTTTAGGAACTTCCAGGCTGCTGTCTTTTAAGAAGAATGAATATTAAAAAAAACAGTGAAGTGTGTAGGACAGAACTGCAGATGCTGGTTTAAATCGAAGATAGATTAAAAAAAAACCATGAGTTTGATTGAGTAATGCAATTTTGATATTTTGTTAACATTTAGAGATGTCACGATCTACTAAATTGAATTACTATAATTACAAGAATAACTTGCATTTATAATGATATCTTTAATGTGGAAAATTGATTCTATGTTCTTTCAAAAAGACATTAGGCACAAAGGCATTTGGTAAAAGATAAGAGAGCTAACCAAAAGCTGTTGTTATGCAGGGTCTCAAGAAAGAAAGAACACAAAGAAGCAAAAGTGTTCAAAACAGGAGCTGTATAAAGTGGGTATCTAGGCTGCTTCCTAAGGTGAACTTTACAGAAGATGACCATGAGGGTAGCAGGAGAGAAACAAAGAGTTACTGAAAGAGTTTTAAGCAGGTAAAATATTTCAATGAACTAAATCATTACATGCTGTGATTGATTTACTTCTCAAGTACTTTCCAACATAGGGGCTGACAGGCATTCTCTTTTCATTGTGATGCCAACAGAATGTACTTGTGCACCCAATTAACAACATCTGCTAAAGTGAGATTATTTACATCTGTTTGCCACTATTGAAATGTGGGTGCAGGCAGAAAGCCCCAGAGCATCATTCAGACCGCCTGACATTCGATTAGTCAGCTCCTCCTCTGAAGTCGACTCAGAGTTTCTGGTCTTAAAGAAGAAACATCTGACCAAAATCAATAAACCATCATGCTCTTTGATTTGAATTACATGGGCTTTTTAAATACCATCCTACTCAGGTGTACTGACTGTATTAAAGTCTTACCTCCACCACATTGCGTTTGTGAATGTTGTGATTAAGCATACCCTTGGGCCTGAAATGACATGATTCTCAGCGAAATCACTTCTGCAAGACCCTTTCCTCCAGACCGAGCCATCTGCTTTAGACATTCTGCAGTTTCAGACATTCTGCACACACCTGGTTGTAAAATTCATTAGAACCTTAAATCAGTGCAAATATACCAATGATGATTCCTGGTCATTTTCCAAAAGAACATGGAAATCAGAGCATCATTCCCCTCAAGCCTGCTCTGTCATTCAGCAAGATCAAGTATGATCAGATCATTGGCCTGAACATGACAGCCTGTTCCCATCATCTTTGACACCCCTAGTATAAGATCTGTCTACCTCACCCTTAAATATATCCGTAATGCCTCCAAAGTCCAAAAAGTACCACAAATCCCACCAGGTGGAAGCTATAACTTGGCCTCAAAGTCCACTTTGACCCTATTTATAGATTATTACTGATGAGTATTCTTTTTAAATGTCATTTATTCTCAAATTATAGCAACAATATTTGCTGTTCAATTTAATATGCTCTTTAAACAGTTGATGCAAACATAGCTGATAATTAGCAAAGTACATTATTTCTATAAAGTAAAATAACTGGAACAATAACCTTATATGACAATGCTATTTATTGTCTTCATAATGATATAAACTTTATAATCTTGTTGTTTGTTTTGGTACTTTGAATTGGACACTTTGCTACACCATTGACTCTAAGTTCAGCAACCTGCTTACAATGCATGAATCTAATTTCTGACCTCCTCAAGTGTGTTGAATTCTCCATTTTATTAAAGTTTATCCTTACAGTTCATAGAAACATAGAAAAATAGGTGCAGGAGTAGGCCATTCGGCCCTTCGAGCCTGCACCGCCATTCAATGTGATCGTGGCTGATCATCCAACTCAGTATCCCGTACCTGCCTTCTCTCCATAACCCCTGATCCCTTTAGCCACAAGTGCCACATCTAACGCCCTCTTAAATATAGCCAATGAACTGGCCTCAACTACCTTCTGTGGCAGAGAATTCCAGAGACTCACCATTCTCTGTGTAAATAATGTTTTCCTCATCTCGGTCCTAAAGGAATTCCCCCTTATCCTTAGACTGTGACCCCTTGTTTTGGACTCCCCCAACATCGGGAACAATCTTCCAGCATCTAGCTTGGCCAACCCCTTAAGAATTTTGTAAGTTTCTATAACATCCCCCCTCAATCTTCTAAATTCCAGCAAAATATAACATTTGCTTCAAATTATATTTTTATGCATGAAAAAGGAAACCATGCATCAGAGGTTCACAGATTTCCCCAAAGATAATCTTCACAGTTTCGTTTTGGCATCACTGTCATGAAAGACAAGATGGTATGACCAAAGGACATATAACTAGTTATTTTAGAAATAATAATTTATTGGCATTATTACAATCCTGATATGTTTATGAAGATATCCGTGAGATTTGTTATATATTTATCCTTCTAGGATGCCTAAGATAATATTATGTAATCTTGTATAAGTAATTTGATAACACTTCAAACCCAAGAGCATTGAGGACCACATAAAAAGTGATAAACACTCGCATTACAGTTCAGTTCACTGCTTCCATATTCAGTGACAACGGGTGCAAATAATGCATGAATTAAGGTTCCAGTCTTCTGTATACTAGCATTATGTTTTTGATCTATCGTTTAGTATAAAACTGATATTTATGAAAGACGTATTTTCAAGATTAGATCTGCTCCATAAGCAGTAAATGGAGTTATTCTATCCAATGTCAATGCAGCGTTTTCAACTACCTTGGAGTCCCCAGATGAGTTGTAAACATATTTGTACTAAAAAACTAGTCAATAGTATACTTGTTACTATCCATCAACTTCATATAAAGGTCACAGATGTAATAGTTGTCTATCCCATGAGAGGGAGGGAAGTGGAAAGCAAAAATGGCACCTCAGACTTTTGAAAAGTGAAAACACAGAACATTTGATTTTATTTCAGTCTTTTGAAAAGTGCTGCTTTTGTTCCCTTGAAAATAGAATCAAAATGATTGAAGAAATAATTTAGCAAAGATTATGAGGCATTACCTTGGAATCAGTGGTATTGAATTAGGATCCATGTCATCCATTCTTTTTTCTGCATAGATTACATATAAAAGTGATTTAACCTGGGTTAGAATGCACTAGTGTTCATTTCTGGGTGAAATTACTCCCATCAGAAAACGAGTAATTGGTACTACAATGCACTATTCATAATAACACACCTATAATTTTTCCAGTGCCATTCACAAACCTAATGTTAACACATATCACATATGCCACGCTTACCCGTATTGGCATAAGTTGGAACTTATAGGGAGCAACCTATAACCTTTGTTAAACATTGGCAAAATAATTTGTTACCTTACTCCATTCTCTGTATTTACAAGCGTTAGCGAGATGTTTTGCTTGACATTGTGAGCCTGACTTGAAGCTGGTCAAACACCTTCTCCAAAGTTCATAGCGTGTGCTTAAACTGATAGAGGATGCTTTCATTAGCATTTAGTTCTTGTGATACTCATTCAATTGGTATCTCAGTGTGACGCCAGGGGTAGCACACCATTGAAGACATCAGTAGAGCAATGATTGGTTATACAGATTAACAGGTAATTTAGAGCATAAAGGAAACATGTGCTCATCTCCAGAAAAAACAATTCCAACATTAAATCATATGTGGCCCCTGCTGCTATATTTACAGGCTCAGATTTTACCAGACTGTCATCACAGAGGTATTTGAAATATTGCAGGTAGGCCTCAAGCCACACTCTTGTAACCAGGCTTTTCCTTCCTTGAAAGTTGAAGTCACATTGACTCCGCTTTCTCACCACAAGTTCCTTCATGCAGCCTGAGCAGATCTTTGCCTTGTCTCACAATTGTGTTTCTCTCCGCAACAGCAGAGATATCACCCACACACAGTGATGAGTTTAACTGCTTTGATTTCCGTAACAACCAGATGGCTTCTCAGGCTTGGAATTTGCCAATATTGTTGGCATTCGGTAAGTACAGCCAGCCATTGACTGTGCTCATATGCCAATAAAACTTACCATTAATAACTTGAATTATTCAACAATTTCATTCCCACAGCATTCAGATAATTATAGAGCATTCAAATATTTTCCTTATGGTGAATGCCTGGTTTCCAGGAAGCACACATTGTACATTGATCCTCAGGGAAACTCAACTGCCAGACATTTTCTTGCTTTGCTCAGAAATATAGATCGTAGGAAGTAATGGCTACTGCTTTGGATGCTGAAGGGCCTGTCCCACTTAGACGACTTTTTGGGTGACTACACTATGCGGTCGCCACATGGTCGCCACATGTTCGCAGGTGGTTGCCGGGGTGTTGCCTGCATGGTCTTGAGTAATTTCCTCAGACTTGCAACAAATCGTAACGGCATTCTGGTCACCGCTAATTTTGCAACATGTTGAACATGTTGAAAAATTAGCGGCAACATGTTGAACATGTTGAAAAATTAGCGGCGACATGGTCAGCGGCGGCAAGACCATGTTTTGACACCATGGTGCGTAGCTTGAATTCCCGTGACGTAGGTGCAGTGGTAGTGGGTCGCCAGGAGGAAGTAGGCTATTGCCAGGTGACATAGGTTGTCGCTGGTGCTGACCGGTGAATTTGATTGGCGCATTGAAAAAATGTAAGCACACAGCTCCACGCGGTGCACTGCATGGAAAATAAAATAATTTTTATACATTGTGATGAATAAAACAAACACAAACACAAGCAGTGCACTGCACTGAAAAGCAAATTATTTTAATATATTTTGATGATGAGTCAACAACAGTTCGACATGCTGGTAAAGAGCAGTGACAGAACATAAAACACTAGAAACATTCAGCTGGTCAAGCAGCATCTTAGAAGGGAAATAGAATAGTAAGATTAAATGAGAATTTACCAGTTTGAAGTTTGATCTATATTTTATGAGGAGTTACGATGAGGGATTACGTGAAGAAGCCCCGCCAGGCGCATGTGCGTCATACTTCAAAGCATCGGCGTGAAAACACAGTAACTATATTCGAAGTGATATAGTAAGACTCAGAAGACTAGAACTACCAGATGATCTTTGCGATTATGAGGGTCGGGAGGGCACGTAATCCCTCATCGTAACTCCTCATAAAGTAAAGATCAAACTTCAAACTGGTTAGTTCTCGTATAATCTTACTATTTTACTTCGGAGTCACGTGAGTGACTACGTGAAGATTTCAAAGCTCTGTGATTTCATGCCGTAGATCCATTCCATACCTCACACTGCTTCAGTTGATACAGGAGTGAACAAATAATGTATTGACATTGCTCAAATTATTCAATAAACATTTTTAAATAATAAACAAAAACAGTAATAACCCCTCTATCCCGGGGGAAATTACAAACTTAGAAAATAAATCAAATGGAACCCAAAACAGCATGCCCAAAACCTTGCACTGTCAGGACAGGTTTGTCATAAAACTTGGAGAAGGTCGCCCCACTAGACCATCCTGCAGCCCCGAGGATTTCATCTAGAGGCACGTCCTGTGCCTTTGCTGCGGATGTTGATGCCGCCCTGGTGGAGTGAGATTTAAATACATGAGTGTCTACTCCAGCACAATCCAAAACCTGTTTCAACCATCTACAAATAGTTTGTACTGACACATTTTTTTAGGTTTTTTGTGGCTGATGAGCATTGCTGTCTCCGAGCCTCTGAGAATCTTATTTACCTCTATATATTGACTCAGGTGCGTAACTACACATAGCCTTTGGTCAACGGGGTATGCTTTAAAGCTTACTTTGGTTCCGGCCATACCTGGCCTGCTTCGTTTGATTAAATCATATACATAAAATGTCATGTTATCTACAGAAGAATACATGCTATCCAGCCATAGCTTTTGCAATGTTTGAACCCGTTGCGCTGATACTAGCACCATGAGCATAACCACTTTAAGTGTTAACTTCTGAAAAGATAGTGACATGATTGAAGCCCATTGCCGAAGGAGTGTGAGAACTATACTCACAGCCCAGATTTATGTATATCTAGGCTGACGAGGGTTTTTGTTAAAGATACCTCTCATGAATTGGGACACTAGCAGATGAGACCCGATACACTGTTGTTCTGAAAACTGCCCTAAATAGGAGGACAAAGCACTCGGAGCACTATTAATGGCACTATAGCTCAAGTGTTCATCAAAATGCAATGTAGCAAGGAACTCCAATACATCCGGTATGCTAGCGGTATAATAAGATATATTATACCGCAAGCGGCTCTCCAAGCCGCAGTAATCACATCCATGGTCCTACTCGACAGTCCAAGCCCTTGGAACGGTCTGGTCAGAACCTGCAGATTAACAGATTAATATGATCTTATAAAGTATGACTTTCTCCTGTTACCGGATGAACCAACAAATTACTGCACTAGGGGACAGTCATGAATAGCTGAGTCATCATTCTCAGGACCAATGGGAACCATGGCTGTGTAGGCCAGTCAGGAACCACCAGAACGACTGAGGCGGAGTCCTGCACTATTTTGGTGAAATGTTGCCTGATAAGGCAGAATGGGGGAAAAGCGTAAAAGAACGTACGTCCACAATGTAGCGAGAATGCATTCACCGCTACTGCTCCTGGATCTGGTTCCCATGAGACATAATTAGGCAACTGGTGATTTAGCCTGGATGCAAACAGATCTATGTCTGGAAAAACATAGCGGCTGACAATCAGTTTAAAAACATCAGGATTTAGCATCCACTCTAGGTTGTCATTAAATTTCCGTGACCTGTTGTCCGCCACCACATTATCTCTACCTGGTTGTTAGATAGCTGAGACCCTGATATTTCTGGAAATGCACCAGTCCCTAATGAGGTTAGTTAGATTATCACATGGTACTGACCTAATTCCTCCCATGTGATTGATATAAGCAACAGCCGTGGTATTGTCAATCTGGAGCTGAACATGTAAATCATTAATTGCTGAACAATATACTTTTAATCCATAGAATGCACCCAGCAATTCTAAGTAATTTATAGCATGCCTTGCAGGATAATTTCCTCTTGCACACTCCATCTACCACCACAGCTAGACTCGCTGTTCGTGGCTCCCCATCCTAAAGCACTGACATCTGTTTGTAAAACCACTGAAAGTTGTTGAGTCAAAATGTTTTTGGTACTTCGTGCGATATTGATTTCATTTCGGAGTCATGTGAGTGACTTCGTGAAGAACCCGCCAGCACGCATGCGCGACATATCGTCGCAACGCATTGCAGTCGATGGCTGGAGGTGGAGCACGGCTCACCACCAGCCCTTCATAAGGGCCACTCAGGTAAGTACTGGCAACCTTGAGTTGGTTGTTCTTGTTGTATTGAGCATTTTTTCTCTCCAGCAGGAACATGGATAGAAGGAGTAAGGGCCGCAGGATGTCCGTAAGGAGTCGCCGGCCACCTATCCCGGAGCCCTCTTCAACGGCAGTACCCGCTAGTCGGGCCGGGAAAAAGGCGTGAAAGTCGGGGAGCCCTGTTTTCACAGGACCCGACCCACTGACACAGCTAAGCTCTAGCGGGGGTCCCGCAGAGCAGGACATCGGTACAGCGCCGGAGCAGGCAGACCCTGACTCCATCTCATTGTCACCAACGGGATCGTTGGTTGATACGGGCAAACAGGGTTCACGTGCTGCTGCACGGCCCTTCTCCCTGAGCCCTCGTGGAAGAGCCAGGGATAGAGCCCGTTTACCTAGCCCTTCGCGGGCGGAGATTTCACCAGAGGCCGCTAGATTGCGGACTGGTGGATTGGCGAGACCCGAGTCCACTGGCAGACCTGAGAGGGCCAGTGTAGACTCACCACCCAGCAGGACCAGGAAGAGTCGCACAGGTGGAGTCACGCCACGGTCACCGCGTCCCCCGTTGGCGGCAGGACGGGACCGTACGCCGTCTGGGTCCAGATTAAGGACAGTCGGCAAGCCCGCGCGGATGTCGGGTCACCACGCCTTGGCGTTGGGTGCCGACCTCTCACCGCTTTTGCCCTTGGAGGCGGCTGGTAGCGACATATCATTCCGACACTGAGATTACCTCGACGAGGTATGGGCCGAGGACAGGAGTCTCAGTAGTTCCTTCGGGCATGAGGACTCCGACCGCCCGTTCTCGCATAGCGAAGGGCGAATTGACAGGATGGAGAGGACGATGGAACAAATCCTGCAGCAAAGTCAAAGGCGGGAAACATTTGGTTCCAGGGGACTCATGGATATATCCCCATCGTCAATGGATAGCATAAGACAGCCAGAAGATGAGGAGATCTTGGTCCACGCACCAACAGCACCTGAGGTCCCTCAGGAGGAGCTCCTGGACGTGGCAGCCAAGTTTGCGCTACACGAATCATCAGGACAACCCCTCAACACCAAACTGGCTGCTACCGTTGACTTCCTCACGAACCATCAACTTCAAGAGCAGGTCCTTGCGGAGGCCATGAACAGGCACAAGGCACCAGGTAATTGCAACTCCCTTAACGTGCCTATTGTAAACATGCCGATTTGGGGCAATATTAGCCCAGGCATCAGAGCTCAGGAAATGAAATTACAAAGGATCCTGAAATTGCTCACTGCTGGGATTACCGCTTTTGCGAGGTCGGTGGACAGTGTGGATCTGAACACCGAGCAATAGGATGCCCTGGCACTGCTATGTAATACGCAGTATGAAATTAATGCCTTCAGGAAAAGCATTATCAAGCCCACATTGAACCCCAAATTTGCGGGGCTATGCAGAGCACCCCCTACACCACCACCCAGACAGTTGTTCGGGGAGGACCTCCCGAAGCAGGTCAAGGAGTTGGATGACCATGCAAAGATGGTGGGTCTTATGAGGTCATATACCTTGACCAGACAACCGGCCAGGAAAGTACCATTCTTCAGGCCACGAGGTCCAGCCATTAGGCCAGCAAGGACCTACGCTCCAGTGCCACCGCAATATCAGCAGCCTCAACAGCCCAGGCCTTTTTTAGGGCTAGGCCCGCAGCGGCCAGCATGGAAAATGCGGACTCCGCATTAACCAGCACAACCCAGCACCTCCACGTCCCACCAAACATGTCAGGGACCGCCGATAACCATGAAGGTAAGGCGGTCTGGATTTCATGCACTTGCATGTCTAACTTCACATATTGGTGGTAGACTACGGTTCTTTAAGGAGGCATGGGAAACCATCACTTCTGATGAGTTTATCTTACAAAGTATTCAAGGCCATGAGATTGAATTCATCAATGGTCAAATTCCCCCACCCCAGCATATGCCAAATCGCAAATTTACACTGTCCAGCAAGGAAACGGCAGTAGGCTATGCTGAAATCTTGAGGCTACAAGAAAAAGGCATGATAGAAAGAACTATACATGAACCAATTGAATTTGTATCTAACATATTCACAAAAACCAAGAAGGATGGAGGATGTCAGGTTATTATTGATCTGACCCATTTGAATACTTTTGTAAAATATACCCATTTCAAAATGGACACGTTCGAAACAGCCAAATCTTTGAGTTCTGAGGGCTGCTTCATGGCATGCATTGATTTAAAAGATGCATACTATTCAGTATCCATTCAGAAACATCACAGGAAGTTCTTGAAGTTTACCTGGATGGATCAGCTCTGGCAATACAAAGCTTTGCCAAATGGGCTTACCACAGCCCCCAGATTATTTACTAAATTACTCAAACCAGTGTTGGCTACACTGAGGAGACAAAATCACATGGTCATGGCTTATCTGGATGATATCCTAATTATTGGAAACACTCTGGAATCAGCGAAACTGGCAGTTTCAGCCACTGTGGAAATTTTTCAAAAAGTGGGATTCATAATCCATCCAGATAAATCAAAGTTCTGTCCTTCACAGGTCATGGATTATCTGGGATTCACGGTGGATTCCAATTGCATGATGGCCACCATACCAGCTAACAAAATTGGGGATGACATTCAAGCATGTAAGAATCTGGTCTGCGCCAGTATACCATCAATTAGACAAACTGCTAAGGTGATTGGAAAATTCGTAGCAGTTTTTCCAGCTGCCCAATACGGACCTTTGCATTATCAAAATTTGCAAAGAGCCAAGATTTCAGCGTTAAAATTGAACGCTGGACATTTCGATGGACCTATGCAGATGCCTCTCAAGGCAAAAATTGAGTTACAATGGTGGATTGATAACATCCATGACTCATTTAAGCCCATCATTGTGCCCAGTCCGATGGTATACTTACAAACAGACGCAAGCTCCCATGGCTGGGGAGCCACAGACAACTACACTAGTTGTGGAGGCAGATGGGACACCCTTGAATCTACCCTGTTGTTATCACAAGGGATAAATTATTTGGAGATGCTAGGAGCATTTCACGGACTTAGAGCTTATTGTTCAAACTTTACTGACACTCATGTCCATCTCCAAATAGATAATACCACTGCGGTGGCATTATGGGCGGTACCAGGTCAATTTCATGTGATGAATTGGCAGATAAAATTTGGCTCTGGTGCATAAAACGGAATATTTGGATTTCAGCTACCTATTTACCAGGTGAGCTCAATACAGTGGCGGACACCAGGTCACGCAAATTTAATGACAACATCGAGTGGATGTTAAATCCCCAAATATTCGCAAAAGTTACAGCCAAATTTGGTAAACCGGATATTGACCTTTTTGCGTCACGGTTGAACCATCAGGTACCAACATACGTATAATGGGAGCCATATCCTGGGGCAATGGCGATGGACACGTTCTCGCTAGATTGGGGGAAATGGTTTTTCTATGCATTTCCTCCATTTTGCCTCATCAGTCGGGTATTACGGAAAATACAGTCAGATGCTGCTAAAGGCATTCTTATCATACCCGACTGGCCTACGCAGCCATGGTATCCGGTGGTCCTTGATATGATCAGTCAACCATGGGTCCTCTTAGAGGGTTGCCCACAACTGGTGATGAACCCTGTTTCAGGGGAACCACATCCCTGCCATAGTCACTTAAAGTTATTGGCTTGCAGGTTCTGAACAGGCCATTACTGCGGTATGGTCTATCATCAAGGACAATGGATACTATTGGAGCATCGTGCAGGGAGTCCACTAGGCGGCAATATCTTTCGCATATCAGGAAATGGGAAACCTACTGCGGCCGCTCCAACATTGCATATGACTCCGTTACTGGATTCCGAAGTGCTGGAATTCCTGGCGGGGTTGCATCATGACGAACACCTCAGCTACAGTGCCATCAACAGCGCCAGGAGTGCGCTATCATTCTACCTGAATATTGAGGTAGGATCCAACAAGCTGGTGTCCAAACTTATGTGGGGAATATTTAATTCCAATCCGCCAACACCTCGTTACAACATCACCTGGGATATTGGGAAAGTTCTAACCCTGCTCAGGACGTGGTCGCCCATGGAAGGGCTTGAATTGGACAAACTCACCCTGAAGCTGGTGATGTTACTGGCACTGACTTCAGCGCAAAGGGTACAGATACTTCACAAGGTCAAGATTGACAGAATGATCTCTACCCCAGAAAAAGTAATCTTCTTTATAGATGAATTACTTAAGCAGCATAGACCTGGATACACAGGGCTGCAGCTGAAGTTTCCAGCATACCCCGCTGATGCAAGGCTATGTTTAGCCACCCATATCCGCCACTATATTAAAGTGACGAGGAAATTAAGGGGAATGGAGAAATACCTACTTATCAGCCACAAAAAACCTGACCATAGAGTGACGGTACAGACGATCTCCAGATGGCTCAGGATCGTCTTGAATGAGGCAGGTATTGATACTAATGTCTTTAAATCCCATTCCACCAGGGCTGCATCGACTTCGGCGGCAAGGGTCATGGAGGTGCCCATAGACCATATTCTTGCCACAGCTGGATGGGCGAAAGAAGCCACCTTTCAATGGTTTTATAATAAACCTGTTACTGCTCCTGTATTGTTCGCAGAGGCCTTGCTGAATGCGGGTCAAGAGCATACAGTTTCCCCCCAGTGAGGGTTTTTTTCTTTGTTGTTATTATTAAATATTATTATTTTTCAGTACAAGCAGTCTGGAAAGTTGATTACTCCTATCCATCCTTAAAAGTGGTGTGTGACAGCATGGACGTTGTCCAGGGCATGGAATCACAGAGCTTTGAAGTCTGCACGAAGTCACTCACGTGACTCCGAAATGAAATAGTAAGATTAAACGAGAACTTACCAGTTTGAAGGTTGATCTTTATTTTATGAGGAATTGCGATGAGGGATTTCGTGCCCTCCGCTCCCAACCCTCGATCACAAAGTCAACTGGTAATTAGAGTCTCTTCAATCTTACTATAACAAGTCATTTCTTTGTTTGTTGGTTCTGTGATTCCACACCGCTGCTTTGAAGAATGTCGCGCATACGTGCTGGTGGGTTCTTCACGAAATCCCTCATCGCAACTCCTTATAAAATGAAGATCAACCTTCAAACTGGTAAGTTTTCGTTTAATCTTACTATTATCCACCATTGCAATTCGGCGATGGCTTTGGCTGGCAACTGCATTGATCTGTCGAAATGACCTGTATGTTCTTTAAGTGGTTGTTCTCTAGCTCATTGCAAACTTTGATAGTGCAGAGGTCCAAACTGCACTGCAGGGAAAGCTGCCACTAATTTACCAATGACACTGGCTGCTTGCCGGATGGAGGGTTGTTGCTCTTCTACGAGACTGCTACAGACCTCCATGATTTCAACAGTCTTGGCCATAGGAAAAGTCACCGACTTATCAACTGAATCAATGACAAACCACAAATAGTTAATTTTTTGGGATGGTACTAGCTTGGATTTTGTTGGATGGATGAGGAAACCTAACCTCTGAAATAGGTGTTTGGTTGCTGAAACTGACTCCTCAGTTGCTTCCTGAGTGTTGCTTACAATTAAAATATAATCTAAATAAGCCATCACAATGTGATTCTGGGCACGAAGTAGCGCCAGAACTGGTTCCAACAATTTTGTAAACAACCTAGGAGCTGAGGTTAACCCGTTGGCAACGATTTAAATTGCCACAGCTGTCCCATCCAACTAAATTTCAAGTATCTACGGTACTGATGATAAATTGGTACTGAATAATATGCATCTTTCAGATCTATGGTTGCCATATAACAACCTTTTGATAACAGCTGTTTAGCAGCACTGAAAGTATCCATTTTAAAATGCCTATATTGGACATAGGAATTTAACTGGGTTAGGGCCAGAATGACTCGACACCCACCATCTTTTTTCTGCCTGGGGAATATATTGGACACAAATTGTTGAGGATGATATACTGTCTTTTCAATTACCCCTTTTTGGAATAAATCCCCAATTTCATCATTCAACTGTAGAGGTTCTGTTCCAGAAAAAAACAATACCCAGCTAGGGATATTTTGTGCAGGTGGATGTATTCCTGACATGAACTCAATTCGAGAGCCCAAGACACTGTCCAGTATAAACAGATCGGATGTTATGCAGCACCATTCATCATAAAACAATTGCAACCTACCCCCAACCGGAGGTTGTTCCCCAGAGGATTTCTCCTCGACTGAATCAATTACCCGTACCTCCATAGCCGACCTTGAATTTCTCACTCTTCTGGCCATGTTGGGGTTGGGGTACCCAGGTGCATATGGATGGCATACAACTGGTAACCCTCTACTTGGGCCTGCTCCAGCATCTGAAGCCCGTCTGGTTGAAAAAGACCTGCGAGATGGTATCCTGGCCGAGGTTGTGTAGGTTTTCATGAGGCCAATGGTTTTGTCCTCTTCCTCTAGGTCTTTGACCTGTTTCATCAGGTCTCCGCTGAATAAGAAATTTGGTGCCTGGATGTTAGAGGACCTACAGAGAGCTGCAAAGCGTGGATTTAATGTCGGTTTGATGGCAATCTTCCGGATACAATTTATCTTGAAATGAGCATTGCACAGCAGGGCCAACATATCCTGCTGTGTTCCCGACATTGGCGCTCCTTGGACCATCTGCCCAAATGCCAGGATCTCTGCCCCCACCAGTTTGAGGACTTTCTGGAAACGGAGCTCCTGCCCCTCATCGATGCGCTCATTTGTGCCCAGATAGCCGATTTCACGGTGGGCACCTTGAGCGACGCACAGTTGACAGTTGTCTGGTAACGAGTTGTTGTCTGTTCCATGATAGAGTCCTAGGGCTGGTGAGAGGCCATATAGTTTATATTACAAGCCAGATTTTCCTCCATGGGTTCACCAGTCCCCTCCGGAATGGCAACATTTCTAGCCACATCCGGGCCACCTGGAACATGGCCCATGTGCCTTGGTGTATGCACAAAAGCAGTGACACCAACTTCAGGGTCAGAATCCTCCTGCCCTGGCTCTCCCGAGTCTTGCTCTAGGGAGGTCTCTACTAGCCCTAAACAAGGTGCTGGTGAGGATGATTCCCATTGGAACTCGTAGGTGTGCTGGAAGTCCTCCTCGCCATATGAGCCTCTGCCTGAGGCTGTTCCAGGAAGTTGATGCGGAATCCTGGGGGTATACGACCCCAATTCGAACACTTCATGGTTCATCATTGTTTGAACAGATGTTCCATTTTATCTAGACGTCCCCAGATCTTCTTGTTGGAAGGAGGGTAGTCTTCTTGGTCAGACTCATCAGAATAAACGGGCCTGACTGACTTCCGTTTAGCCTTTCTCCCTGCTGGAGTGGACACAGCGCCCTGAGGCACCAGAGTTAATGGAGGCAGTTGAGCTGCCGGCGGTTCTGCAATCGGTGTCGGAACTGGCATTACCGCAGCCGGTATTTCCCTGCCCGACATACAAGTACTAACCGCAGTCCCGCGAGTAAGGTTCTTACTACGAACGGCAGCACTCTTTTTTACAACTCTCCCCATTTTGAAAATACTCCCGCTGGCTTCTGAACCAGTCATACGGAGTTTAAATACCCGCAGAAAGTTGTTAAAATCACTTACCTGCCAGTCTATTACTTACCGCTGGTGGAGCTGTGCTCTCCATCCCATCGGTATGCCATGCGTCGGACATAATGACACGCATGCGCCTGGTGGGGCTTCTTCACGTAGTCACTCACGTGACTCTGAAGTAAAATTAAGGTTTCATGGCAATGATCATTTATCAGAACTGTGTTTGAAATCACACATTCTTTAAGCTGCAGCAAATTGGGGAGATGTAAGGAGTACAAAGTTAATGCATGTGATAGGAATCAGATTAATCTGTCAGAGCTTTGAAACACTGTCAGCCCACTGGAAAATCTCAGAATTGTTTTGTGTGTTGCAAGATTGTCAATATTATTAGGAGGAATTATGTACATGGGGGAATAAACATTTTGCTGATGAATGAGAACCCCTACCCTAATAGGTGTAAATGAATACAGAAATAATGCATACAATGGCCCTATGTCAAGTTAACTCAATTTTCAATGCTTAATGTTGCAGTTGTCAAAATGAATTTCTAAAGGGCCTGTCCTACAAGCATGCAACTCTATGCGATTAGCGCGACCTAACGTGGTCGCTTGAGCCGTCCGTCGTCATAGGGCCGGTCCCACTTCGATCGCCAGAGCCATGGGGAATTGTGCGGAGTTCGTCCCGCGTTCGTCCCGACACCGGGCGGTGCACCGAAAAACTGACTATGTCCAAAAATGCCGCGCGGCAACGGCTTGTCGGCTCGCAGTCGCCTCGACGCATTACACACCGCCCCGACATCGTGCCTCCGTGATCTTCTCTGTAGGTGCCTCCGTGACCCTCTATGTGTGTGGCTCCGTGGCCCTGTGTGTGTGTGTGTGCCTCTGTGCCCCTCTCTGTGTGTCCCTCTCTGTCCTGGCGAACTTACCTTAGACTTCGCTCCAAGTTCGCCTCACTTTGCGCCGCGTTGCACCACTCACCCGACCTCTGCGCGGCCCCTGCTGCCAGTTTGGTTGTGCTTGCCGCATGCAGGCGCATGCTGGTGGGAACGGCCCTGTAAAGGGGATCACCCGACCTCCGTGCGGCCCCCGCTTCTAGTTTGATCGCGTTCATCGCATAGAGTTGCATGCTTGTAGGACAGGCCCTTCAGACTGGGCATTTTCTATAAATTTCTAGACCTAATTCTTTTGCTAGTGATCTTAACTTATGTTTATGAATTTAAAGCAGAAATGTCTTGATATACTTAGTTTAGGTGACAGCCATGGAGATCAAAAATAAAATTCCTGATTCAGGTGAATGATCATTTATCAGAAAAGTTTATAACCTCTCATAACTCAATGGAGGATTGTTCTTTTTTCTACCAGAACCAGTCATAATCTTGGAAACTCATAATTCGCCCTTAACATTTTCAATTCCAACAAGAATATCCCCAACATTTTCAAGCCCCTCTCTGAATTATACCTGATAATAGCATGAAAAACCTCTGCACTCTTTCTGCCTTTACATGTTTACCTGTATGCTGTGCCCCATGCGTGTTATTCAGAATATTCACCTGAGGCCTCATCTCTGTCTTGTAGGTTTCAGAAAAATTCTAAGAATGATCAAAATTCACAAATCACAAAACATGATGAAGAAATATATGTATGACTGGTTCCAGCATGAACATAGTTCACAAGGTTCATATGATAAAGAATCAAACAATTTATGATGTCAGTTGAGAGTTTCCTTCTGCTATAGTTTGATAAAACACTTTCACCTCCCTGTTCACATCAGTTATTCTCTTACTGGAGGAGATTGGAGGATTTTTTTTACCATTATTACCTTTGTGCAGTAGAAAGCAAGTAAGGTAAAGAATCAATATCTGAATGCATGCTGCAATCACCTTAGGTTTGGTATGTGTGTATATTTTAATATGAATTTGTTTATATTACAATTTACAGTGCCAACTCTATTTGCAACACATAATTACAAAATTGTCATATTAATACACTCCCTGTGGCTATATTATTTCACACACCGTCATTGTGAAGCTGTGTAACTCATCTAATGTGTTCAAAAGCTGAGCACCTTCATCACCCATACAGAGAAGCTAAGCAAGAAGGAATATCAGCTATAAATTTAGAATATCAAAACATAGCCAAATGATAGTGAATTAAATCACTTTCCTCGTTTATTAGAAGGATGAAATGACCAACAGAAAGAAAAATGCTACAAAGTGAATTTGAAATTATACTAGAAAAATGGTCTATTAAATCTCATATAATTTTAGAAATAACACAGATTTTGCTTTCAAACAATTTCAGAAACACAGTCTAGCCTTATTATTAGGAAGCCATGAACAGTAACAAAATAATTTCCTCCTCTGTTTGCTGTGGTGACAGTTCTTTGGAGATCAGGGTAATAATGTTCACTTTAATAAGAAGATTCGTAATTACAGTCCTTGCAGTAACAAGGTCATTGCATTATTGTTGATCTTTTAAAGATTTAAGTAAGTGATTTTGGCTACTATGAAAATAACTAAAGTGTACTATATGGCCTAATACTATTTCACAGGATGTTGCACAACTAAAATGATTTTTGTTTTAAATTGTGAATCCATTTTCTAGAATTAATCATTGTTATTGATGCAATTTCCATGAAATGGCAACGATGAACTTCAATTTATAGTTCACATATTTCTTATTTGATTACCTATTGACTTGCTACTTCAAAAAATATAATTGTTCTGCTTCAATAAATTGGCAACAAAGTCAAGGAAATTCGCTTGTTTTGTGAAAATCTACATAGTATTTGCAGAAAGTACTTCTCTTATTAATTTATCAGTAAATTAAAAGACTTTTTGATGTTTTGACAAAAAAAATCTCCAAATATATTCAGGATAGAAAACACGTTAGATAATGAATGAATCATTTGACTGTTTGCGTCTATCCGCCAGCCAACAAGATAATTTGACCTAACTCCGATTTCATTTGCAATATTAATTTTCAAGAGGTCTATTTTGCTGCTGACCATTACCTAACGTAGCTGTACAATATACTACGGTGATTTTGGTATGTCTTTCAAGTTATATTTCATACTTTCTGTCTTAGTGTTTGCTTTGTTCTATGTTATAGTATCTTATTATTCTATGTATCTTTCCATGTTAACAGGATCTTTTCCAGCGAGTGATAAAACACATACAAATTTCCCACCAACTGTGCACTGGAGAATTTTGGACCAGGAACACGAAGAAGATGAAGAGGAGAGGAGAATCTAAATTGCCCTCAATTGAGGTCATCCTCAATTCTCCATTTGCTTACAGCCCTTCCCCGAATTTCCATCATTCATTGACCAAGAGATAATCTGCTTGGGCAAAATATAAAAACAACAGGCATGAAAAAAGGATATTACAACCAAATGCAATCATGTCAAAATGAACAAAAAAAACATTATGCAATCCCTTAATCTCTAACTTCCAAGAGATTTTACCAAGCCTTTTCCTTCACAGAAGACCACAATTGCCTGAAAGAGTCATTGTCATCGACTGACATGGCACAGAAATAGATATTTTGGCCTATCTCATCTATATCAACCATGTTGCTTACCTGAGCTATTCCTATTTACAGAGAGTTATAGAAAGATAGTCATGCAGCATGGGAACAGACCCTTCAGCCAATTTGTCCATCCAAGCATAGATGCCCCATCTAAGCTAGACCAATTGGCCTGCACTTGGCACAAATCTCTTTAAACATTTCCATTCTATATAGCACTTCAAATGTTTTTCAAATGTTATTGTACCAGCCTCAAAGTTGACCTTCAGGCCCTTTAAATCCTTCCCCTCCCACCTAAAATCGATGTCATCTATTTTTAGACTCCTCTACCCTGTGGAAAAAAAATCGTGGCCATTCATCCTGACTATGCTGCTCATAATTGTATATGCCTCCATAAGATTACTCCTCAACCTTCTATGCTCCAGGGGAAAATATCACAGCTACTCCAATCTGTACTTAAAACCCAAGCCCTCCAGTCTTGAAAGTACCTTTTCGGCTTAATTACATTTTCCCTATAGCAAGGCAATCAGAATTGCATAAAACTCAGACCCCAAGTCACCAGCATTTTGTACAGTTGTAACATAACATCCCTCCACTTGTACTCAATTCTCTGACTGAATAAGGCAAGCATGCCAAATTACCTCTTTACCGCCCTGTCTACCTGTGTTGCCACTTTCAGAGAACTGTACTTGTATCCATAGGTTTCTCTGTGTCACTACACTCACCGGAGTCCTGCTATTTACTATGTGTCCTGCTTTGTTTTAACTTATGAATATGCAACACTTCACATTTGTCTGAGTAAAATTCTATCAACCATTTATTTGCCCACATTCCCTGGTGATATAGATCCTGTTGCAATCTTAGATAACCTTATTCACTGACCACTCTACCATCAATGTTGGTGTCATTTGCAAATTTACCACTCATGCCAATTATATTGTCATGCAAATCATTAATATAGATGACAAACAATAGCTGACCCAGCCCCAATCCCTGTTGCACACTGTGCGTCATGAGCCTCCAGTCTCAGTACCAACCCTCCAATACCACTCAGTAACTCCTACCACCAAGCCAATTTTGGATCCAATTGCTGTCTGAAGAAGGGTCTCGACCCGAAACGTCGCCTATCTCCTTCGCTCCTTAGATGCTGCTGCACCCAGCTGAGTTTCTCCAGCTTTTTGTGTACCCTGGCTATCTTACACTGGATTTCATATGATCTAATCCTCTAGAGGAACCTACCATGAGGGTCCTTTTTTATGGACTGGCTAAAGACTATGTAGACACCATCTACTGCCCTGCCTTCATCAAATCTCGCCGAGAACATGCAATAGGTGCCTGGGAATACTTCTTTCCCAAGGTATATATCATCCTGAATTGGAGATATATCGCCAGTTCTTTATCATGACTACGTAAAAATCCTGAATTCGTAGCTGGAAGCACCAAGAGTATTTTGGTCATATAGAGTCATAGTCATACAGTGTGGAAACAGGCCCTTCAGCCCTGTTTACACCGACCAACATGTTCCATCTGCAGTAGTTCCACCTGCATACATTTGGCCCATATCACTTCAAATCTGTCCTATCCATATACCTGTCTAATTGATTCTTAATAGTCCATGCTTCAATTATGTCCTCTGGCAGCTCGTTCCATACACCCACCACCCTTTGTGTGAAAAGTTACTCCTCAGATTCCTACTAAATCTTTCCCCCTTCACAAACCTATGTCCTCTGGTTCTCGATTCTCCAAATCTAGGAAAGAAATTCTATGCATCTAAATGGACCACAATGGTTTTTAAAAAGGAGCTCACAACCACATTCTCATGTACAATTAGAGAAAGGCACTGAATGCAGCTATTGTAGTAATTTTACTTTGGAGTCACTGATTGACTACGTGAAGAAGGCCGTCAACCCATATGCGCATCATTACGTCTAATGCATTGCGCAATGAGTGACTGGCGGGCGCGTCCCTCCTTCCAGCGGTAAGTTTAAAAACGCTCAGGTAAGTGTTATACTTTATCTGAGGTTGTTGCTCCCGGTTCGGTTATTGCTTTCTTTCAGCGTACTCGAACTCGCGGAGAACATGTATAAGGTGAAGAGGCGGGCCGCATCTAAACAGGCTACTGAAGACCACGGGCCTGCGGGTAGCGGGCGGCCTCCGAATTCGCCTTCAGGGACACTGGCAGAGGAGTCAGCGGCTACAGACTTGGTGCTGCCAGTAAGCGCCTTGGCTACCCCGCGGGGGAGAAAAGCCACGAGAAAGTCTGTTAGGGCCCTGGACTCGGATGAGTCGGGCCAGGAGGTGGAAATTTCCCCTCCTCCTATGGGCAGTGTTGTTGGCAAGCTGACCCACATGGAGCACCTAATGGAGAGGTTGCTCCAGAGTGATATGCTCCGAAGGAGGGAGCTATCTGAGCCCGGGTATTATGGAGAACCCGAGGCAGCCGCACCAGTGTCAGGGCTGCATATCCACCTCTCTGATGAGGGAAGCGTATGAGGCCAGTTTTCTACTGACTCAGTGTGCGGAGGCACAGCTGGGGAGCATGCTTCAAGGCATGAGGGGCAAACCTCGGGAGTACCTCCTATGGCATCCAAATTTGCTATCCCTGCCCTAACAGGGGAGCCATTGGGAGAAGACCTGGCCATGAGCATTACTTAGCTGGCCTCTCACCAACTTCAAGATCAGGCCATGGAGGGAACCACTGCCAAATCCATTACGCCACTGAACTGTGCCTCATTAAATGTCCCGGCAGTGAATCATTCCATCTGGGGACACATTGGAGGGGGTGTCAGAGCCCAGGAGGTAAAACTTCAAAAAGTTTGTAGATTACTTGCCTCAGGTATCACGGCCTTTGCCAGGTCAGTGGATGGGGTGCCCCTCTCTGATATCCAGCAGGATGCGATGACATTAATGTGCAATGCACATTTTGAAATCAATTGCCTCCAAAAGAATGCCATCCGTCCTGATCTGAACCCAAAATTTGCAGGGCTCTGGAAGCTGGGGAATGTCCAACCCCCAAACCTCCTATTCGGGGAAGACCTGCCTAAGCAGGTAAAGGAGATGAATGAGGAGGCTAAAACCATCAGCCTTATCAAGACACCTCGCAAGATTTCATCTTTCTGGCGACAGAACCCCTACCCTCCTCTCCACACCAGATGGTTCGCCGGATATGGTGGACGTCACGAGCAGCAGGCACAGAGGCCTTTTTTAGGGCAGGGCCCAAGCTGGGCCATGTTCAAGATGCGTGGATGGTGCCCTCCAACAGCCCTACCCCCCAGACCTCCAGGGGCAGAAGCAAACACCATACCGCCGATAACCACTGAGGTAAGTGAGTCTGGTTGTTTGTGTAACACATCTTCGATGGATCAGTTACAAGTTGGGGGTAGATTACAGTATTTCTTACATGAATGGCATTGGATAACATCTGACCCGTTTATACTGCACAGTATACGATGTTTTCAAATTGAGTTCCTTTTCAACTCGCCTCCACCCACTCAGCATACACCGAGCCGCACTTTTGTTCCTTCACAACAGGAGCGTGCGCGTGCACAAGGGAAAATTGAGTCTTTACTCAAGAAAGGGGTAATTGAGAGGTCGAGTCGTGAGCCCCACCAGTTTGTGTCCAATATATTTACTAGGCAAAAGAAGGATGGAGGATGCCGAATCATCGTTGATTTAACATCCTTGATTTGAGCTTAACTCCTTTGTGCAGTATAAACACTTCAAAATTGAAAACTTTGTCACTGCCAAACAACTGGTTGCCAAAGGATGTTACATGGCATGCATCAACCTCAAAGATGCTTACTATTCAGTGGCCATTCATGAAGACCACAGGAGATATTTCAAGTTTAGCTGGATGGAGCAATTGTGGCATTTAAAGCATTGCCTAATGGGTTAACCTCAGCGCCCAGACTATTCACTAAATTGCTAAAACCAGTCCTGGGGATACTCAGGGCACAGAATCATATAGTCATGGCATATTTGGATGACATCTTAATCATTAGGAAGACTTTGGAATTAGCTGAGTTATCTGTCTGAGCTGCCAAACTCATGTTTAAGAGACTGGGGTTCCTAATCCATCCAGTTAAGACTAAATTGGTACCATCTAGGATAATTGATTATTTGGGATTCACCATTAACTCAATGCAAATGTCAGTGACTCTGCCTTGGAGCAAGCAATTAGAGTTAATCGAAGCCTGCAGAAACCTCACTGTTTAATATAATGTACTCACATAAAACGGAGGAAGAAGATATATCAATTGTTTCTCTGGACGCAGAGAAAACATTTGATCAGGTAGCATAGCAGTATTTATATAAAGTATTGCAAACATTTAATATGGGAGAGAATTTTATTGTATGGGTAAAATTATTATATGATAAACCAATGGCAAGAATATTAACCAATAGTATGTTATCTCCAAAATTTCAATTATCAAGGGGCAATAGGCAGGGATGTGCTTTATCACTTCTGCTGTTTGCCCTTATGATAGAGCCCCTGGCTGAAAGTGTAAGAATTCATCCGAATATTCAGGGATATAATACTAGGGACTCAAATAATAAAATGTCATTATATGCAGATGATATACTTTTATACATTACAAATTCACAAACGAGCATACCAAACATATTAAATTTAATAGAGGATTTGGTTCTTTTTCTGGATATAGAATAAATTGGAATAAAAGTGAAATCATAACGTTAAAACCTCCAGAATCTACACACCTTTAAATTCCCCTTTAAAATTGCAACAGAAAAATTTAAGTATTTGGGTATTCAAATTACCAGAAAATACAAAGCATTATTTAATGCTAATTTTATGCCTTTATTAAATAAACTCAACGCGGTGATTAAAATCTGGAAAACACTTCCGTAATCATTAATAGGCAGAATAAACGCTATAAAAATGATCATTTTACCACAAATATTATACTCATTTCAATCTATACAATTTTATATACCAAAAAACATTTAAAAAAAAACTAGACTCTAATATTACCAATTTTATCTGGGACTATAGATCACACAGAATTCAAAGAAAACACTTGTGCAAACCAAAAGACGTTGGGGGAGTTTCACTTTTTGTATTATTACTGGGCAGTGCATATTCAGAATATAATTTACTAGTTGGACAGTTCTACCCAACAGACAGAATGGATAAGAATGGAGAAAGAGGACTGTTCTCCTTGTAACATAGGAGCGATCCTCTTCACCCTGATAAAACTGAACAACACAATATATAAGAATAACCCAATTATACATGATACAATATGAATTTGGAAACAAATAAAATTATCCTTAAAATTAAGAAACCTATCATTGTTAATGCCAATAGTGAATAATCCTTCATTTATACCATCTCTTATTGATAAAACATATAATCAATGGGAAACAATGGGAATTAAAAGGATTGATGATATATATGAAATGGGAAATCTGTTATCATTCCAACAATTACAATTAAAATTTAAACTGAAAAATAAGCAATATTTGAAATATCTTCAGCTCTGCGACTTCATGAAGAAATACATACAAAGATATAAAAATATAACTTTAGACCCACTGGAAGAAGCAATGAATATTAAGGCTGACTCACATAAATTAATATCATATTTATATAATAGTATTTTAAATATAGACTTACCATCGACAGAGGCACCTAGAGAAGAGTGGGAACGAGAATTAATGATAAACATTACGAAAGAAACATGGGAAAAGTATTTGATATATATACACAAATGTTCGATTAATGTAAGATAATTTAATTCAATTTAAAATTTTACATAGATTATATTATTCAAAAACTAGATTGAATAAATTCTATCCAAATACTTCCCCCATTTGTGATAAATGTCTATCACAAACTGTAACATACTCTTTTGTCTCCTGCATAAAACTTTATAAATTCTGGAGTGATATTTTTGAAATATTTACAAAATTATTCAAGATAAAAATGGAACCTAATACTGAAATGATTATATTTGGAGTAATGGAAGATGGGAATAAATTGAACTCATCTCAAAATTTATTTTTTACTATGGGTTAATAACGGCAAAAAAACTAATACTTAACTTTTGGAAAATACATCTATACCAACGCTTAAAATGTGGATTTCAAACATGTTGGACACCGCACATCTTGAGGAAATGCGATTCCTCCTAATAGATAAATCAGACCAATTCTTAACGAGTTGGTCTCCATTTGTCGATTTTTTTGGAAGCATATGGTGCAACAAAGTCGTAGAAGCTAACTGTTTCAGGATTGGGTGAGGGATGGTCAGGAATATAGATAACGATCTCCTTAATCTCTTACTTTCTACTCTTTTTCTTTTTTTTTCAATTTTCTTCTTTCACACTTTTTCTTTTTTTACACACTATATATCACACCTTTCTCTATCTTTTATTATGTATTCTCCCTTTTTCTGTTTCATTATTAAAAAAAAAAGAAGCTGTACATAAAATGTAACATGTCAATATATATTAGGCACCTTGGTGCCATATTCCTGTACTTACTTCTAACAAAATAAAAAAAAGAAAGATAAAAAAAACCTCACTCTCTGTGTGAAAAATGATTTTCTCATCTCGGTACTAAAGGTCTTCCCCCTTATCCTTAAATTGTGACCCCTTGTTCTGGACTTCCCCAACATCGGGAACAATCTTCCTGCATCTAGCCTGTCCACCCCCTTAAGAATTTTGTAAGTTTCTATAAGATCCCCCCTCAATCTTCTAAATTCTAGTGAGTACAAGCCAAGTCTATCCAGTCTTTCTTCACATGGAAGTCCTGCCATCCCAGGAATCAGTCTGTAGCAATGTTACAAAATTTTGAGATTTTAAAAATCAAGTCTGCAATTTATCCCATCAGATAAAGCATAAAAAGAAGTTTAATTTGACACCTAATTCACTTTCATATCTTCAGTATTAAGAAAGTTATGACAATTTTCATGCTTGGAAATTAGCATCTTGTTCCCCATTGCCTTTCAATTGACTTAACTCAAAAGCTGTGATCTAGAACCGTTAAAAGCCCATAACTTTCTTAAAAATTAAGAGAACTCAATGAAATGTTCAGTTTTATAGATTGAAGCATTCTGAAACAAATATGAAACAATCTTACTTGGATGACCTGAAATTAAAGCATATAATTAGTTAGTTATCTAATTGCAGCTAATTACAAAATTCAATGAGTAGATCTAAACATCTATCCATTTCTTAAGAAAATATAAACTTTTTTTAAATTGCCTAAGTGTCCAAATAACATTCACACAATAATCCACAATATAACATAATTTTTAAATCTCATTTTCATGAATTTCTGGGCCAAATGAAAAGAATTTAGTGTTTAATGCCTGTAAATTAATGGCCATTTAAATCAACTAGCGAGTGGGTTTTAGTGGAATGCGGTGGATTGGAACGTTGCGGTATGCTGTGAAGTCGGGAGGAAAAGTACAGCCGGTTCATACATTTTTTTTGGACCCCATTTCGCAACATGAAAATATTATTAAAGCCTCCATAAAAACCAACTTTTAATATAAAAATAAACAGTGTACCTTTTTTTCTCCCCTACGCAAAATCCTTCCCGTTGTCGGCGCTCACGGCTTTTGAAGGTGATTTTTAAATTACTCTAGATAATAAATAATCTAGCGTAATTTTAAAATACCTTCATTAATGAAATGTTGGAGCAATTTTTCTTCCGCAACGAAATCGCCCGACATGGATCGATTTGCCCTCTGTAGAAAAACGGCACTTTAAGCCCGCCCCCCTGTGAAAGGCGCCAAAGTCACGCACACGGGGAGCGGCAGAACTGCAGCGCTGCTCAAGGTAAGTTTTGTAACATTCCTAGTCTGGTGAACCTTCTCTGTACTCCATTATGGCTAGAATGTCTTTCCTCAGATTAGGAGACCAAAACTGTACGCAATACTCCAGGTGTGGCCTCACCAAGACCCTGTACAACTGCAGTAGAACCTCCCTGCTCTTATACACAAATCCTTTTGTTATGAATACCAGTCCCTTTCTTCACTGCCTGCTGCACCTGCATGCCTACTTTCAATGACTGGTGTACCATGACACCCAGGTCTCCTTGCATCTCCCCTTTTCCTAATCGGCCACCATTCAGATAATAGTCTACTTTCCTGTTTTTGCCACCAAAGTGGATAACCTCACATTTATCCACATTATACTGCATCTGCCATGCATTAGCACACTCACCCAACCTACCCAAGTCACCTTGCAGCCTCCTAGCATCCTCCTCACAGCTAACACTGACCCCAGCTTTGTGTCATCCGCAAACTAGGAAATGTTGCATTCAATTCCCTCATCCAGATCATTAATATATATTGTAAATAGCTGGGGTCCCAGCACTGAGCCTTGCGGTACCCCACTAGTCACTGCCTGCCATTCTGAAAAGGACCCGTTTACTCCTACTCTTTGCTTCCTGTCTGCCAGCCAGTTCTCTATCCACATCAATACTGAACCCCCAATACCGAGTGCTTTAAGTTTGTATACTAATCTGTTATGTGGGACCTTGTCGAAAGCCTTCTGAAAGTCCAGATATAACACATCTACTGGTTCTCCTTTATCCACTGTCCTGGTTACATCCTCAAAAAATTCTATAAGATTCGTCAGTCATGATTTACCTTTCATAAATCCATACTGACTTTGTCCAATGATTTCACCACTTTCCAAATGTGCTGCTATCCCATCTTTTATAACTGACTCTAGCATTTTCCCCACTACCGATGTTAGACTAACTGGTCTGTAATTCCCCGTTTTCTCTCTCCCTCCCCTTTTAAAAAGTGGGGTTATATTAGCTATCCTCCAATCCTCAGGAACTACTCCAGAATCTAAAGGGTTTTGAAAAATTATCACTAATGCATTAACTATTTCTGGGGCTACTTCCTTAAGTACTCTGGGATGGAGCCTATCTGGCCCTGGGGATTTATAGGCCTTTAATCCATTCAATTTACCCAACACCACTTCCCGGCAAGCCTGGATTTCAATCAGTTCCTCCATCTCATTTGACCCCTGGTCCCCTGCTATTTCCGGCAGATTATTTATGTCTTCCTTAGTGAAGACAGAATTAAAGTAGTTATTCAAATTGTCTGCCATATCCTTGTTCCCCATGATCAATTCACCAGTTTCTGACTGCAAGGGACCCACATTTGTTTTAACTAACCTTTTTCTCTTCACATATCAATAAAACCTTTGGCAGTCAGTTTTATATGTTCCCTGCCAGTTTTCTTTCATAATCTATTTTTCCTTTCCTAATTAAGCGCTTTGTCCTCCTCTGCTGGACTCTGAATTTTTCCCAGTCATCTGGTAGGCTGTTTTTTCTGGCTAATTTGTATGCTTCATCTTTTGTTTTGATACTATCCCTGATTTCCCTTGTTATCCATGGATGCACTACCTGCCCTGATTTATTCTTTTGTCAAACTGGGATGAACAATTGTTGTAGTTCATCCATGCAGTCTTTAAATGCCTTCCACTGCATATCCACCGTCAACCCTTTAAGAAGCACTTGCCAGTCTATCTTGGCCAATTCACGTCTCATACCCTCAAAGTTACCTTTCTTTAAGTTCAGAACCCTTGCGTCTGAATTAACAATGTCACTCTCCTAATGAAGAACTCAACTATATTATGGTCACTCGTGCCCAAGGGGCCACGCACAACAAGACTGCTAACTAACCCTTCCTCATTACTCAATACCCAGTCTAGAATAGCCTGCTCTCTCATTGGTTCCTCTACTTGTTGGTATAGAAAACTATCCCGCATACATTCTAAGAAATCTTCTTCCTCAGCACCCCTGCCAATTTGATTCACCCAATCTATATGTAGATTGAAGTCACCCATTATAACTGTTTTACTTTTGTTGCACGCATTTGTAATTTCCTGTTTGATGCCATCCCCAATTCCACTACTACTGTTAGGTGGCCTGTACACAACTCCCACTAGCGTTTTCTGCCCCTTAGTGTTTCACAGCTCTACCCATATCGATTCCACATCCTCTAAGCTAATGTCCTTCCTTTCTATTGTGTTAATCTCCCCTCTAACCAGCAACACTACTCCACCTCCTTTTCCTTTCTGCCTATCCCTCCTGAATATTGAATACCATGGATGTTCAGCTCCCAGCCTTGGTCACCCTGGAGCCATGTCTCCGTGATCCCAACTATATCATATTCATTAATAACTATCTGCACATTCAACTCATCCACCTTATTACGAATGCTCCTTGCATTGAGACACAAAGCCTTCAGGCTTGTTTTTACAACACTCTTACCCCTTATACAATTATGTTGAAAAGTGATTTTTGATTTTTGCCCTGGATTTTTCTGCCTGACACTTTTACTTTTCACTTTGCTTCTACCATCATTTTACACCCCTCTGTCTCTCTGCTCATGCTCCCACCCCCCTGCCGCATTAGTTTAAATCCTCCCTGTGATAAATTGTCTAATCTCATTTGGCACTGGTGTATTATGAGAAACATCTGGATTTCAGCTATCTACTTACCAGGTAGATATAACATGGTGGCAGACACCAGGTCATGACAATTCAATGACAACAAGGAATGGATGTTGAATCACAAAGTGTTTAATGACATTGTCATTCATTATGGTGTACCGGACATTGATCTGTTTGCATCCAGGCTTAATCATCAGTTACCAAATTATGTGTCACGGGAACCAGACCCAGGGGCAGTAGCAGTAGATGCATTCTCGCTACATTGGGGTGGAAAATGTTTGTATGTGTTTCCCCCATTCTGCCTCATCAGTCAATGCTTGGCTCAGATCAAGCAAGACTCCGCCTCTGGCATATTGGTAGTACCAGACTGGCCTACTCAGCATTGGTTCCCACTCATCCTAGCTATAATTACACAGCCTTTTATGGCTGTCCCCAAGAGTAGAAATCTGCTGATACACCCTGTGACAGGGGAAAGCCACCCTCTTCATGACCGTATAAATTTATTGGTTTGCAGATTCTGAGGAGACCGTTCCTGGGGCTCGGGCTTTCAGATCGTACGATAGATGTGATCACTGCGGCCTGGAGGAAGAGCACCCAAAAACAGTACATCACTCACATAAGGAAATGGGAGATGTACTGTTCTCTCTCAAATATTTAATATGACATGGCTTCCATCACGGATGTTTCGGAGTTTCTTTCATCACTCTTCTATGATTAGAAGCTCAGTTACAGTGTCATAAATAGTGCTAGGAGTGCTTTGTCATCTTATGTATGGCTGGGGTCAGGGAACCATACTATAGGATCTCACCCCTTAATAACTAAATTTATGAAGGACATTTTTAACTCTACTCCCCCTAGGCCTAGATATTCACAGATATGGGATGTGAGCATGGTTCTCATGCTGCTCTGTCAGTGGGCACCAGCTTCATCCCTGTCTCTGCATTATCTCACACTTAAGGTAGTCATGCTCATGGCGCTGGTCTCAGTAGAACGGGTCCAGACGTTACATAAACTTAGACTGGACAGCATGGTCACATCTTGTGATAACATCACCTTTTTTGTTCATGACCTTATTAAGCAGAGCAGGCCAGGGATGTTGGGGATCAAATTCAGTTTTATGGCTTACCCCTTAGACCAACATTTGTGTGTGGTATCTCACATATTACAATACATTAAGGTCACTAAGAGCCTCAGAGGCTCAGAACTATCCTTATTCGTCAGCTATACCAAACCTCATAGGAAGGTTACAGCGCAGACCATCTCAAGATGGATTAAACAGGTTCTGCCATGAGCAGGAGTGGACACTGACACTTTTAAACCTCATTCCACCATGGCTGCATCAACGTCAGCAGCAAGGGATATGGACGTCCCTCTCGACCACATTCTAGCGGCTGCGGGATGGTCTAATGAGCGGACGTACCAAAAGGTTTATAACAAGCCTATCGCCAGACCGGGGACTTTTGCTAATTCTGTTTTAAGTTCTGTTTCACAGTTTCCCCCTGGGTGAGAGGAGTCACTGTTAATTTTCTTTCGCTATTAAAGCATTAGCATTTTTTATCCATGTCATGTTTGAATGCGTTAATTTTTTCTCACTCATCCTGGTCAATTGATGCAGTGTGTGACGCATGGACTCGTTTCCATGGCATGAAATCACAGAGCTTCAAAATCTTCATGTAATCACTCACGTGACTCTGAAGTTAAATAGTAAGATTAAAAGAGAACTTACCAGTTTGAAGTTTGATCTTTATTTTATGAGGAGTTACGATGAGCGATTACGTGTCCTCCGTTCCCGACCCTCGTAACATAAAGATCTTTCTGGAAGTTCTAGTCAGCTCTAATCTTACTATTTTAGTTCCACAACTGTTCTTCTGTGATTTCACACCGCTGCTTTGAAGATTGGTGTGCATGCAGGTTGACGGCCTTCTTCACGTAATCGCTCATCGTAACTCCTCATAATATAAAGATCAAACTTCAAACTGGTAAGTTCTCATTTAATCTTAATATTTATGTCTATCTTTCAAAACTAAAGCTAGGTTTGGGAGATAACCTCAAAGACCAATAAACCATGGACCTTAGCTTATGAATATCCCTTCTGGTTATGGGTAGCTGAATTCCAAACTGATTAGCTGGCAGGTAATATCTATTGAGTTAGCAACATGTTAGGGGTGGGAGGCTATCATCTCAGGGACTGCATCCCTTATTTTCCCTTTCCTCTCCTTACTGCAGTTGCACCTTTCTTCTCTTCGATGCATCTACTATATACATCTATTAGATACATGTACAAGAATTGCAACTTTGCAAGACAATAGTAATTGTGCAGCAAGTCAGACACCAAATGTGATTTGAAGCCTCAGCATCGAAATATAATTTTTATCTTCACTAGGTCCGCCATGCTGATTTCCATCTGCTGCCCTTTTGCAGTCAAGTAGCACTCACAGAATAAAGCATCCAATCACTTTGGTGTGAAATAACGCAATCTGTAGCCCCAATTACAGCAGCCTGATCACAACCCAGAACCCAATCAGACTGTTGCATAGCACTCTAATCTGTTGTTTAATTCTTCTTTCAGGTTTTTCATCCTCACATGATTTTTTCCCAATCATCTTGATTTTTCCTTCATTTTTTCCTCATTACTAAGGAAAGCAAGGTTCACTTTCACCGCAGTGATGCACCATGCTTCTGCAAACAGTTGCCATCAGTCACATTCTACTGCTTCTAAATAGAAAACTATTTAAATGGTTTCTTACACCTCTTATATTTTCTTACCACTTACAAGGAGGTTCTTAGGCCGTCTCTCTGCCACTCTCTCAGAGTACTCCCATTAGACAATTCGACCACTTATTTCTGTATCTTACTCAACTTCCTCAAATTCCCCTGCTATTCCTCCACCATAGAGTCATAGAGTGATATAATGTGGAAACAGGCCCTTCAGCCCAACTTGCCCTTACTGGCCAACATGTCCCAGCTACACTAGTCCCACCTGGCTGCGTTTGGTCCATATCACTCAAAACCTGTCCTATCCTTGTACATGTTTAAATGTTTCATAAATGTTGAGATAATCCGTACCTCAACTACCTCCTCTGGCAGCTTGTTCGATTCCCCAATCATGCTTTGTGTGAAAAAGTTACCCCTTAGATTCCTGTTAAATCTTTTCCCCTTCACCTTAAACCTATATCCTCTGTTCCTTGATTCACCTACTTTGGGCAAGAGACTCTGTGCATGTACCCGATCTATTCCTCTCATTATTTTATACACCTCTATATGATCACCCCTCATCCTCCTGCACTACAAGAAATAGAGTACAAGCCTACTGAACCTCGGCCTACAGCTCACTCTCTGGTCCTGGCAACATACGCGTAAATCCTCTCTGTACCCTTTCCAGCTTGACAACATCTTTCCTATAACTAGGTGCCCAGACCTGAACACAGTAATCTCAATGTGGCCTCACCAACGTCTTATACAACCGCAACATGACCTCCCAACCTCAATACTTTGATTGATGAAAGCCAATGTGCTAAATGCCTTTTTGACCACCCTATCTACTTTTGCCTCCACCTTCAAGTAACCATGCACATGCACTCCAAGATCCCTCTGCTCTACAACACTTCCCAGAGCCCTACCTTTCACAGTGTATGTCCTGCCCATGTTAGGCTTCTCAAAATGCAACACCTCACATTGTTCTGTACTAAATTCCATCAAACATTCCTCAGCCCACCTGGCCAATCGATCAAAGACCCTGCTGCAATTTTTCACAACCATCCTCACTAGCTGCAAAACCACCCACTTTGGTATCATCAGCAAACTTGCTAATCTTGTCATGTATGTTTTCATCCAAAGCATTGATATAGATGACAAACAATAATGGGCCCAAACCTTCCACCATTATCCTCTGCTTCATAAGATCATAAGTGATAGGAGCGGAATTAGCCCATTCGGCCCATCAAGTCTACTCTGCTATTTAATCATGGCTGACTCCCTCCTAACTCCATCCTCCTGCCTTTCCCCATAACCTCTGTCACCCGTGCTAATCAAGAATCTATCTATCACTGCCTTAAATATATCCATTGGCCTCCACAGCCTTCTGTGGCAAAGAATTCCACATTTTCACCACCCTGATGAAAGAAATTCCTCTTCATCCCCTTCCTAAATGAACACCCTTTATTTTTGAGGCTATGACCTCCAGTGCTAGACTCTCCTACTAGTGGAAACATCCTGTCCACATCCACTCTATCCAAGACTTGCACTATTCTGTACATTTCAATGAGGTCACCCCTCATTCTTCTAAACTCCAGCGAGTACAGGCCCAGTGTCGTCAAATACTTATTATATGTTAATATTGGGCTTCCTTCCATGAAGCCATTCAGCTATATCTCCTTGGATCCCATGCAATCTAACCTTCCAGAGGCCACCATGCGGAACCGTAAAATGCTTTGCTGAAGTCAACATCTACAGCTTTTTGGTCACATCTTCAAAAAACTCAATCAGATTTGTGAGACAATAACCCCCACGTACATAACCACGCTGACTATCCCTAATCATCCCTTGTCCATCTAGATGCATGTATATTCTAACCCTCAGAATAATCTCCGGTTATTTTCCACCTACAGATGTTAAGCTCACTGTCCTACAGTTTCCAACATTTTGGTATTGTTGAACCAACATTGCACAACATTTGCCATCCTCCAGTCTTCCGGCACCTCTCCTGTATTTAAAGATAATTTGCAAATTTTCCCATAAGGTTCTTGGATATATCTGATCAGGTCCTGGATGTTTGTCAACCTATATATAGTACCTTTAGCATCTCTTCGACTGACTGCTCTTAAGACACTTCCATTGACTGCCCCAATTTCCTCCATCTCCTGTCTTTCTCCTCAGTAAATACAGAGGAGAAATATTCATTGTGCCCTTGCCCATCTCCTGAGGCTCAGCACAGAGGTGACATTTGATTCCTGAGGGGTCCCACTCTCTCTCTAATTAACCTTTTCCCCCTATTTATAAATATTGATAAATATGTATTTATAACATCTCTTGGGATTGTCCTTAATGCTATCTACCAGAGCTATCTCCTGGCCCATTTTTGCCCTTCTATTTCCTCTTTTACTTTACTCCTTAGTTTCCAACACTCCTCCAGGGATGCACTTAATCCTGTAGGGGGTTGGGTTCTTGGGAAATGGCAAGTGGGTGTCTGTGAGAATGGGTTGATGACATCACTTTGCAAGCTGCTGGACCTGGCTCCACTAGGTCTTGAATTTTGAAAAAGCTTCAGGAAGCTTCTGCACTTGTGACCCACTGGTTGCCAAGAAATCTGGATTTTGCAGGAGCTCCAGAATACTGATGCTTAATGCATGCTTGTGATTGGCCCAGAAGGGTGACCTGCACCTGAAAGTTTCTTATTGCCCTAAAAATGTTTCTACTTTTTTTCTGTGTCTCCCCACCATCACCCATGATTGGTTGCCTTCAATTGTATGTTTCTCTATGTACTAAGAAGTTTCTACTTTGTTGCTACGTATGAAGATGTTTGCAGGTACTGTTATATGATTGGGCGAAGGAGTTGTCACTCCATGTATCTTCTCTCCGGTATCGGTGATTGGGTTTGTAGGGGTTGTCCTCCCCCTGTATTTCACAGTGCTAGTAATAAGGTATAAATGGGTGATCTTACAGTTGGGGTGTTGTGTCTCTTTCTGTTCTGTCTACGTGAGACTTTCACAGGCAAAGCCGAGCTGGAGCCAATGGCTGCAAGTCCGGGGTCGCCCCGCTAGCCCAGGACCACACCGGACACCTCCGGACAGGGATGGGACACCGGGGAGGGGACAGGGGTGGCCCAGCAGCAACTCAAGAGCACCCTCGGTGATGGAGAGTCGACCCCGACCCCGGACGAATCGCAAGTCTGCACACAATGCAGCACGACCGTTGCTGAGACTTTTATAGCTGGTGACCTATGACCTGGACATGCGCAGTCGGAATACCAAACTCACTTATTGGGGTAAGATTGGCAACTTACCTTAAAGGAAAATACAGGGAAGGTCAGTACTAAGCAGGTCAATACTGAAGGTCAGTACTAAGGTAAAATTGACATCTTACTTTAAATATTAGTACTGAAGTAAAATGTGTAATAACGTTGATACGATGAGTCCGTGATATTTTAAAATTGTATGATTCCAATATTCTTCTGCTTGAAGTGTTCATATTGAATGCTTTTGCTTATGCTTGTACTATAACTGTAATTTACTCTTGTACTGTAATTATAAAATACTCTTGTGTTATAGCTGTGTAATTTACTCTTGTATTATAGCAGTGTGATTTATTCTTGTGCTGTAACTGGTACTGTAATTGTATGCTCATATATTATATTCTAGTTTGGTTTTGCATTATGGTTGTTTGTATATGTTCTTGGTTAAGTGTGATTTTGCTCTGGTATTATAGTGGTATATGCTTTTGGTTAAATTTGTGTGATTAAGTTCAGGTGATTTTGCTACTGTGATACCACTTTAAGACAAAGTGTGTTTTCCGCTTTAATTTACCGTTTTAAGAAGCTTTGAGAACTGTGTGTGAATGGTGTGGGGCCTCCTCTGACTGGAGATAAGAGTGTGTGAAGTACTTGCTGCATTGTGTTGCAGTGTGGATCGATCTTTTGTTTGATTGTTGGCAGCAATGGGTAATCATGTAGATACTGCTACTGACACTTTTTAACAATATTTTCAAAATAGACTTTATTCAAATGATAAATATATACAATACATGAACCTTGCGGAAAATCCATCCGACATTTTCGGAGACTATACAAATTGATCAATACAGTTTATACATTTCTTTTCCCCAAATTTCACAAATGTGTCCCCCACCCGTGCCACTCATGTGGCCCACTGGCGTGGGATACCTTCCCTTATTTTGAGGGGCGTCTCCACCATACCGTGCCCCCCATGTCCAGCAGCGGAAGGACCTTAGACTGTGGCCCTCCCCCACCGAGCCTTGGCGTTGGCTGCACCGAGCTTCAGTGCGTCCCTCAGCACATACTCCTGCAGTCTGCAGCGGGCCAGTCGGCAACATTCCCTGACGGACATCTCGCTCTGCTAGGTGGTGAACAATGCTCGAGCAGACCAAAGGGCATCGTCACCGAGTTGATGACCCTCCAGCAGCACTCGATATCAGTCTCTGAATGTGTCCCTGGGAACAGTCCATAAATCACAGAGTCCTCTGTGACGGAGCTGTTCGGAATAAAGCGTACCAGGGATCCTTGCATTTTTCTCCAGACTCTTTTAGCAAATCCACACTCTGCAAAGAGATGGGCAACCATCTCCTCTCCATAGCAGCCGTTCCGAGGGCAGCGTGCGCTGGCAGTGAGGTTCCGATGGTGCAGGAAGGATCTGACTGGGAGGTCTCCCCTCACCACCAGTCAAGCCAGGTCTTGGTGCTTGTTGGTGAGTTCTGGCGATGAGGCATTTTGCCAGACAAGCTGGGCAGTCTGCTCAGGGAACAACGCCACCGGATCCATCGAGTCCTTTCCTTGCAGCGCCTGCAGGACATTCTGTGTAGACCACTGCCCAATGGACATGTGGTCAAAGGTGTTGGTCCGGAAGAACCTTTCCACAGATGACAGATGAGGGGGCAATGTCCAGCTGACTGGCACATTGCGTGGCATCTGCGCCAGGCCCATCCTTCGCAACACCGGGGACAGGTAGAACCTCAGCAGGTAGTGACACTTGGTGCCCACGTGCCTTGGCTCTACACTCCACCTGATGCAGCCACACACGAAGGTGGCCATCAGGGTGAGGGCGACGTTGGGCAAGCTTTTACCCCGCATTGTCTGCTAACTTGTACATTGTGGCCTGTCGCACCCGGTCTATCCTCGACCCCCAGATGAACTGGAAGACGGCCCGGGTGATCCCTGTGGCGTAGGAGGGAGGGACAGGCCACACTTGTGCCAAGTACAGCAGTCCCGAGAGCACCTCACACCTGATGACCAAATTGTTTCCCGTTATGGAGAGGGAGCGTTGCCTCCACAGCTCCCGCTTCCTCCCCACCCTGGCTATCCGCTCCAGCCAATTCTTGTTACATACATCAGCCCCCCCGAACCAAATCCCCAGCACCTTCAAGAAGTCAGGCTTGATGGTGAAGGGGACAGAAGATCTGTCGGGCCAGTTGCCAAAGAGCATGGCCTCGCTCTTCCTATGGTTCACCCTGGCTCCCGTGGCCGACTCAAACTGGTCGCAGATACTAATCAGTCTGCGGACCGACCCAGGATCCGAGCAGAAGACAGCGACATCGTCCATGTACAGGGAGGTTTTTTTGTGAATGCCCCCACTGCCTGGCAATGTCACTCCTCTTATGCTCGCATCCTTGCTGATGGATTCGGCAGAGACAGGAGGGCAACCCTGCCTGACTCCTGACCTTACAGGGAAACTGTCTGATTACTACCTGTTGATTTAGACTGCACTACGGATGTTGGTGTAGAGCAGTTTGATCCAATTCCTGATTCCCTCCCCAAAACCCATTTTGGGGAGCACGTCCCTCATGTACGTGTGCGAAATCCTGTCGAAGGCCTTCTCCTGGTCCAAGCTGACTAGGCAGGCATCCACCCGTCTGTCCTGCACGTAGGCGATGGTATCTCTCAGCAGTGCTAGGCTGTCTGAGATTTTCCTGCCAGGTACAGCACAGGTTTGGTCCGGGTGGATCACCTGTCCCAGAGCAGACTTGGCCCGGTTGGCGATGGCCTTAGACAGGATCTTGTAGTCTACATTCAAGAGTGTTATGGGTCTCCAATTCTTTATGTCCTTCATCTCCCCCTTCTGCTTGTAGATTAGGGTGATGTTGCCCTTCCTCATGGAGTCTGACATGCTGCCAGCTCGAAGCATGTCATTGTACACGTCTAGCAGGTCCGGCCCATCCAGTCCCACAGAGCCGAATACACTCGGCTGGTAAGCCATCGCCTCCGGGAGTTTTACTCGAGACAAAGGAATGGATGGAGCCAGTCAGCTCCTCTAGGGTCAGTGGTTGGTCCAGCCTCTCCCGCTTGCTGTCCACCAAGACCTCCGTGATCGAGGACAGGAAGTTCTGGGAGGAGGTACTGTCTGTGGCCTTTTGGTCATACAAATCTGTGTAAAAGGATTTGCAGCTACTGCTACTGACACTGAGAGCCCCTTGCCGATTTTGTGTGTTAAATATCCAGAAGAGGCGGAACGATTAAAACATTTTCTGGAACCTTGAATGAGGAGTTAGGGTGTGACTTATGGCCCAAAGGAGGGATTGGAACTGTAGGTTGGTTATTTCCTACTAACCAATTGTAGTGCTTGTTAGTAGTTGCTCCGCCTAATATGCGATTCATATTACCAAGAGCTTGCTTACGTAAGTCAGTCTGAGTAGCTGCTAGTTACTGTAATGTCCTGCAGACCGATGCTGTAAGTGGACTTTAATAAACCTGTGTTGTATCTTCATGTGTGTCCGACTCGACTCATTACAGGAACCATGGAGAGTGTGAAGTACATTAAAATGATAATTTGGAAATACAGTCAAAATGATCATGCTAAAAGCCCCATTGGTCTCTGGAGCGAGCTTTATCAAGATTTGAAGGATCAAAGACAAGCTAAGTTGTTGGCAGAATGGAAGGAAATGGCTTTGAAACTAGGAATAGATGTAACAGAAGAAGGAATTGTCAAACCTATGGATAAACTGAAAAGGGAATGTACTTGCGCTTGTAGAGAATACAAAGAACGGGAGTCCAAGCGGACCCCAGATGGGTTAAAAGAAGATAGTGAAAAAGGATTGCATGATCCAATGGTTGGCTTTGGCTTAGATGAGGGAAAAGATGAGTACTTAGAAAATTGGGAAAGTGTCTGTATCAAGAACCATTTACAACCCCCACCTTATGCACCTCCTGCATATATTAATCCCACAGCACCACCTGCGTTCCCTGCAAAAGCTTCAACTCAAGAGTTCCCTGACCCCAACAGCCCCGACATTGGCAGACAACCCAGTTGTGCTCAGTACGAGCAGCAAAACTAGGAGGTAAATATCTCTACCTCAATTTCAGGAACCCCCTAAATCCAGAAAGGAAAAGCGCAGACTGAGAGAACAGAACCAGTCCTTTGCAAATGATTGCCTTCCCCCTAACACCGTGAACGAAAAATCGGAGCGTGATTTAACCTCCTGTGACACTGAGACTGAGCCTGAGGACAGGGAAGACAAGAGAGATGATCGACGACCCGCTCACCACCAATCCCCAGTTTGAGAAATGCCTAACCCAACGTTTAATCCAGTAATTGGTGTTGGTGCTGGAAACACTCAAACGATAAATGTTATTCCCCGTGGAAATGATGGCCATACTGAGCCGGATGCCTGATAGGAAAAAGTCACCCGCCTCATTTACAGATTACCTCCGAACTACCATAAGAGCATACCATGCAGATTCTAGAGATTTGTGGGCTTATAACCCCAACAATACATGCAAGAATTTTGGTGAACCTGGGATCCCTGAATCATGATGCACTAGCTAACCTGCTTGCCCAGAGCACAACACTAGAGGATGCAATCCTAGCTGCCCTTGCTAGCACACTGCAGAAGCCAGTTGATATTTCTAAAATTTTGGACATCAGGCCCCGGAGATGAGAGGTGGCAGACGGATTTCTAGAAAGATTTTCTGAAATATACATGTCAATCGGGAGACACTAATTATCAAAACGGTGTTTTATCATTGCAAGTAGAGGGCAGAAGATGTACCTTTTTAGTAGATACAGGGGCATCCATGTCATCTATTCAGCCCATTTACAATCTCCCTAAATCTAACGAGAGCCAGAGCCTGTCCAGATTCCAAGGACAAGTATGTCAATCTCAATGCCAGTTGAAGTAACATACTAAAGCAAAACTGTGCTGCATCAATTCGTAATTACTACGCGTCTGGCTTGTAATCTGTCAGCTCGAGATTTGCTATGTACATTGCTGCTGAAAATTGAGTGTGGAGCCAATGGAATAACTGTAACCCCATGGGCTCCCAAAAGACAGTGTGATTTGTCAGTGACACCCCAATGGTGGTCCCTATATTTGGAAGATGAGCCCCGCTTCATATCACCTTAGCATATGATCAGAGTGGTCAAACAAGGGAGCTGGAAAACTTTTATAAATCCTGTGAAGGAACTACGTGGGATGTAGGCCTTTTGGCATTAGTGATTGGACCACAATGAACAGCAGAATATGCTGAGGTACCTTCAGAATTATGGAAGCAGGTTTCTGAGGTTGTTTCAAATATAACGAAGAAGGTGAACTTTTCATCTCATGCAACAGATTTAGGAGCTATGGTTAAGAGAGCAAGCAATCTGGCCAATCCAAACACGAGCCAGGAACAAGAGCTGTCTAATAATTGTACTGTTCCATTTTATCAGCCACTATTGGTATAGAGTAAGCAGAACAATAGGGTCAGACGCTTGCTTTAACTGTGGACAGTTAAGGTTATGCTTGCTTTAACTGTGGACAAGGAAGGTTACAATGCAATTATCCCATCTTCTGGTGAGTGACGTACAAGAGTATGTGGACCCACAGGTGTGGACAGAAGACCCTACTCAGGTAGGATGTGTTCAGATTGATCCCATCCAGGTAGCTCTCCAGAAAAATGTAACACTGCCTTCTATACAACAGTACTCGCTGAAGCAGCAGGCAATACCAAGCATTGATAAGTTAATTCAAGGATTGCTAGAACAGGGCATTCGGGTTAAATGTCAATCCTATTGCAACACGCCTCTCCTTGCAGTAGCTAAAGCAGGAAAGCGGACCAGTATGGATTGGTTCTGGATTTTCGGTCCAGTAATGCCATAGTGGACCTGCTTCATGCTTTGGTGCCTAAAGGGCCTGTCCCACTTGGCTGTCATTCACGCACCATTTACGCGACCTGCTAGCGTGTGTGTAGCGTGTGGATAGCGTGAGACGGGCACATGGAGTGGTGTGGAGGAGTGTGGAGTGGCATGGAGGAGTGTGGATTTTGTCCTGCACGAAATCTTCACGCGCCACCGGCCAGTCGCGTCACTTACGGCCAAAGTGGGACAGGCCCAAGACCCTGGCGCGGCGCAACATCTCACCTCCAACAGCAGCAGAAGCAGACAAACGATCGCCAAACTCGGCGTGGGGCTCACGGCCGTTGCGGATCTGGATCCGCCCCACTCCTACTCCCAGAGCAGAGCCAAGACGATTGGAGATAGACACAAAATGCTGGTGTAACTCAGCAGGACCAGCAGCATCTCCGGAGAAAAGCAATGGGTGATGTTTCGGGTCGAGACCCTTCTTCAGACTGAAGAAGTCTCTACCCGAAACATCATCCATTCCTTCAATCCAGAGATGCTGCCGGTCCCGCTGAGTTACTCCAGTATTTTGTGTCTATCTTCAAATGACATCTTGCGCTCGAGACGGCTGTGCGGATGCATGATGACGCGCGCGACCGTCGAACGTCAGTCACTACCGGCCTGTCGCGAAAATGACGGCCAAGTGGGACAGGCCCTTAATCCAGCTCACATCTTAGCCCAAATTCCAGCACAGGCTCAGATCTTTTAGATTGGGGATTTACAACATGCCTTCTTCTCCCTCCCACTGCACAAGGACAGTCTGAGGCTTTTGGTGACCTTGATATAATGTTGCAAGTGCGAAACTACACACAATCGTAAATCCGTGGGGTATGCCGAAAAATTAAGCTTGAACCCTGACATCCCTAGTCTGCTCTGTTTAATTAAATCATATATGTAAAACGTAATGTTATTTCCAGATGACACCACCCTGTCCAGTCGCAGCTTCTGCAATGTCTGGACCCGTCATGCTGAAACCAGCGCCATGAGCATGACCACCTTTAGGGTGATTTTGGGCAAAGACAGGGATGTGGCTGGAGCCCACTGGCGAAGCAGCGTGAGTACCACGCTCACATCCAAGATTTCAGAGTACCTGGGCCTGGGGGGATTGGAATTAAAAATACCCTTCATAAACCGGAACATTAAAGGGTGAGATCCAAGAAAATATTTTAAAGAAGGAACTGCAGATGCTGGGGAATCGAGGGTTACACAAAAATCTGGAGAAACTCAGCGGGTGCAGCAGCATCTAAGGAGCGAAGGAGATAGGCGACGTTTCGGGTCGAGACCCTTCTTCAGACTGGTCAGGGATCAGGGAAACGAGAGATATAGACAGTGATGTGCAGAGATAAAGAACAATGAATGAAAGATATGCAAAAAAGTATTGATGATAAAGGAAACAGGCCATTGTAAGCTGTTTGTAGTGTGAAAATGAGAAGCTAGTGCGACTTGGGAAGGGGGGAGGGAGATGGAGAAGGAATGTTGAGGCCCGAGGGCTGAGGGAGAGATGGGGAGGGGGAGGAGGCAGTCTGGGTTAACAGAATTGAGAAAATTCAATGTTTAAGCCCAGAGGATGCAGACACCCCAAGCGGAATATGAGGTGCTGTTCCTCCAACTTGCGGTGTTGCTCACTCTGGCCGTGGAGGAGGCCCAGGAACGAGAGGTCGGATACGAAATGGGAGGGAGAGTTGAAGTGCTGAGCCACCGGGAGGTCGGGTTGGTTATTGCGGACCGAGCGGAGGTGTTCGGCGAAACGATCATGCACTGGACAGTATTCACCAATCTCTGCAGGTTTAGGCAGTCAGGAGCACAGCATTTGCCATAGCAAGCTGAGATGCATCCCATCAAAATACTCTCTACAGTGCATCCATTAATGTTTGAGAGAATACTTGTGTGCTCATGCTGAATCTTCACAGATGCCAAACAAAGCAAATACACTGATGCACTTTTTTGATCTTTGCATCATTGTGAAGGGATCAAGTTAGATTGCTGATGATATGGCTGTTAAAAAACCTGAAGCTGTCGATCATCTCCACACCAACAACATTGATGAGGGTGGGTTGTGTCCACCCCCTCGCTTCCTTAGGTCAACAACCAACTCTTTCATCATGCTGACATTCTTGACCTGATCCCATGACACAAGTCATACTTCTTCCTTGCTGGGTTATCATGTGTGCTGCCTAGTTTTGCAAAAGAATGTGTCAGTGAGTGTCATACAATGCATATAGGTAATGTGCTCATCAATGTTGAATAACTATTGTGTAACCATTGCATGACTGTAACATATTACTCAAAGTTTGCAGTATCCCTGAGAATGCAAGAGCAGAATATATTGGTGTTTTCACTGAAAGATTGAAATTAGTTGAGTAACGTGGTTATAAAGAATGAAAGATTGTTTGTGGCTATTGGTATATTCAATGGAAAATGGCATTTTAAGTTGCACAACTTACACTAAGCAAACATGTGACACCCTGGAATTTCAATCACACTGCACGCATTTCCTCATGAATTGATTTTTTACTAGGTTTGCTAAGATTATCAGATCCCAACAGTCTTTGGAAAGTTAGACTGGAAAATTAGACTGAAAAGCCTTCTGCCCTCCAGTGGATACAATACAAACATATTTTTCTCCACTTCCTCCACCTGTGCCTCCATTGCAGTGTCATAAAATCTTGCAGCTTGCTCTGTCCCATTGCAGGATTCTTTTTTCAGATCATAAAGACTTCTACAATGACGTCCCTCACCTGCTGCAGTCACAATGCATCTCCCCTTTAAGAGGTAATATCAAGGCTACTTTTAAGTGATATTAGACACAGGTTATTGGGCTCCTGCTGAGGAGTATAGCCACTCAAGAGCATGGTTAGCACTAGCTGCTCACAGCAATCATGTAAATTAGCAGACAGCACGAAGTTGGCGTGTTGCCTGCATCAAAAGCAGCAGGCATCGGATAATCGCTCATCGTGATCACCTCGCCTGTTTTTGAGGGCTATCCAATTTAGCCCCTCTTAACTTTCCCTGAAGCACATAATTGCCCCTTAATTCACAAGGTTAAAGCATATTTCATATGCTATACTTAATATTATAGTGGGGTGATACTATTAAGTAAACATGAGGCAGAATATAAGAAACCAAAGCCACGTTTGCATGGCATCTTATTACAATTCTTTGCCTTGGGGTGTCACATTACAAGTTAAGCCATAAACATAATTTACGAATGTGTCATATGTTCAGTTATAGTGAATAACAAAACTGCAGTACCATTCCCCATAAATGTGGCACAGTCACAGGGGTTTCATTAATTTTTACAATCAGCAGACACGGCAGATTTTACTGGTGAAGGGCTATTAATAAAGGACTGTGATATAAACTCTGAAGGAAGTTAATAAAACACTTAAATCCAGTATATTTTAATGCTAGCAATGGTAATTGCATATGCAGCAATAATGGGCATCTTTAAAAGCATCACAATTGATAACAGACAATGAAACACAAACAGGATGATTAAATCATCAAACTCTCAATAATAAATTAAGGAGTAGTTATGACCACTTGAATTCACTAGCTACAAGACAGTGTCACATCGCACTGTTGGAGCTATAAATGAAAGCAATAAGGACATTATAAGACAGGGATGGTTTTGAAAAATGGATCAGCCAACCTTCAGCATAACTTAATTTTATGCAGTACATTTAAATAAGTTATCTAATTTAATTAGTTTAATGAAATAATGATTAATAGGCAAACAGATAAGTTATTTTGTCTAAAATATATCTTTAACTACACCCCAAAATTGTGTCCCAATAGTTGTTATTCATCAGGTAATTATTTCTTCATGCTCAGTGCTTTGCCAAACAATGAAACAGCAGCCAAATAATGATGTGTATTTGATTCTTCATTATTGAGCAAACTAATTTGTATCCACATTGCCAACAAATAATAGAATTGAAGAAACATTACAGCACAGAATGAGCCCATTCGGTCCACTGATCTCATGCTTGCATTTTCTAGCTGGCTCCATTCCCTATGGCCGTACATTTTTTCCAATTGTTTACTCAATTCATTTTGAAATTCATGAATAAATATGCTTCCTTTCTGCAAAGTATCCGAGATTTTAACTGCTCACTGCATAAAAAAGTTTTTCTTCATGTCACATGTGGCTCTTTGGTTCTCAAAGCTTCTGCCAATGGGAACAATTTCCCTTTATTTTCTTTCTCCAGATCGTTTATGATTTTGTCCACTTCCATTGAATCTCCTCTCAACTTTCTTTGCCCAAAGGAGCTACCCCTGCGTCTCAAGTCAATTCCTGAAACTGAAGTCCCTTATCCCTGAAAATTCCAATAAATCTTTTCTAACACTTGCATATCATTTCTGAAAACCAGTGCTTAAAATAAGATGAAAAAGGTAGCCAAACCAGTTTTGAGCAAATCTTTAGCAAATGTACTTAATTGCATTAATCCAGATATAAAATTAAAAATATACCCAGTCTTCCATGTGTAAGGAGCCAAGACCAGTAACTAATTTGGTAACCACAACAATCATTTTGGATTCTGAGTTGATAAATTATCAGTAAAATCTGAAAATAGTCAATATACCACAATAAAGTGCGGTATAGAACAAGAACAAGTTAACTTTCAAGTTAACTATCAACTTTCTAATGGATTGATTGTTAAAGCCATTAAATAGCATATAAAGTAATTCAGGCTGGGAAGATTCCAAAGAACAACCATCGGCATTAGTACCAACTGAGTAGGAAGGCAAAATATTGAGGTTCCAAATATGTATAAATGTAAGACATCAGGCACTTGTCATAACTGCACACGTTTGCACAGCGTTAGTAGAAAATTGACCTTGACTTGGTGTACTCCAAGATCAAATAAACTGTTGACAGTCACACTTCAGGCTCATATATAAGAAACAGTTTCTGGAGTATAGTGTCAGATTGCTGATACCATTTTCAAAACCTTTTTTGCTACAATAAATGTTAGCAAAACAATACTTCAATACATAGAGCCAATACTTAAGATACAGGACTCCTAGTTTACCAAATAAATTATGGTATTATGGTCCTTTGAAAGGATTCTTTACAATCTAACAACCGACAAGATATCAGGCACCTCCTGCTCCACTGTGGAAGAGTCCTACCTTGGCCTCATTAATGACCGAAGAAACCATCAAATGGAAATGAAAGCATTATACCATTGGTGTTGAGAGATGGTCTGTGTAGAAAAATAAGGTGGAAAAGTTGTACAGAGGACACACAAGTAGAAATTATAATTTGCCCTTTTTGATCTTGGTAAGGAAGCTGACCTATTATTAAAAACCCATAAATTTGAAAAAAAATTATAATAAATTGTGTGTGTAGTTTATAGACAATAGACAATAGGTGCAGGAGTAAGCCATTCAGCCCTTCATGCCAGCACTGCCATTCAATGTAATCATGGCTGATCATCCCCAATCAGTACCCCATTCCTGCCTTCTCCCCATATTCCCTGACTCCGCTATCTTTAAGAGCCCTATCTAGCTCTCTCTTGAAAGTATCCAGAGAACTGGCCTCCACTGCCCTCTGAGGCAGAGCATTCCACAGACTCACAACTCTCTGTGTGAAAAAGTGTTTTCTCGTCTCCATTCTAAATGCCTTACCCCTTATTCTTAAACTGTGGACCCTGGTTCTGGACTCCCCCAACATCGGGAACATGTTTCCTGCCTCTAGCGTGTCCAAACCCTTAATAATCTTATATGTTTCAATAAGATCCCCTCTTCTCCTTCTAAACTCCAGAGCATACAAACCCAGCTGCTCCATTCTCTCAGCATATGACAGTCCTGCATCCCGGGAATTAACCTTGTAAACCTACGCTGCACTCCCTCAATAGCAAGAATGTCCTTCCTCAAATTAAGGGACCAAAACTGCACATAATACTCCAGGAGTGGTCTCACAAGGCCCCCATACAACTGCAGAAGGACCTCTTTGCTCCTATACTAAACTCCTCTTGTTATGAAGGCCAACATGCCATTTGTTTTCTTCACTGCCTGCTGTACCTGCATGCTTACTTTCATTGACTGATGAACAAGGACCCCCAGATCCCGTTGTACTTCCCCTTTTCCCAACTTGGCACCATTTAGATAATAATCTGCCTTCCTGTTTTTGCTACCAAAGTGGATAACCTCACATTTATCCAAAATTAAACTGCATCTGCCATGCATCTGCCCACTTAGTTTACAACCTAAATTACATGTAAACTGTTTACTGGCAAACTTTGTGATGGTAATTTGCAGAGATCACTGTTGTGTGAACCTTAGGGAACCTAAAGAACCTCTCAGCCTGCAGTCACAATACAGCTGTAGAAATGACTCAGATGGAGGTGAGGAAATCAGCTGGGAAGGGGACACAGATCAAAGTCCATGTACTAAATGGCTTCACATTCCTATGAACATGGAGCATAAATCGCAGCATGTTCTGTATATATTACAGTGAATTTTACAGAAGGAATATTATAAGTTGTGAAATGCTGTTAGAAACATAATGTCTGCAAAAATTGAGATGGAAAGATGCATTGAACAATATATTGATGGAGGCCATTTAATTGTAATTTAAAAGTGTAGTTCATTAGTCACACCTTTCAGATAAGCTAAGATGAATGAAGAGTGGGGGTATTCAGAATAATTTCCCAATCATATCAGATGAATTGGGGGAAAAAATATCACTAGATTGATCTAATGTGCACAAAATGGCTTTCACCCACAAGCATTTCCCAGCAACAGATTCTCGGAAGAAATATAAATTGGTTAAATAAATTGGCAAAAAATGGCAGATAAAAACATTGTGGGAAAATATGACATTACTCTCTTTGATTGAAAGAATAGAAAAACAGAACTTGGTTTAAATGGAAAAAGACTGTACGATGCTTCTGAACAAAAACATCTGAGTGTCCTTATACAAGTAAACAAATGTTAGTATGCAGGCGCAGAGTGTCTGTACAGAAAGGTATGGGGAATGTTGGCTTTAGTTTAAGGACTAGACCAAATGGGATCTGTTGGGCCCTGTCCCCCAACGCAATAATCCACCACTCACCCGTTCCCCCAACGCGACCTGTTTCCACCAATCACCCATTCCCCCAACACAATATTCCACCACTCACCCATAGCCCCCAAGAGAGGCTTGGTCCCCCAACGCAACCCGTCAGTGTGCATGGGGGGGGGGGGGGGCAGTCTGTGCTTCCTGGAGCCAATGATTGGACTCGACTTTTAGGTCAGCTCTCAGAGTTTCCTGGAGCCAATCAATCCTTCCCACATGATTCTGCTAATGATGAAGCTGCCACTAGTGCCAGAGAGGGGCATGGCCAAAATTCTGTGGGGAGTGGGCTGTGGGGAGTGGGCTGGGGGCAGTGGAGTGTGGGCAGTGGAGAGTGGACTGAGGGTAAAATTTGTGAAGTCTTGGCTGCCATTACCATTGGGAACAATGACTCTGCAGCTTATGTAAATGATCCCATTGTGATTGGTGAACTGTGAGATAGCATTGTGACATCATCACTGGGAGCTGCCAGAAAACTCAAAACAGAGTGACATTTATTCCTCTCAAACTGGGCTTTTTAAAGCTTTAAATATCAATAACATTTGAAATATAACATGACATCTGAAGGGAACCTGATTATCGCGACGATCGGAAAAATGTGAGTAAGATTCTGTAAACATTTAATCGCTACTGTGTAGTGTTTTGGTGAAGATACAAAAATACATACACACATACAGACACATATACACACACACCAACACATACAAGATGAAAGTTTTATAAGTATATGGATTAAGTATTGAAGTAAGGAAGTCCTGTAACAACTGCACAGCTAGTCGTTGACACACCTGAAATACTGTGGTTGAATCCTGGGATGAAAGGACTATCTCATGATCATTTATGATGCAGCTGGATCTTAGTCATTAGACTTTAGAGAAATGGGAGTCAATCTTATTGAACACACAGTAGTATGTGGTGAATTTCAATGAGCCCTTTGTGAAAATTCCACATGGGAGGCTATTACAAAAAGATAGGGCTCATGGAATCATGGACAGTTAGTAAATTTGATCCCAAACTGGTTTGTTAATAGGACACAGAGGATGTAGAAGAAAAATTAATATCTTCAGATACTTAATTATGGTTGGAATTAAATAAGGTAACAAAATAGTGTATAGATGTGGCAATTGGCATCTCTTGTTGACCAGCTGCAGAGCAAAACAGGTTTCAGACACGTTATCTCCTAGAATGTCTTTATTTTCTGGGAATGCGTAGCGTTGATGAACAAAATTCAGCAATAGTTGGGTAGACCACCTGCACTCCCTGCCCCGAGCAGCACAGAAATGTTGCAGACAATGGGGGCTTAGGATTGGCTCGTGGAGAGGGCAGTGGCGCGGGCAGCTTGAAAGATGAGATAGAATAATGTCAAGATGCCCTTGTAATATGTTTGACTTGTATTAACCATCCATTGTTGAATAAGATTAACATTAACAAAAAGTATATTATGACTAATTAAATAAGTAATACCCATGTAGGAGATAGTAATAACAGGAAAACATATAGCCAAGGACAAAGTGTATTTTTGTATCTAACAAAAAAAACGTTGATTACTGCATTGTATAACTGTAGGCTAATTCTGCTGCAAAGATAGCGAACTGGTGAGCAATTAACTGCAGCCATCTCTCCATGATATTACGCAATAAAGCCTCTTGAAGCAAAACTCGAAGTCTCAGTTTTTCCTTTAATTTTCCTCTGTCAATTTCCTCGACAGAATCTGGCGTAGTCGGCAGGATCCCAATTGTAATGGGATCCGAATGAATACAAGTGCAAAATAAATGGAATAACATAAAATAGTCCTAGCTGAAAGTGGGACAGAGAAGAGATAGCCCCGGCAAACTAGCTACCCGGCGGGTGATTCACACTGAGCCAACAAGCCTGTGGGGTGAAGCAAGATTGTGGAAAAGAAAACTGAAAACATAGGTGCCGAATAGCGCGCTGAGTAATTGAAGGGTGGCTTTGAGATTCGCAGATGGAATAAAACCAGTGGGTGCAAACTGTAAAAAGTGTATTATAAGAAACTGTCCACGGAAACATAAATTTTGAGAAAAGAACATGGGAATCAACAGTGGTCTATCAAATAAATCTGATCCTACTGGTAGGAAAAAGGCTTAAGGAAATTAAACAGGTGGTTGAGGAAGGAAAATTCTGACAAGCAAGAAGACTGCCAAGGTGATAAAAAAAATCAGAAGATACATAGGTCAAAGGTAGGAGATCCTATTGTCCCACCGGGATTCACAGCTGATGTTGTAATAAAAGAGACCGGAGATGACCGATATGTGGTAACTTTTAGTAGTGATCTGTATGATTGGTCAAACGGAGATTGGCCGTATGGGGGAAGTTTTAAGCTATAGTGCATTCAGTAAGTATTCAGACCCCTTCACTTTTTCCACATTTTGTTACATTACAACCTTATTTGAAAATTGATTAAATTATTTTTTTTTAAACACCAATCTACACACAATACCCCATAATAAAAAAGCATAAACAGGTGTCTAGAAATTTTTGCAAAGTAATTAAAAATAAATAACTGAAGTATCACATTATATAAATATTCAGACCCATTGCACAGTACTTTGTTGAGGTACCTTTTGCAGAGATTACAGCCTCAAGTCTTCTTGGGTATCTCTCTACAAGCGTGGCACACCTGTATTTGGGTAATTTCTCCCAATCTTCTCTGGAGAACCTCTCAAGCTCTGTCAGGTTGGATGGGGAACATTGATGACCTGCTATTTGTAGGTCCCTCCAGAGATGTTCGATCGGTTTCAAGTCAGGGCTCTGGCTGGGCCACTCAAGGACATTCACTTGTCACAAAGCTATTCCTGCGTTGTCTTGGCTGTATGTGCAGGGTCGCTGTCCTGTTCGAAGGTGAACCTCTGACAACTGAGGTCCAGAACACTCTGGAGCAAGTTTTCATCAAGGATCTCTCTGTACTCTGCTCCGTTCATCTTTCCCTCCATCCTGACTAGTCTCCCAATTCCTTCCACTGAAAAACATCCCCATAGCATGATGCTGCCACCACCATGCTTCACTATACATATGGTATTAGACAATAGACAATAGAAAATAGACAATAGGTGCAGGAGTAGGCCATTCGGCCCTTCAAGCCAACACCGCCATTCAATGTGATCATGGCTGATCATCCCCAATCAGTACCCCGTTCCTGCCCTCTCCCCATATGCCCTGACTCCGCTATCTTTAAGAGCCCTATCTAGCTCTCTCTTGAAAGTATCCAGAGAACTGACCTCCACCGCCCTCTGAGGCAGAGAATTCCACAGACTCACAACTCTCTGTGAGAAAAAGTGTTTCCTCGTCTCTGTTCTAAATGGCTTACCCCTTATTCTTAAACTGTGGCCCCTGGTTCTGGACTCTCCCAACATCGGGAACATGTTTCCTGCCTCTTGCGTGTCCAAACCCTTAACAATCTTATATGTTTCAATAAGATCCCCTCTCATCCTTCTAAACTCCAGAGTGTACAAGCCCAGCCATTCCATGACAGTCCCACCATCACGGGAATTAACCTTGTAAACCTTTGCTGAACTCCCACAATAGCAAGAATGTCCTTCCTCAAATTAGGGAACCAAAACTGCACACAATACTCCAGGTGTGGTCTCACTAGGGCCATGTACCACTGCAGAAGGACCTATTTGCTCCTATACTCGACTCCTCCTGTTATAAAGACCAGGTGTTGGCCAGGTGATGAGCAGTGCCCAATTTCCTCCAGACGTGACGCTTGGCATTCAGGTCAAAGAGTTCAATCTTGGTTGCATGTGACCAGAGAATCTTGTTTCTCATGCCTTTTAGCAAACTCCAAGCGGGCTGTCTTGTGCCTTTTACTGAGAAGTGGCTTCAGTCCACTCTATCATAAAGGCCTGATTGGTAGAGTGCTGCAGATATATTTGTCCTTCTGGAAGGTTCTCCCATCTCCACAGAGGAAATCTGGAGCTCTGTTAGAGTGACCATCGGGTTCTTGCTCACCTCCCTGACCAAGGCCCGACTCCCCCGATTGCTCAGTTTGGCCGGGCTGCCACTCCATGAAGACTCCTGGTGGTTCCAAAGTTCTTCTATTTAAGAATGACGGAGGCCACTATGCTCTTCGGGACCTGCAATGCTGCAGAAATTGTTTTATACCCTTCTCCAGATCTGTATCTCGACACAATCCTGTCTCGGAGATCTACAGGAGGTCTACAATTCCTTCGTCTTCACGGCTTGGTTTTTGCTCTGACAAACACTGTCCACTGTGGGACCTTATATAGACAGGTGTGTGCCTTTCCACATCATGTACAATCAATTTAATTTACCACTGATGGACTCCAATCAAGTTGGAGAAAAATCTCAAGGATAATCAATGGAAACATGACGAACCTAAGCTCAATTCTGAGTGTCATAGCAAAGGGTCTGAATACTTATGTAAATGTGATATTTCAGTTATTTTTTAAATTACTTTGCAAATATTTCTAAACACCTGTTTTAGCTTCTTCATTCTGGGGTATTGTGTGTAGATTGATGATTAAAAAAAAAGAATTTAATCAATTTTAATATAAGGTTGCAACGTTACAAAATGTGAAAAAAGTAAAGGGGCCTGAATACTTTCTGAATGCACTGTATCTCTGATAAAGAAATGGACTGAGATAGCGAAAATACACTAACCTCCAAAGAAGGTAGAAAAGTAGGAGGAAGTAGGTGATAAACAAAAATAGGGAAATAAGGCTGTGCCTATAACACAAAAGCAGGTGGTAGGAATATACCCCTGACCCTGTAGAAAAGGTGCCCTTTGTTGAGGATTAATTTAATAATCTGTTGATGATACCGGCTGCATTACGACCCCCGCTGTATTTGAGTCTCCTGTCTGCACTGGCTGGTACCGGCAAACACCACGGTCCAAGCTCTTCCTCGCTCTCTCTCTCTCTCTCTCTCTCTCCTTGGTGAAGCTCCTTTCACTCCCCAAAGATGAAGCTCAAGCTCTCGTGGTAGAAGCATGTATTTATATCAACAGGTGATTATGTGTCAAGCTAGCTATCCTCCTTGGTACCATAATGTACAAAATAACTCTTGTGCCCCACTGGAGCAACAGCAAGGGAACGCCCAACAGGGAGGGTATCCAGCCCCTGCCCCCTTCTCCTTCCAAGGGATGTCGTGGAGGTATGGTGGTACAGGCGGCTATGATCAGATTGTCTAAATCAATGAAGGAAGAACCCATGGCGACAGTCAAGATAGGTGACTGCCATTTCTGGTCGATACGGGAGCCACTATGTCATCTGTACCCCTCCCCGTGGACTTACACGTCAGTCAGTCAAATATTAATACTGTTGGGGTTGCCGTTGTCCCCATGATAGAAACACGGGCCTAACACCCCACGAGATATTGATGGGGCGACCTATGACAACAGGAACCTAGCCCCCGATGACTCCTGGAAAGGTAGCCCTGATCTGGAATGATGAAAAATCCTTAAGATATGCTCAAGCCATGTGTGAAACAGGTGACACATCTATGAGAAAGTAAAACAGGCACAGGTACCTCCAACAAAACAAAATATGCACCCGTTTAAACCAGAAGATCAGGTTGATCTGCGAGCAATGAACAAAAATTCTTTCTCGCCTAGGTGGAAAGGACCATATTTGGTGCTGCTAACAACACGAACAGCAGTAACAGGAAAAGAGATTCGATACATGCCACCAGATGTAAACTGCATCACTTCGACGGACCCCTTGAGGAGAAGGAAACACAAGACTGTACATTTTTAAAAAAGATAACAAGATAGAAAAAAAGTCAAAATAAAGACATATTCCTTTTTAACTATCTTTGTGGTATTAAATACTTATGGATATACTAGCATTGTACGGGATCACAGAGGACATGAGGGTGAAGTGAGGCATCTAGACAGATACGAGGAAGAGGAGGAAAAGTAGACGTTGGAGTATGATACAGACCCACAGGCATAAAGGGACCTTAGGTAAGGAAACAAAACAAAAACTATGAAATTCAACTAATAACTTTCACACAGAACACATTGAACATACTGCTGAGAAAACAGGCTTCCTTGTCGGTGTGGAATAATTAGGATGTTGGGTTTGTGCCCATGTCCCTACCCATGTTGAAGGAGATATCCCTTTCCGAGCTATTCCATTTACTGTGTCCGAGGTTGCTGAATGGCTAATTAGATGGAACCATTCAGGAGACCCCAGCAATGTAAGAGAATGCTCCTCAGCAGGGCATAATTTGTTTATGTTCAAGGACTGGTCCCAACCAGCTTATAATTGGACACGTATTTCTCCATTTCTGCACCTAATTATTGAAACGATCAAGGATGCACCTTATTTTAGAAACGACCCTGAACCACATGGAAACAAAAAATAAATGGTTTGGTGAATAGGGAGAAAAATTAATATGTGGTCGTGTTTTTAGTTATGGTTGTACTGCTGTATATTACTTTGAGATTGATGAAATGTTGTTGTAATTAACTAATGACGGAATCTGCTGAGAAACGTTAAAATATTGTATTATGGACAGAGCGGATGATGGTTTTAATGAAGAAGAATATCTAAGAATGTGTCCTTACCCCCAAGGGTATAGCTCACCCTTTTTTAAAGGCAATGAAACTATAGTATAAGTGTTGATCATAAAAGGTCAACAAGGAAGGAAATGTAGAAGACAAATTAAAATCTTCAGATACTTAATTATGGTTGGAATTAAATAAGGTAACAAAAGGGTGTGCGAATCTCTTGTTGACCAGCAGCAGAGCAAAACAGGTTTCAAAACGTTATCTCCTAGACTGTGCTCATTGTCTGGGAATGTGTAGCATTGGTGAACAAAATACAACAGCAATAGTTGGGTAAACCACCTTTACCCCCTGCTGCCAGCAGCACAGAAGGGTTGCAGACAATGGAGGCTTAGGATTGGCTCGGGGAGGGGGCAGTGGCACATTTTGCTTGAAAGCTGAGATAGAATAATGTCAAGATGCCCTTGTATTATGATTGACTTGTATTAACCATCCGTTGTTGAATAAGATTAGCATAAAAAATAGTATATTATGACTAATGAAATAATTAATACCCATGCAGTAGAAAAACATATAGCCAAGAACTAAGTATATTTTTGTATAATTGTATCTAACAAAAAAAAGTTGTTTATTGCACTGTATAACTGTCGGCTAATTCTGCTGCAAAGACAGAGAACTGGTGAGCAGTTAACTGCTGCCTTCTCTCCATGATATCACGCAATAAAGCCTCTTGAAGTGAAACTCGAAGTCACATTTTTCCTTTAATTTTCCTCTGAGTCAATTTCCTCGACAGAGTGTCATGGTTGGCTATGTGATTGAATATCTGTGACTACCAGTGTTCCACAGGGGTCAGTGCTGGAATCATCATAGTTTATACCATAAATGAATAATTTGGATATGAGCAGTAAGTTCATAGACAATATGAAAATTGGAGGAGTTGTTGACAGTGTGAACAGTAGTCTTAGGCTACAGGTTGATATTGGTGAAATAGACTGAGAACTGGCAGCTAGAACTTGATCCAGATAAATATGAGGTGATGCATTTTGGCAGTATCAATTAAGCTAGGATGTAGAGTATGAATGGTAGGGTCCAAAGCAATATTGAAGGACCTTGAGGTACAATTCCAAAGATTCTTGAAGTTGGCAGCACAGATAGATAACATGGTTAAAAAGGCAAATTGGATATTGGTTTTCATTAGTCAAGGTCCCACTAAATGGGTCCCACTTAGTCCAGTACATAACTAAAACTTTCATCTTGTTATCTTCCAGTTCGTGTTGTTTTTACATTTGCGCAAAAACGGTACAAGATACCATTCTCCTGTGTTGCAAATGCAATATGGTTTGTTCCGGTCGGTGGTATATTTTAAAAATTATTAAGGTTTAAAAAAAAAAGTTAACACGCATTGGTCACGATTGGTCTTCCTGAACCTCCTTCCTGCACAATCGCTGCACTGATTGGCTGCATCTGCTGTCAGGCACTGGCAGCGCCCGCCTCTGCTTGGCTTTGCCCGTTGCGTTTTCCGGTCGGTGCATCTTCCGGTTGGCGCTGCTTCCAGTCGGTACGGCTTCTGGTCGGTGCGGCCTCCCGTCAAGGTGACCTCTGGTCAGAGGAGCGTCAACCTCGAGATCATGGGGAGGTGAGCAGGGAGTGTGGGGAAATTGAGGGAGAGGAGGGGGTAGGGAGGGAGAGGGAGGGGAAAGTTGTGGAGATGAGGAGGGAGAGTGGGGGAGGAGCGGGGATAGAGGGAGAGGAGGGGGATAGGGAGGGGAGAGGAGTTATGGAGGGAGGGAGGGAGTGACTGAGGGTAAGGGAAAGCAGAAGTGAGGGAGGGATTGGGGAGGGTAGGAGGAGAGGGGAAAGAAGAGGGAGGAGGTGCGGAGGGATAGTGGGGGAGGAGGGGGAATAGAGAGGAGGGGGAGTGGGCAGAGCGGGAATGGCTGCGACCGTCCATCTCTGCCACCGCCACTGCTGCGGTAACTCACCCTCATTGCCCGCTCGGAGGAGATCTTCTCCACCAGTTAATCGAAACCCGTGATGCCCACTGTGACGAACATCGACTCCATCCCCCCGCAGCCCGGCCCGGCGGCGTCAGCAAGCAGGTAAGCAGGTAGGCGGGTGGACAGGGCGGGATGGGCCGAGTGGCAGCAGCGGGCAGTCAGGCAGGATGGGGTCAGGCCAAGCAGCGGCTGAGCCTGTGTGGGAAGAGGCAGGGAGGGAGGGAGAGTCGGGTTGCAGAGTGGCCGAGCAGTTTACGCCAAATTTGAGTAACTCACACACACACACATGATGCAAACTGGTCCAATTATCAAGTCAACAGGATCTAAACCACAGCTAACAATGAATGATCTGTGGAGGAAGGAACTTCCAATGCTGCTTTTTATGGAGGGAGAGAGGGAGTGACTGAGGGTAGGGGAAAAGAGAGCGAGGGAGAGGTGAGGGAGGGATTGGGGAGGGGAGGAGGAGAGGGGAATGATCCTGGGGAATTGAGGAGGGAGAGTGGGGGGATTGAGGGAGAGAAGGAGGTAGGGAGGTAGGGGAAAGTGGGGGAGGTGAGGAGTGAGAGTGGGGGAGGAAGGGGAATAGAGGAACAGGAGGGCAGTGTGGGAAGTCAGGAGGAATAGTGGAGGGGATAGGGGAGGCGAAGAGAGATGATAGGAGGGGGATAGGGAGGGGAGAGGAGTTATGGAGGGAGGGAGGGAGGGAGTGACTGAGGGTAGAGGAAAGGAGAGGGAGGGAGAGGTGAGGGAGGGATTAGGGGAGGGGAAATAAGAGGGAGGGTGAAGAGGAGGGGGAGGGAGTGCTGGGGATGAGGGGAAATGAGCCGCGCCTGCGCAGTTGGGGGCTATGGGTGAGTGGTGGAATATTGCGTTCGGGGAACGGGTGAGTGATGGAATATTGATTGGGGAGCGGACCCAATGAGTGCACTTTGTCTAGTTACAATTTAAACGCCAAGTACTTCTGCTAAAACACTAGCATAAGTGCTCACCAAGAAAACCAAGCCCAATGCCAAAGTAGTGTCTAAACTGCTTACACACATTTATAAAGGACAATAACTAACTACATATGCAATAATTTTCAAATGCCTTACTAAAATCCATGTAGACAACATCCACTGCCCTACCGTCGTCGATCATTTTTGTAATTTCCTCAAAAATGTTGGAGATATCACCCATCCTAAAATATACCATTGAAGTATCTCTTCAGGATAGTGTTCACAACCATGCCCATCTGCTTTATCAATGACCTTCTTTCATTAGATCGGAAGTGGGTATATTTGGTTATGATTGTGCAATGTTAAATCTCATTTGCAACTTCTCAGGAAATGAAGCACTCCATTCCTACATACAGGAAGACCAAGACATCATTCGGGCATGGGCTGATATGTGGCTGGTATTATTATGGTACAAAATTGCATGACCTTAACTTTCTCTACTACAATAGACCAATCCTTAACATTCAATCACCAGGTATCCCACCATCAATAACTTAAGGTCACCAGTGAGCAAAACGTAGATGATTGCAGTTCAAATGGGTCATATCCTAAGACCAGATGAAATCAAATGTATTGAAAAGGTGCGTAATTTTGGCTTATTCTAAATGCCATAGAAGTGTTATAAACCTTTTGTTTTATCTTTTAAATTTAGCACTAGATGACTTTGTTAAGCTATTATATTATAATATATATTATATTATATTATATTATATATTATATTATGTAATGCTATGTGAAACCAACACACAGTTTACATAATTGCTAGTGCTTCAAATCACAGATCTTCATAACACGGCAGTACATAGCCGGTTCATTCTAAACTGTGCTTTTTATGAACTTGATCAACTACCACAATGGTACATTTCAGATCTTCTGATAGTCAAGAATGTTTGATAACACAATTCAAGCCTTTGAATATGTTCTTCACCTCACCTCATTTTCCATTGTTTATCATTCTTTTTTATTTTGATAGTATGAACATTTTAGTTTAGAAAAAGTGCTATTCTTACTGTTTATTTTAACATGGATGCTATTTCAGGCCGGAAGGTCTTGAAATACTCAATTTCCTTGATTAATGATTAAAGTTAAAACAGTAAACCTTTTTGAGTCCCTGCAGAGACATTAATGAAAAAATATGCTTTACTTATTCCAGCTCTTGAAAGTGTTGTTTCCGGATCACATCTACTGCTATCAATTTCAATCTTTGTCAAACAGATTTTGTTCTAACTCATCATCACACAGTTTAAGCTCCTTTTGGTCTTTTTGTCATTTCTACCTATTCTTTTGCACTGGGTTTGTAATAACAGTAGTATAGCAAGATGCATCATCATTAAATATAGCTGATTCCATGGACTATACTGTATGTCATTGATATATTTTCTACAGTATTAATATCATAACATCTAGAATAACCTACTTTCCTGCCTACTGAATGGAATTGTTAACAAAACCAAATTTAATTTAGTGTCTTTGAAAACAGGCAGTTTCCCACTATTATAAAATACTACAATAATCTGCAAAGGGCATGCTACTGTAGTATATAACACCCACTGAACAGTTGTCAAGAAGCAGCACTTTATTTCTGAAGATTAGGTTGCAAATTTATTGCAATCACTGGTGATAAATGCTTGTTTTTACAACAATCTGAAGTTAATACTATGACACACTGACAACACAGCAATCATAAATCACAAAATGCACTTAGCTGAAAGCAAGATAATAAAACTGAATACACAATAATTTACACAGTATATATCATTGCATCCACAAAAGTGCTATTTCTAAACTGAAATAAGTTAAGTAACATATACGCATATTTCCTTAGGCCACAAAGTCAATTGTATCTATGCAGTGACCTCCATAATCTTTGCGACAAAGACCCATCATTTAATTATTTGCCTCTGTACTCCACAATTTGAGATTTGTAATAGAAAAAATCACATGTGCTTAAAGTGCACATTGTCAGATTTTAATAAAGGTATTTTTTATATATTTTGGATTCACCATGTAGAAATTACAGCAGTGTTTCTACATAATCCCCCCTTTTCAGGAACACAGTTTGGGACACACCAATGTAATGTAAATGAAAGCAGTCATGTTTAGTATTTTGTTATACATCCTTAGCATGCAATGATTGTTTGAAGTCTGTGATTCATAGACATCACCAGTCGCTGGGTGTCTTCTCTGGTGATGCTCTGCCAGGCCTGTATTGCAGCAACCTTTTGCTTATGCTTGTTTCGGGGGCTAGTCCCTTCAGTTTTCTCTTCAGCAAATCAAAGGCATGCTCAATTAGGTTCAGATTGGGTGATTGACTTGGACGTTCAAGAATTGACCATTTTGTAGCTTTACTCCAAACTCCTTTGTTGCTTTAGTATGTTTGGGATCATTGTCTTGCTGTAGAATGAACCACCGGCCAATGTGTTTTTAGGCATTTGTTTGAGCTTGAGCAGCTAGGATGTGTCTTTTCATTATGCTACCACTATCAGCAGTTGTTTCATCAATGAAGATAAGTGAGCCAGTATCTTCAGCAGCCGTACATGCCCAGGCCATAACACCCCTACCACCGTGTTTCACAGATGAGGGGTTATGCTTTGCATCTTGGGCAGTTCCTTCTCTCCTCCATACTTTGCTCTTGGCATTACTCTGATATGCTAATATTTGTCTCATCTGTCCACAAGGTCTTTCGTTCCAGAACTATGGTTGCTCTTTTGAGTATTTCTTGGCAAACTGTAACCCGCCCATCTATTTTTGCAGCTAACCACAATGTAGCCTCTGTATTTCTGTTCATGAAGTCTTCTGCAGGAAGTGGTCATTGACAAATCCACACCTGACTCCTAAAGAGTGTTTCTGATCTGTCGGACAGGTGTTTGGGTTTTTTTCTTTATTATAGAGAGAATTCTTCTATCATCAGCTGTGGAGGTCTTCCTTGGCCTGCCAGTCCCTTTGCGATTAGTAAGCTCACCAGTGCTCTCTTTCTTCTTAATAATGTTCCAAACAGTTGATTCTGGTAAGCCTAATGTTTGGCTGATGTCTCTAACAGTTTTATTCTTGTTTCACAGTCTCATAATGGCTTCTTTGACTTTGATTGGTGCAACATTGGTCCTCGTGTTGATAAAACAATAAAAGTTTCCAAAGGTGATGGAAAGACTTGAGGAAAGACTAGGTGCTGAGAGTTCTTTTATACCTGCATTATGGAGGCATGAAACCTGAGCAATTACAAACGCCTGTGAAGCCATGTATCCCAAACATTATGGTGCGCTGAAATGGGGGGACTATGTATAAACACAGCTGTAATTTCTACATGGTGAAACCAAAATGTATAATCTTAAATTGTGGAGTACAGAGGGAAATAAATAAATGACGGGTCTATGTCCCAAATGTTATGGAGAACACTGTATGTCTTTACGTAAGGATTTTACCCAAAACGGATCTGTCGCCAACATTATCCTTACATAATTATCATCAAACACGAACAGAGTCATTAAAAATATAGAAACATGAGTATGTACAGTATTATAAGTATGTGCTAGAATCAATGTGTTCTGATGATTTCATATAACCAAATAAAAGTTAAAAGATCAGTCATAAGGAACATGTGACTTGGTGCCTTGACAGATAATCTTATTCTCTAGTAATGTCTGTTACATTCCTGTTTTTACAGCATTTTGTTTTTATATTCACTTTTTTTACATAAGCTTACAATGCATTTTCCTGACATGCTTTTATTCTTATCGTTGCTGGATTTAACTTAGTGTGCTCTACCGTATGACCCATTTGTTCTGTACATATTTCTCACATTACATTTGAAATGCAGCTCATTATCTTTAACCACAGTTCTATGAAATGGGTAAAGCATACACACCTGATGAGTCATGCAACATGTTGCAATCCATCGAATAATTCATACAATATTTTCTGTTTGATTTAGTCCAAATTGCCGAATATTCTATATATTTTGAAGAGATATTTAAATGCTGCTTTGGATGTTGCTATTGGGAATAGAATTACTTGTTTCAATGGGATTCCCTTGCTTCCTTTTAGTGGGAATTACCATCTTCATTCAAACGTACAATCCTGAGACACTATCATAAAATGCAGGACAGGTAGCCCATCTGCAAATGTTCTCCCAGGACGTCCTATTTAAAACTTCCAATAAAACCAAAAGAGCACGAAGTGGGCTGTGAATTATTGGACGTGTTCTTCAAAAATATATATTACCCGTACCCCAAAATTCTAGATGTATGAAAATTATTTTAAACAAGCAAAAACAGGTTTACGAAGTGATTTATAAAATTACTTCTTAGAGTATATCACATTTTCATTTTTCACTCAATTTCATTCACTCTTCAGGAATATTTAAGTTCCATTAAATATAATAGTGGTAGAAGGAGATTCAGTCCTTCAAGACTGCTTAATGAAATCATGGTTGATTATCTATTTCAACATCATATTCCCACTTTCTCCCCATTTAATGCCCTTTACAACTAGAAATCTATCTCCTTAAAAGTAGTCCACAACTTGGCCTCTATAGCCCTCAACAGTAGTGAATTCCACAGGCTCACTAGCCTCTGAAACATCTGAGTACTAAATCTCTCAACCTGTAACCCAAGACGTGACACCTCATTCACAAAAACCCCAGCCAGGGGAAACATTGTCCCCACATGTTTCCTCTGAGCAGGATTAAGATTCCAACATGTGTACATTTCCCCTTGATCATAAACACTAAATCATTATAAAATCACAATGTTCAGCTCAGGGTAACCTCAGAGCTTTTGACAAGAGACTCTTAATACTCTGCTTGACTGTAATGGAATTCAATAATTTTCTCCCTTGGTTTCATAGTTAGAACATCCAGGCACTTCTGCACATACCAAATTCTGATAAAAGTTCTATCCTCTTTCATTCTGTTCTACTTAATGGTGTGCTGCCTTCTCTTTTAAGTTGCCTATAAGTTATCACATCATTATAAAAGTGGAATATAATTATGTCCAAATACCTCTTTAAGTAATGAAAAGTGCATCATAGCTCAGACTTAATTGGATGGATCATCTCTGGTGAATGACCAACCTCTATCAAAGATTTTTGATTAGTATGATACTGTGGATCTGAATATCACAGGAAGGAGAATTTTACTTATGCCCACCCTGAAGCGCATCTATTCTACCACCATTTGAATTAGGCATCTTTCCATTTCTGATCAAAATATGGCTGTTCTGAAATTTTCCAACATTCATTTTTTAAAATGTTGCCATCGCAAATTGATTGAACAATTCATAGTTAATTGCAAATGTTACCTTTTTATCATGTTCATTTGAATATGATAGATACAAAATGCTCTAGTAACTCAGTGCGTGAGGCAGCATCTCTGGAGCGCAGGAATGGGCCACATTTTTTGTCGAGACCCTTCTTCAGTCTGAAGAAGGGTCTCAACCCAAAATATCATTCATTCCTTCTCTCCAGAGATGCTGCCTCACCTGCTGAGTTACTACTCCAGCATTTTGTGTCTACCTTCGATTTAAACCAGCATCTGCAGTTCTTTCTGACATAGAGATAGAATTATACTATATTCATCCAGTGTTCTAGCGAATCTCAGGTATTTTGTGTTTCACATCAAGTGACATAAAAATAGAATAGTAAGATTAAATGAGAACTTACCAGTTTGAAGTTTGATCTTTATTTTATGAGGAGTTACGATGAGGGATTACGTGAAGAAGCCCCGCCAGGCGCATGCGCATCATACTTCAAAGCAGCTGCGTGAAAACACAGTAACTAGAGTCAAAGTGATATAGTAAGACTAGAACTACCAGGTGACCTTTGCGATTATGAGGGTCGGGAGCGGAGGGCTATATTCATCCAGTGTTCTAACGAATCTCAGGTATTTTGTGTTTCACATCAAGTGACATAAAAATAGAATAGTAAGATTACTATTACAGTAAGATTATAATCTTACTATTTTACTTCGGAGTCACGTGAGTGACAAAGAGACAATTTCAAAGCTCTGTGATTTCATGCCGTAGATCCATTCCATACACCACACTGCTTCAGTTGACACAGGAATGAACAAATAATGTATTGAACATTTTAAAATAATAAACAAAAACAGTAATAATCCCTCTAACACAGGGGGAAATTACAATTGAAATTTAGAAAATAAATCAAATGGAACGCAAAACAGCTTGCCCAAAACCTTGCGCAGTCAGGACAGGTTTGTCATAAAACTTGGAGAAGGTCGCCTCCCTAGACCATCCTGCGGCCCCAAGGATTTGATCTAGAGGCATGTCCTGTGCCTTCGCTGCGGATGTTGATGCTGCCCTGGTCAAGCCAACATGAATCAGCCATGATAATATTGGATGGTGGGCCTGGAAACTTAAACTAGTTTTTACTTTCATTTGTTCTTGTGCCATTTTCAAAATAATTTAGTAAAGCATTTTCTATTGATCCCACTTTACAAATCTCTCATAGTAGGACTACTTAAGATCTTTGGTGGAATTTTTGAAAGGAAACTGGAGACTTTGGAAGGACTTTAATTTTAATTGGTCTAAAGCCGCCGATTCGGAAGTTTTCCGATCCATCCCGACGCCAGAGTTTTGATCATCCCGATGAGAGGGCCTGAACATCTGTAGCGGGGACTGCAGAGGGTTCAAGGCCCTGACCACAGGTGATCAAAGGAGGAAGAAGACTGAACTTTATTGCCTTCCATCACAGTGAAGAATGCTGATTCCACTGTGGTGGATGTTTATGTTAAATTCTATTGTGTATTGTGTTCTTTTTACGTGTATGGCTGTATGGTAACTCAAATATCACTGTACCATAATTGGTGCATGTGACAATAAATGTGAACTTGAACTTGAACTATTTTACTTTACTGTGTATTATAATTGCATATTTGTCAATATATAATGATTATCTTGAAGAATCTTCCACATCTTGTGTTTGAGATATAGATGTTTGTCTTTGTTGTCCATTGCGTCTATTTAAAAAAATATATGCATTTGATCGTGTGTTGAAATGTTCACATTTCTCAGTGACTTCCATAACTCTTTAATTGATGTACATCTTGTACTGTACTAACATATCCTGATGACCCTGAGACACAAGAGGCCTGATAGATCTTTGTTGAAGTGTATTGTGCATGGCTGAATCCTATCCTTAGGGATTGTTCAAAGCCAAAAGAAACTTTGAAATTACCCTTTCACTTTTCAGTGCAAATTCTTGCAGAACATGTGATGTGTAGGCTTGTTATAGTTCAATTCAGTCCTATTTTAGTGCGGAGTCACATGAGTGTCTACATGAAGAAGCCCCGCCAGGTGCATGCGCGTCATTACATCCGACACATGACGCACCGACGGGCTGGAGAGTGCAGCTCCACCAGCGGTAAGTAATAAACCGGCAGGTAAGTGATGTTAACAACTTTCTGCGGGTATTTAAACTCTGTAAGACTGGTTCAGGAGCCAGCGGGAGTACTCTCACAATGGAGAGAGTTGTAAAAAAGTGTTCTGCCGTTCGTAGTAAGAGTCTTACTTGTGGGACCACGGTTAGTGCACGTAGGTCGGGAAGGGAAATACTGGCTGTGGTAACGCCGGTTCCGACGCCGACTGCAGAACCGCCAGCAGCTCAACTGCCTCCATTTACTCCGGTGCCTCAGGATGCTGTGGCCACTCCAGTAGGGAGAAAGGCTAACGGAGGTCAGTCAGGCCCATTTATTCTGAGGAGTCTGACCAAGAAGACTTCCCTCCTTCCAACAAGAAGATCTGGGGATGTCTCGATAAAATGGAACAGATGATTCAAACAATGATGAACCATGAAGTGTTCCAATCGGTGTCGCATACCCCCAGGATTCCCCAACAACTTCCTGGAACAGCCTCAGTCAGAGGCCCGTATGGTGAGGAGGACTTCCAGCACACCTATGAGTTCCAATGGGAATCATCCTCACCAGCACCTTGTTTAGGGCTGGTCGAGACCTCCCTAGAGCAAGACTTGGGAGAGCCTGGGCAGGAGGATTCTGACCCTGAAGTTGGTGTCACTGCTTTTGTGCATACACCAAGGCACATGAGCCATGTGTCCCAGATGTGGCTAGAAATTTTGCCATTCATGAGGGGACTGGTGCAGCCATGGAGGAAAATCTGGCTTGTAATATAAACTATATGGCCTCTCACCAGCTCTAGGACTCTATCATGGAACAGAAAACAACTCGTTACCAAGTAGAGGGTTGCCAGTTGTACATTGTCCTTATGCACCTGCGTACCCTAACCCCAACATGGCCAGAAGATTGAACAAATTCAAGGTCGGCTATGGAAGTACGGGTAACTGATTCAGTCCAGGATAAATCCTCTGGGGAACAATCTCCGGTTGGGGGTAGGTTGCAATTGTTTTATGATGAATGATGCTGCATAACATCTGATCTGTTTATACTGGACAGTGTCTCGGGGTCTCGAATTGAGCTTATGTCAATAGTTTATATATGGTCAGGGCCTTGAACCCTCCGCCGTCCCCGCTACAGATGTTCAGGCCCTCTCGTCGGGATGATTGAAACTCCAGCGTCGGGATGGGTCGGAAAACACTACACGGCTTGGAGTTCCCGAATCGGCGGCTTTAGACCAATTAAAATTAAAGTCCATCCCATGTCTCCAGTTTCCTTTCAAAAATTCCACCAAAGATCTTAAGTAGTCCTACTATGAGAGATTTGTAAAGTGGGATCAATAGAAAGTGCTTTCCTATATTATTTTGAAAAAATATGTAAATGACACAAGAACAAATGAAAGTAAAAACAATTTTAAGTTTCCAGGCCTCCCAAGCCTGCCCCACCATCTAATATTATCATGGCTGATTTATGTTGGCTTCAAGTTCTATTATATAGGTATGTTACAAAACTTACCTTGAGCAGCGCTGCAGTTCTGCCGCTCACCGTGTGCGCGACTTTGGCGCCTTTCAGAGGGGGGCGGGCTTAAAGTGCCATTTTTCCACAGGCAGGGAAAATTGATCAATGTCGGGCGATTTCGTTGCGGAAGAAAAATCCCTCCGACATTTCATGAATGAAGGTATTTTTAAATTACTCTAAATTATTTATTAACTAGAGTAATTTAAAAGTCACCTTCAAAAGCCGTGAGCGCCGACAACCGGAAGGATTTTGCGTAGGGGAGAAAAAAAGGTAAATAGTTTATTTTTATATTAAAAGTTGGTTTTTCGGGAGGCTTTAATAACATTTTCATGTTGCAAAATGGAGTCCAAAAAAATGTATGAACAAACAGCATTTTTCCTCCCGACTTCACAGCATACCGCAACGTTCCAATCCACCGCATTCCACTAAAACCCACTCGCTAGTTGATTTAAATGGCCATTAATTTACAGGCATTAAACACTAAATTCCTTCCATTTGGCCCAGAAATTCATGAAAATGAGATTTAAAAATTATGTTATATTGTGGATTATTGTGTGAATGTTATTTGGACACTTAGGCAATTTAAAAAAAGTTTATCTTTTCTTAAGAAATGGATAGATGTTTAGATCTACTCATTGAATTTTGTAATTAGCTACAATTGGATAACTAACTAATTATATGCTTTAATTTCAGGTCATCCAAGTAAGATTGTTTCATATTTGTTTCAGAATGCTTCAATCTATAATAACTGAAAATTTCATTGAGTTCTTTTAATTGTTAAGAAAGTTATGGGCTTTTAACTTTTCCAGATCACAGCTTTTGAGTTAAGTCAATTGAAAGGCAATGGGGAACAAGATGCTAATTTCCAAGTATGAAAATGGCCATAATTTTCTTAATACTGTAGATATGAAAGTGAATTAGGTGTCAAATTAAACTTCTTTTTATGCTTTATCTGATGGGATAAATTGCAGACTTGATTTTTAAAATCTCAAAATTTTGTAACATTGCTATATTATACACCATTTCTCCAGACCCCCCACCCCTCCTCAATTCCTCAAATATCAAATATTTATACACCTACGCTTTAAATATTTCAAATGATCAGTCATACCAGTCAGAGCAGGGAATTCTATACATTAGAAACAGCTTTTCACAATCATGGCATATCTTAAGAATGGTATGAGATGTGCCAAAGTGATTGTTACAGGACATATATTTATTCAGCTACAATAGTGTTCAGGTCAAGGATGTCTGGTGCAGCTGCAGGACATTCTGGAGAATAAAAAGACAGTAGTTGTGGTGCATCTTGGTACCAAAAACATTGGTAGGAGAATGAATGAGATTCTGCAATATGAGTTTATGGTAGCCATTTAAAGAGCAGCATCTCAAAGGATGTAATCTCTTGATTGCCTCCAGTGCCACAAGCTGATGAGTACACAAAAAGAAGGATAGATCATATGAATACATGCCTGAAGGTGGTGCAGGAAGAAAGGCTTTATGTTCCTGGATCATTGGGACTATTTCTGAGGAGGGGGAGCCAATATAAATGGGATAGGTTGCACCTTAATCGGAATGAGACCATCAGCTTTTCAAAAAAGGCAGCAGGAAATGCATGGTAATTACAGACCTGTGTGATTAACTTTAGTAGTAGGGAAGTCATTGGAAACGTTTCAGAGAAACAAGATCAATAGTCACTTCGGTAGTTTTGTCAAAGGCAAAAACTGTCTAACCAATTTGAATTAATATTTTGTCTAGGTAATAGAGTATTGAGGAAAACAATACAGTAGATATGGTTCACATGTACTTCAATAAGGCATAGACACATTATGGTCATGACCATGTGGTCGTTACTGTGGTGTGGTCGTTACCGTGGTGCGGTCGTTACCATGAACATGAATGTGATCATGGTAAAAACTGTTTTCCTCACCATCCCTCGAGGCAAACTAAACTCTAAATCTCTGAGTCTGCACTAGCCTCTCCAGATGTAGACACACCCCTCTACGTATCAAATCTCACCTACCAGCGAACATACAAATAAGAACTAGAAATATTAGACATGGCTATAAAATACTGACTTAAGCTTAAATGGCTCCTACAAACTGGCCCCTAATTGTTCTATGTATATAACAAAGCAATTATCAATAGACATTAAAAACGGAGCTATAAAAGTTTAACATATATTAAAAAACAAAAGTAATATGCACGCAGACATGTGCACTCTTCTATCTTCACCTTCGCCTTCGAGAAGCAGACATATCTTGGTTATTGGTCTTACCAAGATGTTGTTCTTAGTCTGACGTTGTACTGTACGCACCAAACCTTTAACATCTGGCATGATCTCCAGTATCCTTCCCATCAACCAAAAACTTTGTGGTGCAGTAGAAGTCAAGTCAAGTCAAATCAAGTCAAGTCAGGTTTATTCGTCACATACACATACGAGATGTGCAGTAAAATGAAAAGTGACAATGCTTGTGGATTGTGCAAAAAAACTACAAAACAGAATGGAACTACAAAACAGAATCAACCACCAAAAGGATATCACCTGAAATAAAATGTCTTCTTACTCTCAACCATTGTTGTCGTTCTTGGACAGAGGCAAATATTCTTATGTCCACCATTTCAAAACAATATTGGCTATATACTGTACCTGTCTCCATCTGCGTCTATACAAATCTTCCTTCACAGTATTGGATTGGTTTTCAACAGAAGAATATGATTCGGTGTAAGTGCTTCCAGATCACTTGGATCATCAGAACTCTTGGTAATGGGTTGATCATTTAAGATTGCTTCAATTTCACAAAATAAAGTTGGCAATCCTTCAACATCTAGAACTTGGTGTTTAAGAACAGAGCATACCCAGAAGATAGATTCTTCCAACTGGAGCTGTAGTTCTTTTCGCAGCATTATGTCAATTTTGACAGCTAAAACTGCTGCTGTAAGCTCCATTCTGGGAATCGTCATTTGCTTTAATGGTGTCAATCTGGCCTTTCCCTACTTCATTGTTATCATATTCCAGTCTTAGATATGAACAGTACCATAACCACTTTCACTTTCACCTGAAAAGTGATGCAGCTGTGCATATCTGATTTGCCCAAAGTTTGTAGGCTTCAATTTTGAATTCTGAGATCTTGTTGAGATCCTCTACAAGATCTGTTCATCACTGAGAGAAGGTTTGCGTTATACTCTCATCCTTAATGCAAAGTTTGCACAACTTGGTGATGACACTGCTTCAAAGAGATGTCCCTTCATCCAGTATTCAACGAGATCTTGTTATGCATTACCATCAGGCGACCTTAGGAATCGTAAATAGTCAATATGCTTTTCTGATCCTTTGACTTGATAAAACATTGCTTTAGTATCAGCCATCAAAGCAACTGGTTCTTGTCTGAATCTAATGAGAACTCCAATGAGTAAGTTGGTAATCCAAGAACTTTATCTCCTCTCTTTTTTATTCCATGCTGTTTTTTTCATTGAAGTCGTGATTGTATTGCTTGATCAATAGCTCTTTTAATTTTATGATAGATATTAGATTGACAGCAGCAGCAGGATAGTTATTCTTATTTCTGCTTCCGTTTTTCCTTCTCAAGGAGCCATAGGTAACCCGCCGAGTAAGGTTCTCACAGCAAATGGTCCGTCCCCTTGAATGCTGACACACTCTCTGTAGTGGCCATTTGGCTTGTTTTGTGTGCCATTAATTATGGCATGTGTCTTTAAATTTTAGACTGCCCGTTTTATTGTGGGTGGGATTATGACGTATTTTAGGGCGTGTTTGGAGCCACGTTTCTTGCGCAGAAGCTTAATTTTTTGTTTAGATTTGGACCAGCATGGGGAAGGTTTACTCTTTAACCATACAAAGCGTAATGGAGACACGAGGAGTTTTCTAACGTTTAATGCAATAAGCTGGAGTTTGATGAAGATTATAGTGTACGAGTCGGAAGAAGTTTGGATGTATAGCTTATTGTTTTTCATCAACAATAAATAATTTATTAATCAAACGTGTGTTTTGAAGGTTTATCTGTGAAGAAGCTCTGAAGGCCCCCGACGGAGAGCTTGCATGCATATAATGACATTCCCCTTAACCATGCAGTCCACTTAGCGGCTAGAGGGAGTAATCTCTTGAACGATATAAAAATCTGCGGCTGCATTAAGTCAAAGGATACCTCCGACCGGGGGGTGAATATCAGTCCCAGAGATTGGGACAGAAGACTTGGCTAAGATCTCGGAAGAGGTTTTGTCCAGAAGACCGGTTCCAGACGAGGAACTGAAGACAATAGATCTCGGCCAGGGATGGCATCGAGGTCTATTGACAGCAAAGAGATTTATTTGAAGATCTAAAGACATTATCAAGAAATTGTGAGTAGAAATCGACTATTGTTCTTTGAATTTTTAAGCTGCAAAGCTTTAACATCTGTAAGAAGAGCCAGAAAGTGTTTTTCCACTGTCTGGAGATTCCAGCCAGTGGATTATTTTGATGTCTTGATAACACGCATTCCTTTCAAACTATCGTCAGCTATACGCCCATGGATGTTTGAGAGATGTTGTCTGCAATATCAGTCTGTTATTGTTCTGAGGAAATTGTTTTCAAAATAACCTCTCGATGTTTACACAAAGTTGAAGCAGAATTCAGAGAAGACTTTGTTCGTTCAATTTAAAGACTTGGCAATCTGCCAAGACCTCTTTAAAATCGTGGAATCAGATGAGAAAGAAAGAGCCATGCCTGAGGAACCACAAGACGTCGAAGTCATGCTTAATCAAGGACAACCTGCCTGCCTAAGAGAAACTAAGTAGGAGGAAAACTCGATATGGGAACAAGTTAACGAGTCAATTGAACGCTACAGAAAACTCATGTATCGAGAAGAGACAGATAATACACATGTTGCCTACTTGAAATAAACCAAGAAGGAGAGAAACAAATTATGGAAACAGATTAATTCAAAAAAAGAAGAAACTAATGGAATCAGTACAGAACGCAATCAAAGTGAAATCTAATATGAGTCAACGATGGAACCTCTGCCAAGAGGTTGGAAAGATACAAAATGTGCTGCTGTGTTGATAGCCTTCTCTGGAAGAACGCATAAGACACACCCAGAGGTGGGAAGATAAGGTGAAGATATTCAATGGTTTCATGGATGAGGCAGAGGAGTGGTTATCTGAAATTACCCATTCTTATCACAACTTACGAGCTTAGCAGCTGGAAGTGCGATGCAACAAAGTGCCAGAACGGACGATGAAATTACATCACGAGATAATATCTCGAAAGTATCTCCACGAGGTTCAAGACATAAATCTGATTCTACAGCCAGTTCGGTATCAAGGGCTTCTGCTCGATTGGGAGTTGAAGCTGATCTAGCCTTTCTCTCAATAAAAGCGGATGCCTTGAAGATGAAACATGAGATTGAGTGAGAAGAAGAAGAGATGAGACGATGGGATGATCAGAGGAAAGAAGAGATGAGACGACGGGATGATCAGAGGAAAGAAGAGATGAGACAACGGGACGATCAGAGGAAAGAAGAGATGAGGCGACGAAAGGAACAACTGGAAATAGACACAAAAATGGCAGTGGCCAAATCTAAGGAGATACTGGAATCCAAATGTTCAAAATGCAGCTCAAGATCATCGAAGACGATGATTTCTGGGCCAAGATAAAAAACTGCTCCAAGTGAGTCAGCATTTGGATCAATTCCCCAATTGATGTCCACTGGATTTCATGGCTTTGAAACCCCATTGGAACAGAGTAAGATAGGTGAAACTTCATCTCAGCAAATGAGTGCTAGATCAAAACCAACTACTTTTGGAGCATCTGTGGATGCTTGAGACAAACCAATAGCAGACCACGTTTTTACGAGGCCTGGTGCACAGGCTCGAGCAAGCCAAGGCCTGATTATCAACAGGTGGAGCCAAGCCAAGGTTATCAGGACGGATTATTGGTATTGATGAAAAGTCAAGCTGAATTCATAGCTCCACAAAATACCTCTCTCATTCCACCACCAGCAGAAATTCCTACGTATGATGGAGATCCTTTGCGGTATGAAGCTTTTGTAAGGGCATTAGAAGAAGTATTGGAAACAAAAATTATGGATGAAAAGGAGCGCATACGATTTCTAGTGAAGTACACAAGCAGAGATGTTCAGGAACTTGTAGAAAGTTGTCAAATTGAGCCAGGCAGCCATGGCTATTAAAAGGCGAGAAGATTACTTAAAGAAAATGTTGGTAATGAACAGAGGATTGCTAACGAATACATGGAGACGGCCCATGCTTGGAAAGAAATCAAGCCAGAAGATGGGAAGGCATTGAGTAAATATGCTATTTCTGAGAGGTTGTTGCAGCTCAATGAGAAATCTCAGCCACATGGAGGAAATGAATCTTGCAAGTAATACAAAAGTCATAATTAGCAAGTTGCCCAGAAGACTGAGGTAAAGGTGGAGATGTGAAGCAAGCATAATAATGGATGAGAGGAAGCAAGTAGGCAGGCTACCAGGCCTGGTGGAATTCTTAGAAAGGGAAGTACGGTACATGTTAGAGCCACACTATGGGACTATTGAAGATCATAAACCGATTGCAACTAACAAAAGTTCTACCTTTACCAAAACTGAAAAAATATCAGAACCTATGAGAAGTAATTTCGCTATCACAACCAGACCTGTGGAAAAGACTGATAGAATGAAAGGAAATGTATCCACTAGCAAGCAAGTCGTATTTTGTTTCTTATGTGATGAAGTTGGCCACAGAACTTGTCGAAGATTCAAAATGGAAGAATATGGTGATAAGATGGATTTCTTGAAAGAGAATGGAATCTGTTTTGGATGTTCGAAAAAAGGACATATGGTGAGAGACTGTAAGAGTCCTATGATTTGTTATAAGTGCAAGCAATATCATCCTGAAGCACTTCACACTGAAGAAGAGCTACCAGACCATTGGGAAGAAGAAGAACTGGAACAAATAGATGAAGAGCCTATCAGAGCAAATAGAAGAGGATGAACAGGAGCAAACGGAACAGAAGAAGAAACCGACTACTAGAGATGCTATCATCTCGCCTCAAGGAAGAGCAGAACTCACTATCAAAACATGGAGGGGACCGGGGGACAGGGGGGGGCACAACAATTTGGCGGCCGCGCGCGCATGCGCACACTAACACACACATGCGCCGAGGCTTCAGAGGCTCAATCCAGCGCTAAATGCAGCTCAACTCTGCCTGTCTCGCCGGATTAACCTACAGCCCTGACTGGACTGATGGGACACCAGCGCTGCTTCTCTGCGCTGCCCATATTTCCCACAAGCCCAGGCAGGTTAACCAGGCAGAGTTGAGGGGTTTAGCACTGCTTCTCTGCGCTGGCTGGGGGCCTGGGGTACAGCTCGCGTCTGACTGGCAATGTCTCTGGCCACCCATGGGGGGGGGGGGGGTGGGGGGGTGGCACTCGTGTGGGGTCGGGACAGCGCTGGAGACATGGCCGGGATCGATCCTGGCTGTGGATGAGGCGCAGGTCTGTGCCACGTTTCCCTCCTCCAATTGCCACACTGAATCATCATGTCCCCTCCCACTCCTCTCTCCTATCATCGCGCTTAATTATCATGTCCCATCCCCATTGCCTGCTGACCGACGTCTCTCTCGTCCAATCGGCGCCCTCGATCAGCAGTCCCACCTTCACTGTCTTGCGGAAAGCGGAGATCTTAAAATCCGGATTACAAAAACTTGGGGGGGAGGGGGGTGTCCCCCTCCCTCAAAACATGGGGGGGGGGGGGGACGAGTCCCCTCTGCCCCCCCCCCCCCCCCCCCCCCCCGTGTTTTCCGCCCCTAGCCTCAAGTAACTGCTCATATTGGGGCCGGGGTTGAAACTTGTAATTTTTCTATCTCACCAGTACAGGTAAGGAATAGTAAGACAAATACAGTGTTGCAAATATATGCTTTTCTGGATCATGGAATTTCAACTACCTTTTGCACAGAAAACATGACGAGAAGGCTGAACATTTCAGAAGAGACTACGATTCGATTACGTACTATAACTAAAGATAAAAAGAGCAGGAGTCATTACATTACGAGTATGGAGATATCCAGTCTGGAAGAAGATACTTTTATACTAATATCTGAAGTGTTTACACATGGAACCATGCCTGTTGGTCATCAAAATATACCAAGACATGAAGACTTGAAACAATGGCCTTACCTGAAGGATGTTAAGATATCTGAAATAAATTCTTTTTTTTTAAATTTTTTTATTTTTTAAATTTTATTTTAAATCAATAAGGGAGTGATTAAATAATAATTTGATTATATATAAGAGAAAAAGAAAAAAGAGAAAAGAAAAAAGGTTAACAAAAAGTAAAAAGATATTATATATATTTATATAAATGAAAATCAACAAAATATATTGTAACTAAAACTATTACAAATGATAATATCAATAAAGACGTGCATATTAATCCTAGTATGAAAATAAGTTATTCTCATCAGATCCCGCAGGGTACCCGTCGAGCTGTGATGTCAAGAACAGCTACTTCTCTAAATACTGTATATATGGAGACCATATTTGTTCGAAGGAATTATATTTGTCCAATAGGACAAATCTGATTCTTTCTAAATGTAACGTCTCCAACATTTCTGCTGCCCACATTTTAATTGTGGGGGATAATGTTCCCTTCCAAAATTTCAATATGATTTTTTTCCCTATTATCAAACAGTAATCAAAAAAATTTCTTTGATTTACTGTAAGTACCGAATTTGAATCCAAAATTCCAAGTATTATTAACTTTGGGACAGGATCCAATCTAATTTTAAGAACTTCAGAAATAACCTTAAAAATTTCTGTCCAGTAGTAATTCAATTTGGGACATGTAACAAAACTGTGTATTAAATCTGCTTCTAAATTCTTACATTTATCACAAATTGAAGAGAGATTGGGAAAGATACTATTTAATTTAGTTTTTGAATAATGTAATCTATATAGTACTTTAAATTGTATCAATGTATGTCTGGCATTTAACGAACACCGATGTATTCGCTGTAAACTTTCTTCCCAATTTTCTTTTGTTATAGATAAACCAATTTCATTTTCCCATGCTTGACGATATGTTTCAGTTGTTGGATTCTCCTTATCCAAAATTATGTTATATATATAGGCTATTAGTTTTTCTGTATTTGGGTGTAAATTAAACAATTCATCTAATAATCCTGGTTCTTTATTTTTATAATCTTGTGTATTGGATTTTATATAATCTCTAATTTGTAAGTACCTAAACAAGTGTTGCGGAGACAATCCGTAGATATCTTGTAACTCTTGGAATAAAAGACATTTTCCTTTTCTATAAAGGTGCTTTATCCTTTTAATTCCTAAATCATCCCAATGTCTAAACCCTCCATCCAATATAGAGGGTTTAAATAATGGGTTGTTCGTGATTGGTAGTCTAAGTGAAAGATTATCTAGATGTAAAGTCTTAACTATTTGTTTCCAAATACGTCTATTATTGTAAATTATAGGGTTGTCCCTATAAATGTTTTTTGTACTTCTTTTGGGGCAAAGAGAATCGAGCCTACATTATAAGGTAAACAGTCTTCCTTTTCCATCTTTAACCACATTGGTTCATAATCCATATTTACCCACCAGAAATTCATATTCTTAATCTGGACTGCCCAAAAATAATATAAAAAATTTGGAAGTGCTAATCCTCCGTTTATCTTAGATTTACATAAATGTTTTTTACTTATTCTATGATTTTTATAATCCCAAATAAAACTATTAATAATATTATCTTTTTTTTTTTTTTAAGTCTTTGGGAGAAAAAAAGGAATAGCCTGGAACAAATATAATAATTGTGGTAAAAACACCATCTTTATAGCATTTATTCTACCAATCATAGATATAGGAAGTGTTTTCCAATACAAAATATTTTTTTTAAGTTTATCTAATAATAGAGGGTAATTAGATTTAATTAGTGAATTATAAGATTTAGTTACATTAATTCCTAAATATTTAAATTTGTCTGTAACTATTTTTAATGGATATTGTTGTAATATATTTACATTTATTCCAGTTATAGGCATAATATCACTTTTGTTCCAATTAATCCTAAATCCTGAGAATGTGCCAAATTTAGTTATAACATTAAACAGCTTAGGTATACTAATTTCCGGTTTTGTAATATAAATCAAAACGTCATCTGCATATAAAGATATTTTGTTAGTTGTTGTGTCAGTATTATAGCCATAAATTTCAGGTTCAGATCTAATTCTTTCCGCCAAAGGCTCTATCATCAAAGCAAATAGTAAAGGCGATAATGGACATCCCTGTCTACCTCCCCTAGAGAGCTTAAATTTAGCTGATAATATTTGATTAGTTAAGATTCTTGCCGTTGGATTCAAATATAAAATTCTTATCCATTTACAGAATCTATCCCCCAATTGAAACTTTTCCATTATATTAAATAAATATGACCATTCCACCTGATCGAATGCCTTTTCTGCATCTAGCGATACAACCGCTAATTCCCTGTCCCATACTCTTTTTGAATATATAATATTAAACAAGCGTCTGAGATTATGGGATCAATAGCGTTTTGGAATAAAACCTGTTTGATCATAATGTATTAATTTAGAAATCACCAGACTTAATCTCCGAGATAAAACTTTAGTTAATATTTTTTGGTCTGTATTTAGAAGGGCGATCGCTCTATATGATCCTGGATCTTCCAAATCCTTATCTACCTTAGGAATGAGTGTAATTGTGGATTCATTTAAAGATTCTGGTAATTTGCCTTGTTCATATGCATATCTATATACTGTATATAATCTTGGGGAAATCAGCTCTTGAAATTTTTTATAAAATTCTGCACTCAGGCCATCAGGGCCCGCTGCTTTTCCATTCTTTAACAAACTAATTGATTCTTCAATATCTTTTACTGTTATTTCAGCGTTTAACAAATGTCTACCTTCCTGATCTAGACTATTAATTTGACACTCTTGTAGGAATGTTTCCATACCATCTGTTTGTCCTGTTAATTTAGATGAATAAAGATTTTGATAATATTGTAGAAATCTGTCATTAATATCTTTTGGTATCGTCAATATATTTCCATGCGCAGATCTAATTCTATGTATCATTTTTTCATCTTCTAATTTTCTAAGTTGTCGTGCTAGTAGTTTTTGTGGTTTGTCTCCAAATTCAAAATGCACTTGTTTGGTTTGTTGAAATAGTTTAATGACTTGGTTAGAATATATTTTATTTAGTCTATATTTTACTATTGCAATTTTATTACTTAGCTCTTTAGAAGGGTGTTTTATGTTTTCGCTATCTAGTTGTTTTATCTCATTTTCTAACTTTTGTTCCATCTTTCTATTTTCTTTATTAAAATAAGCTTGTGCGGATATTATTGCACCTCGCATAAATGCTTTAAATGTATCCCAAAGTAACAATGGTGAAATTTCAGGTTTATCATTAGTTTCAAAAAATAGTTTAATCTGTTCCACTACATGTCTACAACAGTCCTTATCCTTTAATATCTGGGGATTAAATCTCCAAGTAGTAGTTTTATTAAGTATATCTTTTAGTTTTATCTTGAATGTTAGTGGCGCATGATCTGAAATAATAATATTGTGATATTTTGCATCATACGTAAAAGGAAGTAATTTTGAATCTATTAGAAAATAATCTATCCTAGAGTAAGTTCCATATACGGGCGAGAAAAACGAGTATTCTCGTCCGGATGGATTATCTAGTCTCCAAATATCCTTAACATTAGATGTATTAATAAAAGAATTTATAAGTTTACTTGAATTCGAGGTAGCTTTCCTTTTTGTAGAAGACCTGTCTAGGTAGCTATCTAAGGTGCAATTAAAATCACCCCCAATAACTAAATTATATTGCGTGGAAATAGGAATATTATTAAATATTTTCTTAAAGAATAATGGATTATCAAAATTAGGGGCATATATATTCACCAAAATTACTTTCTGTGAATATAATTCCCCTGTAATTATTACATATCTACCCTCTTTGTCCTCTATTATAGTACTTTGTTTAAAAGGTATACCTTTACGGATAATTATTGCAACTCCTCTAGATTTGTGTATAAATGAACAGTGATATACCTTGGAAATCCATTTTGCCGTTAATCTATGTTGAGCATCTCTTTTAAGATGAGTCTCTTGAAGGAAGATCACGTCTGATTTCAATCTGTTCAACTGTGCTAGCACCTTTCCCCTTTTAATTGGTTCATTAATTCCCTTAACATTCCAACTACAGAAGGTAATTCCACCCCCCCCCCAGTCTTCACATTCATGTCTTGCATTTTACTGTTAGGGTGGTTTTTTTTGGAGTAGCCTTCTTGACCCCTCCAGCCCAGCGGTATACCCAAATGCCAACCTGATGAAAATTTCTATCCTCAGTAAACCATATACATGTCTTCTTAAAGTAATTATACAATATCGCTCATAATTACATTCATATAATATATAACATAAAATCAAATACTTAATATATAAGAAAAAATAAAAAGTGTAATTAAAAAAAGAGGAAAGGGTGTTAACAGGGTGCCCAGAAAAAAAAGAAACTACACTAATATATAGTGTAGTGTGCATTAGTGAAAGCCACACTAGCGTGGCTATTAATCTATTGACTTCCGTTTTTATTAAAAAGGATGTTAAATGTTCCAGCTCCTATCTATAATGCTGTGTATATTGGGGTGGGGTACTAACTTTAAATACTTAGTAATTATTTCTATTATTCATATTACTAATTACTAGTTATTAATTTCTATTATAATTAATATTATAATAAGTAATACTATATTAGGGGAACCATTGAAATTTTACTAATTAATACCAAACTATAACAACATGTCCATTATTCCCCCTCTTTCTCAATGAATAATTCATAACCGCAGGTCGGTGATAAAAGTTCATTCTTCTTCTCCTTCCTCGCTTGCTTCTTCTTCTGCTTCCTCTTCTGCCTTCTTCTGTATGTCTCGAGCGAATTCCAGTGCGTCGGTATGCTTAACAAAATGATATTCCTTGTTGTCGTAGGTCACTCTCAATGTTGCTGGGTACATCAAACCATATCTGAGATTCTTTATATCCTTTATATTCCGAAGAATACCTCTTGTTTCTGTGAATAAAGATCTTCTCTTAGCCACTTCAGCCGGGTAATCTCTGAAGATACTGATGTTATCTCCTTCGTATTTCAAATTCTTCTTTATTATTATTATCTTCATCATTTCTTCAAAGACGTGATCGTGGGTCACCTTTACAATCATTTGTCTTGGCGGTGCACCTCTGCCAGGGACCCGTCTTAAAGCCCTGTGAGCACGGCCCAACAGGGGTTCTTGATCCAGATCCAGAATGTCCTTTAGCAATTTTGCAGCAAATTTTCGCGGGTCTTGATTTCCTTCCCGCCCCTCGGTCAGTCCTACAATACACAAATTCTTACGTCTTTGTCGTCCCTCCAGATCAATACATTTCTCGTTTATTTTATGTAGTAGCTCTGAGAGAAGTTTATTCTCGACGCGTAGTTTCTCACTTTCCTTAGCACTTGATACAGCAAAGTCAGTCAATTCTTTAATTGCATCATTGTGTTGGTCAAGTGAGATTGAAAGAGGATCTATCTTCGCATCCAGCATTTGTTCAATCCCAGCAATCTTGTCATTTACCTCAGCCATCCGGTTTTGAAACTCAGCATCCGCCTTTATTTTCCATTCATTCATCATAATCTTTACCGTTTCTGTAGCTTCTTTTTTTAGTTCTTCTTTAATTCTCTCGTGAGACGCCTGGATATCCGTTCTTAACAGATTTATTTCTTCTTTATATTCCTTCTTCATATCTTTCATTTCTTTCATCAGTTTCTTCATTTCACCAAGCAAAGAATTTTTAAGTTCTTCCATTTCACTTTTTCTCTGTGAAATCTCTTCCTGGGAGGCAGCCAAACTCAAGCCCGAGGCTTTGAGGCCTACCTCCCTTCTTTGTCCTTTTTTTGTCGGTGGGGGGGGGAGGAGGAATGCATTTTGAATTTCTTACCGAAGTCGCGCGCCTGATGACGGACTTCCGGTGGCGCCATGTTCTAAGAGAGAACCGCGCCAGATCAGCTCCGCGAAAATCTGAAAAAAATCGGGGGTTAAAGGAGGCTACTAATGGTACTTACTGCAGGAGAGCGATTTTAAACGGCTCCGGGTGCGATTGCAAGCTGCATGAAATAAATTCTAGTGTTGATCTACTTATTGGAACAAATGTTTTGAAGGCATTGGAACCTAAACAGATCTTTAGTAGTCAAGATGATCGACCATATGCTACAAAAACCCAACTTGGATGGGTTATCTATGGCTCCTTGAAAAGGACACCGAAAACGAGAATCAGAAGAACTATCCTACCATTGCTGTTAATCAAATATCTAATGATAAATTAGAAAAGCCGGTGATGAAGCCATAAAATCATGACTTCAATGAAAGTACCAACAAGGAATCTGAAAAGATGTTGAATGAAGAGTTGAAGTTCATCGATATTATGAACTACTCATTAAGATTGACAGACAGTATTGTCTGGACTTACCTTTCAAACAAGAACGTGTTAATCTGCCGAATAATCGTTGTATGGCAGTCAAAGGCAGCCAGACTTTGAACCGCGTTTGACGAGAATACTAAATTTCATGAAGTAAGAATGTATTTGAAGAATAATTTCTACAAGGATGATTACTTAAAATCCATATCTACTGAGCAGGAAGCAATTTAACCAGTAGAACATCTGACTTCCCTTTTCAATAAGGGAGGATTCAATACTTTCCAAGTAGAACGGCGATAATTGTGAAAGCATTTCACTAGATGATACAGCCAAAGAAACTAGAGAGTTGGATTTGGACAGAGACAATCTGCCAATGGAAAGAGCATTGGGAGTTACCAATGTTGTACAACTGAAATATGTTAACACAAAATAAAAGCCTGCGGAAGAAGTTTCCGGAGAACTGACAGTGAAGCGCTTCCTAAGCGAGAAGAGATGGATCAATGAACTAAAATAGTAAAATTAAACGAGAACTTACCAGTTTGAAGTTTTATCTTTATTTTATGAGGAGTTATGATGAGGGATTACGTGAAGAAGCCTGACTGGCCGCAGTGCGTGTCAATCTTCAAAGCACCGGTGTGAAATCACAGATAATAGTGACTGAAGTATAATAGTAAGATAACAGAAGTCTAGAACTACCAGATGACATCTATGAGGGTTGGGAGCGGAGGGCACGTAATACCTCATCGTATCTCCTCATAAAATAAAGATCCATGAGTTGATCGGATATGGAGGAAGACGTTTCATGCTATCTAAGCTTTGGAATAAAAGTGAAATCATGTCAACAAAACCGAAAGATTCTACACATCTCGTACAATTTCCTTTTAAAATAGCTGTGGAAAAATTTAAACACTTGGGTATTGAAATCACTAGAAGATATCAAGACATGCTTAATGCAAACTATAACCCTGTACTTAAGAAACTACATACTTTAATTAAATTCTGGAAAACACTTCCGATGTCCTTAATAGGTCGAATAAATGCCATAAAAATGATTTTTTTTACCACAAATTCTATACCTGTTCCAATAAATCCCATTATACCTACCCAAAAGGTTTTTCAAAAAATTGGACTCAGATATTACAAATTTTATTTGGGATTATAAATCCCATAGAATACAAAGACCACACCTGAATAAACCCAAAGTAATAGGGGGATTAGCAGTCCCTAATTTCATGTATTATTATTGGTCGGTAAATATTAGAAATATGATTCAATTGTTGGATAACGCTCCTCAACAACCGGAGTGGATCATTATGGAGAAAGAGGATTGCTCCCCTTTTAATATTGGTGCGATCCTTCTCTCACCAATGACGGTGAATAATACAAAATACAACAAAAACCCAATTACACATAGTACAATCAGAATTTGGAAACAAAATAAAATACAACTTAAAATTAAGAAACTTATCTCTCCTATCTCCTATTGCTAAAACCCTCTGTTTAAACCCTCAATTATAGATAAACCATTTATACAACGGGAAAGAGCAGGAATTAAAATTTGGGAGATTTGTATGAAATGGGAAAACAACTATCATTTAAACAATTACAACTAAAGTACAATCTGGGTAATAATCAGTATTTTAAATGTTTCCAAATATGTGATTATCTGAAAAAACATACACAAGAATTTCACAAAATGCCATCAGACTTACTAGATGAAGCAATGAATACAAAGGTGGAATCAGGAAATTTAATTTCATATATATATAATATTATACTAAATGCAGTAATACCAACAACGAAAGGTATCAGAAGTGAGTGGGAAAACAAATTAAGCATAAACATTTCCAATGAAAGGTGGAAAGAGTACTTATTAAATGTGCATAAATGCTCAATTAATGTATTACAGTTTAATACAATTTAAAATTTTACACAGATTATACTACTCACAAACTAAATTAAATACATTTTTCCCCAATGTCTCACCAATTTGTGATAAATGCCAGTTTCAAGAAGCTACTATAGCGCACTCATTAATCTTTTGTACAAAAATTCAAAGGTTTTGGATTTAAATCTTTCAAATCTTCACAAAACTGTTTAAAATAACAATGACACCAAAGCCAGAATGGATTATTTTTGGAATGACAGTAGGTAGTTTGGAATTAAATGTGTATCAAACAAATCTATTTGATTACGGCTTAATAATAGGAAAAAAGCTAATCTTAAAATTCTGGAAAAATGCTCCTATACCAACACTAAATATGTGGATTTCAACTATGTTTGAAACATTACATCTGGAAGATATGAGACTCCGCCTGGCAGGAAAATCAGATAGTTTCTATCAGATGTGGTCTCCATTTATAGAATTGCTACAAAGATAGGGTGCAAGAGTACCTCAGGTCTTGGTAGGGGGGATGAAAACTATCGGGTTGGTGGATTCCTTTTACGTGATATATATAATATCGTAACTGGCTTTTTTTTTCTTTTTCTCTCTCTCTTTTTTCTTTTCTAGAATCTATCTCTCAATCCCCTTTCTCTAATTCTTTGACCAAGGGTTTTTTTTATTCTTCCCTTTGGCACGCTCTTTCACTTTAACAACTCTTTTCACCTACTTTACTCTCTTTGTTTCTATTCTTTTTCCTTAAAAGCCATAACATTATGGGGTACAATGATTGTAACAATATATATGTGATGTACACTGATGTATTTACCTCTATTAAATAAAATTTAAAAAAAATAATAATAATAAAAAAGCTTTGGATTGTTATGTTTTGGACTTGTGCTGGGTATCATGCCTGATTTTAAGGGTTTGGTGCGCAAGGTATGACTTTAAACTAACACTAGTGTTTTAATAAAATTAATAATCAAGTTATGCCTGCTTCTAGAAGGCGAAGGTGAAGATGGACGAGTCGATGAAGAATTCTGCTTGCGGATATATAGTGCATACTATTTTTTCCTCGTTAGTATAGTGTTTAGTATCCCTGCCTGTCACGCGGGAAACCGGGGTTCAATTCCCCGACGGGGAGCGACCGGGGTTTAATTCCCTGACTTTTTGCTTTTGATATATGTTAAGCCTTCATGGCTACTTTTATGATGTTTATTAATAATTGCCTCATTATATACTAGGAACAATTTGGGACCGGTATGTAGTGGCCATTTGGCTTGATTTGCGTGTCATTAATTATGGCATATGTCTTTAAATTTTAGACTGCCCGTTATATTGTGGGTGGGATTTATGACGTATTTTAGGGCATGTATGGAGCTAAGTTTATAGTGCAGAAACTTCGTTTTTTGTTTAGTTTTGGACCAGCATGGGGAAGGTTTACCCTTTGACCATGCGAAGTTTAACGGAGACACAAAGAGTTTTCTAACATTTATTGCAATAAGCTGGAGTTCGGTGAAGTTTATAGTGTATGAGTTGGAAGAAGATTGTTGTTTCATCAACAATAAAGAATTTATTAATCAGAAGACTGTGTTTTAAAGATTTATATGTGAAGAAGCTCTGAAGGTCCCCGACGGAGAGCTCGCATATAACGACATTCCCCTTAACCATGCAGCTACTTAGCGGCTAGAGGGAGTAATCTCTTGAACGATATAAAAATCTGCCGCTACACTCTCCAGGTTCCAATGCCTTCAAAGCTCTCGTTCCGATAAGTAGATCGATACCAGAATTTATGTTAGTTATCTTGACATCCTTCAAGTAAGGCCATTGCTTCAAGTCTTCTTACTTGGGTATATTTAGATGAGAAGCAGGCATGGTCTCATGTGTAAACACATCAGATAATTGTATTAATTCGTCTTCATCCAGACTAGATATTTCCATACTTGTATTGTAATGACTATCGCAGCATTTCTCTTTATTCATGGTACGCAAGAGAATCTTAGTCTTTTCTCCTGTAATGTCTAGCCTTCTCATCAAGCTTTCTATCCAAAAGGTAGCAGAACTTCCATGATCCAAAAATGCATATGTTTGCAACAGTGCCACTCCTTACCTGTACTGATAAGATGAAGAAAATACAGGTATCTACCCCGGCCCCAGTCTGAGGTGAGGTAACAGCATCACTCATAGTTAGCTTCTCCTTCTGCTCTACTTGCTCCGACTTCTGCTCTGTAATCTTCTGTCCAGTGTGAAGTAATTCAGGATGATCTTGTTTGCACACATTACAAGTTATACGATTCTTGCAGTCTTTACCCATGTGTCCTTTCTTCAAGCATCCAAAACAGATTCCCTTCTCCTTTAAGATATCCATCTTTTCTTTATATTCCTTCTTCTTGAATTTTCAACACCATCTTATGGTGTGACCAACTTTATCACATGACAAACAAAACACTTGTGGCTCAATAGTAGATGCATCTCCTTTCATTCCACCTGTCGTTTCTACAAGTATGACAGCGGTAGCAAAACTGCTTTCCTTAGGTCCTGATCTTCCTTTTGCTTTATTAAAAGTAGAACCTTTGACAGTTGCAATTGGTTTAGGATCTTGGATACTCCCATGGCGTGAATCTGGTATTGACCGTACTTCCTTCTCCATGAAATTCACCAGGTCAGGAAACATGGCTCCTCGATTCTGGTCTTCCTGTATCTGACCTGCTCTATCTCAAGGGTCTCTGCTCCAAGCAGAGACCCTTGAAGAGGCACTGGCTACTGAACCAGATGTATGTCTTGATCTTCATGACGAGACGTTTGAGATACTATCTCCGAGTGTAACTTCTTCCTCAATTTCAACACCTTGTCAAATAACTCTTCCCACTGTAGAGCGCGTTCTTTGTGGCACAGTTTCAGTTACTCACATCACTTGATCTATGAAATCGTTGAACATTTTAATTTACTCTTGAAACCACTGATTTTGCCTTTCATGTTCCTCCCTTGACAGTGGTAAACCCTGTATTAAGCCATGGTTTTGTCTAACCTTGATAGGGAGGTTGGTTAATTGAACCAGATTAGATTCTACTTCCTCCACATTCTCATCAAATTAAGTGAGTTCCTTCTGGTCTTTGATCACGTCAGTCCGCGTCCATAACTGTTTTCTTTCCGTCTGGCACTTTTCCAGGAACGCAGTTGGGCCTGTTCACTGAGTTTGACAGATCTTTTACTACATCTTCTTGATTCTGGCTCCACTTCACCCTCCTGTGGTGGTTCTACATACTCACCTGCTGGAAGATCCATGATGAATGTATCCTTATCGCAGTGTTCTTTAAACACTCACAGGAATTAAAAACAGAACGGGTCTTTCTTCAAAATACATCATAATTTTCAAGGTTCTGAAGGTCTTCTTTGCCAGTATCTATGGTAAGTAATTGGTGGCTGAGCACAGCATATATTTTAGAAGTTCATAACAACATTATTTTCCAGGTTGTATACACAGCTCTAGTAGCTATCTTCAAGTTACCATAAACAAGCTTCCTGGATGTTTTCAATACTGAATTCAGTACTATATCTGCAGGCTTTTAACTTCAACTTCTCATGGCTTTCAAATATGACAAAACCACCCGATCTACTCACGGTGACGGTCAATGAAGTCTTCAATCTTCTTTTCTTCTAATGATTCATTTGGTAGATTAGCCTGCGACTAGCGGATTCTTTGTTCCAGGATTCAAGTTCTAATTTCACTCGCGGAGATTTCGATTTCTTCTTCAATTCCACTGTCGAACCAGTTTTTTACTTAAAATAATGGCAATTTCTATACTTTTCAAAGTCCAACTTCGATAGCCATTACTTCTCGGGGATGTGGTGGAGACATAGCATTCGCACTTGCCACACTCACAGATAGCAGACAGTAAAAATCAAATCCGCCAGTCATTATCTCTTGATTAACTAGTCTTTATTGAAGTAGTACAAAACAAAGAAGTAATTCATAAATTTTCCCTCTTATTAACTGTTTCTTCTTCAGACAGTATGGTCGTGACCGTGCAGTCGATACCGTGGTGTGGTCGTTACCGTGGTGCGACCATTACCATGAACATGAACGTGATTGTGGTAAAAACTGTTGTCCTCACCATCCTTGAGGCAAACAGCCTCTCTATATCTGGAGAGGCTAGCGCAGACTCAGAGATTTAGAGATGACTAAATCTCCGAGTCTGTACTAGCCTCTCCAGACATAGACACACCCCTCTACATATCAAATCCCACCTACCAGCGAACATACATATAAGAACTAGAAATATTAGACATGGCTATAATACTACTGACTTCAGGTTAAGTGGCTCCGACAGAGTTATTTTAAAAACATTGTGTTTTTTTAACTTCAAGAAGGTGTTTGATGAATCCCCACGTTGGAGATGAGTAAAAAGACTAGGCCCTATGGGATCCAGGGCAAGTATGAAAATTGGTATGAAAAAGGGAGAAAATAGAGATGGGTTGGTTTTGAAATTGGATGCGAGTAACTGGTGGGGATCCACAGGAATTGGTGCTGGGACCCTTGCTGTTTATAATTTACACAAATGATTTGGATGTATATCTAGAAGGTATAATTAGTAAGTTTGGTGGAGTTGTTGAAAATGTGAAGGATAATCTTTGCTTAGGTTATATTGAAGCTGAGAAATAGCAGGTAGAGTTTAATTCAGATATATGTGAGGTGCTGATTTTGGAGGTACTAATAAGGCTAGAATATAACCATGAATGTCAAAGTCCTAAAAAGCATTGAGGCACATTGGTGTACAGGTCCAAAACTCCTTGAAGATGGTAGCACAGGTAGATTATGATAGATGGCCTATACTTAGTCATGCGTGTGACCAAAAAGATGAAAAATTGTGGAATACATCACTTCTAATTCTGAAAGCATTACAGGTATATTGTTTGGTGCTATATATATGATTCACCTTTTTTCAGTTAATCAAGTGAAATTTTTGTATGTTACTAGACCAAGTGGGACCCGTTGGGCCCTGTCCCCCAAAGCAATAATCCACCACTCACCCATTCCCCCAACATAACCCGTTCCCCCAACGCAATAATTCACCACTCACCCATAGCTCCCATGAGAGGCCTGGTCCCCCAACGCAACCCGTTCCCCAGCGTAATATTCCACCACTCACCCATTGGGTCCCTGTCACATGGGAGGCCTGGTCCCCAACACAACCCGTTCCCCAACATAAGATTCCACCACTCACCCATTTCTCCAATGCAATACGTTCCCCCAATGCAATATTCCAGCACTCAACCATAGCCCCCAACAGTGCAGGTCATATTAAACTTTAAAAAAAAGCAATTGCACTAACATTTAATGTGATGTAGGTGCCACAGACAAGGCCATCTTTTGTTATCCAAATCTAATCATTAAGTTTTGCTGTGCTGGGTTAGGCTGGCAGATTCTTTCCCTGAAGGACATTTCCTGTGAAGGACAGTGTTCTGGGATAGAAATATTATAGACCGCAGGGCTTTGTAATGTCATAACTGCCTAAATGACAGTGCAGATTTGAAGAAATACAACTTTAAATGTCACTTTAAAACTTTTAAATATCCCCCACTATGTCCTCCATACAACTATGTAAAAACACTCTCATAACTTGTGTATTGGCAGCAGAGGCCCCACTGTGATGTCATTTTCATTTTTTGGAATGTTCACGGCAGCTTGTGTTAATGAGATCCCATTGTGATTGGAGGACTGTGAGATGCACGCACGTGCCGTCAGGGTAGGCGAGGTAGGCAGTGCCTATCCTGAATACAATTATAAAATGGTAACTATTAAATATAAATAGTAAAGGCATGGGAGAATTATGCTTACCTAAGAGATCAATTTCTTAGGTAGGCACAATTCTCCCGTGCCTTTCATCCACAATACATTTAACACGTGGAGGTATGTGCAGCTCACATGCCATCGACGCTGCTTTGAGCCATCAGTGGGAATGGTCTATTAAGGCAGCTGAAATTCTGCCTTTATACCGTGGACTGCGTGCATGTCCTGTGCAGTGCACTGCACATGTGCAGCAGCCTACTACACATGCGCAGCGCAAGTTTCTTTAAAATACCGACTGACAGCTCACCGGGGAGAACAATCTGTGCATGCCCAGTTTTCAAGATTTTTTTAAAAGCTGCCTGACAAGGATACTGACTGCCTACCATGACTAATTGCTCACGGCACGTGCCTGGTCAGATGGCATTGTGACATCATCACTGGAAGCTGCTGGAAGTCTCCCTTTCAAAGGCAGTTATTATTTTCAAACTTTGCTTTTTTTAAACTTTAAATATCAATAACGTGAAATATAACATCAAATCTGAAGGAAACCAATTACATAGATGATGGGAAAAAGCTGTAAGGTGCTGCAAAATGTATGCGCTATTGTGTACCGTTTTGGCAAAAATACACAGACACACACACTCACACACTCACACAGACAGACACACACACACACACACACACCCACCCACCAAGACATTTATAAGTATACTAGACCAAGTTGGGCCCCATCCCCCAACGCAGGGAGGGGGGGGGGGGGGCGCAGTATCACATGGGAGGGCTGGTCCCCGAATGTAGCGTCGGCATTCATCCCGGAGTCAGGCACCCGCCAGAGCCAATCAGCCGTTCACCCAATGTAACCCATTCGGCCAACACAATATTCCACCACTCACCCATAGCCCCTAACTGCGCAGGCGTGGCTCATTTCCCCTCATCCCCCAACACTCCCTCCTCCTCCTCTTCACCCTCTCTCAGCTCCTCCACTGCCTCCTTCACTTCTCCCTCCCTCTCTTCCTGTACCCTCAGTCACTCCCTACCCTCAGTCACTCCCTCCCATAACCCCTCTTCCCTCCCTACCTCCCTGACCCATTGGGCTCCATTTCCCAAACACAATATTCCACCACTCACCTATTCCCCCAATGCACCCCGTTCCCCCAACTCAATCAATCCTTCTCACATGTGGGGGGGGTGGGGGGCAGTCTGCGCTTCCCATAGCCAATGAATGGACTCAACTTTTGGGTCGGCATTGTCGCTCCCTTGAGCCAGTGAATCCTTTCCATGTGAGGAGATGGGGGGGGGGGGGGGGGCAATAGTCTCACTCTCTCGTTACTCCCCTTGTAGCTGTGGATTTGATTGTCTCTCTGTCATCTTTCGCTCCCTCTCCTTTTCCCTACCATTCGTCACTCCCTCCCTCGCCTCTCCCCTTTCGCATTCCCCCATTAACGACAATGTTTAAGTAACATTTCTTCTCCTCCCATCCCCCACTCCGTCAACTCTCATAGCATCTGTATTGGCAGAAGAGACCACATTGTGATGTCATTTTCGTTTGCCGGAATATTTACTGCAGCGTGTGCCTGAGATCACATTGTGATTGGACGACTGTGAAGCTGGAAGCTTCAGGAAAAGTCTCCCACTCACAGGCAGTTATTATTTTCAAAGTTGGCTTTTTTTAAACTTTAAATATCAATAATGTGAAATATAGCATCAAATGTGAAGAAACAATACTAATGACCATGGGTAAAAGCTAAGTAAGATTCTGGAAAAATGTTTACGCTATTGTGTACCGTTTTGGCACAGTTCCTTGATCAGACAGACAGACAGACAGACAGACAGACAGACAGACAGACAGACAGACAGACAGACAGACAGACAGACAGACAGACAGACAGACAGACAGACAGACAGACAGACAGACAGACAAGACTTTTGATAGTATATAGATAGATGCTGGCAATGTTTGTTTAGGATCAGAAGCCAAATATGACTGATCACGTGTGTGACATCACACGGAAGCATTTTACACCCTCTGCGGATTTAAAAAAGCTAGAATGTTCATATCTTAAGCAGACATGCATTATAGTTATGTAGGTAGGAATATAGCAATTAATAAGATTAATCTCTTACAATAATTTTTTTATGTATTATTTTGTGATGACATCTGGTCACATGTGTAACATTTTAGTTCACTTTCCACAGAATGGACCAGATAAGAAAACATATGAACATTGGCCTTCATCAGTCATAGAGTCATAAAGTCATAGCGTGATACAGTGTGGAAACAGGCACTTTGGCCCAACACAAGGCAACATGCCCCAACTACAATAGTCCCAACTGCCCACATTTGGCACATATCACTCCAATCCTGTCCTATCCATGTACCTGTCCAACTGTTTCTTAAATGTTGGGATAGTCCCTACCTCAACTACCTCCTCTGGTAGCTCGTTGGTGGTGGCGAAAATGTTGGAGGATTATGTGCTGTATGTGACGGATGATGGGGTGAATGGTGAGGACTAGGGAGACTCTGTTGCGACTGGGGAGAGGGGTCAAAAGCAGAGCTGTGGGCAGTATACAACACAATGGTATGAATATTGATTTCTCTAACTTCAAGTAACCCTTGCTTTCCCTCTTTATCCGTCCCTCCCCCACCATTAGTTCTCCAACTAATTTCACTGCCCTGATTCATTTTACTGATATTGTACTGATCATATGCCTTGTTGTCACCTTCCCTCAGCTAACAATATACATTTCCTTGACCATCATCTGCTTTGATCAGCCATTTTCACACCTTACCATACTATATCTCTGGTATCTCCCTCCCCTAACTCTCAGTCCGAAGAAGGGTGTCAACCCGAAACATCACCTATTTCTTCGCTTCAAAGATGCTGTCTGTCCCTCCAGCAGTTACTCCAACATTTTGTGTAAACCAGCATCTGCAGTTCCTTCCTATGCATTGATAGCTATTTGTAGAAGTTTGAGAGAATCTTCATGAACATGTCAAATCTTCTCAGCTGCCTTGGAAATAAATACACTGATGCACTTCCTTAATCACCACATCAGTGATGCCAAGGAATTTGAAGTTGTTGACCACCTTGGAAACATAAAGTTACAGTAATTCTCTAGCATGGTGGAGAACATTCTTCATCGGGTTAGATACAGTATAAAGAAAATATTGTAATTAATTTCAAAAGGAGATTAAGAACGATATCAAGGAAAGCGTGTCCATATGTTTAGGAATGGTAAATGATTTCCAGAATAAAATTACAACATTGATGCCAGTAGCTTTACGTGCATGACACATTAACATGGATGTGCTGGGGTTTTAAACTGGTCAAATGGCATAGAACACATATTTGAGGTAATTTGTACCATTCAAATGAGGCCCAAAGAACATTGATTCAGATCCGACTTGGAAATCTCCTTTGGTGCAAAAAAAAAGGGCTGAACGCTACTCCAAGATCCACTTTCTTGTATAACACAATATCATCCTTGAACGTGCCGTCAGGAGCGCAAAACAACTAATGGAACGTTCTTATCTTGCCAAGCCTGATGTCTACCTCGACCTCCTGAACCTGAGAAACCTTTCCAGGAACGGGGTCCTGGGTTCTCCCGCTCAACGGCTGATGTCTCGTATAACACGGCCTCCACTTCCCATTGCCCAGCAACAGCTGAAGACACAGGTGCTCAAACCCACTGCGGTCCAGAAGCGCATTCAGGAGAGACACGATATTCAGAAGCGCTCATATGACAATGCCAGGAGACCACTAAAACCGCTAATACAAGGTCAAGTGGTCCGTTTTCAGACTGCTGTAGGACATACCCGTCTGGGTTTCATTGAAGGCCCATCCAAGGAACCCTGAACCTACCTTGTCAACACCTATGGTGTTCTGAACCGGCGCAGCCATCAACATCTCCTGCTTGTGAACAAACCTGGACCAGCTCCTACCGGCCCATATGCACTGCCTTTGCCGTTTAAGCCGTCTGCTGCCGCTGTTCTCCCTAGTCCCAGCATGCACTGTCCGCCTCGGCCGGTTACCCCATCCACCCACGTTAACACTCCCGCATGCTCACCCCGCCGATCTCCTCAAGTGTCCCCGGCTACACTCTCTTTCTCGGGTTCCCCACCTCCCAGCCCCACTAACTTTTCTCATATGGAGCAAGAGGGGTTTGTCCGTACGCGTTCGGGTCGCATCAGTAGACCACCTGACAGGTACGGCAAGTATGCTTAACTGCGTGTGTTTAACATTCGTCTTACAACCTTTCTCTCTACGGGGAAGGATGTAGATTGATTATTGCATGTGAACCAATCAGAGAAGTGGAGCATCACTAACTCCACCTTACTGTACTTTATATTAACAGCCATTTCCTACATTACGTAGTTATATTAGCGATAGCAATGAACTAACAACCTACTGTCTACTATACCTTGTGATTTAAACTCACTTACAACATTCATTTCTCGGTCTCTACATTATTGTGATCTATTCTCTGAGGCTCCACTGTCATCAGCAGCCCACCCTCTTGTAGTCTTCTCTCAAAACCACTTGTTCAGGGATCTTCATTCTCCAGTTAATATTAGTCACAGATCCTGCTATGTTCAGTAGATCATCAGTCCCAGACTTAGGTTTGCACCCCTTTAAGTAGCCCAGGCTAGAGTACCTCAAGTTAAAGTTAGTCAGCAAATCATGGCTGAGATTTCTTGAGATTTCTCTGGACTAAAGTATTAGTTCACATACAGGTTTTTTAATGGAGTGTTTTTAAAAAGCGTTATGAGTATTTTTTATTGTTTTAGATGATTCTTTTACTTTTTGAAGTTGCGGACAGTTAAAAAAAAATTCTATAGTTTATTAATGATCAGAAATTATCATAATAAATTATGGTTTTGCCAGTCGATTAAACTGGGGACATAGCTCAGTAGGAATATAATAGACTGTACAACTTTCTAACTATTCATTTGAATCTAGTTATTATCTTTCTTATCACAGGAAAATTACATCAATGATGTTCTTCTGTAAATACTCTCTTCTCAAGCTTACTCCCCCCCCCCCCCCCCCCCCCACTCCACCAGTCTACTTCAGTCAAAAAACACCGAGTGGTTTTGGAACAACTAATCTTTATTTTTGGATTGAACAACAAATTCCCCTATATGATACCTAAACCACCACGGGTTAGATCCTTGTCTCTGTCTGGCTAAGCCCTTCAGCCTCGTGCTAGCAGAAACACTCTAAAAGGTCATGCAGTCCCAAGAGCACTTCCAGAAGATCAACACCGATCTAAGATGGAGACACCTTTTATAGGTCCACAAACCTTGAGGGGCCGAACTACATAGGGGTGGTCTCTTTACAATCCAATCAAACATATCAATTACAGCAATACATTATTGACAGTTCCCCAAAGCAATAACAGAGTCTCCCATACATTGTTTCAGGAGAAGCTTCTGGAAGAAGCTAACAACTTGAATAATGCAACATTTACCCCGGAACTCAAACAAACCTGCCAGGGCTTAACACTTTGGCTAATCAATAAACAGCAGGGTAACTGTCTAGCAACATTATTTACAATATTTAAAATGTTGTTGCAGTAATCTAATCAACTTCATGCATTTTGCACTTCTTTGGAGGTCCTCTGCAGAAATTTCATTCATTCTGTCAATTAAAGAGATACTAATACATTTCTTATCTGTAACATTGATCTGGGACCTGAATTACTAGCACTATTCAGCAGCTTGTCTTATTTCTGCAGAGACACAGACTTGACCAAAATGGCCTAACAATGCAAGAATCCTTTACTAAACGTTGGTGCTACTCCTGCTCTGTTTTGGCCAGGATTTACACTTCTATTTGATGTGCTGAGAACATCCAATTCACCGACCCATGAAGAGAAAAATCTAGTTTACTAAATTCCTAATTTCAGTAAAGTGCATTTCAAACAGAAGAGTACATTTGAATTGACAGCCTGGATAGCTTCACTTTGTCAACTTAAACACCAGCAAGAAACCCCAATTCTTGTGGCTCCTTTGTCAATAATGTTATGTAATTCACTGGGTTCAAAATTGATCGTTTACTGTCTCAGTTATGGAAGGGAACAGGGAGTGGAGGCTGGGGCATAATTCAGAAATTGGGAAGACACTACAGAAAAGGAGATAACAATAAAAAGTATGGATATTCTATCAAGAACTGGTAGCAGCTGTTAAATAACTGAACAGCACACTGATTTTTGCACTGTGTATTCTGCAATTTGATAAGATGCAATTAAACAAAACAGCTGTCTAAAACCTGCCACCGTCTTGTCATGTAAATAAACTCCTGTCGGAGTTAACAAGATAAATCCTGACAGGCTAATAATGGATGAATTCAGTATCATTATTGACATGTCCCAGTAGATACCAGGATTTAGCCATCAGACAATTAGGCAGTCTTGATAATTCTATAAGAAGACATATTGCTAACGTAGTTTTCTAGATGCCAGTTACACTATACAATACAATCTTCACAACAATGTTTGTGGTCTCAGTCCATTTGGGGCAAGTGGATTTCTGGCTATTTCAACGTTTACTTGTAGCAATGTGTCAAAATAACCATTTTTGGATGAAGTATTTTCCTTTCAACATGCTTCACTTAGTTGTGATTATGATGATCATAAAACTAACAGCAATAATCAACATAAAATTGAGAAATTCTCTGCAATATTTTAATTTCCTAAAGATGCTGTCAGTGATTCTAGCATCCTCCATTGGTTCTGCTGTTAACCAGCCTTCTCTGTTGGAATCTAAGGAAATCACCTGAACTGGTAAGAACATAGAGTATTCTTGTTGCAAAATACATCAAATTCTTTGGCTTTGCTGCATTAAGGCTTAATGCCATTCTGAAAATTAATTACAGCTCAGAAAATTCTCTGGTCCCAAACAATTATTTACAGACAATCTTCAAATTGCAAAATTGATGTATTTCTGGAAGCAAAATCTGTTAGTCCAATTTGTAAGCAAAATTTCATACATTAAAAGAAGCTGGATAAGATTCAAAATGGGCACAGAATGGCCTGTCATCCATTATAGTAAAAAATAGCTTCCGAAATCAAAGACACATATCCTCAAAGAATCAAATTATGAAAATTCTTAAATAGTTATAAAATTGTAAACTTGCTTACAGCCCATTACTGATGCCAATGTCCCTCTTTATTGCATTGCCTCAGCTGTGTGGCAAAAAAAAAACAGTGTCATCTAGTCATGCAGCATCTCTGGAGAACGTAGATAGGTGACATTTTGGGTCATGACCCTTCTTTTGGATTGTGTGTGAGGGGGGTGGGGGGGGGGGGGGGGGAAGAGGAGAGGTAGGACAAAGTCTGGCAGTTATAGGTGGATAGAGGTGAGAGTAGTTAAAGTAGTTAGCAACTGTGAGATTGATTAGACCTTGGCAGAGCGCGTGTTTGGCGAAACAGTGAGAAGATGTCTGATGGGGTAAGCTAGGGCGATGATTTACAACTTCTGCCATTCACACTGAACTTCTGTGTACCACCAATGCATGCACTAAAGGTTCTCAACACCATCCCATGTATTCCTTTCCAACTTTGGGTAGTCATGGGCCAAAGACTTCCAGGGGTCAATGAGCATTCCTTCAAAATTGCTTTGAGCATGTTTAGTTTAGTTTAGTTTAGTTTAGTTTAGAGATCATTGAATCTTATATCTACTTAGTTTCTTCTCAAAACAGAACAGAATTTTCATTCTCAAAATGGAAAATTTGTTTCAGACTCGTACTGATGTGCACACTAAAGGCAGGTCCTGCTTAAGAATCCAACTGTAAGTTATTAGTACCACAATGCTGGGAATGTTGGCCTGGAAGAGGAAGATGATGGAGCAGTTAGTACAGTTGCTGCCTCACAGTACCAGAGATCCAAGACTCCTGTGCAGAGTTTACAAAATATTCTCCCTGTGACCACATGGGTTTCTTGTCTATGCTCCGGTTTCTTCCCGCATCTCAAAGACATGCAGTTTGGTAGATTAATTGGCCACTGGAAATTATCCATAGTCTGCAGTTGAATGGTAGAATCTGGGTTTGAGGAAATGTTGTTGGGAATGAGATTACGTTAAAAGAAGTGTACACATGTGGTTAATGGTTGGTGCAGCCACAGTGAGCTAAAGATCAGTTTCTGTACTGTATCTTTCTAATAGTGATGTGGGTTCACTTTTCCTTCAGTGGATTTGGAGGATTCTGTGATGGCAGCATTGGTGGTATGGTTCGAGAACACTGAGTTACTGAAGGTAGGTCAGGACACTACATACCGGATGGAAAGGATGACTGCTTCACAATAAGCTATATATTCTGTTCCAGGTTTGGAGATCTTGAAACATCAACCTTCTGGGCCTGTCTCACTTAGGCGATTTTTCAGGCGATTGCCGGCGACTGTCAAGTTGTAGCAGATTGCTGAAAAACCGGCGACTGGAATGGAGACTGTCAGAGTGGAATACATACACACATCACTTCCTTCACCAGCCAGTTATGCAGGCAGGGGACAGGGCAAGCGGGGGAGCGCTGTCTGAGTGAAATTCACACGGTGCAAAGCCAATGTGATACAGACACACACCACGATGAATTAGCTGTAATTAAGACGGTGAAAGCACATTGTACAGGAAGGGTAACTTAAGTCCTTTAAAAGAGGGGAGAAGAGGGGGGAGAAGGGGGCAGAAGGGGGAGACAGGGTGGGGAGAAGGAGGGGAGACAACTTTTAAGAAGCCAGAGATACACGGCTGTGAAGCTCGGCGGATATTAACATTACCGGTCAGATATCTTTGGTTCTGAAAATAGTGGTGACCAAAATGACGCCACGACTAATTATTACTCACCACTATGCAAGCGACACCCCAGCAACCTCCGATGTATATATGGCGTCCTTGTGGCGACTTCATGGTCTCCTGTAGTAGCCTAAAAGGTTGCGTAATTGGAACAGGCCCTTTAGGCTCGGCTGACAAGATGAAGACAATGTTGCATTTCATCACTGTCGTTTGCCTTGTTGAGTGATGACTCCCGAAATATGAGGCATGGAAGGTCTCCCTCTGCAGCTTTACTGTCAGAAGGTGGCAATATACAATCGGGGTAGTTAGTATAAAACATTTATTTTGCACAAATTAACTGTAAGGTCTATCTCTTGTCTGCTACAATGAAACAATCATGACCAATGTATTAAAATATGCACAATAGCAAAACAGTTCTAGTGTACTATAGTTCCTTGATATGAACCAAATGGATTCTGTTCTTCATACTTCAACACTAATGCAATAAATATCCACCTGGTCCAACAGCCAGGAATTGGATTTATTAATTCAGAAGTCAAATATCAGCATGATAATTGAGGAATTTAAATCTGCTTGTCTCAATAATTATCTCCACAATAAATCCATGGAGAAAAATATGCTCTCCCCTTCAAGCTGGACTTTATTTAACACCAGAGCCGCCAATGTCTGGACTCCCCCAACATCGGGACCATTTTTCCTGTATCAAGCCTGTCCAATCCTTGAAGAATTTTACATGTTTTTATAAGATCCCCTCTCATCCTTCTAAATTCCAGTGAATACAAGCCCAGTCGCCTTCCCGGGAATTAGCCTGATGAACTCCCTCAATAGCAAGAATGTCCTTCCTCAAATTAGGAGACCAAAAGTTCACATTTATTTGTCATATGCACCAATTAAGGTACAGTGAAATTGAGTTACCATGGAGCCATACAATCAAAAGGAAGACAATACACAATAGAATTTAACATAAACATCCACCACACTGGAATCATCATTCTTTACTGTGATGGATGGCAATAACTTTCAGTCAATCTTCCTCCTTTGTTCACCCATGGTCAGGGCCATGAACCCTCCATCGTCGCCGCTACTGATGGCCTGATGTACAAGCCTTCTCGTTGGGATGATCGAAACTCCGACATCAGGATCTATCGGAACACTCCGCAGCTTCGAGTCTCCGAATCAGCCACTTTCTTACTGGAGACCATGGCTTCACGATATTATAGGCCACAGGCAAGGAATCGCCCCGCTCCGCGATGGAAAGTCCGCCGCACCTGCTACTGAAACTCTGGGCCGGTCTCCAAGAAAGGCCGCACCAATCAGTTGTTAGGCCGTGAGGGGGGCGAAGATGCGACAAAGAGAAAAGTCGCATCTCCGTCTACGTAAGTGACTGAAAAACAGTTTCCCTCTAATCCCCCCACACCCCCCCCCCCCCCCCCACACTCAAACATACATCTAGACATACTAAAAAACAAAAAAAGGCGAAAGGACAAACGCGCTGCTGGCGAGGCTGCCTGCTCGCTGCGTCACCCTATGATGAAAACTACACACAATACTCTAGGTGTGGTCTCTGCCTGCTGGTTCTTGCCACCAAAGTGGATAACCTCACATTTATCCACATTATATTGCATCTGCCATGCATTTGCCCACTCACGCAACCTATCCAATTCACCCTGCAGCCTCATAGCATCCGCTTCGCAGTTCACACTGCCACCCAGCTTTGTGTCATCTGCCAGCTTGGAGATGTTACATTTAAGTCCTTCATCTGAATCATTAATATATATTGTAAATAACTGGGGTTCCAGCACTAAGTCTTGCGGCACCCCACTAATCACTACTTGTCATTCTGAAAAGGACCCGTTAATTCCTACTCTTTGCTTCCTGTCTGCCAATTTGTTCTCTATCCATGTCAATACTCTATGAAACTCCACATGCAGCCCAATGTAGCGATGTCCCAGTCTGCTCAAGTGGAAGTTGAACAGTTGTTGGGGTGGTATTGGGAGGAGCTTGGTGAATACGTGGAGAATAGCAGCCAAGAGCAGCTCAACTATCGAGCTTTTATTTCTAAAGAAGCCACAGAGTATTTATTAAATATAGATGTTAGCATTATGAAGGACAAATAACTTTAGTGGCCCAGATACTTGGCATCCAGAAGGACTCATAATAACTTTGGAACTCATAGATGGGGATATCCAATACACAGGGTGTGAATACAGCAGTTAACGTTCCATTATAAATATGAGAATGACAGTTTCTCAGAAGGCTGAAGCCAGGTTACTCGTTTGTGCCAGATATCTTTAACTTCCTTAAACACCTATAGCTTGCTAGGCCTTGTTGGTGGCTTTGCTTTGCTTGTAGCTGTGAAAGTGACTGCCATTCTCATTTTACATGGTTCCAAATCATTCCCAATCTGTGCTACAAGAAATTCCTTTTTCCATATGTAAGGCGTGTATATACTAAGGATGCCTTCAGGCTTAGAAGAGCTATCCTAGTACATTTCTGCCTGCAGATCATGTGATGCAGAATGTTGGCAGCTTTCTTTTGGTATTAAAAAAATTATAATAACTTGAATGAAAAACCAAAATGCATTCATATTTGAAATGCAAAGCAAAATAATATTATCCCTTGTCTATATTTCGATGTTTTCTGAAATGTGTGTAAGTATATATATATAGAGAAACAATCATGAACAGTAATAACTGAATTCTTATTATATAACCATTGCTATTTTCAATCACATTACAGTTGAATGTATTTGAAATTAACATGTACAGAGATAATGAAACTGTGAATGAACTGCTACAAAGAAATAAAAGTGACTTGTGGAAGGTAAAAACAATCAATTTGGTATATGTTACATTCATGGTACATAAGAAAAGTTCAAACTAAGGCGAAGAAAAGATAAGTTATCATGTAAACAAGGTGTTGCGAGAGAGAGTGCAGTACTGGAAACATTGGCAAGCCAAGAGAGGATTTGGCGATTCTGTAAAAGGAGACAATAACTGATGTGCAGCAGCATGACAGCACTGAAGCACAGCGGAACCAGCAGTGCCAGTAGCAGCACTTGGATCAACAGCATTAACAGCAGCTGCATATTCATTGAATGAAAATGTTTCCTGTTACGGTAAATGTCTTCACTCTCTGAAGATGCTCAAAGGCATACAAGTGCGGCCACTATTACTCCCAGGACATTAGAAACCCAGTCAAAGCGTAAAACTGCTGTTTGATCTACTATTAGTACAGCTGGGCCGTAGGAAAGTCTTTCTAACAAGGTGTCCTGCTGACCATTGCAGTAATGACCTTACTGACACATTGTAAATGCAAACCCTGCACTTTGCAGATATGCCATTTTTTATAAATGAAGACTGCCAATAAGTTAGAAAACTAGGAAACCAGTTTGTAACCTTAACCAGAAATAGTGCCTGGCTGCTAACTAAGGTTTTTCTCTGTAACTATGTACTAGATAAACAATGTATGAATATGAACTTATCAAATATTGGATCATTGAGGTCATTTTATTTTATCATAATTGAAAAGATAAACAGGTTTCTATTTACGCTACAGCTCACGTAACCTTTAGAATATACCATAGTGTTTTACATTATCATTTACATTCTACTGGCACCCGAAAATGGGACCACATCACCCCGATTCTGGCCTCTCTCCACTGGTTCCCAGTGCGGTTCAGAATCAATTTCAAGCTCCTCCTTTATGTATACAATGCCCTTAACGGGCTTGCCCCCACCTGCATCAAAAATTAGCTAACCCATCATACCACCTCCATGTCCCTCAGGTCGGCTGACTTGGGGTTACTGACCATCCCGCGGTCTAGGCATAAGCTCAGGGGCAACCGCGTTTTGGCGGTTGCAGCACCTAGACTATGGAACAGCATCCCTCTTCCCATCAGAACTGCCCCCTCCATCAACTCTTTTAAGCCTAGACTTAAAACTTATTTCTATTCACAAGTGTTTCTTGAGGTCCTCTGAGGGAGCGCTCTATGTATGTATTTATATATGTATTGTTGATCTATGTACCACTGTTTGTAGCACGTTAGTACCTGCACTGATGTAAAGCACTTTGGTCAATGAGAGTTGTTTTTAAATGTGCGGTAGAAATAAAATTGACTTGACTTGGCTAACTTGTGCGTTGCATACTCCCACAAGCAGCAATATGATAATAACCAGATTATCTGATTTAGCAATGCTGACTAAGTGGTAAAATTTTAAAAGAGGATAATTCCCCAACGTTTGAAATCCTACTACGATCTTTTACATTTACGTATCTCAGAACAAAAACATGGGGTTGCTGTAGCATAGCATGCATATCTCCAAAAGTGCAACAAACTGTCACAGGTTTCTGAATAGATTTTTGTGCTCATATCCCCAAAGTGTAATGCAAAGCCAAAATCTTTCAACTAAGAGGTAAGAATAGTAACAATCAATGTGAAAACAATTTTAAAATTTGAAATCATCATTATGCAAAATCATGGCCACTGTCAAAATAATTTGTTCCATTTCATGAACAAGGGGGTATTGTTTACTAATGCTGTATCTCTTTTAATGAACTGTTTAAATGCATGGGAAGAAATATGCTAAAACTCATTTTTTTTAATGTTTTTTAAAGGCATGCATAAACTTCTCTGTATGAAATATTGCATGCTGGTACTCATGCACCCTAAAACTATATTTATTTCGTCTCACATTTAAACAGTTAATTAATTGGAAAAATAATCATAACACCACAACGGTATTTGCAAGTGAAGCAGATGGGATTGGGCAATTGCTGGCCAAATTTTTTAGTAACTTCCTTCTCACTTTAGTTGCTGAAACAACTTAACAGTATAAATATGCCTGTTTTTAGCAAAAGAGTGAACTCATAAGTATTCATAGTTGTCTACAAACACACCTGTATGATAAAGTCAGAAGTAAATATTTACACATGAATATGTCATTGTCATCCAAACTTGTCTGCAATACTGATAAAGAAAAATGCACTTGGAGGTGCAAGTGTTGAAGCAAATGACTTCAAGCATAAAGAATCCTTCTATGACAATTTAACTTACAATAAATGCTGAAGTGTTCACATATTTCTTCAAATTAATGAAGTCCATTTATATTTTCTGCAGTCTGAAAAATACTCTGTCCCTGACTAAAAGCATATGACAGTCAGAAACATTAAACAATGGAATGCAAGAACTAAAAATAATAAAACCTGTTTCAAAATCAACTCCCTTTTCAATATGCCCAATTTGTTCTGCAAATAGCAACCAATAGTTCTAACCAACTATATCTTGCTTTTGACTTTTTGTTGTTTTATAATAAAATATCTCGTGTTTTTGTAGAGCAAAGTATAGATTGATCCAAATCACTTGGCATTCTGCAGCAGACAGCTAAAATAAGTATACAGTAAAGAAAACCATTCAACTTTAATAAAAGAAAAAATATGGCAAAGCACAACTATGGCTTTCATCAATACAATAGCTTTTTTGGCTCTAAGTTCCAGTGAGTATATCTGGATTTGTACTAATACCATCTATAGCCTAAATATTTATTTGTGTTTAAGATTGTAAATGTGGAACAGGTGGTTATAAGAAGTGAGCTACTTCCTACCTTCTATCTCTTCCAACGATGCACAGCTGAACACACATTCAGCAGCAAGAATGATCCTACAATGATTCTACTTAAAGTGTTCATAAACTATTGTCTAGTTAGTTGCTAATTGCTTTCTACTGACTGTTGTAATGATAATACAAATATTTGGTACTTTTGCAGTCTTTTAAAATTCTTTACATCCACAAACAGCAGTGCAGCAGATGCTGATGGACTTTATTCTGACATTGAGGCTTCTGTGAAAAATTTGTTCCTAGATTTGAGTGTATTAGAAGGGATAATGCATGATGCAGTGAATGAACAGGATGCACATAGAGCAGGACAAAAAGCTAGAATAGGAAGAAAGAGAGCTGATCAGCTGAGATCAAAGCTATATCTATCAAGAATGTTCAGGAATATCCTTGTATGCCCACCTACCTGAATCTGAATGAAGAATAGTGTGGGACCTTTGTGTTTCAACCCATTTCAATGAAGATATCGTTGCTCAGATCTGCTGCTATTACAGTCATATGTGCAACCACTGAGCAGGACAAAGACCCAATGATATCAAATAATTGTGGCAATAAACAAAAATGTGTTTTTGACTCTTTCTGGTTGGTGCTATAGATATTTGTTACATCTCACGGTTCATCGGGGTAGTCAATGATACACTACATTTAAGTAGGGCTTATGGTATTTCATTTTCCCTTTTCATAGAACGGTAGAAAGAGTGAGCACATGATTTTGTAGTGATTGCTGGTTTCCCTGTAATAGAAGATGCCATTGATTTTGTGGACAGCACTATAAACAGTGAAATGTACTGTAACATAAATGGATTATACTCTATTTCAAGCTGCCATGTGGTGAGAAACAATAGATCATGCACTCCTGTGCCTTGCAACTTGACAGAAGTCATAATACAAGGATTAATTTTCAAAGGGTCAATCATGATAATTGTTCAATATATGTTTTTTTCCAAACACACTGTTTTTTTCTGCACAATTATAATATACACTGCATATTATACAAATAAATGATAGTGTTCTCCCAATATCTTTCATGTGATGTCATGATTCCTTGACCACTAGCTAGGCTAAATAACGTAGAAAAATCTACTGGCAGTAAATTTTGGAGTGAAGTACAGTGCATATATACCAAGACATGAGGAAATGGTGAATGAAGTTTAATAGCCTCAGTTTGTGAAGTCAGTGAATCATAACGCCAAATTAGGTACAAAGGACAAGGGATACATGTGTCATGCAGTGATCTGGTAATGTTTGGTGATTCTTGATTCTGTGAAGCTTGTTAAAGACATTACCTATTTCCTAATTTATGCCTGTTGGAAGATTTGCAATCTCCGCTCCACAATGGCTAGCTACAGTATCATATACAAAATACTAGCTGTTTTGGGTATCCCTATCATGCACGTTGTGAAATTTCATCATTGGCTTAATCTTGAGTTAGTGGTGCTTGCTACATGGCATTTTTCTTGTTGGATGCATTAAATGATTCTGAGAGGATTGATTTCAATTCTGAACAATGTGCAAAAACAAAATATTGGAGATGGTGAATATCTGAAAGAATTAAAGAAAATTCTGCAAATAATATGCAGCACACTTGAGAAATAAATAGTTAATGTTTCAAATCAGCGGTCTTTCAATCATACCTGCCTGACCTGTTGCATATTTCCAACACTTTCTGTTTTTTTATGATTAGCCTTTCAATTGCTGTCTTCTGTCCATTTTTCATTTCAGAGGGATCTACATCTTCTTCAGCAATCCTGGTATCAAGGATGAATTGCTTTGGACCTATTTTTGTGGGTACTGAGGTAACTGATGGGTCAGTTGCAGGTATTTCCAAAGATGGGACAGGAAATGTCAGCTGCTAATTTGTGAGGTAATACAGGTAGGCAGCTGGTAATTTGTGAGGTAATGGATTCCTCCTGTGACTTAGTGGGTTTCTGTGACTCTCAGTGTATGAATTAGAGGTTCTCAATCTATCTATCGTCTATCTTCTATCTATATCTATATCTATATGTATATCTATCTTCTATCTATATCTTCTTCTATCTATATCTTTCTATCTATCTATCTATCTTCTATCTATATCTATCTATGCCTGTCTATCTTCTTCTATATCTTCTTCTATCTATATCTATCTGTCTATCTGTATATATATCTTCTATCTATCTATCTATCTATCTATCATCTTCTATTATATTAGTATATACTATTACTAAAACTCTTATCTTGCCTTTCCAGATTGCGTTTTTTAAAATTTGCACAAATATGTTACCCTATATCGCTAGGATTTTACGCCACCTTACTCACTGTACCCCTCTGCTCCAAGCGCACTAAGTTTTGTTCCAATCGGTGGAATATTACAAAAGTTATGAAGGTTTAAAAATCGTGAGATCAGCAGATTGGTCTTCTCACCTGTCGGTCACCATGAATGTAACGCCACTTCCAGCACCCGCTGTCAATCACCGGGGCGAGGAGAATAAGGAGGCGGGGCTGAGTCCAGGGTCCGTGAGTGAGAGAACCCAGCCCCCCAGCCGCTCAGCCCGAGAACCACCCAGCCGCCAAGCCACCCAGCCGCCCAGCTGCCAAGCCCAAGAGTTGCCCAGCCGCCCAGCCCATGAACCGCCCAGCCCGAGAGCTGCCCAGCCCATGTGCCACCCAGCCCGAGAGCCGTGCAGCCCACGTGTTGCCCGGCCCGCAAGCTGCCCAGCCCGAGACCTGCTCTGCCGCCCGGCCCGAGAGCCACCTAGCCGCCAAGCCACCCAGCTGCCCAAGAGCTGCCCAGCCCGAGAGCCGCGCAGCCCGAGAGCTGCCCAGCCCGAGAGCCGCCCAGCCCATGAGCCACCCGGCCTGAGAGCCACCCAACCGCCCTGCCAATTTCTACAGCTGATTGATATCACACTGTATCTTGTGACATTCGCTTGGCCCAAGAGCTGCCCATACCGAGAGCCGCCCAGCCGCCAAGCACGAGAGCCCCCCACATAACCCCCACCCCACACAGCCCCTCCCCACCCCATACAACCCCTCACCCCCACAACCCCCCCCCCCCACAACCTCTCCCCCCACAACCCCTCCCCTCCGCAAACCCTCCCCCCCACAACCCCTCCCCACACATCCCCTCCCCCCCATCATCCCCTCCCCTTATAATTTATCTTGAGTGGTCATGTTCCAAAAATGTCCATAAGTTAATGGGGATGTTGCAATTCTTCATGAAGGCTTTTATATTTTTGAAACTTTTCTCCTACTTAAGATTCTCTTAAGCAATTCTTAAGCAAGTCTGAAGAAGGGTCTCAAACCAAAACGTCACCCATTCCTTCTCTCCAGAGATGCTGCCTGTCCCGCTGAGTTACTCCAGCTTTTTATGTCTATCTTTGGTTTAAACCAGCATCTGCAGTTCCTTCTTACACATCCTTCCTATAGTATGGCAACCAGAACTGTGCACAATACTCCAATGGTGACTTAACCAATGTTTACAAATGTTTTGCCATAATATTCAAATTCATATATTCTATTTGGATGATCAACATGAAATGGAAGGCAAAATGTAGCACTGTTAGTAGCAGTTTTGGAACTATAATATCAATTACTTATGCGTAGCTGTCTCCCTTGTCTTCTTCCTCCTTCTCAATTCATTCATTCTTTTAAGTGACAGTTTGTCAGATATCTGGAGGCAAAAGTTGTGCCATAAAATTTATCTCTCACTCTTTCAAATATTACCAAGTTCTTTCAGAGCTGTCCAGGTGATATGTTATTTTGTTTAAGCATGCCAATGGACAGGATCACCAAATAAAATAATCTAATAGTTGATTGCATGTTACCTATGGTGGCATTTACTCTGCATGCTTTACAATGACATGCCATAAAGCAATGGAGATGCAATCAATGGCAGCTTGCATTTGAATTCCTCACAAAGCCACATGGTCACTTTCCCTGTTGTTCTCAGGTCCATGGAAAACGCATTTGGGGGAATAGGATGTTCATTAAGAGTCACAACTGATGCTGCTCTTTTCTTCAATCAACCAGTCCATGCTCTATGTATTAATACAGTCCATGTATTATTTATAGAATAGAACATACATCAGTATAGCACAAGAGTGGACCCTTCAGCCCACAATGTTTATGCCAAACATGATGCCTATCTGAACTGATCTCATTTGCTTACACTTGATCCATTTCCCTCTATTCCCTGCACTTCCGTGCGCCTATCTAAAAGCTTCTTAAACACCACTACCATAACTGACTCCACCACCAACACTGGCAAAGTGTTCCAAGCCCTCCCAACCACTGTTTAAAACTTGTCCTGCATATTTCCATTAAACATTCCCCTCTCACCTTATAGCTATGCCCTCTAGCGTTGGACATTTGTCTGCATTATAACTTCCTGACTTGTACTCAATGCCCCTAGCAATGATGATAAGCATACCATATGCCTTCTTTGCCAATCGATCTACTTACTGTATGTTGCCACCTTCAGTGAGCTATGAACTTGGACTCCAAGATCCCTCTGCAATGCTGTTACACCTTGCCATTAACTGTATACTCTCTCCTTACATTCAACCTTCCAAAGTGCAACACCTCTTAATTGCCCAGGCTAAATTCCATCTGCCATTTCTCTGCCAATTTCTACAGCTGATTGATATCACACTGTATCTTGTGACAGCCTTACTCACTGTCTACAACTCGACCAATTTTGTCAGCAAACTTAAGGGCCTGTCCCACTTACGCGATTTTTTTGGCGACTTGCCGACACCCGTCATAGTCGCAGCAGGTTGCCAAAAATGTTCTACATGTTAAAAATTCAGCAGCGACTAGAAAAAGGTACAACTCTCTGGGCAACTACTCACCACCAAACAGGCTTCACCCCTGACAGGCCCTTTATTCACCATCTATATTTCCGTCTAGGTCACCTGTCTTGAAGACCTAACTATTCAGCCATGTCTGGAAGCAAATTGCTTGGGCACCATTCTAAACGATAAACCAAAGTCATTGAGTATTTGAAATACAGCTCTCTTTCAATATTTCAATTTTGAATTCTTTAGAAAGCACCAAACAAATGTAGAATAATAACAACAGTCAGTGGAATGCAACATCCAAAACCAACCAATAGTAGATCATGCCTGTAAATATTTTCTCTTAGGATTCCTGCTTCTGTAGCACGTTCAAATATACATTTATGACAGTGTTAGTGAGAGGTTTAAACTCCAATATGACAGGGCTCTTTATCAAATCCATGTTGCAACCTAATTATTCTTGAATTTTTTGATTAGCTATGGACTAAGCAACTAAGCGGGACAGGCAGCATCTCTGGAGAGAAGGAATGGGTGACGTTTCGGGTCGAGACCCTTCTTCCTTATTAAAGTGCTGGCTAATACATCTGCCAAAACCTGTATTGGAACCTATTCCACCATTATGTCTATAAACATAAAACTTCTTGAGGAACTCAGGGGGTCTAGTAGCATCTGTGAAAGTAAAATGACAGATCATGTTTTGGGTTGTGACCTTTGAGGAGGGTTCCACCCCTTAACATCATCTAGGCATTTCCTTCCATAGGCTCTGTCTGACCCAATGAATTCCTCCAGCAGTTTGTTTTATTGTTCTAGGTTCCAGCATCTATCATTCCTCGTGTCTGCAACATGTTTAGAAATTCAATTGGACCTTTTTTGGACCAAAGGTACGTTGAAATACAATTTTTCATCAGTGCAATTATTGCCAACACATAACGACAATCACTAATAAAATACCCCATGCATAGAAACTGCCCACTGAGTCTATATGCAATAGGCTATTACAGATTTTGGTGTCATTATGCACACTCCAAGCTATAGCTGGCCATTACAGCCCATTGCAGCCATCACGTCATTCGATTTGCCAGTGATCCATTCTTCTCTCCTCTCCAGGCCTTCGGACATCGTGCCCCGGGGAGCACCGCCCACAGGTGACATTGAAGTTGTGGAAGGTTGACCCCCAGTTTTCCTATCAGTCCTTTGCCCAGCATCTGCCGGTGTCGCGGTTCCATCGGCGGCTGCCTATCGAGGTTTGGCAACCGCCTACATGGCCCTCTGAGAGCTTCTGCCATGCGGCACTGTCCGTCATTCAGGGATGAGCAGGGCCGAGTTCAGCAGTGGCTTCCTTCAACAGGCAGCGGCCCGCTGGTCTCACGGCGCCCGGCCACGTGGCCAGCTGGTCTTATGCCATCTGGGCGGGAACCGCTGGTGTTATGGAATACACTATCGCAGCCCACTGGTCTTGCCTAAAGCACGTGCATCATTTTGTGTTTCCCACAGATAAACATGAAATTGATCAAAAATAAATGAACAACAATGTTAGTATGTTTTCTACTCGGAAAGTACAGCTGAAATGTTCTCAATAGGTCAGCCAAAATTCACCAGCTGCAGATAAGGGCAATCAGTCTTTAATATCTCACTTCTATGGAAGCCAGATATTAGCAAAACCAACTGCCAGAGAGGAGAAAGTGGTTGTAAGGGAGACAGAGAGTAAGAGGTCTCCATAATTTACATAGAAGACCAATTTGCATACATATGCATCCATACAGTGAGTATTTCACCTATTTTCCTGAGCTCAAAAGATGGGGGAAATGCACACAAACATGCTCATTCCTTATGCACTCCCTCCCTTTCAAGGATACTGCACTCCCTCCCCTTCAAGGATATTATATATCCTCAGCATGTCAAGACAAGAGTCGCTTCCATATGTAGAATAAAGAAAAGTTAATCAATGTCTTTCATCTAATCAACTTGGGCAAACACAATGATGATTAGGAAGGAGGATACCCATAATTGAGGAAGGGTTTCTCAATTAAAACATGAGAGTGGAGAAGACAATTATCTTTGTCATGGACAGAGCAGCCACCAAGGTGTAAGCCATGTCAAGAGCAGAGACTATACAAAATGCGCCAGGTACGTTCTTGAACAATGTTTAATTGTGATACCTATTCTTCTTTATTTTCAAATGTCCTGCTGGATCATCATAAGTGCACGTTATTTCAAAGGTTCAAAGGTTTATTGTCACGTGTACCAATTAAGGTGCAGTTAAACTCGAATTACCATACAGCCATACTAAAACAAAGCAACAAGACACACAACTACATAAAAGTTAACATAAACATCCACCACAGTGAATTCCCCACATTCCTCACTGTGAAGGAAGGCAATAAAGTCTAAACTTCTTCCTCTTTTTTCTTCCTTGGTCGTGGCAGCCAAACCATCCGCAGTCGGGTGATCGAAGCTCCTGCATCGGGGCGATCGAAGTTCCCCTTCGGGGCGGTCGAAGCTCGTGCGGCTTGGAGCTCCCAAAGTTGGTCTCTAACCAGGGACTGCGAGCTCCATGATGTTAAAGTCCGCTGGCTCCCGCGGTTGGAGCTCCAAGGTCAATCCCCGACAGGGATCGGCAGCTCCACAATGTTAAAGTTCATAGGCTCCCGCGGTTGGATCTCCCGAAGTCGGCTCCAGCAGAGGCCGCCAACTCCACAATGTTAGGCCACAGTGCGGACAGAGATACGATATGGAAAAAATTCGCATCTCCGTTCGAAGTAAGAGATTTTTTTTTAATTTTCCCCCACCCCCCATATAAAACAAGTTAAAGAACACTAAAAACATACATTTAACACATACTAAAAAACAACAACGAAGAAAAGGACGAGACAGACTGTTGGCGAGGCGGCCATCGTGGGCGCCACATGGTGGTGATCTTTGTATACCTCTTTAATGCATTGTCATTGGATTATGAAAGAAGAGACTTCCTGCTCCATCTATATCACTATCATAACACCTAAAAGGATGAGCAGCAGTATCCGGAGGAGAAACCAGAGGGTATGATAGAAGAGTGAAGTGAAAAGGTGATGATGGAAAGTGCACAATAACATCTGAGAAACATAGAGAAACATACAGGAATGAAACAAGCCCTTCTCCCCAACCTATCCATGCCAGCCAAGGTGCCTTCCTGTGCAAGTTGCATTTCCCTACATTTTGTCCATATCCCTCTAAACTAATCCAATCCATGTACTTATCCAATTGCCTTTTAACCACTTTCTCTGGCATCTCTTTCAACATACACATCACCCTCTGTGTAAAAACGTACTCCTCAAGGTGCAGTTTAAATCATTCCCCTCTCACCTTAAGCTCAGGCTCTCCAGTTTTAGTTTCCTGACTTGACTATCCACCTTATCTTTGTCCATCATGATTTTATAAACATCCACAAGCTCACCACTTACCATTCATTTGCTCCAGGAGAAACAGTACAGTCTTTATCTCCCCACATCACTGTCTATATCTCTCGTTTCCCTGATCCCTGACCAGTCTGAAGAAGGGTCTCGACCCGAAATGTCGCCTATCTCCTTCGCTCCTTAGATGCTGCTGCACCCGCTGAGTTTCTCCAGCTTTTTGTATAACCCCCAGACGATCAAGTATCTCCTCATAACTCAAGCCTCCAGTCCCTGCAACATCCTAGTGAATCTTTTCTGCACCCTTTCAACCTTATTACATCCCCACAGTATGGTGGCCAGACTACACAATAATATTCCAGGTTCGGCTTCACCCAATGTCTTGTACAACTATATAATGTAGTCCAAACCCTTATACTCAATGCCCCTTCCAATGTTGGTAAATATTCCAAACGCTTTCTTCGCCCCCATGTGTACTTGTGTCACCATTTTCGGAGAACTACGTACTGGCATCCTTTGGTTTCACTGTTCTAGGACACTCCCTGGGACCCTGTCATTCATTTTGAAAAGTCTGGTCTAACTCCACTTCAAAATCCAACATTTCGTATGTGTTTGAGTTAAATTAAATGTACAATTTCTTTGTTTATTATCTCAGTTGATCTAGATCCTGGTGTAACTTGAAACAGAGATAAGTCTTCACTGCCCGCAACATCACAATTTTGGTGTCATCCTCCAATTTACTAATCAAACCACCTATTTTCGCATCCAAATTATTAGTATATATGACAAACAGCAGATGCTTGCAGCTCAATAATGGTCACAGGTCTCCAATCTGAAAGGAACTATCCACTTACACCCAACAACTTCTTCCACCAAGCTAATTGTGTATCCAATTAGTAAGCTCACCCTGCACCCCATGTGATCTAATCCTCCAGACCAGCCTCCCATGTGGGACCTCATCAAAAGCCTCACTGAAATCCATGTAGACAATGACTGCTACCATTCCCTCATCAATCCCTTTGGTCACCTCTGAAAAACTTCAAAACAAATTCATAAAACACAATTTCCCACACATAATGTCATTGAGCTCGACATCCCATAGGACCACATCATGGCGGCACCTAACGGCAGCGGCTCGACTAGTCGTCTGTCTTTTTTAAATTTTGTCTTGTTGAATGTATGTCTTGAGCTAGTTTTTATTATTTTTTTAGCTGTGTATATGAGGGGGCCGGGGGGGGGGGGGGGGGGGGGTGCTGTGGGGGAAATCGTTTAGTCTCTTCCCTGTGCGGGGATGTCCGGCCGGGACCAACCTGAGGGCTCCAGTCGCGGAGCCTGCGGAACTGACATCACGGAGCTGGCTGTCTTCGGAGCGGGGAGAGCTGTGGTAGCGCGCGGCTGCGACCCGACTTTGGGGTTTGGGAGGCTCCGGCCACAAGCCTGGTGGACAGGAACATCGGGAGCTCCAGGTCCCTGGTGGGAGACCGCATTTCCGAGCTCCGCAACGGCAACTTCTCCCGCTGGATCGCGGGGTTTAAAAGTCACGGAGCTGGGGCCTAACATCGCTTAAACGGCCACAGGACTTACCATCGCCCACCGGCGGCTTTAACATCGGAGCCCCAGTTCGCCTCGACGCTGCAGTTGGACTGCTAGACCGCAGGAGAAGAACAAAGGGAAGAGATAAGACTTTGCCTTCCATCACAGTGAGGAGGTGTTGGAGATTCACTGTGATGGATGTTTATGTAAACTGTGTTAAGTGTGCGTCTTGGTTTTTTTGTAATGTAAAAAACTGTAGAAATGAAATTTTGTTCAAACCTAGTTGTTTGAATGACAATAAATAGCATTCCATTCCATTCCATCAAAGATTAGTTCCACAAAATATGAACCAAGCGGTTAGAAAATGTATGTAAGACAGGGAGAAACAATAATAGACCAAAGTCTGGCATGAGGCAAGGGTTATCTAGAGGGGGAGTTCACCAGAAAGGTTGGGTATTAGACTTAGATTAGAACAAGCATTGGGATGCTTTCATGATATAACTAATTTACGTTTACAGTAAGGTCATAAGGTCATAAGGAATAAGAGTAAAATTAGGTAATTTGCCCTATCAAGTCTACTCTGCCATTCAATCATGGCAGATCTATCTCTCCCTCCTAACCCCAATCTCTTGCCTTTTCCCCATAACCTCTGACACCCATGCTAATCAAGAATATTTGCCTTAAAAATATCCACTGACCTTCACAGCTTTCTGGTGCAAAGAATTCCACAAGTAAATCTGACAAACTTACAAAACATGAGTAAAATCATGTATTGTCAATTCTACGTGATCAAATGGGTGAAATGACGGTGTATGGAGGAGTTCTACTCCATAACACTGCAGGACATGGTACAGGGTCAGAAGAGCATTGCCTCTGCCTATATGAAGTTTAAAAACAATCTCTGCCATATAGGAGCAGTTTTTCAGATACAAAACATCCTATTTACCACAAACAAAATAGCTAAATGATTTCTCCCATGTGGGTGATTGACCTTCATCAGTTAGGGTATTGAGTATAGAAGTTGGAATGTATTGTTACATTATGTACAAGACATTGGTGAGGTTGCATTTGGGGTATTGTGTTCAGTTTTGGTCACCCTGCTCGAAGAAGGATATTGTTCGAAAGAGTGCATTAAATATTTACAAGAATGTTGCCAGAACTTGAGGGCCTGAGCTATCTGCAGAGATTGGGAAGGCTAGAACTTTATTCCTTGGAGCACAGGAGGCTCGGTGACCTTATAGAGCTGTATAAGGTCATGAGCAGGATAGATAGGTGAATGCAGAGTAGGAGAATCGAGAACCAGGGTGCATATATTTAAGTTGAGAGGTAAAAGATTTACTAAGAACCTGAGGGGAAACCTGTTCACACAGAAGGTAGTTGGTATATGGAATAACGTCTCCAGAGGAGGTAGCTGAGGCAGGTACTATAACAACATCTAAAAGACAGTTGGACAGATACATGGATAGCAAAGGTTTGGAGGGATATGACCCAAAAATGAGCAGGTGGGAATAGTGTAGATGGGCCATCTTGGCCGGCATGGGCAAATTGGGCCAAAGGGATTGTTTCCATGCTGTATGCCCCTGTAACTCCAGTGCAGCTGAAATATGACAGAGATCTGCAGTGGCCACCTGAAATTATCTGAAGTTGATAGCAACCATGACCATGATGAGCATGTAGAGGCAATCCATGCACAAGATAATTGCTGAAAACTAACCTGAAAATGTCACAGGTCTCAGAGGTGTTACAGGCCTCAGAATTTGAAAACAGACCCTGTGAACACATTGTATATTGGAGAGGTCTAGGTACAATCTTGTGTCTACTTTGTCGTAGACTCTTTGCACACAAGGATTTCTAAGACTCATGCCCCATGGTTCAATCAGTTTTTGTATCACCTGCAATGCCTAATTCAGAATTTCCAATATTAAAGAGCTACCATTAACGTGACTACAAATTAGTAAGACTGATTGGGCATTAAGAATATTTTTCCTAATGTTAGTGGACATGCCATTACTGAGCAATTTAAAACATTTATTAATTGATGCAATATTACAAATCTATGGAACAGTTCTGCTAGAACTACAGTTTGTTCTGATGTGCAAAGCTGCAGTATAACAGCAATATATTTTTACCACTGTATTTGGTATTAATATTGGTATTGTTTCCCTCGTTTCCATGCTATCCAGTCATATCATAATGTACATAAGTACAATGAAACCCCATACAAGTACAAGGAGAACAATACCAGATTGCAGAATATATTGTTACAGCATTTAAGCAAAACAGGTGCAGAGAAAGTGTAAATATTTTTTAAAAGTACAGGGGCTACAATGAGATAGGTTGCAGATCGTGGCTACACCCTTAGTTTTTGCAAGATGGGCTCTGTTGTCTGATAACAGTGGGAAAGAAGCTGTTCCTGAATCTGGTAGTATGCACTTTTAAGGTTTTGTATATTCTGCCTGATGGGAGAAGGGAGAAAAGGGAATGAGAAAGGGTAAGGTATAAATGTTCCTTGATTATGTTGGCTGCTTTCCCAAGGCAGCATGAAATGCATATGGAGTAGACAATGGGCAAGTTGGTTTGTGTGATGTGCTGGGCTACATTTCCTGCGGTCCTAAGCAGAGCTGTTCCAAACGAGATGCTTTCCACAGTGCATCTGAATTTTCAATGTTCAGTACTCTTGGTTATTTCTTGATATCTTTTGGACAAAATCAATTGGCTGAAAACTGACTTATGTGACGTTCAGGATCTCAGGCTAAGGTGGGTTAGACAAGTTAGCACTAACTTAGTAGTATTTAGACTCACATGCAATATGGATGTTCTTGGGGCACTGCTTCCAATAACATTTCATTTTTCCACAACCATTCATGACAAGATGTACAAAATCTACAGAGATTTTGCATGCTATTTTGTGTTGTGTACCACACAGTTGGATTCCTCATGTATTTGCATATTCTTCAGCACTCATCATTTAACCAGAGTTGATACCCTAGCTTCATCATAACTGTAATACTAGGAAAATAATGGATATGAGATTAGAGATTCAGGTGATGTGCATTTTTGCTGCTGTTGATGGTGCACAGCACCTCCTCAAAGCCTAATTTTAATGTTCTAACACTCAAATTATAACATAAAATGCTGGAAGAACTCATCAGGTCAGACAACTGTGCTAACATTTTTTAGATAGATGACTGCACAGAACTGATTTTCTGTCTAGAAATGCTAACTGACCAACTGTGTAATCAGAAAATGTTTTAATTTAATTTCGCTTTCCAGCACCTGCAGTCTTTTGCTTTTTGATTTCTGTTCAAAGTTTATCCCATAAATCACAATTATAGATTTTAGATCTAGCAACTTCCATTAGTCCAAGGAAAATTTTTAAATGAACCAAGTTTGAAGTTGCAGAGGGTAAGAGAGAAAAAATCCTTTCTGTGACAGGGTGGAGAAGGGGGGAATTGAATACGACAAATAGTGGTAGTGCCAACATGAAATCCAAACATTGTTTCCACTGATCAGCCATGATTTTATTGAATAGTGAAGATGACTCAAGTGATCAAGTTGCCCACTCCAACTCCTAATTTGTATGTTTGTATATCTATCCGATTGCAAAATCTTCAAATTGATTTATGATTTCTGATGAATTGATAGAAGCCTGTATACAAACATGACCTAGATGACATCCAGGGTTGATATGCAGCAAGTGACATTTATACCATATATGCCCCAGGCAATGGTCATCTACAACAAGAGAGGGTATGTCTTAAAACTGAATGGTATTATCATCACTGAGCCTCCGTCATCAATATACAGGGGTCATTCTTGATCTGAAGCTCAACCTTTCCATCCGTGTACACACTATCGCTCAAGTGCATGTCAAGGTTGCATATCCTGTAACATCTAACTCATTTATTGCCATCAAATGCCTTTCCTCCATCGTTGAGGCACAAGTCATGAGTGCGATGGAATATTCTTCACCTGCCTTCATGAGTTCAGCTCTAACAAAACTCAATAAGGTCAACACCATTCATTCATGCTGCCAAACTATTGCTGCAGGGTGTGCCATCCGCAAAGTGTGTTCCATTTGTTAGCCGCATCTTCTCCAACATAGCTTCTACATCCATGACATTTATCACCAAGAATGACAAAAGATGCAGATGTAAACAGCACTACCCCAGGTCATTTTCCAAGTCCCACAACTTCTTATAAAGCTGTAGGGTGGGAGATTGCAACCTTCACATGGTCCGCCCTGTTTCAAATGCAATCAACCTGGCTTGCAGAATCAAATAGAACAAGTTGTCCAACAACTTTAGGCTGTGCACACCATACGCAAGAAGAAGAAGAAGAAGAAGAAGAAGAAATTATAAAGCTGATCTTTCTTCATTACTGTGTCTAAATCTTAAAAGTATCTGCAGAGAAGCATCGTGGGGGTGCCTTCACTAAAAGCACTGTGTTGAATCAACAACATAGCTCACTGCCCCTTTCTCAAGGCTAATTAGAGATGGTCAATAACTGCTGGCCAACAGCGCCTGAATTCCAAAAAAAAAGGAATGAAATAACCCTGATTACCCACTACCCTCCAACACAATATGACCTTTTCCCGCAGCTTATCAACCTTGCATAGTGAAGTAATATGTCACCTAATTTCCCCCATGATGACCTCTGAAATACTCATTTTAAAATGGATCCCGATCTACCCTTCTTTTCCAAGTGGTTTGGTGGATAAAGAAGTCTTAAGCATTAAGCAAGTTTCTAACGTCCCACATTGATTATACTTTTTATTGTCTGTAGTTTCATGATGTGTTCTTACGTAGTAATTTTGCTAAGTTTTAAACCAGCTGTTTTTGTTTGTAACGTGAGAAATTATGATGAAGGGTTTACTTTATAGAAACTAACTTTCAGATTTGAATGATATCAACAGCAACATATCTTCATAAGGTCTGGATTTAATTATTAACGCAATAAAAGACAACCTTAAATGTAACAGCCACTGACAAATTCTACTTCAATACATATACCCAATGCAATCATGCCATGCATTTGGACAAAGCACAGAAAAATATCACCAAACATATTCAACAGTTTAGACAGCATGTGAGGAAACAGGAAGAGTTAGCATTTCAGGTCAATGGTCTCAATCAAAAATTAACAAAATTCTTATTTTTTATCAGTTCCTTTTCCAAAAAATATGGAAGCTGATTATCACTTGGTATTCCCCATGCAACGATACATCTTCAAAGTTATAAGATCAGAGCTAAACAATACAGGTAGATTTAAATCAAAATGTGGATAATTTGGATACACATTTTTCAATGGCTGGTTGCAGAACAACATTAACAGAGAATCGGGTACAGGTTGCATCTTAAATATTTAGGCAGATAAGTATGGTGCAGGGGAGTTTAGTATAAGACTTGAAAATAGGTCAGAATTTTTTTAATAAATATTTAGTTATTGCAGATTGAGTCATAAACAGAATGGCAGCACAAAGTAATTATTTGGTGGAGTCATATGTATGGAATTTGATAAATGTGAGGATTGGTTAAGAGAGAGAAAGTGCTGCATAATAATATAAATAAACAAGGTTAAATTTAGGGGAACATAACAATTGTCTAACTAAGGATAACTGTGAAGCAGACCAGTATTAACAGTTTATCTGAAAGAGTGTTAGACTTTTAACTTTTATTTTAATAGCAGAAGCTTGATAGGGATCATCAGTCACAACGAGGAACTAGATTGAAAATTTGTAAGAGTCTAACAGCAGTTTCAGAAAGAATAGAAACAAAATTGAATCTTGAAGTCATTGTTTTTTTAACTCGTCTTGAAGGCAGGGAAAATCTTTGATGAGGTTAAGAAAAATTATGATTGCATGGAATTAAAGGTGTTTGGTAATCCTACTCATATATAATTTAATTGCACGTCTTGGAAATAAAGCCAACGAACCAAGGATGCAGATAGACATTTGGGAGTATGATATTGTACCTATTAAGGAAACACGATTTAAAGAGGTGCAGGAATGGCAACTCAATATACCTGGTTACACAGTTTTCATCTGTGATTAAAGGTGGTTAAATACAAGGAGGAGTAATATTGTTTAAGGATACAATTAAAGCTCTGAGGAGGGATGATATGCTAGAACGATCAAATAATGCCATATGGGTTGAAATGAGAAACAATAATATGGCAGTCATATTGCTGAGTGTGCACTTAGAGCCCCCAAATAGTCAGAGGAAGATAGAAGAGAATATAAGTAGAAATGTTTCAGAGAAGTGCAAAAATAACAAGATAACAGTGGGGGATAATAGTAGGGGATTTCAACTACCTGACAAATAATTGGGACCATAGCATAGGTAAAGGTAAAAACATATATACAATACTTGATATGCATGCAGTAGAACATTTTATTTAAATCATTAAACCACTAGTGCAAAGAAGGGATGACCATCAACTTGGTTTAAATGACCAAATCCAGGCAGGTTAAAAGATTTGTAGTGGGAGAACATTTTGGTGGCAGCTATCATAATGCAGTTAAGAGTCAAGATAATTAGGAAGCAAAAATTAAAATATTCAAGAAGATTATCACAGAGATTGCATATTAAGGGGTCTATCATTTTTAAAGATGGATAATGACTGTGCCCAGATAAAGTATTTCCTTGGCCCTTAAAAAAAATGTATAAAAAGCTCAGACTAGCTCTCATTTTCCAATCTTCTTTGGCCAGATGTATGCTAATCAAAGTAATTATTTGATAAAGGTGAACGAGATAGACCACATACCTACAGGTCAGAGGTACACATGCCAATGGGGGAGAAATCAATATGTAGAGAGGGTTGTTAATCAATGACAATCAATGTGAATTTGTTAAGGGAGGGGCATGATGACTAACATGACTTATTTTTATTGGGAGCTAGAAAGTGAATAAATTAGGTTAGTTCATTTGATATAGTCCATGTGTAGTTTAACAATCCGTCTGATAAAGACCCAAAAAGCAGATTGATCAGGAAAGTAAAAACCCACAGATTCTGAAGGAATGAGCCAAGATGAATTAAAAATTGGTTCAGCAGAAGAACTCAAGTGGCAACAGTTAGCCAATGTGAAGTTCAACGACTAAAAGGTCTGTGTGCTCAGGGTGTGCACGGTCTAAATGCTGGCACGTTGTTTTATTGTATAATAATTAATTATTTGGTTTGTTCTTGATAGCAAAATTAGCAGTGCATTTGATAAAGAGGAAGAGTGTTCTATGGAGCAGGAAGACCGATTAGATGAGCTCAAAGTGTCAAATGGAATTTAGTTGGAAGAAGGACCTTTATTTATTTATTTATTTATTTAATTCTTTATTTCGAACAGAATAAAATAATAAAAAGCAAGTGTGAAACTGCATACAAAAAACAAAAAAAACAAAACAAGAATATTTATAAAGTGTCATAAACAATATTTATAAATAAATGAAATCGTATGTCCAAAAAGGAGCAGGAAGAAGCCAAAGCTTATTATTACTTCCCACCCCTTATTCAACTGCTTATAATTATCTTATACACATTTAGCAGCTATAAACACCTCTTTCCATATGTACACCAAATTATTTACATTTGTACACTAATTTGAGTAGTGTAAATATTTATTTCCAAAGCCATACAAAAAAAGAGAGAAAAAAATAAAAATAAAACCCCTCATATACAGTATCTCTTAGTCATATATACAACCCATCACCCTATAATCACAATACAATCAGTATAACATATCCCACTCACAATCACCTATCCTCATCCCAATATGCTTTAAAAAAAAGTGTTTTTGTACATCTTTTTAAACTGAATTATGTCTGTGCTAAGTTTTATCTCCTGTTCCAGACCATTCCACAAATTTACCCCACAGATTGCTATGCACATACTTTTAAGAGTTGTTCTGACATTGAGTTTTTTTAAATTAAGTTCCCCTCTCAAATTATACCCACCCTGTCTTTCCATAAACAGTTTTTGTATATTTCCTGGAAGTAAATTATTTCTTGCTTTGTACATGATTTATGCAGTCTTAAATTTAACCAGATTGGTGAACTTCAGTGTATGTGACTTTAAGAATAATAAATTGATATGTTCAAGATATCCAACGTTATTGCTAAATCTTATTGCTCTTTTTTGTAATGTGCATAAAGGCTGTAGGTTGGTTTTGTAGGTATTGCCCCATATCTCCACACAGTAACTCAGATATGGCAATATGAGTGTATTATACAGTGTATGCAATGATTTGTGGTCCAGAATGTGTCTTGATTTTCCCAATATTGTTATAGACTTTGCCAGTTTTGCGTTGACGTGGTTTATATGTGGTTTCCAGCAGATTTTGTGGTCTAAGATCACACCAAGAAATTTATTTTCATATACTCTTTCTATACTTATGTTATCTATTTTCAATTGTACTTGAGGGTTTGTTTTATGTTTTCCAAATAGCATAATTTTTGTTTTGCTTAAATTTAGAGACAATTTGTTGACATCAAACCACTGTTTTAATTTATTCATTTCTGATGTGATGACCTCCAAAAGCTGCTTCAAATTGTCACCGGAACAAAAAATATTTGTATCCTCGGCAAATATAATCAATTTAAATATATTTGACACTCTGCATATGTCGTTATTGTATATTATGAAAAGCTTTGGACCTAACACAGACCCTTGAGGTACTCCACAAGTTATGTTCATGCAAGTTGATTTATGTTCACCTATTTCTACAAATTGTTCCCTGTTTCTTAAATAGCTTCTCACCCAATCCAATCCAACCCCTCTGATGCCATACCTATCTAGTTTCATGAGTAAAATGTCGTGATTTACGGTATCAAATGCTTTTTTTAAGTCTATATTCCCACTGCAAGTTTTTTATTATCTATGCAATTTGTGATTTCCACGATTAGTTCCATTAGTGCCATAGATGTTGATCTGTCTGTCCGGAATCCATATTGACTGTTGACCAAAAGCTTATGTTTTTCAATGAAATTGTTAAGTCTTTCTGTAAAATGTTTTTCAAGGATCTTGGAGAATTTGGAGAGTAAAGAAACAGGCCTGTATTTGTGAAATGGTGTCTATCCCCAGTTTTATGTAATGGTATTACTTTTGCTATTTTCATTTTGTTCAGAAATTTACCGGATTGAAAATACAAGTTACAGATATGAGTTAATGGTTCTGCAATTTCTTCAAAAACGTTTTTTATTATGATCTTATCAATATCATTTAAATCAGTAGAGGATTTACTTTTACATTTTCTTAAAGTATCTATGAATTATTTTCCTGCGACTGCTCTAAGGTAGATAGAACTAGTATTTCTATCCCAAAGATCAGTATTTCTATCCCCTTCTTTTGTTTCTGGGTCATTAATTTTTTCTGCCAAATCTGGTCCCACATTTACAAAGAATTTGTTAAAACCATTAACCGCATCATTCATATTATTTATTGCCTTGTCTTTCTCAATAAAATACTCAGGGTAGCCTGTATTTTTGATCCATTTCTAATAATATTATTTAGCACGTTCTATAAACCTTTCACTTTGGAGTGGGGAGGGCAAATAAAGTGAAAGAAAACACAATAGGTAGTAGAAACTCAGCGGGTGAGGCAGCATCTATGGAGCGAAGGAAATAGGCAACATTTCAGGCCAAAACCCTTCTTCAGGCTGATGTGATGGTGGGGAGGCGGGAAAAAGAAAGGAAGGGGATAAGCCAGAGGGCTAGAGGGAGAGCTGAGAAGGGGAGGGTGTTGTCAGAGTGAGGACCACCGGATATTGGAGGAGCAGCACCTCATATTTATCTTGGGCAGTTTGTACCCCAGCGGTATGAACATTGACTTCTCTAATTCAGGTAGTCCTTACTGTCTCCTCCCCTTCTCAGCTCTCCCTCTAGCCCGCTGGCTCCACCTCTTCCTTTCTTCTTCCCGCCCCTTATCAAGATACATTGATAAGTACTTAAAAACCCACAAAGTTACAGATCAAATCCAAGCAAATAGAAGTGAACCTAATTTTGGTTACTTCCATTTTCTGATTAAAGACATGATGAACAAATGTGTTCCTCTTCTGCCCTACATTTCTATGATTTCATTATCAACGATGTAACTATCAACAACTTTACACAGAGAGTGGTGAGTCTCTGGAATTCTCTGCCACAGAAGGTAGTTGAGGCCAGTTCATTGGCTATATTTAAGAGGCCATTAGATGTGGCACTTGTGGCTAAAGGGATCAGGGGGTATGGAGAGAAGGCAGGTACGGGATACTGAGTTGGATGATCAGCCATGATCACATTGAATGGCGGTGCAGGCTCGAAGGGTCGAATGGCCTACTCCTGCACCTATTTTTCTATGTTTCTATGTTTCTAACAAATATAATTAAAAACAATGAACATAAATTAACTCTTGAGCGCACATATCAACAACCATGACAAAATGTAAAATAATTAATACCAATAATTGTAATTAAAAAGTTAGCATGAATCTAAAAACCTATTTTCATGTTTATATTCATCCTCTCAATATTGGTAAAGTTTCAGTAGGAAGGTTCAGCTCAATGCCTTCCAACTATATCCCCCAGTAACCCAGATTATTAAAAATAATCAAAAATTAGAAGGGAGTAATTTCTATTGATGAAGGACTGCATTTTTAGTATATTTTTGTGGATGAAATGAGCATAATATAAGAAATACCTGAAGGAGTAGATCAATCAGCCGCTTCAGCTCTTCCATTAAACAAGATCATTGCTGATCTTCTACCTAAATGCTACGTTTCTAACCTATCCCCAAATCCTTTGGTTCCCATGGATTTCAAAAATTCCATTAAAATCAACAATTGACTGTCTGCACACCTCAGGGTGGAGAAGTTCAAAGATTTACTAATTGAAGAAGTAAATATGTTTAACAAGGTGCACTACAAGATTATGAGATGTACATCAAAGGATTATCACATGTACGTCAAAGAATTATCACAATCTTTTCTTAAATTCAAACAACCAAAAAAACAATTTGTCTTTTAACATGCCATCTGAGTCATATAGCACGGAGATAGGCCTTCGGTTCAACTCATCCATGCCAACCAAAATACCCTATCTTAGCAAGTCTCACTTGCCCATGCCTGGCCCATATCCCTCTAAACCTTTCCAATCAATATTCCTGTCCAAATATCTTTTAAATGTTGTCATTGTTTCTGGCTCAGCTACTTCTATTGGCACATCCTTCCATTTACCCACCATCCTGCTGTTCATCGGACTCTTCTATATATACATTGGTTGGTGTGTTACCATATGTAACAACAGTGACAACAGTTCAGAATTATGGTCTTTGAAATATCCTGAGGCCATTGAATCCTTATATAACTATAAAACTCTGATCTTGGTTGTGTGTGTGTGTGTGTGTGTGTGTGTGTGTGTGTGTGTGTGTGTGTGTGTGTGTGTGTGTGTGTGTGTGTGTGTGTGTGTGTGTGTGTGTGTGTGTGTGTGTGTGTGTGTGTGTGTGTGATCATACTTCTAAAAAAACCGACGCTCCAACGGTAACATTTTTACATAATCCTGTAGAGTTTTATCCGTGGTCAAAATTCGCCTTATCTGAAAAATTCATGCATTATTTCTTGAGTTATTAATCAAAATGTTCAAATATCTGAACAAACTTGGAAAAAAAAACTGCTAATCCCCTGTGCTTACAACTGTGATGTCACAATGGGATTGTAGCCCTGCTCGCAACATTGTTGTTATCCAAGAACACTGAGTTCTGCTAGCCCTAGCAAGTGCAAATGCATTTTCTTTTAAGTCACAGTACACTGAGTTCTGCTAGCTAGCAAGTGCAATTGCATTTTTTAAGTTTAAAAATGAGGGAGGGTGCATAAGGCAAAATGAGCAGCCCCTGTGCAGTTGTCGGCTATGGGTGAGTGGTGGAATATTGCGTTGGGAAACGGGTTGCATTGGGGGACCAGGCCTCCCATGCGGGCTATGGGTGAGTGGTGGAATATTGCGTTGGGGACTGGGTTGCGTTGGGGGACCAGGCCTCCCATGTGACATGGACCCAACGGGTCCCACTTGGTCTAGTATCTTATAAAACTTTTTATTTCTGAAAGATCTTTGCTAAATTGCAACATAAATATGTTGTGATCTGGCCGAAACTGTTCCACAGTACTATCTGCATACAAGATATGAGACATAATCAGCCAAATAGGTAGAATGTATTGCTATTTAACAAAGATACATAAAAACATAATATGCACTTTAAAAAAAAATCAGGATGCTTTGAAAGTCTGTTTATGTTTTAGTTGCTTACAATGTTTATATTTACAAACATGAACTTATTATCAAAATTTGAAAGTAAATGCACCAGTTATGTTCAGATTAACCGACATAATTTATCTAAGAGGTCATCCAGATGATTGGAAGCTTGCCACAGTGCAATCTCTCTTCAAATACAGTAGCAAACATGAATTCCAATTTCACTTTTTTTGTCAACCATTTGCTGAATTTTGCACCTGACTTGACACACTAGCAAAGGTAGACACAAAACGCTGGAGTAACTCAGCGGGTAAGGCAGCATCTCTGGAGTGAAGGAATGTGCGACGTTTTGGGTCGAGACCCTTCTTCGCACTTTTGACACATTAGCAAATCTATCCTGGATAGAATTATACTCAATCAGCATCAAATGCTTTCACCAAATAGAATTACGTGTCCTTTGCATATGACCAAGTTCCTGTAACTGCACAACTTCGTCACTGGTGACTTTCATTTCATTTGAGTTGGTTTTTAAAAGAGCAAATAATTTTGAAAATTTAGAAGGGTGAGGAAATTTGGTATGTCTCCAACAACACTCACCAACCTCTATGGTGAGAGAATGTAGATAGACATGCGTATGATGATCGATAAATCACAAGTGCTTGATCAGCAGTTATCAGGTAACTGAACTATCCTATAATAAACCAGAGAGTGGTCCTGACCAAGGATCTACCTCATTGGAGACCCTCAGACTATCTTTAATCGGACTTTAATGGACTTTACCTTGCATTGAGTGTTATTCTCTTTATCCTGTATCTGTACACTGTGGACGTCTTGATTCTAATCATGTATAGACTTTTTGCTGACTGGATAGCACACAACAACAACAAAGCTTTTCACTGTGCCTCAGTACACGTGACAATAATAAACAAAATGCCAATAAACTAAACTAAGTTCAGCCCCACCTCATAGTCATAATTGCAAATGCTTAACTCAATATGGTACACTCCGATATCAAATGAACAGGAAGATTGACATTCTTATTTGATCATCTCCAAAATATTGACATTCTGCCCGAAACCACCCCATCACCTCTACATCATGAGAAACATCGAATATAGGTGCAGGAAGAGGTCATTTGCCCCTTCGAGCCTGCACCTTCAAGTCTGAGAAGGCAAAGAAAATTCAACATCTCCAATTACTCTTACCAATTTCTATATTTGAACCACAGAAAGCATCTTATCTCGATGAATCACAACGGTTCTCCCAAAATATATACCGAGATAGTTATATGTTGCAAGCATCAAAGTACAACAGGTAGCAAATGAGAATTTCACACTGAGAACTAAGTGAGATTATGAACTGCAGATTTTGTTGCCATTAAAATCTTGTGCAGAGCATGTATAAATGCACCCATAACTATAAATGCATGTCCAGTTATTTCAATCCTATATCAAGTTCATTTGTCAACTATAATGAACTCATTGAAACATTTAAAATGTTTTATGATTATTTAATTCCACAATAAGTATCCAAAATAATAGAGCTCACCTCCAGTTAGATGACACTTTCTTGACATAAATCCTGTGTAACACAGACAACAAAATGTTGCAGCTTAAAATCAAGTTAGTTAAAGTTATATATTCAATGAGAAAGTAAAATGCAAAACTGATCTATCTTTGCTGTGGGCTGCCAACAATGCTGAAATTGATACAGTCAAGGCTTCATTGAACCAAATTATATAATAGCATTATTTTTATCTGAACAATGGGGAAATCATTTATGTACCAATGTTTGTAAATTATTTTATAAACATTTTCAATTCAAAGAATAAGATTTCAAAATTAACTTTCAACACCTGCTTGACATTTACAATAATATGAATTATCTTTTAAAAATATATATTTTTGACTATCTTACCTTAGATATTCGATCAGCTGCAATTGTTTCTTCAATATTAACAATGGAGGCTATCAATTTTTGAGCTAAATGTCACTGCATGTTATATGTATATGCAATATATGTATATTCAAATGTCAAAAAGAATATTCAACTAAGCTGCAAGAATCATTGCATTAGGAACCTCACTATTTATGGTATTTCTATCCTTACTAATTCTAGCTCAGTTTGGACCACCTTTATGATGGAGGTTTAAGAGCATAATGTGCAATCAATTACAGAAAAAACCAGAACATGGAACATCTGCAGGATACTGCCGATTTTGCTCCACCAAATCTTGCTCTTCCTTATTGATCATACCTGTCTAGTGAATGCAATTTGTCTTTTTGTGCTGTCAGAAAATCCTATTGCCTAATAACTAAATTAAGGATATCTCATGTTTAAGCCTTGAGAACCATTATGTCTTGGTTTGGCAGCTAGAAATGTCCAGAAATGTCTGCTGGAAACCATCCAGTTCATTGGCTGGCATCGAACTATTCTCTGCAAGGCAAGCAAGTTCCATGTTCCATGGCTTTAAATCTCTGAAGGGGCTGTTCATTTACTCAGAAATATTCTCGTTTCCAAGGCAAAAAACTCTATCCAACGATCAAGACATTTTTCCCTAATGTCCGAGGGTTGAGATGTTTCATGACATTGATGGCATTTCAGTGTTTGCTGTTACTCAAGACTGAATATAATTTTGGTAGCTTGTTGATCTTTCAATGATTTTTTGCAAGAAGCTGCTTGGTTTATCAAGTCCACACAAGATCTCAGCATAGAAATCCAGTCAGTCCTGTTTCTTTGTTCCATCTCCAATATCTTTGAAGTTAATTATCCTTAATTTTATTTGAAATCACAACAAATTCCTTTGCTTTTATCATCCTCAAAGGCCTCGTGGATCTATTAACAGTGTATTAATTTTTTTTCTGTCAAATCATGGCAGATAAAAACTACTCTTGGCACACAGGTTATACCTTCCAAAGATGTGAGGGCTTGTAGGTTAATTGGTTTCCATACATTTTCCCTAGCATGTAGGACAGAACGTTTGTATGGGTGGTCATGTTTAATGCAGACTTGGTAGGCCAAAGGGCCTGTTTCTGTTATATCTCTAAACTTAATTGTAACTAAAATTTAAAAATAGGCCAGCCATTGTTATAATTTCAGTACAGCCATTGTTATAATTTCTGTTGCCTTATTTCTACATACCCACCAAAAAAAGTAGTACCTTGCATTATTTTTTCACTCATAAGATTTGCTAGCCTCCTCTTAGTTGTAATGAACAAACAGCCATGTTTTAAGCTGGACTCCACTTGTCTGCTTCCGGCATATTCTTGGAGAGGTTTTTCTGGATGTGGGTAGGTTTAGGGGTGTGACAAGGTTCTGCCTCTGTGTCAGCTAGAGGCAGTAAAGCTGCTGCTTCGGCCACAGTTTTGTTGTAGAGAAGGTGTGACTGCACCAGCTCTTACATCATACTACAGAAACATTAACAATATTCCTCTCTTCTGTGGTGCTAAATGCTGCCAGCAATTTCTTTTTTCTCATTTAATATTTCCGGTATCTGCAATATTTTAATTTGGCATAATTAACGATGGTTTCTTATTGTTTTTGTATAATCTTTTATCAGTGAGGTTGGGGTTTCTGTGTAACTCAATGGCCATTCCAGGTCAGGATCTCAAGCACATTTCCATCAGATGCATATATGGAGATGAGGATATGATGATGTCTGTTGATTGTAATGAATCAACTCATTCCAGGATTATTAACTTTATCCTGTATGGCAACTACTCCAGTGTGTAACACAAGCTGTGCCTGAAGATTGGATCCTGCGAACTACTCCAGTGGATGCTCCAGTGGACTCCAGTGGGTGGCACAGTGGCGCAGCGGTAGAGTTGCTGCCTCACAGCACCAGAGACATGGGTTCGGTCCTGACTATGGGTGCTTGTTCCAGCTGTATTTCTAAGCTAAACTCGATAAACAAGATGTGCCAGAAGATTGAATTATGTTAACAACTCCACTGGGTGACACAAGGTGTGCCCGAATGTTGCATCTTGGTAACTGCTCCACTGGGTGACACAAGGTGTGCCAAAAAGATAACATCCTGCTGCAAATGTAAAGAAAATACACCAGAAGTGAACGTTTTCGTGAACGACCTGAATGGCCAAGGGTGTCCTTGATGAATGAGGGATGGAAGGAGCTCGAACTCGATGGTTGACGCCCACGGCGCGTGGGTCATTTTGGCGGGAAGGCGCGGGTCATGCGCAGATCAGGACTGGAGCGGCGCCGCGTGATTCAACCGTTATCGAGGAGTGGAGGGGTTACGTGATTAGATGGCGAGGCAGCAAGGGCGCGCACGTGACCTGTACCTGGGCCAGGTGTTAGTCAGGGGCCTCCACAGCCGACCTGATCTCCTCGTGCAGGTGAAAGCACTGCAACTTGCTTCTTACAGCGTTATCCTTTGCAAAAGCACAACAGTCTGCAAAAGAAACAAATCATGCAAAATTGCACTCCGTTCATAATTTTAAAATTGAGAATACTATTCAATGCCCCATTAATGTAATTCATGTTAATGTAAATTAGCTGTGCACAAATACAAATAATCGAAAAATTCATTCGTAAAGATTTCTCCACAATAAAACAATTAAAAAACAATATGCAGAGGGGATAGAAGCGAAGTGCAGGTCGAGTGCAGGCAAGTGAGTTATTAAGGGTAATCTTTCACCCAGAATCACTAGGGAATGAAAAGAAACGCAGGGATGCAGATGTGCATTGGATCAGTATAGCTAGCCAGCTGTGTGTGTGTGTGAACGAACTGCATATATATATATGGATGGATGCATGTACGTGTGTATATTTATGAATATATCATATAATAACATTATATGTGATTGTATATATGTACATATATAGCGAGAGAGACCTATATATATTTATATATGGATGTATGTATGTACGTGTGTATATTTATGAATATATCATATAATAACATTATATGTGATTGTATATATGTACATATATAGCGAGAGAGAACTATACAGATCCAATGTGCATCTCCATTCGTGCGTTTCTTTTCATTGCCTCGTGAATATCCATCTCAACAAACTACCTATTTCCTTTAAAACTACTTTTCATTTCCATGAAGTTATATGCAAAAGGTACTGAAATTCATGGTTGGTAAATGTAACATTTGCTTGTAGTTATTAATAAGTATCGTCGCAATCAATATTTGCAACATTCTGCACACCCTTCGTGTAAAGTAGAAACCTTGCTTACCAACAAGCCAAGACGAAGTAGTTTCGTAATTAAACCAATGGACATCGCATGGGGAATTTGTAGAAATTGCATTAATCTGTCGTTTATACATTCATTTTGGACTAAGAATCGCAAAATGAATTTTATAGCATAGAACCTCCTCGCAGTTTTCTTCCAAATTTATGAAAATGCCAAAGCAACACATAGTCAACAATATGCAAACACAACATTTGCAATTATAATTGTGACAAATTTGGAAATAATTTAGTGGGAAATTAAGATCAATTCCGTCATTTTTGCTATTAGATTCAGCCCGTCATTTATCAATCGGGAAAAATAAAACATCCAAACTCGTGGCGCTTCACAATCTTCAATTGGCTACATAGTCATTGATTACCCAAACGGTTTTCAATGTCAATTTCTAACGTAAAGTAGTTTCTGTTTCTGTTGCCTAAGGATCCTGTGGAGGAAATAATCTGAGCAATTGACAACATACCCACGGCGTATATATCTGAAATGCGGCATAGGATTTTTTCATGTATAAAGGCAATAAACAAGGTTCTTCATGACAGGTGAAAACCTGGTTGGTAAAGTGTTGTAGGTTTGCAATGTGGAACTTTTCGAAATGTTGGTTGGATGCCCATAGAAAGACAAAGCTAGATCGTTTGAAACCTAGAATATCCGTTATCAAATGCACATTTTATGTATATTATAAAACATGCGTAAATCTCATTAATGATTATAAGCACATTGTCATCACGTCCGAATCCATAGATTCTAACCGTTCTTGGGATCAGTAGAAAATAAGCTTTTAACACTTTATACGTCGTACTCACGTGTTGTAATATTTGGACATAATGTGATATTTGAGCAAATATACAGGTCAATTACTAACATTCAATATGTACTATTGAAAATACGTTAATACAGCAGCATCAATAATTAAACCTCAGACACCAGTCAGTAATAGCAATATTAATTTCTGCCGAATTTATAACTGTCTGTTGATTATTACACGGCGCACTTATTAGTGTTACAACTGTTATTCTTAAATATTTGCCTAATGCACGCGATAAAATGCAATGTATTGGGTATTGGCTAACAGCTGCTCTGGGACCGAAATTCGCTGCTTAAAGGTAAAGCAAAATCAACTTACAACGTCAACGTTATATAATGTGGGTTTACCTCCAATAGATTCGTAATCCTGTCGAGGCAAACCGGCGGAAAATCCTACATTAAAATATCAAAACACCATAAATTCATCTTGCTTGCAGATTATTTACATGCGATCCCGTTGTTAGCATTACGATGGTTATACATTCTCAATTCTTAGTAAAAGCGGTTTATAATATTACGAACACGGCAAACCAAACAAGGTGAGTATATCCTGAAGGGAATTTCACATTATAACTTTAAAAAAAAACCCAAAGAAAATCCACTTTAAGTCCTTGTGCGTCAATCAATTGCTTAATACAGTTGGAATCTGTGGTGTTCATTGCCAGATAGATTAATCGAGGGGGGAAATGCAACAACAAATCACCGATTGGTTTTCCTTTTATATTGGTTGGAGTTGCTATATTTTGCGGACTTACATTTACAGTTATTGCAACGGCATATTTCTTGGTCATACGATGATTAATAATATGTTTCAATGTTCTCGCTGAAATCTATACTAAACATAACATGAGAGCGTTTATAAAACACGACAATTAAAACTGAAATATTGTTAAACGATGTTATATTTATTAAATGGTTATTAAGAAAGCGAGTGTAAATTGACGTATTACTTTAACTGGGCCTAGCAAACAGTCAAATTGAATAGGGTAGATTATTTATTGTTCTGACATATGATCTGCAATCATAGTTCCATAAAATACCAATGATAATCGTATCATTATCATATAATCGTCAGCAATGTAAATATAATATATGGTCGCACATATACGCAAACAAATGAATATACAGCATTAAAATTGTGGCTTAATGCATGATATACAATCGCACTTTATCAACCCATCGATAAAGTAGTTAGAATTAACATGAGGAATATTTATCTATCCGTCGTAGTTCTGTTTGAAATTTACAATTTTACATATCGGAAACGTTTTACCAAATTCTGATAAGGTCCAAATATGTTCTTCACCAACATTTAAAAAATGCTGTTTTCATATGAGCGTTATTCCATCATGTATAAAGATTTCAGGTCGGTGTTTTTGAACAGCCAACTGACGCTCATAACACTCTCACACAAACCAGCTGAAATGTTAAAATACGTACATCAATAAAGTAAACGACTTGATTTGGACAAATGTTGTACATCGAAGAACTGGGGAAAGTAACATTTTAATTTTGCGTGAGTATCGACTGCGATTGTAAATATCGATGCGGGGACATTTAAAGCATTATAATTTATGCAGATTTAATTATTGTGGTATCACATTAACCTGTATTAATAGCTGCCGTAAGTGACTGGCAACTAATTTGTCCTGCACGGAATCAGTGGACAGCCTTTGCTATAAGGTCAGGAGATGCTGGTTGTAATAAATATTCACCAGCACGTGCAGCACAGTTGGCCAAGCGTACTGCGCATGTTCCACAACTCACGGTTACTCCACCAGACAGAAGTACCAGAAATATATTTTGGTTTACTAAAGCAAATTTCTCTGTGGGGCAAAAATCATTTGGGATAAAAAGCGCGAGAAAAAAAATGTATATATAGCGGCCAAACCATTTATTTTCCTTTAACTATCGCGTCGGCGAATCTGTTAATGTTAACGTGGCAGGATTTAAAACGCGAATTGTAGCATGTTTTTGATACTAATTCCACTTAATTCTTTTTTTGTGCAGAGTGCGTCATCTGGAAACTCCGTGCGATGGAATAAATATTACAAATTGATGACAGCTTCCAGCTGCATGTTAAAAATAGCAGCGATATTCCACAGGCTGATCGTGTTTCTTTAGTTATTGGATTGCACAGCTCTCAGGAGCCCATGGCAGCCAATTTGCTTTCTTCGATCAAGTAGGGAAATATAAAAGGCAAAAAGTTCCAAGTGCGGTTTTAAAAGCCAGTCGCTATTTACACATTTTGCATACACTTCATTTGTAGGTGACAATGTACACTGCGATATCTTTATATTTTACAAATACGTACCTATAATCTTATTTACCTGCATTGATTCGAGTCGTCAACATGAAACAGGATGCTTTTGTGACTGTGGCACTATAACAGATACTAGCTGCTAAAATAGGAACAAGTGGAGCAACATAATAAGCCAGTAAAGACTTCTGATAGCCCGAACCCACCTAGATCCAAACTATACAAGCTAATCAATCCGCACAGACAGGGTTAGGACATTGCAATTATTATTATAGTATGCCTTCAGTTTTTTCGCCCCACCATATTAAGGATAGAACTCGTTAATTAGAAGCACCAACGTATTCGCTGTATGCAGAACGCTGCGAGCAGATAGATAAACGTTTTTCGATGAAATCCTGACCCTTTTGTTATTTCCCCTTTTCCAGTCTTATATCAATAACAAAAAAAAATAGTTGTGTTTGGAAAACCGAAAATGAATAGAGCACCGAAAATGAAAACACCCCGCAAAAGTAAAAAGCACCGAGTACGTTCCAGTTACGTCTATATCAAAAAATAGGAGAGGATTGATAATTTCTCTAGCAGACTATTGAAAACGTGGTCTACGGTTTCGGCTAAATAATGTGGCACAGTGCGTTCTATCTCAATACTTCATAGGCGTTAATAGTTGATAAATTGTGAAACGATAACAAAAAATATTTATGTACATTATAGAATTTAAGCAAGAAGGTTTAATATAGTTGGCCATTACGATTGGTCTTCAACGTCCAGGCCCATTTGAGAGATGTCGTACAATTAAAAACAGCTATTTGGCTGTTGTTCGTAATAACCTGAAATTGAAAATATATTTGTTGGTGCTTCATTTCTATTCGGATAAGTTACGCTTGCCAAACTTTGGTTTCAATCTACTCGCCCTACAGTCCTAATCTTCGACAAAATACCAATTGGTTTCGAACAGCGTCGTAATGAATATTATATTTCGCATTTGCAACTGCAAAAAAAAAGGGTATATAGAGTGAGCTGGACGTGCATTGCACAGTTACCACGAGCTGGAACTTGGAAATCTGCTATCGTGTTAGGGCAATATCTCAACCTTCAGGCCGGATCCAAAACGCGTTGCGTTTTTTCCCGCAATGTTTTTCTTGCCAGTGGTGAACCTCACACGGGCGCCAAAAATGAATCTGCTTCTGTTATTGATGTGTCAGAAATTATTAGGACAACACTTATAATTTGTGGTGGCAATGTCCTTTCTATTAACGGGCAGTGGAACCAGTTAAAACAAAAATGTTTACAAACAGTAAGCTCCCCTGTACGATATAGCTGGGAGTTGGGGGAGGAGGAGAGGGGGTGGGGTGGGAGCGGTATTGCAATGCTGTGCATTTACGTAACCCGTATTAAATACTTACACGAAACATTCATTGAATTGTTTTAAATGGGTTAGGTGGGTTTTTTCGTGTACTTTTATTCCACATTCTGATTTTGATGTTTCTAACACTCTGATCCACAAATGGGAGGTGGGGGATGCAGATATACGTGCCTGGATGTGAATGGCCTTTTTCATGTTATTGCTCTGTGAAGCTCCAACCCACTCGCTGCTCACTCTGCCTTCAGAAATCTCGCAATCCTTCTCTCTGCAAGGTGGCGCTCTATGATTTGATTTTACTTTCAACACTGCTATGGCTGACTGTTACCAGCTGCTGTAAAGATTATTTTCAAAAGTGCTATTATTCATTAACATGCCACTCGCTTTAAAAAAAAACTAGTATGCAAGCTAATTAATTACTAATAATATTGGATGAAGCTTATCTTCGCTGGGCAAAATCAGCATTCGGCGAAATGCCTATTAATAAGTTAAGACTATTTCATTACGATGTTATAAAATAGAAACATCATATTTCAGAGTATGATTGCTGAACTAATGTTTATGAATCTAATAGCATTTAATGCTACATTACAGTTCCTGGACCATATGAAATTATATTTTCTGTCAAACCCGCCTACTTACCATATAGCCCTGGCCTAGCTAACTCTACTCTTAAAAAAACACAGTGAAACTATCAATCTCATCTCCCGGAAGGTCAGTTTCTGTTGTGTACTCCATGGACATCACGGGAATTCGTAACTTTAGCTAGCATCATGATTTGTGTTGTCTGTTGATATGTTGTCTGCTTAATGGGGCGGTCATGCAAGCTACAATGAAGAACAAAGCCTAACAGTTCCAACAAGCGTAGCTAAGTTAGTGGAAGCAATATAGCCTGCAAATCTATCAAAGTAAATAGCAAAGAAGACAATCTGATTTAGTGAAACAGGCGTTCGGCTACAGTCATTAAGCATAAGTAATTTAGATTTTTATTTTTTCCTCATTTAGTAATTTGCTATCAGAGCATCATCGAATGGAACGGATTTTTTTTTAGACTGGATGCGAATTAAATAAGTAAAGACGTACAAAGAAAATCAGATTACATAAAATAAATTGTCTTCTTGTAGATTTAATTTTACACTAAGTGGTTGGGTTTAGAACCATTGGTTATAATTCACAGTGAAGAACATAAATTAAGAATTATTTCAATTAATGCCAGCTATTAACGATTATAATCGCAAAGATATGAAGCTGCAAATGCCTTAGTTAATTGCAAAACCCATGCACTCACGTTGCCCCTACCTTAGAAAAAGTTTGGGAAATCTGTCATAATTGAATAGTTAAAAGGGATGTGTAATCATTGTTGATCTTTTTAAACTAAAATGCCTTTCAAAAATTGCAACATTGATGGAAATATTTATCAACGTATTCCCAGAAACAACAGCGTCCAAAACGGACACATTATTCTTCCGCTAACTTCCTGTGAAGTCAGGCGGTTGTTTTTACACTACGCAACAAATAATATCTTGCGCCAATATTTACGTTGAATTAGGTTATTTTTATTGCCTCTAATAGTTTATGGCTCATAATGTTAATCGCAATGTTAATACAAACTATTTTTATACAATGGTCCAAAATTTTGATTTCAAAACATTCGGTATGAATATTAATTAAGTGAATTCAAGTGCTCAGAAGGGATATTTACGTCCATCATTTTTTATATCTCCAAATGCACTTTTGTTGTCGTTTGATAGAGAAGATTCCAGCAAATATATTTCAGTTACCCATGTTTCCTCGATTATTTTATTCTGTGACGTCCAATAATTTGCCGTATGAATAAAAATACTGAATGCAGCGAATTGGATTTTGGAATCTTTAATATTGTACGAAATGTTATGGAACAGTTTGTAAACTAGGTTTTACATACGAATGCATTTTTCATAAATATCGAATATCTGTAACACGTAATACCGGTAATTTACGTACATGCGGATAAATATGGAGATTGGGAATATATACATAAATTTATCGCAACTGCGAAGGCAATGGACAGATAAATTTCTTATTTTGCTTTAATATCAAGTCTTACATAAAACAAAGTTACATTTTAACACGGAGTTCCAAGCTTGCACTACGATATTTTTTTGACATAACAAGCAACACTTTGAACACTTCACTACTCTGACTAGACTTTGGGACGAAAGGTTTGCACTGGATACAAAAAGCACATTAATAACAATAGTATCTGCTAACTTTCTGACGCTCAGTTGAGACAAATACAAAGTAATTCACATTTTGGTACACATCGACTATAGTAACTTTTTGCCATCCATAAACAAATAATTGCATTTTTTCCAACCGTCGCCCAGATATGCAAATACCACGTTGACAAATCCCCTGTGATATGTCTATGTACAGGATTCAAACATTAGACTCTTAAACTAGTAAATCTATATTTACAAAAAGGAAATAAAAAGACCGCTGCCATAGAACACATGCAATTTCAGAGCTTTATCAGATCGTTCTCTATATCTAGCACTTGGCAATGGCTAGAGAAATAGCATCGTCCTACATGCATTTTAAGATTCGCTACTAAACCTTTGAAATGTTTTGGTTTCTTCTTTTATTATTCCTTTCGGCGTCTATTGGCAGCTTTTTTTGTCTTTGATTCCTCGCGATCGTAACTTTGGAGTCTTTTTTGAAAAGTTTTTTTTTGTATTTTTATGTAGGTTTACTTAAACGTACCATTCGTTAAAGTTCGACGAGAGCGTGCTGTGGTTGGATGTGTGGTGAACTGCAGATGATGTCGGGGACATTGAACTGTTGGTCTGGTTTTCTGTAGAGGGCGACACGATGGTAGGGGGTGTTGAGGATTCGTAGCCAGAACTTGCCGCAGGAGAAGGCTGTGACCCTTGAGAGGCTGCTTCGTGGACCTACAAAAACCATCCACCATATAAAAATAGCCTTATAGACAACTATAGCGTTTGTGTGAGGGCTTTCCCTTAAATATGTAAAATGTATTTCTATATAATATATCGTTTAACACAATGAGACCTTTGCAAAATTCAGTTTCAAAAATGTAATCGCCAAAAGTTGCCAAGTAAACAAATGCAGCAAAAATGCTTGATAGATTTTTTTTCGTAACTGTAGGCGATATTTAAATTTGACCTATGGTAGAGTAAAATATATTGACCATACAAGGTTACAAAAGGGATCTTGCTCCATAATTTAATCTGCACGGAGCTGTCAGGTATTCAAAATGACCATTCCGCTTCCTGATAACATTGTATTTATTAAATACTTTGCAATGCAAATCGCATTTTTTTTAATTACCTTCATGTGTTTTCGCAGAGAGCTGGGATGAGTGTAGGACTTGTCACACATTTTGCAGAGGTACGGCTTGTCAGAAGTGTGCACGTGCATGTGCTTTTTGCGATCGCTGCTGTTAGCAAAACGCCTGTCGCACCCTTCGAACTCACATTTGAATGGCTTCTCCCCTATCAAACGATGACAATTTTTATTAATACCATTTTAGGTTTTTTTTCTTGGAAATTCATTATTTACACATATATTGTGTACGTTACATGTGTGTGTGTGTGTGTGTGTCTGTGTGTGTCTGTGTGTGTGTGCCTGTGTGACCGGGTATGTGCGTGAGTGTACATACAAAAGTACTAAACTTATTTTTTAAAAAACAAAGAAAAGCAGCCATCATGAAAACAAATACGTATTTTGGATCCCCCTGCCTCACGATTTTTTCAACTATGCCTCACGTCTCCTAAATATCTGCAGCATGATTAGATTATGTCCCCATCCTCACTGTTTAGAATTTTATGGCGGATGAATCACAGATTAATAATGTTCATCGTTTACTTAATTTATATTATCGACACTGACTAGTTACAAGACATTGCAGCTGCCGTAGCGGCCTTACATGCATATATGCCCACGAGTAATTGTTTTGTTTTAATTGCAATAATATCTCAAATAAAGTTGAAAATAGGTACCTGACTAGTTTTTGGATTCAAATTCTTATTTAAAACATTGATTGTCCCTGACACAAGCAGAGCTTCGCTAATAGTCTAATACAGCCTTTGGAACGCAAATGCTGAAATAGCATTTTAAACAGACAACGGAAATGATTATTTGCTAATTCTATTTGCATTTTCGCTTTAATTAAACCGTTTCCACTTCTGTTTATTTAAAATAAGAGTTAGTGGACATCTCATGCAGTGAAGTGAATTGTTGTTAAGTGCCCCTGGTGGTTTTGCAGTCGAGAAAATGTTAAATCTCGACTTTGCTAAATCTTTACAACAACCTCGCCATTATGTGCCACTAACATGGACATTGTTGTCGAGTGCATTTTTTTTTTCACAAACACACTGTAAACCAAGTTTTAACAAGACGATAAACCCGGGAAGATCCCAATATGTATGCATCACAGTGGGAATATATTATACCCATATATACTCGGATCGCGCTCGTACACATATACAAACACGCACATAATATTTACGTGCAAATATATTTACATGAATAGAAGTTTGTATCGACGAAAGTTGATTTCGAGGCTTTATGTAATCCACTAACATATATATGTGTAAAATAATTACTATCAATAAAGAAACCAAACTAAAGGGAGTGAAAAAAAACATGCATATGCTCTTTCGGGTGTGAATTTCCAACGAAACCAAGCAACCAAATGTATTATCATGTTTAGATAAAATTGACAATTAAATTAAAAATAAACTCTACTACGACGTATATTAGGTAAACTGATTCTACTTGAATTTTATTTTTAAGTATAGCATTTCATGACGTGGAACCGCGGTAAATATATATTTTTCTTATTGTTTAAAGCACCGCAGCCACAACAAGGAACATCAAGAGTTAAGGAACATCAAAGTGCTAAACATGTGAATTTTATTCTGACATGATATTTATTTGCATATGTATTGTTAAAATTGTTACTGAATAAATAATCTGGAAGACCTGTTTATTAATATGATAGAAACGATTATAAACGCTCGGTAATATTTCACTTCTTCTTGATTTTTTAAAATAATTCTCCATACCTGTGTGAGTTCTTTTGTGGATCTTGAGATTTTCTGATCGAGCAAAGACTTTGCCGCAGCCGGGGAATGGGCAGGGAAAAGGTTTCTCGCCAGTGTGGACTCTGATGTGATTTACAAGTTTATATTTGGCTTTGAAAGGCTTTCCCTCTCTTGAACACTCTTCCCAGAAGCAGATATGGTTCGACTGTTCTGGTCCCCCTACGTGTTCCACAGTTACGTGAGTAACTAGTTCGTGCATCGTGCTAAAAGTTTTGTTGCATGATTTTTTAGGATTCGTCAACTGTTCGGGCTCTATCCATTTACATATCAGTTCTTGCTTTATGGGCTGCCTCATATAACGAAAGAAGGCCCCGGCCCCATGGTGGGCCGCCATGTTCATGTTCATGGGACCATAACTGTGTAGCTGGGTCGAGGCGTAGTGGTCCGATCTGGGACTAGTGACCTGGCTGTATTGGTCTGCTCTGCCATACATGTCCCCAGAAAAGCCTAAGCGCATTTGCCCGTTCATTACATGTGCATTTGGAGAAGCGTGGGTCGTCGCCTGCTCGTGAAGCCCCGGGAAGAGTAGATGCCCCGCAGCGTCGGTATGTCCATGGGGTCCGGCAAAACTGCCCGCAGCCGCGGCCGAAGCGAAGAGGCTGTGACCGGCACTTGCCGCCGCCGCTTCCCCAAAGCCCCGATTGCGAAACAAGAAGTCCCGGGTCGAGTTGAAAGCAGCGCTGCTGTACGAACTCACATGGCCGGGGTGGTGACCCAGAGCCGCGGCGTAGCCTGGTGCCTGCGACGTGAAGGCAGTTTGACCCGATGCGAGATCGTGAGTGCTGGGGCTGATTTTAAACGCACCCATCCCGTCAGCGAAAGGATTTATCCCCAGTCCCACTTCTCGGTCGTTGACATCGCCTGTTGAGTGATGTCGGGATGATCCGAAGGTAGTCACTCCTAGAGTAGGATATTGAGGTCCAGCGTCCAGAAGCATCGTCTGGCGATGGGGGTAGAAAGTGAATAATAATATATAGAAAGGCAAACTACAAACAATTCACAACGAAACTTGCTTAATATAAAATAGTCTCTGAGTCTGTCTGCAGGACTTGCAAAAACTCCTTATTTTTCTCTCTTCTCTCTCTTCAGCGTGTGGGAATTTACTGAAGATATTTTCCCCCTCTGCAAACGCAAATCATGCAATATTGTCTTTTGCGGTTTATCTTCCTGGGGAGAAACTTTCACCTCATCAGCCGGGCGGTGAGCTCGAGAATGATAGCGGCAATCATTCCTGCAGATAAATGAATTGAAAAGACAACACCGTCCCCTTGATGAATGGGAGTTGGGGGAGGAGTCACGTGGCGCTCGGCGTCTCCACCCATTGGCCAGGCTGGCGCTGCCCCGTTGTGCCCTGGTGCCAATCACCAGCTTGGGGCGCACATCCCGCCTCCTGATTGGCCCGCCCGCCTCATCAATCCCAGGTATTGTGCACCCGTGACAGTCGCTCCTGATAAATTATTGCCGTCCGCATTTTCTTTCTTTTTCTCCCCTCTCCTTTTTTTTATATATATAATATGGAAAGAGGAGGAGGGAAAGGGGGTGGGAGAGAGAACAGAAGAAAACTCTTGTCTTCTTCGACTTCACAATTCAGTCACCCCTTGTCAGACTGTTTGAAATTCGTTAATGTGCCACAACTCCAGACTAGGAAAAAAAGCGGGCGGCTTCCTTTGTTGTTCAGTAGCTTTTTGATCGCCGGTGAAAATTCACTTACCCAGATGAGTGAGCAAAAAGAGAAAGAACACTCTATTGAATTGGGTTAGGAAAATGCATATGTTTGGATTCAGTACAAACATACAACACTCGGTTGTTTTCGAGACGAAACCCTTGATTAACCTGTCTTTCCACATGTAAAAGGCGATTGAAAACATCTTGCTTGGTCCTTTTTTTTACTACGGTGACGATGAATTGCTCTATACATATCTATAGGTCCTCACACAATCGCCGAATAGCTGGAAGTAAGGATTTCCCCCTCTATGTATAAAAAGTGGTGCGCTTTTCATTGATTGCGGACAATGACTGCGGAAATTGTTTATGCACATCGTCAGTAAAGGAAAATATAGCTTTTTACCACATCATCTTTTAGTTTACACTTTCCGATCCGCTGCCCCAAATTTGTGAAAGTCTATTTACTGTGTCCCTATAAAGTTTTTTTTTAAAGTGAGGCCAACGGTTTGCATATTCATTAAGTCTAATTACATTCAAGTAATAGAAACGTAAAAAGCCAACAAAGAATCGGAATCGTTCAATTTACCTTTTGTTCACCACTTCAATGAACTTCCTTGAAGCTAAACCTCCGAGTTAAAGTCTTATTTTATAACAAAGAGGTCTTACCGCATCCTTCAACTATTATCTCCGTTAGCAAACCATCACTTTGGAAGGGCACTGCTTTCAAATAGTTGTCTTGTTTCCCCCAATCTATGCTCTTTCCAATTCTGTTTTGTGATTACCCAGTTTACACGAACACGTTTGCTCGCTTTTTTTTCAAACAAACACTTAAAAAAAAAAGTATTCACTGTTAAAGTACAAGAGGTTAACTTCGAACAAAATATTTCGGGCGAAGGTAATGGAGTATGCGAAAGCCCGGCGTTTAATTGACCACCTTAGGACGTTATTCGGCCGCGAAGTTCTATAGATATTTTACAGTAGCGCTGTTGCTCAAGGAAGCATGTTTATCATTACGGGGTAGGAGCCTGACGACAATGTTCGCACTAAGAGCTTATAGCAAAAACAAATTAAAATGCATGCCACTTGGGTTTCCAATTTACAACAATTTGAGGCTACGTGCTTACTTTGCTGAAAGCATGAGGCCGGTGTGGGTATTGAATAGGGTATTAGTGTAATTTTAAGGTACTTTAATGGTCTAAAATTGCCTTATGAGAAGATACTAATTGTGGTTAAACTGACTATTCTGACGCGATAGGTCCCATATTTGTGCACAAAAAGAAATCTTATTTATCTGCTTTGGTTGTGCACTGGATATCCTGCGTTCTTAAAGATTTAAGTAGAACATAATATTGTCTTGCTGGGTGATTACAATAGCTAGCCTCATAGCGTTACTTTAAATGATGCAATATACTGATAACATTGATATTAAAATCACAGCAGTCTAGAAGCAGAAGCTGGAGCAATTTGATTCAAAAAGATTTACTGCTCATTGAGTGTGCAAATTCTAAAGGGACACTTTAGGAGTATGAAAAGTAAACGTTTCCCATAGCATTATCTTTAGACTACTTCTCCCAATATACAAAGAAGGACTGATTTTAAAATTTGAAGGATGGTAGAAGTTATCAAGTGGGATTTGCGGCGTTCTCCGCAGGAAACGCAGGCTGCTTGAGTTCAAAGCCGCATGCACCGACGTGACATATAAGCCATTAAAATATCATCCTGACGGCTCATTTCTGCTTCATCATACATTCCCTAACTGCTTCCAGAAACCTTGAAAAGGCGAAATGAAGAATGACTACCTAGTTGCCGCTACAAAGTAGATTTTTTTTAAACTTCAGTTACCTGAATTAAATGATCGAAGACATCTTCTTCAACAGGTGGCGGACGGTAAGAGAGGCACGTGTATTCAAGTGACTTATACTAAACGACTCCTGACCCCTGAATTTCCATCATCTTTCATGTAAATGCAATTGACTAAAAAGAGAATAGAGATATCAGTCAGATTTTTGTTTCCTCAGAATAGCCCTTGTCAGGAGCCATCATGTTCCAATAAAAGCAAAACTAGGTGCGAGTGGCTTTGAATTATGCATTTCCATTCGAAAGCACTTGTGTGTACCGATATTATCCCTCGGATTGTTTTCGGTCGATGGATAGCAAAGCGTTTGGTTGTTCTATGAAGGGAGGAGCGGGGGTGGGGGGGATATATGTCTGTAGGCTGAAGTACTAGTTTACAAAAGGAATTGTTTTAACTTGATTTAAAATTCGATGTATTCCATGAATTCAATTTAAAACTGAAATTTGATTTCTAATTTGAAGTTAATCTTTCAATCGCTTATTTGCGACAAACATGTATTAACTGTTACTGTCCTTAAAACGCAGCTACGCGTATAAACCACACTCGCAACTAGAATTATTTTGTGTTCCAATGTATGTTCTAGTAAGTGAGAGAGCTCTTCAACAATTGCGTCGGTCAACGCGTGTCATTTATCGGTGTTTTTCCTGCAAGCAAAACGCTTTAGAATTCTAAGATAATGAACTGATAATTGTTTACTTGCTTCCTCTAAGCAAATATTCCAAGTATTGGAATGGACATTAGAATTATTTCAAAGTTAATTTGAATGTTTCTGAGGCCGAATTTCTTCGAGTTGATCGCATTGTTTGATTCCTGAGCCAGTGTATTATCGTTTCGTTTATTATACTTATCTCTATTAAAACTGATTCAAATGAAGTTAGTCAGTTGGCTTCTGCGCGCAAGGATAGCTCTGAAGTCGCCGACTTTTGAAATTCCATATCGTTTGACCCATGACCCGTGACCGACCACATGTGCCAAAGCCACACAATGCCACATAATGTATACCTTCGAAAAATATTAGCTGTCCTGGAACTAAAACGTCGAAATGGAAAACAATTGTTCAATATGGAATTGTTCTATATATAAAATATCAAATTGAATGCACATTGACGTTTTAATGTTTCCACACTAGCATAAGGTATATCCATAATAGTCGAAACAACAGGATTTTAGTCGTTGGCGCTTCTGTGATCTGCTTGCTATCTATTTGCTTTGTTTGAGGAAAAAAAGACTAATAACCATGCAGCCGGAAATATGTATGATTTGGACACTGGCACTAAACTAAAATGTCATCAAAGCAAAGATAATTTTCAACTGGTATTCTGGTGATTTCTGGGTAAAGTCCAATATAATTTCAAATTGTTGTTTAAAATAACGTCCAGAAGCTGGAAGTTAGACAGAGTTATTAGACTTTCGATAATGGCCACGTTATTGAGATTTTCAGCAGATAGTTTTGTATTAAAATTGCAGCTATCAGAAGGTTGCCTGGGCTAGTTTAGGGGCGGGAAGCAGAACTTTGAAGGCCACCCTTGGCTTTACCCATTATCTGACTGCCTGCCTTGAAATCTGTGCATGGCATCGATGTTGGAGGTGCGAAAAGTGTATTGGATAATTTGTCCATGCAGATCTATTACAATATTCTGGAATTATTTCTAGTATAGTTACAATTAGACAGGGATTTCACATTACGATATTCAAAGGGATTTTAAAAAAATCCAATGTGGGATTGAAAAACAAAACAGGTCTTTATCACTTATTCTTTCCTTTTTTTCTTAATTTATTCTTCAGCTATGGATGCTGAAGGGTGCTCGAAGTCTTAAAAACTGGAGATTCTTGAATTACGAGAAGAGCGAGTTTGGAGTATTTGAACATAGAAAGGAAACATAACTTTAGAAATCAGTGCGCTTTGTTGATGTCGATCTTTCATAGTTACTGAAAAATGACCTTAATGCACGACAAGGCGCAACATCCTTTTATGTTGCTCCCGAAAATTTACCAACATTTTTGAAATACGAGTGAATGGAGGGGTAGACATTATGGAGGATATTGTAAGGATTATTCAGCACTAGGATATTGAAATTACGACACGAACTGACTGAAATATACGTAGCAAATAAGATGTTGTTAGGATTATTAATATAAAGAATATATATATATACCTAATATATATATAAACAATATATACCTAAAATCATAACGGTATAAGCAATATGCTATGATCACTGTGCTAATTTGTAGATAAATAATTTATTTGGGGGGAAAAAGATGTGTATGCAATATGCATTTTACATTTGTAGCTTTTGAACTATTCAAAACAAATGGAGCTTGCATTTGCTCAGCAATCATATCCACTGCGATACTAATGTTGTAGCAGAAAATAATGGCATAAAGAAATTGAAAGGCAAACTGTAATTTCGCTGTGTATTATGCATTGCTAATATTATTTACCGAATGAACACTTGTAGCCCTAAATGCAGCCCTATACGTTTCAACTTAACTTCTTTATTGAAGCTTTCGTGCCCGCAAAGTTATTTAGTAATATAAATATATATTTATCTGCAACCTTGTTAGAAAAAGTTACCACGATTGGACTTTTTATTTGGTTGTCAAAACATCCCCTAGAGTTGCTGGTTCCTCCTTGGAGTGAAATGCAGACTCACGGCGAAATATGACAATGAGCATTTTGCAGGTTAGTTACTTTTTTAATTGATACACGCCTTTACTCGCCCCTACATACACGTGGAAAGAAATGACATCCAAAGAAAACCCGAAATGTTGTAAAGATGATAGATATTTTCTCATAGTTTTTTTTTAAACTTCCTTTGAATTGACGTTCTTTACTTAAAACAATGATTGCCAGCTCGTGGAATATCTTCGGCATTGTTTAATACACGCCGAACTCTGAACAAAACCAGTTCCAGTACCGGCGTGACATTTAGCATCATCGAATTTCTAACTTATATCAAAAATAGAAACCGAGCCACTAAGATGCAAGCTTGCAAAATGAATAATTCATAGAATTCGAATTAATATAACTACAATTGAAACCGCGTGTTATACTAATCAAGGTATTTTTCAAATCTTTCTCTGGTATTATCGCGCTTTCAATGAAATACCAACAATAAACTAAGTAGTAATTTGTTCATTTGATAGGCTGTTGACACAAAATAATGTTGTCCTCATAACGCAAATCTGTCTGTCTGTTGCCTGCCTGTCTCTCGTTCTCTGTTTATCTATCTATCTATCTATCTATCTATCTATCTATCTATCTATCTATCTATCTATCTATCTATCTATCTATCTATCTATCTATCTATCTATCTATCTATCTATCTATCTATCTATCTATCTATCTATCTATCCATCTATCTGACTGTCTGCCTGCCTGCCTGCCTGTCTGTCTGTCTGTCTGTCTGTCTGTCTGTCTGTCTGTCTGTCTGTCTGTCTGTCTGTCTGTCTGTCTGTCTGTCTGTCTGTCTGTCTGTCTGTCTGTCTGTCTGTCCATCTACCTGCCCATTCAAAAAAACAGCCTAACTATTAGTCTAACTACACACACACACACACACACACACACACACACACACACACACACACACACACACACACACACACACTCACACACTCACAAACACACACACACACACTCACACACACACTCACACACACACACACACACACACACACACACACACACACACACACACACACACACACACACACACACACACACACACACACACACACATACACACACAATGGGATCTCCATTGGCATCGTTTTCGACCTCCAGTCTGAATCGTGGTCATTTACATTGTTTTATGTCGTCGCTCACTGTATAAATTAGTGACAGTACATCCCGCAAGCAGCTGTTTGCTGTAGATCAATGTACCCTGCCTGAAAGTACCAGTATTAATATTTGACGACCATAGTATTGTAACAACAACCTTCGACCCAGTCTACGTAGATTCCATATTTTTCCATGACAGTTGCATTATTTTGTTCATTTACGGATAATTTGAATATAATGTGATTTGGAAGAGTATATTAGACCATCTTTGGAGTGGAGCTTTGGTTTTCTTGGTGGGTTTCTATCTTCCTAAATATCGGCGTTACAGGTATCTACATATAAATGTATAACCACAACCATAATTCTCAGATTCATTCCAGATAAAGCTTTCCTGCATCACCACTATTTAACAATGATAATGTTAGCAAAACGCATTTTCGGGTTAGTGTCACCAAGACTATTTTTTAGTGTAAAGTTAGCAGTAATTCGGCAACAACTTGAACGAGGAGATCTTTTTCTCCATAATTGCTCTGTGTTTGCAAAAAAGGAATACAACGCAATGCTAGTGGACATGATTACAGTTAAAGGTATAAGGACATTTTTCAGAACAATACCAAAATGTATATCCTTCAAGTTATAGACATTCATAGGCATCGATTCTCTAAATTTGGTATAAATTTGGAATACTTCAATATAATTCGCAAAAGAGTGCTGATATTAGTTGCTGAATTGCGATGACGATTTTAGACATGGGAAGTGTGGTATATCTTTAGATAGTATAACTTTGCTTACAAAGATACAATCGTAATGGTACAAGTTATCTGGTTTCTAGCTTCTTTCCATCGCTGCTTAATCAGTTCCAGTCATAAACTTGTGGTGAGATATAGACTACGGTATCTATTCTCCGCGGTCAACGCAGCGGGTAAATTAACTAATCACGTGTATCTGTTTCCGACATTGAAAAGTATGTTGAATTCTCTCAAAATCGCGTATAATTTAGCATTTTATATGTAGTGTGTTTATATTGTAGCTACATTAAAAGTGCAACTAGTGATCTTAACTGTAATGAGAACTGTATACAGAGCACCCATTTTTCTCTAGCATGGTGATAACCTGTTATTACATCCTAGCCTCCTTCGGAGAAACTAAAGCATATTTTGAAACAAATGCTTTCTTTCGTCTATAAATACATCGAAAACAACTATACTCCCTCGATTCTGCTTTTATAGCTTTTACTGTTTCAGTTATTAGAAGAAATGTATTATGATAATGTTTAACTGTGTTTTTTTTAAAGTGGACGTCTGCAAAAAGACGCGTGAAAAGCAGATATGGCGGAGATACTGATATATTGCTCAGGCAAAATCAAACAATGCAATCAATTGGTGCTGCTTGAAGATTATTTTCAACAATATAATTAGCCAGACAAAAGTCTAAGACTTATTGGTACATGAAATTAATATCCTCCGTTACAAGGGGGTGGGGCCTGGATGTAGCATCGTATGTACGCCAAGTACAGGATAAACATCTCATTTTAAAATGCAGCAAAGATAAAAAAGTAACTCTGCTTTCTGTATAAAGTGCACCACGCTGATGTTGCTAATTAACCACGATGTGTCTATCATTCAGTATGTTATAGTTGCTACTTTCATTAATCTGGAATATTATTCTGGTTTTATTTAACATGGACAGTTTGCATATTTTACACATAAAACATGTTATACCCGTCTTCATAATCAAACTTCTTTAATTAAATATTTGCAAAATGTATCTTGATAAGATAGAATGGCACGGAATTCCAACACCGCACATCACTAACGTAAACCACTCACAGCTTGAGTGTGCGCAGTCAATCCTAGCTATTAGACATACTATCCCATATTATGTTGCTTGTTAAAAATGCTGTCCAATGCTTCATGTTGCTCGATTTTAAGTTTTTGGGGGTGATTTAATGCACAACCTATTGCCCTTTGCCAGAAATATAATGGGCCCATTGTGTTTATTGGCAATATCAATCAGGATATCCTTAGATTATACCTTATGATTTAAACTGCAAACATGCACCAACTCACGCACTTGCAACAAGCTGAATTAAACTGTAGGAGAATGAAGAATTTCCTTCTTCATTACGTTAAACGTTCAATGAATGGGTTGAAAGAAATGAGTATAACGCATGGAATATTGGGACCCAAAATAGCGAGATTTTTCGCTACTTTTCATATCAAATTTGGTCAAAAAGGACATGAACAAATTGCATCAAAATAACGCCACCACCGAGATGTTATCAAAAAAGATTATTTTCCTAATCTGTTCCCTTCCAATGTGTTCTTCGAAATACAATTCTGCGAGGAAATAATTTGGAATTTACACTGCTCAGTTGTGTTTTAACTATGCGGAGTACCATGTCTATTTATTGCATTCCTCGTAGTGCTTTTTTCCGCTGTTTTTCATACAACACAAAGGTATAATCAAAGTTCCTTGGCATCTCTGTTGGACTTCTTTAGTGTTGATCCTGTAGTCTACAGACCTGGAATTCTGAAATTATTTCCTGTTTATAATGGGGTACAGGAAGCTGTGAACTGCCGATCATAAGGAGGATATAAAATCCAGCTCGTTTTGTTATGTGATGTTTTAATCACATTGGAAAACAATCTAAGAAATGAAAATAAGAGTACCATTCTAATTTCTAGACAATTTGGGGAAAATGTTGCACTTCTCTTCCAGAAAAGCAAATCTCACATAATTTAGCGATGTTTACATTTTATTTTTGAAATAAAACATATGATTGTGTGAAGGGATCAATGATATAACACAATAAAGTGAATTACTGAATCACCTCAACCTTATTGTTAGGTATGAGTGCACGTCTCACCATATCTAATATATCCTATACTGAATGTAAAGCACAAAATGTTTCATCTGGCTAAAATGCATTTATTATGTAGCATTAGTAACGTTAGCGAAGAGTATATCCCACGTTGACTATTTTTTTATTTGAAAGTCTACCGTAATGGAATATTCTTACTGTCTAGTGTTTTTTACTTCAAAGACAGGAAACAATACTGCAAAATTTGCAGCCCTCGATACTTTAGGTGTAATAGTGCATGCATACGTGGAATAACGTATCCACAGTGACAACATGTGAACATGTAATTCAACATTATAATTTACTTGTATGTTTCTCGTATATTTACGTTTACGGAAACATTTATATATTGAAACATGCATAAGCAGTCTATTCTTTTCTAGGAATTGACAATTGCTGCTGAACAATTGCTCGGAAGACAGCAGGCAAACGGACACTAAGGTGGGGGCTCGATCAGGTAATGCGGACGCACATGTACAAATCCCATTTTAAGCCTGCAGTGTGAAGCCCTAGAGGCTAAGGTATAAACGTGTCAGCATTCACAGATCTACACTGCATCCTTCTCTGTTGCACAGCAGAGCTTTCTTTGGGTGATAAATAAAAACACGCAACAATCTATAGATTATTCACCCGCTTTGTGATTCCACCTGATGGTCAAAATATGGTAGATGCAAATAGTACGTGAATTAACAGAAATAACAACGTCAACTATTGAAATATTTGCTGTTTATAAATATAAAGCATACACCGTAGTGCAAGTATTATTGCATGAGATACTCCAAAGCCTTTTAATACCCATATGTGAAATCATTGTTTGACAGTGAATATGCGTTAATAACATTTTTTTTCTGAATTATCTTCCTGGCCCTCCTTGCGTTTTGAAGGTTAGTGTTTACAAATTGAGCAAATCTTTCATTATATTCAACATATTTGCCATGACTAAAGAGAAATGTTTGAACAACTGTGTGATTTTTCCCCCCACCGCCATGCCTATATCCCTCCCCCACGTGTTCTCATCTGATCATACTTTTTAACCATTTTTTTCTTCCTTGTTTCTCTGGATACATTCCCAACACGTATAACGTTGCTTACGCCTTTTCTCCTTCTAATCTCTCTCCCAGCTTAAATTTGGTATTTCTGTTTCTTCCCACCACCACCCCCGCCCCCACAAATTTCTCTCCACATTATAACTCCCACCTCCCTTTGAAAACCTACCTTTTTTTCTCTCTCTCTTGCACTGTAGGTCTGCTGTGTGCAGCAAGACTGCAGCCTTCAAGCCCTGCCGTTGATCAGCTTAGAACGACGGCCTAAATCCACGGATATCGCAGCACTAGGTTTCCGTTCCCCTTTTGTACCCTTGGTGAATAATCTGAGGAGCCACAACGTACATGTTTGAGTTAGTAGCCCGTTTTGTCACCCTGGTCTTCTCTGAAAAATCAAAGTCTAAACTACTTTTCACTTAGATGGCAGACGTCTGTACTCAAGGCGACGTACACAGACGATCTGCACTAAGAGCAAGTTACAGATGCAGGCATAAGACTGTATGTTGGGGGAGGGATTGTAAGCAGCATTGCGTTCGGGTATTAGAATAAATATATGAAATCGTAAGGCTGATATGAAGACGGGAGATCGCTTTAAAAGCCTTTCATTCACGTGTGCCCGTGCAAAGATACAAGCACACGGTAATTTATCATCACGTTATCTTTCTGCGGGCCTCCCGCAACACTCTCCACTTTACTTTCTTTTCCACCACAAGCGATGCGGGTTTCCTATTTGCGGATTACGCTGTGTGAAGCGGATCTCGAAGCACGGTCTAGGATCGCCTTCGCAAGCTGTAGTTTTGGAATTGGAAACACGTTTAGTTTTAAAACGAAACACGTTTGCATCCATGTGAAGTAGGCAGTAATTCAAATCGCTTGCCAATCTGTAGAAAAACAGTACCGACCGGGGTTAAAAAAAATACAACGCCTAAGAAAATAGAAGTATTCCCTCTCCCCCTCCCCCATTCCCACCTTCAAGTCCGATCCAACATCCTCCTCGAAAAGCCAAACTTTCCCTGGACTCTAGCTTACAGAATTACCAAGCCGGGACTGCGGGCAAGAGAACTCAATAAGTTATTACATGCTGAGAAAGTTTCATACTCAGTCTCGGGAAGAAAAAAAAGTTAACAGATGCCTCTGACTGGGAATCTCTTTGATCGTCTGTGCCGCTAAGAACACCAGCCGTCTGATTTTGTCAAAAAAACATAACACGCCTGGCAGTCTGCGAGTGTCAGGAAAGATAAAAAATCACTAACTAATATCCGGCCAGAGTATAACAGGCCATAACCTCATTTTAAGGTATAGTGCCGAACCTTCTTGCCCGCAAAAACTAAATTCTTGCATAAACCACAGGATCTGCTGTGGATCAGTACAGCGGTGAGCGGGACACAGTGTTTGGTATTGCAAAACAGATACTGGTGTTTGACTGGCCCAGACACCGGGTAAACTTTCCTACACGTCTAACTGTATATTTGTCCGTGAAAGAAACACAGTTGTAACACCTCATATTATTATTTTTTTAATCCTGCAGCAATGCAGAATCCCTGCTTTATTTGCCCTTTTAATCTCTCTAAATTAAAGTGAGATCCAGATTAATAATCAGCGCACATAATTTAATTTCATAGTTGAGAATACTTTATATAGACCAGAATCCTAAATGCTTCTCAATTTATCGTTGGCGAAAGCTCCCGGCAACGACCAGATTTTAGCAAAAGTGAACACAGAAAGGAGGTATCAAACGGCAAATATTCGCTATTTATGATATTTTCACAAAAAAAACTCCCGCTCTGATCAACTTTTAAAGATGTACAGCTTTTGTTATTCCCTTAGCTGATTACCCCTAGAAGAGCAGAAATAGACGAAAACGGTTACAGATTTCCTTAATAAAATTAGTGTGTTTCAAGAAACTAGCAGAAAAATCCCACGCCCTTCAGCCAAAAAGAATTTTCCATGTTCCCATTCACCCCTCAACTCCCCCCCTCCCTCCCTTACCCATTGCCAATGCCCTACCCTGCCCCCCACCCCCTCCCCGCCACCCCATCAAACATCGGTCGGGTGTAATACGCATGTGTCCCGTCTGGGGTCCGTAACTGGCACTGTCTATCATTGAGAACTCACCAATGAGATGGCGTGTTGCTCGCGGAGCCCGACGGGCTACAAAGCTGTTCATGAATTTCAATTCAGTTTCTCAATGCTTCCTGCTGCTGCCATCCGTCTGCACTCTCTACACCGAATGGCTTTCCACGTTGGCAAAGGGCGAGTTTTCAAAGTTCGGTAACTTTTGAAAAAAAAAAGTTTCTTTTATTATTTTCCTGCAGTCAGGCATTATAAGCATGGATGCTTTGGGGAGTCCGATGGTGGACCCATCGTTCGCCAAGCGAAACCCAGCGCTGAGATTAGTAGACTTGGCAGGAGCGCACCACCATCATCATCATCACCATCCCCCCCAGAGCATGACAGGCTTCCCGGGGCTCAGCGGCCATCCCCACTCAATGGCACACACGCACCCTGGGGAGAATACTGGAGAACCCCGCCTGGGGCCGAGTCCATTCGGGCCTGAACACATGGGGCACCCTGCAGCCGCCGCGGCACTTAAACTCAGCCCATCCCATCCCCACCACCACCACCACCACCACCATCACCATCATATGGCAGGCCACGCTGATGTTGTCTCCAATCCAACGGCAGCGTATGGCCCAGCGCAGGCGGCAGCAGCAGTCAGTTATTCGGTCTCGCACTCTCACGCCAGCTATACTGCCCAGGCTATCTCGGCAGGTAGAGACTTCCTCATCCGCAGAGATCTGACATCCTCAGTCATGCCTGGCCTCACAGATCAATATCCTGGCACGAGTTCTCACCACGGAATGTTTGTATCAACAACAGGTAGCTATCCCGGACACCATGGTCACCCCGAGGCTGGAAGCCACTCTCTATTCCCAGGACTCCATGATCAGACTCCCCATCCAGCCCCAACTGGACACCATCTGAACGGACAGTTAAGACTGGGGCTACCTGGAGATATGTACGCCAGGTCTGAACACTACAGCCAAGTGGCAAGTTCCAGGAGTGATCCTTTTGCCTCTTCCCCTCTACATAGCTACGGTGGCATGAACCTAGCAGCCCACCACGGCCCAGGTGCTTTCTTTCGCTACATGAGGCAACCTATCAAGCAGGAACTGATCTGCAAGTGGACTGAGCCGGACCCTGTCACTAAAAAACCATGCTCAAAAACTTTTAGTACGATGCACGAACTTGTTACTCACGTAACTGTGGAACACGTAGGGGGACCAGAGCAGTCGAACCATATCTGTTTCTGGGACGAGTGTCCAAGAGAGGGAAAGCCTTTCAAAGCCAAATATAAACTTGTAAATCACATCAGAGTCCACACTGGCGAGAAACCTTTTCCCTGCCCATTCCCCGGCTGCGGCAAAGTCTTTGCTCGATCAGAAAATCTCAAGATCCACAAAAGAACTCACACAGGTCAGTACCTTAGAAGGATCGTTATTGCATGTTTATTTCATTTCCGATGTGCAGAAGTTAACAACATAATAAAATATATCTGTCGGTTTATTACCAGTGGGACTTCAATACAAACGCAGAGTGACGCTGTTTTTGTTATGTGTTTTGGAATTTAGCCTAATTTTCCCAGCATATATATAAATGACGCAGCTCTGAGAACTTCGTAATGTTGTGGGTAATAAATAATTGATATTGTTTTAGCTGTAACTAGTCTTATAGGTTCAAATTATGAAGCTGCGCAGGATCAATTTCTGTTAAAAAAAATTTAAGACACTAATTTTTTATATTTCAGGCGCAGTTAAAAGGCTTATGTTTGCCAAAGCATCAACCTCAAGTATCTGTGAACGTTGTTTTGATATAAAGTAGCTTTAAATCAGAACTTTTGCAGATTTTTTTAAAGAGAAAGTAATGCGTATATTTCCTGTTAATTTTGCTAGAATCTAGAAACACAAACTTGATCATTTTAATGTTTTAATGTTCAATTTAATATTTTGCATCTGTTCGGGACATGCGAGTTTTACCGTCTCCACTGATTATTATTTATGGAGCTAAACATGTTATAAGCCTCAAGAGTAAAGAAAGCAAGTGTTCAGGCCTAGCTTTTCGAAAAATGCCTTTTTGCAGAACCATTTGTGAAACTTGGACCTGTGTCAAAAACATCTGCTAGTTTTAGTTAAGCCGCAAGTAAATTGCATAGATCGAAGCTTACTGAAAGCTGTTTTTGAACTTCCCAGGACAAGCTATAAGTAATGAAACTGCACGTAAAAATTTCACACTCTCGGGAACAGCTTCTATTAATTGGTTTTAAGCAGCGGTTTGACGCGTCGCTGGCACGTTCCTCGCACTGAGCTCTGCTTACGCGCGGCCTTGCTGGGGTACAAAATATGAATGGGTAACGTAGACCCCTCGAAATCTACCCCCCCCCCTCCCCCCCTCACATCCCACCTTCCCATACTCTCAAGCCATCACACCCTCTGCTCCCCACCCCCACCCAATACCGGCTATCTCCTTAGACGCTGCACATATTTCAGTTCCATTATCTATTCGGCGGGCAGCAAAACATGTTTTGTTGGCCGGTGGTTAGTCCAAGTATAGTTGGCGAAGGGAAGTATGGGGGAGGGCCACGGAACGACAGCGGAGGAGGAGGGGGGGGGGGGGGGGGTAGGTGGGGGGAGGCGAATGTTTGGAGTGGTGAAAGAGAGAAGGATTCTCCGTGAAATCAATGGACATAATTTAACCCGAGGCAGTATGCTGCACTACAACTTCTATTCGCCCCGTACTCGTGAAATGTGGGTTAGCTTTCTATCGATCGAAAGTGTATATCGGATCAAGAGGTGGTTTGTGACCATTTTTTTTTTACATGAATTATCATGGGTGCATATTAAGAACAAAATAAATTTCCTCTATATAATGTAAACGAGCCAGCACAGATGGCGCTGTATAATACTGCTTATGGGGGGGGGGGGGGGGGGGGGGGGGGCGATAAAATGCATAGACCATATTTCTGAAATGTATCAGGTCATGGCGTTATTCCGTCCCATATTTTTAAATGGTGGAGTATGTTACACATGCAAATGTTTTCTGTGTTGCAGGCGCAGGGCAGGCGCGCTGCCTATGCGTATCTGACACTTGATAGCATTGTATTGTGCTTGCCTAAACTAACTTTCCCAGCATTTCATCGACTTCAGCTCAGCAGTTTAGAGTGTTGAGCACTTAATTTACAAGAGCTTTTCATTCGACCCACCGTATATCTATTTATTTAAAATAATATAGCAACCAATGAAAGGGCCGAATGTTTTGCAGCGCCGAATGCTCACACATTTCCATATTTCAGTTAAATAGCGTTCTCCATATGTTGCAATTAATCACTGTAATTATGATAAATATTGCATTTCTCTTTCAGTTTCAAATTGAAAATACTAATGTTGCTAAATTCTTAAATAAAAAATAGCAAGTATAGTAATTCTATTAACAAAGTAATTATCTTGTAAAATATTCATGTCGTTTGATTGGCTTCAGTCCTTTATAGGCAGGTTTTATTGAATTGAAATCCCGTCCCTTTTACATTATTTATTTCAACAAGCATGAAAAGATCGCCTCTGGGTAAACAAAGGCTTCAGTAGCTCTGTCACCTCACTTATAAAATATTACCACTTAAGGTTTAAACCCGGAATTAAACGTAGATATTAAAATAATTTATTAGAATGTGCAAACAGCTTGTGGAGTTTATCACCAGGTAGCCATCTTCCCCTAAGTTATCTGATGCAAAGTTGAGGAAGGCTATTGAGACTATTTTTAAAATATTTCAGCCAGGGTTAAGCTAGCTGGTGAAATGACAGTTAACAAGGATTGGTCGCAGTTAATCTTACATTACTCACTCTTTTATACACAGCATTAATAGTAAAGAAGGAGAAATGTGTAGCCAGGAGGAGTTTAGAGCTCCCGGGAATTGTCAGAGCAGACTTCATGCTCGTAGTGTCGGACGCTCCAGACACGGCACAATAACAGTGTTTATGCGTCTGGGCTTCCCCATGGGCCCACTAACTTACTACTAGCTTGTACTACACTAATATCGTTGATTGGCCGTCTCAACCTAGCAAGTGAAGGTCAAATTATTCTAACGGCTTTCTGAACGTTTGGCTAATTACGGTGCAATATTAAATCGACATTTTGAGAGTTCGGGGAAAAGAACTCAGTTGCAAAGCACGTAGCTTTTCACTGTAGCTGCACTGTTTTATATTGACTGCTGATGTCGTTCATTGTGTTAAGCGTAGATTTAATGAAGTTAATTTTTAAATTAAGTTAATTATCAATATGATTTTTTTGCTATTTTCCGGTTTTGGTCCGCCAGGAGTTTATTGCAAACCACAAGAGCGTGTCTGAATGATGGATACCAGCTAGAATAACGTATATTGTAATCTCAAAGATAGTGGCCGCAACATGAAACTATAATTCCTCAAGTGGTTATTTCATTATTTATTAAAACACGGGTTAGTGACTAATGTGTACTTTTAATAGTGGAAGATAATACCTTATCGTCAATAATGAAAACTATACCTTAACGTTTGTGACTCATCATGCTGCCCCTTGTGGTTTCCTTTTAGGTGAAAAACCCTTTAAATGCGAGTTTGAAGGCTGTGACAGACGTTTTGCTAACAGCAGCGACAGGAAAAAGCACTCTCATGTGCATACAAGTGACAAGCCCTATAACTGCAAAGTAAGAGGCTGTGATAAATCGTACACGCACCCCAGTTCCCTCCGTAAGCATATGAAGGTCCACTGCAAATCTCCTCCTCCAAGCTCGGGCTACGAATCCTCCACCCCTTCGCTGGTATCTCCGTCCTCGGACTCAGGTCGGGACCCCCCGGCTCCAGCCTCTCAGCTTGACCCCATCACATCATCCCACGCAGCTAACCTGAGCGAATGGTATGTGTGTCAAAGCACGGGAGCAAGTGGAATTCCAACTCCTCCAAGCAATTCATCATCGCCTGGACCAGGAGAACATTCTTACAGGAACTCTGATCCCAGAACTATTATCTAACGCGGAACGTAAACTATCTGGACATACCTTCGCTATAAGAACTCTTAACTAAATATGTGTTCATTAGATGTTTGCAATCCCAAATGTACTGCAACATTTGAGTTGAAATACATGAATTTCTGGAGGCCCAGCGCCTAGGTTTTAGGTAATGTGAAAATTATGTAATGCACTGGCATGCACAAATGATACAGAGGTGTATTAAAGAGGAAGTATCCGGAATGAAATCTTACATAAATTGAAGTCAATGGTCAAGAATAGCGCACCTTCAACTACAAAACATTTCCTATCGCAAGAGCCCCCACCTTAACCCCTCTCCCACACCATTACCTTGTAGAATTATTTTCCATAACATTTTGCATATAAGGCCAACTACTTTTGAATTTTTTTTGTGGTTATTTTCCTATTTTTGGGAGAAAATAAACCAATATATCGTTTTGTTGAGGGAGTATATTGCATAGCCATTTGAACGACAGGGGAGCGTTAGAAGATGCACCTGATGTGAATAGTAACGTACAGAAGCCTTTATAGGCCGAAACAAGATGGATACTGTCTGGTTAAAAGCCTTCCTTGGCTTTTAACATTTCACAAAAAAGCTTCGTATTGGACGTTTTACAGAATAAGCTTGTAAATCATATAAATATTGGTATTGATATGCACCGTCCGTCTTTGTTAAGTAATTCGTTCATGTTTTCCTGTTTTGTTTTTCTTGACATAATTTATTTAAAATGTTACAATAAAACACATTTTGTATAAGTGAACCAAAGTGTTTTATTACAGGGCAGTTAGATAGTGTAAATTTTTTTCTTAGATTATTTTAAATCATTAGCGTGTGTTCTGTAAATTATAGTGATTTATAAATGGAGGTTTTGACTAGGTAGGATAATTTTCTTTCTGTATTTTGATCCTATTTTGATATACATGAGTACTGGTTTGTAATAAATTGATAATGATATGAATACGGTTTAAAGACATTTTAGCTATTTACATATTTGTTGTTAATATGTATAGTAAAGCATTGGTTCTGTCCTATCTGTGGCATATATGATTAACCACATTTAAAGAACTGCTCCAACTCGTTGACCTGGTCATTTTTTTTGTCAGGAGCAGCACATTTCTTAATACATCGTTTTACGCCACAAACACGTTATTCAAAGCGCATTTTCCGTGCGGAAATAAGTAACATCGGCGACGTACATTTTCCTATTTGTGGAACCCTAAATATAGTTGGTGAAGAAGTTGTATAGCCGAGGTATTGTTACGGTGAAATGCTACTGTTTAAGCAGAAGTCGTTGGAATGTGTACTGAAACCACTTTGTATTTTGCCAATGTACGAATGAACTGTGCAGAGTTTCTGAATGTATTGTCAAATAACTCACCAATAAATGCGTCTTGGAAAATTAATAAATTTTGTAAAATAAGATTAAAACTGACTGTTTGCTGCACTTGGGATAGGAAATCGAAATTCACGTAGATGCCAATTATACAAATGATTGCCGATAAACAGAAGGGTAGTAATAAACCAGAGACATACAGATGTATAAATTCTTCGTGATTATAGTATTGCCGAAAACATTTAATCAGCACAAGAAACCATTGATTAATCGCCACCATGCACAAATTAATTCAGTATCAGTTTAGTGCAAATGTCCCCCTGTGACACATTTGATGAATCAAAATCTATATTTGACAAAAATTATAATCCTTCGGGAATCCAATGAACTACAAAATAAACTTTGTTACATAAACCCAAACTGCGATTAGTAATTGAAATAAGGACCTTTGTTTTTCTCTCTCTATTCTTCAAACATGTACACACAAAGACCAGGAGTGTAAGGATTGTCATTAGCAGTTATAGCAGCCTGGCCGTTTTCTCTTCACGTTTTCTGGTGAGGGGCCTACCAAATGGGCATATAACGTGTTGCACAGTAAGGGGACGAGGTTGCTATGCAAGATAAATAATATGGGGTTAATATATTCGTTTCTCCCTTAGAGAAAGCCTAATCTACTATATATTCCAGTAAAGTCTGGACAGCTGTGAAAAGATATTAATAATCCAATCATCTTTTCCTCAGTTTGCTCTGTTGCACCGCCAGTGTGTAAGGCTGCCTGACCTCTTTCACAGCTTATTAAATAAGTTATTGTTCTTTTTCCTTAATTACGTTTTCTTGAGAGATCTAGCGCCGTAAACCATTGCACGACAGAAAAAAATCTATTCATGGAACGAAATTTTAAAGTGAAGAAGCGCATTGTCAGAAAGTCATTGGCAGTGTTTATGTCTTAAAGTGTTCAAATTCACGTGAAAAACACGGTGAGCAGCCGAACCTATTTTTTGACCAGTAATAGACTCAGAAGAAGGGGGGGGGGGGGGCAGGGGGGGGAGTTCTACTATAGTCCATAAAAGTTTAATAATTGTAGGGAGAGAAAGTCTCCACATTTAAATTTTAATGCACTTTGCGGGAACAAAACCCGAAAAACGCAGAAAAACGCAATAAGAAACGGTTAAAACGAATTCAATCAACATTTGGTTAATTTTGCAAACTTTCGGAGCCGCAGAGGTTACAACATTGTATTCAGTTTTATAAATGGAATCATTAGGCTGGATAGTTGTTCACCTTTTTTTATTTACTTGTTGCAGATGTCCACTCAGTTGCTATAGGTAATCCAGGGAGCCTCAACTCAAAAGCCTGAATATCCTCGTGGAAACATCAAAGCAGAAAAATCTACAAAGAAGTATTTCTTCGCAACGGTGAATCTTCATGGTGAGTTAGGCTTTCTATGGCAATAGACAAGTCATACTTAAATACTGAAAGCCAAGTCTGGAGCTGGTCCAGTCTTCTCATTAAGGACGGAATGCTTACTTCTTTAAGAGCCATATGTAAGCAAGTTTTTGTGTGCATTTATATGAGTGTATACATATATTTGTTTTACGGCGTAACTATATTAGAGACCAAAGAAAGTCTCGTGCGAAGCATGACTTATAACAAACATAAATGAAACATCAAGTGTAACCCCACAACCTCTAGCGAAGAGAAAGGGACGGCTTGAGATAGAGTGTCAATTAACTTTTTTAATTTCTTATTCCTATTTGATATAGTTACTCAGGGAGTGAGTTCAACTTTCTGTAAACTTAAAAAAAACACTTGGAGATTATCCCCCCCCCCCCCCCCCCCCCCCCCCCCCCCCCCCCCCTCAAAGAACGAGAGAGAAAATAAAAGACACAAGGACTCTAATCAGACTCGGGCTGTTCAAAGAGCCGGGTTTTAGAATTCCAAAGTGTGAGTTTTATGGTACATCAACACCGCACACTAGGATCGCTATGGTAATGAACAGAGCAATAGCAAACTGCCTTCAAAGGAGGCACATTCGATTCGAGACACTCTATTAAGATACATTTGCGTTGACCTTTGGTTTCATGCTAGGTTAGTACAGTCAATCTTCACTTCATCATAATCTTTAATATTTTGGGGTTGGGACGAATTCTCAGGCGGATTAGGCATGGTCTGAATCGAACTAGTTTGGCTTCTCCGAGAGGGAGCACAGCGGGTTCGATCTGGGCCCCGTGAGCAGATAAGTTGGGAATTCGTCTTTTAGTAATTGTCTTGTTGTTTATTTTATACAAGTACCCAGTGAATGGCGAAAAATAAACACGGTGAAAAATAACCAAACAGTCGAGTCCTCTTTAGTGAAAACCCTTGTGGCTGTATAAAAAGGATGGTACATTCTCTATTCAGGGCAAAATTCTTTGAAGTGGGAGTTATTATCTAAGAGATTCTTCCTCGTCGTCTTAACGACGCTGATGAAACGGAAAGCGTTCTTTGTCAGCGATTTGTTCTCCTCTCTGTCAAGCGTTTTCTGTCCGTTAGTTCTGAACCGTTCCTAAAGAGATAAAAGATAGAAGGACGTGTACAGGCCGGACAGTGTTGGAATTGTTGATACATTTTAGGCTACAGGACAATTGTGCGCCGATGTAAGGATGCTATACCTGTTCAAATCTGTATTCAAAAATGCTAGTCCATTCTTGAAAGTTCAAATGTATTCAACTGATAAAATAATTGCTCTAGAAAGAGTGCTGTGGCTTAAAAGGTCACAATCTTTGAGTGAAGAGTAGGACATTTGCCAAAGATTTTTCTTAAATGTATACATTCATTACATGAATGTTCTCTGCATTAATAACGACCAATTCATGTTCTGGTAGTGATGCAATATCAGTGTGGAGAAACATTAACTCTCGGTCTTTACATTTCAAACTACTACACGGTCGCCATTTTGTTCAATGCGATTTTCTACAGTATTGTAGTGAGGTTTAGTCGCAGTGATCTCTATTACTCAAAGACCATTTTATATTCCCCCTCCTCGTTTCATTTAATTTGCCTCGTCCAAATTCTATTAGCAAAATAGTCTTGAACAGCATTGCCTTTGGGGTCTTGTATTTAGCTTTAAATCGAAGATGGGGCAAACTTCATTGAACAAAGTGTTCACCTAAAAAGTAAACGTACAACGTAAGCATAATAAAATGGGCTGCATTGAATGTACAACAGAATTGCCTATTACATGATGGCCTTTTATATTACAATTGTTAAACAGTCATATCGCATCTAACATAAATAAAAACACGATAAATGTGGATTTCTCTTGTTGTGTACTATCCCTGAGCGGATTTAGGGCCGAGTTCTCCTGACTAAGTAAATGCACTTTCCCCACTCTCTTCAATCGCTTGTAATGCCTACATCTTTTGTTTGCTGTTCACTTTTTGATTATGTAGGGGTTTTTTTTTCTGAGAACACGGAAAATGGGCACTATACAATAAGTCCTAAGCATTACATTGCGCCTGACACCACTAAAAAAGGAATCTGTTAAAAAGCATTCAACCTGAAACAGATTCTTTCAGCAGATTTTTTTCACCAAACCGTGTTTAACAATATAAGCTAGTTTTAATTAAACTATTCATAGCTCTATCCTTGTCGCCTTTAAAACTGGCCACAATTCCGTCCTGTTAGTTTTTATGTTAAAGTCCACGCTAAGTTAGGCCCACGGAAACAATAGGTATTCACTTTTAATCAGGAATTCTTTCGGATGAGATTATTATAGCATCGTGTCACAAATCGATCGCTTCCAAATTTGAGTACATTGGCAATGAAATAAGTTAGCAGGCTATTCGGTTAGCAAATAGCTGCCTCACAACATGACAGGCAAGTTGCAATTTGTAGGGAAGCAATCTTTTAATGAATTTATTACCATGATTTCAAAAATTCGCCCAGGATAATCGCGTCCCAAGTCCATGAAACACTTTCTTATTTTGCATGGACATTCAGGGACCTGAAATTTAGACCTGGATCACAGATAAATGAATTATTGGAAATACATTTCGATGGAATTATTGGGAACTGTATATTATGTTTCTTGGTGCCATATCATAACGGATACAGAAAATCACCTCGAATTGCTGCCGGAGTGCGAGATATTTGTTGTAATCGATAGCCACCCACCCTCATTGTAAACTGTTGTGTTCTGCAGTGATCACATTTTCTTTCAATTGTTGCTCAAACAGCGCATGCTTACAGCAAACCCCTTGGCGTGGATCTTAAATGACTCGGGGTCATATTTCCCCCTGGTAACTAACAGATAAAAAATAAGCATGACATCATGTTATGTTATCTCTGTGTAAATTATACATGTCAAAATGTTGCGGTTCGCTGTTAAAATATTGCAAGATTACGTGATTTAACTTGAATTGTTTCTGAGGTATGTGATATTACGTCGGATGAAGTGCTTCCTCGAATCAGTCACGCGATGGTGAAATAGATGGCAAATTACCAAAATGATGACAAGGTTTCAGCCAAGTTAATTTGGTTAGAGCTGGATTTATTTCAGTCGAACATCTCTGTTTTGGTAAACAAAAATGGTTAAAACATGCATGTGTCAGTACGAGCTACAAGCAAACTGATTTTATTGGGAAGGATTCCCCCCTTTTCTGCACAAACAATCCAGTTCGGCCTATTCCTTGGTCAAAAGACAATATAGTCTAAAATGCATACGCATGCGCTCTCATTTGCGGTATGGTTGATGGTGAAATGAGCAAGCGTTTTTTTCCGGTGACTTAACAATTTTTCTGTCGTTTCTAATTCAAGAACCTTTAATACCAAGTGGATTTCTAAGTGATGGGAACAGCGAAAATCGAAATTCAATCCCACAATCACCCTATGTTCACATACTTGCTTCCTTCGATATTTGTCCAAAATGGTGGTCACAAAAAGTGAAGAGGTGACAACACTTACTAATTAATCCACACGGTGAAAGGCTATAATGCTTGACTGAGGATATGCAGTTATTACACTTGACTATAGTCAACAAGAGATGGAAAGGCACGTTAGACAACATGGTGAGAGACGTGTGGCCATCATTAGTGGTTCTTTTATTGACACTGGCTTTTCTTTCTCATCGTTGACAAACCATTTTGGAGGGATTCATCCCCTGTTGCTTCCTATCATCTACCCAATCCAAGCTTCTCGAGAGCATTAATTAACGTCCATTCACTGATAAGTCGTGACAACAAAGCAATGCACGTATAAGGACTAGTATCCTAAACAACAAGACGACCAGAATACAAAACAATGTAAAAATTAATCAAGTCAAATATTTGTGCCCCATATTTTTGTCGTGCAAGTAGTCATTTTGCTATTCAATTATCGATTTTGCATAGAAATCAAAAACACGATATCTTATTCCTTGTGATTTTTATTAGGCATGGAACTTGACGTCAGAATTTATAATCAAAACTGAATTTCAGCAACAGATCGACTAGAACACAATCGCCGCAAATCTCTGATCCAATACACTAATGAAAAGCATAATGTGTTACGAGAGAAGAGACAAACTCCATTCATAGACATTATACATATTACGGGAAAATCATATGTGATCGATTATGAATAAATGCAGAGATTTAATCCCCCCCCCCCCCCCACCACCACCACCACACCCGCACACTACCACCACCCCACCCAGCGCCCCGTTGCGTTTCTTAAGGCTTGTTGAAGATTTTAACCGCTTCTTGTGGTACAGCATTTAATCGGCAACTTGAATAATAATAATAATAATAAGATGCAGTTCTAGATGTATAAACTAATCATATCCGGGTTTAAAGTAATACACAAACAGTCCACTGTGATTTCGAATGAATTTTACTGGGAAAAGCTGACTTCAGTAAAATGCAAGTAACGTTAACAGTAGAATGTCATCGTCGGGAATGAGAAACCTATTTCACATTATTCAATTCTAGTCTAAGGACATCAGATTGCAAAGCGAATAAATTATTGGTTCAAAAAATCATGTTCAGTGCGCCTCAGCTGAACGCCGTTTGATCCTACACCATTCACCCTGCCATTTATATTTCTTTAATGTGTGACAAGGGAATATTCGCAACTTGGTTAAAAAAACACTCCCCACAACATTATTTCAATAATGTTGCTTAATAACTCTTGGTTATGGTGAAACTAATAAGGAGCAGAAATAACGGAAGTTCGCTCCAAGAAACAATATTTGTCCGAAGCAATCACCCCTGGTAGAGAATCTGACGTCTTCAATGTCACCCACATGACTTATTAAAATCATACAGCTTCGGTCAACCTTTGAAGCTGTGGACCATATGTTGATTTATACAATTCAAAATAAACCGTAGTAACGTCAGATATTATGTGGTGAATATGGTTCCTAAACACTAGATGTAAAGGCGTACAGGCGAATAACGACAAAGCAAGGCACTGTTTAACCAACGAGTAAGGCTGAATTGAGTCTCCGTAGAATCCAAGTGATAGTTAAAATCTATTTACTCTCCCACACAGGCAATAAACATTTCAAAATCCTTTGTCATTTTATTTTCCTGTCATTCCAAAAACACAATTAACGCCTTTACTTCAACGTTATTCATGTGACTTATTTATATTGTAAGCATAAAAAGAGGCATGTCTCAAAAATATTGAACAATCCAGTATTAGTCCTTGTTTGGAACAATTCCTAAGATATCACACTCACAATAAAACGCGCCTTAACTTTTATTAACCTTAAGTTTATAATCCTGACTTTGAATACATCAATGATTACGTAGATACTCAAAACAAATATCAAAGCGGAAATATGTCCATTCAGTAAAGAACGGTTTGTAGTGTTAACAAACAATTATAGCGATATTTCAGTGTTTGGCTTTTCAGATAAAGGATGGGTATTGTTCAACTAGACTGGTTCTATACATTTGCTCGCATAGATTTGGCATAATACTTATTATATTCGTGAATTTCGATTTATATGGTAATAAATATAAATAATTTTGCTGCTCTACCAAGACCAGACCCCACCTTATTTTTAAAATTCCACTGAAAAGGAACCGCAACCTTATCGACCGTAACGTCACCTATTCCTTCTATCCAGAGATGCTGCCTGTCCCGCTGAGTTACTCCAGCTTTTCTATCTTCGGTTTAAATCAGCACCTGCACTTCCTTCTTACACTTAACTCCGTTCGTCAGGATTAATAATGCAGCGGGGCAAACACCACCGCACAACTTTAAATAGCTAGCATTTACATTTGACCTGTGAAGCACAGTTTTTTGAACATATGATATAAATTGCAATAAATCAATTGCAAGCAAAATAGATATCGTTTACATACTTTCGAAAAAATAAGACCCGCACTGTTTTATTTTCAACATAAAATTAAACGTAAACAAATATACGTTTTTATTTTTTTCTTCTTATAGCCATCTACAACTATGTAGATATAATGCTTAGATATGCAAGTCTGGATAACTGAATACTTTTCAATGGCGCATTCAGCTCGCTGGTAACTTGTAGTCGTTTTGTATGTTTAATTAAGGCAAATATAGATCCATATTAACATGTTTTATTTTAGAAAATTAATGTTGAACTTCAAAAGTGATATCTAACCTTAAAATAGACTGAACCGATTTATAATTAAACATATAAACATACTTTGCACAATAGGTGAATTGGTTAATTGTATTATGGTACATGTTTAGAAAGATTTCAATAAATACAATTCTGGCCATCAGGTGTGTTGTTTCAGTTATGACAATGCTTTCGGGTTATCATATTAGTTTATGGAAAACTTGTTCTTTCTCTAAAATATGAAAATATTCCGAAATCCTTATTCGGGGAATAAAGCCACAACTGTCACTCAGGTAATGCAGAGTTGGGCGATATGTATATGGTGATGTTCATTTTCCAAAGTTTAGATGAATAACATGCAGCTTTGTTTTTATGCGCTCCAGTATTTCTTATGCATCTTGTGTTGATCCACATAAATCAATCAAGCATGCAAACTTCAGCTTTGCAGAAATAATAAATACAGCCAGTCTGGTGCTTTTAAGACATGTCTTAATCATGAATATATATCAATATGATTTTTAGTGCAGCAGTGGCGTGATTCTATGGATTAACTACATAAGGAACAATAACACATACATTTACCAACATTTCAGGTGCATACTTATGAGCTCCTTCTGCCATGTCTGATGTTACACGTAACTTAATTGTATTATATATTTGGGAACAGGCCGAGCATGTTGGTTGAAAAAGAAACGACTGCAGTTTAACTCTAATTTGCTAACATGTCAATTACATGACAGTATCTACCCGGCGTTGAAACTAGAGAAAGTTAAATGTTTTAATTGCCTTTTGACTTTTCCATTGCTTGCCTTCTTTGGACAAAATAATGTTTAGCTTAAGTGAGTCAGGTTTACTCTTCGGTCCGCATAGAACATGTTGGGATTTTGATGCAGAAAATATACACACCTAACCCTATCAATCTAGTGAGGTTAACGTATTAAGATGAATGGAGAACTGAAATAAACAGGGTACCCTGATAGGAAAGTTCACATTTATATTTGGCGACATGCGGTCAAATAGTGAAATTCCACTTTAAAGGACGAAAAAAGCCTGGTTTCTTCATTGCATTTTTAATTACGGCTGCGGGTAAGGAGATTATTGTCATCCTGTGTTCATAAAAGAATCAAGCTCCCCTTTAGATTTCTAATTTCTGGAAAATAGAGGCTGACCTTTCAGAGGTTGTTATAGAAATACAGAGGTTCATTTGAGTGTGAAATATCATTTCATTGAAAAATAATAGAGTCGCTAATCCCACTTCCGGAAACTGTCCTGAATTATTTAACAAGACTCCTTTAATAGGGGATTAGTAGAAGCCTTAGAAAAAATCTTTGCGTTCTATTCAATGTCTTATTTTATGTTATAATTACTAGATATAAAGATGTACAGATTAGTATGCAGAAATCGTCCTGACAACACGCAGGTGCTATTCTAATCATTCAGCTTTCTTAATTAACGAATCATGTAAGAAAATAGAATAATAAAAACATTTCCGTGAAAGCTGAGGAGGTTTTATTAGAAGCTGTGTGAATAATGCTTTTTAACAAGGAACTCAAGGGTCAGACAGCAATGGACTGACTTACGACCTTTTATGTGGAAACAATCTTTAAGATTCGCGGCTTACATGCTAAGAAGACAACTTTTTTGGTAAATTGTATCTCTTCTAGATTCAACGTAACTTAGTCGTGTCTAGTCCGATGACAAACGCAAACTATAGTCTACAGTCAACGCATAGAAACTGTACAACCCCCTACGGTGTGCAGCAAGCCTAGATGTCGAAAACGACAGTCCGCTGTTTGCAGCTCACCCCAAGCAATGTTCAGTGTAATTGCTTAGGAAAAAAAGTTATATACGCTGTCCTTTCTAACTTCCTAAAAATATGAACGCCTGACCTCCATATGCACCGAACTCCGTTATCAAAATTGTTTTTAATGTTACCTCTTGACAGTGATTTGTTCGTGACTTGAAAATGTTCAGGTGAGCACCAGGTATAGTTTAGTTGCTCTGCACATCACAATATACCTGAGTGAAATACAATTGGGAGGAGGAAAAATGGCGATTATTATCTAAGATTGTTAAGGTTATAGTTGAATGTATTCCTTTTATATTTAGTATGTTTGTTTTTGTTTTTTGTGGGAATGCTTTTGAATTTCAAATTGGAAGCATAGTTGCATTCCGTTCAGACTAGTCATAGCTGCTTGTATTTACTTGCACATGTGTTTGTATAAGTATGTGATAGATTTAATATTTAGAATGTTATTATATGCCCACGTGTTAGTAATAATTTACGTTACACCACATTGACATACAATGTGGATGATTATTATCAATGCCTCAGATATGCCCGTGAGCAAGTTATGGTTTCCATATCATAATCACAATCACAATCATAATCACAATAATACTTTATTAGCCAAGTATGTTTTGCAACATACGAGGAATTTCATTTGCCAAGTCAGTCATACAAATAAAAAGCAACGAAACACACAAAATACATTTTAACATGAACATTCACCATAGTGACCATAGTCACATGATAAAAATTACAAGAATGAGACGATCAATATTTCCCCCAATAATGTTGGAAACAAATGTAAAGAGGAAATGACGAATTAATACAATCACCCGGTATGCGAGTAACTGTCTAAATAGGATTTATCCTAATTTATTTTGATTGTTTATTTTTTTAAATAAACTTGTATGGCTTTTGCGATCACTCGTTTGTTTTTCTTTCCATTGGTGCCTCTTACCTATCTTCCATTCTGACCACTCCCTTCCATCCCCTTCCCCCTTCTCTCCTTTCTCCTTCTCTCACACGCGCACGTGATAGCCACCCTGCCCCCACCAAAAAGAAAGACACACATGTACAAACACACACACACACACACACACACACACACACACACACACACACACACAAACTCACACCCACGCACACGCACACGCACACGCACACGCACACGCACACGCACACGCACACACACACATTCAGACATTCAGACATACACACACAGTCAATACCCATTGCTAAGATTAGTGCAGTGGGTGTAAATGATAGGTTTCTAAAGAAGCAATGCAAAGTACTTCGGTAGTTTTCGAACACAATAAATGTATTAGGATATCAGCCGCACTCCAAATGATCACGCGTTAAATTATTTTGGTTTCACGGATGAAGAGGCTTTCTACAATGTAAATCAAGCGCCTTAGTTATTAAGTCTGAACACTAATCTCTAACAACCTTTACATAATGTGGCAGAATGTGCCACACTATTTCGCACCTGCACTATGAATAGATCGGTCTTTTGAATATAAGACACGCTTGTTGCCCTTCTGTTCCAAAGCAGTTGTCTGAATAAGTCAAGCGTCCTGAATGCCCATACTTGCTTTTCTGTTCTTCCTTTGATCACAGAAAATTTCTTCTAATTTGTCCTTTCCTTTGTAACAACGTTTCGAATTTTAAGGGGGAAAAAACACTTTCCAAAACATTTTTAAAGGAGCGGATCAAAAATAAGCACCAGAACAATATTTTTGGGGAAATATGTTGTTATTTTGTAAAGTTGCAGAATACGGGAAATATTTTTAAAGTCACGATTAGAAATGATGTTTAAACGAACATAACATTGAATGCCATTGGTAAATAGCTTGAGGAGAAGTTTTTTTCCCCTCCAAAACTAGGTAGTAGATATGTTCACAAACATGTACTTTGTCAGATTTTGCCGATCTCCTTCTGTTTAATTAATCGCGCCGATTATAAGGAGAGGGTAACAAAAATCCTTAAATGTACACACAACGGTCTAATAGGATACAACAGATTTCGAGAGCTTTTCAGAACCCCATAGAAAATATATTAATACATGGAAAAAAAATCGTGGCTCGCAGTCAGTTTGCTGTTTCTTTAAATTTGCCAGCAAATACCAACCCGTTTGGGAAAAATAACGCCAGTAATTATACATTCTCAGAATCATTGTCAAAATCTGACATTGTATTCTGCACTAAACACAGAGATGCAAAATTATAAACTAAAGGGGTTGTTATATGTTTTATTTCAACGTAGATCCCAATCAATATATTTCAGGGAGCTCAATTTAACGTCTATACATCTACAGGAGATTATTTTGTTTTGCGTTGTGTGCAGTTCCTTTTATAGTGAGACTAACTAGCAGTCCACCAAGTGCATTTCAAGAAGTCTGTTTTTCTGGAAGGGGAGGCTGTGAAAATCCCTGCAGGATGAACTCCAATGGAGTGCCCTGGAACTAAACAGCAAAGGTAGCAAGCTGAGTGACCCGGGGCTGCTCGAGGTCAGTCTCAAAACCACTGGAATGTAACAAAAGTCATATTCTAACATAAAACAAAAGTGATATAATACCTACAGCAAAACAAGTAACATTATAAATGTATATATTTGAAAGAGCCGGCAGGGTATACACACACACTCGCACACACTCGCACGCACACACACACACACACACACACACACACACACACACACACACACACACACACACACACACACACACACACACACATGTGTGTGTGTGTATGTGCGGGGTGTGCGCGCGCGTGTGTGTGTGTGTGTATGTACGTGTGTGTGCGTGTGTGCGTGTGCGCGCGCGCGCGCGTATGTGTATGCACGTATATCATGTTCATTAACCTTTTTGGCTATTTATTTTATCTTTGGTTTCAACTCTCCTAAAATAATGTTGGGTCTCTGGTATGCCAACCAGGAAATATCCCTATAGAGCTGATCGACATTTGAGGGTTCCTTATTTTTGCATCAGGTGTTCACTAGTCTCTGGAAAGATATCGTAACCTACTTCTTCATTTCAGTGTGCAACAACCGCGGGGGTCTATCACAACCCAAATAAGGGCGAATGCAGTGGAAACAACTAACTAAATTAGCTTCACGTCAATGTATTTCTCGACTTCATTAATATGTAACAGGGCTGCCTGTTAATCTCCTAAACCTGTGTTCGCTCTCTAAAATGGCACTCTGGGACAAATTGTACATCAGATCAATCACGCCTAATGCAGCAAGGTTTACTGAAGAAAAAAGCTATTTACACCTTCAAATGGAAGCTTTTCAGTTTTAAGAGAAAGGGTCATACATCACCAAGAACAAATGATTATGAATTGGTAAACGCGCCCTCCAGCGATTAGTTCGACACTATTTATCATTTTTTTTTTGTCTTTTAAAATCATCTGGCAGTCTCGAAGGAAGCATGACGATCAGAGAAGAAACTAACACTGCAGGAAAGTTTGTTTTATGTACGTACTATAAGTCATCAAAACCCCACCACCAAAAACAAAACGAGTGCCACTCTCCCCCAGCACAAACAAAGGTGTCCCTCGGCTTTTCTGTTTTAGGAACACAATGTTGCTATACAAGAATTTCCATGTCACACTGCTTGCCAATTAAGACGAAAACATCCAGGTCTCAATTTTATACGTAACACAACAAATATGGAAAACAGATACGATCTGGACTCATTGGGTTATTTTTAAAAGTAGACCGGTAACATAAGCTGACGCACCATATCCAACATAATCTATTTTAACCTCCATTTTGTTTCAATGATTTCAGATGCGCCGAGCAAAATGTAACTGAGTTGAGGAACTGTTGTCAATTGTAGTGCGAAGAAAGCGAATGAAAAATAGATCAAGGGGTTGAAACAGGTGAATTGCCTTAACGATGTAGAACCAATTTCATTCAAACGGTTAAACCTGTGACGTCGAGGAACTCAGGGAGCGTATGCACTTTGTAGTAAAACACAACCCATAGTGTAAGTGTTGCAACAAGTTTACACAAGTCTAAGTATAAACTCCTGCAAAGAATATAAACAGTGAAACCCTGGGCCTATTAAAGAGAAAATAATACATTTATATTACCTGAATTGCTAACAAATATTTAGTACACTATTATTCACACCTTCAGTTTAAAATGGAGAAGGCATTGAGAAAAAAGCAGTTTCAGACAATTGCTCACCTAACAAATTAATTGAATATCCTGCGGGATAATTACTTTAATCTGCTGTCCTTTTCCTCCGTACAACATACGGCAGTATGGATTACAGTTATATAAGGAAGGTGAAGCATAAAGCGATATAATGAATTGAGTGTAACACTCTATGTGTTAACACTCGTTATGACAATCCAAGGGGCCATCACCCCGTTGTTTAAATGCAAGTTGATTCTGTTCCTTCTGCATCTTGAATTGACCTTCTCCCTCCTCTGGCCAAAATCGTTACGCGGCCATGCCTTTGGAATAAATAATTAAAACAACTGTTTTCCCTTTAAATTTCACAGGTTTTCATCAAACAACGGTGGACCGCCGGGAAATAATTTGCACATAACTTTCAATAATCTCGCCCTTTTCAGAGCCCCGCCCACAAAGTACAGTGTATTTGATTTATGCAAAAAAAAACATTCGAAAGAAGGGCTACATTCAGTTACTAATTACTCGTTGTTAATAGTAACACTTTAAACTATGTGTTGCAGATAATCAGTATGGACCAGGCTCGACAATTTGAGAATCAGCAGTAAAATGTTTCATATTGCTGCGCTATAAATCGGTTTTCAATAATATGACAAGTAGGTATTTTCTTGAAGTATCAAATTTAATATGTCTGGTGAACAAGGGAGATGGCTGTAACACACCCAGTGGGAAGTCTTCTCTTTTAGTTCGCCGTGGTGTAACTTTTAACAACATTACTCAATGAGGTAACTTCCTCGTCAACTGTGTTTATCAGGGGTTGGGGTGAGAGGCTACACCTTTAGATTTCCTAATGGGAATTTTAAACATATGCCGTAAATTATTTCCTGCAGCTCTGCTTAAAGAAACTCCAACATTTTGTTTAGAAAAAATATATATAAGGTTTTAAACATACAGACGAAGTTTTGTGACAACGATTTGCAAGAATCTAACGATATAATTCGTTTACGTTCGTTAGGAGCGCTGCGAATTGTTATTGAATCCGAAACTTTCTGTTCACCAATTCCCTCTTGTAATTCCGAATTATACAATGCCAGGACTTTGAGGGCAAGTAGGCTTTGTTGAGATGTTAACTCCAACCAATCTCAACGATATCACTATAAAAACGCAGATTCAGTTCGTTCAACGGTGTAATTAACCCATGGCCTGTGATGGCGACAATGTGTTACTAGAATATTGGTTTTCGAAGATGAGAAGACTTCGACTGAAACAAATATGGTTCATTCAATCCATAGGAAATGACATATGACAAAAAAACTAAAATATGCATCGTGCAAATCATACGAATTTATGACTATCTCCTTCAACAAGTCCCTTTCCCAAGTCCTTTGATGATGAATGTTAGAGATAAGCAAACAAAAGACATAGTTTTCAACATACCTCAGCAGTCGCTCGTCCAAATATCAAAAATGTCTGCACGTAATATACGAAATACATTAGTTATCTTACTTAATCGACACATTGCGTCGTTATTCTTCCAGCGATTATTAATTTCGTAATTCCTGTAACCGATCTTTTCCGCTAAATTGATGCAATTTAATGAGAATCCATTGTTTAACTTTTATATTAGAGGAAATGTAAAAGCACCCGCAGGTATACGAATTTGTATTATATGCCCCAAACCATTTATTGCGCAATTTAACTCGTTCCAAACGACATTGAAAGGTTTGAAAAAATGTTGTTGTGCACAAATAGGATTTTAAGAACTTCCAACCAAACGAGGAAATATATTGGTGCCTCTGCATTTATGTAATAAGGAGTGTCAGTTATCAGAACGGGTGTCTAGTATCGTAGGCATGCTCTGATAGATCCTAGAGCAGAATCAATGCATGGGACATGGTGGAGACAGGTGCGACGTGAAGAGGTCGAAATCATACTTGCACAGTAGTCCCCATCTCATGCAATATATGACAATAGTTTATTGTCTTTTATACAACATTTCTCGTAGCTTCATCTCGACTATTTCACACGTCAGTTGGGCAATGTGTTGTACAAGTGGAACTATTATTCGCGATGTATAAATTCATCTTGCGCACTTTAGGAGACATCATACAATTTGGGTCATTGTGTGGTCTCCCGCAGAAAATACATTATGTCTACCATATTTACATACTTTCCAATATTTGTCAAACAATCATAAATTATAAATTAATGAAATGTTGTGGGGTCTTTGGAGATCCGACTAATGAAGACATTTACCTTTTTCTGATTTTCCATCGTCTATTTGCAGGTTTAATGACATCTAGGCTATCACGGCTTATTAGGCTTTATTAGATTTCCCCTTCACTCCCGCTGTCACTCAGATGTCTCTGCGTCAATGTCACCTGCTACAGGTACAAACAAAAACATGCAAGCCTTTCCAGTCACAAACGTACAAAAAGCGAAAGCTGGTGCTCTAAATGTCTAAAAAAAACATTAGACTAGAATTCATTTGATATACCAGCTGCGGCACTATATGGACTATTTCCCCTTCATCTCAATTTAATCTCAAAATTCATGCTGTATAGTTGAAATATAGAGCTCTTCCCCGCATGACATCTATGGAGACTGGAGCAATAGAGATACTTCTATTAATCAGAGGAACAAAGTACAAACACTCAGAAGTCTTGAAACACTATTTTGTAAATAGTCTTTTCAAATGCCCGGTTTTTTCGAAACGTTGTGTGTGTTTAACGTTTCTTTGAACACTGCGAAGAAGAAAAGTCATAATGCTTTCCTTTACCATCTAGGAATATTAAAATTAAATACCAGGCAATGTCAATCATTTTTTATGAGTAATTCAATTTCAGTAACCAGTTTTGGTGGGTTGCCTCGCAACAAAGACTCAAAGATATAAAGAACTGAGCTGGAAGCTAATGTAATCACGTAGTCTAATTCGATTGCTTATTTTACAAATTTCATGAACATGTGGTAAAACAAGTACTCTGTAATGTGACTACTCGAACAGGCTCTGATCAAACCACCATGCGCATGGTCCACATGGGATATCTTTGGTGACTACTTGAACCCAGGCATTCTCTTAATTTAATTGCCCCATCATGCGATCCAGTTGGAAAGAAGAAAAAGTAAGCGTCCCCATTAAATAATTAATCTATTTCTGCACTAAATAAATCACGATATCTTGTGAAAATATACTTTATGTCAAAGTAGTTACCTTCACCAACCAAGCCCTCCTGGGTATTTTTTTTTACGACCCCCAAAATCTGTGGGGAGGGAAATTGCAAGTTTCAGTCTCCTTTTCTGATGAAGATAAAAGTATATCAAGTAAAACAAATTTACTTAGCGTAAATAAACTCTTGATGAACGCAAAATCGCATGAGTTTTGTGCATTGCATTTTGAATTTCAATTTGCATTGACCGTTTGTTTTTAGAGTCTGCTATTTATTCCCAAACAAGGAATTACTTTTAATACACAGAGGAGAATTGTTAAAGTGCATGTTGGTAAAGGGAGCATGTGTTCTGTAATCATCAAAAATTGATATGTGCCGCCAGTAAAGTAATTATGCACCATCCTGAGAATATGAGGACAGTATATTGTTAATCCACTTGCACACCCGTTGACTTGCAGCATCAGGCTGCAAATAGCTTAATTAAGTCATGCACGTGGAATATAAGCATATTGTTACTTTATATTATGCACACTATATCTTAATTTATGGGGCAATTAATGCGCGTGACAGAATGCGGGTGAAAATGTTGACTGTGGAGACCTAAGTTCGTCACAGCTGACAATTGTATCAAGATGTATAAGAGCTGCCATATCCATACCTGCATTGTAAAGCTAATCTGACCATTTTATTTCTTGATGTCTGCGTGCGTTCAATCTGTCAAATGCGAAACTTTTAGTATGCATGAAAAACAGAAATATCTATCCAAGCATATGAGCTAGATGTAGCTCCCTCTGTCGACACTTGTCTCATATAAGATAATACGTGAATAAAACCTTGCGAACTTTTATGCAAAGGTCGACATCGCTTTGATCCCATTCTATATACAATCGCCCAATGTCCTATTATAACCGCGTACAGAAAAGAGAAACAAAATCTTTGCTATCCATGTCCCGATTTCAATTAGTCAATGAGCCATATTACTTCTACGGGTACAAGATATACCTAGAGTGCTCTTCTCACTTTTATTTCGGGGGTGGGGAGGAGGGGGTGTGGCAAATAATCACATTGATTGATGTAATCATTAAATAAACTTCCCGTTTGTGGTTTTAAACAAATAGATCAGAAAGGGTTAATCCTGAACCTATTTCCGGTCTCTACCCTACCAGAACTCAAACGAACAGCATGTATATTCCTCAGGTGCGTTGGGCTAAAGTGGTGATACCACAGTTTACCGCTGCTTCTTCTCTTGAGTTGGCAAGCTATTTAGCCCAGACGACTCAACCCACATGAACTTGTGAAAATTAACAATAACTAACTAATGACAAGTGTAAATGCGTGACATTGGCGGTTCAATGACGCCGGAATGCACTTGACATTCTACCGATATATTGTTTTAAATAGTCGAATTGATTTGAAAAACTGCTTGTAACTTTTAAATACATTTAGAGGGAAAGAGGTAATATATTTAATCAGAAAACGCCATAGAAAAAAACGTATCCTCAGCAAAATCTTGTCAGTACATGTTTCGTACTAGAATTATTCACCTACGGTTCAAGTTCAAGGTGATCGACAACAAACACCTGGCGTTTAACCTTTGCTTCCAACATGCGTGCAGCACATTCTTGCTTTATATATTACACTCACGGCCAACCACCGGATTCAATTTGGACGCATTACATTATTATTTCTCTGTCCGGCGTGCACAATTGAGAAGAAGCGCAAACGGTATTTTCAATGGCCAACCGACCCGAAACAGTCAATTGTCTTCAAGGTCAAAAGATGGAAAAGATGTGAATTGGTTTTAGTCGCTTGAAATACAACGAGTACCCTGCAATATGTTTATATGTATTTTCTATTAAAGTTTCGCAAATCAGGAATTCAAAATTAAAGGTATATAATGCGCGGTATTTACCTTTTTTATTTGTAAGTATCTAATTTTTAAGTTATTGATTCTAGTGTGTGGAGTAACAGAAGTTAAGTAACATTTTTATACAGTAGGTGACAGTATATGATTTGTCTTGTTCACATGAAGTATTATTATACGATTCGGGGAAAACAGCATCGAATTAACTGACGCTATCAGGTGAAATGATCCATTCGGCAGAAACTGACCCAGCGAAGGAGATGGAATGTTTATTCAATTAACTGCTGCCGTTCTACATATAGATATGTGGCCGCCTTCGCATCGCCGTCGAGCAATGTGAGGTTTGCATCCTTGGTTTAAGTGTTGTAACTTTGGCCTCCAGTGTTCGACGCACCAGAACAGGAAAACAGCGGCGTAACTCCGCCTGGATGACAAGTGGAATGTGAAACAAAAATGACATAGAATGATGGAGAAACTCGGCAGGTCAGGCAGCATCTCTGGAGAACATGGACAGGTGATGCTTCAGGTCGAGACTCTTCTTCCAGTCTGGAGAAGTGACTCGACCCGAAACGTTATCTTTTCCATGTTCGCCAGAAATGCTGTCTGACCTGCCGAATTATTCCAGCGCTTTATGTCCTTTTGTGCATCAACCAGCATTTAGAGTTATTTGTTTCTACGTTTCTTCCATCTTTAGAAAATATTGTTACATAGGATATCTTGCCAACTCGAACCCAATATTCGTTTGCAGCCTCTTGGGTTCCCTCTATGTACATGCAAAGGGTTGTACAGAGTGCAAGTCGCATCCATTGGGAATTGACTGTGGAACTCCAATCTGCCAGTTGAGATAAGATTGCTGAAATCAGCATGACCTAGTATCTGTAACAACTCTGAACAAAATAATACACTATTTTGTAAGCCTTAGCCAACTCTAAAACTAGATGTAAAATTTCCGTCTAATGTTCAATTTGACGCCAACACAAAGGAGAAATTACATCACCCATAAACACTATGTGTATATTTATGCAGTTTGCCCATGTAAGAAGTTCTGTTGATATTTTATTGCATCTACTTGGACATGAATTCGCGATTTTTGCTTTATGTAGACTTTATCCACGGATTTTCTGCGGTGTGACGGGGTGAAAGTTTCTCTGCAACTTTAAAAACAAAATGAACCTCTTTATTATGAAGATGGGTATCGGGGTACAAACACAGCGGGCAAGAGACACACAGAATATTTGGTAGTCTGCGCTGATGAACTTTGCAGAGATTTGTGTAAAATAGATTAGTTAGATTTCTTTGAAGTTACAGAATTTAACCTGTATTTTATGAAGCCTCACTGCGAAACAGTCGAGTGAAAAGGAACGGTACTAAAACAAGCTGACTATTTCTGTTGAATTGTTATTTTATCGAATGGGAGGCTTAGGGTTAACTTCCAATGAATATCATGAATCTAAAATATAATTTTGCGAGGACGGTGCATAAATCGTTATATTCCATTAACCAATATTGTAAAATTCAAATTAATAAGAAACTATATCATTTTAGGTTCTTTCCAACTTCCCAAACCAAAAGAGACTTTTTCTCGCCATTTGTTGATTAAACCGTGTTCGATTGTATCAATATGACAATGAACAATTACAATACTATCATGCACGGCCCACGGAACTAAACTAAGTTTCCAAAATTATTTCATAATTCTAACGTTTGAAACTTAATTTCTGCCCTTTTAGACTGTGCAATTCCACAGCAGCTGCTTGGCCTGTTTACTTTGGAAAGACAAAAATTTACCACATATATGACCATCTGGTTGTTTTTCGGCTGACAACATCTTTTCATCTCTCTCCTATGCTACAGACTGCAGCTTAAAATCTTTACTGGTCTCTTAAAAAAAATTAATTCATCAGAAGCGAAGTTTCCCTGAGATTTTTAAAGGACCAAAATAATAAGGCGACCACTGTGACATTCTCTCAGCTTAGGCCATTTTTCATAACGCAGCTGATATCCTTTGTGTTGCTTTTGGGACTTCACAGATGAATAACGAGAAATCTCTTTAGGAACTGTCTTGTTTTTCATATATGGTTAATAGTCATATGTTAACGGAGGGTATACAGTATCTGACTTCCAGATAACTAATGGGAGAAAATTGTGATTTGGTTCCCTTTGAAGCCATTGTAAGGACAACTTTTTTTCTTCCACTGGCCTCAGTAACAAGTCGAACGCATGTACAGAAACTACACAGGTGGCGCTGAGAGGATCAGGGTCACTGAGTTATAAAGACCTGTTCACAGGGAAACAGTTTAATACTGAATATTATCCATACCCCCCGCCCCACCCCACAAAAAGTTTTTTTAAACCAAGTGTAGGAGGACTGAGGCCACAAGTCGGAAAATAAAGATAAGGTGGTAGTGCCGCCTGGATGAATTAGCCCCAACTTCTCTCCATAAAAACGATTGTAATGTAACCTAATTATTAAGGGTAAGTAAAGTTCCCTCTAATTTACATGTATTACAACCAATTATTAATATGCGTGATGAATGTATATTAAGTCTAGAATAATCAATATTAGATAAGAATGATACGAACGCCATCGTGATATGTTTAGAAAAAAAATCTATGTAATGTCTCGGTGCACCAACAAAAGGTATGAAAGACCTCTTGCATTATCGAGACATATTTTCCTGCCCTTCACAACATGTCAGGTATTCTAAGAGCTTTCTTCCGGAGTGATAATAATGGATGCATATGTAATTTTTCTTGTATTTGAGGACCGGGTGGTTATAATGGACGGGATTTGTTTTTATGATTGCGGGGGCACAGTTAACTGATGGCTCCTACAGTACATCACGGCCAAGGCACATACATTTGACAAAGTCGCAGGTTCGCGCCAGCTTGTGAGTGGCTGTGGATCGGTCAGTCGAGGTTGTAATTAGTTTTACTGTTGATGGACCTACTCTGTGGTCCCAGGCGGTGGTTTCTCCCAGCTAACGTACACTTGCGCAAGTGTGAAGCAGGAAATTGCAATACGTGGCGTTAATTAAAGCACTCGCTAAAAAAATCAATACAAATGACTTAAAAGGAAGTTAGCCCGAGCAGCATCCGATTTGTACGTAATCTATATCTCTAACTAACCGCAATAATAAAGCGTTGCGTAAACAGTTCGTGAGTGAAAGTGTCATGATTTCGATTCGGAAGAAAACATTTTGTAATTTTATCATTAGGAAGGTTTGCCCGGGAAGGAACGTTCATTTCCAGTACTTAAATCCTATCAATGCAATTCTATCAAGATCCAACTATAGCATGCAGTGTTAGTGTAACATATTGCTACGGGGGTATGAACTAACCCCACCCAACACTTACAGGGGGAAATTCAATATCTTTGTCACAAGTAGCAGAACAGTTTTTTTTTACATCCACATCTGCTCCCTCGAAAGCTTAGAACGGCGCAGGAAGCACGTGATTTAAAAATATATATAATATAACAACATTTTGCTTATTGTTTTCCATTAAAATGTTAAGTATTTTTTGAAGAAATGTTCGTGCAATAGAAATCTGCCATTTTCTAAACTACAGGCAAAAATGAGCAGATTTCCTTTTACGCCAATGACCTAATATCGTGACAGGCAGATTTCGCCATCGTCAGTTAGTAACTTCCTTTTTGATGGCACACGACGGCTTTTCCCATAAACCTTCTAACTGATTCGATTTATAGGGAAAGCGGCGGGGAATTTCAGCAAAAGACCTTAAGGACTCATACGGCTATTTGGGGAGTGAGATGTGAACAGGAAAGAAGGGAATAGTTGGTGGCGCTATGGTCCTTTTGTCTTTGTTTAAATGTCTATGTATGAGTTTGTTTTCTTTGAAAAAGGTAAAACAAAAAAATATCTATCTATAAAGACTTTAATCTATTGTTCTGGAGATTGGTGCTCTGGAAGGCAATGGGCAAGTCATCATGAAATCTCAATTCCACCAAAGTCAGAGATTTTAAAGAGGCGCAAATTATTGGTCCATTCAATCCAAAATGTCAACACATTTGTTCCGCTTATTAGAGGTGGACTTCTGCAAAATGAATAAAAGTGTCGATGTCCTCAAGCTGAACGCGTAACTTTATTGGAAAAAATAAGTGAACGATGTGATTGGAAGTCGAGGTTTTTGTGTACCCTTTCTCCAAAACCCCACAAACAAACCTTGTTTATAATAAAGCTGTCTCCGTCACATCGTCCCAGCGTGAGGCGGATATGGAATAATTGTATTGTATGAAGAAAAATCAGTTCACTTATTCATTGGCAAACAAAACAAAAGAAGCTGTTTAAAATGTCTAATTTTCAAAAGAGGGTAAACTGTCCACGTCAAATAACTAGAGGCGCATTTGGTAAATACATTTAAGATTGTGTTTACTTTCAGTCTGGAATAAAGGATCAATTTGTCCACCGCCCTTTACGCGATTCTAAAGTAATGCATCAGTTCTTCTCCATTTTGCAATTTAAGGTGCTCCTTGCATTTTGAGTCAAATATTCGCCTAACGAGAAAAAAAAGAGGATGAAAATGCATTCATTGCATGCCTCGAACTATTTCTGAGCAAATACAAATCGCAACTCTATAGCAATGGATGGCCGGGAATAGTTCTCTCTAATACGAAGGCACACAATCCCCACAAATAAAACACGAAAACCTTAAAATACAAATAATTACGCAGTGGTAATGGTGTCCGAGGGGAGGGGTTCCACTTATTTTTTTCTGTTGAATTAATTGCCCGTAACATGCATCCTAAAATAGTCTGTGCATTTTGTAAAACTATGGTATTGAATATGATTGTTTTTAATAAGTACCAGAAAACAATTAATAGCTGAAGTTCAGTAATGCACGAGCGCTATGTAGATCTGGCTGCAAAGGCCAACAGGAAGACATCTATAAAATACGATCTTATAAAGCCTGATCCATGATGAAAATTACTTTTGGGAACTCGCAGCAACATTGATGTCAGTTATTTGAATTAGTTTACCGCTGAACATGTTAGCCATAGATTTAAATGCCGAAGACGCGGATCCCCAGTTAAAGCAAAAGAGTGGGTCTAATCCTTGTATAAAATTAAAGCATTGAAAGTTTAAGTAGCAGGACAGACAGTTTAGAGATTGAAGTCTTATCACCTGAACGTACCTCCAACTAGCAGCTAGATCATTAGTGTCTACCAAAGATATAAATAGAGCCTCTGAGTTATATGTTATACCATCATAAGGATTTTACATTCACTATTGTTTTTAGCAGGAGCAAAATCCCAGTCTATCCCTTTATTCATTTAAGTTTTACGTGCGATGTTCGGGCTGTTGATTATGTTGATTTTGACGTACAATATGATTAAACGTTTGAAAGAAAAGCAGGACCTGAAAGGTTACTACTGTTTTAGTAGGTAATCCATAAAGCCAGATAATACCGCCATTTCAAAAAAAAAAAATGGAAACCGCTGATGATTTGGTTGTCGGAATGAAACATTGAAAATCATAATTGATGAGATCCACACTAAGAAAGTGAGGCAGGACAAGCATAGGGCACGGATTTGCATCAGAGAATTTGTTCAAATACGTGACCAATAGTTGACCTAAGGAACGTCCTAAAAAAACGTCATGTCCCTTAATAAAAATTATCGGATGCCTCTATAATATTATAAACTTCAAGTACGTACATATATAAAATTTATTATGTTTGTTATGTTCAAACTTCACAATTATTTCATTCGATATAGGCTGAAAAAGAAATCATATCCTTTCTGTTGCGTTAGGAAAGTTCATTATAGACCGTTGACACTCCATTTTTGGCCTTTTTTAGACTTTTAGAGATACAGTGCGGAAACAGGCCATTCGGTTCACCGAGTCCTCGCCGACCAGCGTTCCCCATGTACTAACACTATTTATAGAAGCCATTAACCTACAAACCTGCACGTTTTTGGAGAGTGGGAAAAACCGGAGCGCCCGGAGAAAACCCACACGGTCACAGGGAGAACGTGCTAACTCTATACCTTGTACCTTGTACCTTATACCTTCCGAAGAGTCCAACAGGGACTATACTGGAAGTTGGACAATTTTATACTGGACAATGTTTACATTTATCAAGCCAATTAACCTACAAACCTGTACGTCTTTGGACTGCGGGAGGAAACCGAAGATCTCGCAGAAAACCCACGCAGATCACGGGGGGGGGGACGTACAAACTCCGTACAGACAGCTCCCGTAGTCGGGGTCGAACTCGTGCCACCGGCGCTGTGTAAGGCAGCAGTTCTACCGTAGGATGGTATAGATTAATAATGAAGGATATGATACTTAAAAAAGGATGAAACTCACAATGCACTATTCTAATGTAAACCTAATCTAATCCAATAACGATGAATGGAATTTATCAATGAATTAGTTATTTGCAAAGTTTAGATCCACTCATCGACGCACTACCTTCTTTTGAAACAAACATGTTAAATGAAGAGAATACATGAAGATATACTTCAAAATTTCCACAGGAGATTTAGTGGATAGCCAAATGTAGGACATGGTGTGTTTACTTACGGATTCAACGTAAATATAACTCTTTGCTTAAAACACTTCAAGAATAAATATTTAAATTCGTACTGAACTAATCTAGGTCACAGCTAATGAAGGGATTATGTGCTATAGAATGTGGTTTTAACCGCCAAATTCACGAATCTTCCTTATATAATCACAGTACAAATTATTAAATAGTACGCGCAACTTAATGTGGCATTACATTTCCCCAATGTTGAAAATGCGGCCCCACTCCCTTGGGTACTATTAAAAAGGAAGTCAAATGTTTACAATACCCTACAGACTGGTCCAGTCTGAACGTCGAAAAAAAATCGACTTGGTTTTGAGGTTGGGAAGAGTAGGTGATGTAACTCCACGAATTAGCCTACACTTTTCTACACTTTTTTCGATAGGATGCGGGAGGGAAAGGGGCATCCATGTTAATTAAGAACATAAATAAGCATATGAAATGCAAGCAAACATGGCCCCAGATAAGGTCAATGCAAATGTGTAGTCCAGATCATTGAACCCGAACTAGATGACTAGATAGTTGAACCAGCAAACAATTGTTCTGAATAGAAGTTGACCCCAGTTTATCGATTAGTTTGCACAAATGTTTGCCTAAACTACTTTCGGTCATGACAGTGTCCCCCCCCCCCCACCCCCCCCCCCCCCACACACACACACACACCATGCTGTGTGGTGTTGAGATTTCAACAACCCTATTATCCATAGACCGACAACAAATGAATGTTTTAGATAATAGGAATAGATAAATAAGTGGAAAAAGAAGGAACGAGAGAGAGAGAGAGAGAGAGACACACACACACACACACACACTCAGAGGGAGAGAGAGAGAGGGAGCGAGAGAGTGAGTGAGAGTGAGTGAGTGTGTGTGTGTGTGAGACAGAGAGAGGGGGGGAGAGAGAGAGAGACAGAGAGAGAGAGGGAGAGACAGAGAGTCAGAGAGAGACAGAGAGGGGCAGAGAGGGACAGAGAGCGGCAGAGCGATATTAAGTGAGAGTGAGTGAGTGAGCGAGAAAGAGAGAGAGAGATAGATAGAGAGAGAGAGAGAGAGAGAGTGAGTGAGAGAGAGAGAGAGAGAGAGAGAGAGAGAGAGAGAGAGAGAGAGAGAGAGAGAGAGAGAGAGAGAATACTAAGAGAATGATAGAACAATTTAGGTAAGCAAGGCAGAGTTGCGGGTCAATCTTGATCCAAATCACTTGACGCTTTGGAGACGACTGACCTTCTTGGAGTCAAGTGTGACAGTGATGTTTAAAGCGAATATATGGTAGAAGGGAGAGTGAAAATTGAGAAATGTACGAGTTGCGGTTTCATAAAATTATCATAGTGTTCGATCTATCCATTAAAATGGGGAGAAAGCAGGAGAATGGGTCTGAGAAAGACAGATAGATCAGCGATGATTGAATGGCGGAGTTGACTCGAAGGGCCGATTGACACAATACTGCTCGTATAAAAATAAACATAATGAATAAAACCTGGCTCCGGTTTCTTCTCACCAAAACATTGGAGAAGAACCATTCTCTCCTCTCAATAAATGACTGTCCATCGGGACAATTTTGGTTTTCTTGTTTGTATATACATTTATAACATACAAAACAATCTATTTACATAATATAGCTAACCACACCCAATGATTTAATTGCGAAAATATCTGCCATTTAAAAGATACCTTTTAATCGGGTCTAGTTTTCTGTGTGGATGTGGAGTTTTATATATATAGATATATATTTATATATATTGATATGTTTATACATATATATTGATATCTATTGATATATAATTGATATATGTATATATATATATATATATATATATATATATATATATATATATATATATATATATATAGATAGATAGATATATATTTATATATATTTATATATTTATATATAAACACCACCCTAAACAAACGTCGGTCGTGAGAAAAACAAACGTTTACTGCTAATTTAATTTATGCTTGCAAAATTACAATAGTTCTTCTGGTTTCCTATCTCCCCAATGCCCCAATGCCCCAATGCCCTTCTCCCTATAATTATTTAAAAGCACTCTGCATTTCAATCGTGCTAAACATCTCTCACTAACCCCCTCACCCCCTCCTTTTCCATCGCTCTCTCTGACTTCCGTCCCCATATCCATCCCATATGCAAGTGATGCTCTGAGGGAATTAGGATTAAATGTATTGGACTTTGAGAGTTGGATTTCCATATACCATTTGCTGATAAACTCTTGATTCAGACCATTAGTACTGATTTCCTATCGTTTTGTATGCCAGCCATCTAGTATACCTCAAATATTTGAGATACTTCAATAAAACATTGGCGTATACAAATCCCGATTTCCGAGGATATATTTCAATTGCACCTGAAATTAGAATCAGTACGCTTCATCTAATCACCGACAATTGAGGTAAAACAATAATGGCGTGGTTTAAAAGTATTCAAAATTTCAGTGGAATATACTTGAATTTTCATTTTAAGGTGTCGAACTATAGTCGTCAGCCCATCAATAGTATAAACATAATATTAGTAAGGAATTGAACAAACCAGTGAATAGTCGTGGGATCAATTGCTATCTGACTGTCTTTTCTGAGAATATCATACTTTGAATAGCTTTGGACATATACTGTATTTTCTGCATTGATTGTTACAAATTCCGAGACGTACTAACAGGTGAAGAACATGAATAACGAGCTTGCGTAATGTTCAATTATAGTTGGAAATATTATGATGTAATACTAATTTCTGTGCGACGCCTTAAGAACCCATACAATCATCTTAACAAAAATGTTTTAAAAAGAGCGGTTAAATCAAACATCCATTTACAATATATCTGTGATCATCTTCTCCAAGTTCAAGTTATATACACTCTTTGGCATCTGGGAAATACTCCATCAAGGTTTTTACAATTACTGTTTTGAACAAACTTGGTGAGATTTGTACAACCGCCTCCACGTAAATATTCCCCATAGCTTTATTTAGTTTGTACACCGATCATCTAGTCTTCTAATTTAATCTGCTACAACCATTCACAGGTCAAGTGAAGTTTTGTTACTCTAGTCTAAGCCACATCAAAATACTCAAGGAGCGTTCCATGCTAACGACGTTGCTCTTTTCTGCTAAGTGCAAAGATTTTTATTTTGCATTCTGTTTATTGTTCTTGGTGGTAATATACACTTAGCAGGAGTGAATAGAAAGTTTGCTACAGTACGAGAACTAATTAATCTGGAAAAGGCGATATTTACAATAATGGCACTCTAGGATTTCTTGATGAGTTTCTTTAGCACATAAATGGCTCGACTAGCTGAGAGATGGGCAGATAACAGATTAGCGTCTGTAGTGTTGAGGATAGTGATAATGAGTGAAGAGTCCTATACTTAAAATAAATGGTTGCTATAAAATGAGCAGAGACTGTGTTGCCTATAAAGCAAAGCATCTCTGTTTCTAATCAATCAAGCCATTCATTATACCTCTCATATAGTACAATAGTATACATGTACACTCATACATATACACATGCATATCCTTATACACACACACACACACACACATACACATATATATATATAGTAATATATAGTAATATATATATATATATATATATATATATATATATATATATATATATATATATATATATAAATAGTGGAATCAGAATTCCCCATTTGCATCAAACTATTCGCGCAACAGTGCGTGTCCAAAATATCACCTGTGCAAATCTCATCTGAACATCACAAGTAAAACCAACAAATTTGATTCAGATAGCAAAGAATCATCAACAATCAGAATATAAATGCTGCTGCTCTGCAGCTTATTTTCACCAAAGTAAAATATTTTCCATCGAAAACACCGATGGCTGTATTCTTTTTTAAAAAAAACAAGTGGGAATCACACAATTCCCCACAACGTGTTAGCTCTTCAAAGCCTAAAAGGGTTTTATTTTAATGAAACAATTTGCCACACTTTCTCTCTTGTATACAGGCACACAGAAAACATTACAGAGTACAAAGCGGTTAAGTTATGTATAGGACACATGAATCATGACTCCATTTATAGAGCATTCACAGTCCTGAAAAGATTAATATTCGCTTTAAAAATCACTGACACACTTGACCCCAATAAGGTCAGTCGCCAACAAAACTTCAAGTGATTTGGATCAAGATTGAATTGACTTCAATAATTGATTGGAACATTTTAAAAGAAATTCTAGCACGATGCGTGTCTGTGGTGACCTCTTAATATGGACGGTGGGGGTAGGGTTGACGAATGTCTAAAAAGTTAGTGCGGAAATGTTAAGATTTATTAGATTCCGTTACATGAAAGGGTTCTTTTCATTTTGTACCGAGCTTCAGACGCCATTGCAGCATGCCAGGTAGCACATGTCCGCATAGAACCGACAGCTTTTTACTTGTATCCGGGCATTGCGTGCTGTCACCGGGGCACATTGCAATAGGGAAAGATAGTGTTCTAAGCGCTTCAAGTAACTGCAGTAACTTCACTAATGTTCTCCCTTCCCACAACTCCTCAGCTCCCCCCCCCCCCCTCAAAGTCCTCCCCTCCCATTTATTTTGTGTTCTCTGACCTCGGCCAATAAACAATGTTAAGAATCTGTTAATCGATAAGCAGAGCGGGGAGTTACAGCCTAAGCACGAGCCCGCCGCTTTAATGTTAAAACAAGATGTAGTTGAAAGGAAGACCATTTCAAGTTGCAACTAAAGTCAAGTTTAAGAGAGCACTGAAGACGATTAAAGGACCAGCGGTGTTTATTTTGGCATGCCTCGGGCTTTGTTAAAGGCGGTGAGGAGGGAGGCGGGAGGCGGGAGGGAGAAGGTAGCGAGGGGTCAACATCTAACTCAAACATTGCACTTCAGCAAAGGGCTGTGGACTTTGAGCGGCTGAATCTGCTGGTAGTACCCCTCATACAAGGGAAGAGACATCAACCCAGGGGGGCACACGAACGACAATGGGGTGCTACGTTTAAAGATAAAGAGAGATGCTAACGGGTGTGACACTAGCAATGTTAAATAATAAGAATGTATCAAAAGTTCTGTGCTCTTTTTGGATTGCATATTTTTTAATATTCCAAATAAAGTTTATTTCTGAAATTAAATTTGAATAAGACTGTGGACTTTGATGGTAGCCATATGGGTGTGGGCAATATCTTGGAAACACGTCTCCAAAAACATGCACTCGTTTTATGGCATAATGCAAAAAAAAAGTTAATTAATACATTGTATTCTCATTTTCATTTCGCCACCATAATGTTTCTATAAGGCATATACGTGCTCAATAGCTTTTGCAAACTCCAGGTAGAAGTTTTGATAATTATGCTGAGAGAAAGTTTTTCTAAGTTATTTTGCTGAAGAAGCTTCACTGAGTTATGACATTAAATGTGTCTTACGGATAAAAGGGAAGGGGTTGGCGGGGGGGGGGGGGGGGGGGGGGTTACTGAGGGTGGTGGTGGGCAGTCTCGTTAGCGCCTTGGTTATTTTTCATTGACTGCTTTCCCCTTTTTAGCATCGCAGATCAAAAGGAAGAAAAAAAAAGTTGGCGACCCGAAGATGTACATTGTTAGACTGACAAGCTGCCGATCTCTCAGAGAAGCCGCGAGAGAAGCCTTGCTCCATCGGAAGTGGTTGCATGGAAAGCGAAAACTCACTTTTCAAGCTCTTGAAAGTCATTGTCTTTCGGGCTCACCATACAGTAGATTGTCATGGCAACGCAACCTGCTGGTGTTACAAAGAGTTTAAAATGTTGAAAGGCAGCTGAACTGACTAGAGTAAAGAGCAACAGAATAAACAGTATTTTGATTCATTTCGGGGGTTACAAAAAAAAACAGACCATGAATACGGGCATTGTCCAAGCTTTTCTAAATCTGATTCACCATATCATAACCCCTACGAAGAAGAAAACATCAATATCGCAAAAGGAAAGAAGATGTTTCTATGGAAAACCTAGGAATTTACTGCATAACAGATCTGGTGAAAAATCAAAGAGATCAAAGCGAGCGCTCCTGGGAGTTAGATGCAGCTCTGAATCAAAGATGTACGAGGTGGACTCCAAAGTGCTTGGCTTCATTTCAAGTCTGAATCCCAATTTCAAGGGAAATGCTGTCGAAATTTCACCCCCCAAATCAGTCAAAACCAACACTTCAGCAGGTGCTGATGAAGGCATGAACATCGCATCAGTCTAGCCAATGTGCATGCATGACATTCAAATAGCAGTGGTTAGAGCCCGTGCATTATCACCACTTTGTTCTGCAAATGCATATTAATGACAAAGAGGAGGAAAAACAAACACAACGCCAAATTCCCAGATACCACTGCAATTAGAGAATATGTATACATACATATATAAACAAGATTACAGAACTGTAACTTAAAAGAGTAAGTACAATTTATGTCCCTATCGTTTGCAAAAACACAGTAGCAACCAGGGTAGATACTTGGCAGTACAGCTCGCGGTATCGACCTTTAGTAATCATTAATGTGAGTTGCTTTTAAAAATAAATCAAAGACCAAATCAAACCAAAGCGCTGGGGCAATGCCGATAGTTATTCCCAGTGACCAACCAAAATTGTACTTTGAAATCTTATGTTATCTGAATCAAAAAGATGTATTATGCGAAGTAGTTATATATGGGAAAGCATAACCAACGACTAGATTATATGAACATTCTGGAGGAATCTTAATAAAGTTCATATTTGCAGAAAACATGTTTCGCTATAGTAATTGTAAAAGGGAATAAAAGAAAATCAATGCACGTTGTTCGGCTAAATTCAGTTTTCCACAACTTACAGACAGGATGATGTCAACAATATAAAAGTTTCGGAGGGTTGTGGAAAACAAATGAGACGCCATTATCAAATAGAAAGGTTCAAAGAGCGGAGTGGTAACAACAGCCCATATGCTGCCATCCATACTTCTAAAAAGGTTTGGCAAAATCAAGTGTCGATAAATTCCATAAAATTCGAAAGCCAATAAAAGTTCTCGAATAATATTCCAAGATGGACAACAATAACGCGCCGTTCTGCTGGAGTAGAACATCTGTCCCAGTGAAAGAGAGACAAATGACAGAAGAGTTAAAATATTAATCTAAAATCGAATCTATATTGGTACAAATAGTTATTATTTGATTAAAAAAATGTAAATACAGTTTTCCATTCTTATAAAACGATTTATAATATATATATTGAATATTTCTGATTTCACAAACAACTACTGAAAACTTCGAAAGGGGTGTATAAATATATATTACGCACACTTCATGTATTTATCTAGGCATTCAATATAATATATGGCGAGATAGACTGATAGCTAAAAGGTAGATAGATAGCTAAAAGATAGATAAATAGATAGATAGATAGATAGATGTAGATATAGCTAGATAAAAGATAGATATATAGATATATAGTTAGATAGAGAGATAGAGAGATAGAGAGATAGAGAGATAGAGAGATAGAGAGAGATAGATAGATAGATAGATAGATAGATAGATAGATAGATAGATAGATAGATAGATAGATAGATAGATAGATAGATAGATAGATAGATAGATAGATAGATAGATAGATAGATTTTCTGACCTCGTTTTTGCTATTTTATACACAATTTATGGTATATTTCTAGTTCAGTTCAGATAGTCCGACAAGGGATACTATATCTTATTTTAACACTGTTGGATAAGTGTATGAATAAGAAACAAGTGTTACTTGCAGGTCAGAAAGAGAGCCCTAAGTAAACACGGTTCACAGAAGTCTAAACCCTTTGTGGTGCTTGTGCAGCTGGCCAGCCTCCCATTGTCCTGAACGAGACCAAGTGGAAGATCCCTGCTGAACCTTACCAACTGAATGCACAAAAACAGATTGGGATGTTCTGCATGCATGGGCAACATTGCGGTCCAGAATCCTCCCTTTCCCCCATTTCTTTTGGAGGGATGACACTCCAGACATTTTCTGACAATCACAAAAGCATGGCCTGCTTCAGAATAGATTTTGAGCAAAAAAAAAAGAGGGTGAGAAAAGAATCAAGTTGATAAAAGCCCCAAAAGAAAGGCGGGTCTGGACAATAGGAAAGGAAGTAAAAGACAGAAGTAAAAGGGGAGGCAAGAATTATCTTGTTAAACAGTGGTTCTTTTTGTCCCAAGTTGTCTCTGTGAAAGTTGGTTGCAGTATCATGACACAAAAAACAAGCATGGACCCACACCAATTTCAATCAAGGATCATGAGCTTTTAAAAGCCTTGATGGCTTATTTAGGTGACAGAAAAATTAAGGGAAGCTTAAATGACTGTGAAAGGTTACACGGGACGCTTTGAATTACAGCTCTTCAAAAACACTTGTGCTGCTGGAGTTGACTCAAATTGAATAAATGGTAAACACGAAGTAAAAAGGAATGAAAAGCTAGTTAAAAAGAGACAAAAACAAGTAGACAATGATAAGCATTAGACCACACGGCAGCCCAGCTGTTGTCTGATGGATTGTTTAAGGCACAAGTATGCACTAAAACATAAGTAGCGACAGAAACGTGAACACAAACGAAATGCATTTCAAAACAGGAGAGTGCGGGTTGCCTATACTGTGTTCAGAATTTTAATATCCAATTTTTCAGCTACGAATAACATCAAATCCGATATTCGGATTGCTAAAAAAAAAGTGAGGAAAGCAGCTTTTGTTGAACAGAAGCTGTTCAGTTGTAACCAGAGGACCTCGTTTTTATTTAAAAAATGTAGTGAAATATAGGAAGAAGCGAAAGAAAAGTTGGCAATAAGATTAAGACAAACAGATGAGTCATTGTAGAGACCAAATATTTTACAAATAAACTAAAGCATATGCCTAATCCATTCATTCGCGAGTGAAACTAAACAGTTGACCACAATATTTGAATGTTTCTTCATAACATTTAGTAGCATCTAAAACAATCTAAATGCTACTAGATATAATAAACCTAATATAAGTTGGCCACATTTAATGTTGCAAAGTGGTTTAACCACCCACCCTTCACATTGAGTTGTGTCAAAGTAGAAGCAGATTTAAAATGTTATAACTAGCATTATAACTAATAATATAAATGTAAAAATAATTTAAAGTACTTTTACTGGCCCTTTTAATTTACTTGTTCTCATGATATCTAAGTAATGAAGTGCCGATTTCTATTCCTTCTCCGAATTTCTGAGCATCTTTGCACCACTGAAATGATTCTTTAGCATCCAAAATGTGGAAAACTTCCGTTTTCTCTTTGAGTATAGTCCTATTGTGCTGGTTAGAATGGGTATAAACCCGTGGTGATTGGCACTCAGTCATATTCAATTGATTTGTGTTGTATATGGGCAGCAACAAAAAAGCTAGAAAGACTTTTGAATTTTTGCCGTTGTCAAGAGAACTGTGCAAACGCTCGTCTTTCGCAACAAAAAAACGTGTCTTCACCTATTCAAATTTCAATGGGAAGTGTAGGCTTGAATACATTTGTGGCATAATAATTCTTAAAATAAAAGTGGCTTGAATGAGTTACAGCGTTGGAATACTTTTTCTGTATTTTTTAGCACGGCCTCTGGTATGTGCTCCACAGCAAATGATTGGAAAACAAAGTCCAGTTATCAAAGGAGAGGTATGTGAAGAATGTCGCAAAATGCAAAACCTTCTTTCGGCAGTGTAAACTATGGTTCACCGTTTCTAATTACTTTTCGTAGTGACAATTAAATTTAAAGTTTATTGACCGCAAGGTAATGTATACCTTGAAACACATTTGGCTTTGAGAACTTTTTCTGTTCTGGTGAATGCACACTATTTGCCCTTTATCTGATTCTCCAATGTGCCTCTGGAATGTGAAAAGTCTTAACAATCTTTGGGAGATTATCAAAAAAATGCCATTGCTCTGAATGCATGTTTACATGTTGCGTTTTAGCATCCATACCCGATTCAACTTGTCAAAGAGTTTATATTGTTTGGAATATTCCGTTTGAGTTGGTTGTGTAGTGGTTAGGTAAGGTATTTGCAGTTTGTAATTTATTTGAATATGTTGCGTTGTAATAATCTGCCTTACATTACTCCTTAAAACCCACATTGCTTACTACTGACATTATTAATAGAATGAGTATATCATCAGATTTCAACAACATCGATTAACCCGTTCGTTATATCTGACTCAACATTCTTGCTTTATTAAGTGTCAATCACCATTCACAATATATGTTGTCAGTATCCTTATCAATCTAGAAATATGTAAGACAGTCTGAAATCTTATGATGCCATAAATGATGACTCACTAATAATTTGTCTGCTGTTTTTCTGCAATGGATTTTCATTTACATTTAAATACAGTAATAATTATACCTAAAAAAATGGAAATTTTATATCTGCTACTATAATGCTTGCAAAATGATCATTGAATTATTTGTCTTGTTTTCTTTATGTGGAGGTAATATTTGTCCAATTGAACAATATGCATTACTATAAATATGCCAATTTTGGGTTAAATACAAAGACAGAAAGTAGAAAAATAAAAAAAATGTGACTGATTAGCATCTTAATTATATTGGCTCATCTTTCTAGGAATAATAATTGCATAGAAGGTAACCAGAGTGAACAATGGGGCGTGCTCTTTAAACCAATACTGTTGTCAAAATGTAAACAGCATACATAGATTGTGGCAGTGACTGATACACTTAGTGGCCAATCAAAACAGTGACATTAGAAAACATGCCTTTAGTAACAAATATTGCTTGGAAGAATGGCTGAAATAATAATTTTCTCACTCATTTTATTTGTGATATGAAAAAAATCAAACACAGGTTTGAATGCATTGTAAAACACCAATTTCCATAAAACTATCACAATCTACCAATGATAACAATAAACCATCCAACATAATTTCTGCTGGAATAGGGGCAAGAGATAGTACAATGGAGGACGCTTCACATAGAATTCCCATCCATTGAAAGGCTCTGGCTCCTGCAGCAAACATGACAGAAAATTCATTAACTCCTTTTGTAGATTGTAGTCATCTTTTGAAAATAGATTTTTAATATGGTTTCAAAAGCAATGATGCAGCCAATCAAATTCTTCATTTGATTGAGTGCATTTAGTAATTTGTTTTGCCACCGTTGTGCGATATCTTGTGAGTAATTAATTATTAAGAATGTTATTCTAAAGAATAATATTAATCTATTGCTTAGAAATGATCTCAGCAGCATCCAACCTAATAACAAACTGATACGGTTCCATCCAATGCCACACATATTCAAGCAACAACATAATTTAAGTAGCAGCAATGTGTCATACGTGAAAGTGCTCAATATATAAAGTAAGATACTTTGCCAATGAGCTTTTATGTATAACTTCACAATTGGCTCATGTTATATAATTTACTGCTTTGGCAAGGTCTCGATAACCAAATGTTGCCTTGCATTGGTATGTCATGATCTCCAATATCTTCACTTCCTTTCAACTTTATTGTTAATCCATGATCACACACTGTAAATGGCTCGATTGTAATCATGCATGGCCCTTATGCTGACTGGATAGCACACAATAAAAGCTTTTCACTGTACCTCGGTTGACGTGAAAATAAACTAAACTGAACTGATCTGATAATGTCTTGGGTAACGTTGTTTATTCCAGAATCATTCATTAAATGGAATTGAGCAGAGAGATAGATCACACCACAACTGATTCTTTATCTGTACTGACATGATCTGAGCTCCATCATATGACAGTAGCAAAGAGCAACACTAAAATTGGTGTTAATATGTCATGATAATGGTGGGAACAATTAATCACTATTGAACCCCCATAACTTCTGTTATTTGGACGTTGGGAAGACAGTTATTTCACTGTTTCTTCCACTGAATTTGCACGTTCCAGCATTCCTTTAGTCAATGAATGAATGCCAAGATGGCATAGTGGTGTAGCTGGTAGACTGCTGCTTCACAACACCAGAGACCCAGGTTCAATCACAATCTTGGGCACTGTCGGTACGGAGTTTGCACATTCTCCCTGTGGTTGCTTGGGTTTCCTCCAGGTGCTTGAGTATCCCCTCACATCTCAAAGATGCACGTGTTTGTAGGTTAAGTGGCCTCCGTAAAATTGTCCCTAATGTGTAGGGAGTGGATGAGAAAATAGGTTAATATAGAACTAGTGTGAACTAGCGTGAACTACTGTCAGCATTCTCGGTGGGCTGAATGGCCTGAAACAACGCTATATCACTGAACTAAATTAAATAAGTACAAACATGGGCTTATTTTCTATATGTGCCACAAAATCAAGGTGGTGTAACTATATTTTATATAATGTTAAAATAGGTACAGCAATTTCTGCCAGATGAAGCCTTATGGATAGACTTTTCCTATTTGTGCATATAAGTTTATTCAATCACCTGAGTCCACAGAGATAATCCACTGGTGGAACAGTATACTCCTTGAGGGCCCACCTGATTTTACAAACATTAATGGAAAATTATCCTGAATGTTCGTGGGACCCATGCTCCTACCCCCTGATTTTCTTCAGAGAACTGATATCACCCTTTACTCTCCCACCAGAACAAGGAATTCTGCATTCATATAAATATCAGCAACTCATCCGCCTCCCAACTTTATTACTGTGGGGTTAAAAAAAAGACTCGTTTGAATTTATAATAAAATATGATTTATCAGTAACACAACACGAATAATATTTGTTGCTATAATTATTTTGCGATGCTTTACACAGGCATTTCATGATACGATGTAGTTCCTTCCTAAAAGCCATGAGGTGACCTTGTTCTTTATTCTAAAAGAAATATTAATATATTTAATTCTGATAAATTCATCTAAAGGCTGTTACTTTTATAATATGCAGATTTTGTTTTAAACAAATTAGCAAGCTTCATAGTGTAAGAATTATAAACCTGTGTGCATTATTTAAATAACATTACAACAAACATACACTGGAATTAATAGCTCAGCTACATTTGTTGATATTAATTCGCCTTCATCATATTCCTACTGATCAGCACCAATATTTAGTTCACAATGACAAAGATCTGCAGATGCAACAAAAAATACAAAGATGCTAATGCATTGGAAGCAGCTTGGAGAAGAGTCAATTTGAATGATCTAGTAAATATCAAACATAGAACAGTACAGCATAGAAAAGGACCATTTGGCCTGCAATATCTGTACTGAATGTAATGTCTACTTAATATAATTAATTTTGGCTGCACATGCTCCATATCCTTTCATTTCCTGCACATCATGTGTCTATCTAAAAGCCTCTTAAACACCTTAAATGCCCTAAAAGGCGGAATGGTGGCATAGCGATAGAGCTACCAGAGACCTGGGTTTAATCCTGACTACGGGTGCTTGTCTGTACAGAGTTTGTACTTTCTCCCCATGACTTGCGTGGGTTATGTCAGAGATCTTCGGTTTCCTCCCACACTCCAAAGACGTAGGTTTGTAGGTTAATTGGCTTGGTATAGACGTATAAATGTAAAATTGCCCCCTGTATGTGTAGGGTAATGTTAATGTGCGTGGATCGCTGTTGGTGCGGACTCGGTGGGCTGAAGGGCCTGTTTCTGTGCTCTATCCCTAAACTAAACTAAACTGAACCACTGCTCTACCTGTTCCCACCTTTGCTCATATCTTATGAGCAAAGGTTGGACAGACCTGGCCTACATCTGCCAAAGTTCAGAAGGAGGAGATGGGACTTCATTTAAACATTCCGGGGTGTCTCGATAGGGTGATAGGAAGATGTTTTCCTCTGCCAGAATATCGCGAAGTAAGGGTCCCTGAGTCAAAATAAGGGCTCACCCATTTAAGGCAGAGATGAGGTCAAACAATTTCTCTCAGAGAATTGTGAGCCATAGCATCACAGTCATTGACTTGTACCGAGTGGAAACAGGCCCTTCAGCCCTACTTGCTCACGTCGATCAATATGTCCTATCTACACAATGCATTTGGCCCATATTCCTCTAATCCTATTCTTATTTTTAATGTTTACTTGAAAGCCAAGAGAAACAAATTTAGACCTGGCCCCATAAGGATAGACCGGGATTCCAAGTGCCAATTTTTCCTTTCCACTCCTTCATGTTGAACTTACCAATCCATTTCTTAACATGCTACGTATCTCTGTGGGTCACCAAGTCATCTGAATTCTTACAGAGTGGTGAGCAGGACATTATTCCGGCCAAGAAGAAGGAGGAAAATCCTAAGTTTGACTCAACATTTTCCAACCTTAAACACTTTCAAGGAGTTTTTCTCTGGGTAACATTGGATCACAACATAGCATGCTTTTTTTTTGAAAATCGAAACAATCACAATAAGGGAGAAGGCAAGGGCTGGAATGCATTCAAAATGAACCTAGTGAACATAATAAACCTTGAACCATTATTACAGATAAAAATGTGTTTAAAGGGCCTGTTACACTTGGGCGTTATTTGCGCGTCATTTATGCGACATAATTTACACGTCACGATGTGCGCATCGTGACACGTGCTTGGCATGCATTACCTGAGCATGGCGCGTGGTGAGACATGGTGACATAGGCAGTGACGCTTGGTTGCACGTGGCGCCCCTGGATTTTTGGATTCACAAATTATTTGCGCGCCATCTGCGTGACGCGCAAATGATGCCCAAGTGGGACAGGCCCTTAAGAGTTTGGAATTATGTATAATCTGTCAGCAAATCATAGTCCGTACAATCATTTAAACAGTGAACTAAGTTACAACACTACCAATTTTGAATATTAGAATTATATTTATTCAGCACCAACGCACAATGGCGCAGCGGTAGAGTTTCTGCCTAGGCACAGTGCCAGAGACCTCGGTTTGATCCTGACTATGGGTGCTGACTGTACAGAGTTTGTACATTTTCCCTGTGACTGTGTGGACTTTCTCCAGGTATTCTGCTTTCCTCCCACACTCCAAAGATGTACAGGTTTGTAGGATAATTGGCTTAGGTAAAATTGTCTCTTGTGTGTAGAATAGTGCAAGTGTATGGGGTGATTGCTGGTCGGCGCGGACTCAGTGGGCCAAAGGGCCTGTTTCCACGCTGTAACTCTAAAGTCTAAACTCTAATGTCTAAACAACAAAATCACAGGAATTATTAAATATCATCACAATATATATTTTGTTGAAAGTTTGCAAAGACTGCAGTAATTGAGTTGACTATCAAAGGAAATTTGGAAACATTTTATTATTGGATCAGAAATTTATGTTTAATTGTAAGGTTTGGAATGGGTACTTGTGTGCATGGTGGGAAATGGAAATCACATTGAAATTTCACTCTATTTTATAATTCTGCTTGGATTTGTTTTTGTGCTTGTTTGGAATTTAGTATATTTGGAAGAAGTTAGGAGTGAATAAAATAGACCTGTCAAGGATTGGCCTAGTCAGCACAGCACAAAAGGCAAGCACAGATGAAACATTCCCCTCTCCAAGCAGGACAACATCAAAGCTGCACCGTCATCTCTCGCAGATGGACAGATGCTAACTAGCAGTGAATAATAATGAACTTCTTATAGGAAACCAGTAAAATAAAAATGATCGTCTTATGCATTAAACTAGGTTGTAGAGTATAGACAAGAGCCCATGCACGGGAAATGTTTATCTGATGTGTGCAAAGTGTAATAAAATTATGCGATGAAAAACTTACAAAAGAGTATGCTTATATTTTCCTTTACAAAGGAATGCAAAGGAGAAGGCATCCTTGTCCACTCCTCTCTCTGAATTGGAACAGTTGCAAGTACAGGACCAGAAATGCCTCACCTGTGTCTCTGAACTGTGATAAAATCATTTCAGAGCAAATGGCAACAATGGTCATTTTAGGGAAAAGTGATACTTTTATAATGGTGGGGAATCAAGAAAGCCAATCGAGGCTGAGTAGAATCACCATGTGGATGATGCCAGGTTATTGTCTCATACGTTTGGTTGATAATAGCGCTCAGGACACCGCAAAATCAAAATGAGAATGCGTGTTATAATCCTTTTTTTAACCATCTTTAAAAGTTCAGTTTTAATATTTGTTGTTGCTAATGTAGGTTGCTCGCTATAGGTTTTAAACTTTGGTATCCTGGTATATAATATTATAGATAGCACTGTGGTTATGATACAGGGTTAGGACCTAATGGCCGGAGTATTAATTCTGAGACATGAGTTCAATTTTTAACATGGCAAATGAGGAATTTAAACTCAATTAAATCAATCTCATCTCATCATGGTGAATATGATGATAGGTGAAAATGATAATAAATCAGGTTTGCTAGTGTATGAGGTGCTGTTCCTCCAATTTGCGGTGTTGCTCACTCTGGCCGTGGAGGAGGCCCAGGACAGAGAGGTCGGATATGGAATGGGAAGGGGAGTTGAAGTGCTGAGCCACCGGGAGGTCGGGTTGGTTATTGCGGACCGAGCGGAGGTGTTCGGCGAAACGATCGCCAAGCCTCCACTCCGTCTCACCGATATAGATCAGTTGACATCTAGAGCAGCGGATGCAATAGATGAGGTTGGAGGAGGTGCAGGTGAACCTCTGTCGGACCTGGAACAACTGCTTGGGTCCTTGAAAGTAGTGGAGGGGGGAGGTAAAGCGACAAATGTAGCATCTCTTGCGGTTGCAAGGGAAAGTGCCCGGGGAAGGGGTGGAGCGGGAGGGAAGGGAAGAATTGACAAGGGAGTTGCAGAGGGAGTGGTCTCTGCAGAAGGCAGATGGGGGGGGGGGGGGGGGGGGGGATGGGAAGCTGTGGCGATTGGTGGGGTCACGTTGGAGGTGGCGAAACTGGCGGAGGACTATGTGTTGTATGTGCTGGCTGGTGGGGTGAAAGGTGAGGACCAGGGGGACTCTGCCCTTGTTGCGAGTGGGGAGATGGGGAGAGAGGGCAGTGTTATGGGGTATGGAGGAGACCCTGGTGTGAGCCTCATCTATAGTGGGGGAGGGAAATCCCCGTTCTCTGAAGAATGAGGACATTTGTGATGCCCTGGTGTGGAACACCTCATCCTGGGAGCAGATTCTTTAGCTTTGAATTTAGAGATACTGCGTGGAAACTGGCCCTTCAGCCCACTGAGTCCACATCAACGAGTGATTACTCCATACACTAGCAATATCATACACAGTAGGGACAATTAACAATTTAGATGAGCCAATTAGCCTACAAACCTGTATGTCTTTGGAATGTGGAGGAAACCGGAGCAGCCAGAGAAAACCCATGCGGCCACCCAATAATACTCCAGAGACAATATTTGGACCCATGTCCAAACACATGCTGGTATGTAGGATCATTGGCTTCTGTAAATTGCCCCTGGTGTGTAGGATAGGACTAGGGTATGGGTGATCATTGGTTGACATGCAATCAGTGAGCCATACGGTCTGTTTCCATGCTGTAACTCTAAACTAAACTAAACTGCCTAAAGGCAATTAGGGATGGATAATTAACAAATGACTTAGTCAGCAATGCCCACATATAGTGACAAAATAAAAATATTCTTCATCCAAAGACATACAAATTGTGACTTGGCAATATCACCATGATGTTATTGGTTGAATGCGCACGCAGTAAATAGAGTGCAGCAAAAAAGATCAACTTGATTGAGTATGCTATGGGCATATGTTGAAAATGCCAGACACATGTTTAAAGATAACAGAGGCAGAAGTGACAATCTGGTCATGCCCCAGCAAGAAAGGCTGGAAAGTATTCTGTAAAATAAAATATTGATGGCGGTTAGTTTCCTTCCAAAACTATATATTGTCTCATTGTAGTTTCTGTGAAGTGCTTCATTCAAACTTACAGCAGAAAGAAAAACCTCTATTTCTAAGAAATGGTCACATCTTCCGATTGTTCCAAGCTCCTCCAAGAGCAAAGCAATATTTTTGACTACTGTTTCTGTAGGAAAATATAATTACAAGTATTATATGGCATTTTTCCATGAAATAAAAGGCTAGTAGTTGTGAATCTGTGGAATTCTCTGCCTCGGAAAGCAGTGGAGGCTGATTCGCTGGATGCTTTCGGGCCTGTCCCACTTTCACGACCTAATTCACAACCTTTTTTACTCGTGGACATTTTACATCAGGCTAGAAAAACGCCCCGACTTACTTGATGCCACGAGTACCTACGACTAGCATAACGACCTACCTACGACCTACCTACGACTCCTACGACCTCCTATGACCTCCTACGACCTCGTGATGACCATGCTGCGAGTATGAGTCAAGGGCAAACTCGGCAGAGGTCGTGAATTCGGTCGTGAAAGTGGGACAGACCCTTTAGATAGCGCTCTTAAAGATAGTGGAGTTAAGGGATATGGGGAGAAGGCAGGAACGGGTTGTGGATGATCAGCAATGATCAGTGAATGGCGGTGCTGGCTCGAAGGGCTCACTGGCCTACTCCTGCACCTATTGTCTAATGTCTAGTAACTTTAATATCTTTGAAGGACGTATGACAACATATTTTTTTCCTAATGTAAAATGGCTTTGGATTTTTTTACATTCAATTGAACAGATAAATCCTTAGTCTAAATTGTCATCCAAAATATATATGAACAGTAATTCAAATTAACATTGCACTATTATAGCCCTTGACACTTTGCTCACCACATTGCCCTTGAAAAACACAACTTCTCAAGTGACTACAATACTCGCAAATTGGAACAGCTACCACCTAATCTTCTGCAGAAAGGGATCCAAATTGATTCAAAATGTATCCTCTCATTTGGGGATCCCACACTAAGCTGGCACAGTGGTGCAGCAGTTGGATCTGCAATCGCATAGTGTCCTCCGATCATTATCTCAGTTGCTGTCTGCGCTGAGTTTGCATGTTCTTGCTGTTACCGCATTGGTTTCCTCTAGGTCCTCTGGTTTCCTCCTCAAGCCAAAGACATGCTGGTTAATAATTTCTCATGAAGTGTCTTCGATCTGCAACATTAATTGGTTTCTTTATCCACAGTTGAACTGTCTGAGTTCTTCTGAGTAAGGGTGCCAGGGTTTATGGGGGAGAAGGCAGGAGAATGGGGTTTAGAGGGAAAGATAGATCAGCCATGAATGGATGTTGGAGTAGACTTGATGGGCCAAATGACATTTTGCTCCTATAGCTTATGAAATTCAGGTATTTCTGTTCTTGTTTTACATTTGAGCATCGGCAGTTCTATTTATTTTTGATTGGTTGATAGGTTACTAGGCTAGTGTAAATTTTAAGTGAGTACGTGGCAGGAGATTCCAGAATATCTTGGCCTAGTGGTAGAGAATAGGTTACTGGGAAGGTTGGAAGAATGGGACTGGTGTAAATACTCTGACAGCTGGCAAAGGCTCGATAAGCTGACTGGCCTTGGTTACTGATGTTAAGAGGTGCTGCCAGTTTTGACTAAAGAAATTTTGAAGTTACCCACAAGAATTGATCAGTTAGAATGTTAGTTTTCTTAGCTAATTATTACAAAACTAACCTATAACACTTGTTTGGACATTAATTGGGAAATAATATACTCGATTCACCTCTAATATATTTAGTGAGAAATATCAGAAAGTTTCCATTATATTATCCAACGAAAGAAGGAAAAATAAAACGGATAATATTCTGTGCTTACTTAGTAAGTTCAGCAGCAGCAATCTTACTAAATAAGCAAAAGGTATCATTCCATTAGGGTAATACATTCCTGCGCATATCTGCTTCAGTTAAGTGTGTATAAGGTAAAATAGTGATAGAATGAATTTATATATTGTATTAAATGTCATGGGCAGATCCATTAAATGGATAGTATGTAATTTATTCGCCTCGGAAACCGGAGAAAGAAAGTTTGCCTACTGTGAGTTTACTGCCTTACCGGACGAAGTGAAAAAATGAGGTTCTTTTAATACTTACAACCAATGCAATAGAAAAGTAAGCACATTGAAGGAGGGACCCTGAGGAATGCCTGTTGTGAAAAGCCTTGATCTTTTGCTTTGCAGCAAAGGTATCTTAATAACATGATTAAAATGCACATTTGACCTGGTGGCAGAAACAGCCTGTTTCCGTTTTCTTATAAGATATTTGCCAGTCGGACCGATTGTTGTCTTCATTAATTTCCTGAGTGTAGTTTTAAGGCGAAATTAGGTTGAAATCTCTGGAGAAAAATTATTAAAACAATATTGTTTTGCTGGGTGAAAACATTTAAAAGGTGGGGGTCCAAACAGCAATTTAAATTGCTACTGCTTTGCAGATTAAACTATTTATCATCCAAGCGTTACCCGGACTAGTAAGCAAACCATTGAAGAACGTTCACAGGTAGTCCCTTCAACATTTGCACAGGAGGTTGTCCAGCACATTCTAACAGTATAAAGACCCTTGCTCTATTTTTATTTAGCTAATGAATCTAAGACTGAAATACTGATTAACAGTTTAATCTCATTGATATGTATGTTAGCTTCAAGAGGAAAGTCAATAATGCAAGAATGAAGGGTTGAAACAACTTCATTTATATGCAGTGTCAGTCACCAAAGTGTTGTCAGAAATCTGGAAAGACCCGAGTCATGCATATCTCAACTAATCAAAATGGATAAATATTGTAAGGAGAATGTACTTTCTCAAATGTTTATGTAGGCATTTGTTACTGAACAGTCTTAAATAAAAACAGGAAGGGAAACTGCCAAGTATATCTCAGCTGTAAAGGATGCAATGATGATGTGAAAGTGCATCACCTTATTTCTCAGCCTTCTGAAAGATAGGCTGAGAAATAAGCCCTGTTGGGCTGCATTTAAACTACTACCTTTCCATTTTCAATTCTTTTGTCAAGGAGGAGTGTAGACTTTAAGCTTAATTATCCACTTTCAAAAGCATGAAAAATAAGGCGATGCGTCTTCTTACTATTATTGTACCCTTTTCAGATAGTAATTTAAAAAATCCAAAGTCCAAATACCAGATCACTCCAAAGGCATACAGGTTTATCGGTTAATTGGTTTGATGTATGTGTAAATTGTCCCTAGTGTGTGTAGGATAGTGTTAATGTGTGGGGATCGATAGTCGTGCGGACTCGATGGACTGAAGGGCCTGTTTCCGTGCTGTATCTCGAAACTAAAAAAACGAAATACTGCAATTAAATATGCTGAACCTATCCTATCTTATGGTGCTTAAGAATTTGAATAAGCTTTTTTTTCTTTTCCTTGACTGGCAAAAAAATAGTAATTTCACAGAAATGGGTGAAGCTTTGAAATGTTAATGTCTCATGGTAACAGATGAGCATTAATGAGAACTTTTGGTGCATTTTATTATCGTGAACTAGTTATTTGCTCTTTCTTCTTACCACTCGTGTATCAACTATATTCAAATATTGCGATATTCAAGCTTGTTTACAGAATTGAAGACTGTTTCCTTGGTACATTTTAGTGCAATGATAAAGAATATTTAAATTCGTGTGAACTCCAGAGTTTGACAACTTGTTCTGGTTTATGTAACTATGAGTTTAGTTCATTCATAAAATCATGCATCTTTGCAGTAAAGATACAGACAGTTTTCTTATTACAGCTCTTTTTGTCTAGTTCATCAATCAGAAAATGTGACCATCAGTAAATTTAATTTCCAAGAACTGATAAAGTTGCATTTTGATGCTAGCTAATTTTTCATAATAGCAAGAAGTAAATATTGCAGTCTGCGGACTTCCAACATAACAACAATACGAGTTGTTGTTATAATTTCAGTATCGTTGCTAAGCTAGTTTGGCACCATAATGAAATTAAAAAGGCATAAAAGGCACTGTAAATGTATCACTGCAATGTACTTTAAAAGACCTGTTATTGAAATGATTAGGAATATCTTAATCACATCAATGCAGAAATCCAGTTATTTAATATAGTTCAAAAAGTACAGATGATAACTCAAAATATAATAAGCATGTGTTACATACAAGTTTATTGCAGATGGTTAGATAGCCTAACATGCTACACAGAATATTCTTTCCCATTCCAGGATTGCTTTAATAGTTCACACTTTTACATTTTTATACCACAAGTGTTGTATGATTTGGGAGAAATATTTTTAGCATGTCGTGTGAAACAAAGCTATGTTGCAATCAATAATTTTCTTATCTTATCACAATTGCTAAATTGGTTGGCATATATCTGATCATTTGCCGTAAATTGGTTCTGAGGGTTATTTGTTTAATTTCAAGGATTGCTTCCAGCAAAGTAAATATTAATAGCATCGCCTTGTTTTAATTAAAATTTGTTTTAGGTTTCATTAGAGCAAGCATAAACCAGTAGGCGCTGAACCTATTCTGGTCAGGTTGGTTTCTTATTTATGTTGCAAGCTCCAGTTTGAATTATTTCAGATTAGAAAAACTTTGTGCATATTACCATTATCAACGCTTAAAATGTTAACCGTTTGAGTGAATATTCCCATTCTCAATTCACAAAGTGCAGATTTGTCTTGTGACAAGATATGATTTTCAAATTATAGTACAGACTTATCATTGCCATAGTTCAACTCGTCCATGTCACAGAACTCGGCATATACAGTACATATATGCATTGAACAGCTGGTCTCCTTCTGATGTAATTTTATCTTTTTATTGAGGAAAATGAGACACAGAGGTTTAGGTTTAGATTTAATATTGTCATGAGGTACAGTGATTGTTTGATTCCTATCCAATCAAATTAGATAATACCATGCATAAATACAATCAAGACAAATTAAAGTGCAATTGTAGTGCAAAGGGGAATATACAGATTGCAGAATATAATTCCCAGCATTGTAGTGCCACAGTCCCATAAACAAAGGTAATGTCTGCAATGGGGTAGATATGATTCGTACAGTACCCTGGTATATGGAATGGTCATTCAGAAGCCTCATAACAGAGGGTAAGAAGCTGTTCCCGAGTCTGGTGGTGTACGCGTTCAAGCTTCTGTACCTCTTGCCCATCAGGATCAGGGAGAGGAAAGAATAACCAGTGTGAGGCTGCTTTTCCGATCAGTGTGAATTGTAGATGGAGTCAGTGGTGGGGAGTTTGGTGTGTGAGGTGGACTGTGCTACATCTCCAAGTTTTGGGAAGAGCTGTTCCCAAACCAAACTGTGTTGAAACCCGACAGAATACTTTCTATGGCCCATCTGTAAAAATAGATCAACCCTACTCTAAAGTGGCCAGTTCCTACCTTCCAACCATTCATATCCTATGATACTTGATAATGCATGTCATGGGGACCATTTTATCTTGCCTTGGGAGTTAGCAAGGTTGGAGAAGTATTGTGGATGCACGATTAGAATATTTGTACTTTGGCTCAGTATTTCTGTAAAATTAACCTGTGATTTAAAAACTGTGCAGGGTGACCATCATCAGAGAAAGGATTTAAGCAGTAAGTAACAGAGCTGTCCTATTGCATCTATGATGAAGTGAGGAAAGGAAAAAAATAGAGCATTTTGTGGTAACCAAAACCGCTGTTCAAATTCCCTTCATTTCGGTTGCATTAGTTGACAAGGGCATTTTGAATGATTTTTAATTATCAGTCTAAGTTACAAAACACTGTGAGTTTGTATTACACGTGAGTGACATCTGTCAGACTCTGTACATTGCAGGAAGAAAGGAAGGGTCAATAACTGCAAAAAGGTTGAAGGGGAATCTTCGCATGTTGGAAATTAGTTGAAATTGAATTCCACCAAAAATTTGTCAGAAAGCTTTACCTGTGGGATTTTTCCATTGTAAACGTGCCAACATTGAAGATATTCACCCCCTGCAGAATTTAATCCACACTTTCTTTCACGCTCTTTCAAAAAATAAAGACATTCTAACATTCTTTGTAAACAGGAACATACAGTAACAGAGCTCTGCTGATGTACTGACTTGCATTGTTAGATTGCATTGGGGTGATGAAAATGTACATAGAATCTCACATAAGATGAGGCCTGGAAAATATACAGCATGTAGATAACATGGGTGGTAGCATGATGCTTAACAGGGCATTGAACACTTTGTTTAAGGTCCGGTCATTGTAATAGTCTGTAGTGTAGGAGGTCCAGGTCTTGGGGTACAGGGGTTGGGAGCTTCTGTTTTTCTTCCAGATCTCCAGATGTCTGGATACTAATCATATGGAATAAGCTCTGGATGTTGATGGTGTCAAGAGTCAAGAGTGTTTTATTGTCATATGTTCCAGATAGAACAGTGAAACTCTTATTTACTGCAGCACAACAGAATATGCAAACATGGTACACTTTGAACACACTTTGCATGGGCACCACATTATAATTAAACCAATTAATTTGATCCATAGCAAGTGCGTAATTTTACTCTGACTTAAAATAATAAATCACATGCACAAAATACCGTATGTATGAGAATGCAACTCTATTCCTGACCAGAGTATGTCAGAAGTTGCAGGGATAGACTGGAGAGAAGTATATAAAATTAAGTAAGTAAGTAAGTTTATTGGCCAAGTATTCACATACAAGGAATTTGCCTTGGTGCTCCGCCCACAAGTGACAACATTACGTACAGTGACAGTTCCAAATGACTCAGAAAACACTAAACATTAATAATAATAATAAAACATTAATGATAAAACACCATTGAACAAGCATGTGAACCAACAAATTACCAGATCAAGGGGAGATGCATAGATAGGGTAGACATAGATTATGATGCATAGATAGGGTAGACAGTCAGATTATTATCCTGTTGGAAAAATTAAATACCAGAAGGCATAGATTCATGGTGAGAGGAGCAAAGTTTAGAGGAAATGTGTGGGACAATTTTTTTAAAAGCAGAGGGTGGTGAGTGGTTGGAACATGCTTTGGGAGTGGTGGTGGAGACAGATACAATAATGGCATTTATGAGACTTTTGGATAGGCACATGGATATTTGGGGAATGGGGGTATATAGATTATGTACAAGCAGATAAGAGTTGGCCTTGGCATTATGTTTGGCAGAGATTTTGTGGGCCAATGCTATACTGTTCTATGTTCTATGTTAACCTGACATTGTTCTTGACTGCACTGAATTGAAATTATAGGGGATGTTCATTTTCTAGTACTTGCTCAACCAGTGGTATGGGTGGCTATTGATTTCCAAAATACTGGCATGGGTGCTAGCTCAGTAGGAAACAATGAGTTGCATTAATATTTGACTAATTTCTGTTAGGTCACCTCCACCATATTGAATGGAATGGCTGTAACCTATTATATGCTTACTGTCACCTATGGTAACAGTTTCACGGTGGCGCAGCGGTAGAGTTGCTGCCTTACAGCGAATGCAGCGCCGGAGACCCGGGATCGATCCCGACCACGGGTGCTGCCTGTACGGAGTTTGTACGTTCTCCCTGTGACCTGCGTGGGTTTTCTCCGAGATCTTCGATTTCCTCCCACACTCCAAAGTCGTACAGGTTTGTAGGTTAATTGGCTTAGTATATGTTAAAATTGTCCCTAGTGGGTGTAGGATGTGTTAATGTGCGGCGATCGTTGGTCGGCGTGGATCCAGTGGGCTGAAGGGCCTGTTTCCACGCTGTGTCTCTAAACGAAATTAGACTAAAGTGTGTCAGGTACAATTCACCAAATAAATGTATTTGTACGTATTTTTTGTTTCTATGCATAGCACAACAAATGGGAGCTAACAAACCCAAAAGCTTGCTGTACATGTTAAAAATATTTACTTAGATACCTTTTGGCCCATAAGACCATATACCATAAGACATAGTAGCAGAATTAAGCTGTGCAGCCCCAGCATGTTTACTCCGCCATTCGATCACGGCTGATCTATTCCCCCCCCCCCCCCCCCCCAACCTCATTTGTCTGCCTTCTCCCCGGAACCTTTGACACCCTTCCTAATCAAGTAAGTATTTTTAGAAAATATATTCATTCTATTTTGGAGGAATCTCCACAAATATATTTAAGTTGTAATGGAAGTGAGTTCCTACCTTTGTAATCCTTTGGATTTCCAACAGTTTGTTATCATTGGTGTTTCTGAAAATGTTACGCAGAAAGTATTAGGCCCGCAAAAATAAAATCACCCCTTATTGATCTCTCTAATGTAGTTGGTATCCAGCGTCTTAAAAAAATATTGTTAACATGATGTAACATAATATGCTCAACACTAATTGTTTTCTCTCGATATCATGCTTCTATTTACATACGTGAATTGGTAGTTAGTATGAGATAGAGGTACAAATATATTTGCCCGCGGAGAAAACAAGCTTGCTGATTTGTTGTTTCTAGTTGTTTTAAAATTATCCCATTTTCTATCTTACAAGAACACATGCAAGATAAAGAACCATCAAAGGTCACTGGGTTCATTGTAAGATCACATCAAAGAAGAAAACCATTATAGCATTTAAACTTATTGGCAGGTGCACACTGGGGTGTCGGGTCATCTTGGGGTGGTCTGAGGAAGACTGTGCAAAGGCCATCCTGTCCACAGATCCTTTTATCTGTCAGGGATGGTAAAGACCCTAAGTTAGAAAGAGTTTCAACACTGATTAGAAAATGTGGACTTCAAGGCTCTCTAGTTTCAACATTGCCCAGCATGTAGGCTGTCGCTGTGTTCCCTACCAACAGAAACATCTGGGTAACAGAGAAAGGAACTTCATGTCTGTGTCACAGAACACAAGGATGTCAATATATTGCCCAAGAAGCGCAGTCCAAGAATGTTCAACTTACCAGGTCAAAGACTCTTCAAAGGAGTGAGGAGACAGATGTAAAAAAGTTATGATGAACATGAACACCAGGCAGGAAACGGTGACCATGCAGCGAGACCTAGTTAGAAAAAACATGAGCCATTCCGACTTTGTGAGATAAAGACCGCATTTCATCCTCAGTAAATAAACAAAAGGCTTGCTTTTCTCATACTTCCTCCCCCACCCCCCCGCTCCCTCCCCATTATGTGAAATAAAATATACCTGCGACTGATGGAATCTTGAGAAATCCTGATGGAATTTGATTAAAACCTTATGGACCCTTTTCTAAAACACCAGTGTGTTCAATTCTCACTTGGAGTTACATTTTCCATTTTCCCTTTTTAGGATGATCTGAAATAAAGATATACAAACTTTATTTCACTTTTTCCTGATAATTCCCCATATCACTGCCCCTTTTTCCTTTGTTATATTTATTTTCTTGCGAAACACTATTTCCTGATTGTGCAGCTGATGTGCAGACATATAGGCTAGGCTGACTTGAAAGAAACAATTTGATTTTTTATTTTCAAATTTTATCCCTCCTCCCCCCCCCCCCCACCCCCCCAAACCCTCTAATACGATCTTAATGCAGTGGTGATATGTCATCCGGAGGTTCATTCGTTGTGGGTGCGTTTTAGTCAATAGCTTGTGGACTTTCAACCACGTTAAATGTGTTACATAAATGCAAATTGTTTTTATAGTATATATTGTCGACCAGAAGTGATGGTATATTATGGGAAGTGTAAAAACCAAACCAGGACATTTTCACAGGAACCTGCATGTGTGCCAAATGTACATGTATTTCTAGCAGAGGTCAACAAGCTGGAATCAAGAGTAGGATTACTGTTCAATTATTTTCTCTTTATACTGATAATTCAGAACCCAACTATAACACAGTTAATCTGACTGATAGCGATCAATGCTGCCTGGCCCACTTCTGTGTAAAGCACCACATCCGGCTGAAGTGAAGCTCAGCAGCGAAAACATTTGCAAGGTAAATCTGGAAGCTATTTCCTTCTAAAAAGATTGATCAAAAATTGACTGGACTTGAAAAAAAGGTTAACAAAATGGTTTGCTATTCTGATGAGAAATTGTTATTATTTGAATGATTGCGGTGAAGTGGAGCTGGGGGAGGGAGGTCATTGAGTCATTCAGCATGGAAACAGGCCCTCCAGCCCAACTCGTCCATGCCGACCAAGATGCCCCATGTAAGTTATTTCCATTTGGTCATTTTTAGCCCATATCCCTCCAAAACTTTCATGTCCATGTACCTGTTCACATGACTTTTAAATTATGTTATAGAATCTGCCTCAACTATTTCTTCAGGCAGTTCATCTCACATACCCACCGCTCACTGAGTGAAAAGGTGCCCTCGGGATCCTATTAAACCTTGGGCTTCTCACCTTATACTTCTGCATCTACTTCTTGATTTCCCTACCCCGGGTCAAGACTCTGTACATTCACCCTATCTATTGCCCTAGGTAAGTTGAATAATTTTTCTGACCATATGAGGATATTACCAGGACATGAGGGCCTGAGCTATAGGGAAAGATTGAGCAGGCTAGACTTCATTCCTTGGAGCGCAGGAGGTTGAGGGTTAATCTTATAAAAGTGTATAAGATCATGAGAGGAATAGATATAGTGAAAGGACAGTATTTTGCCCACAGTAGGGGAATCAAGAACCAGAGGACATAGGTTTAAGCTGAGGGGGAAAAGATTTAATAGGAACCTGAGGGGAGGCTTTTTTACACAAATGGTGGCGGTATATGGATTGAGCTGCACAGGAGATAGTTTAGGCAGGTAACATCACAATGTTTAAAAAAAACATTTGGACAGGTACATGGAAGGGTTTAGAAGTATATTGGCCAAACGCAGGTGGGACTAGTGTAAATGGGGCATGTTGATTGCTGTCGATGAGTTGGGCAGAAGAGCCTGTTTCCAGTCTGCATAATCCTATGACTCTAAATCCGTCTCAAGATTGTGACTTTAATACTTCCCTGGTTGTGGAATTCAACCACCTTCTTAGGAAATAAATAAGGAACACTTTGTTTTTCAGTCGGAGCCATGTTGACCTAGAAATGCACGGTGGTAGAATTGTTGTATTTTTCAATTACATCACCTTTCTTTCTTCTAAACTTCAGAGGCTACACAAGATCTCCTCATTAGATAAACATTTGCTGTTATAATAAAATGAAATTCGAATGGTTAAAGTCAGGACATTACAGTTTCTGACCAGAAACAGTTCCTATCCTTCTACCTCCACAGATGCTGCCTGACCTACAGAGCAGTTCCAGCAGATTGCTTTCTTGTGAGGAAGTCTGAACGTAAACTCATACTGCAGAAGATCATTTCATTCAGTTTCTCATTAGAGTCAACCAGGATCTTTATAGCCAAGTTATAGCACACACAAATTCTGTTGGTGTTGATCCAACCCTTTATTGAAACTGTTCTTCATTGAAATAGGGTATTGTCTGAAATCAAAGCATGGAAGATCCTTCAGTCCTTGCCAAACAACTTTGGAAAGTTGCCAATAATCCACTCTATGCCATGTCTGTGGCTTTCTATCAAATTTACAGCAGCTCTTCCTATGAATATAGAGTAGATTACTTGACTTGTAAACCTCCTCTGCAATTTAATAAGATAATGTTTCATCAGGTAGTAACCTCAAAACAGCATTCTCTTTGACTCATGGAAAACTTTCACTCCATTGTTTATCAAGTTCCTATCTTACTCTGCCTTAAAAATACTCCAAGGCTCTTTGATGCTCTTTGTGGAAGAGTTTCAAAGACTTAAACCATCTAAGGGAATTGATTAATTCCTATGTTAAATGGTTGATCCTGTCTTTTTGAGCAATGACTTCAGCCCCCCGCATCCAACATTCGCCTTCTACATTCTCCACATCTGCCCTGTCATTACCCCCTTATGATCTTATATGATTTCATCAAGTCCTCTCTCATTCTTCAAAACTAGGGAGCAGGAAAAAAGCAGTTCACAAGATCCTTGAAGAATTTCCAATTGTGATAACATGGAAGAGTGCAAGATCTTCCTAGAATGACCGTCCTCTGAAGTATTAACCCATTTGTGCTGTGAAATACTTTGCTTTCTTCCAGTTGTAAAGACTGATCGGGAACTTGTCCTGTCACTCAGCATATGGGAACACGAATCAGAGATCATTTATGTTCTTTCCCAAGCAGTTGTTTTCATAACAGGATAGATAGCACACTAAATCATATTGCTCACCTTGCTGTTAAATCATGTTGGGTTGAGAAATCAGGGGTTAGGAATTAGTTCTGGCATAATATAAATTCTGATCGCCACATGCTGCCATGTCAGTATGATGGAAACTGCCATAAGGATTAGTGAAGCTGCATGTTAGTCACAGGGACGTCCTTTGTCCTTTAAATGTTGCACAGAAATTGTGATGAGACAGGATGAGGAAAAGCAAATCTGAATGAAAAAATTTGTTTTGGTGAAGTTTAAAATGATGTTTAGAAAACTAAGTTTAGCATTTCCTACTATCTGCGATGCACAAATCAGGAGTATGATAGAGTACTTTATAATCACTTGGATGAGTGCAGCTCTGACAACACTCAAGGCGTTTGGCAGCTTCCAAGATTAATTAGCCTACTCTATTGGTTCCCAATCATCCATACTGACCATTAACACCCACAACAACCATCGCAATGTGGCTGTAGTGCACGCCATCTGTCAAATGTATGGTACTAACTCAATTGGCAGGACCTTTTAAACCCATGAGCGCAGCAATCAAGGAAATACTTGGGAAAACCATCACCTTCAGACCCCTTTTAAAATCGCACACCATCCTGACCTGGAAATACTTTGCTGTTTCATCAAAATCCTGGACCTCTCTATTGAACGGTACTCTTGAAAATGTCTTCATAAGAAGGAGCAAATTGGATCAGTAAGGCCACCGTCCCGAGGAGAGATTGGAATGGGCAATGAATGCTGGCGTCCTCACTTAAGTCACTTCTCCTGCTAAACACTTCCTCTGACAGTGTCTGCAAATCTTGCATTGGGCCCATTGGTCACCTCACTACCCACAGAACTGAAGGAGAACGGAGTCATCCTCAACCCTAAGACACTGCTTAAGAAGAGGAAAGAGCAGGTTAAAATGTATTTCCAGTGGTACTGATGATGTCAAATGTGAGAACCAAAATTTTATGATTATATGTGTATATATATATATTTGTGTGTATATGTGTGTGTGTAATATATATTACCCACACACACACACACATATGAGTGTGTGTTTGTGTGTGTGTTTTATATCTATAAATATACATATACTCAAACCAACTGAGATAATTTATTCATATATATATGTGTGTGTGTGTGTGTGTGTGTGTGTGTGTGTGTGCGTGCGTGCGTGTTATATATATATATATATATATATATAAATAAATAAATTCTCTCGGATTCTATATTCCAAAGAATTTGGCTCTTCCATTCACATAGATGTAGAATCACACAGACTGTGGATGCTTTTAATTCTACAGGAAGACCACCTTCCCTTTCACTCAAGAACCAGAGAGCTACTGTCAGTAAGCAGTACTGAACTAAACTGCAGGCACTGACTGGCAACCACAGTCATGTTCATGGAAAACAGCCCTACATTTATTTTTTAAATATGGGCTTTGTGTTTGCGTATATGTGTGTATGGAATAATAGATACGTATGTATAAATAAATAAATGTTGATGTGTGTGTGCTTGTGTAGATATATATGTATATGTATGTAATATATACATATATCTGGTTCTCAAGTGAAAGGGAAGGTGGTCTTCCTGTAAAATTAAAAGCATCCTCAGTCTATGTGATTCTACATCTATGTGATTGGAAGAGCCAAATTTTTTGAAATATAGTGCATCACATTCATGGAGATATTCACAACCTCCTACATATTATAGGAGGTAACTGCACATGGGAGGTTTGTTTTACACTGAAACCTTTGACTTTTTAAATGAGTTACCATAAAACACATATATTAAACATGAATGCTAATGGGACACCATTGAAAAAAAATCCTAATGATTCACTTAAACATTGGATAGAAGTGATTTGCCATAATACACACAGACTATCCAAAGGTTTCAGAAGACTTAAAAAAAAATGAAGATATAAAATACAAATTTTGTATTACATATCCAAAATAAAAAAAGGCTCAATAATACAATCAGATGATTAAAGGAACATCACCTGAATCTAGAGAGCTGCTGAATGAGGAATGCTAAATTGGATGATTTCGAGTTCATGATTAATTGAACTTCTAAACCATATTTTAGCATGCTTTGTTTTTCTGTCCCCAGTCATCTCGTATTATTAAAGAGAAATTTCGCATATCTCTCCTGGAGTCCAATTAAGGATTTGCATCATGACTAGATTTTTCACTTTAATTACTGTATATGAAGTAGGTTTTGACTTATTTCCTTATTTATCAAACTATGCAGAAGAAACAGAATTCATCAAATAAACAGATATCTGTGGCTATAATTGCAGCATACACTGAATGTGTAGAAAGAAAATATGAGGCTCCAAATTTCATCCCATTGTACATAATAAACATCTGAATAATTAAAATGTAAATAAATCACAGCAATATCAGTAATAAGAAAAGGAGAAGACACCATTGATTGATTGACAAAATGCAGCTTGTCACTTTATTTACTGAATTTGAATTTTTATGTTGATTTGGAGGCAATGAGATGCCAGAAAGAACCATACTGTTATAAGCTGCCAAGTCAGATTCAAGACGAAACAAGACCCAGAACACAAACAGAGAATAGTACAAAAATTGATTCAAAGAATCTAGACCCAGTTCTGCTTACTAATTCTTTGCACTGTAAATTCAAAGCAATCTGTATGTTATTAATGAGGGGTGGGTGAATCATTTAACATGTCTTTGGATCTGTTTCCCAGAAGGGCATGTAAGGAACTAGTATGATATAATAAACCGAAGTGGCAGAAATACTCAGCAGGTGAGGCAGCATATGTGAAAAGACAAAATCATGGTCAACATTACAGGACGATGACCCTTAATGAGATCAAGGAAATATTGGAAATCTGTGAACATATTTTAAATTGTGGATAAGGGTAATCTGGAAAGAACAGAAAATATCTGTAACACGGTAGAGACCAAAAATAACTGAGAGATCAAAAAGTAGTGGCGCTGGCTAAGAGTGTGTGATGAAGGCTTCTTAATCATAGCTCATCTATCTTGTTTATATAAATAGAAGGGGATAAATACGAACAGAGGTGAGAGAAAAAAAGCAATGCTGACACAGCAAATGCAGGAAATCTTAAATAAAGGGAAATATTCAGCAGCTCAGGCAGCAGCTGTGGAGAGAGAAAAGCAGAGTTAATATTACAGGCTGATTACTTGTAGCATTAGCATCAGTATAAATGCACATGTGCACATCTCTTGGATTACTTGATTGTTTTTATATGTGTGCAATGTGAAACGTAATCCAAAAGATGTGTGCACATGTGCATGTGACTGCCTGAGATGCTTGTCATCTCTTGCAAGTGTTTGTATGTGTGAGACGTGAAAGCAATCATAACATGATATGCATGTTTTTGTGTATTGCGGGTGAGTGGTTATGTAAATAATTATGTGTGTACACGTGTTTGAATGTATGTGTGGTAACTACAGAGGAGTTTCCCTACTGTCTGTGGTGGGGAAAGTCATCAAAATGATTTATATTAACTGCCATCTACCAGAAGACCAAGAGCTTCTCCTTGAATTTTCATGTGGATTCTGTCCACCTATGGAAAAGATGGAGATAATTTTCACCATCAAGAACATCTGGGGACAACATTTTGACAATAAAAAGGGAGATACATGGAATTGCAGATGGTGGTTTATAAAAAAGACACAAAGTGGTGGAGTAACTTAGTGAGTCAGGCAGCATCTCTGGATGACGTTTCAGGTCGGTACACTTCTTCAGACATTTTGGCATTTCTTGATTTCACTAAAGCTTTAACTCCAGAAATCAAGAGTGACTGTGGAATATCCTCCACAAATTCTCCACATAGAGAAATTCATCACCGTCTCAAGTCTGCTACATGAAGGCATCAAAACTGTAATCTTAAGTAGTGAGTCCGCATTGTACATAGTCTCAGTGTAGATAGGTATCGAGCAACGCTGCATCAATTGCCCCATTACTTTCCTCAATGTTTTTCACTGCACTTTTCACTGGTTTACCTGGACTTTAACAAAGCATTTGATGATGTCCAGCACTGCAGACTGGTCCAGAAGGTTAGGGCACATGTGATCTAAAGTCTGTTCGAAAACTAGATTCAAAATTAGCAGGATGATAAGATGCAGTGGATGATGGCAGAAGGTGAAGGGGGGGGGGGGGGGTGAGGTGAGGGAGGAGAGGCAAGAGCTGGCACAAGATAAGCAGATCCAGAAGAGGAGGGGTTAACAGGTGGATGGAGCCAAATGGAGAGTGAAGTGGAGATGACAGCAGAGGCGTGATTGGTGGAGGTAATAGAAACATAGAAACATAGAAAATAGGTGCAGGAGTAGGCCATTCGGCCCTTCGAGCCTGCACCGCCATTCAATGTGATCATGGCTGATCATCCAACTCAGTATCCCGTACCTGCCTTCTCTCCATACCCCCTGATCCCTTTAGCCACAAGTGCCACATCTAACGCCCTCTTAAATATAGCCAATGAACTGGCCTCAACTACCTTCTGTGGCAGAGAATTCCAGAGACTCACGACTCTCTGTGTAAAGAATGTTTTCCTCATTTCGGTCCTAAAGGAATTCCCCCTTATCCTTAGACTGTGACCCCTTGTTCTGGACTCCCCCAACATCGGGAACAATCTTCCAGCATCTAGCTTGTCCAACCCCTTAATCGGGGACTACTGCTGATGGAATCTAATGGGAAAGGAAGATGGAGAATTCAGCCAAGTAAGGGAGGTTTAGTGAGGGGAACCGTCAAAGGGAGGGTACTCAATTGGTGGAGTGTCTGGAGTGGTGCAGATGGAGTAGATTGGGAAAGAATGATATGTGTGGGAGGATCCACATGTATAGAGGGAATGAGGGGGAGCAGTTTACCTGAAATTAGAGAGTTCAATGTTTATGCGTTAGGGTGACAAACTACTGAGGCAGAAAATAAGGTTACTTCCTCACCTAGATACATCCAGCTCTTGCTGCACCCCCTCACCTCTTTACACTGACTGGTCATCTGGATGCATGGAGACTGGCTGAGAGGTGGAGTGTTGTCTTTTGTATCAATAAATGACCATACGTTCCTATTTTGTCCATGTGCCTATCTGTGAATGTGTGTGTGTGTGTGCATATGGAATGCATGTGGATGCATGTGTTAGTGCGTTGCTGTATGTGGCTAATAATCACTTTTGTAATCTTGCATATTTCTGTGTGATAGGTATTATGTACTCATGTTTTTCTGTGCATTTATGCTTGTCTGATGGCGTGTGCATACATGGACGCATATGTTTGTGTGTCTTTTTCTTGATTGTGTTGATTGCAAGAATACTTGATAGGGTGCCTACAAATCTGCAATGCAAATTGATCTCATTGAGATAGATCAGGGAAGAATTGGATTCATAGGAACTATTGTGTCCAGTTGAGGTTTTAACCAAACTCCATTGTGATTACATCCCTGTGTGATGAATAACACTGGGCAGATTTTCACACTGTAGCCGAGCAGTAACATCCATTCTTTGATTAACAGCTGGTTGTCGAAGTTAGCCGATTTCTTGAAACCATGGTTGAAAGTAACTCACAGCACAGAAAATGGCCATTTAACTAGAGCTGTACAATTGAATCCCATACTACAGTCTTTGTCTGTAAATTAGTTCTTTTCCATTACCCTCAAAGTGCCTTATGAAAGTTCCTATGAAGTCTGAACTACAATTTCCTGCAATACGTTCCAAATCTTAAAAGTTGCCTGTGTGTCAAAAAAATGCCTCATTTCACTTTCTAGGTCTTTTGCCAATTTTTGTATGTGTGATGGATGGATACCCTCCACCTACTTACTCTCTCAAAATCCAGCGGGTTTTGAATTTGTAGAACACAAAGTGCTGGTGTAACTCAGTGAGTCTGGCAGCAACTCTAGAGGACATGGATAGGAAATGATTTGGGTCAAGTCCCTTTTGATTTTGAATACCTCAGTTATCGTTTCCTTTCCCTTTTCTAAGCAGAACACCACCAGCTTCTCCAAACTCTCCTCATAACAGAAACACCTCATCACCAATAGTACCCTGCTTGATTATTCCATCTCCTCTTCAAGATCTTTTAGGTTTATGAACTCAACACTCTGCCTAAGGTCTAGTTGGAGATTTGGGAATGTTTAACAATTTCTTGAATTAATTAATAAGTTTATATCCAAATATTCACATACAAGGAATTTGCCTTGGTGCTCCGCCCGCAAGTGACAACATGACATACAGTGACAGTTAGGAATGACACATAAAATATTAATAATAAAACATTATCGATTAAACATGTGAATTAAATAAAATACCAGGGCAAAAGGAGGCTAAATACATTTTTGGTTATTGAGAAGAGCTACTACTTGTGGAAAATAAGCTGTTTTTATGTCTGGCTGTGGCAGCTTTGACAATCCGGAGTTGCCTTCCAGAGAGAAGTGATTCAAAGAGTTTGTGGCCAGGGTGAGAGGGGTCAGAGATTATCTTGTTTTGTATTCAGTCTCTCTAGTTATAAAGCATCCATGTATTTTCAGAACTACCTTGTCAATTCCTCATGACCCATTAAACATTTGTGAATATCGACTCTCAGGTGTGCTGTTTGACCATGCAAAATTGCACCAAACAACATTATACTGCATCTTCATGTTGATCTTCCCTAAAATAGACCATCCCACATTTATCTATGACTTGCATTTCACTGGTCCTTCATGGTTCTCCTGTAATAAACTATAATTTACTGTGTTGTTAAGTATCATGGGCAAAATACCCAAATTCAGATAATTTATAAAAACAATAAATTCTGGAAGCACCCACCCAGCAAGTCAGATAGTATCTGCAGAAAGAGAAAGAAAAGTAACATATCAAGTCAATTTCCATTATATTTTCTATTGTTATTTTAAATTTAGTATTGGTTCATTAGTGTTACATAGACCAACATATTTCCAGTATCTACAGTATTTAAGCTTAGTTGTTAAAGTCCTGAAATACAATGAGAAAAACTAATGGTCACTTACTGTGAGGAAGGGTCACTGACTTGAAACATTAAATGTTTCCCTTTCCACCGATGCTGGCTGACTCACTGAGTTTTTCAGCATTTTCTGTTTTTTACGTTTCAGATTTCCAGATCTGCAGTTTCATTAAATTTTCAAAGCATACCCATCCTTTTGGAGATAGGCACTTAATACGTTGATCACTTCTGTTAGACTTAATTCAGAAATTCCATGCACATGTGCTTTGCATTTTTGTGTAAACTCTAGTAGGAAGATGGAAATCCATTACTAAATTCCCCAGCATCTTTCTTTGTAAACATTTAATTCTGATGTCCGGTGAAATACATTCCGATCACCCGTGAAATACCTTTGACCCGAATCTCAAACCTATGCACATTTGCTAACAATCCTTGCAAACCCTGATCTTTTCTCAGTAGTTGTAATTCCTAATCACAAAAATAACAGTCAAAATAAAATAGTTTATTGAAAAGATTAGAATTAAATACCCAGCTTTTTAGGACTACATTGAAATAACTACATTTACCTTTGCATCTTCTTTAGTTTTCATGAGACATTTCTCCTCAAAGCAATCAAACAATACCAAAGCTTGTGTCAACAGTTTATTTTCCACTTTCAACTTGCAATTAGATTTGTCCATTCTGGCCATGCACTGGCTGCGAAATGTTTCAGAATGGTATTTGTTCTGTCAAATGTACATCTTTCCAGAACAGTATATGTAATCTTAAGCACATGCATGCTGCAAAAAATGTTATATTGGTATCTGTTCATTCTAAAGATGGGAAGAATGTAGAACGTTCCAGTAATCAGTCTATCAAGGACACCTGAAGAGGTTAGAGAGTCATAGTATCTTACAGAGATATACCTTGGCTCCAGGCCCTTTGTCTTATCAAGTCCGCACCAACCATCAACCGTCCATTTATATTAATCCTACATCAACGTAATCTTATCAACTACCTCAAAATCCTATGGCTCATCTACACAATAGGAATAATTTTCAGCAGTCAATTAATCTACAAACTTGAATGTGGGGGGAAACTGGAGCCCCTTGAAGTAATTGATGCAGAGGGAGAACTTGTAAACTTAAAGCAAACAGTTCCTGATGTGAAGATTGAACCCTTGTCTCTGGCATTGTGCGGCAATGGCTATAGCAGCTACATCACTGTGGAAGATTGTTCCTCCCCTCTGTGTGGACTTCTGATTACTTTTGTATTTTTCTGAAAGACTGTGTGGAAGAATGAATGTTACATTTTTCAGTTGAGATAAGTGTGTTTCGTAAAAGCATAAGTAATGGGAGCAAGAGTGGTCCATTCATTTCCTCGAGGCAGGCCTCCCCAATCATTAGATCCTAAATGATCTAATATTAGCCTCAGTTCTACTTTCTTCCTTGATCTTCCTTGACAGTAACCCATGGTCATTATCACAATTCTCATTTTACAAGACAGTAAATTGTTGGACAGTATGTATGATGGTTAACATGAGAACATAAGAAGTTAAATAAAAACAGGTGTGATGCAACCAAACCCTTGCACTTTCAGTGCCTTTCAATAGGATAACGGCTGACCTTTTACCTCACTGGCATTCTCCTGCGCTAATCCTACATCTCTTGATTCAACATCCTAAAATATATCTCTCTTTGTTTTGATTGTACTCAGCAGCTGCACTTCCATAGCCCATTTGAGTTACAGTATTCCAAGGATTCGTTGCTCTCTGGGTTAAGACATTTCTGCCATTTCAATCCTGAGCAGCCAATTTCTACTATTGAAGCTGTGAGCCCTGGTTCAAGGCAACCCAGCCAGGAGAAATATCAATTCATATCTACTCTGTCAAACCTCATTGAACACCAACATGTTTCAATTTCTTACTATTAAAAAAAGATTTGCTTTCCATTTTTTTGCAAAGTTTATATGATACAGTATTTCATTTGCCATGTCCTGTCCCATTCAGTTAGTTTGTACATTTCTTCTTGAAGCCTTTCTGCAACCTCCACACATCTCATACTGTAATTGAACCTTGCATCAATGGCAATCTTGGGTATATTACATTTCGTCTCTTCATCCAAATCCTTGTTCTATATTGTGAACAGCTGGGGACTGGATTGGGCGGCACTCCAGAAGTCAAACTAAATGTGAATCAAATCAAATTAGAAAATGACCTTCTAGTTCATACCCTGTCTTTTGTCCATTAACTGATCCTCAATCATTGCTAGTATCTTTCCTAAATGCTACATGTTCTCATTTGGTTTAATAACCTCTTATCTGGCACCTTTCTGAAGGTCTTCTGAAACGCCATATAATCCTCATTTACGCTTTCACCTTATATATTCAGTGAGTCAAACATGATTTTCCTTCCATAAAAGACATATTTGCCCTATTTAAACCTACTGCAATTTTTAGGTGGTGAAAGAGTCTCGATTTACTCCAGCAATTTCTTCTCTATCATTTTCTAGGTGTCTTTTTTTTACTACCTCCATCTTAATTCTGGCATTTTTTTCTGTCACTGATAAAGGGTAAAATGCCTGGTGTTTGCTGTTTTCGTTCTCCCTGCTTTCTTAAATACAGTTACATTTACAACGTTCCAAATCTGCAGAGACCATTCCATAGTCCAGAGAATACTTGAATATAATAACTAATGCATCCACTGTCACCATCGCCTTTCAAAACCTTGGGGTATCCGTCATTAAGTCCTGGGGATTTACAGTATAAGAAATTAGTCCCATTATTTTCTGCAGTTTAACATGATACTCCCCATTCCTTCAACTCTCCCTTTAGGTGTGCTGCCCGCCAACCTTTCTGGTTTGCTTTTTGTGTCATCTTTTATCAATATAGACAAAAATATAATTTAATTTCACTGATGCATCCCTTTTCCTCAATTGAATAGCAAAGGGAACTGTATTTGCTTCAAATAAGTAACAAAATTAGGAAGAGCTGCAAATACTCAACATATTAGACGTCTTTGATGGTAAGACATTGACCTGAAATGATAACTATACTTCCCTCTTCACAGGAGTTACTTGACCTGTTAGGTATATCCAACACTTTATATTAAACTTTCTATGTCTGAAGAAGGGTCTCGACCCGAAACATCACCCATTCATTTTTTCCAGAGATGCTCCCAATCCCATTGAGTTACTCCAGCATTTTGTGTCTATCTAATTTCTATTATAATTTCTATTCCCCTATATAATTTGTCTTCCTTTTTGCATAGCTGAAGTTTGTCTAAACTTTGTTTAAAAACCGTTTTCAAGTTTCTCACTGGATTACTCCTGTATTTTATTTTTTTATGATCGATTTCTTGATCCTCCTTATCCGGAATCTGAAAGTTTCTCAATCCACAGACCTACTGCTTTTTTGGCAACATCTTAAACCTTTTCCTTTCAACTTATTAAATTTTTAACTTCACTTGAAAGCTATAAATGGGCCACTTTTCCTGTTGCATTTTGTGCTTAAAAGGATATAAATTTCTTGTGATCTATGTATGATGTCAAATTTACCATAGCCAAATTGAGTTGATTTGAATGGTACAATGTGGAAACAGACCTCTCAGCCCACCGAATCCATGCCGGCCAATGATCACCCATTGTATGTTTTATGTTCTATGTTCTATGTTCTATGTTCTATGTTCTATGTTCTATGTTCTATGTTCGATGTTATCCCACATTTGCCTTTCCTTTGGGTGCTGAAGGAAGCTGGAACACCCAAAGGAAATTCACATGGATACAGGGAGAGTGTGCAAACTCCACAGAGTGCACCCGAGGTCATAATCGATCCAGATTCTCTGGCACGATGAGGCAGCAGCTCTACTAGCTGCACCACTGTGCCACACAAATTTAGTATAATAGGTTTATAATTTGCTTTGTTTTAATTTGAGACCCTGGTTATGGATTGATCTTCTTTTTTCATATTATAATCACTTTAAGCCCCTAAACTGCAAGATTATAAACTAATCCTTTTTTATTGCAGATAAACCTGGATGTAAACCTGCCTGTGCTAGAGTCGGTACTCAAAGTATTGATTTGAAGAACCACCTTGTATAAATTCCATGCATTTCTCTTCCATATTTTTAGTGCTTATTTGGTATGCCCAGTCAATTGCAGATCAAAGTTTGGTTTGATTATACTATTCCCTTGTAAGATGCTCCTCGAATTTTCTGACATACTTTCTCCTATATTACCACCATCATTTGAGAGCCTATTGGCAAATCCCATCAACATTTTCTGTCTGTTACTGTTTCTTGCTTCTATCCAAACTGATTGCATTGCTTAATTTTCCAAGATAATACCCTCCTCTCCACTGTCTTTACCCATGTATACAGCAATTTGCATTGCCACTTTTAGTTGATTTGACATTTCATGCCGAGGGAAAATATTAAAAATTCAGAAAACACATTAAAATGGAGACAGTTTTATTAAAGATGTTAATCTGGCAAAGCTGCTAATTTTATTTCTTGCATCTATCATGAAATATCAGAGAGCTCGTGACATACTGTCCAATATCTACAATAATAGAGTTTATGTTATAGCCAAGTCAGGACTAACAGAAACTTGTTCATGATGGGTGAAGATAATGTATATGGTGCCTGTTGTGCATAATGGTGCCCAGATGATTTGAGAAACTCCACTGGCAGCTTTTGTCATTTCTAGTTTTTTTTAGAGCTTATTCTATATTTCATAACTAAATCATTGGGAACTCTATTACTCTAATGTCCTAGAAAGTCTTGAATATTTGGATTCTTCTCCAGTTTTCCTCTTTCTACATCCACTTCCTCTCCTAAATCCACAATACCTGCATTTTTACTGCTTTCCCTACTTCAAGTGCTCTCACCCCTTAAGTATTCTCTTCCAATTTCTTCAATGGCATATTCCCATTAATTCCTGATCCCAGGTTACTTCAGACCATGGAAAGACACAAAATGGTGGATTAAATCAGTGGGTCAGGCACCACCCCCTGGAGGACATGGATGGGTGACGTTTTGGGTTCGAAACTTCTTTAGATATCAGACGGAGGAAGGATCCTGACCTATTCATGTCTCCAGGGATGCTGCCTGGCCCATTGACTTACTCCAGCATTCTGTGTCTTTTTGAAAAAATCGGCATCTGCAGTTCCTTGCTTCTACATTTTATTTTTTTTTCATTTTATTAGAAGTAATAATTTTATTAGTACAGTAGTATAAGCCAAAAATAACAGAATCCATTTCATGTACCACTTATTGTTTTAAACTTTAGTAATAGGAAAGTAACAGAAGGAAGAAAAAGAAAAATAGTTAGATAAGATAGATAAGATAGTAAGTGCATGAGAAAGTGAAAAGAGAGAGCCCGTAAACACGTAGAACGCGAGAAAGAATAAAAAAAGAAAAAGAAAAATGGAAAAAAGAAAATATAAGAAAATAAGATAAGATAAAAGGGATGTACCTACTTCATATCTTTACACACCCCTCACCAGGTCCTGAAACCGTTTATTTTGCAAAGTTATGTTGCACCCTATGCTTGTAATAAATCGATAAATGGAGACCAAATCTTTAAGAATTGGTCTGATTTGCTTGCTAGGAAGAATCTCATGTCTTCGAGGTGTAACATTTCGGACATATTTGAAATCCACATTTTTACCGTTGGTGTGGGAGCGTTTTTCCAGAATTTAAGTATGAGTTTCTTTGCCATTATTAAGCATAATTAAGGAAACTCTTTTGGAACGAAGTCAGCTCAAAGCCGACTTCCATTGTTCCAAAAATAATCAATTCTGTGTTCGGTTTCAAATTTATTTAAAATAATTTTGTAAACATTTCAAAGATTTATTTCCAAAATCTTTGGATTTTTATGCAAAAAACAAAGGAATGTGCTATAGTTGCTTCTTGAGATAGACATTTATCACAAGTGGGGGAAACATTTGGAAAGATTTTACTTATTTTAGTTTTCGAATAATATAATCTGTGTAGGATTTAAAATTGGATTAGAATATGTCTTACATTGATCGAGCATTTATACACATATAGTAAGTGTTTATCCCAACTCTCTTTCGAGATTTTTATAGATAGTTCTTGTTCCCAATCTCTAATAATTCTACATTTTGACTGCTAATGGAAGAGCATTTCTGTTTTCTGTGATGTTGAGGGCTTTTACAAAAGTACTGTGTGAACCAGAAATTAGGGAACAGTATCATGTAAGAACCAATAATACTTAATATATTTATGTTTATGTTTATGTTTTGGTTTATTATTGTCACAAGGACCAAGGTACAATGAATAGCTTTGCTTTGCATGCTATCCAAACATATCAGATAATACTATGCATATATACAATCAAATCAAAGTTGAGTACAGTAAGAGCAAAGGGGAAGATATGGAGTGCAATATATGAAATACATACAGAATATACACACTGCAGTAAAAGCTACTGGTTAAAAATAAAGTTAAACATATTTTACTGCTTCTTACTACCTTTTAGCAGCGTGGCTAAACAAATTCAAAATGGGTTAATGTATAGCTCAAAATTTAATTGATTGATTGAAGGATAAAGCATGGAAACAGACCATTCGGCCCACTGAGTCCATGCCAGCCATCAATCACCTATTAGTTCAATGTTATCCCACTTATGCATGAAATCCCTACACACTAGGGGCAATTTACAGAAACCAATCAATCAATCTGCAAACCTCTATGAATTATGATGTGGGTGGAAACCAGAGCCCCCAGAGAAAACCACGTGGTCACAGGGAGAATGTGCAATCTTGACACATGGAGCACCTGAGGTTAGGATTGAACCCAGGTCTCTGACGCTGTTAGGCAGCAGCTCTACCAGCGAATTTCTGTGACAATACCTGTGAAATCTCCTTTGCACTGTTGATGAACTTGTTCACTGCTTTCATACTGTTATTAAAACAGCATGGAATATATGATCTAAAACTGTGAAACATTGAGCATTCTTACCCTATGACCACTACTTCTGACATTTGTACCAATTTAGTTAAACATGGAAATGCAGCAACTGTCATCTCACACAAATTTACTGCTTTGATGATAAAACCAGCAAAGAATTGCTGGCCTGAAACGTGACTTTTTATTAACTGGAATAACTGTGGAAAATACTGTATATGTTATACTTTGTTGAAAAAGGGGCGACTACATTTTTAGCAATGTCACAAGCAAAGATTACTGTTGAACAATCTCTCTGGCCCTGAAAAGCTGATTTTTTGCATGGAATCTAATTTCCTCAGGGGTTTTGAAATTCTTTGATTTTTTAATCTTTTATTACATTTGTGATATTTCTGCTTCAGTCTTGATTTATTTTAATTTGCCCACTGTGCACAGTTTTTTGAATTGCGCACAATCCTGGGTTCTGGTTAACCTTAAGTGTTAAGGTTCGAAGAAGTTTTTATTGGCATGAATGTTTAATTGGTTAGTTTGCCAACTGTGGGTATTCTTCACTGTGAATGGCTGTTAGACTAGTTTGATGACATCAACTGTAGCTTAGTTTAGCTATACAGCATGGAAATAGGGCCTTCGGTCCAATAAGTCTGCGTCAACCAACGATCGCACATTCACACTAGTTCTATGTTTTTCCAGTTTCACATCGAACACACTAGGAGCAATTTACAGAAGCCAATTAACCTACAAACCTGCACTTATTTGAGATGTAGAAAGACTGTATGACAGTATGGGAAATCAAATGTCACTGTACCTCGGTACACATGACAATATAGGGCCATTGAACCATTGAGAAACCTGAGCATCCGGAGGAAACCCACACAGTCACGGAGAGAAAGTACAAACTCTGTACAGACAGCACCCGAAGTCAGGATCAAATCTGGGTCCCTGGCACTGTGAGGCAGCAACTTTGCTGCTGTGCCAATTACTCCATGCAGAAATGCAAGGAAGCAAAAAAGTGTCGAGAATGGGGAATTTCTCATTGCAAACTTTGATCGATATTTGTGGATGATTTTTGTTGGTGTCATCAGCGACTGCCGTTCCTTAACCACTGACCACAAAGTTTAGACCATTGTGTTTTGTTACATTAGCTGCAAAAGTTCCACTTTACACTTGCTGGAATAAGCAAAGCCAAAATGAAGCAGGAAAACATTTTCCCCTCGCACTGTGAACATCAGCTGCGATCGTGCCCAGTCACCCCAAGCTGCCAAGATATCAGAATCAGCTTCTGTCACAGGAGACGGGGCTAATGGAAGAGCAGGCAGAGCGGAACTAATAAGGAATGGCAAGTGGTGAAGGGATTCAATGCAGGTGAACATCAAGTGATTCTTCATCCTCAAGATGCTTAGTAAACGTGAGAGACAGTCACAGGTGATTGTGGCAACTCCAGAAAAGCATACAGCATGTGGCACACATATGGGCCATACCCTGCCCTTGCCCAACAGCAGTAACCTGAGCTATCTCCTACTTGGTCTGGAGATCCCAAATAGATTGTGATAAACCAGTTTCCCAAGAAAAGGGTAAAAATTATACCCGATATATTGATAGCCATCTTTATCTATGACTTCATCCAACCGTGTAGAAACTCCAGGTTAACAAACACAAAATGTCACAGTAGAAACTAGGACTAAAAAAGGGACAAAGTGCTGGAGTAATTCAGCAGGTCAGGGAGCATCCCTGGAGAACATGGATAGATGACGCTTCGGGTCGGGACACATCTTCAGATCAAATGCAATAGCATGTTTAAGTTCTATTTGTTCCCAGTGCTGTGTAGAATGAGCCTGGTCTCATTCCTGTGGAGGGTTCCATGTTGCACCACCTGTCACTGGTAGAAAAGGTTTTGTACATAAAATATCTTTGCCCACAAGTTAGTGACTTATATGGCATGTTCTGGAGATTCTGTTGGATAAGGAGGTGGTGAATTCTAAAGGGTGGTTCCCAGACAGGGCCGACAAAGCCATTTGACAGAATGCCTCATGAATGAGAACTCTCAAACAAGTCCCAAGACATAGAAACATAGAAACATAGAAATTAGGTGCAGGAGTAGGCCTTCGAGCCTGCACCGCCATTCAATATGATCATGGCTGATCATCCAACTCAGTATCCCGTACCTGCCCTCTCTCCATACCCTCTGATCCCCTTAGCCACAAGGGCCACATCTAACTCCCTCTTAAATATAGCCAATGAACTGGCCTCAACTACCCTCTGTGGCAGAGAGTTCCAGAGACCCACCACTCACTGTGTGAAAAAATTCCTTCTCATTTCAGTCCTAAAGGATTTCCCCCTTATCCTTAAGCTGTGACCCCTTGTCCTGGACCTCCCCAACATCGGGAACAATCTTCCTGCATCTAGCCTGTCCAACCCCTTAAGAGTCTTGTAAGTTTCTATAAGATCCCCTCTCAATCTCCTAAATTCTAGAGAGTATAAACCGAGTCTATGCAGTCTTTGTCCTCAGTTGTCTCAAGTTAAGAAAGGCCTTATCGATCAGATCATTAGCCACCACATGCTGCCCTTGATGCTGCAGTATAGATGATATGGTCGTTGTCCCAGATTGAACTTGTGACTGTGCTTTTGATCTGGAAAGGAATGCAATGATCTTTATCAAGTTTCATACTAAGCAGCTGCATAACATTGGACATCTGTTCCATGATGAAGGAAACAAAATGCTGGAGTAACTCAGCGGTTCAGGTAGAGAAAAGGAATAGGTAATGTTTTGGCTCATAATGTTCGGAAGCAGGTCTAAAGAAGATTGTTGACCCAAAATCTCACCTTTTCCTTTTATCCAGCAATGTTGCCTGTCCTGCTGAGTTAAGGGCCTGTCTCACTTTCACGATCTAATTCACGACCTCTGCCGAGGTTGCCCTTGACTCATACTCGCAGCATGGTCGTCACAAGGTCGTAGGAGGTCGTAGGAGGTCGTAGCTAGGTCGTAGGTAGGTTGTGATACTAGTCGTAGGTACTCGTGGCATCAAGTAGGTCGGGGCGCTTTTCTAGCCTGATGAAAAATGTTCACGAGTTAAAAAGGTTGTGAATTAGGTCGTGAAAGTGGGACAGGCCCTTTACTCCAGCATTTTGGGTCTATCTTCAGTGTTACCACCATCTGCAGTTCCTTGCTACATACTTTGTCTGTTCCACAATGCAGTTTGGGCTGCCTAAAACTTATTAGTTTTCCAGATCAAGGAGATATCTGCACTTGAATCTTGCTAACAGACACATTCCAGGGATCAGGACTATCTGCTGATGCATACAGCGAACCTCATTGTAGCCAGGGCAAAGATTTTGCGAGCTACAATCATGGTCTGAGGTCCTTCTACCATTGAGCTGCTTGTCTAAAATGCTGATGAAATGCGCAAGGATGAGGCACAGAGAGGGTAAACAGAACCTTTATCCCATGATGGAAATATCAATCACTATAGTTTTATGGTGAGAGTAGAAAGGTTTAAAGGAGATAATCAGAGGGTAGTGAGTGCCCGGAATGTGAGATGATGGTGGAGGCAGATAAGATAGTGGCATTTAAAATATTTATGGATAGGTACATGGATAGCAGGGAATGAAGAGATATGAATTATGTGCAGGCAGATAAGAGTTAGTCTTGGCATCATGTTTGGCACAGGCACTGTGGACCAAAGGGCCTGTTCCCGTGCTGTACTCTTCTCGGTTCTATGTTCTAACATGCAGGTCCTGATCCGAAACACTACAGATGCTGCCAGACCCACCAAATTCCTCCATCAGAAAGTTTATTTGCTCCAGATTCCAGCTTCCGTAAACTCTTGTGTCTTGGAATTTAATGGATGTGTGCAGTTTTAGAGGCTTAAATAGGGTGATCAGAAAGGGTCCTTACCTCTTAGCAGATAGGCCCAAAACTGGAGAGAAAAAGACTTATGGTGACTAACAGAATGGTTACAGGAGATTTCAGGAAATATACCTATATTTAGGGAGTGGGAGTCTGCAGCATCGTCTTTGAAAGGATGGTTGATAAAATCCTTATCATGTCTAAAAAGTACCTAAATGCACACTGATGTGTTTTAACTGCAAGTCTATGGACTAATTAGTGTAAAATAGGATTAACTTTAATAGATTTTTTTGTCTGCCAAAGACATGAAGAATGAAAGGGCAACCTCTACACCATAAATGACTACATTTATAATTTGGCAATAACTCGCTTTGAACAGCAGTCATATCACTTGTGATCTTTACTTAATCATATATTGAAGCACGAGTATGGGGAATCTCGCTTCCCCTTTTGTCTCTCATGTTTCATACCAATGTGGGCAAATAGTATAGCTGCAGTTGACATGTTTCCACAGCAGTCCACATTCACTGGGAACAGGGAAACAATTGAGTTAAAATATAAGAATTTCAGGCAGTAACATTTCAGAAATAATAGTGATATCCATAGGAAATTCCAGAATAGTTTTCCTCAAAAATAAAATATGCTGAGGGTGGAAATTAATTGAAAATTTGGAAATTGGGATTGATTTTGGTTAGACAGGATAGTAGTAAGGATTTCAAAAATAAGGCAAATAGAGTTAAGATGCAGCTTGTGCATTGTGTAATTTAATGGCGGAACAGTACTGAGGAAGTAGATGGCCAAGATTTATCGTATTTTATTTTTAAAGCAAATGCAGATGTACAAAATAAATGCATGAATTAATGTAATATCAAAAACTATCCATAAAATACCTTTCCTGCCCTGGATGATTCTGCATGAATGTAAAACAGAAAGAAAATCCTGGTGAAGGAATATTCAATTCAATTCAATCTTTAATTGTCATTGTGCAGTGTACAATACAGGAACAACGAAATGCAGTTGCAGAAGAATAGTTTATTTCTTCACAATAAAAATATTAAGGCAGTTTTATTCTCTCAATGTGGAAAGATCAATTATCTTGGTTCCATGCTTCGAGAACTCTTACACTAGACTTGTTATAGCTGGAGGTTCTTTCTTATAAAAAACTAGGTCCGTATATTGTTTTTGATTCTGATCATATATTTGCTGTGGCATTTGCTTCTACAGTGCGCTCCGTTTATATATTTTGCACAGGATTATAATATGTTCTCTATTTATTAATATGGTAACCTGTGAAACAATTTACCAGACAGACTGCCCTTTTAAATGCTTAAGTGTAATTTTTCAGTCCTGCAATTAAAGATAATGGGTTGGTTCTGCTAGTCTACCCTAATCTTTCTCTGAATAAATGAATGCAAAGCTCCATAAACATCGGCACAATCTTGTGATTTTTTTTAAAAAGAGTGGAAATTCTGGTCACTAATATATTTTCAAAATGCAGCCTGTTTGTCTGAGCCCTTCTATAATTAGCACCTGAAGAACACGTATTTGCCACGGCAATTTCTCTGGGCATAACAATAACCACAGCTGCTGCTGGGTGTTCAAAGGCAAGTTGGTAAATGCTTTGAACGTTTTAGCTGCTAATTGGTCAACTCAGCATTTTCTTGATAGTACATGATCACGGTACAGGATCTATTCTCCAAATTACTTTGTAATTTCTGCTGTACAGATTTGGATTGCTGTGTCAATTACGTATTCATAATATGATGCAAATCGGTGTGGTACTTTATAGCAGCACCCCTGCAAAATGGAGCATAGCATCACCATTATTCCAAATTGTTTCATTCAAATAATGGAAACAATAGGAACTTTCAAAAGAGAATTGAATCTGTACCAGAAAATAAGAAAGTAAGAAACATACGCATATTAAGTTTGACGGATGAAGGCAAGCATACTGTATATCTTCTTTACCGATCTATCTACTCGTGTTGTCATTACTTCCATTACACTACTAAAATTAAAAAAATTCCCTACATTTTCATAAATTCTCCCCAAGTTCTACCATTCACCAAGGCACGGGGGATAATTTTCAATAACCAATTAACCTGCCAACTTGTATGTGTTTGGGAATTCAGAGCAATTTGGTTCATGAGGACCTTTTAATTTGGAACCCTTCTTCAAACCAATCAGTCCAAAGAAGGGGCCCTGATCTGAAAAGTCCATTCCCTCCACGGATGGTGTCTGAACCATTGAATTCCTTCAATGGTTTGTTTTTTACTCTACACAGCCAGCAATGAAGGTTCGGATTGAACTCGGGTCTATGGGGCTGCGAGGCAGCAGCTATACTAGCTGTGCCACTGTGCTGTCCATTAAAAAAATGTATCACATCATGATTTTACAGATTCCCAGGAGTGGGGCTAGAGCCCCTTGTGAGGCAACTTGTTGGATCTTAATTCCATCGCTTCAACTACTCGGCCATCGTGTGTTAAAACATTTGTTTTCAACTTTCATTCTCACTGCATCTGAAAAACCAGGTAGATATGTGAGAAAAATAAAGCTGATAGGCCTCAAGGTATAGTATTATATGATGGATTCTTCTGCATTACAATTTTTTCCCAGTTGTAGATTATCAAAAGGTGATAGATTCATCATATAATAGAAAACAATTCCTGGAGGCCCCTATCAACTTAACATTTGCATATGTATTTAGATCTTTTATATAAAAGTAAAATGTTTTATTTGAGAACCATATACTTTTTTATAATTATAATGCTGTATCACTAACAATTGTGTCTCTTACATTGATGCTCTCTCTTCAGAAAATTAAATGTTTATATTTTTGTATACATCCAGAACAGTTGTCATATTTAAAATGTAAGACAGTATTGAATAACATTGCAATTATTTTAAAAAAATCTTGTGTTATGTTCATGAGCTAAGACTTATACATTCATAACCATTTCCTTTTTATAGGAGCTGCAGGATTTATTATGACAACTAACATGTTATTACTGTCATAAAAACATTAGATGCTTTTGTCCTGAAGGTACTAAATGATTCTAAATTGAGATTGTGTTTCAATATGGTTTTCATAGTATTGTAGAATCAAGAGAACCCAGTAATTGTAGCTGTTTGTTCATTTGGGTTCTAATTTTTGTTTTATTTCAAACGCCAAACAAAATGATTGTACAGGAAACAACAATAGCGGAATGAAGAAATGCATGATAAATTACAGAATGGCATAATTCTTCTCTTTTGTGAGGCCATATTTTTAGCTGATAAGTCAGGGCAGCTGATCGAATTATTTTGGCTTGGCAATGGGACCGATGTAGAAATTGCTAAACTCATTTATTTTTTCCATTGCTGGATCTGCAAAGCCGTGATGTTTGAGATTTAATACACATGTGATCCTATGAAGGTCCTTAGAATAATAAATGGTGTGCATCAATGTTCAAAGACATGATGTTTGAGATTTAATACCTGTGTAAACCAGTGAAGCCTTTTGCAATAATAAATGGTGTGCATTAATGATCAAAAACTGAACTTGGCTAGATTAAAAGACAGAATTAGGTCCAAAAATGCTAACATGCTTTCAGATGACACCAAAGTTGGTGGTAGAGTGGACAGTGAAGAACATTGTTTAATGTTACAACAGGATCCAGATCAAATGGGAGAATGGACAAGGGAATGACTGATGGAAATTTATCTCAGATAAGTGCGAAGTCTTGTATTTTTGGAAGTTAAACTAGGTTAGGACAGCATTTTAAATGTGATGGGTCTTACACAGAAGAAAAATTGAACAAAGTTTGTTATCTGATAGAGTAGATGTTAAGTGTTATCCCATCTGATTCCATTTGGAGTAAACTCTGTGCAATTATTGTGGTCTGACTGGGATTCCACCCTAATGGATGGGAAAAAGCATAACACAGCTTATTTCTCTGGGTTTCACATCACGCTTTGTATTCCATTTTTCTCCTATGTAAGATCCATCACAGTTGAAATTCTGAATATCACACACAATTTGTTTTAAATTTATATTTGTAATCCAGAATAGCTCAAATGATGGAAAGATGCAAATCTGCTAATAACAAATATCTTAAACTTACTAACTATTGCAGACAATCTTTTATAGTGCTAAAGGTAGATGAATCATATAACCTTTTTTGCATTTAATTAGAGACTGCACCTGTTTTAAGAAGTTTTAGACTGAAGTCAGCTGGGGAAAACACTAAATTGCAAATTTCAGCTCTATTGAGCATTTGTCCGCAGGTGTCAGAACTTTGTTTTAATTGTCAGCAGACTGTGGTCTGAAGCAGGGTCTCGACCCAAAACGTTACCCATTCCTTCGAACTAAAGATGCTGCCTGTCCCGCTGAGTTCCTCCAGCATTTTGTGTCTATCTTCTGTGCATTTACAACGGAACTGGGACTTGTTTTTTTGAGAACCATTCTTCTCACTAATGCATTTGCATTGACCACCACTAGATTTAAAACAAAATTTGCTAAGGAAAGCACTTTCTGTAGTTGTAAGTCTTCTTTTTTGTTTAAACTCAGGAACAAAGTAAAACTTTGAATTCAAAATCCGTTTGATGTTGCAGAATATTTAACACTGTCAGCATTTAAAATATGTCGTCCTCTTGTTGTAAGTTGTTGACCTAAGAATAGTAAGCATTTGGAAAATGTTCAATTCTATACATCTGCCTTCCTGCTGTTTTTATTAACCACAAAGCTTTACCAAAAGATTCTGCTTTAAAAAGACACATGTTTAATTTGACAGTTAAAGCTTCCTTACAAAATATTCACAATACAATGTATTCAAACTTCTTTAAAATATTATAATATAAAATATTAAAAAATCTTTAAAATATAAATAAGATTGATCAGGATCAGAAAGATAAATGGCTGTAAAGTTACTTTGAATTACTTCAAAAAAAATGCTGAATGTGAATGATAGAAAGTAGAAAGTACTGTAGATGCTGTCACCCAGTTACTACTTTGCTCAACCCCTACACTTGGTGTATAATTATTCTTGGTGAATATATATACATTTTTTAACATTCTGCATTATTTCCATTCTAGTGCACCACTGAGATCTAGACTGCATCAATGTGTTTTATCAAGCTGTAAAGGTAGTTAAAAATATATTATCTTAATTCATGTATCGGGTCAGTTAGGATGCAAACTGCATTTATCTAAACATCATGGACATGACAGCTGACTGATAGTCTTGACAGGGTTATATGGTGAATAAACAATGGTTTCTTGGAGGCAGTGGAAGTCTGCATTGTATCCACCTTTCAAATCTTAATAAACAATGAATATTCAGAGTGAAACAACAACACATAGAATGGCTCACTCTGACTCACTTCATCAAAATGTCAAATCACTGAGGTGGGCTGGTTAGAACTCGGTGGACTTGTTGTCCTGGCTCCATTTTAAGCAAATGGATTTAAGTGCCTGACTTGTGTGTCCTGTCACAAGACAAAGCTCACCAAGGAATTTCACCCATGCTGGAAGATTATTGTAATTATGCTCCTGTTTCTGCATAGATGCAAAGTAATTTCAACTGTGCTTTAACTTAAAAGCTACAATATAACATGGAAGCCAAAAGAGGTCTGATTTTCCACTGCAGGCAGATGATGCGAGACCCGTCTTGAGACGTTCTTGCATCTCATGGATTTAATTGTGGAGTCCCATTACAAGCTGATGAAATTTAATAGAGAGCAGTGTGAGGTGTTGCATTTTGGGATGTCAAACAAGGGCAGGACCTACACAGTAAATGGCAGGCCTCTGGGTACTGTTGTAGAGCAGAGGGATCTAGGAGTACAGGGGCTTAGTTCCTTGAAGTTTGAGTCACAGGTAGATAAGGTGGTCAAAAACTTTTGGCACTTTGGCCTTTGTCAGTCAGAGTATTGAGTATAGATGTTGGGAGGTCATGTTGCAGTTGTACAAGACGTTGGTGAGACTGCATTTAGAATATTGTGTTCAGTTCTGGGCACCATGTTATAGGAAAGGTCTTGTGAAACTTGAAAGGGTTCAGAAAATATTTACAAGGATGTTGCCAGGACTAGAGGGTGTGAGCTATAGTGAGAGGTTGAGTAGGCTGGGTCTCTATTCCATGGAAAGCAGGAAGATGAGGGGAGATCTTATAGAGGTATACAAAATCATGAGCGGAATAGATCGGGTAGATGCACACTTTTGCCCAGAGTAGGAGAATCGAGGACCAGAGGACATAGGTTCAAGGTGATGGGGAAAAGATTTAATAGGTATCCGAGGGGTACCTTTTCACACAAAGGGTGTTGGGTGTATGGAACAAGCTGCCAGAGGAGATAGTTGAGACTGGGACGATCCCATCATTTAAGAGACAGGTACATGGATTGGACAGGTTTGGAGGGATATGGACCAAGAGCAGGCAAGTGGGACTAGTGTAGCTGGGACATTTTTGTCCGGTGTGGGCGAGTTGGGACGAAGGGCCTATTTCCACACTGTATGACTCTGTGACTCTATGAGTACAGTATCCATAACGATACTGCTAGGATACGGGGGCCTGAGGTATAGGGAAAGGTTGACCAGACTGGGATTCTATCCCTTGGAGGGCAGAAAGATGAACGGCGATCTTATAGGGACGTACAAAATCATGAGAGGAGCGGATTGGGTAAACGCACAGAGTCTCTTCCCCGAGTAGTGGAATTAAGAAGCAGAGGGCATAGGTTTAAGGTGAGGGAGGAAAGACTTAATAGAAATGTGAAGGGTAACTTTTCTCATGAAGGATGGTGGGTGTAGTGAACAAGCTGCCGGGAGAGGTAATAAACGTAGTTACTATCGCAAAGTTTAAGAAACATTTAGACAAGTACATGGATGGGATAGGTTTAGAGGGATATGGACCAAACACAGACAGTTGGGACTAGTGTAGAAGGGACACGTTGGTTGTTTTGTGGAAGTTAGGCAGGGCCTGTTTACATGCCGTATGACTTTATGACTCTATAACTAAAGAGTTACATAATATTTGCTGTACAATCAATGGATCGCTTGTTCCAACCTGTCTGTTTGCTGTTAATGCTCCAGGAGTTTCCCCCTACCTTATATCAGCTCATTTTCTATATCTTATCTTATCTTATAACTATTAAAAGTATGATCTTGGATGTGTGTGTGTGTGCGTGTGCGTGTATGTATGTGCGTGTGTGCGTGTGCGTGTGCGTGTGTGTGTGTGTGTGTGTGTGTGTGTGTGTGTGTGTGTGTGTGTGTGTGTGTGTGTGTGTGATCATACTGCTCAAAAACACGACGCTCTGACCGTAACATTTTTACATATTCCTGTAGAGTTTTATCCCGTAAAGTCAAATATCGGCTTACCCGAAAATTTTCGAGCTTTATTTCTTGAGTTAGTTATGAAAATGTTCACAAATCTGAAATATCTTTGAAAGTAAACAAGCTGATGTTGTCACAATGGGTCTGCGCGCTGCCCGCTGTGCACTGTTTTCCATGCGCCGCCTGCTGCACATTGTTTCCATGCACTGCGAGTTACGTCCCCCTCCCCCGCCCAACATGGCCCCGCCCATTCACAGTCAACTCGCACTCGGACGGCTGTCAGCCCTGCCCTCAGCCCAACCGACCTCCCCCCCCGGGCTCTGGATTGAAGCTGCTGAACATGCAGTAACTTGGTTGACGCGCGCACCGCTCCCCACTCCCCGCTCCTCGCTCTCCCCGCTCCCTGCTCTCCGCTCCCTGCTCCTTTCCTGCACTCCCCGCTCACTTTTCACGGCCGGCTCGCTTTTCAGTACAGGTGTTAACGCATTCCTTCACTCCATAGATGCTGCCTCACCCGCTGAGTTTCTCCAGCATTTTTGTCTACCTTCAATTGTCCCAGCATCTGCAGTTCCTTCTTAAACATTTGAATTCCTCCAGCACTTTGTGTTTTGAACATGTACAGTGACTCAAATTTTGATGTTTTTCTCCCAAACTTAAAACCCATTTACTATGGACACAAACTTATCCTGCCTCTATGAGGCAGAGTTGCATTGTCGGGAATCCTGCTCCATTCTTGTTTAAAGGTTTTCCCCCTCCACTGCTAAATTATATCCTGTACAAGATTTAAGGCATAGTGAGTATTAAAATAGATCTTAAATGTCTACATAAGCACAAAGGCCTTTTAAGGTCATAAGTGATAGGAGTAGAATTAGGCGCATCAGGTCAACACTGCCATTCAATCATGGCCAATCTATCTCTTCCTCCTGACCCCATTCTCCTGCCTGCTCCCCATAACATCTGACACCTGTACTAATCAAAAATCTATCTATCTCCACCTTAAAAATATCCGCTGACTTGGCCTCTACAGCCTTCTGTGGCAAATAATTCCACAGATTCACCACCCTCTGACTAAAGACATTTCAATCTCCTTCCTTTAATTCTGAGTCTATGACCTCTAGTCCTAGACTCTCCCACTAGTGGATATATCCTCTCCACATCCAAGCCTTTCACTATTCTGTATGTTTCAATGAGGACCCCCTCCCTCATTCTTCTAAACTCCATGAGTACGGGCCCAGTGCCGACAAACGCTCATGAGAGGTTAACCTACTCATTCCTGGGATCATTCTTGTAAACCTCCTCTGGACCCTCTCCAGAGCCAGCACATCCTTCCTCAGATATGGTGGCCTTCTATTACGAAGGAAACCAGGCAGGTTACAGATTGGGGAAGCAAGGGAGGAGTTGTTACTGGGACTGGAAAGTTTGTCAAATGGGAGGCTGGGTAGACTGTATATTTTGTTTAAGCTGGAAAACATGAAGCTGATAGGTTTATCTAATAGAGGTTTATACAATAATGACAGGCAGAGATAGGATGAATGGCATCAGTCTTTTCCCCAGAGTAAGAGAGTCTAAAAGTAGAGGGCAGGGGTTTAATGTGAAAGGGAAAAGATTTAAAAGAGACCTGAGGGACAAGTTTATTCACACACAAGATTGTGCCTATATGGAATGAGTTGCCTGGGGAAGTTATAGACGGGAGTACAATTATGATATTTAAAAGACACTCGGAAAGGTACACAGGTCAGAAAGGTTTGGAGGGGCATGGGTCAGGCACAGGCAAATGGGACTCGCTTGGTTAGGCAACATTGTCAGCATGGATGAGTTGGGTAGAAGGGCCTGTTTCTCTTTGAATCTAAATTTCACCACCTCATAAATTATTTCAATAATGATAAAGGTTCTTTGCCTCCTAATAAACCAGGCAACCAGGGAGGGTAGGCAATGAGGCCTCTGGATCCAGATAGCAGTAAAAGTGCAGGTGATGGGTGACTGAATGGCAACTGCAAGACACAAGAAAAAAGAGACTGACACTGGAGAATGGCATAATGTTTACAACATTGAAGTTAACAAATTTGATTCTCTTTTCTATGCAGTTCAGACAAGCACCTGAACACCAACCTGCAAATTCAGTTGGACAACAAATGACAGTATAATAAATTATTAATAAACTGCGAGCTGAAGGGATGTTGCCTGCTCATTTTTTTAATCTGGAGGTAGACATTGCTCTATCCACTACACCACTTGTAACAAACATCATAATCAGATCAATTTGCATTTAACAAAATTGTAGGGAGTAAAATACCTCTTGTGCGATTGCACAAAATGGCAAATCTGCAATGAAGCTGATGAGATAGTAAACTGGCAGTGTATAAAATGCATTGCCTTTTACCCAGTGCTTCTATTGTGCTGTTGCACAGACACATTTCATTCCTGATTATTATACAACAAGGAATGAGCTGACTAGGAGTGCTCGCACTGCTGTGGGTTATTAGTCACTGGCTCATGGAGGGTTAATAACAAACCATCTATCTGGTGCTCAGTATTTTTTTAGTTAAATTGCTTCTTTTGATGGATGAAACATTATAAAGTTGAGTTGTATGGGAATTAACAAATTATCTTAGAGCTAAGAAAGTTGCATTTAGAGTGTCCTCAGTATATCCCAAACATTTAATATCTAATTAACTAATTTTGGCAGTTCCCCTCTCCCATCAGGCAAGAGGTACGTGTGTGAAAACGCACACCTCCACATTCAGGAACAGTTTCTTCCCAGCTGCTATCAGGCAACCAAACCATCCTATCACCAACTAGAGAGCGATCCTGAACTACCATTCACCTTATTGGAGACACTCGGACTGTCTTTCGTCGGACTTTAGTCGGACTTTACTCGACTTTACTACATGTAAATCTTGCACTACATGTTATTCACTTTACCTTGTCTCCACACACTGTGGACGGCATGATTGTAATCATATATAGTCTGTTCACTGACTGGATAGCACTCAACAAAAAAAGCTTTTAACTGTACCTCGGTACACGTGACAATATTAAACTAAATTAAACAAACAGCAATGTATAGGAAGGAACTGCAGATGCTGATTTACATTGATGTAACTCAGTGGGACAGGCAGTATCTCTTGAAAGAGGAATGAGTGACATTTTGGGTCAAGACCCTTCTTCAGACTGAGAAATATAGAGGGGTATGGTGTGAAAACAACAGATCTAAGCAGACGGTTGACAAAAATGCTGGAGAAACGCAGCGGGTGAGGCAGCATCTGTGGAGCGAAGGAAATAGGCAAAGTTTCGGTCGAAACCCTTAGTATGAAGAAGGGTTTCGACCCAAAACGTTGCCTATTTCCTTCGTTCCATAGATGCTGCCTCACCTGCTGAGCTTCTCCAGCATTTTTATCTCCCTTCGATTTTCCAGCATCTGCAGTTCCTTCTTAAACAGATCAAAGCAGACGATGATCAAGAAAATGTCAATGCTATTTAATCTATTTAAGATGACTTTGGTGGGGAGGAATGTTGACAAGTAAAGCTTATGGCTGCTTTTCTATTAATGCCATTGGAATCTTAACGTCTGCAAATTTTAAATTATAATCCACCGGATCAAATTTCAGGCAGTGCAGCACTCCCTCATTATTATCACTCTGGATCAGTTTGAAAATAGGGCTTCAGAACCACCTAATTCAGGAATGTTATCAACTCAAACAATACTGCAGCATTACTTTATTTCTCAGATTACATTTCTCACATTTCTTTTTTTTTTAAATGAAGCATTTTGGCCCATAGATTCCATGCTGGTCCTCAGAATAATCTTGTCAATTTTATTCACCCAATTATTTCTCCATAACCTATTATCCCTCACATGCCATTGACACCCCCCTCCTCCCCTTACCCCCATGCCTTGATGCACCTTTGGTGCCATTTAATAAAAATGCCTAGAGATCTAGGCATCTATCTGTAAACTAAACTAAACTAAAACCAAACTAAATCAAACTAATTTTTGCTTGTGCAAAAACAAACCTCAGGAGGAACACCGAGTATACATTTCCCTCCACACATTCTGCCTGACCTGCTGAGTTCCTCCATCAGTTTGTATTTTGCTTAAGTTTCCAGCATCTGCATTTTCTTGCGTTTCCATTTGACCTTGTGCTTTTATGCAGAAGTTGTACATTAACATTCAAATTCTCTAGTGGTTAAGAGCTTTCATTTTTTTTGGCAGAAGCCTTGCCTATCAGAAAATTGGACCGAACACCTCCTGTTAAAATTCAGCCTATTGAGGTCAATTTGTCTCTCATATTTCTTGCACATGATGATGCATTTTTATCATTTAGCACCAGAAATTGAATCAAAGATTTGAGCCTACAAACGTCCTAATTCATTCAGAATAAAACAAGTACCCCATGGTGAAATTAGCACAACCTGCTTAATTTAAGCTGGTTATTTTTGGTTATATTTTATTACTCACCTACTGCGCATGCTGTGAGATTGTTGTAATCAACATGCTTGCCCATTGTGCTCTCTCTCCAGCTCATCTCTGTGCAGATGGCATCATTCACTTTGTCAGCTTGGCTGCTTGTATGGGCTATTTTGTAGCTTGAGGACCTACGCACCATTCAAACTTAATTCCACCTTCCCGACTATTTTTCCTCCCACCCAATTCCCTTCCCCATATTTTCTTTCCGTCTACTCCTGCATTCTCCATCCTAGCTCTATTATAACCTAAGGGTTCCTTTAAGAGCACGTGAGTGCCATTGCTGCCACAAACGGCACAGTGGTGCAGCGGTAGAGTTGCTGCCTTACAGCACTGGAGATCCGGGTTCGATCCTGACTACAGGCGCTGTACGGAGCTGTATGTTCTCCCTGTGACCACGTGGGTTTTCTCCTGGTGCTCCGGTTTCCTCCCACACTCCAAAGACGTACAGGTTTCTAGGTTAAACCTGTACGTTGGGCTCTGGTAAAATTGTAATCTGGCCCTAGTGTACGGGGTGATCGCTGGCTAGCGCGTACTTGGCGGGTCATAGGGCCTGTTTCCACATGGTATCTCTGTCGAAAGCCTATCAAACATCAACAGTTTTAGAAAATTAACTCATATTTTTAACATCTCCCAAACTTAGCAAACTGTAATAAAAAAAATCTTATAGCGAGGATGTCTAAATTTTATGATTTATTTTTTTGACTGCTGATTTGGCATTAGCATTATAAGCAGCACCTGCTTAGTATGCCAACAATGCCTCGGGTTCATTAGAGCTTGCACTGTGGACCTCCTGCAGTATGATTATGTTAGTGAACCTCCGTATGTTTTTAATTATGGGAAAGGCAATTGAGTTCAACTAGTTCATGTCACATGTGCATTATTGGTTTTTATAGTTTTGCCAATTGGTTGCTAAAGATCACACTGCTGACCTGTAACAGGAAATTACTCAGGAAATCAGAAGTAAATATACAAAAGCGGACAAAGATAACAAGTGGACTTTTTGGAGAGGTGGGGGGGTGTGAGGAAGTCGAATAGTTCTGGGGCAGAAAGCATCTGTCCTTCAAAGAAAGGACTGTTTTTACCAGAGCTGTGATCAACATTGTTGTTGTTATTTCCTGCTGTGTAATCCTCATTCTTTTCCAGGTACCTACTCCCAACAAGTTACAGCTTCTTATTAACCTGTCCAATTGAATATCTGCTTCAATGTTTTTTTTCAGATAACTCTATCTGTTATTCTTTGCAGAGTTAATATTTTTAACTTGTTTGAAAATGCACCTGGCTCACAGTTCTTGTTTTAAAGAATTAACTCCACATTTATCAATGGCAGCTACGTAGTCAAAATGTTTGGACAATTATTATTTTTTTATGGTAGAGCTTGTTTAATGGGATGGATTTTTCAAAATAAATGCTTCATTCGTTCCCTTGAATTGTAATCTGAAATGTATTTCTTTGCAACCTTTGGTAATTATTCTTGCAATAAACAAACTGCTGGAGGAACTCAGTGGGTCTGCGACATATGTCATGGGAAAGGAATGGTTGAAATTTGGGTTGAAAACCTGCCCCAGAATTTCTTTCACCCACATGCTGCAAGACCATTTAAGTTCCTCTGGCAGATTGCTTGTTGGTCCAGATTCCAGCACCAGCAATCTCTTGCATTTCTAATTACTTTTGCTACAGTTTTTGTTTGATACATTTTTTTACATTAATTCTGTGAATTTACCTTTATTTAATTACTGCTGGTGGCTAAATAGTGTCCAATGATTATTCATAATGAGTCTCTTGTTTTTATCAGAATAATTCTAGTCCTTATTATAGCCTTTTATGCTTGGGTTGGAATTTGCCTTTTATAGCATGAGGGTGTTTTTTTAATAAACCATCCTATTTTCATTTCCCATTTATCTCAATGTAATTCAAAAGTCTTGTTCCTCCTTTGGCAGATCCTTGGGATCAAGGATAACATTGCTTCCTCTCCAGCTCTTTGGCTTCTGAGGTAATTTATGAGACCAATGCAGGAACAATAGATGGGGAGGAGATGCCTGATGAAGAAGCGTGTGAAGTACTGCAGCTCTACATGACCTCACCATTCCCAATGTTCTTAAAAAGGATGTAGAGGCTTTGGAGAAGGTGTAGAGGAGGTTTACCAGAATGCTGCTTGGATTAGAGTTTTTCAGCTATAACAAAAGGTTGGGTCAACTTGGATTGTATTAACCGGAACATCAAAGATGCATGGGAGATGATAAGAATATATGAAATTATGACAGACATAATTAGGGTAGACAGTCAGAACCATTTTCCAATGGTGAAAATGCCAAACACTAGAGGGCATAGCTAAAGGATAAGAGGGGGGAGGTTTAATGGAGATGCACGGGACAAGTTTTTTTGCACAGAGTGGTGGGAGCCTGGTACTCATTGGCTGGGGTGATGTTAGAGGCAGATACGATAGAGTTGTTGGAGAGGCATTTGATAGGAATGTGGAAATGCAAAGAATAGAGGGATATGGATCATGTACAGTCAGAGATCAATTTGACTTGTTTAGCACAAACATTGTGGCCAAAGGGCTCGTTCCTGTGCTGTATTCTTCTATGTTTTTAAGAAGGAATTGCAGACGCTGGAAAATCGAAGGTAGACAAAAGTGCTGGAGAAGCTCAGCGGGTGTATCCCCGACCTCTACCTCTGCTGTATCGACAATTGCTTTGGTGCTACCTCCTGCACCCACACACAACTAACTGACTTCATCCGCTTCACCACTAACTTCCATCCGGCACTCAAATACACCTGGACCATTTCCGACACTTCCCTACCATTTCTTGACCTCACTATCTCCATCGCAGGTGATAGACTTCTGTCCAACATCAACTATAAACCCACTGACTCCCATGGCTATCTAGACTACTCTTCTTCCCATCCTGCTTCCTGTAAGGACCCCATCCCCTACTCCCAATTCCTCCGTCTACGCCGCATCTGCTCCCAGGATGAGGTTTTCCACACCAGGTCATTGGAAATGACCTCATTCTTCAGGGAACGGGGGTTCCCTTCCCCGACTATAGAAGAGGCTCTCACCGGGGTCTCTTCCATTCCCCGTAACACTGCTCTCTCTCCCCATCCCCCCACTCATAACAAGGGCAGAGTCCTCACCTTTCACCCCACTCTCTGTCACATACAGCAAATAGTCCTCCGTCATTTCCGCCACCTCCAACGTGACCCCACCACGCGCCACATCTTCCCATCTCCCCCCCTGTCTGCTTTCCACAAAGGCCGCTCCTCCGTAACTCCCTGGTCAATTCTTCCCTTCACTCCTGCACCACCCTCTCCCCGGGCACTTACCCTTGCAATTGCAAGAGATGCTACAACTGTCACGTTACATCCACCCTCGACACCATTCAAGGACCCAAGCAGTCATTCCAGGTGCGACAGAGGTTCACCTGCATCTCCTCCAACCTCATCTACTGCATCCGTTGCTCCAGATGTCAGCTGATCTACATCGGTGAGACCAAGCGTAGGGTTGGCGATCGTTTCGCCGAACACCTCCGCTACCGCATTAACCAACCTGATCTCCCGGTGACTCAGCACTTCAACTCCCCATCCCATTCCGAATCCGACCTCTCTGTCCTGGGCCAGAGTGAGCACCACCGCAAATTGGAAGAGCAGCACCTCACATTCCGCTTGGGCAGTCTGCACCCTAGTGGCATAAACATTGAATTCACCAATTTTCTGTAGCCCTTGCTGACTCCTCCCCTTCTCAGCTCTCCCTCAGCCCTCGGTCTCCTCCTCTTTCTTTTGCCTTTTTCCTTTCTTCTCCCCATTCCCCCCCTCCCGCCTCCCACCCTACATCAGTCTGAAGAAGGGTTCTGGGCCGAAACGTTGCCTATTTCCTTCACTCCATAGATGCTGCTGCATCCACTGAGTTTTTCCAGCACGTTTGTCTACCTGTATTCTTCTGTTTACTATATCACACAGAAAGCTTCTGCACTGTGCAGACATGGGCCAAGGATTCCCAGGAACCAGGGGAACTATTGTATTTTTCCATAGAACATAGAACAATACAGACAGGTACAGGCCCTTCGATCAAAAATGTTCACATCAAACCTTTGCTTGCATGTGATCCATATACTTTCATTACCTGCTTATCAATGTGCCTATTGAAAAGCCTCTTAAATGTCAATGTTGGATTTTTTACAAGGCAACCTTGATGACAACCTTGAATGTTTTACTCTTCCCACCTGATAATCTCTTTCTATGGTACAGCTTGGAGTAAACAATCTGTTTTGAGAGGTTGGCATAGGAGTGTGAGCAATGCACCCAGCTGAGCTGACTGAGTATAATTAGGGCCAGAGTTATATTGATCTGGGAGAGGAAACGGATGATTGCTCATTCATCCTTGAAACAAGAAGTATATTTTTAAACGAGTAGTATATTTTTAATCAAGTAATATATTTTTGAAAAAGTGGCATATTTTTAAACCAATGCCTATTTTTGTTTACATTAAATTTGTGCTAACATTTAAGAATATGCGGCACGGTGGCGCAGCGGTAGAGGGCAGCATGGTGGTGCAGTGGTAGAGTTGCTGCCTTACAGTGCTTGATGCTCCTGAGACCCGGGTTCGATCCCGACTATGGATGCTGTCTGTAGGGAGTTTGTACGTTCTCCCCGTGACCGCGTGGTTTTCTCTGAGATCTTCGGTTTTCTCCCGCACCCAAAAGACGTACACGTTTGTAGGTAAAATTGTCTTGGTATAAGTGTAAATTGTCCCTAGTGTGTGTGATAGAGTTAATGTGCGGAAATCGCAGTGGGTGCGGACTCGTTGGTGCGAAGGGCCTGTTTCCGCACTGTATATCTAAAATAAAATAAAATAAAAACCTAAAATGATGCAGCTTGTAACTGTTTTAAGGCATTCAACATGGAATTTTATTCATTGATGTAGATGGACTGTATGTGAATAACAAACAAGAAAATGGAAACTGAGAGTAAACTTGTTTACAAAGGTATTCAGCCGCGGCTAAGAAATCACTTTCACGTTCCTTCACTTCAAGATTTTTTTCGTATTTAGCCTGTAAAGAATAGAAAAACAAAGTAACTGAAAAACATGAGGTTCTTTTGTTCTTCCAACCTAGTTTTCAAAATGTAGATTTATTATAAGCGTCACACTTTGGGCGTTTTTAGTTTTGTGAAGCTAAAAGGGTAAGGGGTTTTAACATTTACACAAAACTTGTATTTTGGTTGGAAAGAACAATATGTACTTCTGGCATAGAACCATTCTGGTGGAAATTGGCAGCCAATGTTTTTACTGATTTGCCCCAGGTTGGCGTAACTATGCCAATTCTTTTCATTTGAAATGCATTGCTTCTTGCAGGCACGGACATCTTTGATGCCTGGAGTGGTGGACAGAAATAGAAGATTAGCATGAGATGGAATGTTGTAGAAACATTTTAAATTCACAATGGACATGAGGTTATGAAATGGAGGATGAGAGTTATAGAGCATCAGTTGACCCAAGTTCATCAAGTTCAACTTCAAGTTACATTTATTGTCACATGCACCAGTTGGTCTAGTGAGATTTGAGTTATCATACAGCCATACGAATAAAAAAGAACACAATACACGATAGCGTTTAAATAAACATTCCCACATAGTGGAATCAATGTTCCCACTGTGAGTGAAGGCCATGAAGTTCAGTCATCTTCCTCATTGTTCACCCGTGGTCGGGGCTTTGATCCCTCCGCAGTCGCCGCTATGGTAGCCCAATGTTCAGGCCCTCTCGCCGGGATGATCTGAACTCTGACGTCGGAACAGAAGAACACTCTCAGCGGCTTGCAGTTTCAGAATCAGCCGCTTACTACCGGAGACCACGGCTCCCGAACACTGGCGTCCCCCGGCAAGGGGTCCCAGGACTCCGCGATGTTAGAGTCAATGCCACCCATGGCTGGAAGCTCCATGAACCACAGCTCCACCATGTTGAAGCAGTAGGCCCAACACTCCAGAGCCTCAACATGGCGATCCCCGGTAAGACATTGCTCGCACCATGGTGGTAATTCACTGCTGTGAGGGGGGGGGCGGGCGAAGATGCAACTCAGGGAAAAGACGTGTCCTCGACCAGGAAGTGACTGGGAATCCCTCTTTTCCCTCGCCACCCCCACTAGAAAAGACTAAGAAATCTCCAAAAACATACTTTTAGACAGACTAAAAATAACAAACAGGGTGAAAGGACGGACAAACCTCTGGCGAGGCTGCAGCGAGTGGCGCCACCCAACAGTGATTGATAAACAAGTTGCTTTGTAGAATAGACCACGTCAAAAGGTTGGACACAAGGAGTTTTTTTTTGCTGGATCTACATATTGGAACTCCCACATCATCAGTCTGAAGAAGAGTCCCAATCCAAATGTTGCCCATCCAATTCCTCTACAGATGCTGCCTGACCATTTGAGTTGCTCCTGCACTTTGTGCTTTACTCAATGTCTGTGATGAGTCAATGTACAATTGCTTAGGAAGTGCCAAGCCCCATGTTTGGAAGGATCAGTAATGGAATGGTTCATCTATAACCCTTGCTTTCAGCTTAAATGCAGATCTAAAGCAATTTAATCCCCCAAAATGTTTATCACACAACGCTTGTATCTTGGGTATGTGTACACATAGAGTTGTGAAAAGAATATTCCATTGGAATTTTTTTTTTTCTGAATCTGTTTTCATATTCATTACTGGTGTATTAATTGACAAGCTCGCTACTGGAAACCACTTCTCCACTTAAATGATTGCTTTACAAATAAAATAATTGTTCCCATAGCAACGGAATTTATGTGATGGCTGCTGTTCATCTGTTGGCAAACTCCCAAAACTGTTTCAAGACAAAGAAGAAAAAAAACAAAATATAATTCCTGGCTGTGACAGGGTGCTTGCACCACAAGAGGAAAATCCAACACAAATAGTTTTGCTTTACTCTCTATGTGGGCTGATTTCACGCTGAAATTGTTGGTTGTAAATTTCCCCAAACCGCAAGCATTAGCATTGAAACAATTCCCTTAGATCTTTACACCTTTTACATTTTCCACTGGAGCACAGCTTAGCGAACATTTTTATTTGTTCGATGTATTGGTACGGACCACATGAGCAAGAGTTCCTCTGAGTAGCAAATGCATAAAGTCTTCCCTTGTCAATATGAGCAAAGATACCGAGTGCCTAGTGGAAAATGTTCTCTGCCTGGTGAATTCTCCAAACCTATAAGCACTCATCCTACCTCTCATTACAATTTTACTAAGCCAATTAGCCTACAAACCTGTATGTCTTTGGAACGTGGGAGGAAACTAGAGCTCCCGAAGAAAACCCACGCAGGTCACGGGGAGAACATACAAACTCCGTACAGTCAGCACCCACAGTCAGGATCGAACCCAGATCTCTGGTGCTGTAAGCCAACAACTTGCGCCACTATGTTGCCCTAAATTTTTTATTAGTTGTCCACAGACAGCCACTTGTTCGAGTAAGTACCTCAGTGTGTTAATTTTCCTGCTCAGATTGTGACCAGGTTGGTGAACTAGCTTATTGAGATGGCCACTTTCCAGCTGTCCAGCATGTGGCAAGTGTGATTTCATGGACTTTACATCAGTGAATAGTACCTGCCATTGAGCAGTGCATAGATTTTTCGAAAGGAATTCATAGGATGTAAGATTAGTGCAGGAAAGTGACTTAATCCATGTAAAACAAGTGCTAATGCTGAAAATTAAGTTTAACCACAAAGCAATCACGTACTTCAGATTTTAATCATTGGAGATTTTGAAAATTACATATTTTCTGCCTTTTATTTATCTCTCTCTCTCTCAATTGTAGTTTTGCGTTGTATCTGATTATTGATTATTGCTAGTCGGTGTGGGAAAATGGGCCTGTTTCTGCGCTATATCGCTAAACTAAACTAAATTTATCCTCTTGCTTAAGTACATGGTAGCAGTAAATTGTAGTAAAATGCTTATCTTCCCTGGGGAAGAGAAAACATCAAGCAGCAAGTTTGCTGATGACAATGGTTTTATTGGCTACAGCTTTGACCCAAGATGGTTAATGAGGTGGCCCTTACAAGAAAGATGAGTGCAGATTTGAGAAATCTTTGCAACAACAGTAGCATGATGCAAACAATAACATTCAAACCTGATAAGAGGCAGATGTTTCTGTTAATGTGGATTAGATCTGGTCTTACCATTCATTGACCATTGTGAACATCAATCAGGTGTTGGCTGGATATAATTTTCTTTAAATGACAAAATCTTCCTAAACCAGACAGTTATTCAAAATGGGAGAAAGGTGAAGTGATCACAGACCAGTTAGCCCCCTAAAAACTAAAGGAAAATGAAAATAAAAATCTGCGGAGGCTTATAAATTATCAGTTGGAATGTCAAGGATTAATCAAAATCAGCATGAATGTTAACCTAAGGTATGAATTATTTTGTATTGGCTTTTTGAACAAGGAAACAAGGTAGATCAATGTAACACATCTGATGTTGTGCACATAAGATTAATATAGTCTATAAATTATTGATTAATCGGAAAAGTGAATACCTATGGTTTTCATGCTGTAATCTGATTAGTAAGCCCTGTCCTATTCTGGTTCTCCTTCCAATCTTTTCCCTTTCCCATATTCACACTCCAATCCATCATCTTCTCATAAGTTCTTAAGTTCTTGAAGCGATATTAGGCCATTCAGCATGTCTACTCCACCATTCAATCATGGCTGATCTATCTTTCCCTCTCAACCCTATTCTCCTGCCTTCTCCCCATAACCCTTGGCACTCTTACTAATCAAGAATCCGCCAATTTCTGCCTACAAAATACCTGATGACAGCCTCCATAGCTGTCTGTGGCAATGAATTCCACTGATTCATCACCCTCTGACTAAAGAAATTACTCCTCATCTCCTTTCTCTTTCCATCCTCCCTTTCCCTTCTGGTTCCATCTGCCCTTCTCCTCCTTAATTGTTCCCATTATCACTTTCCTTACCAGGCAGACTCCAGCACTGAGTTGTCTCCAGATGTCTTCATCTTCACTCTCCCCATCCCTACCAGGCTCCATCTCCTTTCCACATGTCTGTCTCCTTTTCTCAACTCACTGTGTCTGTCAACTCCATCTTTCTCTGTCCCTTACCTTGCTCATTCTGTCCATCAAGCTTTGCACTTCCCTGTCTACTACTCACCCACTGGCTCCAGGCTTATCTTCTCTCTTTTTATTGGCTATCTCCCCTCTGCATTCGTTATGCTGATGCAGAATTTTGACTCAAAACATCAACAGTTCCTTTCGTCCCATAGATACTGCTCAACCTATTGAATTCCTCCAACAGTTTGCTTGTTACTCTAACCATCTGCCTCTCATATTATACTTCATTCTAGATGGGGTTCATCACCTCAGATGTTGCCTGGTCTACTGAGTATTTTCAATTTGTTCTGCTTTCATTTCAGATTTTCTGCATTTGCAGTTGTTTTGGTTTTTATTAATGTCTGGCATTGATTGTTTTGTTTGCCACAAGAAAGAATGAGAGGAAATTTAGTTATGATTTAATAAACTGAGGGCCCTGACAATGTAAATGGAAAATAACTCTCTTAATTAGCAGACAACTCAATAATAAATAGGCATAGACTTAGTAAAGTGTGGAAAGGAACTGCAGATGCTGGTTTATACTGAAGATAGAAACAAAGTGTTGGATTAACTCGACAGGTCAAGCAGCATCTCTGGAGAAAACGGATGGATAATGTTTTGTGTTGGGACTCTCCTCCAGTTTGAAGAAATGTCCTGACCTGAAACGACATCCATCCCATTTCTCCAGCAATGCTGCCTGACTCGCTGAGTTACTCTAGCACTTTGTTTCAATCTTAGGCATAGAGTCAATCATTGGTTAAAAAAAAAAACTTAAAAGGAAGTTGAGGATAAAGTTTGAATGATCTGCAGTTTCTAATATGTAAACATTTTGGTCAGAGACACGTCAAGGAAAATTCCTCTTATGCAGAAGACTGAGACCTAAATAGACAGAGATACTTGAAGAGGAAATTAAATGTTGTAACCTATTGCATGTGACTGTCAGTAATGGGAGTCTGCAAACAAAATCTTTTCATGTAATTCCCTCAATATTGTTGCAGTGAAATTCATTATCCAAAACCCTTAACACTCAGAAAGCTTAGAATCAATTACGTAAAAAAAAAAGTAATTAAATTGGACACTCTGTTACCAAAGTAAACAATGAACTGTGTTTTATTATAATGTGTTTATCATTCCTTCACATGCAATGAGCAACACCCCATAGCATTCTGATTATTGTATGTTAGGGAACATTATTAAATAGATTGATGGAAAGGAATAATTCGGTTGTTCAAAAGAGCAAATTTAAGTGTCTGGTGAAGGTTTATATCTTAAACCAACTGAAGGATCACAAAGTAAGCTGTTAATAGGCTTGCCTTATTCCAAGAACAAAGTCCTAAATTATTCCATCTATTAATGGTTGTAATGAATGCTCCAGCATCTTTTTAATGTTGGAGTTGGGGCAGAGGGCTGATTAAAGCACAGAGTACAACCAAGAACCTTAATCAGCTCCCAGTCCCCAATTTCAGCATTAAACACACAAGAATATTCATTATAATCATATTCACCATAGTGCATTCCTTGTTATAACATGCAAAAAAGCTTGGCTCCCAAGCGCTCTGTTATAATGAGGGTGGAGTGTGATTATTAAGTACTTTATCTCAGTTTGTGTTCATCGATTGCATTTAAAAACTTCTAAGCAGAAATATATTTTAATGACATGCAACAAGCTGAGTTTTAAAACTGAACAGATTTAAAATCTGGCAGTTACAAATGACCGAAGGATCCAAAACCTGTTCCAAATCGCACTGGATTTGGCACAATTTAGGCATAATGATGTTTGAAAATGCATATGTGCACTCTCTAGGTAGGACTGAAGGCTTGATTCCACAGTGATGTCTTACTTAGAGCAATCTTAGCTTATTTTAGATCTACCAGATGCATTCCAGCTCAGCCAAAAACGACCCAGTGTTCTGAATAGTTGGTAGCTTTAGTGAGCTTACATTTTTAAATTAGCTTCCCAATTTTCTGTGAAGTTTTCTACTTTAGTCAATTCCAGTGCAATCTTTTGCCGAAGCATATGAAAACATAGTTTGTATGCAGGAATTAATGCAATGGCTTATATTAATGATTGCATTACTTGCACACTTGGTCTGATATCAAGCTTTTAGCAATAATAGCTTTTATCTTGCACCTATAGAGTTGCGTTAGTCAGGCATAACCTTTCATGGAATTTCATACCTACTGATGCTCAGTTCATTATATAAAGCACACACAGCAGTGTACAAAGTATTATTCCATATTAATTAAATCACACCAAACAGTAATTCATTAGATAAATTGATTTTTCTGTGTAGCCGCATCGGAAAAGTTTTTTGTCCATCGCTTGATCTCGATTATATAAGAACTTGGTACCTATAGTTTCTTTCTCCCCCTCTTTTCTTCTGATCTGTGTCAAGAGTCATGTGGAGGGATCTAATTTTTGGAGTGAAATTATAGGTCTACAGATGTTTTCAAGATGTTTCCCTGTCAGTAGCAGATTATCCCCTGTAGCAAAATCTCATTAAAGTGCAATTTACGGAGCTTTGCTGCTGTTGCCATTCACCAAAATTAAAGGCATTAATTTTTCAAAGTTCACCAGAAGTCTTTACATAAATGATGTAGCAGTTTGGGATACCAATTAACATAAGTGATATTTGCAGAATTAACCTACATTAGTTGTACAAATATTGCAAGGGTAAAAGGAAGCTAGGGAAGGGGGGAGGGTGGACACTGAATTTACAGATGTACTTGTGGAACATGAGCCACATTGTAAAGAAGTGTTGAAATAAAACAAGGGGGACATGCTGTGAGGAATGTCAAAAGAAAATGCTGATGTTTTTGCACCAAACCCATAACCGTTGCAATAGGCACCCATCATAACCAGCCCTGAGATCATACGAGACACCCAATGAGCCCTTAAATCTCACTGAGACATCTGCAGACAATAATGCACAGAAAATTGCATTATTTGCTGAATGTGTTTGCTTAGAGCATAACAAGTCAAGAAAATAAAACAGTAAAATAGTGATGTTAACACAATTAGTTAACTGTTAACTATTTATCACCTACTATACTTAAAGACAATAACAAATGTCTTATGATCACCTATTAAACTTAAAGACAATAACAAAGGTTTTATGATCAATTGCTGCAAAATAATAATTCACTTCTCCTTTAAATAATTTACATTCCCCTTTTGGTCTCACTCCAATCCAATCTCATCAGATGATGCGTATTGATGTAATTAGTTAATAACCATTTCGATGTAATAAAAATTAATTACTTTTCTGAATTATTGTTTCTTTTACTTTAGAAATTGGTGCACATTTAACAAGGGTGACGTGCTGGGAGGAATGGAAATGGGAGATTGGTAGAATGGGAATGGGAGATAAAACAATATTTATTTTTCCAAGATAGATATATTTCCAAGATTATATATACTAATAGTAATTTAGTAACATATTAAATTCTACTGACATTTTATGATATTTTAATTATTGAATGTACAATATACTAAAATTAGGAGTTGATGGAATTTTCAATAATCTAACAAAACAGTATAGTTTGACACTTAGAATTTGTCTAATTTAAATTTAGGAATTATACAGAATAAAACTGGTTAAGGTTTGGTACTGTTAATCTTCCCTTTTTCCTGTTTAAAAATATGAATTTAACAATGTATTGGGTGCCATCTTTAAGAAAGTGATTCTGATTCAATAAGATAATGGTAGATTGGATCAGTGGTGATCTTATTGAATGGCAGGTGCAAGGGGACCTATTTCGGTTTATGATTTTAAATTCTGCACAATGAATTTTGAGAACCTTTTTAATTTGTATAAATATTGTGTTTAATCTCCCACATCCATACCATAGTCACAATAATCATAATCGTAATTTATTAGCCAGGTATGTTTTGCAACATACGAGGAATTTGGTTTACCATTCAGTCATGCCAAAAAACCAACAAGTCACACAACTACATAAAAAATTGACATAAACATCCACAAGAGTGGCTCCTCCCCATTCCCCACTGTGATGGAAGGCAAGAAAGTCTTATCTTCTTTCCTCCATAACTGTACTGCCTGGCAATGAATAAACAGCCAACTATATTTTCATATTTGTAGGATATGAGGAACAACCTGTGTTTCAGACTAATTAAGGCCCTCTATCTTATTTGTTTTCTCTGAGACATAATCTAAACGGCCTGACCCACTTAGGTGACTTTTTAGGCGAGAGCAGGCGACTCTGTGCTCACCACATGATAGCCACATGGTCGCCACATGTTCGCTGGTGGTCTATGGTGAGTCTCATTCATGGCCGCGAGGAGTTCCCACATTCTGGGAACTAGCCGTGGCCTCAGCATGGTCGCCGCAAATTTTTCAACATGTTGAAAAATTTTCTGCAACCAAAAAATGGTCACCATGGAGAAAATCGATAATCCTGTAGTCGTAGGTGCAGTTGTAGTGGGGTTGCCATGTATTTATGGGTAGTCGAGGTAGTCATAGGTAGTTTTAGTTAATCGCCTTTGTTGACCAGGCATTTTCATTGGCTCATTGGGGGAAAAAAACGTAAGCACAAGTTTTCAGAACCAAGGATAACTGACCGGTAACGTTAAATTCCCGCCAAACTTTACAGCTGTGTACCTCTAGCTTATTAAAAGTTGTCTGGCTTCCTAAAAGTGTCTCCACTTCTTCTCCACTCCTTCTACCCCACTTCTCCCCCCTTCTCCCTCTTCTCCCCTCCACCCCCCCCCCCCCCCACCTCTTTTAAAGGACTTACCGTACACTGTGCTAGCCATCTTAACCTTCCTGTTCATTGTGGTGTGTGTCTGTATCACCTTGGCTTTGCACCGGGTGAATTTCAGACAGCGCTCCCCCGCTTTCCCTGGACCCTGCCTTTGCGGGGGGGGGGGGGGGGGGTTGTGTGTGTGTGTGTGTGTGTGTGTGTGTGTTAACTCTGGCAGTCGCCGTTCCAGGTCCCAGTTTTTCAGGCGACTGCCGGGAACTTGACAGTCACTGGCAGTCCGCTAAAAAATCACCTAAGTGGGACAGGCCCTTTAGTTTGTCCAACTTGACCTTTTAGCTAATAGCCTCTAACTCTAATCTTAGTAAACCACTTCTGCAACCCAACCAAACTTTTGTAAAACTCAGCATAGCTTTTTGACTCTGATACTTAATGACATGTCCAATGAGAACAAACATACTGTATGTTTATTTACCAATGTATCCACTTGTGTTGCTACTTTCAGGCAGCAATGGACTTGGAGACCAAGATTTCCCTGTACATGTGTAGGAAGGAACTGCAGATGCTGGAGATAAGGAATAGGTGACGTTTCGGTTCGGTTTGAGACTTTTCGGGTCTGAAGAAGGGTTGCGTACCGAAATGTCACCAGTTCCTTCTCTCTGTACATCATTGGTGCCAAGGGTCCTCCCATTAACCATATACCTTCCCCTTACATTTGAACTCAATACCTACCATTTTTTCTGTCCATATCCATGACTGACCTACTGTTTACTTGGCTATTAGGAGGCCTACTGTATAATCTCTTCATGGTGACTGTACCTTTCTTATTTTTGAGCTCTATCCATATTGCCTTAGTGGATTAACCCCCTTGTACATCCTCTCTGAGTGAAGCTGTGACATTCCCTATGATTTAGAAATACATTTCCTCCACCTCTTTTACCTCTCTGTTTATCACGTCTGAACATCAAAATCCTGGAACAATGAACAGCTGATCCTATCCATCTCATGGTCAATTTTATGTAATGACCACCACATCATCCTTTCCAGGGGGAGAACCTTTGCAACCTCTGTTATTTCTTAAAAGTTGTTATATTTAAGAAACATTTTTTTTAAGTTTGTTCCTGTCATGCAATCTTCCTTCAAATGTCTGTCTAGTTTTCATTCAGTTTTCAAATAGTAAGGGGATGATAAAGCACCAATTCATAGTCGATATGATACAATACTTACCTTTAGTGGCGCTGCAGTTCTGCAACTCCCCGTGTGGGCGTCTTTGGTGCCTTTCAGAGGGGGGCGTGTTAAAAATGCCGTTTTTCTCCAGACAATTCAAGTCAATCCATCTCAGGGTATTTCGTCGCTAAAGAGAAATCGCTCCGACCTTTGATTTATGAAGGTATTTTTAAACTACACTAGATAATTTATTAACTAGAGTAATTTAAAAATCATCTTCTAAAGCCATGAGCGCCGACGACGGGAAGGATTTTACGTAGGGGAGAAAAGAAGCTAAACAGTCCATTTTTACATTAAAAACGTGGTTCTTAGGAAGCATTTAATCAAATTTTTATGTTGCGAAATGGGGACAAAAAATATATACAAACCGGTAGTATTTTACCTGCCGACTGTGGGTTAAATTCACCGCAAACCGCAATGTTCCAATCCACCGCATTCCACTAAAACCCACTCGCAAGTTGATTTAAATGGCCATTAATTTACAGGAATTAAACACTAAATTCCTTCCATTTGGCCTATAAATTCATGAAAATTAGATTTAAAAATCATGTTATATTGTGAATTATTGTGTGAATGTTATTTGGACATTTAGGCAATTTAAAAATGTTTATCTTTTCTTAAGAAATGGATAGATGTTTAGATCTAGTAATTGAATTTTGTAATTAGCTACAATTAGGTAACTAACTAATTATATGCTTTAATTTCAGGTCATCCAAGTACGATTGTTTCATATTTGTTTCAGAATGCTTCAATCTATAATAACTGAACATTTCATTGAGTTCTCTTAATTTTTAAGAAAGGTATGGGCTTTTGACTGTCCTAGATCACAGCTTTTGAGTTAAGTCAATGGAAAGGCAATGGGGAACAATATGCTAATTTCGGAGTATGAAAATGGCCATAACTTATTTAATACTGAAGTTATGAAAGTGAATTAGGTGTCAAATTAAACTTCTTTTTATGCTTTATATGATAGGGTAAATTGTAGATTTGATTTTTTCAATCTCAAAATTTTGTAACATTGCTCACAGATGTCACAGGCCCCAGTAAAATACACCATAGCACAGAAAGATTGCACACAGCTGTTGATCCATTTCTATTACAGCGCAGGATTCTGTAATAAATACAATTATTTTTTTAATGCAGTGTGCAAGCATTTTATTCATGTCTATGCATTTTACGATGCATTTTGCATTTTATTGAATTTAGGAGAGTAAGGGGGATGGATAGTTATTGGTGCAATGAAGGGATTCATGACTACTTTCGTGCAATATGGGCCCTGAGAATACTTAAACTGACTCTAAACATGGTGCAAAGAAAAAATGGAAAATAAATCAGAGCCTTGTTTCTCTTGTCAATTGTAAAAAGATGATGGCTCATCTACTCTGTATGAATTTTCTAATATTTTAAGCAAGCTGCGTTAAATTCTATGGACCGAATCACACTGACTGTGGTCAAAAGATGCAAATGAAGCTGTTGGCGTTCAGCCGCTTGCAGGCAAGTACAACCTGGTTCAATGGTTCAATGGCGTTTCATTTCAATGGTGCTTTATTTGGACCTAGAGTCAAGCTGACGGTTTGTGTATCTCTCACTCCGCACAATGCAAGACATTGAGTAGAGTCCTGTAGCAGAGCTTGATTGCTAAGGCATTTTACTGCGACGTTCACCTTCATGTTGAATGATCCCCCCATACAGTAACAATAGCCTACGCACTAGGAGCAATTTATAGTTTTACCTAAGCCAATTAACATAAAAATCTGCACCACTTTGGTTTGTGGGAGGGAACCAGAGCACCTGGAGAAAATCCACATGGTCACAGGGATAACGTACAAATGGGTAAGAATGAGACTGGGTGGCAGTAAGAATTGAGCATAATTCAACTCTATCACTTCATATGGATATTCAGGGAATGGACAGATATGGATCACGTGCAGGCAGAAGAGATAGGTTTCACTTGATATCATGTTTGGCAAGGACATAGTGGGCTGAAGGGCCTGTTCCTGTGCTGCACTGATCTACATTCTATGAGCATCAAGCAAGGGTCTTGGGAGGTGATCTGAAGTGGGAACCCGTGCTAATTTCCGTTTAGTACATGTCCCCCTTTCCAGTCTCCTACACGGGTTGCTAAATTGGAGACATAGATAAACTGGGTAGCACAGTGGTGCAGATGGTTGAGTTGCTGTCTCACAGCGCTAGAGACCTGGGTTCAACTTGACCTCGGGTGCTGTCTATGTGGAGTTTGTATGTTCTCCTTGTGACTCTTGGGTTTCTTCTAGGTGCCCCCTATTTCCTCCCACATTCCAAAGATGTGTGGGTTTGTAGGTGAATTGGCCTCTGTAAATAGTCCCTTGTGTGTCGGGAGTGGATGAAGAAATGGTATAACATAGAGCTAGTGTGAATGGGTGATTGATAGTCCGCATCGACTCAATGGACAGAAGGGCCTGTTTCCATGCAGCATCTCTAAATAAATGTAAACTGTAGTGCTCCACAATGAATCCAATTGACACAAAAATGATCATACATGATCTTCAATAGTTTAATATTGCACATGCCTGTTTGTAGAATCAGGGAAGCTTTAATTTTTTTTAAATATGGAATCGAGAGTGATTCCAAAAGTGGTTGGGTGTGTTGCAATTATTTGATTTCCTACTATATGAGGCTTTTATCTTCCACAGATTGCTTTTATGCAAAGGCAAAATGCACAAACAAAATGTTTATTCATGACTCATATCATACACCATCAGAAAATGACACTCGGACTTGGCAAGCCCAATTTGTTCATGACAGCTGTAATTTATTTCTCTGCTGCACCAACGGCCAAAGTTGAAGTTTGTACTGTTTTAGAAAATGCTGATTTTGCAATAAATAATACATTATTGGATCTTAATCATAGAATCACAAAATCAAAGAAATGCATAGCACAGAAAGAACCCCTTTTGACCCACCTTGTCCATGTTGATCATGATCCCTATCTACACTAATCTCATTTGCCCACATTAGGCTCTCATAATACCACTCCTTTTCTAGCCAAGTAGTTATCCAAATGCCTTTTAAAGGGCTGACCTTGAGCCCAGACCCGGGGTCCAATCGCCGGCGCGGAGGAGCTCACATCCCCCCGATGCAGGAGCTGATTGCGGAGGGCCCAAACGCCACTGGCTATGGGAGTCAAGATCATCCCGTCAACGGAGGGCTCGAGGCCCCCGACCACGGGAGACCAATGAAGGGAAGAGATTTGATTTTTTTTGCCTTCCATCACAGTGAGGAATGTGGAGGAGTCACTGTGGTGGATGTTTATATTAAAATGTGTTTTGTTTGTCCCGTTGCTTTTTATTTGTATGACTGGCTTGGCAAATGAAATTCCTCAAATGTTGCAAAGCTTACTTGACTAATAAAGTATTATTGTGATTGATTGTGATTGATGGTAAGCAAACAGGAAAGACATAAAATACTTGAAGTGCAATCAAGAGTTAAGAGTGTTTTGTTGTCATATGTCCCAAAATAGAACAATGAAATTCTTACTTGCAGCAGCGCAACAGGTCTGTAATCAATGACTTCCTAACTCTTATAATCAATGCATCAGTCTAGCAAGGCAAACATCAAATGCCTTCTTTACTGCCTTATCCACTGGTCTCATCCCTTTCAAGGAGCTGTGGACTTCCACCACAAGGTCTCTGTACATGAATGATCCTAAGGATCCTGCCATTTACCCCATATGGCCTTCCAGAATTTGACCTCACAGTGCATTAATTTACACTTTCATCTGCCACTGTTCCACTCAGCTTTCCAGTTGATCGTTGTCAACATCCCAACACGCTTTGGCTCCCTTCTGCCTTAATCTTATGGACCAGCCTACAAAGTGGGGCCATGTCAAAAGCCTTAGCAAACTTCATGTATACCCCTTTGACTGTTCTGAACTCGTTAATTTTCCTGGGCAACTCTTCTAAAACATGTAATCATATTTAATCTATGTAGTGTAGTATGATTTGACTGGATAGCATGCAAACAAAATTGTCCATTGTATCTCAGTACATGACAATTATAAACAAATACCAATACAACTTTGTGAGATATGATCTCCCATGCATAATACCATATTGACTTTTCTGCACATCAATGCACTACTCCTTGTTGGTTCCTGCTTTCCAAACTGATCATTAGTTCTGACCCTTAGAATCATCTCCAAAAACCTCCTTACCACTGATGTAAGAGGCTACAGTCTGTAGCTCCCACACTTGTCCCTACTGTCCGTTTTGAATAAGGAAACAAGTAGCCACTCCCAGTCTTCAGTACCTCACTTGTGGCTGACAAAGATGCAAATATCTCTGTCAGAACCTTAGAAATTTCCTCCCTTCCTCCAAAAGCGTCCTGGGATAGATTCCATTTGACCGTGAGGATTTATCCATAATACTATGCCCCAATATTTCTAGCATTTCCTTCTTCCTGATACAGATGTGCTTCAGAATATTAGAGCACCCCTCCTTTAACCTCCCAGCCTCCACTTCCTCTCACTGGTGAATACTGATAAGAAGTATTTATTTAAGATTCTGTTCACATCACTGTCTCCAGGTATAGATTACACCTTTGGTGCCCGAGGGAACCTATTCCTTCTTATTAACCCTCTTGCTCCTGATATACTTACCAACAAATTTAGATTTGTCTTTAATCCTACTCATCAACTCATTGTGTTGGAAGGAACTGCGCCGAGTCACGGTGGCACAGCGGTAGAGTCGCTGCCTTACAGCAAAATGCAGCACCAGAGACCCGGGTTCGGTCCCGACTACGGGTGCTGTCTGTATGGAGTTTGTACGTTCTCCCCGTGATCTGCGTGGGTTTTCTCTGAGATCTTCGGTTTCCTCCCACACTTCAAAGACGTACAGATTTGTAGGTTGTTAAAGAAGGAACTGCAGATGCTGGAGAATCGAGGGTTACACAAAAAGCTGGAGAAACTCAGCGGGTGCAGCAGCATCTAAAGAGATTTGTAGGTTAATTGACTTGATTAATTGGCTTGATAAAAATGTAAAATTGTCCAAGTTGGTGATATGCAGAGTACTGTGCCCTGCCGACAACAAAATTCAGAAGGTTCAATGCTGCACTGAAGATAAGACACAAAAATAACTAATTGGGTCAGACATCATCTCTGGAGAAAAGGAAATGGTGATGTTTTGGGTTGAGACCCTTCTTCAGACTGAAAATCAGGGGAAAGGGAAACCAGAGATACAGACGGCGATATACAGTAGAGAGATATAAAACAAACGAATGAAAGATTTGCAAAAAAGTGATAATGGTAAAGGACACACAACACTGTTAGCTGTGTGCTAGGTGATATTATTCCATCTAATAATCATTCATGAACATTTAATTGTGTATCAATTTCATCTTACAAATAAAAAAAACACAAATTGTCTAATTTTTAATTTTGCGAATTAGAATTATATTCATTTTGTGCTACTTGGTCCTCTTCATCATTGCACTTCCTTGGTCTGTATACGTGAATAATACATTCTTGAGGATTTCAGAAATGTGGTTTATTGTAAATATGGTGCTGTGAAATACTTTATAAACTATTCTTGCATTCTTGGTCATTTTAGAGTAATTGGCATTGCCAAGTCTCTCTGTGGGCTAAGAATGGATTTGATGTGCCAGTTAGACAAGATCTATGGTGCTTCCTTGTCTCCTCAGAACCATTTCTGCTCCATTCATTTCATTTTTTGGCAAGCATATTTCAAAATTTTTGGTACAATTAGTAGAAGTTGGAATTCAGTGGAGTTTGATTTTTTGAAATAGAACAAAACACAGCTGTAACTGAACAAATGCCAACGTGGAAATTTTTATTTTTTGCCTAATAATCATGTTGTATCAAAAATAATTAATTTTCTTTTTAACACCCTTCTCCTCTGTTTTACAATGAATCTAAAAAAAGTGAGCATACATCAATATAAAGTTTATCCTTTTGGATTTGTGATTGAATTGAACTGTTGCAATTGCCATGAAGAAAAGAGTGGGAAAATTGGAGACACAAAGAACTACAGATACTGGCTTACAAACAATAGACAAAGTAATGGAGTAACTCAGTAGGTCAGACAGCATTTCTGAAGGGCATGGATAGGTGTTGTTTCGGGCTGGATCCCTTCTTCAGACTGATTCAGACTAAATCAGTCAGAAGAAGGGTTGAGACCTGAAACACCACTAATCCATGTCCTCTGAAGATGCTGCCCAACCTGATACTGAGTTACTCCATTACTTTGTGCCTTTTTTCATGTGTGAGAGCGAATGATCAGTTCTGAAGCCGATTGAAATTGTTGGAAAAGTTAGCACAGTGTTTCCGAATAAGCCTCTGTTGAACATAAATAATGTATTGAACACAAAGGAATATGGTGCTATTTACTTAAGGTGCAGTGTTTGAAGTGGACCATGCTTTGCGGCGCCCACAGTACTTTTCCCTCTTGTGCCACAACACATCGGAGTATGTAATGGTTAGATGTAGATTTTATTTTCCATACTTCTCACAGGAGATGTTAAGTGGAGACAAATGCACTGCTGGGGTTGTGGGATGGAAAAAAAGTCAGAAATAATTTGAGCCAATTATATGTCTGGTGCAATGCCAGATAGCTACATGCAAACAATTTGTATACAGTAACATTTAGTTTATGAAATGGTGGAGTGAAAGGCCTTGAAATGGTACAATAAGATCAAATCAAGTGTTGATCAGCGTGATATTGAAATTTACTTTCCAGTTTTGGTTCCTCGTTGTTAAGTATTTCACACAACAAGGTCACCAGAAAAAAATAATGAATGTTAAGTATAGCCAAATTTAGTATTAACTCTTTCATGAGGGAATAATCTGTAATCCTGATGCTAAAGATGACCACTACTGAAAACTGCAGGTGATGATATATGGTTTATTGATGATATAGGGTTTTCTCACATGTTTCTGTCTGAGGTAAATTTACATGCAAATGTTCTTTGCTTACTAAATAAAATGTCATGGACATCTAGGCAATATGCCAACTATTCAAATCAACATTCACCCAACGCCTTCTCTTAATTTACCAGTTTCCAGATATGTTTTGGACTTTATTTCAAACTAGTACTCACTAGCTTTACCAGGAAGTTTTGCACTCCATGAGAGCATCCAAGACATCAGAATGTCCTGAAGCATTTTGTAGCCAATAAGCTTAAACTCTGTTACATTGTTTCCTTTAGACTTTAGACTTTAGAGATACAACGCGGAAATAGACCCTTCGGCCCACTGAGCCCATACTGACCACCACGCACACTAACACTATCTTTCAAGCCAAGGACAATTTACGATTTTACCAAAGCCAATTAACCTACAAACCTGTATGTTTTTTGGAATGTGGAAGGAAACCGGAGCACCCAAAGAAAACCCTCAGGTCACACAGAGAATGTACAAATTCCATACAGATAGAACCCGTACTCAGGATCTAACGCAGTTCTCTTGCGCTGTAAGGCAGCAATTCTACCACTGTGCCACTGCGCTGCCCTAATTGTTATAATCTCTATTCATGTTGACCAATGTTCAATGTTCATCTTAAGCAGTTACACCTCATACTCTTTTCGGAGAATTTGACTGAAACAACTGCTTTTGCTTTCATTGGGATTAGTGCAATATCCCAGGTGGTTCCTGCAAATCTCTAGACATTGAAAACTCAATATGGAGAAGGAACTTTTGAGAATCATATTAAACAATGAGTGAATGCATCAGCAGCACAAATGGATTCCATGTAAAGGGTGGAAAGAGTGCACTTTTACACAAATTACTCACCAACCACCTTGCCCATCGGAGGAAGTGTCTGCTGTTCATAGTCATCTCATCAGACACATCAGATCCCACTCAACCAGCATGGAACAAAGTCATCCTCAATCCTGATGAACAACATAAGAATATAACTCCACATATTCACCAATTAGGTGAAAGATTTCTGATAGCTACCTTTTCTGATTTCTGTTTTCAATTTCTAAATACCTCCTGTTGGAGTAAATTGTCCCTGTTATACCTTGCATTTTAGTGTTTGTACAATGTTCTATTTTTAATTTCAAATATCTAGAACTTGCTGTTTAAAAAAAATCTTTCTCTTCTTTCTTTCAATTAACGTCTAAAAGCATTCCAGGGGATTTGAGAGACAAACCTATAATAAATCTGTGACGACTGCTTTTGTCAACTCTGATCTAAATAATTGATACTGGCCCTTCTAATGCATTCCTCTATTTGTTCCACCATAGGTGCTAGGTTAACGGGCTATAATTTTCAAGTTCATGCCTCATGACTTTTCTGAATATCTGCGATTATGAATTATTCATATGCTTAGCATACTTACAATACCTTGCATTACTCTTCCTTGTATAAGATAATATAATCAGTAATTACCGCTGCTGTATCATTAAAAAAAGATTTCCGCAGGATATGGGGGTCAATGCACTTTATTGCCCCCTGGACAACAGAATGAATTGGAAAATTACTCCACAGAAAATGACTTCTTCCCAACGATGCTTGGATTTAAATTTCCTTGATTTGGGGTACCTTGTAGTAGAAGTGTTGTGATTATGTATGAAAATAATATTTTCTCAATATTATGAGGCATTCACTTTGTTGGGAACCTAGCTGGAGGATTGATCTTCTTGTGGCCAACATCATGCTATGGAGGGAATTGGGTCGCAAGTCAAACATCTTAAAACTTATTTTAATTAACATCCCCCCTTCCCCTCTCTCTTTCCTGAGGCCCACTTCTGCCCCAATCCAGTGTGCATCAATTTCTCCCATCATCTGCTCTGCTTTCCCTCCCCCCCTCCACGCCCACACCCCGCACCTCTCCACCAAGCATCCCCTATGCCGATATTCTTAATTCTGACTTCATCCATCTTCTCCCTTTATCTGAAACTTTTTATATCTCCTTTTCACCTCCAGTCTTTATCACTTACTCCACCCATTTTTCAATCAAACCCTCCCTCGCCTGTGTCTACATATCTCTTGCCAGTCTTTGTCCTGCCCCCATCTCTTCCAGCTTTCTCCCCCTTACTACAACCAGTTTGAAGAAGGGTCCCGACACAAAACTTTGTCTGTCCATTCCCTCCATAGAAGCTGCCCTACCTACTGAGGTACTTCAGCACTTTGTGTGTTGATCCTGAAATCAACTGTTTAAGTCATTTAAAGTAAAAGGAGTTCACCTGGGGAAAAATGAAGCAAGTGAAATGGTTCTTTTTTTTTAGGCTCTGACTGGACAACTCCATGAATGATGTTTCTATAGTTGGCTCCATAGAAAAGATTTCAGAGGGTAAAATGTGTATTAAAAATGACCAATTTCTGGCAGCTGTTTATTCCCTTGGACAATTATCTTACCGAACACTCCAACAATGTGGCTGTTGTTCATTTATTTCCATTCCTGATAACATTTTTTCCATTCTGTACCATTCCCTGCTCATTATTTTTCACTATTTTATTGTGAGAAGATGTGTCAAAACAAGTTCTGGCTTGGGCCTGGATGATATGGGACACATAAAAAAAATAATGCAGTGATACATAAGGGTCCTAAATGCACGTAAAGGGAATTTGGAACTGAAGGGAGCTGTGGCTTATATTGCAAATCAGTAAAACAATGGAGTTAAAGTGCACAAATGTTTTGGGACGTGTTCTTGGAATTTCAGCAAGTGACCTTTTATGTGTAATATTGACCCAAAGTATAATCATATATCTAAATGAGTTATGAATGTCTGGAGCAACACGCTTGACTATAAACACCTTGGATGTACATAATTGCTCCAATTTCCAACTCTGTATGACATGGAAAGGAAAGTGAATGGATAATTCCAAAACATAAAAATACATAAGGCATATTTATTGATGCAATAAAATGTTGAATTAATTGCCATTGCAGTGATATACTTCCACCATTCCAGAAGTGTGTGATGGGACTTACGAAATGCATTGGCTCTCTAAATGATTTATGCGCTTCATTTCTATCTGCTGGAATTTCGATTTCCCTTTTACATTTATTTTTTAAATGCACAATTATTTGGTGTTAAATGCTGTCAGTGTATTCCACATTTCCCTGTGTTTTGAGTATGGCGTTTACAAAGAAGGAACTGTATTTTCATGGTTTTATTGCAGTACCAAAGACCTTTTATCCTCTTGAGTCAGCCCCGTTTCCCTGCTCTTTCCCAAAGGCCTGTAAATGATATACTGTATCATCTGAACTGTACTATTTAGCCTATCATGTCTCTTATTTCTCTTTCTGTCAACACTTCCCAATACACTATTTGTATTCACATGCAGATAGAGTTTATTCCATGATGCAAATTACTTGTGGCTTGCAGATGGTGGTAAGGTTTTGGGGTGTCAGAAGGTGAGTTACTTGCAGTAAGGAAAACTTGTTTCTGACCTGCATTGATCACCATTATATTTATGTTGTTGGTCAGTTTAGTTATTGGCCAACTACCATCCTGCCCCATCACTTTTCCCTCCCCCATATCATGCCCGCAAAACGCTGTTGGTGGGGAACTCAGCAGTGATAACCTCATTCAACATGAAGTATTCAATTGACTTTTTCTTGTTGGAATTGGTCATTACTTGACCTTTTCATCCTACAAATGTTGCTGGGACTCTTTCTGAGGAACTTCTACTGTCATGTTCTGGAGCAGAGGACTGTAACAACTCCAACCAGTGCCCTCTATAAAAGGTTTGACTCCAACCAGAAATTGTTCCCCTTGGTGGAAATCGACTTGTTTTACCAGGGCTCCTTGATGCTATTCTCTGTCAATTGGTCTCTTGATGTTAATACATTCATTTTTATGCCAGCTCTGCAATTCAACACTTTGTTCCATCATTGGATCATGGTTATCTTCTTCTTCTTCTTCTTCATTCGTGTGGCGTGCACAGCCTAAAGTTGTTGGACAACTTGTTCTATTTGGTCTTCCATTTGTGCACGTCGAGTTGATTGCATTAGTCGAAACAGGGCGGACCACGTGAAGGTTGCAATCTTCCACCCTGGACCATGGTTATGATGAATGAGATCTCCTGGCAAAATCCAATTTTCGAATCTGTATACAGATTATTTATGTGCAAGAAGGAACTGCAGATGATGGTTGAAACTAAAGATAGACACAAAAAGCTGGAGTAACTTAGTGGGACAGGCAGCATCCCTGGAGAGAAGGAATGGGTGGCGTTTCGGGTCGACATGCTTCTTCAGACCTGAAATACTTTGGCACCAGGTTTTCTCCTCCTTTCATCATGTCATGTAAATGGAGGAGTGGCTAAAGTTGATCTTTGTGGAGTGGCACTAATAACAGCTAGCCTACCTAACATTCATCCATTTACTTCTGCCATCTATTTTCAGTACTTTTAACCAACACTTTGCCCTAATGTCTTGTGCTCTTAGTTTCAGTAGCAACATTTCAGTAGATACATTCATCAAATGTCTCTTGAAATTCACCTCAATCACATCCACAGGTTCCTCTTTATCTGCTCTCCCCCTTCAATCCTCATTAGAATCTTCTCTTTAAGAAATGAACTGGTGTGCACTTTGCTGCGTATCAGTGAGTTATTAATGGAGTAGAGTTTCACACATCCTAATTCACATAGCATTAGGCTGGTACATATTACCCTGATTGGTGTTAAAATGCCTGTAATATTCCACACAGTCTTTGTTGCAGCAGAGTTACCCATTTTAACGACTGCCCCCATGTTGCAGCATCTGTGACCAACTAGGTAGAAGTGAAAGAGTCTCATTTTCTCTAGCTAGAGGTTTTGTGAACTACTCCTACTCTTATTTCTTGTGTTCTTCTATGACAAATTTAATATAGGGTTTAACATTCATTTGAAATTAAATTGGGAAAATTGCAGATCACTTTCCATTATTTTGGAAAATCATCAGAATGAAGAGACAAATTTGGGCCTGTCCCACTTAAGTGATTTTTTGCGTGACTACAGGCGACTGCCGCAAAATATTCAACATGTTGAAAAAATTTTGGCAACATTGGCGACAATTCTTGCTGTCCTAGGTTGTTGTATGTTGTCGTAGGTTGTCGCCAGGTGTCGAAGGTGAAATCCATTAAAACTAGTCCTTGGCAGTCGCCTAAGTGGGACAGGTCCACAGGCCCCAGGGTTTGGGGGATTTAGAGACAATAATGAAAACCAAAAAGCATAGTTTGAGTCTTGTTGAATAGTAGTAAATTTGTTGTCACCTTGGACTTGATGTAACATTGAAATTTGAAGGGTACACCAACAAAGTTGGAGTTCATGTTTAGTTTAGTTTAGAGAAACAGCGGGGCAACTGGTCCTTTAGCCCACTGAGTCCACCTCGACCAGCAATCACCCATACAATATTTCTATCCTACACACAAGGGACAACTTACAAAAGCCAATTAACCTACAAACCTGCATGTCTTTGGATTGTGGGGGGAAACCGGGGCACCCGGAGAAAACAGGGAAAATGTCCAACTCTGCACAGACCCATTGTCAAGATCGAACCCGAGTCTCTGGCGCTGTGAGGCAACAAAGGTACTGCTGTGCCACTGTGTAGCCCGTGGTGGTAGGTAGAATAAAATGTTATGTCATAAATGCAGAGGCTTGCCACCTTAGCATAATATTGTACAGGTGATAATGAGAAGCCAAGGACAGAGATTGCGTTTTGTGACATGAGACCAGATTACATAGAAGGACCCTTGGGTAATGTAAGTTTGCAAATTAAGATTTATATTTGGAAGAAACTCAAAAACCTGGTACCAAAGTATAGTCTACAAGTGTATAGGTCCATGAAATTGGTCTTATTTAGACAGTGTGGTGAAGAAGCATTTTGCACCATATCTTCATTGGTCTGTGTATCGATAACAGGTGTTGGGCAATAATGTTACAGCTGCACATGACATTGGTAAGGCCACATTTGGAATATTGTTACAACTCTGACCATGAAAATGGAAAGGTTGCAAAATGCTTTACAAGAATGCTACTAGGTCTGGAAGGTTTTTGATAAAATGAGAGGCTGGATGGGCTTGTTTTTTTCCCCCTTGTCTTACAATTCTTACAGCGTCAGAGACCCGGTTTCAATCCTGACTATGAGTGCTGTCTGTATGGGGTTTGTACGTTCTCCTCGTGGCGTTTGTGGGTTTTCTCTGAGATTTTCAGTTTCCTCCCACACTCCAAAGACATATAGGTTTGTAGGCTAATTGGCTTGGTAAAATTGTAAATTGTCCCCTGAGTGTGTAGGATAATGTTAATGTGTGGGTATTGCTGGTTGGTGTGGACTCGGTGGGCTGAAGGGCCTGTATGCTGTATCTCTAAACTAGACAGGGATGAGTTGGGCTGAAGGGCCCATCTCCATGCTGCAGAGCTCTGACTATGACTCTTTGACCTGTCTCGTCAATTGATTCAGGTAGATTAAAATACTGATAGAATTGGGAAGCGAAAAGAGGCAGGTGGCATATTGGATAACACACTAGGGGCAATTTACAGCGGCCAATTAACCTACAAACCTACATGTCTTTGGATGCAGGAGGAATCTGGAGCACCCAGAGGAAACCCGTGTGGTCAGCAGGAGAACGTGCAAACACCTCACAGAGAGCATCCTCGGTCTGGGTTAAACCCAAGCCTCTGGCATTGTGAGGCAGCAGCTCTACTAGCTTTTTTTTTTAAATTTAATTTATTTATTAGAAGTAAGTAAATTACATTTTAATGATACCTTTTTACAGGTTCTCAGAATTATTAAACCATTCTTTGTACAACTTCCTTTTTTTTTAGAAAGAAATGAGAAAGTAAGAAGTATCGAAGAGTAAAGAATAGTCTAGTGAGTGTAGCGTAAAGAAAGAGATAAGTGAGAGAGTGAAGCAGAAAGGTGATTCTTACACGCCACAAGTCGATATATATATACTTTTTTTGCTCTTAATCATTTTTCACTCAAACCCAGAATTTTTAATTTTACGAGTTATTACACCCCATGAATCCACAAGATCAATAAATGGAGACCAACATTAAGAATTGGTCTTTTTTTCTATTAGGAGGAGTCTCATTTCTTCCAAATGGGCCGTTTCCAGCAGCTCATACTCTACTAGCTGTGCTTAGATTTAGCCATATTGTCCAAAGGTAATGAACAAACTCTTGCCATGGGAGACAGTGGAGGAGGAATATAAGAATTGTAAGAGTCTTATACTGCAGAGAATGTTCACAGTAGCCTCACAATTGGTTAGCTTGCTCTTTGCTGTCGTCGGTATTGTTTTCACTTTATGGAAATTATAGTGCATATTATAAGAAATTACAGCTGGTAGCAAGTGAGTGCAATTTAATCTTAGGGTTTAGATGTCATCCAAGCATGCCTAGAGCAAATTACAGACTTATTAAACTCTCAACCATCCATAAATCTATTAATCTTCTGCTTTACGAAAGAGCAATTTAAATTGTTTTTCTTCCTTTGCAAAGCCTGTGTTTTATTATATGCCTAATACTTTAAATCTCTGGCATACAGATATATTGGATAAAAGAACAAATGTCGCCCTAATTATTAAAACTAATTAATTTCTTCTCATGCTCAACACTCTCTGGTTGAAGGACCAGGCTTATTCCCAGGCTTCCACCAATGTGACTCTTAAATAGAGTGCAGGAATGTGTGTTCCAGCATTTTGTGTCTATCTTTGGTTTAAACCAGCATCTGCAGTTCCTTCCTACACATATCCATTTTAACTCCCTTTCCCATTCCCAGCACCTGATATTCACCTTGGGTAGCTTATCTCCCAGTGGTGTTACAATTGAATTCTCCAATTTTGAGTATTACCCACTCAATCCTTCCCATGCACTCATCATACCCTATTAGGTACACATTCCCTCCACAGATGCTGCCTGACCCACTGAGTTCCTCTAGCACTTTGCGGTTTGTTGTTCTCTGCCTTTTTCTCCCTCCATGCTTACGATGATGGGCGGTTGTAGAGTGAGATAGAAAAATATTGATGCTTATAACTGGGCTTGCATACTTCTTGTAAGGCAAAGCAACTGTATGAAACTACACACTTCTGTTTCAGTGGACAACATGCTGTGGAGACACACAGCTCAGAACCAGGCTCTTTGGCTCACAGAATCTGTCCCAACTCTCAAACACACATTAAATGCCCTATGTACTGAGTTACTTCTATCCAATGTCCACAACATTTCATAAAATAACTTTTGTGCTTTCCTCACTTCACATTGATCAGTGATCCAACCATGATGTTAGGAGCAGAGGCATTACATGCTACACTGTCGTCCAGAAGTTGTTTTGGAATTCTGACCCACATTGCTGAAGAAGTGTCTACACATGAAGGTATGATGAAGGTTCAGCAACAGAGTTTTTCCCTCTTGTTATCCTCCTCAACATCTCTGCAGTCTTTAAAATAGTTCATTAAGTTTCCTTCATGCTGTTGATATAGTTGATAGCAAAAATGTCCTCTCATGGGTCTATTTGAATCAATATTGTTGATGGGATGAGGAGACTCAGAATTTACCATGGAATGCTGGTTATGCCTTCTGTTCCCATCCTGCACTTATCTCAATCTGATCTTCCAGTGGCTACTTCCTGTAAAGAAAAAGGCAACTCGAATATGGTGACAGAGGAAACTGCAGATGCTGGAATCATGAGTAAAATACACACTGGTGAGGTACTGGAGTAACTCGATGGGTCAGGTAGGATCTTGAGAATAAATGGGTAAGTGACATTTTGGATCAGGACCCATCTTCAGAATGTGAATTCTTCAATTTGCAGAAGAATCCAGACCCGGAATGTTGTCTATCCATTCCTTTCACAAATGCTGCTTGACCTCTTGAGTTGCTCCTGCATTTTGTGTTTTAGCTCTGAAATGTTCAATGTGTTGAGGGTTTCCCAGCCTAATGTGACATTGCCTGGATGAGGTTCAACAAGTTCTATCCACAGAAATTATTTGCCAGCCACTTAACCCGAATCCTTAGGCTTAACCAGCTGTCAAAGATACCATACCATGGCAAGCACTGAAAAATATATAAACAACCAAAAATCTATGGAAAAATGGACAATAGAATAGAATAGAATAGAATAGAATAGAATAGAATGTTATTTATTGTCATTCAAACAAGTTTGAACAAAATTGCATTTTCCACAGTTTTTGTTTTACATTACAAAACAACCCAAGACCCACACTTAACACAGTTTACAAAAACATCCATCACAGTGAGTCTCCAACACCTCCTCACTGTGATGGAAGGCAAAGTCTTATCTTTTCCCCCTGTTCTTCACTCGCGGTCCAGCAGTCCAACTGCAGCATCTAGGCAAACTGATGCTCCGATGTTAAAGTCCCCGGCGGACAATGGTAAGTCCTGTGGCCATTAAGCCACGCGGGGCGATGTTTGGACCCGGCTCTGTGTCCTGTAAACCCCGTGGTTCAAGCAGTCCAACCCGCGGTCCAGGAGTCCAACTGCAGCGTCTAGGCAAACTGGGGCTCCGATGATAGAGCCCCCGGCGGACGATAGTAAGTTCTGTGGCCGCTAACCCGCGCCGGGCGATGTTAGGCCCGCTCCGTGTCCTTAAACCCCGCGATTCCAGCGGGAGAAGTTGCCATTGCGGGAGCTCCGAACAGGCGTCTCCCACCAGGGACCTGGCTTAAATATTTAAGAAATAAAACATTTAAGTGTGTAATTATTGAAAAAAATAATAGTGAATTGTCAGCAACATTTTTTTCTCTCACAGCAGTTCTGTTCATTGAAATCAATAGAGTTATTAATATGGCATGAGTTCAGTGGGCAGATTCCCCAGAATAGCCCACTGGGAATTGAGTGCAATTTACTGGTCTAACATTAGACACACACAGGAGATTAGTGGGCAAAATTAGGGCACATGGTATAGGGGGTAGAGTGCTGACATGGACAAAAAATTGGTTGGCAGGCAGGAAACAAAGAGTAGGGATTAACGGGTCCCTTTAAGAATGGCAGGTAGTGACTAGTGGGGTACCGCAAGGCTCGGTACTGGGACCGCAGCTACTTATAATATATATTAATGATTTAGATGAAGGGATTACTTGCAACATTAGCAAATTTGCAGATGACACAAAGCTGGGTGGCAGTGTGAACTGTGCGGAGGATGCTGTGAGAATGCAGGGTGACTTGGACAGATTGGGTGAGTGGGCAGATGCAGTTTAATGTGGATAAATGTGAGGTTATCCACTTTGGTGGCAAAAACAGAAAGGCAGATTATTATCTAAAGTGTGTTAAGTTGGGAAAGGGGAAGTACAACAGCATCTGGGGGTCTTTGTTCATCAGTCAATGAAAGTAAGCATGCAGGTACAGCAGGCTGTGAAGAAAGCGAATGGCATTTTGGCCTTCATAACAACAAGAGTTGACTATAGGAGCAAAGAGGTCCTTCTGCAGTTGTATAGGGCCCTAGTGAGACAACACCTGGAGTATTGTGTGCAATTTTTGTCTCTAAATTTGAGGAAGGTCATTCTTGCTATTGAGGGAGTGCAGGGTAGGTTCACAAGGTTAATTCCCAAGATGGCGGGACTGTCATATGCTGAGAGAATGGAGCGGCTGGGCTTGTATACTGGAATATAGAAGGATGAGAGGGGGTCTTATTGCAACATATAAGATTATTAAGGGTTTGGACACGTTAGAGGCAGGAATCATGTTCCCGATGTTGGGGGAATCCAGAACTAGGGGCCACAGTTTGAATAAGGGGTAAGCAATTTAGATCAGAGATGAGGAAACACTTTTTCACACAGAGAGTTGTGAGTCTGTGGAATTATCTGCCTCAGAGGGCGGTGGAAACTTTCAGGAGAGAGCTGGATAGGGCTCTTGAAGATAGCGGAGTCAGGGGATATGCGGAGAAGGCAGGAACGGAGTATTGATTGTGGATGATCATCCAGGATCACATTGAATGGCGGTGCTGGCTTGAAGGGCCATATGGCCTACTCTTGCACCTATTGTCTATTGTCTATTGTCTATTCAAGTCCAGTGAATAAATCCATGTTTACATCTCGCAGGAAGTTTGGAACTTCCCCATCAATGTATATTCCCCATCAATGTTCAGGAACATAGAAAGGATGTTACTGACGGGTTAGAAAGGATAGAGAAGTCATGGCTTCCAGGCAAGTAGAGGTTGTGGTGTTTGCAGTTTGGGCTATTCCCTAGGTCAGGGGTTCCCAACCTTTCTCATCCCGTTTGCCCCTGGCAACATTATGATAGTAAATTTACCCACACCCTGTTTTGTTTGGTAATTTGAGTTTACACTTCTACCATAATAAAGCAACCAACAAAGGGGAAATTAAAAAATACTGTTTTTAACATTATTTTTCCAAGTTCAAATAACAATAATAATAATAGCACATAACAATGTTATTTCACTTATTTATGAACAACTAATGATGAACCAAACACAGTCAGTCAATGAGAACACATCAAACAATGAGACTTTTGTTCTTCCTTTTCACCAATGATTTTGGAGATTCTTCGTGCAGTTGTTGAAAGAGCAAGTCTCATGTCTTCTTTGGGAACTAATCGAGATTGGTTCTTTATTTTGATGGCCACCAATGTCGGAACCCTGCCTCACACAGATAAGTAGTTGCAAATGATTTCTAAAGCTCGCTTAGTCAACAAAAGAAATTCTTTGGTCAATCCACTCCAAAGCTTCGAGAAGTCTCCATTGCAAGAGTTAAATTTGTCACGTAGAGTTGTTGAAGATTGAAGACCAATCAATTCATCTTTACACGCCATCATCATTAATGTCTTCCAATTTGGTCTGGAAGGGATGGTGTATCCAAGAGGTAACATTATCAAACATCGTACCATCAAAATAATCATCAAAGTTGATTTTTTAAGCAACCAGGTGCTGACAAACTTCAAGGTCAAGTTCAGGAATATTGTCACTGCTTTCGTTCACCTTCCAATCATCAAATTTGGGAAAATGTGTGTGATTGCCGCTCTGAACCCTCCGGCTTCACAGATCCAATTTTGCCTGAAAGCCCTGCACTTTATCTGTGCATCCATAATGGTAACACTCCTTCCTTGCATTTATATACTGAGCTGATTTAAATGGGAACAAATATCAGTCAAGCAAGCTAATGCTCCAATCAATTTCTTATCGTAAAAGTGTTCACTCAAAGGAGATTTCCGTTCTTGAAGAAAAATCTCCATTTCAGTCCGCAATTCGAAAACCCGAGACAAAACGAGACCTCTCGAGAGCCATTGCATCTCAGTGTGGTAGAGGAGGACGGTGTGTTCTGATCCCACCTGCTCACAGAACGCTTTAAAAAGGAAATGATTGAGAGCTCGTGCTCTGATAACATTCACAGATTCAGTGACATACTTCAAAACAAATTTCAAGTAATCCGGAAGGGTTTTGCTCCCCATGTCGATGAAGGACACAGTGGGAAGGAACAATGTGTGGTGTTCTTTCTTTCACAAGTGTTGTAAACCTAGACTTGGCACCGATCATGGCAGGATTTCCATCTGTGCATAGCGAGCCCACATCATTCCATGAAATTTTATTCCGTTCAAGGAAATTATCCATTTTGTCCAGAATGTCCACCGCTTTTGTTGGCAAGGCAAGGCAAATTTATTTATATAGCACCATTCGTACAAGCTGCAATTCATAGTGCTTTACAAAAGAAACAAAAGAATAACATAGTTTAAAAACATTGCAGAACCACAATACAACACAGGACAACAAAATAGCCAATAATCAAAAATTACATAACAAGCAATAAGACAATTGCATGAATTGTAAAACAAAGTCACTAAAATATTAAAACTATTTTAAAAGCACATAAAAGGGTTAAGATTAGAAGGTCAAGTTTACCTGCATGTTGGGTTATGGAAAAGCTACAGTAAACAACAGTGTATTTAGGCCTGATTTAAATGAGGTTACAGTCTGTGCACACCTCAGGTGTTCAGGGAGCTTGTTCCACAGGTGGGGAGCATAAAAACTGAACGCTGCTTCAGCCTTTTTAGTTCTGACCCTGGGATCAAAAACTCTTCCTCCAACTGACCAGCATGCATGTAACAACAAAAGATCAGAAATTGTGCACAGTTTGACACGTCAGTTGACTCATCCATCTGGAGACTGATTCTTGCCGGACTAGTCCGAATTTCGTCCACGATCTGACTTAGAATGTCCTGTAACATCTCACCAATACAAGAGCTTATCGCATTGTTCGCTAATTAAATTTTCTGAACTTTCATCCTCGCATCTTTTCCACAAACGAGTTCAACCATGTCCATGGCACACAGTTTCACAAGTTCTTCCCCAATTATATGAGGTTTCTTTTCTTTAGCTATCCTCAGAGCGACATGATGCGATGTTTCCAAAGCAGGTTTGTTTTTGGGTGCGAATCCCAGACTGGGCAATGTTCCAGCTGCACACAATTGAGCATGTTTGTCTAGCAAGGATTTCCGCTCGTCATCTGCGTGTGCTGGATGGCTAGAAGTAAAGTGAGCTTTCAGAATAGAAGGCTTCAGAGACCCATTGCCCAGCACTTTGGACCAAAAAGTACATTGTGGTTTCTGAATACCATCTGCAATGTTGAAATCAAAGCCAAAGTTCACATATGACTCGAGATAAGTTCTCTTCTTGTTCGACATGAAGGATTGCACGATTACCTGCGGGAAAAAACGGAATGTGAGTTAAAACATTTTTCACAAGAATGATAACATTCAACTTTCTAGTCAGACAGGAGAAAAGGAGTGAAATGCAATCACAGCGATGCCGTAACTACGTCAACTGCTCAGGCACTGGGCACGGATGTGAAATACATTGTCATGGAGAAATGTAACAATGAAGGATAGCTCAATGTGGTAACAACATCTCTACCTCTAAACTAAGTACAAAAATATTTTTGAATTATAATTGAAAAAAAAAGTACAAATCCAGAATCAATAAATTTACCCCAGGTTGGGAACCCTTGACCTAGGTTGATGTGGCCATTGACAGTAGATGAGGTGCCAATTTCTAAGGTGGATGGGTTAGTGAGATTGGTTAGTTCATATATTAGGAAATGGTTAGGAGTTCCACCGTGTCTTAGTAATGTGGCTTTATATGGGAAAGGCATTCTCCATTTACCATTGTCTAGCCCAGGGGTCGGCAACCTATGGCCCCTGGGCTGAATACGGCCCATAACCCGAAATCATCCAGCCCGCAGGCAGATTTTCTTCCCTGTAATCATCCGGTTCGCTGATCGCCCGCCCCAAGCGTGGCCAAGTGCCCACTATGAGAGCGGCCGAGCCCTGGCTGTACCGCATCCTGCGCAAAGCCGCTGGCATGGCCGCGCACCTTCTGTGAACACATTTAAGAAAGAATGCGGATGCTGGAAAAATCGGTGGTAGACACAAATGCTGGAGAAACTCAGCAGGTGAGACATGCAAGGATTGCATGAGACTGCCTCACCCGCTGAGTTTCCTCTGCACTTTTGTCTACCTGTGAATGCATGATTTAATGCCTGCCATCCGGGGCGGGATGGGGGCGGGACCCATGTGTACACGTGATAGATATGGCCCGCCATCTGCTCACAGACATGCGTCTCGGCCCCTATGCAGAACAAGGTTGCCGACCCCTGGTCTATCCTAACAGAGGAGTTTAAGTGTGCTAAGGTGAGGTTAGAGTTGCAAATATCAGGGAGTAAGGATACCTTAGTTAGTAATCTGGTGCCAAGTGTAACTAGAGGGACGAAGTGGAACTCATAGCAGGCAGTAGAAGAAGCACAAGCAGCTCTGAGGCCTACAGACATTGTTAGTTGGGTGCAGCAAGGTAAAGGAGGCTTTGAAGCCTCTGTCCCACTTAGGCGATTTTTGTGGTGACTACAGGTGGCTAGGCTGTCGCCACATGGTTGCAGGGTGACACCTGTACGGTCGTGAGTAGTCTCCTCAAGTTGCCTAAACATTTTTCTGGTTGCCGCTGGATTTTGAAAAATTTTTGGCAACTGTGGGCTTGATGTAGCTTGTCTTCTCTTGTCATAGGTGCTGTCGTAGGTCGTTGCATGGATGACGCAGGCTGTCGCCAGGTGACGTTGGTTGTCGCCGGTGCTGACCAGTGAATTCCATTGGCGACTACCTACGTCGACGTATGTCAACCGGCGACAGGTACCGGCGACTGAATTGTCTTCAGTTGCCACTGACAGGGTCGTTGCTTGTCATAGCTTGTTGCGGGTGGACGGAGGTTGACTTTGGTTGTCGTAGGTTGTCGCATGTGTGGTCGTAGATTGTCGTAGGTGGACGTCGTAATGGTTCGCTGGTTGTCGATAGTTTGATGGTGACTAGGTGGTAGGTTGTCGTTGCTTATAGTAGACATTGTCAGCGGGGGAGGTCCAGTCGCTGCTTTTACGGCGACCTGCTATAAATGTGACAGTCGCTGGCAGACGCTGAAAAAATCACTTGTGGAACAGGCCCTTTAGGGCTCAGCACAGGGCAACCAGTGTGGAGTAAGGCAGGTCCAACAGAGAGGAGAAAATTGGTTGTAGAGCAGGTACGTCGTCAGGAGGAAACAGTGAGATGTGAAGGGTAGTACTCAGGTTAAACAGGGATAGTGGATGAATTGGGAAAGTGTAGAAAAGAGAAGGCTTAGCTGGTGGGATCTGTGGTGCATGGTGGCAGGTCATGTAACTTTCCTTTTAAGGGCTAATTATGAAGCGTTGCCATCACCGCAGAAACAATGGGTGGGGGGGTGGGGGGGACCTAGCTTGTCCCTTGTGTTCAAAGGTGGAAGCAGAGAAAGGCAGTAGGTGGATTTGCAGTAGGCAGTAGGGCAGTCACGGTGGTGCAGCGGTAGCGTTGCTGACATACAGCAAAATGCAGCGCCAGAGACCCGGGTTCGATGCCGACTATGGGTGCTGTCTGTATGGAGTTTGTACATTCTCCCCATGATCTGCGTGGGTTTTGTCCAAGATCTTCAGTTTCCTCTCACAATCCAAAGACATACAGGTTTGTAGGTTCATTGGCTTGATTAATTGGCTTGATAAATGTAAAAATTGTCCAGTGCTGAGTGATGCTCTATCTAGAGCTTCTCAGCGTACCACACCCAGACCCAGATTTGGTGGTGAAGAAATAGTGTCATTGGGGGCAGACAGGAAACACGTGACATGCAGTAAACGTATGACAAAAATAAAAAAGGAAAGAGGGGGATAGTCTGGGATGCCAGAAACAATTGTGGAGCTTTCCCGAGGTGTTGTGGGCCTAACTCAAGGAAACACCAATGAAGGGAGGTGCCCACTTGTTAACCCCAATGATGTACTTGCATCTAGGTTTAAGTAGGAACTGCACATGCTGGAAATATCAAAGGTAGACAAAAGCGCTGGAGAAACTCAGCGGGTACAGCAGCACCTATGGAGCAAAGGAAATAGGTAACGTTTCGGGCTGAAACCCTTTTTCAGACTGCATATACTTGCATCTACTAGATTTGTTTATTTTTAACAACTATTTAATTTGTAGGTAGCTGTTTTTATTTTGCAAATGGAGCCATTTACTGTAAATTGGTGTATTTGTTTAGATAATACTTTGGTTTTGGGCTTGGTTTTCTTAGTTGGGCACTTATCCTAGACTTATAGCACATACTTTGTGTTTTAATTGTAATTTAATGTAAGGGTGATTCCATTTCCTGCTGACAATTTTTCAACAAAATCAGGATAATTGTTTTGGAAACCCTTTACCTCTCACATGTTCCAAGCTCAAAAGCAGCTTGTAATATTGGTTAAAAAAACTTTGGTATCAATAGTCCAACTGTCATATGTACTGAGAGCAGACCAATTTTTTTTTTTAGAAAGAAGGAACTGTAGATGCTAGTTTACAAAGAAGGAAACAATGTTCTGGAGTAATGCAGTGGGACGTTGACCTGAAATATCAAATGTTCTCCAGGGATCCTGTCTGACCTGCTGACATACTCCAGCACTTTGTGTCCTTCAATGTGATTTTTTACCTGCACAACAGGCTGGTAAACAGAATACATAAAGATAATATATTATAAACAAAAATAAATCCAATAGATTAATTGACAATAGTTCAAAGGGAATGAAAACATTATTTCATGGTTTTACAGAAACAAAAAATCCAGATTTGCATTATTTTCAAGAGAAGAGCAAAGCTGATCAGGATGTGTTGCGTTCAGCCAATGACGGCAAACATTTTTAAATCAGACTGCAATAAATTCTGGAAGTTAGCTTTCTGACATAAAAGTTGCAATTTTACCAGAAAAGATCAATAAACACAACTGCAACTGAGAAGAGTGAGAATTTTTTTTGTGTCAATGTAATTCAATTGCAATGATTACGTTGTTGGACTAGCTTTTAGAAATATGAGTTTGAAAACTACTTGAATTACTATAATTAAGTATTAATTAGAAAGGGGAGAGTTTAAAGGGAATGTCCAAGGCAAGTTTTTTTTTACCCAGAGAGCGGTAGATACTTAGAATGCGTTGCGGGCTGGTGGTGGAGGCAGATAGTGTAGTGGCATTCAAGGCCATCAGATCAGGGACAAGCATATAAACATTTCAGTGTCAGTTTTATCTTGTGATTGAATAAATGTAACAAGTTATGTTTCATGCATGGATTAAGAACATTTTTTTTCTCGTTTTCATTACTTTGTTATTATAGAAAGCTATTTTCTTCATATGCAATTAATTATTATTCACACAGCTTTGTTCAGATGGTTGAGAAGTTTGAGAAAGTTTCAATTATCAACTGAACATGTATCCATTGGCATGGGCAATTAAGCAGCAACAGACAGAAGCTGATAATTTTGCTGTTGATTTTGTAGTTGCTGCAAACTTTTGATTGAGATGCTGTTTTATAGTGCAGTTAATCACATGCTTTAAATTGATTTTGAATGTACATTTCTGCCCAAAAATAATTGGTTGCAGGTGTAAAACAGGAACATATCCACTCATTCTTAAATCAGCAAACTGGAGGTGATGGTAAGATCCAGAATAACATTGGCACTAGGATGAGGATAATGTAGCCACAGACCAAAGTCAATATAATGGATTTTGAAAACATTGCTGAGATTTAATAAAAATCATTTATGAGATATGACAAAACCAGTATTTATTTCCCATCTTCAATTCTGTTTAAGGAAGGGCGGCATGGTGGTGCAGTGGTAGAGGTAAAAAAAAAAGGCTTATAGCACCAGGGGCCCAGGTTCAATCCTGACCACGGGTGCTGTCTGTACGGAGTTTGTACCTTCTCCATGTAACCACATGGGTTTTCACCTGGTGCTCCAGTTTCCTCCCATGCTCCAAATAAATTCTGGTTAATTGGCTTCTGTAAAGTTGTAAATTGTCCCCAGTGGGTCGGATAGTACTAGTGTATGGGGTGATCGCTGGTCGATGCTGACTTAGAGAGACAAAGGGCCTGTTTCCACACTGTATCTCAAGTCTAAAGAAGTGTGTAGCCTTCCTTTTGACCTGCTGCAGTCCTTCTGCTGGTGAGGCATATATGGTGCCTCTGGATATTGAGTTTCAGAATTCAGCTCGAGCAATGGTAAAGCAACAATAGCATACTTTCAAGTCAGGGTGCTATGTGATTTGTCAGAAAATATAACAAGTAATGTTACCCCTGTGCATCTAAATGATAACATTTTAATAGAATGTCAGAACATAGATTGTTTGAAAACAGGATTGCTGGTGAAAAAGGCTATTATTTGTGATTGTAAATGTGAGATTGATTATTTCCATTGATAGGTGAATAAAAAACAAGAGGCTGTTAGTTTATGATTTGTTCCAGAAATGTGTTTCAAAGCTTAAAAATGTTTTCATATCACATATCAAATACATTGAATATTAAGTGGATTGCTGTATGATTTCTGAGGATGAATCATTTGGGATAATTAACAAGCACTTGAAGAAAAACATTAATTGTGTAATTGTGAAAAAGCAGGGAAGCGGGATTACAGTGAATAACTTTACATTGTCGGAGCCTGAATAGGTGAAATGAGTAGGATGAAGTGAGCACTTCCACAATAATAACTATGACTTTTGTGTGATGTTAAGTGCTAACAGCATAAGAGATTCTAAATATTACACTATGGTATTTTACTTCATTGGCTGGTAAGTGGTTAGGGAGTTCTTCAAGTCCAATGTTACCACAAAAATAAAAAATATTTCTGTGGTTGCTAGTTAAAATCTGGCACTGTTTAAAACAAAATAGCAGAACAGAAAGCCTGTGATGAACATGCCTAGAAGAACCATTAGAACTGAGAACGCAGTTGTCATTTGGTGGCAATTAAATGGTAAAATTACCAAAATTCCAATAATATGACCCCTGGAGTTTTTTCTTTAATGCCAGATTCTATAATTGCTTTTGAAATATTAAAACTGCTTCTTCACAAAGCAATTCACATTTGATTTTGCATCCCATTAATAAAATAAATAAATGAAGGCAGTCTCCACCTGTTTACTCTTTGTACTTTGGACATTTAAATACATTACTTGAACTTAATATACTGAAATTTGTCTTACCTAGCTTTTCAATGTAACATTGAATTAAAACTAGTCAGTGAAAAATTGTAATAAATTTACAGTCTCCAGAGTCCATCCAGTTTGCATATTTAGTTGACTAATCTAATCCCTCCTGCTGTTATGGGTTGTCACTTTTAAATACCAAGCATCCCATTCATTTGCATTTAAGAAAAAAAAAAGTTATATTTATTTCTGCAAACAAAAAAAAGCATTTAATAAACATTTACGACAGATATTAGTTACCCAGAATTGACCCACTTTATAGTTTTACTTTATTAGTCTAATCTCCCCTGATCCATGGCGCTGTAATTGATAATATATTACAAAAGACATTCATCTGCTTTTCTCTTCCCTGTCTCAATCAGCACTAATAAAAATACAGTGTGTTGCCCCACAGTTTAACAAGTCATTCTTTATTTATAATCTATTATAGCTGTGTCAAGTAATATTGCACTGAATAACTGTGTAGAATGCTGCCTTACAATATGATTTATAGCTATAAATCATAAGCAATCAAGTGCAGTAACTTTTTAATAAGCTAGCAGTGTACTTCATGTTATTTGTATTTTTGCATGCTGTGTAATGGTCTGACATAATGTCTTTTACTTTTTATTGATAATTTGCATTGATTATCTCCTACAATAGATGTTCCTCTCATTATGTTGCATGATCTATGATGTAAAATTAAGAATAATTGGTAAAATGGCTTTTGCAATAGGCAGAGCTACTGTATTTTGACAGGGTGGAGAATTCCTCATAATCAGCCTGGGGCAAAATTAAAGTTATGGAGTCATGCAGCACTGAAATAAGCCCTTCAGCCCAACCCTTCCATGCCAATCAAGATGCCCATCTATGCTTGTCCCATTTGCCCACATTTGGTCCATGTTTCTCCAACCATTAACTTGACTACCACCTCAGGCAGCTCATTCTATATACACTCTATCTTCAAAGTGAAAAAGTTGCCTCTCGGGTTCCTATTAAATCTTTCCCCTCTCACCTTAAACCTACTATAAGTCCTGTGGTTCTTGATTCCCTTTTCCCTGGATAAAAGAGTCTGTCTATCTATTCCCCACATGATTCTTTCCTCTTTTAGCTGAATAAATAAAATGCAGCGTGTAAGCTTTCAAGTAAAATTGATGAGGTTGTCATAATCTACAATTTTTCATTCTTTCCTTTGCTATTGCAACAAGGCTTGCCATAGACATTGATAAACTACTTGGTTTCAGTGTTGCTTTTTGAGGAATAAAATTCTTTGATTATAAAATTCTGAGAATTATTTTAATTTAGACAAGCCCGAAAGTGAAACTAATTTATTAACGTAATGCAAAACTAATTGATTGAGGAACTCAGTGGGTCAGGCAGCATCTATACATGGACAACCAATGTTTCTGGTTGGGACACTTCTTCAGAATGATTGAGTGGGAGGTGAAAGCTGATAGAAAGAAGTGAGGGGACGGGATGGGGCAAGAATTGGCAAGTGATAAGTAGATCCAAGTAAAGAGGGGTGATTGCCACAATTGTCACGTTAGTAGAGAGGTTGGAGATAGTAACTGAGGCTGAGGGTGATAAGTGGAAAGGACAACGCATCAAAATGGCAAAATCTGATAAGAAAGGAAAATGGGGAGTGCTGGAATAGAGGACCTGAAATAGGGACAGGTGAGTACCGAGTGGGTTGGGACGCGCAATGGTGTCAGGTGATTGGGGTGGGGGTGGGGGGGGGGGGGGGGTAGGGGGGGTGGATGGAAAGAAAAGCTTGCAAGGGGCATGAGAAGGGGGGGAAGATGGATGGACGATGAGTCAAAGAGGGGTTGTTCCCTGAAGTTAGATAATTATGCAATAGGTTGTACCCCAGTGGTATATAAGGTTCTGTTCTTCCCATTCGCAAGTGGCTTCACTCTGGCAGTGGAACAAGCTGAGGACGGACAGTTCAATGTGGGAATGGGGAGGGGAGTTAAAATGTTGAGCGGGTAATGCTTTGATAATTCATAGCTCTTCAAGTGCTTCAAGTAGCAGATCTTCATTAATTAGAGAAAAGAAAGTTACAAAAAGCTGGAGTAACTCAGCGGTGCGGACAACATCTCTAGAGAGGAATGGGCGACGTTTCGAGTCAAACCCCTCTTTAGACTGAAGAAGAGTGCTGACCCGAAAACTAATTAGAGTCAGCCTCATATTCAAAAGAAGCATGACCACGTCAAACTTAATTTAAGCTATTTGTTTTCTAATTTTAGAACAATTTCAGAACAATTTACTGAGATCAATATCAACAAATTGGCCACTAACTCTCTGCTTTTCCACACAGTATTCTGCCATAAAATCAATACCAGCAATGCTGCAGATTGCACTTTGTTAAATTATTTCAATTGTATTTACATGCAATACAGTAAGTTGCCAATTAATGGAGATTTTGTTTAAAGGCACCATCTGCTCAGTTACCTGTGCATTACTCATCCGTCAGAAACAATATTTGCTGTCATGAAGGAGCATAGTAAACTCTGGCAGACACTAGATACCATGCTTAACAAATGCATTGGTTAAAATTGCTTCAGAATTACCATTTTAAAATGGCTTAAACAAGAGAAAATAATCAGGGTGGAAATGCTGGAGCAACTCAGCGGGTCAGGCAGTATCTCTGGCAAAAATGGATAGGTCTTGTTTTGGGTCGGCGCTGTTCTTCAGTCTGAAGATGGGCCCCAAATTAAAATGTTACCTATCGATTTTCTACAGAGATGCTACCCGACCCGCTGAGTTACTCTAACATTTTATCTTTTGTATCAACCAGTTTCTATCTTTGGTATCAACCAGTATTTGCAGTTCCCTTTTTATTAAAAATTTAGGGTAAAGGGGTAAATATATACAGTACTTATCAAAAAAAGGGATTAATGTTTAACATAAATTGCCTGGCAACATCTGATAGAATTCACTTAGCTATCATCAAATACCGTTCATAGCTTTGGAAATTGAGAGGCATGCATTTGTTCCAATATTGGTTTGCATTTATATAGTGACTCTGTAGTAGCTGAATATTCATAGTGGCTTCATTGGAAAAGGACAGACCGTTACAATATTGTTAAGTTATTTCAATGTAAATTCCAGTCCATGTCACTCGCGTTCTTGACTTAAAATATCCAGCCTGCCCCAGGTTATGAATGCCCAACTTATGTGCAAACTGTAAATGCAAACAAGGATCTCAACCAGAAATGTCACCCATTCCTTCTCTCCAGAGATGCTGCCTGACTCGCTGAGTTACTCCTGCATTTTGTGTCTATCGTCCATGCAAACAAGTATTTGGGAGACAGGTGGGATGGATTTGACGTGTGCTGCAGGGCTGCAGGAATCTTCTATCATGTGGATTCTTGGTTCATGGCAATATAATTGCATCTTGCAGAGACATCCGAGGGTTGAGTTAAACGTCCGAGTTTGACTGCATGTGGTCCTTGGTTGGCTGGAGCAGGTTTGCAGGGTAGCTGCATTTCTGACTTGCAATCTATTTGTATACAAAGAGTTCTCAGAAACGGAACCTTGTAATAATCTAGGTAGGACCTGCATTATCATCATTCCTTTATCATTGGATCAAAAACCAAGAAAACCTACATTCTCACCCAGCCAGTAGCAACATCACATGGGCTACAGTTATTCAGGATAATACCACTGTCAAGAAGCTTAATATCACAACTCAACCATCTATATACTTTTAAAACTGTGTGTGTGTGTGTTTGTGTGTTTGTTTGTGGGTGATTTTTGGCCTTTGATTCCTTGGTCCACCAAAACCTCATGCAAAACCTCAGAGATATTTTCCATTTCGCTAGCGATTTCATTTTTACATTCACTAATCCACTCCTCATTACATTTAGACATTTTTATGTATACATTTTTAAATAAAATCCTCCCCCCCCCCCAACTCACTCATTTTGTCGCCAGCAACCATAACGGCTGCTGCTGCCCGGCTCTCCTCCAAAAACGCCAACATTTTTCTTATTTCGCTGGCGATTTTACTTCCTCCACTCCCCCACCCCCCCGGGCCGGCTCTGTCACGCTGGCTCAAGCCAAAGATCGGCTGTTCCCCCGCTGCTTTTCACCGTCCTAGCTTGAGCTAGTGTGACAGAGCCGGCGCATCAACGGCCTGTCGGCCTGCAGGCGCATTGAGGGCGTACGCAGCGTCTCGATGGGCGTGCGCAGCGTCTCAACATCGTACGCAATCTTTTTCTCAATCTCTTATCTTGCCGGAGATGCGATTTTCGGATCGTATTTCCGGTCGCTCTGTGACCTATCATCATGGAGCTGGAGGCCTTGCTCGGGACTGACTTTGAGCCCCAACGCGGGGTGTAGACTTATCATAGGAGCTGATTCCTTGCCTGGGATCGATGCTCGAACTGCGGCCTGCGGACATTAACATTGGGGCCTCGCAGTCTCGGGAGAGACTGAGTCGGGAACTCCAAAATCGGAGAAGGTTTCGATCAGCCCACACCCGGGGTCGATCACCCGGCGCGGGGAACTGAGAACGCCCGACACAGGAGCTTGATTGCTCCGATGCGGAGGGCCCGCCGTTGACTACAGGAGTCAAGATCATCCCGTCAACGGAAAGCTCGAGGCCCCGACCGCGGGAGAACAAAGAAGGGAAGAGATTGATCTTTCTTTTCGCCTTCCATCACAGTGGAATGTGGAGGAGTCACTGTGGTGGATGTTTATGTTAAAATATGTTTTGTGTGTTCTGTTGCTTTTTATTTGTATGACTGGCTTGGCAAATGAAATTCCTCGAATGTTGCAAAACATACTAGACTAATAAAGTCTAGTATGGTGCAGACCACTTGGGGCAGACCAGTCCGTTTCAATGTTCTTCCTAAGAACATTGAAATGGACTGGTCTGCCCCAACAGCTGCTGACGACCTTCTACCGCTGCACCACAGAGAGCATACTAACGTATGGCATCTCTGTGTGGTATCTCAGCTGCATGGAGGCGGAGAGGAGAGCACTTCAGCACGTCGTCCACAGAGCCCAAAAGATTATTTGGACACCACTATCAGCCTTGGAGGGCATCTACCACACACGGTGCCTCAGAAAGGGCGTCAGCATCCATAAAGACTCCTCTCACCCTTGTAATGGACTGTTCGAACTATTCCCTTCTGGCAGACGTTACAAGGCCTTCTACGCCCGCACCTCCAGACTCAGGAACAGCTTCATTCCCAGAGCTATAGCGGCTCTGAACCGGTCCTGCTGAGCGCCCCCCACCCCCATGGACTGTCTCCCTCGGATGGTCACGTCGCACAGACACATCTGCACTTTAGTCTGTTTTGACTTTTACTGGTTTAATGTTCATTTTACAAACCTTGTTCTCGGGGTATCTAAACATAAATGTTATTAGTCGTTTAAGTTATGACATCAGATGGAAGTTGCAAACCAAACCTTGTTGCACTTATGTGTAATGACAATAAAATATATTATTATTATTATTATTATTAAGTATTATTGTGATTGATTGTGATTTCTTTAGACAGAGGGTCAGATTTCCAGCATCTAGTTTTAGCTTTAGTTTTAGGTTTAGAGATACAGTGTGGAAACAGGCTCCTCGGCCAAACGAGTTCCATGCCGACCAGTGATCACCCTATACACTAACACATTCCTATGCACTGGGGATAATTTACAATTTACAAAAGCCAATTAGTCTACAAACCTGTTAAAGAAGGAACTGCAGATGCTGGAGAATCGAGGGTTACACAAAAAGCTGGAGAAACTCAGCGGGTGCAGCAGCATCCTTAGATGCTGCTGCACCCGCTGAGTTTCTCCAGCTTTTTGTGTAACCCCCTAGTCTACAAACCTGTACATCTTTGGAGTTTGGGAGGAAACCGGAGCACCCTTGGAAAACCCACGCCGTCAATGGCTGAACATACAAACTCCATACAGACAACACCCACAGTCAGGATCAAACCCAGTATTCTGGTGGTGTCAGGCAGCAAGTCTACTGCTGCACATGAGGATTTGGACCACATCCACGGGGCCTTGGAGAACTGCAACTAATTTGATCCAGACTGGGAAAGATCATCTCAAATACGTTGTGCATACTGAAGCACACAGAGACTAAACTATTATTGATATGCTTTAATTTATTTTATCTTTCTTTATTAAAGAAGGAATATAATACATGTATTATGTCATTCTGATCTGAAGGCGATAGTTATTCTTTTAAATCTGTCATCAGTTAAAACATTGTTTAATGTGACTTACTGCGTGTGCTGGTGTTGCAAAATAATTTGTGGTAAAACTTCCCAGATATTGTAGAAGCAGAGAAAACAGTTTTAATTATCCTTCCCTTCTTCAAAAAATCACTCTTGGACAAACTGTACAATATCGCTTCCACCACAAATTGTATCATTCTTTTATGGTCATATGGCCCGAGATACAGTGAAAAAAAATTGTTTTTGCATGCTCTTCGGACAAATCATGGTCATATATAATTACAAAATGTAGTACTTAAGAAAACAAATTGCGAATATTGTGTTACATCTACACAAAAATTGCAGGCAAAAAAAGTGGAAGAGTTGCAACAAGGTAGATTGGAAGATTAGGAATCCATCTCTGGCTTATGCGACGTCTGTTCTGGAGTCTGATAGCAGCAAAGATGCTGTATTAGAATCTGGTAACATATGCTTTCAAGATTTTAACCTTGTCCAATCTTGAAACTGTCACAGTCTCTCTGCCAACCTGTTCATTTATTCAATTTTCTCTTGTCAGATCTCTTTCCCTCTCACATCATCGGGGTGAATTTTACCTGTCATATAAATGTCAGGTAAATGGTTGTTCTTTTTGCATTGTTCCTTTGAACACTCCCAATGTTTCATTCCCATTTATCACCTTTTTTTCCACCAAACGTCCCAACTGTGGCACTTTCTGGTTATTTTTCTTCATTGCTTGCACTGCATAAATGATAGAGAGCCCCATCATTCCCCTCAAAATCCATCTTACCCCATCTTGCTCCATGGATTATATTTGGAGCATGATCGTTTTATTGAGAGCCTCAAGGCCACACAAAAGCACTGCAGAAAGAGTGGACTACCTTATAAACTGCCAGCTCTCACAGCCTTTTACTGCCCCAGCTGTGGAAAAGACTACAGTTTCAGTCTCGACTTGCTACCTTGGAAACCACGGAACTGGCGTGGAAGCAGGTCATTCTCTTTCATGTGGGACTGTATAACAGGGAGAAGGTATTTGGTGGAACATATGTGAAAGGAGATGTGCAGAGCAAGTCTTTTACATTGAGAGTGGTGGGTGCCTGAAACACACTGCTAGGGGTGGTGGTAGAAGCAGATGCAATAGTGCCATAGATTGACCTTACGCAGACAAAATAACAAATCTTCCTGTTGTTATTTCCAGCTTAATTGGTTCTTTATTAAAGAAGTTGTACAGACAAAAAGATGAACATACTAGATTCACTTTATTTTTATACAAATTGTAGCTTTCCGTTTTACTATCAGGTAAGAACTGTGTTCTCTTCAACTCCCATGGCTGGTCTGATCTGGTCACGCTCTCTCCAACTATGATATATGTAACACCCATCTACGTATTAAATGCCCACCCCCAAGCGTTCAAGAAAATACTGCTAGAAATATCTAGACAAAATAATATAATATGCCAACAGTAACTGGCCTAAGCATGAATGGCTCCTACACACCAGCCCCTAATTGTTCTACATATAAAACAAAACAATTACCAATAAACATTAAAAGGAACTATAAAAGCTTTACTCATTATCGAGAACAAATATTGTTGGCAATTAATCTTCTTTTCTTTCTTCTTCTTTGGCTTCTTATTTGGCTTCTTGGAGCAGACATATCTTCGTTATCGGACTTCTTAAGATGTTGCTCTTAGTCTGAAGTCATACTGTACGCACAAGACCTTGTGCTTCTGGTATGATCTCCAATATTCTGCCCATAAGCCAAGAGTCTTGCGATGCAGTGAAATCAGCCACAAAAACGCTTGTCTATTCAGGCGACCATCTACACTCAGACCACCACCTACTGTACAAATGATTGCTTCTTTTGATACCATGTTTACCAGCTTCTAATATTGATAGCTCTTCTTTGAATCTTTGTCGTTGACGGAAAGAGATGACTGCACTTTCTGCTTGGTGAAGATCTTCAGGCCATAAACACTGTCTGCCAAATGTTGCTTTAAAGACTTGCATCTTTTTTTTATCAACCTTTTCCTTTAGTTTCCCAGGAGCTTCTTCAAAGCTACTCATAGCAATCTCCTTTCTTTTTTGCGTCAACTGCAAGAGCATTGTCCTTATTTTCAGAAGTCAAGCTACCATAATCTCCAGATTCTTCCATGATGAAAAATAGGTGATTAGAGAATATGTTGGGTTCAATTAATCCTTGACAATGACGTTCACTGTGATATCTTGCTTAATTTCTGGATCATTAACAGAGATTGTAGATTCCAAGGTTTGTAGGTTTGGCCACTCTCTGTCTGGCTTACAGAGAAACGCTGGTTCCTTGATCCATCTCTTACCACTTAAGAAGTGGTCTGTTAGTCTTCTAGATGCTTAATCTGCAGGATTTTCCTTTGTGCCAACATATCTCCATTGTGATACATTATGAGCGTCCCTAACATAAGAGATCCTGTTTGCTACAAATAGTTGAAAGCATTTGGTTTTGTTGTTGATGTACTTAAGCACTGTTGTGCTATCGGTCCAGAAGATGGATTTGTCCAGCTGAAGCTGTAATTCCTTTTGCAGCATTATGTCAACTCTGGCAGCTAGGACTGCAAGCTCCATTCTGGGAATCATCATTTGCTTTAATGGTGCTGCTCTGTAGAAGCAATCATCTACATAGAAGTTGTTCTTTACTTTGTTTGTCACCTCTGCTGGAAAGTGAGCTTTGTTGTCTTCAGCAGTCATCCTTCATGCAAAGTTTGCACAACTTGGTGATGACACTGCTCCAAAAAGATGTACCTTCATCTGGTATTCATCAAGATCTCGCTGTGCATCACCCTCAGGCCACCACAGGAATCGCAAATAGTCAATATGCTTTTCTGATACCTTGACCTGATGAAACATTGCTTTAATATCAGTAATCAAAGCAACCGGTTCTTGTCTGAATCTGAAGATAACTCCAAGGAATGAGTTGGTAAAGTCTGGACCCTGCAGCAGTTGGCAGTTAAGTGATGTCCCTTTGAAGTGTGCCCCACAGTCAAAGACCACCCTTAAGGCTCCTTTCCTGAGTGATACACCCCTTGGTGTGGGACGTACCAGAGCTCTCCATCATTTTGATTCAGCTGGTCCACTGGTACCATTTCAGCATAGTCATTATCGATCATTTCTGTGAGGAAAGATGTATGTTCATCATGAAATTTATTATTCTTACAAAACCTGCGCTTCAGGCTCTGGATTCGCTGCAATGCAACGGTTATTTGGCAAACTGACGCTTTCTTGTTTGAAAGGTAAGTCTAAACAATAGTGTCCATCTATCATCTTTACCGAGTGATTCATAATATCCAAAAACGTTACCTCTTCTCTGGACATTTCTTCTGCTTCCTTGCTGGTTCTTTCATTGACGTCGTGGTTGTATTGATTGACCAGTAGCTCCTCTAGGTTTACAGTAGATATTCGGTTGGCAGCAGCAGCAGGGCAGCCATTTTCATCCCTGCTTTCGTTATCTCTTCTCAGGGGACCATAGATGAACCACCCCCGTAAGTCCTCATGGCAAATGGTCCATCCCCTTGGCTGTTTACCAGCTCCCAAGGTTCCAATACTTTTGAAGCATTTGTGCCGATGAGTAGGTCGATGTCAGAGCCCATTTTAGGAATCTTGATATCCTTCAAGTATCCTTCAGGTCTTCCTGTCTGGGAATGTTTAGATGAGAAACAGGCAAGGTTTTATGTGTGAACACATCAGATAGTTGTATAAAATTGTCTTTGTCCAGACTAGATATTTCCAAACCTGAGATATGATGACTGTTCAAAGGCTTCTCTTGATTCATGGTAAGCAAGAAAATCTTAGCCTTTTGTCCTGTAATGTTCAGCCTTCTCATCAAGCTTTCTTCGCAAAAGGTTGTTTTAATCTCCATTATCCAAAAATGCGTATGTTTGTAACACTGTATCCTCCTTGTGGCTCTTTACCTGTACCGGTACTATGAAGAAGATGCAGGTTTCTTCACCGGCCCCAATATGCCCACAAACCTGAAATGAGGGAACAGCATTACTCACTTTGTTCTGTTTGCTCCGGCTTCTTCTCTGTATTCTTCTGTTCAACATTAAGTATTTCAGGATGATCTTGTTTGCATATGTCACAAGTCATATGGCTCTTGCAGTCTCTGCTCATGTGTCCTTTCTTCAAACATCCAAAGCAGACTTCCTTCTCCCTTAAGAAGTCTATATTTTCTTTGTGCCCCTTCTTCCTGATCTGTGGACACTGCCCTAATGTGTGACCACTTTTATTACAGAACAAACAAGAACCTTGAGTATTAAGGGCCTGTCCTACCAGCATCCGACTCCATGCGATGAGCGCGATCAAACTAGAAGCGGGGGCCGCGCGGAGGTCGGGTGATCCCCTGTACAGGGCCGTTCCCACCAGCATGCACCTGCATGTGGCAAGCGCGACCAAACCGGCAGCGGGGGCTGCGCGGAGGTCGGGTGAGTGGCGCAACGCGGCGGAAAGTGAGGCGAACTTGGAGCGAAGTCTTCAGGTAAGTTCGCCAGGACAGAGAGGGGCACACAGAGAGGGGCACAGAGGCACACACAGAGAGGGCCACGGAGCCACACACATAGAGGGTCACGGAGGCACCTACTGAGAGGGTCACGGAGGCACGACGTCGAGGCGGTGTGTAATGCGTCGAGGCGACTGCGAGCCGACAAGCCATTGCCGCGCGGAATTTTCGAACATAGTGAGTTTTTCGGAGCCCTGCGCGATGTCGGGACAAACTCCGCACAATTCCGCACGGCTCCGGCGATCGAAGTGGGACCGGCCCCGCGACACCGGACGGCTCAAGTGACCACGTTAGGTCGCGCTCATCGCATGGAGTTGCATGCTTGTAGGACAGGCCCTTTAGTGATATACACATCTCTTCTCGTTCCACCTGTTGTCGGATTTTCTTGCACTGCGGTTTCTACAGGTATTACAGTTGTTGCAAAATTGTTTCCTTTCGGTCCCAATCTTTCTATTGTTTTAGCAAAAGGAGAACCTTTGCCAGTTGCAATTGGTCTAAAATCCTGAATGATTCCGAAAAGTTGATCTGATAATATCCTCACTTGCTTCTCCATGAAGTCCACCAGGTCAGAAGATTTAGCTCGATGTCCATACTCATCCTGTAGTAGACATGCCCTATCCCTCCACTTGTCGCAGAGCTTGTAAGGCAGTTTTAGAAGGATGTTCTTTATATAGGAAGCAACATTCATTTCCTCCATATAAGTGAAATGTTCCGTAGCATTGCAACAACCTCTGCAGAAACAGCGAGAACGCATGCAATGCCTTCACATCCTCCAGCTTGATCACTGACCAAGCAAAAGGCTTGACCATGTATGCATTGGCAATCTTATGTTCATTACCAAAATATTTTTTTAAGCAGATCTTTTGCCTTTTGATTGCACTCAGCTGGAGGCAAATGTCGGCCACTGTGGACTAGCTCCTTTGGATATCCTCTTGCGTATTGCTCTAGAAAATGCAAGCAATCACTCTTTTCAGTAGTTTTTCTTTCCACTTCTTTCTCAAATGCCGTTATGAAAACTTCATACTGCAAAGGATCACCATCATAAACAGGAATGTCTCTTGGTGGTAAAGTAGAAGAGAGATTTTGTTCAGCCAGAAGAGTAATAATCTAACTCTGCTTCTTCATTCTTCTACCAGATATATGAAGTTGGTTTCCATCATACAGTACAGGGGCAGTAGTGCTCACATGCCCATGCACACCCTAGCTCATATGAGTCTGTACACTTTGAAGAGAGTGTTGGGTTAGATGGTCATAGCATGAGCTCTAACATGTGGTCCATAAGCTGTTTGTTTTGGTCTAACAACCTGTTGCACCTGATCAGGCAAGTATTCATCTGCCCGTATATTTAATTTAGCATATGTTCCCTTTGAGCAGCTCTTTTTCTCACATAAGAGCTTCTCCCGTGAGATACTCTAGAGCTGCTTCTTGAACCCGTGGGATCAAGTACATTAAACCTTGCATCGGTTGTCGCCAGCTCCGTCTCTAGCTCCAACTGTTCCATCTCTCTTTTAAAATATTCCTCTTGTGCCTCAAGCTCGAGATCAAGCTTGGCATTTGTTGCTGCCAGCACAATCTCTCCTTTTGTGCCTCAAGCTTGCGCTTTTTTCTCATGGCAGCTGCCTGTTCCAAGGGGACAGCCCTATCTGCCTGAACTTCAATATGAGCAGAGATCCTTGAAGATGCACATGATGCAGAACCAGATTTGTGGCTTGATCTTTGTTTTGAGACATTTGAAATACTTTGTTCAGGTCCAATTTCTTCTGATTGCACAACACTTTGTTGTATGGCACTTTCAACTATAGAGTTCATAGTTTGCTGTCCAACTTCAGATAACCACCTTTCTACATCTTGTTTAAAAACATTACAAGATTCTTTCTTGAAGCCACTGATTTTGCCTTTCAAGCTCTCTTTCAGGCAATGGTACTTTCATGACTCATGGTTTATCTGACTTCATTGCAGAGCTTGATTAATTGAACCAGGTTAGATTGTACTTCATTCACATTCTCATCTGATTTTGTGAGTTCCTTCAGCTTTTCATTTAACATGTTAGCTTGTTTACATATCGGTTTTTCCTGATACCTTTCCATGAACAATATCTGGCCCTTGTCAGTGAGTTTAATGGTTCTTCTTTCTTTTCCAGAATCAAGTTCCACATCTCCCTCTTGTGGCTGAGCTTAGACATACTGGCGCACTATCCCTTTAAGACGTATTGATGTAAAGCCGTATGCTTACAGGCTGGAATTAAAAATAACTGAGCAGGAATTCAAAACAACAGACAGCGTTGTGATTCTCAAGGTCACTTCGCAAATCTCCATAGTGACAGCCATTTTCCAATACTGCTTAACTTTAAGCAGCCGCTGTCCAATACAGCTTTTTTTTATAGCAGTTGTTCCAATAAAGCTTGATACCGTACGTTTAGCTGTACGTACTCACGGTCCCTGCGCGTTGGCTTTCAAAGTTTCCAATCTCCTTTTGTACATACAAAAAGATGAACATGTTCGCTACCTTGGAAACCACAGAACTGGCGTGGAAGCAGGTCATTCTCTTTCACGTGGGACTGTATAACAGGAAGAAGGCATTGGTGGAACATATGTGAAAGGAGATGTGCAGAGCCCATCTTTTACATAAAGAGTGGTGGGTGCCTGGAACACACTGCTAGGGGTGGTGGTAGAAGCAGATGCAACAGTGCAATGGATTGATCTTACACAGATAAAAGAACAAATCTTCCAGTTGTTATTTCCAGCTTAATTGGTTCTTTATTGAAGAAGTACAGACAAAGATGAACATTCTAGATCCCCTTTATTCTTATACAAATTGTAGCTTTCCATTTTACTATCTGGTAAGAACTGTGTTCCCTTCAACTCCCATGGCTGGTCTGATCTGGTCACTCTCCCTCCAACTATGATATATGTAACACCCATCTACATATCAAATGCCCACCCCCAAGCGTTCAAGAAAATACTGCTAGAAATATCTAGACAAAATAATATAATATGCCAACAGTAACTGGCCTAAGCATGAATGGCTCCTACACATTCCTTTAAGGATTATTTTATATGATGACTGTTGGATTCTGTTACATCAGGATTGGGGGATAGAAAATTATAGACCAACAAACTGGCAAAGAAAGTTCTGATTAAGGATATACAAGAACCTACAGATGCTGGAAGCTGAAGCAATTGATAAACTGCTGGAGGAACCCAGCAGACTAGCTGAGTTTCTATGCAGCGAGATGGACGGTTAACATTTGAGGGCAAGACCCTTCAGAAAAGAGTAGGGTAGATTATCAGTGTAGCGAGACAATGTTGGGGCTGTCCCACTTGCGCGACCTAATCTGTGAGTTCTGGCGGGTTTGCTCTCCACTCATATTCGCAGCATGGTCGACACAAGGTCCTAGGAGCTCTTTGTAACTCTCCTTCATGCTCGAGAGTAGTCCCCGTGTACTCGAGGCCTCAGCTAGGTCACGGCGTATTTTTCAACATGTTGAAAAATGCCCGCGAGTAAAAAAAGGTTGTCTTGGAAAAAATCAATACTTTTTTTACTCGTAGGCTTCGTTGTAGTAGGTCGTAGTAGGTCGGCATGTTAGTCGTAGGTAATAGAGGGTAGTCGTAGGTAGTCAAAGGTAGTCAAAGGTAGTCGTAGATAGTCTGCATCATAGTTGAAGGGAGGTCGAAGGGTGGTCGAATGAGATCGAAGGAGGTCGTCTTCACTCTCCACTATTTGGTGTCCAATTTTCCCGAAGTTAGTCTTAAACATAGTCGAAGGACGTCGAAGGAGGTCTTCTACATAGTCGAAGGAGGTCTTCAACTTGACATTTTTTCAAACTCTCCTGAACTCTTCTAAACTCGCCAATTAGGTCGCCCAAGTGGGACAGCCCCTTAAGGGAAGAGCTAGGAAGCGATAACTGGATCCAAGTGAGGTTCTAATTGGCAGAAAGAGTCACGTGGGGAGGGAAAAGTTGGATCAGTGACAGAGGCTCAAAGGGATGTGGAAATAACAGAAGGCCGCAGATTATGGACTATGTTTAACAATATAAAGGTGGATCGCAATAAGGGAGGAATGACGGGTTGATGGGAACAGTGGAAAATGGGGATAGGTTACATTCCCATGCTGACCTTTCTGCCCTGGACGTCCTCCACCATCAGAGTGAGACCACATGCAAATTGGAGGAAGAGCACCTCATACTTTGCTCCTGCAACTTACAACCCAGCGGTATGAATGGTGATTTCTCTAATTTCAAGTAACTCCTTCCATCCTTCCCCTCCCTTCTCGCCCCTTCTCCACAACCCTAGTCATCCTACCAATTCCACTGTTCACATCCTTGTATCTCTCTTGTTATCACACCTTCCCCACCCAACAATGGGCCATTATGGGGACCAAACTTCCTGAGGTAATCTGTTGCCAGCCCTAGTTTGTTCTGGCCTTTTCTCGCCACACGTTTATATTACCCCCCCACCCCCACCCCCACTCTCCACAAATTCGACCTCTACTCTCAGTCTGAAGAAAGGTCCTGACTTGAAACATCGCCTATCCTTTTCCTCTAAGATCCATTGAATTACTCCAGCATGCTATGTGTATCTAAGGGGATTAGGGACTTTGTGGGAGGAGTGTGTTGGTGATGGGCAGATGGGGTAGGTAGGGGAGTGGATAGCAAATAGGGGGCTGTGTGGAAAGTTGGAAAGAAGGAGATATGTGAGAAGACCTAGGTTAACCAGTGAGACACGAGAGAGACGGAGGGGGAACAGGTTACGTGAAATTGGAAAATTGGGATATAGGTTAGTTCTGTAAGCAGTTTCATAAATAAGGTACCTTTGTTTTGAGGTTAAATTCCTGACACTATGCAATGCCTTAGATAGTAAGGAAGATATTGAGACATTTAGTACCCATTCTAGTTGATGACCTGCTGTGCCATGGGTGAACCTATCAAGGCCGGCACTTTGCCGGAACTGATTGATCATGGACTTTGGTGGATCTGTGCCGAGACTCCAGAAGCCAAGCAGCTGCTCTTTCTTCTCTGCTTCTTGTTGCTGAAAGTGTGTAAACCAGAAGAGGAGGGGGGCAAAGAGAGCTTAGGAAAAAATTGCTGGGGAACAAAGTTCACATGTGACTTGCAGTTAAAGGAGTAACATGAATGTTTCATAATGTTATGTGCTGACAGATATCTATAGTTCTGTAGCGAGAAAAGGAAGAGAAACAGATGTCATGGCAAACATTCAGCTGGCATCTGTCTTTCTATTTCTCTCCCTCTCTCTCTCTTTCTGGTTACCCATACTCTGTACATCTGGAAAGGTCCCTCCTCTGAAAGAAAAAGCCTGTGGTTGGGAAGTGGTAACACCTGTGGCTAATTTTGCATGTGTTATTGGTTCCCTCTTCCTCTGCGAAGAATACAACAACAAAAAATGCAGGTAGTTAAATCTTTCAACAGGCACCAGTTCCTGTTCACCCACATCCTCCCACACCAAATCAGCCCCCATTGGAAGGAGGAGGACTGCGTGAAGACAAAATAAAATATTCAAAGCAATCATATTTATGCTGACTCAGCTGAAAAGGAACATGCATTATCCATTAACACTACATTCTACACTCTGTTTCCTTGCTCCTTCAGCACTATCTCTACGGTTTGAATGTACTGATGTATGGGATGATTTGCCTGGACAGTACGTAAAACATTGTCTTTCACTGTTTCTCCGTACATGAGATAATAATGAACCATTTACCAATTACTTCCGAAGATAGACACAACATGCTGGAGTAAGCAGGTCAAGCAGTATCTCTGGAGAAATGGATAGGTGATGTTTTGGATTGACACCCTTCTTTGTGTCTTGACCCAAAACATTACCTATTCCTTTGCTCTGGAGATGCAACCTGACCCGCTGCGTTATTCCAGATTTTTTGTCGCGATCTCTGGTGCAGTTCCTTCCTACCAATTTCTTCTAATTGCCCTTGCCACCAAAGAGGAACATCTTGCCTATGTTGTTGCTACTGAATATGCACAAAAGAGAATAAATGGGTAGCTGATATTTGGGCTGAACATAAATCACTTGACCACAGCCACACCACCTCCATCACAAGCATGAAACTGTCACCTTTATTTATCTCGCCCCAATTCATGTCACTGGGTGGCACAGTGACGCAGCAGTAGAGTTGCTGCCTTACAGCGCCAGAGACCTGGGTTCGATCCTGACCACGGGTGCTGTCTGCACGGAGTTGGTACCTTCTCCCTGTGACCGCATGGGTTTTCTCCGGCTGCTCCGGTTTCCTCCCACACTCCACAGATGTTCAAGTTTTAGGTTTATTGACTTCTGTAAATTGTAAATTGTCCCAAGTGTGTAGCATAGTGCCAGTGGATGTTATGATTGCTGATCGGCACAGACTTGGTGGCTTTCCACATTGTAACATTAATGTCTAAATTAAAGTCAATGAATGTGTACGCAGGACCTTTGAGAAAATTGTGTTGATATGTTATTCTATCTGCTTTGCCAATTCCCCCTGACATAAGACGTGAATACACTTTAGACCTTTTCATTTCTAACTGCCGGCGGGACATCAACGGCCTCAAATTTCAGACTCCCCTTACCTACTCTAACCTCTCCCCCCCTGAACGTATCGCCCTCCACTCACTCTGCAGCAACGCCGACTTGGTCATCAAACCCGCCAACAAGGGGAGGTGACATGGTAGTCTGGCACGCTGTCCTCTACCGGACTGAGGCCAGGCGCCAACTCTCAGACACCTCCTCCTACTTATTCTTGGACCATGACCCCACAGACGAACACCAGGCCTTAATCTGACTCACCATTACTGACTTCATCTCTTCCTCCTCTCTGCCCCATAAAGCCTCCAACCTTATCATTGCCCAGCCCCGCAAGACCTGATTTTATCTTCAACCCAAAATCCACAAACAGAACTGTCCTGGCAGACCCATTGTTTCTGCTTGTTCATGCCCCACCAAATTAATTTCCACATACCTTGACTCCATCCTATCCCCGCTGGTCCAATCCCTCCCTACCTATGTCCAAGACACCTCACACACTCTTCGTCTCTTCAGTGAGTTCCGTTTTCCAGGCTCCCACTCCCTCATCTTTGCAATTGATGTCCAGTCACTCTACACCTCCACCCCCCACCAGGAGGGCCTTAAAGCCCTCCGTTTCTTCTCGACCGCAGAACCAGCCAATTTACATCCACCAGTACTCTCCTCCATCTAGCAGAGCTGGTCCTTACCCTCAACATCCTCTCCTTCAACTCCTCCCACTTCCTTCAGATCCAAGGCATAGCTATGGGCACTCGCATAGGCCCCAGCAAATGCCTGCCTCTCTGTAGGGTACGACGAATAATCCCTGTTCCAGGCATACACTGCCCTTATCCCCGAACGCTACCTCCGCTACATTGATGACTGCATTGGTGCTATCTCCTGCACCCATGCAGAACTCACTAACTTCACCAACAATTTCCATCCTGCACTCAAATACACTTGGCTCATCTCCGACATCTCCCTATTGTTTCTAGATCTCACCATCTCCATCACAGGAAACAAACTATTGACCGACATCTACTACAAACCTACAGCCTCCCATAGCTATCTTGACTACACTTCTACCCATCCTGCTTCTTGTAAAGACTATATCGCTTACTCCCAATTCCTCTGTCTATGCCACATCTGCGCCCAGGATGAGGTTTTCCATACCAGGGCATCGGAGATGTCCTCATTCTCCCCTCTTCCATTATAGATCAGACTTTCACTAGGGTATCCTCAATATCCCGCAGCTCTGCTCTTACTCCCCCTCCCCACACTCGTAATAAGGACAGAGTGCCTCTTGTCCTCACCTTCCACCCCATCAGCCGCCGCATACAGCATATAATCCTCCAACATTTTTGCCACTTTCAAAGTGATCCCACTACTGGCCACATCTTTCCATCTCCACCCCTTTCTGCTTTCTGCAGAGACCGCTCCCTCCATAACTCCCTGGTCAACTCATCCCTTCTCACCCAAACCATACCCTCCCCAGGTACCTTCCCCTGCAACCGCAAGAGATGCAACACCTGTCCCTTTACCTCCCCCCTCGACTCCATCCAAGGACCCAAACAGTCTGTCCAGGTGAGGCAGAGGTTCAATTCCACCTCCTCCAACCTCATCTATTGCATCTGCTGTTCCAGGTGTCAACTTCTCTACATCGGCGAGACCAAGCGCAGGCTCGGCGATCGTTTCGCTGAACACCTGCGCTCAGTCCACATTAACCAAATTGATCTACCGATGGCTCAGCATTTCAACTCCGCCTTCCCATTCCCAATCTGACCTTTCTGTCCTGAGCCTCCTCCATTGTCAGAGTGAGGCCCAGCGCAAATTTGAGCAACAGCACCTCATATTTCGCTTGGGTGGTTTACACCCCAGCGGTATGAACATTGACTTCTCTAACTTCAGGTAGTCCTGGCTTTCTCTCTCCATCCCCTCCCCCTTCCCAGTTCTTCCACTAGTCTTATTTCTCTGTCCTGCCCCCACCCCTGGCATCAATCTGAAGAAGGGTCCCAACCCGAAACATTGCCAATTCCTTCTTTCCATAGATGCTGCCTCACCTGCTGAGTAACTTCAGCATTTTGTGTATACCTATAACTTTTAAAAGACATGTGGACCGATATACGGATAGGTGGGTTTAGAGGGTCATGGGCCAAATGGGACTAGCCCAGTATGTCAACTAGGTGGGCCAAATGGCCTGTTTATGTACTGTATAACTCTTTAAGCTCTATAGCGCTTTAAAATTTTAACGTTTTAAAGAACTGTAGATGCTAGTTAGTACACAAAAAGATACAAAACGCTAGAGCAAGTCAGCAGGTCAGGCAGCATCTACCAAGAACATAGATAGGTGACATTTCAGGAACCCAAAACATCACCTACCCATTTTCTCCAGAGATACTGGCTGACCTGGTGAGTTACTCCAGCACTTGGTGTCTGTCAAAGCTAGTACCTATCCCATTCTTAAAATATTTTTAAAAATCAATTTAATAGTGGTGGACTCGAATGTAATCCTGAGTCAAATCATCCAAGTAATTCTTTCAAATGTAGATAAGAACTGCTAACTTTCTTGCTTATCTAAAAGACTGAGTAAAGGGCCTGTCCCACTTACGTGATTTTTTTCAGCGACTTGCCGGGACCTGTCATAGTCGCAGCAGGTTGACGAAAAATTTCAAAATGTTGAAAATCCAGTGGGGACCAGAAAGAGTAGTACATTTTTCTGGTCACCGATGGATTTTCGATTTTGAAAATTTTCTGCCGACAAGTCGCTGGGACAGGCCCTTAACGGTATCAAGGACCTGAGGACATAGGTTTAAGGTGAGGGGGGAATGATTGAGGGGTAACTTTTTCACACAAAGTATGGTGGATGTATGGAAGGAGGTAGATGAGGCAGGTATTATCAAAATGTTTAAGGAACATTTAGTCAGGTACATGGATAGGGTAGGTTTAGGGGGATATGGATCAAAAGCAGGCAGGTGGGACTAATGTAGATGGTGCATATTGGTTAGCATAGGCAAGTTGGGCCAAAGGGCCTGTTTCCACGCTGTATGTCTATCAGAGATTCTGAAATTCGCTATCACCGGCTTCACAAGTGTATGACAATTTGTTAGCCGTTGGCTGCTTGTGGCTCATCTCATGAATACTTTCCATAAAAACTCAACCAAACAAGAAAGAATGAGACAAGCAGGAGCTCAGATGTGGATGATTCTAACCTACTGCTTGGCTGCTGCAACCGCTGGTGAGCTTGAAAGTGTAGCGGCCACGTGAGGAAAGGGGCCAGATGCAAAGTAGTATCAGATCACGTAACACTGTAGAACAGATACCTGCATATTGCTGTTCGTTATTTCATTTTTGCTCTATCTTATTACAGATAAATCATCGATTTTCTGGCACCTTTGGTTCCAGAGCCTTGCCGGATTATCCATTTTTCCGGATCAACAGAAGTCATGTAATAATAATTCAACAATACACCTCGGACCCATTAATTACACCCCTCCCATGTCTCTAAAACATAGACTGCTACAAAACTTAAATAACAAATTAACAATTAACAAAGAAGTAAACAATTAAATGCTTCAGGATGGATGCTCAAGACCCAAAAGGGTGAGCACCACATCCAATGCTCTTGGAATTTTGTCCGGATTAAAGGAGGTACCCGAGGAAGTAATGTACATCAGTTGCCTGAAAATCAGTGGTGTACCTGTATTTTTATTAGTCTATAATTATTTAACATATTTGATCAAATTGACTTGTTGAAGGTTTTAATATATTGATTTAAAGAGGCCAGCGAGTGTCCTGTCATCTTCAGAGCCACCTCTTATATGAAGTTGGCTCACTTAGCACTCTAAATTAGGAAAGGCTCCGCGCAAGTGCATAGAGACTATTGATCATGAATTTGCACAAGTTCAGTGTGATCCAGTTCCCCAGTATTTATCCTAATTTAGTCCTGATGCGGGGTCTTGACCCAAAACATTGAAAATTAATTCCCTTCCACCCTTTCTGCAGATGTTGTTCAACATGTTTTCTTCCAGCAGTTTGTTGTTTTTTGTTCCAGATTGTGGCTCATCCAGATTGGTGCAATTATTCTTTGAAGCACCTCCCCCAGTACCATTCAGTTTTTAACCTGATATACTGTGAGATGCCAGAAGGTGATTGTAAAGGGGTAGAGGCAGATTAAATAGTTTAAACATGGAAGAATTGTAGCATGGAAACAGGCCTTCCTTCCCCATTGAGTCCATGCTAACCATCGATCACCCATTCACACTAGTTCTGTGTTATCCCATTTCCTCATCCAATCTCCAAATATTAAAAGGAATTTACAAAGGAATTAACTTACAAACCCGCATGTCTTTGGGATGTGGGAGAATCATAGAATCATAGAAAATAGGTGCAGGAGTAGGCCATTCGGCCCTTCGAGCCTGCACCGCCATTCAATATGATCATGGCTGATCATCCAACTCAGTATCCTGTACCTGCCTTCTCTCCATACCCCCTGATCCCTTAGCCACAAGGGCCACATCTAACTCCCTCTTAAATATAGCCAATGAACTGGCCTCAACTACCTTCTGTGGCAGAGAATAGTAAGATTGAACGAGAACTTACCAGTTCGAAGGTTGATCTTTATTTTATGAGGAGTCGAAGTGAGGGATTTCGTGAAGAGCCCGCCGGCGCGCATGCTCGACATACTTCAAAGTAGCGGCGTGGAATCACAGAACCAACAATAGAAATGACTTCGCATAGTATGATTGAATTGACTAAGATTACCAGATGAAGGTGATTGAGGGTTGGGCGAGGAGGGCACGAAATCCCTCACTTCGACTCCTCATAAAATAAAGATCAACCTTCGAACTGGTAAGTTCTCGTTCAATCTTACTATTTCATTTCGGAGTCACGTGAGTGACTTCGTGAAGACTTCAAAGCTTCTGTGATTACACGCCCTGGACCACGTCCATGCTGACACACCACTACCAGGGATGGATGGGAGGTACAAACTTGCTCAACAGTCCATACTGCAAAACAAGAGCATATTTATTAATAACAAATCAAACCCCTCATACGGGGACATCTCCACGTTCTTGACCTGCATTCAGCACGGCTTCTGCGAACTGTAGAGGAGCAGCAACAGGCTAGTTATAAAAACGCTGGAACACAGCTTCATTAGCCCATCCTGCGGTGGCGAGAATTTGGTCCATGGGCACCTCCATGACCCTCGCCGCTGACGTCGATGCAGCCCTGGTGGAATGAGACTTGAACACATTAGTGTCGATACCTGACTTACCCAAGACGACTCGAAGCCACCTGGATATCGTCTGGACTGTCACTCGATGATGAGGTCTCTTATGAGTGACAAGCAGGTATCTCTCCATTCCTCTGATGCGTGTCGTCACGTTGACATAGTGGCGGATATGTGAGGCTAAACATAGCCTAGCATCTGCGGGGTATGCCGGGAACTTCAGCTGCAGCCCTGTGCACCCAGGTCTATGCTGCTTTAGTAGCTCGTCAATGAAAAAGACTACTTCTGTGGGGGTAGACGTCATTCTGTCGACACGAAGTTTGTGTAGTGTCTGTACACTCTGAGCTGAAGTCAGCGCTAGTAACATCACCAGCTTCATGGTGAGTTGGTCCAGTTGGAGCCCTTCCATGGGTGACCACGTCCTGAGCAGGGTTAATACGTCCCTGACATCCCAGGTGATATTATAGCGTGGTGTAGGCGGATTCATATTGAATATACCTCGCATGAGTCTGGACACTAGCCTGTTGGATCCTACCTCCAAACTGAGGTAGAATGATAGCGCACTTCTGGCGCTGTTGATGGCACTGTAACTTAAGTGTTCATCATGGTTCAACCCCGCGAGGAATTCCAGGACGTCGGTTATTGTCCCGTCATCGTACGTGATGCGAGAGCGGTTGCAGTAGGCTTCCCACTTCTTAATATGCGAGCGGTATCTTCGCCTTGTAGACTCTCGACACGACGCCCCGATGGTATCCATGGTCCGAGCCGAGAGGCCGTATTGGACTAACGGCCTGTTCAGAACCTGCAAGCCAACAAATTTAAATAGCCATGGCAGGGATGCGGCTCCCCTGAGACAGGGTGAGTAACCAATTGTGGGCAACCCTTCAAAAGGACCCAAGGTTCGTTGAGCATGTCAAAGACCACCGAATACCAAGGCTGTGTGGGCCAGTCGGGTATAATAAGGATGCCCTTGGCAGCATCTGCCTGAATCTTTTGCAATACCCGACTGATGAGGCAAAACGGGGGGAAGGCATAGAAAAACCACTTCCCCCAGTCCAGCGAGAATGCATCTAGCGCTATTGCCCCAGGATCTGGTTCCCATGAAACGTAGGTTGGTACCTGATGGTTCAACCGTGACGCAAAGAGGTCAATGTCCGGTTTACCAAATTTGGCTGTGACTTTAGAAAAGATCTCAGGATGCAACATCCATTCAATATTGTCATTAAATTTGCGTGACCTGGTGTCTGCCACAGTATTAAGCTCACCTGGCAAATAGGTAGCTGAAATCCAAATGTCTCTTTGAACACACCAGAGCCAAATTGAGTTTGCCAATTTGTCACACGAAACTGACCTGGTACCACCCATATGGTTTAAATATGCTACTGCTGTGGTGTTGTCTATTTGGAGACGGACATGTGCTCCAACAAGCTCGGAACAATACGCACGAAGTCCGTGGAATGCTGCCAGCAACTCCAAATAGTTAATCCCTTGAGTTAACAACATCGTTGATTCAAGCGTGTCCCATCTGCCACCACAACTAGAGCAATTATTCGTGGCTCCCCAACCATTGGAACTTGCATCAGTTTGCAAATATACCACCGGATTAGCCTCCCTAATAGGCTTGAATGAGCTGCTAATGTGACACACCCACCATTGCAACTCATTTATCGCTTCGGGCGGCAGCTGCATGGACCGATCATAATGACCAGCGTTCTGTTTTAACGCAGCAATTTTAGCTCTTTGCAAATTCTGATAATGCAAAGGTCCATATCGCGCTGCCGGAAACAAAGCTACCAGCTTCCCAATTATTGTAGCTAAGTGCCGAATCGATGGTATATTGGTGTGGATTAAATCTTGACACACCTGGGTAACCTCCTCAATCTTGTTAATTGGAATGGTAACCCTCATGCTTATAGAGTTCACCGTGAACCCTAGGTAATTAATTACCTGGGCAGGGTAGAACTTTGATTTCTCTGGATGGACAATAAACCCCAATTGTTGAAATATATTGACAGCAGCTGCAACACCCTGTTCAGCCAATTCCAGGGTGTGGCCCACAATTAAGATATCATCTAAATAGGCCATAACTATATGGTGTCGTTGTCTCAAATAAGCCATAATTGGCTTCACTAATTTAGTGAACAATCTAGGGGCTGTGGTGAGCCCATTAGGCAAAGCCTTGTACTGCCAGAGTTGCCCCATCCAGATGAATTTCAAAAACCTTCTGTCACATTTCTGGACGGATACGGAATAATATGCGTCTTTTAAATCGATGCATGCCATAAAGCAACCATGAGAAATCAATGATTTGGCTGTTTCAAACGTATCCATTTTAAAATGAGTATATGTTACAAAAGTATTCAAACGGGTTAGATCAATAATGACACGACAACCTCCATCCTTCTCAGGTCTGGTGAATATGTTCGAAACAAATTCAACTGGCTCATGCATCACTCTCTCAATCACTCCTTTGTGCTCAAGACTTAACAGTTCCTTATAGCCGGCTGCCTGTTCTGCAGCAGATAATTTAAACGTTCGAGCGGGCATGTGCTGGGATGGAGGAATGTCGCCATTAATAAACTCAATTTTATGCCCCTGAATATTCTGCAACACATACTCGTCACCAGTACAATTACCCCATGCACCCAAAAACCACCGAAGGCGACCACCAACATGTGAAGTTAAACAGAGAGAAAAGAGAGAACCAGACCCCCTCACCTCCGTGGTTACCGGCGGTCCTTGACACGCGTGTGCGGACGTGGAGGTGCTGGGTTGGCTTGAGGGCGCGGCGTCTTCGTTTTCCACCAGGGTCTCTGCCGACCCTGTCCTAAAAAAGACCCCTGGTGCTGGGTCTGATGTTGCTGTCGTTGTGGAGCTTGAGGGTGGGTCCTCGTCGAGGTACTAGCGGACCCTCGTGATCGAATGTATGGAGACTTTGAGCCTGACGGTGTGGGGGCACTCTGAGGGCGCATGATCCCCACCGTTTTGGCTTGCTCGTCAAGCTCCTTGACTCTCTTCGAGAGGTCCTCCCCAAAGAGCTGACGGGGCGGGGGCAGCGGCGGTGGTTTGCACAATCCTGCAAACTTTGGATTGAGCGCTGGGCGGATGCTGGTTTTGCGAAACCCGTTAATTTTGTGCTGGGTCGCGCACAGGAGGGCCAGGGCATCTTCCTGGTCCAAATTCAATTCGTCCCCGTCCACCGACCGCACAAAGGCGGTAATACCGGCCGTGAGGAGCTTCAGGATCCGCTGCAGTTTTACCTCCTGTTGACGGATAGCCGCACTGATGTTGCCCCATATCGGCGTATTGACCACAGGCACGTTGAGGGAGTTGCAATTGGATGGATCCTTGTGACGGCTCATTGCCTGAATGAGGACTTCTTCCTGTAGTTGCTGGTTGTTAAGAAAGTCCACAGTGGCTGCCAGCTTCGTGTTTAAAGGAAGTCCAGATGAATGTGGGGCCGCAAATTTGGTCGCCACATCCAGAAGATCCTCCGCTGGTACCTCCACCGGAGGTGGTATGGAATCCACCAAAACCTCCTCCTCCTGCTGCTCCAGGCTGATGGTAGAGGCTGGTGACGACGCCCTGTGCCTGTGGCTGCCCTGCTGTTGTTGGCTTTGAAGCAGGAGCTCCAGCAGCCGCTCCATACGGTCAATACGCCCTTCACCCTGAACACTCAGGTGGTCGGAGTCCTCCGGCTCTGAAAAGAAAACCGGGCTCCTATCATCGGCCCGCACCTCATCGAGGCCCTGCCGGTGCCGGTAGTTGTCGCTAACAGCCGCCGAGGCGAAACTGCGCGATTCCCGCGCGGGCGTGTTCAACCGCCTCCGTTTAGCGGGAGCTGATGCCGCTGCCACTAAGGGCACTTGCAGCGTGGTGTCGGCACCAGCCGAAGCATGGCTACCTGAAGCCCGCGCAGGCTTGCCGGCTGCCCACATCGTGGACCTTGCCGACGCTTGGTCTTACCCACCCATCCATGGGGGGCTCGGCGACCGTGACGAGACCCGACTCAACCGACCCGTCCCGGCGTCGAGAGTCGGGTTGTGCCGGCTGGACCTCACAGCCGCCCCGGGTCTCGCCCTGGAACCTGACCGCTCCTCCGTGTCAGGCAATGCCTTAGCCCTGGCAGGGTTAGGCTTCTGGGCTCCTGCCCTGCCCCTTCTCGGGGGGCTGAGTGGAACGGGCCGTGCAGCCGCACGCCCCCTGCTCGAGGTCGCCAGTGAGCCCGCTGACGACCTGACTGCCATGGCAGGGTCCCCCTGCTCTGGTGGCACACCACACTCCTCCTCGTCGAACTCCTCCGAGCTGTGGTGTGCTGGCGGATCTGGACCTGTAAACACAGGGCTTACCCACATCTCCGCCTGAGTCCCGGCCTGCACTGCAGGTACTGCCAATGGTAAAGGCCCCGGAACTGTTGACCGGCGAACTCGTCCTGACGTCCTCCGGCCCTTCGAACTCCCATCCATGTCCTTGCTGCAAGACATAACGAACAACAAGGACCACCAACTAAAGGTGGAATACTCACCTCCGTGGCCCCTTATGAAGGGCTGGCGAGGAGCGCGCTCCACCGCCAGCCGTCGCAGCAACGCGTTACGACGATATGTCGAGCATGCGCGCCGGCGGGCTCTTCACGAAGTCACTCACGTGACTCCGAAATGAAATTCCACAGATTCACCACTCTCTGTGTGAAAAAAGATCTTCTCATCTCGGTCCTAAAAGACTTCCCCCTTATCCTTAAAAACACTGGGAGAGAACTGGAGGAAATTCAAATGGGCACAGGGAGGACATACAAACGCTATGCACATAGAGGCTGAGGTCAGGATCAAACCTGTTGATGTAAGGTAGGATCTCTGGTAATGTGAGGCAGCAGCTCTACCAGCTGTGCCACTGTGCTGCCATGAATGAACAAAACTGTGCTGGGGGAGTTTAATATGGTGAATGTAATATCAAGCACTTAAGATTCAAGAGCCAATATAATGTGAATGCAATGACAAATAAATTAGAATTTTAGAGAAGCGACATTTTGATGTCCATGTACACAAGTGTCTAAACATCCGTTCATAGTTTAAAGAAACAAATCAAAAAGACTAATGAAATGTTTATCTTGAGTGGTGGCTGTTATTTATCAGTGTTTGGTCAGGATCCATCTGGAGCACTGGTTTCAGTTTTTGGCAACTAACTTCAGGAAGGATATATTGGACATTATGGGAGTGCAGCCCAGATTTACTAGAATATATCTGGGCTTTTGAAGAATCACCACTGCTGCCTTCAGCTAACAAATGTCAACAGTTTGTATATCCTCACTGGAATAGAACCATCATACGTCCACTGAGCTGCAGCCAGCCGGAGAGAAAGGAAACATCAAACCGAGGATGCCGAACATGCTTTCCACAGTCACACTGCTGCAGAAGAATGCCTGACATTGCATTGCATTTAAAAAGTGCCACGATGTGTAATTGAAAAACTGTACAGAGGACAATTAACCCACCGACCCTCTCGCCTTTGGGATGTGGGTGGAAATCGGAGCACCCACAGGTATCTTTTAAAGTGGAGATTGATAGGTTCTTAAGGGTGTCGAAGATTATGGGCAGAAAGCAGAAGAATAGGGTTGAGAAGGGAAGATAGATAAGCCATGATTGAAATGTGGAGCAAGCTCGATTGGGTCCAATGGTCTAATTCTTCTTGCATGTCTTATAGAAACCCATGCAATCATAGAAAAGAATATGCTGTGTATCTGATGTGGGGTGGTGCGATCATCAGTGAGGTCTTTCTTGATCTGTGGAGGCACAATTAACTAAATGGTCCGCTTGTGTGTGGTACATTTTGTATCGTTTTCTGATCCTGTGAACTATGGAATTCTTGGTATACCTATCCACTGGAGGATGCCTGCTGCAGTGATCTAGTTTTTGCGAAAGCTAACAAATCCACCCAACGCAGTGGTATAGCAGTTGCTGCCTCATAGTACCAGAGACCAGAGTTTGATCCTGACTACGGGTGCTGCCTGTATGGAGTTTCTATGTTCTTCCCGTGACTGTGTGGGATTTTTCTGGGTGTTCCGGTTTCCTCCCACACTCCAAAGTCGTACAGGCTTGTAGGTTAATTGATTTTGGTAAAATTGTAAATTGTCCCTAGTGTGTAGGATAATGCTAGTGTACAGTGTGATTGCAAGTTGGGCAAACGCGGTGGACCGATGGGCCTGTTTCCGCACTCTACAGGTATCTCTAAAGTAGCCTAACAATGGAAATAGACACAAGATGCTGGAGTAACTCAGCGGGTCAGGCAACGTCACTGGAGAAAAGGAATAGGTGACATTTCGGGTCGAGACCCTTCTTCAAACAATGGAAAAATATCCGTCTTTGAAGGACGGATATGAGAAAATGAATTAGGGTAGAATGGTCCAGATTTTATTTTGGGGATAAGAATAAGATCGTTCCTTGTTATGTAGACAGTGAAAGAAAAATCTGGAATTTGCTGTTCATCCTGGTCTTCCACAAACTTTGTGAGACTTGCACGCCTGAATTCAATTTGATCTTGTGGAATTCCATAAGACGTGAGCATGGTGACCAGGTTGATGTAGGCATAGATGTGTGTTTTTAGCTAACACTAGACTAAGTGTGACCCGTTGGGTCCCAGTCACATGAGAGGCCTGGTCCCCCAATGCAACCCATTGCCCAATGCAATATTCCACCACTCACCCGTTCCCCCAACGTAATATTCCACCACTCACCCAGAACCGCTAACTGCGCAGGCGTGGTTCCCGTTGTGACAACCTGATCCCCCCTCCTCTCCTCACTCCGCCTCTTGCCCTTCCCCTCCGTGCACTCACTCCATCCCCCCTCAACCCTCCCGCACCCCTCTCCATTCACTCTTAGCGTAGCTCCGGCAGCGCGGCATTTCCCGCCCATTGCGTTCTCATTGTGACGTAGAACACGCAGTTATTACTGCACAGGCACAGCTGAAGGGCACGGCAAGTGGAAAAGGGATTCATTAAAGCTTAAAATGTGAATAACTTAAAATATGACAACAATTTAAATGTTAACAATGAGATTTATTCAGTTCATTCTTTCCTGTTGCGTCTCTTGTTGCGATCTGCCAGGGGAGGGGGACGGCTTCATGCGGGGGCTGTAGGAGGCCGGTGGGTAGGGGAGAAGCACTGCCGTGGCCTAACGCTGCTGTGGCCTACCACTGCCTACCCTTACCCCTGCCACTGCCGTGGCCTACCGCTGCCGTGGGACCGGTGGGGAGCATCCTGCGGCTGGGGATGGGGACGGCTTCAGGCGGGGGCGGGGGCTGGTGGAGGTTCAGTGAGTGAACTGCAGCTGGGGATGGGGACGGCATCAGGTGGGGGCTGGTGGGGGGGGGGAGCGCTGACATGGCGAACCCTGCCGTGGCCTACCGCTGCCATGGCCTACCGCTTGTGTGGCAGGTGACTGTGTTGGAGGGGGGTTGTGGGGGAGGGGGTGTCTGTGTGGTGGGAGGGGAGGGGTGTGTGGGTGGGATATGTATGGGGGAGGGGAGGGAGTGGTGTAGGTGGGGAGGGTGTGTGGGAGGGTTTGTGTGGGCGGGGGTGTGTGTGGGGGTGTTGGGGAGTGTGGGGGAGGGGGAAGGGGGTGTGGGGGTGGGTGTGTGCATGGGCGGGGTGTGTGTGGGCGGGGAGGAGCGTGTGTGGGTTGGGGATGTGTGGGTGGGGGGTGTTGATTGGGGTGGGGGGTTGGGGGGTGTGGGCAGGGGGGGTTGTGGGCAGGGGAGGGGGATGTGTGGGCAGGGGAGGGTGTGTGTGGGTGAGGTGGGCGGGGGGAGTCTGGGGGCGGAGGAGGATGGGAGCATGAGGGGCTGCGGGGGCGAGGGGGGCTGTGGGCAGGGGGAGAGGAGTGTGTGGGAGGGGGGAGGGGAGTGTGTGGGCGGGGGGGAGTGGAATATGCGAGGGGATGGAGGGGGGGGGTGTGACTGATGAACCGCTAGACCGCTGGTCGGTGGTTGCTAGTCGTTCTACTCTGCCGAGATCAGATTCTCCGCTTTCCGTTTGGCGACATTTCCCCCGCCGGACCGGTTTGGGCCGTTTCCAGTCCCTCCGCAGGTTGTGTGCGGTTGGAAAGCTCCACTGGCCATCCACACCTCCAGTAAAGATGCGATGGTGCAGGAAGGGGCGGAGTGTCCCACAGAGTGACAGGAGAAAAGACCAATCCACGCGGCGCTGAATGGCAGGAGAGGAGATCGATCTGCGCATGTGCGTTTTTAAAGATATTTAAACCTTGCTAACGTTTACATTAGACCACCGATTGGAACGAAACTTGGTGCAATCGCAGCGCGGGAGAACGGTGAGTAAGCTGGCGAAAAATCGTAGCACCAATGCGTAACGTTTTTGCGCAAATAGACTGACCGCACAACCGGAGGATAACTAGATCGGAGCTTTGGTTATGTATAGATTAGGTGTCCAAACTATGAAATAGATTCTCTCATATTATAAATTGTTAAAAAAGATAACTTTATGCATTGAAAAGGAACAGCACATTCCATAATGGTACAATAGTGAGATTGCTTAGTTTAGTTTACTTATTGTCACATACAGTGAAAAGCTTTTGTTTTCGTGGTATCCATAAGAAAAAGACTACACGTGCATACAATCAAACCGTTCACAGTGCAAAGGTAAAGGATAAAGGTTACAACATTTTGTGCAAAGATTTAAGAATGATGAAGTTTAAAATTCATCCAGTGAATTGGCCACAGAAGTGGAGGCCGATTCATTGGATTAATTTAAAAGAGAGTTGGATAGTGGCGTGCACTTGATGGGCCGAATGGCCTAATTCTGGTCTTGGGAATTATGAACTTATAAACTTATATTTCTGAGTTACAGAAAACATTTTCTGATCTCCAACTGCCTTACTTCATGGTGGGTATGGTCCCTGTCAGTGCAATAGTCTTGAATAAACCTTGATTGCCAGAGTGCCCTGATACCACACTCAGTCACACATCAGCTTAATTTGTTTTGTGAGGGAAGGAACATGAAGTTCATTGGGAGAAACGTAACACACTCCTATCATCTGATGCAAATGATGCATTAAATTAAAGAATACTTTGCAAGCAGTGGCAACATGTGTCACTCGCAGTGAAAAAAAATCAAGGTTAACTTCCACTGCACTGCAAATCTAAGCAAATTGTGGACGGCACAATGTGTTTTTTCTAATTCCCACACCACTTATTAGCCTAAATGATAGTGTGAATTTGTGTCTCCATGCAATTGTGCTGAGACTAACTAACTTCCCGCTGCCAGTTGTGATTTGATTAAATAGCAAGGAAAACGTTTTAGGTTTTCCAGTGATTAAAATATCTGATGTTTTGCCTGATGTTTGGTTTTGCAATACTTTGGTTTCCATTCAGTTTGTTTCTCCTTTACTGTGGTCAGTAATTTAGTCCTTTGGAAATGTTAATGCAATCTTTGTGTTTAATTAGGTAGATTGATTTTGAATTTGCTCCTTAGATGTGGTCTGTGGAAGTCTGAGATTAACTTCCCATCTCTAATTACCCAGCATTGGTCTATTGGAGATATTCGCCAGACAACTTCAGGGAACAGACTGTATTTCCACAATATTTAGCCAAATCAATATTAATAAATCAGTTTGGATTCAAATGTTCTGAATTTTGTGTGTGTTTTCAGTCATTTATACAGTCAACACAATGTTGAAACGTCCAAGTCTGGATGTTGGATGACTTGCCATAGAGTTTAGAGCTATGGTGTGCACATAATATTGCTGCTCTGATCTTGGAAGCATCATAGGCATGGGAGGCAATGCCCACAACCCTGACAAGTTGCTGTATACGATACACACCGCATCCATAATGCATTGCTGACAGAGGAGAAGATGCAAAGTTTGTGGGGTCTCTGTTCTCTTGCTCACTAACTCTGAATCTAACTGGTTAATTCTTTGAAGACCCATTCAATACTGATCTGTCTTTCTCACAAAACCTTACATATAGCATTGGCAAAATACAATGTGCTTTCCAATCCTTTACTTTCCTTTGTATGGGTGGCCATAGCTTGATCTATGAGCATCTGAAAATAGCACAGAGCCTTTGGACTGACTATCTGAGGTGTTGATTACAAGTGCTACTGGCTACCATTACCTAGAAAATGGTTTACTACCTTTGTGAGAGCATTTAAAGAACATATTGGACTACCCTAACCCTTCAATTGCCACATTTACAAACTAGCATAATACGGTTTCCCTTTATAATATTGTATGGCATCAGTTTCCTTTATTAATCCACTGCATATTCTCATAGGTGCAAGGATTTAATCTCATAGGTGCTACCTGTGCAGCCATGTCTTCAAGAAAACTGAGCGTGCCCATTATGTTGACACACATTAACAGGTGTGAGGTTGTATGGTGAGACAGAAGTTCTCAGATTTTAGAGAAGACAAAGAAGGCACTTTGAATATTTGGCCCTGTAAAAAGCACAGTTTCAGGGTAAGTGGAGTTACTAAAACTTGGTTAACCATATAACCATATAACCATATAACAATTGCAGCACGGAAACAGGCCATCTCGGCCCTTCAAGTTCGTGCCGAAAAACTTTTTTCCCTTAGTCCCACCTGCCTGCACTCATACCATAACCCTCCATACCCCTCTCATCCATATGCCTATCCAATTTATTTTTAAATGATACCAACGAACCTGCCGCCACCACTTCCACTGGAAGCTCATTCCACACCGCTACCACTCTCTGAGTAAAGAAGTTCCCCCTCATGTTACCCCTAAACCTCTGTCCCTTAATTCTAAAGTCATGCCCTCTTGTTTGAATCTTCCCTATTCTCAAAGGGAAAAGCTTGTCCACATCAACTCTGTCTATCCCTCTCATCATTTTAAAGACCTCTATCAAGTCCCCCCTTAACCTTCTGCGCTCCAGAGAATAAAGACCTAACTTATTCAACCTATCTCTGTAACTTAGCTGTTGAAACCCAGGCAACATTCTAGTAAATCTCCTCTCTACCCTCTCTATGGTTGCTGTTCAACTGCATAAAATTATAATTTACAAAGACCCAATGAAGTGGAAAATATCGTGGAGGCATACTATGCACGCTTCTTTTCCATTGATATTGCAGAGGGAGTATTATGCCTCCCAAAAAAGTTCTTAGGACTAAACGGCCTGTCCCACTTGAGTGATTTGTTTGGTGACTTCAGGTCGCTGAAAAAGCAGCGACTGGACCCCCCCCCCCCCCCCCAAATGTCTAGGACTAGCTACGACAACCAACCACCCGGTCGATGGCAAGCTATGGCAAGCTACCGACAACCGGCGACCCATTAGGATGACAACCTACGACCACACAGGCGACAACCAAAGCAACCTACGTCCACCCGCGACAAGCTATGACATGCAACAACCCTGTTGGTGACAACTGAAGACAATTCAGTCGCCGGTACCTGTCGCCGGTTGACGTAGGTTGACGTAGGTAGTCGCCAATGGAATTTTCTGAAGTCAGCACCGGCAACAACCTGCGTCATCCTGGTGACAACCTACGACAGCACCTATGACCGGAGATGACAAGCTACCTCAAGCCCACAGTCGCCGAAAAATTATGAACATTTCAAAATCCAGCAGCGACCAGAAAAACGTTACGACTCTTTAGGCGACTTGAGGCGACCACTAACGACCATACTGCCGTCACCCTGCGACCATATGTCGACAGCCTAGTCGCCTGTAGTCACCGAAAAAATTGCCTAAGTGAGGCAGGGGCTCAACATGACTCCCACCACAATGTCAATTGGTTTTCTGAAGAGACCCAAGACATTCAGAAATGTATGCAATGTTATTCTTTCATTACAATGTTGTAGGAGAAAGAATAGTGAGGGCTAATAACTAGTAAATACGGATGTGGATTGTGCTCCTGTGGTGACAGGAAACCACAGACAGAAGCTACAGGTAGAGACATGGAATGCAGCAGTGACGACACCCAAGTTTCAGGAAATTCATTACGTTTCAGCGTGCCCCGATCATTGTAACAGAAAATTGTATCTATTGTCAACTAAGTTAGACTTGTGGATAATCATTTTATTCTGTAACCAATACCTAGTTTGTTACCTAATTAAGTAATTCTGTAACCATCATTCTGTAATCAAGACCTAGGTTTACTGTTAATCAGGTTTCTGTGTAATCATGTCAGCTGAGAATGTAAAAGCTGTACCAAAATCATGCTCAGGAGTTCAGCTTTGACTGGTCTCCTGTTGCACACCAGTTTTAATAAATCGCCCATTCAAACATTACCTCCACCTGGCCTTTCCATTTGTTCGCTGCATCCCACTCCAGGATAAGCCAATTTTCAGTTGCATAACATTGGCACATTTGGAGTTATGCAAAGGGTATTTCTAAGCCTTGGGAATTAACCCCCGTTGAGATAAATGAATGGGTGTTACGACATCTAATAAATATGGAATGGTGTTCATAAATTCATGTTCGTAAGTGATAGGAGCAGAATTAGGCCATTCGGCCCATCAAGTCCACTCTGCAATTCAATCATGGCTAATAGTAAGATTAAATGAGAACTTACCAGTTTGAAGTTTGATCTTTATTTTATGAGGAGTTACATTGGTGATTACATGAAGACCCCACCAGTCCGCATGTGCGTCAATCTTCAAAGCAGCGGTGTGAAATCAAAGGTAACAGTAATTGAAGTAACAGATGACCTTTGTGAGAAAGGGTTGGGAGTGGCGGGCACGTAATCACCAATGTAACTCCTTATAAAATAAAGCTCAAACTTCAAACTGGTAAGTTCTCGTTTAATCTTACTATCTTACTATTTTACTTCGGAGTCACGTGAGTGATTCCGTGAAGGGTTCAAATCTCTGTGATTTCATGCCGCAGATTCAAATCCCGGCATCTCACTGCATTGATTGACTCAGGATGAGTGAATAATCAACAATGCATTAACCATGACATTGATTCAAATGTTTACGTTAATAAAGAAATTAATAGCAACCCTTCTATCTCGGGGCAGGCTAAAGTGGACGCAAAACACAATGGGCAAATAGCCCGGGTCAGTAACCGGCCTATGGCAAAACAATTTAAAAAACAATTCAGTTGACCATCCTGCGGTCACGAGGATATGGTCAATGGGAACGTCCATTGCCCTGGCTGCTGACTTTGATGCCGTCCTGGTGGAATGTGATGTAAAATTGTTAGTGTTAATACCTGCATAAACCAGAACCTGATTCAGCCAATTTGAAATAGTCTGAACCGACCTTTCCTTGTGTGGTTGTTTGTCGCTTAATAAACAATGCTGATTCCACACCTCCTAGGATTCTGGTGGCATTGATATAATATAGCAAGCCTGCCCTCACACATAGACGTGAGTCTGTGGGGTATGCCCAAAATATGATCTTGAATCCTGCCACCCCTGGTCTGCTCTGCTTGTGTAGATCAGAAATGTAAAATGTAATGGTATCTGCAGCCATTTCCATCCTGTCTGGCCGCAGTGTTTGCAATGTTTGCCCTCGTTGTGCTAATACTAATGTCATGACTAAGGATGTAGCTGGAACCCCCTGGTGAAATATTGTTAACACACTGTCAATATCCAAAACTGCATAAACTTGTAGTGGGAGCCCTTGTGTCAAAGATCTCTTTTACAACTCGATATACGGTGTTGAAACCCAACAGAATGGTTCCCGTTTGCTGAACCTTCAGTGGCTCTATAACTGAATTATTGTCAAAGATCATTTAAGAATGAACTGGAAGATGTCAGTAATCTGTACCATATTAAATGTAACATTAACATTAAACAAACCGCTTCCGATCCCCTCAATAGGAAATTAACTGCTTTTTTGGTGCTATTCCTGCACTCTGCAGTGAGCACATCCATGGATTGATGTGACAACCTGAGCCACGAGGCAGTCCATTCAGAATGTGTAAGTCAATAATTGTTTTATTATGCAGAGGCCGGTTTCCTGAACCACAGTTTGAACCAGTAAAGTTTTTGTTTTTTAGAATAACTGTATACGGTTGTATTAATATGCCTGATGAAAGCAGGAAACATGGATGCAGAGCCAGTCAGACAGTACGAAAACCTAAAGCGAGATCTTGCTGATTTATTTCAAGACCTGGCTAATGAGGCAAAATGGAGGAAGACATAAAAGAACATTCCTCCTTCTTGTAGCAAGAATGTACCTCTCCGCACTGTTCTGCCACATATTTTTGCAATCAGTGAATAAACATGAAACCAACATGTCGCTATTCGATGCACAATTGAACCATACTTTCATAATACTTTGAGATCCAATACCTATTCTGTGTTGTCATTGATCTGAACTTGATGATGCACCAGTGGCAAACGAGATTAGGTAAATTATTACAGGATACTTTTACTTGATTGCCATGTGACTAACATATGCCTTGAAGTTGAGCATGTAGATTATGTATATTCACTCAATAGCCCTTTACCCATGGGGTGCATCTAGTGTATATATTTAGTTGATACCAACAACTGAAGAATTGGTAACTCATGCAAATCTCCTCCACCTCCAACTAGAGATGATATTTGCAATTTCCCACCTTAGAGCTCTTAGCATCAGTTTGTAAATAATTGAAATCCGACTGGCCAAACTACTGGAGCAATCCTTAATACTGTTTGTTCATCATTGTGACTCATGTAGATTCAGCTGGCAATAACTTAATGTTTTTAACAATGATCTAAATGACCTTTGAGAGGTTGCTACTTTGCACCAGGTCAGTTCCTGGACTTGCACAGCTGAACCACAGCTACTATATTGCCAATTACTCTTGATGAATATGTCAGTTTTATAACAGGTTGCTATTAACTCCAATCTCTTGCCACAGGGCAGAGTCATAGGGAAATTAAAAGTTAAAGGTAAAATCCCAATGACCAACAAGTCTATTTGGTAACAACTTAAGTTAACTGGATGAATGAACCCAACCTCCCAAACACAGTTTGAGGCTGAAACAGATGACCCCAACAAAAATACAGTGTTAGACTATCATCCAGACAAGACACAACAAGTGCCCTCAAATTCCAAATTCCAAAGAGTCCAAACACCGACTCCATCAATTAGCCAAATAACCTGGGCAAATAGTTCATCCCTTTCAGCAATGTTCCACTGTTATTAGTACAGTTATCATTGCCCTTTGATAACCTTTGCAATGGGAACTGCATAGAATGGATCCTTATGAATCTGTTGTTGGTCAGTAAAGAAGTTTCTTATTCGGATAGTTCATATGCGAGTTAACCATTTTTCATAATGAACAGGCCACTCCTGCCATCATTCCATGGGTGCTTCGCACGAAAACTCTGGCCCGATTTCTGATCCTGTCTTAAAAGACAATCCTGGCCATAATCCCAAACTTGCTTGGAATGCTAGTATTGTGTAGTTTTACATGGTTAATTGCCTCTAAGCAGATGTTTTTATTGTTTGTGTGTTGTACAAGCAAGTGTAAATATTACAAACTTGTGAGTGGTCCACTTACCCATGTTTCGGAAGTGCCAGACCCACTTTGTTGAGTAGGACTGGTAGGGTGCGTGGAATGTCTGCCCAGCTGCCACCAGCTTCAGTGAACCGCTTACTGCCGATGAGCGCCTGGGTTGCATTCTGAAACGTTGAATCTTTGCCCGCCATTGGCCTTGATTAATCCGTCAGCCAGGTTTTTCCTGTTGAGTAGGCCTTACCTGAATAGAAGATTCGGCGGCTGGCTCTCACATTCCCCTGCTAGCGCTGTTCACTGCTGGCACGCATGTGCACCAGTATGTTCCACCGATATTTTTAGAAGCTGGAGTGAGTTACATCTGACCTTTCGCACTCCCCTCCTCAGAGAGGACGATTCTTAGGCAGCCCTAAAAAGGTGCTGCTGCAGGTCCCTGAGAATACCTGCGACGATACGGCCCCCAATGGACCTATACCAGGGTGGAACATTCTGTTGGGCTGGCAAACTTTGTTGTCAGGAATGGTACCTCTGACACATGCCCTTCTTCCCTTGGGGTATGCTCCACAGCTATACCCTCAGTCTTGGCGTCAGAATTACACTGACCCGGCATGCTCTCCTCCTGCAAGAGGGAAACATGAAGCAGCCCTGTCACAGGCGCTGCTGGCACGGCCTTTTCTACAGGCTGGCGCTGTCACACAAATTTGGTATAATTTATCGTGGAGGCCAGCTCTTCTCCCAGTGGCTCTCCTGACTCTGACGGGACAGCAAATCATGCTGCCAGAGATGGGACATCTGGCTGCTGCCGTTCTTCGCTTGGATTGACCTCAGAGTCGGGACAGAACTCATCTGACCCATTGCGCACGCCTCATTAATGAGGGTGCTATCGAGCAGCCCTCTACTAGGTGCTGCTGGCACGGCCTCATCTCAAGCCTATCGCCGACTCCTCCTCCTGGAGTGTGCCCCGCTGGAGCACCCTGTGCAACAGGTGCTGTATTTGGGATAACCGTTGAAAAAAACGGTATCCAGCCCCGGAGGGGAATCCACCCGGACCAACACCCCCCACGATTTTTTGATGACGTCACCACATGCTTGGGGAGCACTATAAACGACGATATATCTGTGAGCCGCTGACCCCACTGTCAGCGACTCTGGCGGTAATGCCGCGTTCCTGCTTGATTTGCCCCTCCACAGGCATCACAGCAGGCAGGAAGCCACTGATGCCTTGCGAGCTCGACATTTACCGGCTATCCGCTTCCGCGGTTGGAACCAGGGTCTCCCCACAGCCCATAGCCGGCTTCACTCACCGGACTTCGCGATACGTAGCAGGAAACCTCTGTGAAGAGAGGTTCCTGCTCGAACAACAAACCCTGGTAAGTAAAACAAACTTACCTTCTAGGTTTAAGCTTACCACTGGCTGGAGCGATGCCCTGCCTGTCCGGTGCTTCGCCATGTGAACGACGATATGACGTGCATGCGGACTGGCAGGGTCTTCACGGAATCACTCACGTGACTCCGACGTAAAATGTATCTTTCCCTCTCAACCCCAATCTCCTACCTCCCCCCATAACCGCTGACATTCGTACTAATCAGGAATCTATCAATCTCTGCCATAAAAATATCTATTGACGGCCTCCACAGTCTTCTGTGGCAATGAATTCCATAGATTCACCACCCCCTGACTAAAGAAATCCCTTCTCAGCTCCATCCTAAAGGTACGCCCTTTTATTCTGAGGCTATGCCCTCTGGTCCTAGACTATCCCACGAGTGGAAACATCCTCTCCACATCCGCTTTATCCAGGCCTTTCACTATTCGGTAAATTTCAATGTCCCACTCATCTTTTGTCCTGATGGTCAGAGTTGATGCTGAATGTGGAAACATATTCTGCTCATACATGACAACACCACTGTACCAGGACAGATGTTTGCTTTACATATTTTCGCTATCACCGTCTAGTTTACTTAGAATAACTAATAATTAATTGTATATATTTTTGTTGTTTTTGTTGCATCTGATGTGCCTCTAACGCTGCAGCAAGTAAGAATTATATTGTTCCAGTTCATATCCAGAGCATTTCACAAATAAACACTCTTGGCTTTCTTGGCTCTCTCCATTATCTTGAGCCAGTTATAATCTGCCACTGAGAAGTAGGAGCTTTAAGGCCTGTATGAAGCATGATCTTGTGACTACTGCTTGCTTTACTTTACATGTATTTGGGTCATGCAATCTCACAATTATACTGTGAATGAGTTAATTGTTTTTATTATCTTTTTATCACTAGAAAACATCTGTCTTCCGTACAACAAATTACTTTGAAATGCAGTGGCTGTTGTGCAGGGAAACATTCCACCAATGCCCCCAAGCAGCAATGAGATGGAAATCTGAACTGGGGGTGAAAATATGGTTCACAGTGGATATGAGTGCCTCAATTGTTCTCTCTTGCAATTAGATGAGCCTGATGTACATATGACCCTGAAACAAGTAATATAGGTCAGACAAGCAATGGAGAAATATTTGTAAGAAGGAACTGCAGATGCTGGTTTAAACTGAAGATAGACACAAAAAACTGGAGTAACTCAGCGGGACAGGCAACATCTCTGGAGAGAGGGAATGGATATCACTTCGGGTCAAGACCCTTATTCAGATACATGAATGTCCCTTCACTATCCACCAGGAGGAGAAGGATCTAGCTTTAACTCTTGCTATTTGTTCATGTTGCATTTTAAACAAATCTTTATTGATTTAATCACAAAACATAGAGCCATGGAGAAGGAAACAGGCATACCAGGTCTGCACTGGTCATTAACCACCCAATTACTCTAATACTACACTAAACCATTTTACTTTAGTTTAGCTTAGAGATGTAGCATGGAAAAAGGTCCTTCGGCCCACCGAGTCCATGCCGACCAATGATCACTGACATTAGTTCTATCCTACACCTTTGGGAAAAGATACAGAAGCCTATTTATTTACAAACTGGCACGTCTTTGGAGGAAAGATGTGGGAGGAAACCGGCGCACCTGGGGAAAACACACACGGTCATAGGGAGAACGTACAAACTCCATATAGACAGCACTGGTAGTCAGGATCGAACCCGGGTCTCCAGCGCTATAAGGCAACAACTCTACCACTGTGCCACTGTACCGCTGTGCCACCGTGCCACCATGCCACCGTGCCGCTGTGCCACATACTCATCAGATCCCCCAAATTCTACTACTCAACTACATACTGTGGATAATTTTAAATGCCAATTAACCTTCCAACTCACATGTCTTTGGGATTTGGGAGGAAACCAGAGCACCCAGAGGAAACCCATGTGTGAACTCAACACACCCAGCTAAAACTATCGCACAAGTGAAAGAGTTGGTCAATTAGAGTGATGCAAACTCTACTTATCGTCCAGAAGGCAGTTCAGTTATTTTTGTGACAGTATTGAGGAGGTGAGATGTTAGAAGAACAACATCAGGATAACAAGATGACGTAAAAGAACTCCAGAGTTTGTAGAAAGCACCAACAAAACAACAATTGGGTTTGCAGTTCCCTGTTTTGACAAGATTTCTTTTTGGCTGCCTGCCTTTTACCTTCCCTCATTGCTTTTATTAATTGGCCTCAATACTTGTCCTCACTTTCACAGATCAAACCTATGACTGTGATGAAATATTGTATGTTATCTTCTCTCGTTTTCATTGATTTTGGCCAATTTTACGTGTGCTCTTTTGGTTTATTCCACAACTTGAATTCAAATGTTGTTTTGGATGTCTCTTCAGTAATCTTAGGTTTCAGAATAACATTACACTGCTTTAAGATAGGATATACCCTGCGCTTCTTTTCCTGAAATAGCTGGCCACCTTTTCTGCATTCCAAAGATTGCGGGATCAAGAACTGATGGCATGAAGTGTATGCCTCGGGTGAGGGAAGATAAACAAAATGCAATAAAACTTGGTGCCTCTTAATGTCACAAAAATGATTAATGGATGTAGAAAGAGCCGTGTTTTTCCATATGGTGAGAGCTCACATTATATAAGTAAATCAAGTTCTTTTAGCCAGAGGGCAAAAATCACAGACTGTTATTTGTAAATGAATTGAGTTTAAACAAGGTGTTTGCAGAATTATGGAGGAGAACTCCACAGCCAGCTGTGTGATGTAAAGGAAAGCAACTGTGCTATATCTGAGAGCGAACTTGCACTGGGGAATGGGCAAAGTTGGTTACAACGCTGAAGAGGCAGCATCAAAGGGCCCTTGCCAGCAGGTGGCGGCAGCATGACATTGGGGGTTGGGAGGGGCTTGTTGGGAATGGGGCATGGGGGTTGGGAACAGCCCTGCCCTCATCACAAACCTGATCAGTATAATGTTGTCTCTCTGAATCTATCACTCTTTTTTCCATTCTATCCTTTAAAATCGTGTTAAATACCTCCATTTAATCAGTCAAACCTAGCACATTGTTTGAATGGAGTGCACATTGTCTTTATAAAACAGGTATATGCATAATGAGTGGACTTTTTTTGAAGTATTATTAGAAACAGTGACAGTAAGCTAAACAAAACTAAACTGGCTTTGACTCACGTAATGAATATTTTTTATGGAAAAGGAAAAATATAACAAATTATTCTTCCTCGTTGATTTGTTTGCTGTTATCTTTGGTCATCTGTTGCTGGGACCTCTTGTTTGTTGCATAGATAAATGATTTCAATGAGAATCGAAGTCATCTGATTAGTCAGATTGCAGGCAACCTGAAAATGTTGTGGATAATGAGGAAGGTTGACAAAGAATCGATTAGTTAGAGATATGGACGGAGAAATGGCAGATGGAGTTTAATTTGTACAAGTGTGAGTATTGCACTTTCAGAGGTCTAATGTAAGAGGAAAATAGACAGCAAATTATTAGATCACATTGATGTACAGAGTGAGACAAAAATGCTGGAGAAACTCAGCGGGTGAGGCAGCATCTATGGAGCGAAGGAAATAGGCAACGTTTCGGGTCGAGACCCTTCTTCCTTAAGTGAATGTCTACCTTTTTGTATACCTTCGATTTTCCAGCATCTGCAGTTCCTTCTTGAACAATGTACAGTGGGATCTTGGCGTGTGAATCAGCTTTCCAAAAGTGTTGTTAAAGCCATGTTAAAGAAGGCTTATCTGCCTTCATCGGTCACAGTGTTAAATATAAAAGTTGAGAAGTCATGATGTAGCTGTAAAGTTTTGATCAGGCCACATTTGGAGAATTGTGTGCAGTTCTCGTTGCCCCAGTACAGAAATGAGTGGCACTGTGGCGCAGCGGTAGAGTTGCTGCCTTACAGCGCTTCCAGCGCCGGAGACCCGGGTTCGATCCCGAGTACAGGTGCTGTCTATATGGAGTTTGTACATTCTCCCTGTGACCTGCATGGGTTTTTCTCCGAGATCTTCGGTTTCCTCCCACACTCCAAAGCCGTACAGGTTTGTAGGTTAATTGGCTCTGTAGGTGAAAGTTAAAATTGTCCCTAATGTGTGTAGGATAGTGTCATTGTGCGAGGATCGATGGTCGGCGCTGACCCAGTGGGTTTGTTTCCACACTGTATCTCTAAACTACACTAAACTACAACTAAAGGAGGGGTGGGGAGGCTGTGGAGAGGGTGCAGAAGAATTTTACCAGATTGCCAACTGGATAAGAGGATATTAGCTATCAGGAAAGGTTGGACAGATTTGGATTGTTTTCACTGGAGTTTTCTGAACTGATAGAAGTACATATAGAGGCATGGTTAGTATAGATTGTCAGAGTCTTTTTCCCAGAGTGGATATTTCTAATATCAGAGAGTATAGGTTTAAGGTGAAAGGGGAAATGTTGACAGATGTGTGAAGCAAATGTTTTTATACAGAGGGTGGCAGGTGCCTGGAACGTGCAGCCAGGGGTTGTGGTAGAAGTAGACATGATATCTATGTCCAATAAGCATTTATACAGCACATAAACAGGCAGGGAATGGTGGAACATAGACCACAAACAATAAAATGGGATTAGTTTAATTTGGCGTCATGGTCCGCACAGACATTGTGGGCAGAATACTGTCACTGTTGTATGTTCTGTTCTACAAGCAAAAGTCAGGAAAAAAATTAAGAAATGCTGCATCTGGTGTCTAATATAAAAGTAAGTAGAAAAAGCAAAGAGGAAGTGTTGGCTATTGGGTGTTTAATTAAAAAGATTTGCAAAAATAACAAAAAGGAATTAACTCGCTTTCAAGAGATATTTCTGCTTTGATATGGTTTCAGTTGCCGTTATAGCTGGCGGAGATCTACATTTGGCAGACTCTTCTAACACTGCAGACCGACCCAGGCCAGAGCAGCACACAGGTGTGGAAAGTATAAGTGTGGAAGGAATGAATAGATGACATTTTTGATCAGGACCCTTCTTCAGACTCGTGACCTGAAACAGTACCTTTCCATTCCCTCCACAGTTGCTGACGGACCTCCTGAGTTATGCCCATGATAGACACAAAATGATGGAGTAACAGTGGGACAGGCAGCATCTCTGGATAGAAGAAAGAACTGATGTTTTGGGTTGAGACCCTTCTTCAGACTGATGCTTTTGTGCTTTGTTTTTTTGCTCAATATTCCATCATCTGCATTTCCTTGTGTCTCCATTTTATTGCATGTAAAAGAGTTTAGTTTTGGTTAGAGATTCAGCATGGAAGCAGGCCCTTCAGCCCACCGGGTCCATGCCGACTTGCAATCCCTGTACACTAGCGCTATCCTACACACTAGGGACAATGTACAATCTTTACTGAAGCCAATTAACCTATATGTATGCCTTTGGAATGTAGGAGGAAAAAGGAGCACCCAGAGAAAACCCATGTGGTCATGGGGAGAACATACAAACCAATAGTCAGGATCGAATCCTGGTCTCTGTTGCGTACAGCAGCAACTCTACCACTATGCCACCGTGCATTGTGTGCTGACTGACTGGTATTGAGCCTGTGCAAAAATGCCTTGGAAGCAGACTTCACCTGATGGTGGTAGTCATGTTCAGTGAGGCAATTCTTTGCACGTTTTATGAAGATCAGAGGAGATTTCAATGCATCTTTAATGACGCAACTTCTAATCAAATAGAGGTCTGAACCACAGTTGGTGCAAATGGAAATCAGTATGAGATAGAAAGGGGTCACTCTCCTCACGTACTCTAATATCAAATTTAATTATATGCCTTATCTGTAGCATTATTTCCTCTTAATATCAAACTGAAACTCCATGGCTGCATCACAGTTAAAATGAAGTGTGGGTAACATTAAGAGTCAACAAAATGAAATGGATTTTTAATAAGTAACATTCTTCTTGTCAGGAATGAAAATCTTTTTGCTGAGATTAAGGCAGAGAGGGAAGTATAATGGGGAAATGCGATGGATGAGTTTCAGCACAGCAGGATACGCACCTCACCAGTTTGATTAATGGAAATGTTTCACTGTAGTTTGGCTTAGTTTAATTTTAGAGATACAGCATAGAAACAAGCCCTTCGATCCACGAGGTCCGCAACGACCAATGATCACCCGTAGGATGAAGCCACACAGAATTAGACCATTGGGCCAACAAACCTGTGCATTTTTTTGAAGAGTAATCCAATCTAGATCCATCTTAACTCTCAGCCTAATAATAACAAATTCCAAAATATTAATTGATGTCGCTGGCATACAAATTGTCCAACAGCTTTGGAAAACCTTTTTGTTTAGTAGAGAAAACCCATCAATCAGGAAGAATCTATATTTCTGACTAATATTCTGAGAATCATATTTGCACTCTGTATCTTCCTCTTTGCTCTATCTATTGTATTTAAGTTTGAACTGAGTACATCTATGTGTGGTATATCTGATGTGTCTGGATAATAGGCAAAACAAAGCTTTTCATTCCATCTCAATACATGAAACCTATAAGTTTCACAAGAGGCAAAGAGTGGGAATGAATGAAACATCTTCAGGTTGGCTGGCTGTGGCTAATGGTTACAAGTTTCAGTGCTTGGCCCCTTTTTCTAAACGGGCTGAAATATCCTATTTATTATTTTGCTGACAATACTAAACCCTGTGAGATTGTGAGTACAGTGGGGGAGGCAGAGAGGTTTCAACTGGTTATGAAGAAGCTCAATGGGTGAGAACATGGTGGATGGAGCATAATGTAGAGAAATGTGACGGCATGCGTTCTATTTGTTAAATGGTAGAGATTGGGTAGCGAGATTTAAAGGGAAGAAGGTGTGCCCCTATGAGCGATTGTAGGTCAACATGGAGATTCAGACATTTATCAAGAGGGTGAATGCAATGTTAAACTTTATTACAAGGATGTAATATTATGTTAGACTTTATTATAGGACTAAGGAATCTTATTGCAATAATATAGGGCATGGTGTAGCATTGCCTGTTTACATTGATAGCCATGTAATTGCATGCCTCTAGTTGGATGTGGTCTGACCTGAAACATTATCTGTCCATTCCCTCCGCAGATACTGCCTGATTTGCTGAGTTCCTCCTGCACTTTCTGTTTTGCTTAAGCTTCCAGCTTCTGAAGTTTCTGGTGACCCCATACATGAAACTTTCTTCTGCATCAACTTTGGGCTCTTGCGGTCAATGGATTTGCATCCAACTGTGCCACAGCTTAGTACATGTTCCACACTCAGCCGAATCTTCATGGGAACAACCATGGTAAAAAGATTCATGTAGAGAGATGACAGTGCAGCTCACCCAAAGTAGCTCTGAGAAATATTAGTTGCTTCCAAATCTGCATTGCATAGAGGACAACCTCACTCACTTCATGGCCAGCATAAACCTCAGCAGGGTGAGCTCCTGAACTGCACAATTTGGATAGAATTATCACATTTTCAGGATTTAGCCATAAAAAGAGTTTTCTTTCTTTGCAGATTGGAACACAGGACTCCACAATCCACTTTATAGCTTCACAATTTTCTACATTAAGTTGTATTCTTGATACAATTTTGAGGAAAGAATCAGTGGGTGAATTTACAAGTTCATAACTACAATGTGAACTTAATACGCACAGCAAAACTCTAAAAAATCCAGATGCATGGTCCATCAATTGAGTTTATTTTATGGTGTCATTCAGTGAGGTGTAGATGGATTTCTGAAACAGCTGCCTATTCATATATCACTGTGACTGATGGAGAGGACTTGAATGTGGAATGGAATTAAGTTATGAATTTACTCGATCTTAAGCAGACCTCAGTATAGTATAGAAGGAAAGAGGGGGCTTGGAACTGCATTGAACTGGAACTAGATATTTTTGTGTTTTAACTGTAAAAGTAACACACACCAGGTGTAACGTGCTTCAATTTTGAATGGTTAGGATCCACTATTTAACAAATAGAAATTGGCATAATAAAGCTGTATATACTAGATATAATTGTGATATAAAAAGAATGTAATAATGGCATTTAAAAGACACGGACAGGTACATGTATAGGAAATGTTTGGAGCTGTACGGGCCAGGTAAATGGGACTTGCTCAGTTAAAACTTGGTCAGCATGGGCAATTTGGGCTGAAAGGTCTATTTCCATGCTGTGTAGCCCTACGATGCAATGACTCATCGTACAGTGTCCGATTCTGTTACTCCTGGAATGCAGAAAAGAAAACTGCATTCTAGACGTATGTTTGTCCAACTAAATTAGGGCGACATAGTGGCGCAGCTGTAGATTTGCTGCCTTACATTGCCAAAGACCCAGGTTCGATCCTGACTATGGGTGCTGTCTGTACGGAGTTTGTTCATACTCCCTGTGAGCGGAAAGGTTTTCTAGGGTGCTTCAGGTTCTTCCCACACTTCAAAGCCGTACAGGTTTATAGGTTAATTGGCTTTTTTAAAATTGTAAATTGTCCCTCGTCTGTAGGATAGTGTTAGTGTACGGGCTGATCGCTGGTTGGCATGGATTCTGTAGACCGAAGGGCCTGTTTCCACGCTGTATCTCCAAAGTAAATTTAATAAAGTAAATCCTACAAAAGCTGCTATCACCCAAGTCCTAAAATGAGATAATTCAATGGTTATTGAAGCTGAACTACATTGGTCCTCATTATCACTACTTAGGAACGTGCAAGAAAGTCATCCATATGGATGGCAATCAAGACTGATATTTCGGAATAGAAACAAATCATCAAACTCCATGCTTGTTCCTCTTCAAATCTTTGCGTTACATTATTATGCCCCTGTGGGGCAGGATAGTGCTTCACTTTGTGAGAACGTGAACCATCTGGCAAGAAACATCTAAGTTCTGACTCAATGGAAAAAGGCTTGGGGCATTAGTTTGCCATGGAAGGCTCCAATCAGATCTAAATGGTGCATGGTCACCACAGTTATTGATGCACAGATGTTGCTTTTGAAGCTTTGACACGTAGTGACAGCAGAACTCAAACCAAATTATAGATTGCATCTAAAGCATTAACAGCGATGCAGAAGACAATATGACTCCCAGGAATGAGTGGACTCCACTGTCCATCCAGCCATATATATCAAGGTTAATTTCTCAGTGGTCGTCCTCTGTGACCGATTCTCCTCTTACAGCCATCCCCATGTAAGAAGTACCTGCGTCAAACTATCTTAACTCTTTTTCACTTTCATTTTGAGCACTCTATTCTAGAATGAAACTATCTCTCAGAAGTTATTGTGATTCAATGGGCCATCAGGTTATTTAAAAGGCTTTTAGATAGGCACACAAATATGCAAAGAGTGGAGGGAAATGGATCACAAGCAGGTAGCAGGTATGTTACAAAACTTACCTTGAACGGCGCTGCAGTTCTGCACGACTTTGGCGCCTTTCAGAGGGGGGCGGGTTTAAAGTGCCGTTTTTCTCAAGACAGGGCAAATCGATCCATCTCAGGGGATTTTGTTGCTGAAGAGAAATCGCTCCGACATTTGTTTTATGAAGGTATTTTTAAACTATGCTAGATAATTTATTAGCTAGAGTAATTTAATAATCATCTTCTAAAGCCGTGAGTACCGACAACGGGAAGGATTTTACGTAGGGGATAAAATAAAGTACACAGTTTATTTTTACATAAAAACGTGCTTCTTAGGAAGCCTTTGATCGAATTTTCATGTTGCGAAAAGGGGACAAAAAAATATACGAACTGGCAGTGTTTTTCCTGCTGGTTCGTATTCACCGCAAACCGCAACGTTCCAATCCACTGCGTTCCACTAAAACCCACTCGCAAGTTGATTTGAATGGCCATTAATTGTCGGGAATTAAAAACTAAATTCCTTCCATTTGGCCTATAATTTCATGAAAATTAGATTTAAAAATCATGAATGATTGTGTGAATGTTATTTGGACACTTAGGCAATTTTAAAATGTTTATCTTTTCTTAAGAAATGGATAGATATTTAGATCTAGTAATTGAATTTTGTAATTAGCTACAATTAGGGAACTAACTAATTATATGCTTTAATTTCAGGTCATCCAAGTAAGATTGTTTCATATTTGTTTCAGAATGCTTCAATCTATAATAACTGAACATTTCATTGAGTTCTCTTAATTCTTAAGAAAGTTATGGGCTTTTGACTGTGCTAGATCACAGCTTTTGAGAAGTCAATGGAAAGGCAATGAGGAACAAGATGTTAATTTCCGAGTATGAAAATGGCCATAACTTTTTTAATACTGAAGATATGGAAGTGAATTAGGTGTCAAATTAAACTTCTTTTTATGCTTTATCTGATGGGATAAATTGCAGACTTGATTTTTAAAATCTCAAAATTTTGTAACATAGCTGAGATTAGTTTGTTTTGGCATCATGTTCAGCATGGACATTTTGAGCTAAAGGGTCTGTTCCTGTGCTGTACTATTCTATGTTCTATGAATGCAACAGTATTATTTCCTTTGGACCATCTTCTCTGGAGTAATTAATTCTTCCTCGTCAAACAGTATTCCAAATGTCTTAAACCAGCGATGGAGACCTTTGTGCAGACCTCTCTGTACCTTGTTGGATGTTATACATCGTAAGACATGATGGATGTACCAAAGCCAAGCATGTCATTGTGTTGAGTCAATGTGTTATGCCATAAATAATGGGGCAGATCTTTTACCTAAAAATCTGCAAATTTGCCAGCTTTTACATATGTAATGGACAGCACCTGGGTTTCTTGAGCAGAGACTGATGTCCAGCATTCTGCTCATTTGAGACATTCACTGCCATTCCGTTCATTCACACTTGATAACCTGTGGCAGATGCCACACTCCTCTCATTAAAGGAACTATTTAACCTCAGAGAGACTATGCTATTATACTGTATCTCATGAAATATCTTGGAGCTTCCCTTCCAATGGAACAATTTACTTGGGACCAGTGAAATAAATAGTCTAGCTCAAAGTTAGGCGAGTTGATTTTCAGAAAGAAGAAAGCTAGTTACAGCAGCTAGCTTATATATTAGGAACTCCTTCCAATAAAACTAAAGCATATCAGCCAAGATGATGCAGCCAACATCTTTCATGTGAACATCTGATAATTTATAGTTAAGTTGGAGAACTGTCGCATAAACAGATTGAGCAACAACCTGACACTCAAACTCAAGAAATGCACATTGAATTGCCAATAATTATCTGAATAATGTAATAGGTCAATTGAATAGTATTGCAGATAAGTCATTGTGATAGCTTTGAGATACAGGTTGTGGGAGCAAGTATCATGAGAAGCCCAATTGTCCTTGTCCTCAAACACGGCACTGTGACATTTCTCATTTTGACTTCCCTGTAAAGATTTATGGTAGGTTAAAATACCACCTGCAAATTGATATCTCCATCAAATGACTTTTGTTTATTTTATTTCCTTCTTTCACTTCAATGTCACTTAAGCCCTTTCATCATGTTTTAATTGCCACATATCTTCACTTTGTATTTTCTTTTCCATTTGATCTAATGTGTTTTAAATGTTTTCCATTGGGTTTTTTTCCCCAGTTATAATAAAAGGCTATTCCAAAATGTTAATATGTCCATTCGCTCCTCAAATGCTGATTCAACTGTGGATAGCTTCCAGCAACCTATGCTTTTTGTTTGAGGAAATACTCTATGATATTCATATGAACAGATTATTGTTACATCTGCGACAACTTATTTTATTTTAGATAGAAACAAACCAGCTAAGTGTTTGGCCTATTCTTTTGTGGAATTAATAGGGGAAGGTTGCTTCATTATAGAAACTACATTTTGGAGCCAAGCATATTGTAGTCCATTATTTGTCCAATTTTGATGTTCACAAGTGTGATACAGAAACCTTCTCCATTCCTCCTTCAGTTTCCACCTTAACTGCATAGGGCTAGAAAATCAACTGCAAAGTGGCAAATTTCTAAAGCCTTACAATTCAAAATCGACTTTATTGCACTAACAATCGTTTCTGCCTCACTTTTGTTCTTGTCACTCTAGAAATTTATTTGGGAGGTTTATATTGCTAGCCCCAACATAATTCTTGCTTCAGTTACGCATGTGTTGACATCATTGTCTGAGCAATGCTGCTTTTCAAGTATTAAAAGAGAAAGGAGAATAAGTTGCTGATTGCTCATGTGACAACCGTGCTTTACCATTACACCATCCAAATTCCCATTTCACTTTTGACTCCATGAATCCTGGATAGTTCTCCAGCTTATTTGTTCCTCTGACACTCCAGTGTCCAGATTCTCTGAGATAGCACTGATGCATAGACCCACCTAACTACTGACATGTTAAGACTGTAGAAATGCAATTTCGTTCAAACCAAGCTGTTTGAATGACAATAAAAGGCATTCTATTAAATTCTATGTTGGTTGTCTCCTCCTGGCTATCTGGAAACCTAAACAGTTCTACAGTGTTGTGTAGTAATTTTGAGTAAGGAGATTTGTTGAAGAAATTTATGACATTTTGTAATTAATATTAGATCAACTGTTAGGTATCGGTTATTAGGAAATAATAAAGTGAATGGATGTGTGTTTAGATGTGTGCATGTGGGTATGTGTCTGTGGATGCCAATGCGTGTACATATGCATGCATATTAGCCAGTATGGGTGAGAACGATGTACCCTGGAAAATGGCGGATATTATCGATACAAATAGGTTAAATGTGCTACGTTGGTGATACCAGTATGAAATGTAAGTTATTTTCACCCCTGGTATGACTAACTATTAAAAAAAAATGAAAGAAGATGCTGTTGTCGAATATGTGAACTGACTGAGGGGATGTCCTATTTTCTATGCGAGTGGTTATAGTGAGAAATGCAATTTAGTTGTCAGGAGAGAGTGAAGTGATAGGACGTGAGTTCGTGTTCTGGCTGATAAGAAAGCAATTGAACAATTACATACACATGTGATGGTCATTAGAAAGAGTAACAACAAAGGCGTAACATGCACAAGCAGACATTTATAAAGAGAAAACAGTGAGGGAGTGTATTTACATGTATACACACTTGTGCATTTTCTGACTTTTGTGTGAAGGTGCAGTGAAGTAGGTGGTGTTTTGGTAACATGCTTGAAATGTGTTGCAGTTGTTCTGTTGCAAATTGTCTCATTTCCTTCCAATGGTGAACATATCGCCAGCCAGTTGTTTCATGTATTACTGAAAATCCTGTTTGCTCAGCAGCAACCATGGTCGGGGAGTTACCATGGTTACAGCTGGATTTTGCCAATGGTAAGACCATAGTGGTTTAATTATTTTTAAAGTGCTGATGGCTTGCAGGGAAGTTATTACTAGTTAGGCTGTCATGTTGCGCATGATTTCCGCAGGTATGTGCACTAACAAACATCATCACCTCCACTTTACACAGGGGATATACTGAATCTACACCAACATACAGCTTGACATTGATACAACACAGTTACGAGCTAGTACATGTGTGATATAACTGTGGTCTTCACCACACTATAAGGCGCTACCATATAGCTGCAGTCACCCAATAAATTACTTTTATTTTCTAATGGCAATGTAAAATGGACAATATCAGATAATCTGTAGATTCTATACCAGCTGATGTTTTCATTTGATTCCAGTGAAACTCTGCCCTAGTTATCCACTTTATATGCAGGCACCACTTGATTGGAACTTGAAATGTGATCTTATATTTTTTAATGACTTGTAGGTATAATTTTCTTTATTCATTTCATTTAGCTGGAGAGAAGAATAGAAAAATAGCTGGAGTAGGTGGATGGTCTTGGAAGGAAAGATTGGACTGGGACTTCTAGAGTGAAAGAGGATTAAAAGATGGAATTGTGACAGGATGAAAGGGGAGTTAATGTTGCTTCGTGTAGTGGATCTAAAACTAAGGGACACCATTTAAAAATAGAGGGGCACTCATTTAAGACAGCGATTTTCTCTCAGAGACGTGAATCTTTTGCACTCTCTTCTTGGAAGGGGATTTGACGCAGAGTATGAATGATTTTTAAGATAGAGGTTGATAGATACCTGATAAGTAATGCTGAGGGTTTAAAAGGCACTGGGAGTATTGTGAGCAGTTTTGGGTCCCATAGCTAAAGAAGGATGTGCTGGTGCTGGAGTGGGTCCAGAGGTGGTTTACGTAAATGATCCCAGGAATGATTGGGTTAACATTTGTTGAGCATTTGACGGCATTTTGACTGCACTCGCTGGGGTTAAAGAAGAATGAGGGGGGACTTCACTGAAACTTACCAAATCATGAAAGGCCTGGATTGAGTGGATGAGTAGAAGATGTTTCCACCAGTGGGAGAGGCTAGGACCAGAGGCCATAGCACCAGAATAAAAATATTTACATTGAGAAAGGAAATGAGGAGGAACTTCTTTTGTCAGAGGGTGGTGAATCTGTTATTGCCACAGATGGCTGTGGATGCCAAGTTAATGGATACTTTTAAGGCAGTGATTGGCAGGTTCTTGATTAGAAAGGGTGTCAGGAGTCCAAATCAAATTAATTGTAACTTTGTCCAAAACTAAAATCATGACTCAATCATGACTAAATCAATAGTTTACCAATCCAGATTTAACAATCCAATGAAAGTATAAGTGTGTTCTTTGTTCAGTAGCCTGCATCTCACTCCCTATTTTGCTGTGGAAACCTAAAGAACATATTTTTTATTGTAGATATACAAACTACAGGTCCACTCTAGCTTATGAATAGCTGACTTATGTAAGGTCTGCACATAAAACAAACATTTGGGAGGCAAACAGAATGGGTTTGCAATTTTACCAAAGGTTCCTATGAATAGAACACTTCTGTAATCTGGGGAGGACCCGTGTAGTGGACTAAAAATGGCAGTGTGATACTTTGTAAAGTGATAATACACATGCAGCCACACTAAGTTTATGTGAAGTCTCGCAGCACATTTCTATCGTACATTAGGCCAAGGATTTGAATATAATGGAATAGGTCTTACACGCTTGTGTGCACAAACCTTTCCTCTGCCAGGTCCTGCCTTTGGACTGCAAATCTTCGGTCAGGGGATGAGGTTGCGCGGAGAAGTAGGAACAAGTTGGACAACTTGATCAAGCTGGGGTGAGCATGAGTGATCTATTTGGGAGGCTGTGTTGGTCATGGACAAGGGTCTGTTGGAGTGGTGATTGAATGCCCTGAGGATATTGACATCAAGAGGATTGGTGAGAATGGGCAGGAAGAAAATCATTTGAAGGAAGATCTAAGTGGAAGATAATGGATACATCAAATTCTCCTGTAGTTGACCAAGACAATTTAACTAGTGTGAAAGCAGATTTTAAACCTTTGAGTAAAGCCAGCTCCAATGTTCGAGGCACATACTATTTGCAGACTTGTGACATGCAGGGCAGCCTTGTGGAAGTAATGATAAACTTTGTATGAATTCAAGATTATGCCATTATGCATATGCATGGAAGGTAAGGTAAGTTGAGGAAATAGTTTTTTATTATTAGAATTTAGAATTATTGCAGGAAACGTAAACGTTTTTAAGTCTTCACTCAGCTTCAGACTTCGTCAGATATTTCAGTTTGAAGAAGGGTCCCGATTAGAAACGCCACCCATCTTTTTTCTCCAGAGATGCTGCCTGACCCACTGAGTCACTCCAGCACTTTATGTCCATCGTCGGTATAAACCAGCATCTCCAGTTTATTTCTATACATAAGCCATCACGATCTTTATGTCCAACAAGGCAAACAACAAGAAAATGCTCTTTGGCAATCTTCAATGGGCTGATATCACAGTTATTCACTACCAGTGTTTATGAAGAGATGTGCAAAATTATTTATATATTTTTTATTTTGTTGCAACTTTGGCTAACAGTTCTGCATTTTTGCAACACATTAAAGTAGTTATCAATGCATCAGCCTTGATGAGTGGCTGTCAGTGTGCACTGTTGATGGGAGCTATGGAAAATGTACAGAGAGAGAATGTGACAGGGCTGGGTGTCTCACTGGAGTCAGCAGGGATCAAGTACTTTGGAGGAAGATTGGCACCAGAAAAAGCTCATTGGCCTTAGGGTGGAAGCTGCGAGAGAAATTGATTAAAACAAAGCCTTTTAAAATGGTATCAACTGGTTCAAAGCATGGTGCTCACTACCCACTGTGATAGTGTGTAAATCACAGGACAGATTTCTGCCACCGATTTGGAATTTTATGTGGTTGTAACGGAGCCTGGAAATGAGCAGTGTATACCATCACCCTCACACGACAGTAAGTGACAGCTAGAAGCATGTAAAAGAATCATCAGCAGATACACACTGGCTGCATTGGGACAGCTGAAAGGCTTCTTTGTACATGAATAATACCTCTCTCTGTCACGGTTTTGATGGGCAGTTTTGATCCCAATTTATTACAGATCAAGCTTCAATTCTTCTTTGTGTGGAAAGCATTTGGACTGAATATTAACACCAAAAGCCCATCAGCCGACATGGGAAGATGGGGGAGCCATGCCACAGATTGCGATGCACTATTACAATGCCGACTCTCAGGATAATTGACTTAACCAGCTTGCATTAAGTACCATTTAAAATGGGATGTTGGAGCATTGCAGCGATGTTATTTATTACCCCTATTTTACCGGTGGTGATTGGAGGGGGTCTGTGTTGCAGTGGGAGAGGAACGAGGCGTTGAGTCACAGTGAGGAACGAGGCGTTGAGTCACCTCAAACCATGTTCCCTAAATCTCAGCAGCTGGATTAAGAGCAGCCATAGCCAAGGGCTGGCAGCAGGGTGCTTGCTCCTCTTCTCAGCAAAAGAGTGATGTGTACAGCACACCAGGGGGGCGGTGGGAACAGTGAGGGGAGAATAAATAGATGATTTCACCATCCTGTCATGGTAACTAAAAAAGACAAAAGTCAAAAGAAAACCTTTCCTTTTTACAACAGCAGGAGTTAAGAAGGCCGACTTTTTGTTTTTGTTTAAAGACCTGAAAAAATGTCCGCTGTCAACATTGTGTTGTAGATGCGAGTCCTGCAAGGACTGGAACTAAAAGATGGGTGACTTCTATCATGAGTGGTTAATCTGCACAGAGAGGCGAGTGAGTAAACTACAAATCTGGCAAAGTTTACCTGGTATTAGTCTCATCTCTGAGGCAGGTAGTTGCAGCTTCAATCGCCATTCATCAAAATGTGCAGAATTTTTAAGCTGAGGTACATTGGGAGTGTTGCTCTCTCAGGCCTGATTTTCCAATGCATTAGGTAAGCACAAGTTTCCAGCAGGTCAACAGTTCCTCCATGTCAACCAAAATGTCCCATCTAAGGTACACCCATTTGCCTGTGTTTGGCCTATATCCCTCTGAACCTTTCCTATCCATGTACCTGTCCAATTATCTTTTAAATGCTGTTATAGTACCTGCCTCAACTACCTCATTGGACAGCTTGTTCCATACACCCATCATCCGCTAAGTGAAAAGTTATCCCTCAGGTTGCTCTTTAAATGTCCTTCTTACATCTTTGCATGCCAAAAGTGTGCGGCAGATTACAATGGATCAAATTGTACGTTAGGCATTGAATATATACACAAGAACCATCTAAATAACCAGATATTGTTTAATCCATCATTTTAAGCTACACAGTTGCCTATTAGCTTTCAGTCATTATCTCCAATGGTTAGATATTATTGGGAGATCATCCAATTTTATCTGGCCTCTCACTTTCATCTGATCTCCAGCAGCACAAACATGAAAGGCATTGGAGAACATGGAGCTTGGTTGAGAAATTTACTGGTCCCCTCAGGAAGGAGGAAACACAAGAGAAACATGAAGAGGGAGTGCAGGATCAGTGCATGATGATGAGGAAGACTGGATTGAGCATCAACAGTAATCACAGTATGTGCAAGTGAAAGATCAGAAGGGCAGGAAATGCAGAAGGTAGACTCAAGGAATTGCAAATGCTGGAATCTTAATCAAAACACAAATTGCTGGAGGAACTCAACGGCTCAGGCAGCATCTCGGGAGGGAATGGACAGGCAATGTTTTGGGTCGGGATCTGAAAGCTTGCTCCATCCTATTCCAATCAGTTGAAGAAGGGTCCCGTCCTGAAACGTCACCTGTCCTTTCCCTCCCTAGATGCTGCCTGACCTGCAGAGTTCCCCTGGTACTTTGTGAGCGTGGAAGGGAGGTCCTGTTCTAAATATATTCAGCTGAGGGGTTGCAGACACAAAACATTGCCTGCTTTTCTTTTCGGACGGTGCTTGACCTGCTGAATTGTCCCGGCATTTTCTGTATGTATTGCAGATGCTGAAAATCTGCAGTATTTTTTTTTTCAATGTAAATATTTTTTTCATAATGATGCAGAAAGAGGTCAGTTGGTGCATTGACAGATGACAATAAGTCTCATTCCCCACTTATCTCCTGCAACCTATCTAGCCTCGCATGCCCTTCCTGATTATCCTACCATCTTCTTTTGGCAGTTTACAGTGGCCAATATGGTAATATCTCAGCATGTCTTTGGGATGTGGGAAGAAACGCATGGGAAACCCACACAGCGAAAGAAAGAATGTGCACGCTCACAGAATGTACACAGATAGCACTTGAGGTCAGAATTGAACCCAGAAAGCTGGAGCTGTGGAATAGCTACACTACTACTGTGCAAATGCACCCTCAGTTCTCATTTTACTTTGGAGTCACGTAAGTGATTCCGTGAAGAAGTCCCGTCAGAGCGCACGCGTGTCATCACGCCTTCGCGCATGGCGAGATGACCGACTAGCAGGCGCTGCTCCTTCCAGCGCAAAGTTAAACCTGGAGGTAAGTGTCAGACTAATTCCTAAGTTGTGTGTGTTTTTTGTAGGAATCTCTCCTTACAGAGTTTTCCTCTGGGATTTTGGGGCGAAGTCCGGACGGGCCGCAGGGAAACCTTTATGGACCACAGGGAATCCCGGTCACGGACTGCAGGGAATCCCGGTCATGATCGTGGGGAATCCCGGTCATGATCGCGGGGAATCCCGGCCACAGACTGCGGGGAACCCGCTACGGAGACGGTGGAAGTGCGGGTAGCGGGCGCCGATTGAATTCCAAGTCGCTGGCGGTGGGACCAGCGGCTTCAGAGTGGTGCCGGTAGCACCTAGGCAACCCCGCTTGGAGGGTAAGCCATGATATTACATCTCCCTCGTTGAGGAGGTGAGCGTAGGGAAGAGTAAAGTTCCTATGGCCCATTGACTCAAACGAGTTGGGCCAGGAGGATTCCTATTGGAGAGGATCCCCTCCTTCAATGGGTAACGTCTTTGAACGTTCTAACCCACATGGAGTACCTGATGGAGAGGTGCTCCACAATGATAAGCTCCAAAGGAGGGAGTTATATCACCGTGGAAAAAATCCTGATATAGGTCCGCAGGAGGGGCCATGTCAGCGCAGGTATCCTCAGGGGCCTGCGGCAGCACCTGTTTTCAAGGCTGCTTTCAAATCTCCATCTCTGTGGAGGGGAGTGCGAGTAGTCAGTGTGTAACTGACTTCAAATTCAAAGTATGTCCGTGGAACATACTGGAGCATATGGCTCCAAGGAAATACTCACAAACAAAAGAGTTACTGCCGTGGGCAGAAAACCCGGAAGGGGCCACAGTTCCCCTCACGGCCAGCAGTGAACAGCGCTACCAGGGGTGACATTGGAGAAATGTAACCAGCCGCCGAAGCTTCTCTTCAGGTAAGACTTATCCAACAGGTATACCTGGATGAAGCAGAAAAAGCTGTCGGACTAATCAAGGTACCAACGACGAACAAAGCTTCATCGTTTTCGGCGATGACACACCCCCTGCCTCATTGGCAGTCAGCAGTTCACTGAAGCTGGAGGCAGCTTGAAAGCTGGGCAGAGGTCTTTCAGGCCAAGGTCCAAGCCGGTCTCAGGAAATATGAAATCCACACACCCTACCAGTCCTACTCTCTAATCAAGGACGGGAATAAAACCCACATCAGGGGCCTTTAGACTTACCATAAGACCACCAGTAGCCATGGAGGTAGGTGGGTCTGGTTATTCCGAAACATGGGGTATGTGGACCATTTACAAGTTGGTAATATTTACACTTGTGTTTTGTACAAATGACAATGATAAGATGAGATTCAGATCTGTTTATAAACTAAAATGATAACATGTGATTGGTTTATTTTGCACAGTATACAAGGGTTCCAAGCATGGCTTGGAATTGGGGCCAGAGTTGTCTTTCGAGGCAGGCTCAGTATAATGGCCAGGATTGCCTGCTGAGACATTCTCGGAAATATAGCCAGAGTTGTCTTTCGAGGCAGGCCCAGTATTATGGCCGGAGTTGTCTTTCAAGGCAGGTTCAGTTTATCGCCAGAAATCACCTTCTGAGACATGTTCAGGAATCTGGTCAGAGTTGTTGTTCGAGATAGGCACGGAATTATGGCAGGTATGGCCTGCTCATTGTGAACAGTGGAGGATATTGGTTCATCTTTGATTTTACTCACATATGCAACAGAGACTTTTTAGTTTATGGAATTTTGTTACTGTTAAGCAACTGATTTCCATTCTCAGGGATCACCGGAGACATTTGAAATTTATCTGAATGGGACAATGATAACAATAAAAGCGTTGCAAAATGGGCTAACTTCAGCTCCCAGGTTATTTACCAAATAATAAAACTGGTGCTTGGACTGCCAAAAGCTCAAAAACACTCGTTCTGGCTTATCTGGCTGGTATTCTAAACGCTGCTTTGCTAAAAATCAACTGTTTCAGCTGCAAACTATAATTGAGAAATTGAGGTTCCTCATCCATCTAGTTAAATTTAGGTTGATCCAACTAGCTTATTGGGGTTTACCTTTAATTATTAATTTGTCTGTGACTCCGTCCTAGGGCAAGAGATTGGAAACAATTGAAGCCTGTAACAACCTTGTTGTTATGAAGCAGCTTTCTATTCATCAAGTGTCATTGCCAATATAGCAGCTGTGTTTCAGCTGTGCAAATTGGACCTTTGCATTATCAGAACTTACAACGTGCAAAGTAGTAATCTCTTAGGTGCCATTTAGGTCATTGTTAACAGACCTATGCTATTACCAGCTGAAGCTACCAAAGTCACAATGGTGGACGAACAATATTCACCATTGCTTCAGTAGGTTTTGGTCACTAAATCTTCAGTTATATTACAAAACTGATGCTAGTACATAAAAAAGAAAAAATTACAAATACCATCTCCAGTCATGAAGGCAGAAGGGATTCGCATGCGTTACTAATTCTCCAGTTATTGGTATCAACCATCTCTAGGCACTATGTTGTTAAATAAGGAACTGCAGGTGCTGGAAAATCGAGGGTACACAAAATGCTGGAGAAACTGAGCGGGTGCAGCAGCATCTAAGGAGCGAAGGAGATAGGCAACGTTTCAGGCCGAAACCCTTCGTCTGAAGAAGGGTTACGGCCCGAAACATTGCCTATCTCCTTCGCTCCATAGATGCTGCTGCACCCGCTGAGTTTCTCCAGCATTTTGTGTACCATCTCTAGACACTATGTGCGTTCTATGGGTTAAAGAGTTATTGTACGAATATGCATAATTTGCATGCTCAATTCCAAATTGATACACTGTGGTGGTGGCATATGTTAGTCACATGAGTGCAATCCAGTCAAAGTTCCGGTCATATTTACCTAACCTCATTTGGCACTAGTGTATCATCACGTAAAATCAATGACAACACAGAATGGATGTTCGATCACAAAGTCTTTTAAGACATTATGGTTCGATGGAACACCAAATATTGATATATTTGTATCCAAGTTCACTCACCAGTTGCAAAAATATAAGGTTCACTGTGGCGAGAGATACATCCTCGCTGCACGGGGGAGGAATGTTCTTTTATGTATTTTCTCTATTTTGCCTCATCAGTCGGGTATTGCAATAAATTCAGCAAGATCCCGCTTCAGCGGTTTTTGTACTGTCTGACTGGCTTGTGCAGCTGCGGTTCCCGCTTATGTTGGCAATATAATAGAACCTTATATGGTTATTATAAACATACAATTGCTGGTTCAGCATGTGCCTCGGGAAACCAGCCCCTGCATGATAAAATCAATTAATTGGCTCGCAGACTCTAAGAAGACTGCTCCTGTGGCTCAGGTTGTCAGACCGATCCATGTATGTGCTCAATGCAGAGTGCAGGGGTAGCACCGAAAAATCAGTACATTTACTCTTCAGGAGATGGGAAGTGTTTTATTTAAATACTATGTTACATATAATACGGCACGGATTACTGACGTCTTGGAGTTCATTTCAAATGGGTCCTTGACAATAAATTAACTTATAAAACCATTAACAAAGCCCAACGGGCCTTCTCATCATATTTCCTGCAATGAGCGGGACCCACTCTGTCGGGTCTCACCCTCTGATATTCAATATATAAAGGATATCTTTAACACGAGTTCTTCCAGACCCAAGCACACGGAAGTATGGAATATTGACATTGTGTTAACACTACTTCATCAGGGAGCTCCAGCTACATCCTTATCTTTGGCTCGGCTCTCATAAGGTAGTTATTCTCAGGGCGCTGGTCTCAGCGCCACGGGTCCACTCACTATGCAAATTGCGACTGGACAGGATGGTCACACCTGCAAATAATATAATATTTTGCGTTTATGATTTAGTTAAGTACAGCAGGCCAGGGGCGTCAGGTTTCAAACTAGTTCTCAGGGCATACCCCATGAACCTTCGGTTATGATGGTCACACATTTACAACAATACGTCAAGGTCACCTAGAGCCTTAGAGGCTCTGATACTAGCAATGTTTGTTAGTTACGAAAAACCTCCTAAGAAGGTATCAGTTCAGACCATCTTCAGGTGGTTAAAACGGGGTTTTGGCTTATGCAGGAGTAGATACTAATATTTTTCATCTCACTCCACCAGGGCTGCTACAACATCAGCGGCAAGGGTTACGTACGTTCCGCTGGACAACATCCTAGCGACTGCAGGATGGTCTAATGAGCAAGCTTTCCAAACATTTATAAAACATTTTAACCACCTGAAGATGTTCTGAACTGATACCTGAACTGAACTGATACCTTCTTATGAGGTTTTTCGTAACTAACAAACATTGCTAGTATCAGAGCCTCTAACGTTCTAGGTGACCTTGACGTATTGTTGTAAATGTGTGACCATCATAACCGAAGGTTCATGGGGTATGCTCTGAGAACTAGTTTGAAACCTGACGCCCCTGGCCTGCTGTACTTAACTAAACCACATCATGAAGTATGCAGATGACGCAACAGTGGTGGGCCTCATCCGGGACGACAATGAACTGGCTTACAGGGAGGAGGTGAAACAACTGGTGGACTGGTGCAGTACGAACAACCTGATCCTGAATGTTGAAAAAACAAAGGAGGTCATCGTCGACTTCAGGAAAAACCAGCACAGTCCCATACCACTTCACATCAATGACAGCGATGTGGAGGTGGTCAGTAGCACTAAGTTCCTGGGGGTGCAGATCACTAACAATCTGACCTGGTCAAATAACATCTCAACAACAGTTAAGAGAGCGCAGCAGTGGTTGCACTTTCTGCGCCGGATGAGAAGAGCTCACCTCCCCCATCCCATCCTCACCACTTTCTACAGGGGCACCATAGAGAGTATTTTGACCAGCTGTATCTCTGTCTGGTTTGGGGACTGTAAAGCCTCTGACTGGAAGTCCGTGCAGAGAGTGGTGAGGACAGCGGAAAAAATCATCAGGACCTCTCTCCCCTCAATCGGGGATATTGCGACCAAACGTTGCGTGTCTAAGGCCAGCAGTATTATAAAAGACCCCACACATCTCCATCACGGACTGTTCACTCTGCTGCCCTCGGGCAAAAGATATCGTAGCATAAGGAGCAGAACATCAAGGTTCTGCAACAGCTTCTTCCCACGAGCCATCAGACTCCTGAATGCCATGTAATGGGCTGCCACCATTGTCTATTTATCCTTTTATCCTTTTTTATCCATTTTATCCATGTTTATCCTTCTATTAATTATCGTGTTGCACAGGGAGCCAAATGCAACGGAATTTCGTTTGGAACTGCATATATCGATGTATTTCTAAATGACAATAAAGTTTGTTTGACTTTGACTTGACTTGATAACCATAGCCAGACCGGGGGTATTTGCCAGCTCTATTTTTCTTTTTATTTTATGACAGGGGTTACTATTATTATTATTTGTTAATTAAATAACATCAGCATGTTTTAAATTGATGTCATGTCTGTATGCATTATCAATGTTTCTCTTAAAAGAAACTGTTGTCAATTAATGCAGTTGTGTTTGTGTGGACTTTTCCACGGCATGAAATCACAGATTTTGAAATCTTCACGGAATCACTCACGTGACTCCGAAGTAAAATAGTAAGATTAAACGAGAACTTACCAGTTTGAAGTTCTATCTTTATTTTATGAGGAGTTACGATGAGCGATTACGTGCCCACTGCTCCCAACCCTCATTTCATCAAGGTCATCTGGTAGTTCTAGTTCTCTAATCTTACTATGTCACTTCAATTACTGTTATCTGTGATTTCACACCGCTGCTTTTCAGTCTGAAAAGAAGGGTCTTGACCCGAAATGTCACCCATTGCTTCTCTCCAGAGATGCTGCCGGTCCCGCTGAGTTACTCCAGCATTTTGTGTCTATCTTCAATCTTCTTGGCCGCGCTCTGGGAGTAGAAGTGGGGGTGGATCCGGACCGCAATGGCCGTGAGCCCCTGGCCGAGTTCGGCAATCGTTTGCCTGCTTCTGCTGCTGTTGAAGGTGAGGCGTTGCGTTGCGCCAGGGTCTTGAGCCTGTCCCACTTTGGCCGTCATTTCCGCAACAGGCCGTTGGCGTGTGAAGATTTAGCTCACTACAAAAATGTTGGAGCCCCGGGCGATGTCGCGCACAACTGCATACCCCTCCGCGCTACTAAGTGGGACTGGCCCGTACGCCTCAACGCGACCATGAGGTCGCGTAATTTGCATGCCAAGGACACGTACGTGGGACAAGCGCTTTATAGCGCCAGAAACTAGGTTTGATCCTTATTACGGGTGCTGTCTGTATGGAGTGTGTATGACCGGGTACTCCGGTTTCCTCCGTCATGACAAAGATGTGCATGTTTCTGATTTAATTGGCTTCTATAAATTTGTCCCTACTGTGTTTCCACATTGAATCTCTGAATTATACTAAACTAAACTAAACTAAACTACATACAGTATGTAACAACCTGGTTACACCAAATATCTTTTTGATATCACTTTCCAGTTAAGATGGATCCCCATAGAGCAAGCATCTCCGTCCATTAAACATTTCCTACAGTGAGTTAACTTCAGAGGAGACACTTCTTTAGACTGGTCCCGTTGACTTCAGTTAACTTCAGATGTTTACTCTACATTTTTCACAATTTGACAACCTTGGGAAAAAGGTACTGACGGTCTACCCTATCTATGACTCTCATAATTTTATATACTTCTATCAAGTCTCCTCTCAACCTCTGACTTTCCAGAGAAAACTATCCAAGTTTATCCAAAATCTCCTTGTAGCTGAAATCCTTGAATCCAGGCAGCCTTGTGGTAAATCTCCTCGGATACAAAGTGCTGGAGTAATTCAGCAGATCCGGCTGCATTCTGAAGAAGATGGATAGGTGACATTTTGGGTCGAGACCCTTCTTCAGATGTCACCAGCCTATGTTCAATCAGTCTGAAGAAGGGACCTAACCCGAAATATCACCTATCCATTTTGAATCAGTCTGAAAAAGGGTACCGATCAGAAATGTTACCAATCCATGTTCTACAGAGATGCTGCCTGACCCGCTGAGTTACTCCAGTGCATTGTGTCTTCCTTTTTCAAGATTCAAGAGAGTTTATTGTCATGTGTCCTAGATAGGACAATGAAATTCTTGCTTTGGTTCAACACAACAGAATATGGTAGGCATAAATAAATACAGAACAGAACTGAACAAATCAGTGCTACCATATACCAATGAATATATATATATACACACACATAAATAAAAAGATAAAGTGCAATGGACTATTAATGATCAAAGTTTTGTTTGAGTTGAGTTTAATAGCCTGATGGCTGTGGGGAAGCAGCTATTCCTGAACCTGGATGTTGCAGATTTCAGGCTCCTGTACCTTCTACCTGAAGGCAGCGGGGAGATGAGTGAGTGGCCAGGATGGTGTGGGTCCTTGATGAGGCTGGCAGCCTTTTTGAGGCAGCGACTGTGATAGATCCCCTCGATGGTAGGGAGGTCAGAACTGATGATGGACTGGGCAGTGTTGACAACTTTTTGCAGTCTTTTTCGCTCCAGGGCACTCAAGTTGCCAAACCAAGCCACGATGCAACCGGTCAGCATGCTCCCTACTGTGTTCGAGAGAGTCCTCCTTGACATACCGACTCTCCGTAATCTTCTCAGGAAGTAGAGGCGCTGATGAGCTTTCTTTATAATTGCATCCGTGTTCTCGGACCAGAAGAGATCTTCAGAGATATGCACTCCCAGGAATTTAAAGCTCTTGACCCTCTCCACCATCGACCCGTTGATATAAATGGGACTATGGGTCCCCATCCTACCCCTTCCAAAGTCCACTATCAGTTCCTTGGTTTTGCTTGGTTGAGAGCCAGGTTTATTGTGCTGGCACCATTTGGTCAAACCGTCGATCTCCCTTCTATACTTGGACTCATCTCCATCAGTGATACGTCCCACAACAGTGGTGTTGTCAACGAATGTGATGATGGAGTTCGCACTTTGACCGGCTACGCAGTCATGAGTATAGAGTGAGTATAGCAGGGAGCTGAGCACGCATCCTTGAGGTGCTCCCGTGCTGATTCTTATCGACGTTGCCACATTTCCATCAATACGAACAGACTGTGGTCTGTGAATGAGGAAGTCGAAGATCCAATTGCAGAGAGATGCGCAGAGACCCAGTTCTGAGAGTTTGGTAACCAGCTTGGAGGGGATGATTGTGTTCGATGCCGAGCTGTAGTCAATGAATAACAGCCTGACATATGAGTTTTTGTTGTCCAAGTGGTCCAGAGTGGAGTGAAGAGCCAGCGGGATCGCATCCACCGTTGATCCGTTGTGGCGGTAAGCGAACTGCAGTGGGTCCAGCTTTTTGTCGAGGTAGGAGTTGATTTGCGCCATGATCAACCTCTCAAAGCACTTCATCACCACAGACATTAGTGTCACTGGTCGACAGCCATTGAGGCACGTCACCTTGCTCTTCTTGGGCACCGATATAATTGATGCCCTTTTAAAGCAGGTGGGAACCTCAGACCTCAGAAGTGAGAGGTTGAAAATGTCCGTAAAAACTCCAGCCAGTTGGTCCGCACAGGTTTTTAGAACACGACTGGGTATGCCATCAGGTCCAGGTGCTTTTCGAGGGTTCACCCCTCTGAAGGATATTCTAATGTAGATCAGAAAATCAGCACTGCAGTTCCGTGTTTCTCCACTTCTTAAAATACTGTTAAAAGATGAATGATAACTTAGAAATCTAATTGTAGGATCTAGTAATTAAGGGACTTAGCTTCTTTCTCTTTAGCTTCGCCAGAGATCACAGCAGCAGATGCACTCTTCATGAGGAGCAGATATGTAACCTTTTTTTCCTTTGCTGAAAGCTTACAAAGTTAGGGGAGTATAAAATAAGAAATTAGTAAAAGATTATGCACCAGTTCAATTTTACATGCTTTTGAATGAGCTTGTCTCCTTGACTAAACATCATACCAGCAGGATAACTTCATCCTGTCAGATTAAGACACAAAAATAAAAGAATTTCGGAAACTATGCCACCAGTCCCTCACATTAAAATGTCATTGTCTTCTACTTAAAGAGGATGTTCCAGTGTCAACCAGTGGCAATAGGGTTTGGTTATTGTGACACAGTGTCAGAGGGAACACAGAATTTTGTAATATCGTGTCAAAATATATCTTGCAACAAGACTATGAGAAAAGTAAAAATAAAAGAGTAGATGAGAACAAGCTGCTTCCAAACAATTACCGTTACTGTAAATCACGTAAAAGTACAACATTAGAGATTTTTGCATCTTAAAAATTAACCTAAGCCATTTCTTGTGAACAAATTTCCACTAAATACCATATTTTATGCAAGCCCTCCTTCTCAAAGATTGAAGGATGAATTTGATTAATGGTAAATTAGACGTGGACCAAGCAAGACAGTCTCTGAAAATTAATCTCCCTCAGATTAAATAGAACATATAAGTGCACGGTTTCTGTACTTTATACCAAGTATTATGCAAATATCAATAGAGGTGCAGCTAATGAAAAATGACAGTAAGTTGGTTGCCACATTACCAAAGGATTGTACATTGACAGCTTTTCAAGTTCTCAATATAGTAGCCTGTGTTTTATAACATGGTAAAGATAATGTTAAAGAATACTTTTTAAACATCAACACAGATGCATTATTAGCACATTATATTCCCAATAAATTAAAACAAAATCTGTGTGGTTTATATTTTGAGTGATTAAAATGCAGATTTCAAGTCAGCTAAAGATCTAAATATATCAAATAAAATGTGTTATCTCATTAAATTAGATATCTATAGTTAACTGACAGCAATATTTATTTGGATAGGCAATAACAACAGTACTGTCTATAAGGTTAACCCTTATTTGGGTTTTCCTGTATGAGGCTCCATGTGCGTGTCAAAAGCTTTCTGTTACCAATAAACGTGGATTTGTCCAAAGGTTTGCTGCCTGTGTTCCAGCGCACACCAAGTCCCATAAGCCTGCTCTTGCTGATCAATGGTAACTTCCAATCCAAATAAGTCAAATCAAGTTGAGTCTATTGTCACATGCATAAGTACGGTGTTAAACAAGGAACTGCAGATGCTGGAAAATCGAGGGTACACAAAAGGCTGGAGAAACTCAGCGGGTGCAGCAGCATCTAAGGAGCGAAGGAGATAGGCAACGTTACGGGCCAAAACCCTTCTTCAGGGTTTCGGCCCAAAACGTTGCCTATCTCCTTCGCACCTTAGATGCTGCTGCACCCGCCGAGTTTCTCCAGCCTTTTGTGTACCCTGCATTAGTACGGTGATGTACAGGTACAAGGAAAAAACTTGTTTGCAGCAGCAACACAGGCATATAAACTCGGACAACACACAAAAGTATAAATTACAAATAAATTCTGCAAGACAGTAAAAGAAAAACAAGACATTAGTGCAAAACACAGTTTAAAAAATGTAAATGGAAGCGCAGGATGTCGTCCATAGTGTGCCATTGCCGAATTAGTGTTGGGGTCGGTTCAAGAACCTGATGGTTGTAGGAATGAGGCTGAAACTTAGGACAGTAGAATCAAAGTCCTCATTATATTTAATGAACGACCACTTGTGTACCTTAGTGCAGGGTGCCTGACCTAGATCTAAAGGTCAGATTAGGTTGGGCAACTCTTTTTTATCAGCATTGACATGATAGGCTAAGTGCCTTCCTGTGCATCATAGATTCTCTCTGTATTTATCCTCTTGTTAAGTACCTTGTGATGTTGCTAAAGAGGCAAGTTGTTAAACAGCATTTACCTCCTTACTTAGGGTGCTGGATTTAACAGCGCAATCCAGTTGTATGGCAAGGAATGTAAACATCTGTGGGGGTCTTTTGAAGTTGTACCATGCAGCAAAATTACTATGTGTTAAAGAGCAGAAGTCATTTTCTAGGGTTAAACTTACAAAATAAAGAGAAGATCCTAACTTCGAATAATATTTAGTATAAATCGAGAATTTTTCTAATTAAATGTAATGAAAAGTTTGTGGATACTGCAAAATGGAGGTTTTGCACATTTTTAAAGCTCCAGAATTAATATTGGGGAAAGGAACTGTGCTGTACGGATCAGCCCCAGGATTCAATAAAATGGCCAACTCCTGTTATAACCATATAACCATATAACAATTACAGCACGGAAACAGGCCTTCTTGGCCCTTCCAGTCCGTGCCGACCATTTATTTTCCCCTAGTCCCATCTACCTGCACTCAGACCATACCCCTACATTCCCTTCCCGTCCATATACCTATCCACTTTACTTTTAAATGTTAAAATCGATCCTGCCTCCACCACTTCTGCCGGAAGATCATTCCACACAGCCACCACTCTCCGAGTAAAGAAGTTCCCCCTCATGTTACCCCTAAACCTCTATCTCTTAATTCTCATGTCATGCCCTCTTGTTTGAATCTTCCCTACCCTCAATGGGAAAAGCTTATCCACGTGAACTCTGTCTATCCCTTTCATCATTTTAAAGACCTCAATCAAGTCCCCCCTTAACCTTCTGCGCTCCAAAGAATAAAGACCTAACTTGTTCAACCTTTCTCTGTAACTTAGTTGCTGGAACCCAGGCAACATTCTAATAAATCTCCTCTGTACTCTCTCTATTTTGTTGACATCCTTGCTATAATTAGGCGACCAAAATTGTACACCAGAATTGGTCTTACCAATGCCTTGTACAATTTTAACATTACTTCCCTACTCCTATATTCAATGCTCTGATTTATAAAGGCTAGCACACCAAAAGCTTTCTTTACCACCCTATCTACATGCGATTCCACCTTCAGGGAACTATGCACAGTTATTCCTAGATCCCTCTGTTTCACAGCATTCCTCAATTCCCTACCATTTACCTGTTCCACAAAGAGCTGGAGTAACTCAGCGGGACAGGCAGCATCAAGGTCTGAAGAAGGGTCTCGACCTGAAACATCACCCATTCCTTCTCTCCAGAGATGCTGCCTGTCCCACTGAGTTACTCCAGCATTTTGTGTCTAACATTCAGCATCACCAGTTCCTTCCCACATCAATAACATATTATTGTTGGACATTTGTGGAATTTACATCATCGAGGTGAAGATTCACTTGCACAGGTTAAGCATTTCTCTGGTCATCCTCTGTAAATTTCAATTTTTGTTCATGTAAAGTACAAAGGGAACATTTAAATTTTAGACTTGAGAATTACAGCATGAAAACAGGCCTTTTGGCCCAATAGATATGCGCTAACCAGCGATCACCCATACACGAGCACTATCCTGCACAGTAGGGACATGTTTACAGAAGCCAATTAACCTACAAACCTGTACATCTTTGGCATGTAAGAGGAAACAGGAGCTCCCAGAGAAAACCCACATAGTCACAGGGAGAACGTGCAAACTCTGTACAGACAGCACCTGTAGTCAGGATTGAATCTGTGTCCCTAGCACTGTGAGGCAGCAACTCTACTGCTGCACCATTGTGCCACCCCTTTACATTCCTTGGTTACATTTATATAAAATCAAGTCTTTCAGCTCATTGTACTTCTGAAAATCGTGACTGTACACAGTAGCACTGGTTTCAAAACGTTTAAACTGCATAAAGAATGGAACAGGCTTTACGTGGTGTATTTCTATACAATCTGCAGAGATAATGAGGCAATAGTTTCATATTAATGACTTCATATGAAAGAACTAATCTGGGAGCATATTCTATCCATTTTTAACCAGGTTACAATACAAAAACAATAGTCAACTTACCGAGTTTAAATGTTGAAGATCTGATTGAAAAGAGAGCTGTGTAAAAATATATATATTACTGGACTAAGTGGAACCCGTTGGGTCCCATGTTCACATGGGAGGGCTGGTCTCCCAACGTAATATTCCACTTCTCCACCAATTCTTACCATTTCAAGCAGGGTGCAAGGCCACCAAATTCAAGTGCAGTTTCTTACCACTTCAAGCAGGGTGCAAGGCCACCAAATTAAATTGCAGTTTCATACCACTTCAAGCAGGGTGCAAGGCCACTGAATTCAAGTGCAATTTCCTACCACTTCAAGCAGGGTGCAAGGCCCCCGAATTCAAGTGCAGTTTCCAACCACTTCAAAAAGGGTCAAGGCCACCAAATTCAAGTGCAGTTTCATACCACTTCAAGCAGAGTGCAGGGACATCAAACTCAAGTGCAGTTTCCTACCACTTCAAGCAGGGTGCAGGGCCACCAAACTCAAGTGCAGTTTCCTACCACTTCAAGCAGGGTGCAGGGCCACCAAAATCAAGTTCAGTTTTATGCGACTTCAAGCAGGGTGCAAGGCCACCAAACGCTAGTGCTGTTTAATGCCATTTCAAGCAGGGTGCAAGGCCACCAAATTCAAGTGCAGTTTCACACCATTTCATGCAGGATGCAGGGCCACCAAATTCAAATGCAGTTTCATACCATTTCATGCAGGGTGCATAGCCACCACATTCAAATGCAGTTTCATACCATTTCAAGTAGGATGAAACCACCATAAAACCACCATAAAACCACACCAAACTCCAAATATACACCACACTCACAGTTCAGTAGACATTCGGTGTGTTCAGTTGATTCACAGCTCAGACAGTCATGAACTCTCCCTCCCCCATCTTGCAGAGACTGAGACACACCCATACTTCTGTGTTTTATAATCCCTTCCCCTCCCACCAGAAGGGGCGTGGTCTTCACGGTGTGATTGACAGGAGAGAGATTCTCAACATTTTTTTAAACACTAATAACACTTTTATTTTTCATTGATGGGAAGAATCCTCTGCACCTGATGACCGGAGGGGGACTGAGTAAGATGGCCAAAAATCACAGCCATAAGTAGTAGCATTTTATCTAAAATCAATATAGAGTGCAAACAGGAAGTTGTCCAGTTACCACCACCAACAACCATTTGCAGTGCAGCATTTCAAAGCAATTACCGCCACAAACAACCATTTGCAGTGCAGCATTTCAAAGCAGTGACCACCTCTAACAACCATTTGCAGTGCAGCATTTCAAAGCAGTGACCACCACCAACAACCATTTGTAGTGCAGCATTCCGAAGCACTTACCACACCAACAACCATTTGAAGTACAGCATTTCAAAGCAGTTACCACCACCAACAACCATTTGCAGTGCAGCACTTCAAAGCAGTTACCACATTTTCATTTTCAAACCACATTAAGGGCACTCACAGCTGAGTAGACATGGGTTGAGTGTTATTCACAGCTCAGAGAGACGTGACCCTCTCGCTTCCTCCATCTTGCAGAGACCAAGTGAGACACAACACTTCTGGGTGTTATACTCCCTCCCCCCTCCCACCAGCAGGGGTAGCAGAGAGAATGTCAACATTTTAAAAACATTAATAACTCTTTTATTTTTCATCGATGGGAAAACTCCTCTTGTCTTGTGCAGTGGATGGGGACCCTGAGTAAGATGGCCAAAATTCACAGCTGTAAGTGGCAACGTTTTTTTCCAAAATCATTAAACAGAAAAACAGGAAGTGGTCAAGATCTTGCTTTTAGTAATATAGATTTGCAATGCTTCAAAATTAAACATCACTTTGTAGCTCTTTGTTTACTTTCAAAATAGTGTATAAAATAATAAAATGCGAGTGTTATCTTTTCAGTATGATGTAGAATCTTTCCTTGGATATTTTATAGGCATGCTATTTATAATGGTGAATGTATTTCAATAACATCTACCAAACTTATTATAATTTATTTCATGTTCATAAATTCCTTTGCAAGATGAATTAGCTGTTCTTTTTAAATAAGATCTTTAATTTTAATTTCGGCTCACACAATTTTATTTGCATTTCTAAATCAATCGGAATATATAACATGATGTACAGTATATATAATATGGTAGTAATGAATGATCCAGCATGTTTAATGCAAGAAATGGGGAATTAAATCTGATTAAAATATGAGGTGTAAAGCCTCTTCTGGTCTCAAGCACTCTTGATTTGAAGCTCAACTCTCACTGCTTTAACAAGCCGACATTAAAGGCCTTCTATGATTTGCATAGTGTGATGTAGGTCTGCTTAAATGTACTTCAGAATAGTATGTATATAATCTGTTCATGGTTTACAACCTCACTGCTAAGAATTTTGATGAACTGCTTCAAAGTCTTGCACAAGTCTTGTGTATTTATAATAACTCCAACCCAGATTTGATTATGTTGTAATGATTAATACTAAGACAAAGCACACACAATCATTCTAGAGAAAATTGGCATTGATAAGGCAAGGCATGTTTAAGTCAGGGTTCTAAGAACATTTGTAAAGATGTTTTCATTTTTAGCAACATTGCATAAAGAACTGGAGGCATTACAAGTTACAGATATGTTCGTCACCAGGAAGAAGTTAGTTAACAGTTTTTGGAGAGCTGTTAAGGCAGAAACATCCTTCCAGAAACAATGGGCACAGCTTTTTAAAAGATAATGGTTTTGATATTAGTATTGTTTGGTTATTGTCACGCATAGTGGGACATAGTGAAATACTTTGTTTTGCATGCTGCCTTGGCAAATCCCATCAAACATCATTACATCAGGTAATGCAAAATAGAAAATAAACAGACTATAGAATGAAAATAGCAAATAAAAACTTTAGAAAATGTTAAAGGATATGGCAGGAAGACAATGTTTAAAAGACTTGAACAGATCCGTGGATAGGAAATGTTTAGAGGGGTATGGGTCAAACACAGGCAAATGGGACTAGCTCAGGTGGGCACATTAATTGGCTTGGACAAGTTAAGCCAAAGGGTTTATTTTCATGATGTACGACTATGACTCTATGACAATGGATTAAGCTTTCTGAGAGCTGGCATAATTGAATAGACTCCTTCTGTGCTGCAAAGCTCCTACAATTCAATGAAATTACTAAGCTGATTGTCCTCGCTCATGTATGGCGGTATCCTTCCAATCACATTTTCACCCCACAATTATTTTGATTGATTTTCAGCATCTGCGCATTAGAACCAATTTATTGTCCATTCTCAATTGCCCTTGAGAAGTTAGTGGTGGCAAACCTAAACAACTGCACCTCTTATCAAAGTCACTAAGGACATCCTCTGTGTTTGTGAGAAGCAAGCCATATTTCTCTCCATCCGTTTGATGTCTTTGGCTTGGCTAGTTATGCCCTTATTTGGAGTATTGTGAGCAGTTCTCGGCCCCATTTGTGAGGAAGCATGTGCTAGCTTTGGAGAGGGTTAAGAGGAGGTTTATTAGAATGATCCTGGGAATGATTGGGTTACAGTACAATGAGTGTTTGATGGCACAGGGCCTGTACTCATTGGAGTTAAGAAGGATAAGGGGAGGACCTCATTGAAACTTACCGAATAGTGAAAGGCCTGGATAGAGTGTATGTGGAGAGGATGTTTCCACTGGTGGGAGAGTTTTCACTGGTGGTAGGACCAAAGGGCATAGCCTCAGAATAAAAGGACACACCTTTCGAATGGAGATGAGGAGGGATTTATTTATGTAGAGGGTTGTGAATCTGTGGAATTCAATGCCACAGATGGCTGTGGAGATCGTCCTTGGGTATTTTTAAGGTGAAAATTGAAACGTTCTTTTGGGGAGAAGTCAGGAGATTGGGGTTAAGGAAAGATGATTGAATGGCAAGTTGACTCATTGAGCCAAATGGCCTCCTTCTGCTCCTTATTCAGTTGGATGAACTACTTCTGCTTGGTCCCATACCAATCAACCCAGGTATTGCCAGGGAATTTCCATCAACGGGTTCGCTTAATACATCTTGTACCACACAACCAGCTTCTGAATCTATCCTTGGCTCCTTTTCTCATGTACAATCTGATTATTTTATGCACAATCTCTTCAGAAGAGGTTGGATAAATAATAAAAATACACAAATTGCTGGAGTAACTCAATGGATCCAGCAGCAATTTTGGAGAACAAGGATAGGCCAAATTTGGAGACAAAAGTGTATAAAGGGGACAAAGGGTAACTTGAAAAAGAATAGGGTCCCTCAGAAATAAAGTGGTAATCTATGTGTGGAGCTGTAGGAGATGGGGTAGGCCTTCATTGAATATATTTCCACCAGATGATTGTGATGGTTAGTTTTTTTTTCAGATTCGAGTCATGTGACTGGTCCCTCATAGATCAGTGCTGGGTCAGTTGCTGTTTGTCAACTCTTCATTTAAGTGTGAGCTGAAGGGATTTATAGGAGGCATTGCCTCAAAAAGGTAGCCAGCATCATCAAGGACCCACACCATCCTGACCATGCTCTAAATTCACTCTTGCCATTGAGAAGAGCATAGAGTAGTCTGAACACTTAAACGTCCAGGATCAGGAGCAGCTTATTTCCAAAACCATCAGGCTTTTCAACACTACAAACACCAACTAAACTATGAACTGGCTTGATTGCAGTAGGGACTAGGGCCTTTTTTGTACTCCTACTGTTTTTTTTAATGCTACTGCAAAGAAATTGTTCAATTTTTCTTTTAAGTTACGTCTAACAATTAAACACTTAATGACTTAACATGATTCCAATTCAATTAATTTCCAAACCCTTGAACCTAGGATTCAGCAACCCTCTTGACAACTAGATCCTTGACATCCTGACCCATACACCGCAACAAATAAGGGCAGGTGACAAAAACATCCTCCACGATAACTCCCAATACCTGTTTCAATGCAAGGTTGCAGCTTCAGCCATTTATTATACTCCCTTACACTCATTGATTGTGAGGCCATATTCTGCACAACCATTTATAAATTTGCAAATGACACAACTGTAGTGGGCCAGATCTCAAACAATGACAAGAACAAGTACAGGAAGCAGATAGAGAGCACTGTAGCATGATGTCAAGACAACAATCTCTCCCACAGAGTCAGCAAAACAAAGGAACTGGTTGTAGACATCAGGAATCGGGATGAAGTCCATGCCCTAGCCCGTTTCAATAGTGCTCAAGTGAAGATGGTCAAGAGCTTCAATCTTCTCAGTGTAGATATCACCAACAATTCGACCTTTATCAACCACATCGATGTTACAGCCAAGAAAGCAAACCAATGCCTCTACTTCCTCAGTAGACAAATGAATTTTGGCATGTTTCAAATGATACTTATCAATGTCTACAGATGTGCCATAGAAAGAATTCTATCGGATGCGTCTCAGCCTGGTTGCCAGCTGCTCCGACCATGGCAGCATGAAATTGCAGACTTTAGCAGCTCGGTACATCACACAAACCCGCTTCACTCCCATTGACTGCATATCGATGCTGCCTCTGGGTAAGCAGCCATAATCAAGGACGTCTCTCTTCCCCCATTGGGCAGAAGATTTAAAAGCCTGAAAGCACATGCTGTCAGTTTGTACATGTTTTCACAAGCTTCAAAGTAACAGTTGGTGGTGACCAACAAAGTTCTCAAGCTTATTCATCAACTCGAGCTCAAGGTTGCTGTCGAGTATGTTAAAACATGACAGGAATAAAGAGCTGACAAACACATAATGAAGTTGAAGACCCAAAACGTCTCTGAAGATGCTCAAGAAAATGATTCACCCAAGATGTACTGCCAAAAGCCGTCTAAGCGGAGACCTGGCCAAACATTCAGGCACTTTATTATAATACTGCAAAGTCTTGGGAAAATGTCCCAACAGCACTAGGTTCATGAAGGTCAATAGCATCATTGAAGATGGTCTGCCTTGTCCCAAGTTCTATCTGTGATGAACAAAGAGGTGAATGTGTAGTCTTCCATGGATAAGTTCACAGTGAAGGTTGACCATCTATCAGCACCTTCAACGTCAGCAGTATATCAATGCAATCTTCCTATCCTGATCTTCCTCTTTCTCTTCCTTATCTGCTTATCCACCACGCAACTTATATGAGCAAGTCATTACAAGGAATTAGGGTATACGAGGCTAGTGTTCAATTAGTTTATATTTAATCTATAACATTTCGTTTCACATTTACTAAACGTATTTCATCCATCTATTTAATCCACAACTTTTTTCATTTCAATGCAAAATATAGTGCATTCATGGAGTGCATAGAATATGACAGAATAGTATTCTATTGCTATCAAAGTATAGAACAAAATAGCAAATGAGCACATGATTCTGGTAAATTCTGACTTGCAAACGTTGCTTTCAAGTACAGTTCCCAGGAATGAAATGTTATATTTCTTTGGAATTTTTGTATGATTGTAAACTTGCTGAGAGAGGACTTGCTGCCAGGGGTGGAGGTGGAGACAGATGTGATACAGGCATTTTCATTAAGTTTGGTTTATTACTGTCATGTGTCCAAGGTACAGTGAAAAGCTTTTGTTTGTGTGCTATCCAGTCGAAGAAAAGACTATGCATAAATATAATCAAGAGCACGGATAAAGGGTACATCACTTAGTTGAAGTCCAATAAAGTCTGGTTGAAGATAGTTCAAAGGCCTCAGATGAGGTAAATGGGAGGTCAGGACATCCCTCTAGCTGATGAGGGGACCGCTCAGTTGCCTGAAAACAGCTGGTAAGAAATTGTTCCTATATCTGGACATATGCATTTTAAACTTCTGTATCTCTTGCCTGATGGGACAGGGGAGAAAAGGGAGTGGCCGGGGTGAGACTGGTCTTTGACTACTGGCCTTGCTGAGGCAACGTAAAGTGTAGATGGAGCCAATGGAAGAGGCTTTTAGATAGGCACGTGGATACGCAGAGAATGGAGGGATATGGATCACGTGCAGGTAGAGGGGATTAGTTTAACCTGGCATCATGTTCAGCATAGAGATTATGGGCCAAAGGACCTGTTCCTCTGCTGTACTGTTGATAAGCATAGAGGTGAAGGCTTACCATGGGTGGACAGGAGTGCAGAGCAGTTTATGTTCTGTTCTATGTTTGATGGCCATAACTCTAGTGCATGCCAAACATTTGGTGAGAAGTGCACTGTATGGAAGGGAGAATTTCATTTGCAGCTGAAATTATGTCTTTTTTTTTTCTGCTGCAGAAACACTGTTAGCCATTCACTAAGACCCATATTATTTACAGCACTTCATTGACTAGCGGTTTGTGAAATAGCCACAGTCATTTGACACTTGCTGCAGTGCGCTGAAGGAGGCTCTGGAGACTATTGCAAGCTGAGAGAGTAACCTTGGGTAATCCTTCATTATCACTTTCGCATTGATGGTTTGATTATTATTTCATTGGGTTTTCTGTAACAGCTGGCATTGCAGGAAACCATGCAGGTATAGCCAACAGATCCAGAGACTCCTATGGAGGGGAGGAAGAAACCCTTGCCTCCACACATGCAGATCCTAGGAGGATTTTGAGACAGACATGCCTGCCTTTGGATCTCTGAATAATGCATCAAGAGTTTCCAAGTCAGTGATCTGTGGCAATGGTTGTCAACATTCAAACACTTGGCATTCTGGCTGTAGAAATAACGTTCACTCGTACCCTGAAATTCATTGCCTCGAGGTTATGATCGGCATGGTGGCACAGCGGTGGCTTAGAAATAGCGTTGCTGCCTTACAGCGCTAGAGACCCAGGTTTGATCATGACTACTGGTGCTGTCTGTATGGAGTTTGTATATTCTCCCCGTGACTGTATGGGTTTTCTCCAGGTGCTCTGGTTTCTTCCCTCAGTCCTGAGACATACAGGTTTGTAGGTTAATTGACTTCAGTAAAAATTGTAAATTGTCCCTAGTGTGTAGGAGGGTATTAGTGTACAAGGATTGCCGGTTGGAGCGGATTCAGTGGGCTGTTTCTGCGCTGTATCTCAGAACTAAAGACACAAAGTGCAGGGGTAACTCAGCGGTTCAGGCAACATCCCTGAAAAATATTGATAGGTGCTGTTTTGGGTTGAGACCCTTCTTCTGTCCCTTCTTTTCCAGAGATGTTGCCTGGTCCATTGAGTTACTCCAGCACTTTGTGTCTTTTGTGTATTAACCAGCATCTGTAGTTCATTCCAAACAGTGATGGGTGTTCTGTACAGTATTCACCAGGCACCATAGTATTAGGAGATATTGTGTCCCTTTGCTGCAACAAAGACCTTCAGGTTGAGTGGGTGAGTAAACTGTGCAGTCTCCAGGCTTCCTAAAGGTTAGGCAGCACTGATGGCACTTCAAGCTCCCCTTCAGATCCTGCAAAGCCAACTGCAACGCAAGAAGAAACAATTCCAAGGGGACCATGAGGAAGAATTTCTTGTGCATGCTCTTAGAGATTGCAAGACTCTCTTATTCTTAGACTATCTGTCATCTTTGCAAAGTGAGTTGACTTTGGGGGGGAAAGGGGTTAAACCTTTTTCCTTGGCTTATAGTCATACAGTGTGGAAACAGGCCCTCCAGTCCAACTTGCCCACACCGAACAACATGCCCCATCTACACTAGTCTCACTTGCCTGCAATGGTACCATATTCATCTAAACGTGTCCTGTCCATGTACCTGTCTAATTGCTTCTTAAATATTGCAATAGCCCCTCCCTTAATACCTCCTCTGGCAGGTTAGTCCATACATCCACCACTCTTTGTGTGAAAAATATACCTCTCAGATTCCTATGCGATCTTTTCCCCTTCACCTTAAACTTAACCCCCTTGATTCCACTACTCTGGGCACGAGACTCTGTGTGTCTACCCAATCTATCTCTCTCATGGTCCTCACCTGTGCCATCATGGCATAGTATCTGCATAAGGATTTTCACGGGATGCAGATAGCCTGGTGGAGAATGTCATTGGTATTGCAGTGTCTGCATTACTCTGCTGGCACATTTAGGTATCTCCCAGTGAGGGCTGGGTACTCCCCATCCACTGCATCCTCCAGCAACCTCACCACAGGAAGGGCTGTCTTCGTTGAGGCCCTCTGGCAGGAGGAAGAAGAGGAGGAGATGTAGGGAGAACAGGTAATGGAGGAGAAGATTGTTGAAAGATGTTTTGTAAGAGGGGCTTCTAAAGGCCCAATCATATTGCACTAAAAAGTCCCTAGAGCATCAATTCAATGACTTGGCAGTCAGACAGAGAGAGAAGGTGAGGAGATAATGAGCTAGCCTGATGACATCTGATTTTGGACCGCGGGTTGTTAAAGTCACCCACTGAAAAATATCACTGCGTGACCTCTGCATTGCATTTAAACTGAGGTAAACCTCAGCCACTGTCGCTTCTGAAAGTTGTAACTATGGTCAAAGGTGCAACAGGTTTGCACAAAGCTGGCTACGATGATTGATCACTTCCACTAAGGGCAGAGCATTCCTACGCAGCGTGCAGTGATTAACTTCACCTTGATCACGTTAAGAAGTCAGTCTGTCCCAGTGGTTCTGAGGTAATGAGGAGCACCACTGAGATAGTTTCATCCACAGCAGCTGTGCTCTTATGAGTAGTTCAGTATACCCAGCAGAATCATTCAGTCCAATCAAGTGGTTTCATTAAGGTCCTTGTAGCACACTGACTAAGGTCATCTGACCTATGCTGGACTACCATCCGTACAATTATCCCTTTGGTGCTGTGAGAATGTGACTTTCAGCTCAATTTGTGTGGTGTTTATTTGCTCAGAAGGTGCAATGGAATCAGTTATAGAAAGGAATAGCAACGCCCTAGGTTCTGTTCTTCCCTGACTTGGAAAAAAGACTTGCCAAACCCACACTGTGATCAACAGTCAGTCCCACATAGAGTATATGGACCACACCTTAACTTAAGTTAGTGCAAAACATGGAGATAATGAAGATGGGAATTTGCTGGACACCCTTGGACATCTTAGAGAACCTTTTGGTATCTTAGGGATTTATTTCATTTGCATGAAATTTGCCTTGGAGTTATAGTCATGCAGCAAGGAGCAAAACTCAGTGCTGGAGTAACACAATGGGTCAGGTAGCATCTGTGGAGGGAATGGATAGGTGACGTTTCCTTCAAATTCATTGTACTAGGAGAAGAAAGATGGAAAAGAGAGGTGGGGGTGGGGTAAAGTCTGGCAAGTGATGGGTCGATACATCTGAGGGGGGTTTGATGGAAAGGTCGGTCGAGTAATTTACAGAAGCTAGAGGTGAAAATGAGACAAAAGGAAATACTTGGTGTTTTGGTCAAGGTTCCAGCATATGAAGTTTCTTGTGTTATTGTACAGCTGCTTGACCCGCTGAGTTTGTTCCAACCATCAAGATTCCATTTACAGTAACACTATTTTTTTTATTTTCCCTGCATTCCATTAGTTCTCCCAGATTCTTCCACTCACCTACACACATGCAAAGTGGTAATTAACAGTGGCAAAGTAACCGACCAATAAGCACACCTTTTGGATGCGTAGGAAGGAACTACAGATTCTGGAGTAACTCAGCAGGTCATGCAGCATCTCTGGAGAAAATAAAAGGCTGGAATCCTTCTTCAGACTGAAAGAAAAAGAAAGCCAGAACAAAACAGAGCTGGCAACAGATGAACTCAGGAAGGGTGGAGTCCATATGGCCCATTGTTGACTGGGGAAGATGTGCTTATGATAGGAATATGCGGATGCGAACAGTGGAACTAGTAGAATGACCAGGGTGGAGGAGAGGGGGGAGAGCGGAGGGAAAAGGAATGCTGGAGTTACTTGTAATTTCAAATTTTAAGTTAAATTGAAATTCATACCACTGGGTTGTAAGCTGCCCAAGCAAAATATAAGATGTAGGAGGAAGTAGCAGGAAGAAACCAATGTGGTCACAGGGAGAGTGTTCAAACTCCACACAGACAGCACCTGAAGTCAGAATTGAACATGAATTGCTTAAGCTTTGAGGCAGCAACTCTACCAGCTGAACTGCAGCCCCATCTGCATATTTCATCAAAGCCATCACCCAAACTGAAATGAAAAAAAATTAATGATCATAAATTTCAGACCGTGAACCTCAAAGGAAACAAAAGTAATTACCATTAATATTAAGTTATCACCCTGATGCTCCTATTAGCAAGTGTCTTTCAAGTTGGTTTGATGGTCCTGCTCTGTCGTTCCCCTGACATCCTCCATCTTCCCCCATCCTGTGACGTAATTAGGCTGATGAAAGACTGCTCCCTTTCAGTAAGGACAACTATAGAGTACCATGAGCAGCACGATGGCGCATCGGTAGAGTTCCTGCCTTACAGCGCTTGCAGCGCCAGAGACCCGGGTTCGGTCCTAACTATGGGCGCTGCCTGTACAGAGTTTGTATGTTCTTCCCGCGATTGTCAAAGTCGAAGTCAAAAGTCAAAAGAGTTTACTGTCATGTGTCCCTGACAGGGCAATGAAATTCTTTCTTTGCTTCAGCACAACAGAACATAGAAGGCATTGTTTACAGAACAGATCAGTGTGTCCATATACCATTATATACATAAATACATACATGAAAAAATAAATTGATAAAGTGCACATAACAGATAAAGGGGTATTAATGTTCAAAGTTTTGTTTGAACCAAGTTTAATAGCTTGATGGCTGTGGGAAAGTAGCTATTCCTGAACCTGGTCGTTGCAGTCTTCAGGCTCCTGTACCTTCTACCTGAAGGTAGCAGGGAATTGAGTGTGTGGCCAGGATGATGTGGGTCCTCGATGATGCTGCCAGCCTTTTTGAGGCAGCGACTGCGATAGATCCCCTCGATGGAAGGGAGGTCAGAGCCGATGATGGACTGGGCCGTGTTTACTACTTCTTGTAGTCTTTTCCTCTCCAGGGCGCTCAAGTTGCTGAACCACGCCACGATGCAACCGGTCAGCAAGCTCTCTACTGCGCACCTTTAGAAGTTAGAGAGAGTCCTCCTTGACAGATCGACTCTCCGTAATCTTCTCAGGAAGTAGAGGCGCTGATAAGCTTTCTTAATAATTGCATCTGTGTTCTCGGACCAGGAAAGATCTTCAGAGATGTGCATGGCCAGGAATTTGAAGCTCTTGACCCTTTCAACCATCGACCCATTGATATAAACAGGACTGTGGGTCCCCATCCTACTCCTTCCAAAGTCCACAATCAGTTCCTTGGTTTTGCTGGTGTTGAGGGCCAGGTTATTGTGCTGGCACCATATGGAAAGTAGCTCGATCTCTCTTCTATACTCTGACTCATCCCCATCAGTGATACGTCCCACAACAGTGGTGTCGTCAGCGATCTTGATGATGGAGTTCGCACTGTGACCGGCTACGCAGTCATGAGTATAGAGAGAGTACAGCAGGGGTCTGAGCACGCAGCCTTGAGGTGCTCCCGTGCTGATTGTTATCGAGTCTGACACATTTCCACCAATACGAACAGACTGTGGTCTGTGAATGAGGAAGTCGAGGATCCAATTGCAGAGGGATGTGCAGAGACCCAGTTCTGTGAGTTTGGTAACCAGCTTGGAGGGGATGATTGTGTTAAATGCCGAGCTGTAATCGATGAATAACAGCCTGACATATGAGTTTTTGTTGTTCAAGTGGTCCAGAGCAGAGTGGAGGGCCAGCAAGATTGCATCCACCGTTGATCTGTTGTGGCGGTAAACGAACTGCAGTGGGTCCAGGTTTTTGTCGAAGTAGGAGTTGATTTGCGCCATGATCTGCGTGCGTTTTCGCCGAGATCTTCGGTTTCCTCCCACACTCCAGGTTTGTAGGTTAATTGGCTTGGTATAAGTGTAAATTGTACCTAGTGTGAGTAGGAGAGTATTAATGTGCAGGGATCGCTGATCAGTGCGGACTTGGTGGACTTGGTGTTTCCTTGCTGAATCTCTCAACTAAAATAAACTAAACAGTAATCATGAACAGCGCGGGATCGTGGAAGGAATCATTTGTGACTGTACCATCTCAGGCTGATGAGCTTCATATGTAAATATATGGCTAGAAAGCCAGTGGACAAGGAGGGATCCTGACATATTGAAAAGGGACAGTGGTCTCAGATTCCACGAGGGCACTGATGTTCACCAACCATACCTTTACAATCCTTGTTGAGAACAATCTCAATTTCTAAACAACTTTCTTTTATTGTTGATGAAAATCAAATATACAGCAGGTGCTGGAAAATTTAAATTTGAATGGAAAATGTAGAAACTCTCAGCAAGTTTTTAGATTTTAGAGATACAGTGCTGGAACAGGCCCTTTGGCCCACAGAGTCCGTGCCGACCAGCGATCACTCCGTACACTGGCACTATCCTATACTCTAGGGGTGATTTCCATTTTTACCAAACCCAATGAACATACAAACCTGTATGTCTTTGGAATGTTGGAGGAAACCTGAGCACCCAGAGAAAAACCCATGCGGTCACAGGGAGAATGTACACACTCCATACAGACAGCGCCCGTAGTCAGGATCAAACACGGTCTCTGGTGCTGTAAGGCAGCAACACTACTGTTGCACCACTGTGAAGGAAAAGCAGTGCTTATGGTTTAGCATGAAGTGCCTTCATTTCAACTTGAAAAACAACTCCATTCTCCCTCCACTGATGCTGCCTGACCTACGAGAGTTTCCAGCATTTTCTGCCTCTATTTTAAAACTAATTTTGTAATTTAACAAAGTTTTACCTCTTACTTAATGAGCTGATAATAGTTTTCTTGTCATGTAATTCATATCTTATGTTGTCATCATTCACCAATTACAAGAACATTTTAGCCATCAGTATTATCTTTCTCTAACTCTATTTATTATCTATCGAACGTTCAATTAATAATTGAATAAAGCTAACGGCCTGAGGGCCAGATGGGGATGTACCAGTTTTTTAAGGAGGCTTTGAAAAAATTCTTGTATCTCTACTTCTGGCTAGTGAATTGTTGTTTAGAGGTATCTGGTGCCAGTCATTCAAATTGTGAGTTCTACCCAATTGAGTCATTTGAATGTATAGAGGCTTCAGTGCAGTGGATGTAAGCCTGGGGGAGAAAGTTGACATTGGTTCACTGTATACGTCAGACCTAATGCCAGCAAGACCAAGAAGATGATTGTTGACTTTAGAAGAGGAACGCCAAGGCTCCACGAACATGTCTTCATAGATGGGTCAGCAGTGGCAAGAGTCGTCCACTTCAAGTTCCTGGGCATGCACATCTCTAAAGATCTGTCCTAGGTTCAGCACATTGATGCAATCACAAAGAAAGCTCATCAACAGCTCTACTTCCTTGGACAGTTGAGGGGATTGGATATGTCAAAGAATACTCTCTTGAACTTCTCCTGGTATACTTTATGTCTTTATAGAAAAATAGAAACATAGAAATTAGGTGCAGGAGTAGGCCAGCACCACCATTCAATATGATCATGGCTTATCATCCAACTCAGTATCCCGTACCTGCCTTCTCTCCATACCCTCTGATCCCCTTAGCCACAAGGGCCACATCTAACTCCCTCTTAAATATAGCCAATGAACTGGCCTCAACTACCCTCTGTGGCAGAGAGTTCCAGAGACCCACAACTCTCTGTGTGAAAAAAGTCCTTCTCATCTCGGTCCTAAAGGATTTCCCCCTTATCCTTAAGCTGTGACCCCTTGTCCTGGACCTCCCCAACATCGGGAACAATCTTCCTGCATCTAGCCTGTCCAACCCCTTAAGAATTTTGTAAGCTTCTATAAGATCGCCTCTCAATCTCCTAAATTCTAGAGAGTATAAACCGAGTCTATGCAGTCTTTGTTCATAAGACAGTCCTGACATCCCAGGAATCAGTCTGGTGAACCTTCTCTGCACTCCCTCTATGGCAATAATGTCCTTCCGCAGATTTGGAGACCAGAACTGTACGCAATACTCCAGGTGTGGTCTCACCGAGACCCTATACAACTGAAGTAGAACCTCCCTGCTCCTATACTCAAATCCTTTTGCTATGAAAGCTAACATACCATTCGCTTTCTTCACTGCCTGCTGTACCTGCATGCCTACTTTCAATGACTGGTGTACCATGACGCCCAGGTCGCGCTGCATCTCCCCTTTTCCTAATCGGCCTCCATTTAGATAATAGTCTGTTTTCCTATTTTTGCCACCAAAGTGGATAACCTCACATTTATCCACATTATACCTCATCTGCCAAACATTTGCCCACTCACCCAGCCTATCCAAGTCACCTTACAGTCTCCTAGCATCCTCCTCACAGCTAACACTGCCCCCCAGCTTAGTGTCATCCACAAACTTGGAGATATTGCCTTCAATTCCCTCATCCAGATCATTAATGTATATTGTAAATAGCTGGGGTCCCAGCATTAAGCCTTGCGGTACCCCACTAGTCACTGCCTGCCATTGTGAAAACGACCCGTTTACTCCTACTCTTTGCTTCCTGTTTGCCAGCCAGTTCTCTATCCACATCAATACTGAACCCCCAATGCTGAATGCTTTAAGTTTATATACTAATCTCTTATGTGGGACCTTGTCGAAAGCCTTCTGGAAGTCCAGATACACCACATCCACTGGTTCTCCCCTATCCACGCTACTAGTTACATCCTCGAAAAATTCCACAAGATTCGGCAGACATGATTTACCTTTCGTAAATCCATGCTGACTTTGTCCAATGATTTCACC